>JALGPY010000006.1:93759684-96733126 GCA_023055425.1 Linanthus parryae | reverse complement strand
CACGAGCTCCCTAGACCCGGTCAATCCGGTCAAACCCGGTCAACCTCGTAACGGTTCCGGTACTCGCGCACCACGTGCTCTAACGGTTCCTATATACTCGGACGAACGTGCCGTTACGGTTAAGCTAATTAAGCCGCCATTAATGGGCGCATTAACTACACTACAACGGCCACGTTCTCCAGTATATATATATCGTTACTCTTTCCATACAAAGAGAACAACACAGCCATACGCGGAAGCTCTGCCAAACCTCTGTCTCTCTCTCAGACATTGCTACTGACTTACTCTCTCCCTACACACACCCCTATTCTTCCTGTGCGATCCCTGATCCACTACGTACGGTGTACACGGAGGTCTCCCTGCCGGAATCTCTTGTGCACAACGGACAAAGGCTTCTTATTATTCATTACCTTCATCAGACACTTCAAAACCCAATCATACGTTTCGGTTGTCTCGTCGTTGAGAAAAGCACAGGCAAAAATAGTCGTCTGGTAGTGATTGTTCACGCCAGATAGATTACAAATGGTTTTTGATACATGTTGGTCTTGTACGTTGCATCAAAAATGAGTAAGTAGCCAAATATCTTGTAATGTACCACTGATCTCCTATCACACCAGAATACACTTTCAAGCTCATGATTTTTACCTGTTCTGAACCTACAAACACAATAAATAATACTTAAGGAAACAGAAAGATTAGTTACATAAATGATGTTAACTCTAACATTTATGAGTGTACCTCTTAACAGTTTAGGAAATCATTTTAACTAATAAGTAAGCAGTGACCAGAATACTAGTAAGACCTTAACATATAAGATAGCACGTTTAATAGTTAAGAAGTAATCTTACTCCTGAACACGCTATAGTGACTATGCTTCAAACTCTCAATGTACATCAAGGTTTGCTGCCCATCTTCTTCATTTGAATATATCTTGTCCAGAGAAGCCATTTTATTTTAAAGATCCTTCTGTGTGTAACCCAAATTGTTATAACCACCGGCTTGTTTAACAATCAAAACAAAGCTTTGGCAATACTTGATCCCCACCTCCTTCAAAGATCTGACATGTTCAATATCAGCCTCGCTGACCTTTCGGTGTGACCGGTGGTTGCTCCTGCATTGTGGTTCTGAAAGTTCGTGTGAATGACTGTGTTCGAATTGAACCACCTTAAAAGGCTCGGTAGTTGAATTTCTTGATATTTTTATACGAGCTTTGCAGACACACCTTGTGTTTCTGGTATGCTCCCGTTTCCTATTTTCTTTGTACAGGACCTTCTCGGAGCGCAAGCCTTGTCGGGCACACACGTAGATCCTTGACTTTATGCATTATTTCGTTTCCGGTTCGAAATACCTGCGGTTGCACCTTCTAATCCCAAAGCCAAGAATCAGTGCGTAGAGTTGTACCAGTCATAAGCCTGAACCTCATTTTCAAAAGTCATTGCCATAACATCTTCCTTGGTAACCATTATTCTTGCATAAAACTTAAAATTACTATCTACATAACTTGAGTCAATAAATTAAACTTTAAGATCGCATACGTGGTATGATCTCTCCATTTGGAGCTTCCATAATAGAGTTTCTGGTTGCATCTTCTCCATAGTTCTCTGTAAGAGTGATGTTCAAACATTCATCTTCATCGAAGACATCAAAATCATATTCTTCTTCCTCATAATCATGAGGCAAAGATACCAATCCTTTGCCACAAACTCCACTCTCACAAATTTCGCTCCCTCTCATCTGAAATTGGTTTTTTTCACTTTCTGGTTCTCTGATTGACTTCCTTCTCACCTTGATATTCAAATAAGAAGACCCCAACCACCAAAAACTAGTATTGCACTATTTTGGAAATAAATTTTTTAAAGGCATGAAGAATGCTTTAAGTTGTTACCTTAACAACTACGAAATCTCAAAAAAGTTTATCTCCTCATTAATATATGGATGTAATATAATAAATTCCTCAGCTACCAAGACTGTGGTGTCAGTGAGTTGAAACTTTAACATTATTGAACCTAGTATTAAGATTTAAGATAGCAGCGTTAATAATTTAAAGAGAAACTATTCACTAAGCTTATTTTGTGGGCAGCAGAACCACTCAATGCCTAACATAAATGAACCAGACCAACCATATACTTAAATTCTAGCCACTTTGGCACGAAAAGATGAAGTTTCATCAATGTTTATTTAACTCTGCTAACTACCAAGCCATATGAGATGTTCTTGTGAAAGTGTTCCATCCTATCTAAGAATGTGAGATACCTTAAAATAGCAGATTTTCAAAGAAGAAGACACCAACCACCAAAAAGTAGTATTGCACTATTTTGGAAACAAAATTCTTAAAGACATGAAGAATGCTTTAAGTTATTACCTTACAGACTACGGAATCTCTGAAAAGTTTATCTCCTCATTAATATATAAATTCCTCATCTACCAAGACTGTGGTGTCTTTGAGTTGAAACTCTAACATTCTTGAACTTAGTTTTAAGATTTAAGATAGCATAATTAATAATTTAAAGAGAAAGTATTCACTAAGCTTATTTTGTGGGCAGCAGAACCATTCAATGCCTAGCATAAATGAAACAGACCAACCATATGTTTAAATTCTAGCAACTTTGGCAGGAAAAGCTGAAGTTTCATCAATGTTTATTTAACTCTGCTATCTACCAAGCCATATGAGGTGTTCATATGAAAGTGTTCCATCCTATCTAAGAATGTGAGATACCTTAAAATAGCAGATTTTCAAAGAAGAAGACCCCAACCACCAAAAAGTAGTATTGCACTATTTTGGAAACAAATTTTATAAAGACATGAAGAATGCTTTAAGTTATTACCTTAACAAATACGAAATATCTGAAAAGTTTATTTCCTCATTAATATATGGATGTAATATAATAAATTCCTCAGCTATCAAGACCGTGGTGTCAGTGAGTTGAAACTCTAAAATTCTTGAACCTAGTATTAATATTTAAGTTAGCAGCGTTAATAATTTAAAGAGAAACAATTCACTAAGCTTATTTTGTGGGCAGCAGAACCATTCAATTCCTAACATAAATGAATCATACCAACCATATACTACAATTCTAGCCACTTTGGCAGGAAAAGCTGAAGGTTCATCAGTGTTGACTTAAATCTGCTAACTCCCAAGCCATATGAGGTGTATAAAAGATGTGACATCCAAAACAACCCACAACATCCAAAAGGACAGAAACATTATTCATAAAACAAAGCCACAACAACATTACATACATTTACTTTTTCTGCTTCTTCCCCTCCGTCTTCTTCTTCTTCTTCTTCTTCTTCTTCTCCGCATACCTCAATGCAACAAAGGAAACAGTCGAAAACCTGCGGTACAAATTGTAAAATGCATACCGATGGTCCTCATCCTCCATGATTTCCTTTAACCCATGATAATTCTGGTTAAATACACAGTTATAGCTCGATCTTCCCATTTCATTAGCAATTTAGATTCTGAGGTTGGGTGCCTGGATAAAGAATTTCTTCTTTGGAACTCGAATCAGGTCCCTCAAATGACTCATGAAGAAGCAGACATGAGGACCACAGTCATTCCTGACATATAAACATAGAATGCAGATTTAATATATATCACAGATATTCAAATAGATTAGTTAGTAATATTAATTAGTTAGCTTATTACCCATTTGATTGTTGGGAAACATCTTCGTTCACGTACCACACCGGCCAGCGTGTTATGTCATCATTGTATTCTGAGTAGTTGGTGAGCATTATGTGCAACCAATTTTGGCAGCAACATCTAACTCAGAATATCCCATGCCTGTATGCGAGTCCAATACGAATATTTCTTTATCAACAAAGAAAATAACCATCATGAACCAGTGAAGGTGATCAACATTCAACGGAGCGGCGATCTAATCCTTAAAAATTCAAGATACAGTAAGTTATACAAAAGAACAAAGTAGCTTGTATTGATAGTAATCGGAATACTTACGTATCCCATCTCGCTCCACTCTCCTCCCGACCGATCGTGCGCCTAGAAGTATTCGAAGAATTTTGTGGGCTGAACAACAATGATAACTAATCAGGTATTTTCCTAGATGAATTTTGAATTGAGTGATATCATAAAAATGACAAGCCAATGAACTTACAGAATAACTTGTGCCGAGGAACCAAATCCTATTGATTCCTTCGAATTCCCGGCTATGTTCATGAAGATGAAGTAATTGCATGTAGGCATCCATCACCTCGTCGTCAAACCACTTTTCATCCCGGAGGCGCCATGCGGAAGACCTCGTCAGTTTAGCCATACCACCCATGTCAGCAACTATCTCACTGCATATTATATATGATACACAACCATAAGTACAAACATAATGCATGCCACACATATGAATTATTTAGGAAGTTTGAATGTAAATAAAACTTAATTTGCCAATTCCGGTGGAATATAAAAAGTCTTGTTGTTGTGTTCGTACGTGCTCGCATACTTGTGCGACATGTAGTAATGGAGCCAGCAATGTTCTGCTTCAGGCGTGGGTGGGATAGATTTAAATTCTTTAGGATTCATGTGTTTCTTATACAGCGATATCCTCGAAGACGCTCTAATGATCCGATATGCCTTTCCCCGGACAGTCCCAACCAAGTTTCCCCTTGGGTTCTTCACAGAACCATGAACAAGGAATGGTTGGGGAGGTGCATTAGAGGCCACCTAATAAATCAACAAAATCATTAGGGGTGTTAATACTTTAAAAATAAATCTCAAATATTAAATTAATAAGGTTAACACATTTACCTCAGTGCTGGAGCTGATTGTGTAGACCACCTTCTTGGGAGAGTTAACCTCAGCCTCCTCTATCTTCTGCTTCTTCTTAGCTCTTAATTCTTCTTCACACTTTTCCTTCTCTTTCTTCTTCAATACTCCTTCCTCTTCCCCCTTCCTCTTCCTCCTTCTTCTCATCTTCTTCATTCTTCTTCTCTTCTTCCTTCTTCTTCTCTTCTTCCTCCTCATCATTTTTCTTCTCTTCTGCCTTCTCCTTTTCCTTCCACATGGCCAAAAGATACTCTTTTCAAGCTTTTCAAACACATGTCCCACAATGCACTTCCAAAAATCCTCTGGTGGAGGTGGAGGCAGTAGTTGGACTACTCGTGCAACAACTTTCTCAATTTTGGGCTCATCGTCGCCTTTTTTCAACTTCAACTACATAGAAAAACAGAGTTGAGAGACATAAACTTAAGATAGTAATATTAATACATAAATAAGACACTTTAATATCATTGTTAAAGTTCACTCACATTCTTGTTTTGTTGGACATACTTCCATCTCTTTGAAACATCAGAGGTTTCCCAGAATTTCAACCTTGGAGTTTCTTCCTTTTCCTCGCATCCTTTTGGGTTTTCGAGAAACTTTGGGCAAACTTTTCCATGTACAAAAGCTAGAAAAGTAAAATTAAGATGGCAACATTTAAGAAATAGGTCTTAATTCTTTAAACTTCATGGTTAAAATAACTGAAACAGAGTTAGAGATTTACCAAAGGAATCAGCACGCAACCAGTTCCGCGAAGGGTTGTCCCAGTCTGAGCCTTAACTTGCTGTGTCCTAAAGTGATCAAGCCATAAGGCTACCCAATTTACCTCTTTCAGGTGCTCCAAATTAACAACAAGATTAGCAAGACCTCTCCGGACTCCTGCTCGTCCTATCGTCATTCCCAGTGCACCCAAGATCAAGCAAACAACCCTTTGTTTCCACTCATCATTTAACTGCAGCCTGTTCTCATCCGCATGGAACCACGGAATATACTCACCGAAAGTTGTGTTGTCCTTAACGAGGACGATACTTTCTTCAACTCTTCGGAGAACAAGCGGATCGACCTCCGGGAACTCTGTTTCTCCGTAGCATCGGATTCCAAATAGCCACCCGACAACTTCCGGTGTTATCTCCACGGTGCGGCCGTGCGCTGTCAAGTAGCCGTCGGTATCGAAGCACTTGTAAATGAAGTGGTTGAATTTCTCTTGGGCTTCCGTGATCTTTAGGTGCTGCAGTCCTCCAAGGCCTACTTCGTGCATCCATGCTTTCTGTTCAACTGTCATTTCTTTAAAAAGATTGCGAAAAGAGGGCAGGCTCATGTAACTCTGGGATCGCCTTGGATTCTTCAACTTTTTTTCTGACTTACCTTTCAGCTTGGCTTCAGCCGCCTTCTTCTTCAACTTTTCCTTTTCCCCCGTCGACTTCCTTTTCAAAGTACCTTCACTTTTCCGCTTTTCTTTTTCTTTAACAGCCGTTGTGAGATAAGTTCCTTCTAGTTATTGGTCATGCATTTCCACTCCAAGTTGATGCTTTGTAGGACCTCTTTGGTCATCCTAATTTTAGGGTCTATTTTCTGAAGCCTATGCATCCTCACATTTCTGAAATTATGAAAATCAACCCATAATTTAAATTTATAGAGACATACAAAAAAATCAAACAGCAACAAACAATTAAAATTAAAGTGAAAGCCATTAGATACGAAGTAATAACATGCAAACTTTAAGAGAAAGGGCAGTAAATATATTAGATTGAGGTTTTAATAGTTAAGAAGGTAATTGTAGAAAAAGAGACACATTATTTAACAAATTTTTTGCGAGAGTAAAATCATACTTGAATCTGATGTAAGCATTCATGGCATTGCCATGGTGAGCTTCATCATCACTCTTATCCATTTCATCTCCCAGGTACTCATCCTCATCTCCTTTGTATTCCTCCTCATCTCCCTTCTCTTCCTTCTCTTCCTCATCTGACTCCTCCTCATCATCTTCTTGCTCTTCAATCTGTTTGTCCTTCTTATTCTTCCTCTTCTCAAATCTGTATTTGCTTACATCATGATCCTCATCATTAGAGGATTCCAAGGCTCTTTTCTCGTAGGTGTTTCGTTGCTCCTGTGGTAAATTGCAGAATAGTGCATACATCTGTACCAAAGTTTGGGGAGGCATATCCTTTTCTTTCAATTTGAAAGCATATTTGCTCTCCTCACTGTCATATGTAAACAGTTGCAAATTAATAGTCATATGTAAACAGTTGCAAAAAAATGGCAATAAGTTTTTATAACAATAGTAGGAATTATCAATAATTAAGAAAATGCAATTAACAGTTAATTGTCAGCATAACAAAACATTGAAGTTAGAAATAACAATTCGTTAGACAGCATATTTAATATTAAATTTCATGTTTTTAATAGAAGATTACTTACATGAACATGTCAAATCCAGGTGTGTGCTCGATGTTCTTTACTTCATCTTCTAAACTCTTTCCCTTAGAAACATTTTTCTTTCCCCTTTCTTCAATGGTTTTGATGGGGTGGCTTTTTCCGGGGTGACCTCCTAGGGATGTTCTCAATTTTGTCCTCCTCCAAGCGTAATGAAGCTGCTTCTTGGCTTTCTTCTTCCTCTCAATGTTTTCCGTCTCTGGATTCTTTCTATTCTCAACTCAGGCCGCAACATCGGCCAATTGGATTATGCAACTAGCATCCTCGAACTGTGGTCCTTCAACCATTGATAAAGGAAGGAATTTTGTTGAATCTACCCAGATTTGTCTACCAATTGCGTCGGTGGAGTTAGGGTGTGCTTCCTTTGCCTTTTCATGTGAATTCCCTCCTCCAATTTCGGTTTTGCTGGGGTTTCCCTCTTCCGTTTTGGGACCACCATCTCCTACGGGTTCTTGAGGGCTACACCCTCGATCTTTGGTTGGGTTCAAGACACGAGTGAGGGGATTTGCAGTTAAAAGGACTTCCAAATTAACCTGACTTATCTCCTCCTCGATCACAACTTCGTTTAGATCTGAAATCACCTGTTCGATGTCTTTGGAAGGTTAAATCTGCTCCGCAAAGCCTGTATCTTCCAGGTCTGCCATGGATTTGTGATAGAGATGGACGGGGAAGTTGAATTCGGGAAACTTATGAGAGAGAGAGAGAGAGTGAGAGAGAGAGAGAGAGAGAGAGAAACCTCGGGGAAAAAGTCTCTGTGTTGTGTGGTTGCCTGTAATGAAGAGGATGGGACAACTCACTTCAAAATTTTCAAAATTCAATTTTTTCAAAAAATCTATCTACATTTTTACACACAAATGCAAGTAATTTAAAGGCTCCATCATAATGTAACAAATATATTTTTTTGTTTCTTCAGTTGTGGAGTGTCATAATAAATTTTATTTTGTATTATTGGGTTATTATTATATTAGTATTGCAATGACAGTGTGTACAACCTACAAAAACACAAGTATCGGCATCTTTGCGTATGGATTTGACTGTGTCTTAAAATCTCCTTCTACATATCTTAATGTAATTTCCATAATCCTAAACCCTAGAGATCACTCTATCTTATTTTTTAATATACTTTTCACTGTAAAATTTTATTTACTTTTTGTTTGTTCATCGATTGATTAACTCAGGGAGTCACCATGTGTCCATAACACTTTCAAGTGTGGAAGTTATTTTTAAAATATTCCAAGTTATATCTCTCTAAGTAAACTAAGAGTGCTCAAAATGGACGAAAACTCGAGGATTTTATGTGTTCAATCATGAAATGTGCCCCATGCATGCCAAATGTGTTTACAAGTTACAATTATGTCATTTAAATGATCCAGATAGATTTGAAGTCAAACCCAACTAGCAAAAGTGAGCAACGACGAATAGGTTGCAACCGGCTATCGACATTGCAAGACTTATCATTGTGAAAAAAACACCATGTGTCCTAAGTCTCCAAATTGGTATTAGGAAGTGCTATAGTGTTAATAGGTCTTCAATGGTGGGACCCATGATATGCATATACATCAATCGAACTCAATATGGATAATGGGTACCCATTGGAACATTGTTCTATCCATCTCATGTGTGCCACCATTCAACACATACTGTTGAGTCAAGATCCCTGAATGTGCTTTAATTGGTAATTGTTTTGAGTGATGAAAGACAAAAAGAGGCTTGTTGGTTATCTCAAGGCCTCGAGATTGACAGAACTTCAAAGCCTTGAGATTGCTTATTCTGCTATGTATTCTAACATCTTTGTGTTGCAGAATTGAATATCTGATTATGCAAATTAGTGGTTTATGGTATATATATTTAAGGTTTGAACTATTTATACATCTAAAACAATTGCAGATGATCAGAACAGGAAGAACCAAAGTTATCTGGGTTTAATTTTGAAATGCTGTGAAGCAGGTTCAGAGCTCCAAGGCCTTGAGATATGCCTTGAGCTACTGACAGTTTTTACAGAACTTAATTGATTCTTTCTTGCAGGTTATGACTCTTAGTATTGTGATTATTTACTCACTTCTAAGTGTCTTAAACTTGTTTTTCATATCTTATTTGTTCTGGAGGATATGCAGATTAATGTTCTAAATTTATTAAACAGTTTTTTATCAGAAACTGTATAACCAAACAGTCTCAGTACTGTTAGTTGTTTGGATTGTGTTGTTGCAGTGCTTCTTTGCTGTTGCAGGTTTGTTTAACGTGCAGGAGAAATCTCATCAAACTCCAATGGATATCCACCTGAAGCTGTTTGAATTTAAGTTGAAAACAAAAGGAGGATTTTTAGGAACTGAGATCCTAAAATCTCTCAATCAGTTGCAGCTGTGGATAAAAGAGACAGGTTTGAATTTTGAAAGAGAGAGAGGCTTGCAGAATACTCTGAGAGGTGTGACAAATTCGTGGGAGATCATCCATTCAAACACACAATCATTCAAGCTTCATTCCACACTTATGAAGATCAAATCAATCTAGTCATTCCTAAAGAACACTTCCAGGCTTCAACAGCTTATCTTTATACTGTGTTCTTCATTTTTACTTCATCTGTGTATCTCTATATTATCTTAAACCTCACTTAACCTAGTGGTTGGTTGTTCAAGTGAACAACAAGAGGTTCTTGTTAGCTCAACAGTTAGTAGCTGGAACTAGATAGGTTTGGAACCACAAGTTGTATAGGTGTAAGGGAAATCACTTAGGCTTGAAGATCTAGGGTTGTTTCTGTGTGAGTAATAAGAAGTGTTTGCCCAATCCTGGTGGGATTAGATCCCTCAGGCAGAGACTAGGTCCATTGGGACTGAACTCTGTAAATTGCTTTGTGTTCTTTACTTTTCTGTTTGATTATTATCTGTTGCACACAACTCAAATCAAAATAGGGTTTAAAGCTGTTTAGAATTGTTCAAAGCTCAAGGCCTTGAAGCTTACAATTTTGCCTTGGTGAGTTTCAGACAGTTTACAAAATCTCAAGGCCTTGAGATCTCAAGTTTCACACAAAGCTATTCTGTTAAACTTTAAGTTTTGCAAAAAGTTTCCATACTCTATTCAACCCCCCCCCCCTTCTAGAGTATTTAGGTCCTGTATTTAGTCTACATTACACACTTTCAATTGGTATCAAAGCCTGTGTCATTGTTTTTAGATCTAACAATCTGGTGACTCTGAGTAATGTATGAGATGGTGGATTCTCACAAGGAAGGGCAGCTAACGCACCTCCATTGTTTTGTGGTGAAAATTTCATGCATTGGAAGGCCTTGATGAAGATGTTCATCATAGATCAAGACATGGAACTATGGTCAATAGTTCAGAATGGTCCTCATGAGTATTATACTATAATTGATGGAGTCAGAACTGTCAAGTCTGAGGAAAATCTCTCAGTTACTGAACTTGAAAAGGTATCCAAAAATTACAAAGCTATGAATTTGCTATACTGTGCTTTAAATGCAGATGAGTTCAACAGAGTGTCAAACTGCAAAAGTTCCAAAGAAGTGTGGGATAAACTGGTGGTGACATATGAAGGAACCAGCCAGGTTAAGCAGACAAAAATCAACATACTTCTGAGGCAATATGAGTTGTTCAAGATGAATTCAGATGAAACCATCAAGGAAATGTTCAAAAGATTCACTGATGTGGTGAACAACCTGGAGTCTTTGGGAAAGAAGTTCTCAAATGAATAAAAGGTCAGAAAGATTCTGAGAAGCTTACCAAAAGCAAAGTGGGAGCCAAAGACAACAACCATTGAGGAAGCTCGGGACTTGAGTCTTCTTCAGCTAGATGATCTACAAGGAAAGCTGCTAACTCATGAAATGTCCATGAAGGATGTGGAAGGTGATTTGAGTGAAAATATCAGGAACCTAGCACTTAAGGCAAAAGACAGTGAAAAGTCTCAAAGCCTTGAGACTGAGGAGGAACCTGATGATGAAGAGGCTTTAGCATTGATCTCCAAGGCCTTGGCCAGGATTCTCCAAAAGAAAAGAAACTCTGGTAACAGGGATTACAACAGAGAAAGATCAAGACCCTCAGTCAGCAAGGATTACAAAGGTAAATCTTCATCACAGTCACATAAAACTAAAGTAATGAATTGTTTTGAGTGTGGTGATGCAGATCATTTAGTAGGGGACTGTCCACAAAAGAAGAAGAACAGTAACTTTCAGAAAAAGGATGATGACAACAGAAGGAAGAAAGCCATGATGGCTTCCTTGAGTGATTCTGATTCATCAAGTGATTCAGAAACAGAAGAAGAGCAAGCAAACTTATGCTTCATGGCAAAGCATAATGAGGAAAGTTCATCAGACAGACACATTGAAGAAATGGTAAAAAATTTACTTGCTAGTCCTGTAGACACGCAAAATTTGCGGCCAATTAAATAGTGTCACGTGTCTATTATCGCCTAATTAAAATGAGAGATCAAATAGCACTCGCTACTAAATTACTATGCTTTAAAAATAATTAATAGATGACTAAATTGTAAATGAGACAAAACTTTATTTACAATCAAGGACTGCTTATGTCGATGCCACGTCACTGCATGACATGGCTACAAGTCAGCAAGTAAGGCCAATCAAATAGCGCCACTTGTCAAAATGATGCAGCTATCAAGACTAGCAAGCTCGGCCAATCATGTTGCGCCACTAGTCAAATCGATGCTGAAAATGAATAAATAAATAAATATTATTTATTTTGTACCTTGGCCAACAAGCCAGGCCATGCCTATATAAAGGATCCATCCCTAGGCATATGGGACACACAATTACATCTTGCAAGGAGAGAGCCCTGAAGATCAAGTTGCTAAAGCCCTGAAGAGTTCGTCCATCCACAAGATCATCAACGATCTTCGAGACCTTCGGAGATCCTACCCACACACAATTAAATCTTGCAAAGAGAGAACTCTGAAGATCAAGCTGCTAAACCCCTGAAGATTTCGTCCATCCACAAGATCATCAACGATCTTCGAGACCTTCGAAGATCCTACCCACACACAACTACATCTTGCAAGAAGGAGAGAGCTCTGAAGATCAAGCTTTTAAAGCCCCGAAGAGTTCATCCATCATCAAGATCATCATCATCAAGCTCTTCAAAGTTCTTTATCAAGTTCTTCGAATATCATCATCGAGTTCTTCAAGCCGTTGAAGATCTTCATCCGTGTTCTTCAAGACACTCGAAGATCTTCAAGCCGTTCTTCGTGTTCTTCAAGGCGTTCATCCGGTTCTTCATCAACATCGAAGATATTTATCCGTTCGATCCGAGATCAAGCCTCTAAAGCCCTCGATCAGCTTTTGTGTTCGTCAAAGAATTCATCGCGTTCTTCGTCAAAATAGAAGGCCGCTCATCCGTTCGATCCGAGATCAAGCCGCGAAGCCCTCGTTCGACGTTTCAGGAGAAGAATCAGGAGATTTAATTTCTGTTTAGAAATTTACTATCAGAGATTGTAATCCGCTATATTTATTACATCAATAAAATATATTTGACACCGAATTTCTCGCATTTGTTTCCAATTGCATAAATTTGTGTGTACAAGTCCATCTGATGTACTTCCTGAAATTCTCAAAAGTATGTTTTTGAATGAAGAGAGTTATAGAAATGAGATTATGCTTTAAAGATTAATGTTTATGAGCAGGTAAAAGAAAACCTGGACCTAGTATTTTCAAACAAAACTGTTGAAGTTTCTAAGACAAAGCTGGAAAAAGACTTCAAGGCCTTGGACAGCAGGTTCAAAGTCTTGAAGGCACAGATAAAAGAGGTTGTTGATCAAAACACTCTTTTAACTGAAAGATATGCTGATCTAAGAGCTCATTCTGAGAATTTAGAACAACAGATCTGTACTTTGACTGGGAAACTTCAAGAGTCCAAGAAGGTCCTAGCTAAGTTTACAGGCTCTGAACATAATCTAAATCTCATTCATGGAGGAAGTCTGAAATCAATGCATAAAAGTTGGATTGGCTATAATCCAAATTTTCCAAAGAAAGGCCAAACTACTTTTGTCAAATCTGGTAGCAGACATTCTCCAAAATGTCATTACTGTGGAAAAATTGGTCATGTCAGATTAACTTGTCCCTTCAGAAGATCAGAACCTCATATTATGAGGAATACTTATCATTATCAGCTTAAGGGACATGTTAGGCAGATATGGGTTCCAAAAGGAATCAGGCCACCTAATATGGCTGATTCTGAGTATGACTCAAAGTTCTGCACTTGGTCTAATAGCCTGTTGAGGCAATGATTTGTTTTTGCAGGATGTCACCAAGGCCTTGAAAGATCAGAAATGGATATTAGACAGTGGGTGTTCCAGACATATGAGTGGAAAGAGGTCTCTCTTTATTGAACTTACAGAAAAATCTGGAGGAACAATTACACTTGGTGACAAAGCAAAGTGCAATATCATTGGTGTAGGTAGTATTGGTAATGGTTCTACAAAATTCTATATCTGATGTTTATCTGGTAGATGGACTTAAGTATAATTTGCTTAGTATCTCTCAGTTATGTGATAAAGGTTATAAAGCTGTATTTGACAAGGAGAAATGTGTGGTGCAAGATGAGAAATCTGGTGATTGCATACTCACTGCTCCTAGGTCATATAATCTATATGCTATGAATACTAACAGTGTTACAGGTAATAAGCTAAAATGCCTCAAGGCCTTGAAGGAAGATTCAAAACTTTGGCACAGAAAGCTTGGGCATATTAGTATACATACTTTGAATAAACTCATCTCAAAGGACTTGGTAAGAGGTTTACCATCACAAAAAAATTTCAGATGATGAGGTTTGTAAGGCATGTGTACAAGGTAAACAGACCAGAATCTCTTTCAATCCAAAGAACTTTGTAAGTACTTCTAGACCCTTAGAATTGCTGCATATGGACTTGTGTGGTCCTAGTAGAGTTCAGACACCAAAAGGTAAGAGGTATATGCTTGTTATAATTGATGATTATTCTAGATTTACTTGGGTGATGTTTATCAGAGACAAAATTGAAGCTTTATCTGAGTTTTATAAATTGTGTAAAGAACTTCAAACTTTGAAAAACTTACCTGTTGAATCCATTAGAAGTGATCATGGTAGAGAATTTGATCAACTTGACTTTGATTTGTTTTATGCAAAGCATGGCATTTCACACAACTTCTCTGCACCTAGAACTCCACAGCAAAATGGAGTAGTTGAAAGGAAAAATAGGACACTTGAGGATATGTCCAGAACCATGCTACTTGAAAGTAACTTGCCAAAGTTTTTATGGGCAGAAGCTGTTAACACTGCCAATTATGTGCTAAATAGATGTCTGATTAGACCTATTTTGAAAAAGACTCCCTATGAACTATTTAAAGGGAGAAAGCCTACTATTTCTTATTTTAAGCCATTTGGTTGTATCTGTTTTGTGCATAATAATGGTAGAGACAATCTTGGTAAGTTTGATGCTAGAAGTGATGAAGGTGTATTTCTTGGATATTCTCAAACTAGCAAAGCTTATAGAGTTTATAATAGAAAAACCAAGATTGTGGAAGAGAGCATTCATGTAATTTTTGATGAAAGTACTAAGGATTCTCTGAGTGAAAGTATTGCAGATCTAGATTTGAACAAGAATGAATCATATGATGATGCTGTGAAAGAATACAAAGGCAAAACTGTTGTACAGAATCAACCAGCAGAATCTCAAGGCCTTGAACCTCCTGCCGAATCAAAATCTCAAAGCCTTGAGACAGAAGCTGAAACTTTCTATGATGCTCCCTTTACTGTTTCAAGGACTCAAAGCCTTGAAGGAGAATACTCCTGGGTACCAAGAAAGAAGTTTAAGTACCTTGCAGACCATCTAGCTGACAACATTATATCAGATCCATCAACTGGAACACAGACAAGAGGACAGTTAAAGAACTTGTGTGCTTTCAGTGCATTTGTATCTTTGATTGAGCCTAAGAATACCAAGGAAGCTCTGGAAGATGCAGAATGGATTATTGCAATGCAGAGTGAGCTGAATGAGTTTGAAAGGAACAAGGTTTGGAATCTGGTCCCCAGACCTAAAGAGAAGTCAGTTATTGGAACCACATGGGTATTCAGAAACAAGCTTGATGAGAATGACAAAGTGGTAAGAAATAAAGCCAGACTGGTAGCTCAAGGATATAATCAGGAAGAAGGTATAGATTATGAGGAGACTTTTGCTCCTGTTGCCAGGTTAGAAGCTATTAGAATACTTCTTGCTTTTGCATCTCACAATCACATAAAGTTTTATCAAATGGATGTCAAATGTGCTTTTCTAAATGAATATTTACAAGAAGATGTCTTTGTAGCACAACCTCCTGGTTTTGAAGATGAAAAGTTTCCTGATCATGTTTATAAACTGGATAATGCTCATTATAGTTTAAAACAAGCTCCAAGGGCTTGGTATGACATACTTTCAAAATTTCTACTTGAAAACAATTTCAGAAGAGGACTAGTAGACAAAACTCTTTTCATTAAACATCAACAAAGTGATTTGTTAGTAGTTCAGATTTATGTAGATGATATATTATTTGGTGATACTAATGATGCTCTTTCAAAAGAGTTTTCTAGTCTGATGTGCAGGGAGTTTGAGATGAGCCTAATGGGTGAACTAAATTTCTTTCTTGGACTTCATATATTACAAATGAAGAAAGGAATTTTTCTACATCAAGGAAAATATACCAAGGACTTATTGAATAAGTACAACATGTCACAGTCAAAGTTGCTTAAGACCCCTATGAGTTCATCACTCTCTTTAGACAAAGATTCAACTGGTAAGAGTGTGAATCAGAAGGAATACAGAGGTATGATTGGATCACTATTGTATTTAACTGCTAGCAGACCTGACATTATGTTTAGTGTCTGTATGTGTGCTAGATTTCAAGCAGATCCTAAGGAAAGTCATCTTACTGCAGTTAAAAGAATTTTTAGATATTTGAATGGAACCAGAGACTTAGGGCTTTGGTATCCAAGAAGATCTAATTTTATGTTGAGTGGCTATTCAGATGCAGATTTTGCAGGTTATAAAGTAGACAAGAAAAGTACTTCTGGATGCTGTCAATTTCTTGGATCTTCATTGATCAGTTGGCATTCCAAAAAGCAAAATTCTGTAGCACTATCAACTGCAGAAGCTGAATACATTGCAGCTGGTGCTTGCTGTTCACAAGTGTTATGGATTGCTCAGCAACTTAGAGATCTTGGCTACAATTTCAGAAATGTGCCAATTCATTGTGATAATACAAGTGCTATTTCAATCTCTAAGAATCCAGTTCAGCACTCAAGGACAAAGCACATAGATGTGAGACATCATTTCCTTAGAGATCATGCAGAACAAGGTGATGTTGTTTTAAATTTTATCTCTACTTCAATGCAAATTGCTGATATTTTCACTGAACCTTTGCCAGATGATAGGTTTTCATCTCTAAGGCTTGAATTTGGGATGTTAAACAAGGAGGCATTGGTTTAGGGGAAGTATTAGTACCTATATGTGTATGTGTGTTGGAATCTCAAAGCCTTGAGATTATACTTTCTGAAGCCTTGAAAGTATAGCTCAAAGCTTTGAAGTTTCTCAAACTGCAGAAAATCTCAAGGCCTTGAGATTATTCTCCAGGTCTTGATAATATCTGTATTTTTTAAAAAAAAAAAAATGAATCATCAAATATTATATCTTATCTTTTTAGATAACAGTATAATATTTGAATTACTCAGAGAATTTTCTAAAATATCCCAAAAAGATTTTTCAAGATTCTAATTTTGCATGTAGATATTGCAAAGTCCTTTTATGACTCATCCTCTCAACCTACTTAAGCTGAAAGTCAGGGCTTTTTCTTCACACTCTCTTCCAATTTTCTGCGACTACTCTCTCTCTCTCTAAAATCCTCTCAATCACATTCTCTTCTCAAAACCCTAAACCCTAAAATGGAGCGCAAATCAGCCAGAATTCAGCAACAGGGAAAGCCCTCTGGTAGATCCAAGAAGAGAGCAAACAAGAAGGAGAAGATAGTGATTTCTGATTCAGATTCAGAAAACACTCAAAGTTTGCATGAGGATACCCCTCCTGCAAAGAAGTCAAGGACAGAGAAGGGATATGAAGGCTCAAGTGTTGATCCACAACAGGAGACTCAGGGTGGTGATCAACCTAGGTCAGAGAAGAAGAAAGGGGGAGAAAAGAAAAAAGGCTACTGAAGAGGAAAAAGGGAAGTCAACTCAGGAGAGCATAAAGAAATCAACTGAAGGAGTACAAGAGAAGGCCAAACCCTCTGAGAAGAAGACTAGGGTTAAGCAAGTTGCTGGATATCAAGGTAAGAATGTACTTCCAACTGAGTGGTTTATTAGATTTGAAGTTAGGACATTTTGGATGCAAGGGTATGCATCATCTAAAGTGGCCTTCTGTAGCATGATTTCTGATGAGATATTGGATAAACTGGACATAGAATGCATGAGAAAATTGAGGGAAACTGCTGTTTGGAAAGTTTTAAATCCTAGTTCAAAGGCTTATCCTAAGTTAACTAGGTTATTTTATCTGAACTTGGTGTCTCAAGGTGATGAGAAAATAGTTTTAACATCTAAAGTGGCTGGTGTGGATTTGAGGTTAGATCATAGGACTTTTGCTAAAGTTTTGGGAATTCCTAGGAAATATAATGTTGGAGATTATCCTGATAAGAAGGAGTGTTTAGATAAGGCAAAGGAGATGTTCTTTGTTGAAGGTGTTCCCTCTGGTCCAAAACAGTTGACACACTCTGTGCTCAACTGTGAAGCCAAGATTTTGTTTACTATTTTGATGAGGAGTGTAGTTCCCAGGGAGAACTTTATGAGAGCTGGTAACTGATAAAGTTCTGATTTTGATGTATATAATATCTCAAGGTTTTGAGATAGACCTGCCTACAGTTGTGATGGAGCATATGATTTATTGTGCAACTAGGACTAGAAACCATCCTCTTCCATATGCCAACCTATTACCTCTTTTCTTTGAGTATTTTGATGTGCCTGTGAAAGGAGAAGAAAAGATTACTGGAGAAGGAGGATCTCAGGCAAAGGTTGTTTGACATGTCAACTGAATTTCATCAGTTCAAGGGTTTGATGAATACTATGAATGGGAATTTAGATGTTGTCATCAAGGGCTTGAATCTGGAGAAGATACCTTCTGCTACTAGTCATGACACCAGTGTGGATTCAGAAGAGAAGCTAGGAGAGTTTCTGAAGAAGAAGAAGAAAAAGCCAATTTCAGTGGTGCTAGCTTCAAAAGACTTGTTTGAGCAAACTGATGAGGAAGATGCTGATGAAGACACAGGTGTTGATGCAGCTATAGAGGTAGATTCAGCACAGACTAAGACGAAAATAGATGAGATAATCCAAGAAGTGGTTGCTGAAGTTGAAGCTGAACAGGAAGGTAATCAGTCTGCAGAAGAAGCTGTAAGTGGTGAAGAAATTGGGGAAGGCTTAGAGAAAGGCCAGACATCAAAGAAGAAGTGTAGATGAGAGACTGCCAAAGCTTTGACCATCTTTCTCATTCTCTTCTATCTTTTCTGTCTCAAACCCTTGACTTTTAAGCTAGTTTTTTTGTTTTAAGTTTATTTTCAAACTCTGAGTAATGATCTACATTTCTTCAACCTTATTTGATGAAAGTCAAAAAGGGGGAGAATGTATTGTGTTTTGTTTGCAGTATCCAGTGAATAATAAGAGTTGGCCTTTAGTTAGTTATTTTTATTTTGGTTAATTTTTATTTCTGTGGTATTTTGTAATATTTATTCTCCTGGTTATCTGTTTGGGTTCAGTATACATTTTATCTGTAGATTGTGGCTATTTTATTTAATTTTTTGATTAAGAGTGGCAGGAAGATCTATGCAAGACTATAGGTTTTGTCTTTCATCAAGGGGGAGATTGTTGAGTCAAGATCCCTGAATGTGCTTTGATTGGTAATTGTTTTGAGTGATGAAAGACAAAAAGAGGCTTGTTGGTTATCTCAAGGCCTTGAGATTGACAGAACTTCAAAGCTTTGAGATTGCTTATTCTGCTATGTGTTCTAACATCTTTGTGTTGCAGAATTGAATATCTGATTATGAAAATTAGTGGTTTATGGTATATATAATTGTGGTTTGAACTATTTATACATCTAACACAATTGCAGATGATCAGAACAGGAAGAATCAAAGTTATCTGGGTTTAATTTTGAAATGCTGTGAAGCAGGTTCAGAGCTCCAAGGCCTTGAGATATGCCTTGAGCTACTGACAGTTTTTACAGAACTTGATTGATTCTTTTTGCAGGTTATGACTCTTAGTATTGTGATTATTTACTCACTTATAAGTTTCTTAAACTTGTTTTTTATATCTTATTTGTTATAGAGGATATGCATATTAATGTTCTAAATTTATTAAACAGTTTTATCAGAAATTGTATAACCAAACAGTCTCAGTACTGTTAGTTGTTTGGATTGTGTTGCTGCAGTGTTTCTTTGCTGTTGCAGGTTTGTTAAACGTGCAGGAGAAATCTCAACAAACTCCAACGGATATCCACCTGAATTTGTTTGAATTTAAGTTGAAAACAGAAGGAGGATTTTTAGGAACTGAGATCCTAAAATCTCTCATTCAGTTGCAGCTGTGGATAAAAGAGACTGGTTTGAATTTTGAAAGAGAGAGAGAGGCTTGCAGAATACTCTGAGAGGTGTGACAAATTCGTGGGAGATCATCCATTCAAACACACAATCACTCAAGCTTCATTCCAGACTTCTGAAGATTAAATCAATCCAGTCATTCCTGAAGAACACTTTCAGGCTTCAACAACTTATCTTTATAATGTGTTCTTCATTTGTACTTCATCTGTGTATCTCTAAATTATCTTAAACCTCACTTAACCTAGTGGTTGGTTGTTCAAGTGAACAACAAGAGGTACTTGTTAGCTCAACAGTTAGTAGCTGGAACTAGATAGGTTTGGAACCACAAGCTGTATAGGTGTAAGGGAAATCACTTAGGCTTGAAGATCTAGGGCTATTTCTGTGTGAGTAATAAGAAGTGTTTGCCCAATCCTGGTGGGATTAGATCCCTCAGGCAGAGATTAGGTCCATTGGGATTGAACTCTGTAAATTGCTTTGTGTTCTTTACTTTTCTGTTTGATTATTATCTGTTGCACACAACTCAAATCAAACTAGGGTTTAAAAGCTGTTTAGAATTGTTCACAGCTCAAGGCCTTGAAGCTTACAATTTTGCCTTGGTGAGTTTCAGACAGTTTACAAAATCTCAAGGCCTTGAGATCTCAAGTTTCACACAAAACTTTTCTGTTAAACTTTAAGTTTTGCAAAAAGTTTCCATACTCTATTAAACCCCCCCCCCCCTTCTAGAGTATTTAGGTCCTGTTTTTGGTCTACATTACACACTTTCACATACTAACACTATGTGGCCTTTTAATACCAATTTGGATACTTACAACACATGGTGACTTTTCACAACGTCAAGTCTCACAATGTCGATAGTCGGTTACACGCTTATCCCTCGGTGTTCAAGTCCCACAGTTGGGTGTCACCTCAAAACTCCCTATCTCATTAAAATGACACAATTAGGACATTAAATCAAATGTGGCATGCTGGGGGAACATTTCATGGCTGAACTCGTACAATTATCGAGTTTTTATTCGTTTTTGGTCCTTTTAGCTAACTTAGAGGAACAAAACTTGAAGTTATTTCAAAATAACTCCCAAAATTGTCATTGGTATCTTATTCAGGACACATGACACCCAGAGTCATTCAATCGACGAAGAAATCAAAATAAGTTGCATTTTATAGGGATATATATTATAAATTTTAAGAAAGAGCCCTCTCTAGGTTTTAGCACAAAAGAAGATACATTTATATGTTTAGAACGAGGTACTAATACTCCATCAAATCAATACTCAAAGATGCATATTTTTGGGTTTTTGGAGGTTGTGCACACTGCCATTCATGGTACAAACACAAAGGAGGCACAAAGTCCTCAAATTGGGTACATAATTATGTTGGTGATGTAGTTAATGGGAAAGAACAATGTTTCCAACGGGTACGCGTTACCCAAATTGAGTTTGATTGACGTCTATGCATCTCATGTGTGCCACCACTCAACACATACTATCACTATGTGACATTTTAAGACCAATTTGGATACTTACAACACATGGTGACTTTTCACAACGTCAAGCTCACAATGTCGATAGTCGGTTACACCCTTATTCCTCGGTGTTCAAGTCCCACAGTTGGGTGTCACCTCAAAACTCCCTGGCTCATTAAAATGACACAATTAGGACATTAAATCAAATTTGGCATGCTGGGGAACATTTCATGGCTGAACTCGTACAATTATCGAGTTTTCATTCGTTTTTGGACCTTTTAGGTAACTTAGAGGAACAAAACTTGAAGTTATTTCAAAATAACTCCCTAAATTTTCATTGGTATGTTGTTCAAGACACATGGTGGCACCCTGAGTCATTCAATCGACGAAGAAACCAAAATAAGTAGCATTTTAAAGGGATATATATTATAAATTTTAAGATAGAGCCCTCTCTAGGGTTTAGCATTTAAGAAGATACATTTATATGTTTAGAATGAGATATTAATACTCCATCAAATCAATACTCAAAGATGCCTATTTTAGGGTTTTTGGAGGTTGGGCACACTGCCATTCATGGTATAAACACAAGGGAGGCACAAAGTCCTCAAATTGGGTACATAATTATGTTGGTGATGTAGTTATTGGGAAAGAACAATGTTTCTAACGGGTATGTGTTACCCAAATTGAGTTTGATTAACGTCTATGCATCTCATGTGTGCCACCATTCAACACATACTAACACTATGTGGTACTTTAAGACCAATTTGGATACTTACAACACATGGTGACTTTTCACAACGTCAAGTCTCACAATGTCGATAGTCGGTTACACCCTTATCCCTCAGTGTTCAAGTCCCGCAGTTGGGTGTCCCCTCAAAACTCCTTGGCTCATTGAAATGACACAATTAGGACATTAAATCACATTTGGCATGCTGGGGGAACATTTCATGGCTGAACTCGTACAGTTATCGAGTTTTCATTCGTTTTTGGTCCTTTTAGGTAACTTAGAGGAACAAAACTTGAAGTTATTTCAAATTACTACCAAATTTGTCATTGGTATGTTGTTCAGGACACATGGTGACACCCTGAGTCATTCAATCGATGAAGAAACCAAAATAAGTTTCATTTTAAGGGATATATTATAAATTTTAAGATAGAGCCCTCTCTAGGGTTTAGCATTTAAGAAGATACATTTATATGTTTAGAGTGAGATCTTAATACTCCATCAAATCAATACTCAAAGATGACTTTTTTTTTGTTTTTGGAGGTTGTGCACACTGCCATTCATGGTACAAACACAAGGGAGGCACAAAGTCCTCAAATTGGGTACAAAATTATGTTGGTGATGTAGTTAATGGGAAAGAACAATGTTTCGAACGGGTACGCGTTACCCAAGTTGAGTTTGATTGACGTCTATGCATCTCATGTGTGCCACCATTCAACACATACTAACATTTAGAAATTTGTAGCACATTTTGAGATTTTTGAATATTATTCACGAACAAAATAATTTGAAATTCAATTAACGTGAAAGAGTGGTTCAATCACATTAACCGCCTCAACTGCCACTCACAGCCCACCATGCCTTTAAATTCGGAATAGATCCATTTGCAGAGTCCTACTAATTGACTCTTCTGGGGTTCCCTACTCATTCATTTTTCTGAAACTGACTCTCTCTCTCTCTCTCTCTCTCTCTCTCTCTCTCTCTCTCTCTCTCTCCAGTTTCGCAACTTTCCTCTTCATTTTCTCCATCTTCATCTTCTCCATCTTCATCTCTTCTCCTACAATCAACATACATAATCCATGGCGAAAAAGAAGGTTATTCAAGAAAGACGATCCAAACAACAAGATCTTGCCTATAACAGGATCGATAGATACTCTAGCAACTCGGAAAGAGAACGGAGTTCACAGGAGATACAATCCACGGACAAAATTGGTCTGAAGAATTTTGGAGATGGTCTTGATGCAATTCCTTTATCAACGGTGGATTTTGAAATGGCGGATGCTGAATCTGACAAATTGAAGAAATTGGCTGAGGCTGCTGCCTTACTTGAGAAGAATACGAGTACAGAGAAGAAGAAACTTAAGAAGAATGAGGAAGCAAATAAGGAAGAGCACGTTAGGGCAGTCCCTATGAGATCGACCCGGAATAATCCAACACCACCGAAGGCAGTGAAGAAAGGAAGAAATCAAAAGGCTTCTAAGCGCAAGAATTCTGAAGATGCAGAGGTGAAGCATACTCCTGGATTTGACCTATTCCTGTAAGTATTCACTTTTTTTTAACAATTTGTCCTTCCTTTTTATCATGTTGTTTAATTAATTAATAACTCCTTCTTAAAATCTAATTTTTTGACTATATATTCTACCTTGTCACTTTGTCCTAAATTAATCTTTGTTAATTGTCATGTTTCACAATGCACTGTTATCCCGTGTAACTTAATTGTTAGATCTGTAATCTCTGAAATTAGAATTGCCTTCTGTGTTATTTAAAGGTTTTACTTATGTTTTGCAACTGTTTACTTATGACAGTAACCATCAAAAATCTACAATGGGCTACAGAGGGAAGGATATTCCCCCCCCCCCCAAACTGATAGTACAGCAGTATAGAGTATTTCTCAACTTACCTACGGATGAAATAGAAAGGTACGAGCAAAAAGCGATGGAAGTCTCGAGTGATGAAGATATTGATATAAACCAATACACTGTTCAGCAAAGAACAAATGATAATATCCTGGAGGCTGGAGAGCTACATGAGGATGAGGAGGATGAGGAGGATGAGGATGAGGATGAGGTGAATGAGGAGGAACACAATGACGATGATGAAGAATACAAACCTGTGGAAGATAAGAGAGATGATGATGAAGAAGATGAGGAGGATTCGGAGGAGGATAGGGAGGAACAGAAGGAAGATGAGGAAAAATACCAACCTGTGGAAAAGAGGAATGAAGATGATAGTGACGATGAAGCCCATCATGGCAATGCCATGAATGCGTACGTCAGATTCAAGTTAGTTTCTTCTCTAATCAATCATCTCGTAAAATTTTGTTTCAATTGTGAAGCCAATGTCTACTATTCTGCACACTTGTTCTAAACTATTAAAATCCCTTTCTAAATCATTATCTGTTCAAACATCATATTGCATGTTACTACTTTATCTCTAATGACTTTCTTTGATTTTAAACGTTTGAGGGTGTGTGTTATATGTTATGGCTCTAGTACTTGGAATTGTAACTTAATTTTCTTTATTGTCTCATGATTGTTGTAGAAATGTTCAGACGCACAAGCTCAAGAAACAAGATCCTCATGTGAAGATGACCGACGAGGTCAAACGGAGAATAAACGATGAATGGAAAAGGCTGACCAGGTCCCAACTAGAACCTTATCTCAAAGCTGCTGCCGAAGAAAGAGAGAAGAGGAAATCAGAGGGCACTTTGAAGAGAAAACCCACCGGTGAGAAGGCCAAGCAGAAGAAGAAATTGGCTGAAGCCAAGTTGAAGGGCAAATCAAAGAAGAAGCTGAAGAACCCGAGGTGCTTCCAAAGCTATTGAGCATGCCCTCTGTTATGGCTCTCTTCAAAGATATGAGAGATGAACAGTAGTCATGGTTGAATGAATTGGGGCTTGGAGGACTAAAGCACCTACAGATTTGAGATACCCCCGAGGCTTTCAACAAGTTCCTCTACAACTCCTTTGACACCGACGGGTCCTTGACGGCCCACGGCCGGACTGTGGAAGTAACCCCGGAAGTTGTCGGTTGGCTCCTTGGAGTAAGATGCACCGAAACAAGTGAGTTTCCGGAGGTCGATCCGGAGGTTGTACAAGAAGTGGCACAAAGAATTGGCCTCGTCAAGGACAACACAAAGGTCGGTGAGTATGTTCCGTGGTTCTTGAAAAATAGGGAGTTGTTCAATGATGAGTGGAAGCAGAGGGCTGTTTGGTTGATCTTGGGGGCCCTAGGGATGCCGATCGGGCGGCAAGGAGTCCGGTCTGGGCTTGCCAAACTTGTTGTAGATTTGGAGCACCTGAAAGAGGTGAACTGGGCAGCCTTGTGGCTTGATCATTTCATGAAACAAAATGTGAAGGCCCAGACTGGGGACCTTGCGAGGAAATGGTTGCGTTCTCATTCTTGAGGTAATAATCTAACATTTTGTCATTTGGTTTAACATTTCTGTTTTATATTTTAACTGCTCCTTCTTAAGTTCTAATGCTGTGAGTATATTTTCTAGCTTCTGTACTTGGAAAAGTTCTTCCCCAAATTTCAAGAAAATCCCAAGGGCTGCAAAGACAAGAAAGCAAGTCCCAGGTTGAAATTTTGGAAGACATCTGATGTTTCTAAGAGATGGAAGTATGTCTGTATGAATGAAAATGTGAGTAACATGTTACATAAACCTTAAGTTTTCGTTTTTAGCAGTTAACATCCTTATCTTAAATGTTAACCTTTATACTCTGTTGTTCTTTTTAGTTGAAGTTGAAGAAAATGGATGAAGAGCCAATCAGTGAGAAGGTTGTTGCACCTGCAATTCAATTAATTCTTCCACCAGGGGATTATTTGAAGGATCTTGTGGGACAGCTGGCGCAGAATGCTGACCCGCAAACTTTATTGGCCATGTTCGCAACTGTTAACAACAAGAGACAGTCTGAATTGGAGGAGGAGAGGGAAGATGGAACTAAAAAGATGAAGGATGAGGAGAGAAAGAAGGAAGAAGATGAGAAGAAGCAGGAAGATGAAAGAGTGGAAAATAAGAAGGGGGATGAAAAGGAGGAAGAGGAAGGAGGGGAAAAGAAGAAGGGGGTGAAGAGGATAAACAAGAAGAACCTCCCAAGAAGAAGCAAAAGATGGATCAGGATGAGGTTAGATCTTCAATGGAGGTGGTCGGGGAAGTCAGCCCTGACACTGAGGTAAATGTATTAACTGTTTTAACTTTAGACTTAATGTCTCTGTTTCCAATTTTAACATTTTTTTAATTTATTAGGTGGCATCCTTGGGTTCTTGGGAGGACCCAAGGACAAACATTGGTGGGTTTGTCCGGGGAAAGGCGCGTTGGATCATAAAGGGGTCTAATCGGGTGGCGCTTAAGAAGCAACAAAGCAATCCTGATGAAATGACCTATCTGCCAGAGATGCCTAGAATGGAAGATTGTTGGCTCCACTTATTTTTGTCTCAAAAATATGAGCCTTAGTACGACAAAACACCCTGGGATCCCAAACTTCCACAAAGCTTGCGACAGTAAGTGTTATTTACATTCAAATTTCCTAAATAAGCTGTATAAGACACAATTTTTTTTTTACTTATGGTTTGATTTATTATTATATCTGCAGTGAGTTGGTTATTAACATGGCTGATTATGAGAAGGTGACGAGGTATTCCGCGTGGCGCCTCAGAGATGAAAAATGGTTTGACAACGAAGTAAGTATTTCTTTTATTTGATTTAACGGAGTTTCTTAAGACATGTGTAATCCTCTCCCATCATCATAACACTTTTCTATTCACTTTTTAAACAGTTAGGTGATGGATGCATCTTTGCAATTCCTTCATCTGAAAGAAAGAATCCGCGAATTTGGTGGAATCCCTCGCATTTGGTACCTCAGCACAAATTATGCCGTAAGTTCATTCCCATTTCATTGGATAAAAACTCAATTTAAAATTCTTCCACAAATTGACATCATTAATTATAATTCTTGTTCAGCCCACGAAGGGTCTTCGATATTTCCAAGTCCGATCATTATGGAGGAATGTGGAACGAGATGGGCTACGTACGATTTACGATTTATATCAATACAAGTTGCTTTATACATTCATATTTTGTTGAACTTATTTTATGTTGAATTGTTAAAAAAATAGATTGCCCTACCCATGAATGTACATCACACCCACTTGTTCATGAAGGTCAATTCCTTTGTCGACAAGGAAATATACGTCCTGGACTCGGAGTATGGACTTGGGTATGATGAGAGGGATGTAGCTAAAAAAGTTTATCAAATGCACAAGGTGCTATCCTACTATCCAGAGTACCATGATGACATCAGAAAGTGGGATGTGTGGTACATGAATGACGACGTTCCCCAACAACCAAACGGGCAACAATCTTATCCATTGAATCCACTCACCAATATGTTAAACTCACTATCTTATACATTACAACTGCATTATGTTTTAATCTCTCAGGAATGATTGTGGCCCTTTTTTATGCTTCTTCATGACCCACTTGAGGGACCTGATTCCTAATCCAAAGAAAAGTTATCTGTCCAAGTGAAGCAGCTCAGAATCTGGATTGCCAATCAAATGACTAGATCGGACTACAACAGCCACTTTGCCAAGATGTTTAAAGAGTTAATGAGCGTCAAGTCTATTGATGAGAATGTTCATGAGTTTGAAAGTATGTACAATTTCCCTACTTTTCCTACTGTTCCATTGGAATCCGGGGCGAAGACGAGGAGGTCGGCGCAAAAGTCGTCGGGGAAGAATGGAAAAAAGTGAATTTGTCTGTTATGTTGTTGAGGATTTTTTAATATGAACAATATTTATGTCAGTAAATGTTGTGGGTTGTTTGAGAGAGTGTATATTATGAACAATGTTTCCCAATGTTGATGAGACAATGTTTTTTTATTATTATTCGATGGCATGTGTTTTTTTCTGAATAATTGCTTGTGATTTTTTGTGAACACAAACTGTACAGTTAAATTTATTTAAGGTGCATTCGGTGTTGGCCAACTACCCTCACCTACCAAAACTGAATTAATAAATGCACTACTAGGTTATTATGAATTCATTTTAAAGTGTTGAGTTCTCTATCTTAACTGTAGATACCTGCATTTATATCAACCAACCTACCCACTGCCCGCTTTTAATACAATCTCCAACCACTCTCAACTAATTCTTTATTTCTCTCTTCACTCTCAGATCTCATCAGTTCTCCTTCTCTTTCACCCTTCTCTTCTTTCTCTACATAGTGTAAGCTCTTCACCCTCACCAAGCAATCCACCTTCATACTCAAGAGGAGATTCATCCCGGAGGTTATGGTGTAGGCCTCGGCGGTGTTTCTGTGGCCGTTACCAGGTAAGTCGTACCACACATACGCCCGAAAATGATGGACGCGTGTTTTGGACTTGTGCCAAGCCTAGAGGTCAACAATGCAACTATTTCTAATGGGAAGATTAATTTCCCAGTCCGTGCTGTGCTCCAGATCTCCAACAACTTCAGGAGGAGGTAACAACGTTGAGTAGGAGACTCGTAGGGGCCGAGAATGCTTCCAAAGCCCACTATTTTCATGTGAAACTGTTGTATGTTGTGATTTTTATCATTTTCATCGTTTTAATTTTAAAGTAAGATAGTTTTCCCTCTATTCTGTTGTGTTCAGTTAAGTGTGAGACTAGAAGGGGCCGAGAATGCTTCAAAAACCCACTATTTCGTGTGAAACTGTTGCATGTTGTGATTTTTGTCATTTTTAACATTTTTATTTCAACGTACGATAGTTTATCCTATATTTAATTCTAATTCTGCTGTGATTAGTTAAGAATTCAAGTGTTGTTAACAATGATATCTCTGATTTTATCTTAAATGAATGAGTTATTATCATAACTATTAAACACACTAACTAAATATTAATCAACGATATCACTGTGTTATCTTATTCAGCTTAGTTCATTATAAAGTGTTAACAATACTAGGTTAAAAATGAATCTTCCTGGGACCACTTTTTTTGTCCGGTAGCTGGCCTCTAGGACCACATTTTTCGTCCGGTAGCTGGCATTTTCGTAATAACCGACTAGTACCGGCTTAGCCGATTACCACAGGGACGCACAAAAGTTTTTGCCTAAGCTATCTTGGTGTCTTAGAAATGCTAATAAAGCGTCGCATAGTGGGGCTAATTTTGGTCGAATGTTACAAGGGGCAAAGATATGAATGTATGGTATCCCTGAATGGGCTCGTCAACTTGATGTAACTGTGTTAAGTATAATCCCGTACGCAAATGAAATGATCCTTTTCTCAAAAAAGAGCATCAATAGATGCCACCGAGGGTGGGATCAATTTTTGGGCTGAGAAAGATGATTTTTCTTCATTTACACACTAAACAGATGTTGCGTACATAACACCTATCAAGAAAGAAGCTCATATTTTCCCAGTTGCTCAAGATAGGCTAGAGGAAAATAAAGTAATCATTCGCAAAAAATAGATGAGCAATTGATTATATTGTCAAATATACAAAACAATATAAATACTTCCGACAAAAGACAAATTACGTCTATCTATTAAATTTTTCTGAGACTTGGTTCTCCCTGTGATGAAGAAAAAAATATATGTTAGATTACACTTTCAACTATGTAAACTGAAGACTAATTCCCTCAATCAACATTGTCCCAACCTACTCTAGCTACAAAGAAAAAATAATAATAGTTAGAAAACCCAATCAAATTGAAGCAACAACAAAGACAATCACTAGATATCTTTTCAGTTCTTCTGCATATGACCCCGAGAAAATGTTTTTCTTTCAAAGCCCATACTGATTAAGAAACCTTTGTCCTCAAGCTACTGAACTGAGAACCTTTCCTTCAGAATAGTATTCCTTTTTTTACCTGTACATCTAGACTTTCTCACCTATCCACACAAACAGTTAAACACATCAAGTAAGCATGTGTTAGGGGGAAATATAAATTACCAAGTTTTTTGGAGGGATTTTTTTGTCAACAGAGGTGTCCGGACCAGGTTGCGCGCTCCTCGATAAACCACAGAGTCCTGGAATATATACACAGTTTAGATAGTCTATAAATCCACAGTGGCCCCAAAAATAACTTACGTTCATAGAATAAATAACAAAGTTAATTGACTTCTCAAAAGCATTCCCCTGATACAACTCTACTGACTTCTCAACATCTAAGCATGACACAAAAATCCAAAAAGATGAATTTCACCAGAAAACAGAGGCGGGGGTGTTAAAGGGGGAATGCGTGGATTAACCATTAAAGTACCTCTAACATATATTCATTTCTACATCAGTTTCTCGATCACTTTCAACACCTCTACTTTCTAAAATGTCAAAGCATTCCCAAACTGACCCTTCATACATATTCTTAAGTATTTGCAAACTTTCCTATCGCATATAAAAAAAGTTTCAGGTGATAGTCTCAACTCTCAGCTTCCTAGTGACATATCAAAAAGAATGTGAATCAACCCAATCATCAATCCCTGATTGCAGGAATATATATATTAAGGGCTAGTATACAAAAGCCAAATTAGTTAAGATGAAATATATGAAATACCTCCCTACGATACCTTTGTTCTTATCGCACCATGAGTAGTAGAGTAGTATATCAGAATTTTGTTTATCACTATATACCTTCAGTTACCATCATTCTCATTCTCATAGCAGTATGAGTGGTTACCACCCACCACAATACCGCATGTCTGCTTCATCAGAAAAGAAATTAAGAATGATTAAGTAGCACTTTGTATATTTTAGCTACTCCCTTCAATCAATATTTTAAATTCACCAAAAGAATAAAGAAATTATCAAGCAATACAGCGAGCCAGCTGAATGCAAAGAAAAATCTTCATCAATTAGATCATAGAGTTATCCAGATGCCCAGAAGGGCACAATAAGCTAAATCTACAAGTAAAATATACATACTACATATTTCATCCAAGATTAACTCGCATATACAAAAGAGTGCAAAGAAGTTATATTCAATAACTTGTTGGCAAAACGTTAAAGTCTGTTCTAGATCAGATTATCTCGCCTTTCCAAAGTGCGTTTGACCGGGATGACTAATATCAAATAATGGCGTTGTTGCTTTTGAGACAATTCGTACTCTGTCCACACACATGAAATGAAGATCAGGGTTCATGGCCTTGAAAGCGGATATGAGTAAGGCTTATCACAGGGTGGGGTGGAGTGGAGCTATTTGCGCGCTATCCTAATGAAAATTGGGAGAAGGAGACTAATTGATCTGATTATGGGCTGCGTTTCTATTTAGTCAGAAACGGAGAAGTAGTGGGGGAAGTACTACCGCATAGGGGCCTCCGTCAAGGCTCCCCTCTTTCGCCATATTTGTTTCTACTGTGCACGGAAGGACTTCCCATGCTCTTGTGAATGCAACCATAGAAGGAACAGTTACACCAATCAAGGCGTCTCGTAGTGGGCGTCCTATCTCACATTTACTCTTTGCAGACGACAGTATTTTCTTCACAAAAGCTAATCAAGGGAAGATTTCGGCTCTGGTGCAAATTTTGAGTAATTACGAGGCTGCGCCGGTGCAAAAAAATAACTTGATGAAGTCTGCAGCGATGTTCTCTAGCAACGTGCCAGGGGATCTCCAAATGCGTGCTCTCTTTTAAAAAATATATGGGGCTTCCAACCAGGCTTGGGAGGTCAAGAATAGCAAACTTTTTAGGTGTTTTGGAGAAAATAAGCTCGAAAATTTTCGGTTGGAATGAAAATTCCTTTCAACTGCTAGGAAAGAGGTTCTTGTGAACGTCGTACTGCAAGCAATCCCAACTTACACAATGTCATGTTTTCATCTCCCATGGTCGTTCTGTGATCAGATTGAGAGACTTATTAGGCAATTTTGGTGGAAGAGAAACGGGAAAGATGGAGGCATTTGTTGGTTAGCTTGGAATAAAAGAAAAAAAAAAAGGTGACAGCGGACAAGGATTTAAGAATTTTCATTCCTTTAACCTGGAATTATTGGCAAAGCAGGACTGGAGAATTTTAACCAAACCTGATTCTTTGTTAGCAAGGGTGTTGAAGGCAAAATACTTTGCAGGTTCAAGTTTTCTAGATGCCAAAATGGGAAGTAATCCTACCCAAACTTGGAGGGGTATCATCGCGGGACGTCAAGTACTGACCGAGGTATGTATAAGCGTATTGGTAAAGGGGATTCGGTGAAAGTTTTTGAAGATAGATGGCTGCCACGTTCTTATAGCTTCAAGACTACTTCGCCAAATCCTGAGCATAGTCAAATACTTGCGCAAGAGTTGATTGATCCGTTCACAAATCAGTGGGACCAAACACAGATTAGGGAGGTCCTAAATCCTCCAGATGCTGAAACTGTTCAATCCATCACGCTCCCCCTTACGGTCCACGAATATGTGTGGTCGTGGTTTTTGGAAAAGCAAGGGAACTATACTGTCAAATCGGGTTACCTCATTGCTGAAGAATTGAGAAGAGAAAAGTTGTCCGAACAAGGCAAGGACGGTCAAGCAAGCCGGAGACAGGATTGTAATCTCAAAAATGTTTGGAGTTTGAAAATACCTCGGAGTATGATGTTCACACTTTGGCGTGCGGCGCACTATTAACTTCCAACCAAAGACAAGCTCGCCATGATAAGAATTGCGGTTCCTAGGTTATGTTCCTGGTGTGGGGTACAAGATGAAACACATGACCATCTCTTTTTACACACTGCAAGAAGGTTAGGAAAATTTGGATGCAGTGCTAGGAGATGATTCACTCCGTGTAAGCACTCATCAGATTCATGACTGGGTTGAGGCATCCTTGAACATTCTTGATGCAGACAAAATAATGGTGTTTGTAATTGGAGTGCGGGCTATTTGGAGATGCCGAAATCTCAGGACTTTCGAACACAAGCAGATCACAATAGAAGACGTTATCGATCGTATCCACCACTCAGACTCAGTAAACGAGGTTCGTACCCACAGTACATCACGATTGCAATCGCAAGGATCATCGATGTCACGGCTGGGACGGTCGTTACAAGGCCTGCCAATCCGACGCAGAGTTGGAAACAAACTTTCGGGGGGGGGGGGGGGGGGGGGTTCATAGAACTGAATACTGATGGGTCATGGAAGGACGATGTCCGAGGAGGCGGATTTGGGGCTGTTGTGCGTATCCAAATGGAGTATGGATGGCATCAATGGCAGGCTCTCTCCGTGGACAAAATTGCCAAAAATGGCGGAGGTTATAGGGCTGCGAGTAGGTATATCCTTGGCTAGACGAATGGGAATCCAACGAATCCATATTGAAGTCGACCTAAAGACGTTGATTGCGGACCTCCAAGCAATGGTGCAGGAAGGAACGGAGTACGGTTTGTGCCTCGCCTGACTGTAAGTATTTTCTAGCTTTTTTTCCGAGAGGTTAAGCTATCTTGGTGTCCTAGAAATGCTAATAAAGCGGCCTATAGAGGGGCTAATTTTGGTCAAATGTTAGAAGGGGGAAAAGATATGAATGTATGGTATCCCTGAATGGGCTCGTCAACTTGATGTAACTGAGTTGGGTATAATCCCGTACGCAAATGAAATGATCCATTTCTCAAAAAAGAACATCAATAGATGCCGCCGAGGGTGGGATCAATTTTTGGGCTGAGAAAGATAGATGAATATTCTTCATTTACACACTAAACAGATGTTGCGTACGTAACACCTATCAAGAAATAAGCTCATATTTGCACAGTTGCTCAAGATAGGCTAGAGGGAAATAAAGTAATCATTCGCAAAAAAATAGATGAGCAATTGAAATATTGTAAAATATAGAAAAGAATATAAATACTTCTGACAAAAGACAAATTACGTCTATCTATTAAATTTTTCTGAGACTTGGTTCTCCCTGTGAAGAAGAAAAAAAATATGTTAGATTACACTTTCAACAGTGTAAACTGAAGACTAATTCCCTCAATCAACATTGTCCCAAGCTCCTACTCTAGCTACAAAGGAAAAAAAATAGATGGAAAATCCAATCCAATTGAATCAAACTGTGAAGAAAAATAGTTCATCCCTTTTCAGTTCTTCTGCAAAGAGAAAACTTTTTTCTTTTGAAGCCCATGCGAATTAAGAAACCTTTGTCCTAGAGCTACTGAATTGAGAACCTTTACTTCATAAAAACATTCCTTTTTTACCTCTACATCGAGACCTTCTATACATAATTTTAGCAATGATAGAAATAAGAACCCGTCAATGGGTAACTATATTGATGATCACCTATCCATTCAAACAAATAAGGTATGCATGTGATTGGAGGAAAATGTAAACAACCAAGTTTTTTTTAGAGAATTTTATTAACAGTTGTTTCTGGGTTTGGTAATGTGCTCCTCGACATATTCACGGTGTCTTGGAGTATATGTACATTTAGATAGTGATGTCAATCCACAGTGACCCAAGGATAACTGACATTTGTAAAATATATAACCAAGTTAACTGAGTTCTCAAAAGCCTCTGTCTGATACAATTCTGATGACTTCTCGAAATTTAAGCATGACCCACAACTCTAACTCTAAGTTCGCCACTGCCACAAAAGGTTACATAACTTGCATACACAACTTGCCTTGAAGTCTGGTTCTTCTCACCTCGTTGACAGTAGTGAGGTGGAGTCCCGTGATAAAACTGTGCTCGATGCGATACTATGATGATCTTACTGGTTAGAGGCTAAAGGTCTTTTAAGAACTAGAGTGCAATTATATAAAATAACTAGATTTTTTTCTTGAAATGACCACTGTAACGATAGCTGTTAACTTTCCTACTTTCTAAATCTGTCAACATTTTGAAGGTAAATAAACAAATTATTCTTGAACTGAAAACGAAATCTTACTTAACTCTAAAAAAATATCGACATTTTACCACCTGATATATTAATATTATCTAGTACATAAAGAGCCCGTTTGGTAATGTTTTTGCTTTTTAAAATGTTATTTTTTTTCATACCAAAAGAAGTTATTGATATGTTTGGTAAATTGTTATTTATATGTTTTTTGGATTACAACTGCTTTCCCACCGCAACTTTTAAGAAGCAAGGGAGGGGTTTTCATTAACTGAACTTTTTTTGATCGATGACATAAAAATAAATTCAAAATTACCTATCTAATGGAAAAAAAAAAAACTCTTCCATGATATTATCGAAACTTACAACAATTCTAAAACAATAATAAGAAAACACAAAATGCAAAAAATTGGTTTTCCACTGCCCAATATACATGAAATTTACCAAACACATTTAAGCTGATTTCTACAGCAGTTTCCCACATCACTTCCAGCACAACTACTTTCTAACATGCCAAAGGATACCCAAATTGACCCTTAATACATCTTCTCAAGTAATTGCAGGCCTTCCTATCGCATATAAAAAAAGACTCGAGTGCTAGTCTGAGCTCTCAACTTCCTAGTGACATATAAAGAAGAATCCGAATAGACCCAATCATGAAACCCGTTGCAGGAATACGAATTAAGGCTAGTATACGAAAGCGAATTTAGTTAAGATGCAATATATAAAATAGTAATACCTCCCTTTGGTACCTTCGTTCTTATCGCTTCATGATTAGGTAGAGTAGTACATCATAATTTTGTCTCTCACTATATACCTTCAGTTACCATCATTTCATATCAGTATGAGCAGTTACCACAAAGATACCGGATGTCTGCTTCATCTGAAAAGAAATGAGAAATAACTAAGTAGCACTTTGTATATTTTAGTTACTCCCTTTAATCGAAATTTAATTCACCAAAGAAAGACGAAATAATCAAGCAATACAGCGAACCAACTGCATGCAAAAAATCTCCTTCAACAATTAGATCATAGAGTTATCTTGATGCCCAGTAGGGCAACTTAAACTGAAACTTCAAGTAAACATAATGATTACATATTTCATCCAAGATCAACTCGCATATACATAAGAGTGCAAAGAAGTTAAAAAGAGTGATTCGCTAACAAAAAGTTGATCTCGGAATTGGAAGCAATGGCAACTGTGAAAATCAAGTAATTAACCTGGGAGGATGTCACTTGCTGACCCAAGTTGGTTTAACAACTCCTCGCAATGAATTATGTTGTATGCTAAAAGCATCTAATCAGAAACCAAGTTACTTACCTAAAAGAACAACCACTCCGAAAGATGGAAAAAGTACTGAAAAATAGAATGCTCGAGGCAGAGGAAGACGAAGGGGAACCTTATAAAGAAAAAAAAAGACTAGACTTCATCAAATCAAACATAAGCCTGCAAATAAATTTTCGGCTTATGAAATTTGTAGGAGTTTGAATCATAAATCAACCTTAATTAAATAAACTTGTTAGAAGATTTATTGTTGCAACTGTAGAATGAATAATATAGTATTCATACGGCTCAATGACTTGATAATCTAATATTTACAATTGTTAGAGAAAGAAAGGTCTTATCATAAAGCTCGAGCTCATTCTAACTCCAAAAAGGAACTATCATGAGCTCGAGCTCATTAGAATACTCTTCCTCGGAATGAAAACTTTAAAACTTAATTCCTCGTGAAAGAATGGCAAAAGAACAATTGATTAGTCCTGTAAAAAGTGATGGAGTACTTCAACCTTGCTGATGAAAGAAATAATCATCTGCACCTTCATGATAATCATCTTCTTCCTTCTTGCTAATGTACCATACTGAGCCCTGTAAAACATGATCCCAATGACGGATCCAATTGCTGTAAACAGTCATCACCATCGGCTGCAGGGAGGTTAAGGTCAGGGAATTCAACTGGTCCCACGTTGTTGGGAAGATGAGATCGGACAGCTGATGACGAAGTGGGACCTACTTGGCGAAGTGGACAGGGAGATAGCAGAGGTGTAGAGGATCCAAGCAGGGTAATGGGTTCTTCTTCATGACTGTTGAGCTTAGTTTTCTGGCTGATTTCTTCGGGCATCTCCAATTCCGTCAAATCGACGTCGAAAACTAACTTCACAATCGCCACTTTCTTTGCTATCAAAAGATGATCAACGTCCTCTGTATAGAGTTTGGGTCTTTTCTGTAATCTTTCAATGTCCTCACGTAATTCTTCACACCTCTGCAAAAAGCCACGAACATACAAAGGTTAGTGAATCGTCATATACAGAGGAGACATCAGGGCAACATCGAAATTCAAACGATAAAGATTGGAAATCAGTTCAGATTGAACCCATAATGCAGAATAAAGAATATTAACAGCATGATTGGGAAATTTTGGAAACATATGGACTCAAAGAGGGTTCATCGTACATTAGATTAGTCGAAATTAACACATGCAATTTTAAGGATCAGATCAATTAGATGAAACCCATTGTTTGAAATACCATGGAAACGAAAACCCATCAATCAAAATAGAAGTTCATCGTACCTTTCTTTTCAAGAACTTGCCATCACAATCAGCCGGAAAGTTAAAAGGAGAGGAGGGACTCTTGGGATTTCCTTTGGAGCTTACGGATTGGTGTGATCTGATTACTGATCTCTTCTTCTTCGAAGTCCACCGGACATTGGAGTAGATGAGACGAGGAAGAGAGAGTAAGATTTCGGCCACCTCCAAGTCATCGTGTGAGAGTAAGCTAGCACCGCCGCTTCGAAGCATCGTTGGTTTGATTTTGATGATCACAAAACAATGTGATGTGACGATGGAGAAATCCGAATAAATAGGACTGGAGAGAGCAGACATTGTAAAGGGAGGTAAGACTAGGGTTTATTTCCTAATCAGAGTAGGAGCCAAGCTCTGATTAGATGGAAATTTTACGTTTGATTTCAACAGTTATAAATGGGATTACTCTGGTCCAAAGTTACCTAATTTTCTTTCTTTAAATTGGTATAAAAGATTATTGTACTTTTAATACACACATCTCTTTTTTTTTGTCCAACTGAAATTTTATGAACCAAAAGCATCCAATTCCTGCATAGCTAACCGACATTTCTGAAAATTTTCTACACAATGCTCCCCATCTGCCAAATTCAAGTCAATGGATAACCACACAAGTTTAACTAATTCACAACCAATGAAAATATGACCCTTATTTTCGGGGCAAGAATCTGAAAAATCACACCCTCTTTTTCATAAATTAGTCCTGGTAGCAAAGGCCTTGTGACTTTTCCTCCACCCAAAAAAGTCTAATTTTTGGAGGCAAGTTGAGGGACCAACATCTAATCCAAAACTATATAGGAAATCTAAATGAGGAAGAAGCTTTCTCATTGTAGTACCCCTTGTCAGGCATACATTGACTAGCAGCACACTCAAACTAACTTCTTATAACAGCAACTCCTGACATCACAGTGTACACTCCCATATTAGTGGCAGTCCAAATAAATATATCGTCCCTTGAGAACCACCGAATAGGCACATCTAGAATCTCTTATGCCTCAACAAAAGGGAATATGTTAGAAATTATGTGTTCTTTCCAACATCTAGCCTCTTTGTTGATAAGTGATTGACTTGTAGTGAATCATCACTTAGCCCTTTATTTTGGAGTTGATTCTCTTCTTCTTTGACAGCCAATAATCTTAAACAACAAAATATTATCGCCATTCTCAATGCTCCAACAAGCACCTCTCTGTAGCTGATAACGCCCAAATAGGGGTTATTTAGGAAATCTAAATGAGGAAGAAGGTTTCTCATTGTTGTAGCCGGAAAGTCGTGTTTTAGCAAAACTTCACCGTCAGAAAGCCTCGGTTTTGGGAACGAGACGTTTATTTCCTCTTCATTAAATTTTGCATTTTTCGTACTTTTATTGGATATGATCACGGTGTGTTCGTGTTGTCTATGCAGGAACAGGGCTCGTGAATGCAGCGGGAACTACGCGGGAAAGCAGGAGGAGGCAAAATAGGCAGAAAAAGAGAAGAGGAGCTTGCTATGTGCGTATTTTACGCACACCTGTGCGTATTACACAGCACACAGCAGGCACAGGGGCCGATTTTAGCAGCTTTTGAGGTCCTGTGTGCGTGACGCAGACCTTTGCGTATTATACGCACACAGGAAGGAGAAATACGCACAAATGAGGAGAAAATGCACAGGACAGGCTGCTGTGTACGTAAACGTGAAGAACACAGGGTCGAAATCGAAATAATGAAAACAGAGAATCTAAGGAACTGGAATTGAATTGATTGAAACGAAAGGAGAATCAATACAAGAACCCTAACTACGAAATGAAGAGAAAATACTGAGAAGGGAATGAAAGAGATAAAAATTCATCTCCGCTGCTCTTCTCCTTCTTCATCCTCTGCTCTTAAGGATCCTCGATAGTGAATTAGGGTAAAGTCCAGTAATGACCAATTTGCCCCTCACAAGTTAACCCAAAAATCTCCTTATTTTCAATTCAACCCCTCTATCAAGTTCATTAAAATACCAAGAAGTCCCGGATCATGACACACACAAGCACAAACAACTCTCAAACCAAACAAGCTCTCTCAAACCTGTGCGTATATACGCACACAGAAAGAAAATACGCAAACAGAGAAGAAATCAGCACTATTCCAGGACCACTGTGTGCGTATTTTACGAACACCTGTCATATTATACGCACACAACACATATTTTGAGGCGGTTTCGGTCAGTGGCAGTTTCGTAAATAAAGGAAAGTTCCAAAAACGTCTTCAGCACTATATAAAGACTCGTACAGACTCATGTTAAAGACACAACACATCCAAGGAGAAGTATGAGCATCCCCAGAGAGCACGGAAGCGCGAATCCAGATCCGAAGACTTAGTTTGATCTTATTCTCTCTCTTAATTTCAGAAACTTTGTTAGTTAATTATGTCGTTTAGTAGCTAAACCTTTTACCCAGGTTCTCGGTGAACCTAGGGTTTCGTTTCAGAGATTGTTCTGCACTTTGATTATGGATTCATGATTACGTTATCTTAATTCAGTAGTATTATCAGTTATTCTGTCTTTGATTATTATCGTTTATGCATGATCGGAGTCGCGAACCAGGATTGCTACAGAACCGAGCTTGTAGGTGAAAACGTCAGGTTCAGGTTAGGAAGAAAAGACAGGATTTAGTACCTTACCCTGATAGACCGACCAGAGAAAGGGAGATAGGGCTAGCCAAAACGTATAGACCAACTGTTAGAGAATCTGACCCGGACCATCAGGACAGGTTAGAAACCCTAGCAGACTTAGAACGAGACTGCAGACTTAGGCAGCTTAACAGGAATCCGAAAGTCTGCAGGATCGTGACAGCGTGTGGAATCTGAAAGGTCACTTCACAATAGGTACGTGGCACGGGTAATTAAAACTGCTGAGTGTTTCATATCAAACAAAGAACATAAATATGTAGAAACCCTAGGGGATCCCGGGACCTAGTATTCAAACCCTAGATTTTACAACCCTAAAGACTTTCAGAAAAACGTCACAAAAAATATTTACGTTTTAGTTGTTTATTTTTAGTCCATAGTTAGTAATCACACTCTCAAACTACTTCTTTTACACTCTGCAAGTTAAAACTGATAGCTCGGAAAAAAATCAAACAGTCCTCGTGGGAACGATTGCCCGAGTTGTAATACACCCAGTATTACTCGATTCGTATACGTGCGAATAGCATGTTAGTTTGCGCATCAAGTTTTTGGCGCCGTTGCCGGGGACTATATAGGGTTAATTAAGTTATAAGAATTATTTTACAGAGTTTTTATTTTTCTGTTTCGTTATTTTTCTTTTATCTCACTGCTTTTTGAATCTGCATTTTTCAGGACTGTTTAGTTGATGCCCTGATTGCCTCGTGATTCGGTGCCACCACTATACAATCCAGAGAAGCTTTACACCGAGCAGAACTGCAGAATTCGAGAAAGCAGAATGGCTCACAACCAAGGAGACCGCCCTGAGAATACAGCAACCGGCCGAGAGGACCCAGAAACACGTACCCCAGCCCAGATGGCCCGGTACATTAAAGAGCTTGTCACAGCGGGCTTTGCTGCCTGAAACAACCAAAGGACATATAACCGGTCTGGGAAAGCGTTGGTGGAGAATTTCGAAGTCCCCACAGGGGGGGCATGAATGAGCTATTGTGGTGCCCGAGATCACCGCATAACACTTTGACATAAAACCCTCCACCATCCAGACGGTGCAGACCCTCTTGCCAGTTTTATGGCAAAGCCGACGAAGACCCGAACGACTTTATCGAGAAGTTCGAGGATTACTGCAACAAGGTCCCGTGTAAGGGAGTTGACGCAGAGGCACTTATGCTAATTCTTTTCCCATACTGCCTATACGTAGTAGCCAAATACTGGCTCGAATCCCGACCACCCAGATCCATCACTACATGGGAGGGGTGTGTCACGGATTTTCTGGCCAAATTTTACCCCGCTTCCCGGGTCATTCAGATGCAGAGAGAGATTCTGTCATTCAAGCAGAAGATGGCGGAGACGGTGGTAGACACATGGGACAGATTGATGAGATTGGTGAAGAGATGCCCGAACCACGGTTTTGGAGACGCGAAGATCCTGCAGGTATTCTACCATGCCCTAGACAGGGAAAGTGCTGACAGGATTGACAAAGAAGTCGGGGGCAAACTTCCTGTACCATGTGGACAAAGACGGTGCCTATGAGCTGATGAAGCAGTTAGCCAAGAAGGATACTCGAATGTTAGGCGATCGCAGGATAGCGGCTCGAGCCGAGCCAGCAGAAGAAGACCGGATAGATAACCTGGCCAAGATCGTGCAAGACTTGGTTAAGAAAGTCTACTCGGATAAAAAGGTTGTTGCGGCAGTAGAAGAACCTGATTTGGACGCAACCATTGAGGAGCTCAGAACCGAAGATACCAATTACGTACAGAACCAGTGAGACTCGAGCCGGTATAGACCGGGTACGAGAGATTATCCAGGGTTCCGGTACGGAAATCCGAATTTTGCAATTTATGCACCGGGATTCCCGCACAGGCCACCGGCTCAGCAGGCCGCACCGACATAGCAGGTTCAGCCAGGCCCATCTGCGCAGCAGTACGATGCCCAGATGAAGAAAATCGAGTCCATGTTTCAGACCATGGAGTCCCGGTTCGCGCATATGGACGCCCTTACAGCCGACGTGCAGAAGACCAAAATGTCACTCCGCGCTTTGGAGGTACAAGTAGGGCAGTTATCACAGCAGCTAACGGAGAGACAGCCATGAAACTTGCCCTCGAATACATTAAATAATCCACATGCTCAGATCAATGCCATCATCACTCGGACTGGATTCGCACTACAGTCCACAGTATCCTAGCCATGCACATGCAGAAAAATCAAAAGAAGTTGAACGCGAAGTGTTTGGCAGGGATAACAGCTCAGCCGACCGCCCCCTGCCATAGGGCTCGGTTGAGTAGGATGCAGTGCAGAACGAGAAAGATGCAGAAACGTTACTTCTCTCCAAGGAGGTGTCATACCCTTTGAGGACACGAAAGAGGGATGATAGAAAAGATTACGACAGGTTTCTCGAGATGTTCAAGCAGCTACAGATCAACATACCCTTTTCTGAGGCTTTGGCAAAGATGTCCACTTACGCCAAATTCCTCAAAGACATTCTGGATGGAAAGAGGCGAATGAGCAATTTCGAGACAATAAACCTGACGGCAGAAGTGAGCAACTGTATGAAGAATGGGCTACCGAGGAAGAGGAAGGATCCTTTCAGTTTTGTTATACCGGTTACCCTAGGTAATGCTTACACAGGAAAGGCTCTGTGTGACCTATGGGTTAGCATCAACCTGAGCCGTTAACGATTTTTAAGAGTTTGAAAGTCGGTGAACCCCGGCCCACCAGAATTATGCTACATATGGCAGACAGGTCCGTAAAGCAAGCATATAGAGTTATCAAGGATATTTTGGTGAAGTTCGGCGAGTTGATTTTTTCTGCAGATATTGGTCCTGGACGTGGAGGCAGGGGAGGTATCGCTCGCAAACATATCTACGTGGGATTAAATATATGACCGGGTTACCTGATATTGTAATCATTGTTGATCAGCACGAAGAATATAGGGCTCTTAGCGAATGTATTACTTTGCGAATTCCAACAATTTGTTTAGTCGATACAAATTGTGATCCTGATCTTGGAGATCTTTCGATTCCAGCGAACGATGACGCTATAGCTTCCATTCGATTAATTCTTAACAAATAACTGGGCAGGCCGTTTTTGGACACTGGAGAAGCTATGATAAATTGGAAGAGCGGGGAGCTGACCATGCAGATTAAGGACGACAAGGTTAAGTTTAACGTCTTCAAAAATCTGCAACTGCCAAATTGTTATGAGCACGAAGATATCTTTTCCATGGACGTGGTTGATGAAGGCTGGGAAAACGAGGAGATGGAACAACTATGGGAAGAGATTGATAGCATGTACGGAGAAGAAAAGGAGATGACTCGGTGCGAGCAGGCCATGAGAGCCGAAGACTGGACCACTCTGCACCTGGACGAAGATGGCGGGCAGAAGATGATCCTGGTTCCGTCACTCAAGAGCCACCCGCACTTGAGCTTAAACCGCTCCCGAACCATCTCAGGTATGCGTACATTTGTAATAATAGTACTCTGCCGTAATTGTTTCCTCTTTATTATCTCAGGAACAGGAGGAGAAACTGCAGGATGTATTGCGAGAGCACAAGGAAGCAATCGCCTGGACTATTGCGGATATTAAGGGGATCAGCCCCTCCTATTGCATGCACAAGATCAGGATTGAAGAAGACAAGAAACGAGGGATTCAGCCCCAGCAGAGACTGAATCCGAACATGAAGGATGTTGTGCGCAAAGAGGTCATGAAGTGGCTGGATGCAAGAATCATATACCCCATATCAGACAGCACTTCAATCAGCCCGGTCCAGTGCATGCCCAAAAAAAATGCAAGCCCTATCACAAGACTGAACGAATGCCAGAGGAAGAATTCCAGAGGACTTTCACTAAGTACAAAATTTTGCCTTGTACAATTTAGTTCCAAATAATCTTAGTAACCAAAATATACCCAAGTATCACCAACATCTAGTAGCATGGAGGTTCAACCTCAAGAGTCAGCATAGATTTAGCATTAGCACCAATGAGCAGCACACATATCAGATAAAGAATTAATGGACTTTCAAGCAAACTTTATGTAAGTAGCTTCTACAACTTTGAGAGCCGAGTTTCTTAAGTTACAAGAATAGAGCATTATGAAAAAATATAAGATAAAGAAAAGAGACAAGACCAAACCTATCAAATCACACAGATTATGAAAGGAAGAATACAATTCCTAGTAAGCTTACACAATCAGGTGACCATTTCAGAGAAGATTGAACTGGTGACTGCCTCATCTCATCATTCCTCGAAATCTATTACACATTAATCTGCAAATGATTACCATATCATTATGTTTATACACTCATGGTTTCCTCATCAACCAATCAACACGGTCACTATTTAGATTAATATAATCGAGGCAATGAGCAAATATTCTAAAAGGAGTTGGAAAATATAACTTACCTTGTCAATCTTTCAGTGAAAGATTGTTAGACATATTTGGAAGAACATTTTAAGCCCCAGTGAAGGTTCAACCTGCTAAGTTTGTCCATACAAGTCTAGAAGGCATGAAGTACGATATCATCTAATGTCAAAATGTTTCAGCATCAAAATCGAACCAAATAAGTACTGGTTAGTTTCTACGTGGTCGGATAAGATATTGTTGGTAATTGAACTGTTAATGATCTATCTATTTTTTTCTACCTCGTGGATTGACAAATATTGAAGATTAAAATCTAGGAGTCAATTCGATCTAGCAAAGTGAAAAGTAATGTTTACCAGAGTTAGAATTGGCACAAATAACACGAGAGAAACATTCCTCCAAAACTAAGTGAATTCAGATTGACCTGACAAATAAATAGCAAACTAAATTGCATTAAGAGGTACCAAAACGGGATCTGTATGTAAGTTTCTCTCATAGAGGAGGTCTCAGGGAACCAATTTGCATAAGTAATGTTACCCTATCGTTATGGTTACACATTCATACGTTACACTAAGATATTTTAGGCAATCGGGATCAAATATTGTAACCTCTTAGAGGAGCTGACAGAGATGGAAAATGCAACTTACCTCGTCAATCTTTTATTGAAGGACTGTCAGACATGATTGGAAGAATTTTTTGAGCTCCAGTGATGATTTAACCTGCTTTACCAAATGGGATATACTTAATTTAGCACAAGTAATGGATATCTATGCAGTGGAGTAATAGATTCAAAGTACAATCAACAAATGATACAAAAAAACATGCCTCTCAAACAAGCGAGACACACAGTCCAAATAAAGATGCAACAACGGAATTAAATGTAATAGAAGAATGGAAATGTGAATAATACACATCAAAGAGAGTAGAATATGCTTACTTTAGATAGTGCTTTCTAGACAGACAGATCTTAGCCACTTGGCGATCATCCAGCACACCTAGATGTGCTCCACACACACAGGATCACCACCCGCGCTGATCCATGTGGGGGCTGCGAGACAGGGCCCTCGCATACCACCACACGGGACTTGTAAGGACTTAGTGGTTTGGAGGCTAAAGTAAGTTCCGTCGCGCGCGAGCGACAACCAAGCCCGCGCGCAACCTTTAGTAACTGCTTTGAGAGATTTATGGCACGAGCCCCATAAACCCGGTCAACCTCATAACGGTTCCGGTATACGCGGACGAAGTGCGTAACGGTTCCTATATACGCGGACGAACGTGTCGTTGTGGTTAAGCTAATTAAGCCGCCATTAATGGGTGCATTAACCCACTACAACGGTCACATTATCTGTTATATATAGGATCGTTAACCCTTCCATAAAACGACGAATCACCGGAACTACGCGGATGCTCTGTCAAAATTTTGTCTCTCTCTCATACAGTTGCTATTGCCTTACTCTCTCCCTACACACCCCTACTCTTTCCGTGTTCTCTTCTATCCCCTGCTCTTGGTGTATATTGAATCCTCCTCAAAGGATTCTCTCGTACACATTTGGTGAACCCGACGTGAATCTTACCACTGCAAGCAACGATGTCTCACGAAGACGACGTCAGTAACAGATCGCCCTCCACGGAGACAACCTCGGGAGAGGAGACCCGTCACACTTCTGCGGCCGCCAGTGGGACTCCGACATTGGAGGCTCTAAATGCCACCATCCAGAATCAGGGAAAGGCCCTTCAGGCTCATTCCGCACAGATGGAACGGATAATGGCCATCCTGGGAACCCTTGCTCCGAATCCTACATCGAGCACTGCTATCTCTCAGGCAGGGGGAATCTCTACCACCCAGGGGACTGGAGTGGTACCTACACCACCTAAACCTAATTCGCAAACCCCACCAAAAATGGTGCAATTACCCTCTGTTCAGAGGCAAACGGCCCAAATACCGCCCCTTACCACACATATTCCTCAACCACCAACCGTGGCACCCAACATCTCTTCCCAATACCCCTTGCCTCCTCCGCCGGCACTGCTGGGCAACGTGACTTACACCCCTAGCCCGACCACAGCATATGTGTCCCCGCCGGCTACAACCCTTCCTCCTGCTGCTGGGGGGAGCGCACCGGAATGTATGACATTGTTGCAGCGGCGCATAGAAACCTTCCTTTCCAATCAGCCGTTTGCAGACACCATTATTCCAAAGGTCGACAACGATCCACCTATCCAACGTGAGATTTATCTCATGCCTAACCCCGCAGGGTATAAGGCTCCGAAGTGACAAGTTTGAAGATGTCAATGGGAATGCCCACGAGCATGTCATGCGTTTCATCGATGTAATGGGACCATATGGGGCTGATCCCAAGTTGCTGATGCGCGAGTTCCCTAAATCTTTGGGAAATGTGTCCTACAAATGGTATAGAACGTTGGAGGCCGGATCTGTCAAAACTTGGGACGACATGGTTCAGAAGCTCTACACGAATTTCTTCCAGGTGGAAGAGAAGGTTACGATGATTCATCTCTCCCGTATGTATCAGAAGCGCGAGGAAGATGGGGTCACATTCATCAAGAAGTTCAGGGCCAAATCCTTGGAGTGCAGAGATGAAGTGCTTGAGGGCAGACTCGTGGAGATATGTCTGTAAGGCATGCGAGATGAGTACAAAGGTATGCTGATCAACCTACAAACTCCTACTTTTTCAAAGTTGATTGAATGCACGAAAAACATAGAGCCTATAGTGGAAAGGCGAAAGAAGAAGCACACCCCTGAACGACCCTCAGGGGGAACCACTTTCAAGATTTGAAGGTTTAGTTACAAGAGGGGGCGCCAAGCTGAGGTTAATACAGTTTCTCTGCACAAGCAGCCCAGGGTTACAAACTCAGACGCGCAACCTCTACCATGCTCGATAGAGGAAGTGACTGACTTGTGCAAACAGTGGCGTAAAGATGGAATCTTGCCTCCGCTCGAAAGGATACCCTCTAAGGAGATGATGAGGGACCCAAAGTGGTGCGAGTGCCACGGAAAAATTATGCATCCCACAGCTGACTACAAGAAAATCAGGCACATGGTGAGCTGAAAAATGAAGGAGGGCAGTTGATTGCCAGCGACCAGAGACAGGATGTGCGAAACAATCCGCTGCCAGCTCACGCGGAGCAAGAGCGGAAAGGCAAAGAAATAGCCATGATTGCGATTATGGATCTTGAAGAGATTGCGGAAGACGGCTTGCCTATCATTGCTGAAATTCACAACGATGAGGACTATAGTATAGACACGGAGGATGAGCGTGCCGATCGAATGAAGGGGTCGCACGGGTTCAGGAAGTTCTTCGACGAAATGAACTTTTCAGAGAAGTGCCGGAAAGAAATGAAAAAGGCGATTATAAGGGTAGCAGAAGACTTCGAGGAAGACATCGTGGTCTCCAATGGAAAAGTTGTTAGGGCGTCTCGCTCTACAGAAAAGGTTATGACCTTCTCCGCAAGTGACAAGAAGACGGACTCGAGCCACCAGAAGCCCTTATACATGACCACGGTGATTAATGATGTCGAATTCAAGAGGGCATTTGTTGATGGAGGAGCAGCCGTCAACGTGGTCTCGCTCAACACTTTAAAGTTGGCAGGAATCCCGGAGAAGAAGATTGTCAGACGCCTATCCCCGCTGATGGGATTCGGGAGTGATTCCTGGATGACGATAAGATGGATTCGTCTAGGCGTCAAGATAGGAAAATCAAATGTTCAGCCAAATTCTACGTCATTGATGCAAATACTACGTATCACATGATCATAGGGCGAGCTTGGATTCATCGTTTCGACGCAGTCCCCTCGACAGCTCACCAAGTGATGCAGTTCATCTGGATTGACATAATAGTGGAGATACCGGCTTCGGTAGACCCCTTCAATCTCAATGAGGCGCACCTCACTGAAGCAGTGTGGTTTACCGAAATGGCGAACGAGCAAACGCCAGGGCCGTTTAATCCGACTCCTTTACCTCGATGGGAAGACATCAAGGATCAATCGCCAGCGGGAGTGATGGTGACAAGGGAGGATGCTATGGAAAAGTTGTCCGCACGCGAAGAGGCACCGCCGGTCGCCTATCAAAGAAAGAACGTGTACACTCTGAAAAGAGTGGTAAAACATGATCTCGCAGGCAAAGAGATAGAAAGTTTATACTCCAATGGAAAGAAATGCTACCGCATATGAAGGTGCGCGGGGGTACCCCCATTCGAGCATGGGGATATCCCTGGGAAAATAAATCATATCGAGCGTGTCACGGAGGTAGACAAACCAACATCAGAGGTTTTAGAGGATAAGCTGAAAGAAGCACCTGAATGCATGGAGGATAAGTCGAAGCCCCAGAAGCAAGAGTTGAAGGAAGTGTTCCTAAGCCCAGGCGAAGAAACGAAGAGGCTCGTCTTTCTGAGTGCAGACCTCACAAGCGATGAAGAAGCAAGATTTCTGCAGCTGCTGACTGAATACAAAGATGTGTTTGCCTGGGAATACGATGAAATGCCTGGTTTGGACACGAGCATCACTATGCACAGGTTAGATGTTATCCCAGGATCTAAACCAATAAAGCAAAGTACGAGAAGCTTCAGGCCGGAGATAATTGTGAAAATCAAGCAAGAAATTGTCAAGCTGTTGACTGCCAGGTTCATCGAGCCGAATCATCATCCCACCTGGTTGGTCAACATTGTGCCTGTGGTAAAGAATAATGGGCAGCTTCGCATTTGTGTAGACTTCAGAGATCTCAACCGCTTCTGCCCCAAGGATAATTTTCCGTTACCCAACATCGATCTGCTCATCGATTCTACTGCGGGTCATCGGATGTTCAGCTTCATGGATGGTTTCAGTGGGTAAAACCAGATCAAAATGGAACAGAAGACGCACGGAAAACCGCATTCATCACGCCGGTGGCAGTCTTTAATTACACGGTGATGCCGTTTGGGCTCAAGAACGCGGGCGGTACTTATCAGCGAGCAATGATGGCTCTATTTCACGATATGATGCACCGGGAAGTGGAGTTCTATGTTGACGATCTGGTTGTCAAGTCCAAAGAGGAAGAGGACCATTTGGGGGACCTGCGGAAGGTATTTGAACGATGCAGGAGTTTCCAGCTAAAGATGAACCCCATGAAATGTGCGTTTAGAGTGACCTCGGGAAAGTTTTTGGGATGTGTTATACATCGCCAAGGCATTGAGCCCGATCCCGCGAAGGTATCGGTCGTCACTAGAATGACGGCACCACACAACCAAAGCACCCTGAAGGCGTTCCTGGGGAAATTATCTTACCTGCGAAGGTTCATTCCAGCAATCGCAGAAATAACCTTTTGCTTCAGCGACCTCCTCAAGAAGAATGATGTGTACAATTGGACAAAGGAACATGAGGCCGCATTCGAGAGGCTAAAGGACCTGCTGACATTGCCAAGGGTAATGATTGCACCGCAGCTTGGATCGCCGCTTTTTTTGTATCTGACGTCGACAAGGAAGTCATAGGGGCGCTTTTGGCTCAAGAATATGAAGGGCAAGAAAGGCCAATTTATTATATTTCTCGCATAGTGCAACCAGCTGAATCAAGGTACACGGATATCGAACGCCATTGTCTTGCCTTATTCTTCGTAATAGAAAAGTTAAAACACTACTTCGCCTCGCACAAAGTTGTGGTGGTTACAAAGAGCGACCCCATACGGTATCTCTTGACTCACACCTCTCCCTGCGGAAGATTGGCAAAATGGTATATGACCATTTCACAATATGATATCACGTGTGTTCGACCACGAGCAATCAAATCGCAAGCTGTGGCGGATCTTCTGGCACAGTTCCCAGATAACAGCTATGAGCCCATGATCGAGGAGGAACTGGAAGGACCCGAGATCTATGTAGTCGAGTTACCCTAGTGCACGCTTCATTTTGATGGATCGTCAACAAGGAAAGGTGGAGGAATTGGAATCGTTTTGACTAAACCAGATGGGGAGGTCATCCAAATGTCCACAAAACTTGATTTCCCGGTAACCAACAATGAAGCGGAGTATAAGGCTCTCATCGCAGGCCTCCGTGCAGCCAGGGCACTGGAAGTAAGCAATCTGACGGTTATGGGGGATTATAAGTTAATCGTCAAACAAGCTTCAGGCAAATACGGATTGAAAGAAGTAAATCTGTTACCCTATCGGACTTTGGTGCAGAAGCTGGTACAGAAATTTTGCGATGTTAGGCATGAGCACACGCATAGTGCTGATAATCGGCATGCTGATGCTTTAGCCACTCTGGGATCTAAAGTGAGTACAGACAAATACCCTGCGAGAATCTCGATCGAAGTCCGAATGTCACCGGCATTAACAGAGGACACACGCGAGGATGAGTCCATGAATGACGAAGACTGGAGAAAACCGATACTGCATGCAATTGCTGAGGGAACGAGAAAAGAGAAATGGGCATCCACTAAGGGGTATTGCATACATGATAACGCCCTCTACTACAAAGGTCCATGAGGAATACTCATGTGATGCGTCTCGCAGCAGGAGGGGCAAGTGTTATTGGAAAAGATACACCTGCACACTTGCGGAGAAGGTGAGGTGTCGATCTATCGAAAAGCCCAAAGATATGGGATTCATTGGCCGGACATGTCAACGGCTGCTGCGATAATTCAAGGGAATTGTGAAAGCGTCGCATTGATCAAGGACTCTTTAACAATCACGTTGGTTGATGATGACACGGACTGGAGAAAGCCACTCTTCAATTTTCTCACAGAAGGAATCGAGCCTGAGCAAAGAAAAGAAGCCGAGAAACTGAAAAGAAAGGCGGCTCGATATGTGGTACAGGAAAACATACTTTGGCGAAGGGGCCATGAGGGTAATCTACTCCGATGCCTAGATAGCAAAGAAGCTCAAGAGGTGATGGATCTATCCCACCTCAGGGGGTGCGAAGCTATGCAGACAGCTCCTCACAGTTGGTTATTTTTGGCCCACAATGGAGGCAGATTGCCGCACCAAAGTAAAGAGATGCCAGGAATGCCAATTTAAGGGCAACCTCGTACATGCCCCTTCCGTAGACCTACACGCGTTGGGGACGCCATGGCCATTTCACACTTGGGCTCTAGAATTTGTTGGCCCCATTCGACCGGCCTCACATGGGAACCAGTTCATCCTGACTGCGACTGAGTTGTTTACTAAATGGGTGGAGGCAATACCACTCAAGACAGCTAATGCGCTTGCGGTGGTCAATTTCGTTCAAGAAAACATCATATACAGGTTCGGAATCCCCAACACATTCCTTTCGGATAACGGCACGCCCTTTGTAAATCGTCAAGAGGTATAAGGAGAGGATCGCTCGCGCATACAACAAAACTGTCCAACATCGAGATTTTGCGGTCGGGGACTTGGTCTTGAGCGCTTCAGATCATTGCATGCGGGAGGCAGCCCATCCAAAGTTCGCAGCTAACTGGGAAGGACCGTTCGAAGTTAAAGAAGTTTTTGACAGCGGTTACTGCACAATACAAAGGCTTCATGGGACTGCCACAACCCCAAGTCCGATCAATTTGCGCTGGATTAAAAAGTATTATCCTTAACCTCTCTCTCTCTCTCTCTCTCTCTCTCTTTACATACATTGGATTCAAATTTCTATTGAAATGTATGTCTAGTACTCTGATAAATTCATGCATTGTTCCCTCCCATATGGGGAACTTGTAATCTTGCCTCTCCCATATGAGGGACTTGTAATCTTGCCTCTCCCATATGAGGGTTCTTTTAATAAAAGAATTCTCCTATATGAGAAGAATTGTATTACCTTAGTCGACTCTTATCATTTTATTTACTTCTATGCTTATTTACAACAAAAAACCTATCTGCCAAGATAGCAGCCATAATATGCGATCTCATGCGATCCAAAGCCTATCTGCCGAGATAGCAGCAATGTTCAAATACGATCTTAAGTGATCTAAAAACCTATATGCCAAGATAGCAGCCATAATATGCGATCTCATGCGATCCAAGGCCTATCTGCCAGGATATCATCAATGTTCAAATACGATAAGTGATCTAAGAGCCTATCTGCCTAGATAGCAGCCATAATACACGATCCCATGCGATCCAAAGCCCATCTTCCAAGATGGCAGAAATGATCTTAATTGATCTATAAGACTATTTTCTTAAATAAGCAAGCTACAGCAACTACGTCCCATGCGACGCAAAACTTATCAGCTTGAGAAAAAGTATTATTCAGGCAAATATCCGAATGCAAAAGGCGAAAGAAACATAACTTGTTTTATAGCCAACACGCATGCGATATTACAATTTGTTGTATCAAACAAGAACAGCAAACGCTAAAGTACATTTCATTAGCAGTCGAAATGATTTACAATTTATCTGTCTAGATAGCAGCTTACAAGCGAAAGTTCATACTAAGAAAATTCTTACTATAAAATGAACGGCCTACAAATGCTAACAAAAGCTATGCGACGCTATCGTCGAGGTCCTAGATCTGAAAAAGGCTCTTGATTGGTCTTATGCCCAAGAGATGTGCCAGATGAACCTCATGTCCAGGCGGATGCGGCGGTGAAGGACAAGTGGAGAACAACTCCTGGGGCAGAAAACTTATTGTGCAAAGAGACGAGCGCCATGGCTCGTCACACCTTGTTCAAGAACGTGGAGGCAAATAGTTCTCCTCTAGGAAAGCTAGAGGAGAAACACTACATTCATTACGAGTCGGTAAAAAGGTCAGTATGGAACTGCACCTCGCCGGAAGGCAGCCGGAGATACGACCTGCAAACATAATAGACGAAGAAGAATCTCCGTAGAAGCATGAGGCATTGTGTATATCTTCTTCAAAGTAATCATGAAGAACAGTAAGATTTATAAAGAAGATCTTGCGACCTATTTCTATGGCCCAAGGCACAAACTCAGGTTTCACAACTTGATATGGCCATGAATCAACAAAAGACAAGCATTGAGGCCAGCAGTCGTAAGGACTCATGGCAAGCCACATTTTGGGATGAAGAACCCAAGCAGCAAGAGGCAGGGTTTATATAGACTTTAGGGGGACTCTTTAGTTCCCTGGCTAAGTCAGCAAAGCTTGGAAAACAGGTAAGAATCAATTACTTACATCTCAAAAGAGGTAAATTTCAATTACCCTACTAAAGGCTATGGCGATTCGATGGCACGCCCTAATTAATGACGGAAGGTCATAATAAGGATGGGCTTCCCAAGGAAATCGTGCTTATCTAATAAATCATTGGCGCGAAAATCAAGGCAGATATGTCACCATGTGACGTCATAATTGATACGCATCAAGATATTAGTGCAAATCCCCAAAAAGGCAAAATGGGACATAGAGCTCCAGATAAAAAAAAAGAGGGGGGGGAGAAGCACTAGCATTACAATAATATTTTGTTTTAAACAAATATTTTTGTTTCTAAAACAAATCCTTGATCAAAGGATCTTCTGGAGAAAACGAGAGTGATGCCTCTCTTGCTTGGTCCACTTCTCGCTTCAGTTGTTCGTACTTGGCATTCATCGCATGAAAAAGGTTGACAGCTTCTTCAGCTTTCTGCCTTTGTTCATCTACCTTCCGTCTTTCAGATGCGAGGTTGTGGTATCCGCGTTTCAAACTCACAGCTGCGAGAATTTGGGTGATCCTGTTGAGAAGATACCCGAAGCCTAGCTTGCCTTGAACTTTAGCTTGAAGTCCCTTGCATGTGCTGAAAAGCAGCTGTGCACTATTAGGAGAAATGGTCGCAGGAGTGGCCACAGACAGTTGCTCCAGAATCCAGATGTCTTCGGTCAAGAAAAGCCTTCTGTCATACGGCTCTATCTCCAGATATTTCATGAATGACCAGGGGTATGAGAGGCGCATCTGAATCAGCCAGTTCACATCGGCTTGCTTCATTCCTGACAAAGTTGATTCAAGTTTAGAGCATGAAAGCTTTAAACAAGGGTGTAGAATGCGAAAAATGGTAACATACCGGTCCCTTCAAGGATCTCACGCAAAGAAGGAATGCACATTGCTGGAAAAGCCGAAGCATGCCCTCGCTGCATTGCTCGTCTGTCAGCCGCGAGCTCGAGCTCATCATAGTCGGCAGGGAGAGTGTAGGCCACAACAGGTGCGACGGCAGCTCCAACTTGTGAGCTCCAAAAACTCCATGCTGGGGGAACCTCTAAAAACTCTACCTCTGTTGAAGGAATGGCAACCTTAGTAGCTGCTGCTCGACCAGGAACTTCTTCAGCTGCGAGGGGCTCTTGTGGCTCGGGAGCATTCATTTGAACACCAACATTTGCATGTGATGCTATGTCTTCCATGACCTGTTCATTTTCATGAACTTCAGCTCCATCACCATACGTTTCCATTTCCTCAACTGCAGCATCAGCATCTTCTTCTATTAGCACGGCGTTAGCTTCGATATCATCAGATACTTCGATGATATCCTCCAAAGGCTCTCCTGCATACTCAGTAGGTGCGATAGGCTTCTCAACGTGAGAGCTTCGCTCGGGAGCATAAGAGGGAGGGGGCTGACTCCTTTGTTCCGGCACATCCTCTTCAGCATCGCCTGCGATACAAGACATGAAAATAGTGAGGTCACTTGTATAATACAGTGTTCTGTTATTCTGATAGATCAAAAGCGAGCACCTCCACACTTAGGTGGGATCGCAGCACCTTCATCATATGTTAAAGATGCGACACCATATCCTACTAGAGTATCTTCATTAAGCACATCTTTAAAGTGAGCGTGACCTGGGGTGCGAAGAAACTCGTTACAATGATGATTGGATCACCAAGCTGGGTTTACAAACATTGTTTGAATGATTACCTGAGGGTTCACCACACTTGCCTACTAGCCATCGGCGAATATCAGCTTTTGATAAGCCATGTTTTAACGCACCAATAATTACTTCTTGGTAAGTTACAGCAAGGTTAAAAATCTCACCTTCTTTGCCGCCTGCGATCTCCTCAAAGTTCTCTTGGGCTTGTTCCAAAGCAGTTGCATCCGCGTCATTAAAATGCTGTTCTTCCAAACTTCTCCCTTTTACGAGCTCGATCTCATCTTCCTTGAGCTTCCTCCTACTCTCTGCGGCTCAGCAGCCGTTCTCTCAGACTCAGCAAGTATATCTTCGTCTATGGCTTCGCTGGAAACGCCAGATCAAGAACCCTTGGTTTTCTTCTTTTCCTTGGCCAAGAGGCCGCTGATGGTTTCTTTGTCATCACCTGCGAAAGAACAAACTGTTCAAAACTAGTGCGAAGAGCTAAAGTATGAAGAAGACAAGTTTGTTGAGATACCTTCCGAGTCTTCTTCTCGTATCTCACCTCTTTCTTCTTCTCTTTCGCTTTCATCTCTTTCTTCTTCATCATCTCTTTCCCTTACTTCTCTTTCCTCGACTTCCTCTTCCTCCTCTTCCTGACCAAAAGGAATGAAAGACTCAACTGCGAGCTCTTTCTGCACTTTGCTTGGCATGCGACATTTGCCTTTGTAATAAGAGGAAAGAGACTTTGCAGGAGGCGGAGTTGGAGTACTCCTAGGAGGAGGGGAAATTGTAATACCCTTCTGCTTTTGTCTTTTGGCCCTCGGGAAACATCTGCTGGAGGAGATGGAGCATTCCTAGGAGGAGATAGAGTTGGGGTATTGTCTATCAGCGAGCTAGCAAACGCATCCATTACCTCGCGAATCAGAGTCTCTACTTGGGGAGCCATTCTCATTGTTAAGGTAATTTCCTTGTCCTGCCTTTTCGCGGCAACGATAGAATTGATCAGCGACTTGGAGCGCTCACCAGATGCGAACCTCCTCAGATAGCACTAAAATAGAAAATGGGGAATAAGTTTCAAGGCATCAAAGGAAAGGAGTTTAACACGCACAAAGGAAATTGTTTACCTAGGCAAAATCTTCGCTGTACTTGATAACATGCGAAGCTCCATCCCTAACAGCGGTCATCTTCTCCTCAAGAATGGTGGATGAGCACAAGTGATTGTTAAGATCCAACAAGGAGTAGAAGCCATACTGGGAATCATCCAATCTGCAATTAGGACGGAATGGGAAGGCATTCCTCTTGATTGTAGGAGCTTTGCTGGGCTGAGGAGCCGACTACGTCTCGAACCTGGCTTGCTGAGTAGTCCAGTAAGAAATCCAATTTCTGGAGAGGCGACCTTCACGGCCACCTGAAGGTTGACCGAAGGGAAAGTTGCTCCGAAAGATTTTTTGGCACTCGCCAGACAACAGTCGCTTGTAGCAACCTCTTACGATCGATTTAGGCCAAATGGAAGGCGCCACTGCATCAAAACCAAACTGGGGAGAAACGCGAGTTGGATCAACAACGACTGTGATCCTTTCATACCTGGGAGTAAGTTCAGGAACATACTCAGCAAGAGCAGGGAGAGAACCCCTTAAACACCAGCAGAGGTATTCGCGATAGCGCTCATGACCTTCGAGAAGGAGTTCTTCTGAATAAGCAAGAGATTTGGTGGGATACAGCTTCGGGAACCATCGCACATTCTCAATACGTGTGGCATAGGGACTAGCTGTAAACTTGCTCCGGTCATCGCATATCAGGCTCCAGGTGAACTTGGGGAGATTGGTTCTAAACCATCGAGCAGCTCTCCCACTGGAAAGTTCAGTCTCCGCGCCTGGGACACACCATTTGTTGGGCCTAGAAGGAACAGGAGCATAGGAGGGCCATCGCTCAAAAACCCACATGGTAAGGAATTCGATGTTGACATAAGTCAACACATCAAGACGACCGCGAGAGTCCTTGATCGCCACTACCAATTGGTCCAATCTGTGATATAGGGTGCCCAAGACCAGAGGCCCAAGTGCGAATTTATGGCCAAGGGCCAACTTGACAGCAGGGGGAAGGACATGATAAAAAACCCCCATCATGAGGGTGACCGTCAATCAAGTACCTCGACAGCCAGGCACAGAGGAAGCCACACAAGGTTAGATGGTATCCTTTCCCCTCCACATAATTCTTCGCATTTGGATTCTTGTCCTGAAGTTGCTTGGTAATACTAATATTCGCATAGTCGCGAAAGAAGTATTGCACCCATTTTCCCCAGGTGTTCTTCGCGGAAGTATCAACAAGCTTCCAGTCAGGAAGAGCTTTCGCAGATGTCCAACGAGTAGATATTTTCTTCACCTCGGACAAGATTTCCTCCATCTGCGCGTATAGGGCAAGTTCTGGATCAGTTCTCAAAGGGCTCAGGGGATCCACTTCGCCAATGGGAGAAATGTCATACAACATGTGCACATCTTCCAAAGTGGGAGCAGCCTCGAACTCAGCAAAATGGAAGGTGTGAGTCGCAGGTGAATAGCGAGAAAGAAGGTTTAGAAGCATGGACGGGTCCAACTTCACGGCAACACCCTTCATAGCACGAACTGTGAAGTAAATTCCAGCATTGTCTAATGCGATGGCATGGTGGGTCAATCATGGTCAATCCACTCATCCATCAGGTCCAACTTTTGGACAAAGGACTGGGTGAAAATTGCAGTATGAGGGAAAAACCCATTTTCAACTCCTAACCTAACCACATCCTTGGAATCGATTAACTCTAGCATGGCTGCATTGGTAGGCGGGGTCAATGTCCCCAATTCTCCAGAGGGAGCAGGAGTCGGTAGATTCTTCACCTTAACCCTAGCATGATAGAAATCTTTTACACCCAAATAGGGAGCTTTTCCCCACAAGGTATTGGGAAGATCAGGTATTTCTTCGGCCTCTTTAATGGGTTTAGATCCTTTTGTCTTGGTCATTCCTGCAGAAGAGCAAGAAAAAGGGGGGATAAATATACACACTCTCAGTTTGAATTTCAGTCTAGATTCAGGAAGCAATTATGGTTTGTCAAGAGAAGATGAACAGTCCGGGGTCAATTCTGGGTTTAGAAGCTCAGAATTGAAGAAGTTCTACATTCAAAATCGTCACAATCTAGTGATTCAATCAGATCTGGGTTTAAGAAAATAGTCTCTTTTGCAGTTCTCAATGAACGATATATTCCAAATAGTTATGGGTTTACAGATCCAAGACAGTTCAAAGAATATTTGAGTACAATAATGGAATTGAGCAAAGTCAACCTTGTTTTGGAGAAGCAATTTGAAGGAGACGATTGACAAGGAAGAACTGGTGATTGATTACTTGAATCTGCTCTTGAAGGCTTCCGGGTATCATTCACTTTAGAGAGAGAAGTGATGCTTTGCAACAATGGAGGGCATAGAGTATTTATTCAAAAACAATGAGGAGTCGCGTCATTTCAGTATTCGAATCGCAACCGTCACCGTCGAATCGCGCAATCACAGGACAAGCTGACGTAACGCCTAAAACCCTAAAAGAACAGACGGCACGACTCTAGGAATTCTAGGTCATAATGGCACGCACGGGGGCTGATTTTGCGTGTATTTGAATTGGTGCGTGGCAGCGACGCGTGCATTGGTTCTGCGCATTGAAGCCTATCCGGCTATGTGTCTTCACGCGCAGAAAGGTGGCTAATGTAGATAGTGCTTTCTAGACAGACAGATCTTAGCCACATGGCGATCATCCAGCACATCTAGCTGTGCTCCAAACACACAGGATCACCACCCGCGCTGATCCATGTGGGGGCTGCAAGACAGGGCCCTCGCATACCACCACACGGGACTTGTAGGGACTTAGTGGTTTGGAGGCTAGAGTAAGTTCCGTCGCGCGCGCGCGACGACCAAGCCCGCGCGCGACTTTTAGTAACTGCTTTGAGAGATTTATGTCACGAGCCCCATAAACTCGGTCAACCTCATAACGGTTCCGGTATACGCGGACGAAGTGCGTAATAGTTCCTTTATACGCGGACGAACGTGTCGTTGTGGTTAAGCTAATTAAGCCGCCATTAATGGGTGCATTAACCCACTACAACGGTCACATTCTTTGTTATATATAGGATCGTTAACCCTTCCATCCAACGACGAATCACCTGAACTACGCGGAAGCTCTGTCAAAATTTTGTCTCTCTCTCATACAGCTGCTATTGTCTTACTCTCTCACTACACACCCCTACTCTTTCCGTGTTCTCTTCTATCCCCTGCTCTTGGTGTATATTGAATCCTCCTCAAAGGATTCTCTTGTACACACTTACAAATATAAAAAATCATTAGTACTGTAATTCATATTTGAGACACATGACGTTGGGATGCTGCAGAACAACTAAATTTGGAAACAGAGAAAACCAAATTTGCAGAGGTAATCCTGCAAATTCTACCTCAGCATTGAGCACAAGGAATTGAGGTAATGGGTTACCTTGGCTGCGATTATAGGTCACCATTTCAGTTCTCTACCTACTCCAAGGAGGTCGTGTATGAACCTCAACAGTACAAGTGCTAGCTGCTTGTTTTTACAGAAACCAGATAAAACATTAAGATATGGAGAAAAAGAGTAGAATAACTACATACATAAGACCAAGTAGAAGATATGAATTGTTATCTCTACAGAGGAAAGAAGTACAAAAAGAAGTACAAAAAGAAGAGTATATTGTTAATCAAATGAGTACCTGATGATGCATTGATGACAACAAACTATCAGATTATTAAAACTGTACTTAGAACAAAAGGGATCCCTCCTCAATACTCAACCTTTGTGCCATCTACATTATGAGAAGAGCAAAGCAAGGATAGTAAGCACTTCAAGCAGACCAATCGGTCAAACAAACAAACAACAACGTTCGTAGGATGTTGGCAAACAGAATGATAATTGTAGCAACCCCTATCGATTTCATTCACATGTATTCAAACAGGTTTGGTCAAATTTAGGTCTTCTGTGTTCCATTCACATGTACTCAAGTTCTGAATTACCATCTTATAGTATTGATCAATAGAATCAGCTACCACAAAGACAATATAGATGAGTGTAAGTAGGAGATTCTGAATCTTCTGAAAACCCTACAAGCATCCTAGAACAAAACCATAATCCCCAATCTCTTTTTCCTTCTTGTTGGCACATGAGATATATATCAGGTATAACTTAAATTCAATACTGGTCAAAAGAATTTGTAACAAGATTAAATAAGTTCACAAAATTCAAACTGTTATGTAATACAACATTCTGTAAACCTTAAATTATGAAGAAAGACATAGTCTAAACCATTTAATTGTTCCCAGAGAGTCTAATAATATATAGTAGTCCTCTCATATACAAAAATTCTAGCACAACTCACAGAAAAGGAAATATCAAGCACTAAAATTATGTTCAAACATGCACATTATATTTAATTGAAAGGAATGCACAAACTAATCAAAGTCATAGGGTGAATACCAAAATGAACATGCCTAAGTGACTAAGCCTGGAATCCTACACACAAAGAGAAAGAACACATGAATTCAAAATAAAACAGACAAAACTTGAGCTCTAGAAGATTAGAGGGGTGCTTTCTTATGTTTTCAAATGATCTATCAAAGCAGATAACCTCTCTTAGGCATTTACACCTCCAAGTAATATGAAATCAAAGCGAGAGCAACAATTTCTGACCGAGATCATGAACTTGAAATGCAAAAGCGTCATTACAAGAAATGTAAAAGAGATCGAGAAATGTATATTGGTAAGAACTAGTCAGGCAGAGCCGATCTAACCTCTCTACCTTCGGAAAAGGGCATGAAGGACTGAAGAAACTCTGAACCGAGTCTTCAAACCAATCCCAACCTCCATATCGAGCATTGATACTGATGAAAACCTATCAATCGAGGCTTCAAATTCGTAGAAACTTCGAGTAGATCCTTCAAACCGATTTGAACTTTGAAATTCTTCAATGCGATTTGAGCCAATCCTTCAAATCACCGAGAGAACGCAAAATCGAAGCCATCGGAAGTGAAATTTACAGTAACGACGAGATCGCCAGTGCCTTCAACAACGAGAGAGCGCTAAATCGAGAACGATATCGAAGAGAATGATAGAGGGATGCTTTGCTACTTCGAGGGCAAGAAAGATAATTTCAACAACGGAAGCCCGAAGTCAAGTTTTGGTTCAGTCAAAAATTTATTTGTTTCCTCTTAAAATTTGCGGAAATTTCAATTTAGTCCTTCCGTGTTTATTTAGCGAGGAAAACAATTACTTTTGTGCAGAATGCCTGCTTTTCCCCACAAAATCCAGATCTAAAAGTTTGGAAAAATATCTATTTAGTCCTTCAAACTTTCTTTCGCGATGAAATTATTTTTATGTCTTGAATGCTTACTTTCCCTGACAAATACAAGTGTTGTCCCTAAAGTTTTATCCCTAATGCCAATATTCCTTCTAGTGTATTAATGCAGAACAGAGAATATTAACAGTATGATTGGGAAATTTTGGAAACATAAGGACTAAAAGAAGGTTACTCATACATTAGACATGTCAAAATTCGTAAATGAAATTTCAAGAATCAGATCAATCAGATGAAACCCATTGTTTGAAATTCCATGGAAACGAAAACCCATCAATCAAAGCAGTGAAATTTAACTACATGATACGAGAAATCGAACAAACTAATGGACAGAAAAATAGGAACAAAATAGAAGTTCATGGTACCTTTCTTTATGCCAGTATGTAGTATTTAGTTCCCATTCTATAGAAATAAGTTAGCGTTGATCATTTCTTTAGGAGTCAGCTATCATGTCCTAGTTTCTATAAATTCTGTTAATTTAGAAAACCTATATAAAGGCTCTAGTATTTGGTGGAAAAATTGAAGCAACTATTTTCCCTTCCATTATTTCGTGTAAGCTCCAGCTTGTAACAGATAGGGCGGGAAGGATATAGGTGAGATAGAGAGGGAATGGCAACAGAGGTGCTATGTGATTGGTGGCAAGTGTGTCCGTGTTTGGCGGTGAAGCATCTAAGAATAATAGGGGGTAAAAGAGTTCCCGGTGAAAGTAGAAGGGGCAAAAAGAGGACAAGAGGATAAGATATTCTCATATATCTTTAATTATTTTTATTTCAAATTAATAATATGATTTCGTTGGAAGTTAAAACTGAAATCAGAGGGTTAAGTTTTTTTTAAATTAATGTTCGAAACTACTGTGAAATTAAAGTTCGCGGCAAAGGCATAACGGCCACTCACAAAAAATGTTAACTGCATTAACACAAACCACATTGTAGTAACATGGTATTTGCTCATACTTCAGGGGTGGTTTCTGTCGTCAGTATATATGTTTCATTAGAACATTTTAGGGTTTATCCGAGATGGTGCTACATGGCAATGCCTCTTAATTAATTTCATGACATAGTCTAACATGGAAACTGTCGAAAATAACAATTCAATTTCATGTTAAAATGGAAAACTTTCTCAAGAAAAAATAAATGGAAGACGATGTAAAATAACAAAATGAATTTCATTCACTATTTCAGGAAGACTTTTTAGAGTTTACCTGAGAGGGTGCCATAAGACAATGCCGCTTAATTAATTTCATATCATACATTAAAAATGCAAACAACCTCCAATATGGAAACTGTCAAAAAATAAAATTTCATTTTCATTTAAAAATGGAAAAAAATGTAAAAGAACAAAATGAATTTTATTTTCATACGAAAATGGAAAATTCGTCGAAAACAAAATTTTCATTTTCATATAAAAATGGAGAACGGTGTAATAGAACACCGTCCAACATGAAAACAGTCGAAAAGAAATTTCATACAAAAGTGAAATGATGTAAAAGTCCAACATGAAAAAGTAGAGAATAAATTGCATTTTTATATAACAATGTAAAACATTTACTTTGACCTGGTGAAAACGATTAAAATTTGGTCTATCTTTTTATGGTATTGTAGAATAAAATGAATTTTATTTTCATACGAAAATGGAAAACAGTGTATAAGTACCACATGGAAAATTCGTCGAAAAAAAATTCATTTTCATGTAAAAATGGAGAACGGTGTAATAGAACACCGTCCAACATGAAAACAGTCGAAAAGAAATTTCATACAAAAATGAAAACGATGTAAAAGTCCAACATGAAAAATTCGTAGAGAATAAATTGCATTTTCATATAACAATGTAAAACCTTTACTTTGACCTGGTGAAAAACGATTAAAATTTGGTCTACCTTTTTTTTTTTTTTTTTTTGAGGGTAAAATTTCATTCAAACAAACTATGAAACTGGTACATCAATTGCTAGCTCAGCCTCTAGCCAAATAGGCACAGATGGACCCCAACCACTGCTAATAAGACTTTCTCTACCTTGGTTAGCTAAACAATCTGCAACATGATTAATTGCGCGTGGAACCCATCTAACTACTGCTTCATCAATTTGGGACAGCAAAAGCACCACTTCCTTTATCTTCTCCGCCGCTTCAGAAATGTCAGTCACCATCTCCCCATTTAGAGCTTTCTTAACATCTTCAACCAAAACCAGAGCATCTCCCTCTACACAAATCTGACGAAATCCTCTGTCAACCGCTGTTTTGACTCCCAGCAACAGCGCCGAGACCTCTGCGTCTCTTGCATCAAAACAACCCGTCAAGTGGAAGGACCTGGCTTCAATACAACCACCTGCGTGGTCCCTAATGACGAATCCTCCCCCTGCTTGGCTCATTTGTTGACTGAAAGAGCCGTCGAAATTTATCTTCACTTGACCAAGGTGAGGGCTTCTCCATTTCTGATTCTGATTTCTCAAAACATCAATCGGTTGAATCTGGTCGTTTGCTGTCGAGAAGTCTTCAATCCTAGCCTCAATCCCTGCTAATAATTGTTCGTCGTTTTTCCCTTCTCCTCTGAAAATTCTTGAGTTCCTCAGATTCCACACTTCCCACAATAGTGTGCAGAAGAAATTTTTCTCCCTCTCTGGAAAGGAGCAGATGGAGTTCGCAATCCATATCTTAAAGCTGGTCTTGATCAATAGCTGCTCAGAAGAAAAGCCCGCTTTTTGCCATATCTCTTTGAACCTCTTGCAAGAATTAAAAATGTGTTGTTCTGTTTCACCATATTTATTGCATAAAACACAGATATTGGACACTCTGATTTGTCTTCTGCATAAATTACTTCCTGTAGGCAAACATTCATGGAAAACTCTCCACAAAAAGTGAAGAATTTTCCTCTGAATTCTGATTTTCCAGAGAGTTTGGAAGAAGGGACTCCAATTTTCGAAATTGTGACTGCTGTTTGCGTCCAAAACTTCCTGATTCTTGATGAAACTGTACCCAGCTTTAACTGTATATTGCCCATCAGCGGTGTCATTCCAGATTAATCTATCAGGTCTGGGAATTGAGGGAATTGGAATAGCTAAAATAGCGTTGGTATCCACACTCCACACAAAGTTATTCAGCAACTGATGATTCCAGGTTCTATCTACCGAAATAAAGTCACTAACCTTAGGGCCTGGAGCTTGAATGGGAGTAATAATTTTGAAGTTTGTGTGATTTGGAATAAACCTGTCGATCAAAGAGAAACTGTGCCCATCACCCAAACACCATCTTGAACCCTTCTCAATAATAGCCTTGCCATGAATGAGGCTTCTCCAAGCATAACTTGGATTATTCCCAACTTCAGCCCTCACCAGGGAAGAATTGGGGAAGTATTTTCCACGTAGCACTCGACCAAGCAAGGAATCCGGCTTCTGAATCAAACGCCATACCTGCTTTGCCAACATCGCTTGATTGAAAGCTTTTAAATCCTTGAATCCTAATCCACCCTGCTTTCTAGTACGTTGCATCTTCTCCCAAGCTACCCAATTGATTCCCCTTTCTTTCTCGCCTTTCGACCACCAAAATTGCCGTATCAGCGCCTCCATTCTATCGCAAACTCCATCTGGCAATTTAAAACAGCTCATGGCATATGTAGGCAAAGCTTGCGCAACCGCTTTAATACAAACTTCCTTCCCTGCTATTGACAGTAAATTACCTTTCCATCCTTTTAATCTGCTTCCAAATTTGTCCATTAGGGAATTGAAAGTAATTGACTTGTTCCTTCCCATTGTGGTAGGAAGACCCAAGTATTTATCATATTGATCAACTTCCTGCACACCAGTAGCTTGAAGCAAACTATTTCTCACTTCCGTTAGCACCCCTGGAGAGAAAACCATAGCCGATTTCTCAAGATTTAGTTGCTGACCTGATGCAACACCATAATTATTTATAATCCCAAGCAGGGTAGTCATATTCTCCATGTTTGCACCTGTAAAAAATAAACTGTCATCAGCAAAAAAGAGGTGGGAGACCACTGGTCCTCCCCGGGAGGCTGTCACACCTTCTAGCCTCCCATCTCTCACAGCTACTGAAATAGCACGCGAGAGGAACTCGCTACAAATCAAGAACAAATAGGGGGAGAGGGGACATCCTTGACGAAGCCCCCTCTCAGGCGAAACAAAACCCTTTGCCATCCCATTACGCACAAAGGAATAAGAAACGGAAGAAATACATCTTCTAATTAGCGAATTGAACTTTGGGCCAAACCCAATATGGAACAAGGCTTCACGAATAAATTCCCATTCCACCCTGTCGTAGGCTTTACTCATATCTACCTTTAACGCCAAGAAACCCTTCTTCCCTTTTTTCCTAGTCTTCAGTGAGTGGATAACTTCAAAAGCTGTGAGAATATTATCCGAAATAAGACGGCCTTGGACAAAAGCACTTTGATTCTCTGAAATCAACGTCGGAAGTACCTTTTTCAACCTGTTTGCCGCAGCTTTTGCAACTATCTTATACACAACCGTACATAGACTAATGGGCCTGTAGTCACTAGGTGTTCTTGGTTGTTTCTTCTTCGGGATTAAAGAAATTAACGTTGAATTATATTGCTCTAAACTATCCCCATCATTTAGTATTCCCAGCACTGTTTTCGTCACATCATTACCCACAATACTCCAATGTTTCTGAAAAAAACCCGCATTAAAACCGTCCGTACCTGGGGCTTTGTAAGGTGACATCTGAAATAACGCCGCACGTACCTCTTCTGCTGAGTAAGGAATCTCCAACATCTCTCTTTCGTCATACGTTATTCCGCCTTCGAAATTTTGTAATACTGGATCAATCTCATTCATAGAGGGTTGTGTGGACTTAAATAACCCAGAGAAGTGCTCCTCCAAAACTTGCGTAATTAGATTATCTTCAGTGACCCATTGACCAGATCCGTCTTCGATACCTCGAAAATTGTTTCTCGCTCTACGTATAGTGGCTTTCCGGTGAAAAAATTTTGTATTTTTGTCCCCGTGTTTCAGCCACATTGTGCGGGATCTCTGAGCCCACATTATTTCTTCGCGCCTAAGCACTTTATTGTACTCCATTTGGGCTGCCTTAGTCTCGGCTATATTCTCTGCCGATTGGTTTTGTTGCCACAGTGCATCTATCTTTGCTCTCCATGCCACCTTGTCTTTTTTGACACTTCCAAATACATTATTGTCCCACTGTTTGAGACCCTTTGACACATAGTCCAATTTTTGAAACATAGGTTGTGTATTTACCTCTTCCCAGAGACTCTGCAATGTATCTTCAAAACCACTATGGGTGGTCCACATAGATTCATATTGGAATCTTCTCGTCCCTGAGTTGTTTGCAATCATCCACTCTAAAAGTATCGGGACATGGTCGGAATTGGGTTCGCAAAGATGCGTGACCCGAGCCCCTTGAAATTTATCCATCCATCTCGTATTCGCAACAACTCTATCCAGCCTTTCCCGTATATTATCCTCGTCCGCTTGTTTGTTCGACCAAGTAAAGATCGTACCGGAAAAACCCAAATCAATAAGTTCCGCATCATTAAGCACATCTTTAAATTGTGAAAGTTGGCTATAACTTACTCCGGCTCCTCCTTCCTTCTCCGAAATTGTTGTCACCGCGTTGAAATCACCGGCGACACACCAAGGACAAGGTGGTTGGGGGGTTAGTCTTCTTAGCAACTCCCAAGAGAGATGTCTATTCTCTTTGATCGGATCACTGTAAAATCCCGTAAATCTCCAAACGAAGTTTGATTCCTCCTCCACAACGGTCACATCTATAAAACGCTGTGATTTATTGTTGACAAGAATTTGCATACTTTCATTCCATAGTAAGGCGAGACCCCCACTACGTCCTCTGCATCCCACGATCACACCATTTGCATACCCGATTTTGTGCTGAATCTTCACCATCTCCTCTTCACTCAACCTAGTTTCGATGAGAAAAACTAAGTTAGGAGCTTTCCGCTTCACAAGATCATGAAGCGATAGGAACGTACTCGGGTTCCCAAGCCCGCGTACGTTCCAAACTAACAGACACATTATGCTTGGCGGGGGTGCACCGCACCCGCCGCCATTGTCGCAATCGGAGACTTTAAATCATTCCCTTCCTTTAGTGAAACCTGTGACGAAGAGTTTGAGTTCTTTTCCTTGCTTCCTTTTGTTTCCACCATCCCTACTGTGTTAGTCTTCTTCCCATTCCCAGTTGATACTTGCTTCGCTGAAACTCCATGCAAAAACAAAGTTTTCGGAGCTAAACCACCTCTACCGCCCATACCTCTGCCCCTTCCTCGCCCCCTGCCTCTAGAAGAAATCACAGCCCATTTGTCCTTTGGATTTGGACTGAAGTTCGTCTCGCTTGCTTTCCGCTTCGCACCTAGCGAGTTACTTTGTGTTGTGTCCACAACCCCTTTCCCTTTCGCGTCCCTACTCGCAATTTCCTCATTACACAGTGGGTTGTCAAACACCCTCACTGTATCATCTTCTCCGTCAGGTTGGCCTTCCACTTCCATCCCCACCCCTTGAGCACTTTCAGCCTCCTGCCCTCCCTTCGATCCTCCATGTTCTTTATCCCTTTCAGTACTGTTACGATCTCTGCCACTGTCAGGCTCAGATTGAGCCGCATTCTCGTTCTCAGGCCACATCTTCCTCTTCGGGGGAGGCTTAAAAATAAGCCAGTCCCCATATCCAGGTATTTCATTGCCTTCTTCTGCTTCAGTACGCTTACTACAGCTCCACGTTTGATGAGAGATCTTGCCACACCAGGCACACACCGAGGGTAGCCTCTCATACTTGTAGTCTAGCCAGAGCTTTTCAGCGTCGAGAGCTTTGATGTGCACTCCCCTCCTTAGAGTTTTATGCTTATCAAGGCAAACCCTAGCTCTAACATAATCACCTTCATTGCTGGAGAGTATACGTTGATCCACTTCTATGATCTTACCCATACCGCTGATAGCCTTGCGAATATCGTCCTCTGTGCGAAGAAAGACTGGTAAGTTTCTGATTCGAACCCACGTTTCTACCGAATCAAAGGACAAATTACCAACACTGGCTGAGACAGTCCATCGTTTTAACATCAAAAGATTACCGTCAAATAACCATGGGCCACCGTGAAGTACCGTTTCAAGAGCTTCCATCGATGGAAACTCTATGATGAATCGATTCGGTTCCTGCTCATTGAATCTGATGTCATCCCCTTCCGGCCAGATCTTCATAAAAAGTTGTTTCATGGCCCATACGTTGAAGTTGATCGGAAGGAGAAAGGCTCCTGCTAGGCAAGGTCCGAGGTTCTGAGCTGCTTCAACACAGTGAGCCTCCGAGAAAACAACTACCTCCTCCTCTTCGATAGTTAACTTGGCCGTCTTGCGTCCGAGCTCCTCCATAGATTCCATCCCACTGTCGTTCAACTGTAGAGAAGATCAACAAACCCTAGTTCGCCGCTGGTTCACCCTCGTCGCCTCCGAAGCTATCGGAGAAAAACCCTAGACTCGTGAAAAATTATAATAGAATATGGTTCAGTTTGGTCTACCTTTTTATGGTATTGTAGAGTAAAATTTACTCCTCAAAATCATGAAAAATGACCAAAAAATATATCGAAAGGATGAACCCATATAATTAGGTTGCGCTAAAGCTCATAATTGGACGACCGTAAAGAAGAAGAAAAAATAATAGATGCACTTCCAAAAAAGGAGGAATTCCCTCCATCAACATTGTTCCGGGATAGGCGCAAAAAAAATGAAAAAATGAAAACACACACAGAGTTCCGAGATAGCATAGAAAAAGTAATAATAGTTAGAAAATCCAATCAAATTGAATTAACGGTAAAGAAAAGCACTTGATATCTTTACAGTTTTTCTGCAAATAACCTCGAGAGAAAACGTTTTTCTTCCAAAGCCCTTACAGATCAAGAAACCTTTGTCCTTAACCTTTACATCGAGACCTTAACTACATGCATAAAAATAGCATTGATAGAAATTAGAACCCGGTAATGGGTAAAATATTGATATTGAAACCAAGCTATACAAAACAAGTCAAGTATAAACAGGATAAAAAAATTACTGAAACCAAGCTAAACAAAACAGAAAAAGCCGAAGAAAACAGAGAGAACCCCTGAGACTAACATTAACCAATTCCTCTAGCTTCTTGTCGAGGCAATCTTGTAGTTCACCATCAGCTTTTCAGAAAGGACTATCTTTGAGTATCTGTTTTGCAGCCAACTTTATCATCAAGTCCACATCTCTATTGCAACTGTTTAAAATAATCAAGAAAAGAAACAGTTTGATTTATGAAACGAAATACAATTCTGAGATACTTATCGAATATGTCGAGGTAAGCAACCGCTATCCTTAAGACGATTTCGCCCCCACTGGGGCAGATGTTGAGGCTGTCGTCCTCCAGTAGTCCAGTACACTCCCCAAAACTGAAACATGAATTCGTCCATGGTTTGGAGTCAAGAGTAGTGAAAAGGGGACGAGAAGAATGATAGGATAATTATTCTACTGGATGAAGGTGAGTTATAAAGAAACGTTTAGAGTTAATTTTGGAGAGAAATCATGTCAAAATTAACTGTGAATTGAAGAAAATGAATCACTAGTCAATGCCACTAATTGTGGCTGTAATGAAATATCCTTTCCGAAAATAAGCTTGAAAATGATTGGAACCAGTTAATTCACGCTAACTTAGCCACAACACGCCGCGCGCAGTTATTATATATTTTTATATTGGCATTGTCAAGTAGGCTCAAGCTAGAATTGTTTCTCCTTTTATTGGGCTCTCAAATACTCACAACCAACCTTAGTTGTAATCAAGGTGAGAGCGGGCCGGGTTTAGGCCGTGTCGAGGAGAGGGGCCGGGTACGGGCCGTGTCGGAGATGGAGCGAGCCGGGCCCGAGCCGGGCCCGAGCAGTGTCGAAGGGTGGAGAATTTAGACCCACACGGGCCCGGGCAAAATTAAAAAATAATAAAAAAGACGTGATATAGAAAAAATGTTGTTTTTGAGCGGGCCGGGGTCACTCCTGGAGAATGTGTACCCGTGCGTGCCACGGGCTGGATCAGGTTGTAGGCGGGCCGTGCCGGACTGAGGGGGGAGGGGGCCGTGTGTGGGGCGGATTTACCCAATATGGGCACGGGCCGGGTCATTTTAACCCGCGGGTCGGCCCGTATTGCCACCTTGAAGTAGTAATAAAGTGTAGTGGAAAGGGAGAAAGTGGCAATTTGATAAAAAACAACTATGAGTTTTTTGACTCATATCTAACAGCACCTTCTTCTAATCCAACACTGAGCTTTTAGTCACCTTAATGAGCTCTGTGATGTCCTGGAGTATGGTTCTGGCATTCCATCCGCCTTTTTTCTGACAGTTTATGTTTTCCACCACCTCCTTACAGTCACTTTCAATTTGCACATTTCTCATTCCCATCACCAGCATATATCCTAAGGAGATCTTCTTAAGTTCAGAGCTTCTTAATTGAGCAGCATCAGAGTCTTTCCATTTGTGCTAGGCCCCTCCAACTAAGTGACCATATTCATTCCTCAAAAACCATTCACCAGAATGTTAACTATTCTCCCTTTTCTTGTTTGAGGGAATGTTTTGTTAACAGTGGTGTCTGGGCCAATTTGTGCGCTTCTCAACAAACCTACAGGGAGTATATATACAGCTTAGATAGTCAGTCAAAATCACAGCGGCCCCAAATATAAATGACGTTCGTAATCCACCTGATACAATTCTAATGACTTCTCAAAGATCTTAGCATGACACCAATCCAAAAAAATGAAATTTACCATAAATCAAGGCGGAGGCGTTAAAATGAAATTTACCATAAAATGAAATGTACCAAACACTTTTAAGTTGATTTCTACAGCATTTTCTCACACCACTTCCAGCACAACTAGATTTTAAAACGTCAAAGAATTCTCAAAACTGACCCTTTATACAGAAAAAGGTTCTGGTGATCGTCTGAACTCTCACCTTCCTACTGACATAAAAAAGAATCTGAATCAACCCAATCATCAATCCCTGATTGCAGGAATATGAATTAAGGGTTAGCATACAAAAGACAAATTAGGTAAGATGTAATATATAAAATACCTCTCTTCGGTACCTTCGTTCTTATCGCTGCATGAGTAGTAGAGTAGGAGATCAGATATATACCTTCAGTTACCAACTTACCATCATTCTCATATCAGTATGATCTGTTACCACCACATGTCTGCTTCATTAGAAAAGAAATGAAAACTGATTAAGTCGCACTTTGTACATTTTAGTTAATTCCTTCGATCAAAATTTAAATTCACCTAAAGAAAGAATAAATAAATAATCAAGCAATACAGCGAACCAACTGTATGCAAAAAATCTTCTTCAACAATTAGAACATAGAGTAAATATGAAGACTACACATTTCCATCCAAGATCAACTCGCACATATTAAGTAATTTGCTAGAAAAACGTTGATCTGGGAGTTGAAGGCAATGGCAACTGTGAAAATCAAGTAATTAACCTGGAACGGTGTCAATTACTGACCCAAGTTGGAATAACCACTCCTCAAAATGAATATGCTAAAAACATTTAATCAGAAACTAAGTTGCTAACATAAAGGAACGACCACTCCAATAGATGAAAAAAGTAGCGGTAAATAGAATGCTAGGTTCAATTGTTTTTGCAAGTTATCCCCATGGTCTAGCTGAGGCAGGGGAAGACCAAGATAAACCTTATAAAGAAAATAACAAGACTTCATCAAATAAAACATAAGGCTGCAAATAATTTTTGGTTTACAGAATCAGGTGTTTGAATCATAAAGCCAACCATAATTAAATAAACTAGTTAAAAGATAATTGTTGCCATTGTAGAATGAATGATATAGAGTACTATTCATACGACTCAATGACTTGATAATCTAATATTTACAATTGTTAGAGAAAGCAAGGTCTTATCATAAAGCTCGAACTCATTCTAACTCCAAAAAGGAACTATCATGAGCTCGAGCTCATTAGAATACTCTTCCTTGGAATGAAAACTTTAAAACATAATTCCTCGTGAAAGAATGGCAAAAGAATAAATGATTAGTCCTGTAAAAAGTGATGGAGTATCTTCACCTTCATGAAAAGCATCTTGTTCCTTCTTGCTAATGTACCATACTGAGCCCTGTAAAACATGGTCCCAATGAGGGATCCAATTGCTGTAAACAGTCATCACCATCGGCTGCAGGGAGGTTAAGGTCAGGGATTTCAACTGGGCCCACATTGTTGGGAAGATGAGATCCGACGGCTGATTTCCTCGGGCATCTCCAATTCCGTCAAATCGACGTCGAAAACTAACTTCATAATCGCCACTTTCTTTGCTATCAAAAGATGATCAACGTCCTCTGAATAGAGTTTGGGTCTCTTCTGTAATCTTTCAATGTCCTCACGTAATTCTTCACACCTCTGCAAAAAGCCACGAACATACAAAGGTTAGTGAATCGTCAGATACAGAGACCGAGAAAAACAACCAAGAAACAGAGGAGACATCAGGGCAACATCGAAATTCAAACGCTAAAGATCGGAAATCAATTCAGATTGAACCCATTGTTAGAAATTCCATGGAGAGGAGAACCCATAATGCAGAATAAAGAATATTAACAGCATGATTGGGAAATTTTGGAAACATATGGACTCAAAGAGGGTTCATCGTACATTAGATTAGTCGAAATTAACACATGCAATTTTAAGGATCAGATCAATTAGATGAAACCCATTGTTTGAAATACCATGGAAACGAAAACCCATCAATCAAATCAGTGACATGATGCGAGAAATCGAACAAACTAATGGACAGAAAAATAGGAACAAACTAGAAGTTCATCGTACCTTTCTTTTCAAGAACTTGCCATCAGAATCAGCCGGAAAGTTAAAAGGAGAGGAGGGACTCGTGGGATTTCCTTTGGAGCTTACGGATTGGTGTGATCTGATTACTGATCTCTTCTTCTTCGAAGTCCACCGGACATTGGAGTAGATGAGACGAGGAAGAGAGAGTAAGATTTCGGCCACCTCCAAGTCATCGTCTGAGAGTAAGACCTGAGTACTAGCACCGCCGCTTCGAAGCATCGTTGGTTTGATTTTGATGATCACAAAACAATGTGATGTGACGATGGAGAAATCCGAATAAATAGGACTGGAGAGAGCACCGACACTATGACCGTCACACTAGGGTTTATTTCCTAATACGAGTAGGTGAAGGCAAGCTCTGAAGGCAAGAATCTGAAAAATCACACCCTCTTTTCCATAAATTAGTCCAAGCAGCAATAGCTCTGTGACTTCTCATCCACCAAAGAAAGTCTAAATTTTGGAGGCAAGTTGAGGGACCAACATCTAATTAAAACTATTTAAGAAATTCAAGTCTGTTATGATCTGGACCTATCTTGAGAACGATGATAATAACGATGAACAAGAACACAAATATTAACGTGGTTCACTAGTTATTAGCTAGCTACCTTCACGACCCAAAACCCCGATTTTATTGAGAGAAACGCACCCGGTTACAACCACTCGACACACACTAGAGAGCTCTCAAAGCAAACCTACGTTAGCTACTAGCTCTCTCTTCTATCCCCTGTGTATGTATGTGCTTTGAGAACCAAAAAAGCAACATTAAATACTAGTGTATTGGGGCGGTGGGTTTTGTCACCCACACCACCGCCTCAACTTAGTTTCCATTTAGTTACCTTTTGAATTTTTTTCTTTGCTTTCAATTCAAGACATCTAACAAACTCCACCTTGTCTTGAATCATCTCAGCAACTCGAACCTGAACCGATGCTTCTCTTCAATAACCCCAAACGTTTTGCAGCTGTATGTGAAACTCTCACATCACAAGTTGCTCCAACTAAGCAAAGTTCCTGCAACGAGTGCCCCCAGCGATGCTCCAACTCCCGTCTAGTTCCTGCAATCGAACCCTATCGATGCTCCAAATACAGCCGAGTTCCTGCAATCGAAACCCCTGTTTGTTGTTCCAACTCCCACTGAGCTCCTACAACAAATTCGTTTGTTGTTCCGACTCCCATCGAGTCCCTACAACAAGCCCCCCAGCACGTTGCTCCAATTCCCGCTGAATTCCTACAACGTTTTGCGAGATTGCTCCAATTCCCACCGAATTCCTGCAATATCGCCCCCTTGCGCGCCTCATACGCGCCCCCTTGCACGTCTCACACGTGTCGTGTCCCTCGTCAGAGACTCCCCCATGCCGAATCCGCCTCCTCGTCAAGAGTACGGATTCCATGCGCCCCAACAGGGCTTAGAGGACGTAGTCAACCTCCGAAGCTTTTGCATCTACATCCAGATCTGCAGATGCCTTTTTTGGACACTCCCTCTTCCAGTGACCCCTCTCTTTACACAGTGCACATACGTCGTTTGGCAATTTAGAACCCTTGTTCTTCCTCTTACCAGAACCCCCTTTGGATGCCATGAATGCACCCGACCCCGGAATGTCGTACTACCCATACGCGGCCCTGCGCCGCATGTCCCTTGTGTGAAGAGCAGATCTCACCTCCTCCAACGTGAGACTCTCTTTTCTAGCACAAGCAGACTGCACAAACCCCTCATAAGACGGTGGTAGCGACACCAACAAAATCAGTGCGGCATCTTCATCACTTATCTTCTCATTACTGTTTCGCAACTCAAGTAAAATAGTATTAAGACGATCCAAGTGATCTCTTAGATCCGTACCTTCCTCCATGCGTAGACCAAACAGCTGCTGCTTGAACATTAACTTGTTGGTGAGCGACTTCATCTTTTAGAGGCTCTCCAACTTGTTCCATGGTCCTTCAGCCGTCTCTTGATCCGCAACCTCTGTGATCACGTCGTCCGCCAAACACAACATGATTGTTGAGTGTGCTCTTTCCTCCATCGTACTCCTTGGTGGTTGTCGAAGCCCCCTCTTTATCTTTCGCCAATGGCAACCACATTGCTGCTTCAACAAAGCACGTACCTTGATCTGCCATAAGCTGAAGCTGTTTCTCCCTGTGAACTTGTCGATCTTGGCCATCCCCCCGGTCATCTTCTTTGCAGATCCTTGTCCTGATCTGTAACCCCCGAACGCGTGCTCCACCTTGATCGCGAAACCCTAGCTTTGAATTTCATGGATTGTGAAACCCTAGCTCTATCTCCACCTTGATCTTGGAACACCGATCACGTAAGCTCTGATACCAGTTTGTTATGATCTGGACCTAGCTTGAGAACATTGATAATAACGATGAACAAGAATACAAATATTAACGTTTAGCTAGCTACATCCACGACCCAAAATCCCAATTTTATTGAGAGAAACGCACCCGGTTACAACCACTCGACACACACTAGAGAGCTCTCAAAGAAAACCTACGTTAGGTACTAGATCTCTGTTCTATCCCATGTGTATGTATGTGCTTTGAGAACCAAAAGGCAACATTAAATACTAGTGTATTGGGGCAGTGGTTTTTGTCACCCACACCACCGCCTCAACTTTGTTTCCATTTAGTTACCTTTTGACTTTTTTTCTTTGCTTTCAATTCAAGGCATCTAACAAATTCAATAGATAACCACACAGGTTTAACTCATTCATAACCAATGAAAATATGACCCTTATTCTCACTGTGTGTACCACATATGGGGCAAGAATCTGAAAAATCACACCCTCTTTTTCATCAATTAGTCCTGGTAGCAAAGGCTCTGTAACTTTTCCTCCACCAAAAAACGTCTAATTTTTGGAGGCAAGTTGAGGGACCAACATCTAATCCAAAACTATTTAGGAAATCTAAATGAGAAAGAAGCTTTCTCATTGTAGTACCCCTTGTCTGACATACATTGACTAGCAGCACACTCAAACTAACTTCTTATAACAGCAACTCTTGACATCACAGTGTACACTCTCATATTAGTGGCAGTCCATATATATATATATATATATCTTCGTTTGAGAACCACTGAATAGGCACATCTAGAATCTCTTATGCCTCAAAAAAGGGAATATGTTAGAAATCATGTGTTCTTTCCAACATCTAGCCTCTTTGTTGATCAAGTGATTGACTTTTAGTGAATCATCACTTAGCCCTATATTTTGGAGTTGAATCTCTTCTTCTTTGACACGAATAATCTTAAACACCAAAATATTATCACCATTCCCAATGCTCCAACAAGCAACTCTCCGTAGCATATCTAAACCAGCCACAATACTTCTCTAGATTCAAGAAGGATTATGACCCAATTTGGCATGCAAATTGGTATAGTTAGGAAAGTTGATTGAGAACTCTTCCACATAGAGAATTTGGATTTTGCAGAATTCTCCAGCCATTTTTAGCAAGAAGAGCCAAATTCGTAACTCTTAGATCCCTAAAATTCATAACCCCATCTTTTTGATAAGCATCCATGTCCCTCAAAACCAAGCAGCAGATCTTCCTATTATGGATTTTCTCTTCCCACCAAAAGTTCGTCATCACTTTCACCGTTGTTGAATAGAAATTCTCAGGAAATAAAAGACAGCTCATCACATAGTTGGGGGGAGTCAATCCAATAGCTTTAATCATGATTTCTCTCCCAGAAAGAAATATACACCATAGTTCAACCTTGTAATCTATTCTCAATACTTTCTTCAAGAAATTTCAAACTTTGGCTTTTTTTATCTTCGCTAAAAAGCAGGAACTCCCAAATAAATAGCTTTTTCGTCCAGCTCTGAAATTTGAAAGAGATGGTTGTAGCTTCATCAGTAGCAATATTAGGAGAGATCAACATACCTGACTTAGATGAATTGATCTCCATGCCAGAGGAATTGTTGAACTTTTCAAGAAGCAGACAGAAATTTTAGTATTCAACCACAAAAGCTTCCAAAAATATCACTGCATGATCAGCAAAAAAAATGTGACCAAGAGCACCCATATTCTTCTTCACTTTAACTTCCCAATGGAATTCACAACCCAAAACAAAAAGTATCTATGGGCGATATTAGCATGAGACACCTCCAGTATCGATAATTCAAAGTTTAGAGCCTTAACAACATGTGTGTTCCTACTAACATATAAGACATAAAAATGAATTTTATGGAACAACTACTCAAATACGAAATAAACAACAAATGAGTAACGGAATGGAGTAATGTAATATTAATGTATGCAACATAAAAGAAAATGCGTGCAACATAAATGAGAAAATGAAAATGTATATATGAAAATGAAGGGTAACTTCACCAAATAAAGAGTGGTGGTAGAGACAAACATTTGGTTTGGTAATATATGAACTTCTACAAGGTTAAAATGGACTTACATTGTGTCTGAGGGTAAATTGGGGATGAAACAAACACATAATGGTGGCCCCCACGTCGAGCTCACAACCGGCGGCTGACCAAAGGGTATATTGTGTAATTATTTCGACACAATAGGAGTGTTTTGTGTCAATTCATTAACAGTGAGGATAGACTTTGCCTATTAACCATAGCACAGGGGTATAAAGTGTAAATTACCCTATTTTAACACACACCTCTATCAGAAATGCTCAGAGGACAAGCATAACATTTTAACATTTCTAAAACGAAACCAATTTTGACTTTCCAAATTTTTGAAAAAATGAAATTTGCATGAAATTTTTTTTGGATAGTGAAATCAAAACTCTTGTTTTTTTTTTTTTGTTTTTTTTAGGGATAAAATTATATTAAACTAAGCAACTGGGTTTGGGCTGATGAGGCCCGTTACATCCATATTAATAGTTTTTGATGTTCAATGGGGCTCAATAGAGTACCAAATCTCCTTATTGTTAGCTACGAAGCCATGTTTGGCGTGAATGTGAGTGGCTACATTTGTTGAACGACAGCTGTATTGCACCTCAAACTTATCGAACTGTCTGGATAATACCACCACCGCTTCATTCATTACGTTTGCTATTTCCGAGTGGCTTGTTTTAAATGTATCTGAAAAGAAATTGTTGTCTTTAATGAATTTAAGTAATGAATTACCTTTTATTTCCCTTCTCTAATAATCCATTTTTAGCTTGTTATTTGGGAACTTTTTAACATTTATTTTTTTTTAAATAAATCTAACAGCAGCATATTATTGAATCTCTGAGGTGTTCTGAACTTTCTCAAACGTGGATGTTAGACTTGAAACCCACTTCGAAGTATCAACATTCATGTCTTGCCAACTACGAACATGCCATACCAAGCCGTCTTGAATTAAAGAGTATCTTAATTGGATATTCCAGGCCCAACAAAGGCATTTTATAAGGGACGGAGCATTAGAATCAAGGTGTAGTCACGATTTGAAGAGTGGGCTTTGCCAGGTAAGCTTTGTTCATCATTAATGTCCAAGTATTTTTGGCAAGTGTGCCTTTGTTGAACCATCAAATGTTTCTTAAACGATCATAGAGCTCCTCATGAATTTTCCTTCCATAGTTAATAATTCGGGAACCTTTATCAAAGCTATATATATATATATATATATATATATATATATATATATATATATATATATATATATATATAGTAGTAGCAGCTTAAAAGAGGGGTTTCTCCATAAATTTCCCAACATTATGTATAATTAGAAAATAGCTTTTTGGCAACTGAAAGGTTGTGCTAAATCTACGGATTTGATGAGGGTGAGACATCCCGCAACATTGAATAGATAAGATTGCCACGAGGTTTACCCTAGAGGGATCCCAACATATAATGGGGCTTCATTGTCAATAGGCAATTGAAGAAACCTCAATAATTTCCCCAGGGTGGGATCAATTTTTGGGCTGAGAATGAAAAACGACTCTCCTTCATTGACACACTGAACAGATGTTGTGTAACACCTATCAAGAAAGAAGCTTATATTTGTATAGTTGCTCAAACTTGGCTCGAAGAAAATACAGTAATCATCCGCAAAAAAATATGAGCAATTGAAATACTATCAAATATACAAAAATATATAAATTCTTCAAAAAAAGACAAATTCCATCTATCTATCAATTTTCTCCCTGTGAAAAAGAAAAGAAATGTTAGATTACACTTTCAACTATCTAAACTGAAGACTAATTCCCTCGATCAACATTGTCCCGAGCTAATACTCAACCTACAAAGAAAAAATAATAATACTTAGAAACCCCAATCAAATTGAAGCAACGGAAAAGAAAATCACTTGATATCTTTTCAGTTCTTCAGCATATAACCCCGAGAAAATGTTTTTCTTTCAAAGCCCATACTGATTAAGAAACCTTTGTCCTCAAGCTACTGAATCGAGAACCTTTCCCTCAGAATAGTATTCCTTTTTTTTACCTGTACATCGAGACCTTCTCACCTATCCACACAAACACATCAAGTAAGCGTGTGATAGGGGGAAATATAAATAACCAAGTGTTTTTTGGAGGGATTTTTTTGTCAACAGAGGTGTCCGAACCAGGTTGCGCGCTCCTTGATAAACCACGGAGTCCTGGAGTATATATACAGTTTAGATAGTCAGTGAACTTACGTTCATAGAATAAATAACCAAGTTAATTGACTTCTCAAAAGCATTAGACTGATACAATTCTACTGACTTCTAGACATCTAAGTATGACACCGAAATCCAAAAAGATGAATTTCACCAGAAAACAGAGGCGGGGCGTTAAAGGGGGAATGCATCAATTAACCAATAAAGTACCTCTAACAAATATTCATTTCTTTCTCACATAACTTTCAGCACCTCTACTTTCTAAATGTCAAAGCATTCCTAAACTTTCTCATCGCATATAATAAAAGTTTCGGGTGATTGTCTCAACTCTCAGCTTCCTAGTGACATATAAAAAAGAATGTGAATCAACCCAATCATCAATCCCTAATTGCAGGAATATATATATTAAGGGCTAGTATACAAAAGCCAAATTAGTTAACATGCAATAAATGAAATACCTCCCTTCGATACCTTTGTTCTTATCGCGGCATGAGTAGAAGAGTAGTATATCAGAATTTTGTTTATCACTATATACCTTCACTTACCATTATTCTCATTCTCATAGCAGAATGAGCAGTTACCACCCACCACAATACAGCATGTCTGCTTCAATCAAAAAGTTAAATTAATGCAACCAGAGAAGGAACAATTACACCAATCAAGGCGTCTCGTAATGGGCCTCTTATCTCACATTTACTCTTTGCGGACAACAGCATTTTCTTCACAAAAGCTAATCAAGGGGAAATTACGGCTCTGGTGCAAATTTTGAGTGATTACGAGGCTGCGCCGGTGCAAAATAAATAACTTGTTGAAGTCTGCAGCTATGTTCTCTAGCAAGTGCCTGGGGATCTCCAAATGTGTGCTCTCTTTTAAAAAATATATGGGGCTTCCAACCAGGCTTGCGAGGTCAAGAATGGCAAACTTTTTAGGTATTTAGAGAAAATAAGCTCGAAAATTTTCGGTTGAAATGAAAATTTCTTTCAACTGCAGGGAAAGAGGTCCTTGTGAAAGTCGTATTGCAAGCAATCCCAACTAACACAATGTCATGTTTTCATCTCCCACAGTCGTTCTCTAATCAGATTGAGTGACTTATTAGTCAATTTTGGTGGAAGAGAAACGGGAAAGATGGAGGCATTTGTTGGTGAGCTTGGCATACAAAAAAAGTGACAGCGGACTAGGTTTTAAGGATTTTCGTTCCTTTAACCTGGAATTGTTGGCAAAGCAGAGCTGGAGAATTTTAACCAAACCTGATTCTTTGTTAGCAAAGGTGTTGAAGATAAAATACTTTGCAGGTGCAAGTTTTTTAGATGCGAAATTGGGAAGTAATCCTTCCCAAACTTGGAGGGGTATCATCGCGGGACGTCAAGTACTCGACCGAGGTATGTATAAGCGTATTGTTAAAGGGGATTCGGTGAAAGTTTTTGAAGAAAGATGGCTGCCACGCTCTTATAGCTTCAGGACTACTTCGCCAAATCCTGAGCATAGTGAAATACTTGTGCAAGAGTTGATTGATCCGTTCACAAATCAGTGGGACCAAACACGGATTAGGGAGGTCCTAAATCCCTCCAGATGCTGAAACTGTTCAATCCATCATGCTCCCCCTTACGGTCCAAGAAGATGTGTGGTCGTGGTTTTTGGATAAGCAAGGGAACTATACTGTCAAATCGGGTTACCTCATTGCTGAAGAATTGAGAAGAGAAAAGTTGTCCGAACAAGGCGAGGACGGTCAAACAAGCCGGAGACATAATTGTAATCTCAAAAAGGTTTGGAGTTTGAAAATACCTCGGAGTATGATGTTCACACTTTGGCGTGCGGCGCACTATTCACTTCCAACCAAAGACAAGCTCGCCATGAGAAGAATTGAGGTTCCTAGGTTATGTTTCTGGTGTGGGGTACAAGATGAAACACATGACCATCTCTTTTTACACACTGCAAGAAGGTTGGGGAAATTTGGGATGCAGTGCTAGGAGATGATTCACTCCGTGTAAGCACTCATCAGATTCATGACTGGGTTGAGGCATCCTTGAACATTCTTGACGCAAACAAAATAATTGTGTTTGGAATTGGAATGCGGGCTATTTGGAGATGCCAAAATCTCAGGATTTTCGAACACAAGCAGATCACAGTAGAAGATGTTAGCGATCGTATCCACCACTCAGTAAACGAGGTTCGTACCCACAGTAGATTGCAATCGCAAGGATGATCAATACCTGCGGCTGAGGATGTCGCGGCTGGGACGGTCGTTACAAGGGCTGCCAATCCGACGCAGAGTTGGAAACGACCTTTTGGGGGGTTCATAAAACTGAATACTGATGGGTCGTGGAAGGATGATGTCCGAGGAGGCGGATTTGGGGCTGTTCTGCGTGATCCAAATGGAGTATGGATGGCATCAATGGCAGGCTCTCTCCGGTGGACAAAATTGCCAAAAATAGCGGAGGTTATAGGGCTGCGAGAAGGTATAGCCTTGGCTAGACGAATGGGAATCCAAAGAATCCATATTGAAGTCGACCTAAAGACGTTGATTGCGGACCTCCAAGCAATGGTGCAGGAAAGAACGGAGTACGGTTTGTGCCTTGCCTCACTGTATGAATTTTCAAGCTTTTTTCCGAGAGGTAAAGCTATCATGGTGTCCTAGAAATGCTAATAAAGTGACGCATAGAGGGGCTAATTTTGGTCGAATGTCAGAAGGGGCAAAGATATGAATGTATGGTAATCCCGTAAGAAAATGAAATGATCCTTTTCTAAAAAAGAACCTCAATAGATGCCACCAAGGGTGGGATCAATTTTTGGGCTGAGAAAGAAAGATGAATTTTCTTCATTTACACACTAAACAGATGTTGTGTACGTAACACCTATCAAGAAAGAAGCTCATATTTGCACAGTTGCTCAAGATAGGCTCGAGGAAAATAAAGTAATCATTCGCAAAAAAATAGATGAGCAATTGAAATATTGTCAAAAAAAAAAACCCTCCGACAAAAGACAATTACGTTTATCTATTAAATTTTTCTGAGACTTGGTTCTCCCTGTGAAGAAGAAAAAAAATATGTTAGATTACACTTTCAACTATGTAAACTGAAGACTAATTCCCTCAATCAACACTGTCCCAAGCTCCTACTCTAGCTACAAAGGAAAAAAAATAGATAGAAAATCCAATCCAATTGAATCAAACTGTGAAGAAAAATAGTTCATCCCTTTTCAGTTCTTCTGCAAAGGGAAAACATTTTTCTTTTGAAGCCCATGCGAATTAAGAAACCTTTGTTCTAGAGCTACTGAATTGAGAACCTTTCTTTCATAAAAAGATTCCTTTTTTCGGCATTGATAGAAATAAGAACCCGCCAATGGGTAACAATTGATGCTCACCTATCCATTCAAACAAATCAGGTATGCATGTGATTGGAGGAAAATGTAAATAACCAAGTTTTTTTTAGAGAATTTTATTAACAGTTGTTTATGGGCCTGGTTACGTGCTCCTCGACATATTCACGGTGTCTTGGATTGTATGTACATTTAGATAGGAATGTCAATCCACAATGACCCCAAAAATGACTGACATTTGTAAAATATATAACCAAGTTAACTGACTTCTCAAAAGCCTCCGCCTGATACAATTCTAATGACTTCTCGAAATCTAAGCATGTACCACAACTCAAACTCTGAGTTCGCCACTGCCACAAAATGTTACATAACTTGCAAACACAACTTGCCTTGAAGTCTGATTCTTGGCACCTCGTTGACACGTAGTGACGTGGAGTCCCGTGATAAGACTGTGCTCGATGCGATACTATGTTGATTTTACTGGTTAGAGACTTGAGGACTTTTAAGAACTACTCCCTCGGTTCCAACCAATTCTTTAAACTTTCATTTTTGTCAACTTTTTACAAGAAAAATACCATCTCTCCCTTTAAAATGCAACATTTTTCAGTTAAAATACCATCTTACCCTCACTCAAAGGGGATATTTCAGACTTTTCACACCTTTTATAATAAAGCAACTTTTAAATAAAAACAAGAAATGACTGGGACGGAGAGAGTATAGTGCAAAATAACTAGGGTTTTTTTTTTCCTGAAATGACCTCTGTAACCGTAGTTGTTAACTTTCCAAAGCTTTCTAAATCTGTAAAATTTCGCAGGTAAATAAACAAATTATCCTTGAACCTAAAACAAAATCTTACTTAACTCTAGGAAAATATTGATATTTTACCACCAGATATATTAATATTATCTAGTACATTAAGAGCCTGTTTGGTAAAGTTTTTGCTTTCTAAAACATTACTTTTTTATGCCAAAAGAAATTATTGATGTGTTTAGTAAATTGTTATTTATCTGTTTTTTAAATTGCAATAGCTTTCCCACCGCAGCTTTTAAGAAGCAAAAGAGGGATTTTCATTAAGAGACTTTTTTTATCCATGCCAAAAAGTAAACTCAAAATTACCTATCTAATTGCAGAAAAAACTCTTCCATGATATTGTCGACACTTATAACGATTCTAAAATAATAATTACCAAACACAAAATGTAAAAATCGGTTTCCATAGTCCAATATATATGATATTTACCAAACATATGATTTCTATAGCAGTTTCTCACATCACTTCACTTTCTAAAATGTCAAAGGATTCCTAAACTGACCCTTAATACACCCTCTCAAGTAATTGCAGGCTTTCTTATTGCATATAAAAAAAGACTCAGACGATAGTCTCAATTCTCACCTTCCGAGTGACATATCAAAAAGAATTCGAATCGACCCAATCATGAATCTCATTGCATGAATACGAATTAAGGCTAGTATACAAAAGCCAAATTAGTTAAGATGCAATATATAAAATAGTAATACCTCCCTTTCTTACCTTCGTTCTTATTGCTGCATGAGTAGTAGAGTACTAGATCATAATTTTGTCTGTCACTATATAACTTCAGTTACCATCATTTCATATCAGTATGAGCAGTTACCACCACAATACCGCACGTCTGTTTCATCTGAAAAGAAATGAGAAATGACTAAGTAGCACTTTGTACATTTTAGTTACTCCCTTTAATCGAAATTTAAATTCACCAAAGAAAGAAGAAATAACCAAGCAATACAGCGAACCAACTGCATGCAAAAAATCTTCTTCAACAATTAGATCATAGAGTTATCTGGATGCCCAGTAGGGAAACTTAAACTAAAACTTCAAGTAAACATAATGATTACATATTTCATCCAAGATTCGCATACACATAAGAGTGCAAAAGTTGATCTCGCAATAGAGTAATTCGCTAGGGAAAAGTTGATCTCGAAATTGGAAGCAATGGCAACTGTGAAAATCAAGTAATTAACCTGGGAGGATGTCACTTGCTGACCCAAGTTGGTTTAACAACTCCTCACAATGAATTATGTTGTATGCTAAAAGCATCTAATCAGAAACCAAGTTACTTACCTAAAAGAAGAACCATCCGAAAGACGAAAAAGTACTGAAAATAGAATGCTCGAGGCAGACGAAGACAAAGGGAAACCTTATAAAGAAAAAAAGACTAGACTTCATCAAATCAAACATAAACCTGCAAATAATTTTTCGGCTTACGAAATTTATAGGTGTTTGAATAATAAAGCCAACCATAATTAAATAAACTTGTAAGAAGATAATTGTTGCAATTGCAGAATGAATGATCTAGAGTAATATTCATATGACTCCATGACTTGATAATCTAATATTTACAATTGTTAGAGAAAGCAAGGTCTTATCATAAAGCTCGAGCTCATTCTAACTCCAAAAAGGAACTATCATGAGCTCGAGCTCTTTAGAATATACTCTTCCTTGGAATGAAAACTTTAAAACATAATTCCTCGTGAAAGAATGGCAAAAGAATAAATGATTAGTCCTGTAAAAAGTGATGGAGTATCTTCACCTTCATGATAAGCATCTTCTTCCTTCTTGCTAATGTACCATACTGAGCCCTGTAAAACATGGTCCCAATGAGGGATCCAATTGCTGTAAACAGTCATCACCATCGGCTGCAGGGAGGTTAAGGTCAGGGATTTCAACTGGGCCCACATTGTTGGGAAGATGAGATCCGACGGCTGATTTCCTCGGGCATCTCCAATTCCGTCAAATCGACGTCGAAAACTAACTTCATAATCGCCACTTTCTTTGCTATCAAAAGATGATCAACGTCCTCTGAATAGAGTTTGGGTCTCTTCTGTAATCTTTCAATGTCCTCACGTAATTCTTCACACCTCTGCAAAAAGCCACGAACATACAAAGGTTAGTGAATCGTCAGATACAGAGACCGAGAAAAACAACCAAGAAACAGAGGAGACATCAGGGCAACATCGAAATTCAAACGCTAAAGATCGGAAATCAATTCAGATTGAACCCATTGTTAGAAATTCCATGGAGAGGAGAACCCATAATGCAGAATAAAGAATATTAACAGCATGATTGGGAAATTTTGGAAACATATGGACTCAAAGAGGGTTCATCGTACATTAGATTAGTCGAAATTAACACATGCAATTTTAAGGATCAGATCAATTAGATGAAACCCATTGTTTGAAATACCATGGAAACGAAAACCCATCAATCAAATCAGTGACATGATGCGAGAAATCGAACAAACTAATGGACAGAAAAATAGGAACAAACTAGAAGTTCATCGTACCTTTCTTTTCAAGAACTTGCCATCAGAATCAGCCGGAAAGTTAAAAGGAGAGGAGGGACTCGTGGGATTTCCTTTGGAGCTTACGGATTGGTGTGATCTGATTACTGATCTCTTCTTCTTCGAAGTCCACCGGACATTGGAGTAGATGAGACGAGGAAGAGAGAGTAAGATTTCGGCCACCTCCAAGTCATCGTCTGAGAGTAAGACCTGAGTACTAGCACCGCCGCTTCGAAGCATCGTTGGTTTGATTTTGATGATCACAAAACAATGTGATGTGACGAAGGAGAAATCCGAATAAATATGACTGGAGAGAGCACCGACACTATGACCGTCACACTAGGGTTTATTTCCTAATACGAGTAGGTGAAGGCAAGCTCTGATTAGATGGAAATTAATTTTACAAGTTTGATTTCAACAGTTATAAGTGGGATTACTTTGGTCCCAAGTTGCATAATTTTACACACTAGGGTTGTATAAAAGATTATTGTACTTTTAATACACACATCTCTTTTTTTGTCCAACTAAAATTTCATGAACCAAAAGCATCCAATTCCTACATAGCTAACCGACATTTCTGAAAGTTTTCTACACAATAGATAATCACACAGGTTTAACTCATTCACAACCAACGAAAATATAATCCTTATTTTCACTTTGTGTACCACATATTGGGCAAGAATCTGAAAAATCACACCCTCTTTTTCATCAACTAGATCTGGCAGCAAAGGCTTTGTGACTTTTCCTCCACCAAAAAAAGTCTAATTTTTGGAGGCAAGTTGAGGGACCAACATCTAATCCAAAACTGTTTAGGAAATCTAAATGAGGAAGAAGCTTTCTCATTGTAGTACCCCTTGTCTGGCATACATTGACTGGCAGCACACTCAAACTAACTTCTTATAACAGCAACTCCTGACATCACAGTGTACACTCCCATATAGTGGCAGTCCAAATAAATATATCTTCCCTTCAGAATCACTGAATAGGCACATCTAGAATCTCTTATGCCTCAACAAAAGGGAATATGTTAGAAATCTTGTGTTATTTCCAACATCTAGCATCTTTGTTGATCAAGTGATTGACTTTTAGTGAATCATTACTTAGCCCTTTATGTTGGAGTTAAATCTCTTCTTCTTTGACGACCAATAATCTTAAACACCAAAATATTATCACCATTCCCAATGCTCCAACAAGGACCTCTCCGTAGCATATCTAAACCAACCACAATACTTCTCAAGATTGAAGAAGGATTATGGCTCAATTTGGCATGCAAAATGGTAGAATTTGGATTTTAAAGAAATCTCCAGCCATTTTTAGCAAGAAGAGCCAAATTCATAACTCTTAGATCCCTAAAAGTCATACCTCCATCTTTTTCATAAGCAGCCATGTCCCTCCAAACCAAGCAGCAGATCTTCCTATTATATATTTTCCCTTCACACCAAAAGTTCATCATCACTTTCACCTTTTTTGAGTAGAAATTCTCAGGGAATAAAAGACAGCTCATCACATAGTTGGGGGGGGGGGGAGCCGATCCAATAACTTTAATCATGATTTCTCTCCCAGGAAAAGAAATAGTCTCCATAGTCCAACCTTGTAATCTATTCTCAATTCTTTCTTCAAGAAATTTTAAACTTTGGCTTTTTGATCTTCCCTAAAAAGAAGGAACTCCCGAATAATTAGCTTTTTCATCCAGCTCGGGAATTTTGAAAGAGAAGAGAGATGGTTGTAGCTTCATCAGTAGCAGTGTTAGGAGAGATCAACATACCGGACTTAGATGGATTGATCTCCATGACAGAGGAATTGTTGAACTTTTCAAGAAGCATACAGAAAATTTTGGTATTCAACCACAAAAGCTTCCAAACATATCACTGCATGATCAGCAAAAAAAATGTGATTAAGAGCACCCATATTCTTCTTCACTTTAATTTCCAAATGGAATTCGCAACCCAAAACAAAAAATATCTATGGGCGATATTAGCATGAGACACCTCCAATATCGATAGTTCGAAGTTTAGAGCCTTAACAACATGTTTGTTCCTACTAACATCTAAGACATAAAATGACTTTTATGGAACAACTATTCAAATAGGAAATAAACAACAAATGAGTAACGGAATGGAGTGATGTAATGTTAATGTATGCAACATAAAAGAAAATGCGTGCAATATAAATGAGAAAATGAAAATATATACATGAAAATGAAGAGTAACTTCACCAAATATAGAGTGGTGTTAGAGACAAACATTTGGTTTGGTAATATATGAACTTCTACAAGGTTAAAATTGACTTTACATTGTGTCTGAGGGTAAATCGGGGATGAAACAAACACATAATTGTTGCCCCCACGTCCAGCTCACAACCAGTTACGGCGGCTGACCAAAGGGTATATTGTGTAATTATTTTGACACAATAGGAGTGTTTTGTGTCAATTCATGAACAGTGAGGATAGACTTTGCCTATTAACCATAACACAGGGATATAAAGTGTAAATTACCCTCTTTTAACACACCTATGTTAGAAATGCTCATAGGACAAGCATAATATTTTCAACATTTCTCAAAGGAAACCAATTTTGACTTTTCAAATTTTTGAAAAAATGAAATTCGCATGAAGTTTGGTTTTGGATAGTTAAATCCAAAACTCATGTTTTAAATGTCTTGGAAAAGAAATTGTTGTTTTTAATGAATTTAAGTAATGAACTCCTTTTTATTTCTCCTCTCTAGTAATCCATTTTTAGCTTGTTATTTGGGAACTCTTTAACATTTAATTTTTTTTTAAATTAAATCTTACACCGGCATATTATTGAATCTATGAGGTGTTCCAAACGTGGATGTTAGACTTTAAACCCACTTCGAAGTATCAACATTCATGACTTGCCAATTACGGACATGCCACACCAAGTCAGCTTGAATTTAAGAGTATCTTATTTGGAAACTATTCCAGTCCCAACAAAGGCATTTTATAAGGGACGGAGCATTAGAATCAAGGTGTAGTCACGATTTGAAGACTGGGCTAGACAGGAAAGCGTGCCTTTGTTGAACCTTCTAATGTTTCTTAAACTATCATAGAGCTCCTCATGAATTTTCCTTCCAAAGCTAATTATTCTGGAACCTTCATCATCATATATATATATATATATATATATATATATAAATATATATATATATATATATATATATTTATATATATATAAATATATATATAATATATATATAAATATATATATATATATTCTAGACTAGCTCGAGTAGTAACTTAAAGAGGGGTTTCTTCATAAATTTTCCAACATCCTGTATAACTAGAAAATAGCTTTTTGGCAACCGAAAGGATGAACCCACGTAAATAGGTTGTGCTAATGCTACTGATTTGATGAGGGTGAGAGGTCCCGCAACATTGAATAGATAAGATTGCCACGAGGTTTACCCTAGAGGGATCCCAACATATAAGGTGGCTACATTGTCAATAGGCAATTGTAGAAACCTCAATAAATGCCCCCGATGTGAGATCAATTTTGGGCTGAGAATGAAAGACAACTCTCCTTCATTGACACACTGAACAGATGTTGTGTAACACCTATCAAGAAAGAAGCTTATACTTGTATAGTTGCTCAAGCTTGGCTCGAAGAAAATACAGTAATCATCCGCAAAAAAGAAAAAAAAAAAAAGCAATTGAGATACTGTCAAATATACTAAAATATATAAATTCTTCTACAAAAGACAAATTCCATCTATATATCAATTCTTCTCCCTGTGAAAAAGAAAAGAAATGTTAGATAACACTTTCAACTTTGTAAACTGAAGACTAATTCCCTCAATCAACATTGTCCCGAGCTAATACTCTCCCTACAAAGAAAAAATAATAATAGTTTGAATACCCAATCAAATTGAAGCAACAACAAAGAAAATCACTTGATATCTTTTCCGTTCTTCTGCATATAACCCCGAGAAAATGTTTTTCTTTCAAAGCCCATACTGATTAAGAAACCTTTGTCCTCAAGCTACTAAATTGCGAACCTTTCCTTCATAATAGTATTTCTTTTTTTACATGTACATCGAGACCTTCTCACCTATCCACACAAACACCTGCGTTACCCGGACTCTTCTTTATCGCCGCCGTACCCTTGTCGATACGATATGACACTGTTGTGGGTGTGGGATGTGTGGCGGGTGTGGCTAAATCTCGCTGGACATGTTGACTAAAGAGAAACGTGGTCCGAAAAAGACTCGATCGCAATATCTAGCCTTCAAATACATTAAACTGATTATAGTCCTTGAAGTTTACCTATATTACATTATAATGTGACTTTTTAGTTGAATTTTGTGTAATTCATTTTATACATAATTATATAGTAAATATAATAATGCAGTACCCCGTACCAGAATTCATATTTTGGACACTCTTATTTGGCAGATCCGACTCTAGGATACACATCAAACATGACACCCGCACCCGAGTCCAGTTAACGTAGACAAACACATCAAGTAAGCATGTGATAGGGTGAAATATAAATAACCAAGTTTTTTTGGAGGGATTTTTTTGTCAACAGGGGTGTCCGGACCAGATTGCGCGCTCCTCGATAAACCACGGAGTCCTGGAATATATACACAGTTTAGATAGTCTATCAATGCACAGTGGCCCCAAAAATAACTTACGTTCATGGAATAAATAACCAAATTAATTGACTTCTCAAAAGCATTCCCCTGATACAACTCTACTGACTTCTCAACATCTAAGCATGACACAAAATTCCAAAAAGATGAATTTCACCGGAAAACAGAGGCGGGGCGTTAAAGGGGGAATGCGTCGATTAACCATTAAAGTACCTCTAGCATATATTCATTTCTACATCAGTTTCTCAAATCACTTTCAGCACCTCTACTTTCTAAAATGTCAAAGCATTCCCAAACTGACCATTCATACATATTCCTAAGTATTTGCAAACTTTCCTATCGCATAAAAAAAGTTTTGGGTGATAGTCTCAACTCTCAGCTTCCTAGTGACACATCAAAAGAATGTGAATCAACACAATCATCAATCCCTGATTGCAGGAATATATATATTAAGGGCTAGTATAAAAAAGCCAAATTAGTTAAGATGCAATATATGAAATACCTCCCTTCGATACCTTTTTTCTTATCGCAGCATGAGTAGTAGAGTAGTATATCAGAATTTTGTTTATCACTATATACCTTCAGTTACCATTATTCTCATTCTCATAGCAGTATGAGCAGTTACCACCCACCACAATACCGCATGTCTGCTTCATCAGAACAGAAATGAAGAATGATTAAGAAGCACTTCGTATATTTTAGCTACTCCCTTCAATCAAAATTTTAAATTCACCAAAAGAATAAAGAAATTGTCAAGCTATACAGCGAACCAACTGAATGCAAAGAAAAATATTCAACAATTAGATCATAGAGTTATCTAGATGCCCAGAAGGGCACACTAAGCTAAATCTTCAAGTAAAATATACAGATTACTTATTTCATGCAAGATCAACTCGCATATACAAAACAGTGCAAAGAAGTAAATTAAGTAAACGATTAAGTCTGTTCGAGATCAGATTATCGCGCCTTTCCAAAGTGCGTTTGACTGGGATGACTAATATCAGATAATGTCGTTGTTGCTTTTGAGACAATTCGTACTCTGTCCACACACATGAAAGGAAGATCAGGGTTCATGGCCTTGAAAGCGAATATGAGTAAGGCTTGTCACAGGGTGGGGTAGAGTGGAGCTATTTGCGCGCTATCCTAATGAAAATTGGGAGAAGAAGACTGATTGATCTGATTATGGGCTGCGTTTCTATTTAGTCAGAAATGGAGAAGTAGTGGGGGGAAGTAATACCGCATAGGGGCCTCTGTCAAGGCTTCTCTCTTTCGCCAAATTTGTTTCTACCGTGCACGGAAGGACTTCCCATGCTCTTGTGAATGCAACTAGAGATGGAAAAATTACACCAATCAGGGCGTCTCTTAATGGGCCTCCTATCTCACATTTACTCTTTACATACAGACATTATTTTCTTCACAAAAGCTAATCAAGGGGAGATTTCGGCTCTGGTGCAAATTTTGAGTGATTACGAGGCTGCGCTGGTGCAAAAAATTAACTTGATAAAGTCTGCAACGATGTTCTCTAGCAACGTGCCCGGGAATCTCCAAATGCGTTCTCTCTTTTAAAAAATATCTGGGGCATCCAACCAGGCTTGGGAGGTCAAGAATAGCAAACTTTTTAGGTGTTTTTGGAGAAAATAAGCTCTAAAATTTTCGGTTGGAATGAAAATTCCTTTCAACTGCGGGGAAAGAGGTCCTTGTGAACGTCGTACTGCAAGCAATCCCAACTTACACAATGTCATGTTTCATCTCCCATGGTCGTTCTGTGATCAGATTGAGAGACTTATTAGGCAATTTTGATACCCACCTATCCACACCTCCGGATATCTGGTGCCAAATCGTCGCCTTTTTCCTTATTTCTTTTATAATAGAGTTGGCTATCTTTGTGGCATTGATTATAAAAGTTTGTGAAGAGGGCTGGACGAGTGGAATGAGGGAGAGCGGCCCGATCGAGAAAAAAGAAGAGTAGCCCCATAGAAGCTGGCAAAAAGTTATTATCAATTCATTCCCGAGCAATTCTCAACCAGAAACATTCCCGTAAAGATTATAACACACAGAAGAATCCTTACCGCTCCGTGGGGAGCGGGATGAATGACACAAACAAATCAAGTATAAACAGGGTAAAAAAATTACTGAAACCAAGCTAAACAAAACAGAAAAAGCCGAAGAAAACAGAGAGAACCCCTGAGACTAACATTAACCAATTCCTCTAGCTTCCTGTCGAGGCAATCTTGTAGTTCACCATCAGCTTTTCAGAAAGGACTATCTTTGAGTTTCTGTTTTGCAGCCAACTTTATCATCAAGTCCACATCTCTATTGCAACTGTTTAAAATAATCGATGCACTTCCAAAAAAGGAGGAATTCCCTCCATCAACATTGTTCCGGGATAGGTGCAAAAAAAAATGAAAAAATGAAAACACACACAGAGTTCAGAGATAGCATAGAAAAAGTAATAATAGTTAGAAAAATCCAATCAAATTGAATCAACGGTAAAGAAAAAGCACTTGATATCTTTACAGTTTTTCTGCAAATAACCTCGAGAGAAAACGTTTTTCTTCCAAAGCCCTTACAGATCAAGAAACCTTTGTCCTTCCCTTCAGAATAACATTCCTTTTTAACTCATCGAGACCTTATCTACATGCATAAAAATAGCATTGATAGAAATTAGAACCCGGTAATGGGTAACAATATTGATACCCACCTATCCACACAAACAAATCAAGTATAAACAGGGTAAAAAAAATTACTGAAACCAAGCTAAACAAAACAGAAAAAGCCGAAGAAAACAGAGAGAACCCCTGAGACTAACATTAACCAATTCATCTAGCTTCTTGTCGAGGCAATCTTGTAGTTCACCATCAGCTTTTCAGAAAGGACTATCTTTGAGTTTCTGTTTTGCAGCCATCTTTATCATCAAGTCCACATCTCTATCGCAACTGTTTAAAATAATCAAGAAAAGAAACAGTTTGATTTATGAAACGTAAACACAATTCTGAGATACTTATCGAATATGTCGAGGTAAGAAACCGCTATCCTTAAGACGATTTTGCCCCCACTGGGACTCCTTCCTTGGTGCACATGTTGAGGCTGTCGTTCTCCAGTAGTCCAGTACACTCCCCAAAACCGAAACATGAATTCGTCCACAGGGCCGTCTCTAACATTTAGGGGGCCTAAGGCGACTTCTAAATTTTTGGCCCTCAAGAAAACTCAATATTACTTATTCTACAAAAAAAACAAATTCACTGTAAAATTGACACAGAAACACACACATACATGCGCGGAATTGGTTAGAGTTTCAAAACCTTCTTTGTTTTTGTTAAAGACATCAAACTGAATATAGGTTAGGAAAAGATGACATAAAATGTTAATGAACGAATGGGGCAAAATAGCAAAATGTAATTTCACAAAATACTCATGAAATTTGATAAAAATGCGGGGCCCTCCCCGATTGTGGGGCCCTAGGCGAGGTTGTACTCTGCCTAAAGGCAGAGGCGGGCCTGTTCGTCCATGGTCAAGAGTAGTGAAAAGATGACGAAAAGAATGATAAGATAATTATTCTACTGGATGAAGGGGAGTTATAAAGACACGTTTAGAGTTAAATTCTGGAGAGAAATCATGTCAAAATTAACTGTGAATTGAAGAAAATGAATCACTAGTCAATGCCACTTAATTGTGGCTGTAATGAAATATCCTTTACGAAAATCAATCAATAGTCAAATGCCACTAATCTTGGCTGTAATGAAATATCCTTTCCGAAAATAAGCTTGAAAATGATTGGAACCAGTTAATTCACGCTAACTTAGCCACAACACGCCCCGCGCAGTTATTATATATTTTTATATTGGCATTGTCAAGTAGGCTCAAGCGAGAATTGTTTCTCCTTTTATTGGGCTCTCAAATACTCAACCAACCCTAGTTGTAATCAAGGTGAGAGCGGGCCGGGTTCAGGCCGTGTCGAGGAGAGGGGCCGGGTACGGGCCGTGTCGGAGGGTGGAGCGAGCCGGGCCCGAGTCGTGTCGAAGGGTGGAGAATTAGACCCACACGGGCCCGGGCAAAATTAAAAAATAATAAAAAAGACATGATATAGAAAATATGTTGTTTTTGAGCGGGCCGGGCTCACTCCTGGAGAATGTGTACCCGTGCGTGCCACGGGCTGGATCAGGTTGTAGGCGGGCCGTGCCAGACTGAGGGGGGAGGGGGCCGTGTGTGGGGCGGATTTACCCAATATGGGCACGGGCCGGGTCATTTTAACCCGCGGGTCGGCCCGTATTGCCACATTGAAGTAGTAATAAAGTGTAGTGGAAAAGGGAGAAAGTGGCAATTTGATAAAAAACAACTACGAGTTTTTTGGCTCATATCTAACAGCAGCTTCTTCTAACCCAACACTGAGCTTTTAGTCACCTTAATGAGCTCTGTGATGTCTTGGAGTATGGTTCTGGCATTCCATCCGCCTTTTTTCTGACAGTTTATGTTTTCCACCACCTCCTTACAGTCACTTTCAATTTGCACATTTCTCATTCCCATCACGAGCATATATCCTAAAGAGATCTTCTTAAGTTCAGAGCTTCTTAATGAGCAGCATCAGTCTTTCCATTTGTGCTAGGCCCCTCCAACTAAGTGACCATTTTCATTCCTCAAAAACCATTCACCAGAATGTTAACTATTCTCCCTTTTCTTGTTTGAGGGAATGTTTTGTTAACAGTGGTGTCTGGGCCAATTTGTGCGCTTCTCGACAAACCTACAGGGAGTATATATACAACTTAGATAGTCAGTCAATTCACTGCGGCCCCAAATATAAATGACGTTCGTAATCCACCTGATACAATTCTAATGACTTCTCAAAAATCTTAGCATGACACCAATCCAAAAAAATTGATTTTTAGCGGAGGCGTTAAAATGAAATTTACCATAAAATGAAATGTACCAAACATTTTTAAGTTGATTTCTACAGCAGTTTCTCACATCACTTCCAGCACAACTAGATATTATAACGTCAAAGGATTCTCAAACTGACCCTTCATACATCTTCTTAAGTAGTTGCAAGCTCTCTTATCGCATGCAAAAAAGGTTCTGGTGATCGTCTGAACTCTCACCTTCCTACTGACATCAAAAAGAATCTGAATCAACCCAATCATCAATCCCTCATTGGAGGAATATGAATTAAGGGTTAGCATCATAGTTGTCAAATCGGGATTCAGATAGTGAATCGAAATACACATTCACTGAATCGTAAATCGAATCAAATCATGAATCGTAAAGATTCAGCTTTCATTTTTTTTGTAGATATAATAAAATATTTTATAAAGCTCTAACACTATTTAACAAAATATTCATATTTTTACAAAAGGAATGCTCAAATTATTAGAAACTCGCATCCATAACTAGTTATTAGGAGTTTCACACATCTAAAAGATAAAGAATAACCTAGATATATCTAGATAGACATGTGGAACAAGGAACTACAAGATGCCAAGGATATTGAAAATAATAGAAAACTATTAGACTTGGACTAGAGAAAAATGCACAAGTGATTTAAAACAAGAGCATGTTGCAAAACAAACATAAATGTAGGAAGTAATGGGAAGTATTATTTCTTAGACTGATGCTGCAACTCAATTAGACCTTCAGATGAATCGAAGGTGAATCGTAGAATCGGTAGGAATCGCAACTGAATCGTAAGATTCAAACTCCTGAATCGGGATTCAAATAATTTTTTGTCCATTAAAGATTCGCTAAGGGATTCACATCGTTTCATGGGTGAATCGAATCGAATCGTAGGATTGGAATCGTGAATCGTAAGATTTTGACAACTATGGTTAGCATACAAAAGACAAATTAGTTAAGATGTAATATATAAAATACCTCTCTTCGGTACCTTCGTTCTTATCGCTGCATGAGTAGTAGAGTAGTAGATCAGAATTTTGTCTATCACTACATACCTTCAGTTACCAACTTACCATCATTCTCATATCAGTATGACCTGTTACCACCACATGTCTGCTTCATTAGAAAAGAAATGAAAACTGATAAGTCGCACTTCGTACATTTTAGTTACTTACTTCAATCAAAATTTAAATTCACCGAAAGAAAGAATAAATAATCAAGCAATACAGCGAACCAACTGTATGCAAAAATCTTCTTCAACAATTAGAAGATAGAGTAAATATGAAGACTACACATTTCCATCCAAGATCAACTCGCACATATTAAGTAATTTGCTAGAAAAACGTTGATCTGGGAATTGAAGGCAATGGCAACTGTGAAAATCAAGTAATTAACCTGGAACGATGTCAATTACTGACCCAAGTTGGAATAACCACTCCTCAAAATGAATATGCTAAAAACATTTTATCAGAAACTAAGTTGCTAACATAAAAGAACAACCACTCCAATAGATGAAAAGAGTAGTGGTAAATAGAATGCAAGGTTCAATTGTTTTTGCAAGTTATCCCCATTGTGGTCTAGCTGAGGCAGGGGAAGACCAAGATAAACCTTATAAAGAAAGTAAGACAAGACTTCATAAAATAAAACATAAGCGTGCAAATAATTTTTGGCTTACACAATTTTTCGGTGTTTGAATAATAAAGCCAACCATAATTAAATAAACTTGTAAAAAGATAATTGTTGCAATTGCAGAATGAATGATCTAGAGTAATATTCATATGACTCCATGACTTGATAATCTAATATTTACAATTGTTAGAGAAAACAAGGTCTTATCATAAAGCTCGAGCTCATTCTAACTCCAAAGAGGAACTATCATGAGCTCGAGCTCATTAGAATACTCTTCCTTGGAAGGAAAACTTTAAAACATAATTCCTCGTGAAAGAATGGCAAAAGAATAAATGATTAGTCCTGTAAAAAGTGATGGAGTATCTTCACCTTCATGATAAGCATCTTCTTCCTTCTTGCTAATGTACCATACTGAGCCCTGTAAAACAGTCATCACCATCGGCTGCAGGGAGGTCAAGGTCAGGGATTTCAACTGGGCCCACATTGTTGGGAAGATGAGATCCGACGGCTGATGACGAAGAGCGATCTACTTGGCTAATTGAGCTTAGTTTTCTGGCTGATTTCCTCGGGCATCTCCAATTCCGTCAAATCGACGTCGAAAACTAACTTCATAATCGCCACTTTCTTTGCTATCAAAAGATGATCAACGTCCTCTGAATAGAGTTTGGGTCTCTTCTGTAATCTTTCAATGTCCTCACGTAATTCTTCACACCTCTGCAAAAAGCCACGAACATACAAAGGTTAGTGAATCGTCAGATACAGAGACCGAGAAAAACAACCAAGAAACAGAGGAGACATCAGGGCAACATCGAAATTCAAACGCTAAAGATCGGAAATCAATTCAGATTGAACCCATTGTTAGAAATTCCATGGAGAGGAGAACCCATAATGCAGAATAAAGAATATTAACAGCATGATTGGGAAATTTTGGAAACATATGGACTCAAAGAGGGTTCATCGTACATTAGATTAGTCGAAATTAACACATGCAATTTTAAGGATCAGATCAATTAGATGAAACCCATTGTTTGAAATACCATGGAAACGAAAACCCATCAATCAAATCAGTGACATGATGCGAGAAATCGAACAAACTAATGGACAGAAAAATAGGAACAAACTAGAAGTTCATCGTACCTTTCTTTTCAAGAACTTGCCATCAGAATCAGCCGGAAAGTTAAAAGGAGAGGAGGGACTCGTGGGATTTCCTTTGGAGCTTACGGATTGGTGTGATCTGATTACTGATCTCTTCTTCTTCGAAGTCCACCGGACATTGGAGTAGATGAGACGAGGAAGAGAGAGTAAGATTTCGGCCACCTCCAAGTCATCGTCTGAGAGTAAGACCTGAGTACTAGCACCGCCGCTTCGAAGCATCGTTGGTTTGATTTTGATGATCACAAAACAATGTGATGTGACGAAGGAGAAATCCGAATAAATATGACTGGAGAGAGCACCGACACTATGACCGTCACACTAGGGTTTATTTCCTAATACGAGTAGGTGAAGGCAAGCTCTGATTAGATGGAAATTAATTTTACAGTTTTAAATGCGATTACTTTGGTCCAAAGTTACCTAATTTTATTGTACTTTAATACACACAATCTCTTATCTAACATATCAACAACCATTACATTGGCATTCCCACTTGAGCATGAGCCAAGGGCCTCACAAAATTTTCATCAACTAATACATCACTACGAGAATTCACGCTAACCTGAATCTTCTTATCTAACATATCAACCATTACATTGGCATTCCCACTTGAGCATTTGGTGTGCCTATGAGGGTGTTAAATGCAAATATTACAAATTTATGGAGTTAGCTGCAATAATGCTCAATCCTTATGGGGTTAGTAGCAAACGCATAAATTCGAGGGGGTTATATTGCAAACTAGGAATAAATCTGTCTATATAAGAATACAGTCTCTTACATTAATTTATGCACTACTCTGTAGAGATCATGTGTTGATCAAAGACAGTTCTAGGAACTCTAGCCTTTCTCTTTAACTAGCCCCCATTGGAGAATGTGGGGGTTTTGAAAAACTGCTTCTTTTAAAGCCTTAGCCTCTACTTCAAGAGCAGAAGAGGCCCTACGCTTCAACCAGCCGCTATCCACCATCATGCCACCTTCATCTCATATAATCCAAGCAGCAGTCATAAGATTGTTGTGCACTCCCAAGAAGCATCAACGTTACATTTCCATTTACCTGGGTCTGGGCCCCTGGGGAAAACCATTTCACATTAGTCAACCCATAAGTATTCGAAACAACACCTCTTCTCTCCTTTTTCAAAGTAGAGATGTAAAGACTATGACGAACTAGCACTTTTTTTTGTAACCAGAAGAGGACTAGGCTTTTGCAAGTTGAAAATGAGAGCATTTCTACCTTTCCAAATTAGCCATCAAGATAAGACCCACTTTCATAAGAAAGCCAACAAATGAGGCACAAAAGCATCCAACTCCTACAGAGCTAACTGACATTTCTGAAAGTTTTCTACAGAATGCTCCCCATCTGCCAAATTCAAGCCAATATATAACCACACATGTTTAACTCATTCACAACCAAGGAAAATATGACCCTCATTTTCACTGTGTATCACATATGGGGCAAGAATCTGAAAAATCACACCCTCTTTTCCATATATTAGTCCAAGTAGCAATAGCTCTGTGACTTTTCCGCCACCAAAGAAAGTCTAAAATTTGGAGGCAAGTTGAGGGACCAACATCTAATCCAAAACTATTTAAGAAATCCAAATGAGGAAGAAGCTTTCTCATTGTAGTACCCCCTTCTCTGGCATATCTTGACTGGCAGCACACTCAAACTAACTTCTTATAACAGCAACTCTTGATTTCACAGTGTACACTCCCATATTAGTGGCAGCCCAAATAAATATATCTTCCCTTGGGAACCACGGAATCGGCACATCTAGAATCTCTTATGCCTCAACAGAAGGGAATATGCTAGAAAATCATGTGTTCTTTCCAACATCTAGCCTCTTTGTTGATCAAGTGATTGACTTTTAGTGAATCATCACTTAGCCATTTATTTTGGAGTTAAATATCTTCTTCTTTGGCAACCAATAATTTTAAACACCAAAACATTATCTCCATTCCCAATGCTCCGACAAGCACCTCTCTGAAGCATATCTAAGCCGGCCACAATACTTCTCCATATTCAAGAAGGATTATGACCCAATTTGGCATGCAAACTGGTAGAGTTAGGAAAGTGGATAGCTTTGAGAACTCTTCCACATAGAAAATTTGGATTTTGCAGAAATCTCCAGCCATTTTTAGCAAGAAAAGCCAAATTCATAACTCTTAGATCCCTTAAAGTCATACCTCCATCTTTTTTATAAGCAGCCATGTCCCTCCAAACCAAGAAGCAGATCTTCCTATTATGGATTTTCCCTTCCCACCAAAAGTTCCTTATCACTTTCACCGTTTTAGAGTATAAATTCTCAAGGAATAAAAGACAGCTCATCACATTGTTGGGGGAGCTAATGCAATAGTTTTAATCATGATTTCTCTCCCAGAAAAAGAAATAGACTCCATAGTAAAATCTTGTAATCTATTCTCAATTCTTTCTTCAAGAAATTTTAAACTTTGGCTTTTTGATCTTCCCTAGAAAGCAGGAACTCCCAAATACTTTGCTTTTTTGTCCAGCTTGGGAATTTGAAAGAGACAAGAGTTGTTTGTAGCTTCATCAGTAGCAATATTAGGAGAGATCAACATACCAGACTTAAATGGATTGATCTCCATGCAAAAGGAATTGTCGAACTTTTCAAGAAGCAGACATAAATTTTGGCATTCAACCACAAAAGCTTCCAAAAATATCACTGCATGATCAGCAAAAAAATGTGACTAAGAGAACCCATATTCTACTTCACCTTCACTTCCTAATGGAATTTTCAACCCAAAATAAAAAGTATGTATGGACGATATTAGCATGAGATCTCCCATATCGATAATTCGAAGTTTAGAGCCTTTACAACATGTTTGTTCCTACTAACATATAAGACATAAAAATGAATTTTATGGAACAAATATTCAAATAGAAAATAAAACAACAAATGAGTAACGGAATGGTGTAATGTAATGTTAATGTATGCAACATAATAGAAAATGCGTGCAACATAAATGACAAAATGTGTAAAATGCATACATGAAAATGAAGGGTAACCTCACCTAATAAAGAGTGGTGTTCGAGACACATTTGGTTTGGTAATATATGAACTTCTACAAGGTTAAAATGGACTTTACATAGTGTTTGAGGGTAAATTGGGGATGAAACAAACACATAACGATGGCCCCCACGTGCAGCTCACAACTAGTTAACGACGGCTAATCAAAGGGCATATTGTGTAATTAGTTTGACACGAAATAGGTGTGTTTTGTGTCTAAGACATAAAATGAATTTTATGGAACAACTATTTAAATAGGAAATGAACAACAAATGAGTAACGGAATGGAGTAATGTAATGTTAGTGTATGCAACATAAAAGAAAAAGCGTGCAACATAAATGAGAAAATGTGTAAAATGCATACATGAAAATGAAGGGTAACTTCACTAAATAAAGAGTGGTGTTAGAGACACACATTTGGTTTCGTAATATATGAACTTCTACAAGGTTAAAATGGACTTTACATAGTGTCTCAGGGCAAATTGGGGATGAAACAAACACATAATGGTGGCCCCACGTCCAGCTCACAGCCATTTAACGGCGGCTGATCAAAGGGTATATTGTGTAATTATTTTGACACAAAATAGAGGTGTTTTGTGTCAATTCATGAACATTGAGGATAGATTTTGCCTATTACCATAACACAGGGGTATAAAGTGTAAATTACTCTATTTTTAACACACACCTCTGTTAGAAATGCTCATTGAACACGCATAATATTTTCAACATTTTTAAAAAGAAACCAATTTTGACTTTTCAATTTTTTGAAAAAATGAAATTTGCATGAAGTTATAATGTTCGTTTTCGGATAGTGAATCCAAAGTCTTGTTTTAAATGTCTCTGAAACTAATTTTTTGTTTTTAATGAATTTAAGTAATAAACTACATTTTATTTCACTTCTCTAATAATCCATTTTTAGCTTGTTAGTTGGGAACTCTTTTAACATTTAAATTTTTTAAATTAAATCTAACACCAGTATATTATTGAATCTCTGAGGTGTTCAGAACTTTCTCAAACGTGGATGTTAGATTTGACACCCACTTCGAAATATCAACATTCATGTCTTGCCAATTACCAACATGTCACACCAAGCCGTCTTGAATTAAAGAATAGCTTAATTGGAAACTATTCCAGGCCTAACAAAGGCCTTATATAAAGTATTAGAATCAAGGTTTAGTCACGTGTTGAAGACTGGGCTTCCCAGGTGAGCTTTGTTCATCATTAATGTCCAAGTATTTTTGGTAAGCGGGACCTTCATAAAAAAAAAAAAAAAAAGATATATTCCGGACCAGTTCGAGTAGTCACTTAAAATAAGGGTTTCTACATAAATTTTCCAAAATAGCTTTTTGGCAACTGAAAGGATGAACCCATGTAAATAAGTTGTGCTAAAGCTACTGATTTGATGAGGGTGAGAAGTCCCGCAACATTGAATATATAAGATTGCCACAAGGTTTACCCTAGAGGGATCCCAACATATAAGGTGGTTTCATTGTCAATAGGCAATTGAAGAAACCTCAATAAATGCCCCCAGGGTGGGATCCATTTTTGGGCTGAGAATGAAAGACAACTTTCCTTCATTGACACACAGAACAGATATTGTGTAACACTTATCAAGAAAGAAGCTTATACTTGTACAGTTGCTCAAGCTTGGCTCGAAGAAAATAAAGTAATCATTCGCAAAAAAAATATGAGCAATTGAAATACTGTCAAAATACCAAAATATATAAACTCTTCTTACAAAAGACAAATTCCAGCTATCTATCAATTTTTCTCCCTGTGAAAAAGAAAAGAAATGTTAGATTACACTTTCAACTACGTAGACTGAAGACTAATTCCCTCAATCAACATTGTCCCGAGTTAGAACTCTAGCAACAAAGAAAAAATTAAAATAGTCAGAAAATCCAATCAAATTGAATCAACGGTAAGAAAAAACACTTCATATCTTTTTAGTTCTTCTGCAAATAACCCTGAGAAAATGTTTTTCTTTCAGTAAGCCCATACCGATTAAGAAAACATTGTCCGAGAGCTACTGAATTGAGAAGAACCTTTCCTTCATAATATATTGAGAAGTAGAACCTTTCCTTCATAATAATATTCCTTATTTTACCTCTACATCGAGACCTTCTCTACATGTATTAAAAATTGCATTGATAGAAATAATAACTACTTACAACAATGTAGTTCTACAATACTTCTCTCACATTTTTTTGAAGCACAACTACTTTCTAAAACGCCAAAGCATTCTCGAACTGACCCTTAGTACATCTACTTAAGTAGTTGCAAGCTTTCCTATCGCATATAAAAAACGTTCAGATGAAATTTTTGAAAGTTCCAAAGTTTCGCTCCGATAATATCAGATCATAAGTAAAACCCTAGAATTCTACGGCGGCCGGCGATGGAGTTTGAGAAGCAAGCCTCTGACTACACGGAGAAGGAACGACAAGTACTGGTCCTTGAGGAAGAATACTGGGAGCACGGGGAGAAAGATTTACAATATTGTTTGATTGGAGTCTTTGCGGCGGACGAACAGGTCAATACCAATGTTATGTGTTCGACGTTTCGTAGAATCTGGAACAGAGGTACGGAGGTTAACTTTATTGAAGTCGACATAAATATGTATCTACTTTCACTCCCGGTTCAAGAGTGCCTCGATCGTGTAGCATCTGGAGGTCCGTGGGTATTTAATGGAAAAGTTTTAATGCTCAAACTTTGGGTGCTGGGCGATCCTCTCCAAGGGGTCGAAATAAATCATATTGAGTTGTGGGTTCAGATAAGCAATATTCCAATATAGATTATGAAACCTGAAACGGGACGAAAGGGTAATAGATTTGGTGGGTGAGACAGTGACTACACACAAGAATATTGAAAGTGAAGATGGAATCAACTACATAAGAGTCTGAGGGCGTTTTCAGATCAACGAACCCTTACCCAGAGGTGTTTATATTCAAGGTAAGGAATATCTGATTTAGTTGGATTTTAAATTTGAAAGATTGCCTATAGTGTGTCAATGGTGTGGCCATGTAACTCATGAAGGGGATCAATGTGAAACCATTCCAAAGATTGAACAACAGGGACTAGAACCTGGGTACGGAGATTGGTTGCTATGTCATCCGAAGAACAAGAAATTTGAGCAATCAACAACCACAGATACACAAAAACCACACGACAGTACAGTGGAAGATGCAAGTCAAGGACAAGATGGGGACACCCAGCCCAAAGAATCAGGGCAGGTGCAAGGACAAGAGAAGGAAGCTTTGGAACAAAGCGCAAATCAGCAACTAAGTTTGCCATATTTAGAGTCAAACACACCCGCACCCAGTAATGCAATCATCCCACCATCACAGTCATCAGATCCCTTCGCGCTTGATCAAGTAATCCTGAAATACGAGGGAACAGCCAAATCCAGACAGGCTACAACACCCAAAGGAGAAGTGGGTGCCTTGGAAACAGTAAGTTTGAAAATGCAGGGGGGAGGAGGTCTCACTATCCGAGATGGAATTCAAGTTCTAAATGGGGTTATACAGGAAACTAGTTCTGGAAACATGAAAGAAAAAGCTCGGAGGAAAGATGCAAGCAAAGGGGAGGATCAGACCAACACCAAGTGGAAAGGGTCGGATACAGTTTTCAGCCCTGTGGCAAACAAGATTTTTTAAAACGATGGTTCAAAGAAAGGAAGACAACTTGATCTGAACAAACTATCTACTGGGCCCCTAGTGGATAGTGAGATGGGAGAAAATAGGGGTGTAGGTGAAGGAACTCTAGAAAACGATCTGGCAGTGACTGTTATGCAGCACTGCCTCACCCAATGAATCTCTTGAGTTGGAACGTGCGAGGACTCGGGAATCCGGCCACGTTCCTAACTCTTCACGTTGAAGTGAAGAGTCAGTCTCCCGACATTATATTTCTCATGGACCTCGACTTGATGATAAAAGAATGGAACATATTCAAAAACATCTCAACTTCCAAAACGGATTCCACGTCAGTAGTGTGGGCCTTAGTGGAGGATTATCGTTCTTATGGTCTCATTCAGTTAACACTGAGGTTGTTAAAAGTTCACGGTTTCATATTACAGCTTGGGTATGCAATGAGAGAGGTGATAAAGTTTGGTTGTTGACGGGATTTTACAGGGATCCAGCGACATGTCAACGTATGAACTCGTGGGAACTATTATACCGACTACAACCATCGCCTGGTTCTAGTTGGTGTGTGGTAGGCGACTTTGACGCTATTTCTGCAGTTTCTGAAAAAGAAGGAGGCCTTGACGTAAGGTTTTCTCATATTGAACCTTTCATCCAAGCCATTAACAGATGCGGCTTGTATGATCTGGGTTTTACAGGAGTACCGTACACTTGGTCCAATAAACAGAGCAATGGAAATACAATTAGAGAACGTCTTGATAGAGCTTTAGCTAATGCAGAATGGAAGGATAAATTTTCCAATGCCCGAGTAGTACATAGTGTTTTAGCCAACTTGGACCATGTAGGCATTAAAGTTCGGATCAATCGAGGGACGATAATGACAAGGAAGCAAAAACACGTTTTCTTTGAGGCGTGTTGGCTATCACACCCAAACTGTCGCGAGCAGATTGAGGCTGGGTGGAAATTTCAGAACAATTTACACTCAAATCTACAGGAAGTAGCAAATTCTCTAAAAAGCTGGGAAAAGACGGCATATTGAAGTGTGCGGAAACAAGTTGCAAATCTGAAAGGGAGAATTTATATCCTATGGCAACAACCCCAAACTGATCAGGTTATACAAGAGTAAAGAAAGACCCGAAGAGAACTGGACAAGATGCTCCAACAAGAAAAAACTTTGTGGTGACAACGAACCAGAGCAACGTGGCTCAAATAGGGTGACTGGAACACAAGTTTTTTCCAGAAGAAGGCGTTTCAACGCAGGTCGAGGAATAGAATAAAAGGTCTCCTAAATGAATATGGAGTTTGGGTTAATGAAAAAGAAGGGATTATGAACGTTCTGCAGAACCACTTTGGTACAGTGTACAAATCTGATAACCCTTCGGCATAATATATTAACAGGGTCACTAGTTGTGTTGCACCATCAATTTCCAAATAAGAAAGGAACGTTATGGACGCCCCTTTCACGCTGATGAGATTTTTGTTGCACTCAAAGATATGCACCCACTAAAGACACCATGTATGGACGGCTTTCCCGCGCTTTTCTTTCAAAAATTTTGACATGTTGTGCGACCTGAAGTTACTCAAAAATGCTTATCTGTTTTGGATGATGGAGATACTTTGGATAATCTCAATGACCCTATCATAAATTTAATTCCTAAAGTGAAGCAACCACAAGTTCCCGCTTAGTTTCGGCCAATTAGTCTGTATACTAAGGTCTATAAAATTATACGAAAGTCGTTGCAAACAGGATTAAACCTATTCTTGATACTGTCATTGGAGATACCCAAAGTGCAATCGTACCAGGTAGACAAATAACATATAACATTCTGGCCGCATTTGAGGTTATGCATACGATGAGAACTAGAGTGAAAGGGAAGAAAGGTTATATCACACATAAGGTGGATATGTCTAAAGCATACGATAGAGTCGAATGGGCCTTTTTAGAGACCGTGATGTGTAAGTTAGGGTTCGGCCCTAATATCACCAGTTTAGTTAAATGGTCTATTTCATCCGTGAAGTACTCGTTTAATGTCAATGGAGTAGTGGGTGGAAGAATAATACCCGAGAGGGGCTTACATCAAGGTTGCCCCTTGTCCCCGTATCTGTTTCTGTTATGCGGCGAAGGTTTGTCGAGAATGATTTCTGGTGCAGTTTCGGATGGAAGTCTGGCTAGAGTCAAAGCCTCCTGATCCGGGCCGATCATTTCACACCTCTTCTTCGCGGATGATAGCATTTTTTACAAGGGCAAGACACGAGGATATCTCTAAATTATTACACATCATTACATTTTATGAAAAATTCTCTGGGCAAAAAATAAACCTAGTTAAATCTGCAGCTCTATTTTCAGCTAATGTTACAAATGATGTCAAGGTTGCTATCAGCACAGCTTGTGGGGTTCAGTCGGTAGAAGAACATGAGAAATATTTAGGTCTGCCAACGACAGTTGGGAGAAATAAGAAACACACTTTTAACTATATTGTGGACAGAGTGTACATAAAGGTTAAAGGTTGGAAGGAGAAGCTCTTATCTGTCGTCGGAAAATAAGTGTTGTTGAAAGCGGTAGCGCAAGCCATCCCTAATTATGCCATTTCGTGTTTTCTGTTTCCAACTGTACCTGTGATAAAATTGCACAGATGATGTGATGGTTTTGGTGGGGAAATGGAGACAAGAACGGTATAAACTGGCTTGCGGGGGAAAAAGTTAAGCTAAAATTGAAAGAAGGAGGCATCGGGTTTAAAGATATACAATACTTCAACAGGGCCTTGTTGGCGAAGCAGAGCTGGCGAATTTTGTCTAATCCTAACAGTTTAGTTTCTAGAATCTTAAAGACCAAATATTTCAACCAGATCGATTTTACAAAAGCCAAACTGGGGTCAGTACCTTCTTTTTCATGGAGATCAATTGTTGAAGGGTTAAAGGTCCTCAAAAAGGAGATGAGAAGGAAGATTGGTGATGGCCAATCGACTAAACACTTTGAAGATCCATGGCTTTGCAGTCCCCCCAAGTTCAAAGTACTCACGCCAGAACCTGAAAATGCAGATAAAATGGTGCATGAGTACATTGACAACAACACAAAGGAATCGAATATTGCAAAGCTAAAACAGTTCCTGATGCCGGCAGACGTCGAAGAAGTTCAGAGAATTCTAATTCCAATAGAAAACGCCATTGATTCTTGGATATGGAATTACGAAGAAAATGGCTGTTACTCAGTTAGATCTGGGTACAGGATGCTGATTAGTGAGAAGGAAGATAGAAGCAACCCAAGTTTGTCAAGTTCATCACACAAAAGGATCAATGATCTCTAGAAAATCAAGATACCACGCAAAATAATCTTCTTCTCATGGCGGATTTATAGAGATATCCTTCCGTCAAAAGAGATACTTGCTTCAAGAGGGGTTCATATTGATGTAAAATGCAACTTTTGTCACAAATCAAAGAGCACAAAACATGCTATCTTCGATTGTGAGGCAATCAAACCCTTTTGGAGCAAACTTCTCTCCCAGACGACAAAATAGAAGTTGTGCAATATGAATCCGGGATCTAATTGGTTTTACAATTTCTTTCAGATTCTTCAAGAAGAGGAGCGGAAACGTTTCTGTATCGGACTTTGGACAGTGTGGAATAATCGAAACAATGTCATCTTCAACAGAAAATCAAATTCAGCCATGCAATTGACAATCAAAGAAGAAAGCTACCTGGAGGAACTCACAAACCCAGATTTTGAAGACAAGACTCACTCAGATCAAAGAGTATGCGCTGTCGAACTACAAGAAGACCCAGATCTGGTATCCGCAAAATTACAATTCGATGGTTCCTGGGCTTACATCCAAAGGAAGGCCGCCCCTGACGCGGTTCTCTGGAATCATCACGGTGAGCTTATGGCGGCAGTAGCATCTAGACTTCCCATGGGAAACAGAGCCGAAGAAGCAGAAGCGCGTTAGAAAGAGGAAACAACTTAGCTTTAGAGCACAACATCGAAGCAATAGTTGTGGAAGGAGATTCAGAAACTCTAATCACTCAAGTAGCGAACAACAATCATCCTCAACCAGAAGATAGATCTCCAGTTGAAGACATTTGCAGAAGAATCAGAGAGAAGGCTAGGAGCTTCGAGAGAGTTCAATGGAGATGGACGCATCGAAAACTGAATGGTCCAGCTGACCGCCTTGCTAAAAGGGTTTTATGTCTAGTTAATGAGTATAAGTGGTTCTTAAATGACCACGCGTGGTTCATGGAACCTCAACAGTTGTAAAGTTTCCAGTTTTTAATAGTTGGTTTCTCAAAAAAAAAAAAAAAAAACTAATTCCCTCTATCAACTTATCCCGAGCTAATACTCTACCTACAAAGAAAAAAATAATAATAGTTGAAAAACCCAATCAAATTGAAGCAACAGCAAAGAAAATCGCCTGATATCTTTTCAGTTCTTGTGCATATAACCCCGAGAAAATGTTTTTCTTTCAAAGCCCACACTGATTAAGAAACCTTTGTCCTCAAGCTACTGAATTGAGAACCTTTCATTCAGAATAGTAATCCTTTTTTTTCCTGTACATCGAGACCTTTTCACCTATCAACACAAACACATCAAGTAAGCATGTGATAGGGGGAAATATAAATAACCAAGTTTTTTTTTTTAGGAATTTTTTTGTCAACAGGGGTGTCCAGATCATGTTGCGCGCTCCTCGGTAAACCACGGAGTCTTGGAGTAGATATACAGTTTAGATAGTGAGTCAATCCACAGTGGCCCCAAGAATAACTTCGTTCATAGAATAAATAACCAAGTTAATTGACTTCTCAAAAGCATTCACCTCATACAATTCGACTGATTTCTCAACATCTAAACATGACACCAAAATCAAAAAAGATGAATTTCACCAGAAAACAGAGGCGGAGGCGTTAAAGGGGGAATGTGTCAATTAACCAATAAAGTACCTCTAACATATATTCATTTCTTTCTCACATCACTTTCAGCACCTCTACTTTCTAAAATGTCAAAGCATTCCTAAACTGACCCTTCATACATATTCTTAAGTATTTGCAAACTTTCCAATCGCATATAATAAAAGTTTCGGGTGATAGTCTCAACTCTCAGCTTCCTAGTGACATATCAAAAGGAATGTGAATCAACCCAATCATCAATCCCTGATTGCAGGAATATATATATATATATATATATATATATATATATATATATATATATATATTAAGGGCTAGTATACAAAAGCCAAATTAGTTAAGATGCAATATATGAAATGCCTTCCTTCGATACCTTTGTTCTTACCGCAGCATGAGTAGTAGAGTAGTATATCAGAATTTTGTTTATCACTATATACCTTCAGTTACCATCATTCTCATTCTCATAGCAGTATGAGCAGTTACCACCCACCACAATACCGCATGTCTGCTTCAATAGAAAAGGAATGAAGAATGATTAAGTAGCACTTTTTACATTTTAGCTACTCCCTTCAATCAAAATTTTAAATTCACCAAAAGAATAAAGAAATTATCAAGCAATACAGCGAACCAACTGAATGCAAACAAAAATCTTCAACAATTAGATCATAGAGTTATCTAGATGCCCAGAAGGGCACACTAAGCTAAATCTTCAAGTAAATGTACAGATTTCATATTTCATCCAAGATCAACTCGCATATACAAAAGAGTGCAAAGAAGTTAAATTAAGTAATTTGCTGGAAAAACGTTGAAGTCTGTTCTTGATCAGATAATGTGGTTGTTGCTTTTGAGACAATTCGTACTATGTCCACACACATGAAAGGAAGATCAGGGCTCATGGCCTTGAAAGCGGATATGAGTAAGGCTTATCACAGGGTGGGGTGGGGTGGAGTGGAGCTATTTGCACGCTATCCTAATGAAAATTGGGAGAACGAGACTGATTGGATCTGATTATGGGCTGCGTTTCTATTTCGTCAGAAACGGAGAATTAGTTGGGGGAAGTAATACCCCATAGGGGCCTCCGTCAAGACTGCCCTCTTTTGCCACATTTGTTTCTACTGTGCACAGAAGGACTTCCCATGCTCTTGTGAATGCAACCACAGAAGGAACAATTACACCAATCAAGGCGTCTCGTAATGGGCCTCCTATCTCACATTTACTCTTTGCGGACGACAACATTTTCTTCACAAAAGCTAATCAAGGGGAGATTTCGGCTCTGGTGCAAATTTTGAGTGATTATAGAGCTGCGCCGGTGAAAAAAAAATAACTTGATGAAGTCTGCAGCGATGTTCTCTAGCAACGTGCTAGGGGATCTCCAAATGCGTGCTCTCTTTTAAAAAATATCCGGGGCTTCCAACCAGGCTTGGGAGGTCAAGAATGGCAATCTTTTTAGGTATTTTAGAGAAAATAGGCTTGAAAATTTTCGGTTGGAATGAAAATTCCTCTCAACTGCAGGGAAAGAGGTCATTGTGAAGGTCGTACCGCAAGCAATTCCAACTTACACAATGTCATGTTTTCATCTCCCACGGTCGTTCTGTGATCAGATTGACACTTATTAGGAAATTTTGGTGGAGGAGAAACGGGAAAGATGGCGGCATTTGTTAATTAGCTTGGCGAAAAAAAAAAGAAAAAAAAAGAAAAAAAAAAGTGACAGCGGACTAGGTTTTAAGCATTTTCATTCCTTCAACCTGGAATTGTTGGCAAAGCAGGGCTGGAGAATTTTAACCAAATCTGATTCTTTATTAGCAAGAGTGTTGAAGGCAAAATACAGGTTCAAGTTTTCTAGATCCGGAATTGGGAAGTAACCCTTCCCAAACTTGGAGGGGTATCATCGCGGGACGTCAAATACTCGACCGAGGTATGTATAAGCGTATTGGTAAAGGGGATTTGGTGAAAGTTTTTGAAGATAAATGGCTGCCACGTTCTTATAGCTTCAAGACTACTTCGACAAATCATGTGCATAGTCAAATACTTGTGCAAGAGTTGATTGATCCGTTCACAAATCAGTGGGACCAAACACGGATTAGGGAGGTCCTAAATCCTGCAGATGCTGAAACTGTTCAATCCATCACGTTCCCCCTTACTGAAACAGCCCGCGATGTAGGCCAGTCCTTAACCGCTGAGACCTTTGCTGGGTCAACGGATACCCCTTTCTTGGAGATGATGTGGCCTAGAAACAGCACACGATCCAACCAGAAATCACACTTTGAGAGCTTGGCGTACAGCTGCTCTTGCCTCAAGGTCTGCAATACTTCTCGGAGATGTTCCTCGTGATCCTTTTCGTTCTTCGAGTACACCAAGATGTCATCGATGAAGACAACCACGAACCGGTCTAGAAACGACTTCATTACTCGGTTCATCAAGTCCATGAACACGGCAGGAGCGTTAGTCAAACCGAACGGCATAACCGTGAACTCGTAGTGACCGTACCTTGTGCTGAAGGCCGTCTTTGGAATATCTTTCTCGGCTACGCGGAGTTGATGATAACCAGATCTCAGGTCGATCTTGGAGAAGACACTGGCTCCTTGCAGCTGATCGAATAGATCGTCAATCCGGGGTAGTGGATACTTGTTCTTGATAGTGACGCTGTTTAGCTCCCGGTAATCGATGCATAATCGTAGGCTCCCGTCCTTCTTCCTGACGAACAGCACTGGTGCTCCCCAGGGTGACACACTGGGTCGTATGTACCCCTTCTGTAGAAGTTCTTGTATCTGCTCCTTCAGCTCCTTCAATTCCACAGGTGCCATCCCATATGGCGCCTTGGAGATGGGTGCAGTCCCAGGTGACAAGTCTATAGTGAACTCCACTTCTCGTTGGGGTGGCATTCCGGGAATCTCGTCAGGGAATACATCAGGAAATTCGCTCACGACTGGTATCTCATCCAGCACATTTTCCTTCTTGGTTACGTCTTGGACATAACACAAGTAGGCAGAGTTCCCCTTCTTCATTTGGTTGATTATAGTCAAAGCAGACACTAGTATGATGCGAGGTTCCGTGGTGATACCACGATAGGTGATCTTTTCTCCTTTAGGTCCCTTCAAGCGAACCTTTTGATCATAACAGTCAATAACTGCCCGATACTTCCCAAGCCAGTCCATTCCTAGGATCACATCTATTCCTCCTAGGTTAAATTTTATCAGGTTGGCAGGTAAGGTGCAGGTTAGGATTTTGAGTTCTACCCCTTCGAATATGGTATCACAGACAGTTATCTGGCCATTAGGGGTTGCTACTGGGATAGATATGCTAGATGAGCTAAGCAAACCCAATTTCTCAGCAAACGAGGAGGATATAAAGGAATAGGATGCACCAGAATCAAATAGCACGAAAGCAGGTTGCTCATGGATAGAGAAAGTACCCGTGACAACTCCATGTGCAGCTTCTACCACAGTCTTTGTCAGTACAGCAATTCTTCCCTCATTTGCATTCTGAGCTCCTGCTCCTCCTGCTCCAGCTCCATTGTGGTTGTTCCCGTATCCAGCTTTGGTGTTTCCGATCCTGGGTTGGCCTCCGTTCTGGCCTGCATTGCCTGGGTTGTAGTTCTGCTGCCTGACATATCCATTGCCTCCATTGTTCTGGTTGCGGTTTCCATTCTGCTGGTTCCCGAACTGCTGGTTGCGGGCAAAGTTGTTCCCGTTCTGCTGACGGTTGCCCTGGTAGTTGTTGTGCTGTGGCCTTCTAAAGTTGCCTCCTTGGATCATCAGGTGGTTCCCGGCTGGTTGAGATCGGCATTCATAAGCTCGATGTCCTCGCCTGCCACAGTTGTTGCAAGTGACCGGGTTTCCCTCACAGTCAGCTCCTGGGTGGTTTCGCGGGCACCATTTGCAGAAATAGCGACGATTCTTCTGAGTCCCAGCATTCTGCTGATTGCCACGATACTTCCCCTGGTTACCTCCTCCATTGTTAGTCTTGAACCTCTGATTGCCCTTGGCAAAGTTGTTGTTGCTTCCTCCTACCTCCTAAAGCTTGCGTTTCTTGCGATTCTCCTCCTGGGTGACACGAACTCGATAGATGTCAGCAGCTCTGTCGTAGGCTTCATGAAGCGAAGAGTAGGTCCTGCTCAGCAGAGACTCTTGCAGCCTTTCGTGCAATCCACCGATGAATCGGGAAACTTTGGAGTCTTCATCCGGCACCATGTTGCCTACGAATCGTGTCAGCTCAGTAAATTTCCGAAAATACTCAGTCACTGAGTCATTTCCTTGTCGCAGGTTCTGGAATTCCTGTTCCTTGCTCCTATTCACGTGATGAGGATAGAAACGAGCTCTGAGGGCGGTTTGAAGAGCTTCCCAGTTGAAGTTGGGTTCGGCTAGGAGAGTTTCTCGTACATTTCTCCACCAGAGGTTCGCTTCACCTTTCAAGTAAAAGACCGCGCAGTTGACCTTTCGGTCATCGGGACATTCTATCACCTCAAGAATTTTATCCATTTGCATGATCCAGTCTTCTAACTCGACAGGATCCTCTTTCCCAATAAACTCCATGGGTTTCATTTCGGCTACTTTCTTGGCCCAGTTATTTCCTGCCTGTCCTCCGTTATTCATCATCTGAGCCATTTGCGCGAAAAATTGCTCCATATGGATGTTATCAGCCATCTATCCTGGTCAAACTTTCCTATAGTGGTAATGGAACGGTCTATTAGTCACATCATACGGTATCCTTGGTTAAGGTCGCGGGAACTTCAATAATCATATTTCTCAATTAATATATCCAACATTATCACATAAACTAACATGCAGGAAATAACAACTTTGCAATAAAAGCACATAAGGCTCATATCTGCATAACTCAGCTAATCAAGAAAGAACTTCTTGTGCAAGTTTGATTCTATCTCCTTCTCATAAAGTCAGCAAAAATATGCATTTTAACTAACTCAGAACACATAAAGCCGAAAATCAGGATGCGGGTGGGTGGGAGAAATCAAGACCTAAACTACCCGTAACCCCCACGGCTTATCCAATTTTAATTATCTTGCCCTATGTCCATTTTTAGATGCCCTACAGGTTTTAAATTCCCTTTTTATGGACTGCCCGCTCTGATACCACCTGCAACAGCCCGCGATTTCCCAAGCCTTCCGTTCCGGACCGGAAAGCCCGGGAGGGCGCTGCTAAAAGTAACGGCGGGAATCAAGCATAACATTCCAAAAGCTTTTATTTATTATACAACATTAACTTCATGAAAGTCACATTACAAAAGTGATTTCAAAAGCTATACATCATTATGCTTGCTAACTAACACTAGACGTGAGTCCCGTACCCAGCTTCACCATAGCCTCCTGCCTCTAAGCCTGCGGTGGGAAGGAAACAGGAACTGCAGTTTTCAAAAGTCAGTACGAAAGACTGAGTAAGTAACACCCAAACATGTAAAACAGAAGATGAAGCTTAAATTTATTATTTGCAATAAAACAGGAGGAATAAAACTTGTAAAGAAAGAACTTCATAAGTAAAGTAGGGACCCTTTTATAAGAATTCTTCTTTTCTTGTTATCTCTTCCAAACAGGTATTATCTTCCTCAATCTCATCTTCTTTTCTTTCAAAGCTCATGCCAAAACTGTATTATTAGCTTTGTTGATACGGGGAAGGAACTACTAATCTATCACTAGCAACCATGACCTTAACTGCCGGCAGCCCCCTAAGACTTCTTGCGGCCAGAGAGGTGAGTACATGGAGCGACCCGGCAGGTTGCGACCGGGTTAAAATAAAATCTGATCTCTGGTCGAGTGATCGAAGTCAACACGACAATAATAAATTGCTTCTCCCGTACAACTCTTTCCACTTTACGTTAATTACGCATTATTATTAATCATGTGACAAGTTCAAATAAAATAACTTCTTTGAAATAGAAGGGAAAATTTCAACAAGAAATTGAATAACCAACAAAAATGCATTTTGAGACTAGAAATAAAAGTCATATTAAGACACGAAGGAAGCTAGGCTCAACGCTTGGCATGCTACTTACCTTACTTCCGTAGCACTAGCACGTTCTAGAAATGTCTCGGCCTACAAACCGTCACCTACAACCCGTAACTTTTACGTTAACAAATAATCCAACAAAATACTACACGTCTTAAGTATTCTCTTTCATTACTACCCAACCCCTCTAGCTAATCTTTTCCTAACATTTTATTTCGTCATAATCTTCTATTATAAATCCCCGTGTTTAAATTTAAACGACTATTATTATTGCTATTATTATTATTATTAAATATTATTATTATTAGCTAAAAGTGCCTAACTAATTAGAGAAATTATTTTATAAAATACTTGATAAAGTAGTGAAAACAAAACTAGTTTATCTTTAATGAAAAAGACATTATTATTTCTATAATTATTTAAACAATATTCAAAACTATTTAATTTAAAGATAAATTTTCCCTAAATACTAATCACAAAAAAACAATATTTAAAACCTAGCAAAATATCAAATTTGCAAGTATTAAACATCCAACTTATTAACAATATTTGTTTAACAATATTAATTTAAACTTTTTAACTAAAAGGTATTTCTTGTTTAATTTTTAACGAACAAACCACATGTTATTTTAATACCAAAATTAATTTTCCGAGACGGGGATGAAAACTAGTATTTTTTTAGAAATTATTTATATTCCGATATTATTATTTTTATTTTTAGCGAAAAGTGACAAGTTTAAGTTAAATACACATAAACCCCCCATTCGTATTAAAAGTCTACAAATTCCTCAACTAGCCACCAAAACAAGATTAATATAGTATACTAACAGCCCCTACAGTTTCTGAAATTACAAACAGCACCCCTAAGTCATGTTTTAACAGTTTTCATAAACTACACTTTTACCCCCCTTCTACAACAACTTTAATTTCTTCAATCCTACTTTGATTCAAGCTATCAAACTTCAATTTTAGCAACATATAACAACTAATCAGAAGGTATAGGACGTACCTAGGCCAAAAATGGCCGGAAATCGCTAAGAAATGGGTCGGGTCGAAGCTTGGCGTCGGAGTCGCCGGAGTTGGACCTTGGTGGTCGGCTCTAATGGCTTTCCCAGCCTGGTTTGAGGCTCCTAGTGAGTTGGTCGGGGTCCTAAGCGTCGCCTGGAGGCAGAGAAGTCGACTGGGTGTTGCTACGAAGCGCTCGCCAGAATTTGGCCGGAGCTTGGCCGGCAACAATGGAGGTCGCCGGTGGTTGCAGTGGCTTCTGCTGCTGCTGCTGCTTCCTTGGGCTCTGCTCAGGTCGAGGATGAGCCCAAAATCGGTCAGAGAGCTCGGGTAAGGCAACGGGGATGAGAGAGAGAGAAGTGGGTCTACTTTGTGGTTGCCCGACGGCGGCAATGGCGGCTGCGGTAGATGCTGCTATTGCTTCTACTCTGTTCCGAAGAGGTCTGAGAAGAGAGAGGGAGGGAGAGAAGGACAGAGAGCGAGAGAGACTGCTGGTGGTGGCAGGGTTGTTCTTTCTCGGGTTTTGCCGCCGGTGGTTATGGCGACGGTGGTGGTGGTTGGCTGCTGCCACTACTACGCTGCTGCTGCTGGTGGGGTTGGCTGAGAGCAGAGAGCAACAGAGAGGGAGAGATAGAGAGCTGGACAGAGTGATAGAGAGAGGGCTGTAAGTTGTGAAGGTAGTGATGTTGAAGGTGACGACGGGGACGAGGGTGGTGGTGGTTGTGTGGGTGGCTGCTGGTGGGAGGAGGTGGCTGGGGAGCTGCTTATATAGGTGGGTTTACTTGGGCTCCAAGCACAAGTGATGTGACATGGGCGGTGATAGTAGCTTCCCGAAGGTGGTGGTGATGATGGTGAAGAAACGTATTGGAGAAGGAGATGAGTAGCTTGTTGGGAACAAAAGTTTCCAATTTAACTAATATTTTTTGGTAATAATTGGGTGTGGGTGGTGTACTATGTGGTTGGGTGATTGGGTGTGGCGAGTCTAGCAATTATCGCGGTAGTTGGACACGCGCTATAAATTAAAACTAAATAAAATTTGTAAAACAACTACGAATTAACTATTAAATATTACTCTAATATTATTCTAAAACTTCTTACAAATTAAACTCAAAGATTTATTAAAATATTATTTTACCAAATTAATTATTATTATGCTTCTAAAATGACTGTTTTACCCCTGCTAGATAAACGGGGTATTACACTTACGGTCCAAGAAGATGTGTGGGTTGGAAAAGCAAGGGAACTATACTGTCAAATCGGGTTACCTCATTGCTGAAGAATTGAGAAGAGAAAAGTAGTCCAAACAAGGCGAGGATGGTCAAACAAGCCGGAGACAGGATTATAATCTCAAAAAGGTTTGGAGTTTGAAAATACCTCGGAGTATGATGTTCACACTTTTGCGTGCGGCGCACTATTCACTTCCTATGTTATGTTCCTGGTGTGGGGTACAAGATGAAACACAATGCAAGAAGGTTAGGAAAATTTGGGATGCACTGCTAGGAGTTGATTCACTCCGTGTAAGCACTCATCAAATTCATGACTGGGTTGAGGCATCCTTGAACATTCTTGATGCAGACAATAATGGTGTTTGTAATTGGAGTGCGGGCTATTTGGAGATGCCAAAATCTCAGGATTTTCGAACACAAGCAGATCACAATAGAAGACGTTATCGAGCGTATCCACCACTCAGTAAACGAGGTTCGTACCCACAGTACATCACGATTGAAATAGCAAGGATCATCGCTACCTGCGGCTGAGGATGTCACGGGTGGGACGGTCGTTACAAGGGCTGCCAATCCGACGCAGAGTTGGAAACGAACTTTCGGGGGGGGGGGGGGGGGGTTCATAAAACTGAATACTGATGGGTCGTGGAAGGATGATGTCCGAGGAGGCGAATTTGGGGCTGTTCTGCGTGATCCAAATGGAGCATGGATGGCATCAATGGCAGGCTCTCTCCGGTGGACAAAATTGCCAAAAATGGTGGAAGTTATAGGGCTGCGAGACGGTATATCCTTGGCTAGACGAATGGGAATCCAAAGAATCCATATTGAAGTCGACCTAAAGACATTGATTGCAGACCTCCAAGCAATGGTGCAGGAAGGAACGGAGTACGGTTTGTGCCTTGCCTGACTGTAAGAATTTTCTAGCTTTTTTCCGAGAGGTAAAGCTATCATGGTGTCCTAGAAATGCTAATAAAGACGGCGCATAGATGGGCTAATTTTGGTCGAATGTTAGAAGGGACAAGATATGAATGTATGGTATCCCTTTAACCAAATGAAATGATCATTTTCTCAGAAAAAGAACCTCAATAGATGCCACCGAGGGTGGGATCAATTTTTGGGCTGAGAGAGAAAGATGATTTTTCTTCATTTACACACTATACAGATGTTGCGTACGTAACACCTATCAAGAAAGAAGCTCATATTTGCACAGTTGCTGAAGATAGGCTCGAGGAAAATAAAGTTATCATTCGCAAAAAAAAATAGATGAGCAATTGAAATATTGTCAAATATACTAAAAAATATAAATACTTCCGACAAAAGACAAATTACGTCTATCTATTAAATTTTTCTGAGACTTGGTCCTCCCTATGAAGAAGAAAAACATATGTTAGATTACACTTTCAACTATGTAAACTGAAGACTAATTCCCTCAATCAACATTGTCCCAAGCTCCTACTCTAGCTACAAAGAAAAAAAAAACAGATAGAAAATCCAATCCAATTGAATCAAACTGTGAAGAAACATAGTTCATCCCTTTTCAGTTCTTCTGCAAAGAAAAAACATTTTTCTTTTGAAGCCCACGCGAATTAAAAAACCTTTGTCCTAGACCTACCGAATTGAGAACCTTTCCTTCATAAAAAGATTCCTTTTTTTACCTCTACATCGAGACCTTCTCTGCAGAATTTTAGCATTGATAGATATAAGAACCCGTCAATGGGTAACAATATCGATGCTCACCTACCCATTCACACAAATCAGGTATTAAAGAGATGAGAGTGAGAGAATAAAATGAATGTTATTGATTAGCACTAGTACATCATCCTTTTATACTACACTATGTTTACAATGAGGGGATGAATACAAATCAAAGGAATAAATACAAATTAAATGAGATAAGTCAAAGGTGATAAGTATGGTAACAATAATAACAATATTGAAGAGATAATCTCCATGATTTGAGGGAGAGATTGTTGACCATTGCATGTCATGTCCTTATACGCCCCCTCAAAACGGGCTGCCATGAATGAAGGCCGATTTTGTTGATGATAGTAGTGAATGGTCCTCGCGGGAAAGGCTTCGTGAGAGCATCAGCGAGTTGGTCGTTGTTTGAGATGTAAGCAACACGAAGTTTGCCTGCTTGCACATTTTCTCGTACGAAGTGATAGTCAAGGGCTAGGTGTTTCATGCGGGAATGAAACATTGGGTTTGCGCATACATACGTAGCTCCTGCATTATCACAGTAGATGACCGGAGTGGAGGACAGAGGATGACGAAGTTCATTGAGAAGATTTTGTATCCACAAGATTTCAGCAGAGGCAGCGGCAACAGCTCTGTACTCGGCTTCAGTAGAGGATCGCGCGCGGGTCTTTTGTTTCTTTGAGGACCAGGATATGGGTGTCCGACCAAGATAGACAATATAAGCCGTAGTTGATATGAAATCATCCGTGTCGTGGGCCCAGTCGGCATCCGAGAAGGCATGTAGGTTTAGGGGGGTATTTTTGTGAATTGTTAGGCCCATGGTGGAGGTACCATTGAGATACCGTAAAAGACGGTGGAGAGATTGCATGTGAGCATGGGTGGGGGAGTTTATATATTGGGCGAGTTTGTTGACAGAGAAGGCGATATCAGGGCGGGTGAGGCTGAGGTATTGAAGGCCACCGATTAAGGTGCGATAATGAGACGGGTCGAGGAGTGGCGTGCCGGCGGTGGTTAGGGGGGATGAACCGCAAGGGGTGTGGGTGTGGGTTTAGAGTTTTCCATGTTTGCTTTGGTTAGGAGGTCTTGAATGTAGTGTGTTTGACTAAGAAATAGTCCATTGGGTTGTGGTTGAACTTCCACTCCCAAGAAATAAGAGAGGTTGCCCAAATCTTTTAGAGAGAACCGAGAGGATAGAGTGGTGATGAGAGTTTCAAGGAAGGAGGGGTTACTAGAGGTGATGATAAAGTCATCAACATAGACAAGTAAGTATGTGGTGATCCCATTAACGAAGAGTGGAAAGAGAGAAGAGTCAGAGATAGCGTTGCGAAAACCAAGATGGAGTAGGTGGTTGCGGAGTTCGGTGTACCAAGCTCTAGGAGCTTGTTTTAAACCGTAGAGGGCTTTGTTGAGCTTACACACATGAGTAGGATATTTGGGGTCAACAAAACCGGGTGGTTGGATTGTGTACACATCTTCGGTGAGAGAACCTTGTAGGAAGGCGTTGTTGATGTCAAGTTGACGCAACGGCCAACCATGAGAAACCGCAAGGGAGAGAACAAGACGTACCGTGGTTGGTTTGATTACTGGGCTAAATGTTTCTCCATAGTCAATCCCAACACGTTGAGTGAAACCTTTGGCCACAAAGCGTGCTTTGTGTTGGGTGATGTTGCCATCTTTATCTCTCTTTATACGGAATACCCATTTGCAACCGACAATATTTTGAGAGGGATTGGATTGTACAAGGGACCAAGTTTTGTTTTCGTGAAGAGCAAGTAGTTCGGCTTCCATGGCTTTTCGCCAAGTAGGGCTTTTGAGAGATTGGGTTATATTTTTGGGTAGGGTTGTTTCATGAACTTCGGCATTGAGATTGAGTTTGGAGATGGGTTTTCGAATGCCACTTTGGAGGCGTGTGACAATTCGAGAGGTAGATGGGGGTGGGTTTGTTGTGGTGGTCGTGGGTGGCGTAGGTGGAGAGGGCTCGGGGATGGTTTCGGCGGGATTGGGTGATGAGGGTGGAGAAGTAACCGTGGGGGGTGGAGATGAGGGTGGTTGTTGGGAGTGGTGTTCGGATGGTAAGGGTTGCGGGGTAGGAGAGAGTATGGTGGAGAGAGATAGGGGAGCCCATTGATTGATAAGATCAGTGGGATTGATGGGTGTGGATTGTAACGTGGAAAAAGGGAATGTAGTTTCATTGAATTGGACGTGACGAGAGACATAGATGCGTGAAGTGATAGGGTCGAGGCAGTAGTAGGCACTTTGTGTGGGAGAGTATCCGATGAAGACACATGGAATAGACTTTGGGTCTAGTTTGTGGGAAGTATATGGTTTAAGCCATGGGTAGCAAAGGCAGCCGAAACTACGAAGTTTAGTGTAGTTGGGTTGGTGACCAAAGAGTTTGAAGAAGGGGGAAACATTGTTGAGTGTGGGAGTAGGAAGGCGATTGATTAAATAGGCGGCAGTGGAGGCAGCATGCGGCCAATATTCAAGGGGCATATTGGCATGAGATAGGAGAGAGAGAAAGGTCTCAACAATATGTCGGTGACGGCGTTCGGAATAACCGTTGTGTTGGGGGGTATGAGGGGGAGTTGTTAGATGGGAAGTTCCATCAATAGTGGGGAAGTTTCGTAAGGCTAAGTATTCAGTACCGTTGTCGGAATAGAGGGTTTTGAGAGGAAGTTGGAAGTGTTTTTCGACTAAAGCCTTGAAGCGAATGAAAACAGATTTAGTGTCTGCTTTTTGCTTCAAATTGTAGAGCCAAATGTATTTGGAGTAGTGGTCGACGAAAATTAAATAGTACTTGAAGTTTTCATGAGAATAGACGGGAGAAGTCCATAGATCAGTGTACACATATTGAAGGGGAGCATTAGATTTGATGGAGGAGGTAGAGAACGGAAGTTTATGACTTTTATGGCAGGCACAAGAATTACAATCTAGAGTAGAAATAGAAGAAACATTAAAATTATTGGACGTTGAAAGAAGCTTAAAAATATTTCGGGAGGGATGTCCCAACCGATGGTGCCATGCTAGAGAAGAAGTGGAACTTGTGTAGACTTGAGGAGAGGTAGGGAGGAGCTCATAGATACCCTGATTAGGAGTCCCTTGAAATAGCACTTTTCCCGTTGAAAGTTCTTTTAAAAGAAAGGAATTGGAGACAAAAGAGATTGAGATATTATTATCAGTACATAGTTGAGAGAGAGAGATTATATTTTTAGAGATGGAAGGAACAACAAGAACATTTTTAAGTGTGAGAGAAGATAGAGAGCAAGAACCAAAGTGAGTTATGGGAAGACCCTTACCATCACCGACTATTAGTTCTTCGGTTCCTTCATATGGCGCATGGAGAGAGAGATTGTTGAGATCGTTGGTGACGTGGTGGGAAGCCCCACTGTCGAGCAGCCACTGGGTAGACGCTAGGGGTGATGGGAGTTGTGCCGTGTGGGCTTGTGGTTTGGTGTGAGAGCGATGGGTGTGAGTTATAGGTGGTCGGGGAGGGCGAGGTGAAGCCGAGGAGAATTGGCTAGTGAACAAAGGACATTGGGAAACAGCATGGCCTTGTTCTCGGCACCATTGGCACTTACCGAGAAAGGGGCGCGAGTGTTTTGACAGATCGGTTGTATTGGCGAGTTGAGAGGAAGAGGTGGTGCCGGAGAGGATGGACATGGTGGCGGTAGTAGAGGCACGGATCAGTGCTCTGATACCATAAAGAGATGAGAGTGAGAGAATAAAATGAATGTTATTGATTAGCACTAGTACATCATCCTTTTATACTACACTATGTTTACAATGAGGGGATGAATACAAATCAAAGGAATAAATACAAATTAAATGAGATAAGTCAAAGGTGATAAGTATGGTAACAATAATAACAATATTGAAGAGATAATCTCCATGATTTGAGGGAGAGATTGTTGACCATTGCATGTCATGTCCTTATAGGTATGCATGTGATTGGAGGAAAATGTAAATAACCAAGTTTTTTTTAGAGAATTTTATTAACAGTTGTTCCTGGGCCTCGTTACGTGCTCCTCGACATATTCACGATGTCTTGGAGTATATGTACATTTAGATAGTGTTGTCAATCCACAGTGACCCCAAGGATAACTGACATTTGTAAAATATATAACCAAGTTAACTGACTTCTCAAAAGCCTCCGCCTGATACAATTCTAATCACTTCTCGAAATCTAAGCATGACCCACAACTCAAACTCTGAGTTCGCCACTGCCACAAAAGGTTACATAACTTGCAAACACAATTTGCCTTGAAGTCTGGTTCTTCGCACCTCGTTGACAGGTAGTGAGGTGGAGTCTCGTGATAAGACTGTGCTCGATGCAATACTATGATGATCTTACTGGTTAGAGGCTCAAGGTCATTTAAGAACTAGAGTGCAATTATATAAAATAACTGGATTTTTTTCTTTTCTTGAAATGACCTCTGTTACGATAGCTGTTAACTTTTCTACTTTCTAAATCTGTCAACATTTTGCAGGTAAATAAACAAATTATTTTTGAACTGAAAACGAAATCTTACTTAACTCTAAAAAAATATCGACATTTTACCACCTGATATATTAATATTATCTAGTGCATAAAGAGCCCGTTTGGTAATGCTTTTACTTTTTAAAACGTTATTTTTTTAAACCATAATAAATTATTGATATATTTGGTAAATTGTAATTTATATGTTGTTTGGATTCATTAACAGAACTTTCTTTTATCGATGCCATAAAAATAAATTCAAAATTACCTATCTAATTGCAAAAAAAAACTCTTCCATGATATTATCGAAACTTACACTCTAAAACAATAATTAGCAAACACACAGTGCCGGCCTTAGACTTTCATGGGCCCTAGGCGAGGGTTGAAAGTGATGCCCCTTTTACCATAAGCTTAATTGTGAATAAAAAAAATACTCAACAGTAGGAAGGCATATACCCAGCGTTTTACTAATGATTCGGATTTTTAACCCATTGAAAAACGTGGCGGAATCTAATACCTTACCCACTACAGAAAAAGTTACAGTATTTATAAAAAATCTATCTTTCTTTCTTTCATAGATGCAAAATTACTGATTAAGTCGTCGTACTCAAGCTGTTCTAACATATCTCTCTTTCGATAGACAAGAGACCCCAAATCACTTAGTAGTTCTTGTAACATGGTTGACCTCAAATTAGTTATTATTCTTGCGTAATCTTATCTTCTAAATCTTTTAGTTTTTTTCGAAATGTTATAGATTGTATTTTTATTATTTTCATTGTATTATAAATTTATGATATTACCCCTACTCCTGAAAAAATACTACGGGGCCCCTTGAAATTGGGGGCCCTAGGCGAACGCCTAATCTGTGTAGCAGATGGGCCGGCCCTGCAAACACAAAATGCAAAAATCGATTTACACAGCCCAACATCTATGAAAATTACCGAACACATTTAAGTTGATTTCTTCAGCAGTTTCCCACATCACTTCCAGCACAGCTACTTTCTAAAACGCCAAAGGATACCCAAATTGACCCTTAATACATCTTCTCAAGTAATTGCAGGCTTTCATAACGCATATAAAAAAAGACTGGGGTGATAGTCTCAGCTCTCAACTTCCTGGTGACATATAAAAAAGAATATGAATAGACCCAATCATGAAACCCATTGCAGGAATACGAATAAGGCTAGTATACGAAAGCGAATTTAGTTAAGATGCAATATATAAAAGGCTTAATTACTTAATGGGTACCCCCAGTTTATCGAAACTAATTCATTACGACCTCCATTTTGAAAATATACTTAATCACATCCCCCGTTTGCAAAATATATGTCTTGTTCAAACTGGGAAATTTTTTCATCCAAACATCATCCATGTACTGAGGGTATATTTGTCAATCCCAAAATAATACATTTATATATTAAAGATAAAAAATGGAAAAGAAATAACAAGAAGATAATGTTGAAGAATATGAAAGGATGTGATGAAATCTCCCTGACTCTATGCCTCTCGTTCTCTCTTTGACAGTGAATATGTGCTCTGTTTAATTAACCACCATTTATGGGATAGTCCCTTCAAAATTTGTATCCATTCAATTTGACGGATTAAATTCTCTTTATAGGCTGGTTTTTCCAAAATTCAGGTGATTCATGATTTGGATAATTGAATTGAGGTTTTTCGGGAATCTTTGCTTGTTTGGAGTTTTACCGTTTTTCCCTCTCCCACACTCTCTCGACCTTCTCGACCCTCTTCCCTAGGGTTTGATTCGGTTGGATTGGGAATAGGGCTCTGGTTCGGGTGGATTGGAATGAAGCTGCGTTTGAAATTGAAGATTGGAGCTTGTTGGGTCTTGGTTTTCGGTCCTGGTTATTGTTTGTTTGGTTATTCGCTTTTATTCTCAGCTCCATCATTGTCTATCTCACAAAAACATCGTCTGTGCGCCACCATTGCGCATCAAGAAGACCGCCGCTGAATTGAATTTGGTCGATTCTCTCTCTGCTGTGAGAAAACAGGGAAAGGGAAAAAGAGAAGACGAACCCTCGTTTTTTTTTTTTTTTTTAACTTTGGTTTATCTGTTTTTAGCCCCTCGTTATTGTGGATGTTGTTTTGGTGGGAGATGGTGGAGGTGATATTTGTTGCTGGACACTGGGTTTTTGGTCACCGGAATCTAGTTGCATACGGCGGCTATGGTGGAGATAAGGTGGTGATCATATTTTTAGTGACAGGACCTTTCTACCCTTGATAGAATGGATTCTTTTGTCAAGTAACGGAATATTCCGTTAAACATTGGATGGAATTTTTTTACCAATTTGAACAAGTCATATATTTTGCAAATGGGGGATATGATTAAGTATATTCTTAAATGGAGGTTGCAATATGTGAGTTTCGATATACTGGGGGTATCCATTAGTAATACCTCCCTTTGATACCTTCGTTCTTATCGCTGCATGAATAGGTAGAGTAGTAGATCATACTTTTGTCTATCACTATATACCTTCAGTTACTATCATTTCATATCAGTATGAGCAGTTACCACCAAGATACCGCATGTCTGCTTCATCTGAAAATAAATGAGAAATAACTAAGTAGCACTTTGTACATTTTAGTTACTCCCTTTAATCGAAATTTAAGTCACCAAAGAAAGAAGAAATAATCAAGCAATACAGCGAACCAACTGCACGCAAAAAATCTCCTTCGACAATTAGATCATAGAGTTATCTGAATGCCCAGTAGGGCAACTTAAACTAAAACTTCAAGTAAACATAATGATTACATATTTCATCCAAGATCAACTCGCATATACATAAGAGTGCAAAGAAGTTAAATTAGCAAAAAGTTGATCTCGGAATTGGAAGCAATGGCAACTGTGAAAATCAAGTAATTAACCTGGGATGATGTCACTTGCTGACCCAAGTTGGTTTAACAACTCCTCGCAATGAATTATGTTGTATGCTAAAAGCATCTAATCAGAAACCAAGTTACTTACCTAAAAGAACCACTCCCAAAGATGAAAAAAAGTACTGAAAAATAGAATGCTCGAGGCAGAGGAAGACGAAGGGGAACCTTATAAAGAAAAAAAGACTAGACTTCATCAAATCAAACATAAGCCTGCAAATAATTTTTCGTCTTACGAAATTTTTTGGTGTTTGAATCATAAAGGCAACCGTAATTAAATAAACTTGTAAGAAGATTTATTGTTGGCGACTAAAAATCCGTAAAAAGCTTTTATTCCAAGCTTGGAGAGCCTTAAATCACAGTTTACCTGTCACGGTTGGACTGAGAAAGAGGGGTGTGAAGATCGATACTTTGTGCCCAAGATGTAACAAATACGAAGAGACAGAGTCTCACCACTTTATGTTCTGTAAGAAGGCCAGATCTCTTTGGGGTAGAGTCTTTGGCAACACCTTTGCTGCAAACATTAAGGGAGACTTCAACTCATGGTTCATGGATGCTTTCGAGGGGATGAGCTGCCAAGATCAAAACCGGATAGTTACTGGAATTTGGACTATCTGGTGGATCAGAAACAAGAAAATACACAGTTTTGAAGAAGTGAGTGAAGAGGAAGCACTTAGCTGTTTTCACAATCTGATCGGAGACCAGTCGCCGGTGTGTAAAAGGACGGAAACGGAGCATCAGGGTGGAGAGGGACCGATGGTCAATCCGGCTCAGATCTCTGTCATCCCAACCCGAAGATGGGAGAAACCAAACCCCGGCTGGTTAAAGGTCAACACCGACGCCTGTTGGGACAGCCGGAGACGACGCTCTTCCGCTAGAGTGGTTATCAGAGATGAAAACGGTCTCTTCATAGCCGGTATGAGCTGCGAGATACCTTTCGGTGTCTCACCAAAAGTCGCAGAAACAAAAGCGATGAGAGAAGGGAGTAAACTTGCGAGAATGCTTGATCTCAACCCAGTCCATCTCGAAACAGACTCGATGAATCTGGTCAAGTTGTGGCAAGAGAAAAGGTCAAGAAGAGGAAAGGCTTGTGACCGTTCAGAAACAGCGGAGATAGTGGATGAATGTGTGCAGCTGTTGGGAAGTGACACAGAGTATTCAATACAGTGGGTGCCTCGGGAGTGTAATAAAGCAGCACACGGTTTTGCTAAGAATGCTCTAGAAAACCGGAGAAGTGGTCAGTGGTATTTAGATGAGCCGGAGTGGGCTCACGTTTTCATTTTGTATGATGGTTTGGGCCTTGAAGGCCAGATTTAATAATATTTGGGTTCCTCAAAGAAAAAAATATAGAGTATGATTTGTTGAGAGTTCTCTGCCTTCTCTCTAGTGAGAGAAAAAGTACTCCTCCAAGGAGTTCTCAGTCTTGCTGTCTTGCAAGTTTTCTCCTCTTCCTTCTTTTGCACCTATTTTCGATTATCATCCATCTCTATCCTTGGTCGCAGCTTGAAGTCTCAATCGGGCTCGCCGTCGCCGTCTCTCTTGGCGGCGGCGAGCCCTTCGTTTCTTTGCTTAGTTTTGTTTTTAGTCTTCATTTTACAGATCTGGGCTTCTAGGTCATGATTGGGACTCCTTGCCTCTCGGATTGCAGTGACGGTGGTTCTCGGGTGGTGGTAAGCGAGGGCTTAAAGGGGTTTGATTGGATTTTTCTAGCGGCTGCCATGGCCCTGTTCTTCTACGCTTGCTCATCCTTGGGCCGGTCAGTCCTCATCAAGGCTCAGATCTACTTTTGTTCTTGTGTCTTTGTCTGATTTCTCAAGTCGACGATGAGCCCCAACCACCTATTCATCCTCCTTGCCTCTGTAATGAAGCTTCGATTTTGCTACGGTGAAGGTGCTGGGGTTAATCGGATCTGTTGCGACTGTGTTTGAGGTTGTTTCGTGGCCATGTTCGGTGCTTTGAAGGGTGAATCGTACTTTCCGGTGGCTGTGTCTCCATGGTCGGAGCAATCATCATGTTTCCGGCGATCTTCAATTCTGTCATGGGAACTCACAATGTCATCATGTGGAAGCGCAAATGACTATTTACTACTTCTATTGGAAATTGACCACTTTTGTTTTCTTTTTCAATGCTTTTATGTTTTTTTGCTCTATTCTAGAGCTTTGTCTCTCAGAGTTGGTGGTGTGTACCACTCTGTGTTTTCAGATGTTATCTGATCTCTTTGGCTGTGATAGCCTTTTTAATGAAAGCTACAATTTCTGGCAAAAAAAATGACTTGATAATCTAATATTTACAATTGTTAGAGAAAGCAAGGTCTTATCATAAAAGTTTGAGCTCATTCTATTTCCAAAATGGAACTATCATGAGCTCGAGCTCATTAATTGTGATTTGAAGAAAATGAATCACTAATCAATGCCACTAATTTTGGCTGTAGTGAAATATCCTTTAAGCTCTCAAAATCATGCCCCTCAATCAGTCATTTGCTTTTTGCAGATGACTCACTTCTCTTCTGCAAAGCTTCATTAAACGAATGCAGTGCTTTAAATGTCATTCTTAAATGGTATGAGAATGCATCTGGACAGACTATAAATAGAGACAAGTCGCAGTGCTTCTTCAGTCCAAATACCAGTCCCATTCTCAAGAGCACAATTCAATCTTTTTTGGGAATCAGCAAGGAGTTTAAAGATAGTAGCTATTTGGGGCTGCCTTCTCTTTTTGGAAGATCTAAATCGAAGACTTTGAGCTTTGTATTTGACAAGATTGAAAGAAGGCTGACAAATTGGAAAAATGTATTTCTCAGTCCAGGAGGAAGAGAGATTCTTATCAAATCAGTCCTTGCCGCTCTTCCTAATTATGCCATGTCATGTTTTTATTTCCTAAAAAGATGTGTAACAAAATCAACTCCTTGATGGCAGATTTCTGGTGCGGAAAGAAGAAAGATGATCAAAAGATAATTCACGGGAAGTCTTGGAAGTCTCTTTGTGATGATAAAGCTAATGGAGGACTTGGTTTCAAAGATGTCCACTCCTTCAACTTAGCTCTATTGGCCAAGCAAGCTTGGAAGCTTTTTAATGGGGAGCCCTCTCTCATTAAAAAGTTCTTCAAAGGGAAATACTTCCCAAATTGCTCTTTTTTGCAGGCTCCCACTCCAAAAAACAGCTCTTTGGTTTGGAGAAGCATAATAGAAGGGAGAAAAGTTCTTAATATGGGATGGAGATGGAATGTTGCAAGTGGCAAAGACATTAATATTTGGTCTCAGCCATGGCTTCCAAGGAAAGGTAATTTTTTTGTTAATTCCCATCGACACCCTGAATGGAAGGTTGAAAGGGTTCATGAGCTTATTGATCATGAAGCGGGTATATGGAATGAGGATTTGGTTAAGGGCATATTTTGTGAAGAAGAAGCTGCCATCATCCTTGCAATGCCAGTTAGCCTTTGCTCGGTTTCTGATAAAAAAATCTGGCATTACTCAAAGAAAGCGGAATTCACAGTTAATTCAGCTTACAAGCTTATCGCTGAAAGTAACTTGTCACCTTCAGATGCCATTGATGCTTCCTCTCATGCAAGCTCAAGTTGGAACTCTCCAAAAGACTGGAATAGAATGTGGAGCACTTGTATCCCTCCAAAGATAAAGTTTTTTTGGTGGAAGGTCCTTCTTGGCTGCTTACCGATAGCAGCATCTTTGAAGTCAAAAGGTTGTGACATTGATAACATCTGTAGTCTTTGTGGAGAGTGCGTTGAAACAGAGTCCCACCTTTTCCTTAGCTGCTCTTTTGCTTTTCAAGTGTGGCTGATTTCTCCCCTGAGATTCATAGCGGATGTGCCTGTGGGAACCAGCATTCATGATTGGTGGTTCAACCTGAATAGAAAACTTGATGATGATGATCATAAAATGACTACTCTTGGTTTGTTTTTAACACTGTGCTGGGGCATCTGGAAAGCTAGGTGTGATTGGCTGTTCAACAGAGTCCCCTGGAAGCCTTATCTTATTGTCTCAAGATTTATTGCAAGTTTCTATGAGTACTCTGATGCAAACTCATCTTCCTCTGTATCTGCTAGCTCAATTCAGCAGAGTGTCTCTTGGAGTGCTCCTCAAAGCTCTGAATTCTTGCTTTTTACTGATGCATCTGCTAGAGTTAGCAAAAATATGGGTAGTGTGGCTGTAGTATTGAAGAACAGGGATGGATCTACATTGAATACCTCTTCATGGCTCTTCAAAAATGTGACTGAAATTTTGGTGCTGGAAGCTTATGCTATTAGGGAGGCTTTGCTCTTGGCTTCAAATCTTAAGCTCTCTCACATATGCATCCTATCTGACTCAAAGGTTATTATTGATGCCCTAAATGTTTCTTCTGGAGCTTACAATCAGAGAGTGTGGGCTATTGTTGAAGATTGCAAGTTTCTTGCTTCTTCCTTTGCTTCTTGTTTTTTTCTTTTTATCCCCAGGCAGTTCAACCATGATGCTCATGTCAGGGCTAATGGTGCTTTTGAGCTTGTCTAATCTCATGGCTTGTTCTTAAGCCTTGTACTTTGGCTGTTATAGCCTCTTCTTTTCTTAATGGATTCTACAGTTTGGAGAAAGAAAAAAAATCCTTTACGAAAATCAATCAGTAGTCAAATGCTTCTAATCTTGGCTGTAATGAAATATCCTTTCCGAAAATAAGTTTGAAAATATCCTTTCCGAAAATAAGTTTGAAAACGATTGGAACCAGTTAATTCACGCTAACTTAGCCACAACACGCTGCGCACAGTTATTATATATTTATATGGGCATTGTCTAGTAGACTCAAGCTAGAATAGTTTCTCCTTTTATTGGCTCTCAAATACTCAACCAACCTTAGTTGTAATCAAGGTGAGAGCGGTCGGGGTGTAGGTCGTGTCGAGGAGAGGGGCCGAGTACGGGCCGTATCGAAGGGTGGAGCGGCGGGCCAGGGCCGGGTCGAAGGGTTGAGAATTTAGACCCACACGGGCCGGGCAAAACTAAAAAATAATAAAAATACAAAATATAGAAAATATGTTGTTTTTGAGCGGGCCAGGCTCACTCGTGCAGAATATGAACCAGTACGTGCCACAGGGCGGGTGAGGGTGTAGGCGGGCCGTGCCGGACTGAGGGGGGAGGGGGCCGTGTGTGGGGCGGATTTACCCAATATGGGCACGGGCCGGGTCATTTTAACCCACGGGTCGGCCTGTATTGCCTCCTTGAAGTAGTAATAAAGTGTAGTGGAAAGGGAGAAAGTGGCAGTTTTTTTACTCATACCAGGAGCTGAGACACAGTAAATAAGAAATGTGCATTTTTGACAATTTTGCCCTCATTCATCCATTAAATATTCTTCTCTGCCATGTCCTCTCCTCTCTCTATCTGAATTTGGTTCACCACAACACCCCACCACCACCACCACCACCACCACCACCACCACACCACACCACCACCACCACGACACCGTACCACAACACCACCAGTCCACACCACCAAAACACAACCAGACCAAAAATAGCATATTTTAACAGATAAAAAATTCACATCTAAAAAAAAATGAGAAGATGAAGAAAAAATGTGGTAAATAACAGAGGTCGCCACCATCGGTTCGGTCCACCGCCACCGTCCTCCACCGTCGCCAGATCTGGTCATACCATCCTCTCTGCCCCTGGATGAAGAAGATGAGAGACTAGATCGAAGCCACAGCCACCACATTGCCGCCACATCGGAAACGAAACCTTCGAACTCTTGACTGGATCTACCCCTTTCTGCGAAAAAGGAAGAAGAAGATGAAGAATAAGAGACAACCTGAGAGAGAGAGAGAGAGAAATAGAGATTTTACCTTGGCCGCCATCCTCCTCGCCGCCATCATCACCGTCGACAGTGAGAGGATAAGGCGGTTTCTCTCTGCGCCTCTCTCTATTGGTTTGGTGTGTGTTGTGAGAGTGGTGTGTGTGGTGTGTGTTTGAGAAGATAAGGCAGATGAGTGGGTGGGTAGGAAAGGGGAAAAATTATGTGGGTATTATTTGTGACAGTATTGTGGTCTTTTTAACTGTTCAAGGTTACCCAAAAAAAGAAATGGGAACAAAGAGGAGACGTCCAAACAAGAAAATTGAAAACAAAGAGATGGGACGGAGTGGTATGTAACATCAGCTTCTTCTAATCCAACACAGTGAGCTTTTAGTCACCTTAATGAGCTCTGTGGTGTCTTGGAGTATGGTTCTGGCATTCCATCCCCCTTTTTTCTGACAGTTTATGTTTTCCACCACCTTCTTACAGTCACTTTCAATTGGCCCATTTCTCATTCCCATCACCAGCATATATCCCAAAGAGATCTTAAGTTCAGAGCTTCTAATTGAGTCTTTCCATTTGTGCTAGGCCGCTCCAACTAAGTGACCATTTTCATTCCTCAAAATCCATCCACCCGAATATTCACTATTTTTCATTTTCTTGTTTGAGGGAACGTTTTGTTAACAATGGCGTCTGGGCCAATTTGTGCGCTTCTCGACAAACCTACAGGGAGTATACATACAGCTTAAATAGTCAAGTCAAATCACAGCGGCCCCAAATATAAATGACGTTCGTAATCCACCTGATACAATTCTAATGACTTCTCAAAAATCTTAGGATGACACCAATCCAAAAAAATGAAACTTACCATAAAACAAGGCGGAGGCGTTAAAATCAAATTTCCCATAAAATGAAATGTACCGAACATCTTCTGAAGTAGTTGCAAGCTTTCTTATCGCATACAAAAAAGGTTCTGGTGATCGTCTAAACTCTCACCTCCCTACTGACATAAAAAAGAATCTGAATCAACCCAATCATCAATCCTTGATTGCAGGAATATAAGTTACGGTCTAGCATACAAAAGCCAAATTAGTTCCGATATAATATAATATAATATATAAAATACCTCTCTTCGGTACCTTCGTTCTTATCGCTGCATGAGTAGTAGAGTAGGAGATCAGATATATACCTTCAGTTACCAACTTACCATCATTCCATATCAGTGTGATCTGTTACCACCACATGTCTGCTTCATTAGAAAAGAAATGAAAACTGATTAAGTCGCACTTTGTACATTTTAGTTAATTCCTTCGATCAAAATTTAAATTCACCGAAAGAAAGAATAAATAAATAATCAAGAAATACAGCGAACCAACTGTATGCAAAAAATCTTCTTCAACAATTAGAACATAGAGTAAATATGAAGACTACACATTTCCATCCAAGATCAACTCGCACATATTAAGTAATTTGCTAGAAAAACGTTGATCTGGGAGTTGAAGGCAATGGCAACTGTGAAAAACAAGTAATTAACCTGGAACGGTGTCAATTACTGACCCAAGTTGGAATAACCACTCCTCAAAATGAATATGCTAAAAACATTTAATCAGAAACTAAGTTGCTAACATAAAGGAACGACCACTCCAATAGATGAAAAAAGTAGCGGTAAATAGAATGCTAGGTTCAATTGTTTTTGCAAGTTATCCCCATGGTCTAGCTGAGGCAGGGGAAGACCAAGATAAACCTTATAAAGAAAATAACAAGACTTCATCAAATAAAACATAAGGCTGCAAATAATTTTTGGTTTACAGAATTTGTCAGGTGTTTGAATCATAAAGCCAACCATAATTAAATAAACTAGTTAAAAGATAATTGTTGCGATTGTAGAATGAATAATATAGAGTACTATTCATACGACTCAATGACTTGATAATCTAATATTTACAATTGTTAGAGAAAGCAAGGTCTTATCATAAAGCTCGAACTCATTCTAACTCCAAAAAGGAACTATAATGAGCTCGAGCTCATTAGAATACTCTTCCTCGGAATGAAAACTTTAAAACTTAATTCCTCGTGAAAGAATGCCAAAAGAATAATCGATTAGCCCTGCAAAAAGTGATGGAGTATTTCAACCTTGCTGATGAAAGAAATAATCATCTTCATCATCTTCACCTTCATGATAAGCATCTTCTTCCTTCTTGCTAATGTACCATACTGAGCCCTGTAAAACAGACATCACCATCGGCTGCAGGGAGGTTAAGGTCAGGGATTTCAACAGGGACCACATTGTTGGGCAGATGAGATCTGACGGCTGATTCTACTTGGCTAATTGGGCAGGGACATAGCGCATGTGTAGAGGATCCAAGCAGGGTAATGGGTTCTTCTTCATGACTGTTGAGCTTAGTTTTCTGGCAGATTTCTTCGGGCATCTCCAATTCCGTCAAATCGTCGTCGAAAACTAACTTCAAAATCGCCACTTTCTTTGCTATCAAAAGATGATCAACGTCCTCTGAATAGAGTTTGGGTCTCTTCTGTAATCTTTCAATGTCCTCACGTAATTCTTCACGCCTCTGCAAAAAGCCACGAACATACAAAGGTTAGTGAATCGTCATATACAGAGACCGAGAAAAACAACCAAGAAACAGAGGAGACATCAGGGCAACATCGAAATTCAAACGCTAAAGATCGGAAATCAATTCAGATTGAACCCATTGTTAGAAATTCCATGGAGAGGAGAACCCATAATGCAGAATAAAGAATATTAACAGCATGATTGGGAAATTTTGGAAACATATGGACTCAAAGAGGGTTCATCGTACATTAGATTAGTCGAAATTAACACATGCAATTTTAAGGATCAGATCAATTAGATGAAACCCATTGTTTGAAATACCATGGAAACGAAAACCCATCAATCAAATCAGTGACATGATGCGAGAAATCGAACAAACTAATGGACAGAAAAATAGGAACAAACTAGAAGTTCATCGTACCTTTCTTTTCAAGAACTTGCCATCACAATCAGCCGGAAAGTTAAAAGGAGAGGAGGGACTCGTGGGATTTCCTTTGGAGCTTACGGATTGGTGTGATCTGATTACTGATCTCTTCTTCTTCGAAGTCCATCGGACATTGGAGTAGATGAGACGAGGAATAGAGAGTAAGATTTCGGCCACCTCCAAGTCATCGTGTGAGAGTAAGCTAGCACCGCCGCTTAGAAGCATCGTTGTTGGTTTGATTTTGATGATCACAAAACAATGCGATGTGACGATGGAGAAATTCGAATAAATAGGACTGGAGAGAGCACCGACACTATGACCGTCACACTAGGGTTTATTTCCTAATAAGAGTAGGTGAAGGCAAGCTCTGATTAGATGGAAATTAATTTTACGTTTGATTTCAACAGTTATAAATGGGATTACTTTGGTCCCAAGTTGCATAATTTTCTTAATTTTAAATTAGTATAAAAGATTATTGTACTTTTAATACACACATCTCTTTTTTTTGTCCAACAGAAATTTCATGAACCAAAAAAAACCACTTCCGTCATGAGCCATGGCCCTTAGAAAATTTTCATCAACTAATATGAATCTTCTTAGCTAACATATCTGCCACTACATTGGAATTCCTACTGATTCTTTTGTTTTCACCGGCAACGAAAGGATTATATAGAAATGCAAATAGAGTTCATACAAGTAGACGATCAAAGGGCCATATCCCCTGCAATGAAAACAGGAGAAACAACAACTAACGAGAAACAAACTACAGCGCCAATCCTAACAACGCTTCCAAAAACATCAGTAGCCCTTAATGGAAAAAACGGCTCAAATGCCCCAATACAATCCCAAATCAAAGAAATTGCCCCGTTGAGGTCCAAGAGCCTCCAAACTCCTCAACGGGCCTCAAAGTACCAAAAGCCCAGCATTGAAAGCCCAATAGACGTGTCCTCGACCCAAGGCCCATCCAAACCCTACAACGGAGACGGCAAAACGGCGGCTGCACGGTGGCCAGGCGGCAACTGCCCACCTGAACCACATGGAAGGACCTTTTCGTCGCCCATAATTGGGGTATAGAGGGGGCTCCTGGTAGTGTTGGTGTACGGTGAGGGGACTGCTCCGGAGGGCTCTTCTAGGTCGGGGGTCCAGCCTAGTCGAGGGGGAGGGGGAGGCCCACAATCGGGGGAGGGGGAACGGCTACAAGAAGCACGATCATAATCCGGGGGGCAGAGGTCGCAGCAACAGCGATGGCGGATATGAAGGAAGCAGCGGCAGAGATGGCGGAGAGAGAGCAAGGGGACTCAGATCCACGGCTGGGCGGCGCGGCGGCAGCAATGTCATAGGGGATGGGGCGGAGAGGAGGATGGAAGGCTGAAAACCTTACCGGAGTCCCGAAGAGGGGAAGCCCGACTCCATTACTTGCAATGGAGCTGGCTGGCCGACCAGATCTGGAGCAGAAAATCGGCGAGAGCAGATTCCGGCGGGGAGCGGTACGAAACTGAGCGGGAAGCGCTGCGAAAAGAGGCGAGGAATGTGTAGGCTTCAGTAGATGTACGCGACGGGACAGAGAGATGGAATAGAGGAGGTGATTTCCGGCGACAGCTTCATGGAGGAGCCGCCGCCAGGGGAGGAGGGGCGGCTAGGGTTTTTGCAGATAAGAAAGTTTAGAGAGAGAACGACTGAGTACTGGGGATAGTCCACAGGTGGTGCAGATCAAAGTCGATCCAGGCGGAGACAGAGGCGGCAGCAACGGCGATGGCGAAGATGAACGCAGCAGCGGCAGAGATGGCGGAGAGAGGGCAAGGGTGCTCAGATCCATGGCAAGGTGGCAACAACGTGACAGGGGATGGGGCGGAGAGGAGGATGGAAGGCAGAAAACCTTACCGGAGTCCCGAAGAGGGGAAGCCCGACTTCTTTACCGGCAATGGAGCCAGATGGCCGACCAAATCTGGAGCAGAAAACCGGCGAGAGAGGATTCCAGCGGGGAGCAGTACGAAACTGAGCGGAAGACGCTGCGAAAAGGGGGGAGGGCTGGGTCGGCTTCAGTAGATTCACGCGACAGGACAGAGAGGAGGAAGAGAGGAGGTAATTTCCGGAGGCAGCTCCATGGAGGAGCCGCCGCCAGAGGAGGAGGGGGGCTAGGGTCTTTGCAGAGAAGAAAGTTTAGAGAGAGAACGGCTGAAAGTTAGGCTTCATCTATTGTCCACATTCCTACTGATTCAAGAGAGCCCTATTGGTATCCAAGGAATAAATTTCATTAAGACAATCAAATACCTCCCGGCTAATTCCAGAATTCTTCAACACCATATCCACCAAAGCCTTACAGTCATTTTCAAAACATACCTTATGGGGAATTTGGTGGTTCTGGAAAATTGCTTATCTTAAAGCCACAGCCTCTGCCTCAAGAGCAAAAGAGGAACCACACTTCAACCAGCCACTATCCACCATCCTGCCACCTTCATCTCTTATATCCAAGCAGCAGTCATAATATTGTTGGTGCACTCCCAAGAAGTATCAAGATTACATTTTCATTTATCTGGGTCTGGGGAAAATCATTTCACATTTTCCAACCCATAAGTCTTCGGAACAACACTTATTTTCTCCTTTTGCTGAGTAGAGAGGTAAAGACTATGAAGAACTTGCACATTTTCGCAAGCTGAAAGAGGACTTGGCTTCTGCAAGTTGAAAATAAGAGCATTTCTACCTTTCCAAATTAGCCAACAAGATAAGACCTTCTTAAGAAAGCCATCGCATTTAGGCACATAAGCATCCAATTCCCACATAGCTAACTGCCATTTCTGAAAGTTTTCTTCATAATGCTCTCCATCTGCCAAATTCAAGCCAATAGATAACCACACAGTTTTAACCCATTCAATACCAATGTAAATATGACCCTCATTTTCACTGTGTATCACATATGGGGAAAGAATCTTATAGAAATCACAGAAGAGGGGAAAACAATTACAAATTTACACAGGGTGATTGTCCATCACAGCATGCCTAGCATCATTATGGGCCTTTGCAGCCGCATCACGAGAGGCCTTGGAAATGCAACAAAAGGAGAGACCACTAGCAGCAGCCTTGATCCTGGAGATGACAGAGATATCCTGAAAAGCTGGTTTACTCCGGTCCTGGAACAAAGATATAGCAGAGGCGCTATCAGTATTAATTGTAACGCTATGAATTCTATGATGCAAGGTAAAGTTAATTCCATGCTCCACATCCAGTAATTCTTCTTGGAGAACGCTCTAAGCGTTGGCTTTTTTCCCCACAATCCAATGTCTTCCATCCGCTCCCACCACATGCAGTCAATTACCAGATCTGAAGAGAAAACTATCCCAAGCTCCATCCACATTTATAGTTTTCGGGCTATTCTGATTGCAGTGATGCCCTTTAATAACATACGGGATCACCATGCTTGACCTTTGAGAGACCCGAGTTTTAGAGTCACTAGCCATATGAATCATGGAGGCTTCACTATCCATAGCCCTTCTAATCCCCTCCACTGATAATTCGTCATTGCTAAACAGTTTACGACACCTGCCTCTCCATATTGCCCAAAGAATAGGTAGTGCCTTGTTCTGACCATTCTTAATAATGTCTTGGAGATTGTGTAAGAAGTCTTTTTTTTATGTGGCTTAAACTGACAAAAAATCCAAAGGGGAAGGAAATCTCGACATCACAAGAAAAGGCGGTCAAGGGTTTCAGTTTCCATGTTGCAAAGTTGACACTTATCCATTCATGTATTAAAACGTTGGCTAAGGAATCTCATTGTTGGGAGTTTTCCATGAGCACAATTCCAAATAAGATACTTCCATTTTTCAGGAACATCAAGACCCCATATGGCACTCCAGTTCACAAACCATCGCCTGCTTGATAGTTGGCATTGAACAAGCCTCCCAGGAGAAAGTATTGGTTGGAATTCTCACATAAGAAGTTATACCCTGATTTGGTTGTGAAGTCCCCTATATTTGTAAAAGGCCATATGATATTGTCTTCTTGCTGCGATGGAAGTTGAATAGAGAGGATCATATTGGCTATGATTTGCAGAACAGGGGATCTAGTAACATCTTCTTTCCATTCTTGACATCCATCAGAGACGGATATCCAGGAGTACACCTTGTCATTAGTTTTAATGGAGCTTGCTTTTTTAAAGTGTGAAAAAGGGGCAGATAGCCCTGGGATCCATTTATCCTTCAAGATGTTGATATTCCTGCTGTTACCAACATTTAGAACGGATCCTTTATTAATCAAATCCCTCCCAAAAAATGACACTTTTTCAAGCCCACAAAGCATTACTTGGGGTATCAATATCCATGAAATCCTTTTTCCTGCAATACTTTTGCAATAAGATCTTGGAAACAACAAGATTTGGATTAATTTGAATATGTTAGGCTTTATCTGCTAAAAGGACTTGATTAAACAAATTAATATTTCTAAGTCCCAGACCACCTCTAGATTTTGAATGGTGAAGGATATCCTCTGGAAATGTTATAAGAGGAGTTTTGTGTTGGGTTTCCACCAGAACTTTTGAATTTTTGAGAAGAAATATCAACATTAAAGGTACTAGGGAGTTTTAAAAAGGAGCACACATAGGTACGGAGGGCCGACAAGACTGATTTGGCTAAGGTAAGCCGGCCAGCACAATTAAGTATCCTGCCCTGCCATCCCTCAAGTCTATCAGAGATTGAGTTCCTCACAAACCCACAAATTTATTTTTTCTTTCCCCCTGGGAAAAAGGGCGGACCTAGGAATGTACTATCGTTATTCCCCACTTTAATCCCCAGAAAAAACCCAAAAAATTCACCAAGGTCAGGGGGACATTTGGACTGAGGACAAGGGAGGTTTTATCCTTGTTGCTGGTCTGTCCTGAGACTTTGGAGAAGTTGTCCAAAGTCCTGCTAAGGTTTGCACAAGAAGAAAGGGAGGGTTTGAAGAAGACTACACAGTCATCCGCAAAGAAAAGATGTGAGAGTCTATGGCCCTTGTGAATGAGAGAGAGGTCGGGGCATTCTCCCCTATCACTAAAATCGGAGAGGGTAGCTGACAGAGCCTCCAGAAATATGATAAAGAGGCAGGGGGACAATGGGTCCCCTTTCCTGAGTCCGGCTCTGGGAAAGACACGTTTCCCCGGATGACCGTTGACCAGAAGAGAAAACGATGCAGTCGTGGCACACTACATCATGAGAGTCACCCAAAGATCTGGAAAGCCAAGATCCCTAAGGAATTTTTCAAGGAAGACTCAATAACCCTGTCGAAAGCCTTACTCATGTCAAGTTTAATAGCCCCAAGATGAGTATTGCCTTGTTTTTTAGATCTGATTTCAGAAAAGAACTCGTTGGCAAGCAAGAATGCTGTCCGAAATAAGCCTCCCGGGAACAAAAGCACTTTGCAGTTAAGAAATGATGTCCGGGAGGACAAGAGTCTGTTATCAAGAAATTTTGAAATTATTTTGTAGAGGGAGAAAAAAAATTGATCGGTCTAAATTCATTTGGATTTAAAGCGTGATGGGTTTTAGGGATGAGGGCAGTGAAGGAATAGTTTAATTCCTTGAGCATGAAACATGTCCTCAGAAAGGAGAGGACCGCTTCCACCACCGATTTCCCAATGATGTCCCAATTTTTATGAAAGAAGATTCCATGGAGGCCATCAGGGCCAGAAGACTTATAGGGCCCCAAGGAGAAGGATGCACTCTTGATCTCTTCAGCATAGAAGGGTTGATTAAGGAGACGAAGATTGTCCTCACTGAGTCTAGGAGAAAGAAGGTACCAGCCATACCAATCCTCGATGTCAGAGATACTCAGATTAGCAGCCTTGAGGAATATCGACTAAAAATGATTAGTGACAAGAGATGAGATATCATCCGGGTTAGAAACCCAAGATCCTGCCTGATCGAGCAACCCGTCAATCCTGTTCCTAGTCAGTCTTTTCTGGGAAGGGTTATGGAAGAAACGAGTGTTTTTACCTCCTTCTTTAAGTCACTTGATTTTTTCTCTTTGGGCCCACATAATTTCCTGGTGCGTGAGGAGCTCCTCAAGATCAAGACGGAGCTTACTGTCCTGAGTCATTACGGAGTACTGAGAAGGGAGGAAATGATACCCTCCAACTCTATTGTATGGCTTTGATTCAGAGATTAAGAGATCCCATACCCTTCTTCCGCAAATCATTAAGGGAGACTCTAAGGGATTTGAAATGAGCCGCAAACTTGAAGCAGGCCGAGCCATGCACATTTTCTTGCCAAACTGAATTGATAATGGTCTTGGAATCTGGGTAACGAAGCCATAAGATTTCAAAGTGAAAACGCTTAGGCTTAGGGGAGAAGGAGTTCCGAATGTGGAAGATGCAAGGACCATGATCCGATCCCATGATGGGAAGATTAAGGAGAAAAGACCCTTGATACATATGGGCCCAGGAGGCATTGTGAAACCCCCTATCAACCCTTTCATAAGTGGTAAACAGATGGGTCGATTATTGGTCCAGGTAAACCGAGCACTCTTAAAGGAGATTTAAGTGAGATCAAGGTTTCCCAAGATGGTCCTAAAGTATTTAATGTCTGGAATCCAACTAGAATGCCTGCACCATTTTTCACTGGGCCCAAGAATCTGATTGAAATCCCAATCCAGAGGATAGGAACAGATTCCGTGTTTGAGGGTCATGAAGATCTTACAAATTATTTTTTTCCATTTTGATAGTTTTTATCAAAACCAAGGAATGATTCATGTCTTCAGATTGTTAGAGGATTGGCACCTCAAATATGAAGTATTAAGGTGTCACACATTTGGATGTCAAATAGTATTGCTAACATACTAGAGCACATTCAATTAGTGGTATAATGCGTAGCTTTACAACAGATAGATTAGGAATTAGGTTAGTATCTAACTTTCCAATAATTCTTCTTTCATTCGCACCACATCTAGTAACTCCAAATCCACCCCAACACTGACCAGTTATCATTCCAATACCCAAAACATTGCTTGGCACTCGAGAAAATTTCTTTACACAATTGCCTCATAGTTTTCTGAAAATATAATTAGATCATGATTTTAAAAACTATGGGTAATACAATGAGATGGACGCAATACTACACACACTAGGACTGCGAAAATCTAGTGCGGTGGAGGATAGCCTAAATTCCGCCAAGATACGCTCAAAGGGATCTTGTTCTAGGCTCTAAGAGACAGAGAGGTTCGCATGTACCTCATAAGATAATGGGATGTGCTGATTGCAGGTGAATATTTGACCACATCACGTGATGGGGAGTAGCTACTGGGGATGAGTAAGCCTAACGGCCTCTCGTGATGCTCGGTAGCTGGGATCCACTACCACCCACCTACGCCTATATATGGTCACATACCCTTTTCTCCACAGGCAGCGCACAAGAGAGTGGCAACTCTGGTTACGCATATACCCAATAGTTGTCTCTGTTTTTCTTTATGAGCAATTGGCTTGGTCTCATCCTCTTCTCTTCTATTATTCTTTCGTCATTCTTTCATTGTTTTACTCTGTCACAATCTTTTGAATTGTTATAAGAGGAGTTTTGTGTTGGGGTTCCACCAGAACTTTTGAACTTCTGAGAAGAAATATCATCATTAAAGTTAATGGGGAGTTTAAAAGAGGAGCATACATAAGTAGGGAGGGCCGACAAGACTGATTTGGCTAAGGTAAGCCGGCCAGCACAATTAAGTATCTTTCCCTGCCATCCCTCAAGTCTATCAGAGATTGAGTTCCTCACAAACCCAAAGATTTATTTTTTCTTTCCACCTGGTACAAGGGGCAAACCTAGGTATGTACTATCGTTATTCCCCACTTTAATCCCCATAAAAAACCCAAAAATTTCACCAAGGTCAGGGGGACATTTGGACTGGGGACAAGGGAGGATTTATCCTTGTTGATGTTCTGTCCAGAGACTTTGCAGAAGTTGTCCAAAGCCCTGCTAGGGTTTGAAAAAGAATAAATGGAGGGTTTGAAGAAGACTACACAGTCATTCGCAAAGAAAAGATGTGAGTGTCTATGGCCCTTGTGAATGAGAGAGAGGTTGGACATTCTCCCCTATCACTAAAATCGGAGAAGGTAGCTGACAGAGCCTACTAAAAGATGATAAAGAGGTAGGGGGACAAAGGTTCCCCTTGCCTGAGTTCGGCTCTGGGAAAGACACGTTTCCCCGGTAGACCGTTGACCAGAAGAGAAAAGGATGCAGTCGTGGCACACTGCATCATGAGAGTCACCCAAAGATCTGGAAAGCCAAGATCCCTAAGGAATTTTTCAAGGAAGACTCAATAACCCTGTCGAAAGCCTTACTCATGTCAAGTTTAATAGCCCCAAGATGAGTATTGCCTTGTTTTTTAGATCTGATTTCAGAAAAGAACTCGTTGGCAAGCAAGAATGCTGTCCGAAATAAGCCTCCCGGGAACAAAAGCACTTTGCAGTTAAGAAATGATGTCCGGGAGGACAAGAGTCTGTTATCAAGAAATTTTGAAATTATTTTGTAGAGGGAGAAAAAAAAATTGATCGGTCTAAAGTCATTTGGATTTAAAGCGTGATGGGTTTTAGGGATGAGGGCAGTGAAGGAATAGTTTAATTCCTTGAGCATGAAACATGTCCTCAGAAAGGAGAGGACCGCTTCCACCACCGATTTCCCAATGATGTCCCAATTTTTATGAAAGAAGATTCCATGGAGGCCATCAGGGCCAGAAGACTTATAGGGCCCCAAGGAGAAGGATGCACTCTTGATCTCTTCAGCATAGAAGGGTTGATTAAGGAGACGAAGATTGTCCTCACTGAGCCTAGGAGAAAGAAGGTACCAGCCATACCAATCCTCGATGTCAGAGATACTCAGATTAGCAGCCTTGAGGAATATCGACTAAAAATGATTAGTGACAAGAGATGAGATATCATCCGGGTTAGAAACCCAAGATCCTGCCTGATCGAGCAACCCGTCAATCCTGTTCCTAGTCAGTCTTTTCTGGGAAGGGTTATGGAAGAAACGAGTGTTTTTACCTCCTTCTTTAAGTCACTTGATTTTTTCTCTTTGGGCCCACATAATTTCCTGGTGCGTGAGGAGCTCCTCAAGATCAAGACGGAGCTTACTGTCCTGAGTCATTACGGAGTACTGAGAAGGGAGGAAATGATACCCTCCAACTCTATTGTATGGCTTTGATTCAGAGATTAAGAGATCCCATACCCTTCTTCCGCAAATCATTAAGGGAGACTCTAAGGGATTTGAAATGAGCCGCAAACTTGAAGCAGGCCGAGCCATGCACATTTTCTTGCCAAACTGAATTGATAATGGTCTTGGAATCTGGGTAACGAAGCCATAAGATTTCAAAGTGAAAACGCTTAGGCTTAGGGGAGAAGGAGTTCCGAATGTGGAAGATGCAAGGACCATGATCCGATCCCATGATGGGAAGATTAAGGAGAAAAGACCCTTGATACATATGGGCCCAGGAGAGTCGCCCAAAGATCTGGAAAGCCAAGAACCCTAACGAAGTTTTTCAAGGAAGACCCAATAACCCTGTCGAAAGCCTTACTCATGTCAAGTTTAATAGCCCCAAGATGAGTAGTGCCTTGTTTTTTAGATCTGATTTTAGAAAATAACTCGTTGGCAAGCAGAATGTTGTCCGAAATAAGACTCCCAGGAACAAAAGCACTTTGCTGTTCAGAAATGATGTCCGGGAGGACAAGCTTGAGTCTGTTAGCAAGAAATTTTGAAATTATTTTGTAGAGTAGAAACAAAGACTGGTTGGTCTAAAGTCATCTGGAGTTAAATCCTGATGGGTTTTAGGGATGAGGGCAGTGATGGAATATTTTAATTCCTTGAGCATGAAACCTATCCTCAGAAAGGAGAGGACCGCTTTCGCAACCGATTGCCCAAATGATTTCCAAATTATTATGAAATAAGATGCCATGGAGGCCATCAGGGCCAGAAGACTTATAGGGCCCCAATGAGAAGGATGCACTCTTGATCTGTTCAGCATAGAAGGGTTGATTAAGGAGACGGAGATTGTCCTCACTGAGCCTAGGAGAGAGAAGGTACCAGCCATACTAATCCTCGATGTCAGAGATACTCACATTAGCAGCCTTGAGGAATATCAACTAAAAATGATTAGTAACAAGAGATGAGAGATCATCCGGGTTAGAAACCCAAGATCCTGCCTGATCGAGCAACCCGTCAATCCTGTTCCTAGTCAGTCTTTTCCGGGAAGGGTTATGGAAGAAACGAGTGTTTTTACCTCCTTCTTTAAGTCACTTGATTTTTGCTCTTTGGGCCCACATAATTTCGTGCTGCGTGAGGAGCTCCTCAAGATCAAGACGGAGCATACTGTCCTGAGTCATTACGGAGTACTGAGAGGGGAGGAAATGATACCCTCCAACTCTATTGTATGGCTTTGATTCGGAGATTAAGAGATCCCACACCCTTCTTCCGCAAATCATTAAGGGAGACTCTAAGGGATTTGAAATGAGCCGCAAACTTGAAGCAGGCCGAGCCATGCACATTTTCTTGCCAGATTGAATTGATAATGGTCTTGCAATCTGGGTAACGAAGCCATAAGGTTTCGACGTGAAAACGATTAGGCTTAGGGGAGAATGTTCGAAAAAATCCAAAGTATAGGATATCGTCTCAAGTAGTAAAATCCGGTAAGTCCGGAGTCGAATCCACAAGGAGAGGAGGGTTAGATAATGACTTGCTAAACTATAATAGCGAGTAAAGTAAGAACGACTAACTAAAGCAAGTAACAAATTCTCAATGGCTTTAGATCTTGCCAAGCTATCAAATCCACCACTAGTGATGGAGCAAGTTTGAGAATTCAAGTAAGAAACAAAGGAAACGAATACTAATACTACTACGATTCGATAGAGCTAGTCGATATGAAAGTGAAGTTGGGTCAATTGATTTCGCTAGAGAACTTGTAAATGAAGTTCAACACCCAAAACTTGTATCAAGTGAAGAAGCATGGATTCTAATGCAAAGATGAATGTCTAGCTCATGAATTCAAGAGCGAAACCCAAAATCGAGTTATGTCAAGCATCAAGGATATGTACTCATCTAAGTGAGTCCACATACAAGATCAAGCCACAATTCGGATTTGTCTTTCGACACACGAATTCAATGAACTCGACATCCAAACTTGTGACAACTTGAAGAACAATTGAAAACTTCACAACAAGCCATCCAACTTCATCAAGTAACCCAACAAATGAACTAGCAAAGCATGTTATTGAGTTGAAGAAGAGATTTCACCAATATATTCAAATAGATTTCCATATATTTCAAGCTCAAACTCAAGAATACACAAGTCTATCTCAAAATCAACTCCAATAACCCAATACTAAGCTATAACTTGAAGAACTAAATCACTTGATTTCAAAACTACACAAAACTAACAAGTAATTGAGAAGCCTATGAATCTAAACTGTTGCTGCAGTGCTACAGTAACCGGACATAAACAAATCACAGCTGCAGCAAAAGCAGAGTAGGAAACAGAGAACAAAACCGCCTGAAACTGACCTCCTCTCTCCCCCTCTTCCTCTTTCCCTTGTTCTTGGCCCTGACTATGCTCAAAGAGAGATTAGGCGCTCAAGAACAAGCCCTGACTTGGGTGAAATCGGATAGAGAGAGAGAGAGAGAGAGAGAGGAGCAAAAGCAGAGCTGAACAAAACTATAGAACCGAATGGGTGTGGCCGAACCCAGAAATTTCATTCAAACTTTCTTTATATATACGATGGGAATGAGTTGAGTAGCCTCCAAGGGATCATCCCAGCCCTCCAACCGAACTGTTTCGTCATCAATCGTTGATTATACCTTCGTCTTCAAGAACCCTAGCGATTTGGGGCTTCCTTGTTCTCTTCGTTTTGGGCCGAATTGATGGGTGCAATGGATAGAGGAGGTGGGCTGGGATCTTTTTGGTACCGGTCTCGCTTGATTTGGTGAAGAAACGAGGCCGGGGTGGCCTTCGAAGAAGCTTCGAGCGAACAACAATGGTGATGCTCTGTTCTGTGTTGAACCGACGGGGAGAGAGAAAGAAGCTCGCGTGTTTGTGAGCTGTTGTGGTGAAATTGAACCCGGCTCCCCCTAGCTTGCTGAAACATTTTAAAATACCCCCGTCCCTTCCTTAAACATTCTGAAAATGGAATTTAAACCCCCATTCCGCTATGTTCTTCTATATTTTACCCTCCAAATGTTTAGAAAACTCCATTTAGGCCCCCATTCCGTTAGTTTCTTCTCTATTTTGCCCTCCACTTCAACCTTTGACTCTCATTTTGACCTCTTTTCTTCTAAATCTTCAATAACAGCCCCATATTCTTATCTTGTCTTCTCAAAGAGGTCTTCAAATCTTCATTAATCTTCGAATCAAGCGCTCTAAGTTTCTTTAATTCATCGTTTGGCCCTCCTAGGCTAGTCTCTTGCATTCCAAATCACGATTTTACCTACAAAATGAGAGAAAACAACCAAAACTACGAAAACAAGCATAAGTCTAGAAAGAGTGATAAAATAACTAAATTACACATATTAGCAAGTTATGAAGAGTTCATTAACATACTAAAACATGCAATTCTAAGTCATTAACACACACCCCAACTAGCCTTTTGCTCGCCCTCGAGTAAAGAGAGCGATAAAAGTAGTAAACTATTGAAGAACCAATCATGAGAGATACACACTCAACTAGACAAGGCTTGACTCAATTCTAAACTAGACTAAAATATTTACAAACACACACACACATTATCTATCCTAAGTAAGAACTCAAAGAAACAAAATACTAAGAGTTACTAGCTAATTTTAATTTTTTTGGTGAGAGAAAAAGAAGAATGCACAAATGTTTCCTCAAATAAATTCTCAAAGTCCAAGAATATTGAGAAAGAAGCCTATGGACGTCTAAGCATATACTCATACAAATGTGGGCGGTGTTTGGTAGAAGGTGACTCATGTGATCCACAAAACTTGTTAATTAAGTCCAATTCGAAAGAAAGTATGCCTTCAAAAATAAGGATCACAGAAACTAGACATTCTCATACTTATTCAAAAGCACCCATGTAGGATGGACTTCCAAAGCTTTGAACAAAAACGAGTTTTAAGAAGGGGAGATGTGGTTGTGGGCTTGTATGATCCTTTTGTGGATTTTTGGTATATGGTGCGATTTATCATAATTTCATTTTTTTGTAGATTTATAGCATTAACATTTTTTTTAACCTCAAATTCAAGGCTCTCCAAGACCCACAACAAAATAGAGGAATATACAAGCGAGTGGGCTTTTTAAGCTAAACCAAGGGAGCTATCTAGGTGGTGACGTAACATTATCCCCGGACACCCCTCTATTTCTTAGACATCGCATAGGGTGTCATTGGTAACCACCAGTCCAATGGGCTACAAGTTTCCACCGCAAAAACGATTAGAATAAAATCTTTTTGTGAAGTTCAAATAGCTTTAGAAAATGCACTATTTATCAAAAGTAGAAGACGTCAAAGTTTATGTGATCAACTTAGCTTGAAGGACTAAAACATGAAACGTAAATTTAGTGTGTCGCTTTGTGAGAACGCATGATGTCGCAGAATGTGGGATATTGGTGTAGATGTATTTAGTATAAGCAAAGAATTCCTTTCTAAAATAAAAATAAAAAGAACATGGACTAAGAGATTTCATTATTTGAAAACATATAGCTTTCCAAAATTCCCCCTTTTCACTTTTTCTCATTTTTTTTTTCAAAATAAGTGACTCAACTATAACTTCATAAGACTCAATAAAGCTATCAAATAAGAAAATAAAATCTAGACTCAAGATGAAAGGTTAAAATAAATAAAACTACCAAAGAAAGAAGAAAAAAAATCTATGGTTTGACACGGGGAAAGAGTGATGCTTCTCATGAAAGGTTCACACATTTTTTTCAAAATTTTCATTTTTTTTATTTTTTTATGAATTTTTAAATTTTTTGTATTTTTCATGTAAATCACTAATGAATAAAAAACATGCTAGTAACCATTTAAGCAAGAAAAAAAATCTCCCCACCCCCCAACTAAAATGTCACATTGTCCTCAATGCGTGAGTTCAATGGAAGAGCATACAAATTTTAGCAAGAATTAAGGGATAGAAGAGACCTCATTTTAGCTTTCTTGGCCACCAAGCACAAGTCCTCCTCCAAAAGCAACCTACAAAATGGTAAAAAAAATGCAAGAAATAGAGATAAACTAATTTATTTATTTACAACTAGGGTGGTAGAGTAAAGATAATGATGATATCCCACTCCCAATCTTGGAAATTTCTTTCCATGCCATGCCCTACTTCATTCTTAGAAAAGTGCTTCTCCTTTAAAAAGTTGGATTCATCAATTAGAATAGATAGAAGAAGTAGGGGCAAGACACAAAAGATGGATAAGAGATGCAAGCAAAATCAAACAATAAAGTTAGAGAAAGTTGTCATATCATGCATCAACTTAAGAAAAGGGTTTGAAATCCTCAAATGAATTGAATCATAGAATGGGTCTTCATAAGTTGCCAAATTTTTACTTGAAATCACAACTTGAGAGATGGCGGCAACTTGTGAATCCTCAATCTCATCACTTGTAAATAAGCCATATGGATTTGGGGATGGGGCTTCACAAGTGGGAGTTAAAATAATTTGAGAACTTGAAGCCTCATTCAAACCCTTAGGCACGTCTTCCATAATGATAGAATCCAAGGGAGCATTCAAGCGAAATTCAATTTCGTCACAAATACTAGCATAGCTCCCCGGATCTTCATTAGGCATATCAATACTAACCGGAGTACCTCCCAATAAAATTTCAATTTCGTCACAATCAAGATCATTGGAACTCCGGTAAGTATTAGGCTCTTCTAGAGCACAAGACAAGACTACATTCTCTTCACTAGTGGTAGCATCAAATTTGACCTCTAACTCATCACATGAGTGATTTTCATTTTGCGACTCCTCCTCACAAGTGTCACTATGTGAGTCATCCAAAATGGCTTCACTCATGTCATGGGTTGAAGAGTCATCATCAAAAACATCAATTTCACTACCAACATCACTATCACATGCTTCTTTAGAATGTGCAAATGAGAAATGAACACAACCACCTATCCTAGTTGCAACAACTCCATCATCAAACACATCATCCAAATTTTGATCTTGAGCAAGCTCGTGATGTGTGTGAATAGGAACTTGAGACTCATATGATCGCGAGTCTTGTGAAGAACTATATGCAAGAGACTCATCATCATGCGATTGTGAATATGAGGATTCCACTTTTTCAACCAAATGAGAAAATGATTCTACAAGTTCACTTTGTGATTCTCTTAGTTCTCTTAGCGAATCTCCTTGTTCTTTTGTGCCTTGTAGATATTTTTGAAGTGTCTCCTCTAGAGAATCACTTATAGGCGTATTTAGCTCTTCATTCACAAGTGATTCCCTCTCAAAATGACTAACTCCTCTTCATTCACACATCATATCATTATATTGATAAGTGCAAGAATCATGAGAGTTCAAAAACATGTAAGTGTTTGAGGGAGGTGATTGTGCACAAGAAGCATGAGATGTGTAATCTAGTGTCCTACTATCATGCCAAGAATAATCATTCTTAGGAAAATAATCACCATTATTGTAAGCACGCTCACGTATGGAACGCATTGATTCCCTAGAATGATTTTCATGATTAGTAAATGCATAGTAGTAAGGATGTGAAGGAACGTTAGGCATCTCACCAAGTCCAAAAAATTCATTAGACATTTTTTTTCAAGCAAGTAGATGAGAGGTACTTGATGAATTTCGCAAGCCCACTTGAATCTCACAAGCTTAACTAACCACAAGAAACTAGAGAAAATGTCAAGAAAAATACTAAGAAAGTAAAGCAAATAAAATCTAAAGCCTAGCCTCTCCCCCGCAACGGCGCCAAAAACTTGTTCGACGAAATCCCAAGTATAGGATATCGTCTCAAGTGGTAAAATCCAGTAAGTCCGGAGTCGAATCAACAAGGAGAGGAGGGTTAGATAATGACTTGCTAAACTAGAATAGCGAGTAAAAAAACAACTAACTAAAGCAAGTAACAAATTCTCAACGGCTTTAGAGCTTGCCAAGCTATCAAATCCACCACTAGTGATGGAGCAAGTTTGAGAATTCAAGTAAGAAACAAAGGAAACGAATACTAATACTACTACGATTCGATAGAGCTAGTCGATATGAAAGGGAAGTTGGGTCAATTGATTTCGCTAGAGAACTTGTGAATGAAGTTCAACACCCAAAACTTGTATCAAGTGAAGAAGCATGGATTCTAAAGCAAAGATGAATGTCTAGCTCATGAATTCAAGAGCGAAACCCAAAATAGAGTTATGTCAAGCATCAAGGATATGTACTCATCTAAGTGAGTCCACATACAAGATCAAGACACAATTCGGATTTGTCTTTCGACACACGAATTCAATGAACTCGACATCCAAACTTGTGACAACTTGAAGAACAATTGAAAACTTCACAACAAGCCATCAAACTTCATCAAGTAACCCAACAAATGAACTAGCAAAACATGTTATTGAGTTGAAGAAGAGATTTCACCAATATATTCAAATAGATTTCCATATATTTCAAGCTCAAACTCAAAAATACACAAGTCTATCTCAAAATCAACTCCAATAACCCAATACTAAGATATAACTTGAAGAACTAAATCACTTGATTTCAAAACTACACAAAACTAACAAGTAATTGAGAAGCATGTGAATCTAAACTGCTGCTGCAGTGCTAAAGTAACCAGACAAAAACAAATCACAGCTGCAGCAAAAGCAGAGTAGGGAACAGAGCACAAAACCGCCTGAAACTGACCTCCTCTCTCCCCCTCTTCCTCTTTCCCTTGTTCTTGGCCCTGACTATGCTTAAAGAGAGCTCAGGCGCTCAAGAACAATCCATGACTTGGGTGAAATCGGAGAGAGGGAGAGGAGCAAAAGCAGAGCTGAACAAAACTATAGAACCGAATGGGTGTGGCCGAACCCAGAAATTTCCTTCAAACTTGCTTTATATAGACGATGGGAATGAGTTGATTAACCTCCAAGGGATCATCCCAGCCCTCCAATCGAACCATTTCGTCATCAATCGTTTATTATACCTTCGTCTTCAAGAACCCTAGCGATTTGGGGCTTCCTTGTTCTCTTCGGTTTGGGCCGAATTGATGGGTGCAATGGATAGGAGATGGGTTGGGGATCGTTTTGGTACCGGTCTGGCTTGATTTGGTGAATAAACGAGGCCGGGGTGGCCTTCGAAGAAGCTTCGAGCGAACAACAATGGTGATGCTCTGTTGTGTCTTGAACCGACTGGGAGAGAGAAAGAAGCTCGCGTGTTTGTGAGCTGTTGTGTTGAAATTGCACCCGGCTCCCCCTAGCTTGCTGAAACATTTTGAAATACCCTCGTCCCTTCCTTAAAACATTCTGAAAATGGCATTTAAACCCCCATTCTGCTATGTTCTTCTATATTTTACCCTCCAAATGTTTAGAAAAATCCATTTAGGCCCCCATTCCGTTAGGTTCTTCTCTATTTTGCCCTCCACTTCAACCTTTGACTCTCATTTTGACCTCTTTTCTTCTAAATCTTCAATAACGGCCCCATATGCTTCTCTTGTCTTCTCAAATAGGTCTTCAAATCTTCACTAATCTTCGAATCAAGCGCTCTAAGTTTCTTTAATTCATCTTTTGACCCTCCTAGGCTAGTCTCTTTCATTCCAAATCACGATTTTACCTACAAAAGGAGAGAAAACAACCAAAACTACGAAAACAAGCATAAATCTAGAAAGAGAGATAAAATAACTAAATTACACATATTAGCAAGTTATGAAGAGTTCATTAACATACTAAAACATGCAATTCTAAGTCATTAACAGAGAAGGAGTTGCGAATGTGGAATATGCAAGGACCATCCGATCCCGTGATGGGAGGATTGGGGGAAAAAAGACCCTTGAAACATATGGGCCAAGAAGGCATTGTGAAACCCCCAATCAAGCCTTTCATATGTGGTAAACGGATGGGGTCGATTATTGGTCCAGGTAAAGCGAGCACCCTTAAAGGGAATTTCAGTGAGATCAAGGTTTCCCAAGATGGTCCTAAACTCTTTATGCCTGGAATCCAACTAGAATGCCTGCACCATTTGTCAGTGGGCCCAAGGATCTGATTGAAATCCCCAATGCAGAGGCTAGGATCAGATTTCTTGTTCGAGGGTCATGAAGAACTTACGAATTAATTTTTTTTTTCCATTTTGATAGTTTTTATGAAAACCAAGGAATGATTCATGTCTTCAGATTGTTAGAGGATTGGCACCTCAAATATTAAGTATTAAGGTGTCACACATTTGGATGTCAAATAGTATTGCTAACATACTAGAGCACATTCAATTAGTGGTATTATGTGTAGCTTTACAACATATAGATTATGAATTAGGTTAGTATCTAATTTTTCAATAATTCTTCTTTCACTCGCACCACATCTAGTAACTCCAAATCCACCCCAACACTGACCAGTAATCATTCCAATACCCAAAAAATTGCTTGGCATTCGAGAAAATTTGTTACACAATTGCCTCATAGTTTTCTGAAACTATAAATAGATCATGATTTTAAAAACTATGGGTATTACAATGAGATGGACGCAATACTACCCACACTAGGAATGGGAAAATCTAGTGCGGTGGAGGATAGCCTAAATTCCGCCAAGATACGCGCAAGGGGATCGTGGTCTAGGCTCTAAGAGACAGAGAGGTTCACATGAACCATATAAGATAATGGGATGTGCTGATTGCAGGTGAATATTGGACCACATCACGTGATTGTGAGTAGCTACTGGGGATGAGTAAGCCTAACGATCTCTCGTGATGCTGGTGGCTGGGATCCACTACCACACACCTACGCCTATATAAGGTCACATAGCCTTTTCTCCACAGGCAGCACACAAGAGTGTGGCAACTCTGGTTACGCATATACCATATAGTTGTCTCTCTCTTTCTTTATGAGAAATTAGCTTGGTCTCATCCTCTTCTCTTCTATTATTCTTTCGTCATTCTTTCATTGTTTTACTGTGTCACAATCTTAACATAAATTCAGATATATTAATTTCTCCCTCACACAACTACTATGTAAATGCCCCTCTCACATATTTTCGCATATTCAGTGAAATTGAATTAGTTTCTCTAAGAGCTTTACCTATGAAGACATTTTACTCCACATCATTTAGTAACGGACACATTATGAATAGTGTAGACTTCAGCGATTGTGTACTATTTTGCTTTGAATTTCTAGTACATCATGGAATATTAATGATTGAACTATAACTTATTTTTCTGGAAAATTTTAACTCCTGTTTTTTGATATAGTCTTATTTCTCTTACTTCCTTATGGAATAAACAAGTGCCCTTTTAAGATAAAGTTGATTATAACAACTCAAAGGAACACTGAATATTTGCTATTTTACTTCAAATAGATATGAAATTTTATTTCAAATAGAAATGTAATGATTACTCAAATTTGTAGATGTAGGGAGAACGATAAAACCTGTGGTAAATTTTGTACTACCATTTTGACTCCTTTGTATTCTTAGGGCATCTACAATCCATGTCATTTTTACCCTCTCCTCCCCTCAGCTCTCCTCTACCTCCACCTTCCTTCACGAGAGCCCATCATTTTTCCCTCCCCCCTCCCCATCTCCATCCCCCAAACTACAACTCATCTCCAACTCATTTTCCCCTATTCATTTTAATCCATGTAGGGGAAGTGGGAGGGACATATCCATGGGGAAATACCCTAACAATCCCTTACCCATGGACAATTTTTTCCCCATAGCACCCCCTTCCCCATCTCCATCCCCTCATAGAATTGGACTTCAATAGTAATTTTATACGGTTTCACCCCACCCTCTCCCGCCAACTTGGTGATGCTGTTAGGGTGGGTATTCTTAGGGTGAGTTTGGTATGACTTTTAGGACTTATAATTCGACCTTTTAGTTGTTGTTAAAAAAATTCATGACAAAGAAGTTGATAACAAATATGTATGTGTTTAGTGAATTGTTATGCGGTAAAAAATGAAAATAAAACACGCCCTTACACACAAATCTTATTCGCATTTTTGAGATTATATAAATAAGAGGTGAAATTGCACCACAGGTATTCACAATTTGGTTTTTCCAGCAAGTTGGTACTCAAACTCTAAAATTGTTCACCGCAGGTCTCAAACTTCCGAAATTCGTACTGTTAGAAAACGATGCGGAAGCGCAATGCCAAGTTGTTGGGGACCAAGAAGGGGGATTAGACGAAGATGAATATGAAGAACAACACAACGATATAACGTGGTTCACTAGTTTTTAAGCTAGCTACATCCACGGACCAAACGAACTAATTTTATTGATGAGAGAGCCAATTACAATCCAAGACACACCACACATGTCAATAGAAGAGTCCTACACCCATATATAGGCCTAAACTAGTGACTTGTGCCCAAAGCAACGTCCAAACAATTCCAAAACGAACAAGGAAACAATTCCAAAACGAACAAGGAAACAATTCCAAAACGAATAAGAAAACAATCCTTAGCCGCCTTGGACCAAGTCAATTTTCTATGCTAGGATTGAATCACCAAAATCTAACAAATCTCCACCTTGATTCAAACACCCTAGCAACCAATCCAATGCTCCTCATCAATCCAATTGTGGATGCGCCTCCCAATCAAGAACGCCTCCACCCAATTCACCAAATCATTTCTCCGATTGCCATCCGTCTTTTTCAACGAACAAGCCAACTGTGGTTGCACCTCCAATAATCAAACTCGAAGTGCTCCACCCAAATTGAAACGATCAACCAATCAACCAATAGAATATATTCCCAAATTTGCGGTATTAAAATTTCAAGACAAGTTTTATTGACCTCATCCCCCAGGACAGCCCATTGCTTTTGATAAAAACCCGCCGAGTAGCCGTCAAGGCCCGGCGCCTTCTAAGGTGAAATTTGCACCAAAGTTGTCTCAATTTCTGCCCTCGTGAAAGGACAGTCCAGCACGTCAATTTGCTGGTCCGAAAGGCTTCGACTAGTTCCCCTCAACATGCAATCCATACTATGCTGACTCGAGCTGTTTGAGGCAAAAATTTGATTGTAGTAGTTTTCTGGAATTGATACCATCTCGTCTTCATTATTTGTCTAGATTCCTTGCTCATTATCCAACCCCTTTAGTCTATTTCTTGCTCTTCGTATCGTTGCTTTCGTGTGAAAATATTTCGTATTTTGGTCCCCCTTCTTTAACCACTGAATTCTTTACCTTTGAGCCCACATTTCTTCCTAACGAGCAAGGAGTTCTTTAACCTCAGTTTTCAATCGTCGTACCTCATACCAATATGCGGCCACCATGTCCCTTTGTCCCAGATACTCTATGCGGCTGCGAGCTTGCTTTAATCTTGCTCTTACTTTCCCCTAAAACATTTTGTTCCCATACCTTGAAGTGCTATATGGGTCATTATCCAACCCAGGTTGTTGTCTGAAAGGGCTTGACAAAAATCTTCAATCAATTGAGGTTCTACAATTAAAGCCCCCTCAATCTCCCTGGCATTTGTCATGGCATTAAAATCTCCAATAACGCACAAAGGCATATCATCGTCTCTCCTAAGGCGCGAGAGAAGCCTCCATGAGTTGTATCATTCCTCACTAACTGGATCACCATAAAAACACGTGAGATGCCACCAAGACGAGTCCTCCTCAGTTTTGACAAGACAATCGATGCAATATCGGGAACGATAATATAGCGTAACCTTTGTCTCGTCCTTCCAAAGCAACGCAAGTCCTCCCCCCTTGCCACATTGTCCAAAAAAATCTACTGTATACCCCAGTTTATTTATAACATCTTCCATCTCGTTTGTAGAAAATCTTGTTTCCATATTATCTAAATTGGGTCACTTACCTCGGGCGAGGCTTTACAATCTTAGAACACTACGGAGGTTCCCAAGCCCCGTATGTTCCAGCTTAAAAAATTCATTGTACTTGGCGGCCTGTTTAGCAGGCACTGCCATTTATGTAGTTGAGGTATTTAAGGCACCACCGTCCTCTATATCACGTATCACCACTCCCAGCCCTCTGCCACGTTGATTACTCACCCTATTTGTACTTGTAAGTTTAGCTAGTTTCAAAGGCTTGAAACAGCTTGTCTGTTTCGAGGCCTTGAAACTGTTTTCAAAGGTTTGAAATATACTTATTAGTATACAGCATGAACTTAGGGGGAGCTTATATGTTTAATCTTATTCCCACTTCTTTATCTTGATTGTTTGCTCCTTGATGTTGAAAGACAAATCATTTTGTTGCTCTTAACCATTATTAATCCATCTGTTTGAGCAAGTTTTGCAGGGAAAACCAATTTTCTATTTTACAGGGTTACATGCCGAAATTGTGATCTTGCAGAAAAGGAAACAGGATTGTTTGTTTGATTGTATGACTATGCAAAGATTTCTAGACCTATACTCAGCTACAAGATCAAGTCAAAATCTTTGAAGATACTAAGCAACTAGCCGTTGGAAGAGCTGTTAGAACAGTCAAGATACACTGCTGATTTCTAGGGAAGTTAGTTTCCATAATATCCTGGAGATCTCCAATTCAAACTAGCTCCTTAAGAGGGTGATTGATAGAGAATTTTCTAAGACAATCAAAAGAGACACACTCAAACACAATCAGGGATTGACAAGCAACAAAGAAGCGGATTCATTCCTCTTAATCCAAGCATCAAAAGGACACTGCATACTCACTGCTAGACTTTGTCTCAGTGCTATTCATTCAAAACTCTATTTGTATATCATTCAGATAATATTTGTTACATTCTTGTTCTCGTGAATTGTTCAAGTGAACGATAGAGAATTCTTGTTGAATCAGTTAGCTAGAGCAGGTACTAGATAGTTAGTGAGAACCACAAGCTGTAAAAGAGTAAGGGAACTCTCAGTGCTTGAGATCTAGGGCTTAGCTTTTGATTAATAAGAATTCACTTGAAAATCCTACAGGGATCAACTCCCTGAGGTAGATACGAAGGTCAATTGGACTGAACTCTATAAATATTGTATCTATTGCATTCATTTTGTTGTTCCATACTTAGCCAAATTAACTGCACAAAACAGGTTTCAATTCAAGGGTTTGAAACTCATTTCAAGTTGTGCACAAGAGATTCCGGCGGGGAGACCTCCGTGTACACCGTATGTAGGGGATCAGAGATCGCACAGGAAGAGTTGGGTTGTGTGTAGGGAGAGAGTAAGGCAGTAGTAATGTCTGAGAGAGAGACAGAGGTTCGGCAGAGCTTCCGCGTATGGCTAGTGTGTTCTCCTTTGTATGGAAAAGTTAACGTCCTATATATAGCAGAGAACGTGACCGTTGTAGTGTGGTTAATGCTCCCATTAATGGCAGCTTAATTAGCTTAACCATAACGGCACGCTCGTCCGAGTATATAGGGACCGTTACAGCACGTTGTGCGCGAGTACCGGAACCGTTACGAGGTTGACCGGGTTTGACCGGATTGACCGGGTTTATGGAGCTCGTGCCATAAATCTCTCAAAGAAGTTACTAAAGGTCGCGCGCAGGCTTGGCTCGCACGCGACAGGGCTTACTCTAGCCTCCAAACCACTAAGTCCCTACAAGTCCCGTGCAGTGGTATGCGAGGGCTCTGTCTCGCAGCCCCCACATGGATCAGCTCGGCTGGTGATCCAGTGTGTATGGAGCACAATATGGTGTGCTGGATGGTTGCCACGTGGCCAAGATCTGTCAGCTCAGAAAGCACTATCTACATTAGCCCCCTTTTTGCGCGTGAAGACTCATAGCTGTGTAGACTTCCATGCGCGGAAACCAACATACGCGTCGCCGCCACGCACCAATTCAAATACGGGTAAGTTCAGCCCCCGTGCGTGCCATTATGACCTAAAACCCCTAGAGTCGTGCCGTCTGGCCTTTAGGGTTTTAGGCGTGACGTCAGCTTGTCCTGTGATTGCGCGATTCGACGGTGACGGTTGCGATTCGACTACTGAAAGGACGCAACCCTTCATTGTTTTTTGGATAAATACTTTGTATCCCTCATTGTTGCAAAGCATCACTTCTTTCTCTTAAAGTGAATGGTACCCGGAGGTCTTCGAGAGCAGATTCAGATAATCAATCACCAGTTCAGAACTGCAAATCGTCTTCTCCAACTGTGCATATCCAAGCAGGCTTCGCGAAAACAAGGTTGGCCTTGTTCAATTTCTATTTAGAATACCAGTGTAGGCTTTGAACTGTGTTGGATCTGCAAACTCATGATACTTGTGAAGAAGCTTTGATCTTCGAACCCACTTTTGCTTTAATCCTTCAATAATAAGGACTTCGGATGTGGGGTTTTGAAATCACTGATAATGCAACCCTCTAATTTCTGAAATTGATACCAGAAACTGTTCATCTTTCTTTCCCATAGACCTTGAATCTCGAAATTCAAACTGAAGTGTAGCATATTTCTCCCCCCTTTTTTTCTTGCTCTTCCGCAGGAATGGCCAAGACAAACGGAACCAAACCCACCAAGGAGGACGAAGAGATACCCGATCTTCCGCAGCCTTTGTGGCAAAAAGCCCCCTATCTAGGTGGCAAAGATTTCTACCACGCGAGGGTTAAGGCGAAGAAGATGCCTGCTCCTGTCCCTAATGAGGGATTGCTAACACTGACTCCCCCGGTTAACTCAGCCTTGCTCGAGTTAATTGGCTCCGAGGATGTGGTTCGATTGGGAATCGAAAATGGGTACTTCCCCTACGCTGCGATTTCTACCCAAGCTTTTGTTCAGAAACTGGACTACATGGATGAGTGGATTGACCACGTGTTGACCAATCATGCTGCGACCCTTGATGAAGCCGGCGTATACTTCGCTGTTCGTGCTATGAAGGGTGCTGCCGTGAAGCTGGACCAGTCCATGCTTCTAAACCTTCTTTCCCGCTACTCGCCTGCGACTCACACATTCCACTTTGCTGAGTTCGAGGCTGCCCCCACACTCGAGGATGTGCATATGCTGTACGATCTTTCTCCCATGGGGGAAGTGGACCCTTTGAGTCCTTTGAGGACGGCTGCGAAGATCGCTTTGTACACGCAGATGGAGGAATGCCTATCAGAGGTGAAGAAAATCTCCACCCGGTGGACCACTACCAAAGCCCTTCCAAACTGGCAATTGGTTGATACGTCTGCGAAGAACACCTGGAACAAATGGTTGCAGTACTTCTTTCGTGACTATGCGAACAGCAGCATCACTAAGAAGCTTCTGAGTGAGAACCCAGAGGCCAAGAATTACGTGGAGGGTAAAGGCTATCACTTGACCCTTTGTGCTTTCCTCTGTGCATGGTTGTCGAGGTACTTAATTGACGGTCACCCGCATGATGGGGTCTTCTACCATGTTCTGCCGCTTGCTGTGAGGCTCGCCCTTGGCCAGAGAGTCGCACTCGGACCCTTGGTCTTGGGCACGCTGTACTATAGGCTTGATCAGCTGGTTGCGGCCATGAAGGAGTCGCGTGGCCGCCTCGATATACTGACTTTCGTCAACATTTCCTTCTTGACAATGTGGGTCTTCGAGCGATGGCCGTCCTATGCTCCAACTGCTCTTAAACCCGACAAGTGGTGTCCCCCAGGCGAGACGGAGGAGCGTAACAGTGGCAGGGCCGCGAGGTGGTTCGGAGCGAACAATACCAAGTGCGTTTGGAGCCTGATATGCGACAAGCGGAAAGAGTTTACTGCCAGGCCCTATGCCACGCGCATTGAGAACGTGCGATGGTTTCCAAAGCTGTACCCCTCTAAGGGTGTTGTCTTCTCAGAAGAGCTTCTCTTCGAAGAGGGATCGCATTTCCATGAGCGCTATCGCGAGTTCTTTTGCTGGTGTCTGCGAGGTTCTCTTCCTGCCCTCGCAGAGCATATTCGTGAGCTCGCGCCAAGGTATGAGAGGATTACCGTGGATGTTGACCCCACTCGAGTTTCTCCCTAGTTCGGCTTTGATGCAGTGGCACCCTCAATCTGGCCCCAGTCCATTATCAGAGGTTGCTATAAGCGTTTGCTCACAAAGGAGTGCAAGACAGTCTTCATGAACAATCTTCCCTTTGAGCAGCCTGCAGGTACCCGCGAGGGCGGTTGTTCCCAGAACTGGCTCGCATACTGGGTTGCCCAGCAAACGAGGATTGAGACGCAGTCGGCTGCTCAGCCGAGTAGAGCTCCCTTAATCAAGAGAAACTCTTTTCCGTTTCGCCCCAATTGCAGTCTGAGCGAGTCTGAATATGGTTGCTACTCATTGTTGGATCATGAGAACCATTTGTGCCCTGACGTCATTCTGAAGGAAAAGATCTCCGCAGTTAAGAAGGGTGACACGCATGTCATCAGATATAGCGAGGCATTTGCTAAGGTAAGCAATTTTTCGCGTGCATTAAGCTTCTTGATTTCCCCATGCTAATGCCTTTATTCTGTACTGTTTGCTGTAGTGTCATGTGCGGAGATTCGCATCTGGTAATCGTTCCAAGTCGTTGGTTAACACCATTGTTGCCACTAGAAGACAAAAACAGTCGTTCCTACTAGCATGGAGGATAGACCCTGAGGTCGAAACCAGGATTCGCGCAGTCATGAACGCTTTTGCTGACTCGCTGATAGATAATGCTCCGGCCGTGTCTCCACCCAGAGATAATCCGTCTCCTCCAGCGACTGCCGCGCCGAGAGCGAAGAGACCCAGGCAAAAGGGAATTACAATCTCTTCCCCTAGAAGTGCTCCAACTTCCCCTCCAGCGAGGTCCCTTTCTGTCAAGGATAAAGGCAAAGGTCGCATGCCCAGTAGAGCGCGGAAGGAACTCGCAGTTGAGACCTTCGTTCCATATGACCAGGAGGAAGAAGAGGAGAGGCAGGAGCCCAGAGAAGGTGAGGAAGAAGAAGAAAGAACAATTGTGATACATGAGGAAGAATCAGGAGGTACCTCCATCGCGTTTCCCTCATTATCGTAATTCTTTCGCAACTCTTTCTTAAACCAATCGTTTTTTCGCAGATGATGATGATGATGAGACCATCAGTGTCCTTCTGGCCAAGAGGAAAAAGAAGAATGCTCATTCTAGCATTCCAGACGAACCCATAAGTGAGGACGTTCTTGCCGAGTCCAGGAAGACAGCCGCGGAAGCTGCTGAAAGAAGAAGGCAGTGCGAAGAGGAGGAGCTCGAGCGTGTGAGACAGCGGAGCCTCGAAGAGCAACATGTTGACGACTTAGTGCGTCCCACTGACGAGGAAGATATGCTTCCCGAAGAGGTAGCTCCTCAGACTGAAGAGGAGGATGTAGCTCCAGAAGAGGATGCAGCAGCTTTGGAGCAAGCCCAAGCAGACTTTGAAGAAATCGCAGGCGGCGATAAAGGTGAGATCTTCAATCTCGCAGTGACTTATAGAGATGTTATTGTGGGTGTGTTAAAGCATGGTGTGTCAAAGGCTGACATTCGCCGTTGGCTAGTAGGCAAGTGCGGAGAACCTTCAGGTAACCATTTGCGCGATATGCATGCACTAGACCTTAGCAACTTGAAACAGAAACATGACTGGTTTCTTCGCGTCCCAGGTCACGCTTATTTTAAGGACCTGCTTAATGAGGACACACTAATAGGGCATGGTTCCACGTCTTTAGTGTATGACGAAGATACTTCAATCCCACCTTCGCGTGGAGGTGCTTGCTCTTAGCTTTAGTAAACATAGTAAAATAACTTATAATACGAGTTACCTCACACTATCGCATTTTGTATCGCAGAGACTGCTGATGAACCAGTGTTGGAGCAAAGAAGTCAAACTTCTGCATCCTATGTCCCAGTGCCGAGTTCCCATACCGAGAAGCTCGTCGCAGCTGCTAAATACGCAGGAGAGCCTCTTGAGGACGTCATCGAACTTTCTGACGATGCTGAAGCTGACGCTGTGCTAATGGATGAAGATGCCCATACTGGCGCTGAGGAAGTAAGAACAAGCGTGGCTGACGCTTCCGCATCCGAGAGCGTCCCTCGCCAAGCATCTTCGGCTTTCACCTCGCCTCCGGCGATGACTGAGTCGGCGGCACCTCTTCCTGCGTGGAGCTTTTGGGGCTCGCAGGTTGGGAATGCAGTCGCAGCTGGTGCGGCTTATACTCTTCCTCCTAACTATGAGGGATTAGAGCTCGCAGCTAACAGGAGAGCTATGGAGCGAGGGCAGTCTTCGACTGCTCCAGCAATGCGCATTCCTTCTCTTCATGAGATTCTTGAAGGAACTGGTAAGTAGCGATTTTCTGTTTGCATCTCGCATTGTTCATTTGCGGATTTGATAGCATAACTTAGCTTTGACATTGCTTTAGGTTTGAAGCAAACTGATGTGGACTGGCTAGTTCGGATGCGCCTCACCTACCCCCAATCATTTGCGAGATCTCTGGAGATAGGGCCCTTTGACAGGAGGCTGTTTCTTACCGAAGCCATTTGGATTTTGGAGCAGCTGTCTGCGGCCACGCCTGCGACCATTTCTGTCCAGAGTGCCGAATTGCTTTTTGGCATGTGCCAAAATCTTCTTACCAAAGTTCAAGGCAGACTGGGTTTCAGATTTCTTATGAAAAGAGTTACTCTGATTCGCGCAGCCGTAACTTTGAAGCTCGGCCACCAGAACCTCGCAGCTGAAAAGCATAAGGTGGAGCAGCAGAAGCAAAAGGCTGAAGAAGCTATGAAGCTCTATCATGAGATGAATGCCAAGTGCGAGCAATTGAAGCAAGAAGTGGAGCAGGTAGGGAAGCTGAGCCATCAGTTCGCGCCCCATGACTCCTTGATCAAGAATTTGCTTTGACTTTGAATTTGAAAAGTAGCAAGGAAATAGCTGGAACATTAATGTAATGTTGAAACATTAATGTAATGTTGCTAGGGTTTCTCCCCCCTTTTTTTCACAAAAAGATCGACATGCCTGTTTTGCCCTTTTCCGGGATTTGATGGAATATCTCTGTGCATATCTAATTATGACATCAGCAATTGATATTCTGCTTGATTTTCGCGCTAATTTCTCGGAAGATAAGCACGCTTTCCTTGGGAAGTCCATCCGAATCATGACCATCCGTCATTTATTAGGATACGCAATTGAATCGTCGTAGCCTTTAGTAGGGTAATTGATCGTTACCGTTTTTCAAGGCGTAAGTGATTGGCCTTACCCTCTTTTCAAATTCTGTTGACTCATCTTAGCAACTGAAGAGTCTCCACAAGGTCTATATAAACCCTGTCTTTGCCATTTGGGTTCTTCATCCCAAAAATGTGCTTTGCCGTGAGTCCTTACGACTGCTGGCTTCAACGCTTGTTTTTCGAATGTATTGTAAGCCATGTTGGCTGCGTAGTTAGATTTGAGCTTTTTCGTTTGTAAGCTGCTATCTAGACAGATAAATTGTAAGTCTTTTCGACTCATAATGATAAATAGCTTTTGTATTATTTGCTGTGTCGTTGCAACAAAATACAATTTCGCATGCGCGTCGGCATATTCCGCCTTGTATGATGCTATATACATATTTCGCCTTTGCTATCTGCCGTATAAATTCGCAGATGTTTCATTAGATCGTTCGAGATCGTATTTACGTAGTTGTGCCATCTTGGCAGATGGACTTGTGATTTGCTTTCAGATGTAAGTGCGGGTGTTATCTCATCAGATATACCTTTGTAGATCACTTAAGATCATTTTGCACGATATTGCTATCGCATTTGAATGATGCTGCTATTACCGCAGATAGGCTTGGAAGATCAATTAAGATCGTTTCTCGCACGAGTTGCTATCGTAGCAGATAGGTTTTAGAAAATCAATTAAGATCGTTTCGTGTGGGCTGCTATCGTGACAGATAGGCTTAGAGGATCAATTAAGATCGCATTTGCATCGGCTGCTATCGTGGCAGATAGGCTTTAGAAGATCAGTTAAGATCGCATTTGCATGGGCTGCTATCGTGACAGATAGGCTTAGATGATCAATTAAGACCGCATTCGCATAGGCTGCTATCGTGACAGATAGGCTTAGATGATCAATTAAGATCGCATTTCGCATAGGCTGCTATCGTGACAGATAGGCTTAGAAGATCAATTAAGACCGCATTCGCATAGGCTGCTATCATGACAGATAGGCTTAGATGATCAATTAAGATCGCATTTCGCATGGGCTGCTATCGTGACAGATAGGCTTAGATGATCAATTAAGATCGCATTTCACATGGGCTGCTATCGTGACAGATAGGCTTAGATGATCAATTAAGACCGCATTCGCATAGGCTGCTATCGTGACAGATAGGCTTAGATGATCAATTAAGATCGCATTTCGCATGGGCTGCTATCGTGACAGATAGGCTTAGATGATCAATTAAGATCGCATTCGCATAGGCTGCTATCGTGACAGATAGGCTTAGATGATCAATTAAGATCGCATTTCGCATGGGCTGCTATCGTGACAGATAGGCTTAGATGATCAATTAAGACCGCATTCGCATAGGCTGCTATCGTGACAGATAGGCTTAGATGATCAATTAAGATCGCAGTTGTACAAATTGCTATCGTGGAGGATAGCCCATTGCTAACAGTAATAACAAACTGAATAAAGCAACATAAACAGGTAGGAATATGAAGTTCTCATTTGGGAGAACCCTTTTATTATAATGCTCTCATGTGGGAGAGATAAGATTACAATTCTCTCATATGGGAGAGGAGATTGTGTAAATCATAGTCATACAAGACATGAAGCAACGTTATGATAAAACGCATGAAATGAGAGAAGTCAGGGATAGTACTTCTTAATCCAGCGCATGTTGACTGAACTCGGGGTTGAGGTTGTTCCGTGCAACCTTCGTATGCTGCAGTAGCCACTGTCAATGACTTCTGTGACTTCGAAAGGTCCTTCCCAATTGGCTGCGAACTTTGGGTGAGCAGCTTCTCGCATGCAGTGGTCGGATTCGCATAGGCTGCTATCGTGACAGATAGGCTTAGATGATCAATAAAGATCGCAGTTGTACAAATTGCTATCGTGGCGGATAGCCCATTGCTAACAGTAATAACAAACTAAATAAAGCAACATAAACAGCTAGGAATATGAAGTTCTCATTTGGGAGAACCCTTTTATTATAATGCTCTCATGTGGGAGAGATAAGATTACAATTCTCTCATATGGGAGAGGAGATTGTGTAAATCATAGCCATACAAGCCATGAAGCAACGTTATGATAAAACGCATGAAATGAGAGAAGTCAGGGATAGTACTTCTTAATCCAGCGCATGTTGACTGAACTCGGGGTTGAGGTTGTTCCGTGCAACCTTCGTATGCTGCAGTAGCCACTGTCAAAGACTTCTGTGACTTCGAAGGGTCCTTCCCAATTGGCTGCGAACTTTGGGTGAGCCGCTTCTCGCATGCAGTGGTCGGATGCGCGCAGGACTAAATCTCCAACTGCGAAATCTCTTCGCTGGACTGTCTTATTGTAAGCGCGAGCGATCCTTTCTTGATACCGCTTGTTGGTCCTTTTTGCTTGTTCTCGCTTTTCCTCCAGCAAGACTAAGTCATGATCACGTTGATTTTCGTAGAGTGCGTGGAAGGCCAATCTTGCCGAATTGACTCTCACCTCCGCAGGTACCACGGCCTCAGCCCCATAGCATAGTAGGAACGGTGAGGCCCCCGTGGGTGTCCTTGGAGAAGTTCGGTAGGCCCACAGAGCCATTCCTAGAGAATCAGCCCGCTTCTTGTGGTCATCTGCGACCATTTTGCTCAAAATCCTCAACAGCGTTTTGTTGGTCGCTTCGGCTTGCCCGTTCCCCTTCAGGTAGTAGGGGGTGGAACATATTTGCCTGATATTGTACTCCGCTAACTTCGCAGCTACCTGGCGATTAACGAAGGGAGTACCGTTATCTGAAAGAATGGTGTTTGGGATTCCGAACCTGCATATGATGCTTTCCTGGATGAAGTTGACCACGGCTAGCGCATTTGCCGTCTTCAGTGGTATTGCTTCCACCCATTTGGTAAATAGCTCAGTTGTGGTGAGAATAAAATGATTCCCGTGCGAAGTTGGTCGAATGGGACCAATGAAGTCCAGCGCCCATGTGTGAAATGGCCATGGCGTTCCCAATTCATGTAGATCCACAGCGGGAGCTTGCACTAGGTTTCCTTTGAATTGGCACTCCTGGCAGCGTCGTACTTTGGTGCGGCAATCAGCCTCCATCGTGGGCCAGAAATATCCAATTGAGAGGAGCTGCCTGCATAATTTTGCACCTCCTTGGTGTTCCGTCTGATGAGAAAGGTCCATGACTTCTTGTGCTTCTCTGCCGTCTAGGCATCGCAGCAAGTTGCCCTCATGACCTCTTCGCCAAAGCAAGCTTTCTTGTACTACATATCGAGACGCTTTCCTCTTCAATTTCTCAGCTTCTTTTCTCGATTCGGGCATGGTGCCCTGGGTGAGAAAATCAAAGAGTGGCTTCCTCCAATCCGTTTCATCATCGGTTAGAGCGATGAGCAGAGAATCTTTGATTAGTGCGCAACGCTCGCACTTCCCCTGTATCAGGGCCGCGGCTGTTGACATGTCTGGCCAATAAATGCCATATCTCTGAGCCTTCCGATAGATTGACACCTCGCTTTCTCCGCAAGCATGTTGGTGAATCTTTTCTAGCAACAGCTGTCCCTCTTGCTCGGAGACGCATCGCATGAGTATTCCGCCAGGACCCTTGTAGTAGAGGGTGTTATCATGTATGCAGTACCCCTTGGTGAGTGCCCAGCTTTCACTGCTTGTGCCTTCTGAAATAGCTCGTAGGATTGCTTTTCTCCAGTCCGTGTCATCCATGTGTTCGTCGTCGCACGCATCTTCTGTCAATGCCGACGACGTTCGCACTTCGATGGAGATCCTTGCGGGAAATTTGTCTGTACTGACCTTAGATCCCAAGGTTGCCAAAGCGTCTGCATGCCTGTTGTCTGCTCGGGACTTGTGCTCGTACCTCACATCGCAGAATTGTTGTACCAGCTTTTGTACTAGATTCCGGTAAGACAGAAGGTTAATCTCCTTCAAACCGTACTCGCTCGAGGCTTGCTTGACGATCAACTTGGAGTCTCCCATGACCGTCAGATTGCTTACTTCCAAAGCCTTTGCTGCTCGGAGTCCCGCGATAAGAGCCTCATATTCAGCTTCATTGTTAGTGACTGCGAAGTCGAGTTTTGCAGACATCTGTATGACCTCTTCATCCGGCTTGGTCAAGACTATCCCAATGCCTCCGCATTTTCTTGTTGACGAACCGTCGAAATGGAGCGTCCAATAGGGTACATCGATTGCATAGATTTCAGGCCCCTCGAGTTCTTCTTCGATCACGGGCTCGTGGCTGTTGTCGGGGAACTGTGCCAACAGATCCGCTACCGCCTGCGACTTGATCGCTCGCGGTCGTACGCATGTGATATCGTATTGCGAGATGGTCATGTACCATTTCGCCAATCTTCCTCCAGGAGTAGTGTGGGTTAGCAGATATCGTATGGAATCACTTTTGGTGACCACTACTACTTTATGCGACGCAAAGTAGTGTTTCAATTTCTCTATCACGAAGAACAAAGCAAGGCAATGACGTTTGATGTCTGTGTACCTTGATTCGGCAGGTTTCACAATGCGAGAGATGTAGTAGATAGGCCTTTCCTGGCCTTCGTACTCCTGAGCCAAGAGTGCTCCTATGGACCTTCTTGTTGACGTCAGATATAGCAGAAGCGGTGATCCCAGTTGAGGTGCGATCATTATTTTTGAGGACGTCAGCAGATCCTTCAGCTTTCCGAACGCAGCTTCGTGTTCCGGAGTCCAACTGTATACGGCATCTTTCTTGAGAAGGGTACTAAAGCAGTAGGTAATTTCGGCAATCGCCGGGATGAATCTCCGCAGATATGATAGCTTTCCCAAAAATGTCTTCAAGGCACTTTGGTTATGAGGCGGCGTCATGCCAGTTATGGCTGATACTTTCGCAGGGTCAGGCTCGATTCCTTGGCGATGAACTACGCATCCCAAGAATTTCCCTGATGTTACCCCAAATGCGCACTTCATGGGATTCATTTTCAGTTGAAAGCGTTTGCATCTATTGAACACTTTCCGAAAATCCGCGAGGTGATCTGCTTCGTGCTTGGATTTAACCACCAGGTCATCCACATAGAACTCCACTTCTTTATGCATCACGTCGTGGAACAGGGCCATCATGGCCCACTGATAGGTTGCACCCGCGTTTTTGAGACCAAACGGCATCACTGTATAGTTGAACACCCCCACCGGAGTGATGAATGCAGTTTTCCGCGCGTCTTCGGGGTCCATCTTGATCTGGTTGTACCCGCTGAAGCCGTCCATGAAACTGAACATGCGATGGCCCGCTGTTGAATCGATAAGCAAATCAATGTTGGGTAGTGGAAAATCGTCCTTTGGGCAGAAACGATTGAGATCTCGGAAGTCCACGCAGATGCGAAGCTGTCCGTTCTTCTTTACCACTGGCACAATATTGGCCAGCCATGTGGGATGATGATTTGGTTCTATGAATTTGGCATCCAGGAGTTTGACGATCTCCTGTTTGATCTTCACATTAAGCTCCGGCCTGAAGCTTCTTGTGCTCTGCTTTATCGGTTTAGAACCTGGGACGATGTCTAAACGATGCATAGTGATGCTTGTATCCAGTCCTGGCATCTCATCATACTCCCATGCGAACACATCCTTGTATTCAGTTAGGAGCTGTAGCAGTCCTTGCTCTTCTTCGCTTGTGAGGTCCGCACTTAGAAAGACTGGCCTTTTCTTTTCCTCGTTCGGGCTGAGGAAAACTTCCTTTAGCTCTTGCTTTTGTGGCCTGGGCCTATCTTCCATGCATTCAGGTGCTTCTTTGAGCTTCTCATCCGAAGTGCCCTGCATTGGCTTTTCCGTTAGCGCAATTTGCTCGATTTAGTTGATTTGCCCAGGGATATCCCCATGCCCGTGTGAGGACATCCCCGCGCCTTCATATGCGATAGCACTTCTTCCCATTGGCGTAGAAGCTCTTTATCTCCTTGCCTTCGGGGTCATGCTTTGCAATTCTCTTCAGAGTGTACACGTTCTTTCGATGGTATGCGATACGCGGCGCCTCTTCGCGTGTAGGCGGCTTTTCTTTGGCATCTTCCCTTGTCACCATTACTCCCGCAGGTGACTGGTCCTTGATGTCTTCCCAGAGAGGCAAAGGAGTAGGGTTGAATGGTCCCGGTGTTTGCTCGTCCGCCATCTCGGTGAACCACACTGCCTCGCTAAGATGTGCTTCATCTAAGTTGAATGGATTCGTTGAAGCCGGTATCTCGACTATTCTGTCGTTCCAGATAGCTTTCATGACTTGGTGAGCCGTTGAAGGAACCGCGTCGAAGCGGTGAATCCAGGCTCGACCTATGATCATGTGGTATGTAGTGTTCGCATATATGACATAGAACTTCGCTGAGCACTTGATTTTGCCAATCTGAACGCCCAGGCGGATCCATCCGATCGTCATCCTAGAGTCGCTTCCGAATCCCATCAGCGGAGATGGACGCCTGACAATCTTGTGCTCGGGGATCCCTGCTAGCTTCAGTGTGTGGAGCGAAACGACGTTGACCGCTTCTCCTCCGTCTACGAATGCTCGTTTGAATTCAACGCCATTGATGATGGCCGTCACGTACAGAGGCCTCTGATGGCTCGCATCTGTCTTTTTGTCGCTGGTCGAAAAGGTCATGATCTTTTCTGTTGAGCGAGACACCCTGATGACTTTCCCATTGGAAACTACAAGATCCTCCTCGTAGTCCTCCGCTATCCTCAAGATTGCTTTTGTCATATCTGTCCGGCACTTCTCGGAGAAGTTCATCTCGTCGAAGAATCTGCTAAAGCCGTGCGACCCCTTCATCCGATCGGCACGTTCATCTTCTGTGTCCATACTGTAGTCCTCGTCATCATGGACTTCAGCAATGATGGGTAGACCATCCTCTGCGACTTCTTCCAAGTCCACAATCGATATCATGGCAACCTCTTTGCCTTTTGGGTCTTGCTCCGCATGGGCAGGAAGTGGATTGTTGCGTACATCCTTCCTGTGATCACTGACGATCAGCTCGCCGTTCTTCATCTTCTGGTCGAATGTAAACCTGAGCTTCTTACATTCCGCTGTGGGGTGCATGACCTTGCCGTGGTACTCGCACCACTTGGGGTCCCTCACCAACTCCTTGGAGGGTATCTTCTCGAGCGGCGGTAGGACGCCGTCCTTGCGCCACTGCCTACAGAGGTCGCTTGCCTCCTCCACCGAGCATGGCAGAGGTGGTACGTCGAAGTTCACAACCTTTTCTTGTTTCTGGGGTGAAACTGTATTAACCTCAGCTTCGCGTCCCCTCTTGTAACTGAACCTCCCGATTTTGTAGGTAGTGCCGCTCGAAGATCGCTCCGGGGCGTTCTTCTTTTTCTGCCTCTCGACTATAGGCTCGATGTTCTTTGTGCATTCAATTAGCTTTGAAAACGTAGGTGTTTGCAAATTGATGAGCATACATTTGTATTCGTCTCGCATGCACTGCAGGCATATCTCTACGAGCCGGCTTTCGAGCATTGGATCTTTGCATTCCAAGGACTTCGCCCTGAATTTCTTGATGAAAGTGATCCCATCCTCCTCGCGCTTCTGATACATCCGCAAGAGATGGATCATTGTTACCTTTTCTTCCATCTGGAAGAACTTGGTGTAGAACTTCTGGACCATGTCGTCCCAAGTCTTCACGGATCCGGCTTCCAACGTTCGGTACCACTTGTACGCTACGTTCCCCAAATATTTTGGGAATTCTCGCATCAGCAATTTGGGATCAGCTCCGTATGGCCCCATGACATCAATGAAACGCATGACATGTTCATGAGCGTTCCCGTTGACATCCTCGAACTTGTCCCATTTAGGAGCCTTATACCCCACTGGGTTAGGCATGAGATAGATCTCCCGCGGGATGGGTGGATCGTTGTCTAGCTTCGGGATGATGGTATCCGCGAATGATTGGTGAGCCAGAATAGTGTCCATGCGCTTCTGCAGAGACGTCATGCACTCTGGGATGCTTCCCTCAGTAGCAGAAGGAGGGGTTGCTGCAGGCGGAGGCGACACATATGCCGCCGGAGGATTGGGAACATATTGGCTGCTTGCGTTGCCCCAGATCGCCGTTGACGGAGGCAAGGGATACTGCGACGCCGAATTAAGTACCAAAGCCGGAGGCTGAGAAGTATGAGTGGCGAGAGGCAACTTCTGAGCTGTTGACCCCTGAATTGAAGGCAGCTGCGTAGTCGCGGGTGGAGTCTGCAGATTAGGGTTGGGAGGTGTGGCGGACACTCCCAATCCTGGAGCCGTAGGGGTTCCTCCTCCTTGAGAGACGGCGGTGGCTGATGAAGGATTTGGCGCAAGGGTGCCCAGAACGGCCAAGATCCGTTCTAGCTGCGCAGACTGAGCTTTGAGAGCTTTCGCCTGACTTTGGACGGTAGCGTCCAAGGATTCTAGGGTCGGTGCCTCGCCGGGGGTCGTAGGAGTACGGCGGGTCTCCTCTCCCGAGGCAGCTTCGGTGGAAGGCGATCTGTTGCTAACATCATCCTCCTGAGACATGGTTGCTTTTGTTGGTAAGTTCACGTCGGGTTCACCAAAATGTGCTCAAGAGATTCCGGCGGGGATACCTCCGTGTACACCGTATGTAGGGGATCAGAGATCGCACAGGAAGAGTTGGGTTGTGTGTAGGGAGAGAGTAAGGTAGTAGTAATGTCTGAGAGAGAGACAGAGGTTCGGCAGAGCTTCCGCGTATGGCTAGTGTGTTCTCCTTTGTATGGAAAGGGTAACGTCCTATATATAGCAGAGAACGTGACCGTTGTAGTGTGGTTAATGCGCCCATTAATGGCGGCTTAATTAGCTTAACCATAACGGCACGCTCGTCCGAGTATATAGGGACCGTTACAGCACGTTGTGCGCGAGTACCGTAACCGTTACGAGGTTGACCGGGTTTGACCGGATTGACCGGGTTTATGGAGCTCGTGCCATAAATCTCTCAAAGCAGTTACTAAAGGTCGCGCGCGGGCTTGGCTCGCACGCGACAGGGCTTACTCTAGCCTCCAAACCACTAAGTCCCTACAAGTCCCGTGCAGTGGTATGCGAGGGCTCTGTCTTGCAGCCCCCACATGGATCAGCTCGGCTGGTGATCCAGTGTGTATGGAGCACAATATGGTGTGCTGGATGGTTTCCACGTGGCCAAGATCTGTCAGCTCAGAAAGTACTATCTACACAAGTACTTGAAAACTCCCTAGTTTTATTTGTCGTCTGTTTTCTTTCCAAGGACTTGAAACTCATTTCAAGGCCTTGAAATACTTACAGTTGTGCACATATTTCTTTGAAACTAATCTTCTAGCTTAGATTTCAAAAAGTTTCCATACTCTATTCACCCCCCCCCCCTCTAGAGTATTGATCATGTTACCACCTACATTACTGTCTTTCAATTGGTATCAGATCTTGTATCATTGTATAGATTTAACCATCTGGTGATTATGAGTACTGTAGGTGACGGTGGTTTCTCTCAGGAAAGGGATGCTAACGGACCTCCTCTATTCAGTGGAGACAACTTTGTGCACTGGAAAGCCCTGATGAAAATGTTCATCATTGATCAAGATATGGAGTTGTGGACTATCATTCAGAATGGTCCTCACACATTCTACATAGAGAAAGATGGGATTAGAACTCCCAAGACAGAAGATTCACTTTCTGCTTCTGAGTTAGAACAATATTCCAAAAATTACAGAGCTATGAATCTCTTATATTGTGCTTCGAGTGCAGATGAATTCAACAGAATTTTAGGCTGCAAGACTGCTAAAGAAATATGGGACAAATTAGTTGTAAACTTTGAAGGAACCAGTCAAGTCAAGCAGGCAAAGATCAACATTTGTGTTAAACATTATGAACTGTTTAATATGAATGTAGATGAGTCAATCAAGGAAATGCTCAAGAGCTTCACTGACATTGTCAACAATTTGGACTCTTTGGGAAAATCTTTTCCCAATGAAGAGAAATCAGGAAGATCTTGAGAAGCCTCCCCAAAGCCAAATGGGAACCAAAGACTACTGCTATTAAAGAAGGTCAAGATCTATCATCACTTCAACTTGATGACTTGCAGGGAAAAATCCTCACTCATGAAATCTCCATGAATGAAGTTAATGGAGAACTACCAGATAATGTCTAGAATCTGGCTCTCAAGGCTAAAGAAACTGTACCATCTCAAAGCCTTGAAAAATAAGAAGATGATGATGACGATCCCTTTGCTCTCATTTCCAAAGCCTTGACCGGAATTCTAAACAGGGCCGGCCCTATGGGCAAGCAGGCGGTGCGGCCGCTTTAGGCCCCTGGCCGACATGGGTCCATTTTTTATATAGGTTTTTCACATTGTATTTAGATATATTTAATATTTTAATGTATATTTCGTTTAAATTGTACATTAGTTCAGCGGTAATTTAAATTTTTGCCACAAACTTGACACAACTTCGACTCTCCTTGATGACGTATGTGTTTTTTTGTTTTTTTTTTTTTTTGTTTTTAATTTAATATATAAAGAGTTGCAAGGCTATTGAGTACTAATTAAAACCAACACAATGCATCAAAAAAAAATCAACACAATCTATTCTCTACATGAATAACATAAGTATTGCAAGTCTAATTTTTTTTCTTCTAAAACACCATTTTATGTGTAATTTTTTTTTTGGGGCCTCAATTTTATTACCCGCTTTAGGCCCCCAATTGTCTTGGGCCGGCTCTGATTCTAAAGATGAAAAAGTACTTTGGAAACAGGGACTACAACAGGGATAAACACAAATCCTCCAGTAGCAAAGACTAAAAAGGTAAAACTTCTTCCCATGGTAATAAATCTAAAGTAATTAATTTCTTTGAGTGTGGTGATGCAGGGCATTTGTGTAGGGTTTCTATAATGGATACGCAGCGGAATAAACATAAATTAATCCGTTAAGGCCTTCCAAGGATCACAGGAAGAGACAACATAACGATAGTAAAGGATTAGTATCAAAAATACCTTTAGGTTCTTCTTTGAGGACTTCTCACGTGAAATTGTGTTCATGTCTCTATGGATAGTCCACTCATAGGATAAAGCTCTATATTCCTCCATTTCGTGTGCTAGAAATCGGTGGAAGAAGGGAGTAAAAGAATCACACAAAAGAGACCAATGGGAGGCTCGGCCTCCTTTGGCCGACGGGTAGGGGTGGACGAGTCTAGGTGCCGACGGGTAGGGGTGGACGAGTCTAGGTTTCGGCCTAGACCTTGTCTTGCTCTCTCTCCTTGCTTTTTCTCTTCTAGTGTTATAACAATTATGACACTCCTTTTTTAGAATAAACTAGGAGTGCTCATATATATATATATATATATATATATATATATATATATATATATATATATGTGTGAATATATATATATACATATATACATATATATATATAGTTCAACAACTCCTTGTTAACTACATATTAGTCCCTCTCCTAATCATGTCCCTACATGGATTAGTTCCCTTTGCAAAGTAGTCATAATCATGTCTATACATGGATTAGTTCTACTTGCAAACTAGTCCTAATCATGTCCATACCGAATTAGTCCATCTTGCAACTTAGTCCTACTAAGTTTGCAAGTGGTTGCGATTTGATCCTTCTATTTAATTAATCGTATTAATTAATTCTCATGTATAGTTTGATCCATATGGAGTGTGATCCCTTGGGTTACTACTTAGTTGGTAGTACCATTTTACTAACATGGAGCGGTATCTAGCAACACATCCATGCCACCGAACTTATAGGAATAATCATCACTTTGACAAACCTTGTGCAAGTATTGTCTCGTCCTTTTGTCTCTATATCTGGATTGGAAACGAGACATACAAGTCACATGTGTAATCCATAGTTTCTCGATTCTGGGAATAGTTTCATCCAAGCAGATAAAATCAATATCCCATATTGATTTATCTGAGTCTGGCCAGACATTTTATAAGCACCATCCATCGAGTGGCCCATGGATATTTGCTCCCGTTATGTGGGAGGGATAAATTCTATCTACATCACTACCATCTCTAAGATTGCTTCCTATTGTGTCTGATAGACGCCTTTATTGCTACCCAGTCACGGTGTAGCTTTTGATGCTATCAAAACACAATACTCCACAACTAGAGGATCTAGAGGCTTCAAGTCTAAGGATGACAATGCCGTTGTCACTACGAGAAGCGCTTGTGACTTTACATAACTTGTATGTAGACTTCTCGTAAGTGGGTCAATCCAGTATGACATTACTCCTAATGCATACCCATGTGTTGGATCGTGATATCTCCATATCAATCCAACCCCATACTAGTCTATAGTTGATCGTCCTTTTAATCAATATAATTGACTAGGGATATTTAAGAATATGGCGTTTATATTCTAAGAACTTCATTCAATTTAACATACCTCCATATCGATAATGAATCGTAAATCCATAAACGTCGCAAGAAATAGGTGGCCTCTAGGGCATATTTCCAACAGTTCGATCAGAGACTGTCCGCACAAGGAAAGTTTCAGAAGAAAGACCATGAAAGGGGAAAGTGAGCTATGATAGCATCTTGGAGTGACTCAGATTTCTCAAGTGATTCTGAATCTGAAGAGGAATAATCCAACATCTGCCTCATGGCTAATTATGATGAAAGTTCTTAAAAGAACATTGAGGTAATGGTGAACAGTTTGATTTTAAAACCAACAGATGTCCTCTATGACTATCTTAGAACAATGTTTTTAAATAAAGAGGACTATCTGAAAGAAATTAGGACTTTAAAAGAAAAGGTTCATGAGCAAGCAAAAGAAAATTTGAAACTTATTTGTCAAAATCAGAATCTTGAAATTTCTCAGAAAAAGTCTGACGGAGATTTCAAGGCCTTGGAAACCAGTTTCAAAACCTTGAAAACTCAAGTCAAGGAAGTGGTCAAAGATAACTCAATTTGTTGGCTCAAAACACAATCTAAACCTAATTCTTTGAGGAATTTTAAAGTCCGTTCACAAAACTGGTATTGGCTACAATCCAAACTTTCCCAAAAAGAACAACACCAGATTTGTGAAGGCTGGAAACAAAACTTCTCCCAAGTGCCATACTGCAACAGAATTGGTCATGTTAAAATGACTTGTCCTTTTAGAGGAAGATACCCTCACATAATGAGGAACACTTTTCCAGTTCAGCTTAAATGAAAAGTTAGACAGATTTGGATTCCTAAAGGGGTTAGACCACCTAACATGGTTGACCCTCAATTTGAATCTGAATTCCACACTTGGTTTAACAGTTGGGTAAGGTAGTGAATGGTGTTCCATACATATGAGTGGCAAGAGATCTTTATTATCATAACTGAAAGAGTAATATGAAGGATCAATCACACTTGGTAGCAAAGGCAAATGCAACATATTAGGTATTGGTAAAGTTGGTACAATTATGAAAATTTTATTTCTGATGTTTATTTAGTTGATGGCTTGGAGTTCAACCTGCTTATATCTCATTATGTAACAATAGTAACAAAGTTATCTTTGAAAAAGAGAAATGTATGGTGCAAAATGAAAAATCTGGAGTTTGCATCCTCACTGCCTCAAGGTCAAACAATGTTTATACTTTACACACTAACAAAGTTGTAGGAGAAAGTCTGAAGTGTCTCAAGGCCTTGAAAGATGATTCAAAGCTTTGGCACAGAGAGCTTAGACACATTAGCTTACATACTTTGAACAAATGGTTTCTAAAGACCTAGTAAGAGGTCTGTCCCCTATCAAGATCAAAGATGAAAAAGTATACAAAGCTTGTGCTCAAGGTAAAAAAAAATAAGAAGCTCATTCACGCCAAAGAATTTTGTAAGTACTACTAGACCCATTGAACTACTGCATAAGGATCTCTGTGGTCCAATGAGAATTCCAACTCCAAAGGGTAAGAAGTACATGTTAGTTATTGTTGATGATTTTTTTAGATTTACGTGGGTAATGTTTCTTAGAGATAAATATAAATCTTTTCTAAATTTTTAAAGATGTGTAAAGAACTTCAAACTTTGAAAAAACCTGCCTATAGCTTCTATTAGAAGTGATCATGGTAGAGAATTTGATCAACTTGAGTTTTATTTATTTTGTGCTAAGCATGGCATCTCTCACAACTTATCTGCTCCTAGAACTCCTCAAAAGAATGGTGTTGTTGAAAGAAAGAACATGACTCTTGAATACATGTCAAGGGCAATGCTTCTGGAGAACAAATTGCCAAAATCATTCTGGTCAGAAGCTGTGAATAATGCCAACTATATAATTAACAGGTGCTTGATTAGACCTATACTAAGAAGAATCCTTATGATATTTTCAAAGGAAGAAAGCCAAATATCTCTTACTTCAGACCATTTGGTTGTACTTTTTATGTCCACAATATTGGTAAGGACAATCTTGGTAAGTTTGATAGCCAGGAGTGATGAAGGTATTTTTCTTGGTTATTTAGTAAAGCTTATCGAATCTATAACAAGAGAAACAATCTTGTTGAAGAAAGTATTCATGTTATATTTTATGAAAGCTATGATGGTTCTTTGAGTGAAAGTTTTGCAGAATTGGATTTAAACAAGCATGAGTCAGAAGATGAAGCTGAGCCTTCAAATGGTTCCAAGGAAAGCTTGCAGGAAAACAAGAAGAATTTTCAAGGCCTTGAAAATGATTATCAAAGCCTTGAAAAAGAATAGCAAGAAAATCAGAGTGGACAAGCCACTACTTCAAGTTCTCAAATACCTGAGAAGATTGCTGGAGAACCAGAACCATGGACACCAAGGAAAAGATTCAAATATCTCTCATCTCATCCAGTTGACAACATAATATCTGATCCATCCACTGTTACACAAACAAGATCACAATTAAAGAATCGGTGTGCCTTCAGTGCTTTTGTGTCTAATATGGAGCCTAAGAATGTGAAAGAATCATTACAAAAAGCAGACTGGATCATTGACATCCAAACTGAACTCAATCAATTTGAGAGGAACAAGGTTTGAAATCTGGTTCCTCCACCTCAAGATCAGTTTGTCATTGGTACCAGGTGGGTATTCAGAAACAAGTTAGATGACAATGGTAAGGTAATCAGAAACAAAGTCAGACTGGTGTCTCAAGGCTACAACCAAGAAGAAGGTATTGATTATGAGGAGTTTTTTTCTCCTTTTTCAAAGTTAGAAGCAATTATAATGTTACTTTCATTTGCATCTCACAAAAATATGTAACTTTTTCAAGTGGATGTGAAGTGTGCATTTCTAAATGGATATTTGCAAGAAGAAGTTTATGTTGGACAACCTCCTGGTTTTGAAAATGATGAGTTTTCAAATCATGTTTACAAACATGACAAAGCTCTCTATGGTTTGAGACAAGCTCCAAGAGCTTGGTATGAAAGACTGTCAAAGTTTTTACTTGAAAATAATTTCAAAATAGATTAATAGACAAAACCCTTTTCATAAAGACGCGTGAGAAAGATATTCTAGTAGTTCAAGTATATGTTGATGACATTCTTTTTGGAGCTACTAATGACTCTCTTTGCAAAGATTTCTCAAGTCTTATGAGCAGGGAATTTGAAATGGGTTTGATGGGAGAGCTCAATTTCTTTCTTGGACTTCATATACATAAAATGAAGAAAGGAATCCTTGTGTATCATAACAAGTACACCAAGAACTTTTTAAGCAAATACAATATGTCTCAGTCCAAGGAAGCAAAAACCCCTATGAGCTCCTCATTGTCTTTAAACAAAGATCAAAATGGTAAGAGTGTGAATATGAAAGAATACAGAGGTATGATTGGATCATGGCTGTATCTTACTTCTAGTAGACCAGATATCATGTTTAGTGTCTGCAGTTGTTCTAGATTTTAAGCTGATCCTAAAGAATCAAACTTGGTTGCTGTCAAAAGAATATTTAGATATCTCAATGGTACCAAAGACTTAGGGCTTTGGCATCCTAAAAAATCTAATTTCTCCTTGTGTAGCTATTCAGATGCTGACTTTGCAGGCTACAAAGTGGATAGAAAAATCACATCAGGGTGTTGCTAATTTCTTGGAACATCACTGATCTGCTGGCATTCAAAGAAACAGAATTCTATAGCTCTATCAACAGTAGAAGTTGAATACATAGCAGCTGGAGCTTGCTGCTCACAAGTGTTGTGGATAAATCAACAAATGTGAGATCTTAGATTTGATTTCAGAGATATACCTATCAAATGTGACAACACCAGTGCAATATCTATCACTAAAAATCCAGTTCAGCACTCAAGAACTAAACACATAGATGTTAGACATCACTTCATCAGAAATCATGCTGAGAAAGGTGATGTTACTATTGAATTTGTTTCTACTATAATTCAATTTGCAGATATCTTCACTAAACCAATGCCAGATGATAGATTCTCAGCCCTGATATTAGAACTGGGCATGCTAAATAAAGAAGCATTGGTTTAGGGGGAGTATCAGGTAAGTTACAAGGTAAGTATTATGTGGTTTAATTTTTTAAATAGATTTTCAAAGCCTTGAAAATCCTTTCAAATCCTTGATTCTATTTGTGTCAGTGGTATAGGTTTTCAAGGCATTGAAAATCTTTCCAAAGCCTTGAAAACAAGTCTATATACTGTGTAGTCAACAATTTGGATCTTTCAATGTTGGGTGATATCTCTATAAATATTTGCTCAATATTTTTCTTACCTTTTAAAACTTATTTCCTTTTAAGTTAGAATTATATTATTTCCTTTTCCACGTCACACACTCACACAAATTTGAATTTCACTGATTCTGCACAATCTTAAAAAAATTGGAAATATTTTTGTTTCATTTTCAAACTCAAACTCTTCAGTACTTATATCCTTTATTATCTCTCTTTCACGTATCATTTCTACCTCTCTTCTAAACTCTCAAACCCTAATGAGCACCAGAAGAACGTTTGATAGAATCAAGATGGCTGGAGGATCAAAGAAAGTTGCTGACAGGAAGAGGAAGATTGTAGAGGAAGAAGTTCAAACTCTCCGTGATTATTCACGTTCTAGAACCCCAAGTGCATAAAAAGGCTCCTTATCCTCCAAGAAGAAGATCAAGAAGGATTAGACTACAACTTCAAGCAATAAGAAGAAGACAGACAAGTCTGCTACAGAAAAAGCAACAAGAAGAACATGTTGCTAGTCCTAAGAAGGTGAAGAAGAAGAAGAAGAAGAAGAAAAAGAAGAAGCCAACAAAGGAAGAAAAAGGAAAAGGTAAAGTAACTGAGGAAGAACCTAAGAAAGGCACTGGAAAGGATCTTCAGATCTACTCAGAAAAGCAACCATCTCCTGGTAAGAAATCTGGCATTAACAGCAAATGGTTTATTTCTAATGTTGCTAGAGGAAAATGGTTATATGGTTTTTCTTCCAGACGAGTAGATTGTTGTAGCATGATTAGTGTAAATATGCTGAAATCCATGAATCTGGAGTGCATTACGAGATTTAAGAAGCGTGCTATTCGGAAAATCATAAACCCTCCAGAAGTTGCATATCCCAGACTCGCTAGCTTTTTCTATCTGAATATGAAGCAAATTAAACTATAAGCCTAGTGATCCAAACCTAGTGGCTAGTGTTGATATGGAGTTAGATCACTCTGAAATTGCCAATATTTTTGGTTGTCCCAGGAGGTATAACAAAGACAACTATCCAAACAAGAGTGAATCACTTAAATTGGCTAGGGAAGAATTCTTTCTACCAAATGTGTCTACCTCCTCCAAGCAGTTAACACATTATGTTCTTAATTTTGAAGCCAGAGTATTGTTTACTATTCTGATGAGGTGTGTAGTACCTAAGGAGAATTCCAAAGAGTTGATTACAGACAGGGTGTTGTACTTGATGTATTTGATCATGCATGGTTAGGAGATTGATGTTCCGAAAATTGTGATGGAACACATGCTTTACTCCCAGACCAAATATAGAAAGAATCATTTACCATATGCTAACCTAATTTATGCCTTCTTTCAACACCTTGAGATCCCAAATGATATAGAAGAGACTGTTACCACAGGTTTTGGTGTGCTTGATGAGAAAGCATTTGAGAGAATTGGGATTACGAAAACCAGTGAAGGTAACTGGAAGCTGTAATCTGAACTGTCTGAGGAAGAGTTACAATCCAAGAAGTTTCATAAACCCAAGGCCTTTACCTCTCCTTCAAACCTACCATCGCAATCTCAAGACATTGATATGGTATGCCAAAGACTGAATGTTCTAGAGAAGGATATGGAAGAACTAAGGAAAATTAGCATGAGTTCAGAACTGAGTTCAAGCAAGTCAGGTATATGGTTGAAAGCATCTTCAAAAGCATCAATGTGCTTCATGTGGAGGAAGAAGTGTCTGGGTGCAGAGGGATCCAAGAAAGCTGGTTCAACCAAGGATTTGTTCAGTGACCATACAATACAGGATGTGGCTGCAGGGGTGGTGGACAAAAGGAAACAAGTAGCTCAGGAGCAAGGTGATGAAGATCGGGAACAAGATGATGCCGAAATTCTAGACTTAAGAATGTTGATCAAATACTTTGAGAAGAAGACAAAGAAGAAGCCCATTCCAGAGATAGTGACTGCAGCTGCACTCTTAAGGGAGATGCACCCAACCCCCTGAATCTTGTCTCTTCTTTCTATCTTTTTCAAGGCCTTGAATTCCTTTTCAAAGACTTGAAAAATTTCTACTTTTCAAAAGTCTTTACTTTAAAACAATTTCCAGACCTTGATCCAACATCTTCTCATTCTTTTTTTTATGAAAGTCAAAAATGGGGAGAAGAATCTTAGGTTATTTTTTATTTTGGTACTTTTTAGATGGATCTGGTTTAGATCAGTAGGATTTGTTTTAGTGAAGTTTGTTGCATAATAAGTTGGATTATTTGGATATTTTGTGCTACAATTTATATTCTGTGATTACTCTTCTATGCTCTAATGAATATTTCTTGCAGAGAATCAGTCCTTAAAAAGATTGAAGTTTTATCTTTCATCAAGGGTGAGATTGTAAGTACAACTAGTTTCAAAGCCTTGACTGTTTCAAGGCCTTGAAACTGTTTTTAAAAGTTTGAAATATGCTGAGCAATATACTACATGAACTTATGGGGAGCAAGACAAATTATTTTCACCTTGATGATGAAAGACAAATTATTTTGCTGATCTTAACCATTATTAATCCATCTGTTTGAGCAAGTTTTGCAGGAAAAATCAATTTTCTCTTTTGCAGGGTTACTTGCCTAAAATGTGATCTTGCAGAAAATGAAACTAGATTGTTTGTTTGATTCTGTGACTATGCAAAGATGTCTGGACCTTCCTAACATACTCTACTACAAGAACAAGTCAATATCTTTGAAGCTACTGAGTAAATAGCCATTGGAAGAGATGTTAGAAGAGTCAAGATACAAAAATAATTTTTTGGGAAGTTAGTTTCCAGAATATCCTGAAGATCTCCAATTCAAACTAGCTCCTTAAGAGTGTGATTGAGAAAGAATTTTCGAAGACAATCAACAGAGACACACTCAAACACATTGAGGGATTGACAAGAAACAAATAAGCAGATTCATTACTCTCAACTCAAGCATCTAAAGGACATTGCATTCTCACTACTAGACTCTGTCTCAGTGTTTTTTTTCTGAAGTCTAACTGTATATCATTCAGATAATACTTGTTACATTCTTGTTCTCGTGAATCGTTCAAGTGAAAAATAGAGAATTCTTGTTGAATCAGTTAGCTAGAGCAGGTACTAGATAGGTTAGCTGTAACAGAGTAAGGGAACTCTGTGTGCTTGAGATCTAGGGCTTAGCTTTTGATTAATAAGAATTGAGTTGAAAATCCTGCAGGGATCAAATCCCTGCGGTAGAGACGTAGGTTCAAGTGGACTAAACTTTATAAATCTATGTGTATCTTGCATTCATTTTTATGTTCCATACTTAGCCAAATTAACTGCACATGTTTCATTTTAAGGGTTTTAAAAACATTTCAAGGCCTTGAAAACTCTCTAGTTTTATTTGTCATCTGTTTTATTTCAAAGGACTTGAAACTCATTTCAAGGCCTCGAAATACTTACAGATGTGCACATATTTCTTTGAAACTACTCTTTTGGCTTAAATTGCAAAAAGTTTCCATACTCTATTCAACCCCCCCCCCCTGTAGAGTATTGATCATGTTTTACCACCTACATTACTGTCTTTCAGTACTCAACCTTCTGTCACATTGCTTATCTTTCGGATTCGGATTCAAGCTTGTATCTTGTAGCTTTCTTTTGGCGATTGTTTCCTTTGCCCTCTGATCTTTGACTTCGCTGCCATAATCCACTATTCCCTTCCATATGTTGTCACAGAACCTTTTTCTTCACTGTTAAAATTCTCCAGGAGGTTGTCAAAGACCTGTGCTTTCTTTTGCTGACTAATTACCTCTTCATTGTCTTCGTTCATCTCTGATCCCTACTATGAAGAGGTCTTCTGCTCCCCTTTATTAATTTCTCCACTGGAACTTGTCGCCTTCCCCGTACTCTCATTATCTTTCTCCCCAGTCCTCTTGTCTGCGTCTCCAGCATCAACTTTCCAGCTACCACTGTTTTTCTTCCTTGCTGGTGGCTTTAGAGAAGATAAGAGCCATAACCGGGGAGTTGCCTGGTTTCTTGAAGGGGGCATGCATCGCTATAATGAGAAATACAACCGCACCACTCGCAAACATGCGGGATGTGTTCGTATTTGTAATGGATCCACTTTCTTTCACCAAGCACGTTGATGAAACGACCTCTCCAGAGAGGTTTTGTAACGTCAAGCTTCACTCGAATGCGGATGTAGTCACTCTCGGGTCCTGAGAGAACTAGATATTGGGAATGGTCTCGAAAATACTTATCTTGTCTCTATTGATCCAGATCTTCTTGAAAAACCAGCTTCATCGCCCACTCTTGAACAACACCCGGAGTAATAAAGGAGCCAACAAGACAGTGCTTAAACTCGTTGATAGCTTCAACACAGAAGCTTTCTTCAAACTCGAACGTGTCCTCCTCTTCAGCCGTGTATGGTCTTTCTAGATGAGCCCCACCCCCCATGGTCGTCATCTCGGAAGTACTGTTGTCGGCCTTCTCCATCGTCGCTGCAAAACTGGGGTTTCGCTCTTCTCAGAGCACTAGGTCAAAATATTTTTTCAGTCATACTTTATTGTTTTGTTAAAGAAAAGTATGTGTGGAGTTATGAAATTGTGAAATAAATTTTATAATAAATTTGATAAAAAGGTGAAAGACTTTAAGATTGGTGAATATTTGTTAATAAAAACGTATTTCATATATTGAAATGATGTAAAAATATTTAGTTTAGATGAAAATATATGACACTATCTTACATATTTCTAATTATTAAATTAACATAGTATTATTTTGGGTCAATTACTTATTCACCATCTCCAATTTGGAGTAATAAACTAATAATCCATCTACAACTTCCAGTTTCAAATCCATCTTATTACCACCCGTAGTTTATAATTGTTAACAATCAACAACATGGGAAGTTTCCATCCAAAATTTTCCGTTAGTTAACGGATATTAAGGGGTAAGTCGGTCTAATCAAAAAAATATGAACAGATAGAACACAACCACCTCCAACACCGAAATACCACCATCGCCGCCACCATAAACCCAGGTACCGGCGACCGCCATCCCCACCGTCGCTGCTGCAACCACCACCATTACCGACAATAACCACCACCCATACCTTCACTGCGACCTCAAACCCAAATGAAACCTAATCGATCCAAACATTCCTTGTCTTCACCCAACACACCCACCTACATGGGTTCCGGGAGACAGAGAAAGAGATGCAGATCAACATCCGTACCAAAATCATCGATCTCCAACCCATTACATGTACACTAAAATCAACCGAATCTGATTGCAGACGCAGGGGAAGCCCATACCAGTTTGTAACCACATCAATTCCGGCGAAGCCATCACCCCAACCGACGGACCCAAATCCCAATCGCCGAGAATCAGACCCAACCGGCCTTCCTTCCTCTCTCGCCGCAGCGAACATCACTCCCCATCTTCAACCCACATCGAACCCTACCTCAAATCTAGCCCAAATCACTCAAATCCCCTAATAACACCAATAATCACAGAGAGGTAAGAGAGATAGAGAACGTGAGGGAGCAGATTGAGAGAGCGAGGTGTCAAGAAACGAGAGAGAGAAGAGACCTCCCGTTATTCTCCTCCTCTCGTATCTTCTTCTTTTTTTCATTTTCTTTATTTTTTTTCCTTTTGTTTTGGTCATTAGATTTTTTCTTATTTTTTTTTTGTTTTTCTTTAGATTTCTTTTATTACTTGCATGGACGATTGTAACCTTGACGGAGTTAATTTTTTTGATAGAAAATCCACCCAGTTTTTAAATGCTAACAATTACAAACAAGAGGTGTTAATAAGAGATATTTGAAACTGGGGGTGGTAAGTGGATTATTACCCCAAACTGGAAGTGGTGAATAAGTAATTGATCCTATTATTTTTTAACTTTTTATTAATTTGTTAGTAAAACTTGCTATTGTAGAAAATTTCAGATGTGAATATGAGTGGTAAAATATATTTTTTTATATTATTCTATCCAATATGGATGAAAAGTTAACGAAACCTGACAAGATGGTCTTTTACCCAATGGGCTTAGATGGCCTTTTACATGGGTGGGTGGGTTTTTTTCCAGGACCCCTGTAAACAAACAAAATAACTGATAGCGCCTTTTAGGAGCTATAATCTTTAGCATTTACCACATATTAATATGTATTTGGAGAGTGATTTGACCCTAATGTTAGAGAATATGAGTCGTTTTATCACTTGTTGCTCACCATGTGTTATATTGTTAGTCCGGGCGTTTTCTATACATATTTCATTGTTATTGGTCAAATATAATCGCTTGGTATGTTTGTTCATGTTGTCTTGGAAGGAACGGATGCTAATCGATTGATAGGAGTCATGGAACGAACTTCAGAAACAAAGGGAGCTCAAGTGGATTCAAGAGAAGCCGAATTGGAGGAGCTTGGATGACCAGTTTTCACTATTTTGGTCCTATCTGGAGTTCTACAATTAATTTGGGAGTGAGACCTGTGCCAAATGAAAGTAGACTCAGAGAGCTTTCTAATGATAGGTCATGGAGCTTAATCCGAGTTCGGACGAAGAAGTTATGGCCCGGGGAAGTCTGGAGCAGATTTCAGGGGGCTATTGTGAAATTACTGAAGACTTCTGCGGGTTATGATAGAAGGACGACCTAGGGGGCGAAAAAACACATCATTCACGCTCAGGAGAGGCAAGGACGAAGGAAGAGAGGAATACTTCACCATTGGAGAACCTAGTTTGATTCCTTCTTTTTCTTTCTTAATCAAATTCATGGAGAAACTCTTTGCTATTGTTTATTTTATGATGAGTAGCTAAACTTTCATATCTAGGCATCTCATATGAGATCATAGGGTTCATGTAAGCGAATATTTTCCGCATTGAATCTAATTTCATGTTTTGATGATTTCTACTATTAAGTTGTAGTTTCTTGATTCCATTAGTAATCCTAGTCTATTGACACGAGTAGGAGATGAACTAATGGTCACGAGCTAGGGTTTTATTCATTAGATGATTCATGATTAATTGTTATTGCGTTCTAAACTAATTGTTCATGTACATAGTGAGTGCACGAAAGTGACTTATTCTAGCTAGATGATATGAACATCAATCCCAACCATTGATACCGACAGGACAATTGTTAGGATTGGCCATTGTGGGTAGGATCAGTAGGGTTATTCAGCTGTTTTGTGATACGGTGGACCGATAGAACCTGTTAGTATATCACTAGAGAACCTGCTAGACCGGATCGGTAGACATAGGAGGACTGAAAGGACCCTAGGTGAACCGTGACGTGAAAAGACCTAAGAGCGAGAGGAGATGGTTAATGCTAGTCCCCGGCTTAGTTAGGCCGAATTAACGTTTTATTCAGATTATCCGGAAATCGTTTACAGCCCTGGGTGATCTACGAGATTTCCTAGTTTCTCCATTAATCGATTAAGACTTCTTCTTACTTCACTTTTCTACTATTTTAGTCATTACGTACAACTACTTGTTTTGGGGGGGCAACCTTACAACTCTCAACACTTTTTACCGGTTACTTAGTAAACGCAATTAATTCGTTAGTTAAAGCTTGTTACGAGTTTGTCCTTGTGGGATTCGACAACCTGAGTATTAAAAATACTCACTCTTTATTACTCGACCGTGCACCTGCGTACACACGTAAAAATACGTGTCAAGTTTTTGGCGCCGTTGTCGGGGACAAAGGTTAACAAGTTTTAGTTAGCAATTAGTTTAGTTTACTTTTTATTTTTATTTTGTTTACTCTTTGTTGCCTCACGGGTTTGCTAGTGTTCTTTCTCAGTAATCGATGGCAGAGGGACAAGAGTCGAGCAGCCCTACCCGAGAACAGCTGGAAGCTAGGTTAGCTAAGATGGAAGAGCAAGTACGGGTAGCAATATCCTCAATGCCCTACAACCGCTATGGGAAGGCAATCATCAAGGGATTCGAGGTGAACCTGAAAAGAACTGATCCGACAATTGTAGTGCCACCAGTTCAGGCTGAGGATTTTTGCCTAAAGCTGAAGGAAATTCAATTTGTGAGGGACGAGTTCCCATTCGCGGGCACAAAAGACGACGATCCTCATGAATTTATTGGGTAATTTCAACATTATTGTACTTATACCCGCTACAAGGGAGTCATTGCCGAAACACCTAAACTGATGATGTTCCCTTATTACCTCACGGGAGAAGCTGAGGAATGGTTGGACTCGTTGCCATCCAACTCCATCAAAACTTGGGAAGAGTGTGTCTCGCAGTTTATGGTTATATTTTTCCATTCTCCGGGATGATTCAGCTACAGAACGAGATTTGGAATTTCAGACAACAGGAGAATGAATCAATTGTCCCAGCATGGGAGCGCATCAACCTCTTGCTACAATTCTGAGAATGAAGTCTTCGATTCTGAGAAGACTCCGGTCGTCCCCCAATCAAAGGGAATGACTCCGCCAGCTGAGGAGGTGACTAATGAGGTAACTCCACCCCTTTCTTCTTCCAAGGATCTCCCTTTTCTAGTGCGTAGCAGGAAGAAGAAAGACGACTCTGAGGAGTATAGTCAATTCGTATCTATCTTCTCCAAACTGCACATTAACATACCACTCATTGAGGCAGTCAAGATGATGCCTAAGTATGCTAAATTCATGAAAGATGCAGTGTTGGGGAAGAGAGTTGTTGATGACTTTCAGACTGTGGACTTGACTGAGCAGGTTAGCTCATGTTCCTTGCATGGGTCACCTCATAAACAGAAGGATCCAGGCAGCTTCATGATTGAAGCTACTCTAGGGTGAGCCTACACTGGACAGGCCTTGTGTGACTTGGGGGCTAGTGTCAATTTGATGCCACTCTCGGTATTTCAGAAGTTAGGTGTGGGGGCGCAATCCACCTGTATCAATCTGCAATTTGCAAATAAGTCATCAAAGAAATCATATGCGGTGGTTTAAGATGTCTTGGTGAAGGTGGGGAGTCTCATCATCCCAGCTGATTTTGTCATTTTAAATATGCCGCCAGGAGACATTCCGATTATTCTAGGTAGGCCCTTCTTGGATACCGGTCGGACATTGATAGATTTTGAGAATGGAGAGTTGATCATGAGGATCAACGATGTGCGCGAGACTTTTAAGGTTTTCAATCCTACTCTCCAACAGTCTCAGGGGCAGTCCGCGGTTCCACATGTCGTGCATGGAGCGCTCCAATTCCAGACGTGACAAAGGATGATCCACCTGATCCTAACATAAAAGAACAAGGTTGTTTGGAAGATCCTGTAGAGACCACAAGAGGATGGGGCACGTCGTTCCAATCCACCTTTCTAGGTGGAAGAGGTAAGTGGGTCGGGCCGTCGACCTTAAATTACAAGCGCTTCTTGGGAGGCAACCCAATGTAGAGTAGGATATTTGCTATTGTGTTTAGTTTTTGTATTTAGTTCTCCACACTTGATTGTGAGAGACGAGAGAGAGCGGTTTAATATTTTCCATGAGTGTGCAGGACACAGGTACCGAAGAACCCTTTGGATTCCCCTTCTTGATGCACGTGCACTACATTGCACGCAAAACGAGACACAACGAGCAATTTGCTAATAGAAGCTTGGAAGAGAGGCTACTCGAGGTCGAGGATTAGCTATTCACTAATTGGGTATATTGGCAGCTAGTTTTGGCCCGAATTCGTACACATCGGAATCTGGAGAGGGATGAAAGAAAACACAAGTTTAACGAGGCATGATTCTTGCGCTAGAGAGAAATTTTGGATATGAGATGAAAAATTCCCCGGACTTTGGGAATTTTTCAGTCAACATTGGATTTTACATTCAATGACGAGTCCGTAAGCGCGAGAATTGAAGGAATCGGGCACCGGATGAAGAAGCTAAAGCAAAAACAAAAATCGGTAAGTTCCAGGGCATTTGGGCCATTGATTTCGGCCTGAAATGATTTCATTTCGGGGCGAAATCCACTGGTATCGGGCCGAAATGAAAAGGGGTTCTGTTTTGAAATTTCAAACCATTTCGGGCCGAAATCAAACCCATTGCGGGCCGAAATGGTCTGGACACCTCTTTAATTGGGGGCATTCTGGGTATTCCGGAGCTACTATTTAAAGGTAAAAATCGGATTTTTAACACTTCCAACCCCAATTTCGGATCAAAACAGTCCTCTTCATCTTCTTCCTCTCAACTTCTCAAGAACACTCACACACACAAAACCCTAAACATATCCAAATCCAAAAAAATTTGGTGGGTCTTGCTCCTTGCAAGCTCGCCATCAACATTAACTCTTGGAGTTTTGAGAGATAGTGCACGGTTTGAGTGTGGTGGAAAACAAAGAGGAAGAGCTCCAAGAACAAAAAAATTCCGATTCGCATACTTGGAGTAGGATTTGGCCTTAGCTCAAGAAGAGACTTGTGACGGGGACACCGAGGAGCTTAAGGAGGTACTCTTGCCTTCACTTGCTCGTGTTTCCGAAAAAGTTGGTGCAATTTTCTCTCTCTCGGCTTTAATTCTTGCTTAGGCACTCTTAGGGCTTAATTTTCTTGAAAACTTTTACTTGCTCATACTCGGATTGTTGGATACTTGTTTAGTTCACTCTAGAACTCACGTGCACTCACTCCGACTAGACCCACCGGCCCTACACTTGGGGTGCCGAGTCCTCTTGATTTCACATTCTATTTCGTTGAGGACAACGAAGCGCTTAAGTGTGGGGGAGTTTAGCTATCCGCTAGTTATCCATTGCATAGCCTTGTTACATGTAGTTTAGTGAGTCGAGTTTGCATGTAGGTTTTAGTCGGTTAGATATGTATCTGCATGTGCACTTTTATTTAATGCATTGTATATTATTGTTGCACTTTTATTTATTGAGTCCACCTACCCTTTGTTGTTGGTTAGTCGAGTTGGCCAGTTACATATAGTGTCGAAACAACAACAACACAACAACAACAACAACAACAACAACAACAACAACAACAACAACAACAACAACAACAACAACAACAACAACAACAACAACAACAACAACAACAACAACAACAACAACAACAACAACAACAACAACAACAACAACAACAACAACAACAACAACAACAACAACAACAACAACAACAACAACAACAACAACAAGAAAATTCTAAAATTGAAAATTTTTTAGAAAGGGCAATTGAAAAGAGTAAGCGTGGAGAGGGCTTAATGATAGTATTCCCTATGTAGTATGAAAATCTGAGGTGAGGTAGACGTAAGAATCTGGAGTAGGAAGGCTATAGGGCCAATGCACTCGAGAATTGTGAGTAGCTGTCTCTCAAACTAGTTATCCTACTAGCGCTACACCACCGTCACTTAGTTAGTCGTCAACCCTCCTCGTAGTGGCAACGGAACAGCTGTGCGAGTGATTTTTATGGGGACCTCACGTCCCGTTTCCATCGCCTAGGTCCACTAGTTACCCCAATTTGATCCATCTACCCGTTTTTATTCACAGGCTCAAGCCTAGGAAGCCATTCCTTGTGACTTTCATAACTAGTTAGAATGGTCCCTTCATATGCCTCATGATAGAGGGATTAGGGAGGTTCGTGAGGGTGAGCTGATATTATACATCTTGAGTGGATACTCTTACATGTCATCTTTTGAGGGGATGTGAGGGTGAGATAGAGACAGCATGCACACTTCGGTGTGGCGGTGAGTCGTGTCCAAACATCACGATCACAGGTGGAGTGTCGTAGTGCATGACATTCTTTCCGCACGATATAGGGTGGGGTTGGTTAATCTTATAGGAGGACGTGCTTGTGCTTAATTTATATTTTCTACATCTTAGGTGATGAGGAGGATTGGTTGGAATTAGCACGTGTTACATTGACTACCGGGTTCGTGAGATGTTTTACATTGAGTGTGGGGGTGTCGACATATATTGATTACATCATTGATTTGACACATTCCACCCCCCACGTTATCTATTGTGATATTTGATCACCTTGGATATTGTTATCGTTTTGGTGGCTCCATGTGCTTATTGTTGAAATTAAAAAAAAAAAAAAAAAAAAAAAAAAAAACACAAGAAAAAATAAATTGAAAGTGAAATGGAATAGGGAGCTGGAAATTACAGTTCATGAAGACTGAGGAGATGATCACTTCTTCACATTTGTGGCCACGAGAACGGCGTTGCACCAAGATTGAGGGAATGAGGGCCGGAGTAGTAGATTCGGTGGGGCTCCTTGGATTTTGGTGATAGAGTGTGAGAATTGGGTTTTGTGAGATATATCATGACGTCTAGGACTGCGCTTCCAAATATCAAATCATACCCGTCGTAAGCCATCAACAATTGAAACCCATGGATAAATAGCTCGGATGGTAGGTTGCTGGGGATACGTTGATGAGTGTGCAGAAGCAACTTATTGAGTGTTCGTGCCCATTCTGTCTGACGAAACTGGCAGCAAGTTCTACCGATCACCGAAGTTATAGAATCTCCAAGGGAATATGAGAGCCTTATGACATGTCAGTTTGTTCTTTGAGGATGCCCAATCTCTAGCTAACTGAAAAGAAAAAAAATATGTTCTTTGATTCCTTGCATTGTACATACTTGAGTTGCACTGTACATATCATGTAGATTGCATAGTCGTGTCTTTGTGTATTGAGTCATGAGTTGTGTTGGATAGCGGAAAGTGAAGTATGCAAAGAGGTGGGGTATGCATTGGTTTGGTTGTTATGTATGCAATGTCTCAAGTGTGGGGGTTTTGAGCGTCATTGTTTCTCGAGCGAGCAAAGAGTAACTGTGGGGGAGTTTGATAGCGCCTTTTAGGAGCTATAATTCTTTAGCATTTACCACATATTAATAGGTATTTGGAGAGCGATTTGACCCTAATGTTAGAGAATATGAGTCGTTTTATCACTTGTTGCTCACCATGTGTTATATTGTTAGTCCGGGCGTTTTCTATGAAAATTTCATTGTTATTTGTCAAATATAATCGCTTGGTATGTTTGTTCATGTTTTCTTGGCAGGAAGGGATGCTAATCGATTGATAGGAGGCATGGAACTAACTTCAGAAACAAAGGGAGCTCAAGTGGATTCAAGAGAAGCCGAATTGGAGGAGCTTGGATGACCACTTTTCACTATTTTGGTCCTATCTGGAGTTCTACAATTAATTTGGGAGTGAGACCTGTGCCAAATGAAAGTAGACTCAGAGAGCTATCCAATGATAGGTCATGGAGCTTAATCCAAGTTCGGAAGAAGAAGTTATGGTCCGATGAAGTCAGGAGCAGATTTCAGGGGGCTATTGTGAAATTACTGAAGACTTCTGCGGGTTATGATAGAAGGACGACCTAGGGGGCGAAAAAACACATCATTCACGCTCAGGAGAGGCAAGGACGAAGGAAGAGAGGAAGACTTCACCATTGGAGAACCTAGTTTGATTCCTTCTTTTCCTTTTTTAATCAAATTCATGGAGAAACTCTTTGCTATTGTTTATCTTATGATGAGTATCTAAAATTTCATATCTAGGCAGCTCATATGAGATCCTAGGGTTCATGTAAACGAATATTTTCCGCATTGAATCTAATTTCATGCTTTGACGATTTCTACTATTGAATAAGTTGTAGTTTCTTGATTCCATTAGTAATCTTGGTCTATTGACACGAGTAGGAGATGGACTAATAGTCATGAGCTAGGGTTTTATTCATTAGATGATTCATGCTTAATTGTTATTGCGTTCTAAACTAATTGTTCATGTACTATGTAGTTAGTGAGTGCACGAAAGTGACTGAATCTAGCTAGATGATATGAACATCAATCCCAACCATCGACACCGACAGGACAATTGTTAGGAGTGGCCATTGAGAGGGGGATCAGTAGGATTATTCAGCTGTTTTGTGATACGGTGGACCGATAGGACCCGTTAGTATATCAGTAGAGAACCTGCTAGACCGGACCGGTAGACATAGAAGGACTGAAAGGACCCTAGGTGAATCGTGACGTAAAAAGACCTGAGACCGAGAGGAGATGGTCAATGCTAGTACCCGGCTTAGTTAGACCGAATTAACGTGTTATTCAGATTATCCGGAAATCTTTTACAACCCAAGGTAATCTACGAGATTGCCTAGTTTCTCCATTAATCGATTAAGACTTCTTCTTAGTTCACTTTTCTACTATTTCAGTCATTACATACAGCCACTTGTTTGGGTGTGTCAACCTCACAACTCTCAACACTTTTTACCTGTTACTTAATAAACTCAATTAATTCGTTAGTTAAAGCTTGTTACGAGCTTGTCCTCGTGGGATTCGACAACGTGAGTATTAAAAATACTCACACTTTATTACTCGACCGTGCACTTGCGTACACATGTAAGAATACGTGTCAATAACGAAAGTATAAATTGTTTAAAAATTGGTTGTTCCTTTGTAAAAAAAAGAAATCGTAGTATTATGATATTTCAAATTTAAAAGAAAGTTATTTTTATTACAAATGAATGATTGACCGGATCTTAAAAAAACATCAGAGAAATATTTATTTTATTTATCAAAAGAAAAAAAACATGTTCTTAAAAAAAAGAAAAAAAACATCATATAATGAAAACCTGACAAAGGAAAAGTGTCGACGTTGAAATGAGGGAACGAAGGCGGCGATGGCTGAGGACAGCGACGGTGATGGTCAAGGACAGCGGCGGCGATGGCGGAGGTCCGATCCAGGAATCCCTAAGGTAAGTCCGCCGACCAAATTGACTTCCAGGATGGTCGGACGAACACGATGGCTTCACGGCGGAATCCACCGCCGACAAGGAGGAGGATGACCTTCGTTTCCTATACTGCGCGATTTGAGTTTCGCCGGAATCTATGGAGACTAACGTCGGCGACTTTGATTTTCAATTTTGATCCTGATTTGTTATTTTTTTTCACCGGCAACGAAAGATTTCCTTAGATGATAAACGATTAAAAAGAGAAAGGGGCAAACCACTGAGAAAGAAAAACCAACCGATATACCTGCAAACAAGCCAAATGCCTCACCAAACAACTACTATCCTAGTGGGCTATGCTCTATGGCACCCACTAAACAAACCCCAACTCAAACAAAACAGGCCCATTGACATCCATAGCCTCCTATGCCCACTAGCCAAAGAAATGCCCAAAAATGCAACCCAAGAAACAAACAAGCCCAAAATACATAAAAAGAACAAAAGCCCAAAAATAATCCCAAAATCAGCATAAGAAACCTAAAACTCCTCCACGACAGCAGCAGCTTCTTGCTCGGAAATGGAGGCCGTGAGGACGGCGGATGACAGCGGCGGTGCTCAGCGGCGGAGGCCCTTATCCTTGAGGGGACCATCCACACGGGGGACGGGGAGGGGAAACGAAGGCTGCATCGGTCGAAGAGGGTCGTCCTGCTCCCCAAACCGGCGAGACGAAACTGGGGGGAGGGGGATGGGGAGAAGGACGAGAACCTTTGAAAGATGTAACAATGAGACCCACAATGACCTGTGGAGGGGAAGACGAGGGTTAGGGGCATCCAGTGAGGGGGAAGAGGGAGGCGGCGACTGGGCAGTAGAGAGGAGTAACGAGGTCGGAGTTGGAGCCGAAGGTGCAGATCTAGTTCGGCGGAGGGCAACCTGTCGGAATGAAGAGGGTTGACGACTAGGCTAGCCGGAGAGAGGAAACTTTGGGAAGCGGCGGCGGGGTAGTTGAAATGAACAACAGAATCCCCTCGTCGAGGTGAGGGGAAAGCAATCAAAGAGGAGATATCGACTTCGATTCCGGAATCCCGGCGGCGCACCTGAGATGATGAGAACCGGTAGGGTCTAACCCAGTGGAGAACCGGCGGGGAGCAGAAGGCTAGTGGAGGCAGAACGCAGTAGGTGTCGCGACGGTGGGTGGCAGCAATGTTGATTCAAAGACCCTTGAATGTGTTTTGGATGGTAATTGTTTTGAGTGATGAAAGACAAAGACAAAGACAAAGACATAGGCAGCAAAGAATTTCAAATACTCCAAGGCCTTGAGATACTGACAGAGCTTCAAAGCCTTGAGGGTTATTCTTGTTCTGCTGAATTTTCTAACAAGTTTGTATTGCAGATTGGATATCTGATTATGCAGATCAGGGTTTTGCTGAATATATTCTTGTTTTACATTATCTACATGTCTAACACAATTGCAGATGATCAGAACAGGGAGAATCAAAGTTTTCAGGACTTAACTTTGAAAATCTGTGAAGCAGGTTCAGAGCTTCAAGGCCTTGAGATGTGCCTTGAGCTGCTAACAGTTTTTACAGAATTAAGTTGATTCTTTCTTGCAGTTTTTGATTCTTATTATTGTGATTATTTATTGACTTCTAAGAGTCTTAAAATTTTTTATCATGATTTATATGTTTCAAGAGTTAATCAGATTACTGTTCTAATCTTTTAACCAGTTTTATCAGAAACTGGAAAACCAAACAGTCATAGTACTGTTATCTTTCTGGATTTTGTTGTTGCAGTGTTTTAATGTTGTTGCGGGTTTGTTAAACGTGCAAGAGAAATCTCAACAAACTCCAACGGATATCCACTTAGAGCTGTTTGAATTTCAGTTGAAAACATAAGGAAGATTTGTAGGAACTGAGATCCTAAAATCTCTCATTCAGTTGCAATTGGTGGATAAAAGAAACTGGCTTGAATTTTGAAAAGAAGAGGCTTGCAAAATTACTCAGAGAAGTGTGAAAAATTCGTGGGAGATCATTCATTCAAACACATAGGGATTCAAGCTTCAATTCCAGATTTCAGAAGATCAAGTCATTCCAGTTTCCAGAAGAACACATCCAGGCTTTACTAGCTTATATCTTCTACTGTGTTCTTCACTTGTTTTGTAATCTGTGTATCTTTTAAATATCTTAAACCTCACTAAACCTAGTGATTGGTTGTTCAAGTGAACAACAAGAGGTTCTTGTTAGCTCAACAGTTAGTAGCTGGAACTAGATAGGTTTGGAACCTCAAGCTGTATAGGTGTAAGGAAAATCACTTAGGCTTGAAGATATAGGGCTGTTTCTGTCTGAGTAATAAGAAGTGTTTGCCCAATCCTGGTGGGATTAGATCCCTCAGGCAGAGATTAGGTCCATTGGGACTGAACTCTGTAAATTGCTTTGTGTTCTTTACTTTACAGTTTTGTTATTTTCTGCTACACACAATTCAAATCAAACTAGGGTTTATAAGCTGATTAGAACTGGTAATAGTTCAAGGCCTTGAAGCTTTCTATTTTTGCCTTTGAAAGTTTCAGACAGTTTTCTAAAATCTCAAGGCCTTGAGATTTGAGTTTCTCACAAAGCTAATCTTTTAGATTCTGAGTTTTGAAAAAAGTTTCCATACTCTATTCAACCCCCCCTTCTAGAGTATTTAGGTCATGTATTTAGTCTACATTACACACTTTCAATTGGTATCAAAGCATGTGTCACTGATAAAGATCGAACAATCTGGTGACTATGAGTAATGTAGGAGATGGTGGTTTCTCACAAGGAAGGGCAGCCAACAGACCTCCATTGTTCTGTGGTGATAACTTCATGCACTGGAAGGCATTGATGAAGATGTTCATCATAGATCAAGACATGGAACTGTGGTCAATAGTTCAGAATGGTCCTCATGAGTACTATACTACAATTGATGGAGTCAGATGTATCAAGTCTGAGGAAAATCTTTCAGTTACTGAACTTGAAAAGATATCAAAAAATTACAAGGCTATGAATCTGTTATACTCTGCTCTTAATGCAGATGAGTTCAACAGAGTGTCAAATTGCAAGAGTGCCAAAGAAGTATGGGAGAAACTGGTAGTGACATATGAAGGAACTAGCCAGGTCAAGCAGACCAAAATCAACATACTTCTGAGGCAATATGAGTTGTTCAAGATGAATTCAGATGAGACCATCAAGGAGATGTTCAAAAGATTCATTGATGTAGTGAATAATCTAGAGTCATTGGGAAAGAAGTTCTCAAATGAGGAGAAGGTCAGGAAAATTCTGAGAAGCTTGCCAAAAGCCAAGTGGGAGCCAAAGACAACAGTAATTGAGGAAGCTCAAGATTTAAGTCTTCTTCAGCTAGATGATCTACAAGGAAAGCTGCTCGCTCATGAAATGTCTATGAAGGATGTGGAAGGAGATTTGAGTGAAAACATCAAGAACTTAGAACTTAAGGCCAAAGACAGTAAAAAGTCTCAAAGCCTTGAGACAGAAGATGAGCATGATGATGAAGAGGCTTTAGCATTGACCTCCAAGGCCTTGGCCAGGATTCTCAAGAAGAAAAGAAACTATGGAAACAGGGATTACAACAGAGAGAGATCAAGACCTTCAGGCAGCAAGGACTACAAAGGTAAACCTTCATCACATTCACATAAAACCAAAGTAATGAATTGTTTTGAGTGAAGTGATGCAGATCATTTAGTAAGGGACTGTCCACAAAAGAAGAAGAATAGGAACTTTCAGAAGAAAGATAGTGACAACAGAAGGAAGAAAGCCATGATGGCTTCCTGGAGTGATTCTGATTCATCAAGTGACTCAGAAACAGAAGAAGATCAAGCAAACTTATGCTTCATGGCAAAGCATGATGAGGAAAAATCATCAGACAAACATATTAAAGATATGGTAAAAACTTTACTTGCTAGTCCTTCTGATGTGCTTCCTGAAATTCTCAAGAGTATGTTTTTAAATGAGGAAAGTTATAGAAATGAGATTTATGCTTTAAAGATTAAGATTCATGAGCAGGTAAAAGAAAACCTGGACCAAGTTTTTACAAACAAAACTGTTGAAGTTTCTAAGACAAAGCTTGAAAAGGAATTCAAGGCCTTGGACAGCAGGTTCAAAGCCTTGAAGGCACAGATAAAAGAGGTTGTTGATCAAAACACTCTTTTCACTGAAAGATATGCTGATCTAAAGACTCATTCTGAGAATTTAGAACAACAAATATGTTCTTTGACTGAGAAACTTCAAGAGTCTAAGAAGGTCCTAGCTAGTTTTACAGGCTCATAACATAATCTGAATCTCATTCTTGGAGGAAGTGTGATATCAATGCATAAAAGTGGGATTGGCTATAATCCAAATTTTCCAAAGAAAAGCCAAACTACTTTTGTCAAGTCTGGTAGCAGACATTCTCCAAAATGTCATTACTGTGGTAAAATTGGTCATGTCAGATTAACTTGTCCCTTCAGAAGATCAGAACCTCACATTATGAGGAATACTTATCCTTATCAGCTTAAGGGACAGGTTAGACAGATTGGGTTCCAAAAGGAATTAGACCACCAAACATGGTTGATTGTGAGTATGACTCAAAGTTCTGCACTTGGTCTAACAGCCTTTTGAGGAAATGATTTATTTTTTGCAGGATGTCACCAAGGCCTTGAAAGATCAGAAATGGATATTAGACAGAGGGTGTTCCAGACATATGAGTGGAAAGAAGTCTCTATTTACTGAGCTTACAGAAAAATCTGGAGGAACAATCACACTTGGTGACAAAGCAAAATGCAATATCATTGGTATAGGTAGTATTGGTAATGGTTCAACTACTTCTATCTCTGATGTTTATTTGGTAGATGGACTTAAGTATAATCTGCTTAGCATCTCTCAGTTATGTGATAAAGGTTATAAAGCTATATTTGACAAGGAGAAATGTGTGGTGCAAGATGAGAAATCTGGTGATTGTATACTCACTGCTTCTAGATCATATAATCTATATGCTATGAGTACTAACAGTGTTGCAGGTGACAAGCTAAAATGCTTTAAGGCCTTGAAGGAAGATTCAAAGCTTTGGCACAGAAAGCTTGGGCATATTAGTATACATACCCTGAATAAACTCATCTCTAAGAATTTGGTAAGAGGTTTACCATCACAAAAAATTTCAGATGATGAGGTTTGCAAGGCATGTGTACAAGGTAAGCAAACCAGAAGCTCATTCAAGCCAAAGAACTTTGTAAGTACTTATAGACCCTTAGAATTGCTGCATATGGACTTGTGTGGTCCTATGAGTGTTCGGACCCCAAAAGGTAAGAGGTATATGCTTGTTATAATAGATGACTATTCTAGATTTACTTGGGTGATGTTTATTAGAGACAAGACTGAAGCTTTATCTGAATTTTCTAGATTGTGCAAAGAGCTTCAAACTTTGAAAAATTTACCTGTTGCATCTATTAGAAGTGATCATGGTAGAGAGTTTGATCAACTTGACTTTGATTTGTTTTGTGCAAAGCATGGCATATAACACAACTTTTCTGCACCTAGAACTCCACAGCAAAATGGAGTAGTTGAAAGGAAAAATAGGACACATGAGGATATGTCTAGAACCATGCTTCTTGAAAGTAATTTTCCAAATTTATTATGAGCAGAAGCTGTTAATACTGCCAATTATGTGCTGAATAGATGCTTGATTAGACCTATTTTGAAAAATACCCCTTATGAACTGTTTAAAGGTAGAAATCCTATTGTTTCTTATTTTAAACCTTTTGGTTGTATTTGCTTTGTGCATAATAATGGTAGAGACAATCTTGATAAGTTTGATGCTAGAAGTGATGAAGGTGTATTTCTTGGATATTCTCAAACTAGCAAAGCTTGTAGAGTTTACAATAGAAAAAACAAGATTGTGGAAGAGAGTATTCATGTAATTTTTGATGAAAGTACTAAGGATTCTCTGAGTGAAAGTTTTGCAGATCTAGATTTGAACAAGCATGAATCAGATGATGATGCTGTGAAAGAAGACAAAGGCAAAACTAATGTGCAGAATCAATCAGAAGAATCTCAATGCCTTGAACCTCCTGCAGAACCAAAATCTCAAAGCCTTGAGACAGAAGCTGAAACTTTCTATGATGCTACCTCTACTGGTTCAAGAACTCAAAGCCTTGAAGGAGAATATTCCTGGATACCAAGAAAGAAGTTTAAGTACCTTGCAGATCATCCAGTTGATAACATCATATCTGATCCATCAACTGGAACTCAGACAAGAGGACAGTTGAAGAACTTGTGTGCTTTTAGTGCATTTGTATCTTTGATTGAGCCTAAAAATACCAAGGAAGCACTAGAAGATGCAGACTGGATCATTGCAATGTAGAGTGAGCTGAATGAATTTGAAATAAACAAGGTATGGAATCTGGTTCCCAGACCTAAAGAGAAATCAGTTATTGGAACCAGGTGGGTATTCAGAAACAAGCTTGATGAGAATGGCAAAGTGGTAAGGAATAAAGCCAGATTGGTGGCTCAAGGATATAATCAGGAAGAAGGTATAGATTATGAGGAGACTTTTGCTCCTGTTGCCAGGTTAGAAGCTATTAGAATACTTCTTGCATTTGCATCTCATAATCACATAAAGCTTTATCAAATGGATGTCAAATGTGCTTTTCTGAATTGCTATTTACAAGAAGATGTTTTTGTAGCACAGCCTCCTGGTTTTGAAGATGAAAAATTTCTTGATCATGTTTATAAACTAGACAAAGCTCTTTATGGATTAAAACAAGCTCCAAGGGCTTGGTTTGATAGACTTTCAAAATTTCTACTTGATAATAATTTCAAAAGAGGCCTAGTTGATAAAACTCTTTTCATTAAACATCATCAAAGTGATTTGTTTGTAGTTCAGATCTATGTAGATGATATTCTATTTGGTGCTACTAATGATGCTCTTTCAAAAGAGTTTTCTAGTCTTATGTGCAGGAAGTTTGAGATGAGCTTAATGGGTGAACTGAATTTCTTTCTTGGACTTCATATCTTACAAATGAAGAAAGGAATTTTTGTACATTAAGGAAAGTATACAAAGGACTTATTGAACAAGTACAATATGTCATAGTCCAAGGTGCTTAAAACTCCTATGAGTTCATCACTTTCTTTAGACAAGGATTCAAATTGTAAGAGTGTGAATCAAAAGGAATACGAAGGTATGATTGGATCACTTTTGTATTTAACTGCTAGTAGACCTGATATTATTTTCAGTGTCAGTATGTGTGCTAGATTCCAAGAAGATCCTAAGGAAAGTCATTTAACTGCAGTCAAAAGAATTTTTAGATATTTGAATGGAACCAGAGACTTGGGGCTTTGGTATCCAAGAAGATCTAATTTTATGTTGAGTGGCTATTCAGATGCAGATTTTGCAGGATATAAAGTAGACAGGAAGAGTACTTCTGGATGCTGCCAGTTTCTTGTATCCTCATTGATCAGTTGGCATTCCAAAAAGAAAAATTATGTAGCATTATCAACTGCAGAAGCTGAATACATTGCAGCTGGAGCTTGCTGTTCACAAGTGTTATGGATTGCTCAGCAACTTAGAGATCTTGGCTACAATTTCAGAAATGTACCTATTCATTGTGAAAACACAAGTGCTATCTCAATCTCTAAGAATCCACTCCAGCACTCAAGAACCAAGCATATAGATGTGAGACATCATTTACATAGAGATCATGCAGAACAAGGTGATGTTGTTTTAACTTTTATTTCTACCTCTATGCAGATTGCTGATATTTTCACTAAACCTATGCCAGATGATAAGTTTTCATCTCTAAGGCTTGAATTGGGGATGTTAAACAAGGATGCATTGGTTTAGGGGGAGTATTAGTACTTATATGTGATTATGTGTTGAAATCTCAAAGCCTTGAGATTATACTTTCCAACGCCTTGAAAGTATAGCTCAAAGCTTTGAAGTTTCTCAAACTGCAGAAAATCTCAAGGCCTTGAGATTGTTCTCTAGGTCTTGAAAACATCTGTATTATTTTATTTTATTTTTAAAAAAGGATCATCAAATATTATATCTTATCTTTTTAGATAACTGTATAATATTTGAATTACTCAGAGAATTTTCTAAAATATCCAAAAGTATATTTTCAAGATTCTTTTTGCATGTTGATATAGCAGAGTCCTTTTATGACTCATCCCTTTCAACCTACTTAAGCTGAAAGTCAGGGCTTATTCCTCTTCATTCTCTCTCAATTCTCTACGACTCTCCTCTCTCTCTCTCAATTTCTCTCAATCACATTCCCTTCTCAAAACCCTAAACCCCAAAATGGAGCGCAAATCAGTCAGAATTCAACAACAGGGGAAGCCTTCTGGCAGATCCAAGAAGAGGGCAAATAAAAAGGAGAAGATTGTGATTTCTGATTCAGATTCAGAAAAAAACTCAGATTTTGCATGAGGATACTCCTCCTGCAAAGAAGTCAAGAACATAAAAGGGAGATGAAGGCTCAAACATTGATCCACAGAAGGAGACAGAGACTCAGGGTAGTGATCAACCTAGGTCAGACAAGAAGAAAGGGGGAGAGAAGAAAAAGACGGGAGAAGAGGAAAAGGGGAAATCTGCTCAAGAAAGCAAGAAGAAACCAGCTGAAGGAGAACAAGAGAAGAGAAAACCCACAAAGAAGAAAAATAGGGTTAAGCAGGTTGCTGCTGCAACAAAAAAAGCGCTATCAAGGTAAAAATGCACTTCCTTCAGATTGGTTTGTTAGTTCTGAGGTTAGGACTGTGCGGATGCAAGGTTATGCTTCATCTAAGGTAGCTTTCTGTAGTATGGTTTCTGAGGAGTTGTTGGACAAATTGGATATTGATTGTATGAGAAAATTAAGAGAAACTGCAGTTTGGAAGGTGTTAAATCCTAGTTCAAAAGCCTATCCTAGGTTAACTAGGTTGTTTTATCTGAATTTGGTTTCTGAAGGTGATGATAAGATGGTATTAACTTCAAAAGTGGCTGGGATAGATTTGAGGCTAGATCATAGGACTTTTGCCAAAGTCTTGGGCATTCCTAGGAAGTATAATGTTGGAGATTACCCTTATAGGAAGGAGTGTCTGGAAAAGGCAAAAGATATGTTTTTCATTGATGGTGTACCCTCTGATCCAAAGCAGTTGACACACTCTGTGCTCAACTGTGAAGCCAAAATTCTATTTACAATTCTGATGAGGAGTGTAGTTCCTGGGGAGAACTCAAGAGAGTTGGTTACTGATAAGGTTCTTATTTTGATGTATCTGATATCTCAAGGGTTTGAGATAGACTTGCCAACAGTTGTTATGGAGCATATGATTTATTGTGCAACCAGAACTAGAAACCATCATCTTCCATATGCCAACCTGTTACCTCTTTTCTTTGAATATTTTGATGTACCTGTGAAAAGGGAGGAAAAGATTACTGGAGGTTTTGGGTTGATTGATGAGACTGCATTACAGAGGATCGGGGTAGTCCAGACTGGGAAAGGACATTGGAAGTTCTATTCAGATTTGCAAAGGAGGAACTTGGAGTGAAGGAGTTTGTGAAGCCAAAGGGGGCTACATCAGGGAAAGGACAAGCCAATGAGGATTATTCTTTGTTGGTTGAGAAGTTTGAAGATCAGCAGGTTGAGAAGTTTGAAGATCAGCAGGTTGAGATTGAAGATCTCAGACAAAGGTTACTTGATCTGTCAGCTGAATTTAACCAGTTCAAGGGCTTGATGAATGTTATGAATGGAAAGCTGGATGTTGTCATCAAGGGTTTGAACTTGGAGAAGATACCTTCTGCTACTAGTCATGACACCAGTGTGGATTCAAATGAAAGGCTGGGAGATTTCTTGAAGAAGAAAAAGAAGCCAATTCCAGTGGTGCTTACTTCACAAGATTTGTATGAACAAACTGATGAAGAAGATGCTGGTGAAGACACGGGTGTTGATGCAGCTACAGAGGGAGATTCAGTGCAGGTTAAGAAAAAGGTGGATGAGATAATTGAAGAGGTTGTTGCAGAAGTGCAAGCTGAACAAGAAGGAAATCAGTCTGCTAAAGATGCTGGAAGTGAGGAAGAAGTTGGAGAAGGCTCAGAGAAAGGCCAGACATCAAAGAAGAATTGAAGATCAGAGAAGACCAAAGCCTTGACCTTCTATCTCTTTCTCTTCTTCTTTTCTGTTCTCAAGACCTTGACTTTCTAGTAATAAATTTTGTTTAAGTTGTTTTTTAGACTCTGAGTAATGATCCAACATTTCTTCATCCTTATTTGATGAAAGTCAAAAAGGGGGAGAAATTATGTGTTTTGTGTTACTTTTTGTGTTACTTGCAGTACTTGAATAATAGTATTACTCAGTTGTTTTGATTAAATCAGTTGTGTTATTACATTACTGTGATTGCTGATTATCCGTGGTATTATTTTCTTCTGTATCTGCAATATGTGATTATCTAATTTTTTAAGGAGTGACAAGAATATCTTCACAAGGCTGTAGGTTTTGTCTTTCATCAAGGGGGAGATTATTGATTCAAAGACCGTTGAATGTGTTTTGGATGGTAATTGTTTTGAGTGATGAAAGACAAAGACAAAGACAAAGACATAGGCAGCAAAGCATTTCAAATACTCCAAGGCCTTGAGATACTGACAGAGCTTCAAAGCCTTGAGGGTTATTCTTGTTCTGCTGAATTTTCTAACAAGTTTGTATTGCAGATTGGATATCTGATTATGCATATCAGGGTTTTGCTGAATATATTCTTCTTTTACATTATCTACATGTCTAACACAATTGCAGATGATCGGAACAGGGAGAATCAAAGTTTTCTGGACTTAACTTTGAAAATCTGTGAAGCAGGTTCAGAGCTTCAAGGCCTTGAGATGTGCCTTGAGCTGCTGACAGTTTTTACAAAATTAAGTTGATTCTTTCTTGCAGTTTTTGATTCTTATTATTGTTTTATTTATTGACTTCTAAGAGTCTTAAACTTGTTTATCATGATTTATATGTGTCAGGAGTTAATCAGATTACTGTTCTAATCTTTTAACCAGTTTTATCAGAAACTGGAAAACCAAACAGTCATAGTACTGTTATCTTTCTGGATTTTGTTGTTGCAGTGTTTTAATGTTGTTGCAGGTTTGTTAAACGTGCAAGAGCAATCTCAACAAACTCCAACGGATATCCACTTAGAGCTGTTTGAATTTCAGTTGAAAAAAAAAGGAGGATTTGTAGGAACTGAGATCCTAAAATCTCTCATTCAGTTGCAATTGGTGGATAAAAGAAACTGGCTTGAATTTTGAAAAGAAGAGGCTTGCAAAATTACTCAGAGAAGTGTGAAAAATTCGTGGGAGATCATTCATTCAAACACACAGGGATTCAAGCTTCAATTCCAGATTTCAGAAGATCAAGTCATTCCAGTTTCCAGAAGAACACATTCAGGCTTTACTAGCTTATATCTTCTACTGTGTTCTTCACTTGTTTTGTAATCTGTGTATCTTTTAAATATCTTAAACCTCACTAAACCTAGTGATTGGTTGTTCAAGTGAACAACAAGAGGTCCTTGTTAGCTCAACAGTTAGTAGCTGGAACTAGATAGGTTTGGAACCTCAAGTTGTATAGGTGTAAGGAAAATCACTTAGGCTTGAAGATCTTGGGCTGTTTCTGTCTGAGTGATAAGAAGTGTTTGCCCAATCCTGGTGGGATTAGATCCCTCAGGCAGAGATTAGGTCCATTGGGACTGAACTCTGTAAATTGCTTTGTGTTCTTTACTTTACAATTTTGTTATTTTCTGCTGCACACAACTCAAATCAAACTAGAGTTTATAAGCTGATTAGAACTGGTAATAGTTGAAGGCCTTGAAGCTTTCTATTTTTGCCTTTGAAAGTTTCAGACAGTTTTCTAAAATCTCAAGGCCTTGAGATTTGAGTTTCTCACAAAGCTAATCTGTTAGATTCTGAGTTTTGAAAAAAAGTTTCCATACTCTATTCACCCCCCCCCCTTCTAGAGTATTTAGGTCCTGTATTTAGTCTACATTACACACTTTCAAGAAAACACAATACAAGAGAAGGGGAAGAGGTGAGGCCCGGCGGCAGCTCCATGGAGGAGGATGAGCCGCCGCCAGGGAAGGGGGAGGTTGTTAGGGTTTCTAGAGAGGAAATGTTAGAGAGAGAGAGAGAGAGCAGAAAGGTGTCTTGTGGTGGGCCTTTTGATAATACATTGTATTGATTTGTTATTTGATTGGCTGGGTTTTATGACGAATTAGCCCTGTGATGCTGACCTCTACAACGACAGCGACGAATTGACGGCGGCGATGAGGTGGAAGGTAGCGGTGGTGATGTAGTACAAAGGTGGAGCATGACGGCGGCGATGCATATCATAATCCTCTGGAGTTTGGAGGATGACGATGTGGTTTTATGTTAGTCTGTGATAAAAGACACTTTCACCCCACATTTTTTATGCAAAGACACCTTGACCCCTACTAGTTTTGAAAATAACACTTTCTCTCCACCTGTTTGTTAAATTGCACTCTGGGATAATTTGGGGGTAAAATTGTAATTTACCAAATTTTAAATGGCTATTGGGTTTAAATGGATAAACTATATAAACCTAGTCCATTTATACCTACCCCAATTAAGACCACTTATTAATGGTCTTATTTGGGCGTTACCTATTTAGGACCAAACTAAATAAGAATATATAGTTGAACGAGTTTCAAAAGTTTAAGGCATGTTTTCATGATTTTAAAGTTTGGGTACCCACTAGTTGGAAAAATTAAACTTCGAGTACCTGTGGTGCAATTTTCGCCTAAATAAAATGTGACTAGTGTATAGCTCCGCGTGTCCTATCTAGTAATGACTTCCCAAACTTATGTGATATAATGTCAATTTAGCCCAAGACACGTAAAAATCTATCCTTAAAACGAAGAAAAACGTAAAAGACCACAAAGGCACAAAGTATCTTCCCATTGGTGATAATCCAGTAGAGGAACGTGTACAGTAAACTCTAAACACTTGCAGGTCACACACTACCCATAAACCCTAGTCTCACTTCCATCGGTGATTACCTTACACGTGGCAGATCCAACACAACGTCCATGGGATTTAGTTTTTCCTCTCCTCTTATTACACAACCCCCTCTCTCTGCTCTCTCCCTCGCTCTCTCTCTCTCTCTCTCTCTCTCCAATCCTGTACTTCCAATTGCGGCATCATCTTCGTTTCCTTCCTCTTGGGGTTGACCAAAGTCAACGGCGATGTTTCACAGTGGCGGTGGTGTCGCGAGCACCAGCAGTCGCCATGTCGATGAATTGGAGGTTTCCGAAATTCTACTCTCTCTTCCAAATCTAATCCACTCGTCGGAGTCCATTAATGGGTTTTACTTGAAGTGGGCTTCTAAGAAGAAGAGATCTGTAATCAATTCCAACCCATCGCCGCCGGCGAATCCCAAAAACGCGGCCAGTCCGGCGACGCCACTGTCCTACTTGCCCAGTGAATCTGATGAGAGGTCCAAGGAGAAGGACCCAATCAAAAAGATCTCCAAAAGAAAGGTAAAAAGCCCTGTTTTCCTCTGTTTTCTTCTTAATCGAATCCATTAAATTCCCTATCCGTTTCTTAAAATTGTGTGCTTCGGTTCATGGGTTTTTGTTTCCTTTCTGTTTCGAACAATGGGTCCAATCTGATTTTGTAGTTTCGATGCGTTATGGTGATGATTCGTCTCTCCCCTGTTTTTTACTCTTTTGCTAAATTGAGTGATTTGGGTTTTTGCAGAGAAGAGAGGAGTTGCACGAGACAGTTCACAATCTGGAGAAGACCCAAAGAGAGATTAAAATGGTGACGTTTCTTTCTCTGTCGAAAACATTATCTTCAACATTTTTGTGCAATTTTGATAATAAATTCTCTCTCTCTCTCTCTTAAAACAGGGCTTGGAATCAGTAAAGCTTTACCACAGGCAGCTTCTGGCTTATAACATGGCATTCAAAGCAAAGCAATTTGAGGTTCGAAGCTGATAAGCGCTTTTTCAGCTTTTGTACTTTTTTTTCTCTGCTTTTTTATTTACTTCTTCTCTCCCTCTATCGTTCCACAGTTATCTCTTGGTATCAGATTGCCTGAATTGAGAGAGGAGACAGGGGAGGGATCGTATAGAACTGTTGCATTACCATATGAAGCGAGTCAAATGTGTCATCAGCTGCCACGTGGCACTGGATTGATCAGGCCCGATGCTGTAGGGTCGTTCCGAATCCCTGATCTGAATTTATCCGCGGAGGAAGCTTCACAGCCGTTGGATTTCATCGTGGACTTGAGGGATTACAGGGCGAAAGCTGCCGGAGAAGCAAGAAAGAGGCGGATTTTGAAAATGAAGGAGAAGATGAAGAGCTCGAAAGTCTCGTTACGGTGCTGAATTCACTTTTCTTGAATTTTTTTATGTCCGACTAATATAGTTTTAAGACATTTATTCCGTATAAGAAGAATCACTCAATGGATTCGAGCTCGTGAATGTTTTCAATGAAATTCACATTGGGCTCAGCTCGTAATAGGACTTAATTGTATGATATTTTAAGATCGAATTCTACATCTGTCATAGTCATATTTGATCCGTTTGTTACATTGAATCGTATGAAATTGTCATTCCTACTCTTATGTGTGGGGAAAGCTTAGCTTCAGTCCAAAGAGCATGGTGAGACTCCATGGAACTTGGCGTAAGAATCAGTTTGTGCTTTTGGCGTGTATTTCTGATAAATGTAATAGTAAAGATAATGTAGTTAGTGAAAACCTCAGGGCGTATGGGTGTGGTTTCTAGAAGTTAGTAACTGTTTAATTAGATATATATTTCATCTGTTATCTATTTACTAGGGAATTGTTACCCCAAAAACACGTTTTCACCTATTGTCATAAATAAAACGAATATTTTCATCTACAAATATGAACAAAAAATGAAGACAACATAAATAATTGTAATAAATAATCAGCAATAAAGAAAGCTCTTTTTTTATAATTATGATAAAAGGAGTGGGTAGTTAAGTGGGAAGTTGAGTAGTGGGTAGTTAAGTGAGTTGTAGGTGAGATCTAAGGGTTGGGGTTAATTCAATCTAACGGTCAAAAAGACATTTTAAAGTCAACCGTCCTAATTTATAATATAGATGTTCACAATTTTCATGTTATCAGTATTCACGGATCACATTGAATTAGTGATTTAATTAGTAAAACGATGCAAGTATTTGATAATAATCTTTGCATATGCTTTACTCTGCAAAATCATGAAATAATTACCCAAAAAAATTATCGTTTTGCGTCAAAGTGACCAGTTACGGAAGAAAAAGTCAAATTATTAAGATAGAGAACGGAGATAGTAGAACCTAGTAACTCTTTAGTTACATACTTACATATACCACTCAGTCCCAGCTCTTCCTCACCAATTTGACTTTTACCACTTGTAGATACTGCTTTATGACATGGCAGATCTAGGCCACGTGGCAACCATCCAGCACACCATATTGTGCTCCATACACACTGGATCACCAGCCGCGCTGATCCATGTGGGGGCTGCGAGACAGAGCCCTCGCATACCACTGCACGGGACTTGTAGGGACTTTGTGGTCTGGAGGCTAGAGTAAGCCCTGTCGCGTGCGAGCCAAGCCCGCGCGCGACCTTTAGTAACTGTTTTGAGAGATCTATGGCACGAGCTCCCTAGACCCGGTCAATCCGGTCAAACCCGGTCAATCCGGTCAAACCCGGTCAACCTCGTAACGGTTCCGGTACTCGCGCACCACGTGCTCTAACGGTTCCTATATACTCGGACGAACGTGCCGTTATGGTTAAGCTAATTAAGCCGCCATCAATGGGCGCATTAACCACACTACAACGGTCACGTTCTCCAGTATATATACATCGTTAACCTTTCCATACAAGGGGGACACACTGCCATACGCGGAAGCTCTGCCAAACCTCTGTCTCTCTCTCAGACATTGCTACTGACTTGCTCTCTCCCTACACACACCCCTATTCTTCCTGTGCGATCCCTGATCCACTACGTACGGTGTACACGGAGGTCTCCCCGCCGGAATCTCCTGTGCACATTTTGGTGAACCCGACGTGAACTTACCAGCAAAAGCAACCATGTCTCAGGAGGATGATGTCAGCAACCGGTCGCCTTCCACCGAAACTCCCTCGGGAGACGAAGTCCGCCGTACTCCGACGACTCCCGGCGAGGCACCAACTTTGGAGTCTTTGGACGCCACTGTCCAAAGTCAGGCAAAAGCTCTCAAGTCTCAATCTGCGCAGTTGGAGCGGATCTTGGCCGTTCTGGGCACCCTTGCGCCAAATCCTCCACCAGGTACCGCCACCCCTCAGGGAGGAGGAACCCCTACTGCTCCAGGATTGGGAGTATTGGCCACGCCTCCCAACCCCCATCTGCAAACTCCACCGTCAGCCGCGCAGCTGCCTTCGATCCAAGGATCAACAGCGCAAATGCTACCCCCTGCCGCTCACGCCTCTCAGCCCACGGCTTTGGCGTCTAACCCAACTTTGCAGTACACTCTGCCTCCACCAGCGACGATTTGGGGAAACGCGGGCAGTCAATACGCTCCCAATCCTCCGGCAACATATGTGTCGCCACCGCCTACGGCAACCCCTCCGTCAACTACCGAGGGAAGCATTCCAGAATGCATGACGTCCTTGCAGAAGCGCGTGGACTCCATCCTAGCTCATCAATCGCTCGCGGATACCATCATCCCGAAGCTAGACAACGATCCACCCATTCCACGAGAGATCTATCTCATGCCTAACCCGGCAGGGTACAAGGCTCCCAAATGGGACAAGTTCGAAGACGTCAATGGAAACGCTCATGAGCATGTCATGCGTTTCATCGATGTCATGGGTCCATACGGAGCTGATCCCAAACTGCTGATGCGAGAGTTCCCAAAGACTCTTGGGAATGTAGCATACAAATGGTACCGGACGTTGGAGCCCGGATCTGTGAAGACTTGGGACGACATGGTCCAGAAGTTCTACACCAAGTTCTTCCAGATGGAAGAGAAGGTGACGATGATCCACCTCTCGCGGATGTATCAGAAACGCGAGGAAGATGGAATCACTTTCATCAAGAAATTCAGAGCGAAATCCTTGGAATGCAAGGACCCAATGCTCGAGAGTCGGCTCGTAGAGATATGCCTGCAGTGCATGCGAGATGAGTACAAGAGCATGCTAATCAATTTGCAAACACCCACGTTTTCAAAGCTCATCGAGTGCACGATGAACATCGAGCCCATCGTCGAGAGACAGAGAAAGAAGAGCGCTCCAGAACGACCTGCGAGCGGCACCACCTACAAGATCGGCAGATTCGGCTACAAGCGAGGACGCGAAGCTGAGGTCAATGCAATTTCGCCCCAGAAGCAAGCAAAAGTTACAAACTTCGACGCACCGCCCCTGCCATGCTCGGTGGAGGAGGCAAGCGATCTCTGCAGACAGTGGCGTAAGGACGGCGTCCTCCCACCGCTCGAGAAAGCACCCTCCAAGGAGATGACGAGGGACCCTAAGTGGTGCGAATACCACGGCAAGGTCATGCACCCCACAGCCGAGTGCAAGAAGCTCAGATTCGCACTCGATCAGAAGATGAAGAGCGGCGAACTCATCGTCAGCGACCATCGGAAGGATGTGCGCAACAACCCGCTGCCTGCCCATACAGATTCGGGCTCAAAAGGCAAAGAGGTCGCCATGATCTCGATAGTTGACTTGGAAGAAGTCGCAGAGGATGGTCTGCCCATCGTTGCTGAAGTCCATGAAGATGAAGACTACAGCATGGACACGGAAGATGAGCGTGCCGACCGCATGAAAGGGTCGCACGGCTTCGACAGATTCTTCAACGAGATGAACTTCTCCGAAAAATGTCGAGCGGACATGACAAAAGCAATCTTAAGGGTAGCAGAGGACTACGAGGAGGACCTCGTGGTCTCCAACGGGAAAGTCGTCAGGGCGTCCCGTTCCACAGAAAAGATTATGACCTTTTCTGCCAGCGATAAAAAGACAGATGCGAGCCACCAGAGGCCCCTGTACGTGACCGCCATCATCAACGGCGTCGAATTCAAGCGAGCATTCGTCGATGGAGGAGCAGCGGTCAATGTTGTTCCACTCCACACACTGAAGCTAGCAGGGATCCCCGAGCACAAGGTAGTCAAGCGTCCATCCCCGCTGGTGGGATTCGGAAGCGATTCCAGAATGACGATCGGGTGGATCCGCCTGGGCGTTCAGATCGGCAAAATCAAGTGCTCGGCGAAGTTCTATGTCATAGACGCGAACACCACATACCACATGATCATAGGTCGGGCCTGGATTCATCGCTTTGACGCAATCCCTTCAACGGCTCACCAAGTGATGAAAGCTATCTGGAACGACAGGATTGTCGAGATACCGGCCTCAACTAACCCGTTCAATTTGGACGAAGCGCATCTCAGCGAGGCGGTGTGGTTCACCGAGATGGCGGACGAGCAAACACCCGGACCATTCAACCCTACTCCTTTACCTCTCTGGGAGGACATCAAGGACCAGTCACCTGCAGGCGTGATGGTGACAAGGGGAGACACCGAAGAAAAGCCGCCTACCCACGAAGAGGCGCCGCGCATCGCATATCATCGCAAGAGTGTTTACACTCTGAAGAGGATCGCAAAGCACGACCCCGAGGGCAAGGAGATAGAGAGCTTCTACGCCAACGGGAAGAAATGCTATCGCACATGAAGGTGCGCGGGGACGTCCTCACACGGGCATGGGGATGTCCCTGGGCAAATCAATCAAATCGAGCAAGTTGCGCTCACAGAAGAGCCAACACAGGGCACTCCAGAGGAGAAACTTAAAGAAGCCCCCGAATGCATGGAAGACAGGCCAAGACCACAAAAGCAAGAGCTTAAGGAAGTGTTCCTCAGCCCGAACGAGGAAAAGAAAAGACCAGTCTTCCTGAGTACGGACCTCACAAGCGAAGAGGAACAAGGACTGCTGCAGCTCCTAACTGAATACAAGGACGTGTTCGCATGGGAATACGACGAGATGCCGGGTCTGGACACGAGCATCACCATGCACCGTTTAGACATCATCCCAGGGTCTAAACCGGTCAAGCAAAGCACCAGAAGCTTTAGGCCAGAGCTCAACGTGAAGATCAAACAGGAGATTGTCAAACTCCTAGATGCCAAGTTCATAGAGCCCAATCACCATCCCACATGGTTGGCCAACATCGTACCAGTGGTGAAGAAGAACGGACAGCTCCGCATCTGCGTGGACTTCCGAGATCTTAATCGGAACTGTCCTAAGGACGATTTCCCACTGCCTAACATAGATTTGCTCATTGATTCAACAGCAGGCCATCGCATGTTCAGTTTCATGGACGGTTTCAGCGGGTACAATCAAATCAAGATGGATCCCGAAGATGCAAGGAAAACTGCATTCATCACTCCCGTGGGGGTATTCAACTATACGGTAATGCCATTCGGTCTTAAGAATGCAGGCGCAACTTATCAGCGGGCCATGATGGCCCTATTCCACGACATGATGCACAAAGAAGTGGAATTCTATGTGGATGACCTGGTAGTCAAATCCAGGCATGAAGCAAATCACCTTGCAGACCTGCGAAAGGTATTCAACAGATGCAGGAGCTTCCAACTGAAAATGAACCCCATGAAATGCGCATTCGGCGTGACTTCGGGGAAGTTTCTGGGATGCGTAGTCCATCGCCAAGGGATCGAGCCTGACCCTGCGAAAGTGTCAGCCATCACCAGCATGACGCCACCACAAGACCAAAGTACCTTGAAAACATTCTTGGGGAAATTGTCATATCTGCGGAGATTCATCCCAGCAATCGCTGAAATCACATGCTGCTTCAGCACTCTCCTCAAGAAGGACGCCGTGTACAACTGGGCTCCTGATCACGAAGCCGCATTCGAAAAGCTAAAGGAGCTACTCACATCCCCAAAGATAATGATCGCGCCTCAACTGGGATCGCCGCTTCTGCTATACCTTACATCGACAAGGAAATCTATAGGAGCGCTCTTGGCTCAGATTTATGAGGGACAAGAGAGGCCTATCTATTACATCTCTCGCATTGTGCAGCCTGCTGAATCAAGGTACACGGACATCGAACGTCATTGCCTTGCTTTATTCTTCGTAATAGAGAAGTTGAGACACTATTTTGCATCGCACAAAGTAGTGGTGGTCACCAAAAGCGACCCCATAAGATACCTGCTAACTCACACTACTCCGGGCGGGAGATTGGCGAAATGGTACATGACCATCTCTCAATACGATATCACATGTGTAAAACCAAGAGCGATCAAGTCGCAGGCGGTAGCAGATCTGCTGGCACAGTTTCCTGACAACAGTCACGAACCTGTGATCGAGGAAGAACTCGAAGGCCCTGAAATCTACGCGATCGACGTGCCCTATTGGACCCTCCACTTCGATGGTTCGTCAACCAGAAAAGGTGGAGGCATTGGGATAGTCTTGACAAAGCCGGACGGGGAAGTCATACAGATGTCCGCAAAACTCAACTTCGCAGTCACGAACAACGAGGCAGAATACGAGGCTCTGATCGCGGGACTCCGTGCGGCGAAAGCTTTGGAAGTGAGCAACTTAACAGTCATGGGAGATTCCAAACTGATTGTTAAACAGGCCTCGGGCGAATATGGTTTAAAGGAGATCAACCTCCTGCCATACCGCACCCTAGTGCAAAAGCTGATGCAGCAATTCTGCGACGTGAAATACGAGCACAAACCCCGAGCGGACAACAGGCATGCAGACGCCTTAGCAACTCTGGGATCTAAGGTCAGCATAGACAAATGCCCCGCAAGGATTTCCATCGAAGTGCGAACATCGTCGGCATTAACAGAAGATGCGTGCGACGATGAACACATGGATGACGCAGACTGGCGAAAAGCAATCTTGCAAGCTATTGCGAAAGGCACCAGTAGCGAAAGCTGGGTACTCACGAAAGGATACTGCATCCACGACAACACCCTTTACTACAAGGGTCCTGGAGGAATACTCATGCGTTGCGTCTCCGAGCAAGAGGGACAACAGCTGTTAGAAAAGATTCACCAACACGCTTGCGGAGAAAGCGAGGTGTCAATCTACAGGAAAGCTCAGAGATATGGCATCCATTGGCCAAGCATGTCTACAGCCGCAGCCCTGATACAAGGGAAGTGCGAAAGTTGCGCACTAACCAAAGATTCTCTACTTGTCGCTCTAATCGACGACGACACAGACTGGAGAAAGCCATTGTTTGAATTCCTCACCAAGGGCACTGCACCCGAATCGAGAAAAGAGGCAGACAAATTGAAGAGGAAAGCTTCTCGATATGTGGTTCAAGAAAATCTGCTTTGGCGAAAAGGTCACGAAGGCAACTTGCTGCGATGCCTAGACGATAGGGAAGCACAAGAAGTCATGGACCTCTCCCATCAGGTGGAACACCAGGGAGGTGCGAAATTATGCAGACAACTCCTCTCAATCGGATACTTCTGGCCCACGATGGAAGTCGATTGCCGCACCAAGGTGCGACGCTGCCAAGAATGCCAATTCAAAGGAAACCTAGTGCACGCTCCCGCCGTGGATCTACATGCATTAGGGACGCCATGGCCATTTCACACATGGGCTTTGGACTTCATCGGCCCCATCCGACCAACGTCACATGGGAACCATTTCATTCTCACTGCAACCGAGCTGTTCACCAAATGGGTGGAAGCAATACCACTGAAGACGGCAAACGCGCTGGCTGTGGTTAACTTCATCCAGGAAAACATCGTATGCAGGTTCGGAATCCCAAATACTATTCTTTCAGATAACGGTACTCCTTTTGTTAATCGTCAGGTAGCTACCAAACTCGCGGAGTACAATATCAGGCAAATATGCTCCACCCCCTATTATCCAAAGGGAAATGGACAAGCCGAAGCGACTAACAAAACGCTGTTGCGAATTCTGAGCAAGATGGTCGCAGATGACCACAAGAAGTGGGCCGACTCCCTTAACATAGCTCTGTGGGCCTACAGAACTTCTCCAAGGACACCTACAGGGGCCTCGCCATTTCTACTATGTTATGGGGCCGAAGCTGTGGTACCTGCGGAGGTCAGAGTCAATTCGGCAAGGCTAGCCTTCCACGCACTCTATGAAAATCAACGCGATCACGATTTAGTCTTGCTGGAAGAAAAGCGAGAACAAGCCAAAAGGACTAACAAGCGGTACCAAGAGAGAATCGCTCGCGCCTATAACAAGACAGTCCAGCGACGGGATTTCGCAGTTGGCGACCTGGTCCTGCGCGCATCTGATCACTGCATGCGAGAGGCAACCCACCCAAAGTTCGCAGCTAATTGGGAGGGACCCTTCGAAGTCACAGAAGTCTTCGATAGCGGCTACTGCAGCATACGAAGGTTGCACGGCACAACCTCAACTCCAAGCTCAGTCAACATGCGCTGGATCAAGAAGTACTATCCCTGACTTCTCTTATTTCATACGTTTTATGATAACGTTGCTTAATGTCTCATGTGGCTACGATATTCGCAATCTCCTCTCCCATATGAGAGGATTGTAATCCTATCTCTCCCATATGAGAATGTCATAATAAAAGAATTCTCCCAAATGAGAAGTTCACATTTATTAGCTGTTTATATCGCTTATCTAATTTGTTACAACTGTTAACAATGATTTATTCGCTTCAATAGTAACAAATGTAAACACGATCTTAAATGATCATCAAAGCCTATCCCTTATGATAGCGAACGCGATCTTAAATGATCATCAAAGCCTATCCCTTACGATAGCGAACGCGATCTTAACTGATCATCAAAGCCTATCCCTTATGATAGCGAACGCGATCTTAACTGATCATCAAAGCCTATCTCTTACGATAGCGAACGCGATCTTAAATGATCATCAAAGCCTATCTCTTACGATAGCGAATGCGATCTTAAGTGATCATTAAAGCCTATCTCTTGCGATAGCAGCCAAATGCAAATGCGATCTTAAGTGATCATTAAAGCCTATCTCTTACGATAGCAGCCAAACGCAAATGCGATCTTAAGTGATCATCTAAAGCCTATCTCTCATGGTAGCAATCACATGCAAATGCGATCTTAAGTGATCATTAAAGCCTATCTCTTGCGATAGCAGCCAAATGCAAATGCGATCTTAAGTGATCATTAAAGCCTATCTCTTACGATAGCAGCCAAACGCAAATGCGATCTTAAGTGATCATCTAAAGCCTATCTCTCATGGTAGCAATCACATGCAAATGCGATCTTAAGTGATCATTAAAGCCTGTCTCTTGCGATAGCAGCCAAATGCAAATGCGATCTTAAGTGATCATTAAAGCCTATCTCTTGCGATAGCAGCCAAACGCAAATGCGATCTTAAGTGATCATCTAAAGCCTATCTCTCATGATAGCAATCAAATACAAATACGATCTTAAGTGATCATTAAAGCCTATCTCTTGCGATAGCACCCAAACGAAAACACGATCTTACATGATCATCCAAAGTCTATCTTTTGCGATAGCAGCGGAATACAAAAACGATCTCAATTGATCATCTAACGCCTATCTCTTGAGATAGCGGGCTATACAGATGCGATCTTATAATGATCTTCTCAAGCCTATCTGATACGATAGCAATTTTGGTTAATTATCCAAACCCGTCTGATGTGATGGCAACGCGAGTGCAGAGTCACCTTATTAGATCTTCTAAAGATCTGTCTGCTGTGATAGCAGTTTATGCGAGAAACGATCTCAAACAAAGCCTATCTTCTATGATAGCAATTTGCACAGCTCAACGATCTTGATTGATCTCTGGAAAATTATCCGGAACGATGGCAACGTTGTGAACGTGATCTCATACGATTTACAACGACCAATTACGAGCCCATCCGTCAAGATGGCACAGCTGCGAAATAACGATCTCGAATGATCTAGCGAAATATCTGTAAATTGACATCGCATATGTGAAATCATTACATGTCATTATGCAAGGCAAAACAAGCCGAAACGCATGCGAAATTGTATTTTGTTGCAAAGAACAGATGGTACAAATACTATTTATCATTATGAGTCAAATGACTTACAATTTATCTATTTAGATAGCAGCTTACAAGCGGAAAGCTCGCATCTAACTACACAGCCAACATGGCTAACAATACATTCGAAAAATGGCTGATAAGCCAGAAATGCGCCAAGGGAACTCTCGACTAAGAAAAGAGAGAATCCACCGGTTTTGACACCGGCAGCACAGTACGCAGATCTGTGGCCAAAGATCTGTAGCAAGTAGGATGCATCTGCGAAGAGATTAACTCGCCATTCGCTACATCCTTAGCGGCAAGAGCCGGGCGAATCCACGTCCAAAGATCTTAGGGTCTGACGAAACCCCTGTCTGATCAAGATATGTACCAGAGGAACCACCTGTTCCAGCATATACCGTCGTGCAAAACAGGGGAAGCCGTCATTCCTCTGGTACCGGGCCCCTTGTCATGATAGACAAGGGCGTTGGCGAGCCTCCTGAGTTCAAGAACGAAGAGGCAATGAGTTCTCCTCCAGGGATGCTGGAGGAGAATTCCGCCGTTCATTACGAGACGGTAGCACGGTCACTACGGCGCTGCACCTCGCCACGAGGCGGCCGGAAACATGACCTGCACACATAATACACGAAGAAATTTCTTCGAACACACATGAGGTATTATCTGCATCCTCTTTATGACGGTTATAAACAGCAATAAGCCTCATAAAGTGGATCTTGGAAACTATTTCTATAGCACAAAGCGCAAACTCAGGATTCAAAACTTGAAGTTGCCATGAATCAACGAAAAACAAGCGTTGAAGCCAGCAGTCGCAAGGACTCACGGCAAAGCACATGTTTGGGATAGAAGAACCCAAATGGCAAAGACAGGGTTTATATAGGCTCTGTGGAGACTCTTCGGTCGCCTAAGATGAGTCAGCAAAATTCAAAAAAGAGGGTAAGTTCAATCACTTACGCCTTGAAAAGCGGTAACAATCAATTACCCTACTAAAGGCTACGACGATTCGGTTGCGTATCCTAATAAATGACGGATAGTCATGATTCGGATGGACTTCCCAACGGAAGCGTGCTTATCTGCCGAGAAATTAGCGCGAAAATCAAGCAAAGAATCAATTGCTGATGTCATAATTGGATATGCACAGAAATGTCCAATCAAATCCCGGAAGGGGCAAAACGGGCAAACTCATTGTTTGTTGTTAAAAAAGAAGGGGGGGAAACCCTAGCAACATTACATTAATGTTTCAAAATATTACATTAATGTCTCAACCATTTTCCTGTTTTCTTTTCAAAATTCGAAAAGTCAAAACAAATTTTTGGCTAAGGAGTCCTGGGGCTCGAACTGCTCGATCAGCCTCTCCACTTGTTGCACTTCTTGCTTTAGTTGCTCGCACTTGGCATTCATTTCATGATACAGCCTCAAAGCTTCATCAACCTTTTGCTTCTGCTGCTCCACCTTCTGCATCTCAGCCGCGAGATTCTGGTGCCCGAGATTCAGAGTTACAGCTGCGCGAATCAGTGTAACTCTGTCCTTGAGGAATTTGAAACCAAGTCTGCCTTGGACTTTGAGCACGAGATTTTGGCACATGCCACACAGCAATTCGGCACTCTGGGCCGAAATGGTCGCAGGTGTAGCCGCGCACAGCTGCTCTAGTATCCAGATGGCTTCAGTAAGGAATAGCCTCCTGTCAAAAGGACTAATCTCCAGACACCTCACAAACGATCGGGGGTATCTGAGGCGCATCCGAACCACCCAGTCTACATCGGTTTGCTTCAAACCTGAGACATCAAAAAAAAAAAACAAGTCATGATGTCAGAACTCGCAAGCAAATAATGTGACGTGCGAATGGTAAAATCTCTGCTTACCAGTGCCTTCCAGAATTTCACGAATAGAGGGAATGCGAGCCACCGGGTTGTTCGAAGACTGCCCTCGCTCCATGGCTCTCCTATCAGCTGCGAGCTCCAAACTCTCATAGTTAGGAGGAAGAGTGTAGGCCGCACCAGCTGCGACTACATTCCCAACCTGCGAGCCCCAAATACTCCACGCAGGAATAGGTGCTTCCGGTTCAGTCATCGCCGGAGGCGAGGGGACAGCCGAAGTCGCTGGACGGACACTCCCAGATGCGAAAATATTAGCATCACTTGTCCTTTCTTCCTCACCGCCAGTACGGACACCTTCGTCCATCGGCACAGCATCAGCTTCGACATCATCGGAAAGTTCGATGACATCCTCGGGACGCTCACTCACGTGTCCAGCGGCTGCGACGGGCTTCTCGGTATGGGAGTTCGAAATTGGAACATGGGGTGCAGAAGGCTGACTTCTCTGCTCCAGCTCAGGCTCCTCAGCATGACCTGCGATACCGAATGCGATAATATGAGGTAACTTGTGTTATAAGTTATTCCACTATCTTTACTAAAGCTAAGAATAAGCACCTCCACGCGAAGGTGGGATTGAGGTATCCTCATCATACACTAGGGACGTGGAACCGTGCCCTATCAGTGTATCCTCACTAAGCAAATCTTTAAGAGAAGCGTGACCTGGGACGCGAGTAAACCAGTCATGATTTTGCCTCAAGTGACTAAAGCCTAGTATGCGCATATCACTCAAAATAATTACCTGAGGGTTCTCCGCATTTGCTTACCAACCAACGGCGAATGTCAGGCTTTGACACACCGTGCTTTAACGCACCCACAATTACGTCTCTATAAGTAACTGCGAGATTGAAGATCTCACCTTTATCGCCACCGGCGATCTCTGCGAAGTCCGCTTGGATTTGCTCTAGCTCTGCTGTGTCCTCTCCAGGAACCTCATCTTCCTCCTCCACATGAGGAGCCACTTCTTCGGGAAGCTCGTCTTCCTCGCCAGCTGGACGCACTAAGTCGTCAACATGCAACTCCTCGAGGCTCCGCTGTTTCACAAGCTCGAGTTCCTCTTCCTCTCGCTGCCTTCTTCTTTCAGCAGCCTCCGCGGCTGTCCTCCGGGACTCAGCAAGAACATCCTCGCTTATGGGATCATCTGAAACGCCAGAGTGGGCATCTCTCTTTTGCCTCTTGGCCACGAGGCCACCAACGGCTTCATCATCATCATCATCTGCGAATACAAAATTGGTTCAAAGAAAAGAACTGCACGGAAGTCATGATAAAGGGCAAGGAGATGCGACGGAAGTACCTCCTGATTCTTCCTCGCACATCACAACTGTTGCTTCTTCATCACTTGCCTGGGGCTCCTGTCTCTCTTCCTCCTCTTGGTTGAATGGAACGAAAGTCTCAACTGCGAGATCTTTTCGCACTTTGCTGGGCATACGACCCTTGCCTTTGTCCTTGATGGAAAGGGACCTCACTGGGGGAGAAGCTGGAGCGCTCCTAGGGGAAGAAATCGTAATCCCCTTTTGCCTAGGTCTCTTCGCTCTCGGCGCCGCAGTCGCCGGAGGGGACGGGTCATCTCTAGGAGGAGACGGAGCCGGAGGGTTGTCTATCAGCGAGTCAGCAAAGGTGTTCATGACCCCGCGAACTTTTGTTTCGACCTCGGCTTCCATCCTCCATGCTAGCCGATACGACTCCCCCCTCCTTCTGGTGGCAACAATGGTATCCACCAGCGATTTGGAACGGTCACCAGCTGCGAACCTCCGCACATGACACTAGACAATACAGAACAAAAAGCATCAGTGCAAGCAAATCAAAGAGCTCAAAGCACACAAGGAAACTGCTTACCTCAGCAAACGCCTTGCTATATTTGATGACCTGCGTGTCACCCTTCTTGATTGCATTGACCTGCTCCTTCAGAATGAAATCGGGGCACAAATGATTCTCGCGGTCCAACAACGAGTAGCAACCGTACTCAGACTCGCTCAAACTGCAATTGGGGCGAAACGGAAAAGAGTTTCTCTTGATCAAGGGGGCCCTTCCTGGCTGCGCCGCCGCCTCCGTCTCCATCCTCGTCTGCTGGGCAATCCAGTATGCGATCCAGTTCTGGGAACAACCACCCTTGCGAGTTCCCGCAGGCTGCTCGAAGGGAAGATTGCTCATGAGGACCGTCTTGCACTCCTTTGTCAGCAAGCGCTTGTAGCACCCTCTGACGATAGACTGGGGCCAGATTGATGGGGCCACCGCATCGAAACCAAACTGAGGCGAGACCCGAGTGGGGTCAACATCCACTGTAAGCCTTTCATACCGGGGCGCGAGCTCACGGATGTGCTCTGCAAGTGCAGGAAGAGAACCTCGCAGACACCAGCAAAAGAACTCACGATAGCGCTCGTGGAAATGCGGCCCCTTTTCAAAGAGAAGGTCTTCTGACAAGACCATACCTTTGGAAGGGTATAGCTTTGGAAACCACCGCACATTCTCGACGCGTGTGGCGTAGGGCCTGGCAGTGAACTCCCTTCGTTTGTCGCATATCAAGCTCCAAGTACACTTGGTGTTGCTTGCTCCAAACCATCTCGCAGCTCTCCCGCTGTTGAACGCTTCTGTCTCGCCTGGGGGACACCACTTCTCAAGTGGGAGGGGAGTTGGAGCATAAGACGGCCAGCGCTCGAAAACCCACATTGTCAAAAAGCTGATATTGACAAAGGTCAGAACATCGAGACGGCCGCGCGATTCCCTCATCGCCAGAACCAGCTGGTCCAGCCTATAATATAACGTGCCCAAGACCAAGGGTCCAAGTGCGACCCTCTGGCCAAGAGCGAGCCTCACCGCAAGTGGCAGCACATGGTAGAAGACCCCGTCATGGGGGTGACCATCAATCAGATACCTCGACAGCCAAGCGCAGAGAAAGGCGCAAAGGGTCAAATGATAACCCTTGCCCTCTACATAATTCTCGGCCTCCGGGTCCTCGCTCAAAAGCTTCTTAGTGATGCTGCTGTTTGCATAGTCTCGGAAGAAGTACTGCAACCACTTGTTCCAGGTATTCTTCGCAGACGTATCCACTAGCTGCCAGTTCGGAAGAGGTTTCGTACTGGTCCACCGAGTGGAGATTTTCTTTACTTCTGCTAGGCACTCCTCCATCTGCGCGTACAAGGCCAATTCCGCAGGTGTTCTCAAGTGACTCAAGGGGTCCACCTCGCCCATGGGGGAAAGCTCATACAGCATTTGAACGTCCTCGAGCGTGGGGGCAGCCTCGAACTCAGCAAAGTGAAACGTGTGAGTCGCAGGCGAATAGCGGGACAGAAGGTCTAGAAGCATGGACTGATCCAGCTTCACGGCAGCACCCTTCATAGCACGGACAGCGAAGAAAATGCCGGCTTTATCGAGAGTTTCGGCGTAATTACCCAACACGTGGTCAGTCCACTCATCCATATAGTCCAACTTCTGGACAAACGCCTGAGTAGAAATTGCAGTGTATGGGAAGTGCCCATTCTCGATTCCCAATCGAACCACATCCTCGGAGCCAACTAACTCGAGCAAGGCTGAGTTAACTGGGCGAGTCAGCGTTAACATCTGCTCAACGGGAACAGGATCAGGCATCCTCTTCGCCTTCACCCTCGCGTGGTAAAAATCTTTCCCACCCAGAAAGGGGGCTTTTCGCCACAGAGCCTGCGGAAGCTCCGGCATCTCTTCATCTTCCTTGGCGGGTCTGGTTACTCTTGTTTTGGCCATTCCTGCGAAAGGGCAAAAAAAAAAAGGGGGGGAGAAATACCACACTTCAGTTTGAATTTTGGAATTCGAGATCTATGCAAAGGAAAGCAGACAGTTCCGGTGCCGATTTCAGAAATTGGGGATTTGCAAGACCCAATATTGTTGAAAGATTAAGAACGAAGCAGGTTTAAAGATCAAAAGCCTCTTCACAGACTTCATGGGTTTACAGATTCAATGCGATTCAAGGCAAACACTGGTAGTTTAAATCAAAAGTAAACGAGGCCAACCTTGTTTCCTTGAAGCCTGCTTGGAGATGCACAATTGAAGAATACGATTTGCAGTCTTGAACTGATGATTGATTATTTGGATCTGCTCCCGAAGATCTCCGGGTACCATTCACTTTAAGAGAAAGAAGCAATGCTTTGCAATGATGGGATACAAGGTATTTATCCAGAAGAATAAAGGGTTGCGTCCCTTCAGTAGTCGAATCGCAACCGTCACCGTCGTGTCGCGCAATCACAGGACGGGCTGACGTCACGCCTAAAACCCTAAAGGTCAGACGGCACGACTCTAGGGGTTTTAGGTCATAATTACACGCACGGGGGCTGAATCTACCCGTATTTGAATTGGTGCGTGACGACGACGCGCATGTTGGTTTCCGCGCATGGAAGCCTATACAGCTATGAGCCTTCACGCGCAGAAAGGGGGCTAATGTAGATACTGCTTTATGACATGGCAGATCTAGGCCACGTGGCAACCATCCAGCACACCATATTGTGCTCCATACACACTGGATCACCAGCCGCGCTGATCCATGTGGGGGCTGCGAGACAGAGCCCTCGCATACCACTGCACGGGACTTGTAGGGACTTTGTGGTCTGGAGGCTAGAGTAAGCCCTGTCGCGTGCGAGCCAAGCCCGCGCGCGACCTTTAGTAACTGTTTTGAGAGATCTATGGCACGAGCTCCCTAGACCCGGTCAATCCGGTCAAACCCGGTCAATCCGGTCAAACCCGGTCAACCTCGTAACGGTTCCGGTACTCGCGCACCACGTGCTCTAACGGTTCCTATATACTCGGACGAACGTGCCGTTATGGTTAAGCTAATTAAGCCGCCATCAATGGGCGCATTAACCACACTACAACGGTCACGTTCTCCAGTATATATACATCGTTAACCTTTCCATACAAGGGGGACACACTGCCATACGCGGAAGCTCTGCCAAACCTCTGTCTCTCTCTCAGACATTGCTACTGACTTGCTCTCTCCCTACACACACCCCTATTCTTCCTGTGCGATCCCTGATCCACTACGTACGGTGTACACGGAGGTCTCCCCGCCGGAATCTCCTGTGCACACCACTATTCACTGGGTCACTTTGACTCATTGATTTGGATAGCAAATTAGTGTAATTTTTTGATAATTTTTTCATGGTGTTGTAGAGTATAAGTTGTTCTATAACACGGTGAAAAAATTATCGAAAAATCGCATCATTTTGCTATCGAAATCATCTGGTCAAAGTGACCCATATACGAGTCAAATATTCAGGATGGTGGACAAGAGCTGGGACTGAGTGGTATACATTTGGTATACATGTAACTAAACAGTTACCAAGTTCAAGAAACTACACTCAGACCCCACTGAGGTTTCACTAACTACATTTATCAATTTCTATTCATTGGGTCAAGAAGAAGAGTACACAAATGACTGTCAAAGTTTGCAAGTAGATGCTAGCTCGGCAATAGAGGGTTTGGAGTTTCCGCAGAGGTATCGGTTCGAACCTGGCTATGTGATGTATTCTTCAAAAAAAGGTTGTCAGTACGTACACTTTTGACAAATGTGTGAGAGAGGCATAAGGACATCTCCAACCCCATGGGGGGAGGGGGAGGGGGAAGGGGAAAATCTTATAAAAATACGGTTCATGTCCAACCCCGTAAGGGGAGGGGGTGCTATGGGGATAAATTTTGCCTTGGGTGAGGGATGGTTAGGGGGGATTTCCCCATGGACATCCCCTCCCCCTCCTCCTCCCCCTACATGAAATGATTAATTAATTGAATATTTAATAATTTTAATTCTGCATACTAATATTTTATTATTATATTATGTATTTTATTATTATGATTAATAAATTTTATTTTGTATTTTTTAATAAAATTAATAATGTATTCACTATTGTTGGAAAGTATATTTACGAAAAATAAATTCGGAAAAGCTTATTTGGAAGTGCTTATGGAAGTTCGGCCAATGTGTCTGAACAAGAATTCAATCCTTTCAACTAACGAAAGAACTATTTTATATAATCGTTGTTAGGTTGGTTTATTTCAATTTGTGTGTTTTATCGCTCTACTACTCGCATTTTTGTATTAGTGTCTAATTTTATTTCTTGTAATAACGACTTTTTCGTACTTGTAATCGTTATTTTTTCGAATAAATGTTTTTTTTGTTAATATTATTTTAATTATTATTAGTATTATTATCATTGTTATTATTATTAGCATCTTTTTTTGTGTGTATGTGTGTGTGTATATATAACAATTTTGCATTTACTTTTTTTTATATTAATAATTCATTTTTAAATCATTAAATATATATATATATATATTACAAATTAAATTTTTTGATGGGGGGAAAGAAATGGGTTGGAGACGATTAGTAGTTTGGCGGAAGGGGAGGGGGAGGGGGAGGGGGAGGTGAGGGGAGGGGGGAAAAGCAATGGGTTGGAGATGCTCTAACTGGGGGGAATATGGCCTCGTTTGGATTTGGGGGTTAGGTTGAACCGAACCTAACCCCAACCTTAACACCAAACCCGGTCACCGGAAGTGATTACCGGTGGCCGGGTAAAAATAGAGACGGTGCCCTGCTCAAATTGTGCCGGTGACCGGGTTGGCATGAATTGGTGGCCTGCTATAGATCACCAGTGGCCGGGTTGGTCTAACCGGTGGCCGGGTGTTATTATTTTTTTTCTCACTTTGTTTGTTTCATTGGCAGGGAATCATTTACTTCTTTAAATTCTTCTCCTTTTGTTTGTTTTGGTAGTCACGGAATCACATGAGGGTAGTGAATCAAGGATTGAAAAAACTACCCGCCAAACATGTCTTGCGAAGAAAATAGGAAAGAAAAACAAAAAACAAAAGTAGCCAGTCACTGGCCAAATGACCAGGCCACCGGCCAATTGACCCGGCCACCGGAATAATTTAACCAGTGCCCTGCTTTTGTGCATGGCCGGGAAATTATTTTAAAAATCACCCGGTGACCGGCTAAAACTTATCCGGTCACCGGGAAAAAAATATACCCCACCCACTATTTCATAAACCCAACCACTAAATCCAAACGACACCGGGTTACGGTTCAACCAAACCCCAAAACCGTTAAATCCAAACAGACCCTATGTCCCCTTCTACGGCTGAGACGGTTCTTGAATATGCAATACAGGTGAACATGCTCTAATGAAATCAGGTAATGACAATATTGGCAGATGGTGCCCAATTCAGGGTTGAGAAAGAAACTTCTTATTTTTCATGTGCTAGAATTATTATAATACTCTTTGATGTCCCACTAAAATACTGAATTCACTTCGCTCTTAGAAAAAACAACGGGATATCTAATGACTAATGAATACTTCCTCCGATTCTTCTATTTCTCTACGTTCTGACTTTTATACTATTTATGAGATCATTTTGACCTGATGATTTGGATAGTAAAACGATCTAATATATAGACAATTTGTCATGGTGCTATCGTTTTGCAATCCAAATCACCTGGTCAAAGTGACTCAGATACGAGTCAAAAAATTAAAACGTAGAGAAAAAGAATAAACGGAAGAATGTTATTTTTGAGGTAGCAAAATAAATGACAACGCAAATTTTATGACCAGTTTTAGCAAGAATACATTCACTTTAGTCCAGAGATTCAGGGGTTTATGATGCAATCAATGATGATTACAAAAAGTACAAAGAAGCTGAGACATAAAATGACACAGACCTAGGCATAATACTAGAAAGGCAAGTACTTCTCAAAAAAAAAAAAAAAAAAAAAAAAAAAAAAAAAAAAATAGAAAGGCAAGTCGGATACCAGAAACCACCATCCGCTTAATCAAAATCTATTACAAAAATCACCCTTCTGTTACATTCCGTCCGCTAACTTATTTTCTTATCATTTTACCCCTAAACATGCTAAAAGACTTCAATACCCCTAGCATTTTTTAAATTTTTTGTAACAGGGGCATGATGATGTGTCGGATTGTTCGTACTCCAATTATAAGTTACGAGAGTTCTAATAGGTCAAGTATAAGAGAGAACCAGATAATTAGGGAAGAGGGGTGGAAACAAGCCGAATATGCCTTGAGGAGGAGAGAGACAGCTTGTGCAAAGTTCCTGCTAGCAAATCAGTGTGTAGTATTGTAATGAGCAAGCAATATTACCTCCTATATATACTAATCCGATTAGGGCAACCGATTAGTATTAAAGTGATTTATGAATTTTCAATTATCCTAAGTGTACATTTCTTTCCAAGTGTCTTTTAGTTCGTCAATGATGATATGTTCATCAAGTAAATGTGCAACACCCTGAAATTTTGTTGGCGTTAAACACCCATAAATTAAAAGTTTGAGTTAATTGTGAAAATCTCTTTTCAGCAGTGTTTGCTGACAATTGATCATCAGTGAATCTCTGGAATGTGAATTTAGATTACCCTAGAGGATTAGGGCCAAATTATAATTTTCATAAAATTTTAAATTTTGCTTTAATCCTAAATCTACCCCCTCCCAAAGATTGAGAAACTACACATTTGCCCCTATATACAAGAGTGCCATTTGTTCCATTTCATGGACACCTCACCATCCCAACCCCTCCACCGCCTTACTTTTTCTCTGGGATAATTTTATTTCCCATTTCTTCATTTTCTTCTTCTTTTCCAGGACAGCCACCACCATCATCGCTTGTGCACCACCGTTCCACCTCCTCTCCTCAATCTGCTGTTGCTGGAGATTCCAGGAGGTTTGTAGACCTAAATCCCTCACTCAATTTCAGAGGAGCACCCTAGGTTGGTTCTTCTCCAAATTCTCTCCACTCTCTGTAATTCGGTCGTAATGAAGTCTGAATTTGTCACCCTTAAGTCCAGCCGACCTCTGCATGGTTAAATTTTACGAGACTCGGTCTATGGGCATAACACAACTATGGGACCCGTTCTTCGGGCTTTACATTCATGGCCTACGGGCTCAGTCGGTACATTGCTAGCTCCCGACTTGTAGGCAACTAGTACTACCCTCTGGACTGAAGATCCAGTAGGGAATGCACACATAAGGTCTAGTTTGTCTTGTTGGATTAATGGGTGGTACAGGAATGGAGAAATGAATATGAATTTATCGTAAGTAACTTCGTTAAGTTTTAAGCTTATTTGTCATCAATTTCGTCAACTCTATGTTCATTCATCAAACTACTAAGTATTTACCTACGTTTTTTCGTTTAAAAGTGCTAATTAATCAAAGTTAGCTTCATTCGTGAAAGGTCAGTGTCAATTCGTCGTATCAAGTTTAAACAAAAACGGGTGAAGTCTAAGCTGTTTAGTTCATTCTTCGTGTGAAACACGAATGAGCTAAACATCTCACATTTCACTTGTTTCGTCAAAACTACATGTGATGAATGAACAAAAGTTTGACGAAACAAGCGAAGAATGAGATCATCAAGTGAAGAATGAAACAACTCAAACTTCACTTGATTCGTCAAATTCCAAATGACGAAACAAGTGAAGAATGAGACAGTGTTCACTTGTTTCGTCAAAATTCACTTGATTTGTCATATGTTGTTTGACGAATCATTCTTCAATTATTTCGACAAACTTTACTTGATTTGTCATGCAGTTTGACGAATCAAGTGAAGTTTGAAGAATATGGTGAAGTTTGAGCTCAGCTCATTTTTCACTTGTACCCCATCCGTGAATTTGGGATTTAAAGAATTGTATCATGAACCTGGGGTTCAAAATTTTAAATCGTCAATCCCAAATTGACGGAACTCTGCAACTCCTCAAATCCGAACACAATAACTAATTTTTTTTGGCTGATCAAACTTAAAGTTTTTGAATCTCTTCACCAGCGGTGGTCGTTGATGGTGTAGGAGGAACAATGGGAACATATGAGACAGCGATGGTGATGGCGTCGGAGGGGTTTGCAGAGGTGGTGTTTGCAGGGGTAGTGGGGTTGGCAGTAGGGATGGCAGTCGTGGCGGCGGCTGTGGTGATGGCACTGGCAGTGGCAGTGGCAGTGGAGGAAATTTTGGTGGTGATGATGGTGATGGGCGTGGTGCTGGTGCATGAGGAGGAAGCCATAGAAGATGAAGACGTCATTGAAGAGTTGTTTGAGAGAGTTTTCAAGAGAGAGCAAAAACTTTTCACACTGCTCTAAGTGAGTGGGATAGAGAGAGAAAATAATTATATACAGTTTATATGTTTTATATAAAAATAAAAGTTAATTACTATTAATTTTTTATTGATTTTAGAGCTTTTAACAAAAAAAGCCCATCACAGTTTTCCCTCGATGACGCCTTGCTACAAGCAGTATTGATTTTATGACTAATTATGTCTGCAGTTTGTAAACTCGCGACACTTAGGTCAAGATGGACTAACACTGTTAACTTCAGTTAGGTAAGTGAGTGACTTTTTAATATTTTAATACTTCAAAAGGGATAGTGTTGTGAATACTATCCCTTTGCTTCTTGAAAACTGTGTGGAACCGCAGAAACTGTCCGGAAAAGCATAAATTTTATTTTTACCTAACACACTAAAACTGCTTCTGCTGCCGGAAAGCAGCTGTACTGGCAGCAGTAGCATTCTCAAACTCACCCTTAATGGTGTTCTTCTTCATCCACGTTTTCTATTTTTGTTCTTCATCATACGATATTTTAAAAATCATAAAAATGCCTGTGAAGTAATGCATTTCCATAATTTTTAAGGCTAATTGCATCGGTGGTACATAGTTAGGTTTTTGTGTGGATTTAGTATCCATAGTTTCAATACAGCATCCGCGGTACCCATACTTTCAATTTGTTGCGATGATAGTATATTCCGTTAACTTTTCATCCATATGTTGGATGGAAATATAGAAAAAGGCTAATGAGTGTTAGTTCACTCCAAGTTTTTTTTAAAATAGTATATTTTACCTACTAATTTAAAAATGTTACATAACTTATTTTTAAAATTTTATTAAAATTATATGTTTTTAAATAATATCTCGATAAATATTTTATTCGGAGGAAAAAGTTATGAGTATATTAATTAATTATTACTATGACAAGTAAATAAATAGATTTAATCTCATTAAGATTTTATAAAACTTAGACTTGTGAGTAAAAATAATTAAAAATTTAATTATTACATTGACAAGTATTTTTTTACATATACGCAACGTGTGTGTGTAAATAAATAAAGAAATCAACCAATTCGATATTCTATAAATACTATTTACAAAGTTTTAGGGTGAGAATTAGGGGTACACTAGTCTTTTTACATATTTCCATCCAACTACGGATAGAAAGTTAACTGTGTGTAGCGTCGTTGCAGCAAATTGAAAATATGGATACCGCGAATGCTGCAGTTGAAACTATGGGTACCAAATTTACACAAAAACTAAACTATGGGTACCACCGATGTAATTTAGCCTTTTGTTAAACACATGTTAACGATTTGTGTCTGTGTCGCTTAAAATTAGTATGAAAATTGTCGTGGAAAATCAGAAGTGTGAGAGGTTAACACCCACTATTGGTGTATGACATTAATAAGATTCCGCCCTGAATCTGCTAGCAATAAATAGTGTGGGAGGTTTATTGTCACTCTTTCCCCTTTAGTTTTTCTATATTATTTCGACTGTGTCATTTAGCGAGAAAGTTGTCCTGGAAAAAATTAAAGAAAATAAAAGAAGGGAAAAAAGAATTACACTCTTCCATGCTTGTTTATTTGGCAAGAAAATTAAGTTACATGAATGTCTTTTATACTTCTTTTATGAGAATGAAATAAGTGATAATTAATTATTACCTTTTTAAAAAAAAGTTGCAAGTTATTCGTAGGTTGCGGAGAAAAAACCCTACGGGAGAAAGTCGGCGGCATTCCTGTCTTGCGACGGCGGCAATGGCTACACGGTTCTCAATGGAGTTTACGGAGAAGGAAAACCATACTGTGGTCTTTGATGATGAGTTATGTGACGAGGCGAATCACAAGTTTTTCTGGTGCATGATCGGCATGTTCGTCTCTGAAACAAAGGTGAACATCGGGGCCATGAGAGGGATGTTTGGCCGGATCTGGAAAAACGGTGAGAATATCAACATTCTTGAGGTCGATTTCAATACGTTTTTATTTTTCTTTCCAGACAGTGCAACCCTTAACAGGGTTGCTGCGGGGGGCCATGGTTGTTCAATAAGAAAGTCCTTTTGCTACAACCATGGAAACTAGGGGATCCGGTAAATAATTTCCCTTACAAGCATATAGAGATTTGGATACAGATCCGGGGTTTCCCAATTCAATTTATCAACAAGGACGCTGCTTGCAAGATTGGTGCAAATATTGGTGAAGTAGTGGATTTTGATCCAAGGATCTATAGCGAGGAAGAGGAGGGTAATTATGTTAGAGTCAGAGTCAAACTCCTTGTCAAGGATTCCTTTCCCAGAGGGATTCACGTCATGATTTGGGGAGTCCGCACTTGGCTTGACTTCCGGTATGAAAGGGTCCCATCGATATGCTGTTGGTGTGGATCTATCACACATGAGGGGGAAGAGTGTGAGGAATTTACTACTGCGGAAAAATAAACAATGGAGCAAGGGTACGGTCCCTATCTGTTGTACCATCCTTTGACGAGGAAGGTTTCAAAAGTAAATAACAATCATAAGGAAGTATAAGATCCTACGAAGAACACAGAGTCCGTGGACAAGACTGTTGAAGACAGTGGCAAAGCAGGAGAAGACAATCCGGTTAATGAGATGGACGTGGGGGTGAGGAGGAAACAGGAAACCAAGTTGTGATGTACGAGAACCCCATAGCAGATGTCATGGAGGAACAAGAAGTGAAAAAAGAAAGAAAAGCTACCGGAGAGGGGACATTCACAGCCAGCCAGATTTAACAAGTGCAGAACATTGCAGGCTCAGTTGCCTATGCCTTCACAGGCTTCACAGGTGTAACAGTCAGTGAGAAGGTGCAAAATCTTAACCAGGTTCTTGCTAAGCGCAAGGGTTCTACAACATACTTTAGTCCTCCACCACATAAATCGGCATCTGAGAATTTCACGAATAAGAAAGGGAGACAGTTGGATTTTTCGGCTAATCCATCCTTACCCCCAACAGTTGAAATTGTTAAATCCCAAGCCGACTAAAATTTGAACAAGGCGGAGACTGGTGATCGGTCCGCCCCAAACAAATGAGCATTATTAGTGGAACGTACGAGGCTTGGGCAACCCTCGTAACGTTATAGCTCTTCGCCATCTGGTGAGGAGTGCTTGCCCCAGTTTGGTCTTTATTATGGAGACTAAATTGTCAAGAGAGGAAGCGGGGAAAGTATGCAAACAATTTCAACATCACACCGGTCATTTTGTCAGCAGTAGAGGACGAGGTGGTGGATTAACCCTATTATGGAAAGATAATATCCAACTTAGGGTGACCAGCAGCTCCTTCTGGTACATTGACAGTTTGGTTGTTGATGAAGTTACAAATCAAACGTGGCAGTTAAAATGTTTCTATGGAAATCCTGAAGTACATGAGCGTCATCATTCGTGGGAATTACTTCGTCGTATCCGAGGTAACAAGACAATTCCATGGTGTGTCCTTGGTGATTTTAATTCTATGGTTAGCTCAAGTGAAAACTTAGGTGGAAGGAATTTTGACGATCAGGCAGCTAGTAGTTTTCGTCAAGTAATCCAAGATCTATTGCTTCATAATTTGGGCTACAATGGTAATATTTTCACCTGGGAGAGCAACCGCGGGAATGGCGAAGTTATTTATGAACGCTTGGACCGTGTCCTCTCGACAGTGGAATGGATGAGTTTATTCCAGGCACATAAAGTAAATCATCTTACAGCCACTGTGAGTGATCATTTTCCAATTCAACTTATTTGGGAATCACCCAAATCAATTGGAAGAAGAGAGAAACGTTTCCAATACGAGTCTGTTTGGCAGCAGTATCCTAGTTTTAGGGATGTTATTGCAAGCACGTGGAAAGGTATGCAAATATCCCTTCCTTTGAAGGAAAAATTAACCAACCTTGCTTTAAGTTTGAAAGAATGGGAGAAGGTCGAAGTGGGCAATATCACAAAGCAAGTAGTGGATCTGAGATGGAAACTAGCGGACCTCGATAGTCTACCAAGGAACAACACGACCAGAGTTGATATTGTAGCCATCAACTCGCAAATTAACACTTTGCTCTTAAAGGAAGAGGAAATATGGCTTCAACGCAGTCGATTTCGGTGGCTAGAAAAAGGGGATCGTAATACTACTTTCTTCCATTGCAAAGCAACGATTTGGAAAGCCAGAAACGCCATCAAGGGTTTTGAAGACAGTTCTGGTAAGTGGTGTTCGAGTGAAACTGAAATTGTTGGAATACTATCTGATTATTTTAACAATATCTTCGCATCCATAAACCCAAGTAGTGGGAATACGGAAGCAATGTTTCAAAATCTCCCAACTCAGTTAGATGAAACAGATGGCGCAATGCTAGACTGTATGTACACGAGTGCTGAAGTAAAGGAGGCCCTAGACAATATGGGCCCGCTCAAAGCTCCGGGTTTTGACGGTTTCCCAGCAACTTTCTATCAAACCCATTAGGATATTGTGGGAACTGATATTATAAATACTTGTTTGGGTAGTCTAAATGGTGATAATAGTATGGCAGTTTTTAACAGAACTATTATTGCGTTGCTACCGAAATTAATGCAAGTGAGGAAGCCGTCAGATCTGAGGCCGATCAGTCTATGTTCAGTGGTGTTAGCATTTGGTGCGCCCATGTGGGGTGCCCAATGCAATTATCCTAATCTTATGGGGTTAGTTGAGACAAGTTCAAACCTTATGGGGTTAGTAGCAAAGACATAAACCCTAGGGGGTAAATTTGCAATCAGGTATAAGTCTGTCTAAATAAGGAGACAGCCTCCTACACATATTATATGAGATATCAGAGACATAATAACACACTACTGTAGAGATCATGTGCTGATCATAATACAGTAAACCCTAGACTCTCTCTCTAACTAGCCTCCATTGGTGGAACTTGGTGTGGATCAGAGGTTTCGTCCTAGTGATTCGAGCCAGACTGTGGGAGCAAGGTGGGCACGTGAAAGCAAGCATCCTACAATCATCCGCTGTGCTTAGGAGCTAAGGAAGACAAGGTGAACACATGAATCTTCCACTATAATTAATGTCGTAGATCTTTATGTGATATATCAGTTTCATCCTTCATTGGTATCAGAGCCTTAGGCTTGTTTTTCGTGCCTCGTTATGCGAACCTGAATCTGCTTAAAAAATCGAGTTTCTGAAAATTCATAATCTGTAGACGAAACATATATGGTTAGGTAGGGTTTTTCACGAGGATTCCAGAAATATAAATTTTATAATTTGTGGATATACGATGAATTAGTTATGATTATTCTAAGATTCGGAACAGTATAAATCTGGACTGTCAGATCTGAGTTGTAAAAGTATTTTTTCAAAAGGTTTTAAAATTGAGTTTTGAACACTTAATCGGAACCAGAGTGAAGAGACGAGTCCAGCGGTATAAGGATCGCCGGAAACGGAGGCTGGGAAGGCGCCGCGTGGGCTTCACGCTCCACCGACGCCGTCTCCACACGCGGCCACGCGCCGCACGCGCCAAAGGGCTGCGGCGGATTACTGACGTGGCTAGGGCTGATGTGATGATGACGTGGCGGTGCCACATTAGTGCTAGGACTTACGTGGCAGTCCACGTGGCTGCTGACATGGCGTTTGACGTGGAGGGTGACGTGGCTGCTAACATCAGTATAGGGCTGACGTGGCATGTCACGTAGCATGCTGAGGTGGCACTCGGGCCAACGTCAGCGCATGACGGAGGCGGACGCGCCACGCGCCGCCGCGCGTGGCGGCGCGTGCGCACTCATCCGGCCACCATTTTCGCCAAATTTTGTTTCTACAGACTCAGAATTAAATTTCCTATTTTCTGGGATTTTTTTTCAATTTTTTTGAAAAAACAACAAATTTTATTAATTTCCAGATTAATTAATTAGTATTTAGCACACTTCCCGAGGCAGTTAGACGTCCTTAAACACACTGTTTTGAGCCCAAATTTTTTCTGGAGACTTAGGTGTTTATTCCATACCTTATAAGATAGGAGGTGAGATCGTAGGTAGTTGGGAGCACTTTTTTCGATCTTATTAGTTGATTGATTTATTCTTATTAATTTCCAGTAATTATTCCTTAATTCTGGAAATTTCCAGAAAACTTCAGTATGTTTATTTTATTATTATACATGATGTTGTGGGTTGAATGGATGTGTTTGATGCATGGATGTGGCTTAGATATTTTTATATTTGGTTTTGGTTTTGAATATGTAATCAATTAAAATATGGCTTGCGTGTCATGCCTCTCTACATACTCTAGTGTCTTCTCTTCTCATCTAAATCGCCTATTAGAGGTTACTTCTTATTAGAAATAAGATATTTAGTGAAGATTGAAGAATAGAAGCTTCAAGAGAGGTTGCCAAACAAAAAAGCTATGGCGCCAGGTGCATGGAGCAAAAGAGACGAACAAAGAAGCTTCAAGAAGTACACTCGGGATAGGCGAGATGGCTGAAGCATGAAGTTCAAGACTTTCTCAAGAAGTACTCTAATAGTGGGAGTGAACCTTAGGGGCCACATCCATTGCATATTTATTTTATGATTATGCTCGTTTTATGTTATAACTGCGTGTGATTGGATATAACTGTACAACCTCGCATGCTAAAGAACTTAAACGAAAGAGCTCACATTAAGAGAGGATTAAAATTTATGGGGAATCATGAGTGACGATATTTGATTCCTAGAATTGCTACTAGTTTTTGGTGGAGTCCTTATGAAGAACTATTAAATTTTAATCTTATATAAATGTTTGTAGGAGCAAAGTAAATGCTAGTATTAATTTGCTATGCAATGACTCAAGATCAATCGTGTCTAAATCAAAACTGTAAAGGCTAAAATAGTGACAATAAACTATATGACGAGTCATCGTACTATGTAACCAAATCGTTGGACATAGTTTGTCAAACCACCTACAAGTATGGTCGAACCTGTGATGAATAGTTGTCACAGCAGCACATGAACATTATCTTTAGGCTAACCAATAGTGGGAGGAAGTCAAGATAATGTCATAGAGCATGCTATGCCAAGGTGGGGAAATGACCTCATCAGCAAGTTCTAGACCACTTTGAAATTCAAAGATTGTAGGAATGAGCCAATGAAGAATCTTGGATCCACCTTAGCCGTTTGCCTCATTAAAAGTGTGAGTAGTGACTCATAAATCCAGCCTTAAACTATCAAACTCAAATCATAAAAAAAATTATCACGCGACTATAGTGTCTGAGATTAGTACTCAACTATAGCATCTGAGATTCATGTCGTTTATGATGAGAGGTTTAAGCTATCTGATTAGCAATTTGATGCTATCTCTGCCGCGTTTCATGAAAATGACATGAAAACGTTATATGAAACGCTTTGAGAGTGTCGAGATGCTTGGATAAGACCAAACATCGCTCCGTTCTAGGATCTAAGCAACCAAGTGTTTGCTAAGAATACTAGTTCAGCATACTTCTGAAATCTAAGCAATATATGAATGCTAAAGGACTGTGAATGAAGTATGATAGGCAGATGTAGTCCCTAGCCCGGTATTAGGACCGTGCGGAACATGTGGGGAAAGGATAAGAGAATGAGGGCGCAATATTGATACATGACCAATACCCCAAGACTGGCAAACGGAAAGGAGGAAAAGGATGTTTTCCTAAGACTACAAGGCCAAACTTGGCACTAAATTCTCGTCTAAAGGATCCATAAGATTATCTTTGAGGGAGTAGCCACCAAAAGATGTTTTGGTCACAGTTTTATTTTGGAATTGGTCATGTTATGGTTATGCACTCTTGAATTCTAGCATAAGTAACGTCTCAGAATCTTTAGATTTCACCTCTAGAGTAGTGACTTAATATTCTGATGTATGGCGCGCTAGATTGAGACACACTATGTCAGGAAAGGATGCTCAGGCTAGCTAAGGTAGGCCTGCTTGGAATATGCCCAAGGTACCCTTACCTGTTTGTGATTCTTGCCTTACATAGAAAGCGAAACTCAAACCATCCAGTAAAGCTGTAAGGATTATTGAGTCTTTACATATTGTTGATTCTGTTTTATTTGTATTCCATTAAATGTTAGAGCTAAAGACATGGTGCTTACTATTCCATCACATTCGTAGATTATTGTACGCATCTCAAACTATGTGTGCTTGGGCCACATAAGTCTGCGGCACAAGGGTGCTTCAGACAGGTATCTACAAAAGGTAGAAAACCGTATGGACAAAAGGATATCTCCTTAGCCAGAATGAGACTGCGAATATCTATCTTAGCAAGAGCTATGTGATGTAGAGTAGTTAGGCAGTTGGCTATTCCCATGCCCCACATCAGCATGCTGTGGCGGATAGGAGGAATAGGATACAGCCTGAGATGGTTCGATGTATGATAGTGCGTGCAAAGTACATGTTCCCTATATGATTGGAGACACTTTGTTAAACGACTGTCGATGTACTCAACCAAATACCCACCAAGTCTGTAGCCACTACGCCCTACGAGATGTGGATAAAAAGGCAACCTATATGAGGTCACCTTAGGCCATAGGGATCGGCAGCTTATGAGCTAACCAAAATTTTCCTAGTCAGGGAGAAGCACCACTAGATGACACTCAGTTCACCACTACTCAAGAGGAATTTGTTCCTATGAATCTTTAGAACAGTGGGAGTGCCTTACCTAGTGAGCAGCCTATCGTATATGACGATAATGCTGAAGAAGAACCCTCTTTGCGTAGGAGCGCTCATTGGAGCGTAGCCCGTCGATGATTTGAAATCGAAGGGGAAGACACGATAGTCACCACGCAAGAAGATGAACCTAGGATATCGCCCCAGGATATTTCATCACCTGACAAGAAGGAATTTAAACCCTAGATGGAATAAATGTATCTTCATGGAGTAACATATCTTCCCATACTATTCGGAGTACTCTAGGGGGTTGCGTATTCGAAACGCAACAACCAATTAGTAGTGTAACGCCAATGGATTCACAAGATATATGTTTTCTCTTAGGAGATGCCCATAGTTAAGGGAATGTGCGTAGAGATGATGATCTCGGCGAGCATGGAGGAACCGCTAGAAAATACCCTTTTCCTTAGTCCATTATGAGTAATTAGTCCCTCAAGGATCCTTCGGACAGTGGGAGTGACTTTCTAAGTAAGGTGCCCATCCATAGGGGTGAGAGCAAATTATGATCCTCCAATGCAAAGGAATTTCTCGTAGGAGCATATCCATCGACTGTTTGAGATCGAAGGGATGGTCTTAAGGATCACCATGCATAAACGATAGGATAGAATACTATGCCTTATCGTTCCCTAATTATGAAGAATGAAAAGTAGCCTTTTCAGGAAAAGTTAGAGTCTGTAAAGGACCAACCAAGTTTAAAAACTAGGTTGACTTTTCAGACCGGATATCAGACTATTGGAAATGAGTGGATTTACAAGGTCAGTCAGAGTGACACATACAGAAGCATAGTAAGGCATACGACTTGCAGAGATATCGGTAATAGTTGTGATGATGGAAATAAGCTCCAATCTTGATAAACGTGACGACTGAATTTCTCAATGGAGAAATCAGAGAGGTGATTTGTATGACTAGACCACAGGGTTTCGAGATGTATGATCGAACGCACAAATAGGTGCAAGCTAATTAAGTCCATGTATGGTCTTAACTAGTCCTCTAAGTCAGCAGTATTTTATCAACTGATGAAAAACCGCTGCATATCACTCTCAGTAGTAGAGAGTGGATGATCACGTCACTTATTATCGATGACACACTATCTTCCAGAAGAGTCTAAGGACTGTTTCACATCCACTATAGGGTGGTTATCCTTTCGATTTGTGGCGAATGATATTAGTAGGGCGAGATGCATTCTCGTTCGTTCAAAAGGACTTCTTATATTGACGCATAAGGCGTACAACATGAAGATACTCTGAACGTTTCCATGTTATGGAACCAATACTATGCGATACTCCTATAGCTCCCTGCAGGATTTTACGAGCCTAAATATGTGCCCTAGAAGACACCATACAAGATTGACCAAATGACCAAAGTGCGCGATGCAGTGTGAGTCTGCTATATACTATGGTATACACTGAGACCCCACAAACCTTATGTAATCGAAGGATTGGATTTCAGGAAATCCAGTATAAGACACTAGATTGCAACCAAAAGGATACTCTATACGAAGGATCACGTGCTATGACTATCGGAGATGATGCTTTGACTAGCCAGCTATGCATGCTGACTAGGGTGGGGACATAGATACACGTGGATATGACTCAGGATATAGTCCATGCTAGACGATATACACATCGCATGGAACTGCAGCATAAGTGTTGCACAATCGTATTAGACCGCTCCATTGATCATGAAAGCGAAGCACGATTGCCTGTTCTGCCACCGGGCAGAAACATGTTTGGATAAGAAGGTTTCTGATAAGCTTATGAGTTGTTAACCAACCTGTAGTGCTAGCGTACGGCTACAGTACTTTGATAAGGCCAAACATATAGAAAGGGTACTGTTTCACAAAAGGTGAAATAACTACCTGAAGAGTAATCTTGGAGTAGATAGACTACGGGCCAAAGTGTAGGCACCTCCCATTCATAAACCACATAAGAATCGTCTTTGTGGATTGCTTTAGAAAATTGGGACTTGGTAGTCAATCACTGGCAATATGATTGATGAGCATATGAGACATTGATAATTGGATTTTAATTGGATTCGTTTGATTATGATACATGTTGTTTCGATACGTGTATGATACGTTTACATATCATGTACTAGCATGGAACATGTCGCGCGGACACTAGGTTGTCTCCCTCACACGAGCAACCGCCTTTACGATATCTTGGATAGTCCAGGTGAGTGGATGATGACACAGAATCCCGATAAGTGCTAGAAGCCGATGATATGATATGAGACGCCTATCATGTGAGGATTGTACCCCATGATATGAGCTATACATCTATCACTCGTGCAAGACGCCTGTCAGACGGATTTAATTGTCGCATTGGAATAAGTTCCAAGGTGAGATTGGTTTATGGCCATTCGAACATGGTTAATACCCCAAGCCATGTATAGTCTGGGTAGAGAAAGTCAGATGAGAGAACTGATTTCGATTTGCATATGTGCAACATTCAATACTCGGGTTAATAGTAATAAGGGATGTTGGACTTACATCTGTATAGTGGTCCCTGTGGGATAGGACATGTGCTCTGATTAGATTCCAAACACTATGGCGCACATCTTATGAGATGACGCGTGCTGATGAGTGACATGAGGTGGCGAGTAGAACTAGTCCCTGAGATTCCTCGCCGTGTGAGCCTCGTCGATCATATAAGAATGATTGACACTGTATACCCTTAGTACTTTTATCCATGTCGCGGAGAGACGGTTAGGTTGTGCTACATTGGCGTGACACCTCACGGCTATGGATGATTCGGCCTACCAGGACATTACTAGGAAAGCAGCTGACTCCGAATCAAATCGACAATGGATGGAAAGGAAGATTCTCATTGCATCGCTCTTTATCATTTTCATTGGGCCCACCTACAAGATCTTATGGGATCATGCAGGGTATGAATATAATAAAGGAGATGTAGAATCATTGATGCACGACCTTCGGGACAAGGTAGGTGTTCATGGTCTACGAGATGACAATTGATCGAATATGGGGGATACGAGAGATATATATACGTATTGCATTATTTCTTAAGGTTGAGTGCGCCTGCTGCTAGCTTGTCTCGTATGAGTTTAGAGTATGGAACTCTCGAAATGCAGGTCTCTCACAGTCACACACTAAGGCCACAAAACACTTTGGTAGATGATAATAGTTGGAGATTGAGGGAGAATAGACGTACTGTATTTGTGCAACCCCACTGTGCGAGTGGGAGATGTTAGCATTTGGTGCGCCCATGTGGGGTGCCTAATGCAATTATCCTAATCTTATGGGATTATTTGAGACAAGCTCAAACCTATGGGGTTAGTAGCAAAGACATAAACCCTAGGGGGGTAATGTTGCAATTAGGTATAAGTCTGTCTATATAAGGAGACAGCCTCCTACACATATTATATGAGATATCAGAGACATAATAACACACTACTGTAGAGATCATGTGCTGATCATAATACAGTAAACCCTAGACTCTCTCTCTCTAACTAGCCTCCATTGGTGGAACTTCGTGTGGATTAGAGCTTTCGTCCTAGTGATTCGAGCCAGACTGTGGGAGCAAGGTGGGCACGTGAAAGCAAGCATCCTACGATCGTCCGCTGTGCTTAGGAGCCACGGAAGACAAGGTAAACACATGAATCTTCCGCTATAATTCATGTCGTAGATCTGTATGTGATAGATCAGTTTCATCCTTCAAGTGGTCTACAAGATTGTCACTAAGACGATGGCTAATCTTCTTAAGAAGGTACTTCCGTATCTTATCTCAGATTATCAATGTGCTTTTGTGTCGGGGAGTTTAATAACAGACAACATTTTACTCGCCTATGAGTTGTTGCATACGATGAAAACACGGACAAAAGACAAGACAGGTAGCTTTGCGCTCAAAATTGATATGTCGAAGGCCTATGATCGTGTTGAGTAGTCATTTCTTAGGGGATGTATGGAACGTCTCGGTTTCGGCATGAGATGGATCAAATTAACTATGGAATGCATCTCTACGGTCAGATTTAGTTTCGCTTATGAAGGGAGGATTGTTGGAGATATCATACCTCAAAGTGGGCTCCGACAAGGATGCCCCCTGTCGCCGTACTTATTTCTTATTTGTGGGGAAGCGTTGTCTTCAAGTCTCACCGCTTCTGTATCCTCCGGAAGAATTTCAGGGCTCAAAGCTTCGAGGAATGGGCAGTCATCAGTCACCTTTTCTTCGCAGACGACAGTATCCTATTCTCTAAGGCTAAGGAGGAGGAGATTAATTACATTTTACAAATTTTACAACTCTATGAAAGAGCTTCAGGAAAACAAATAAATCTTGAGAAAAGCAGTATAGTTTTCTCAGCTAATGTTGACTCTCAAAGAAAGAAGGCCTTGAGCACCCAGTTTGGAGTAGCTTTGGTGGAATCCCATGACCGCTATATGGGTTTGCCAACGACCCTGGGAAAGAACAAAACTCTAGATTTCAATTTTGTTACTGAAAAAGTGGAGTCTAAATTTAAGGGGTGGAGAAGTACCTCTCTTTCTTTTGCAGGTCGAGAAACGTTAATCAAAGCAGTGGCGCAAGCGGTACCAACATTTACCATGAGCTGCTTCAAGCTTCCACTGTCAATTTGCAAAAAAATAGAGAACATGAGCCGCAGATTTTTTTGGGGACATGAACGTGAAGGCCATGAAATATGCTGGGTTGCGTGGCAAATTGAAAGAGAGAAAAAGCAGTGGTGGAGTGGGATTCAAAGACCTTCAAGCTTTCAATTTGGCCATGTTGGCTAAACAACTCTGGAGGATTTTAACAAATCCAGACATCTTAATTAGTGAAGTTTTCATTCAAAAGTATTGCAATCAAGCCAATACTTTTGAGGTAAACGCCACTTCTCAGAGCTCTTATACATGGAAAAGCATCATGGCTAGCAAGAGCATCATCATTCAAGGGTTGAGATGGGGTATTGTTTCGGGCAGTCATGTCAATGCGTTCATCAACCCATGGCTGCCTAGGGATTTCCCCTACAAACCAATTACTAAATCCCCAAATCAAAGTTGTCAGGTCAGCGACTTTATTGTACAAGGGCAAGGCAGATGGGATCAAGATAAGCTAAACCAAGTCTTCTGGTCGGTGGATATTGAGGACATCCTCAAAATCCCCCTTCCATCAACCCCAAAACCAGACTTTATGATGTGGAATTTCACTGATTCTGGCAAATACACTGTTCAGACCGGTTATCATATTGCCGGAAAGCAAGTTTCGGAGTGTCATCATCACAGTTCTACCATCAACAGTTCAGAAGAAAAAGAAATGGCTAGCAAAGCTCTGGAAGGTGAAGATTCCAAAAAGAAACATTTACCCAGTTTGGCGAGGGTGGAGGAAGGTGTTATCGACCAAGATGAACCTTAATAAGCGCAAAATAGACATTCCCACCTTCTGTGATTTATGTGGGAAAGATCGAGAAGACGAAACGCATATCTTTCTTCAATGTCCTATTGCGAAAGGGACATGGAGGTTGGCCTTTCCAAATCGAGACCTGAAAATAAAGAACTGTGACTTCCGTGATTGGATCAGAAAAAGGATGGAAGATACAAAAGAAGAAAAAGCTACAAAACTCATCTGCATGTGTGTATCGGAGCTTTGGAGTAACCGTAACAATCAGATCTTCAAAGGGTTTAGCTCACCGGCAACGGAAATTGTCAGATCTGAGACGGCAAAGCTAGAGGAGTTCGATAAAGTCAACCCCAATACACCTACGCCGAATATCTCACCGTCCCACCTATGGCGGCCACCGGAGGCGGGTGTTTTGAAAATCAATCCGGACGACGCGTGGGATTTGGGAAGTGCAAAAGTCCAAGGGGGAGTAGTAAGAGACTCAAGGGGTAAAGACGTCGCCGAATTTGCGATGAGAGTCCCTTTCGGAACCAAAGCAAGAACGGCAGAAGGGCAAGCGATTGTTGAAGGAGTCAAATTTGCTGTAGCGTCGGGTACCGGAAAGTGGAGTTTGAAACGGACGCGTTAGCTGTCATCAAATAAATGGAAAGTATTTGGAACGAAGAGATAAGCTTCTCGGAAATTGGTAACTTATTAAATGAAGCTCTCGAAGTCTCCACAAGCTTCGAGCAGTGCCGTTTTCAATACACGGGAAGAAAGTCAAATGAAGTCGCTCATTTACACGCTAGCTTACTTTGTTGGGCCGGGAAGAATGGTATAACCAAGAGCCCCATTGGGCATCTGCTACTCTACAAAATGATGTAAAGGGCCTCTCAAGCCCGGTTTTAGTTATTAATAAAATTCCAATCTTTTCCTCAAAAAAAAAAGTGATAATTAATTTAAATAATACTAGAAAAATAAGAGGCGGTTCTAATTTGTAGGATTCATTTTTCCAAAAATTAGGTCGTTCAAAATTTTAGAATTCGCGCAAAATCCTGTCAATTATATTTGATGAATACGGTATCAAGAAAGTTAAAATATGTGAGGCTCACAGTTTTTCTTCAAACTGTACATCTGAATTGTGGAAAAAAAAAATTCCAATAAAATCTTTTCTAAGTCAATTTACCTTGACAATTTGGGTTCATGTATCACTAAAAATCAAAGTATAGAAAGTTGTCGTGGCAAATTGAAAGTATGGGAAATTTATTATCATCATCATCCTTAACATATGCAAATAGGTTCATGTCACAGTGCCTTCAAATTTAGCTAGGCAACCAACAAAATTGAATGGAGTGATATGTTTTTCCATTTCCATTCACTCTTTCTCTATATAAATTTATGGTACTTCCTCTAAATAAATTCTCCCAGAATTCAAATAGTAAAGAAAAACAACGAAACAGTGCGTCAAAGGGGGTCAAATGATCAAAATTCTCTATCAAGTAATGGAGCATTCTTCTGCTCCACAACAAAATACATTTAACAAAAACCCTCATTCGTAACATCCTTTTCCTCCTTGTATTCTTCTACTCCGCAGTGAATGTTCCAGAACTAAAAATATTCTACTACAAAGAATGGCAGAAACATGTAATGTATCAGCACCTGGACGAGATCTTCAAAGAAACTGATGAGTTCCTCCTGATCATCTTCTCCCTCATTCGTAACATCCTTGTCCTCCTTGCATTAGCAGCAGCAGATTTCACCTTAATCAGGTCTCTGAAATTTATCATGCAATCCAACGGCTGTGAAACGTCCTCTACCGTTAGATTAAGATCAGGAATCCCAACTGGGCCCACAAAACTCCTGTGAATCTTATGATCATGTTTAGTGCCGTAGCTCTCCTGCTTCTCCATCACTACCTCAGCAGGTCTCTCAATTACATTTACAGGGGCTTTAAACCCTTGAGTTATCTGTAGAGTCAAACAGATGAGTCGGTTACAAAAGGCATAACAAAGCTTGATTTAGAACAGATTTCTTTGAAACAGAGCTATTTTTCCTCCATCTGAACATGTACCAAAACAGGCTGATACGGGTCAACCATATCGTACTAGTCAACAATATTATTATCACATACCATACAAGTCAACAATATTATTATCATTATTAATATTCTTGTTGACTCGTACTATACGGTTGACCCATATCACAGGCCCTGAGTTACCATTTGCTTACCTCTAGTTGCTTGGCTTTCAAATGAGCATTATATGCCACAAGTTGGTTGTGTCGAGCACAGGCTGTTTCCAGCTCCTGTTTTAGTTCACAAAGTGTAAGTTAGGGCTTTTCTTCTAGTAAGTTCAATGAATTTCCAATACAGAATCGCAATCGGCAAAATTGAATAAAAGAAAAACAAAATTTACCCTTCTCAGAAATTGTTGTTCCTTCTCTAATTCGTTGACAGTGTTCTTCAATTCCTCTCTCGTCTGCACAAAAAAGGCAAAAACAGAGTGAATGTTCAGAGAGAGATCCGTAACCAGAGGAGACAATATATCGAGAGAGGACAATAGGATAAATACCCATTGTTGAAAACTCCAAACAAACGAAAACCCATGATTCAAAAACACGAAATTGAAACGACAGATTGAGGAATTCGAATCGATGACTAGAAACAGAGGAAGAGACCGAGATGGGTACTTCGTATACCTGTTTTTTTGAAATCTTCTTAACTCGATCCTTGGGTTTGTCATCTGATTCGCTGGGCGGGTACGAAAGAGGAGTCGCCGGACTGGAAGCTTTTTTGGCCTTGATTTGATTGATTTCTGGAGCAGAACCGATTACAGATCTCTTTCTCCTCTGACCCCACTGAACAAAAACTCTGTAACGAGACTCCGAGGAGTGGATTAGGTTCGGGAGAGAGAGCAGAATTTCCGAAACCTCCGTCTCGTCGGCGGTGAAGATGTGGCGGCCGTACGGGTTTGCGCCGCCGGCACCACCGCCGGTGTAGGTCATCTGGGGTTGATTTGTGGCGGAAAGGGAGAGGATGCGGCGACGGGTGGTGATTATATAGGGAGTGGGAGCGGAGGGGCGTGTGTAGGAAGAAGAGGAGGGTGAAAAATCTACAGAGTTTGCGTGGGGATGTGACACGTGGCAGTCACTGGGCGACGAAGGTGAGTGTACTAGGGTTTATCAGTTTGTTGGGGGCTCGTGGACTGGGGACTTGCTTGTACTAGGTGTTGCGGAGGAGACCGTGTCCGCGACAGAAGTATCATTCTTTTTTTTTTTTTAGAATCGGCAGAAGTATATGGGACTATGGAACAGTACTTTTTTTTTTTTTTAAATAAGCAACGGATTTTATTTAATAAATTCATTATGGGTGGGTTTGGTGTGGATTTTTTTGTGGATTTTAATTCAAAATCCACTGTTCAGCTTTTTGGACTTTTTGTTAAGGTTTGGTATGGACTTTTTTGAGTGGATTTTGGATTTTCAAGTTGTAGTGTAGAAAAGGTGGAAGCAAAAAGTTGGGTTTGGGTGGATTTTTTGTGTCTTTTTTCATCATATCATACAAATGACAATAATATCCCCACTAAACAACAAAACTGACACATCACTGACCTTCAATAAATAGACAAAAAGGGTAAAGTGGTAAGTTTCACTAAACAACAAAACTGTCACATCACTGACTTTTTAACATCACCAACTTCTTTTACCAAACCCATGCATCTTTTTTCTTGAACTTTTGTGTCACGGACTTTTTTCACACCATCTTAAAAGACAGCTTAAAATCTAAAAAGTCCACACCAAACTCACCCTATAGTATCTCCAATACGTTATTTAAGGTAAGATTGGTAATGCTGTGGCGTTTTAGAAAATTGTTGTGTAGAAAGTACTGTGAGATACCACTCTGTTCCTTTACTTTCTCCCCCTTGGAGAAAACACGGAAATTAAGAAAACAACCCTTTTTACTAGTTTGCCACTTTCCTTTGTCAATGTTCTTATCATGTCCTTTCTCTCTATTCTAACTAACTGTGAAAAACAACTAACACACCTCCACCACAACCACCAGTCAGCCACCACAACTACCAGCCAGCCACCACCAGTCAGCCACCACTACCAACAACAACATCAACATATCTAAGTAAAAGAAATACAGATCCGAATAATAAAACTACAAATCCAAAAAGAGAAATTACAAATCTAAGAAATGATTTACAGATGAAGAACAAGAGGAGGAAAAGAAGAGGATGAAGAAGAAGAGGAAGATGAAGGCCACCACCGCCTCCTCGCCTCCTGGCACAGATCTGGTCGCCACCACCATCTCCTCGCCTCCTCGCACAGATCCTTGTCATGCCTCCTCTCCGGAGAGGACATATTCGTCGTCCTTCTCTTACTGGCCTCGCCACCGGAGAGCACAGATTTGCGTCATCACCGTCGCCAAAGCCTCAGTCTCGAACCCTCATCGCCGTCGCCGTCGAGATCCTCTTCGACGGAGATCTTCCGTCTCTTTCCCATTCTTCTCCTCCCGTCCTTCTTCCTCTCTCTCTCTACCTTCTGACTATTTCTCTCTCTATCCTCTCATATGTGTGGTGAAAATATAAGGCACGGAGGAAGCAAATGTGTGGGTTAATTTTGAGAGAGAAAAAAGGGGTGGGTTGGGTAAAGGTGGGGTATTAATTGTAAGGGTAAATTCGTCATTGTGTCTCACTAAACATGCCAAATGAGGAAAGGGGGAGAAAGAAAGGGAACGTACCAAAATAGAAAGGGGGAGAAAGAAAGGGAACGGAGTGGTAGCTGTCTTGGAAATCTACGCGAAAAGTGTTTGGTGAATTTCGTGTTGAAGCTGTTGCGGGAAAGTCCTTTTTGACAATTTGTGTTTGGTAATTTTACTGTCAAAATGACAATATCAGACATGATATAGTAAATTTTATTATTACAATAGAGATAATTATTGATATTTATTAACGAATAATAATATTAAATTATAAATTTATCGAAAAGCAGGTCATGAAAAGCAACTCCTCTTGTGAAAAAGCAAGTGCTTTCCAAAAGGGAGAAATAATTTAATTTACCAAACACATTAATACTGGTTTTAGATTCGAACAACAGTGTTCTAGAAAGCAAAAACATTACAAAACGAGCTCTAAATAGAAGTTATATTTGTTTGTAAAAAAATTGTAGTTATCTTTAAAATATAAATAATATGATTTTTTTAGTGAATAGTTATCCCGCTAATTATATTTAAAAAGTCAAAAAATGGATAGCTAAATCCTATGTGTCAATCTCTCTCCTCATTTATTTCTTATTTTATTTTTTTAAGGGTTAATTGCATTTTACCCCATGTAGTTAGGGGTTTGTGCGAAAAAACCCCATGTAGTCTCAAATATCGCAGTGCTATACCCCCCTGTGGTTTCATTTTTGTGCGCTAAGGGGTATTTTTTCCTTCATTAGGGTAAAAAGACTTCACTACCCTTTTATAAACAGTAGAAATAATTCTTTTTTCATTTCACTTTCTCTATCTAAACTCTACTCTCTCTCTCTCTCTCTATTTGTCTCTCATCTTCTTTTTCTTCATTTTCCCGATCCTTCTCCTTCCTTCTCTTCTTCTCTCTTCTCCTAACCCAGCATCGCTGAAGCTCCACATGTGACGCTGCCGTCCCCGATCCGTGTCGCCGCCGTCCCTCAGTCTCCGATCTGCGCGCCGCCGCCGCCCTCTCTGTCTATGATATGCTCTGCCGTCGTCCTCTCCGTCTTCGATCTGCGCCACCGCCGTCGTCGTCGGCTTCATTGCCGGCTTCCTCCTCCTCCTCCTCCTCCTCCTCCTCATCCTTTTCCTTCCCCCACCTCCTGATCCTCCTCCTTCCCCCACCTCCTCATCTTCCTCCTCCTCCTTCTCTCCTCCTCATTTTCCTCCTTCATCAGATCCTCATCCCCCTACTTCCCCTACCTCATTCTCTCCTCCTCCTGGGAATATTTTATCACATTATTGTGCCACCCAAATTTTTAGACTAAGGACGTAATTGCAATTTTATGTGGGTTAAATTTGGAATTAGTAACCACTACATATCTCTCGTCAGAATCTTTCCAATTGACTTCAGGTGTCTCATTGATCAAATAATTTAGCTAACGAACACTTTTTGTATCTATAGATAGCTAAGTTAGTTGTAAAGTGACATTCAAAGTAAACTGACACGATCCAACCGCAAGTGTACGGCTGCCGCGTGTAGTAATATCCGGTAATCCAGGTTTGTCGAACCCAAAGGACTTGTCGTGAACTAATTAGTATGATTAAATTTATGTGGGCTAGCAATTGAGAGATTTTTCAAAACTTAATAATTAAAAACACAAAACAAATATTTAGATATTAAGATTTAATATGGAAGAAACAACCAGGACACCTCGTTTGGGGGATTGTTAGGATTCTCTTGTTGACGAAGTTCTACGATTTGTGAAACACAGACAAAATTTGTGTTGCTAATCGAGCAATACTAACTCACCGAGTTACCAAGTGAGCATCCTATGTCTAGGGTAGATTCAAACCGAGTTACCAAGTTTTAATTATCCCTAAACACACATTAACGATGAATTCTACTCTAACGACCCCAAATTCTTGCTTTCACTAAGAACGAGTGATCGTTTGCTTTTCCGGTTCAACAATTACCGAGTTACCAAATAATTGCAAACTAAGTTCTAGCTAACAAGACGTCTCCAATTAACTAGATAGGATGAAGATCACAAAACAATCATAGCAAACGTAAATTTTATCAATTAGGTTTAGCAAAATATGAATCTCAAATCATAAAATACATAATCAACGTGCAAACCCTAACCCCAAATTCGGGTCCTGATTACGTAGTTTAGCTACTCATCGTAACAAAAACAGTACAGAAATCCATAAAGTTCATGATAGACGAGAGAGATAACGAGAGTTTTGAAGAATCAAACTAGTTTTTCCGCGCTCCCGAGCCTCCAAAGCTTCAACCTAAGCTCCTTCAAAGCTGCTGCGTTTTTTTCTTCTTTTTTTTTGTTTCTGTCCCGTGGTCCTCCCCTTTCAAACCGACCGAGTGGTTCTGTTTTTATACCCAGCTCACGTTTTAAAGCTATCTTTTCAAAAATTGCACAAATAGCCACGCAGGTTGGCAATGACTCCAATCAACTTCGATTCACTTCTTATTCGCACGAAAGCTCGCTCACAAAGGCTCTGAACCAGATCCAATTGGAGTCCCCTTTCTTCTCATCTTCTGACTTTTGCTGGGTTTGTTGTGGCGGTTGTAGATACTGCTTTATGACATGGCAGATCTAGGCCACGTGGCAACCATCCAGCACACCATATTGTGCTCCACACACACAGGATCACCAGCCGAGCTGATCCATGTGGGGGCTGCGAGACAGAGCCCTCGCATACCACTGCACGGGACTTGTAGGGACTTTGTGGTCTGGAGGCTAGAGTAAGCTCTGTCGCGTGCGAGCCAAGCCCGCGCGCGACCTTTAGTAACTGTTTTGAGAGATTTATGGCACGAGCTCCATAAACCCGGTCAATCCGGTCAAACCCGGTCAACCTCGTAACGGTTCCGGTACTCGCGCACCACGTGCTCTAACGGTTCCTATATACTCGGACGAACGTGCCGTTATGGTTAAGCTAATTAAGCCGCCATTAATGGGCGCATTAACCACACTACAACGGTCATGTTCTCCAGTATATATACATCGTTAACCTTTCCATACAAGGGGGACACACTGCCATACGCGGAAGCTCTGCCAAACCTCTGTCTCTCTCTCAGACATTGCTACTGACTTGCTCTCTCCCTACACACACCCCTATTCTTCCTGTGCGATCCCTGATCCACTACGTACGGTGCACACGGAGGTCTCCCTGCCGGAATCTCTTGTGCACAGCGGTCTTCTGGGTTTTCTGCGCAGCTCGGTTTGTTTGATTTCGTCGGGGATTTAATGGCGGTGAAAGAGGTAGGTGGGTGCGGCGTTGATTCTGTGAATTGGGTGTGAGTTTGTGGGTAGGAATTGGGAATTAGGGAGAGGCGGTGAAGGAGGCAGAGAGGTGTGTTCGGTGGTGTTGGCTATTGGCCGGTGGTCGGAATTAATGGTGGGTTCGCCGAATTTGGTTTGCGGCGACCATGGTTGTGGGTTCTGCGATCTGGGGTTAAGGGGTGAAGCAGGTCAGGGTCAATGGCGATTCGCCGGTGGTGAAAGGGATTGAGACGGTGGTTCAGAGGGTTCTGTCGAATTGGTTTTGAGTTATTGGTTCGGTGTTGAGATGGAGGAATTGGTGGTTCAGGTGGAGCAGCGGTGTTGAAGGAGAGAGGGTTGGCTAGGGTGAAGAACGGTGGTGGTTCAGGTGTGGGTTACAGAGAAGTTTACAGGGAGAAACTGAGAGATGATTGTAGTGTTGCAACCCTGTGTTGCGACATAGGGGGTAACTAGATGTAATTTCTGAGACTTTCTGAAACTGCACTCGCCTCCCCTGCTGTACTTCTGATAACTCCGTTTTCGGAGTTATTTTATGCCTTTTATTTCTACGTTTTGCGTGCTTATAATGGAGAATTTGTCGTCTTTTGAGTAAATTGAGCGTAAATGTGAAAATATGAGTTCATGTGCAATACTTGTCAAATCCGGGCGTTTCTTTAGATTTTTGAGCTTTTTATTGTGATATGATCGCGGGTTGTGTTTTCGTGTTGTGATTCGCAGGAAAACAGGGCTTGGATGATCGTGCGGGATTTGGAAGCGAACTTCGGAAACGAGGAACTCAAAGACAAGTCAAAAGGAGAGTCAAAAGTCAAAGGAAGTCAATGGAAAGTCAAAGGAAAGTCAAACAGAAGAGGAAGGTCAAAGAAAGTCAAAGAGTGGAAGAGAAAAGTCAAAGGAGGCAAAAAGAGGGCTGGACACAGTTGTCTTCGTGCGAAGACATTTGTCTTCGTGCGAAGACTTTATCCTTAGCCAAAATTCGACTCTGCAGCATTCTCTTCTTAAAACAGCTCTCAGTATCTAAATGAGAAGATCTTCGCACGAAGAGGCAGAAGTCTTCGTACGAAGACTCTTCGTGCGAAGACAACTGTCTTCGTGCGAAGAGGTCGGGGGACAGCAGCAGTTTTTTTGGGGCTTTTCCGTATTATTTCCAAACTTTGTAATATTATTATGGGAACGTATTTAAGGCTTTTAGGTCGTCTTTTTCAGTAGTTTTTGAGGATTAGAGACATCTTTGGAGATCAAGAAGCCTTGGAGAGAGCTTAGGAGCTTTTGGATCATTCGTTTGAATTCTAAACTCTTGTTTTTCTTGATTTCTATGTTTAAACTCATTATAATCGTCGTTTTGATTATGAATATGAGTAGCTAAACACCTTTTGCTGGGAATTCTCGTTTGGTGTAGCTAGGGTTTGATCTAAAGTTGATGTTTTGATGATTGTAATGCATGCTTTAGCTTAATCTCTCGTGTTCATTCACTATTATGGATTATTTGCGTTCTTAATCTTATTATCTTTGCGAGTAGCTAACGTAGAGGTAGAATCAATTAGTTTCACGCGGTAACTCCGTGACAACTAGTCGGTAAATTGAATAATCCACCTAGTCGTATCAATGTTTGGTAACTCGGCATCGTTAACTAGGATCGTTAAAGTAGAAGTATGCTATTAATGCGTGCTTAAAGCTAAATTAGGCTTGGTAACTCGGTCTAGTTTAACCTAAGTATAGTGGACTTGATTGGTAACTCGTTAAGTTCAACATTGCTTGATTAATAGTGAATAACACGTGGTTGTTTTACAAATCGAATTATAAATTTAGATCAACCTAGTGAACCTCGAGAATTCCCGGTGCTTTTCCCTTATTGATAAAAACCTCCAATTATTCATTCTTTATTAATCGTGAATTATTTCACTTGGTTAATTGAGAATATTGCATTAATTTTCTTAGAATTAGATAAAAACACAACTTGCGACTTGCCCACATAAGGTTTAGAATAATAATTAATTTAAATAAAGTCCCTTGGGTTCGACAACCCGGATTTCCGGTTTATTACTACACACGACGGCTGTGCACTTGCAGTTGGAACGTGTCAAGTTTTTGGCGCCGTTGCCGGGGACTTCGGCTAAATTAGTTATAATTCCTAGCCTTAGGGATTTTAATTTATTGTTTATATCCGTTACTCACCTACGTTTTGCGTGTTTCGTGATTTCAGGTTGATTTACACGGTGCATGACCCGTTCTCGAGACGAGCCTTTGTATCCAACGTTTGAAGACCCGGAATCCTTATTGAAAGCACAGCGTAGAGACAAGAGGAATTCCAGCTCAGTAGTTATGGACGAAGAGACTAGAGCTGAGTTTGAGAGGATCCGCAAAGGTATGCAGGATGCGGAAGCAGCTAGAGCTGCAGCTGTAGAGGAGGCTGCACAAAGAGCCGCAGAAGCTGAGGAGGTGAGAGCTCAAATGGCTGAGATGCAGGCGAGGATGGATCGCATGGCTCCCCCAAATCCACAACCACGTCATGGTGTGGGGGCACAAGTAGCGAACATCGGTGGGAACAACAATGGTAATAATGGGGAAAACAACAGGCAGAACAATGCTGAGAATGAAGAACGCCCGATGGTGGATTATTTCAGGACTACTCCAGCATGTTATCAGCCTACCATTGTCAGGCCACAGATCAATGCCCAACACTTCGAGTTGCGCCAACATATGATCAACATGGTTCGTGATGAGTGCGCATTCAACGGAGCTCCAGGAGATGACCCCAATCACCATCTGCTGGTATTTGAGCAAATCACATCAACCCTGCACGATCAGCGAGTTCCAGATGAAACAGTTAAGCTTTTACTATTTCCATTCTCCTTATCTGGAAAAGCCAAGAAGTGGCTTATGGAGCTGCCAGCTGGTAGCATAGTGACATGGGCAGATTGTTGTCATGAGTTTCTGAGGAAGTATTTGCCACCATCCAGAGTCGCGCAGCAGATGGCAGAGATTGCAAAGTTCACTCAGGATGAAGACAGCTCTTTGGGAGATGCATGGAGGAAGTTCAGCCAAATTCTCCGTAGATGTCCGAATCATGGAGAGCCATGGCACAAGCTCTTCCATTATTTCTACACTGCATTAGACAAGGAGACAGCTGACCAATTAGATATGCTAGCTGGAGGTAATTTTATGGGACTTGGAGCACAGCGAGCTCTAGATTTGCTGAACAACGCGTCAAAGAGAGAGACTACACGATCTGAAACGCGTAGGTACTCCAAACCGGGGGATACATCCTTAGTCAACAAGATTGAATCGATGGAACAAAAGTTGGAATCCATGACTTCAGCATTTCACGGTATGCACCCTCCAACACAGAAGCCCATGGGTGAATTACTAGCAGATGAAAGCCAGGGATATGATAACAATGTTGAAGATGTGAATTTTATGCGACAGCAGCAATGGCCTAACACTTATCATCCCAACAATCGTAATCATCCAAACTTCAGCTATGCCAATCCAAACAGTGGATTATATGCACCCGGACAGAGACCCAATGTTCCATATCAAGCGAGGCAAGCTCCACAGCAGCAGGCTCCACAAAAAGAAGAGCAAGAGACAAATGCTCTATTGAGAAAGCTCTTAGCCAATCACGACAGGATGGAGAGCGCGATTGTCTCAATACAAGCAACAATAAAAAGCCATGAGACTCAGATTGGGCAGATCGCCAATCAAAATGTTAAGCTTCCACCAGGCATGCTTCCAGCAAATACCATCACTCCTAACGAGCAGCTAAATGCCATCACAACTCGCAGTGGCATCACTACTGAGGACCCCCCATATCCTAGCCACGCGCGAGCTGAGGCGACTAAGGCCACTGAGAAAGCTTTGGATGAAGAAATTCCCGTGCCTACCGTGAGTCCCCAATCAAAGGACACGGTGAGGAAGTCGGATGAGAAACAGAAGCCTAGGGAGGAATACAGCGTGCGAGTGCCATACCCGCAAAGATTGAAGAGCCAAGAGGATGCCAAGCATTTCAAGAAGTTTGTGGATATCTTCAGGAAACTGCACATTAATATACCTTTTGCAGAGGCCATCTCACAAATGCCGAAATATGCCAAATTTCTCAAGGACCTCCTTTCTAATAGGAGGCGCATGGATGATTTTGAAACCGTGACTTTAAATGAGGAGTGTAGCGCCGTTGTGCAAAAAGCGCTACCAAAGAAGATGAAAGATCCCGGCGGTTTCATCATTCCTGTTACATTGGGAGACGCATTTCATGGGAGGGCATTGTGTGACCTTGGTGCGAGTATTAATTTGATGCCTACATCGGTTTTTGAGCAACTTGGTGTGGGAGATCCTAAGCCTACCAGGATGTGCTTGCAGATGGCTGATCGCACAATAAAACGCCCCAGGGGTGTTTTAGAGGATGTATTAGTGAGAGTTGAAGGACTCATCTTCCCAGCTGATTTTGTGATCTTAGACATGGAGGCCGACGATGATGTTCCTCTTATTTTGGGCCGTCCATTCCTGGCCACTGGGAGAACTATCATTGATGTGGCCAATGGGGAGCTGACTATGCAGATCAACGATGAGAAGGTGGCCTTCAATGTATTTGAGGCTATGAAGTTTCCCGCATACGCGGTGAGCGAGCAGTGCTTTGGGGTGGAGGCATACACGCTGGACGAGGAGGACGATATTTTGTTGGAACAACTATATGAGGAGCTTGCTCTATTTGATTCCAGTGAGAAGGAGCAAGCTTTAGATGTTCATTGGCGCCCACCACTACCCCTCTTTAATGAGGGAAGCAGGAAGATTCTTACCCCTTCTCTTATTACTGCTCCTGTTTTAGAATTAAAACCTTTACCTGTTCATTTGAAATATTTATACTTGGGATGTAATGATACTTTACCTGTGATTGTATCTGCATGTTCGGACAGGGAACAGGAGGAACAGCTTCTCGAGGTACTACAGAAGAGGAAAGCAGCTATGGGATGGACAATAGCAGATATTAAGGGGATCAGCCCCACAGTTTGCCAACATAAGATCAGGCTCATGGAAGACAAGAAGCCGGTAGTTCAATTTCAGCGCCGCCTCAACCCTCACATGCAGGAGGTGGTGAAGAAAGAGGTGCTTAAATGGTTGGAAGCAGGTATCATCTATCCGATTTCCGACAGCACGTGGACTAGCCCGGTACAATGTGTTCCCAAGAAGGGAGGTATAACTGTGGTGGAAGGGTAAAAAGGTGATCAAATTGCCACACGTACCGTTACTGGGTGGAGAGTTTGCATGGATTACCGCAAACTCAATGATGCCACGTTGAAGGATCATTTTCCCCTCCCATTCGTGGACCAGATGCTTGATAGGCTAGCTCACCATTCACACTACTGCTTTTTGGATGGATATTCTGGGTATAATCAGATCGCGATTGAGCCAGCTGACCAGGAGAAGACGACATTTACTTGTCCATATGGGACGTTTGCATTCAGACGCATGCCCTTTGGGCTATGCAATGCCCCAGCTACGTTTCAGAGGTGCATGATGTCTATCTTCTCAGATATGATGGAGCAAAATTTTGAAGTCTTCATGGATGATTTTTCGCTTTATGGTGATGGATTCGAAGACTGTCTCCAGCAGCTAGCTCGGGTACTGGACAGATGTATTGACACCAACCTAGTGCTTAACTGGGAGAAGTGCCATTTCATGGTGACCGAGGGAATAGTGTTGGGGCACAAGATCTCCAGTAAAGGTTTAGAGGTAGACAGGGCGAAGATTGAGGTGATTGAGAAGCTTCCTTACCCTACGTCTGTCAAAGGGGTACGGAGTTTCTTGGGACATGCAGGTTTCTATCGGCGCTTCATTAAGGACTTTTCGAAAATCACAAAGCCTTTATCTGGTTTGCTTGAGAAAGATGTCGTGTTTGATTTCAATGAAGACTGCAAGACAGCTTTTGATTTGCTCAAGAAAAAGCTGATTAGTTCTCCCATTATAGCCACTCCAGACTGGACTCTACCGTTCGAACTTATGTGTGATGCCAGCGATTACGCGGTGGGAGCAGTGCTGGGACAGCGGAAAGACAAGGTAGCTCATGTTATTTACTATGCTAGTCGTACTCTTAACACTGCACAGGTTAACTACGCCACCACGGAGAAAGAGATGTTGGCTATTATCTTCGCACTGGACAAGTTTCGTCCATATCTTGTGGGTTCCCAAGTGACTATTTTCACGGACCATGCAGCCCTCAAATATCTTCTTGCTAAGAAGGATGCGAAGCCTAGATTGATCCGATGGGTGTTACTGATGCAAGAGTTTGATATAGTGATAAAGGACAAAAAGGGTGTAGAGAACGTTGTTGCAGACCATTTGTCACGACTGGATAACGAAAAACAAGAAGATGTGCCGATTAGAGAAGATTTTCCAGACGAACAACTTATGGTAGTGGTAGCAGCTGTGCCTTGGTTTGCGGATTTGGCAAATTTCAAGGCGCTCAAAATTGTTCCGAAAGACATGACGTTCCATCAGAAGAAGAAATTTTTCGCAGATGCACGACACTATTTCTGGGATGACCCTTATTTGTTTAGGTTGGGAGCTGACAATGTGTTGAGAAGATGCGTAGCTGAGCCAGACACTTTGGACATTCTTAGACACTGCCACGAATTGAATTGCGGAGGACATTTTGGCAAAGCGCGTACTGTGGCAAAGGTATTGCAAAGTGGATTTTACTGGCCTACTTTACATAAAGATGCTCATTTATTTGTGCAGCAATGTGATCGATGTCAGAGAACCGGCAATATCTCCAGCCGAAACGAGATGCCTCAAAATTTCGTGTTGGAAGTAGAGCCCTTTGATGTCTGGGGCATCGATTTCATGGGACCATTCCCGTCTTCACTTGGCAATCTTTATATACTGTTAGCTGTGGATTATGTGACCAAGTGGGTGGAGGCAATGGCTTGCCCGAAGAACGATGGAGCTACTGTAGAGAGATTCGTGCGAAAGAGCATTTTTACGCGGTTTGGAACTCCTAGAGCCATAATCAGTGATGAAGGATCGCATTTTGTGAATAAAGTCTTTGCCAATGTCTTGAGCAAATATGGGGTAAAGACGCATAAGATATCACTGGCCTATCATCCGCAGTCGAATGGGCAAGCAGAAGTTTCTAACCGAGAGATAAAAGGGATTCTGGAGAAGACAGTCAACCCGGGACGCAAGGATTGGTCTCTGCATTTAGACGATAGCTTATGGGCGTATAGGACTGCTTACAAGACTCCTTTGGGCATGTCTCCCTACCAGTTAGTGTTTGGGAAGTCGTGTCATCTTCCGGTGGAACTTGAGCACAAGGCATTCTGGGCTTTGAAGAAGATCAATTTGGACGCTAAGCTCTCAGGTGAGCTACGAAAGCAAGCGCTACTTGAACTTGAAGAATTTCGATTGATGGCGTATGAAAGTGCGAAAATCTATAAGGAGAGGACAAAACTGTGGCACGACAGGCACATCATCCCGAGAGACTTCAAGGTAGGACAGAAAGTATTGATCTTCAATGCAAGGCTAAAGCTGTTCCCAGGGAAATTGAAATCTAGGTGGAGTGGTCCCTACACGATTACTGAAGTTTATCCATGGGGATCTCTTGAGGTAGAGGATGCAAATGGGAACAGGTTTAAGGTGAATGGCCAGAGAGCGAAACCGTATGTGGACGGGAATTTCATTGGAGTCATTGAGTGGCTTCATGCAACTCCCGCAACTTGAGAAGTCTCTGAGGTAACTGGGTCGGGCCGTCGACCTTAAATTACAAAGCGCTTGTTGGGAGGCAACCCAACCTATTTATTGCTTTAGGATAGATTTTAATACTGTTTTGTAATTTTTTATTCGGTTTGATTCTATTGAGGGGTGCGAGAGAGTGGATTTAACATTTCCAATGAGTATGTGCAGGAATACGAGGTGAAAGGCCTATTTCGGATCCCCCTTCTTGATACGCGCGTGCGAAACAGAGTAAAAAGTCCAGATTTGCAGCTAAATACGCGTATCGGGATCCGAAGTGAAGGAATTGAAGGTAGAAGCCATTCCTGCATCTATTCAACACACGCACCTGGGGAAGATCATGTTCCCGGACTCCCCGTCTTGATTTGCGCAAGAATTTGATTAGTGAACGGAGAAAGCTATCACGCCGGCACGGATTACGAGGTGAAATTTTGAAGGACAGACTGAAATGAGAATTGAACAATGCCAACGTGTGGGGGTGGTCGAGAGCTTTCTGTAGACAGGTGGATCGCGCAAATCGGAGTCCGGAAGAGAAAGTTACGCCAAAAAGGATGTTTTCGCAAGTAAAACGAGGCCAAAAACATCCGGAAATGCAAAACGTGCCTTGGAACGCGTGAAATCGACAAATAAAATATTCCCCGGATTTTGGGAGTGTTTTAAGGTAAAAAGGGAGTCTCGAGGTCGAGGAGATCCTTCGGAAAGCAAAGGCACGATCGAAGACGCGAAAAATCGACAAAAAGGATGTTTTTAGCACAATTCAGCATTGTCTTCGTACTAAGACAATTGTCTTCGTACGAAGACTTTGTACTTAGAAAAAATTTGGAACCTCTGAATTGTCTTCTTATAACAAGTTGCAGTATCTGTTTGAGAAGGCCTTCGTGCGAAGACAACTTGTCTTCGTACGAAGACTCTTCGCACGAAGAAAAGTGTCTTCGCACGAAGACATCGCGCAGAAAGACAGAAATAGCCAGCACGGATAGCAGCTTGTGGGTTATAATTTGGGGGCTTTCTAGACATTTTGGCACGGAATTGAAGCTTAACCAGCTGTTGATCGAGCTTCTTCTTCATTCTTCATCTTCAAACCAGTTCTTCTCCACCATAGCCGCACCTCACTCCAATTCACCTCCCCATTGTTTCTTCACCAAATTCAGCAACCCACCTAGGGTTTTGCTCGCAATTCCAAGGAGAACAAGATTCCATAGGTGGCTTTGAGAGAGAGTGCAAGACAAGAGAGAAATCAGAGGAGAAGAAAGCTAGGGTTTGGAAGGAGAAGTGAGAAATTGGACGAGTTGGGGCTTGATTCACCTTTCGGACGAGAAGGAAACATTGACGGGGACTACGCAAGGAGTACGGAGCAGCAAGAAATTCGAGATTTCGACAACTTTTTCCGGCACCATCAAAATCAGTCCGGGTTCGTCAAATTGGGAAATTTTTGCGTCCGTAAGACTTGCTCCGGACGCGTAGGTACTATCTAAACCTCGTAATTTCATATTCGAGTCTTAGGCACATTGAGTAAAAGCCCGGTTATATTTTGTTGCGCTTAGAAGCGTATTTGGGGGCGATTGCGTAAAGTCCTAGGAACTATTTGTTTACTTGCCTACGTGTTTCGTTTAGTATACACTTCTTGTTCACGTGCACAATTGTTGAATTGCTTGTTTTACTTGAAATTGTCTAATGGCGGGTGGAAAGAAACGGAAGACGGGAGAGGGTCCTTCGCAAGAAGCATCGGGATCGGGCGATCCTCAATTAGAGATTCCGCCTACTCCCCAATATGCTATCTTGAATGCCCCTTTCCCGGCTAAACCGGGTATTGTCGGCCGACGAAAGGCCAAGGCCAATTTGAAAGAGAGAAGTATTGGGCCCGGATACTATGATAGTTTCCGTTTCGTCACTCATGAGGCTCATCTTGACTCTCGAAGAGATACTTATCTGACTAAGAACGGGCAGCCCGAAAAGGCCTTTCCTTTGCACGAGGACATGCCTCAAGCAATTAAGGAAATTTATGAGCGCGAGAAGCTTGACAATTGGTTTAAACTAGTGGGGCAGTCTAGTTCACATATTACGAGAGAGTTTTTGTTTAATTTGCGTTATGCAAAGGATGGTGAGAGTCAAGATCCTCGTCTCGTTTACTGTCGGAACGAGTGGATAGTCTTCACGCCAGAGACTATCGCTCTCGCCATGGGTTTCCCCGCTTTGAAAGACGGTTGTGGGTTAGAGACGGTTCTTCGTAGTGAGAACCTTTGGTCTCGTCTAAATGCTTTTTGCTTTGCGAAGGGGGTTGATCCATGGGACAGGAAAGGGGAGGTCATTCATTGGAAGGCCGAGAAGAGGTTTTATAGGCCGGAGGCTAGGTGGTGCTGTGAAGTGTTGGAAAACTGGGTTTTGGGAATCACACGAAACCCTAGTTATACGTTCCGCCTCTCTGTCTGGGCCCTTTGTCTTTACACCGGGGTTAGAATTAATATCCCCAAACTGATTTGGGAGAACTGTCTTGAGAGGGTGTCGAGGACGAACAAATTGGGCCCCGGTCATACTTGCTTGATCACTCACCTGGCCAAAACTGCTGAAGTAGTCATAGGGAGAGATATGGACTTGAAACCGTTTACTGCTAGGAAGTGGCATAGGTTTGATGAGACAGCGAGGAAGAAGGGCAAGGGTAGGAGGATGAACACCTCTAGGTTTGACAACCAGGTTGCCTACGACCACTTGAGAGAGGAGATGGCCCGGGATAGACTCGAGAGGAGACGCCAGTTTGCCCACACTCGGGACAATCAGGCGAAGCTGGGGGGTTTAATCCAGATGGTTGGCCAGTGGGTTATACAGTCTAGTGGTCAGGCGGCGGGGGAGTTTGTTCCACCGGTCCCGACGGCGGATCCGTGGTTCCAGGAGGATGACTTTGAATATGAGGTTCCGCCGAGTGAGGATGAGGAAGAAGAAGATGAGGAGGAGCAAGAGGAAGATGAGGAGGAAGATGACGAGTAGTGGAGTGTGCCCTCGTGCTAGAATTGTTGAGTCCTCGTGTTATCGTTGAGGACAACGATGCATTCTAGTGTGGGGGTGGTTGAATCCTTTTTACTAGTCAGTGTCGTGTCTTTGCATCGCCAGTGTCTGCATGTAGTTAGAGGTTTTTGGTTATGTCCTTATTTTTGATTTTATTATTCATCTTTTTGCACGTTTTGGTATTTTTGAGTCGACCCGCCATTGTTGAGTCGTTAGTCGAGTTGGCCTTGCATATAGTGTAGGTATAAAAAAAAAAAAAAAAAAAAAAAAGAAAAAAAAATCTAAAAATGTGAAAAATCCAAAAAAAATTAAAAAATTTGAGAAAGGGCAATTGAAAAAAAGCTGAAAATTCGGTAAAATCGAGAAGTGTGAGACTTTTAGGCATAGGGCGTGAATTGCGATCGAGAGTGACAATGTGAGAGTCCTTTAGTAAGTATAGAGAAACTCTCTTTACGGGAATGCGTGCCTATTTTACACACGAATTTAATTCTTTCAAATTTAAAGTGTGTGCCTAATTTTCTTACAAGAGTTGAGCTAGGTGTGAGCTAAACAAGCTGAACGTTCTTGTGTACGTCTTAGGTAGTCGCCAACCCGCCTCGTAGTGGCACACAGAACAGCTGTGCGAGGTGTGTATTAGAGCACTCACTGCTTCTAGAACTTACCTTGTAGGACCACTAGCAAACCCGTATTTGAACCATGGATTCTTTGACAACCTTTGGACTTAGGGTGACGATTCTTGGCCGTCAGCATTGATTGGTTAGAATCACCGCTTTAGTGCGTCACGAGGGTGTTGTAGTTGAGGGGGTTCGATGAGGGAGTACTTCATGCTATATTTGTGTGAGTCTTACATATCGCATGCACTTCATTTGTGATCTTCGAGGGGAATGCGAGGGTGAGTGAGAGTAGGCTTGCGCACTTCGGTGTGGCGGTGTTCCATGGCATTACAACATGGACACAAGTGAGGAGAGCCGTGAGTGTGTACATCTAATACACACAAAACTTGGGTTGGGGGAATTTAATAGGTGGATCGTGCTAGGTACCGGATCTTACTCATCATGGTGTAGGAGGTTTGGTTGGATTAGGCACGAGACAGACATTTGATCGACTACTTGAGAGGGGACAGGATTACATTCGAGTGTGGGGGTGTCGACATTTGACTTCGGACATCGAGATTGCGCTTGCGACGACTCCATCCCCACACATGCTCTTTTATGTTAGCGGCTTTGTTGATTTACACCGAGGATTTCATTGAGATAGGGAGAGACATTGATTTGCGATTTATACGTGATTTGGATATTGTCTCTCCTTACGATTACATGATTAGCTTGATTCATTGGAAGACCACTCGTGAAAGATATTGAAGGAATTATGCAGGATTTTGAGAGATTTAAAAAAAAAAAAAAAAAAAAAAAAAAAAAAAAAGAAAAGAGAGAAAAAAGGAGAGATGAATAAAGGAAGAATGAGAAGTTTGTGGAAGAACGAGTGGAGAAGCGACTAATTCACGAACGGGAGATTTTTGGCTTATGCATTATTCATGACAATGGCCGCGGAGATCGTAATTGTACCGGGGTTTGAGGGGATCGAGGGCCGGAGATGGTGAGTTTCGGGCTTGGTTTCCATCATTGTTGTGAGGGTGTGTGAGCTATGGTATTTGTGAGAATGTGACGCTTTAGGACTTGTATTTGATTCTTATCCTATTTGTCCCTAAAGCCTCATCATTTTAAACCCGTTAGCGGATTAGGAGCTCGGACCTTGAACGTGGCTTAGCCTAGCGTAGCCTTTTATTTTGTGGCACACATGAAAAGGTATTGCATTCTTGTACTTAGTAAAGTTAGGTTCTCTATACTAGCTAGGGGGAATTCATGTTGACGAATTTGATTTCGAATCATTCCTTGTGTCTAGATTTCTTATCGCTTCGTGTGAATCGGTTTAAGCTAATGGAGATTGCCCAATCTCACAAAAGAAAATAAAAAATTGTATTTCAATACTTGCATTGTGAATATTGCATTTGCATATAGGTGCATTGTGTATAATCGAGTCGTGTCGACTAGTAGGAAGGATGGTTGGTGAACGGTTCTACTCGGATTAGTATGCAAGTGTTCTTGGTTTTGTATGCAATGTGAGGTGATAGTATGCAAATGGCGTAGGGAAGTATGCAATGAGTAAGTAGGGTAGTATGCAAAGTTGGATGGATTGCGGAAAAGCGAAAGAAGCTTTGACTTGAGAGAGATGGAATTGACTTGGGAGGTTTTCTCGGGACGAGCAAAAGGTAGTGTGGGGGTAGTTGATAACTCCGTTTTCGGAGTTATTTTATGCCTTTTATTTCTACGTTTTGCGTGCTTATAATGGAGAATTTGTCGTCTTTTGAGTAAATTGAGCGTAAATGTGAAAATATGAGTTCATGTGCAATACTTGTCAAATCCGGGCGTTTCTTTAGATTTTTGAGCTTTTTATTGTGATATGATCGCGGGTTGTGTTTTCGTGTTGTGATTCGCAGGAAAACAGGGCTTGGATGATCGTGCGGGATTTGGAAGCGAACTTCGGAAACGAGGAACTCAAAGACAAGTCAAAAGGAGAGTCAAAAGTCAAAGGAAGTCAATGGAAAGTCAAAGGAAAGTCAAACAGAAGAGGAAGGTCAAAGAAAGTCAAAGAGTGGAAGAGAAAAGTCAAAGGAGGCAAAAAGAGGGCTGGACACAGTTGTCTTCGTGCGAAGACATTTGTCTTCGTGCGAAGACTTTATCCTTAGCCAAAATTCGACTCTGCAGCATTCTCTTCTTAAAACAGCTCTCAGTATCTAAATGAGAAGATCTTCGCACGAAGAGGCAGAAGTCTTCGTACGAAGACTCTTCGTGCGAAGACAACTGTCTTCGTGCGAAGAGGTCGGGGGACAGCAGCAGTTTTTTTGGGGCTTTTCCGTATTATTTCCAAACTTTGTAATATTATTATGGGAACGTATTTAAGGCTTTTAGGTCGTCTTTTTCAGTAGTTTTTGAGGATTAGAGACATCTTTGGAGATCAAGAAGCCTTGGAGAGAGCTTAGGAGCTTTTGGATCATTCGTTTGAATTCTAAACTCTTGTTTTTCTTGATTTCTATGTTTAAACTCATTATAATCGTCGTTTTGATTATGAATATGAGTAGCTAAACACCTTTTGCTGGGAATTCTCGTTTGGTGTAGCTAGGGTTTGATCTAAAGTTGATGTTTTGATGATTGTAATGCATGCTTTAGCTTAATCTCTCGTGTTCATTCACTATTATGGATTATTTGCGTTCTTAATCTTATTATCTTTGCGAGTAGCTAACGTAGAGGTAGAATCAATTAGTTTCACGCGGTAACTCCGTGACAACTAGTCGGTAAATTGAATAATCCACCTAGTCGTATCAATGTTTGGTAACTCGGCATCGTTAACTAGGATCGTTAAAGTAGAAGTATGCTATTAATGCGTGCTTAAAGCTAAATTAGGCTTGGTAACTCGGTCTAGTTTAACCTAAGTATAGTGGACTTGATTGGTAACTCGTTAAGTTCAACATTGCTTGATTAATAGTGAATAACACGTGGTTGTTTTACAAATCGAATTATAAATTTAGATCAACCTAGTGAACCTAGAGAATTCCCGGTGCTTTTCCCTTATTGATAAAAACCTCCAATTATTCATTCTTTATTAATCGTGAATTATTTCACTTGGTTAATTGAGAATATTGCATTAATTTTCTTAGAATTAGATAAAAACACAACTTGCGACTTGCCCACATAAGGTTTAGAATAATAATTAATTTAAATAAAGTCCCTTGGGTTCGACAACCCGGATTTCCGGTTTATTACTACACACGACGGCTGTGCACTTGCAGTTGGAACGTGTCAACTTCCCTAGCCATTTTTCGAGTCCTTTTTCGCGTTTCTGAAGTTCGTTTTCACCGCCAATCCATGCTCCAAGCCTCCGGTAACTGAAACAAACAACACTAAACATACCGGGATCAAATGTGACATAAAAATAGCTCAAAATAAAAACGAAAATGCCCGGATTCGACACTTACACACATAAAGCTCACATTCAATAATATTTCACAATCACGGTCAAAATCTCGTTAAATTGCATTAGAACGCACGCAAAACGATAATAAATTATATCATAAATAACTCCAACTAAGGAGTTATCAAATACCCTACACTTACCATTTGCGCGTCCCGAGCAAAGTCTCATCTACTGCATTCGTCTGTCTACTAGCCGAGAAGACACACATGACTCAAACACGACACAACAATGCAGCAATATGATTTGAAAATGCAAATTATAGACTCTATCTTAACACAACACACAAAGCGCTTTAAATCTTTCTTTTTGGTAAGATCAGGCAATCTCCCTCTCATCAACTGAAAATCATCAAGCTCTCACTAATCCATTTTGAAATTCATATACACGTAGCAAGAATTTGAAATAAAATTGATTCTATGCAAAAGCTCACTAAGGTGTCCCCTTTCTTCCACCAATTCAAGCCAAGACACAAGCCCGTCCTAAGCTTCATTGGGTCTAATTAAGCTCAAATTTCACTGTAGCCTTTCTTCGCCGAATCATCTGAGGTTTTCGGACCCTCTTAGCCTTTATTGCGTTTGAATGCAAATTTTTCCGGTGAAGGGAGTCACAACTCCTGTGAAATAAGGCTTGACTCTAGTTTTCCTCTTTAAGCTGTACTTGGATGGAATCCAAATTTTCCGTGTGACCGGAAGCACATTAGGTTGTTTCTCCTTGAAGCACAATTTTTTTTTCTCTTTTTTTTTCCATATTTTCTCATTTTCTTTTCTTTCCTCCTCTGTTTTTTTTACAACCGTGCAGTAGAGCATAAAGAGCGTGGGCTTTTTCGGTTAACTCTTGTGACCACCGTAAGGGATGGTGGTGTACGCCCCTCAACTTCACTTAGGCTGAGGCAACCGTACCACATGAAACCAACTCTACACGAAGGTCCACCCCAGATCAACAAGAGACCACAAGTTTCCACTTGAAAACAGAATATTCAGCTACAAGCAAAACTCAATCTAATTAGCACACTATAGGAAACTTAGGTATACTTTACATGTCATTCTTTCACAACTTCCATAAATTCCCGGGACATCCTTAGTGAAATCTCTACACAAAATATTGAAGAATAAAAATTTCCCTACTACGGCACTTCCTACTCGAAAGGATTCATTCACTAAGCTCTCTTCAGTTTCAAGATCCTCAATTGCCTCTTCTGAAAAAAAAAATAAATTTCTACTTTTTATGGATTTTCTATTTTCTCAATTTTTTTTGTATTTTCATAAGTCCTAACTCTATATGATTGGCTTAGACACGAAAATCGAAAATTGACACTACACAATTCAACTCTTTATGGTGGGTAGACTCAATTATACAAAAGTGCAAACAGAATATAAACTAGGCTACACAATACGACAATATAAATTAAAACTCAACATAAACCACAACACTAACTCACAGTACAATCTAAACACATCCTACATGTCACTGGCTATGCAAGACAATATGGCTAGCAAACAGTTAAACCACCCCCACACTGAATGCTTCGTTGTCCTCAAAAAATTTAGAGATTAAACATAGGACTCAGCAATCAATGCGGAAGGCCAGTAGATGAGATGGAGCTATGACATACTTATATAAAATAAATATAAAATTTAGGAAGAGAAAAAGATACTCACAACCACCTCAAGGGTGGGGACAAAATCACGCCAAGAAGTCCCCAAGCACAGTAGTGGTGCCACCATGCTCCTATACAGTCAATGTGTACTCGCACACCGGGGTCGACTGCCCTCCTCTACTAAAATCCATGTCTGAAGAATCCCCAACTCGTCAATGCAAGCCCCTGTGAAGGTCCTGTGTGCCATTGCACACCGGGGTAGATTCTCCCATAATCTGCTAAAATATGTCACTTGGAAAAACACCATTAGTCTCTCTCTCTCTCTCTCTCTCCAAAATAACATAATAAAATAATTGAATTTAAAAACACAACTACACTAAAGCAAATAAATAGGTTGGGTTGCCTCCCAACAAGCGCCTTGTAATTTAAGGTCGACGACCCGACCCAGTTACCTCAAACATGATTAAGGCAGCTTTTCTCTCCACTTCTTCTTCTTCCACCATCACTTCTCTTTTTGTCTCTTCTCAGGCGAGTATGCATAAGTCAATGGTAAGAAGAAAGAAAAGTTGTTAGCCGCCACATGCATTATTTTACCTTTCCTCTTCTTTTTCTTCTTCCAATTTTTCAAAACTACATCGGTCGAGGATTGGCCATTTGAATCTAGTATCTCAAGTGGAACGACTGCAACTCTGAGTTCTGACTTTCCTGCTTCCTTCCCTAGCTCTTGTCTCGGAATCACAGGTGGTAAATCATGGATTGCATAAAACTGGGGCCTTTGGTCTTCCTCAAGCGATTTTCCCAATTTTATAATCTCCAAGAGATATGGATTAGGATGAGGAGCTTCTCGATACATGTCCATGTGAACCTCTCCATGCAATAATTTCTTAGCTTCATGGCTTTGTCCCTTAAAGCAAATATCTTCAGTGGGCCATAAGCTTGCGATGTGCACACTCTCCCATTCATGCCATGACTCCGGAATTATGCGAGGCACAAGTTGTATAGGCTGCACAATATCATCCCAATCTGAGTCCGAATCTGAGTCTGAATTAGTCCGAGGATCTATTACTTCATGATGAACAACATTGTAGACATAGACCTCTGGGGGTTCTTCGTCTTCCTCTTCACACTCCTCAACTAAGTCAGGAATGATGCTACTTGGACCATCGTCATTATCTGCATATGCCAATGCACTCGAAAGTTTTGCCAAGTGTTGTCCCTTCAGCGGGAGAGTTTCATCCATCCTATTAATCCCTTCCTCCATTCTGTCCATACTAGCTATCAACTGCTTCAATACTTCTTTAATATGCTCATCTTCTTGATTGCAAGGAGAAGGGGTTTACATATCTCCATAGGAGTAGTACGGTTGGTAGACTGGAGAATGCCCATAGTAATTCTGCCCCCACATGATCACCAAGATACCTGCACAATAATTTGCTAGGAAGCAGGTGAGATCAAAAAATAAATAAACAAAAGCAAAAAATAAAATTCCCTAAAATTAATAATTATAACTAATTAAACCGAAGTCCCCGACAACGGCGCCAAAAACTTGACACGATCCAACCGCAAGTGTACGGCTGTTGCGTGTAGTAATATCCGGTAATCCGGGTTTGTCGAACCCAAAGGACTTGTCGTGAACTAATTAGTATTATTAACTTTATGTGGGCTAGCAATTGAGAGATTTTTCAAAACTAAATAATTAAAAAGACAAAACAAATATATAAATATTAAGATTTAATATGGGAGAAACAACCAGGACACCTCGTTTGGGGGATTGTTAGGATTCTCTTGTTGACGAAGTTCTACGATTTGTGAAACACATACGAAATTTATGTTGCTAATCAAGCAATACTAACTCACCGAGTTACCAAGTGAGCATCATATGTCTAGGGTAGATTCAAACCGAGATACCAAGTTTTAATTATCCCTAAACACGCATTAACGATGAATTCTACTCTAACGACCCCAAATTCTTGCTTTCACTAAGAACGAGTGATCGTTTGCTTTTCCGGTTCAACAGTTACCGAGTTACCAAATAATTGCAAACTAAGTTCTAGCTAACAAGACGTCTCCAATTAACTATATAGGATGAAGATCACAAAACAATCATAGCAAACGTAAATTCTATCAATTAGGTTTAGCAAAATATGAATCTCAAATCATAAAATACATAATCAACGTGCAAACCCTAACCCCAAATTCGGGTCCTGGTTACGTAGTTTAGCTACTCATCGTAACAAAAATAGTACAGAAATCCATAAAGTTCATGATAGACGAGAGATATAACGAGAGTTTTGAAGAATCAAACAAGTTTTTCCGCGCTCCCGAGCCTCCAAAGCTTCAACCTAAGCTCCTTCAAAGCTGCTGCGTTTTTTTCTTCTTTTTTTTTTTGTTTCTGTCCCGTGGTCCTCCCCTTTCAAACCGACCGAGTGGTTCTGTTTTTATACCCAGCTCACGTTTTAAGCTATCTTTTCAAAAATTGCACAAATAGCCCCGCAGGTTGGCAATGACTCCAATCAACTTCGATTCACTTCTTATTCGCACGAAAGCTCGCTCACAAAGGCTCTGAACCAGATCCAATTGGAGTCCCCTTTATTCTCATCTTCTGAATTTTGCTGGGTTTGTTGTGGCGGTCTTCTGGGTTTTCTGCGCAGCTGGGTTTGTTTGATTTCGTCGGGGATTTAATGGCGGTGAAAGAGGTAGGTGGGTGCGGCGTTGATTCTGTGAATTGGGTTTGAGTTTGTGGGTAGGAATTGGGAATTAGGGAGAGGCGGTGAAGGAGGCAGAGAGGTGTGTTCGGTGGTGTTGGCTATTGGCCGGTGGTCGGAATTAATGGTGGGTTCGCCGAATTTGGTTTGCGGCGACCATGGTTATGGGTTCTGCGATCTGGGGTTAAGGGGTGAAGCAGGTCAGGGTCAATGGCGATTCGCCGGTGGTGAAAGGGATTGAGACGGTGGTTCAGAGGGTTCTGTCGAATTGGTTTTGAGTTATTGGTTCGGTGTTGAGATGGAGGAATTGGTGGTTCAGGTGGAGCAGCGGTGTTGAAGGAGAGAGGGTTGGCTAGGGTGAAGAACGGTGGTGGTGCAGGTGTGGGTTACAGAGAAGTATACAGGGAGAAACTGAGAGATGATTGTAGTGTTGCAACCCTGTGTTGCGACATAGGGGGTAACTAGATGTAATTTCTGAGACTTTCTGAAACTGCACTCGCCTCCCCTGCTGTACTTCCCTAGCCATTTTTCGAGTCCTTTTTTCGCGTTTCTGAAGTTCGTTTTCACCGCCAATCCATGCTCCAAGCCTCCGGTAACTGAAACAAACAACACTAAACATACCGGGATCAAATGTTACATAAAAATAGCTCAAAATAAAAACGAAAACACCCGGATTCGACACTTACACACATAAAGCTCACATTCAATAATATTTCACAATCACGGTCAAAATATCATTAGATTGCATTAGAACGCACGCAAAACGATAATAAATTATATCATAAATAACTCCAACTAAGGAGTTATCATAAACTGGGAGATTCTAACGGAATATACCAAGTATTACTTAAGCGGAGGTCAAATTTTTACATTTTAGGGACCAAAGATATGTTTACAACTTCCGAAAACATGGGTACAAAAGATTGATGTTCAGTTAGGGACAGTGTATGAGAAACTGAAATTAGTATAATTGTTCAAGTCAAATCCCAATGAGTATAATTCATCTTATTGAGGAACTAACATAATCGTTTTAAGTAGCGAAACTCAATTAGTTGAAAGCTTCTCAATCTCAATGAACTAGTTAAACTCATCGTCCCCTCACATCCACTTGTAGGGTTTTGATTCATGGATGCGCAACGGAAACAATAATTAATTATGCAAAACCCTCCAAGGATCACAAGTCAAGAGACATAACGACGGTAAAGGAAGAAATCAATAACACACCTTAGGGTTCTCCTTTGATGACTTCAAACGCGAATTGTGTCACGTTCTCTATATTTGATCCACGCCTAGAGTTGATTTCTAGATCTCCCACTCCTTGGTGCTAGCCCGGAAGGAGGAAGAGGAAGAAGAATCACGCAAAACGAGATGAACCAAAGGAGGTTCGGCCTCCTTTTGGGCCGACGGGGACGGGCGGCGGCAAAGGGAGGGGCGGCGGCTCCTTCCTTGCTTGCTCTCTCTCCTTTTGTTCTCACCCACTCAAGTTATGATCAATTATGAGCATAAGTTTGGGAAGGAAGGAAGGAAGGAAGGAAGGTCCTTTATATAGTCCAACAAATCCTTGCCAACTACCTAAAGGACTTATTCTAGTCCTACTAGAATTCAATTTAGTCCCTTCCTTGCAAATTAGTCCCTACTAATTTTGCAAGGTTTTGAAAAGTGATCCTTCTAATTAATTAATCCAATTAATTAATTCCCAAATCTAGTTCAACTCTATATAGCGTGTGACCCCATAGGTTCTATCTAGTTGGTAGCAACTATTTGCTAATATGGAGCGGTTTCTAGCAAAACATCCATTCTAGCCCACTAATAGAATAGTCATCTTGACAACCTTTGTACAATTAATTGTCTCATCCCTTTGTCTCTATATCCGGATTGGACACGAGACATACAAGTCACACTCGTACATCCAATCCACAATTTCTCGATCCATGGGAATAGCCTTATTCGTGCAAATAACATCAATATCCCATATTGATTTATTTGAGTCTGGCCAGTCATTCTATAAGCACTATCCCTCGAGTGGCCTAGGATATTTGCTCCCGTTATGTGGGAGGGACAAATTCTATCTACGTCCACTACGATCTCTAAGCTTGCTTCTTATTGTACCCAGTACACGCCTTTATAACTACCCAGTTACGGTGTAGCGTTTAACGCTACCAAAATCACAATAATCCACAACTAGAATATCTAGTGACTTCAAGTCTAAGGATGACAATACCATTGCACCGCGAGAAGCGCTTGTGACTCAACATAACGCGTATGTAGCCTTCTCGGAGATGGGTCAATCCAGTGCGACATTACCCTTAATGCACACCTATGTGTTGGATCATGATATCTCCATATCAATCCAACCCCATACTAGTCTATAGATGATTGTCCCATTAATCATTATACTGGACTAGGGATATTTAAGATAAACAACACAATTGTAAATCTAAGGACTTTATTATATTAAATATCCAATAAATAATAAATGAATTTCTAGCCATAAATAAATTCATACTAAACTAGATTGCCTCTAGGGCATCTATTCCATATCCAATAGGGTTCGATTCCTTCTCTCAGATACGCCATTCCGTTGTGGCGTTCCGGGTGGAGTGAGTTGGGACACGATCCCACACTCTCTAAGATAGTCGTCAAACTCTTGGCTCAAGTATTCTCCTCCACGATCCGATCGTAGAGCCTTGATACTTTTGTCAAGTTGCTTCTCTACTTATTTCTTGAATTCTTTGAACACTTCAAAGGATTCGGATTTTGCCCTCATAAGGTACACAAATCCATATCTACTGTAGTCATCAGTAAATGTATTGAAGTAGACATAACCACCCCTGGCAGGCGTGGCAAATGGCCCACACACATCAGTATGTATGAGCGCCAATTGCTCGCTAGTCCTCTCACCTTTCTTATTGAAAGGGGACTTTGTCATTTTTCCCAATAAACAAGCCTCACATGTCTCATATGATTCAAAATCAAATGAGTCTAGTAGTCCATCCTTATAGAGTCTAGATACACGTTTTTCGTTTATGTGGCCTAAACGACTGTGCCATAAATAAGCAGGATTTAAATCATTTATTTTAATCCGCTTGGTATTAATGTTGTAGACAGGATTGCTTAGATTAAGGACATACAGTCCATTAAATAATTGCGCACTAAAATAGTGAATATTATTCAAATAAAAGGAACAACAATTGTTCATTATTGAAATAATAAAACCATCATTGTCCAAACAATAAATAGAAATAATGTTTCTGCTCATAGCAGGCACAAAATGGCAATTATTTAATTCTAAAACTAATCCTGAAGGCAGAGATAGCTCGCACACGCCTATGGCCAACGCAGCAACTTTTGCTCCATTCCCAACGCGCAGATCTACCTCCCCTTTAGCCAATCTTTTACTTCTCTTTAGATCCTGCACATTTCGACAAATGTGAGATCCACATTCAGTATCTAATACCCATGATGTAGAGACGGTTAAATTGACATCTACAACAAAATACCTGGTGGTGGTGGAATCACTATTCCAAGCCTCTTGTCCTCCAGATATTTTGGGCAGTTCCTCCTCCAGTGTCCAGGCTGACTGCAGTAGTGACACTCACCTTTAGTCACACCTTTGGCAATGCCACCAACAGGCTTAAGGGCAGGTTCCTTGGACTTGGCAACTGACTTGCCTTTGCCCTTGGAGGATGAGGCAAACCTTTTGCCCTTTCCTTTCTGTACCATCATTATGGCCTTGCCCTTACCCTTGTTGATGCTCTGTTCAGCTGTCCTCAACACATTGAGTAAATCTGGCAGTGGTTTCACGATCTCGTTCATGTTATAGTTCATGATGAACTGTCCATAACTCTCGGGCAACGATTGCAACACGAGATCGGTTGCCAACTCTTGACCGACCGGGAACCCTAGTCGGGCGAGATTCTCCAAGTACCCGATCATACGGAGTACATGGGTCCCACCGGGTTCCCTTCTGCCAGATGACACTTGAACAGTGCCTTAGAGACCTCATACCTCTCAACCCTTTCCTGCTCTAGGAAGAGCTGCTTCAGATGCTCGATCATATCGACATCATTCATGTTTTCGTGTTGCTTCTGAAGCTCAGAAGTCATGGTGCATAGCATAAGGCGGGCCGCATCATTAGCGTCATCAACACGCTTTTGATACGCCTTTAGGGGTGCAGGTGTTTGGTTCTCTGGACCTGCTGGAACATACTCCTCTATTGCGTACAGTTTCTTCTCTTGCTTGAGAACAATTCTCAAGTTTCTGTACCAATCAAGAAAGTTGTTACAGAGAGCTTGTCCTTCTCAAGGACAGACCGTAGGGAATGTTGTGAACTCGATGAGTTGTTTGCCATTTGGTATTCTACAAAAGGAAAATACGCAAGTTTTAGTATTTGTGAATTCTTGACTATATTCAATAATGGCTAGTTTATCAAATATAGCTCCCACTATTTTTTGGCCTTGACTTGATTTATTTCTGGACCAGAACCGATTGCAGATCTCTTTCTCCTCCTACCCCACTGGACGAAAACCCTGTAGCGAGACTCCGAGGAGTGGATTAGCTTCGGGAGGGAGAGCAGAATTTCCGAAACCTCCGTCTCGTCGGTGGTGAAGATGTGGCGGCCGTACGAGTTTGCGCCACCGCCTGTAAAAGTCATCTCTGGTTGATTTGTGGCGGAAAGGGAGAGGATGCGGCGACGAGTGGTGATTATATAGGGAGTGGGGAGCGGAGGGGCGTGTGTAGGAAGAAGAGGAAGGGGAGAAATCTACAGAGTTTGCGTGGGATGTGACACGTGGCAGTCAATGGGAGACGGAGGTGAGTGTACTAGGGTTTATCAGTTCCTTGTGGACTCGTGGATTGGGGACTTGCTCGCTTGTACTGGGTGTTGCGGGGGAGACCGTGTCCGCGACAGAAGTATCATTCTTTTTTTTTTTTTTTTTTTGAGAATCGACAGATCACAGAAGTATCTATGGGATATGGAGTAGTACTTTTTTTTTAAATAAGTAACGGATTTTATTTAGAGGACCGCTATGCTTCACCTTTTTTTCTTCACCCTTCAAGTTCACCTCATACGTGTCAAGATATGATTGTTAGTACTATTTATTTTAAGATATTTCTATAATCAGATCACCAATCAAAAACATCCACATAAGGGGTGAACTTGAAGGGTGAAGAATAAAGGGTGACGTTTAACATTTCCCTTCTATTTAATAAATTCATTATAGTATCTCTAATACTTAAGGCCAATTTGGTAATGTTGTGGCGTTTAGAAAGTTGTTATGTAGAGAGTACTGTGAGATAACGGTCTTGGAAATCTACGCGAAAATTGTTTGGTAAATTTCGTGTTGAAGTTGTTGTGGGAAAGTTCTTTTTGATAATTTGTGTTTGATAATTTTACTGTCGAAATGACAATATCAAACATGATATAGTAAATTTTATTATTACTATAGAGATAATTATTGATATTTATAAACGAATAATAATGTCGAATTATAAATTTATCGAAAAGCAGGTCCTGAAAAGCAACCTCTCTCATGTTTTCCAAAATTTGCTGTGGAAAAGCAAGTGTTTTCCAAAAAGCAGAAAAAGTTTAATTTACCAAACACATTAATACTGGTTTTAGATTCGAACAATAGTGTTATAGAAAGTAAAAACATTACCAAACGATCTCTAAATAGAAGTTATATTTGTTTGTAAAAAAAATTGTAGTTATCTTTAAAATATAAACAATATGATTTTCTTTTAGTGAATAGTTATTCCGTTAATTAAATTAAAAATTCAGAAAATGGATAGCTAAATCCTATGCGTCAATCCTCTCCTCATTTATTTCTTATTTCATTATTTTAAGGGTTAATTGCATTTTACCCCCTGTAATTAGGGGTTTGTGCGAAAAAAATCCCATGTAGTCTCAAATGCCGCACTACACCCCCCCCCCCTGGTTTCATTTTTGTGCGGTAGGGAGTATTTTTTCGTTCAGTAGGGTAAAAAGACTTCACTACCCTTTTATAAACAGTACAAATAAATCGTTTTTCATTTCACTTTCTCTATCTAAACTCTACTCTCTCTCTCTCTATTTGTCTCTCATCTTCTTTTTCCTTCATTTTCCCGGTCCTTCCCCTTCCTTTTCTTCTTCTCTCTTCTCCTAACCCAGCATCACTGAAGCTTCACATGTGTCGCTGCCGTCCTCGATCCGTGCCGCCGTCCTCTCATCCTCTTCCTTCCCCCACCTCCTAATCCTCCTCCTACCCCCACCTCCTCATCTTCCTCCTCCTCCTCCTTCTCTCCTCCTCATCTTCCTCCTTCTTCAGATCCTCATCCCCTTCCTTCTCCTACCTCATTCTCTCCTGCTCTCTTCATTCTTCATCAGATCTGTTTTCAGATATGTTTTTTTGTTAAAAATTGAGAGTAAAATTGGTATACAAAATTAAAATTTGACGGGTTCTGTAAGGTTTAACGAAACCGAACAAAAATCAAACCATAGGGGGTTGAGTGCAACATTTGAGACCAAAAGGGTTTTTTTCGCACAAACCCCTAACCACAGAGGGGTAAAATGAAATTAACCCTTGTTTTAATTACTTTTCATATGTAAGAATGACTACTTAACTAACTTTTATATAACACTACTGGAGCATACAATCTACGTATAGGGAGAGGATGCGGCGATGAGTGGTGATTATATAGGAGTGGGAGCGGAGGGGCGTGTGTAGGAAGAATAGGAGAGGGGAAAATCTACAGAGTTTGCGTGGGATGTGACATGTGGCCGTCAATGGGCGACGGAGGTGAGTGTACTAGGGTTTATCAGTTTCTTGTGGACTCGTGGATTGGGAGTTGCTTGTACTAGGTGTTGCGGAGGAGACCGTGTCCGCGACAGAAGTACCAGTATCATTCTTTTTTTTTTTTTAAATCGACGGAAGTATCTATTGGACTATGGAGTAGTACTTCTTTTTTAAATAAGTAACGGATTTTATTTAATAATTAAACTAATTAGAGTATCTCTAATAGGTTTTTTAAGTCCCTAAAAAAAAATAGGTCATTTAAAGGGTAGTTTGGTAATGTTGTGGCGTTTTAGAAAATTGTTGTGTAGAAAGTACTGTGAGATAACGGTCTTGAAAATCTACGCGAAAAGTGTGTGGTAAATTTCATATTAAAGCTAGTGCGGGAAAAGTCTGTTTGATATTTTGTGTTTGATAATATTACTGTCGAAATGACAATATCAGACATGATATAGTAAATTTTATTATTACAATAGAGATAATTATTGATATTTATTAAAGAATAATAATGTCAAATTATACATTTATCGAAAAGCAGGTCCTGAAAATCAACCCCTCTCCTGTTTTTCAAAAGCTGATGTGGAAATGCAAGTGCTTTCCAAATAGCAGGTTAAAAATTAATTTACCAAACACATTAACACTGGTTCCAGATTCGAACAACAGTGTTCTAGAAAGCAAAAACATTACCAAACGGGCTCTAAATAGAAGTTATATTTATTTTTATTTATAAAAAAATTGTAGTTATCTTTAAAATATAAACAATATTTTTTTTAGTGAATAATTATCTCGCTAATTATATTTAAAAAGTCAGAAAATGAATAGCTAAATCCTATGTGTCAATCACTCTCCTCATTTATTTCTTATTTTATTATTTTAATTGCATTTTACCCCCTATAGTTAGGGGTTTGTGCGAAAAAACCCCGTGTAGTCTCAAATGCCGCACTATAACCCCCATGTGGTTTCATTTTTGTGCGGTAACGGGTATTTCTCGTTCATTAGGGTAAAAAGACTTCACAACCCATTTATAAACAGTACAAATAATTCGTTTTTCATTTCACTTTCTCTATCATCATCTTTTTCCTTTCATTTTCCCGATCCTTCTCCTACTCTTCTTCTCTCTTCTCTTAACCCAGTATCGCTGAAGCTCCACATGTGTCGCTGCCGTCCTCGATCCGTGCCGCCGCCGTCCTTCCGTCTCCGATCTGCGCTGCTGCCGCCGCCCTCTCTGTCTCTGATATGCTCCGTCGTCGTACTCTCGTCTTCGATTTGCGCCACCGTCGTCGTCCTCTCGTCTTCGATTTGCGCCACCGTCGTCGTCGGCTTCATCGTTGGCTTCTTCCTCCTCCTCCTCTTCCTTCCCCGTCTTCGATTTGACGGATTCTGTTAGGTTTAACGGAACCGCACAAAAATCAAACCACATGGGGGTTAAGTGCAACATTTGAGACCACGAGGGTTTTTTCGCACAAACCCCTAATCACATAGGGGTAAAATGAAATTAACCCTTGTTTTAATTACTTTTCATATGCAATAATGACTACTTAACTAACTTTTATATCACTCTATTGGAGCATACAATTTATGTATAGTTAAATTAAATATTTTTTGCTCACAAATAAATAAATAAAGAATATTAATTTTTATTAAGTTATAAATAACTTATTGCTATTATCACTGGAGAAACTCTTACGAGTTTCATCAGTTGTAATTGTTGATAACTAGTTTTCTCAAATGTTGATAACTAGTAGAACACCCATCCTGTTGGGACTATTTTATCACATTTTTAGGCCACCCAAATTTTTATGCGACAGACGTAATTGCAATTTTATGTGGGTTAAATTTGGAATTAGTAACCGCTACATATCTCTTGCCATAATCTTTCCAATTGACTTCAGGTGTCTCATTGATCAAATAACTTAGCTAACGACATGACTCAAATTTAACACATTTTTGTATCATATAGGTAGCTAAGTTAGTTGTAAAGTGACATTCAAAGTAAATTGGGAGATTCTGACGGAACATACCAATTATTACTTAAGCGGAGGTCAATTTCGTACATTTTAGGGACCAAAGATATGTTTACAACTACCGAAAACATGGGTACAAAAGATTGATGTTCAGTTAGGGATAGTGTATGAGAAACTGAAATTAGTATATTTGTTCAAGTCAAATCCCAATGAGTATTCATCTTATTGAGGAACTAACATAATCGTTTTAGGGTGCTGATAATTACAACACAACAATTACTAGTTACAGCACAATCAGTTTCTAAATAGACCATATTATCCCCTTGTATATTTATGTTATTATTTGTGCCATTAATGATATATTGATTCTAGGTAATAGGTCTCCGATGAAATTCGTCAATCGCCATAATTTATGTAACTCCTACCCCATGGCACTACCCACCGGTGTTTCCATCTCTTCCCCAACCCGCCTCTGTTCTCTCTCTCTTCCCCTGGTGGAGAACAACCACCACATGCCCACCAGTATTCCGTCAAAACACATAGTCTCCTTGCCTCAACTGATTCAATATCCACCATTTGTGACACCAAGCGAACGCTCGGTACCACCGTCGTCGTCATCTCTTCTTCGAAATTTGTGCATACGATGCTTAAAACCCTGATGCGGGTGGATTCATCGTCCTTATTCGAATTGATGTAGAGGACGCTCAAACTCTGATTTGAGTGAATCTGGGTTCTTCCTCTTTCGTATTCTCCATAATTGATGTATGTTCGACACTTCGGTTCAAATGAGGGATAGCCACGGTGATTTTTGGGGTTGATGTTCACATCAGAAGGCATGTGGTTGATTTGGTGGATTGCCACCATTTTTGTTGCTGCTTGGTTGAAGCTCAAAAATTGGTAGAAATCATAGTGGAATATCAAACACACAGATGAAGATGAAGAAAGGAGGAGAGTATTGAAAGACGAGTCTTGGTTGCTCATAGTGTTGTTGTTGCTACCAGAGGTCGACGAACGTGAACAATCGAGACAATTTTTTAGGCTGATTTAGGGTTATATCTCCATACTCTGTTTTTGAGTACTAATCACGTTAGTTTAAATTCAATAGTCATGTTTAACACGTCTTTTCTCCTTCATCTAGCTCTCACATATATGAGTCTTCTTGCTGATGGAGACAGAAGATAAGCAAATTTTCTCGGGGATTGGGAGGGAGAGAGACACCTGTTTGGGTCTTCTTTTTCTTTATTCAATTAACCCTATTTACAATAAATATAGAAATTAGGGTAAAAAGGTCATACAACAAAATATTGTGCTGTAACTAATCATTGCTGTGCTGTAATTATCAGCACCCTCGTTTTAAGTAGCGAAACTCATTTAGTTGAAAGCTTCTCAATCTCAATGTAGTTAAGCTCATCGTCCCCTCACATCCACCTACCACAACGCTGCCATTAACACAACCACAACCACCTCAATATCAATCGCGATCCCCCGCCCTTTAAACATCATTTGCGGACCCAAAATGGCACAACCAAAACACTAAAACTCATTGCCATAAAAAAAGGTCGGCAGCGCGCCTGCTCCATGGTTAACCTCGACAATCCAACCCAACCTTCCTCCTTCCCTCCATCCCACCACTTTCATCGGCTCCTCTGAACCACCGAGTAGATCGACCATTGTAATTCCACCAAAAAAGAGAAAGGCAAAGAGGATTCGTGTTTTGAAGGATAGAAGATAGATCAAGTAGCAGAGAGACAGGGAGGCAGTCTGTCTGTTAAAGTGGGTTAGGGTAAGGACTAAGGAAAGGTGGATGAAGATCCAGCCGTCGTATGCGACTAAATCGGATTATTTAAAATAGAACACATCAGTGTAAACACTAAAAGGTCAAGCTCCCTTAGTATATAGATACGAAATTGGGACAAACAACAACATTGAAATATACACTTTTGTCCCTGTAGATAGTTCAAATGATAGTCTAAGTTTGGAGCCACGTGGAGCAATCAGCAGCCCGCAGTTAACTACCTGACCATGCACCATTAGCACCAAATCATGCCATGTCAGCACATAAGGACCTCGAGACAGAGTCCCTTGCAGATTGCAGCTCGCACGGGAACTGGAGGATCAAATGGTTTGGAGGATGGCATAAGGCTCGTTGTAGGTGGTCGGTGTCCCACCTTCAACCCTTGTATTTCATAAGGGATACGTGGTCAACCTCTATGTATGGGGATATCATCAGATATCCGCAACGGCTAACTTTATGGCCTTAATGGGGCGTGATTAACACTGTAACTCCTCCATGACCATTGTTACAGGATGTGTATATATAGGAGGGGAATCATCTTCATAGAGGTTCAATTATTCATTATTCATAAGAAACCCCAAGTTGTATCTCGCATTTATCACACATTGCTTATTTCCAACACCCATCTCCATCACAGATCACCAAGCTTTTACTAGTTGTCCTAAAGATCAAATTGTCATCATCCCTGTGACATAAACCTATCTACGGCACCACATATGCCTTGTTGCAACCAAATGTGCAGAGACATTTCCATCCTTACACACATGGCTTATATTTCAACTTGACATTCTGGCCTCGTTTGGGTAAGGTATAAGGGAGGGGGATAGGGATAAATTAGTACCCTTCCTCCTTATCCTGTGATTGGGTGTGGTATAAGGAGCAAGGATAAATATCACTTTCTTATACCCTCGGATTTTATTTGCCAAGAAACATAAGGTATGATAAAGAATAATGGGTACAAGATGGGTATTTCATAAATGACTATATTTCCCCGAAATCAAAGGGTCTTGTGGGTAGAATCCCTTCTTCTATGTTCCCTTATCCCTCAACATTTGCAGATGAGAGAGAGAGAAGTGCCTTAGAAGGCGGCGACCCTGGATCCATCTTGCAATCGGAATCCATAACCGGCGAGTGACGTAAGCAGTGTCCGTTTTCTGTCGATCTATGTGAAGGGAGGCGAATCGCTGGAGCAGTTCGATTGAATATCTGCTATACCGATTTTTAAATTAGGTTTCATACCTGCGTCCTAGCTTGTTGATGTAGGTCTTGTATGTTTATCAACAGGAACACTGAAAGGGGGAGTATGCAAATGAATATGCAGCACAGATACTCTAGAAGGGGGGGGGGGTTGAATAGAGTATGTCAACTTTTTGTAAAAATAGAGGAGGAAAAGAGTTTTAGTTTTAGTGCAAAGGAATTGAAGGCCTTGAACAAAAATTCAAGCCTTTGAAGAGAAATACAGTTTGCAGTAAAACAGACAAGTCTTTTTCATGGCCTTGAAAAGATTTTCAAACCCTTGAGAAACAGACAAGTTTGAATACTGTAAAAACTATGAATATGACTGAACTGTAAATGTAAGAGACAAAGGACTTATAGAGTTCAGTCCACTTGGACCTACGCCTCTACCTCAGAGGTCTTCTCCCTGCAGGATTTTCAACTTAATTCTTTTTAATCAAAAGCTAAGCCCTAGGTCTCAAGCCCAGAGAATTGCCTTACTCTGTTTACAGCTTGTGGTTCTCCCTAACCTATCTAGTACATGCTCTAGCTAACTAATTAACTTATAATTCTCTATTGTTCACTTTTAACAATCCTTGAGAATGATATAGAAGTATTAAAGAAGTGATCTACCAATAAATTACAATACTGAATAACACTAGAGTGGAAAACTGCAGTGAAGAATGCAGTGAACTTGTGTATGTTGGATTGCGAGAGTGATGTGCTTCTTTGATGCTTGTCAATCCAGAATTGTGTCTCTCTTTTTTCCCGTTGAGTGTTTCTCTTTTTTGCTTCAAAAATGAGCTCTATTTATACTTCAAAAAGCTCTGCAAATCTTCCCAGATTTTTTGCAACAAACCTCCTATTTTGTAGGCAACAAACTTTTGACTCTTTGACATCTTCTCCAACGGTTAGATGATCACAATCTTCAGAGATATTGTTGTGAACTTGCATTTAAACAAATTGAGAAGCTGTCATGGAGGTTTGATTGATCACATAATCATCTTCTCCAACTGTTTCCTTTCCTGCACAAGTCAGATTAGAAGAGTTCACAGAAAACTCCCCCTGAGAATAAGCATACAGGTTAGTCATTTTCAAGACCTTGAAAATAGCTAGCCTATGAGAACAGATTCAAGGATTTAAAAGCTGATTCAAGGCCTTGAAATAGTTTTGCTATTTCAAGCCTTGTGCAACCTATGACCTTACAAAAACCATAACCCTACTTGGCAGAACTAGGGTTCATGCATGCGTCCTATCTAGTTGATGTAGGTCTTAAATAACTCCATATATTCTCCCGTATTCCTGAAGTTCCTCCTGGATGCAAGTGTGGGCTTGCTGCCTACAAAATCCTTCTTGGCGTCCAGATGTATTGCTCTCACTCTCGAAACCCTATATTTTAGTGTGTATCTATATCACATGAATTCTGAAGACTAAGAAAACTTATATAGGCTACGGGAGGGACCTGGAGGAGAAAATACGAATCAGACTCCTAACTCTATTAGGACTTCTGGTTCCACCTGAACCTAGCCAAAATAAAGTTAATAACAGTTGGTACCACTAAATAACTGCTATTGCACTCCTGTCCGTATTCTCAAAACTAATATTTCGAGCTCCCGTTATTAAATACTTAATATCTCCCCACGTTAAGATTACATGTATTCGTTGATTAATTACTGACTAATTCATTTAATTGACCTCTTCCCAATTCCTTGATCCTTACCACTTAATTTATTTGATATGTCCAGATTACCAAGTAATCTACCTGCAGGGTTTGACATAATCAAAAATTATTAGCTTCATCAAGGGGATATCATCAATCCCAAAACCGGTACATGAATTACTTCGATATATCAATTTACACCATAGAGTCAATTGTATCACCCAACTCATCGAGGTTGTTGACTCCATATGAATCTCACTCACTTGACTTGTCAAAGCAATAACTACTAAATACATGTGCACATTGACTATCGAAGGATTAAGAGCACATGTAATCATAATAACTATGAGACATAGCTTGTCTTGTTATGTCAGTACAAAGACAGTGATCTCAACTTGGTCATGTTCAATATACACAAAATATACTAGCACATTGAGTTGAAACTATAATGTGAACTATACTGTTTCATGTAGCCAAGAAAGACCTACTAAAACAATGTGCTACAATCGTTCTGATGGTTTGTCTAATTCCATCTAGATTGTGAACTCATAACTTTCATTCCACAAGAACCGAAGATAAGATATTATGTGTTTAAGCTAGACTGTACACACCAGATCTTCTACTATGTGGAATAACAGACAAATATGCACAATAATAATATAATGGAAAAACATTGTCTAAAACCATTCTCATAAATATCAAATTTAGATAATCCAATACAAAAGGCATGGCTTTTAGCATTCAATCCAAAATTATGAAGTTTTAGTGTCTGAGGAATCTTGTAGCCACCGAAGTTATGATTTGGACACTTGCGTATCGTTCTCATAAAATGGCCCCATACATCTACAACCGTCTTATCAGCATGTTGCTAAAAACTAAGAATCTCTGCTTGCAGCCCAATGACACATCGAGCGGAGTATAAATTTCTCATAAACTCATCAACACACTGATCCCACGTGGTGATAGATTCTGGCACTCTGGACTCTAGCCATTTCTCCGCAGCACCCTTCATACAATAGGGAAAGGGAATCAATTTCAGTGTCTCGGGGGGTCACATTCTTGTACTTCACTGTCTTGATGTAGGCATCAAACTTCCCAATGAAGTCATTTGGGTCTTCATCCCTATTCCCATAGTACTGAAACTGGGTCTGCACTATCGTGATGGTGGCAGGCTTCAAATCAAAGTGCTCAGCCTGAATGGTTGGCACTACAATCGGTGACTTGTGTCCTCTCTGAGTTGAATAAAACTTCTCAACCAACGCTTGGCCCAACTTATTGTAGGCATCTGGTTCTTCTGCTCATCGAGCTTCTCTTGCAGCTCAGTCAACTTCCGATTCAGCTGAGCGTTAGTCAATTGCTCACCCATTGCGATCTGTCTCGAATTCCTTCTCGGAGTTCTGAATAGCTATTTTGGGTCTTCAAGTGGGGGCACAAGGTCTCGAGGAATCCTATTCATGCACTGAACACCTGAAACACAATTCAAAAAACAAGTCAGGAATCAAAGAAATAATAAACAAAAAACGAAAAAGAGTAAATTAAACTAATTGCTAAACTAGAAATAGTAACCAATGTCTATATATGCGTGGTTGCGCAAGTATACGATCAAGTAATATGATGGAGTATTTTGGACTCCGAGTTATCGAATCCAAGGGAAGGTGTTTACTAATTCTAATGCTAACAACTACTTAACCTACTTAGTAATCGGTAAAAAGGTTTGCAATTGGAGTGTTGTCACCCTCAATCAAGTGACTAGAGATTATAAGTAAATAATGCAAAATAATTGATTTGATTTAAACCAAGGTGGAGAAGACTAGGCAGTCTATAGATCACCTAGGGTAGGTTTGATGATTCCGGATTCCATGTTCTAACCACGTTAAATCACTAGTTAGTTAAGCTGGGTAATGGCACTGACAATTACCTATCGGTCTCTTATCGTTCTACACACCGGTATCGATTTTGTCCCTCTTAGGCCAATTCCAACTACCGACACGTTCTAGAAGGCTAACAATAATGCATGGGACAATGTCCTTTCAGACCACCGCCACACTAGCACCTCACTATTTCTTACTGAATCTACCCTCTTATAGCCATTCCTACTCAACTTACTTCTCAGTCTCATTGACTAGGGTTGCACTCGTTTACTCATCCCAGCTAGGGTAGGGTTGCTTTCACACACTCACTAGTTATGTAACAAGGTCAGGTCATGACTCCTAGCTTGCTAAGGATTAAGCACAATAAACGAGAGATTAGCTAACTAAGATCATCTTTAAGCCAAGTTCATAATTGAATAAGGAATAAGATAATAAACATCATAAATCTTAATTCTAACTTGTCAATGTAAGAACTCAATATGATAAATACTAGAAAGATCATCATTCAATCATAAACCCTAAGCCTGAAAGTTCATAAAATCCGGAAAAACATCCTCAAAACATAAACCCTATGCACTCCATAGATGCCTAGGTATGATTTTAGCTACTCATAACAAAAGTATACATGACAAAATATTCCATACAATATGAGAAAAGAAGAAAAATGGATCAAACGCTAAGAAGATGATGAACGCTTTGAACCGGGCTTGTCTCCTTGCTTTTTGATGTTCTTGATGGCTTCTCCTAGCTCTCCAACTTGTTCTTGACTCTCAATAATGCTTTTTATACGTCCCTTGATACCTTAGGTCGAAGCAATGAAGTCCAATTATTCAAAATTTGCATTTTTCCCCCAAAATTCCGCACAAGTCTCACGGCCATTTCGTGCGAAATCCCTCATTTTGTGCGAAATGGGCTGGGCAATGATGCTCTTGAATCTTCATCCCTTGGCCTCTTGGTTCCCGAGCCTCTTTCCTTGTCCTTCCTAGCTTCCAAAGCTCACGTTCTTGATTCCAACCGCTCCATAAGCCCTGTTTCCTATCAAAGACAACAAACAACTATACCAAGCGATCGAATCTGACAAATATAGCATAAATCATCATGTAAAACGTGCCTGGACTAGAATTAAGCATATGAAGGAAAGAAGTGATAATCATGCATATCTCAACATTATTAGGCTTTAAAACACTCCCAAAACCTATGAATCATGCGGTAAATGCTAAAGAACTATAGCTCCTAAAAGGCGCTATCACAAGTGTATGAGAAGTTCAAAAATCGCCATCAGCATGGTTGGAAATCATGCCACCGCAGAATGACCAAGCAAGGGCTCAAAAAAATTTAAAACAAGCTACCACCATGGGAAGATATATCCCACCGCAGTGGCAAAAGTCACTGTTTTGAAGAAGTTACTCCCATCGGAGCAAGATCATCACCCCACCACGGCGATTTTTTTTGGAATTCTCATAAAAGCACCCCACCGCCGCGAGGATAAACTTTTTTTGGCCTTCAAATTTTTGGAAATCAATATATTTACATACATACATACATACATACACACATACACACACACACACACATACATACATACATACATACATACATACATATACACATCACGTCACCGCGGCGAGCATGACACCCCACCGCAGCGCCACAAAGAAGAAATATTCACCACCACAATGGCCATCACCCCACCGCGACGAGAGAAGAGGTCGAGTAACAAGGAGCAGCCACCGCGGCGAGCGCATCACCCCACATTGACATCCCGAGCCCAGCACACACACAATAGATAGAGAGAGGGTTTTGACCCACTTTTCACACCAAAACATCTTCCTCCATTGTTGAGGAGCTTCATAAAATTTTCAAAAACCCTTCACCAAATAATGAAAATCACTAACCAATACGCTCCTCTTGGCGCAAGAATCTCACTCCAACCATCAATCACCACTAAAAATCATCAATTGCGGAGAAATCGTGAAGAACACCTTTAACAAAGAGGTCAAGTATTAAGGCACAAAGAGTCTCATTCAGAAGAAAACTTGAATAATTAAAGAGAACGGGGAAAACATAGCCTAAATAACCATCAACTAGTTTCGTGAACCGCGAAAGTGTGTTTTGGTGGAAAATTTTGGTAAGCACTTGCAAGAATACTCCAAGTGAGAGGTACTCTCTTTCTTTCATTTTTCCACGACATTTTGTAGGTTATTCAACATTGTCACTTAACTCAATGTGGTAATCATTTCAGCGGTCCGAGAACCGAGCATAAAGTTTTTCAGGTAGATTTTTTATGTCCCACTGTATTCAAGGATTGCCACGACCATGCACAAAATTGTGATCGCTGCCAGCGAAAAGGAAATATATCACAAAGGACTTAAAAGCCAACGGCGATGTGGTAAGAGTTTGAACCCTTTGACGTTTGGGGTATTGATTTCATGGGACCATTCCCATCTTCTTTCGGGAATCTCTATATTTTGGCAGTGATAATGTCTCTAAATGGGTTGAAATGATGGCATGCCAGAATAATGATATACCAACAGCTGAGCGTTTTCTGAAACACAATATTTTCACCATTGAAACGCGTAGAGCCATGGTCAGTGACGAAGGCTCTCACTTTATTAATAGGGTGTTAGCCAAAGTTTTGAAGCAGTACATGGTGTCTATCTGTAAGGTATCACTGTCGTGTCACCCCCTGTCTAATGGGGCAAGTCGAGGTGTCGAACATGGAGATCAAAACCATATTAGAAAAGATTGCCAATCTAGGGCGCAAAGACTGGTCCTTAAAGTTGGCTGATGCATTATGGGCTTATAGGATGACTTACCAGACACCACTGGGAATGTCTCTGTTTTTGGGTTTTGACGTAGGTAACGTAGCGGAATAACAAAAATTTAATTCCTACTTCAAAGCCCACCACGGATCGTCAGGAGGAGATATCATAACATGATAAGAGACATAGTATTGTGTACCTTTTGACTTGTGAGATCACACGAAGAATGACGTCCTCGTCTCTACGGTTGATCCACGTCTAGAGGTGAGATCTAGATTCTTTCTTCAAACAAGTGCTAGCTTGAACCCGGAGGAAGAGGGAAGAAGATCAAAGCAACGAGTACAAGAGTAGGTTTCGGCCTCCTCTTTGAGCCGACGGGAAGGGGGCGGACGGGCTAGGCTTCGGCCTAGCTTGTCTTGCTCTCTCTCTCTTTTTCTCTCTCGCACTCACTTTGTTATGTCTAGTAACATTTAAGTGGGAAGGAAGCTAGAGCCTCTTTATATACTCCAACAACTCCTTGTTGTTTCCATAAAAGAGTTTCCAATTTCTAGATGAACTAGAATTATTCCCTTCATTGAAAATTAGTCCTACTAAGTTTGCAAGGTGTTTCACAATGATCCTTCTATTAATTAATCAATATTAATTAATCCCAAATCTAGCTCTACTCTATTTGACGTGTGACCCCATAGGTTTCTACATAGTTGGTAGTAACTCTTACTAACATGGAGCGGTTTCTAGCAACACATCCATGCTACCCAACCAATAGAAATAGTCAGTGATCCCGACAAACCTCTTGTGCCCAATATCTCACATTGCACTATCCCTTTGTCTCCATATCCGAATTGGAAACGAGACATAAATAGTCACACTCTTATATCCAATCCATAGTTCCTCAATCCTGGGAATATACTTATACTTGCAGATAACATCAATATCTCCATATTGATTTATCTGAGTCTGGCCAGACATTCAATAAGCCTCATCCCTCAAGTGGTCGTGGATATTTACCCCCCTTATGTGGGAGGAACAAATCCTATCTACATCACTACGATCTCTAAGCTTGCTTCCTATTACACCCGATAGCCATCTATGATTACCCAGTTACGGTGTAACGTTTGATAACATAAAAGCGCAATATTTCACAACTAGAGTATCTAGTGACTTCAAGTCTAAGGATTGCATATATATTAATTAGCACTACGAAAAGCGATTGTGACTTGACATAATCTAATGTATCCCTTTCGTTGTGGGTCAATCCAGTATGTCATTACTCCCAATGCATACCCATGTGTTAGACTTGATATATCCATATAAATCTACCCATATACTAGTCTATATGTGATCGTCCCATTAATCAATATAGTGGACTGGAGAGTTTTTTAAGATAAACAACACATTGTATCTAAGGGATTTATTATATTAAATACCACAATATATAATAAATGAATATTCTAGCCAAAACGATGTTCATACTAAATCTACGATTGCCTCTAGGGCATCTATTCCAACAGTCTCCCACTAGCACTAGAGCCAATATAGCGCATCTCGTATGCCTATAGATCTGGCGTGCCCTTCATGCTTTCGTTGTGCAAGAGGTTTTGTGAGCGATTGCCCCAGAGTTGTCACTGTACAACTCTATGTGATCCACGATGCTATGGACCACACCGAGCTCAGTGATAAACTTCTTTATCCAAACTGCCTCTTTTGCTGCTTCCGCAGCAGCAATGTACTCAGCTTTTGTTGCAGAATCAGCAACTGTCCCTTGCTTGGAACTCTTCCAGCTTACAGCTCCTCCATTCAGGCAAAACACGTATCCATACTGCGATCTGCAGTCATCTTTGTCGGTTTGGAAGCTTGCATCAGTGTAACCCTTTACACTCAGCTCTTCCTTACCTCCAAATATCAAGAACACATCCTTAGTTCTTCTCAAGTACTTTAGGATGTTCTTGACAGCAATCCAGTGACTCTCACCCGGATTGGACTGGTATCTGCTCACCATACTCAATGCGTATGATACGTCTGGTCTAGTACATAACATGGCGTACATGATGGATCTTATGGCCGAAGCATAGGGTATCTTACTCATGCGGTCCTTCTCAATCTCATTGGAGGGACAGTCATTCTTGGAAAGAGTGACTCCATGCGACATGGGCAAGAATCCCTTCTTGAAATCTTGCATGTTGAACCTCTTCAACACCTTGTCTATATATGTACTTTGCCTTAGGCCGAGCAACCTCTTAGATATATCCCTATAGATGTTTATACTAAGTACATAGGCTGCATCTCCTAAGTCCTTCATTGCAAAGCACTTTCCTGGCCAATCTTTAACATATTGCAAAGTAGGAATGTCGTTGCCAATGATTAGTATATCATCCACATACAAGACCAGAAATACTACAGATCTCCCACTAACCTTCTTGTAAACACAAGGCTCATCTTCGTTCTTGACGATGCCAAACTTTTTAACCGCGTCTTCAAAACGTCGATTCCAACTCCTAGAAGCTTGCTTTAATCCATAAATGGATCTTTGCAGCTTACAGAATTTATTGGCATTTTCTGGATCCTCAAAACCCTCCGGTTGTGTCATGTACACATCCTCAAGGAGGTTCCCATAAAGGAACGTGTTTTAACATCCATTTGCCAAATCTCATAGTCGTAGTATGCTGCAATAGAAAGTAGGATTCGAATGGATTTAGTCATGGCGACTGGTGAAAAGGTCTCATCATAGTCAATACCATGAATCTGTCTGTACCCTCTGGCTACCAATCGCCCCTTCTAGGCAACTACCTTACCATCCATGTCGGTTTTCTTCTTGAAGACCCATTTGCACCCTATGGGCCGAGCCCCTTCGGGTGGTTCCACCAAAGTCCATACTTTGTTGGTGTACGTGGAATCCATTTCGGATCTCATGGCTTCTAGCCACTTCTTAGAGTCTGGGCCTTTCATGGCCTCTTCGTAGGTTGCAGGCTCATCATCTATGAGTGGTACGTCATCGGGCTCAGTCACGAGAAGTCCATACCTCTCTGGCTCATGACGTACTCTTCCCGATCTACGGAGTTCCTGTGTTACCTGAACAGGTTCTTCCACAACTACTTGCGGTTCCTGTTCATGTTCCATCATCGGTTCCTTGATTTGTGGTTCTTGAATCTCTTCAAGTTCTACAGCCCTCCCACTTGCTTCTTTAGAGACAAACTCTCTTTCTAGAAACACGCTGGTCCGAACAACAAACACTTTGTTCTCGATGGGATTGTAGAAATAATCTCCTTTAGTTTCCTTAGTATATCCCACAAATTTAAACTTATCCGCTTTGGGCTCGAGCTTGTCTGTTTGTAAACGTTTTACATAGACATCGCAGCCCCAAATCCTCATAAACGACACTATGGGACGCTTCCCAGTCCATATCTCATATGGTGTCTTCATGACTGACTTGGATGGAATGCGGTTAATGGTAAAAGTTGCTGTCATTAGAGCATGTCCCCAAAAGATATCGGAAGATCTTCTTGAGACATCATAGATCGCACCATATCTAATAGAGTTCGATTCCTCCTCTCGGACACGCCATTCCATTGTGGCATTCTGGGTGGAGTGAGATGGGATACTATCCCACACTCTCTAAGATACTCATCAAACTCTTGGCTTAAGTATTCTCCTCCACGATCCGATCGTAGAGCCTTAATACTTTTGCCAAGTTGCTTCTCTACTTCATTCTTGAATTCTTTGAACAATTCAAAGGATTCAGATTTGGCCTTCATAAGGTATACAAATCCATATCTACTGAAATCATCAGTAAATGTGATGAAGTAGGTGTAACCACCTCTGGTAGGCGTGGGGAATGGTCCACATACATCGGTATGTATGAGTGCCAATAACTCACTAGTCCTTTCACCTTTCTTATTGAAAGGGGACTTTGTCATTTTTCCTAATAAACAAGATTCACATGTCTCATATGATTCCAAATCAAATGAGTCTAGAAGTCCATCCTTATGGAGTCTAGATATGCGTTTCTCATTTATATGGCCTAAACGACAGTGCCATAGATATGTAGGATTTAAATCATTAGTTTTAATCCTTTTAGTATTTATGTTATAGATTAGACTATTCAGATCAAGGATATACAATCCATTAGACAAATGCGCACTACAATAGTGCATACTATCAAAATAAATGGAGCAACACTTGTCCTTTATTAAAATAGAAAAACCCTTCTCGTCCAAACAAGAAATGGAAATAATGTTTCTGCTCATAGCAGGCACATAAAAGCAATTGTCTAATTCTAAAATAAGTTCAGAAGGCAAAGATAGCTAGTAAACGCCTACAGCTAATGCAGCAACTCTTGCTCCATTCCCGACGCGTAGGTCTATCTCCCCTTTACTCAATCTTCTACTTCTTTTCAAATCCTGCACATTACGAAAAATGTGAGAACCACATTCGGTATCCAATACCCAAGATGAAGAAATAGAAAGATTGACGTCTATAACATAAATACCTGGTGGTGGTGGAATCACTATTCCAAGCTTCTTATCCTCCATATATTTAGGGCAATTCCTCCTCCAGTGACCCGGATGGCTGAAGTAGTGACACTCACCCTTAGCCACGCCTCCACTAGGCTTTAGGACTTCCTTGGATTTTGCAACTTTCTTGCGCTTTCCTTTTGAAGTAGAGGCAACTGACTTGCCCTTCTTCTTATGCACCATCATTGTGGCTTTGCCCTTGCCTTTGTTGACGCTCTGTTCCGCTGTCTTTAGCATATTCAATAAGTCAAGCATAATCTTACTGATCTCGTTCATATTATAGTTCATGATGAACTGATTATAACTATTAGAAAACGATTGCAAGACAAGATCAGTAGCCAAATATTGGCCCAATGGGAATCCCAGTCTCTCAAGGTTCTCTATGTACCCGATCATTCAGAGCACATGAGGCCCTACTGGATTCCCTTCTGCAAGACTACTCTTGAAGAATGCTTTAGACACCTCATAGCGCTCATGCCTAGCCTGTTCCTGAAACAATTGTTTCAAGTGTATGATCATATCATAGGATTCCATATTCTCATGCTGCTTCTGAAGCTCAGGAGTCATGGTACAAAGCATGAGGCAAGTCACGTCATTAGAATCATCAATATGTTTCTGACGTGCCCTTACTTCCGCTAGAAGAGACTCGTCTTGTGGTGGTTCTGGAATTTGAGTGTCCAAGACGTACAACTTTTTTTTCTTGCTTAAGGACAATCCTCAAGTTTCTGTACCAGTCAAGGAAATTTATTCCAGATAGTTTATCCTTCTCAAGGATAGATCGTAGGGATGAAGTCGATGCGTTGTTGTTTGCCATTTGGAATTCTACAAAACGAGAAATGTGCAATTTTAGTATTTTGAAAAAATTAACTATATTCAACAATGGCTAGATCATCAAATATAGCTCCCACTATTTTTTTCGTATTAATAGCCCTCACCATTAATGCAGAAAATATCATCATATTTTCTAGTGGGTCCAAGATCCCTTTTTCACTTCTTCTTGAGCTTGCTTTGGCAAGTCACACAAGAATAGGTTATTTAGGTAGAAACCATTCCAATTGCATGCCATGCAACTCTTGGTCCAATTAGGTGAATAACTCTTTATTCTTTATCCCATGGATAACTCCTAATTGTCATGCCTCTAGGCTCATCAATCCAATTAATTCTTGCCCAGTTGTGTCCAACCTGTTGCTTCAACATACACACATTACTAGCTTGTGTTGTCCGTAACACACCATGGTAAATTAAAATCGCCTTGCTTTGGCAAGCCCGAATTTTAATATACCCTGATCATGAAGGGTGTTTTGGCAAGAGAAGGCAAAATGCAATATTTAATTGAGGGATTTTTCTTTCTTAATTTGTTTGGTTGATCTCATCAACATGGTCTACTTATTTGGATTGGGCGATCCACAATAAAAGACCAACCTTGTTTATTATTATCTTGTTATTGTTTTCGCTAGTATCGCCATACACACAAAAATTAAATAACAAGGCATGAATAATAAACATCCACAAAATAAAAAAACATGGCATGGATATGCCCCCAAGACTAATGATATTATCAAGACAATGATAATATCCAATTGCCCTAAAGTGGCGAGCTCATCTCCATGTGCTCCACCATAGCTGCGCGCCTAGGGGTGTCTTCTTTGTCTCTTGGCTCCTTTGGTTCTCTAGTCTTCTTCTCCATTCTCTTGGCTATCATCTAAATATTTCTAATTCTAGCCTAACATCTAGAATAAATAAATAACAAAAGCCTCACATGCGGAGGAGAAAAAGACGACTCGCAGGCCGTAAAACCTAATTAATTATTACATTAATTTGATCAGCTTGCAGGCCGTAAACCAAACCACAAAGCAATAAACATCCACAATCCTAGGCCATATCCATCCACCATGCAATAAAGCGCATAATACAGTTAAAACCAATTTTTAACGCGCTTGTTCAATTTTAATCATGTGCCCATGAACCCTAATTTTTCAAGAACTCAATTGTACATATCTAATGTGATTAAACTCACCAATTCTAACATTCAATGTTAAATTGGGTCTTGTTTTATTGAATCAAATTCAATTTTGCATCTACTATGCCAATTATTTTCAGTTTTCGCGTAATAAACAATAATACGGTGTATAAACTGAAATCGTAACACATAAAATCATGTTATGCTCTACGACTTGTGGCTCTTGATACCACTGTTGGGTTTTGACGTAGGTAACGCAGCGGAATAACAAAAATTTAATTCCTACTTCAAAGCCCACCACGGATCGTCAGGAGGAGATATCATAACATGATAAGAGACATAGTATTGTGTACCTTTTGATTTGTGAGATCACACGAAGAGTGATGTCCTCGTCTCTACGGTTGATCCACGTCTAGAGGTGAGATCTAGATTCTTCCTTCAAACAAGTGCTAGCTTGAACCCGTAGGAAGAGGGAAGAAGATCAAAGCAACAAAGACAGGAGCAGGTTTCAGCCTCCTCTTTGAGCCGACGGGAAGGGGGCAAACGGGCTAGGCTTCGGACTAGCTTGTCTTGCTCTCTCTCTCTTTTGCTCTCTCCCACTCACTTTGTTATGTCTAGTAACATTTAAGTGGGAAGGAATCTAGAGCCTCTTTATATACTCCAACAACTCCTTGTTGTTTCCATAAAAGAGTTTCCAAATTCTAGATGAACTAGAATTATTCCCTTCATTGCAAATTAGTCCTACTAAGTTTGCAAGGTGTTGCACAATGATCATTCTATTAATTAATCCCAAATCTAGCTCTACTCTATTTGACGTGTGAACCCATAGGTTTCTACATAGTTAGTAGTAACTCTTACTAACATGGAGCGGTGTCTAGCAACACATCCATGCTACCCAACCAATAGAAATAGTCAGTGATCCCGACAAACCTCTTGTGCCCAATATCTCATATTGCACTATCCCTTTGTCTCCATATCCGGATTGGACACGAAACATAAATAGTCACACTCGTATATCCAATCCATAGTTCCTCGATCCTGGGAATATGCTTGTACTTGCAGATAACATCAATATCTCCATATTGATTTATCTAAGTCTGGCCAGAAATTCAATAAGCCTCATCCCTCGAGTGGCCGTGGATATTTTCCCCCATTATGTGGGAGGGACAAATCCTATCTACATCACTACGATCTCTAAGCTTGCTTCCTATTACGCCCGATAGCCATCTTTATGATTACCCAGTTACGGTGTAACGTTTGATAACATCAAAGCGCAATATTCCACAACTAGAGTATCTAGTTGTAGATAGTGCTTTCTGAGCTGACAGATCTTGGCCACGTGGCAACCATCCAGCAACCATATTGTGCTCCACACACACTGGATCACCAGCCGAGCTGATCCATGTGGGGGCTGCGAGACAGAGCCCTCGCATACCACTGCACGGGACTTGTAGGGACTTAGTGGTTTGGAGGCTAGAGTAAGCCCTGTCGCGTGCGAGCCAAGCCCGCACGCGACCTTTAGTAACTGCTTTGAGAGATTTATGGCACGAGCTCCATAAACCCGGTCAATCCGGTCAAACCCGGTCAACCTCGTAACGGTTTCGGTATTCGCACATAACGTGCTGTAACGGTCCCTATATACTCGGACGAACGTGACGTTATGGTTAAGCTAATTAAGCCGCCATTAATGGGCGCATTAACCACACTACAACGGTCACGTTCTCTGCTATATATAGGACGTTAACCTTTCCATACAAAGGAAAAACACACTAGCCATACGCGGAAGCTCTGCAAAGCCTCTGTCTCTCTCTCAGACATTACTACTGCCTTACTCTCTCCCTACACACAACCCAACTCTTCCTGTGCGATCTCTGATCCTCTACATACGGTGTACACGGAGGTCTCCCCGCCGGAATCTCTTGTGCACATTTTGGTGAACCCGACGTGAACTTACCAACAAAAGCAACCATGTCTCAGGAGGATGATGTTAGCAACAGATCGCCTTCCACCGAAACTGCCTCGGGAGAGGAGACCCGCCGTACTCCTGCGACCCCCAACGAGGCACCGACGTTAGAATCCTTGGACGCCACCGTCTAAGGTCAGGCGAAAGCTCTCAAAGCTCAATCTGCGCAACTAGAACGGATCTTGGCCGTTCTGGGCACCCTTGCGCCAAATCCTTCATCAGCCACCGCCGTCTCCCAAGGAGGAGGAGCCCCTACCGCTCCAGGATTGGGAGTGTCCACCACACCCCCCAACCCTAATCTGCAGACTCCATCGGCGACCACGCAGCCGCCTTCAATTCAAGGGTCAACAGCTCAGATGTTGCCTCTCACTGCTCATACTCCTCAGCCTCCGGCTTTGATATCTAACCCGGCTTCGCAGTACCCCTTGCCTCCTCCAACGGCGATCTGGGGCAATGCGAGCAGCCAATATGTCCCCAATCCTTCGGCGACATATGTGTCGCCTCCGCCTGCGGCAACCCCTCCTCCTGCTACAGAGGGAAGCATTCCAGAATGCATGACGTCTCTGCAGAAGCGCATGGACACTATTCTGGCTCACCAGTCATTCGCGGATACCATTATCCCGAAGCTAGACAACGATCCACCCATCCCGCGGGAGATCTATCTCATGCCTAACCCGGCGGGGTATAAGGCTCCTAAATGGGACAAGTTCGAGGATGTCAACGGGAACACTCATGAGCATGTCATGCGTTTCATTGAAGTCATGGGGCCATACGGAGCTGATCCCAAACTGCTGATGCGAGAGTTCCCAAAATCCTTGGGGAACGTAGCGTACAAGTGGTACCGAACGTTGGAAGCCGGATCCGTGAAGACTTGGGACGACATGGTCCAGAAGTTCTACACCAAGTTCTTCCAGATGGAAGAAAAGGTGACAATGATCCATCTCTCGCGGATATATCAGAAGCGCGAGGAGGATGGGATCACTTTCATCAAGAAATTCAGGGCGAAGTCCTTGGAGTGCAAAGATCCAATGCTCGAAAGCCGGCTCGTAGAGATATGCCTGCAGTGCATGCGAGACGAATACAAAGGTATGCTCATCAATTTGCAAACACCTACGTTTTCAAAGCTAATTGAATGCACGAAGAACATCGAGCCTATAGTTGAGAGGCAGAAAAAGAAGAACGCTCCGGAGCGATCCTCGAGCGGCACCACCTACAAGATCGGGAGATTCAGTTACAAGAGGGGACGCGAAGCTGAGGTCAATACAGTTTCACCCCAGAAGCAAGCGAAGGTTGTGAACTTCGACGTACCACCTCTGCCATGCTCGGTGGAGGAGGCCAGCGACCTCTGCAGGCAGTGGCGTAAGGACGGTGTCCTACCGCCGCTCGAAAAGATACCCTCCAAGGAGATGGTGAGGGACCCTAAGTGGTGCGAGTACCTTGACAAGGTCATGCACCCCACAGCGGAATGTAAGAAGCTCAGGTATACGTTTGACCAGAAGATGAAGAACGGCGAGCTGATCGTCAGCGATCACAGGAAGGATGTGCGCAACAATCCACTTCCTGCCCATGCGGAGCAAGACTCAAAAGGCAAAGAGGTCGCTATGATCTCGATCGTAGACTTGGAAGAAGTCGCAGAGGATGGCCTGCCCATCATTGCCGAAGTCCATAATGACGAGGACTACAGTGCAGACACAGAGGATGAACGTGCCGATCGGATGAAGGGGTCGCACGGCTTTAGCAGATTCTTCGACGAGATGAACTTCTCCGAGAAGTGCTGGACAGATATGACGAAAGCAATCTTGAGGATAGCGGAGGACTATGAGGAAGATCTTGTAGTTTCCAACGGGAAAGTCATCAGGGCGTCTCGCTCTACAGAAAAGATTATGACCTTTTCTGCGAGCGATAAGAAGACAGATGCGAGCCACCAGAGGCCTCTGTACGTGACAGCCATCATCAATGGTGTCGAGTTCAAGCGAGCATTTGTAGACGGAGGAGCAGCGGTCAACGTCGTTTCGCTCCACAAACTGAAGCTAGCAGGGATTCCCGAGCACAAGATTGTCAGGCGTCCATCTCCGCTGATGGGATTTGGAAGCGACTCTAGAATGAAGATTGGACGGATCCGCCTGGGCGTGCAGATTGGCAAAATCAAATGCTCAGTGAAGTTCTATGTCATAGATGCGAACACTACGTATCACATGATCATAGGTCGAGCCTTGATTCATCGCTTCGACGCGGTTCCTTCCACGGCTCACCAAGTCATGAAAGCTATCTGGAACGACAGAATAGTCGAGATACCGGCTTCAACGAATCCATTCAACTTGGATGAAGCACATCTTAGCGAGGCAGTATGGTTCACCGAGATGGTGGACGAGCAAACACCGGGACCATTCAACCCTACTCCTTTGCCTCTCTGGGAGGACATCAAGGACCAGTCACCTGCGGGAGTAATGGTGACAAGGGAAGATGTCAAAGGAAAGCCGCCTACACGCGAAGAGGCGCCGCGTATCGCATACCATCGAAAGAACGTGTACACTCTGAAGAGAATTGCAAAGCATGACCCCGAAGGCAAGGAGATAGAGAGCTTCTACGCCAATGGGAAGAAATGCTATCGCATATGAAGGTGCGCGGGGATGTCCTCACACGGGCATGGGGATATCCCTGGGCAAATCAATCAAATCGAGCAAATTGTGCTAACGGAAAAGCCAATGCAGGGCACTCCGGATGAAAAGCTCAAAGAAGCACCTGAATGCATGGAAGATAGGCCCAGACCCCAAAAGCAAGAGCTAAAGGAAGTGTTCCTCAGCCCGAACGAGGAAAAGAAAAGGCCAGTCTTTCTAAGTGCGGACCTCACAAGCGAGGAGGAGCAAGGACTGCTGCAGCTCCTAACTGAATACAAGGATGTGTTCGCATGGGAGTATGATGAGATGCCAGGACTGGATACAAGCATCACTATGCACCGCTTAGACATCATCCCAGGGTCTAAGCCGGTAAAGCAGAGCACAAGAAGCTTCAGGCCGGAGCTTAACGTGAAAATCAAGTAGGAGATTGTCAAACTCCTGGATGCCAAGTTCATAGAGCCGAATCATCATCCCACATGGCTGGCCAACATTGTGCCAGTGGTAAAGAAGAACGGGCAGCTTCGCATCTGCGTGGATTTCCGAGATCTCAATCGTTTTTGCCCAAAGGACGATTTTCCACTGCCCAACATCGATTTGCTTATCGATTCAACAGCAGGCCATCGCATGTTCAGTTTCATGGACGGCTTCAGCGGGTACAACCAGATCAAGATGGACCCTGAAGACGCGCGGAAAACTGCATTCATCACTCCGGTGGGGGTGTTCAACTACACGGTGATGCCGTTCGGTCTCAAAAACGCAGGTGCGACCTACCAGCGGGCCATGATGGCCCTGTTCCACGACATGATGCACAAGGAAGTGGAATTTTACGTGGACGACCTTGTGGTTAAATCCAAGCACGAAGCAGATCACCTCGCGGATTTGCGGAAAGTGTTCAATAGATGTAGACGCTTTCAACTGAAGATGAATCCCATGAAATGCGCATTTGGGGTAACATCAGGGAAGTTCTTGGGATGCGTAGTTCATCGCCAAGGAATCGAGCCTGACCCTGCGAAAGTATCAGCCATAACCGGCATGACGCCGCCCCATAACCAAAGTTTCTTGAAGACATTTTTGGGAAAGCTATCCTATCTGCGGAGATTCATCCCAGCGATTGCCGAAATCACCTGCTGTTTTAGTGCCCTTCTCAAGAAAGATGCCGTATACAGCTGGGCTCCGGAGCACGAAGCTGCATTCGAAAAGCTGAAGGATCTGCCGACGTCCTCAAAAATAATGATCGCACCACAACTGGGATCACCGCTTTTGCTATATCTGACGTCAACAAGGAGGTCCATAGGAGCACTCTTGGCTCAGGAGTACGAAGGCTAGGAAAGGCCTATCTATTACATCTCTCGCATTGTGCAACCTGCTGAATCAAGGTACACAGACATCGAACGTAATTGCCTTGCTTTGTTCTTCGTAATAGAGAAATTGAAACACTACTTTGCGTCGCACAAAGTGGTAGTGGTCAACAAGAGTGATCCCATACGATATCTGCTAACCCACACTACTCCTGGAGGAAGATTGGCGAAATGGTACATGACCATCTCTCAATACGATATCACATGCGTGCGACCGCGAGCGATCAAGTCGCAGGCGGTAGCGGATCTGTTGGCACAGTTCCCCGACAACAGCCACGAGCCCGTGATCGAAGAAGAACTCGAGGGGCCTGAAATCTATGCAATCGATGTACCCTATTGGACGCTCCATTTCGACGGTTCGTCAACAAGAAAATGCGGAGGCATTGGGATAGTCTTGACCAAGCCGGATGGAGAGGTCATACAGATGTCCGCTAAACTCGACTTCCCAGTCACTAACAATGAAGCTGAATATGAGGCTCTTATCGCGGGACTCCGGGCAGCAAAGGCTTTAGAAGTAAGCAATCTGACGGTCATGGGAGATTCCAAGCTGATCGTCAAGCAAGCCTCGGGCGAGTACGGTTTGAAGGAGATTAACCTTTTGTCTTACCGGACTCTAGTACAAAAGCTGGTACAGCAATTCTGCGATGTGAGGTACGAGCACAAGCCCCGAGCAGACAACAGGCATGCAGATGCTTTGGTCACCTTGGGATCTAAGGTCAGCACAGACAAATGTCCCGCAAGGATCTCCATCGAAGTGCGAACGTCGTCGGCATTGACAGAAGATGCGGGCGACAACGAACATATAGAGGACACGGACTGGAGAAAAGCAGTCCTACGAGCTATTGCAGAAGGCACAAGCAGTGAAAGCTGGGCGCTCACAAAGGGGTACTGCATACATGACAACACCCTTTACTACAAGGGTCCTGGCGGAATACTCATGCGATGCGTCTACGAGCAAGAGGGACAACTATTGTTAGAAAAGATTCACCAACATGCTTGCGGAGAAAGTGAGGTGTCAATCTATCGTAAGGCTCAGAGATATGGCATTCATTGACGAGACATGTCAACAGCCGCGGCCCTGATACAAGGGAAGTGCGAAAGTTGCGCACTAATCAAAGATTCTCTACTCATCGCTCTAACTGACGATGACACGGATTGGAGGAAGCCACTCTTTGATTTTCTCACCCAGGGCACCGTGCCCGAATCGAGAAAGGAAGCCGAGAAATTGAAGAGGAAAGCATCTCGATACGTAGTACGAGAAAACCTGCTTTGGCGAAGAGGTCATGAGGGCAACTTGCTGCGATGTCTAGACGGCAGAGAAGCACAAGAAGTCATGGACCTTTCTCATCAGGTGGAGCACCAAGGAGGTGCGAAATTATGCAGGCAGCTCCTCTCAATTGGATATTTCTGGCCCACGATGGAGGCTGATTGCCGCGCCAAAGTACGACGCTGCCAGGAGTGTCAATTCAAAGGAAACCTAGTGCACGCTCCCGCCGTGGATCTACATGCATTGGGAACGCCATGGCCATTTCACACATGGGCGCTGGACTTCATTGGTCCCATTCGACCGACTTCACACGGGAATCATTTTATCCTCACCGCAACTGAGCTATTTACCAAATGGGTGGAGGCGATACCACTGAAGACGACAAATGCGCTAGCTGTGGTCAACTTCATTCAAGAAAACATCATATGCAGGTTTGGAATTCCAAACACCATTCTTTCAGATAATGGTACTCCCTTTGTTAATCGCCAGGTAGCTGCGAAGTTAGCAGAGTACAATATCAGGCAAATATATTCCACCCCTTACTACCCGAAGGGGAACGGGCAAGCCGAAGCGACCAACAAAACGCTGTTGAGGAATTTGAGCAAGATGGTCGCAGATGACCACAAGAAGTGGGCTGATTCCCTAAGCATAGCTCTGTGGGCCTACCGAACCTCTCCAAGGACACCCACGGGGGCCTCACCGTTCCTATTATGCTATGGGGCCGAGGCCGTGGTACCTGCGGAGGTGAGAGTCAATTCGGCAAGATTGGCCTTCCACGCACTCTACGAAAATCTACGTGATCATGACTTAGTCTTGCTGGAGGAAAAGCGAGAACAAGCCAAAAGGACCAACAAGCGGTATTAAGAAAGGATCGCTCGCGCTTACAATAAGACGGTCCAGCGAAGAGATTTCGCAGTCGGAGACTTGGTCTTGCGCGCATCTGACCACTGCATGCGAGAAGCGGCTCACCCAAAGTTCGCAGCCAATTGGGAAGGACCCTTCGAAGTCACAGAAGTCTTCGACAGTGGCTACTGTAGCATACGAAGGTTGCACGGCACAACCTCAACCCCGAGTTCAGTCAACATGCGCTGGATTAAGAAGTACTATCCCTGACTTCTCTCATTTCATGCGTTTTATTATAACGTCGCTTAATGTCTTGTATGGCTACGATTTACACAATCTCCTCTCGCATATGAGAGGATTGTAATCTCATCTCTCCCATATGAGAGCATTATAATAAGAGAATTCTCCCAAATGAGAACTTCATATTTCTTGATGTCAATTTTGCTTCATTTTAGTTTGTTATAACTGTTAACAATGGGCTATCCGCCACAATAGCAATCTGTACAACTGCGATCTTAATTGATCATCTAAGCCTATCTGTCACGATAGCAGCTCATGCGAAATGCGATCTTAATTGATCATCTAAGCCTATCTGTCACGATAGCAGCTCATGCGAAATGCGATCTTAATTGATCATCTAAGCCTATCTGTCACGATAGCAGCTCATGCGAAATGCGATCTTAATCGATCATCTAAGCCTATCTGTCATGATAGCAGCTCATGCGAAATGCGATCTTAATTGATCATCTAAGCCTATCTGTCACGATAGCAGCTCATGCGAAATGCGATCTTAATTGATCTTCTAAGCCTATCTGTTACGATAGCAATCTATGCGAGATACGATCTTAACTGATCTTCTAAGCCTATCTGTTACGATAGCAATCTATGCGAGATACGATCTTAATTGATCTTCTAAGCCTATCTGTCACGATAGCAGCCTAAGCAAATGCGATCTTAATTGATCCTCTAAGCCTATCTGTCACGATAGCAGCCTATGCAAATGCGATCTTAATCGATCTTCTATGCCTATCTGTCACGATAGCAGCCTATGCAAATGCGATCTTAATCGATCTTCTAAAGCCTATCTGCTACGATAGCAACTCATGCGAAAAACGATCTTAATTGATCTTCTAAAAGCCTATCTGCTACGATAGCAACTTATGCGAAAAACGATCTTAATTGATCTGCTAAAGCCTATCTGCTACGATAGCAACCCATGCGAAAAATGATCTTAATTGATCTCCCAAGCCTATCTGTGGTGATAGCAGCATTATACAAATGCAATAGCAATATTGTGTAAAATGATCTTAAGTGATCTACAAAGGTATATCTGATGAGATAACACCCGCACTTACATCTGAAAGCAAATCACAAGCCCATCTGCCAAGATGGCACAATTGCGCAAATACGATCTCGAACGATCTAATAAAACATCTGCGAATTTATATGGCAGATAGCAAACGCGAAATATGTATACAGCATTATACAAGGCGAAATATGCCGGCACGCATGCGAAATTGTATTTTGTTGCAACAGCACAGCAAATAATACAAAAGCTATTTATCATTATGAGTCGAAAAGACTTACAACTTATCTGTCTAGATAGCAGCTTACAAAAGCTCAAATCTAACTACGCAGCCAACATGGCTTACAATACATTCGAAAAGTAACTGACAAGCCAGCAGAGACACACCACGAGAATCCTGACTGAAAAGGATGAAACCCAACGATCCTAACACTGTCTATGCGACACACAGATCTGCGGCCAAAGATCAGTAGCAAGTAGGATGCTTCTGCGAAGAGATCAACTCGCCATTAGCTGCATCCATGGCGGCAATGGTCTGGGTGGTCCTATGTCCAAGATATCAGGATCTGAAAAGACCCCTGTCTGATCAAGATATGTACCGGAGGAACCTCCTGTTCCGGCGCACACAGTCGCCCAAAACAGGGGAAGCAGTCATTCCTCTGGTACTGGGTTCCTTGTCATGATTGACAAGGGCATTGACAAGCCTCCTGAGTTCAAGAACGAAGAGGCAAGAAATCCTCCTCCAGGGATGCTGGAGGAGAATTCCGCCGTTCATTACGAGACGGTAGCACGGTCACTACGGCGCTGCACCTCACCGGGAGGTGGCCGGAAACATGACCTGCAAACATAATACACGAAGAAAATTCTTCGAACATACATGAGATATCATCTCCATCTTCTCTATGATGGTTATAAAGAGCAATAAGCCTCATAAAGCGGATCTTGGAAACTATTTCTACAGCACAAAGCGCAAACTCAGGATTCACAACTTGGAGTTGCCATGAATCAACGAAAAACAAGCGTTGAAGCCAGCAGTCGTAAGGACTCACGGCAAAACACATTTTTGGGGATGAAGAACCCAAATGGAAAAGACAGGGTTTATATAGACCTTGTGGAGACTCTTCAGTTGCTAAGATGAGTCAGCAGAATTTGAAAAGAGGGTAAGGCCAATCACTTACGCCTTGAAAAACGGTAACGATCAATTACCCTACTAAAGGCTACGACGATTCAGTTGCGTATCCTAATAAATGACGGATAGTCATGATTCGGATGGACTTCCCAAGGGAAGCGTGCTTATCTTCCGAGAAATTAGCGAAAATCAAGCAGAATATCAACTGCTGACGTCATAATTGGATATGCACAGAGATATCCTATCAAATCCCGGAAAGGGCAAAATGGGCATGTCGATTCTTTTGTTAAAAAAAGGGGGAGAAGCCCTAGCAACATTACATTCATGTTTCAACATTACATTAATGTTCCAGCTATTTCCTTGCTATTTTTCAAACTCAAAAAGTCAAAGCAAATTCTTGATCAAGGAGTCATGGGGCGCGAACTGATGGCTTAGCTTCTCTACCTGCTCCACTTCTTGTTTCAATTGCTCGCACTTGGCATTCATCTCATGATAGAGCTTCAGAGCTTCGTCAACCTTTTGATTTTGCTGCTCCACCTTCTGCTTCTCAGCTGCGAGGTTTTGATGGCCGAGCTTCAAAGTTGTGGCTGCGCGAATCAAGGTAACTCTTTTCATAAGAAAATTGAAACCCAGCCTGCCTTGAACTTTGGCCAGGAGATTTTGGCACATGCCAAAAAGCAATTCAGCACTCTGGACAGAAATGGTCGCAGGCGTAGCCGCAGACAGCTGCTCCAAAATCCAAATGGCTTCGGTAAGAAACAGCCTCCTGTCGAAGGGCCCTATCTCCAGAGATCTCGCAAATGATCGGGGGTAGGTGAGGCGCATCCGAACCACCCAGTCCACATCAGTTTGCTTCAAACCTAAAGCAATGTCAAAGCTAAGTTATGCTATCAAACTCGCAAACAAATAATGCGAGATGCAAACAGCAAATCTCTACTTACCAGTTCCTTCAAGAATCTCACGGAGAGAAGGAATGCGCATTGCTGGAGTAGTCGAAGACTGCCCACGCTCCATGGCTCTCCTGTCAGCTGCGAGCTCTAACCCCTCGTAGTTAGGAGGAAGAGTATAAGCCACACCAGCTGCGACTACATTCCCAACTTGCGAGCCCCAAAAGCTCCACGCAGGAAGAGGTGCCGCCGACTCAGTCATCGCCGGAGGCGAAGTGACAGCCGAAGATGCTTGGCGTGAGACGCTCTCAGATGCGGAGGCATCAGCAGCACTTGTTCTTACTTCCTCAGCGCCAGTATGGGCATCTTCCTCCATTAGCACAGCGTCAGCTTCAGCATCATCAGAAAGTTCGATGATGTCCTCAAGAGGCTCTCCTGCGTATTCAGCAGCTGCGACGGGCTTCTCGGTATGGGAACTCGGAATCGGATCATAGGACGCAGAAGGCTGACTTCTTTGCTCCAGCGCAGGTTCCTCAGCATTGCCTGCGATATTAAATGCGATAGTATGAGGTAACTCGTATTATAAGTTATTTTACTATCTTTACTAAAGCTAAGAGCAAGCACCTCCACGCGAAGGTGGGATTGAAGTATCTTCGTCATACACTAAAGACGTGGAACCATGCCCTATTAGTGTGTCCTCATTAAGCAGGTCCTTAAAATGAGCGTGACCTGGGACGCGAAGAAACCAGTCATGTTTCTGTTTCAAGTTGCTAAGGTCTAGTACATGCATATCACTCAAATGATTACCTGAAGGTTCTCCGCACTTGCCTACTAGCCAACGGCGAATGTCAGCCTTTGACACACCATGCTTTAACGCACCCACAATAACATCTCTATAAGTTACTATGAGATTGAAGATCTCACCTTTATCGCCGCCGGCGATTTCTTCGAAATCTGCTTGGGCTTGCTCCAGGGCTGCTGCATCCTCTTCTGGAGCCGCATCCTCCTCCTCCGCCTGAGGAGCCACTTCTTCGGGAAGCACATCTTCCTCGATAGCTGGACGCACTAAGTCGTCAACGTGTTGCTCTTCGAGGCTCCGCTGTCTCACGCGCTCGAGCTCCTCCTCTTCCCGCTGCCTTCTTCTTTCAGCAGCTTCCGCGGCTGTCTTCCTGGACTCGGCAAGAACGTCCTCGCTTATCGGATCGTCTGGAATGCCAGAATGGGTATCTCTCTTTTTTCTCTTCGCCAAAAGGCCACCGATGGTCTCATCATCATCATCATCTGCGAAGAAATGATTGGTTTGAGAAAGAATTGCAAAAGAATTGCGATAATGAGAAGGGAAACGCGAGGGAGGTACCTCCTGATTCTTCCTTATGTATCAAAATTGTTCTTTCTTCTTCTTCATCACCTTCTCAGGGCTCCTGCCTCTCTTCTTCTTCCTCCTGGTTGAATGGAACGAAGGTCTCAACTGCGAGCTCCTTCCGCGCTTTGCTGGGCATGCGACCTTTGCCTTTATCCTTGACAGAAAGGGACCTCGCCGGAGGAGAAGTTGGAGCACTTCTAGGGGAAGAAATTGTAATTCCCTGCTGCCTGGGTCTCTTCGCTCTCGGCGCCGCAGTCGCTGGAGGGGACGGATCATCTCTGGTTGGAGACGAGGCTGGAGCATTGTCTATCAGCGAGTCAGCAAAAGCATTCATGACTGCGCAAATCCTGGTTTCGACCTCAGGGTCCATCCTCCATGCTAGCAGGAACGACTGTTTTTGTCTTCTGGTGGCAACAATGGTGTTAACCAACGACTTGGGACGATCACCAGATGCGAATCTCCGCACATGACACTACAACAAACAGTACAGAATAAAGACGTCAGCATAGGGAAATCAAGAAGCTTAACGCACGCGGAAAATTGCTTACCTTATCAAATGCCTCGCTATATTTGATGACATGCGTGTCACCCTTCTTAACTGCGGCGATCTTTTCCTTCAGAATAACGTCAGGGCACAAATGGTTCTCATGATCCAACAATGAGTAGCAACCATACTCAGACTCGCTCAGACTGCAATTGGGGCGAAACGGAAAAGAGTTTCTCTTGATCAAGGGAGCTCTACTCGGCTGAGCGGCCGACTGTGTCTCAATCCTCGTTTGCTGGGCGACCCAGTATGCGAGCCAGTTCTGGGAACAACCGCCCTCGCGGGTACCTGCAGGCTGCTCAAAGGGAAGATTGTTCATGAAGACTGTCTTGCACTCCTTTGTTAGCAAGCGCTTATAGCAACCTCTGATAATGGACTGGGGCCAGATTGATGGTGCCACTGCGTCAAAGCCGAACTGGGGAGAAACTCGAGTGGGGTCAACATCCACGGTAATCCTCTCATACCTTGGCGCGAGCTCACGAATATGCTCTGCGAGGGCAGGAAGGGAACCTCGCAGACACCAGCAAAAGAACTCGCGATAGCGCTCATGGAAATGCGATCCCTCTTCGAAGAGAAGCTCTTCTGAGAAGACAACACCCTTAGAGGGGTACAGCTTTGGAAACCATCGCACGTTCTCAATGCGCGTGGCATAGGGCCTGGCAGTGAACTCTTGCCGCTTGTCACAGATCAAACTCCAAGCGCACTTGGTATTGTTCGCTCTGAACCACCTCGCAGCTCTGCCACTGTTACGCTCATCCGTCTCGCCTGGGGGACACCACTTGTTGGGCTTAAGAGCAGTTGGGGCGTAGGATGGCCATCGCTCGAAAACCCACATCGTCAAGAAGGAAATGTTGACAAAAGTCAGTATATCGAGGCGGCCACGCGACTCTTTCATAGCCAGAACCAGCTGATCCAATCTGTAATACAATGTGCCCAAGACCAGGGGTCCGAGTGCGACCTTCTGGCCAAGGGCGAGCTTCACAGCAAGCGGCAGAACGTGATAGAAGACCCCATCATGCGGGTGACCGTCGATTAAGTACCTCTATAGCCATGCACAGAGGAAAGCACAAAGGGTCAAGTGATAGCCTTTACCCTCCACATAATTCTTGGCCTCCGGGTCCTCACTCAGAAGCTTCTTGGTGATACTGCTGTTCGCGTAGTCACGAAAGAAGTACTGCAACCATTTGTTCCAGGTATTCTTCGCAGACGTATCAACCAACTGCCAGTTCGGAAGGGCTTTGGTAGTAGTCCACCGGGTGGAGATCTTCTTCACCTCTGATAGGCATTCTTCCATCTGCGTGTACAAAGCGATCTCCGCAGCCGTCCTCAAAGGGCTCAAGGGTCCACTTCACCCATGGGAGACAAATCGTACAGCATATGCACATCCTTGAGTGTGGGGGCAGCCTCGAACTCAGCAAAGTGAAAAGTGTGAGTCGCAGGCGAATAGCGGGAAAGAAGGTCTAGAAGCATGGACTGGTCCAGCTTCACGGCAGCACCCTTCATAGCACGAACAGCGAAGTATACGCCGGCCTCATTAAGAGTCGCAGCATGATCGGTCAACACGTGGTCAATCCACTCATCCATGTAGTCAAATTTCTGGACAAAAGCTTGGGTGGAAATCGCAGCATAGGGGAAGTACCCATTTTCGATTCCCAATCGAACCACATCCTCGGAGCCAATTAACTCGAGCAAGGCTGAGTTAACCGGGGGAGTCAGTGTTAGCAATCCCTCATTGGGGACAGAAGCAGGCAATTTCTTCGCCTTAACCCTCGCGTGGTAGAAATCTTTGCCACCCAGATAGGGGGCTTTTCGCCACAAAGCTTGCGGAAGATCAGGTATCTCTTCGTCCTCCTTGGTGGATTTGGTTCTTTTTGTCTTGGCCATTCCTGCGGAAGAGCAAGAAAAAAAGGGGGAGAAATATGCCACACTCAGTTTGAATTTCGAGATTCAAGATCTATGGAAAGAAAGATGAACAGTTTCTAGTATCAATTTCAGAAATTGGAAGGTTGCATTATTAGGGATTTCAAAACCCTATCCAAGGTCCTTATCATCGAAGGATTAAGCCACAATTGGGTCCAAAGCTTGAAGCTTCTTCACAAGTTTCAACGGATTATATGTTATGGGTTTACAGATTCAACGCAGTTCAAAGCATACACTGGTATTTTAAATCAAAATTGAACAAGGCCAACCTTGTTCTCGCGAAGCCTGCTTGGATATACACAGTTGAAGAAGACGATTTGCAGTTCTGAACTGGTGATTGATTATCTGAATCTGCTCTCGAAGACTTCCGGGTACCATTCACTTTAAGAGAAAGAAGTGATGCTTTGCAACAATGGGGGATACAAAGTATTTATCCAAAAACAATGAAGGGTTGCGTCCTTTCAGTGGTCGAATCGCAACCGTCACCGTCGAATCGCGCAATCACAGGACAAGCTGACGTCACGCCTAAAACCCTAAAGGCCAGACGGCACGACTCTAGGGGTTTTAGGTCATAATGGCACGCATGGGGGCTGAACTTACCCGTATTTGAATTGGTGCGTGGCGGCGACGCGTATGTTGTTTTCCGCGCATGGAAGTCTATACAGCTATGAGCCTTCACGCGCAGAAAGGGGGCTAATGTAGATAGTGCTTTCTGAGCTGACAGATCTTGGCCACGTGGCAACCATCCAGCACACCATATTGTGCTCCACACACACTGGATCACCAGCCGAGCTGATCCATGTGGGGGCTGCGAGACAGAGCCCTCGCATACCACTGCACGGGACGTGTAGGGACTTAGTGGTTTGGAGGCTAGAGTAAGCCCTGTCGCGTGCGAGCCAAGCCCGCACGCGACCTTTAGTAACTGCTTTGAGAGATTTATGGCACGAGCTCCATAAACCCGGTCAATTCGGTCAAACCCGGTCAACCTCGTAACGGTTCCGGTATTCGCGCATAACGTGCTGTAACGGTCCCTATATACTCGGACGAACGTGCCGTTATGGTTAAGCTAATTAAGCCACCATTAATGGGCGCATTAACCACACTACAACGGTCACGTTCTCTGCTATATATAGGACGTTAACCTTTCCATACAAAGGAAAAACACACTAGCCATACGTGGAAGCTCTGCCAAGCCTCTGTCTCTCTCTCAGACATTACTACTGCCTTACTCTCTCCCTACACACAACCCAACTCTTCCTGTGCGATCTCTGATCCTCTACATACGGTGTACACGGAGGTCTCCCCGCCGGAATCTCTTGTGCACACTAGTGACTTCAAGTCTAAGGATTGCAATTATATTAGCACTACGAAAAGCGATTGTGACTTGACATAATCTAATGTATCCTTTTCGTTGTGGGTCAATCAAGTATGCCATTACTCCTAATGCATACCCATGTGTTAGACTTGATATCTCCATATCAATCTACCCACATACTAGTCTATATGTGATCGTCCCATTAATCAATATAGTGGACTAGGGATATTTAAGATAAACAACACATTGTATCTAAGGACTTCATTATATTAAATATCACAATATATAATAAATGAATATTCTAGCCAAAACAATGTTCATACTAAATCTACGATTGTCTCTAGGGCATCTATTCCAACATCTGTACCAGTTGGTGTTTGGGAAAGCTTGTCACCTCCCAGTAGAATTAGAGCACATAGCTTTCTGGGCTATCCAACGGCTTAATATACCACAATCTATTAGGATATAGAAGGAAGATATCATTACTCGAATTGGAGGAGTTCAGACGCACAACTTATGAGAGTGCAAAGATATATAAGGTGAAGACAAATAATTGGCATGATCGGCGAATTTTCCAAAGAAGGTAATCGTGGGACAGAAGGTTCTCCTATACAAATCGCAAATGAAGTTTTTTCCAGCTAAATTGCGATCAAGATAGTCCAGACCATTCATAGTAAAACCATGGGGCGCGGTGGAACTGGAAAATTCTTGCGAAAACACAATATTCAAAGTGAATGGGAACCGAGTCAAGCCATATGTGGACTCACAAGTGATCTTAGAATTAGACGTAATCTACTTGGAGAATCCATGATCATCAACGAGGTAACTGGTTCGAGATGTCAACCTTCGATTACAAGCGTTTGTTGGGAGGCAACCCAACTTAGAAATAGAAATTAAATCAGTATTAGTTTATTAGTAATAAAGTTTCATAAATTTTAAGGATAGAAGAGGGGATCTAATGCTTATTGAGTAATTACAGAAAAATGAAGATTTTTTTTGCAGAAAAGGACTACCGTCCAAATGCTGACAACAACATTCCAACACAACAGCGTTCAAACGATGCAACGCATACCAAGGGCGACAGGAGGCCAAAAATTCTAAGGCAGGAGATATGCGTTAAAACACCGACACCAGCTTCAGACGCTAACCAGCGTATAGACGCAGTTTTGTGCGTTCAAATGTAGAATGGTGGGAGTTCTAAAATATTGATTAAGTATTGAAGAAGGCGTTCAAACGCAAGAATGGGCGCCCAAAAATTCTTGCAATGGTCTCTTATTTATTTATTTATTTATTTATTTATTTATTTATTTATTTATTTATTTATTTATTTATTTATTTATTTATTTATTCATTTATGATGACTAGGAATAACCAACTACTACCATTTGAGTGCACACTAGGTAACCCTCTGATCTAGTGCAATAGCATGCAAACCACACTAAAAGGTAAACCAACCTGACAAGCTCACATTTGAGGAGATCAATAGAAAGTTCTTGTGTTGTCTCAAAGTTTGAAGTCAAGACCTTTAGGCAGACGACCAACTATCCTAAGAATATAAATTCGACTAATTCAACTACACTCCCAAGTGTAGCTCTTCTGATAAAATGACACAAAGTGGAGTGGAAGATAAAAGCTGGAAAGGCATAAAAAAAAAATCCAAAAGGCCCTCAATATCCCATGTGATGTTTGCAGATGACACCATTCTCTTTTCTAAAACTGCCAACGAAGTGTGTAGATTTGTTATCGACACTCACTTGACTTCTATGATGCATCTGCGGAAAGTTTTAGCATGAACAAGTCAAAGGTGTTGTGTCTCCTTTGCCTATAAGCATGGCTGGGCTTCTAAGTAGACAATGTGAAATCCGTTTCACATATGATTTGTGTATCAATTTAGGTACCCCTCTCCATAAAAATGTGAATATTTCTGATTTCACTAATGTGATTGACAAGTTTAACTCTAAACATCTATTCGGTTTTGGAAGAGCTACACTTATCAAGGCTAGCCTTTCCTCCCCGCCTTCTTATAGAATGCATACTTCAATTTTTTCATCCTCTATCTTTCATAAGATTGATCAAATTAGAAGAATTTTTTCGTGAGGTGATACTGCTGAAAAGAAAAGAATCAATCTAGTGAATTGGGATAGAATATGGATGAATAAGTTTTATGGTGTCCTTAGTGTTAAAAAGGCAAGTAATATGAACAAAGCTTATCTTACCAAACTGGGTTGGAACATTTTGACTGATGATAAGGCTATGTGGGTTAAAGCTTTGAAAGCTAAATACCCCCACTAAGTCTAATTTCTTTGATTGGAAACTCACTAAGAAAGCTTCTCACTTTGTTGAGAAGCATTTCTAAATGCAGAGATATGTTACAAATAAAGATTAGATGGAAATTTATTAATGGTTGCAAAATCTCTTTTTATCATGATTGGTAGTGTTGGGGGATGAACCTCATTAACTATGCTATTGAAAAAAATATCGTTGAATAAAAAACTTAGTATTTTCATATCCAATGGGAGTTGGAACATGGACCCTATGATGCATAACCTCAAGTCTGAGGGTCATAATTGTAATAACCGAGTGGATTACTTTCCCAACAACTTCTTTATCCGTACCACCGGATACAAAGTGCTTAAGCCTTGAAGGTACTAATAGTAATCACAAGGTTTACCATATACCAGATGTTAAACTCACAAATCTACGACGTGGGACGGGATACTACAATCCCCCACCACATCATATATATATCTAACCCACAATATCAATTCACAATATCTCGATGTGGGACGTGATATTACAATCCCCCCACCTTATATACTCGACGTCCTCGAGGGTGCCCAGTCACGTATCTCCTTGGCTGGCACGGAGCCCTTGCGGAACCATGGTTGACTCTGATACCATTTGTAACACCCGAGTGGATTACTGTATCAATAATTTTTTTAACCATACCACCGCATAAAAATGCTTAAGCCTTGAAGGTACTATTAGTAATCCACAAGGTTTACCATATACCAGATGTTAAACTCACAAATCTCCGATGTGGGAAGGGATACTACAATCCCCCACCATACCATATATACATCTAACCCACAATATCAATTCACAATATCTCGATGTGGGACATGATATTACAATAATTCTATCTTACCTACTTACACCCCAAATTATAGTGAGCAGTTGGACACTATAAGATGTGACGATTCTGTTGATGGCAAGTTGCACATACCTACATCCATAACATGGTGACTAACAATACTCAAAACCGCTGAGAAGTTGAAAAGATTCATTTGGAAAGTTTTGATGAAAGTCTTGCCAACTAACTCTATGAGAGCTAGAAGAGGCATTGATACTGACGATAGTTGTCCTAGGTTCAGTGAGCATTGTGAAGATCTTAATCATCACTTGAGAACCTGCACTCACTGTGTTTCTCTGTGAACTCTTGTGAAGTATCACACTTAGATACATAACCAAAGAGATGGGAACCTCATGTTATGGATCAAAAGGAATATGAAGGATGATACTATTTTATTTCAAAATCTTAAATGGAAATATGTTTTCCTAGTCACAATCTTGGCCATTTGGAAATATATGGGTTTTTGAAAATAGAAATATTTTTATCCTGAAAGAGAGTATTATGACATTTTGAATATACCACTGAGATTCACCATGCTTTTGTCACTAATGGCGAATTCTTAGGGGTGGATAGAACCAATACTAGTTGGATTCCTCCTGTGACAGGAAAACTAAATCTCAATGTGAATTCATGCATGTACCATGGAGTTGAATTAATTGGGATTGGAGGTGTTCTGAGAGGTAGAAAAGGAAACCACATCTTTAGCTTTTTTGGGAATTCTAGAGACGCCATGATCACTTCTGCTGAGATTTTTTCCATCTACAAAAGAACATGGATGTTGAGTCTGACTCCCTGATGCTGTAATGCTCATCAACACTGAAGACAACCCTATCAGAAGCACTTACCCTGGCATAAGAAACTTGCTCAACCTCTCTAATAGCACAACCTCTCATATTCCTAAGGAAAATTGTGCTGATCTTCTTGCAAGAATGGGCTCCTTTCATCCTGAAGACCTGTTGGTATAACACTCACCATGAAAAAAAACTCTCGTTGAAGACATGATTGTTGCCTCTTGTGCCTCTTCTAGTTCCTAAGCCTATTGAATGCTTTGAGCACGTTCTGTCTTCTCTGCTTTTTCTTATCACTTGTTGGTTTGTCTAGGTGGTTTGTTTAGATATTTTTTTTTAGTTTGTTGCTTTTCTCCTTTGAATGCTTTCTATGAAAAATAAAAGGCAAAATTGTACAGGAGGTACCCAAAGTTTACAATTTTCGTGGGTTTAGTACCCATACTTTAAAATCATGCAGTCACGGTACCAAACTTTCAAAAATCATTCGTTTGGTTATCCTTAGGTGACATCCGTTATGTTAAGTGGATGGAAGTTACTAAATCCAAGAGTATATGCGTATTTTCTCTCCCACAAACTAATCGAGTCTTTCAACGAAGAAAGCAGGTATATTTAGGAAACAAGATATTTCTTAGGTGACATCCGTTATGTCACCTAAGAAAAATCGAGCCTTTCAACGAAGAAAGCAGGTATATTTAGGAAACAAGATATTTCTTTTATTTTTAGTTATGTTTTTCTGTTGTGGGAGAGAAATACGCAAATACCCCTGGATTCAGTAATTTCCGTCCACTCAACGTAACGGCTGTCAACTAAGGATACCCAAACACTTAATTTATGAAAGTTTGGTACCATAACTGCATTATTTTAAAATATGTACTAAATCCACGGAAATTGCAAAATTTGGGTACGTCCGGTGCAATTTTGCAAAAAAAAAAAAGGTAGACTGGACTAAAGTAAAATCTGGACAAAACTAGGGGGGTGTGCTATATCTGATTTGTGAATAGCCAAGGGTACACACCTCTTCATCATACAATTTGCTCAGATTATGCGACAACAAAACCCTCAATTGCATAACCGGTGATACAAAATCGATTCCTTCTTCTTCTAATTCCACCAACACCAATCGCATTATCGTCTACCTCAAACCACAGTTATGGCTTCCGAAGCTTCAAAGCCAGTGAAGAAGGAAGAGCCCGTGGACGATAGCGATTCTGCCCCTCTCCAAACCCTAAAGAAGAAACCCACCACCAACAATGGCGCACCCAAATCTCGCACCCCCAAGCAATCCAAAGTAAAGAAAGAAGAATCAGACGACGACGACGATGAAGACTCGAAACCCATATCCAAAAGAAGCTCCAACAAGGTATGTGCTGTTACTTTTTTCATTCTCTATTTGTCTATTAACATAGACTTCAACCTCTTTGTGAATGTTTATGAAGTGGGTTTTTTGGGGTTTGCAGAAAACAACTAGGGTTGTGAAGAAGGAGGAGATAAAGACCCAAGTGACTAAAGTAGCTGAGCAGACTGTGAAGAAAAGGGAGAAGAAGGTTTATGATTTGCCTGGTCAGAAGAGAGATCCTCCTGAAGAGGTAGGTTTGGCTCTAGATTGGGTCCTAATAATTATTTCTTGGTTTTCCTTCAATGGGTGATTGCGATTTTGTAAATGTGCAGAGAGACCCACTGAGGATTTTCTATGAATCATTGTATGAGCAAGTGCCAAATAGCACAATGGCAGCTATCTGGTGAGTATTTGTAAGATTTTTGATGTTCTGATTTAATCGGGAACCAATTAGCCTCTTGAATTTGTGGATTTTTCGTTACTGATTGCTTGCTGCTGGTAGATTTTGCCATGGGTACTTTTTGCAATCTTTTGTGTTGGAATGTCGGGTGTAATGTAGGATTATTGGGTTTTCTGTAGAGAATTTCTTTTGTCTACATTAATTTGCGTATTCCTTTTTTTGGTAAGTTATATAAGTGAAGAATGTACTTCCTTTCTTTGCAGATGTGCGTGTATTTAGATATGTATCTGCTGCTTGTTTAATCTGGTTGAAATTTGTTGTAGATGAATATGGCATGTAGCAGACTTGCAGCACTAATTGCCACTTTAATTGTCAGAATATTATTAGTCGATTAGAGTTCAGCATTAAGCGATGCGAATCCCTTTGTGAATCTAGCCTGGTTGTCTCGAACACAAGTATCCTTAATTTTTTTGATGATGCCAAAATCTAACATTTCAATAGCGATGCCAAGTCTAATCGATTCATCTAGTAGAGCTATTAGAGATGAAAAACTCTAGGAACTGAATTGTCTTGTTTCTTTCTGTTTTGCTGAACATTTCCGTTTCGGAATTCCAATTACTAAATTTGTTGAACGGTAAAGTTAAATTTTTTCCATTCTTTTCCCCTTATACTGGTATCATAAAAGTTAAAACCTTTCTGAATCTTCAGCATGGCTTACTTTTGTATGTGTAAATCTTCTGAATTCTGATACGCACATTGCTCCAATTGTTTGAAGTTTTTGAGTTTCTTTAGTGTTGAAATATAAATATATGGTTCTGACTTCTGACATGCTAGTTTTAATATATGTTATTCAATGCACCTAACGAGATTGAGCAAATTAGTACAATTCAATATTCAATTCGAGATTCATTAATATTATACTTTGATTCACTAATGGAATCTGCATTTGACAACTATGATTCACGGCATCCAGTGTTAGCATAGATTTTAACTCGTATTCAGTTCGTGAACTAGAATCCTATTTGCTAGATCTGAAGTTGAATTGAATAGTGAATTGTAATGACTTCCATCTAAGAAACACGGATGCGGATACGGGTGTCGGATATGATACGAGAACAGAACACGTCATTTTCGAAGAAAAAAAGGATACGACCCAGCAGGGTTAGGTCAACATTATTATTATTATTATTATTATTATTATTATTATTATTATTATTATTACTATTATTATTATTATCTTTCTTTTATATTTGAATTTTATAGTAATAGATGACAAAATATTTGTTCCAACTTCTTTAAAATCTATAGCTTAAGTATCACGGGAAAGCATAGATTAAGTACAAGAATGAAAATAGAAATATGAGTAGCTTGCGTGGGTTCGAGTTTGCCGAGTTGTGTCTGAAAACTCTTGAAGTTGTCGCATGTGAGAACATAAAACCGCGCTTGAACTTTGCATTCAAAAGGGCAGCATTTTCTCTCATTTTTTCATATATTGAGCCCTTAATTAATCATATACTACATATTGTATCTAATTTAGCTTAATTATATTTTAGCGCATTTAAATTTCAAATGTTTCATAAAACAGCCTGTTTGAAAGTCTAATAAACACAAAAGAGTGACTGTCGTCTCTAATAAACACGTATTTTGGAGTGATGTACGAGTTCTAGCTGATCCAAGTGTCCGTCACGGACACAGCCCCTATTTTGGAGTGTCCATGCTTCCTAGAATTTTCCCTTTTGATTTCTTTTACTTTGAACATACACCGTAAGATTGAAAATGAAGCATCTATAGATGGTATAATTTGTTTTAAACAACAAATAAACTCAAGCTCTCAGGAAGTTGCAGTTAGACAATGCGCACCTCCGAAAAAAATGTTGACACTGAAGATCTAATTAGGCATGTAAAGTAAGGAAATAAGAACACCAAGAATTTATGGATAGAATAAACTATGGTCTATAAAAGAACATACTAGTATGCATTTTTAAGGGAACCTTTTCTTGAGGAAATAGTAGGCTTATTGAAACACAACGTATAGAGAAAATGTTAAAGTGACAGACAGCAAATGTATTGTTTCCAAATTGTTTATAGCTTAATTCAAATCCATTAAATGTGGGGTAATGGTCGGCCTCGTGGGAATTGGTTCGAATCATGATATTTGACATCTTGAACTGATATTCAGATTGAGTTATTGTGGCTAAGATTCATAGAGTAGTCACATAACCGTTAATTAAATCATGAAGGAAATTATATACACGCTCATGAGTCTGGGTACGGGGGTCGAGAGGAAGGAGTGACACAGTAGAACAACAGAAAGAATGATAGAACTTAAAATACTTAATGTTAGGCCCGAGATCTTTTGAAGGATAACTTCCGGACGCGTAAATAATGAGTTACCTGGATACATCATATATTAACACATTTGTTCTGGCATTTCGCTATCGAAGTTTCCAAAGTGTTTTTTTGCTTTTCTGTTCGTGGATTATATAATTCTATGTACGTTACTGGCATCAATGATTAAGTCTGAAATGTATGTTTTGACTATTTGAACCAAAAGGCACTAGCCGCACTACTAGTAGACTGTATTTCACATTCTGGAAATAGGCTGGACGAAATAACAACCGAAAGATTCACTATTCTTGTACTTTTTGTTGTATTGCTTTTGTTGCTAAGCAATATATGATTGAAATGCTAGTACCTTCTCAGGGAAGATTTATGTGCCAAATGAATGTTTATAATCTCAGATTATATCTTTGACATGATTGTTTTCGAAATTTGTTTTCTTGGTTACATTATCACGTTACCTGTCGGTATACTAGGCAGTTATCAGTCATTGTGTGACAAAACCATGCTTGGTTCCTTTTTTGGACATTTCTCGATTATGTCTCTCTTCATGGTTCATGTGATCCATGTGTTTCTTTGAGAAGAGAATCCTAGGTGAATATCTCCAAGTATTCTTTACCTTGGTGTATTCATTATGCGTGATATGATGCCTACAGCTTCTGCTTGTATTCACTGTGAGAATGTGACGGTGATGGTTTTGTAAATTACTAAATTCATATAATCACTTGGTACAGTGGCTTCTGTACCTGCTAATTATTAGTATAAGTGGTTTTGACCAAATTTATTAGTACATGTAGTTGCCGATCTCACCAGTTATGGCTGACTAGGAAGTACAAGAGCATTACTTACCTGCAGGAATGGAAAAAGATGAAAGAAAATAGAACTTTTGACAGAAACCCCCCCCCCCCCCCCCCCCCCTGCAGTATCGTCTCGTTGACACTTAACTACCAGCAGTATTAATTTTGTCAGAAAACCCCCTACAGTTTCAGTTTTACCGACAGCGCGCCTCATTTTTCAAACAAAAACTCCTCTGCAGTTTCACTTTTACCGACACTTAGCTACCAACAGTTTTAATAAAACGGTGCGCTATGTCAGTAAAAGTGAAACTGCAAGGGGGTTTACTGACAAAATCAATACTGCTGGTAGCTAAGTGTCAGTTAGACCAAACTGTAGGGGGGTTTTCTGTCAAAAGTTCAAGAAAATATAAGAAAAACAAGCACCGTTTTAGTATTTATTGATTGTTCTGAATAAACACAACAACAAAGCAACAAAAACAAGGGGATTACTCACATCCTAATATGGGCTCTTCCTAGAACCCATCTTTGCTAGAGCCTAAGGTGCTCTATTTCCTTCTTTAGGCAAATACTTCAGCTCAGCCATACATGTGTGTGTGTGTATACGTATTTATACACACACACACAAATACATATGGGGGGGGGATATTGTCTTTTCGAGAACACCCTCCTCATCCCCCTCCCCTTATCCTGCCTTATACCATTGTAGGCAAAAAAAAAAAAAGTTTTGTACCTAGGGATAGGAAATCAGTTTTGTATCTGCTCCTTATCCTGCATCCAAACACGGGATAATGAGCAGGAGGTACAAATTCATCCTTATCCCCCCTCTATACTTGGAGAAACGTTACTGAAGATAAAATAATTTCTGAATATATATATATATATATATATATATATATATATATATATATATATATATATATATATGAGAGCAACATTGTCTTTTCCAGAACACCCTCCTTATCCCCCCCCCCCCCCCCCCATATACCTTACCCAAACGAGGCCTTAGTGGTTCCTCAGCACACCGAAAGACTTTATTCCTGCACATCTCTGTACTTGGAGAAACGTTATTGAAGATAAAATAAACTCTGAACCTCCAAATATATATGTATGACAGCAACATTGTCTTTTCCAGAACACCCTCGTTATCCCCCCCGCCCCCCCCCCCCAATATACCACCGAGGTTGTAGGATTTTTTTCTGAGTTTTGTACCTAAGGGGTAAGGAAATCAGTTTTGTACCTGCTCCTTATCCTGCACCCAAACACGGGATAATGAGCAGGAGGTACAAATATCCTTATCCCCCCTCCATATACCTTACCCAAACGAGGCCTTAGTGGTTAAAAAGGCCATCTGATTTCCTCAGCACATTGAAAAATTTAATTCCTGCACATCTCTACTCTTGGAGTAACGTTATTGAAGATACAATAATCTCTGAACCTCCAAATATGCAGAGAAAAAGAATATAGTGATGTGCAGAAGTCTGATCTTTGGTTTCACTCTTTCTGGTTCTTTATCAAACCACGCATTGAAGAGTTTATTTTGATCCATACTAGTGATCCCGAAAAACAGAAGACACATTTCCATAGCCATTTTGCATTTTCTCAGCATGTGGCCTATACTTCTTCAATGTTCTGAATGGGGACAACATTATCTCCTGCCAGTCCCCGTTTCCTTTTTTGACTTTTGGTTAAAATTTTCTCATGTTTGATGGTTCAAACGAAGATGATGACCCCCCAATCAATTTAATTCTCAGAGAGATTGCATCTTCACATAAATCACTGAGATGAGTTCCCTAACTCAGTGGTGATAATGGGGGCTGCTGATTCTTCTATGCTAGGGTTATTAGAGGGTGATGGTAGTAGTGAATGGTTTAGAGGGTGGGTCACTAAAGAGGAGGTGATGGTGGTGGTGGTGGTGGTGGTGTGTGTGTGTGTGTGTTTTCTTTTTGTTAACAGTTGGTTGAGGTGCTATTAGGATGCTTGGTCTGATGAAGAAGAACAATGAAATATATCTATGCTTTCTTTCTGAAAAACGTTCTATGAATATTCAGTGAAGAAGCTAGAAGGTCTTTTTGAGCAATAGGTATGCTGGACTTGGGATAGCTGCTCTGCTGTTAAATTGACCAGTTAAATAAACTCAGAAAAATGGATGACTGAGGTCAGATTCAGCAAAGTCTTCAAGGTGGAATTTGGAAGAGAGAGAAGATGGTAGTAGTTTTGGGTTAAGTGGTAACAGAACAATTTTAATGTAATTGTAATGTCAGAACCATTTATTTTAATGCAATGGCATGTAAGAATCTGTAGATAGATCAAAGCTTAGCAAATTATAGTAACGCCTAACCACAATTAGTCATATTTTGCAGTAACTATGATGGCTGGCCCATTTAATAGATTTGAGACAGGCTCTCCTCTCTTTCAATGTGTAAGCCATCTTCTTTGCCTTATCACCTTATCTAGCGTCTCTCTTCCCCCGAGAAACAAAGAGGTTGTCTTGAAAGAAAAGTAGTTCTGCAGCTTTTCTAGAGCATTGGCACATGTTTTCCCAGAGCTATCAATAGAGAATTCTGTAGAAATGATGCATTTCCAAATGGTTTAAATTTCTTTTATTTTCTTAAATAAGGTTGTGCTCACAATAGTACAATACACAAGCCCAATTACTTTTTGAGTCATTCTACAGCATCATCCCCGACAACCAACATCGTTAAACCTGTCGCTTCTGCCATTTAACAGATAACATCTATTCTATCCGCCCCTTCTGTAATATTTTATTCATTAGATTCCTCATTGTTATGGTTAAAAATCCAGGAGTCCCTCGCTCTCATCTTGCTTTGGTACACATGGGGCTCATGGAGCACTATGTCTGATGCAATGGACATGCTTATGTAGAATTTTAGAACAATAGTGAAAACTCTTGGCTGTTTATGTCTGGTATTGGAATTTTACCGTTAGTTGAGAAAGGCAAATGGAAGGTGCCAAATGGTTTTTAGGTTCCATCTATTTGTTCCCTGTATATAATAGTGTGGGTTGGTTAAGAGTTTGTGATGCTCGTGGCTTTAATTTGCACGGATGGTGAGAAACTGGACAGTGGTGCCCTTTGGGTAGCTGGGATAGGGTTGTGGGTAAGACTGCTGCTGCATTGCTAAGGGAGTGATAGTTTTAGCTGTCAAAGGTTTACTAAGTCTTGGCTTCGTAGGTGAAATACACACACACACACTACACAGAGTCTATGTAGCACGAGTGCTTCTGGGTGCTCCGTGGGTGCTTGGTGAATAATGCATGGTCATTTTGAAAGTTTAAAGTTGAGAGGTCTTCTATAATACAACTACAATTTAACCAAAAACAAAAATGCAACTTTGTAATTTTTTTAACCCTTTGGTTACTCGTCTTTCCCCAGCCACGAAGAACGACGAATTATAGTGTTGATAGAGTAACTCTGTATCTTCGAATCGGTGTATGCATTTTTTTTATTATTATTATTATTATTATTATTATTATTATTATTATTATTATCACAAATAGAATAAAATAATATAAAAAAAGTCGCCGCACCCCCGCTGCACCTGCACTCTTTATATTTGGGATTTCCCGCACCCGTGCTACATAGACAGAGGTGTCTTGGGAAGAAAAGGGGAAGATTGTGTTAATAAAGAACAGAAGAATCTGAAGTGATCGCGAACTCTAATTTTTACGGTAATGTGGCCACATGTTGTGTAATATATGGTCATTTCTTTGAAAAAATGTTAGAGAAGATACGCCATCAATAATTGTGGTTAACCCCAGGGGATATCCATTTACTTTACCCCTTGAACTCACGACACTCATCTTATACTCGGCTCGAGTAGTTATAAAATTATTGATTTTACTGTCTGTTTCTCTGAAAGACCATGCAATGGTGTAGGCTTTAATGTAGTGAGTTCAGAAAGTTTTACTCGTAAAGAACCTGGACGAGCTAATTTAATCAATCTGTTGTCATGTTGTAAACTGACTGCTTCCTTTCTAGAGGTATTACCAGAGGAAAGGAATTAACTACATAAGAATCGAATATAATATATTTTATTCTATCAGTAGCATGACATCTGTACATATAAATTGTAAGTTCATCTGATGGAGGTAAAATTGCTTTGCTTGTGACTGACACAACTGCAGGATGATGGAATCTGGTTTGCTTCCAAAGGAGGAAGCAAAGAAAGTTTTGGAGAAGAAACAGAGAATGAATCAGCAGAAAAAGTTTGGTACCCCAACCAAAGCTGTCACTACTACCAAGAGAACCACTACCTCTGTCACTGTGAAGAGGAGAACAGAAGTCTCTACTACTGGTTCATCGCAGAAAAAGAAGACACCAGACTCGAAAGTTGCACTGAAGCAGCAGCCCAAGAAGCAGAAGATCCGAGATGACACTTCTGAAGATGATGCTTCCAGTGAGGAATCAGAAGAAGACTATGCTTCGGATAAAAGAAAAACTAAACCCTCTCCAGGTTCTTCGCAGCAAAAGAAGATGCCGGACTCTAAAGCTGCACCAAAGCAAACCCAGAAGAAGAAGATCCAAGATGACACTTCTGAAGATGATGATGCTTCGAGTGAGGAGGAATCAGAAGATGACTATGCTCCGGATGAAGGTAAAAAAGCTAAACCCTCTCCTGCTTCTTCGCAGAAGAAGAAGACACCGAACCAAACCAACAAGCGCAAGTTTGAATCAGATCCTTCCGAGGATGATGAGGATTCCGGCGATGGTTCAGATGACGAATTTTTAATTAAAAGAGTGTCCAAGAAGCAAAAGACCTAAACTGAGGAAATGCTGACCAGCCATCATGACTAGCAGAGATTGGCCCTACTTTTTATTAGACTTTCTAATGGTATGTTTAAAATTATAATTTCTTATCTAATGCTTATGTTAAGCTCAGCTTCAAACTTGCACAAACTCTGTTGAAGGGAACCTGAGATGCTGCATTAGTAGATTAGTAGTGTTCATTAGCTGATTAGATGTCTCGTACTGGAATCTGATTAACCATTTCATAGTTTCAATGCTAGTTTGTTATTGGATTGGTTCACAATGACCCCATATTTTTGCCAGGCCAAGCCACTGTAGGAAATGTAGAAACTGAAGCAGGTTCACTGTAGGAAATGTATGAAGTTTGCTTCACAGAATTCCAATATCCCTTCATGGTATTGAGCTGTTGACGTTAAGAGTGAGAAATAGGACGCGGAAGGAGTGATACGAGAGGGTTGCCTCGGACTTGTGGCGTCAGGTTAATTTATACCTCTATGAGAAGAGGTGATTATTGTCGGGCAGAGGATCTATGAGAAGAGGTGATTATTGTCGGGCAGAGGAGAGATGCATTGGGACTGTTTGGATGCGCTGAAATAAGTGAGAGGTTAAACGTAAAAGGTCATTTAATTCGTAGTGCGTGGATGCGGTAGATCTTTGAAACTCATGACTTCATGCAAGAGTTTCAAACACTACCATTAAGTTAACACACATTTTGCATAAAAAAAAAACCTTAAATCAACATAAAAAGTCCATAAAGTAAAAAAAATAATAATCTGGATTTCTGTCCAAGAAATCGGCCGAAAATGCAGAAATTCGGATTTTTTATGGGTTTGGAGGGCTTTGATGATTTTTCTGAAATTTTGACTTTTTCTTTCCTCCCTACTTTCTTGAGTAATGCTATGGCAACCGATAGAAGCTCCCGGAGAGCTGCCGAAAAAGCCACCTAGGATTTCAACTTATTATTAAATTAACTTTTTTATTCTCTCTCTCTACTCTCTCTCTCCATGACTCCATCGTCTCTATCTCTTTTTTTTCTCTCTTGTACTGTTTCTTTTCCTCACTCCTTTGTTACTCTCCTCACATCGATTCATTGTTTCACTTTCCATCTATTCACTGCACACCATGAACATCAGTATTATTTGAGAGAAAATTTCATGGCTTACCGTTCATAGATCTGAAAGGGTATTAAGACAGTAATCAAATAAAATTCATATCAAGAGTTATGAATTTTAAATGTTCTGGACCATTTTATCAGCTTCGCTGTCACATAGAGTAGATTCAAACGAATTTGAGGTATGAAGGAGGCAGAGAGAGTAGTGTGTCTACCAACTTGTTCTATGCAAAATACAATCACTTTGCAATTAAAATCGTCGGATGAATACATTTTCTGGGCTTGTTATTTTGATTTGTTCTACAATGGGTTGTCAGAGATTGTAGGTATAGATGGCACTTGTTTGGAGTGCAACGATTATATTCGTAGTGCAAGTACAATAAAAGATGGAGGGAAGAGAAGGGAAGAGAGAGTAAAGAGAGAGAGAAGACAATCAGGAGAGAACAAAGAAATTAATTTAATAATAAGTGGAAATCCTACGTGGCTTTTTTCGGCAGCTCTCCGGGAGCTTTCATCGGTTCCCATAGCATTATTGTACTTTCTTTCATCCAAACAAGCCCATTGTTTCCTGATTGTGCTATTTGATGGATAATGAAGCAATTATGGTGGCTGTGAGGGGCCTTTTCATACTAGTCAATAGTCATCCAGTGAAGGGCATTTATAAATACAAATCTTATGGACACTGATTTTTCATCTTTTTTAAAGAGTGTGCATGCGTGTATAATCTTCTGCAAACCACCTCGTCACTAACTTTGGGAGGAAGCAATAATGTCTTCTACCTAACTGGCCATGTACGAATCTACGTGCCACAATTACGCCACACCACGTGTGCATAAGAAATCCAACCATAGTAAAACGACCACGAGTGTCCAACCAACACCGCCTCTATACAAAAGCGATAAAAGACATCGATTCCATTCCGTAAAACGAAAAAACAAACCTACGTGAAACATAGAGAAAACAAATAAAAAAATCCTCAAAACAAGGAAGAAAAGAGCAAGTGCGATGAGTTCAACGGCGGTCGGAGAAGTAACCGAGGATATACCGGCGTTGAAGCCGGTGACGTGGCGAGAGCGAGCCCTAGCTTCAACCTCAGAGACACCAACACCATTGATAGTCTTCTTTGTTGTTACTGTCCTCTTGTTGTACACTTCGTTTCATCTCCATAACTCGGCAAAAATGGAGCAGACTTCTCGTAACTTCCATATGGTCCTCTTCATGTTGCCGATGATAGTTGGGTTGATCATGTACTTGGTTTCCGTATTCAAAACTCCGAGCCCGGAGGTGGTGGTCCGGTCGTGGCCGGCCGACAGCTCTACTTGGGCGGTTGCGGCGGTGCTCGGCTTGCTTCTTGTTTTGTTGTCGTATCACTCCTACATATGAAGGTTGTTAGCTATTGACGCGGTGGTTTAAAATCTCACTTTAGTTAGGGTCTCCAAGATGATGTGTCCGGACATGGTTTGATTGGTTTCTCTTTGGAGTTTAAGTATATCATGTCTGCTTTTAAGTTTTAAGAACACCCCTTGTAGTGAGGTTTAGTGGTTGGAGCCTTGGAGGGTTGGATGTCAAGTTTCATAGCTCTGAGGTTGGAGTCATGTATCTACTTGGAAATGAAGTTCAGTGATAATTTACTTTGCAATACAAATGAACTGAGCGATGCTGTATTTCAAATTTTCACGGTGCCTTCGGATCTAATGAGAGGCTGCCTGTTATTCTCTTTACAATTTTGTGTGTGTTTCTGAACATCGTGGAGCGTATAGTACAATATACAATCTGTGTGAGATTCTTCTACACACTAGGAAAACACTGGAAGCAGGCAATTACAAAGTACTAAACTAAAGTACTCCCTCCGCCCCCAATCAATTCTTTAAAATTTCATTTTTGGGAGTCCTAATCAATTCTTTAGACTTTCTTAAAAATGGAAAGTTTCAATACACAACAAAATACCATCTTACTCTTAAAAAAATTACACAATCTCATTTTAATTAGACCTAATTAAATTGAATTAACAAAATAACCCAATTTAATTAGACCCCAAACAAATTAGCCCTCACTAATGAAGTCAACCAAATACCTTTCACACCCATTATGCCCAATTCTGTAACCCTAAGTTCTAACATCATCCCCTTTTTTTCTCATTGTTCTTAACAAGCGCTTGAGAGAGAGAGAGATGATGATGTTGGCGATGGAGGGTCTCTCTGTGTACTACTCCATCTGTCATAAGGAAGAGGGAGGGGGAGGGACATAGGCGGACGGTAGAAGCCCGCCGCCGCCTCCATCTCCATCTCTCTGTCTCTCTTCATCTTCCGCATATCGTCACTACAGAAGGTATACATGGTAGATCTTCTTATCTTTTCCTCTCCCTCTTCTTCTATTCTTCTTCTTCTTCATATCTTCTTCATGTTGTTATTGTTTTTGATTTAGATTTGATATTGGATCTACATTTTGATTTGATTACATGTTCTTCATAGTTTAAAAATGTGTTCTTGATAGTGCAAATTTGCAGATTCATAAAGAGATGGAGAAATTTGAAGAAGATGGAGAGCCGGAGGGACTGGGAATATTTCAGATTCATCTAATCTTCATTAAAGTGTAAATTTGTATTCATGAATGTGTGAAATTGTGTTCGTGGCCATGGTATTTGATGTTGTTGTTCTTTATGTTTTTGTTGTTGTTAATCAATTTGATAGAGATTAGAGAGGGAGAGAGAGGGGGGCACAGAGGGAAAATTGTTTGAAGGAGAAGGGGTATTATGGACTTTTCACAACGTTTTTAATAAAGCAACTCCCCCCATTTTCTCAAGAAATGGCTGGGACGGAGGGAGTACCTTTTAGTAGGGGTGTCAATTGGGTGGGTTCAGGCCAGAATGTGATAATCCCGACCCGACCCCGATGATGTGCCTAGATGCATACCCGCCCCAGGAAAGCTCGCTATTTTAGCCACTACACATAAGCCCTCACCCGCAAAAATCTAGACTCGATTCAACCCGAACCCAAACCCGCACATCAAAACCGCACAATAGGATAAATCTTTAAAGCAGTTTATTACCAAGTGAAAGCCTCCAACAAGAAGATGACTAGGAGGCAAAGGTTTGTGATGAACATGAATGAGTGACAACAAATCAAAGCAGTTTACTCCAAATGATCAATATCTAAAATAACAGAACTTAACTCAGAATCAATTCTTCCCTAAAAAAACTCTGAATCAATTCAGCAAAGCTCAAAATCAGAGCCCCAAATCGAACTAGGCGACCACCAAAGTCGAACTTACCACCATAATTAAACAAATCAAGCAGTCTTCGCAGTCCAAATTAAACCAATTGTGAGCCAATTCGAGAGCAGCTTTTGGGCTTCATCTTCTTCGTCCACACCACCCTGTCACTCTCAGTCAATCGGATATCTCACACACCGTTGATCGCTAATTGCCACATACGCCCGTGGGTTTCTTTCTCTTTGTACCTCTTTCTCGATTGATGCACGTTGGTGAGAGAGAGAGAAGATGGAGAGGGAGAGATCTGGTGGGGGTTTGAGTGGGTTCCGAAGGACATGGAGAGATCGAGAGAGATGCAAATCCGAAGAAAAAGATGCAATATCAGCTCTAGTGCAAGTGGGAGGCTGTTGGAGTAGATGCCCTAGAGGCAATCTTCATTTAGTATGAACATTGTTTTGACTAGAATATTTATTTATTATTTATGGAGATATTTAATATAATGAAGTCCTCATATTTCAATTGTTGTTTATCTTAAATATCCCTAGTCCATTATATTGATTAATAGGATGATCACTGTAGACTAGTATGTGGGTAGATTGATATGGAGATATCAAGTCTAACACATGGGTATGCATTATGAGTAATGACATACTGGATTGACCCACCACGAGAAGGCTACATATAAGTTATGTTAATGTCACAAGTGCTTCACGTAGTGAAAATGGTGTTGTAATGCTTACACTTGAAGTCACTAGATACTCTAGTTGTGAAATATCATGTTTTGATATTATTAAACGTTACACAGTAACTGGTGACTATAAAGATACTAATCGGGCATGATAGGAAGCAAGCTGAGAGATGATAGTGATGTAGAGAGGATTTTTCCTTCCTACATAATGGGAGAAAATATCCACGGCCACTCGAGGGTTAGTGCTTATGGAATGTCTGGCCTGACTCAGTGATAACTCCGTTTTGGAGTAATATTATTCCCTATTTTTGCTATGTTTTGCGTGCTTATCATGGAGAATTTTATCGTCTTTTGAGCGTTTTATAATTAAATTGTGAAATTTGAGTTTTTGAGCGTTCATCGTTAAATCCGGGCATTTCTCGTATATTTTGTTGCTTTTATTGTGATATGATCGCGGGTTCGTGTTTCGTGTTGTGGTTGGCAGGAAATAGGACGCGAGGATCAAAGGTGATGAGGAAACGAGCTTCGGAAACAAAGAAAGCAAGGAAAACTCAAGAAAAAGAGCCAGAAAAAAGCTAAGGCAGATTCTCTTCGCACGAAGAGAATTGTTCTTCGCACGAAAAGAATACTTAGCCAAATTTCCAGAAGTCTTCGTGTGGTATGATGCTGTCTCAAAGTAGGAAGACTATTGCAAGAAGAGTTCAGACAAAGTGAAGAATCTCTTCGCACGAAGAGAATTTCTCTTCGCACGAAGAGAATGCCCAGAATGTTAAATTCGTCCGGGGCCTTTATGCAATTATCAGAAACTTTGTAATATCATAATGGAAACGTATTTAAGTGTTCTAGGTCAACTTTTTCAGTAGTTTTTCACGTTAGAAACACCTTTTGGAGAGCAAAAAGCTATTGGGAGAGCTTAGGAGCTTTGGATCATCCGTTTGGATTCTCAACTCTTTTGTTTTCTTAGTTTTTGATGTTAAAACTCATGAAAATCGTTGTTTTGAGTATGAATCGCAGTAGCTAAACTTTATTTGCTGGGAATTCTTGTTTGGTGTAGCTAGGGTTTGATCTAAACGTCATGTTTTGATATTGTGATTCATGTTTTAACTTAATCTCGCGTGTTCTTTCATTGTTATGGATTATTAACGATTGCAATCACATTATTTTTGCGAGTAGCTAACGCAGAGATAATCTAAATTAACTTTCACGTGGTAACTCCGTGATAGTTAGTCGGTAAATTGAATAATCCACCTAGTCAAATCAATGTTTGGTAACTCGATATTGTTAACTAGGATCGTTTGAGTAGAATTATGATTTTTAACGCATGCTTAAAGCTAAAATAAACTTGGTAACTCAGTATGTTTTGGTTTTAAGTATAGTTGACTTGCTTGGTAACTCGGTAAGTTTAATAGTGCTCGATTAATAGTGAAAGACACACGGTTGTTTTACGAATCAAAACATAAGTTTAGATCAACCTAGTGAACCTAGAGAATTCCCGGTATTTTTCCTCATATTACAAAAACCCTAAAAATTATTCTTTATTAATCGTGACCTACTTCACTCGGTTAATTGAGAACTTTGCATTTTTATTTTAGTAGAATTAGAACAAAACACAACTTGCAATGTACCCACACAAGGTTTGAAATAATAACTAGTTTAAACAAAGTCCCTTGGGTTCGATAGCTCGGATTTCCGGTTTATTACTACACACGACAACCATACACTTGTGATTAGAGCGTGTCACTCAGATAAATCAATTTAGGATATTGATGTTATCTATATAGATAAGCCTATTCCTATGATCGAGAAACTATGGATTGGATATACGAGTGTGACATTTATGTCTCGTATCCAATCCGGATATAGAGACAAAGGGATATACACAACACGGTAACATTGGGTACATGGTTTGTCGGATCACTGACTATTTCTGTTAGTTGGGTAGCATAAATATGTTTCTAGACACCGCTCTATGTTTGTATTTGTTACTACCAATTAATTAGAAACCTAGGGTCACACACCTTATGTATCAAACCGGATTTGGATATTAATTAATTAGACTAATTAATTAAAAGGATCAAAACAAAACCACATGCAAAGTTAGGTGAATTAAGTTACAAAGTGGACTAATTCGTGCATGGACAAGATTAGTATTGGGGCAAGTATGTAGTTAATAAGGAGTTATTAACTATATAAAGGGAGTCCTAGCTCTATTATTTCACAAGAGTTGAGTGAAATAACAGAGCAGGGAAGAGAGCACCAAGAGGCGTCGTCCCCTACCCGTCGGCCGCCAAGGAGGCCGAACCTCCACTTGTCCATTTTGCGTGATTATTTTACCTCCATCTTCGACGTAGCTAGCACTAGACGTGAATGGGATCCCAGCTTGCAATCCTAGGTGTTGATATCGGTAGAGACGTGGACATCATTCTGCGTTGTGAACACACAAACAATCAAGGTACACAATCGTTTTTCCTTTATCACGTTACGATAGCTTGCATGCGATCTGTGAAGGGATTTGACTAGAAATTTTATTGTTATTCCGCTGCGTTACCTGCATCAAAACCCTACAGTGGTATCAGAGCCACATGTCGTACCATTTTATCATTTTTTACACCGTATCGTTATTTTTTTGCAAAAAAATGATGTTGACGTAATGATAAAAATTGAATAAGATTCAATGGGGAATGAGCCAATTTTACATATCGTATAAAATTTGACGAGTTTCGTTCACATATGATGTGAGTTTTGGTGATTTGAAAAGGTAGGGTTTGGGAACAATTGGGGAAAAGGGATTTTTGCCTACAATTGGATATATGTCCAAAAGGAAAGGAAAATATTTGGACATATTCCCCGGGGAAGGGGGGGAATCGGCCATAGCGAACCCGCCCCTCTCCTTGGCACGCAGACCGAGGCTGACGGCCTATCGGGTTCGGCCAACCGTCAGTTTGACCGTGCGGGCTGTTCAGACTGGTCAAGCTCCCAGGCAGAAGCATGTGCCCTGAGACAAGCTCTGGTTGATAACAGAGGCAGATTGGAGAAAATTGTGGTGGAAGTTGATAATCAAGATGTAGCTAATATGGCTATTGGTAAGAGAAGAGTTGATGCTTCTATGATGGCCATTATGAAGGATGTTAACTCTGTACTAGCTGACAGGAAATGGTTAGTTAGCTGGATTCCAAGAACAGCTAATGCTGTGGCTGATTTGGTTGCTACTTTTATATAGCAAGTAGAAAGTTAGAAGTTGGGTGGGCTGAATCTCCCCAGTAAGTGTTAGGGAGCTTCTTGCTAATGACTGTAATAGTTGTTAGATGGTTTGTTTGGTGTTTATATATATTTAGTTGTCCAAAAAAAAGTAATAAAAGTGAAGCAGGTGAAACAGATGTAGGGGAGGTTTTCTTTATGTGCTTTACATATATTTTAATATAAAATAAAATAAAATAAACATCTATATTATAAAATAGCATGGTTTAACTAACTTTTGAATTTTCAACCCTTAGATTAAATCAACCCCATCCCCACCATTAGATCTCACATACTTATTACATCTCTAACTACCCACTCTCTTTGGACATCCTTAACTACCCCTCTTCTTGGACATCCATAACTAATAGGAGAGATGTTTTTCTCAATTACATTCCTAACTTAAAAGTGATTCTTTTTTTTTTTTTTTTTTCACCAAATTTGTAAATATAATTTTTGAATAACATCTCTAAATTCATTTTTTTAAAAACACCTCTAAATTAAAAAACTATCCAATTTAGGAATAGTGCCCTCGAGCACGGGTAATACCCTAGTCTATATAATAAAATAGGACGGTTGACTTTAAAATGTCTTTTAGGCCATTGGATTAAATTCACCCCAGCCTTTAGATCTCACCAATTATTGTTAGAATCCCCACAAATATGGGTACTGGGGCAGATCGTGTGTCTCTTTCAGCCGTTACCTATCCTCTCTCTCTGTGGCTTTTGTAACTCTAACTCTTCATGCTTCCCAAAAAAAACTCTACCTCTTCATTTCTTTTCTCACAACAACATAGAAATTGATTAGGGTGAGGAATCGTCGCCAAAATCGAACCCACAACGAACTGAAACCCACTCGAACGCCCTACAGGACTACGCGACCCCATTGACATCGGTGAAGCCACGATCTACACGGTGTCGGCCGATCGGATGATCAAAGACTGGGGAAGAGCTTACGGCGAGAGGAAGCACGCGTTGGTGGCGACACTGGAAGCACAAATCGTCGGTGAACGCGTTGGCTCTGAAAGAAGACGGCACCGTTTTGTTCTCCGGCGCGTGTGACAGGTCGATTCTGGTGGTTGTTGGTGCTCTGAGGGGACACTCGACGCGATACTATCAAAGCCTCTGATTTGTTGCTGAGTGGGTCCGCTGATCGAACGGGCAGGATTTGGCAACGTCGCGGGAAGGGAAGTACTGGTGTTTGAATGTTCTCGACGGCCATGAGAAGTCGGTGAAGTCGCTGGCGGCGGTTGTCGGCGATGAGATGGGTGCCGGAAGGTTGAAGGTGTTTAGTGGGAGATTTCACGGAGAGATCAAGGTCTGGAACATCACCGTTTCGATGCACAACAAATGCTCACTGTAAGCAAAGTATACTGAAAAAACTTGACACGTGGAAATAAAATATGGTAGTTGGAAAAAATAATGGTGAAATTAAGTTTTATTTCAGATTTGTACTACAGCAATCTGAACATATACCTACAAGGCTACCAGTATCTATATTATAAATTATGACGGTTGACTTTAAAATGTCTTTTAGACCGTTCGATTGAATTAACCCCAGCCCTTAGATCTCACCTACCACCCACTTAACTACCCACTACTTAACTACCCACTTAACTACCCACTCCTTTTATCATAATTATAAAAAAGGGGTTTCCTTTATTCGTGATTATTTAATACAATTATTTATGTAGTCTTCGTTTTCTGCCAATGTTTGTAGATGAAGATATTCATTTTATTTATGACATTACAATAGGCCGTGTAACGTGTTTTTGGGGTAGAGCCCTCGGGCACGGGCAATTCGCTAGTAACTTTCGTATTTCCGAAAATAAGCTTCTATATTATTTTCCTTTGATCCGTATTTGTGGATGAAATACTTATTTTGTTGATGACATTACACGTTATCGATGTTTTTCAGGAGTAGTGCCCTCGGGCACGGGCAATCCCCTAGTAATATATTATATATGAAAAGTAATATAGATGATAATGTGGGCTGGTTAAGAGGTCCGGCCTCCCTAAAACTGGGGGTTTGGAGCATGGCCCGGCCCACGTTGCATTTCTCAAAATAACCCAGACCAAATCAGTCCCCTCCCTTATGGGTCCGGCCCCAACCCAACCACCACTCTTCCCAGGCCGGCCCTTTCACACAAGGTATCAGACCGTCAACGAGAAGGGTAGCTGAATCGAATGGTAGCTGTAGCTGCCACATGACCCCACAAACGACACCTAATATTCCATATAAACCACCAATCCACTTACCTCAGCTGACCACCGATTTAACCACCACCACCACCTCACAAACAAAATTAAGAAAGAGATATAGAAATGGCTCCCACGGAAACCACCCTCACCGCCATCGCCGGCGAGAAGACCGTACGGTCCAAGTTCGTCCGAGACGAGGATGAGCGTCCTAAGGTGGCCTACAACGCCTTCAGCGACGAAATCCCGGTGATATCGCTAGCCGGAATCGACGAGGTTGATGGACGGAGGTCAGAAATTCGTCAGAAAATTGTGGAGGCCTGTGAGGGCTGGGGGATATTCCAAGTCGTCGATCATGGCGTCGACGCGGGTCTGGTGGCCGATATGACACGCTTGGCTCGCGAGTTTTTTGCGCTGCCGGCGGAGGAGAAGCTCCGGTATGACATGTCCGGCGGAAAGAAGGGCGGATTCATTGTTTCTAGTCATCTTCAGGTAATAAAATTTTAACAGACATGCACTGAATATGATGTTAAAACCATTATATTTTATCTTACCTAACTAACATGTTGCATGTTTTAATCAAAACCTGTTTGTCAGTTTGGTTTTTGTCGTACTTTAAGGTTACGTTTTAATTTAAAACAATCGTTTCTTCGGTAAACATAGTTCTTGCGTTTTGATGTTCTCGTTGACTTTATTTGGTGTACCAAACAGACTCTTCGTAATGGCCTTCTGGTAGAATTATATGGATTTTTTGAGTATAGAGAGAAATGCCAGCAGTAATTGCCAGTAGGGTTTGTGTTCATTCCTTATTGAAATGAAGGTTTTGCATTGATGTTTAACATAATGACTCTTTAGAATTCCTTTTTTACGTTTGTTCTTACGGAAGAGACAGGAATGAACACGTATGTACGAAATTTATGTACTATCGTACTTACTCTAGAAGCGTGCGAGTTGGTTTGGTGCAAGTAAAACGGTTTGAAAGCGATCGGCGTGCATTAAATAATAGTTGTGAGAGTCAATTGTAATTATAAATGCGATTGTAAATTAGATATGAATCTAGTAGGTAGAGGAGAAGAAACTATGTCCTACACCCTTATGGAATGTTGAAACAGAAAAGGTGGTCCATGAACATTCAGCGAACACCTTTATTTATAAAAACTTTTTTTAGTGCTTCATAGAGCACCACTTGGTGTTTCACTTCAAATTTAAATCCATCACTTATACAAGCTGACAGTTGTTGTTACATTTTTATTGGTTGCAGAACATCACGAAGTGCTCTGTTACAGCAGTAAAAAAAATTATCTTTGTTATAAAATTGAAGTAATCTTCTTTGTATTATTGTATTGCTGACGGTTGTCACACGGATTATTTCAGGGGGAGGCTGTGCAGGATTGGAGAGAGATAGTGACCTACTTCTCGTACCCGATCCGGGCCCGAGACTACTCGCGGTGGCCCGATAAGCCCGAAGAATGGAGGGCGACGACGGAGGTGTACAGTGAGAAGCTGATGGGTTTGGCTTGCAAGTTGTTGGAGGTTTTATCAGAAGCGATGGGACTCGACAAGGAAGCACTTACAAAGGCATGTGTCGACATGGACCAAAAAGTGGTTGTTAACTTCTACCCGAAATGTCCTCAGCCTGACCTAACTCTCGGGCTCAAGCGGCACACCGATCCGGGCACGATAACTTTGCTGCTCCAAGACCAGGTGGGTGGACTACAGGCAACGAGAGATGGCGGGAAGAACTGGATCACGGTGCAGCCGGTGGACGGAGCTTTCGTCGTTAACTTGGGGGACCATGGCCATGTACGTAATCTCTATCTTCAGCTAGTAGGTTAGGTTTACAAATCGAGAAGATAATTTTATTAGCCAAAATTATCCAGAAAAATAAATAGTACATATGGAAAATAATAAATGTGGCAGAAGTACAAATCACTCACCAACCAAGAACGTGCTAGGCAAGTGAATCTTATTATTAGTAGCCTTAATTTAAGACTGCAGGATTATGAATTTATGATTGTTAGCATTAACATAATATCACTTGCTAAAGTAACAAGGCCACAGGTAAGATGTCCCCACCATATGATTGAAGCACTGTGTGGTCCTTGTTCCAGAACCTTGAAAATTTGAAATTGAACTGTGTAAGACCTAATGAATGGAAAAATATGATAATATCTGGTGTAGGGACTGAAATTTAGACAAAGCATCTACTAGTATATCAGATAATGGCACTTTATATTTTTTTATAAAACGATGATCGATTTTTTTTGTAAAAGTGATACTATGGTCCGAACTTTATAAAACATTCACCAGTGTAAAAACCCGTCCTACACCCCACTACTCAGCCGATGCATGAATCTACTCTTCCCAAAATCTCAACCATCGATTTGTCTCAAATTTGATCTATACATAACAATAGTGAACAGTAAAACACTTTAGTTCATTATTATCCAAGTTAGTACACTTCTTTCTTTAAAAGACACTTTCACACCCAGTTTAAATGGACACTTTCACTCCTTCTAGTTTGCAAAATGACACTTTCACTTCTTCAGAGTGTCGAAGATAGAAATCTTACACCCCCCTTATTATGACATCATTAATCTGAGTCAGAATCTGTAGTTAAATTTTTTTGGGGACAATTTGCTCTTATACAATGCAAAATACAGGAGTTATTCAAGGATATAATAGTTTTTTTGCATAATATGGGGGAAGTTTGTTTTCAAAAAATATATTTCTCAGTGATGGACTCCTCTCAGAGTCGACATCACAATTAGGGATTTAAGATACCTGAAGTTTGGCTCATTGAAGGGGTAAAAATGTCATTTTTCAAACTGAAAGGCGTACAATTGTCCTTCAATCAAACTAGGGGCGGTGAAAGTGTCAAAAAAATGCATTATTTTGCTATCTAAATCACCAGATCATAGTGACCCAGAAAATAGTGGTAAAAATAGGTTTAACAATTAATATCACCAGCTGATACAATGAATGTGTTGTCCGAAAGTACATGTGGACAGTTTATTAATTCACCAGCTAATGCAATGAATAAGTTCACAACACTTTAGCCATTAGACTGAGACACATCAAACGGACAGACTCGAAGAGAGTGAATAAATGTGATAGTCTGAACGGTACGAGGTTTATCGTAGTGGTCACAAAAACATGTCGATTCAACTGTCAATGTCATATCTAAGCTATTTAGACAGTCCCCAGCAAGTTATTTAATGTGGATTCAACAACCAATATCGCATCTAGAAGGATACTGTGTCTTCTCCATCAATTTAACCAATCTTTATCAATCTCTCCACATGTAGATAGTCAAATTTTGTACGAAACATTATGAAAAGTTTGAGAAGTTATTCTTTTTTTTTGAGGAAAATTTGAGAAGTTATTCTATAATTTTACTTTTAAATCAAGTTATTTAATGTATGCTTTGCTTGGTTCAGTATCTCAGCAACGGTAGGTTCAAGAATGCGGACCACCAAGCCGTAGTGAACTCCAACACAAGCCGCCTGTCCATCGCCACATTCCAGAACCCGGCACCGGATGCGATCGTGTACCCTCTACAAATCAGGGAGGGGGAGAAGCCGATACTTGACGCGCCCATTACATTTTTGGAAATGTACAAGAGGAAGATGGCCAAGGACCTCGAGATTGCAAGGCTGAAGAAATTGGCCAAAGAGAAAAAGCTACAAGAGAATGAAGAGTTGGAGAAGGCCCGACTTGAAGTGAAACCCAAATCCGAAAAAGATATCTTTGCGTGATTATGTTTCCTGTTTATTTTCTTTTTTCATGTTTATGTGTGTGGGTAAAGCAGCATACTGATCATTTTTACTGCTAAATAAATGAGATGCCAAGTTTCGTTAATCCCTACAGCTTTGAGTTTTGGTTTTACGGACGAAGAATTGCATGTGCTTGGCTTCATATACTCCTCAATGAAAGAAACGTTGCATTACTGAAGGTGTAGTTGAGTTGGTTCTGCTTGCATTCGCTTTGGACATTAGTCTGGCATACTTGAGTTCGAACTTTTGAGTAACTTAAGGACCGTCTATTGACATTCTCATATCAGCTGGGATTTTATCAGGTTGGTTTACATCTTTAGTATGTGGTTTGCAGGCTATGCACTTCGAAATGTAGCGGCTATGAGTTTCCACCAAAAAAAAATGGAGAGGCTTCACGTAGAATCACCTTCCAAGTTCCAGCCAACACCTTCTTCACCCAAGCCAAGGGTCTGTAATTCGTCCATGAACAATCCTTCGTTGATAGAGTTCATCATGAATATGTAAATTAGAATAGTGTGTTACTGAGCCTTCATCGTCGACGACCTGCTGCTGAGGAGACGAAGTTGAATTAGAGATCAACCAGGTCAGAGCAGTAGAATTATTTCTACGAGGAGAAAATCACTCCATCAGATATGAAGGGAGACTCCTCTACACACACGGAAAGTCAAACCCTAATACAAGCCACACAACACACATTATCATTCCTTTGCTTTATGAATACAATTTCTCAACTTTCCGTAAGCAAATTTAACCATCACAGGAGAGACCTGGGAAAGCCCCCGCGTCCCTTTGTTGGAGCATCCACTCTCAACCGCGTACAAGCTCACTCTGCAACTGCCGTTAATAGGTGTGACGAGGTCTGTTGGCACATTACGTACCATGTTTTATAGCTTATATAGGCTAACAGTTGGAGTAGAATCAAGCATTTCTTTTTCACCCACTTTCTGATGATTTTCCAATTAATTGGCCACATATGCTAGACTTGTAAAGATTCTCATGTTTATAAGTATTTGTTAAGATTAAAGTCGTAAGGTAGTGGTCTATATTCCCACGTCTAAAAAAATAGATCAAAGCCGGAATAGTGAATTCAAAATGGATATATCAGATGCTTGTCATCAAATATTTAATGCTTCTCAGCACTTTTGTTGAAAAATGTACAAGGAGGAAATATGTTTAGGGAAGAAATTAAGTTGTTAAAAAAATTTATTAGGGACAGAACTTTTGTTGCAAAAGGAATTTTTTGGGGGGGAATATATTTTAGGGAGGGAGTTAGTTGAAAATAATTCTTTTAGGGACAGAACTTTCGTCGCAAAAGATACTTTTTGGGAGGAAATATGTTTTATGGAGGAAAGTAAGTTATAAAAAAATATTTTAGGGACAGAACTTTCGTCGCAATATGTACTTTTTTGGGAGGAAATATGTTTTAAGGAAGAATGGAAGTTGTAAAAAAATATCATTTAGGGACAAAATTTTCGTCACAAAAGGTAATTTTTAGGGAGGAAATATTATTTGGGACAACCACAAACAGTTTTAGGGACGAATTATTACGTCTTAGATGTAATAGTTTTTGCAACAAAATGTACAATAAATTGAGTTTTTTTGGGACAACTTCAAAATTTTGTCCCGAAAAACATTCCTTGATGGACTTTTAGCCACAAACTGCGCGACGAAGCATTTTCGTCTCAAATTACTTTTAGGGAGGAAAATTTGACATTCAGTAACAAAAAGTGCTTATCCCTAAATGGCTAATTTCTTGTAGTGTATGGTCTCATGAGTTTTTTAATTTATTGCGGAGGTGGTCAGGGAAATGTTTCCGGGCCTACTGAAGTTCCTCTACAGACACCCATTCAACTGAGCATTGTTCTACTATCTGTCATGAAGATCTTTAAGAAGAATGTGACGGTGTTACTGCTCAGATTATTCTTAGATTGGAAATACATCGGTTCCGTCCATACATAACTAATTGAGTCGCTTTGAGACCATCCAATAAGTGTGTAATTTTCTCAAATGAAGGTACACTACTTTGGATTTCTCTGACCAGTATCAACTGATGCAGGAAATTAATCATGTGAGACGGATATGCAACTCCACCAACACATTCTTGGCTCAATTTCATCCCACGTGGGATCAGTTTCCTCAATCTGAGTCTAAATAGAAGTGTCTTGAAGGTGTAGTTTCACACTAGGCCTATGAAGATCGTTTGCAGCTTATTTTGTTTCTTATGGATTTTGATGATGCATATGAGGTTGTTCATTCTTCTCTACTCCATGGGTGACGGGACAACATTTCCTAATCTTGATTATGTTGTTTCTGAACTTTTGTTTGATGAAGTTCGTCTCAGTTTGGTACATCCTCAGGGGTTAAGTCACACGGTGCTTGGAATTCCTTGTTCTCAATCGGCTCATATATCTCGCTCACAGAGTAATCATGTGGAATGCAACTATTGTCATGATACTGGCCATCACTGAAAGTGTGCAATGTAGGTAAAATACAGGATCAAGATCATTTGGAATGTAACTATTGTCATGATATCGGTCATCGCTGAAAGTGTGCAATGCAGGTAAAATACAGGATTAAGATACTCTATAAGGGGGGAGGGGGTTGAATAGAGTATGCAATCTTTTGCTAAAAATTAGATTTTAAAACTTAACACAGAGGTTTGATAGATTTTCAAAGCTTTGGAAAAATACAGAAGTAGTTTGAGAATGCTTGAAAATGTCTGAAGCTTCAAAGCTTTGAAGTAAGAACTTCTCCAAAGCTTTGGAGCTTTAGGGAATGAAATGCAGCAATGTAAAGCATGAACACAGTGATTTTTTACGAAGTTCAGCCACCAATGAGCCTACTCTTCGCCTAAGGGATACTATCCCTCCATGATTTAAACACATTCTTATTAATCACAGACCTAGCCCTAAATCTCAAGCCTAAGTGAACTCCCTTACACCTATACACCTTGTGGTTCCAAACTAATCTAGCTTCAGCTAAACTCTAAAAACAATAAGAACCTCTTGTTTTTCACTTCAACAATTTCAAATTCTAAAATCAATGAGGTTTAGGAGTTCTAATGAATACACAAAATATGCACAAGTATGAAGAACACAGAAAACAGAATAAGCAATGAAGCTTAAAGTGTTCTTCAGAAATGTGTAATGACTGAGATGAATGATCTTCTTCAATGTTGAGCTCTCAATCTGTTTGAATGGTTGAAGAGTTGTTGGTCGATCTCCTGTGTGTGTTCTCTGTCAATCACATCTCTATTTGCAGCTTGAAATTCAAACTCAGTTTATAACAAACTTGCAGCAACAAATTGATAGTTTTTAGGAACCAACTCCTGCAAAATCTCAACAACCTAATAGTTATCTTTAACAGCTAAATTCAAACGGCTCTCATGACTTGATCATTCATATTTGATCAAAGTCTAGCCATGCAAAACTTGAACACAAGTTAAGACACAATCCTTATTAAATAGCGTGAATATAATTGCCGGACCATTTTAAACCAATAAGCATAGCTATTTTGTGAGTGTAAACATTATAAATATATATATCCAAATAATAACCAATATTAAGAATATGATTTAGAACAAGTTAATAAACAATCACACAGCCTGATATTTCATCCTGCAACAAAGATTTGTTAGCCAGTATAGCATAAGCAGAACTCCAGAACAACCTCCAAAGTTTTGGAGCTTTGGCCACCTTCAAAGCTTTGGCCATCATTCAATGATACTTAAGACATATCAATTTGCATACTTGTCTAGCAATATAAACTCAATGTATAGGCTCAAGAATATTTTTAAGAGATGGTATAAAGTTTATAATAAGGCTTTCAATCCATTGTAAGTCATGTAACACAGAAAATCTGTCAGCAAGTATAGCCCAGTAATCTGAACATTTTATACTTCAAAGTCTTGGAGCTTTGAACATGTCTTCCAAAAAATCATGTATTTCATCATCTTCAAAGTATAATTCCCACTGAGTTTATACACCACATAATTCCGAATGATTGAATTATCGATCACATATATGTTTGTCAGGCTTTAAAATCCCAGAACTGCTGGGAGTACGGACATCGGGCTAGAGATTTTACTAAAGCTATGAGACATGGATGTGGCTCCAGGCAAAGCACAAAAGTATTTTAGCCCAAATTATCAACAAAATCTTCAAATGCAATAGTCACTAATGCTCCCCCCACAACCTGATATTGTTGAAGTAGCTAATTCTTTGAAGCAACTTCGTTCATTAGCAGGATCCTAACCTACTCTCATCAAAATCAAGTAATTTGTTATGGTACTTTAACTCTGGATGCTATAACAATATGGCCTCTGATGCATCTGTTTTAACATCAAAATTTGTACGTGTTCATGGTTATGTCATCCACATTGCTGATGGTTCTAACATGCATGTTACATGATGGATCTATCTCTACTTCCAGTTTTCCACGTCGACATATACTTAATTACTAAGGGCATCTCCAATAGATCATGCAAATAAACAATTTATGTAAAAAAAAGAGTTCATAAAAATATCGACTCCAATAGAGCATGCATACTGAAATGCAAAATACAAAATTTTCAAAGGCCTCGCCAAACCTGGCGAGGGAAATTGGTTCGACAAATTCTTTTAGACATGTTTCCTATTTTTTCTCAAACTTTCCTCCTACATTTTCTACATCATAATAACTATTTTCTTACAATTTCTCCTTTTCCCTCCCCCGCAATTCACTGACTGCACGTGTTTTGAGTAAAGATTAAATTAAAAAATATATTTTGCATAATTTTTACATTGTACTGTTGGAGTAGGACTCGTAATGCAAAATGCAAAAACCCACTTTTATGTATTATTTGCATAACAATTCCGTATCACTATTGGAGATGCTCTAAGGTTGCTTTGAATCATATATTGGTGGGGAAGTTATGTGAACTTGGCCTTGTTGTTACTCTCTCTGTTAGTGGCTGTCGGATCCACAGATGTGGAAGCTTCTTGTGATCGAGCGTAGGGTTGGACGATTCTTTGAGCTTACCGATCTTCATCTTCCGCTGCATCTTGTCGTTTCTCGTCACTCTGTGGCTTTCACATTTTGTTCTTCCTCCAGTTTATGGCACCCTAGGCTAGGTCATGCTTCTTTTGGCATACTAAATAAACTTTTTTTTAGTGATAATCTTGGATGAGGTTGATTGTTTGTGATTGTCTTCATTGTCAGCTAGCAAAACAACCCACATTGTCCTTCAGTAAAAGTGATTATGTTTCTTCAGCTCCTTTTGACTTAGTTCACTATGATATTTGCAGTTCTTCTCCTCATGCTATTATGGAAGGGAGGGGGTTAGATATTGTGTCATCTTTATTCATGTTTTTGCTCGTCTCACTTGGGTATCTATATACTAAGGAAGTACATACATTTACTGTTTACTTTTGTTTATTGTCTCATCCATAGCCGCTAGATAGAAGAAAAATCAACGGAAAAAATTTAAGGACATGTCTCCATCATCTCTGATATCTTTCTTCTGCAGCTGCTCTGACCCAACCTCCAATCTTCCCTCAACTGTGGCTTTGGATGATTACTTCTACTAGAGGGTGAGTTGTGTAACATGTGTTTGTGTGTGTGTGTGTGTGTTTATGTTCTTTCTTCTCAAGAGTAGTGTAAAATATGTTTTCAATTGTATTGTTGAATTAGAAGGCAATTATTTTTTAGATATATTTTTTTAGGACAAATTATTTATGAAGTAGATTGTTGGAATTTATTACTTTCTTCAGAAAAAAAAATTATCGCTTTTGATTTTGTTTGAGGGAAGATTACTTTTCATTTATGGGTGATGTAATACGTTTATGGGGCTAAATTAATAAGCGGTAAACTTTAGTTGAATTTCTGTACTAATTTTGTCAACGTAAACAATTGTCGCATTTTTTTTTATCAGATTGTTAAAATCACATGGAGTTGAGGTTACGAGACAGAACCTCTCCCAATCTTTTTTACCCTGATAAACGATCAGAGTCCCAACAGGACGGGCTATTTTCTAGTATCTTATGAAGAATCATTTTGAGCTACCACAACTCTATCTTGAATTTTCCAGTGTGAGGAGTCAAGTGTGATGTGTATCAATCAACAGAGTTTAAAAGGGGTACAATCAACAAGTAATTAAAAATGATAAAAAAGTGCAGAGATGGAAACACATGGATCTAGAGGCAAAGGGGATAGAAATAAGCCAAGTGTGCCAATAGAAGAGAGAGACGGCTTGTGGGGAATTCTAGCAATCCTCACGTATGGGGTTGTACCGTAAACAGTGTGTATAGAAATGGACCCTTCTGTTTTTACTTAGTCCGGTTAGATCAGCCAGAGAATTACGTGGCTATATGGAGCCGTACAACCCCGTGAGGCGACTGTGATCTCAGAAGATCGTGACCGTTGATACCGAACAAGTATAAACAGATGGTCGTTGGAGTTTTGATATACATGTGATCCAATAATCGGGCCAATTCTTCCATGACGTACCCTCTGTCAGCATTCGATAGTACCATCACTTTAGAAAATGTGTGTGGGTAAGAAAGACGCACCTTCAGGATCTTCCAACGAATTATGTCTCAAAAAGGTCCCCTCAATGATTTGTCGCAGTCTTGGGATTTCCCTAGGTGCCACTTTCTCATCAGTTGCGACCTCTTGCTGATGGTAATCATCAGGGAGAGTGTAAGATGCAGTACTTGAAATTGTATTACTAGCCACTTGCGACCGCCATTGTAACCATTCATACTTGCACAATCTAGGACAACTGAAATTAAACTTTGCACGTGTCTTCTGACGCTTGCCGGGAAAGATATCGTTAATCCAACATCTCTTTTTTTTTTTACTTGATTTCTGTTGTGTAAACCAAATCACATAGGGCTACTAGAAAATCGCCCTTCAAAGCTTGCAGGTTCTTTAATTTGTTCTTCATAGATCTGAACCTTCTTCGTCTTGATTTGCTTTGGCTACAAGAGCTTAATGATTCGAAGATGAATTTTCCATCACGCCAGGGAAAGCGAATTATTGATGAACACCCGTGAAAACTAAACGTATGGAGAAAGAACTTGATAGGAGATTCTTTAAATTCGGTCTTGTTTGTTGCTTGTTGATTTGGGACTATTTGAATCTGAAATGTTGGTTACTGATAGAAAGAAAAGTACGAAGGAAGCTCAAAAGAAAACGTATGGAGAAAGAACCTGATATGAGATTCCTTGAATCTTGACTTGACTTTTGCTTGTTGTTTTGAGGTTGTTTGAATCTGAATTGTTTGTAGATGAGATGAGTATGAAGGAATTCTCATGACATAAGATTATGGTCCTACAGAGATGAGAGAAAATTATCTCTCTCTAAACGCACCGCCCTAGAGAGATGAGTGACACATTTGCTCGTTACGTGAAGGTTTATTGTTAAGAGATTGGAGTTAATTGTCCTCCATTAAAATAGTGTACCGAGGGTTATAACAATATATTGAACGTATGATGGTTTATTGTTGCAAGTGGAAAAGTGCTAGTAATTCTTTTTGTCAATTGTGCTTTTAACAAATAACTAATGTATATCTCCTGTTTGTAGTGAGAACGAGGGATCAAACTAGGAAATGTGATGGAGACGTGTTATAAATGTCTACTTCTACCAAACTTAGTATACACATTCAAAATGCATATAATCGGGTCCGACAAAAAATGCACATTCAAAATACACTTTCCCCTCCCTGTTGACATCATTTCGCAACCTCGCAAATCCATCTCCCCTTAACTTCCCAACAAGATGGATTGGTATGGAACTCCAAGCATAGTACCCACACACATTTGCTACAACTTCAACCACTGATTTTAAATGGATTCAGAAGTTTCGTGTAGCCCCAAAAATTCAAGCCTTTATTTGGAGAATTTGTTGCGGAGGACTGCCAATTAATTCTAACTTAGGTCCTCGCCACTGTCCCCAGTGTCCACTATGTGCTACTTATATAGAAACTACTATTACTGTTCTTCGCGACTGTGACTATACTAAACAAGTCTGGCAACAAATTCTAACTACTGGGAACACTGACTTTTGGAATCATTCCTCTCCCTTATCTTGGATAAACTCTCAATTTAATCTTAGCCATCAGATTACCTTCCCTAACAGCCCTTGGAGTACCCTTTTTTGTTACACTCTATGGTTATTTGGATTTCTCAGAATAAAGTTATTTTTGAACACAAGAATTTTGACACCGACGCTATTATTAATCATGCTTATCATTTAGCTATTGAATTTACTCTTTTTCATGATCCTTGTGTTAATCCTCCCAAAGGTATTACTTTCCAGGCATAAGCCCAATAATGGAGAGCTCAAACTTAATACTGATGGTAGTTCGGATCTTTTCACTAATACTGCTGGTTGTGTTGGTCTTTTCAGGATCATTTGGGTCAGTGGTGTGGTGGTTTCTCTATGAAACTTCCTTTTGTTAGTGCCATCGTCTCTGAACTTTTTTCCATTCGTGATGGCTTGTATTTGGCCCATAAATTACATATACATACCCTTACCAATGAATCGGATTCTACGACGGCCATTGCGTACATCTCTATTGACATTTCTGTTTCTCCGTGGCTCACTTCTCTTGTCTTTGATTGCAGGCAGCTACTGCAGCATCACTCCCCATGGACACTTCGTCACACGGTTCGGGAAGCCAACAAGCCCGCGGACCTCCTAGCTAGACATGGACGTCTCCAGTCCCTGGTTTTTGAGTATCATCAGCATCCCCCTGAAACTCTGGTTCCTCTTTTAGTTGTAGATAACTCCACTATGATGCATGGCCGTGTGGCAAGAAAGTGAGCTTTTGGTCCTACCAGTTCCGCTGAGGCTCTTATCCTCACTCACTGTTCTTCATCACACGCTTTTGGCTTTCTGTGAATGTATCATCTATGTCCTTTTTGATTCCTCCATCTCCTTGGAATGGAGGATTGTATATAGTAGGATATCTTTTGTTCCTCTTCCAACTATGTACTTTTGTGTAAAAAGCTTGTCTGTAATATAATGCAAGTAGTTAGTTTGTGCTAAAAAAATTCAGCTCAGTAGACCAAACCATATATTACGGTGTATGCATTTTCTGAACCCATACCAAACCATGCACTACTGTTTGGTTTAGAAACCAAGCCAGTTAGCATTGTTCGGATTGAGGTTCCGGCAATTTGAACTTGTAGCCCTACCTAAAACCACAGTAAATTTTTTTTTTTTTTTTTTTTTTTGAGAATGAAAAAAAAAACCACAGTAAATGATAAGCTACTCGTTAATTTACCATATACACAAGACCCATTCCTGATAAAAATAATAAGACACCTGATAAAACTGGCTATAACAGTCCTCTAATCTAATTAAAGTAAATATGAACCAACAATATGCTCCAGAGAAATCGAAGTACAATCGAGTTTTGTAAATCAATGACACCAGAAGGTGATGATACACACAACACAGATAGTCTCAAATACATGAAGATACAACTGTTCCTAAATCTACGCAGAGTCGCGAAGCTTATACACCAGAAGTGATCAAAAGCAGCAATCAGCGACCCCTCATTGACCATTACAAATGAATGCATACAAATAGCTGGTGAATTACAAATATAAAAAGCTCTAGCTGTCCTGTTTAAATTACACAGGGAGACGAACCCTTCAACTTGGGAACTTTGAAGATAGACGTGAACAATTTTGGAGTCTCTGAGATAGAAACTGCTTCTGGTGATTTTCTCTTTGAAATTCCACGGCCCTGTAGGAAATCAAAACAAATAGCTTTCTGAGCAACCTTCTTTTTACACTAGAAACAACTTGTTAAATAAAAAATGCTGAGCGACACATCTTAGTATCTGAGTTATGAGTAAATAATCGGTCTATTCTAGAGGACATCCAAGAAAGAGATGAAATACTTTAAACCTCGCACATGCACACTTCCAATTGATGTGCACCAAAAATGCAAGAGAGTTAGAAACAATCCACATGTGAACAGTAGAAAAAGATGTGCACCAAAAATCACTAGCAGAATATAGTCACAATAGCTCGGTACTATGTTGGAGCACACTCCGAGACAACAATCAAATTTCGGAATTTTGTTATCAGGTATAGGAAAATAGCAGATACATTTCCCTTTGTCACCAGTCTAATTTCAGCCTCTAAAAAACCCAGCCCAGCCCAGCCCAGCCCACTAAACCAAGAGAGCAACTAAACAAGAAATGGGGATCTGAAATTGTGTTGGGTATATCTTTAAGTTACCAATGAAGATTACTTTTGGTCATGGAAAATCAGAAAATGAAGAAGCTACTACCATATTGGAGCCTTGAACTGGAAAGGGAAAACTTGCAATCCTCATCTAACCATACCATTTCCTATGTCCAATGAAAGTAAAAAAAAAAAAAATACGAAAATCAAAAGTAACCAAACAACGTCTATGGACCGACTTGGCCGGAAATCAACGAAATCTTCTCTCTCGATGGGTGCGAGTTCTTATAAACCGGTCAGTGGGGTTGTGAAGGAGAATAATTGTGTTGGGTTCCCACAAATCAGCCCCAGCCAGAACCGAATCGCCGATGAAATACTCAATTGGTTAAAATTCACCGTTTATCTCTATCTCACTTCTGATTTGATTACACCCCACTGATTGGCTATTTGACCTCATCTTTTTATAGGTTTCATTTCATTGGTTGTATTCATCAAATTCATTCAAATCAATATCTGAGTTTTGTTTATCGATGAACAGATCAATTTTTTAAACTGTTCAATCAACTGGTATAGACCCAGAGCATCTGGCTGACTATCACTGGGGCCGAAAGAATGGTTCTATTTTTTTAACATTGGAGTTTGATAGAGTTTTGTTGTGAAATCTATATGACCATATAATACTGTGTGGCTACTTAATTCTGTTGAGGTACGTTTTTGGTGCGGGTGGGGGGTCGACCAGGAAAGGACAGTATTGCCCTCTCATGAAACCGTAATGTTGGAACTAATGTGACATGCTTTCTAAATGCGTAATAAGCTACAATCATACTGGGGGCACTTACGTGATGCAGATGTACTAATTTAATAACAATCATACTGCAGGGCACTTACTAGAAATGTTCACTATTTTCATTATTTGGTGAAATTATGTGAATTTAATAACAACTCAAATACGATATCTCAGCATTGATGCACCTCCAGTAATGATAGGAACTGAGGCGAGACGCCTTTTAAACTGCAGGTACTACAATAATACTTGGGGCACTTCGATGAGAGAAGTGGTAAACTATTATACTTTTCATTTCCCGCTGAAACTATAAATTTTCATATCTCAAAATAGGCTTATCTCAACATTAATGCTCCACCTACTCAGAATGTCAAGGCGCAAGTGCACATATTCGGAGTCTTACCCTACAATTGAACACCACGTAGCATGCAAAAGTTCATAAACCATATCCCAGTTTTTATTCTGACATACTAAATTAGAAGTCTTGTTTCTCAAAAAATTCAAGTTTCCGAGATATTTATAAGTTTACAATGTCTGAAAACAATGTTTGCTGAAGATTCAAGAACTTGTAGAGATACCACGATGCAACAAAGACAGCTACTAAGCAGCATCCGCTGATTTGAACGGTTTTACTGCTACATGGGTTTTCATCACTAGGTCAAGTAGATCATCCACTGATTTGAACACCCTATATGTTACACGTACTTGGGTGCGGGTATCGGGTATGATATGGATCCGGAGATCGGATTTGCAAACTTGCTTATATCTAGGATACGTGGACTCGGCTAAAAAGTATCCAACTTTCGGACACGGGTGCGATGATATGGTAGAAGATGATTGTTTCTGAATATATTATTAAAATGTCATACATGATACAATTTGTTTAAGCAAGTTTAAGTGTATTCAACTGCAATATAGCTAAACCACAAGTAATATAATTTGTTTAGTATATTTAAGGGCAAGGGATGCGACCAAGTCTTTGTCGAAACCACGCGTCGCTTTAGTCAACGTGTCCGGTGAGATCCAGCCACACCCGCCACACATCCCATACCCACACCAGTGTCACATCGTATCGACACGGGTACGGCGGCGATTTAGAAGAGTCCGGGTAACGTAGACCCTAACGATCTGGTTAGTTACACTTCAGGGATCGCTGTCCTCAAGTTCTGCAAGTTTTACAGAATGGAAGACGCTTCTATTGCTACATGGCTTTTCATCACTTGCTCAAGTAGTTCATTACACATGAATACCATAGTATTTAATCAAAATTGGCATCTTCTTCTGATACAAAACATAACAGCTCAAGAGGTCCTGTGAGGTTCTTGGCACCTGGGGGGTTTTGTGGACTGAGACTTCACAGGAGTAAGTTGATAAGCTTCAAGCTTTATCCAAGATGTTCTTTAAAAAAGACAACATACATTACATTCATGACATTAGGACACAATTGAACCACAATATTTTAGAACAGAAAGAGAACGGGTTATCTCTATATGTATAATAAGACAGAACGCCTCATCCTTAGCTGGGTATTTGACGTATTTTGTGCATTCATACTCTATAAATATGCCGGGAGTGTTGCCTTGGAGAGTGAGTGATGTCTAAATAAATTATACAAGACTTGCAAGATTATCTTCATACAGAAGGTCTACTCATTATTTTCACTGACACAATTATGGAGGGACCTCCAAAATTTGACCAATTACTGGTCATGTCATCCTTGCTTCAGTGGCAGACGCAGGGTTTTTGCCGAGTGGGGGCCAACTTCTGAATAGAAGTTTTTTTTTCTTTCTTTTTGCATTCATACTTGTTTTATGTATATATATACTTTTTAGAAAAAGAATACACTACTAGTTAATACGTTGTTGAGCGACGAAATTATTATAACCAAGTAAGAATATTTTGTAAGAGCAACACTGATACCTTAAGTAAGATCATTTTTGTAAGAAAACTGATTTCTTCTGTAAGTGTATGGAATGGTAAAGACTACTTGAATTTGTAGTGGAATAATGTTTTACTCTAGAAACTAGAAGGAAGCGGTTGAAACTATTTAACTTTGAGGGGCCAAATTGTGATTCTTATCTGAAAAAAATATCCAAATCATCACAAGTCTTTTTCTTCAATTCAGAAATCTGCTCTTCGTACTTCTTACATTATCACTATTTTCTCAATCCTTTTTTCTTCTGCTTCCCCAACTTATTGACCAATATTCTTTTTCTGAACAGTTTTCCTTTTGGAAGAGAAATTGGTAATTTCCATTTTATTTCCCATTTTCCTAGAGGTTATCAATATACGACTATAGCCTCGAAGCGCAACTTTATAAATTCGATATTGTGCTTCAGTACACTGCACCCAAAATGTCAGGGGACTAAACAGTAATTAAAAGATGTCTAAGGTGCTTACGCGGGTAGGAGTTGCAATTGATGTGTTGTATTGCTTTTGGGGCCGACAGACGGACACCCTTTGATATCAACATTTTCCCAATGATAAAGGAAAAATTCTAGAGGGATCTTCCGTACATCGATCAGTTGTTTCAACAGATCTACATTACCTGGACGATTTTGGTTTGCTATAATTACATAGAGATCAGGTAACATGTCTAGAAATTTTGACTTCTTTCTGTAGTCTCACTGAAACACACTTGCAGAGTTGTAGTTGACCTGTGAGTAGAGGTCTCTTTCTCTTTCAAAAGGATTGGATTCCCAAGTTTCTTTTATAGGGCATATTCTAACTTTCTCTACAGTGTAGAATTCAATTTCTCTGGATCATCTCCCCATTTGTTTAGGCATGTAACGAAATGTTCGAAACATAACTCACATAGATGCATAGATGTTCACCCATTAGAGGTCTGGGCCATAACACTGTTCATATAATTGCTATTTTCAGACTTTGATCTCAGGACACACCCACGTCATGTCCCCATTTGTTAGGCATGAAACGATAAGTTGGAAACACAACTCACATAGATGCTCATCTTTTCACGCGTAAGAGCTCTGCGGCAGGACACTGCTCATGTTTACTATTTCAAACTTTGTGCTCAGGTGTCACCCACGTGGCAATGGGTTTTGGGGGTGGGTGTGCTGGGGCAAGAAGTGCCCCTGCTGTAGCTCCAGGGACCAGGGTACTGGTGGGGCAATTCTTCCTTGGGCACCATTTCGTTGGAGGAAACATTAATAGCGCATTTTGGATCAAAATGGGGATAGAAAGAGATGGTGCCACGGAATCAAGAGCATTGGTGGACTTGCACTTAAGTAGTGATTTTCAGGAATGCTAGTGCATTAGCTCGAAAACAATCACAACATAAGAAAGTGTTAAAAGATGTTAAAGCGTGAGGGACGGGCCTTGGCTTTTCATATGAGCACACAATTTTGCACGAACGGAAAATTTGGAAAAGTGAAAGCACCAGGCTACCAAGGACCTCTTGAGCAGGACTATGGAACCCCATTGATCTGTATTGGTGAATCTAAATTCTAAATCCAATTACCACTCACTCACTCACTAACCACTCATGCATTTGGGCAGATCTTAACTTCACACTAGCTATATAGCCTATATTGTGAAAGAAGACAGAGATGGAAATATTAACCAACAACCTTTATCTCACAAACTGTTGAAAATATGGGATGGGAGGAACCCTGCTATGCTCAAAGTTCAGTGTTCGGCGTTCCTTCCATGTACGCGCGCTAGTCTCTTAATGTTAGCTTTGAAGAAATCAAAAAGGTCTCCACTAATCGTTTTCAACAAAACAAGGTTTTGTACTCGACGCGCTGTTTAATTGTGTTTATGAGAGCTCCTGCTAGCACTTTATTCAAATAACCATACTTGGGATACGATTTCCCCTTCTGACTGGACTGACTTAGACATAGCGACACTCTTGACAAAATTTCATCATATTTTCAAAATCTTGCTGAGTACTCCATTTCCATACATACTCATTACATTATCCCACATGTTGTCAAATAAAAATACAAATTAAAAATTATTAACTTAATTCATATTATGGAATCAAAAATATGAATCATATTAAGAGTTAATAGAAAACTGTTTCTTAATGCATTTAATGAAAACGATATCACTGTGTAACCACGAAAGTAATCTGTAATTGTTACTGCCTTTGGGTATATCATTCGTTTCTATTGCCTACATTATGTAGTGGTTTACTAGTCGCCATAGTTTTCCACATCTAGGATGATTTAACTTTTCAGCGTTAACGTACACATTTGGACTTCTATGTTACGATTCCTAGGCTATATTTCCTAGTGTAACACTTTGGAATATTAACTGAAGTATCGACTTTTTAAACTTAATTTTCGTGTCTAGGGAGGATGATAAAACCTAAGATATAATCCTATTGGTAATATAATCACTCCTTAACCGCCAAGAGAAAAAGGAATGAAGTTCGATAGATTGACAAGGAGAATAAAGAAACAATTTAACTGATATAGCACACAACACTGCATGAATATAGTGAAGAAAGAGGACGTGTTGATGGAAGATATTATTTCAAAGCATCTTAAGTACCTTTTCAAGTGATTGATCAAAGAATAAAGCAACAATTGAACTGATATTAGCACGAACACTGCATTAATATAGTGAAAGAGGACATGTTGATGAAAGATATTATTTCAAAGCATCTTAAATACCTTTTCAACTGTCAGTGAAGGAAGCGGTTCAGGCTTTGCAACGACTTTTCCTCCAATCTTGTCTCTTAAGTGAGTGGCACTACGCGTAGCAGGCGTAACACTACCACTTTTATGCTTCCTTAAGATATGCAGTTCTGTAGAAAGTCTAGATATTTCTTCGTCCTTGTCTTTGGATGCTGCTTCTAGCTCAGCCATACTCGCTTTCAGTTTCAGTATCACAGAGTCCTTCTCATCGCTAGATGACTGTAATCGCTCCGATGTCGTAACAAGTTCCTGTATCTTTTCGTTTGCCTGCTCGGCTTCAGTACTCTTACATTTCAATCGTTCGACGAGGTCAGCCTCCCTCTTTTTGTACTGATTCCAAACAAAGTCTCTTTCAGTCAAGAGAGCTGCCATCTCAGCATTATTCTCCTGCAAACACAATGAACACTATCAAACTCCTTTCAGACGAAGAAATTAATCGATCTTAGATAATGAAGAGAGGGTGGAACATACTTTAGTCTCGGAGCAATTACGCGAAAGGTATCCAAAGAATTCTCTAAAATCTGCCAACTGATTGACTGCATCATCTGCATTTTTTTCAGAATACCGAATCAAAAACTGAGCCCTATATAAAAACTACTTGGTATGTTTCTTCTCTTTCTTCCAAATTTGACTTTTTCGTCCGTAACCATGTCACTTTGACCCGGTGATTTGGAAAGCAAAACGATGCAATTTTTTGATAATTTTTCACGATGTTGTAGACTGAGTTTACTCTACAACACCAAAAAAATTACCAAAAAATTGTGTTGTATTACTAATCAAATCATCATGTCAAAGTGACCCGATGAATAGAGGTAAAAGTCAAAGTAGTAAGAATGAGAAGAAATGTCATCCAAATAAAACAAAAATACTAATCAGCTTCAACACCCACAGATTTTTTTTTTTTTTTTTCAAAACAAGAAAATCTCAAACCATGAACACAACAAAGTCTCTTAGTAAGAAAGATTCCACTACAGAAAGAACCAAATTTTGCTGCAAATTGCCAATAACTCTGAGATATCAAACAGAGATCAGAGGCAGAGAAAACAAACCAGCACTGACCTAACTTAATTTTGTAGTTCAGAGCTTCTCTCTCCTTCAGACCCACCATGGCCTCGAACTTCAATGCCTCAACACTATGTGCCATCTCGTTCTCTTCAGATTCCCTCCTCAACTAAACAACAAAAAATCAATAATTTCTTTCTATTAATAGAAACCCAGAAACCAAAACCCCCAAATCGAAACGACAAAACAAAATCAAGGGTTTTTCTTCTTTTTCTAACCTGTGAGATTTGATCTTTAAGCAGTCGACGATCGGAGACCCATCGGTCGTGCTGGGTTTTGATTCGTTCTTGAAGAAACTTTCGGTCTTTGGCCAGAGAATCGATCTGGGTTTGTTGGGTTGCCAACATCTGTACAAGAGCGTCGAAGATCTTTTGCCACTTTTGACGATCGGAGGAAGCGTTAGAGCCCTTGAGCGTACCCATTGTAGAAGTGTTTCGGTATCGGAAATCTTTGGGAGCGTATAGAGAAACGAGTGTGTATCTGTGGGGGCGTTAGGTTTAAAATCGCCCAACGGTCGACTCTGTTGATAGTTGTATGGCTCCGCCTCTCCGGAAGGTCTGGACTCTGGATTTTGGAGTAAGGAGGCTTTTACTCCTATTATTTTTTTTTTTCTATTAAATCTTGGCAAAATTGCACCGGCGATACCCATATTTTGACTTTTGTTACACTTTGGTACCCACCTTTTCAATTGTTGCATTAGTGGTACTCAAATTTTAGTTTTGTTGCATCAGAGGTACATGTCGTTAGTTTCCATCCATTTTCCTTGACGAAGATGTTAAAAGTACCGTTTTACCCTTTGCCAACTCATTCTCGTTGTTTTCTTTTTGTTTTTTTTTTAAATGGTAGCAACATTTCTAAAACTGAACTACATCAACCACGCTTGAACATCAAACAACATGCTACAGTACTATATTTGAATAATTTTTTTTAAGAATAATTTCTCAACAAATTTTAATCTAACTCGAAAAATCAATTAATTCATCTAAAAAATCAATTAGTACTAGTAGTAAAACAAAATGAGCAAAGATAAAGGTAGTAATTGATGTAGGCATGTCATCGAAAACGTTGAGGACACACAGATAAGGTCTCTATCCTTGAGTGACGAAGGAGACAACATCTTCATCAAGGCATTATTCATAGATCCCGCTGCACATATCCAGAGAGAAAAATGGATGTCGATCTCGTCGTTTCTGAATTGCAGACGAACCAGGAGATTCTCTTTGCTTTGGCTGCGATGAGAGTTTCTAACAGTTAGACTTGCTCCTGCTAGCGGGTTCTCGTTGTCCCAGGAAGCATCAAAATTGGCCGTGAGCTTGGTTGGAGAAGGCAAAGAAGATGGGCCAGCAGAAAGAGATGGAGAGATTTTGGGTCGATCATGGGTAAAGATGAACTGAAACAAAAGGAAGAGAAGAGGAGGCAGTAGAGAGAGATGAGAGCTTTGGGGCTGATTTGGGTAAAAGGACAAAGTGAAAGAAATGATAAGATACCTTTTTAGGAAAATTATAATGTTATAAAATGATAATAGTTCTAATTATTGATCATTTTTATTTATGCTCCAGTGAAAAAGACCAAATTGTCCCTCACTACAGTAAATCCATCCTCATCAGGAAACGGAGACTAACGGCAGGTACTACTCATGCAACAAAACAAAATTTTGGGTAGCACTAGTGCAACAATTGAAAAGTTTGGTACTAAAGTGTAACAAAAACCAAAACATGGGTATCACCGGTGCAATTTTGCCTTATTTCTTAAAAGAAAAAGTAAATACAGCTATGAACATATTGGGGACTATTGTTATGACAGCGGGCGTTTGGGATAAATCGATCGAGATTGCAGATTTTTGAAACCGGAAAAGAGGGGTTGTCAGGACTATGAAATGTTCTTAAGGTGTACGCCGAAGAAAAGCAGAGGCCCGAAGCCGGCGTGGTTAACACCGGAAACGGAAAAGCTGCTTAAGATTTGGGGTTCGCCGGAAACAGAGTACGATGAGGATACGACGGCGACTGTGGAAGGGGAAGAAGGAAAGCGTGTGGTTGCTGAGGTGGCAGAAGATTCCCCTCCTCTACAATTTCGGGTTGAGGAATGTACGGCCTCTGTACCGGCTGTCAGAAATACAACGGCGAATAGAGTGGAGACAGCTGGACTAATTCGATCCTTATCCTTTGCTGATACAGAGATTTTATCTGTAGAAGAAGATTCGGAGACCCAGATAGGACGAGAGGAATATTTGGAGCACGAGGTAGAGACTGTTCCTGAAACTCAAATGGTGGAAAGGGGTCTGGTTTCAATTCCTGAAAAGGAAAGGACTACTACTATTGAAAATATGATAGCAGACAAGGATATATCAGCAACTCGGACCCGGAGGAAAACGCGCCTTGAAAATTGGGCCGTGGAAGTTTCATGTAAACAAGGCTTTGAGGCCAAGTCGAGCCCGCAAAAGAGAAGTGGCCCAACATGGAAGAGGTACAAAAGAGCCTGTCAAAATCCAGGGACAGGAGTGGAATTTACTAGCTTAAGTGAGGGGCAGAATAGGGATTTTGAAACTCGAACAAATTCTGAAGAAACAGGTAATCCCTTCACTGATTTCAGTCTTGCTAGGGTTTTCAATCGCTTAATCAGTCTGAAAAGGAAAGAAGGGGATGGCGAGCAATCGACAACTCCTTCGAAGAAAATGTGTGTTCAAAGAATTGATATCAACCAGAAGACACTTGCGGAGTTGGATGGTAAAGATGATGAGGATTCCTACATCAACTTGGTCTGTAAAAGTCAATCCTATTTGGCGTCCAAAATTGCTATCCAGATTCAAACAGAAACCATGGTGGAAAAGAAGGTGAGTTATTTCTCTCAAATTAATGTGGAGGAAGAAGAGTTATATGCTAAATATATGGAAGAATTCGAGTATCAAATGGGATTAGTGGAGGCTAGGAAGCATACTCAAACTCCGTAATCTTCTCAGGTGGTGGTGGCTGACCTTCAACAGCCACAAGAGAGATGTTGAGTCTTAGCTGGAACTGTCTGGGCTTGGGGCGTAACCTGACAGTCCAGAGACTCCGAGATCTCATGAGAGATCATCGTCCTAAGGTAGTTTTTCTAGCTGAAACTAAGAACAAGTTTTCTAAAGTTGATAGAATTAGAAGATCTCTAAATTTTGATAGAGCTGAGTATGTTGAGCCTATAGGCTACTCTGGTGGTCTTGCACTTTGGTGGTGTGATGATATTGATTTAACTATTATGTGGAACTCCAAAATTTTTTTTCAAGTTCAAGTGACAAAGGAAGACTTGAATAAGGAAGTCTGGTTTCTAGTGTATGCTCCTCCAGATGTTGGTCCTAGAAGGAAGTTCTGGAAGGAGATTGAGCAAATTTCAAGGAATTTGAGAGTTCCTTGGCTTTTAATGGGAGACTGTAATGATTTTTTGGACAGCTCTGAGAAGTATGGTGGCAATCCTTGTGCTAGTTGGAGATGTAACAATTTCAGAAGGTTTGTTAGTGCTTGTGGTCTCTTGGAAATGGATGCTCAAGGTCTAAATTACAGTTGGAAAACATAGAACTTCTGGAAATATAAGGGAGTTAATAGATAGAATGTTTTTCAATCCTCAATGGGGTATCCAAAATCCAAAGGCCAAATTATTTAGAGAGTTCCATTGGGGTCTGATCATACTCCCCTCATTCTAGACTCTGATTGGCAACATAATCAGTCCAGATATTCTTTTGTTTTCAGAAAGAGCCGGTTGGATGATGTTAGTTGTAATTCAAGAATTGTCAAGCTTTGGAGGGAAAAGAAATCCTATAATTGTCACATCCCCCTCCCGCCGACCCCAATAGCGATTAATAAAACTTTGCGTTAACGGGAGGAGGGCCCGACATGCCGGTGCGGCCTTGACTCGTCGAGAGGCTAAACGAGTAATTTATAAAAGTCGTGATAAAAGTTTCTAAAAATTAACTTTGCGGAAGCGTAAATAACAAATAACTTGGGGTCGTCTTGATAAACAATTTGAATTTTAAATAAAAGAAAGTTGGAACATAAAAATCAATATTATTTAGCCATCTCGACTCGTATCGTAAACAGAGCATAACATGGGAGATGTTATAGGTATCATACAATGGCCCATACAAAGTCTTATATACATAATTATATAACTCTTACATAGTTAAACAACTTACAAACATGTATTCTAACATAGCTCCAAGTCATCTAACATATACTCGACATCTAAGCACATAAGCGTCATCAAGCATGCATCCACATATGAACTTAAATCCTTGCTACTTCTTGCTTCTTACGTGTTCTTAAAACCTGAAAAGAAAGGTAATTTAAAAGGGTGAGCTCAACTAGCTCAGTGAGTTACATCTACGCCCCTCCGCAGGTTTGAAAAACCAAAAGAGGCTAACTTTCCCATGGAGCGACATGAACATAAGGCATAGTCATACGTACATATACTTGTGAAGCTTGAAAGAGCATGACATTCATAAAGCATAACGTGTATCATAAAGAAATCGTAACGTAAAGCATAACTTGAGTCATGAGAAATCGTATTGTTCCAAGTAGGAACCTTACTTTGTCTCACGTGGAGACCTTAACATACTTGAACATGCTTGCTTATTTTCTTATCTTATGGCCCGTGTAACCTTCGTGACTTAACATAACGTAGGGACATGTCCATCGCGACGGCTCGTGAGGCGACGCGTGCCGTTTTATATTGCCCCGGCAAAAGGGTCGTAGCCTGCCTATACCCGACAGGGGGTTTCACTACGGTAACCGTGGCCTTTCTGAAAACGTAATTTATCTTATGAAACGTTCTTTTATTTTCTTTGTTAGCATCCATGGGACATAAACATTTCATTTGGTAAAGAAAACATACATACATATTAATAGGGACAACATGAACATACATAAGATTTTAAGAAACTTTATGCTCGATACAAACTTTGGGAGGTAGGGTAACTCACCTTGCGAACTTAATCCATTTATTTAACATTCCTTATTCCAAATTCATTCATCTTTAAGCAAACGATCATCAACTCCGTTGTCACGTAAATAGCAAAGAACGCTACAAAGCATACATATAATCTCTTAGCACAAAATCATTCCAAACATAGCACATAAGTACTTAGCATGAATTCATTCCAAACATAGCACATAATGATTTAGCATGAAATCATGCCAAACATAGACATGCCTAAATCACTTAGCAAAATGATACAAGTCTTATCAATGCAAGAAAAACAAACTTCTCACACATCCATATACTTGTATTGTATTAAACATATTATTACATGCATATGCAATGTAAAATGCAGCACATAAGAGCAATATAACATGTAATGAACTAAAATGTAACTTGCATAAACTAGCTTTAATAACTTGATAAACTTTTAAATCATGCTTATAAAATAAATGTAACCATCGCTAGTACAAAATTCATAGGTGACTCAAAATAATTATTTGGGACCTCAAATTTTGACATAACATAGATAAAGAGCTTACACTTAACATGTAAAATTATCAAAAATTATGAAAACTTCTAAGTATTTTTAAACATTAACTTTTAGAGCTGTTTAGGTATAAAACAGAGGCTGAAAAGCGGTCTTGATAATAAATTCATAAAATATTCATAGTAATTCCAAAAATTATGAAATTTTAACTGGAAGTAAAGAACACCTCTGTGAACAACATATCCAAATTATTAACTATTGGAGTAGAATAAGTACATGAAATCAATGAATAACTTCTCTGGTCTGGGTTGGACAGATTGTAAAAACAGCCCAAGTTTTTGGCCGATTAAAACTTAAATACAAGTCCAATGGCTCTGAAATTTTTACTTTACAAATATCACATACAAATACACAAACTGTAAATTTTTCATATTTTTCTGGAAAGATTAGGTATTTTTCCCAATTTTGTGAAAATAGGCTCAAACATGAACTTTATGGTTTTCTATACTTCAAAAAACTTGTTGCATGCAAGGACCATTCCATCAAAATCTGAAATTGAAGTAATGCAAGGTCTAAATAACACACATATCACTACCCACATCATTTTCTTACATTATTCTAACAACAAACTTGATTTTGATGACATGCATGTATGTTCAAATGTGGGTTTTATGAAATATGCAACATTCAAGTACCAATATGATGATCTAGCCATGAATAAGATGAATCATGCTTGGAGATGAAGAAGATCAAGTTTAAAAGTTACAAATCAAAGATCAAATAACACATGCAACTCAAGATCAAGCAATTTCATGTCAAGAACATGCATTATCTACAAATTTAACACATAAAGAAGAGAATAGTGCTTACTTATATGTCTTGAGAGAAATTAGAGATTAATCTTGAGTTCTTGGAGGTTGGAGGAGCTTGGATTCTTGAGGAAAATGAAGGAAAAGACTCCCCCAATGCATAGTATAACATTGACCTTGAGTTTTTCATGAATTGAGAGATAGAAAATGGGGTTTTGAGTGTGTTTTGTGAGGGTCAACACCAAAAACCGGGAATGGTGTTCTTGAGGATGAGTTTTGAGTGTGGAAGAGAATGAGAGAGACTATGAGAGACATGAGAGAATGACTTGATGGAACACATAAAGAGCCATGCATGAAATGAGAGAACAATATCATATTATATATAAGTAGTTGAGTGGAAGAATGATTGAGATGTAAATATCATTTGGAAGACATGCTAGTTTGGGATCAATAATGTAAAAACCAATAATAGGTAGGTGAATACATAATTACTTCAAGTTTGGAAACATTACAAATTTACATAAAGTATTGGGGCAAGTATGCATTTAATACTAACAAACAAGTTGGCACAAACATTACATTAAAGAAAATATTTTCTTTAAAGTGTAGCATACTTAATAAAATATTAATATTAACACACAAATTTAGAAAATATAAATATCACTTAAAAACTAAATGTGCAACATAAATATGAGGGTTACTACATTCTACCCACCTTATATGGAGTTCGTCCTCGAACTCGCTAATGCATTTTCAACATGAGCACAATCATATAAGATTCTAACTAGTATGACATCAATGCACAACTTATCCTTATAGGTTACCTTACCATTGAACTCGTGTTGGTAAATATATCAAGTCTGTCACGCTTACGAGAGGGAACAATACGCAGTGTCGTCACACTTTGTACCGCTCCAGCAAGCTCGTAATTGTTTCAGAGGTCCCGTCTTTCACGCTTACGAGAGGGAACAATACATCGTGTCATCACACTTTGTACCGCTCCAGCAAGCTCGTAATTGTGTCAGAAGTCCCCGTTCGACCGTACAGCATAGCGGGAACAACTTATACCATCGTAATGATATAGCTGCTCGTCCAATCTTGCACATGTAGCGGACGAAACACTTGACATTCGCAGATCGTTTTAAACTTTCGACATGATCAGATTTATAATTTATTTTACTTACTAACATGCATATATACATGGAAATAACTTATCAGGCGCAAAACATACATGGCATGCATAATTTACACGTAATACATCACATAATTTATATGCTCACTTAGTAAATATAAAAATAAGAACATACTTCAAGCACATAACTTGGACATAACATAACGTGTAATGACATAACATAACAAATATATATATTTTTTTTAAAATTTATTTTGGGCATGAAAATAACACTTGTCGCATATACACACTCCAATTAGAACATCCAATGACATAGTTCAAAGCATGCTATATATATATATATATATATATATATATATATATATATATATATATATATATATATATATATATATATTTATAAACATCATACATAATCAAGAAAGATAGCATACATAGTTTCCACGATCTTCACATAACATGTACATGCATTTACACATATAACATCCTACATATATGAAAAAGACGTCATGATAGCATATGAATCACATAAACACACTTATCATACCATAACATTTCAAATATCCAACTTATCACTTTACTTAGGCAAACATTAAAGAAATGATAACCATGTAACTATACTTATCTACGAACCCTTAGCCTAAACGTATTCCTTATCTTGTTCATATGAGACATGCTCTTAGCTTAACCATTCTCTTGAAACTTACATTCATGTTTCTTATCTTAGCCATGACTAAAAAGTAAAACCACTCTCATGCATAAGACATATTCATGTATCTAAAAGAAATCAAGTTAACTTCGACCATGATCTTGCACGACTACTTAACCATAATTCACTAAAGCATTTAAATAGACACTTAGGTACATAAGTAACATACAAATTTATATTATCATGGAATCTAATTTATATTTCTTAGAACTTATACATACAAGCGTCATAGAAACATGGATACACACCACATACACACACATAAACTTTCACATAAGTAAGGACACAATGGGTTCCTAAGGTTTACTAATCTTAAGTATCTATAACCTATTGCTCTGATACCACAAAATGTCACATCCCCCTCCCGCCGACCCCAATTAGCGATTAATAAAACTTTGCGTTAACGGGAGGAGGGCGCGACATGCCGGTGCGGCCTTGACTCGTCGAGAGGCTAAACAAGTAATTTATAAAAGTCGTGATAAAAGTTTCTAAAAATTAACTTTGCGGAAGCGTAAATAACAAATAACTTGGGGTCGTCTTGATAAACAATTTGAATTGTAAATAAAAGAAAGTTGGAACATAAAAATCAATATTATTTAGCCATCTCGACTCGTATCGTAAACAGAGCATAACATGGGAGATGTTCTAGGTATCATACAATGGCCCATACAAAGTCTTATATACATAATTATATAACTCTTACATAGTTAAACAACTTACAAACATGTATTCTAACATAGCTCCAAGTCATCTAACATATACTCGACATCTAAGCACATAAGCGTCATCAAGCATGCATCCACATATGAACTTAAATCCTTTCTACTTCTTGCTTCTTACGTGTTCTTAAAACCTGAAAAGAAAGGTAATTTAAAAGGGTGAGCTCAACTAGCTCAGTGAGTTACATCTACGCCCCTCCGTAGGTTTGAAAAACCAAAAGAGGCCAACTTTCCCATGGAGCGACATGAACATAAGGCATAGTCATACATACATATACTTGTGAAGCTTGAAAGAGCATGACATTCATAAAGCATAACGTGTATCGTAAAGAAAGTGTAACGTAAAGCATAACTTGAGTCATGAGAAATCGTATTGTTTCAAGTAGGAACCTTGCTTTGTCTCACGTGGAGACCTTAACATACTTGAACATGCTTGCTAATTTTCTTATCTTATGGCCCGTGTAACATTCGTGACTTATCATAACGTAGGGACATGTCCATCACGACGGCTCGTGAGGCGACGCGTGCCGTTTTATATTGCCCCGGCAAAAGGGTCGTAGTCTGCCTATACCCGACAGGGGGTTTCACTACAGTAAACGTGGCCTTTCTGAAAACGTATTTTATCTTATGAAACGTTCTTTTATTTTCTTTGTTAGCATCCATGGGACATAAACATTTCATTTGGTAAATAAAGCATACATACATATTAATAGGGACAACATGAACATACATAAGATTTTAAGAAACTTGAGGCTCGATACAAACTTTGGGAGGTAGGGTAACTCACCTTGCGAACTTAATCCATTTATTTAACATTCCTTATTCCAAATTCATTCATCTTTAAGCAAACGATCATCAACTCCGTTGTCACGTAAATAGCAAAGAACGCTACAAAGCATACATATAATCTCTTAGCACAAAATCATTCCAAACATAGCACATAAGCACTTAGCATGAATTCATTCCAAACATAGCACGTAATAATTTAGCATGAAATCATGCCAAACATAGACATGCCTAAATCACTTAGCAAAATGATACAAGTCTTATCAATGCAAGATAAACAAACTTCTCACACATCCATATGCTTGTATTGTATTAAACATATTATTAGATGCATATGCAATGTAAAATGCAGCACATAAGAGCAATATAACATGTAATGAACTAAAATGTAACTTGCATAAACTAGCTTTAATAACTTGATAAACTTTTAAATCATGCTTATAAAATAAGTGTAACCATCGCTAGTACAAAATTCATAGGTGACTCAAAATAATTATTTGGGACCTCAAATTTTGACATAACATAGATAAAGAGTTTACACTTAACATATAAAATTATCAAAAATTATGAAAACTTCTAAGTATTTTTAAACATTAACTTTCCGAGCTGTTTAGGTATAAAACAGAGGCTGAAAAGCGGTCTTGATAATAAATTCATAAAATATTCATAGTAATTCCAAAAATTATGAAATTTTAACTGGAAGTAAAGAACACCTCTGTGAACAACATATCCAAATTATTTAACTATTGGAGTAGAATAAATACATGAAATCAATGAAAAACTTCTCTGGTCTGGGTTGGACAGATTGTAAAAACAGCCCAAGTTTTTGGCCGATTAAAACTTAAATACAAGTCCAATGGCTCTGAAATTTTTACTGTAAAAATATCACATACAAATACACAAACTGTAAATTTTTCATATTTTTCTGAAAAGATTAGGTATTTTTCCCAATTTTGTGAAAATAGGCTCAAACATGAACTTTATGGTTTTCTATACTTCAAAAAACTTGTTGCATGCAAGGACCATTCCATCAAAATCTGAAATTGAACTAATGCAAGGTCTAAATAACACACATATCACTACCCACATCATTTTCTTACATGATTCTAACAACAAACTTGATTTTGATGACATGCATGTATGTTCAAATGTGGGTTTTATGAAATATGCAACATTCAAGTACCAATATGATGATCTAGCCATGAATAAGATGAATCATGCTTGGAGATGAGGAATTTCAAGTTTAAAAGTTACACTTCAAAGATCAAATAACACGTGCAACTCAAGATCAAGCAATTTCATGTCAAGAACATGCACTATCTACAAATCTAACACATAAAGAAGAGAATAGTGCTTACTTATATGTCTTGAGAGAAATTAGAGACTCCCCCAATGCATAGTATAACATTGGCATTGAGTTTTTCACGAATTGAGAGCTAGAAAATGGGGTTTTGAGGGTGTTTTATGAGGGTCAACACCAAAAACCGGGAATGGTGTTCTTGAGGATGAGTTTTGAGTGTGGAAGATAATGAGAGAGACTATGAGAGACATGGGAGAATGACTTGATGGAACACATAAAGAGCCATACATGAAATGAGAGAACAATATCATATTATATATAAGTAGTTGAGTGGAAGAATGACTGAGATGTAAATATCATTTGGAAGACATGCTAGTTTGGGATCAATAATGTAAAAACCAATAATAGGTAGGTGAATACATAATTACTTCAAGTTTGGAAACATTACAAATTTACATAAAGTATTGGGGCAAGTATGCATTTAATACTAACAAACAAGTTGGCACAAACATTACATTAAAGAAAATATTTTCTTTAAAGTGTAGCATACTTAATAAAATATTAATATTAACACACAAATTTAGAAAATATAAATATCACTTAAAAACTAAATGTGCAACATAAATATGAGGGTTACTACAATAATCATTTCTCAAATTTTACCTCTAAGATGGTGCATTGTAGAGAAGGTCTGAAGAGGTGGAGTAAAAAGGAGTTCAATAACTCTTTTAATCTCATCAAGAAGTTGGAGAAGGATCTGTCTGTGGTTCAACAACAAGCTTGGAGTGCAGAGAACATGGCACATCAAAGACAACTCAAGATCCAGTTTGCTGAAGCATGGGACAAGGAAGAATCTTTTTGGAGAGAAAAATCCAGAATTCATATGTTATAGAAGGTGACAAAAACTCTAAATTTTTCTTTACTTCCACTTTGAGGAGAAGGAATATTAATAGGATCAACAAATTGAAAAATGATGTTGGGCTCTGGGTTGAGGACAAAGTAGAGATTCAACTTTTAGCAAAGAACTTCTTTGAAGACCTTTTTGCTTCTCATATTTATCAGAGAGATGAAACCATTCTCAGTAATTTTCAACCTTCTATATCTATTGAAGACAATGAAGCTGTGTGTCATTGCCCTACTGCTGAAGAAATTGAGACTATAGTGTTTTCTATTAATCCCAACAAAGCTCCTGGCTTTGATGGTTTCACAGGGGTATTCTTTCATTCACAATGGGATACTATTAAGGGGGAGTTTATAAAGGCTGTTTAACACTTTTTCTCATCTCATATTCTCCCTAAAAGCTTCAAAAAACAGTCATAGCTCTAATTCCCAAGGTGAAGGGTCCAGAGAAGATGTCTGACTTTAGACCTATAGCTCTTTGTAGTTTTATTTATAAGGTAATTGCTAAAATATTGGCTAATAGGCTCAAGAAATTTCTTCCTGATATTATTGCTAAAGAGCAATCTGCCTTTGTTTCTGGAAGAGCTATACAAGATAATGTGATAATCACTCAAGAGCTGCTGCACTTTATCAAGTCAAAGAATCAAGGCAAAACGGGAGTTCTTGCTCTAAAACTGGATTTGAAGAAGGCTTATGATAAAGTTGATTGGAATTTCTTGCTAGACATTCTTCAAAATTTGGGGTTTTGTTCCAAGTTCATCAGTCTTATAAGGCAGTGTGTGTGTACAGTTTCTTTGTCCATCAAGATAAATGGAGAGGTTGGCTCTTACTTTAATCCAAGGAGAGGCATTAGACAAGGGGTCCAATATCCCCTTAACGTTTTGTGTTGATCATGGAAGCTTTATCTAGAAGTCTCATTAAAGCTCAGATGGATGGCATTCTCCAAGGGGTTAAAATATGCAGAGGTGGTGCTGCAATCCACCACCTATTATTTGCGGATGATGCTATAATTTTCTTGAAGGCTTCAATAGAGGAAGTGCAAAGTTTTCTCAATCTGCTTCAAGCTTTTTGTAAAACTTCAGGTATGGAGATCAATTTTGAAAAATCAGGCATTTTCTTCTCTCCTAACACTGGTGTCAATATCAAAAATAGTATCTCTCAGTTGTGTGGCATTCCTGCTATGGATTGTAATTCCAAGTACTTGGGGTTTCCTACCTTTTGGGGAACATCTAGAGCTTTGTGTCTCAAATATATAATTGAGAGGGTGGAAGCCTGTTTACAAGGATGGAAGCTCTCTCTTCTTTCTTATGCAGGGAGGGAAGTTTTGTTAAAAGCAGTGGCAATGTCTATGCCATGTTATTTGATGAGTTGTTTGTTACTTCCTAATGATATTTGCTCAAAGATTATTAAGATTATGAGAAATTTTTGGTGGGGAGGAAGTACCTTAGATAGAAAAATGTGTTGGGTGATCTAAACTTCTATCGAAAAAATATTTTCTGACAAACAGTCACGTGTAAAAATGCTCATTTTACCAATTACCACTATGTCCAACTCTTTTTTCCACTTTGACTTTTATCATTATTTACTGGGTCACTTTGACCTGGTAATATGGATAGCAAAATGATGCAATTTTGATTTAACTGTGCCAAAAGCTGAAGGAGGGCTTGCTTTTAAAGACTTAAAGACTTTTAATGTTGCTATGTTGGCCAAGAACAGTTGGAGATTGATTCAGAATCCAGATTCTCTTTGTGCAAAATTTTAGAAAGCTAAGTATTTTCCTAATGGAACTTTCATTGATGCAAAATTGGGATCTGCCCCCTCTTGGATTTGGAAAAGCATAATTGCAGGCCTGGAAGTTATTAAAAAAGGAGCTGGGGGGAGAGTAGGTAATGGTTACTCTATTCAAGTGTTCTCTGATTGTTGGGTTCCTAGCTTACATGGGGGGGAAATTTTGAAAACTCCACTCAATCAGCATCTCTCCAGAGTTAATGAATTGATATGTGAAGATACAAGGAGTTGGAAGGTAAATCTTATTACTTGCTCTTTTGATACTAAGACTGTAGCAGCAATTCTGTCAACACCCCTGTCTATGAGTACCCAAGTAGATACTATTTACTGGCCTTTGTCAAATAATGGTGTCTATAGTGTTAAGACTGACAATAAAGTTGCCAAGCAGATGTTTGAAAATGCTGCTCTCTTGGGAAAAGCTGGTTATAATGAATACAAGAATCTCAAGAGTGCTTCTTCTTTTACTTTTCCTAAAGAATTCTGGGTTAGGTGTTGGAAGATGAAGCTCCCTCCTAAGATTAGAGTTTTTTGGTGGAGATTATTAAAGAAAGCTCTGGCTACTAAAAATAATTTGTTGCTTAGAGGATGTGGCTGGACAAATTCTTGTCCTATTTGCCAATCTACTTGTGAAGATGAATGGCATTTAATGTTGGGGTGTGGATGGACTCATCCAATTTGGTTGAAACTGGGACTTAATTTGAGTAGAAGTGACAGGGATGATAATTTCCAGAATTGGGCTCTTTCTTTGTGGAATCTGGATTCATACTTAAATCCTTCAATGGGGGTGATGGAGAAGTTGATATTAACTTGTTGGTTGATATGGAAGGAGAGAAATAATTTTGTGTTTAATGGGATTATGGTTAATCCTATCAGGGTGGTTCAAACTTTTGAAAATCTCTTCAACTGCTACTTTTTTCAGTTGGCAAAGAAAGCTAGCTCTGATCCTTATACTTCAGTTTCTTCTCATTCCTCAGTGGTTAAATGGCAATTGCCCCCTTCTGGGAAACTCAAATGTAATGTGGATGTAAGCTGGGATCACCAAAGCCTACACATGACTGCTGCTTGGATTGTTAGAAATGCAGAAGGAAAAATTGTTGATAGTGGGTGGAAGAAAGACTTTGCCTTATCTGCTTTAAATGCTGAGGCAAATGCAATGAAGGAAGCTGTGCTACAAAATGAAGACAGTTTGCAAAATATGATTTCTGAAAGTGATAACCGGAATTTGGTAAATATGTTGAAAGGAGCAGGAGAACCTTTCTGGGAAATTCACAATGAGGTGAAGGATATTCTTCAAGTCAGTAGTGGGCTTCATCTGGATCTAAGATGGATTAGAAGACAAGCTAATGGAGTGGCGGATTTTCTAGCTAGACAGATTCATAATAGTGTCTCTGATGGTAGTGAATTTTTACTTTGTTTAGAGTTTCAGAAAATTTTGTTAGTAGATGGTTGTACTCTCTCCTTTGGTTAATGAAATTTTGTTGGACAAAAAAAAAATAATAATTTTTATTTTTTAAATCCTGCTTCTACTTTATTTATTAGAGGGCTAGATCAGAAGCCCAAATGAATCTAAAAAAATCCCAAATATTGTACAAATTGCTGGGGCATATTACATCCCAAATGTTACTCCACAGCCTAGCAAGTGCCTTATTCCTCTGTGTATTCACGGCTCGGCTGCTATTGTTGATGAGCTCCATCATTAGGGCCCTATGGATTTGCAGAGTGGCTAATAATGCTTGAACAACTGTGGTTGCAGGATTAGCAGCTGTTGAATCCCATGTAAAGATCATTCGGTCGATTCTCTTTTATACAAGTGTCAGCAACACTGGTGAGCAAGATTTTACACAAACAACTCAAAAAATTAATTTATTACAATTTGACCCGTATAAAAGTTGCAAGGTGTTACATGAAGCCCCTACATGATGTTTTGGGTTCGAACCCGACTAGATGTATGATCTGATTTAATTATAAAAATAAAAAATAAAAAGAATGTGTAGTTCTAGCGATTGTATCACTTGTCTAACATGTGAAACGCCAATAAGCTACATTAGTGTTTGCTAAGAGAAATTCCAGCAACCTTGCACACTCGATGGAATATTTCAGGCGATCACTTGAGGTTCACAAACTGCTAATGCTTGAACAACTGTGGTTGCATGATTAGCAGCTGTTGAATCCCATGTAAAGATCATTCGACTGATTCTCTTTTGTACAAGTGTCAGCAACACTGGTGAGCAAGGTTTTACACAAACAACTCAAAAAATTAATTTATTACAATTTGACCCTTATAAAAGTTGCAAGGTGTTACATGAAGCCCCTACATGATGTTCTGGGTTCTAACCCGACTAGAAGTATGATATGATTTAATTATAAAAAAAATAAAAAAATAAGAAGAATGTGTAGTTCTAGCGATTGTATCACTTGTCTAACATGTGAAACGCCAACAAGCTACATTAGTGTTTGCTAAGAGAAATTCCAACAACCTTGCGCACTCGATGGAATATTTCAGGCGATCAGTTGAGGTTGATAAACTGCTAATGCTTGAACAACTGTGGTTGCAGGATTAGCAGCTGCTGAATCCCATGTAAAGATCATTCAACCGATTCTCTTTTGTACAAGTGTCAGCAACACTGGTGAGCAATGTCTTACACAAAAAACTCAAAAAATTAATTTATTACAATTTGACCCGTATAAAAGTTGCAAGGTGTTACATGAAGCCCTTACATGATGTTCTGGGTTCGAACCCGACTAGATGTATGATCTGATTTAATTATAAAATAAAAATAATAAAAAATAAGAAGAATCTGTAGTTCTAGCGATTGTATCACTTGTCTAATATGTGAAACGCCAACAAGCTACATTAGTGTTTGCTAAGAGAAATTCCAACAACCTTGCACACTCGATGGAATATTTCAGGCGATCAGTTGAGGTTTAAACTGCTAATGCTTGAACAACTGTGGTTGCAGGATTAGCAGCTGCTGAATCCCATGTAAAGATCATTCGACCGATTTTCTTTTGTACAAGTGTCAGCAACACTGGTGAGCAAGGTTTTACACAAACAACCCAAAAAATTAATTTATTACAATTTGACCCTTATAAAAGTTGCAAGGTGTTACATGAAGCCCCTACATGATGTTCTGGGTTCGAACCCGACTAGATGTATGATCTGATTTAATTATAAAAAAAAGAAAGAAGAAGAATAATGTGTAGTTCTAGCGATTGTATCACTTGTCTAACATGTGAAACGCCAACAAGCTACATTAGTGTTTGCTAAGAGAAATTCCAACAACCTTGCACACTCGATGGAATATTTCAGGCGATCAGTTGAGGTTGATAAACTGTATGCTTGAACAACTGTGGTTGCAGGATTAGCTGCAACTGCAGCTGATTCCCATGTAAAGATCATTCGACCGATTCTCTTTTGTACAAGTGTCAGCAACACTGGTGAGCAAGGTTTTACACAAACAACTCAAAAAATCAATTTATTACAATTTGACCCTTATAAAAGTTGCAAGGTGTTACATGAAGCCCCTACATGATGTTCTGAGTTCGAACCCGACTAGATGTATGATCTGGTTTAATTATAAAAAAAAAGAATGTGTAGTTCTAGCGATTGTATCACTTGTCTAACATGTAAGACTCCAACAAGCTACATTAGTGTTTGCTAAGAGAAATTCCAACAACCTTGCACACTCGATGAAATATTTCAGGAGATCAGTTGAGGTTGATGTAGAATGAGTCATTGAATTTCCCAGTTGGATAGAAGAGATAGTGATATCTGACAAAAAATGTAATTTCCCAGTTTCCCTATTAGAGGTTCTTTCAATATGATGTTTCTCAAATGATAAACTGCACCGGTGGTACTCATAGTTTGGTTTTTGTGTGAATTTTGTACCTATATTTTAATTGTAGCATTGATGGTGCTCACACTTTCAATTTGTAGCAACCGCAGTACCCACTGTTAACTTTCCATCCGTATATTGGATGGAAAACATGTAAAAGACTAGTGCGTCCCTAATTATCACCCCTACAATTTTGTAAAAAGTTTTTATAGAATATTGAATTGATTAATTTATTTATTTATTTATTTACTATTTTTAGGAATTTTTTTATTTACTTATATATATATTTGTATATGTAAAAAATTACTTGTCATTATAATAATTATAAATTTAATTATTTTTACTCGCAAGCCTAATTTTAGACAATTTCAAATATATTAAATATAATAATTTTCTTGTCATAATAATAATTAATAAATTTATAATAACATTTTTTATCGAACGGAATATTTATCGAGATAACTTGTATTTTGTAGTACCCAAAAAACTCTAAGAAATTCATTGCCTTCATTCGGCATGTTCTATCTAAAATGAAAAGTTTTGAAACATTTCTTGCACTTGCGGTGTAAAAAGTTAATGACAACACAAAGATGATGAAATTAGTAGAAATCAAAAAAAGTTTGGAGCCACCATGGGAGAAGTTCGGGTGAAAGAGAGTAAAAATAGGGGAACTTAAAGATGTGTGGAGGAAGTGGGAATAAGTTACAAAAGTGGTAGGTGAGATCTAAGAGCTGTGGCTGATTTGATCTAAAGGCCTAAAAGACATAAGTCAAACCATGTTTTTTTATAGAATAGATAAGTAATATTTAAAGTTTTTTTTTTTTTTTTTTTTTTTTTTTTTTTTTTTTTTTAATTTGTAGTTAAAATTTATAATTTTATAAAAATTTAGGGTAAAAATGAAGGGCAAGTTTGTCTTTTTACACATTTCATCCAACATATAGATGAATAGTTAATGGATAGTACTAACGTTGCAACAAATTAAAAATATGTGTACGGTGGATGTATCAATTGAAACTACAGGTAATGAGTTCATGCAAAAAATCCTAATTACCAGTCTGTCCCAGCTCTTTCTTCTCAATTTGACTTTTGTCACTATTCACTGGGTCACTTTGACCCGGTGATTTGAATAGCAAACCGATGTAATTTTTTGATAATTTTTTCATGGTGCTGTAGAGTAAATGGTGCTCTTAATATGGTGAAAAAATTATCAAAAAATCGTATTAGTTTGCTATCCAAATCACCGGTCAAAGTGACCCAGATTCGAGTCAAAAAAGTCAGATGGAAGGAAAGAGCTGGGACGGACTGATATACTAAAAGTATGTGTACGTTGGATGTTCCAACTACACGTAGAATATGATGTAATTTCAAAAAAAGAGAGAATGTGTGGTTCTAGGGATTGTACCACTTGTTTAACATGTGAAACTTTAAAGGGTAATTTTCACTTACACCCCCTTAGAATTGGTTGATCTTGACTTACACTCCTTCTAGTTTGAAAAACGTCACTTATACCCCTTATTACTATCAAATATGTTGTCACTTACACCCCTTCCGTGCATTAACTCTGCTACTTGGTAGACTAATTTTTTAAATTTAGTTACTTTGGACATATTTATCCTTACAGAGGCTGCAAAGGCTAATCCATCCGCAATTTCGTAAGCTTCCCCTCAAATTAGTCAGCTTTTGCTTATAGTAGTTGCAAATGTTCATAAAAACATACGAAACTTGTGATAGAATACAAAATTTTGCACATGTTCATAAATACATCAGAGTGAATTGGCCTTTGCAGCATGTGCACGGGTAAATTTGTCTGAAAAAATTAAATTTGCGAATCTAACCTGCAACTTGCAGAGCAAATACAAAGAGGGAGTGTAAGTGACAACATGTTTAGTAGTCATAACGGGTGTACGTAAAATTTTCCAAACTAGAAGGCATGTAAGTGAAGACCAACCAAAACTGAGGGCGTGTATGTGAATTTTACCCAACTTTAAATCAGTATCTTATCGGTTCCATGGTTGGTCCGAATTTCAACATTTTTGTTGGATACGAGTCTGTCCCAGCTCTTTCTTCCTATTTTGATTTTTGTCACTATTTACTGCACTTTGACCTGATGAATTGAATAGTGAACCGATGTAATTTTTTGATAATTTTTTCATGGTGCATTAGAGTAAAAGGTGCTTTATAATATGGTGAAAAAATTATCATAAGATCGTATTATTTTGCTATCAAAATTACCCGGTCAAAGTGACTCGAGTCAAAAAAAAAAAAAAAAAATCAGATGGGAAGAAAGAGTTGGGACGGACGGGTACCTGTAAACCCGACTAATATGACACGACAACCATGTGAGACTCAACCCCGGACGAAGAACTCACTCCTCCTCCATGAGACCCTAACCTTTTGGTGTCCTCTACGATTTCACCACTCACAGATCCCAATGTCGAAAATTAATTATCACTCTCATGACTTAACGCAACCCACAGACGACCCCCTATTAAATCGCCAATCTCTCCGCTGTTTCAAAACTGCGGAAAAACGAAATGAAGGGAGTCAAAGGAGCGAAGAGGCCGATCCACGCCGTGGCGACCTGGCTGCGACGCCAACCGTCACCGGTGAAGGCGTTTCTGGCGCTTATAACTGCTGTTTCGGCTCTGGTGTTCCTCTGGTTGGTCGTCGAAGACCACGACAACCTCTTCGTGGCTGCTGAGTCGGTTCACGCGCTTGGACTCGCTGTCCTTACGTATAAGCTCGCTAGTGAGAAGACTTGCGCTGGTAATTGCCACTCGGTTTCTCTAGTTTACTCTACTCCGTCTTCTCTAATCTGAACCGCAAATTTTGATTTCTACTATCTGCCCGCCTCTTCTCTTTTGTTTTCATTTGTCTTTTTTAACTCGTATCTATGTCACTTTGACTGGGTGATTTCTATAGCAAAATAATATTATTTTTTTATAATTTTTTCACTGTATTATAGAGCAATTTGACACTACAACACCATGAAAAAATTATCAAAAAATTACATTGGTTTGCTATTCAAATTACTAGGTCAAAGTGACTCAGTAAAACAAAATTCAAATTGGGAACAAAGAGGAGAGATTGACTGGTTAGATCAAATGTGAAATTTGATTGTGCTGCATTAGTCATGTTTCTGTCTCTGTTGAATTTGAAGACTATGAGTTCAAAGTTCATTTTCTTTTCAGATCTCCAATAGCTCATCTATATAGCGGTTATCTTTACAATATGAATAAGTTGAGAAAAATGTTACCTCCAATAAACTCCCTACTCCGCTATTTATTTTAGCGGATAGTTATTCCACTCATTATATTTGAAGAGCCGGATCAATAACTTCATACTTTCTTTAACCATGTTCTTAGCGGTTATGTCCTAAATTCCTTAAAATTCTCTTGCAGGAAATATTGAGAATGTGCCACGTGTTATTTAGCTAAGCATTTAACTAACACTATTGGAGCACTTACTAAAAATTTACGATTCTAAAATAAAAATGTTTGATTTTCATCAAATTATAAATAACTTTAGCTACTACTACTGGAGAAAGGAGATTAAATGAATAAGTATAGTGATTCATTTCTGCTTTATCTGGTTCGATCATTGTGTTTTAAGTATTGAATTCAAAAAGCAACTCAGGTGAATTGCTCTCCTACTAGTGAAAAGGTTTTCTCATTGACGTTTGGATTTGTTTTTAGGTAAGAATACGTGAAAGTGAAAGTTCGTGAAATAGTATGAGAAAACATAAATCAAACTTTCTATTTAGCCAAAAAGTGGTGAGAAAAGAAAATCGAATAGAGTCAATATTTTCGTTGTAACATAATTATCCATCAAAATATAAAAAAATTGCCTTATCATAATGTTAGTCAAGGTTATTTTTGTAAGATCATTTAAAATATTAAATTTTTCTGTCCATTAATATGTTAAACCAAATATGAGAGATGAGAAAGTATAATCTGTTCTTATCATTTCTTAGTCAAGTAATCGTTTCTTATTATTTCTTTTTGCACATAAATTAAGTTTCCTTATCATTTCTTTACCCACATGATTCCCTAACATAGTGTTAAGCCAGCCAGGCTGCCCGTCATTTTGAAGTGGTTTGCTAGTTTTTGCTCCCTCCATCCACAAATTAGAGTCAAGATTGACTTTGACACGCACTTAAGGAGGCCGTTTGACTTATAAAACAAGAAATTACTCTTAACTTATCAATCTTTTCATAATGTTGTAGCAGACAAACTATTACATTATGAAAAGATTAACAAATTATTGTGTTGTTTTACAAGTGAAATCGCTTCCTTAAAGTTCGTACAAAAGTAAAACACTACTTTAATTTGGAGATGGAGGGAGTAATAATCTACAGTATTGGGATTCGCAGTTCTTAGCGAACCAAAAGTAATTGAATCGAATAGTTTTAAACTAAACAGTATATCTCTGTGCGAGTTTATTTATATTTCCACGCCATAAGGTTTGACTTGAAGAAAGTACTTTGAAGAATACAGATTGAATTTTTCTTAAAGGATGAAATGGATTACTTGTTGAGTAGCGGTGCATTTGCGGTTATTCGTTTTCCTTTCTGATGCTGCTTCCTCGTTTTGCAGGACTTTCACTGAAATCACAGATACTGACAGCTTTGTTTCTAGCTGTTAGGCTCTATTGCAGCTTTGTTATGGAATATGATATCCATACTCTGCTTGATTTAGCTACTTTCCTCACAACCCTTTGGGTTATGTACATGATCGGTTTTCAATTGAAGTCCAGTTACATGGAAGACAAAGACAACTTGCCGGTGTATTATGTGGTAAAGTCTTAATATTGTTTATCCATTATATGTATTTCTTGTTTCCACATTACGTTTGGTCTTCTATCTGATTTTACTTGCTATTTATATCGTATTTCAGTTTAATGATTTTCTACTTCTTGTGATTCTGCTATAGGTCATACCATGTGCCATCTTATCAATTCTTATTCACCCAACTACTCCGCACCATGTTTTCAACCGGATAAGCTGGGCGCTTTGCGTGTATTTGGAAGCTGTTTCCATACTACCTCAATTACGTATCATGCAGAATGCCAAGGTAACCTAAGAGAAGAAGATTGTAAATACTGTTACAAGAACATTTAATTGTTTATGTCGTCATTCAGGAATCAAGCTTTACATGATAACCAACATTTTTACAAATGCATTTCCGATACTCTGATATATCCCTTTGAGTTTATCATTTTGTGGTCGATATGACTGATACAACTCGGTGGAGGACATGGAATTTGTATCTTGCTTAGTAGCATACTCAACACTGCAGTTGGTCCTTTCTTGGGCTTGAATTAGTCGATTAAGTAGTCTGTTTTATGTTTTGATTTTATTTCTAATTATTTGTATAATATGTGCAGATTGTTGAACCATTTACAGCACATTATGTCTTTGCACTTGGCGTAGCAAGGTTCTTGAGTTGTGCGCACTGGGTCCTCCAGGTATGAGCATTTTTTGAAGAGCCACTATTTGATGACTTGGCTTAAAGGAAAACTCAATTATGTTCCTGTATTTGACTATATTTATGTGGTTGAGTCACCTTCACTGGTAGGAGTTAATTGTGGAACTGAAACTTTCTGGTAGTTACTAGTACTTTCTTGGATAATCGTGTGCTACACTTCTGCCAAAGTGCCAGGTGGTGTAAATTAAAACCTGAAAAAGTATGTCACTGTACTTCATATACGAAGATGAAAATCATATCTTGCAGAGTTTCTATACGACTTATCCTGTAGAGGCTGTTCTCATTGGATTCTTGTTATATAACTCAACTCTAAAGTTAATATAGATCCAATTTTCCTCTTCATAACTTAAGCAAATTGTCCAAGAAATGTTGTATGCCGAATGAATTGAACCTGGCCAAATGACCAAGGACTTGAATAATTGCACTAAATATTGTTTAGTACTAAAGCCCTACTTCAATATTTGTTGAATTTCTTGACTTCTAAGTTGCTTTTGCAGGTATGCTAATCTTTTTGTATCATTCCAAATTTTAACAATTGATTTAATTCTGGGACTTACAAAACAATTCGTACGAATGAATTAATTATGTGTTCTATGAACATCAGGTCTAAGTTACGTGCAACATAAAGATCTATCAACATGATGGTTTATTTCAGACTTGCCGTTGTTGGCTTCTTGTTGGTTCTTCTGTGCATGCTATTTTTGTAATACCTGATATAGATCTGCTTGCTTATTCATCATAAATGACGACTTAAGATTTACTTGTTCTGTGAAGGTTTGGGACACTCAAGGCCGATTACTGATAGCAATGGGCTCTGGGTTATGGCCTTCCATGGTTCTGCTTTCTGAAATTGTCCAAACATTTATTTTGGCCGACTTCTGCTATTACTATGTTAAAAGGTTGGCTCAACCTTCAGAGATATATTTTTTCTTTTTTCTTTTTTTAATTTAAAATTTATTGACAAGAAATGTGAACATTTTTCTGGATTTTGCAGCCTCCTTGGTGGACAAACCGTGCTGCGCCTGCCTTCTGGCGTAGTGTGAGTTCAGCATTTACGTCCCTCCAGAATGAATTGTGTGTGAGGGTAAATACTTGACCGGTCAGAACTTCTACACCATCTAACTTATCTTGGTTCAGTGATGTTATCTTTACTATAAGATGTCCCTAGAGCCATGGCATTCGTGGCGATAACAAGGAAATTGATCATCAGGAACTCACATTTTTCAGTATGTAATTTTTGGTTTTGCTCTATTTAAGGAAAAAACAGAATACGATATATTCCTCTATAGAATTGGTTTCCAAATTTATCTTTACTGATACTTCTTTTCTCCTTTCCCATAATTATGCCCTTCTAATTGCACTAAAATTGGTGGATGTTTGCTTAGTTTTTAAACAGCCTGCAGGCTAAGGGGACTATATCACTGGTACTGTCTCACTGGTTCTACTTCACTGGTCCTACCATTCAATCAATGGCTAAAGTCATTATATTAAAGTATGTCGCTATTATAATCAGGGTCGATTACATATGACCCACTTCTAATATACAGTAATGATATATGTACCCATTTCATTTTTCATTTTGCATTTTGTAAATTACCCACCTTGGTTGTTGATTGCAATTGGGGTGGATTTTGTGTAAAAGATTTAACATGTCAAGGGTAAAATTGACGAAGAAAAGAAAGAAAAAGAACTAAAGAAATTAAAAATGAATAAAACGCTAACGGGTGAAGGGAGGAAGATTTGAAGGGTTTTTTTTTTTTTTTTGTGTGTGTGTGTGTGTGTGTGTGTGTGTGTGTGTGTGTGTGTGTGTGTGTGTGTGTGTGTGTGTGTGTGTGTGTGTGTGTGTGTTTACAAGGTAAGTACTCTATTCTATAATACACTACTTGGGCGCGGCTCAAACTCGAGACCTCAATGAACTACCTCAAAGGCCCTAACCACTGGGCTGACCGGCAAGTTCGAAGAAGATTTAAAGTTGAAATGCATGAGTTGATATTGAGAGTCTCATCCCTCTCAATCTTTTCTCTTCCTCCCTCTCTCTCGTTCTCTATCGCGCTCCCCTCAAACTGGTCTGTCTTCTCTCTCAATCTTGGGTAGTGTTCGAATGGGGGGTTGGATGAGTTCAAGGAGACGAAAGATTGAAATAAGGATCGAAAAGGTTGAAGAAAGAGGGGAAGGAGATCAATTTTTCTTTGATCTGCCTCTCTCTCACTCACCAATCTTCTCCCTATCGCTCATTTTCATTTCTCTATCTCTCTCTATCTCTTTCTCTGAGCAATGTGTTTATGGGTTTCATAGGGTTTGGGGGGTCGGGGCTTCGAGCTATGATAGAAGGAGAAAGGAGAATGGGATTAATCTCTTCCTCTGCTCTCGATCTTTGTCAATCTCATGCAATCTCTCTTCTTGCTAATTGGTTCAACGCCGTCAATGGTGTTTCCTTGCTGAGGAAGCTCGCGGGTTTATAGAAAACAGATTTTCTTATTGTTTTGTTGTTTTTGTTTCTCTTTCTTTTAAGAGTAGTGCAGAACTTTTGTTTTAAATCTGGCAATTGGGAAGAAAAAGAAGAAAAGAAAACCGCTGGAACTTTTATTTTGGTGCTGGATTCTGGGTGTGCAGTGGTGGTGGTTGCTCTTCATGTACATTTTTATTAATTGGACAATTTTACCCCTCAAAAATCGTCAACTAACGAAATTTTGGGGTTAAAAAAAACTAAATTATTGATTGCGAGCAATCAACAAAATGGGACGGTTATAAGTAGGTTACGAAACTGGAGATCGTTACCCCATTGGGTCATTGGGTGGCAAGTAATTGACCCTTGTAACTACTAGGGCCATTAATGCACAATCAAGGTTTTTGTATTTGTTGGCATGTTGTTCTGATTTCCTTTTGTCAGTTCATCACATTGGATGCTCAGGCACTCTAGTTCAAGGTCACTTCTGGTCTCTGGTTTAGAGATCAAAATTTCACGGACTTCTTATGATGTAGTATACTTTTATTAGCGAAAACCAAGCCCAAGCACTCTAGTTCAAGGTCACTTATGGTCTCTGGTTTAGAGATCAAAATTTCACTTGTCTTTTTATGATGAAGTCTACTTTTATTAGCGAAAACCAAGCCCAAGCACTCTAGTTCAAGGTTACTTTTGGTCTCTTGGTTTTGAGATCAAAATTTCACGGTCTTTCTATGATGAAGTCTACTTTTATTAGCGAAAACAAAGCCCAGAATAATCTTTGGGATGGACCTGAATCACCTCCTCGAGAAGTGAGCCCAAATTACAATCCCAATCCCAATTCTTTGTTCTGGCCGTATTGGTGATCTGCAGATCAAAGAGAAAGAGAAAGAGAAAGAACAATGTTTATAATCTTGTAACCATTTTAAGCCCAGAACTCTGTTGATCAATATCTAATTGCTGAAGCTTTATTGCTGCAAGCCTTTATAACATCAGCGCAATCAGTCTTTAAAGATGAATTTTGAGGCTTCTAGTTTTAAACAGCTTTCCACACCCAAATCCACAGCCTGGAACTCAGCTTCAGCAGTGTCTTCAACCATATTTGTTTTTGGTGCTGGCAAGGACACATGTAACCCTTTCATTTTTTATCACAATAGCCATACCATCACAATTAACTTTCAGAACTTCTTCAGGGGGGGGGGGGGGGGGGGGGGACTACTGGGTTGGGAATCACATACTGAGTAGAGGACATATCTCAAGCAGAACAATACTCATTACCAACATAACTAATGTAGTCTTCTTTGACTTGCAGAAGCAATTCGTTCACATAACCACTGACATTCTTGACCTCCAAGTTGCTAGTCTAGATATCATTTCTTTCTTTCCACACACGGTTAGAGCCACAAGAGTTATGGCATTGTAGCCATAACTCTTTTTCTAAAAGAAGACATTGTAGTCTTTTTCTATAAGAACTTTTTCATGTCCCCATAACCATATTATCCACTGTGTCATATTCAAATTTGGGAATCGATCAGTTCTCGAACCAGGAAGTTCAAACCACAGTAGTCTTGAGACACGCATTTAAAGAAAATATGGGCAGTAGACTCAAAATTAGATTTGCAGAAGTCGCAATACTCATTAATAGCAATGCATCTCTTTGCTAGGTTTTGGGTTGCACATGCCCTCCTGAGAATAATCTTTAACTTGTGCATTTTGACTTCCAAAATCTGCTCCATTCGCAACCACTTTCTCTTCTTTTACATTGAGTTTAAATGTGGAAAGCTGTTTGGTTGACACTGATCCTGATTTCTCAAACCTCCAAATCCACCTGTCCTCACTCTGTTTGAGAGGAAGCTTGATATTTTAGTAACATCACCATCTTCTTCATCAAACCAGAGGTCAATCTCATTGACCCACCCATGATTTTGCCAATAAATCAGATCAACCGACCTCTTTGACACACACACACACACGCCCTAACATGAACATTGTTATATAATCTGTCAAGGAGAGGAAACAAACCAACATAGTACAAGAACATAAAAAATAATTTCTCATTTGACAAAAGGCTGAGCTTAAAAGACAAAAAATACCTCTCAACTGGGGAAGGACATGGGTAGAGAGATACCCTTATTCACAAGAAGGGGAGGGAAAGGAGAGGGGGAGAGAGACACCCCAGTACAGAAGAAGGGCAGAGACAGAGAGAGAGCGACTATGTTTGTAGTTGCTGCTGTGTTCCTTTGGTTCTCTCTCGCAGACCCTAAATCGCTGTCTTCTCTTTCTCCGACGGACGCATAGGCATAGGCATACTCATACTCATACTCATACTCATACTCATACTCCAGATATCGCATGCATTCCATTACTCTCTCTTGTATGTATGAATCTACCAACATAGCTTTCCAAGGCGTCTGGTACATCCTTCCTTCAAGTTGGTGTCTGGACCATCCGTCCTTCAAGCCACTAGGTTGTTGACAAAATTACAGGTATGATGCTCTTATCAGATCTTGCATACATAAATAAGCATTACTTGGCGGAATTGACCCCAAGAACATATTTGTGAGATCTCTTACACTAAAATTGAATTATCAAAACAAGTCAGAAAAACTTATGAATTTGATTGCAAACTGAATGTAAGAAACAGATAACTACTTTCTTGTCAACAGATTAGAACACACGGATGGAGCAAGTAAAATTAAGGCTTCAATGAACCTCCCCACCCTCCACAGCTTCCATAGCTTCCACCACCAAATTAAGTAGCCTCTACAAGTCAAATAAAGTACGTAGCACCATAACATACATAAGGAGATATAACAGATACGGCATTTCTTTTAATCATGACAGAGCACTCGAGAAGGCATACAACTTTTCAACCTCCGCAGCCACCTCCACACCCTCCACCACCGCAGCCACCTCCACAGCCGCCACCATCACCACCATCTCCCCCACCATCACCGCCACCTCCTTCACCACAACCCGAGCTACCTTCAACGGCTGCTGTGGCAGTAGCAACAGCTATAGCAGCACCTGCGCCACCTAGAATAACCATCCCACCGTCTTTATTGCCAGTATTTTTGGCCTTCTCCCCTCTTTCAATATCAGGAATATACCTTGGAAATATGGCATTTTCCCTCCGGTTTTTGCAATCTATACAACACAAAGCAATCAGGCAAACAACCACCACCCCGCCGAACACAATGTATCCTATCATATTTATGTATCTATTACTTTAGATACGGAACTGCCGTGGAGCACTCTTTTTATAACAGATTCCTCATTAACTTGAAAAACAAGTTTCTAAGCCTAGAAATTGGGATGAAGTTTCATGTCATTGATCTTTCCAATATCAGGAGAGGCGAAGAGCCGAAGACTTTTTATCATTTGACATGGGCAGTTGCTTTCTTGTCAACCCAACTCAAAATGCTAAAATGTAGAAAATGTCAAAACAAATCTGTAATAGATATATGAGAACAAGTAATAAATCTCTTAGAGGCTAGCACATAGGTAGAGAAATAAACTTGAAAAATCTGTAATAGATATATGAGGACAAGTATTAAATCTCTTAGAGGTAAGCACATAGGTAAATAAACTTGAAGTTTGATAATTCTTTTGAATAATCTGTCACGAGAAATCGTCCAACATGAAGAGAGGGCTGTGGAAAAATTCATGTCATATCAGTAACAACTGGTCTAAACGGAAGAAGTGCCGTAAGCTTAAAGTGTAACTCTTGGGACGGTCAAAGTGTAACTCTTTGAAGGGTTATGGATAAATTAAGTCTTTGTAATAAGTTTAAAGTGCAACTTTGTGCAATTTTAGTTTAATAACCTTCTCACGCTTTTGCAAGTACTTCCCAAATTTTCCATGCTTTAGATATCCTTTCTGAGGATCATATTTACCATCAAAAGTTTAGTGATTAATTTTGTCTTTCTCACTATTATATCACAGCTAGGCGTTACCCCGTGCCCACTCAATTGAATATAGGCTTCAACAAATGGAGTTAAGTAACTTGTATAAATATGACATATGTAAGGGAAACATGATTTATAATTTCACGAAAATGGTTCAATATAATCGAAGTAGTTATTTCCGAAAATCACTACAATCAAACTCCGTTTCTTTCTTTTTCTCTTTTTTCTTGCCAATGAGTGAGTCTTGAATTTTGTAATAAATATACTTCAAGTTCTCCGTTTAGAATTGTTCGTAACTGAAACTATATCAGGATCCATTAATCTTAAGAAACACGTCTAACCCAAAATTAATCGAGATGAAGGTTGAGAGAAAATTACCATGGAATAATTAGTAAAACACATTTCTCATAAAACAACTAAACAAAAAAAACTTATAAATTTATTTATTCAAATTTCAAATTTAAAAATGAGACCACGATTCATTTTATTAAAGGTTAAAACTATGTAATATGCATAACTAAGAATTCGTGGAAGTAATATTTCTTTTAAAAGAATAAGAAGTTTTACCACTGAAGTTCATATACCAATATTATTTATTACGATATTATAATGTATAGTTTACACTTTACATTATCACGATTCATGGTATTGAAGGTTAAAATTATGTAATATGCATAACTAAAAATTACTGAAAGTGCAATTTTTTACAAAGAATAAGAGCATTTACTTCAGCAATTCATATACCTATATTATTTATGGAATCTATTATGATTATAATGTATAGTTTAGATCAATAAAAAAAATTATGCTCGTGTCATAAAATTGAGCAATCTTAAGAGAATTGCCTAAAACAAAATTAACCGAGATGAAAGTTAAGAAAATTACCATAGACTTATTAGTGAGACATATTTCTTAAAAAAACACTAATGTCATCAACTTACATGTAGATACACTAACTTAAAAACTTTTACGGTACTGTGTATAGAGAAAGATGGGAGATGGATCCGTGCGTGTATATGTCACATATTAGAACAACCAACGATACACAAAGACAAAGACAAGAGAGAGTAAGAGAGTAAGTAGGTAAGGTAAGAGTAAGCCAAGTCTTTTATATGAGTGAGAGACAATAAGCAAGAGGGGTGATGATCCAAAAGATCCGAACCTCTACCATAAGATGACCTTCCTATATATACTAGTCTTAGGACAATCGTTACGAGTAGTTATATAATCGTGTGTGGCGGTTATACAACTGCCTCACACGTGTAACCGTCGACCGTGTATATAGGCTTGTGTATCGCAAGTCTCTCATATAAATGGCAAGCGCTGCACGCAAGAATATTCATATCTGGCGCACAACAAGCCTTACTCTAACATCCAAGCCTCTTAAACCCTTAGCTCCCGTATGTATAAAGAATATGCATGGGGAACCCTGTCTCACAACCCCCGTATCGATACACGACTATATAATGATTGTTATATAGTGCTTATGGAGTAGTCATGTGTCTTACCTTAGAATGTCACATGGAAAATAGTTGGCACATATGAATTACCCTATCTACATTAGCCCCCTTTTGCGTGTGAATCCCACGTGTGTAAGATTTGAAGCGCAAAACTTTAGGCAGTGCGTGTAACACACCTTCTCCATTTATAATATTCTATGAAAAGCATAGCCCCCTATCATTTATCATTGCCCAGGTTTCCGTAGGGTCGTGCTATAGCTGTTAATAGGGCTATTCATGACGTGGGTAAAACCCACATTCACACGATTTTGACAGTTATCGAGGAAGTGAACGAACTGAAGAGTCAAGCAACTTAAGAGACACCATAAAGAGTCACTTCGTCATTCTTTCGCCGATGTTGAACTGCTACATCAGAGCTCTTTGCTGAATCCAGGTTAGTTAATCATAAAGCTAGCAGTTTTTCTCCATTTCTCCTCATCTCAAGTTCTTCTTTCTTATTTCTCATATATTCTTTACATAAATCTACAAGGAAAATAACAAAGGCTTGGAAAAAAAAAGCATCAAACGATTAAGATGATTTAGATTTACCAGATCTTCCAAAGGAGTTCTAGCGCAAAGCTCCTTATCTTGATGGTGAAGATTTTTATCACACTACAGTTTAAGCCTGAGAGAGACAATCTTCTGTTGACGCCAATTCTAGCAATAGATGATTGGGATCTTGTCAATATGGATGAAATTCAAAGATTGGGTCTTGAAGTTGGTTTAGATTCGTATACGGAACTCAGTCATCAAACTTTTGTTACATAATTGGACTTGATGGAAGAGTGGATTGATTACATTTTGACTTACTACGAACCTCTCTTAACTCAAGCAGGTATCTATAATTCTATTCACGCTACCAAGGGGTTAAACATCAAATTAAATCTAGACATGCTGATGAATCTATTTTAAAGGTACTCAAAGAAAACTCATAGTTTTCATTTTGCGTCTTTCGAATCTGGCCCTACTCTTGAAGATGCACAAATGTCGTTCGATCTTCCTCCAGTGGGACTTGTAGACCCTCTATCTACATTAAATAGTTCGCAGGAGATTGCACTCTTTTATCAAATGGTTGAATGCATCCGAGAAGTAAAGAAAATCGCAACAAGGTGGACTTGAAGTACACCCGAAGAGAATTATCAATGGATGGAGTCAAGCACGAAAAACGTATGGTCTAGATGGGCTATTATTTCTTCCGAGACTACGCTAACGCCAAAAATGCAGCAGAACTCAAGAAGAAAAATTCTAATGTATAACCTTTCTTAAGTGGAAAAGGACATCCATATACTTTGTGTGATTTTCTGTGAGTTTGGTTATCTCGATATCTGATTGATGGTAACCCTCATGATGGAGTTTACTGTGTTGTTCTCGTCCTTGCAATTCGATTATCACTTGGTCATAATGTCGCATTAGGACCCTTGGTTTTAGGCTCATTGTATTACTGACCAGATCAAGCGATGGTCGCTTCTGAAAAATCTTGTGGTAGACTGGATGTTTTGACTTATGCCGACGTAGCTTTTCTGACAATGTGGGTCTTTGAAAGATGACCCAGTTATGCTCCTATTCCTACAAGAGTTAAGCTATGGAATGCTCCGAAGGAAGCTAGAAGTCTTCTTTGTCGAAGAGCATGGCGTTGCTACAATACTCAAGGCGTTCAGTGTATTTGGAGTTTAGTATGCGATGATGAAAGTGAATTCGAGTTCAGGCCTTATGTAAAAACTCTTGCTGACATAGTGTCGAACGAAGACATGTACCATGTGGCAAGCAAAATCATCAGTAAGGATGAATTTTCTAAAGGGCCAAAATGCTTTCGTCATTTCTTGAGTTGGTGTGCTCGATGATCGTTTCCAGCACTTTTGCTGATGAGACTAAAAGCTATGATCTCATAACCGTTGATTTTGATCCAACTCGAGTATGTAGCCAACCGGGCTTTGATGCTAAGGCTCTTTCTTTCTGGCCAAGTTCCATTAAGCAATATTGTTACAACACATTTTTGAATGGTGAATGCGACTCCCATCTTATTGCTCTTGTTCCTTTTACTCAGCCTTCAGGACATTGAAAAGGATAAGTGACATCCAGTTGGGCAAATTACTGGAATGCGCAGTTCTAAAAAATTGTCAAAAACTATCCAGGCACGACCTAGCAAGGCTCCAGTGATTCGTAAGGGCATTTTTCCTTTCAGATCAACATGTTGTATGAAACCGTCGCAATTTGGATTTTATTTCATTCTGGATAAGGAGAGACACTTATGTGCTGCTCTGATTTTAACTGAGAAAGTAAATGCGGTTTGGAAAGATGATCTTTAAAAAAGAATTCTATATAGTAAAACTTTCTATCGAGTGAGTCATCTGATTATGAAGTTCTAAATATGTTTATGTTTACAGTGTTTCTTTAGACGATTTGCTACCGGAGACCGTGGTGAAGCAATAATCAATGATCTTTGCACAAAACAATCAAAGAGAGACACAATTGCACCTTCTATGACGATGGACAAGCTTATAGGAAAAAAAATCGTACAGAACTTTCAGTTTTCATCTCCTCAATCATCGCATCTGATGCCTCCAAAAAGAGTAACAAAACAAAAGTTAGTGCATGTGATCCTGCCGAAGTGGATAAAGAAATTGCTCAAAGATCGAAGTGACAGAAAACCACTTCATTGGTAATTGTTGATCCAACTCCTCAGATACCAAGAAATAGAAGTAGAGACAAATTGCATGGAAAAATGTCCAAGAAAGATATGGTTGCTGAACGACATGCAAGACAATACAACATTACCGATTTCGTTGAGTATGATAAAGGGTAAGCAGTCGATGCAGAAAATGTATGAACATTCGGTTTTGCTCCTCATTCCATACAAATATCAATTTTATGTATGAAATATTGAAAAGTCATATTCACGATTATAGATAGTGAAGAAATACTTAGTGCTTCATCTCCAAATCATATGCATGAGGATACTGATGGTTCATCCAGAGTGTTTTAGTCGAGAAGAAAAGAAGTTGAGAAAGCAACTGAAGAATCTCATAAGATAGCAGAAGAAGATGCGATTGAGCAAGAACGTCTATAGAATATTGAAGAAGATCAATTGCCTATAGAAACTGCGAGAAGTCTTCAAGAACAAGATTATCAAGCAAATCAACTTCAAAATGCTCAGTCATAATTTATGTAAACTATTGGAGATACAAATGAAGAAGGTACTCTATTTAGATTCGCTTTGAGTTATCAAGATGTTATCATTCAAGCTTTAAATAATGGATTATCTAAGCATGACATACGTTGATGGTTGAGAAACAAATGCAGCCAGACTTCAGGTATATAACATACACCAAAAATTGAGTTATCGAGAAAATCATGATATTATTGAATCTTTATTTTTCCAATAAAAAACCAGGTTGTGCGCATGAGAAATGCCTTTTGATGTAAACCCACATCATATTAGTCATAGTAAAGTAATCATCAATTGTGAATGTGCTTAAAAAATCTTCATTTAAGGCTCAAAATTTACTCATTGAGCTTGTTATAAATCACACACACACACACACATGTCGCATGTAACTTTACATCAAGAACTTCAGTTAACCCTGAAGTTACAGATAACATCAATTGTCCAGGAATTCAGATAGATTCAATTCCAGATTCGAACATTACTGCTGCATAAAATGTTGTCTTTCCAGGGCTTGACACAATAGTTTTCAATGATCATTTGGTTTAGGAAAGACTTTATGCATATCCATACTTTGATCCTCTATTATGCAAGATTTTTACTTTCACCTCGCAAAAAATATTGGGTTCCAGGCCTCAACATATCCATGATGATGTAGGAATTATTCCTCAAACTGTCGCTGAGGATGAAATTGAAAATGAAATGGATATTCAGCAGTCGGCTCAAACCCTTCCAGGAAAAATTGATGGAGTATAACATCATGAAATTGATAATACTGAAGGAGTCAATGAAGAAGGAATGATGAGAGTGAGTGAATCTGAAGTGATGAGAGAAGAGAGTGCTAGGGTTATGAATCTGATATGATGAGAGAAGATAATGATGAGGTTGTGCATGAATCTGATACGATGCAAGATAATGTTTTAGCCATAAATGAAACAACACAAGAAAATGTTGAAGTTGTCGAGGTACATGGAGCAAGTACTCATAATGAAGCATCTCGATATCAATGATAGTTAGCTACTGATAATCAGAAACATGAAGTTCAAGATGAGTCCATTGAAAGAAGTAATGTTAATACTACTTCTGAAGCGCATCGCGTCCAAGAATAAAACACCATGAATATGGCGCAAAACCTTTCTTCCATTGGATTAATGAACTTCAAAGTAAATAAATTTTTTCTATTTCAAACAATCAAGAAGCATCTAATCATCAGTTAATAGATGATAATTCAATACCATATTGTGCAGGAACATCAGTGAGGAATAGGATCGCATCTGATAGTCATCATGGTAGCCCAACATTGTTAAAAGCTATTGGGGGAGTTCGAGAGAACTTATCTTGCAATTCATGTGGTTCACTTGATACATCGGCTTCAATTAACCAATGGATGTTATGGGGTTCTCAAGCTGGTAATACTGCCATCCCAATCGTGGAAGCATGTTTGATTCATGATGTATACTTTGAACAAGAAATTTTTGCAGATAGCGAATTCGCATCTATGGAGGTTAGCCCCCTGAAGGTGATTGTTGAAGGAACTAACATTAAATAATCATCATTAGATTGGCTCGTCAAAATGCGTCTCACGCGACTTGATACTTCCTTTAAAGCGAAGGAATTAACAGCTTTTGAAAGAGGACTTATTCTTGAAGATGTCGTGTGAGTCTTAGAACAGATGTCTATCATGACTCCTGCAATTATTACTCCATTTGACACCAAATATTTTCTCGATTTCTTGAAGCATGTAATTATGTATGCTCGGGGGAAGATTAATTTCAATTGGCTTCACCAAAGGCTGATACGAATTCAAGACTCTGTTCTTTTGAGACTCAAATATGAGGAACTTGCTCGCGAATCTGATAAGTTAGCTGTGGCATGCTCTGAACTTGATAAAGCAATTAAGCATTTTGATCGAAAGACAGAGAAAGATGCAAAGCTGAAGGAATTGGTGCCACTAATCGACCATGATTCCATTGTTAAAGATCTGCAAGATTCTCCAGAGAAAGGCTTATTTGATTTACTAGTTCTTTTGGTGTTTGAACAATCTTTGTAGGGTTTGATTTCTGTTTTTGGAAAACTCTTTTTGCTATGTTGAGTGGACAAGCATTTGGTTGGCATTGTTTTTGAATGCCAGATGTTCTGGTCTATTACCCTATGCAATTAGACTGCAATTGCTTTTTATATATTCATGTTTCAAATATGACAAATCACATGATTATATTCTAAACTAACAAATATAATGATCGCATATGTCATCGTTTACACAAGGGTGTAAGTGTTCATCATTTGTTGTTTTCATCTAATCAGAGAGATTTTGTGAAACATCACTTATTAATATTTTAAACAAATAGGCTTTATAAGTTTGAATAAATCGATGCTTCTATCTAATCAGATAGACTTAGTTTGGGCATTTTGATGTTGTCATATTAGACAAATGTTTATTTCTAGAGATGAGATTTGCTTCTATCTAATCAGATAAGCTTAATTAATAAATTACTTCTATATAATCAGATAGACTTTGAGTTTAAAAATTAAATATTTTCTGCTATCTAATTAGATACACGTGTGCTTAAAAATTTATTGTTTGCTGCTATCTAATCAGATAGACTTCATTTCTGCATATAGTTCGGATCAACTTGATAGACTATTGTAAAAAGAGAGAACAAAACAAAAATATAAGTGATACCACATATAAATGAGTAAACACAATGCATTTAATAATCGATCCCTCATTTTTGAGAGTCTTTATCATTAATAATAATCCTCATATGGGAGGAATAACGTAACATTGCATTTTAGAAACATCAAGGATAATACTTCATTAGCCATCGCATATTAATGGGGTTATGTGAAGTGGCATTTCCTCCAAGTTGCAGTATCGTGCAATATCCACTTTAGAAAACTTTAAATTTGAAAGGGATTTCCCAATTCGGAGCAAACTTAGGAGGTGCAGCATCGCGCATACAATGATTAGCGGCTCGTAAAACTGAATCCCCCACGGCAAAATCATGATGTTGCAAAGATTTATTGTATGCTCTCACGATTCTTTCTTGATATCGAATATTTGTCCTTTTTTTATTGCTCACATTTTTCTTCTAACAAGACCAAATCACGATCTCTTTTAATATCATACAAAGCACTAAAATCCAGTCTTGCCAAAGAGATCATAATCTCAGTGGGACCAACATCTTCTGCTTAGTAGAGCGAGAAAGGAGAAGCTCCAGTGGGAGTTTGAGGCGATGTGTGATATGCCCAAAGAGCAAAATTGAGAGTGTCCGCCCATTTCTTATGGTCATCTGTGACTGTTTTACTTAGAGTTTTGATGAGAGTTTTATTAATTGCTTCTACTGGTCCATTCTGTTTTGGATAATAAGGAGTGGAGCAAATTTGTCTAATGTTGTACTTTACCAACTTTACCGACACTTGTCGATTTACAAAAGGTGTCCCATTATCCGAAAGAATGGTATTAAGGATACCAAATCGATAAATGATGTTTTCAGTAATGAACTTCACGACTGATAATGTGTTAGCATTCTTCACAAGAACCGCTTCTACTCATTTGGTGAAGAGTTATGTACATATGAGGATAAATTGGTTTCCTTTGAAGGTTGGTCGTATGGGCCCTATAAAATCGAGAGCTCATGTATGGAATGGCCTAGATGTCCCTAATGCATGAAGATCAACATCAGGCGCATCAACTAAATTGTCATTAAATTGACACTATTGACACCTTTTAACTTTTACTCGTCAATATGCTTCCTTGGATGGCCAAAATTAACCCCAGGTTAGGAGTTTTCTACAAAGTTTCGCTCCTACTTGATGTTAAAATTTATGGGATAATTCCATAACTTTGTGAGTTTCTTGTCTGCTGAGACATCGGAGTAGATTTCCATCAAATCCATTCCTCTATAGTAAATTCTCTTTGAACAAATATATGTGCGCTTTCTTCTTAATTTGTTCACTTTCTTTCTTACATCTGGGAGAATGTCATTATGCAAATAATTAATTAGAGGTTTTCGCTAATCTCCATCATCATCTATGGAAAAAACTTCAAGAGAATCTTTTAACAGTTCGCATTTATCACATTTCTTTTTGCTGATTTGAGGCGAATAGATTCCGTAACATTGCGCTTTCCGATAGAGGGAAATTTCATTCTCTCCACATCGATCTCGATGGTTGTTATCATGAAACTTTTTCCTTCATCTTCAATAACACATCGCATGAAAATGCCGCCTGGTCTTTTGAAGTATAAGAGATTACCATGGATGAAATAGCCTTTTGTTATCGTCCAACTTTCATTGCTCGCTCCTTGGCCAACGCATTCAAAATAGGTTTCCTCCAATCTTCATGTGCTATTGAACATCATTTCAGATGTCCTTTATCAATGCTGGAGAGGTTTTCACTCAATTTGTATCTTAGCTGGACATTTCTTGCTACTTATGTTAGAACCCAAAGTAGCAAGAGCATTTGCATGATGATTTTCAGATCTAGAAGTGTGCTCTTATTTCACGGAGGAAAATTCCTTGACCAATTTTTGTACGATTATTCTGTAACTCAAGCGGTTAATTTCTTTTGAAGCATTCTCCCCCGAGAATTGTTTCACAATAAGTTTAGAATCACCCATCACCAGTAAGTTTTGGACTATTAAAGCCCTTGTTTCAAGAAGATCCGCGGTTAGATTTTTGTATTCGGCTTCATCGTTAGTCACCTCAAAGTCCAACTTATAAGATATTTGGATAACTTTGCTATTTGGTTTTGTCAATACATTCCAGTGCCCTGATCTTGTCGTTGAACAATCAAAGTTTAATTTCCTATAAAGTGATATAATCATATGGACTTAAGGTTCCTTGAAAATTTCTTCCAATATGGTTTCATAATTCGCGTCTGGAAATTGTGCTAGTAGATCTGCGACGACCTGGACTTGATGGATTTTGGTCGTGCACAAGTAACATTGTATGAAGATATGGTCATGAACCACTTTGCCAACCTCCCACAAGGAGCAGGATGTGCTAAGAGATATCGTATGTGATCACTCTTAGTCATCACTTCTAATTTATGAGATGCGAAGTAATGCCGTAATTGCGGAATGAAAAAAGAACAAAGCGAGGCAATGCCTTTCGATATCAGTGTACCTTGACTCAGTAACTTGTACCACTCGATAAATTTAATAAATGTGTCTCTCTTGTCCTTTGAGTTATTGAGCCAATAAGGCGCCGATTTATTTCCTCGTCGAAGTTAAATAAAGGATCAGAGGTGATCCCAACTAAGGAGCGTTATGCGCGGCGATACCGAAAGTACTTTCAACTTTTCAAATGCATCTTTATGTTCTTTGGTTCAATTGTATACTGAATTTTTCTTGAGCAGGCTATTAAAACATAACATTAAGTCCGCAATTGCAGGAATGAATCACCGTAAATAGGATCACTTTCCTAAGAAAGCCTTAAGTGCACCTTGTGTTTGAGGGATGGGCAAACTTGTGACTGCGGAAATCTTGACTGAATCCGGTTCAATCCCTTGTCTATGGATAACACATCCCAAATTTTTTCCTGAAGTTACTCCAGGATCACATTTTATTGGATTCATCTTCGATTGATAGTCCCAGCATCATTCAAACACTTTGCGCAAATCTTTCAGATGTTCCTCTTTCTAAATTCATTTTATCACCAAATCATCAACGTCGAATTACACTTACTGATGCATCATATCATGAAAGAGTGCCATCATCGCTTGTTGATAAGTGACGCTTGCATTCTTCAATCCAAAGGGCATGGCTGTATAATAAAACACGCTAATAGGCGTGATAAAATCAGTTTTCTTCGCATCTTCGGGGTCCATCTTGATTTGGTTATAACCACTAAAACCATCCATGAAACTGAATATCTGGTGGCCTGCTGTCGAATATATCAGGAGATTAGGGAACATTATTCTTCAGAAAAAATTGATTTAGATCCCCAAAAACCGACACATTCGCGCAATTTCCTATTCTTCTTTATCCCGGGCACAATGTTCGCGAGCCAATTAGGGTGATGCAGAGGCTTGATGAATTTTGATTTGAGTAATTTCTCTATTTCTTCTTTGATCTTCATTTCCACCTCTGGTCAAAACTTCGGTGTGCTCTGTCTAATTGTCTTGACGTCCAATCTATGCATTGTGACTTCTTTATATAATCTAGGCATTTCATCGTACTCCCAAGTGAATACATTTTTCTATTCTTCAGGTAAATTCAATTAACCTTCTTCTTCCTCTTTGTTGAGATCTGCAGATAAAAACACGTCTCTTCTTGTCTTCTGTAGAACTTATGATCACTTCTTTCAATTCTTGCTTTTGCGGTTTGGGAGAATCTTCGAAACATTCCAGTGCTTCTTTCAAACCTTCCACCGATTTTTGTATCAGGGCATCTTCTACTTTACAACCTTCTCGTTTCTCATTCATATCGAGGACATCCTCGATTATCGAAGATGACCCCGCACACCTTCATAAGCAGTAGCATTTTCTCCATTTCTGTAGAAATTGCCAATTTCATTCCCATCTCTATCGCGCTCCGAAACTCTTTTCAAAGAATCTTTTTATGAGTACCTGCGCTTGAAATTTCAGGCTGGAGAGACTGTTCCAACTTTGGAGTTTCCCGCATTTACATAACCTCAGCAGGTGATTGATCTTTGATGTCCTCCCATTTAGGTAAATGTGTTGGGTTAAAATGTGCTAGAGTATCTTCATCGTCCAATTATGTGAACCACAACCTCTTTCAAGTGTGCTTCACTCAAATTGAAGGGGTTAACGGATACTGGGATGTCCACCACCCTATTCTTCCTACTGCTCTCATCATCTGGTGCGCTATAGAGGGTACTACATTAAAACGGTGAATCCATGTGTGTCCAATATATCACTTATGACATAGACAAACCGCTGTTGACAATATTTCCACCTCATCCAGATACAGAAAAGCCCTCTTCTTCTCACATGGCCTTCATGTAATCCTACAAAGTCAGAAATTACCCTCCTACTCCAAATGCAGTTTCTTCTCTTAGTGGGACATAAACCACCCCTCTTCCTCCAAATGTTGTTTCTGATCTCACTGGGACAGAAACCTCCCTTGATATCATTGAGATAGAGACCACCCTTCTCCACTTAAAATTTTCTCTGACCACATTGGGACATATATCACCCCTCGTGAATAGCATACCACTTCTGAACATGTTGGGAAAGATACCACCCCTCCAGCTCCTACAACCTCAATCAACAAACACAAAAAGTGGAGTGAGCTTTACTCTGCAACCCAAAAATCTCAACAAATTTCAAAGACAACATTCACTAGGCTACTTGATGAAGAAACCACTGAAGAAGACTATCCCTCAGACTCTAGTGATGGGGATGTGGCTGCACCACCACCTGTTGTGCCTATTGATGAGGAAAGTGATAGGAGAAGAGCAGCTGAGGAACATGAGTACTTTAGAGAGGCTGGTGATGTCTAATGGTTGAGTGATGAAGACACTTATTGGAAGGCAATTAAGGACATTGAGGGAGAAGGTTCAGATGATGATAGTTGGGATCCTACTACAGGGGATGAGCATGGTTTACATATTGTTGATGAGGCTAATGAGAAGGATGAGGATGAGCTCTCATATTACAAGTTAGATGACAACTTGGGGGCACATATTTGTGAGTCTAAGTTGGAGGAGGGATGTAGTAAAATATACAAGGAAGTTCAAGGAAAAGCACCAAGGAAGAATGCTGATGGGGAGGTAATTTTGGAGGTGGGCATGTGTATCTATATGGGGCCCATTTTAGAGAAATTATTAGAGACGCTGAAGTTGAGAATGGGTTTGCAATGGATAGGGAAAAGAATGAACCAGCTAGGGTCACATTGAACTGCAAAAAAAGCAAAGAGGGATGCCCATGGAGGATTCATGCTAGCAGTTTAGAAGACTTGAAGAAATTCTAGATATAGACATACAACGATGTTCTCACATGTGCAAGAATTTCACAAAACCTAGAAGCAAGTACAGCTTGGATGGCTGGAAAATTGATGGAGAGTTTCAGAAGAGATCTACAAATTTCTCTTTGTGCGACAGATGATGAGTTGAAAAACAGATTTGGTCTTGAAGAAATCCCTCGTGATAGTTCAAGTTCATTAGCTAGAATGTGTATACAAACTCAGGGGGAGTTATATCTTTGATGATGAATATCATATAAATAAGTCTCAAAGCTCCAAAGCTTTGAGAACTATTCTGCTTGTGCTAACTATATATTGTGCTTAACAATTTTTGTGTTGCAGGCTTGGGTTTGAGTGATGATCTTATCATTCAATATTGTCTCTTTCATATATTATTGAGCTTATGTGATTCAATATTGTCCCTTGCTAATTTTGCCTTTTTATATTGAGTTATATCTAAGGCAAAATTAGCAAGGGTTTATGGATAAACTGATCTGTCTAACTAATCAGATTCTATAACTAACGTTTCTGGATTGTGTTTGATCTTTGTTGCTGAGTATGTGTAGGTTTTTTGGTCGTCCAAACGGCCATAAAAAACTCTAATAGCTATCCAAACATAACTGTAGAAAGAAGCATCTCAGGGGTGCGGATATGTAGGAACTCAGTTCCTAAAATCTCTCAAACAGTTGCTGAAAGTTGTTATAAGCTGAAGTTTGAATTTCAAACTTAACAACACACAGCGAGAGAGGCTGATTAACAAATATTTGAAGAGTGTTTTTCATCCGTGGGAGATCACATACACAAGTCTTCAAACAATCAAGCAATTTAACACTGCAAAAGAAGAAAATCATTCATCCAATCTGAAGAACACTTCCAAGCTTTATTGCTTATCTTTTCTGTGTTCTTCAAACTGTACTGAACTTTTATTATTCATTATGAATTTCTTAACCTCACAAACTTATAAGTTTAGTTGTTCAAGTGAACAATAAGAGGTTATTTTTATTTCAACATGTTGTAGCTGTTACTAGATTTGTTAAGAACCACAAGCTGTATAAGTGTAAGGTAGCTCACTAAGGCTTGAGATCTGGGGCTAAATCTAGGTGATTAATAAGAAGTGTGTTCAAATCCTGAATGGATAAGATCCCTCAGGCAGAGACTAGATCCAATTGTGACTGAACTTTGTAAAATTACCTGTGTTCTTTAGCTTTACTTTACTGCTTTATATTCCTTTTGCAAATTAGTTCAAAACAGTTAGCTCTAAGGCTTTGGAGAATTTTCTATCTCAAAGCTTTGAAGCTTCTGACAGTTACAATTTTATCTCAAGCTTTACAAAACAATTCCAAAGCTTTGAGATTCTTTTTATACATTGGCTTAAAGTTTCAAAAGGCTAGTTTTTAGCAAAACTTTCTATAATCTATTCAACCTTCCCCCTTCTATAGTATTAGATCCTATGTTGTACTTGCATTACAAACTTTTACCTCGGAAATAGTTGTATAGGGAAAAAGCCATTGATGAGTTGGACGGTAGCCACAAAAGTCCTATGAGCTACTGGCTGCTTATAGGGATGAGCTAATGAGAACAAACCCTGGATCAAACTTTAATATTGAGTATAATAGTGGGGCAATTGGGACACCTAAATTCAAGAAGTTGCTGGCTTGAAGGATGGGTACATTAATGGATGTAGGACATTCATTTGATTAGATGGATACCATCTGAAAGGGCCTTACGTGGTAAAAAAAAACTTAAGTTATTATGGATGGTTGAATATGCTTGTTAGTTAAGTTTTCAATTGTACTAATCACTTTGGGTACCCTACTAACTGGAGTTGGCGTTGATGGGAATAATGGGTTTACCCCTTCTCATGGGTTTTGGTGCACGGATAATCAAAAGCTTTTTGGAAATTTTTCTTGCAGTTGCTCAGAGATGTCCTACAGTTTGAAGAGGTGGATACTCAGTGGTGTTTCATGAAAGATGGATGGAAGGTGTGTATTTCATTTCTTGTTCTATTTCATTGTCTTATTGGATTTTTTGATTTTTCTTGGCAGATAAAAATCACCCCTGCATATTTGAAAAGGTCACAATTCTTTACTTAGACACCACTATGCAAGCTTGAAAAAAAACTATTTTTAGAGGTAGACAGAAACCACCTCTGTTTTTATTTTGACACTGCTAAACATCATGTTGGTAAATTTTTGTTTATGGAGGAAAGAAACCACCCCTCTGATTATCCTTAGTACACTCTACTATATCCTGCATTTTACACCACTAAACTGCATTTTGGAAATTGTTTGTTTTTGGAAGGACAAAAACCACCCCTGTGGCTATTGTTAGTTCACACTACTATTTCCTACATTTTAATACTACTAAACTGTAGTTTGGAAACTGCTTTTAATAATGTCATTTCATCTTTGGGGGACTTGAAACTTCCCTAGGGCTAAGCATAGTAGATGTGCTTGACATATGTTCAATAACTTCAGGGGAACTTTTCAGGATTCATGCGTGCAAAATACTTCCGAGCTGCAAATATAGTATACACTGAGGCTGAATTCAGGGATGCAATGAAGAAAATCCAGGGTTTGAACGCTGAGGCTCATGCTTGGTTGCTTAAGTTGGACCCTTCTTCTTCGAGTAGGCATGCCTTTGGGAAATGGACTAAGAGTGACCATGTCACCAACAACCACATGGAAAGTTTCAATGGTTGGTTGGATGATTTGATAGAGAAGGACATTGTACCACTTATGGATGGAATTAGGAAGCAGTCGATGATTATGACCCACAAGATATTTGTACTGAGTGAGAAATGGGAGGGTGTTCTGTGTGAAAATATAAGAAAGAAAATGGTGAAGCTCCAGGAGGAAGGTGAGAAATGCAGGGTAGGTGTAGCTAGTAGGATGGAATTTAAAATGTTGGATGAGAAAATAAAAGTATTTACTGTTGTGTACGAGAGAATCCTGCAGGGAGGATTCAATATACACCAAGAGCAGGGGATAGAAAGAACTCAGGAAGAGTAGGGTTGTGTGTAGGGAGAGAGTAAGACAATAGCACTGTATGAGAGAGAGACAGAATTTTGGCAGAGCTTCTGCGTAGTTCAGGTGATTCGCCCCTGTATGGAAGGGTTAACGATCCTATATATAACGGAGAATGTGACCGTTGTAGTGGGTTAATGCGCCCATTAATGGCAGCTTAATTAGCTTAACCACAACGGCACGTTCGTCCGCGTATATAGGAACCGTTACGCACGTTAACCGCGTATATCAGAACCGTTATGAGGTTGACTGGGTTTATAGAGCTCGAGCCATAATTATCTCAAAGCAGTTACTAAGGGTCGCTCGCGGGCTTGGTCGTCGCTCGCACGCGACAGGACTCACTCTAGCCTCAAAACCACTAAGTTCCTACAAGTCCCGTGTGGTGGTATGCGAGGGCCCTGTCTCGCAGCCCCCACGTGGATCAGCACGGGTGGTGATCCTGTGTGTGCGGAGCACAACTAGGTGTGCTGGATGATCGCCACGTGGCTAAGATCTGCCTGTCTAGAAAGCACTATCTACAACTATTCATTAGGAAGATAAGACTTATAGTTGTGGGTCTTGGGAGCTCACTGGGATACCCTGCAAGCAAAATTTCACATGCATGACATACTTCAGGCTTTATGTGTGGACTATATTGACATGTATAAGTGCTTGCACTTTTAATTTCATGTTCAGTTTTAACTTGATGTAATGTTATTTACTTATTCATAACCAATAATCCTTATTCATTGATGGCTGGTGCTACTAAAAAGAAACCATTAAAAAGGCAAATGGGGAGTACATAGCGCACCCTATCCATGATTTTATGGGGCCCAAGTACAGGAACAATGCCAGATCCACCACAGACTAAGAGAGAAAGAGGAATGCCTCAGAATGTAAGGAGAAGAGACCAAAATCTAGAGGGTCCAATTGTTTCATCTCAAAGGGGCATTATTCAGTGCACAAAATGTAAATGGTTTGGGCACAACAGTAGGACATGTGGAAGGGCGCCCGTTTACCGGATGTCAGGTTAATAGAGAAAGCCTCATCAGGTACATGTTCTTGTTCTTTTACGTAATCAACTCCATATGGTATATGTCATTCATTCATATGGTAATTGTCCCATATGTATTCTGTCTCTTGGACAATAACCACCACTGCAAATTTGGCCAGTTTTGATTATGATATGCTCATGACAATAACAAACTCTGGTCAGTTTGAATCCGTATACCAAATGGACACAGAACAAGAACCACCCCTGGTTATTTTCCATTTGCGTTCTTACTGAAATAGGACAATAACCACCCCTGGTCAGTGTCAATTAGTATTCTTACTAACACAGGACACAGACCACCCCTGGTTAGTGTGAAATTGCATTTTACTGACACATGACAAGAACCACCACTGGTAGTGTTTAACATGGACTATGGTTAGTATGTGAACTTTTAGTGTGTGTAAAATTTTTATTGTGTGAGCTATCGGTATGTGAAACTGATAGTGTGTGTAGATTTGTTAGTTTGTGTAGTTATTAGTTCGTGTAAATTTAGTTTGTGTGAAACTGTTAAGGTATAAATTGTTAGTGTGTGTGTGAAACTCTTAGTGTCTGAATTGTTACTTGTGCTACATAATGTGTCAAGTAATGTGTGCATTATATTGATGTTGAAATTGAATTTGAACTTGTTGGATACAAACCAAGCAGGATCTTCCAAAGGACCAGCCAAGAAAAGGCCAAAACTACCTATGGATTCTCACAGTCACAATTGTTGGAATAGGTTCCCTAGAGGCAATCTATATTTAGTATGAACGATGTTTGGCTAGAATATTGATTTACTAATTATTGTGATATTTAATATAATGAAGCCCTTAGATACAATGTGTTGTTTATCTTAAATATCCCTAGTCCATTATATTGGTTAATAGGACGATCAAATGTAGACTAGTATGTGTGTAGATTGATATGGAGATATCAAGTCTAACACATGGGTATGCATTAGGAGTAATGGCATACTGGATTGACCCACGACAAGAAGAATACATTAGATTATGTCAAAGTCACATTCGCTTCTAATAGTGCCAATAATATTGTAATCCTTAGACTTGAAGTCACTAGATACTCTAGTTGTGGAATTTCATGCTTTGATATTATCCAACGTTGCGCCTTAACCGGGTGACTATAAAGATAGCTATCGGGCATGATAGGAAGCAAGCTTAGAGATCGTAGTGACGTAGAGAGGATTTGTCCCTCCCACATAATGGGAGCAAATATTCATGGCCACTCGAGGGACGGTGCTTATTGAATGTCTGGCCAGACTCAGATAAATCAATATGGACATAAGCATATTCACAGGATCGAGAAACTATGGATTGGATATAGGAGTGTGACTATTATGTCTCGTTTCCAATCCGGATATAGAGACAAAGGGATAATACAATATGTGATATTGGGCGCAAAGTTTGTCGAGATCACTGACTTATTTCTATTAGTTGGGTGGCATGGATGTGTTGCTAGACGCCGCTCCATGTTAGTAATAAGTTACTACCAACTAAGTAGAAACCTGTGGGGTCACACACCGGATGGATTAAATTGGATATAGGTATTAATTAGTTGGACTAATTAATAAAAGGATCATAACGCAACCACAAGCAAACTTAGTAGGACTCATTTGCATGTGGGCTAATCCATGTAATGACATGATTAGTATTGGGGCCTTTATGTAGTTAATAAAGAGTTATGACTATATAAAGGAACTCTAACTTGTTAACTCTCAACACAAGTCATTATTGAGAGAACTTAACAAAGCAAGAGATAGTGACAAGACAAGGAGCTTCGCCCCCCTTGCCCATCCGCCCCTAGGAACCGTCGGCCTTCCTCTGGCCGCGCCTCCTCCTCGGTTCGCGTGATATTCTTCCTCCTTCTTACGTTTCTAGCACATCATGGTGAGAAGGAATCCAATCAAGATCCAATGTGTGGATATTCATTCAGACGAAGGCACTATTCTTCCTGTGATCTCCCAAACCAAGGCACACATCTTCTATGCTCTTATCATGTTATGATAGCTCTTTTTGTGATTCTTGGTGGGCTTTGAGTAGGATTTTTTTGTTATTTCGCTGCGTTACCTACGTCAAAACCCAACATTGGTATCGGAGCCATAGGTCGTAGCGCATGACATGATTTTATGTGTTACGATTTTAGTTTATACACCGTTTTATTCATATTACGCGAAACTGAAATTAATTGGCATAGTATATGCAAATTGAATTTTATTCAAGACAAAAAAGACATTGGATGTGTAAATTGGTTAGTTTAATGACATAGGATGTGAGTAATTGGGTTCTTAAAAAATTAGGGTTCTTGGGCACATAACTTGACAAAAAGGATTTTTTCAATTATGGAAACAACTTTATGGAAACAACTAAGTTTGGGCAACAAGGAAAGGAATTGTTTTGGAAACAATTCCAAAGGAGGTTCGGCCCCCCTATGGGGACCGCCCCATTGCCTTGCCTCCCAAGCTAAGCTTGGCAAAAGGTTTGGACCGGCCTAGCGTGCAGCCTAGCCGCGCGTGAGGCTCGACAGAACGCCCTAAGGCCTAGCCTTGGTTCTTAGGTGGTTCGGCCATGTTGGATGGTGTATTTCTTGGACCGCTGTGACCCTAATTACCCAATTTCAACTAAAATTGAACAAGAGCGTTAAAATTTGGTTTTAACTGTATTATGTGCTTTGTTGCATGGTGGATGGATATGGCCTAGGTTGTGGATGTTGGTGTTTGTTTGTGGTTTGGTTTACGACCTGCGAGCGGATCATCTTGTCAACATGTGATGTTTTATTTATTTATTTATTCTCGATGTTAGGCTAGAATTAGAAATATTTAGATGATAGCTAAGAGCATGAAGAAGAATACCGGAGGACTAAAGAAGCCTTAAAGACGATGAAGTACCATCCTAGACGCGCGCAACTATGGTGGAGTACATGGAGATGAGCTTGTCAATTTAGGGCATATAGATATTATCATTGGCTTGGTAATATCTTAGTCTAGGGGTCATATCCATGCCACGTTAATTTTTTGTTTGTGGATGTTTACTATTTATGTCTTGTTATTTATTTTTGTGTGTATGACGATACTAGCAAAACGTTAACAAGATAATAATAAACAAGTTTGATGTTTTATTGTGAATTGCCCACTCCAAATAAGTATATCATGTTGATGGGATCAACCAAACAAATAATGACTATTAAATCCCTCAATAGAAATATTGCGTTTTGCCTTCTCTTGCCTAAACACCCTTCATGATCAAGGTCTATTAAATTCGGGCTTGCCACAACAAGGCGATTTAATTTACCTTGATGTGTTGATGACGAAACAAGTAAGTAATGTGTGATTGTTGAAGCAAGAGGTTGAACGCAACTAGGAAAAATCAATTGGATTGATGAGCCTAGAGGCATGACAATTAGGTGTTATCTAAAGGATAAAGAATAATGGATTATTCGGCTAATTAGACCAAGAGTTGCATGGGATGCAATTGGAATGTTTCCTACCTAAATAACCAATTCTTGGGTGACTTGCCAAAGCAAGCTCAAGAAGAAGTGAAATATGGATCTTGGACTCACTAGAAAATATATATGATATTTTACGCATTAATGGTGAGGGCTATTAATCCGAGAAAAATAGTAAGATATATATTTGATAACCTAGCCATTGTTGAATATAGTTAAATCGTTCAAAATACTAAAATTGCATATTATCGTTTTGTAGAATTCCAAATGGCAAACTATCACGCATTGACTTCATCCTTGTGATCGGTCCTTGAGAAGGAAAAACTGTCCGGAACAAATTTCCTTGACTGGTACAGAAACTTAAGGATCATCCTTAAGCAAGAAATGAAGCTATACGTCTTAGACAATCCTATTCCAGAACCAACCCAGGATGAGTCTGTTCTAGCTGATGTAAGAGTACATCAGAAACATATATATGATTCCAATGATGTGACTTGCCTCATGCTCTGCACCATGACCTCTGAGCTTCAGAAGAAACACGAGAACATGGAAGCCTATGATATGATCATACACTTGAAACAGTTGTTTCAGGAAAAGTCAAGGCACGAGCTGTATGAAGTGTCCAAAGCACTGTGCAAGAGCAGTCTCGCAGAAGGGAACCCAGTTGGACCTCATGTACTCCGAATGATCGGGTACATTGAGAACCTCACGAGGATGGGGTTCCCACTCGGCCAAGAGTTGGCTACTCTTCTTGTCTTGCAACCGTTTCCTGGCAGTTATAACAAGTTCATCATGAACTATAACATGAACGATATCAGTAAGACTCTGCTAGACTTGCTGAACATTCTAAAGACAGCTGAACATAGCATCAATAAAGGCAAGGGAAAGGCCATAATGATCGTGAATAAGAGGAAGGGCAAATGAGTTGCCTCTACTTCTAAAGGAAAGCGCAAGAAAGTTGCAAAGTCCAAGGAAGCCCTAAAGCGTAGTGGGGGCGTGGCTAAAGGTGATTGTCACTACTGTAGCCATCCGGGTCACTGGAGGAGGAATTGCCCCAAGTATCTGGAGGATAAGAAGTTTGGAATAGTGATTCCACCACCACCAGGTATTTTTGTTATAGACGTCAATCTATCTATTTCTTCATCTTGGTATTGGATACTGGATGTGGTTCTCACATTTGTCGAAATGTGCAGGATTTGAAAAGAATTAGAAGATTGGCTAAAGGGAAGATAGAATTCTTGTAGTTAATGGAGCAAAAGTTGCTGCATTAGCTACAGGCGTTCATGAACTATCTTTGCCTTCTGAACTTATTTTAGAATTAGACAATTGCTATTATGTGCCTGCTATAAGCAGAAACATTATTTCCGTTTCTTATTTAGACGAGAAGGGTTTTTCTATTTCATTAAAGGACAAGTGTTGTTCCAATTATTTTGATAGTATGCACTATTGTAGTGCACATTCGTCTAATGGATTGTATATCCTTCATCTAAATAATTCCATATATAACATAAATACTAAAAGGATTAAAACTAATAATTTAAAACCTACATATCTATGGCACGGTCGTTTAGGCCATATAAATGAGAAACGCATTTCTAGACTCCATAAGGATGGACTACTAGACTCATTTGATTTGGAATCATATGAGACATGCGAGTCTTGTTTCTTGGGAAAAATGAAAAAGTCCCCCTTCAATAAGAAAGGTGAAAGGACAACTGAGTTACTAGCGCTCATACATACCGATGTATGTGGGCCGTTTTCTAGGCCTGCCAGAGGTGGTTACACCTACTTCATTACGTTTACTGATGATTTCAGTAGATATGGATTTGTATACCTTATGAAGGCCAAATCTGAATCCTTTAAATTGTTCAAGGAATTCAAGAATGAAGTAGAAAAGCAACTTGGTAAAAGTATCAAGGCTTTGCGATCAGATCGTGGAGGAGAATACTTCAGCCAAGAGTTTGACGAGTATATAGAGAGTGTGGGATAGTATCCCAACTCACTCCACCCAGAACGCCACAATGGAATGGCGTGTCCGAGAGGAGGAATCGCACACTATTAGATATGGTACGATCTATGATGTGTCAAACGGATCTTCCAATATCACTTTTACCATTAACCGTGTTCCATCCAAATCAGTCATGAAGACACCATATGAGATATGGACTGGGAAGCGTCCCATAGTGTCGTTTGCGTAGATTTGGGGCTGCGATGTCTATGCAAAGAGTTTACAAACAGACAAACTCGGGCCCAAAGCGGATAAGTTTAAGTTTGTGGGGTATCCTAAGGAAACAAAAGGATATTATTTCTACAATCCAACCGAGAACAAAGTGTTTGTAGCTCGGACCGGCGTGTTTCTAGAAAGAGAGTTAGTCAAGTGGGAGGGCTGTAGAACTTGAAGAAATACAAGAACCACAAATCACTGAACCGATGATGAAACATGAGCAGGAACCGCAAGGTGTTGTGGAAGATCCTGTTCAGGTGACACAAGAACTCTGTAGATCAGGAAGGGTACGTCATGAGCCACAGAGGTACGTACTTCTCGTGACTGAGCCCGATGACATATCACTCATGGATGATGAGCCTGCAACCTACGGAGAGGCCATGAAAGGCCCAGCCTCCAAAAAGTGGCTAGATGCCATGAGATCCGAAATGGATTCCATGTATACCAAAAAAGTACGGGCTTTGGTGGAACCACCTGAAGGGGCTCGTCCCATAGGGTGCAAGTGGGTCTTCAAGAAGAAGACTGAAATGGATGGCAAGGTAGTTGCCTACAAGGGGCGATTGGTGGCTAAATGGTTTAGACAGATTCATGGTATTGGCTATGATGAGACCTTTTCACCAGTCGCCATGACTAAATCCATTTGATTCCTACTTGCGATTGCAGCCTACTACAACTATGAGATTTGGAAGATGGATGTCAAAATAGCGTTTCTATATGGGAACCTCCTCGAGGATGTGTACATGACACAACTGGAGGGTTTTAGGGATCCAGATAATGCCAATAAAGTCTGTAAGCTGCAACGATCTATTTATGGATTAAAGCAAGCTTCTAGGAGTTGGAATCGATGTTTTGATGACGCGGTCAAAGATTTTGGTTTCATCAAGAACGAAGATGAGCCATGTGTTTACAAGAAGGTTAGTGGGAGCTCTTTAGTGTTTCTGGTCTTGTATGTGGATGACATACTAATCATTAGAAATGATATTCCTACTTTGCAATCTGTTAAAAATTGGCTAGGAAAATGTTTCGCAATGAAAGACTTAGGAGATGCAGCTTATATACTTGGTATCAAGATCTATAGGGATAGATCTCGAAAGCTGCTCGGCCTAAGTCAAATTACATATATAGACAAGGTGTTAAAAAAAGGTTCAACATGCAAGATTCCTGGAAGGGATTCTTGCCCATGTCGCATGGAGTCACTCTCTCTAGACTGACTGTCCTTCCAATGAGATTGAGAAGGACCGCATGAGTAGGATACTCTATGCTTCTGCCATAGGATCCATCATGTACGACATGTTGTGTACTAGACCAGATGTATCATACCCGTTGAGTATGGTAAGCAGATATCAGTCCAATCCGGGTGAGGGTCACTAGATTGCTGTCAAGAACATCCTAAAGTGCCTGAGAAGAACTAAGGATGCGTTCTTGATATTTGGAGGTAAGGAAGAGCTAAGTGTAATTGGTTACACTGATGAAAGCTTCCAAACCGACAAAGATGAATACAGATCGCAGTCGGGTTACATGTTTTGCCTAAATGGAGGAGCTATGAGATGGAAGAGTTCCAAGCAAGGGACAGTTGCTGATTCTACAACTGAAGTTGAGTACATTGCTGCTGCACAAGCAGCAAAGAGGCAGTTTGGATAAATAAGTTTATCACTGAGCTCGGTGTGGTCCCTAGCATCGTGGATCCATGGAGTTGTACTGTGACAACTCAGGAGCGATCGCACAAGCCAAGGAGCCAAGATCACACCAGGAATCGAAGCATGTACTTAGGAGATTCCATCTTATTCGTGATATGATCGATATTGGAGATGTGAAGATGTGCAAGATTCCAACGGATGACAATCTTTCAGATCCGCTCACAAAGCCACTTGCGCAACAAAAGCATGAAGGGCACACTAGATCTATAGGCATATGAGATGCACCAGATTGGCTCTAGTGCAAGTGGGAGACTGTTGGAATAGGTGCCCTAGAGGCAATCTATATTTAGTATGAACAATGTTTGGCTAGAATATTCATTTATTAATTTTTTTGATATTTAATATAATGAAGTCCTTAGATACAATGTGTTGTTTATCTTAAATATACCTAGTCTATTATTTTGGTTAAAAGGACGATCACATATAGACTAGTATGTGTGTATATTGATATGGAGATATCAAGTCTAACACATGGGTATGCATTAGGAGTAATGACATACTGGATTGCCCACGAAAATAAGGATACATTAGATTATGTCAAAGTCACAATCACTTCTCGTAGTGCCAATAATATCGTAATCCTTAGACTTGAAGTCACTAGATACTCTAGTTGTGGAATTTCATGCTTTGATGTTATCCAACGTTGCGCCTTAATCGGGTGACTATAAAGATAGCTATCGGGCATGATAGGAAGCAAGCTTAGAGATCGTAGTGACGTAGAGAGGATTTTTCCCTCCCACATAATGGGAGCAAATATTCATGGCCACTCGAGGGATGGTGCTTATTGAATGTCTGGCTAGACTCAGATAAATCAATATGGAGATATTGATTTTATCTTCCTGCATAAGCATATTCCCAGGATCGAGAAACTATGAAATGGATATATGAGTGTGACTATTACGTCTCGTAACCAATCCGGATATGGAGACAAAGGGATAATACAATATGTGATATTGGGCACAAGGTTTGTCGGGATCACAGACTTATTTCTATTAGTTGGGTGGCATGGATGTGTTGCTAGACACCGTTCCATGTTAGTAATAAGTTACTACCAACTAAGCAGAAACCAATGGGGTCACACAACGGATGGATTAAATTGGATATATGTATTAATTAGTTGGAATAATTAATAAAATGATCATAACGCAACCACAAGCAAACTTAGTAGGACTAATTTGCATGTGGGCTAATCCATGTAATGACATGATTAGTATGGGCCTTTATGTAGTTAATAAAGAGTTATGACTATATAAAGGAACTCTATCTTGTTAATTCGCAACACAAGTCATTATTGAGAGAACATAACAAAGCAAGAGAGAGAGACAAGACAAGGAGGTTAGGCCCCCTTGCCCATCCGCCCCTAGGAGCCGTCGGCCTCCCTTTGGTCGCGCCTCCTCCTCGGTTCGCGTGATCTTCTTCCTCCTTCTTCCATTGCTAGCACATCGCGGTGAGAAGGAATCCAATCAAGATCCAAGGTGTGGATATTCATATAGACGAAGACACTATTCTTCGTGTGAAATCCCAAACCAAGGTACACATCTTCTATGCTCTTATCATGTTATGATAGCTCTTTCTGTGATCCTTGGTGGGCATTGAGTAGGAAATTTTTCGTTATGCCGCTGCATTACCTACGTCAAAACCCAACAACAACAAAAACACCAGGGTAATAAACACATTCACACTATTGTAATTTTTCTCTACTTGCACTGGCCATCAGTATTATGACACATTTTATTTTACATAACTTTCTTATAGGTCACAAGGAGTAAGAATTATTCTGGAGTCCCACCACAGAGTTCCTCACAGCCGCTAATTGATGGATGTCAGGACTTTTCATACACATTCACTGGTCCGTGTAGTCAGGGGCGGAGCCATGTAGGGGCACGGGGGGGGGGGGGGGAATTTCCGAAAACACTAGAGAACCCTTAATTTATAAAAAAAATTAACCCAACCTCTATATAAATAATAAAGTGCCCCCCCTTCAACTTGTACGCACATCTAGCACAGTTGGTAAAATTCTCAGTTTAAAACCAAGTTGTCGGGGGTTCGAGGGTTCGACTCTCTTTGTGCGCGCTTTTAACTTTTTTTCCACAAAAAATAAAAAAATTGAAAATAAAACATCCCTGGGGAGATTCGAACCCTTGCGATCAAAGTCGATACGTAAGTGTTCTACCAACTGAGCCAGAAAGCTTTCATTGTTTATTTTGATATTTAATAGGATTTATTTTAAAATGACAGTACAAATATTGCCTAATTGTGTGTGCCCCCCTTCGGTCAAATCCTGGCTCCGCCACTGTGTGTAGTGAAATAGAACACCGAATGTGCATGTCGGTATATTTTTTAACTATTTTTAAATACAAGTACTTGGTTACTAATTTTCTCCACACTTGTATGCGAAGTGTTGGCTGGTTTTGTAAAGCTAATGTTTTTTGTAGAGGAAAACTAGGTGTCCTCCACACTTGTATGTGAAGTGTCGGATGGTTTTGTAGAGCTGAAATAGGTGTCCTCCACGCTTTCAAGTGTTGGGAGGTTTCGGCATATGTAATCAAGATTTCCTCCAACTTATTGTTGTTGGGAGGTATTTTGTAAAGCTGATTAAAGTTAACTACAATTTTGATGGCAATTTGAAGTCTACTCTCTTGTCAAGCAATTGCTTGTTTGTTACTTAAATATGTACTACTTTGATTTGCTTAATAGGTAGATTAGCATTGTTTTATAGTTTGTTTTGCATAGTCGGAGCTAAATTTATAGAAGTATGTATTATTGAACCGCAACATAATTTTCAACATGCTTGTCATTTTGTAAACAATACAGGCAAATCTTACAATGTATGTTACAAGTCCTTGTCTTTAGGTATATAATTAGTACATAAAACTTACTTAAGAATTACATCTTCTTCGTCGTTACTACGTCACTAGCAAAACAATTAGTGTTAACACCATTGCAATTGACAATATCAGAATTGGTGCTTGGTTTGACTTCTCCGTTGCAATAACATTTTCTTCCTTCAACTCCAAATGTGTCAACCGCTCCTTTTGGGCCTGGATTTGTGCAATCGCTATTTCAACTCTTATAGACATCCATTAAAGGTCACGTGAATGGGAGGACGTTGCACCGTGACCAACAGGGAAGCACCGATTCCATAACTTACAACAATCACTCCTACAAACATAGTACACTACTAAAAATAGTAGCTTTTGCGGCGGGTAAAAAGAACCACAAAAAGATCCAAAACCGCCAGAAAAAGTATTTGTGGCGGGATTTGTGGCGGCTTCCTGCCGCCTCATCAAAGTGCGTTGTATTAAGTATGTGGCGGTCAGTGCTCGCCACAAAAACCTTTTTGCGGCGGTTTTGTGGCAGTTAATGACCGGCACAAAAAGCTTCAAATTTTGCAAATATTACCACTATAATCCCGTTATAAATGTACCCAAAACCGCCAAAAAACAAATCTCTGACGCCAAATTGTTCATTGGCGCCAAATTGTTAGGTGAGCACCTGTGGCCTACCATAAGATCATTCCCAAACATTACAAGAAGCTAAATTAAATATGTACACACCACAACAATGATTTTCTGCAATACTTATAAATTATATAAATTGATGCGGACGAATTCCTGAAGTTCCCAAATAGCAATCCTATTTTAACACCAAGCTCATGGGTTTGCTACAAGTTTGTTCTTAGAAGAACTGTACTTACAAGAACTACATAGTTGAAGATACTGGATTCTATAATCTATTGCAACATAACAAGAACTTAAAGAACTGCAGTACCATAAAGGTCTCACAAAACTGAAGCTAATAGACGGGGATCCCACAAGCCCAGTATGCTCATAATCTGCATCTTCACATCAAGAATGGTGTCATTCATAGGAGTCCGTCCTGAATCCCTCCTTTGCTTGGATAAACATTTGATGCTTTTGGTTGTATCACGCACAATTGGTTCAAGTACCATGACTCAGTGTTCTATGTTCATGTTATCCACATGATTAAAAACAAATAGGTTTTTAAAATGACCTGGAGATAGAGATAAAGTTTGCACTTGCTCTACATGCCACAATCAACCAACTTCTTTTCATCCTTCAGATGTTTGCCATTGTAAAAGATCACCTGGAGATTCTCCGAATACCTGCCTTCTTATGACAAACGACTTAAGATATTTAATCCTCTAGCTGATCTCTTCACTTTAACTGCAACTATTCAAATGACCTTCAGGTATACAGCTATATGTAGAAGGTGGGAGAAAGAAAAAACAGAATGAGATTAAGGATCAATAAGAGCAATTTCCATTCTGAAGTTGAGAACAAAATAATGCATGATTGAAAAATCTTCCTCATTTTCCAAAACTTAAGCAAGTATTGAACACGCTTCATGAAATAATAAACAAACAAACATAGGCAAGGATGAAACATCTGTATCAAATTTCTTAACTGGTGATGGCGAAGTAAAAATCAAACCCATGGTTACTCTCCCTATTACTGAAGGATCTATCACGCCGAACACAATGCTTTATGATACCAATAGCAATATTGCTTCCAGTTAGTTCGTTGTAGCACCACAACATTGGAAATATCCAAATCCTCAGAGTTCGAACCCCAGCAGAGGAGCGACATTTTTCCACTAGGAAAAAAAAGATTGGGATGATTATTTTAGTTTCGTCGAATGCTGGAGCAAATTTTTAATGAGGTCTCCATTATAACAATGTCCTTGCATTTGAAGGGAGGCGGCCCTTTTATAAGCCAAGGCATCCTACATTATCAGAATACTGAAAACCCAACCCTTACACCAATTGACATGCATATACACAGACATGGCTTCAAAAGTAGAAGAACAGTGAGAATGAGAGTGTGGATTGCTAAACTATGGTCGAACGTGGCTTCGAAATATGATTTTTAACATATACTAATTATCATCATCATCATAAACGGAATGAATTGTATGAGGATTCCAACGCAAGCCATGTACTCTATGACCATTATGAAAGCACCAACAACGATGATTTCCGAATGATGCAATGATCACAAATGTATACAGAGATTCAGTCAATTGTAGTGTTCCCAACTTATGAAGGCTGTAGAACATCATTCACTGAAATTAAACATATTACTTCATTGGAGAAGATATATATAGATACTAATGTAAGAAGACAAACAAATAGGTCATCCGTAGTAGTGGCTTTGTTACCTTTCAATACCTGAGAAGTTATTAAAACTCAACCTCTCTCAAACTAAGTTCGTGGAAGTAATGTAATCAATCTCAGTTAAAAATTATCCTCAAATGCTTCTTGATGTTGAGACAAAGTAGAGTGTCCAAGGTGAATCTGTTGCAACCTGAAAGATTACAAAGTGCAAGTTACCAGTTGACATAATTTACTGTAAACTTAATGAAACGTTTTTATTAACTCGTAAACAAAATTGTGATGTTTGTTAAAAAAAAAAAAAAAAAAATTAACAGGCACCATCAACAAGGGAATTGGCAATCCCGGCTTGGCAGAGTTGCTGGAAACAAAGATATTTATCTAGGGACATTCAGTGAGTACGTTTCATTTTTTTGGCGTTTTTGAAGCAGTTTTTCAACACCAATGTAACGAGTGTATTCAATTTTTATCCAACTATAGTGACCAAGAGGAAGCGGATGAGGCATACGACATACCAGTGATAAAATTCAGAGGTGTCAATGTAGTGACCAACTTCGACATACCAATGTACGACGTGGACTGTTGGAATAGATGCCCTAGAGGCGATCTAGTTTAGTATGAATTTATTTTGGCTAGAACATTCATTGTATTATTTATTGGATATTTAATATAATGAATTCCTTAGATTTACAATCGTGTTGTTTATCTTAAATATCCCTAGTCCAGTATAATGATTAATGGGACAATCATCTATAGACTAGTATGGGGTTGGATTGATATGGAGATATCATGATCCAACACATGGGGGTGTATTAAGGGTAATGGCACACCAGATTGACCCATCTCCGAGAAGACTACATACACGTTATGTTAAGTCACAAGTGCTTCTCGTGGTGCAATGGTATTGTCATCCTCAGACTTGAAGTCGCTAGATATTCTAGTTGTGGATTATTGTGATTTTGGTAGCGTTAAAACCTATACTGTAACTGGGTAGTTATAAAGGCGTGTACTGGATACAATAAGAAGCAATCTTAGAGATCGTAGTAGATGTAGATAGAATTTTTCCCTCCCACATAACGGGAGCAAATATCCTAGGCCACTCGAGGGATAGTGCTTATAGAATGTCTGGCCGGACTCAAATAAAATCAATATGGGATACTGATGTTATTTGCACGAATAAGGCTATTCCCATGGATCGAGAAACTATGGATTGGATATACGAGTGTGACTTGTATGTCTCGTGTCCAATCCGGATATAGAGACAAAGCGATGAGACAATTACTTGCCGCAGCCTAGCCGCGTGGGCACGTGTCCAAGCAAGGGACGGCCTAAGGCCCGGGGCAGCCCTAGCCCGCGGCCTAGCCGCGTGGGCTAGGGGCCGGCCGGACCAAGGCCCTTGCGGTCCTCCTTTTGGTTCGGGCAATTTGATTTTTGGGCCCAATTGACCGTTTTAACCCTAGAAAATCATAAAATCAATTAAAATTGACCAAGCGCGTTAAAATTGGATTTTAACTGTTTATGTGCAAATCGCATGGTGATTGGATATGGCCTTAGGATGTGGTTTGATGTGAATGTTTCATTTTAGTGGTTAGGTTTACGGCCTGCGAGCTGATCAATTAATTGCAATAATTAATTAGGGTTTTATGGCCTGCGAGCCATTTTTTTCTCAACTTGTGAGATTTATTTTATTTAGTATAGTTGTTAGCTAGTGCTAGATAGAGTAGGTTGTTAGCCAAGATTGAAGAAAAGAAGCCCAAAGCCAAAGGGAGCCACAAAAGATGGAGCATGGAGCATTCCACATGACTATGAAGGATGAACCAAAAGATGAAGATGCATGGAAATGTGTTTGCTTTTAGGGCTCATAGATAATTCCATTGGCTTGGAATTATCTTAGTCTAGAAAAGGCCATATTCACATCACGTTTTATTTTGTTTTGTGGTTGTTTATTTTATTGTCTTATTATTTTGTGGTTGGTGTATGGATGATGCATGCAATTAGGATAATAAGATAATTAGAAAACCCGGATCTATTATTTGGAGTTGTGCCCAAACTCAAATTGATAGATTAGTCGATATTGATTAAATATCCCTCAAAATTCAAATATTGTGTTCTTGCCTTCTCGTTATTTAAACACTCATTATCGTCATGATTTATCAAGTTCGTGCGTGCCAAAGCATGGCGACTTGGTTCATAATGATGGCATGCGATGGCACAAGCAAGTAATGTGCAATTGTTTAAATAAGAGGTTGAACACAACTAGGCTATTAATATGATTAAAACCTAGAGGCAATCAATTGAGATTATCTATACCGACGGATAAATAAAGAGTTATTTGCCCAATTTAACCAAGAGTTGCATAGAGATTCAATTGGAATTGTTCCTACCTAAAGTAGTCAAATTATGGGTGACTTGCCAAAACAAGCTCATAAGGAGATGAAACATGGATCTTGGCCCACTAGAAAATATAAGGATATTTTCCGCATTAATATCTTGAGGGTTATTAATCCGTAGAAAAATAGTGGGAGCTATATTTGATAAACTAGCCATTATTGAATATAGTCAAAAATTTACAAATACTAAAACTTGCGTATTTTCTTTTTTGTAGAATTCCAAATGGGAAACAACTCATCGAGTTCACAACATTCCCTACGATCTGTCCTTGAGAAGGACAAGCTCTATGGGACCAATTTCCTTGATTGGTACAGAAAATTGAGAATCGTTCTCAAGCAAGAGAAGAAACTGTACGCAATAGAGGAGCATGTTCTAGAAGGTCCAGAGAACCAAACACCTGCAGCCCTAAAGGCGTATCAAAAGCATGTTGATGACGTTAATGATGCGGCCTGCCTGATGCTATGCACCATGACTTCTGAGCTTCAGAAGCCACACGAAAACATGAATGCTGTCGATATGATCGAGCATCTGAAGCAGCTCTTCCAAGAGCAGGCAAGGGTTGAGAGGTATGAGGTCTCTAAGGCACTCTTCAAGTGTCATCTGGAAGAAGGGAACCCGGTAGGACCCCATGTGCTCCGTATGATCGGGTACCTGGAGAATCTCGCCCGACTGGGGTTCCCGGTCGGCCAAGAGTTGGCAACCGATCTCGTGTTGCAATCGTTGCCCGAGAGTTATGGACAGTTCATCATGAACTATAACATGAACGAGATCGTGAAACCACTTCCAGATTCGCTCAATATGTTGAGGACAGCTGAACAAAGCATCAACAAGGTTAAGGGCAAGGCCATAATGATGGTGCAGAAAGGAAAGGGCAAAAGGTTTGCCTTATCCTCCAAGGTAAAAGGCAAGTCAGTTGCCAAGTCCAAGGAACCTGCCCTTAAGCCTGTTGGTGGGATTTCCAAAGGTGTGACTAAAGGTGAGTGTCACTACTGCAGTCAGCCTGAACACAGGAGGAGGAACTTCCCAAAATATCTGGAGGACAAGAGGCTTGGAATAGTGATTCCACCACCACCAGGTATTTTTGTTGTAGATGTCAATTTAACAGTCTCTACATCATTGGTATTAGATACTGGATGTGGATCTCACATTTGTCGAAATGCGCAGGATCTAAAGAGAAGTAGAAGATTGGCTAAAGGGGAGATAGATCTGCGCGTTGGGAATGGAGCAAAAGTTGCTGCATTGGCCGTAGGCGTGTGCGAGCTATCTCTGCCTTCAGGATTAGTTTTAGAATTAAATAATTGCTATTTTGTGCCTGCTATGAGCAGAAACATTATTTCTATTTCTTGTTTTGACAAGGAAGGTTTTATTATTTCAATAAAGAACAATTGTTGTTTCTTTTATTTGAATAATATTCACTATTTCAGTGCGCAATTATTTAATGGACTGTATGTCCTTGATCTAAGCAATCATGTCTACAACATTAATACCAAGAGGATTGAAATACATGATTTAAATCCTACTTACTTATGGCACTGTAGTTTAGGTCATATAAACGAGAAACGTGTATCTAGACTCCATAAGGATGGACTACTAGACTCATTTGATTTTGAATCATATGAGACATGTGAGGCCTGTTTATTGGGAAAAATGACAAAGTCCCCTTTCAATAAGAAAGGTGAGAGGACTAGTGAGCAATTGGTGCTCATACATACTGATGTGTGTGGGCCATTTGCCACGCCTGTCAGGGGTGGTTATGTCTACTTCATTACATTTACTGATGATTACAGTAGATATGGATTTGTGTACCTTATGAAGGCCAAATCCGAATCCTTTGAAATTTTCAAAGAATTCAAAAGTGAAGTAGAGAAGCAACTTGGAAATAGTATCAAGGCTCTACGATCGGATCGTGGATGAGAATACTTGAGCCAAGAGTTTGACGACTATCTTAGAGAGTGTGGGATCGTGTCCCAACTCACTCCACCCGGAACGCCACAATGGAATGGCGTGTCTGAGAGGAGAAATCGAACCCTTTCGATATGGTTCGATCTATGATGTGTCAAACCGATCTTCCATTATCGTTTTGGGGCCACGCTCTATTAAGTGCATCTTTCATCATTAATCGTGTTCCATCTAAATCAGTCATGAAGACACCACATGAGATGTGGAGTGGGAAGCGTCCTACACTGTCGTTCATGAGGGTTTGGGGATGCGATGTCTATGTAAAATATTTACAATCAGACAAGCTAGGGCCAAAGTCGGATAAGTTTAAATTTGTGGGGTACCCTAAGGAAACTAAGGGTTACTACTTCTACAATCCAACCGAGAACAAAGTGTTTGTTGCTCGGACCGGTGTGTTTCTAGAAAGAGAGTTTGTCTCTAAAGAAGCAAGTAAGAGGACTGTAGAACTTGAAGAAATTCAAGAACCACAAATCACATAACCGATTATGGAACATGAACAGGAACCACAAGCAGTTGTGGAACAACCTGTTCAGGTAACACAAGAGCTTCTTAGATCTAGTAGAGTGCGCCAGGACCCCGAGAAGTATGGACTTCTCGTGACCGATTCCGGTGACACGATGCTCATAGATGATGAGCCTACTACCTATGAAGAGGTCATGAAAGGGCCAGACTCTCAGAAGTGGCTAGAAGCCATGAGATCCGAGATGGAATCCATGTACACCAACAAAGTATGGACTTTGGTGGAACCACCTGAAGGGGCGCGACCCATAGGGTGCAAGTGGGTCTTCAAGAAGAAGATCGACGTGGATGGTAATGTGATTACCTATAAGGGCCGATTGGTGGCTAAAGGATTCAGACAGATTCATGGTATTGACTATGATGAAACCTTTTCACCAGTCACTACGACCAAATCCATCCGAATCCTACTTGCGATTGCAGCATACCATGACTATGAGATTTGGCAGATGGATGTCAAAACAACATTCCTTTATGGGAATCTCCTCAAGGACGTGTATATGATACAGCCGGAGGGTTTTGAGGATCCAAAGCAAGCCAACAAAGTCTGTAAGCTGCAACGATCCATTTATTGATTGAAGCAAGCTTCTAGGAGTTGGAATCGACGTTTTGATGAAGTAGTCAAAGAGTTTGGCTTCATCAGAAACGAAGATGAATCTTGTGTCTACAAGAAGGTTAGTGGGAGCTCTGTAGCTTTTCTGGTCTTGTATTTGGATGACATACTACTCATTGGAAACGACGTTCCCATGCTGCAATCTGTTAAAGATTGGCCAGGGAAATGTTTCTCAATGAAAGACTTAGAGGAAGCAGCCTATATACTTGGTATAAAGATCTATAGAGATAGATCTAAGAGACTGCTAGGCCTAAGTCAGAGTACATATATTGACAAGGTGTTGAAGAGGTTCAACATGCAAGATTCCTAGAAGGGATTCTTGCCCATGTCACATGGAATCACTCTCTCGAAGAGTGGTTGTCCTTCCAACGAGATTGAGAAGGAACACATGAGTAGAATTCCCTATGCCCCGGCCATAAGATCTATCATGTACGCCATGTTATGTACTAGACCAGATGTGTCATATGCCTTGAGTATGACAAGCAGATACCAATCTAATCCAGGTGAGAGTCACTGGATTGCAGTCAAGAACATCCTAAAGTACTTGAGAAGGATGCTTTCCTGATATTTGGCGATGAGGAAGAGTTGCGTGTAAGGGGTTACACTGATGTAAGCTTCCAAACCGACGATGACTTTAGATCACAGTCGGGATATTTTTTTGCCTAAATGGAGCAGGGGTGAGCTGGAAAAGTTCCAAGTAAGAGACGGTGGCTGATTCTACAACAGAGGCTGAGTACATTGCTGCAAATGGCGCAGCAAAGGAAGCTGTTTGGATCAAAAAATTTGTTTCTGAACTTGGTGTGGTTCCTAGCATTGCGGATCCAGTTGAGTTGTACTGTGACAACACTGGGGCGATCGCGCAATCAAAGGAGCCCAGATCACACCATAAATCCAGCACGTTCTCAGGAAGTTCCATCTGGTTCGAGATATTATCGATAGAGGAGACGTTCGAATATGCAAGATTCCTACAGATGAGAATCTGTCAGATCCACTTAGAAAGCCGCTTGTGCAGTGGAAGCTTGAAGGGCACACCAGGAGCATGGGCATACGAGATGCGCCAGATTGGCTCTAGTGCAAGTGGGAGACTGTTGGAATAGATGCCCTAGAGGCAATCTAGTTTAGTATGAATTTATTTTGGCTAGAGCATTCATTGTATTGTTTATTGGATATTTAATATAATGAAGTCCTTAGATTTACAATCGTGTTTAGAGCTGTCAAATGGGCGGGTTGGGCGGGTTGGACCCGTCTATAAACGGGTTCAAGCATAAAAGCGCCCAACCCGCCCAACCCGTTTAAAATGTATCCGCTAAATGGGCGGGCAATGATGGGTTAATACAAACCCATGCCCGCCCGTTTAGCCCATTTGATAAAAGACTTCCAGCAACACCGACTCCTAGCCACGACCAGCTCACCCGATTCGCTGCCACCATACCTCCACTGTCCAACATTAATATTGGCCGAGCACCAACGTAGAAAACGCAAACACAACTAGCTAGAACCACCTACCTCTCTCCAATTCCGACCACGAACCCAGAACCAGCCTCACAAACCCAGACCCAGCCTTCGGTGGCCTACAAACCCCAAGCGAAGCCCTTCCCTTTACCACTACTGCCTCTAAAATTAGCCCGACCCGGCGAAATTTTGGCCGGAAATTCAACCCAGCAACCGTACCTCCACAATTGACAAATTCTCCGATCGATCTCTCTCGACCAACAGACCCAGACAGAAACGTATCCACCTTCGCCGCTGTGATCTTCGCCGCCGAGCGAAGCCTCTGCGACGCCGTCTTCTCTGACAACCGCTCCACCGCCGTCTCCCACTAATCACGACTATTTGGTGGTCGTTCAGCTCCTCGAGAGAAGACAGAAGAGGTAAGAGACGGGAGAAGTGAAGGGGAATTTGGAAAGTTTTTTTTTCCTTTTACGTTGCTTTCTTATTTTTTAAATTTTACTTTTTATGTTCTCTTTTCTTTGAGCTCTTAAATAAAATTGATTCTTTCTAAAAAAATTATGTGATATCATTCCAAAAAAAACTAAATAAAGGTAATAGTATATAAAGAAAACAAATAGTTGTTCAAAAAAAAAAGAAAACAAATAGTTGGGCTAAACGGGGCCCAATCACCAACCCACGCCCGCCCATTTAAGTACGGGTTAAAATGGGCTGGGCAACATTTGCCCATTCATTTCAATTGGCGGGTTTCAACCCATTTAAAGGTTACGGGCACGGGCGGGCAAATGGGCTGGGCAGCTTTTGACAGGTCTAATCGTGTTGTTTATCTTAAATATCCCTAGTCCAGTATAATGATTAATGGGACAATCATCTACAGACTAGTATGGGGTTGGATTGATATGGAGATATCATGATCCAACACATGGGTGTGTATTAAGGGTAATGGCACACCGGATTGACCCATCTCTGAGAAGGCTACATACACGTTATGTTAAGTCACAAGTGCTTCTCGTGGTGCAATGGTATTGTCATCCTTAGACTTGAAGTCGCTAGATATTCTAGTTGTGGATTATTGTGATTTTGGTAGCGTTAAACGCTACACCGTAACTGGGTAATTATAAAGGCGTGTACCGGATATAATAAGAAGCAAGCTTAGAGATCGTAGTAGACGTAGATAGAAATTTTCCCTCCCACATAACGGGAGCAAATATCCTAGGCCACTCGAGTGATAGTGCTTATAGAATGTCTGGCCAGACTCAAATAAATCAATATGGGATACTGATGTTATTTGCACGAATAAGGCTATTCCCATGGATCGCGAAACTATGGATTGGATATACGAGTGTGACTTGTATGTCTCGTGTTCAATCCGGATATAGAGACAAAGGGATGAGAAAATTACTTGTACAAGGTTTGTCGGATGACTATTCTATTAGTTGGCTAGAATGGATGTTTTGCTAGATACCGCTCCATATTAGCAAATTGTTGCTACCAACTAGATAGAACCTATGGGGTCACACGCTATATAGAGTTGAACTAGATTTGGGAATTAATTAATAGGATTAATTAATTAGAAGGATCCATTTGCAACACCTTGCAAACTTAGTAGGACTAATTTGCAAGGTCCTTTAGGTAGTCTGCAAGGATTTGCTGGACTATATAAAGGATGCTCCTTCCTTCCTTCCCACACTTATGACCCTTTTGATCATAACTTGAGTGGGAGAGAACAAAAGGAGAGAGAGCAAGCAAGAGAGGCGCACGCCCCCTTGCCGCCGCCCCATCCCGTCGGCCCAAACAAGGAGGCCGAACCTCCTTGTTTCCTCGCGTTGTGTGATTTCTTCTTCCTCTTCCTCCATTCTGGGCTAGCACAAAGGAGTAGGAAGATCTAGAATTCAACTCTAGGCGTGGATCAACTATAAAGAACGCGACACAATTCACGTTCGAAGTCATCACAGGAGAAACCCTAAGGTGTGTGAATTGATTTCTTCCCTTACCATCGTTATGTATCTTGAATTGTGATCCTTGAAGGGTATTGCATGGATTATATTTGTTTTTCTGTTGCGCATCCATGATCAAAATCCTACATGGACCGCATCATCGCCAGCAACATCCTCCTCCATGGGAGCTGGGTATGCAAAACACAGCCCCCATGGAACCACAAAACAAGGCTCTAGCTCTCCTTAGTGTCGAATCCGCTAATGCGGATAACAGCAATGCCAATTCAGCGATGACATTGTACCAGTATGCCTCTCAGGTTGCTGCTGATCATCACCACAACCAAAGGCAGGTTCAATTGCTGAGCAGCCCGGCGAACCACGGCGGCTCGTCGTCGGCTGTGACTAGCTTGTCCAGCTCAAGGGAAGTGATGTGAAAAGACCAAACTGAGGGAAGTTAAACCAACTATTGAGGAAGTTATTGGCCTCATCAGTATAATTATCTTACTTTTTGCATTACAGTCCTCTACATTTTTCCCTAAACACCAACCCTCTGCCTTAGCTATAATAGTCCCTAAATTTATCATCTAGACTCAGGTTGTATAATAGACAGTGAAGGAAAGTAAACGTCTCCGACAGAGTTCGATACTTGTAGGCAATTTCAGACTACTTTTGACTGCTCATCCAATTTTGTCTATTTCCTTGAATATGAATATGCTATACTAGGTAAGTCATGTAATATAAAATCAGAGAGGGTAACTAAAACAACCCAATTTCACATTGAGAATTTGTATTCAGAAAAAAGAATCAAAACAAGAGAACTCAAAACCTAAAACATACATCAAACAACACGAGATAATCAGAGTATGGAGAAGTAGTTCGAAACAATACAAACGGAGCCAACATACGCACCTTCTGCTTTCTGCCGATCTAGAGACAATTCAGTCCGCTGCACCACTGCGGTAAACAGGATACACGAGCAATAGAGGAGTAGAAGAGAAAAATAAAATCAATTCAATAGACAATTCAAAACCTTAAAGGCTTAAACATATACATCAGTCAAAAAAAGGTAAATATTATACAGAGATCGAGAGAAGTACAACAGGAGTTCGAAACAACACAAATGAAACCAAAAGATGTGATTTATACTGCTCCAGCACTGAGGACTAGATACAACGATCGATTGAGGAGTACAAGAGAAGAACGACAGTCCCGACGAACCCCAAATCTCCTTAATATTCTGAAATATCACAAACGTTCTTCTAGACGACTGAGTAGGACCCCAACAGACGTGTGATATGAAAAGATTGTGTTTGACTCCTACACTTTTTTTTTTGAAATGGGTAGGGGCCGTGCAAACGCAGGCCCCCGTAGCAGCAAATAATGACGTAGACTCCACCTGTTGGGCAGATCTTAGGCTGATGCCCCTCCTAAGTGCAGTGGAGGTCACCAACCTAGGCCATGAGCCCTCTTGATCGCTCATTGACCCCGTCCATGTAAGTGTTTGACTCCTACACTACTTAACCAAAATAAAATAGGCGGGGTTATTTGGTGTATTTCGTGTAATTCCCGCTTATTTTTTTTCTTTTGTGGCTATTAAAGTAGTGGTTCTTTTTCTTAGCAAAAAATGCTCACTTTTTGTGGCTCTTTTCACAGTCACCACAAAAAGATCAGCCACAAAAAACCTATTTCTAGTAGTGGTAGAGCCGTCCCCTGTTACGATAATCATTAGACTCCGTTACTCGTATGTCAGTCCGAACAGGCACTTCACAAAAGTAATACTTCCACTCGTACGTTAAGATCTTTTCACCATATTTTGTTATTTTTTTCGAGCTAGACATGGTACCTAAACAACAAACACATATATTTATTACAACAATAAAGAAAAAAATACATAAACACTAAACCGGTAAAAAAGGATTCAACAAGTAGAGAATTCGTACACTTTCCTTGCTTGTTACTTGGATAATCTTACCTACAGAGAAATTTGAGTGTGGAGTGAAGGGAATTGTGTTGGGATGCGAATAAATAGGTTAGAGGGTACTGTGAATATTTGGGGGTTTGGGAGAGAAATTTTGGAGGGAAATTATTGGAGGGAAGTTACTATTAGAGGGAGGTTGTTGGAGGTAGGCTAGGTTTTTGGAGAGAATAGATGTTATGTTATTACATTATTTTTGGAGGGAATTGTCTTTAGAGAGTGGAAAAGAGATAACCCTGCTTCTGTATTTTTCCCAGAGGGGTGGACATTGTCTTTTAGGAATAGGGGTGGAAATTGTCTTTCAGGATGAGGGGTGGAAATTGTCCATCTAAAATTTTGAATTTTTGTCGAAGTTTTTGTAGAGAGGTGAAAATTGTCCTCATGAGCATCGCCATGGGTATAATGTCATTTCATAGTACTAAGTGCTGATGTAATCATGTAAAAACGTGATGTAGAATTGCTTATAATTAAGTTTTAATTAAATATAGTCATAAGGGCATATGTGTCCTTAAAATAATATAATTACATCGTAGTGGTAAGGGTATTTAAGTAATTACATCGGGAGATGGGTATGCTGGTCGACAAACCAAATAGTACGTGATACTAATAGAAGGGTGGTAGTTGTCTAACCTCCATCCACTGACATAGGTTTTTTTTGTCTTTGATAGGGGTATTGGTATATACCCAAGCAGTACTGGGATTGATATTTATTCCATACTCAAGGGGTGGGTTATCTTTTACTCTAAAATAAAAGAGAGGCACAACTCGCTGTATTTTGATTGTATAAAATTTTTACTGTAAATAAAAAAAGCCATAACAAAGTAAAAGGTAAAAAACATTTTCCACCCTTCGATTATGGACAAAATACATTTTCCCCTCTAACTAATGGAAAAAAATATTTTTCACCACTGTCAGATTTAAAAATTAATGGTGGACTAACAGAGTGATGAAAATACAAAAATACCCCTGACATTTACAAAATTACCTCATTATTAATTCTTTTTCCTTTCTTCTCCTCCTCATTTCTTAACCCTAATCTTATATCTTCCTCTCTCTTTCTTCTCTATGAACTTCTCCTCACCCACCCACCTCCCTCACCTTCGTCCCTCTGGTGTCACTCTCCCTGTTGGACCAGCTTGACTCAGCCGGAGCCACCGCCGGCAAAGCCAGCAGCGACCCAGGCCGAGACCACCATCTGTGATTCATCAAATATAACTTTTCTCCTTCTTTAGCTTTAGCCTCTGCGACAACCGCGAGGTCCGTGATCGTAGTCATATCCTCTTTAAGAGACACCACAGATGAAACACCCACTGCCATATGTGATATAATCTCTCACAATAGACGAATTCTACAGAGGCAGAACGCTTCCTCGGTAGTTATTGAAATAACGCGTCTTTGGTTTTCGCCTCCACTCGCTTCATCTGTGAACAAATTCTCGGACCTGGTTTCGGCTGTAAAAATCCAATCTTGAATCGGTTGGAGGTGATGGTGTTGGCTATGGCGTTTGAGTTGAGTCATGTTCTGGGTTTTGGGAAGACTTGGGGAGAAGTCTAATGCCACATTCTGAGAAGACATAATATCAATTGAGTGAGTGGGGGTGCCTAAGTACATTCTGGGTTGCAGGGATTGAGTTGAAAGCTCGATAACCGTAGCTCGGTTTTGTTGAATGTCAAAGGAAAATTTGTTTGTTTGACTGGGTTAAGTCCTCTTCTTTCTCGTTGCTCTTCTTTCTCTTCTTCTACTCGATTGAGAAAGGCCAATTTTGGCTTCGAGTTTCTGGTTTCGGTTTCAATCATGGCTTCTACTAGGCTGTGAAATTCCAAATTCTGGTTTTGAATTTCTTGTTCAGGGTGGTAATTAGGACTCCTTTTGGTGTGAGATTTTGGATTCTAATGATATGAATTTTGTTTTGGGGTGTGCTAGAGTAGTCTTCTTCCCTAGTTTTGAAGCTTTTGCATGAAATTCTGATATGTCTCTCCCTCCTCTTCTTGTTATTGATGATGTTCTTGTTATTGTTAATGTTGGTGTTGGTGGTGGTTTGGTGGTAGTGGAGGTGGTGCTCAAGAACACCAGGACCATCAAGAACATGATAAAAACTATAATAAACAAAGAAGGGTGGCGTTGGTCCACCATCGATAAGGGTAAAATGATCACAAAAAGTCAGTTTGCACCCCTCCACTAACGGATTGTCACATAAGGGTGGTATCTGTCCACTCACCATCCGTTAACCGGGATGGAAAATTTATTTTTTCTTTAATCAGGGGGCAAAATGTATTTTGTCCATAATTGGAGAGTGAAAAATGTCTAAAGTAAAATAATCCTAGGCCACATCCATGCACCAAACCGATTCATTCAAACCACTAATATGTGTAAAACAATATTTAAAATATTTAAGAATTTACAAAAAAAAACCAAAATTATCTAGCAATTTCTAAGAATTTCTAACAAATTATTTAATTAACTACAAACAAATCAACTAACCGTCTAATCCGCCTAATCCGCCTAAAGTCTCACATCCTATAGTAAATAGTAGGGACAAATATTTTTTTTTGTAGAACATGATAATTAACATTGATAAAAACATAATAATTACAATCAAGTTCATGAGAAGAGGATCAAAAGAGGAGGATCAAAAATCTACAAACCCAGGGGACAAGCTCTTCCACTAAGAGCAACCAGAAGCTACCAAAGTCTTAGAACAATACATAGAACATTACCAAAGAAACTGAACATCCCTAACCATAACTAATAACCAGAACTAATAGCTGAGAACCAAATGTTTACTCCATAATATAGGGGATGATAGCATCAGAGGGCACCAAGCTTCGAGGCAAAGGACGGAGGCCTGAACTAGAGGGAAAACCACCTTCAGCACCTTCTGAGGACACAGGAGGCAAACCACCTTCAGCAGGGAGTAAACCAAGCTCAGAAACACCATCAACTGGAACATGATCTGGAGCAGACAGAGGAGGCTCAGAAGCCAATGGAACCACATCAAGCACCTGCTGAACACTGGAGCATGCTGCAAATTGTTCACAAGCCTTAACCCAAGAAGGGGCACCATCAACTGAAGCAATCTTAACCAGAGCTGATGAATCTGAGTCAGTAGAGGAAGTTTTAATTAGTACTAGCAGATAGAATAATTAATCCCACAAGATCCTGAGCTAGGTGAAACATCTGATCCTCATTAGTGCTAATTTTGTGGAAGATCATCTGGTTTCTGGATTTCCAGAGGATCCAAATGATGGCTGTAAGCCAACACCAAAGAGGATTATCTTTACATTCCTTCTTTTTTTTTGAGCCAGCTCTTGATCCATGAGATAATGTCAAGAGTAGGGGAATGAGGAGTCATGATATTAGCCTTATGCCAGACCCCTTGAGCCCGTGGACAAAGGAGGAAGAGATGAGGAGCTGTTTCATTATTAACATTACATAAAGGGAAGATAGGGCTAATAGTAGAAACTCTAGCATGCAAATTATGCAAGTAAGAAGGGAACTAGTGAGAATCCTCCAAATAAGACCCATAATATTGTTTGGTAAACCAGATTTCCAAAGAAGAGACCAGTTGAAATTATGACTAATAGATTTAAAATGCAAGGGAGAAGAAGATAAATAGGGGAGGAATTGTTGTAATTAAGCAAATTATAAGCAGAAGACACAAAGAAAACACCAGAGGATGAGGCTTTCCAAAAGGGGACATCCTGCTGATCAAAAAACCACAATCTTGCTCCATAATCTTATTAGCCAGCCATCGTGGAAAGAGCTGATTAAAAGTGTAGCTACACCATCTTCCACTTCCATCAATAAATGAGTCAAGTAATTGATTAACTGAAGTAAATATATGTCTTGGATCAGTGGATTCCAAAACTTCATGTATAGAATCAGCAGGAACATCTGGGATCCATCTAGATGATCTGATCATAATATCCTTCCCATTACCTATTTTCCAAGCCAATCCTTTTGAAAGACTGTCTTTTCCTTTACAGATGGTTCTCCAAGTAGTAGAGGAAGAGGAACTAGCCTTAATAATACTAAATGAGTTCTTTTACAGTACTTAGTAGAGAAATATTTAGAGAATAGAGTAGTTTTGGAAGTGACCATTCTCCAACTGTTTTTAGCAACCAAAATATTATTAAAAGCAGAAATTTGTTTAAATCTAAGCCCCTCTATTAGTCTTGTTGCAAAGGAAGTTCCAGGGGAGCCAATGAATACCTTTGATAGAAGTATTCCCAAACCATAAGAATTTTTCTAATAAAGAGGTGATGAGCTTCGAGTTTTATTAGGGAAGACACTAATGGACATGGGGTAAACCAGAAGACTATTCAGAACAACCTTAATGAGCACACGCCTTCCTACAAAGTTTAAAAGTAACCCCTTCCAACCTGAACATTTCTTATAAACTCTAGTAATCGTGTCTGCTATAATTTCTCTATTGTTTCCTGTTTGATTGAGATAAACACCAAGATACTTTCCTAATTGAGGCTTCTCATTGACATTTAAAGCTAGGTTTAAAGATTGTTTATCACTGTGAGAGAAATTAGGACTAAACACAATTGAAGATCTATTAATGTTAATATTTAAGCCTGATTGTCTAGAAAATGTGGAGAGTACAGATTGAATATGCATTATTATATTTGGGGAGATTTGGAAAAAAAGAAGGGTATCATCTGCAAATTGCAAATGAGTAAGCTCATCTCTACTAGAATAGGGAATGCGTGGAATAAGTCCTATGTTATTGGCATGCTGTATTGAGGCAGAGAAAACTTCAGCATAAAGGGAGAAGAGAAAGGGAGACAATGGATCACCTTGCCTTAAGCCTCTATTAGGCTTAAAGGAGACAGAAGCTGCGCCATTAATAAGAACCTGATAGGAAACTGTGGTGACACATTGAAGGATAAGGTGAGTGAAATGTGATGGAAATGCATTTGATGAAGAATGGCCTCTAAGAAGTCCTATCTAACTCTATCAAAGGTTTTGGAAATGTCCAACTTAAGTGCTCCTAATTTTTTATGATTGATAGTGTTGTCTTTATGGATGGTGTGAACTAGATCTTGAGCAATAAGTAAATTATCTTGGATAATACGTCCTGGAACAAATCCATTTTGATTACAAGAAATTAAGGAAGGAAGAACTATTTTAAGTCTATTAACAATAATTTTAGCAATAATCCTATAGATTACATTGCATAAGCTAATAGGCCTATAATCAGTAGCACAAACAAGATTATTAGTCTTAGGAATAAGTACAGTCACTGTCTTGTTAAATTCTTTCAGAAGATGACCAGAATTAAGAAAGGAGAGAATGGCTGAAGTAACATGATTAGAAATGAAAGGCCAAGCTTTCTGAAAGAAGATAGCCTGCATCCCATCAAGGCCTGGAGCCTTAAGAGGGGATAGAGAAAAAACAAGCAGCCTTAACTTCATTAGCAGAATAAGGAGAAGCTAAGAAGGCTTGCTGATCAGGAGTTAAAGTTCTCTTTAAATTGAAAAGGAGATCCAAGGCAAACAAGTTATTATTTTCTGAAAGTAATTCATGATAAGAGGGAGAAGGTTCAGAGTAAATGTGCTTAAAATGATTAACAAAAACCATGAAGATTTGGGTGGGTTCAGTTAAGATAACACCCTGATGATCTTGTATTGATCTAATTGAATTATTTTGTCTTCTAATTTTAGTATAGGCATGGAAAAATTTTGTATTTTTGTTCCCATCTTTAAGCCAAAAACATCTAGCTCGTTGAGCCCAATAGGTTTCTTCACATTTTAATAATGTAAGCAGTTCAGTTTAATTTTAGTCTCCGAAAAAAATTGAGTTCGAAAAGATTATGTTCAGGGCTCTCATTTGACTCAAAAAGTGCTATTTATCAATTAAAAAATTAATAATTAAAAGTAGTTTTTTGTTTTCCCAAAAATTATGAAAAATACTCAGAATATGAAAAATCCTCTTCTGAACATGATGGAAAAATTTTGACGAAGAAAGAGACAAGAGGCCACCGCACGCGCAAACAAGCGTCACCGCGCGTCAGACGATCTGCCTCCGTCACGCGCGCCACGCACGCGCAAACAAGCGTCACCGCGCGTCAGACGATCTGCCTCCGTCACGCGCGCCACGCGTGTAGCCCATGTCAGCTACCACGTCAGCACCACATTAGCTCCATGGCCGAGGCGTGCTGCCACATCAGCCGCCGCCAACCTTTGGCGCGTGCGGCGCGTGGCAACGTCATCGGTGGCACATGAACTCCATGCGCTGGCCTTTGGCGGTCCATTTTCGACGAGGCTTACGCCGTTGGGTTCGTTTCGCCCTCATGATTCTAGTTATTTGACTTTTTAACATGTTTGGAAAAACCTACTTTTATTACAAGTCTAATTTGTACCGCTTTTTTCAGGGCAGATTAGAAAAGCGTCTATATCGCCCGGCTCGTTTGTCCAAAAAACTATTATTATATGCTTTGGAATTCTCTCGAAATCATCTACGCAATGGTATATAATATGGGTTCAAAAAACAATGGCATGAAAAAATGGGGCAGTCGGGTCAGATTCAAATTTGACCGGATAAAGAGCAACAAAACGCAGACTTAGGAACTGATACCAATGAAGCAATATAGCGGGTATAAACCCGACATAAATATGTACGGAAGTTAGCGTTTGTATCTTTGAAGCGTGATCTGCAAGTAGATATCAAAGATATGATCTTCAACCGCGTCGTTTGTTCACGTACTCTTACTTTCATCAATCCGTGCGCACCATGAGGATGAACAAGATGATCTACGGCCCGACTCGTCTTTGGATGTGTTGAGAGGGAAAATCAAGCTCACGTCTACAACTTTTGGAGTGTATAAACTGATATTACTGGTGTCTATAATGTGAAGAGAAAGAACTTTGTCTTATATATTACCTAAAAAAACTTTGTCTTATATAGACAAAGTTCTAGCTGAATTGCAGCATATCCTAAGTTTGTGACAATTGCATAACAACCCCCTGACGCTAACAGTCTCAAACTCATGATCAATTTGTATTTGCCTACTTTGTCGATCTCTACCTGTCGTATTTTACGCGTTTTAATATCGGCAAGAAAACTGATTTCTCACCTTTGTATGTGGGAATTGTTTTCCATTTGTTGGCTTTTTTAAAGAGTGTGACAAATAATAATAATAATAATAATAATAATAATAATAATAATAATAATAATAATAATAATAATAATAATAACAATAACTATATATATATATATATACACACACGTAACCGATTAAATAAATGGGTTAAAATAGGAAGTGAAATATGACAGCCCATTGTATCATCTATATCAAAGGGAAGAAATAAAAAGTAAAACCTAACATCATGTCTTATCGTGCATACTAGCAAATTAATTATGTGATTTGGACATTCTGAAGTACTTTTGTTTACCTATTTTTTATTTTTTTTTAGTTTTCGATTCTTTCACAATGTGTGATCGTGGTGAACAGAGAGAGAGAAAGGACAATTGGTATATCTCTTCATCAAAATTATACATTGTGTTCTCTAAAAAAAAATACATCGTGAAGAAAGGAAAGCCAAAAAGCTGGAAAAATATTTATCCAAACACCCTACATAAGATACCCCTGATTGGAAGGATAACCCTTATATGAAGAGGCCTTATACCTCGTCTATTCAACTAGAGAAACTGGTCAGCTGCTGGCTCAATCAATAACTACTCTCCAAACAAGATTTGAGGTCAGCTGTATGTTTTTTTGGGATTATTATAGTTAAGGCAGGAATTCGGCAAGTATTTATTAATAAGGAAGAAAAAATAAATTAAATATTAAAAGAGCCATTCCTAAAGAAGTATTTATTATGAAGGCACAAACTCATAATTGAGTACTGCAAATGTCGTACATACCCTCTCTTAGGAAAATCATTTTTTTGGGATATTTTCTCATTTTATTCTTTGTTGCTTTCCGATTGCGCCAGCAAAATCCAAGGCTCGTTGTGCAGCTTTCGATTCCATCAGTGAAAAGGAGATAACCTAGTAGAGAACTCCCAGCTCATAGTTGATTGAAACACAAAACCCTAAATAGTTAAGTACCAAATTCTCTCTCTGTGTGCTGATGCTTGAACCAGCAACCATAAGAGAGCTTCAAACCTGCCAAAAAGCCGTTGTATAAAGCTTTTTCATTGTTGTCATTTAATTAGGTCATATCCGGTACTATCCACGTACCATGAGAAAGAAAGTTGTGATGTATTGTTATTGGATCGGTTGTACATACCATGAAGCCATTCCTGTTGCTCATCAAATTTTGTATAAAGTCGCAATACAAATTGCAGAAACAGAGTATGAAGGTGGAGAGAATTAGAGGTGAGAGAGAATTAAAAATCTTACTATTTTGTGATTTTATCACAGACTAAGTGGGAAATAAGAGAAAATAGAGGGTAAATTAGTCATTTGGTACCCTCCAATTCTCAGTTTTGCCTTGTTGATAAATATTTTATAAGAAATTTCCTTCTCACTAATTACCAGAATTTTATTGCCTTATTAATTAATACTTTTCAAATCGTTGACTATATTGTAATAATATGAACCGGTTTGAACCTAAGATCTCATGCAGGGACTCTAAACGCTCTACTATTGAGACACTGTGCTAGTACCCATTTGCATCGCAACTGTATATTTATGTGCAATTACAACTCTATGGAGTGACATTTATCTAATCCCATATTAATATGGTTCCCAACAGTATGAACAGTGACGTGATTTTGATGCATTCAGTGCATGGTAGAGGTTGATTCCCGTGTTGCTATTGCCCTTTGAGAGCCCCTTATGAATCTATCCACAGTTCAAAATGCCAAGCAATTAACAACTGTCAGAAATTGACAGCCATCTCACCGACATTGCAATATGGTAATATCTCAGAATCTATAATTAGTCATAGTAGATGCATGAGGGTGCAAAAAAGCCTAATTCAAATCGAATACTATCTGATTCGGGCTCGGCTCCTTGAAGAAAATACAAGGCTCGGGCTCGCGCGGCTTGAGCTCGCTTCGAGCTTGTCATGTTAGGCTCAAACGTGACTCTAAAATAAAGTTGCAAGTTTAAGCTCGGGCTGAGTCAACTAATTTCGTGATTTGTTGTGGGGTAAAAATACAATTCTTCAAGCTCATAAAATTTAAGTCCACAACAAATCACCAAATTTGTCAAAAAATATAAATGTCTTAACTATCAAACCAATATTTATTTTATTACCGAATAATATTACATGAGATTATAAAATAATGAAATTGCAAAAGATTTTTTTTTTCTTTTTCTTTTTTTTTTTGCAAACAATTGCAAAAGATTGTTCATACAGCCACAACAATATAGTATAAATGTACACACATTATTTAAATTTGAAAAAAATAACACTTCATGAAATTTAATTGATCATTCCAATCTATTTGACCATGATTATCATAAAATGGGGATTGCATCTAAATGTTTACGCGAAGACATGGTGTTTTTCATTTTTATGTTAATTCTATTGTCCTTTATTTTTTAGCCAAGCAAGTGAGAAATTCATTACAAGATAAGTCATACAAAGTCCAAAAAGAGTTAACGAAACCTAACGATGCACTACACCTACCATGCATCCACAACATCCAGAACATCCAAAACAAGAGATAAAAAAGAGTCTGAAATGAAAGAAGAACAACTTAAAACACATGAACCATGAGCTAAACATAGATATCAGCAGAATCATCCAATGGATCATCAGATGGATTTTCCTTTCCTTGAGCCAGATTTCTCCTTGAAGAAGTTGATGAGCGACTCTGTATTTGGATCAATCATTATCCCATCAACCAAGATGAATCCATGTTCTTTTGCTCTGTACTTTTCTGTTATCTCCTCTTCCTTTCTCTTTTCTTCTTCAAACCTCATTTGCAATTTCTTTTCATCCATGTTGCTGGCCTCAAGAAACTGATCAATAGCTGCAGCAAAATCCTTCTTCTTAGGACCTTTCTTATCTGCCTTGTTTGCCTGTAATGGGGCTTTTCCTTTGTCAAGACTTGATGCCCTTGGCATTCTCTTCTTTAAAGTAGTGGAACCTGAAGCTTTGGATTTCGTCTTCGAGTCCAGAGGATCTCCTATTATGTTTTGTCATTTTGTTGGTTTGTTAGTTGTTTATATTAATAATGTATATTGTTTAGTAGTTCGTCATTTTGTATTTTATTTTCATATAGCACCAATTTTTATCTACTTCCATATATCTAAGTTTATTATTAATGTATAGTTGTTGTTGTGATTTTTTTATATATTCTTATCACTAATATAATTTATGAAGTGGTCTACTTTATTTATTTTATTTTATTTTGACAGAAAAACTTGAGCTTCATTACTTAGAACACAAGGATTACAATTCAGAGTACAAAGAGCACTCTGAAACAGATAGAGAGCTTCTAGCCAGATTATGAGCTTGCACATTCAAAACTCTAGAAATGAAAAAGAAAAACAAGAATCAAAACCTCCACTCAGATAAAGAGAGTCTTCCACCAAAGCTGAAACTTGAAACTATTAGCAATCTTTGAATTCAGCATTTTAACAACCAATTCACAATCTGACAAAATTGCTACCTTGCTCCAACCTTGGTTTCTGCTCCAAATAAGAGCATCTCTAATAGCCCAAGCCTCCAAGATAGCAGAGTCCGTAACACCATGAATGGATTTTGAGAATTCCCCTAAACACTTGCCCTCTTTATCCAGACAGATAGCAGCAACAACCCCTTTTGACATTTTAACATCCACAACAGCATCTGTAAATACATTAAAATCAGATGATAGAAGATGATCAGGACCTGGATTGTGAGACAAACCGACAGGCTCCATAGAGGATTTGCAATTGTGAGTTCTGAATTCATGAAGACACATAATGGCTTTCTGGGAAATATGAGACATATTCTTCTTCAGATGTTGGAAAGTCCATTCATTTCTTGCGATCGAAATGGCCCAACAAATACTCAAGAACAGCTCCAAGAACCACTTTTCATCTCCAGATTTTCTAGCAATGTCAACCACTTCCTCCCACCATTCAAGTTGATTATTAGCTTGAACATCAACAACAGAGAGCCTTAAAGGAGAGCATTTCCAAATAGTTTTGGAGAAAGAGCAATTTTTAAATAAATGCAATTCAAATTCTGCTTCATCACCACAAAGTTTGCATAAGTCATCAATCAAAATACATTTTTTCTTCGGAGCAGAGTTAACTGGGAGAGCTCAAATAAGAAGTTTCCAGAAGAAGTGGTTAATCTTTGGCTGGACCTCCACCTTCCACAGCAACTTCCAATAAGCATCTCTACTTCCAGAACTCACATTCCAGTCATTTTCATTCTCAAGGAGCTTATAAGCTGAGCTTACATTGAAAGCTCCATTAGATGTGAAACTCCAAATAAGCTTGTCACAACAATGAGGGCTTCCAATAGGCATTGAAATGATTAATTTTCCTTGCTCTTCACTAAACATCCCCTTAATTAAGTCTACATTCCACTTTCTGTCTTCAGCCAAAATAAGATCACCGACTTTAAGTATGCTACAACTAGCATGCTTACTTGATTCCACATAAAATTTTTCTTTTCTGGGCAGCCAAGGATCATCCCAGATTTTAACTGAATTACCACCACCAATCCTCCATCTAGCCCCTTTCTTAATTACCTCCTTCCCAGCTAAATGACCCCTCCAAACCCAGCTGCAGCCAATATGAGCTTGAGAAACCCAGAAAGAGGAATGAGGAAAATACTTTCCTTTGAAGACAGCTTTAAAAAGAGATTGTCCATCCACAACCAACCTCCAAGCCTGCTTGGCAATAAGAGCCAAATTGAAGTTATACATCCTTTTAAAACCCAGTCCTCCCTTTTCTTTAGATTTGCACATCTGCCCCCAATTCCTCCAATGAATTTTATTCTGATCCATGCTCTTTGCATCCCACCAAAACCTGGCCATGATATTAGAAAGCTCATTGCAGGTTTTAAGAGGAAGCAAAAACACGACATAGTGTAAGTAGGGAGTGCTGCTAACACAGAATTAATTAGCACCTCTCTTCCTGCTTGGCTACATAAAGGGCTCCAAGAGGAGAGCATCAAAAGAAAATTCTCCTTCAAATACTTCAGGGTGCTTGATTTAGACCTCCCAAGAAGAGCTGGGAAACCAAGGTAAGAGCTTTCTTTGAGACTCTTATCAATTCCAAGATAAAACTGGATATATCCTTTCGGAAGACTGCTTGTGCTTGGACTGAAAAAGGGATGTGATTTGTCCCTATTCACCACTTGGCATGAGGCTCTTTCATATAACTTGAGTGCTGCGTTCAAAGCACAACAGTCAGTCATGGTAGCCTTACAAAACATGATGGAATCATCCGCAAACAATAAATGACTAACTGCAGGGCTGTGCTTAGCAATTTTCACCCCTTTAATCCATTGTTTCCTTTCAAAGTGGGTGAGAAGAGAAGTGAGACCTTCAGCACAAATTACAAAAAGCGAAGGGGAGAGGGGATCTCCCTGTCTTATGCCTCTAGATGGAGTAATGATATCACTAAGCTCCCCATTTATAATTAACCTGCTACTCACTGTACTTACACATGTCATGATCCAATGAACCCATTTTTTGCAAAATCCAAGCTTCAACATCATGCCTTCAAGGTAAACCCAACTTACCCTATCAAAAGCTTTTAGCATATCAAGCTTTATGGCCATCTCACCAACACCCCTATTCTTCTTCTTGATATAGTGAATCAGTTCCTGAGCCACCATCTCATTGTCCACTATCAATCTACCTTTAACAAAGGCAGATTGATTGGTGGAGATAATTTTATCAAGAACTTCACTAAGCCTGTTAGCAAGACACTTAGAGAGAATTTTATATAACACAGAGCACAGACTAATGGGCCTATAATCCTTGAATTTTGTAAGATTATTGACTTTTGGAATTAGCACAATATGTGTAAGGTTAATACACTTCAACATCCTTCCAGATTTGAAGAAATTCTTGATGGCCCTGCAAACTTCTACACCAATTAACCTCCAATAAGTTTGGAAAAAATGGGCTGAGAAACCATCAAAGCCTGGAGACTTATCTGGATTAAGGTCAAAGCAAGCTTTTCTTATCTCATCATCACTGAACTCCTGAATAAGAAAATTATTCATTTCAAAACTAACCTTCTTCCTCACTGTTGAAAGCACGGGCTCTAATTCTCTTACTTCATCTTCCTTGAAAAGGTTGCTGTAGAAAGAGTGGAAAACTCTTTTGATGTCCTCTTCATCATTACTCCAAATTCCTTGCTCATTTGTAACACCTGAGATGTGGTTTTTCACCCTTCTTTGCTTGACCATTGCTTGGAAGAATTTTGTGTTTTTTTCCCCTGATTGAAGCCAGCTAATTCTGGATTTCTCTTTCCAAAAGGCCTCCTCTTCAAGCCAAAGAGCCTCCAACTTAGATTCAATATTACAGAGCTCCTCCATATTTGCCTCAGGCCCCTCCTCTCTAATTTTTTGAGTTGCAGCTTCTTTTTCTTTGATAGTCTTCATAAGGCCTCTATCATTATATTTGCTCCATTTTATGAGAGCTTGTCTGCAAGCCTTGAGCTTAGATTTCACAAAAAACATAGGATTACCCTCAAAATTAAGGTCCCAGCCCTTGCTTATAACTTCTTTCACTTCAGGATTCTTGGACCACCTTCTACAAATCTGAAAATTTGACTAGTCTTTATGAGGGATTTGTGTCCAGAAGGAGCATAGAGTGATCAGATCCTGGGACATGAAGATGTTCAAGCTTTGCACTTCCCCAGCTGTTTAACCACACACTAGAAGCAGACCTCTATCAAGCCTTTCCTCAATGCAATTTGACCCTTCTCTACTATTCCACCATGTAAATGGGTAGCCAACAAAGGCCAGATCAGTAAGATCATTAAGCTCAATGAAATCAAGCAGAGGCTTACAGGATAGGAGAGTTCTTGAACAACCACCATTTTTTTCATAGGGGGAAGAAATGTCATTAAAATCTTCCCAAAATAAGAAGACTACTAGAGCAGTTAGAGATGTTGATGCTGAGTAACTTCAATTGAGAGAACCCGACTGAGTCATCTGCACACAGATACACAAACAAGACTTGCCAAGAGCTCCACATTGGAGAGTTAAGTTGAATCTGAATAAAGAAATTACAAAACTTGATCAGCTGGACATCAATATCTGCCCTCCACAAAACACTAAGACCCCCTGATTTACCTTTTGAATCCACCCAGAAGCTGTTAGGAAGATTTCTACTACAGTAATTTTCAGCAAGAAAAGAGGCTTTGCTTTTGGTCTCACTTAAAAAACACACCCCTGGAGAATGAAGGTTCAAAACCCTCTTAAATTGATGAAGTAACGGATCTACCAACTCCCTGACAATTCCACGCCAAAAGCTTTATTTGGGCGATTTGGACCAGTTAGGGCTGGTTTCCTCCACCCGACAACCAAAAGAAGTAGAATTGTGCTCTAATTTTTTTAGTCTCTTACCATCAACCGTACCTTCCTTTTCTTCTGATTCCACCTCCATCCAATCACTTTCTCTTCTCTTCAAACTTCGTTGTTCCAGCGAGTGTGTGGGCGTTGTCTGTGCTCTGTGCTCCCTTGCTTGTCTCTTCCACCTTCCTGCAACACTTTTCTTCTCCATCGATCTCTCTTTCTCCTGAATTAGGGTTTCAAAATTTTCTGCTTTCTCCATAACTGGATGAGTCTCCTCAAAGAGACAATCTGTAAATCCTTCTTTGCCCTCGATTAAAACTGGGCTTGGGGACACAGCCACAGGGGGTGGGCTTATGGGCCTGTTAGTTGGGTCAACCTCGGTTTGGGCTTTGGTGGGAGAGCTGTTAAGCCAATTCGAAAGAGAGGGTCCCAATAAAGAACCCAATTCCCCATCATTCGAATTTTCCGCCTTGCTTTGAAGAAAGGAATTTAGCGTGCTGCAGCCGACACTAACGTCATTGATTATTGCCTTATCAAGTTTATCGCATTGATTGTCTGCTTTTTTCAAGACAACAGCATGAAGCCCGCCCGAATTTAAATTATAACTTTTCCGCTTCTCCTTGCTTGACGCCTCTTCGAGTTCCTGCGTCTTTTCGCCTTCTCCGACAACCTTCTCCGGTAACTTTTGAGTCTCCGACTTCATATTCATCCTTTTTCCGGCAAGGTGATCCCAAGAGCCGCCAAGTTGATCATTTTATTGATTGAATCATTACTGCTACTCCCTTCAGCTTTTGTTGTGGATTGGCCTGATAACAAGAGTTCCAAAGTATGCTTCGCCCTTAAATTCTTTCAATCATAGATTGGAGAGGTCTGAGAGCTCTTACTCTCACAAGCTCTTCCTTCATGATCAATAACTACACAGAGATCGCAAAGGGGGGGGGGGGCAATCTTTCAAACTTGAATTCCAATCTTGTAAGGCTCTATTTTGAAGATTTAGAGAAGACTCCTTCAACAGTGGCTTAGAGACATCAAGATCCACTTTAATCCTTACTATCCGACCATGCTCTGTTTCCTTACATAGGAATTTTGTTTCCTGCAGGGCCTCAAACTTAGCTCCCACCTTCTTGATAACCCTTTCCGTCATGAACATATTAGGGAGGCCCCAAACCTGAATCCAGAACGGTGAAACTGAGAAGAATTTATCTTCCATCACAGTCAGGGGACTCCATTTCTTAAGGATGATAAGATTGTTCTTGAAAAACCAAGGGCACCCCTTCAACACTCTCTCCATGTCCTCCTCCTTTCCGAAGAAGAACTGATAATATCTCCCTTTAATGTGTTCAACATTGAAATTCCTTGGCTTTTCACATATTTCATTCATAGTTCTCCTCAGCCCCGTGAGATTGACTGGTTTCTGAGTGACAATCCTTCCCACAAGACTACATGAATATTCCCCGAGTCTCTCCGCTGCTTCATCTTCACTGAGCTCTATCTCCACTTCATTCTCTGAATGGATCTCGACCTGCATAATGCCTTTAATCAGTGCTAGCTCGTCCTCTGAACTCATTTTCTTAGCATGAAGAAACGAAGAAAAACTCTAGAAAGCAGAGTAGTGAAGAACTTGTGTGCAATCACAAGACTTACTTTCTCTCTCTAGAAAACTAGAGAGAACTTATAATTTTTCATATATTGTCTACTTTATTTATCGACCTGTCATTCTCTATACTTTTTGAAACAATTAATTTGTTTAAATAAATTAATATATTATTAAATAATTTTTAAAAATGCAGTAATTACATTATATAACAATTAATAAAATATACAAATTTATCAATACAAATTATATGTTAGACACCTTGATAATTTTATAACTCATTTTATTTGCAAAAAAAAAAAACTATATTATTTGTCTAATTATATAAAAGTATACTAAACCTTGTCCATCAAACTTACTGATAAATTTAGGATTTGGTGATACATCATACGAATTGGGGGTACAGTGAGAGAGGCCTACACCAAATGTACTTGGTGATTTGGACAATTAGTTAGAGCAGCGGGTGCTGTAGCAGAACTTATTGCAAAAGAGGGTAAATCACATAGTATATATTTTTCTTGTAGGATGCCTACACCAAATGACAACTTCTTTTGCGGATTTGGTAAATTTTGTGGGAGATCAAAAACGCCAAATTTTGCTATCCAATATTAGAATTGTACATTGTGGAAGATGCTCTTGCATAAGTCGTTAAAATTAATTCAGTTAAAGTAAATCAACCATAAGATATTTTTATATTTCAAAATCCACATCTTATAAAATCAGACAAACATATATTTTTTTCAAAAGCAGTGTCTTATTTCAGTAATCTTACACCTTAATCTTGGTTAATTAACTGTTCTCACAAAAAAAACACTAATTCCCTATTAAATTTATTATCTACATTTATTTCATAATTATATAAATGTCCTACAGGCACAGGTCATTTGCCAATTTAGTATAAACGGAAATAGATATGCATAATTCAGGAAATGTAGTCAGTGTTTTATGAAATCAGAGTTTAATGTCAAACTTTCATATTTTACAAAAAAAAAGCCAAAAAGCAAAAAAAATAAAAAATGCTCAACAAATTACATAAAGTTATCCTAAATGCATTCAGGTATCCAATATTCATCACACAATGTTTATTCCAAAGAAATAAAAATCCGATAATGCTTAAATCGTCTCAATCACGTACCAAGCAAAATAATAAACAATTTTTAAACAAAAAATGCAAAGAGAGACGAGAAACTTCACATACATTTCCGTCAGATATTCTCTATTGGCCTTCAAGTTAATAGTACACCATCAACTTCAATTAAATATGCATAATTACTTATTTTATAACGATCCGGCTCTAGAGCTTAGAAGTCAACCACCCCCGGTACAATCTCGGCTCTTTAACTCAACGACGATACATCTACGCTCAGACTTGGCTCATTTAGTACACGAACCAGATTTGACAGAATTTTGTGTTACGATCGGCGCAAATCTTAGAGAACGATGATAATAGACGAAACAAGAACAAAAGAACACATCTGATACAACGTGGTTCACTAGCAATGAGCTAGCTACCTCCACAACCGAAAAAACCCGTTTATTAGAGAGAAACACCACGAATACAACCCACACTAGTAAGCCACGATCCTAGGTCCTTATATAGGCCATGGATACTGACTTGGTTCCAAAGAAGCAAAGAAGTTACCAAAACGAAGAAGGAAACAATATCAGCCGCCCGATCAAACTATTTGGACCTGTCACTATCGAACTGTTCCCTGAACCGTCAAACTGTTCCAGACCCGTCAAATTGTTGCTTCTTCTTTGTCTTCCTTGCCTTCGTCTTGATTCTCTGATTGAACTTATTTATTTTCCCCCTCTTCGTAGCCTAACTCCTCGCCAAGCTTCTTGAGCCTATTCAAGGAATATTCCCAACAAATCTCCACCTTGCCTTGAATTCCCTCTTTTGCTTGCGCTTGAACTAGAGGCTTCTGTCCAATAGCCCCAAATTCACAAGTTGTTCCATCTTTGCCAAGATCCTACTACGTGTGCCCCCATTGATGCTCCAACTCCCGTCTAGTTCCTGCAACCCAACCATATAAATGCTCCAACTACGGTCGAGTTCCTGCAATCGAAAACCCCCTCTTGTTGTTCCAACTCCCACTGAGTTCCTACAACAAGTATGTTTGTTGTTTCGACTCCCACCGAGTCCCCACAACAAACCCCCAGCACGTGTCCCATTCACGGTCCATGTCTCTCGTCAGAGACTCCCCTATTCCACCATCCGCCTCCTAGTCAAGAGCACGGATTCTCCCTTGCCCCCCAACGTGGCCTAGAGAACTAGACCATCCTCCGAAGTACCCTCCACCTGCAGCCAAACCTGCAGATCCTGGTTTCATCCTTCATCCACCAGTGTATTTTTTCTCTACTGTTTGAACTTGCCGAAACTATGACTGTCTGAAGCCCCATACGCAGCCATGTGTTGCGTCTGCTCTTGCTGAGACTCAAACTCAGCGTTGGTTGTTGTATAATCCACCTCTTTATCTTCCGCCGATTGCAACCACATGCCTTGCTAACAAAGCACGTACTTTGATCCTTTTCCAGATCTGTAACCCCGAAACGTGTGCTCTATCTTGATCGTGAAACGTAGCTATAAATTTCAAGGATTGGGAAACCCTAGCACTATAGCTCCACCTTGATCTTGGAACACCGAAACCTAAGTTCGGATACCAGCTTGTTATGATCCGGGTAGAGCTTAGAGAACAATGATAATAGATGGAAAAAGAACACAAGAACATACCCGATATAACGATGTTCAGTAGTGATGAGCTAGCTACCTCCATGACCCGAAAAACCCCGTTTATTAGAGAGAAACACTACAAATACAAACCACACCAGTAACCCGCGACCCTAGGTCCTTATATAGGCCTAGGATACTGACTTGGAGCCCAAGAAACAAAGAAGTTACCAAAACTAACAAGGAAACAATATTCAGCCACCCTATCGAACTATTCGGACCCGTCACTGTCGAACTGTTCCCATACCTGTCGAACTGTTCCAGACCCGTCGAACTACTTCTTCTTGTTTGTCTTCCTTGCCTTCGTCTTGATGCTCCGCTTGACCTTGTTTCTTTTCCACCTCTTCGTCGCCTAACTCCTCGCCAAGCTTCTCAAGCCTATTCAAGGCATATTCCCCAAACAGTGACCGAGTCGGCTTACTGCCGACTCTCGAGTGGATCGACTCATTTCAACCTTAAATGTAGTTGTTTGACATGTTTTTACATGTGTTCCTTATTTCTTAAGAATCCACATTGTAATAGTGCTTATTTTTCATACAAAGAATAACAAAACCACATAACCCTAGGGACCTTGCTATTGTATGAGGATCCGATGGGAAAGATGCTTCCCCTTCAACATATCGAAGTCGAAATGATGTTGGTCTTTTGACGTCCACACTGCTCAAAGATCGGGATTCAATGTAAAGATCTTGAACTAATGAATTGGCCAAGAACAAACCGTACATAAATTCTTATTCAATTAATACCGAGATCGCAGCAACTGATTACGATTTCCACAGGCTAAAGTCTCGAAAGAACATTGAGAGATAGAGAGAGAAATTGAGAGAGATACATAATTTGCAGAGTGGTCAACCATAACTCTTTCACATAACATTTGGGTTCACATATACCCGAGTGGCTAGTATTTGGGTTTAACAACTCGAGAGCACACCCATAAGAACCCTCCACGCATGTCCACAACATCTCTAAGGTCATCTCTAGTCATGGAAGGAGTGGGAGAAGGGAAAGGGGAGGGGTGGGGTTGGTTGTCTGCAACCAATGAAGGTAAGGGGTAAGGGGAAGGTGATGTGAAGGGATGGGGTGAAAAGGGGGTGAAAAGGGGAAGCGGAAGGGAAAACCCCTTAGGTCATCCTTCATGGCTCATCGGGATGTTTATCAAGTGGGTGATTTAGGTAGTTTTAGTTAGGTTTCAGGTGTTTGTTTGGAGAAAGTTTAAAGTTTTTAATTAATTTTTATTGTTTTTTATTAAATTTCAAATATTTTAAACAATATTATTTAATTAAATTAAGAATAATTTAATATTTATAATTTAATTCTTTTTCGTTATTCCATCATATTTTTGTGTAAATTTTAATAGGATTTAATATTTTTGTTTTTATTCAATTATTTAGCTTAGAAAATAAAATAAATAAATTTTGCAGTTCAGTTATGACAATAAGAAAACACTTCACTTAAATTACATAAACATAATTATTACATTAGTTCAAAGTGAAAATTGGAAATACATTATCTCATAATCTCATTAATAAAACCATATTAGTGTTGTTCTTTTGTGTGTGTCCGAGAGAGTAGTTTTTTATCATGTTATTGCAATTGTATACTTTTTTAATGTAATCATTGTCTTTGTTTTGTAGTAATTTTTTGGTTTTGTTATTGAAGCAATATGAGTTTTAATTATTGTTTCAATTATTCTAAACACTAGTATATATATATGTATATTTATTATTTTAGATGTTGTTATAGTAATTTCTTATTTAATGATTAATATGATATAATATTTCTTCTCAAAAATATATATGATATAATAGTTATTTATTAATTATTTTAATTACTAATCAATACGGTAAATCATTAACAATAAGTTTAATTGGATAATATACATTGTTTGTGTTGTAACAGAACTACTGCTTCAGAGCTCTGTTACCAGTTTGTTATAACCTGGGGGTATTCGAGCAAGACACGACGAAAGCAAAACAAGAACGAGACAGATATTTAACGTGGTTCACTAATGAATCCGTAACGAGCCCGCTAGCTACTCCACGGCCAGAATCATATATTTTATTGAGAAGAGAACCCGATTACAATGCACGTCGTGGCCGCAACGGTCACGGCGGCGACCCGAAACACCCACCCGACACACACTCTAACAAAGCTCTCAAAGAGCTACTACTCCAAAACGCGTGTGTGTATCTACTAAAGCAAGTACCAGCTCTTTATATACTAACATGCGTGTGTGTGGGGGGCGGTGGTTCACATGCTATTTAGGAAATAGCTTGGCGTCCAAGCCAATCAAACTTCCTACTTACAATAGTAATACACCACCTCAAAAAGTTTCCTTTCTAAGACTTGCCAATTTGATTCAAAGTCAAACTTTCAACAAATCTCCACATTGACTTGAATCATCTCAGCAGCCCGAAACTGGAACCTAATGCTTCTCTTCTCAAACTTGAACATGATGCGTCTCCCTGAACCAGAAACGAGCACGCCTCCCCGACCAGATATTATGCACCTGTATGAGAAACCAGAATCGCCAAATCGTTGCTCCAACTACCATGCGTTCCTGCAACGACCGCGCCAGATGTGGTTGCACTTCCTGAAACAGAAACAAGTGATCCACCCAGAACCAGACTCGAATACATTCACTGAGAAAGCAGGACCTAATGTATTCCAGATGCGCCCAATTGCACAAGACAGATGCACCATGACAAGTGCCCAGATGTCATTCAGACCAGATGCACCAATGACGAGTGCTACAAATTGTCATGCAAGATGCTCCCCGTATGCCTCAGATGCGTCAGATGCTCGCCAGAAATAGATCACGCAGACGAAAGCTTAATGCGTGTCATGGTACACGCCCCCAAACCAGAACCGATACACGCCAGAACAAACTCGTGCATAATGCGTGCCAGAACCAGATGCGCGCGTCAGAAATCTCACGCGTCAGATGCTCTCTGTCGTTGCTCCAACTCTAACGAGTTCCTGCAACGCATGAGCCAGACCCAGAATCAATTCACACGCCAGATGCTCCACGCAGGGAGCCGGATTGCGCCTGAATACCAATCGCCAGAACGCCAGATGCGCGTGAACCGCCAGATTCGCGCCAGTACCGAATGAGTGCTGAATTTGCCGGATCCCTTGCACGCCTAATCAGATGCGCGCCAGATTGCTGTGAAAGGAGCCCGGATAGCCCCCCTCCACTGGGCTTCAGATAGTGGGTGTACCTGCTTTCTCTCTCACGAACAGATCGATCTTGATCGCCCAAACATACATCGTTCTTGGAGGAATCTCGAAACCCAACCTCCCGATAGCCTGCTCCACCTGAATCGCGAAACCTTAGCTTTGAGTTCCACCAAAATATGAAACCCTAGCTCTTGGCTCCACCCGAATCTTGGAACCCTGGCTCTGATACCAGTTTGTTAAATCTGGTGATCCCCTTACCTGGCTCTGATACAACTTTGTTGTAACAGAACTCCTGTTTCAGAGCTCTGTTACCAGTTTGTTATAACATGGAGGTATTCGAGCAAGAACGACGAAAGCAAAACAAGAACGAGACAGATATTTAACGTGGTTCACTAACGAATTCGTAACGAACCCGCTAGCTACTCCACGGCCATAACCAGATATTTTATTAAGAAGAGAACCCGATTAAAATGCACGTCGTGGCCGCAACGGTCACGGCGGCGACCCGAAACACCCACCTGACACACACTCTAACAAAGCTCTCAAAGAGCTACTACTCCAAAACCCGTGTGTATCTACTAAAGCAAGTACCAGCTCTTTATATACTAACATATGTGTGTGTGGCAGTGGTTCACATGCTATTTAGGAAATAGCTCTGCCTCCAAGCCAATCAAAATTCCTACTTAAAATAGTAATACACAACCTCAAAAAGTTTTCTTTCTAAGACCTTCCAATTTGATTCAAAGTCAAACTTTTAACAGTTTGGTTGGAGATGATGTGGTATTGAAGGTGAAGTGAAAAAAGGTGAAGGGGAAGGTAGAGGTGAATGGAGGGGGGGGGGTACCCGAGGTGAAGGTGAAGGGAAGAGGGTAGACTTCGGTTGGAGATGGCCTAGGGGCCTCCTGAATTGTCGTCATGCCCCTCACTTAGGAAAAGACTCTGTTGCCCCCCTATGTTTGTAACTCTCTTTTTTTGCTATATCGGAAGATAAAAAACAACAAGCACAACGAAAGAAACATAGAAAAACATGCCAACTCCAAATTTTTCAGGGATAATCAATCCTTTGACAGCATCAGGAGCTTCCTCGAGGATTTTGAGAGTCTCAATTTGCTCAGCCCCTATGTTGACCAGCCCGTTGGCGACTTCATTAGCATCTCTTCCAACATGAGTGATTCTTCCAACAATGCGGTTGAGAAGAATTTTTCCATCATTGAACATTCATGGAAGCCGAGCCAGTAGTAGTTCCTTGAAAAATTTGAACTGCTTTGAGGCAGTTACTTTCAATTTCCAGGTTGATCCAATTCATACCGTAAGCAATGGTAATTCCTCTATAAATACTCTAAAAATATTACACCAAATATCCGTGCCAAAACACACCCCAACCCATCTTACATGTTTTTATAATGAGTTTTTTAATACCCAAACAACCGTTTTCTTCGGATAAGCGTAAAGTGTCACATTTGCCAAGTTGGATTTTTTTTTTTTTTTGTCGATCGTGTCACCCCAGATGAAATCACTGCAAATTTTGTCAATTTTATTCCACACATTAATAGGAAGTGGAAGAACCTGGATAGTGTAGGTGGGGAGGGAAGCAATGGCACTCTTACAAAGAACAACTCTCCTAGCAAAGGAAATGGATTTACTTTTCCAACCAGACAGTTTAGAGTTCATTTTGGTGATAATATCGGCCACACTATTCTTGTTGAATTTTTCACGGACTAAATTGATTCCAAGATACTTACCCAAGTAAGTTGTTTTAGCCATGCCCACAATATTCTTGATCAACTTTCCGTTAGTTTATGTTAGTACTTTTTGGAGAGATTTTTTTTTTTTTTTTTTTTTTAGCCATGTTAACAGATAAACTAGAAATGATCGAGAAATCATGAAGAACATTTTTCATGGCAATGCAAGTTTTGCTATCGCATTTGTCAAAAAAACATAAGGTCATCAACATAAAACAAATGGGATATGATAGGACCACTACTTGAGGCTTTAAGACCAATCCAATCTTTCTTGTCAACAAGCTCAGAAAGTTTATGAGATAACTGCTCCATAACGATCACCCACGCAGCTTTCTGCATTTCTCATTTCTTTGTTGAAGAACACTAGAATTCTGACATACGGTGATCTTTTTCTTTTCTAAAAAGTGGTCTGGAGCTTAGTTACCTAAAACCTCTCGAAGGGGCATCACTCCCGCTCTCAAACCTCGCTCTGGCGCTTTTCAGATCAAACCTCGCTATAAAGGCGCTCCAAAAAATAGAGAGCTCGTTTTCGTAAGCGAATTACTTTTTAAACCCAATCTACCATTAGTTTGGACTGTACTTGATGATTACTCTCAACTTATTATGTGACAGTTTGATAATTCAACTATTTAAACATTATTCTTCCTTATTGAAGCAACTTATTTGACAAATGAATACTGACAACCCCTTTAATAAAAAAATATTCGAATATGTAAAATCACATTATCATATGTAAATATTAGTTTTCTTCATAAAATTTTAATAAATAAATATTATATATAGACGCTCTCGTGACGCTCTCAAATGCAATCCTTCTGAAATTAGACGTTTTCCCGCTCCCGCTCCAGTTCGCGCTCCCGCTCTAGGTGACTTAGGTCTGGAGTGAACATCTTCGTTTTTAGGGTTAATTATTGATTTCCTATAACATCGTAAATGACTGACCATGATTTATAACCTAAGATAACTCTTTAGTTCACTTTGGGGAAAAGGTAAGCAAAAACCTTTCATTTTTACTTTGTCCATAAACTTTGCGCAGGAATTACATTTGGTGGAAAGCAATTGATTCTTAGTGGAGAACTTATGGGGTGTAGATTAATTTCATGTGAAGTGTGAGGGTCGTTTAGCCAAATACTCTGAAGTAATTTATTTATGTGAGTGAAAATGAAACCTTAGTTAGTAAATACTCCGAATTTTTCCGTTTAATACCCGTCCGTACGTATAAATGAAAAGTACTTCCGTATTTCGTACTATTGCTGGACCTAATGAAAAATACTCGAACTTTTGACCAAAAAAGTTTAATACTCGTATTTAACGTTTTAACGTATAATACTTCCGAATAAAACTTCTTCTATACGAAATTAGAGCGAATAAATTGTCATCCAAAATATTATAAGTTATAGTAATTAGTTATTATTAAATATTTTCTTACTATTTCCTAATTATAAATATTTTTTTGAAAGAATAATAGTGTAAAGAATAATATTTATTTATTATAAATATTTATTAGTATAAATATTTACAAGTATTTGTTATAAAACTTTAAAAGTATTTTGAAATAGCTATATATATGCATGCGTGTATATATGTGTAGTAACCCCAATATTTATGTTACATGTTTAACTTTAAGTGATGATAGTATTATCTAAAAGAGTGTTTAAGGAAAATATTTTGTTAGTTATCCTAGACTTTTTCTTAAGAAAAGTTATAAAAGAAAGTAGAAAGCAAGTTGTATGTTTATTCTATTTGCAAACTAAAATGTATTTTAAGTGATGTTTAGGGTACTTTGTGCAATATTGTATGAGAAATAAAATATAGTATTGAATTTTAGTTTGATGTTTTGGTTACATCAAATACTTGCATCAATATGAATATATCGTGTGCATTATATGATTTGGAACATACTTGCTCTCACTTATTTTGGTGTGACCATCACACTCAATTATTTTGGGACTATATAAGCACAAGTTGCATCATGGTCATCATTTTTCCTCCTCATTTTCTCACTCATGAATGCCACAAGCTCTCATTTCTCTCCTCACTTCTCTCAAACCCGGTTTTGTTTCTCACCCACCAAAAACATGACCCAAACATCAAAATTTTGAGGTTCTAAGTGAAGAAAACTCATCTTGGGTGTTAGTATATCAAGTGAGGGGCATGTTTTGAGCATTTTCATCAAGATTAAAGGTCCTAGGAGTCATCTTTCATGTCTTCCCCAAACCCACTTCAAGAACACCATGAAAGTATGAGTAAGCTCTACATCTTTTGCATCTACATCATGATTTTGTTCATTCACTCCTCATTCTTGTGATTCTATGAAAAATCTTTAGTTGCATGTTAGTGGATCATCATTTTTAAGATGCAATCTTAGCATTGACCATCTCATTTGTATGCTAGCATTGTGAATTTGTGATTGCATGTTCTTGATTCATCATCATCTTCATGATTTTCACACATGCAAGTATAAAATTGAGTTGTTGGGTATATATGTATATGCTTCAAATATTTTGATTGTCCAATTTCAGATCTTGGAATAAAATTTCTTGCATGCAACAAGTTTTGAACTATACAAAACCATCAAACTCATGTTTTGAGCTGATTTTCACAAAATCGAGAAAAATACTTAATTACTTCTGAAAATTACCAAAAATTCGTGTTTAGTGTATTTTCATATGATGTTTCTACAGTAAAAATTTCAAAACCATTGGATTTGTATTTAATTTTTAATTGGCCAAAAACTTGGGCTGTTTTTACAATCTGTCCCACCCAGACCAGAGAAGTTTTTCATCGATTTCATGTACTTATTTTACTCCAATGGCTACAAAATTTGGATATGTTGTTCCAATGGGTGTTATTTACTTCCAGTTAAAATTTCATAATTTTTGGAGTTCATATGAATATTTTATGAATTTATTCCCAAGACCGCTTTCAGCCTCTGTTTTTGCACCCAAACAGACCAGAAATTAAATTTTATAAATACTTAGAAGCTTTCATAATTTTTAATATTTTTATATGTTATGTGTAAACTATTTATCTATGTTATGTCAAAATTTGAGGTCCCAAATAATTATTTTTAGTCACCTATGAATTTTTGTACTAGCGATAGTTACACTTTTCATATGAGTAAAATTTAGAAATTTGTCAAGTTTCTCAATGCTAGTTATGTAAGTTACTTTTTAGTTTGTTATATGTCATCTTCCATTTACGTGTTGCATTAGAAATGTCATATGCACCTAATAAGAAGTATAAGGTTCTAGATATGAATATGAGAAAAGTTAGTTCATCTTGCATTCATTAGATTCATGTCATTTAGCTATGTGATTATGTGCTATGTTTGGAATAATTTCACGCTAAGTGACTATGTGCTATGTTTGGAATGACTTGATGCTAAGTAATTATGTGCTATGTTTGAATTGAATTATTGCTAAGTGATTATATGTGTCATTTGTAGCATTCTTTGCGATCTATATGAAGTTGGAGTTAATGCTCACGTGCTTAAGTTGTTTGAAATTGGACTTAGAAGAATCAAATAAATGGATTAAGCTCGCAAGGTGAGTTACCCTACCTCCAAAAGTTTGTACCGAACCTCAACTTTCTTACAAGCTTATGTATGTTCATGTTGTCCCTATTATTATGTATGTATGTTTTCTTTACTCAAGTAAAATTTTTATGCCCCATGGATGCTAAAAAAAAGAAAAATGAACGTTTCATAAGATAAAACACGCTTTCAGAAAGGCCACGGTTACCGTAGTGAAACCCCCTGTCGGGTATAGGCAGGCTACGGCCCTTTTGCCGGGGCAATATAAAACGGCACGCGTCGCCTCACGAGCCGTCGCGATGGACATGTCCCTACGTCATGTTAAGTCACGAAGGTTACACGGGCCATAAGATAAGAAAATAAGCAAGCATGTTCAAGTATGTTAAGGTCTCCATGTGAGACAAAGCAAGGTTCCTACTTGGAACAATACGATTTCTCATGACTCAACTTATGCTTTACGTTACGCTTTCTTTACGATACACGTTATGCTTTATGAATGTCATGCTCTTTCAAGCTTCACAAGTATATGTATGTATGACTATGCCTTATGTTCATGTCGCTCCATGGGAAAGTTAGCCTCTTTTGGTTTTTCAAACCTACGGATGGGCGTAGATGTAACTCACTGAGCTAGTTGAGCTCACTCTTTCAATTTTAATTTTTTTTTCAGGTTTTAATAACACGTAAGAAGCAAGAATTAGCATGGAGTTAAGTTCATATGTGATTACGTGCTTGATGACGCTTATGTGCTTAGACGCCGAGTATATACTAGCCGACTTGGAGTTACTATGAAATACATGTTGTTGTTTTTTTGGTTTAAGAACGTATAAGTTAAGTATTATGTATGTATAAGACTTTGTATGAGCCATTGTATGATACCTAGAAACATTCCCGGGTTATGCTTTGTTACGATACGAGTCGAGATGGCTAAATGAATATGAATTTTTATGTTCCAACTTTCTTTTCTTACAATTCAAATTGTTTATCAAGACGACCCCAAGTTATTTGTTATTTACGCTTCCGCGAAGTTATTTTTTTTAGAAATTTTTATCACGACTTTTATAAATTACTTATTTAGCCTCTCGACGAGTCACGGCCGCACCGGCATGTCGCGACATTTTGTGGTATCAGAGCATTAGGTTATAGATACCTAAGATTAGTAAACCTTAGGAGCCCATTATGTTCTTACTTGTGTGAACATGTATGTGTATGTCTGTGGTGTGTATGATTCTATGTTATGTTAGCATGAATCTAGTACGTATAAGGTATAATAAATGTAAGTTAGATTTCATGATAACATAGATTTGTACATAACTTATGTACCTAAGTGTCCATTTATATGCCTTGGTGAATTATGTTTAAGTAGTCATGCAAGATCATGATCGAAGTTAACTTGATTTCTTTTAGATACATGAATATGTATTATGCCTGGGGATTGTTTTACTTTTTAGTCATGGCTAAGATAAGAAAAATGAATGTAAGTTTCAAGAGAATGGTTAAACTAGGAGCATGTCTCATATAAACAAGATAAAGAATATGTTTATGCTAAGTGTTCTTAGATAAGTATAGTTACATGGTTATAATTTCTTGAATGTTTGCCTATGTAATGTGATAAGTGGGGTATTTGCAAGGTTATGTCATGAAATCTTATTATATGATAAGTGTATTTATGTGATTCATATGTTATCATGACATCTCTTTCATGTATGCAAGGTGTTATACTTGTAAATGCATGTACATGTTAAGTGCAGATCATGGAAATTAAGTATGCTATATTTCTCGATTACATATGATGTTTATAAAAGATGAAAAATTAAAAAAAGTACAACATGCTTTGAACTATGTTATTGGTTGTTCTAATTGAAGTGTTTATATGCGACAAGTGTGATTTTCATGTCCAAAATAAGGTTGGAAAGAAAAAGAATGTTATTTTTGTCATGAAATGTTATGTGATGTCCACGTATGTGCTTAAGTATGTTTTATTTTTTTTTATTTTTAATAATCGAGCATACAAGCTATGTGATGTATTATGTGGGGTTATGCTTGTCATGTATGATTTGATATGTGATAAGTTCTTTCCATGTAACATGCATGTTATTAATTAAATTAATTGTAATATGAGCATGTCGAAAGTTCAACCGATGTACGAATGTCAAGTGTTTGGGCCGCTAATGTGCAAGTTGGACGAGCAGCTATATCATCATTACGATGCTATAAGTTGTTCCCACTATGTTCTACGGTCTAACGGGGACTTCTAACACAATTACGAGCTTGCTGGAGCGGTACAAAGTGTGACGACACGATGTATTGTTCCCTCTCGTAAGCGTGAAAGACAGGACCTCTGAAACAATTACGAGCTTGCTGGAGCGGTACAAAGTGTGACGACACAGCGTATTGTTCCCTCTCGTAAGCGTGACAGGCTTGATCCATTTGCTATCCCGAGTTTAAGGGTAAGATAACCTATAAGGGTAAGTTGTGCATTGTTTTCACAGTAGTTAGAGTCTTATGTGATTTTATTCATGTTAGAAATCCGTTAAGTGAATTCGAGGACGAATTCTTTATAAGGTGGGTAGAATGTAGTAACCCCAATATTTATGTTACATGTTTAACTTTAAGTGATGATAGTATTATCTAAAAGAGTGTTTAAGGAAAATATTTTGTTAGTTATCCTAGACTTTTTCTTAAGAAAAGTTATAAAAGAAAGTAGAAAGCAAGTTGTATGTTTATTCTATTTGCAAACTAAAATGTATTTTAAGTGATGTTTAGGGTACTTTGTGCAATATTGTATGAGAAATAAAATATAGTATTGAATTTTAGTTTGATGTTTTGGTTACATCAAATACTTGCATCAATATGAATATATCGTGTGCATTATATGATTTGGAACATACTTGCTCTCACTTATTTTGGTGTGACCATCACACTCAATTATTTTGGGACTATATAAGCACAAGTTGCATCATGGTCATCATTTTTCCTCCTCATTTTCTCACTCATGAATGCCACAAGCTCTCATTTCTCTCCTCACTTCTCTCAAACCCGGTTTTGTTTCTCACCCACCAAAAACATGACCCAAACATCAAAATTTTGAGGTTCTAAGTGAAGAAAACTCATCTTGGGTGTTAGTATATCAAGTGAGGGGCATGTTTTGAGCATTTTCATCAAGATTAAAGGTCCTAGGAGTCATCTTTCATGTCTTCCCCAAACCCACTTCAAGAACACCATGAAAGTATGAGTAAGCTCTACATCTTTTGCATCTACATCATGATTTTGTTCATTCACTCCTCATTCTTGTGATTCTATGAAAAATCTTTAGTTGCATGTTAGTGGATCATCATTTTTAAGATGCAATCTTAGCATTGACCATCTCATTTGTATGCTAGCATTGTGAATTTGTGATTGCATGTTCTTGATTCATCATCATCTTCATGATTTTCACACATGCAAGTATAAAATTGAGTTGTTGGGTATATATGTATATGCTTCAAATATTTTGATTGTCCAATTTCAGATCTTGGAATAAAATTTCTTGCATGCAACAAGTTTTGAACTATACAAAACCATCAAACTCATGTTTTGAGCTGATTTTCACAAAATCGAGAAAAATACTTAATTACTTCTGAAAATTACCAAAAATTCGTGTTTAGTGTATTTTCATATGATGTTTCTACAGTAAAAATTTCAAAACCATTGGATTTGTATTTAATTTTTAATTGGCCAAAAACTTGGGCTGTTTTTACAATCTGTCCCACCCAGACCAGAGAAGTTTTTCATCGATTTCATGTACTTATTTTACTCCAATGGCTACAAAATTTGGATATGTTGTTCCAATGGGTGTTATTTACTTCCAGTTAAAATTTCATAATTTTTGGAGTTCATATGAATATTTTATGAATTTATTCCCAAGACCGCTTTCAGCCTCTGTTTTTGCACCCAAACAGACCAGAAATTAAATTTTATAAATACTTAGAAGCTTTCATAATTTTTAATATTTTTATATGTTATGTGTAAACTATTTATCTATGTTATGTCAAAATTTGAGGTCCCAAATAATTATTTTTAGTCACCTATGAATTTTTGTACTAGCGATAGTTACACTTTTCATATGAGTAAAATTTAGAAATTTGTCAAGTTTCTCAATGCTAGTTATGTAAGTTACTTTTTAGTTTGTTATATGTCATCTTCCATTTACGTGTTGCATTAGAAATGTCATATGCACCTAATAAGAAGTATAAGGTTCTAGATATGAATATGAGAAAAGTTAGTTCATCTTGCATTCATTAGATTCATGTCATTTAGCTATGTGATTATGTGCTATGTTTGGAATAATTTCACGCTAAGTGACTATGTGCTATGTTTGGAATGACTTGATGCTAAGTAATTATGTGCTATGTTTGAATTGAATTATTGCTAAGTGATTATATGTGTCATTTGTAGCATTCTTTGCGATCTATATGAAGTTGGAGTTAATGCTCACGTGCTTAAGTTGTTTGAAATTGGACTTAGAAGAATCAAATAAATGGATTAAGCTCGCAAGGTGAGTTACCCTACCTCCAAAAGTTTGTACCGAACCTCAACTTTCTTACAAGCTTATGTATGTTCATGTTGTCCCTATTATTATGTATGTATGTTTTCTTTACTCAAGTAAAATTTTTATGCCCCATGGATGCTAAAAAAAAGAAAAATGAACGTTTCATAAGATAAAACACGCTTTCAGAAAGGCCACGGTTACCGTAGTGAAACCCCCTGTCGGGTATAGGCAGGCTACGGCCCTTTTGCCGGGGCAATATAAAACGGCACGCGTCGCCTCACGAGCCGTCGCGATGGACATGTCCCTACGTCATGTTAAGTCACGAAGGTTACACGGGCCATAAGATAAGAAAATAAGCAAGCATGTTCAAGTATGTTAAGGTCTCCATGTGAGACAAAGCAAGGTTCCTACTTGGAACAATACGATTTCTCATGACTCAACTTATGCTTTACGTTACGCTTTCTTTACGATACACGTTATGCTTTATGAATGTCATGCTCTTTCAAGCTTCACAAGTATATGTATGTATGACTATGCCTTATGTTCATGTCGCTCCATGGGAAAGTTAGCCTCTTTTGGTTTTTCAAACCTACGGATGGGCGTAGATGTAACTCACTGAGCTAGTTGAGCTCACTCTTTCAATTTTAATTTTTTTTTCAGGTTTTAATAACACGTAAGAAGCAAGAATTAGCATGGAGTTAAGTTCATATGTGATTACGTGCTTGATGACGCTTATGTGCTTAGACGCCGAGTATATACTAGCCGACTTGGAGTTACTATGAAATACATGTTGTTGTTTTTTTGGTTTAAGAACGTATAAGTTAAGTATTATGTATGTATAAGACTTTGTATGAGCCATTGTATGATACCTAGAAACATTCCCGGGTTATGCTTTGTTACGATACGAGTCGAGATGGCTAAATGAATATGAATTTTTATGTTCCAACTTTCTTTTCTTACAATTCAAATTGTTTATCAAGACGACCCCAAGTTATTTGTTATTTACGCTTCCGCGAAGTTATTTTTTTTAGAAATTTTTATCACGACTTTTATAAATTACTTATTTAGCCTCTCGACGAGTCAAGGCCGCACCGGCATGTCGCGCCCTCCTCCCGTTAACGCAAAGTTTTATAATCGCTAATCGGGGTCGGCGGGAGGGAGATGCGACAATATGTACATGCATCTTGAGTCTTATGTGTTATACTATTAATTTTCAAAAATAATTAAGACTTAAGATTAGGAAATGCGCAGTAGTTTTTTTATAGAAGTTTTGATCAAAAATATTTTACATAAGCAATGTGTTAATCTTGAGTAAATAGTGTATTTATCAAAAATGATAAACAAATGAGTACATGCTTTACAAATTATGTTTAAATATTTGATAAAAATATAAAAAGATGGCAATGTGGAACACAAATAACTCATTATACATGCTAAAATACTAAGAAATGCACCCGTATTTTTAATTCCGAATGAATAACTAGTATACGAATTATACACGTACGTATAGAACACTCGAATTAATCAAATTCCGTATTTTTAAGCCGAATTTTTGCTAACGTATTTTTAACATGAAATCGTATAATACCCGTAAGTACCGTACCACGATTTATTTCCGTCCCGTATTTTACTAACTATGAATGAAACAATGACCAATAGTCATCTCGTCAAAACTTACTATAGAAGTATTCCTCAAAAAAAAAAAAAAAAAAAAAAACTTACTATAGAAGAAAATTTTATCCCGATACTATTTTCACAGCCGTAATTACTCACAAGTAACAAACTTTGCACTTGATGCAAAAATTTATGGCCAATTCTAGCTTTTAATGGGGAGCTTTGAATGACAAATTAAGTAGACCATCTATCGACCCTGTTATGTATAAATTTCATTTTTCGCTTATGAAAAAAAAAAGTGCATTACAAAAAAAACACATTATTCAAAATGGATAATACCTAGCTACATGTTCACGTTCATGGCCTACTCACATCATTTTGCAGATGGTTATATGGATCATGGATATCATGGACTAGCTTTAGCCTTTAGGGCTGGCACATAAGTTGGCAATCTACATTAGTACTAATCTTTTTGTTAACCTAAGATAATTGCTGACTTGAAAGATATTCCATAAAGGGGATGCTTTTGGTATTAATCGACCCAACCAGTGGGTGGTAAGATGACTAAGTATCTTATACAATTGGTGTACAAACCACACGATACATCAAAGAAATCAGGAGGAGACACGGTAGCACGTTCAACAGAAACTGATAATTACACTTGAGAGATAAATTAGTATCAGCGAAAACTACTCGAATTTTCCAAAGTTTGGAACTCAGGACCTTCAGATAAATTCCCAGCGGCTTAAACATGAATACTCAATCAACTTAACTGCACGATGATTTTTTATTTGCTTCTTATGTGCTTACGTTATGACCCAGAATGCATAAATCTTTTATACCAAGAGCATGGTCCCTCTTCTCTTTATACAGCCATTATAGGCAGCTGAAAATGAAACTTTTACGCGTTACGGAACATATGCTTTTGAAATTACAACTACTCATCTGGATACTTCCAATTATTTGTGGCTTCTACACAACACCAGTCCTGTTTCTCCTCCTATAAATAGAGCTTGTGTTGTTATCTTATTTTGCACCAAAGAAAAGAATACTTCTTTCTCTTCAATTATAGCTTAAAACTTAGAAGCAATGGCCATCCAGAAGGCTCTGATCGCCTCGTTTCTCATTTGTCTTCTCGTCTTCAATCTGGCAGATGCGAGTGCTTCAATGGTAAATAAAAATATGGTTCCATTTTGCTTCTATTTGTTCTCTTTTAAAAGGCTAACCCTCTACATGAATGGTTTTCTGAATTTCAGATGAATGGTGGCACCACCGGCCGGTCTCTCCTCCAGACCATAGGTCTCTCTCTCTCTCTCTCTCTCTCTCTCTCTCTCTCTCTCTATCTCTCTCTCTCTCTCTCTATGATATGACATACCTCGTACGTAGAATTCAAACGTTTGGTTGAGGCAACGTTGGACTATGTAAAGACTTTGAGATCACATCACTTGGAGTTTTGATAGGAGGGACTACCTGAGCATCGACAATAGTCATATGCACAAGTAGCTCAATTTCAGTTTAACTAGTCTACTACGAAGCGTAATTATTCAAATTTGCTTGTTATATTAATGGTAACTTCCATATGAAAAATATATTGTGGATGCTCGTGGGATAATTGAGGGGTTACTGCAGTTTAAACGTCGATGGGTGAGTTGATTTATAAGTTATTTTCCTGTAAGCTAACCAAATAACTGAGTGGTTTAAGTTTTTTTTTTTCATCCATGTATATATTGCTGTTATTTCTTTTTATCATAATAATCAAAGGGTTCGATTGATCGAATATCGCAGATTGTGGCGCGGCATGTGCCAAAAGGTGCAGATTGTCATCTAGGCCGAACCTGTGCCATCGGGCTTGCGGAACTTGCTGCGCACGTTGCAACTGCGTGCCTCCGGGCACCTCCGGGAACGAAGATGTCTGTCCTTGCTACGCCAACATGACTACCCACGGCGGACGTCACAAGTGCCCTTGAATCAAATCCGACGGTGGTACAAGATCGTAAAAGCCATTTTTACGTAAAGAACCGAAGATAAATAAATTGACACATTGATGTGTGTCTGTGTATGTGATGTTAATAGCTACTACTACTGCTTGTCATTGGTTTTCTATTTTTGGTATTATGTGTGCACGTAATGGAATAAAATGCAATGGGTGGCTCCACCACTGGACTGTGGTGTTGTACTCAACATGTGTTGATAAACAGTGAAAGTTCGTTTAGGACTTTGGTCAAACAGTTGTTCTAGTCAGGTAATTTGTTCAATTTATAATACATAAGAATATGATATTTTCTTATGATCGATATCAAATTGGAGGCTCGTAGTGACACACTGTATCGTGATAATTTTAGCTGTACACTACAAACAAAATGGGTTACAATATCTGTGAGTTGTCAATTTGTCATACATGGAATGAGCTCATTTGGAATAGCGAGGGTCCGTTCATTCTGGAGAATGGATAGGAACATATGACGTTTCACTTGGGACCAAACTTTAGGCAAGTGGATTGAACTATACGTAGGTTCATGAAATGACGATGCAGAACATATCGCAATGACAACACTAGTTGCTCCTAACTAATCCATTAGCAAGCCGCTATGTCTTGTAGCACCTCTGGCTAGAATTTTGGAACGCCTTCCAAATTCAAAAAAAAAAAATATATATATATATATATATATATATATATATATATATATATATATATATATATATAGAGATAGATAGAGAGAGAGAGAGAGTGAGAGTCTTGAGAGCGATTCTCCACTACTCAACAATATTAAAAGATTAAAAAAAAAAATGGAAGATCAGTAAAGAGTCCAGGCCCAAAAACAAGAAAAAACTTAACAAACATCAACAAACAACCCAACTAGCCCAAACAAAAACTAAACAGCTGTAGCACCATTAGATAAACTAGATACATCATTATCTAGAAGGGTAAAAGACATTTTCCACCCTCCGATTATGAAAAAAATACATTTTACCTTCTAATTTATGGAAAAATACATTTTACACCCCTGTCAGAGTTAAAAACTAACGGAGAACTAACGGAGGGATGAAAAGACAAAAATACCCCTGAAAATTAAGAAATTACCCACTATAGATGTCCTTTCCTCCCTTCTCCTCCTCATTCCCAAACCCTAACCTTATCTCCTCTCTCTCTCTCTTCCACCTCTCTCTCTGCCACCGCCTCTTTCTCCTTTCTCGTTACTGTTGCTGCGATTGTTGCTCAGCTAGCACGCACCATTTCGAGCACAACGAGATGCCAAATCGATCTCTGTTGATTCCGCATTGTGGGTTTTTTTTATTCCTCTACTGCGTTTACAGGTTTGGACTGATTTTCGCAGCCACTAGCGAGGGTTTCCATCTAATCGATCTCGCTTCTCTATTTAAGTTTTGTTGCTCCATATGATCGATCTGGAAATTACAATTCATTTTCGACCAAAAATTCAACCCGACCTGCTTCTAATCAATTTGATCAGCCAAGGAAGCAACTATTGTTCCAATTTTGTATTTTACTGTCGGGTTTTTGTGTTGTGGGGTTCGTCCTGCTATAATGGGAATGTCAATCTCAAAATTTGAGCAACCTACTTTAATTTTTCACGTTGGTGAGGAAACCACCAACGGCGATGGCTCTTAATAGCAGATCAAGGCAAAGTCCATTCGTAGCAGATCAAAGCCCAAGAGGAGTCCAGCCCAGTTTGTTCTTTACATGGCCCAATTCCTGTCTCGGTCCGGTAGCATTACAACCCTAGCTGCTATGTAATTACCCTCTGTTATAAGGGTATTTATGTCTTTTCTCTAACCCTAATTCTTACCGTTGTATCTGCACCGTTGGATCAACCAATTAGATTAGCTCCGATATTTATAGCTCTTCTTCCTCTCCATTTTGGGTCAGATGCAACAATCATTTCTCTGTAAATATACTCTTCACTTTCTGAATATACAAGTTTCTCTCTTCAATTCCATACACAGTTTGTTGTTTCCCTTCATGGTATCAGAGAAAAAATGCTCTCAACCAATGCCACCACCGCCACATCTTCTTCTCCAATCTTTCTTATCTCAAAAATCCACAATATATTACCATTTAAGCTTGATAATTCCAATTTTGTCTTATGGAAACACCAGATCACATCGATCTTTTGTACCCACAACTGTTTCGGGTACCTTGATGGTTCAATACCATGTCCGGCTCAATTTCTTGGCGCCGTCGACGTTTCTCTTACTTCCGATGTTAACCCCACCTTCTCTTCTTGGCAGACCCAGGACCAATCGGTCCTCACTATCCTAAATGCTATGCTTTCGCAAGAAGCTCTTACTCAAGTGATAGGATATACGAATTATAGATCTGCGTGGTTGGTTCTTGAACTCTGCTATGCCTCTCTCTCCCGTTCTCACATACTGCAACTTAGAGTCGATCTTCAAAATACAAAGAAGAGCTGTGATTTCGTGGATCTCTATATGCAGAAGCTCAAATCTCTCAGAGATAAGTTTACCGCCTCATCCATATTCATCGACGATGAAGACATGCTTTTCCATACTCTCAACGACCTATGGATAGAGTACAATCCTTTCCGCTCCTCTCTCCGAACCAGATCTCAACCGCTCTCCTTTGAAAACTCCATGTACTTCTTCGATCCGAAGAACAGATGCTCGATTCACAATCCTCTCAGGAAGATCTCTCTCATACGACGGCGTTCTTTGCAAACCCTAACCTTCCACGAGGCGGCTGTGGTGGTCGGAACCACTACGGCTCACGAGGTGGCGGTGGCCGGTTCAATTCCCCTCGTGGAGGTCAGTTCGGATATGAATCTGGTTCGGGCTACAACAACGGATACAGTCGCGGATAGGGTGGCGGTTCCGGGTCAGGGCATGGTGGCGGATCCGGGTTCGAATCTGGATACGGGTCTGGATCTGGGCGAGGCAATTCGGGTCGATCTGGCAACACCCGAGGGAGATCTGGTGGTCGTGGTGGTTCTACATCTCCTGTGACATTCCAAATCTGCGGCCATGATTACTATACAGCCTTGGATTGTTGGAATCGTATGGATTATTCTTACCAAGGTCGAATGCCACCAGATCACCTCACTGCAATGGATGCACTTCTCATCACAGCTCCATCCCCTCTGATACATGGCTCACAGACACAGGAGCCTCCAATCATATGACTTCAAACTTTCGGAATCTTTCTCTCACACACAGAACCCTACACTGGTTCAGATCATGTTACTGTGGTTAATGGACACTCTCTCCCAATCCACAACTATGGTACATCTCTTCTCACTACAACTCAGTGCTCTTTTATTTTACGAAATACATTACATGTGCCAAACTTGTTTGTTAATTTGCTGTATGTGCATAAATTGTGTTCAGATCATAATGTGAGATTCATATTTGATATGGATTTCTTTTATATTCATGCCATGTATTCGGGGGAAACCCTTTATCAAGGCCACAGTAGAAACGGTTTATATCCAATGTCTTCACTTCACTTCAGACTAGTTCTTCTTCTCAGCCCAGTTTTCTCCACAAGCTTTTCTTGGATGAAGAACTCAGTCCAATTTGTGGCACTCTAGACTTGGCCACCCCACTGATGTGATATTATCTAAGTGTGCTGATTGCTCTGTTTTGCTTTCTGATAAACAATATGGTCCAAGCATGCTTGGATGATAAAATGTCACGTTTACCTTATAATCTGACTACTACAACTGCCTTTCACTCTTATTCACAATGGTTTATGGGGGCCAGCCTCTGTTCCCTCTTCACTGGTTACAAATATTACGTCTTGTTTATTGATGAGCAGTCTAAGTATACTTGGTTATTTCCCTTGAAGCTGAAATCTGAAGGTACTGTTACTTTTGCTAAATTTAAACTGTATATGGAACATTTACTTGGTTATCCTGTTAAAACTTTGCGTTCGGATGGTGGTGGTGAATACACCGCCTTTTGTTTCAAAAATTGTTAGCTGATCATGGTATATCACATCAGAAATCATGTCATTATACTCCACAACAAAACGGAGTTGCGGAACGAAAACATCGACATCTTATTGAAATAACTGTCACATTATTACAAATTGCTTCTCTCCCCAAAAAATTTTGGTACCATGTTGTTGCCACTGCAGCATATCTTATAAATCACATGCCTAGTTGTAATACTTATTTTAAATCACCTTATGAATTACTTTTACATTCGAAACCTGGTTACACTAAGCTGAAGGTACTTGGTTGTGCATGTTACCCAAGATTAACTCCTTATAATACGTCTAAACTTGATCCTAAAACACGACAATGCATTTTCTTATGCTATGCTGATGGATATAGAGGATATCTTTGCTACGACAAACTTGCAAATAAATTCTTTATAGTCGTGATGTTTTCTTTGACGAATTTGTTTTTCCTTATTATATACCTTCCCCTACAGTTGCACCTTCCTGTTCTTCTTTCTCACATTCTCCAGTTTTTGTTTCAGGTCCTATACATGGTCCTGAACCTGTCTTTCCCCTGGGCCCTGATCAGGCTTATGTGCCTACCCCCCATTCTGGGCCTACTGCCACTAATGGCAGAACCCCCCTTTCTGAGGGCTCTAGTGGTTTGATGCACCCTACTAGTGTTGCTGAACCCACTAAACATATATTACATGGTGATGAACATATACTACACCCGCAGCCACCTAGTCCCTCTCAACACTCTAGTTTAGACATGGTAACTCCCAGCATCCCAATGATGATCCCCCTCCCACCCCTCTGCTTCACAAGGTGGTCATCCGATGAAAAACCGGAGTAAATCCGGTATCAGTAAAAAGAAACTTCTACCTCATACTACTACTGTTCCTTCTACTCATGCCTCTACTTCTTCTGTTGGGTTTCATACTGTTGCATCTTCACACACACCCACTTCTGATCCTACTTCTTTTAAAGAGGCATCTCAACATTCTCAGTGGCATAATGTAATGAATGACGAATTTGAGAGCCTGTTACATCAACAAACTTGGAGTTTGGTACCCCCTCCTCCAAACACAAACATTATTTGAAATAAATGGGTGTTCAAAACAAAGTACAACCCTAGTGGCAATGTTTTTAGGTATAAATCTCACCTTTTTGCCAAATTCTTTCACCAAATTGCAGGGCTAGAATACGATGAGACCTTAGTCCCGTTGTAAAACATGCCACTGTTCGCTGTATTTTAGCCCTTGCTTCCAACTTTAATTGGCCTCTTCAACAAATGGACGTTAAAAACACTTTTTTACATGGGATTTTAGAAGAAGCAGGTTACATGAAACATCCCATTGGTTTTGTTCATCCTTAATTCCCTCAGCATGTTGTCAATTACACAAGTCTATATACGGCCTCAGACAGGCCCCTCGTGCGTGGTTTGATAGGTTTACTACTTATTTATTGTCCCTTGGTTTTACTGATTCCATGCTGATACGTCATTATTTATTCGTCAATCTTGTAATAAAATTACTATCTTGTTACTTTACGTCGACGACATCATTGTCACCGGAAATGATCAGTCCTACATTCACACTTTTGGTCTCCAAACTTGGTACAAAATTTGATTTGACCAATTTAGGCCCCCTCACCTATTTTCTTGGGCTCCGAATTGTTCGGTCCGCTAATGGTATTACCATTCATCAAGAAAAATACATTTTAAATCATCTCAAACGTTTTAACATGGCTAATTGTAAGCCTTGTTCCCACTCGCTGCTGGTGTAAAATATCATGTATTGCATGGTACTCCTTTGGCAGATGCTATAATTAATCGCCAACTATTAGGATCTTACAATATTTGATTTTTAGCCCACCCGATATTGCTTTTGCCGTTAATCATTTGTGCCAATTTATGCATTGTCCTACAGATTTACATCTCAGTGGTGCTAAGCGCATTTTATGATATTTGCAAGGTTCTAAAGCTCATGGTTTATTTTATCAACGTGGTTACTTACCTTTTCAAATTCTTACAGACGCTGATTTGGCCGGTAACCCAACCGACCGCCGAAGTACGACTCGTTTTGTCGTATTTCTTGGACCAAATACCATATGTTGGTCGTCCAAAAAGCAACCCACTGTTTCTCGGTCCTCTGCGGAGGCTGAGTGTCGGGCTCTCGCCACTGTAGCCGCTGAGTTAGCTTGGTTCAAGTTGTTAATTTTTTATTTACGCTTTATTATTCCTACTCCCCCTATACTTTGGACTGATAATCTCTCAGGACTCGCTTTAACAGCTAATCCCATTTTCCATGCGCGTACTAAACACATAGAGTTAGACTATCATTATGTTAAAGAAAAGGCTCTTCGTAAATAACTAATAGTTTCGTTTGTGTCTAGTGCACATCAGCTCGCGGATATATTCACCAAGAGTCTTCCCGGTCCCAGTTTTGAATCACCAAAGACTAAACTCATGGTCCTTCCATCCCCATCATATTAAGGGAGGCTAATGGCAGATCAAGTCAAAGTCCTTTTGTAGCAGATCAAAGCCCAAGAGGAGTCCAGCCCAGACTTTGATTTACATGGCCCAATTCCTGTCTCGGCCCATTACCATTACAACCGTAGCTGCTATGTAATTACCCTCTGTTATAAGGGTATTTATGTCTTTGCTCTAACCCAAATTCTTACTATTGTATCTGCACCGTTGAATCAGCCCGTTAGATTAGCTCTGATATTTATAGCTCTTCTTCCTCTCCATTTAGGGTCAGATGCAACAATCATCTCCTATGTGAATATACTCATCATCTCCTGAATATACAAGTTCATATCTTTAATTCCATACACGATTTGTTGTTTCCTTTTAGCTCTTTCGGCGGCAACACATTTCCGGCGTCATCCCACTTCTCCTTCTTCTTCTGCTTGGAGTTATGGTAGTTGTTTGAGTGGGGAGGAGATCGAAAAGGGGAGTAGAACTTGTCGACGGAGACTATGACCTTCGAAGGAGACTTGGTCGGGGGATGGTTCGTCGGAGCGGAGGGGAGAATCGGATCGGAGAGGGGAGTAGAAGGAGTCTAGCTGCGAATCAGCGTCGGACATTGATTTGTTGCTCTTCATGCTCCGGTTGTGGTTGCGAGAATCCACCGAGCGCTCTCTCTCTCACACTCTTTCAATCTCTCTGATTGATTGCAGGAGGGGAAAGCAAAAGAAAACGGCTGAGACTTTGAAGAGGAAGTGAAGAAAGAGTGGAAGGAAGAAGATTGTGGGGTTTTAGATTAACAGATTGATTTTTAAAATTTTGAAGTGATGATGGTGTGTAAAAGGAATGATCGAGCACAAGAACAAAAATGATGGAGAGGGTGTTTGCAGTGATAATGTTTATTTGGTTTCTAAGTATGTGTTGTGTTCTTAATTTGGGGAAGAACACAGTCTTTGTTGTTGTTGGTGGTGGTGGTGGTTGTGTAAATGTGTATGTTCTGGTTTTTGTTATTTTTGTTGGTTGTTGTTGGTGGTGGTGGGGATTCAGTGGTGGTGGTGTTGGTGGTGGAGATTCCGTGGTAGTGGAGGTGGTACTCAAGAACACCAAGAACATTAATAACATGATGAACATAAAAAAATAATGGTATTTTCGACAATCAATAAGGGTAAAATGGTCACAAAAAGTCAGTTTGCACTCCTCTACAAACGGATTGTAACAGAAGGGCGGTATTTGTCCACCCTCTATCCGCTGACATGGGTGCAAAATTTATTTTCCATAAATCAGGGAGTAAAATGTATTTTCTCCATAGTTGGAGGGTGGAGAACGTCTTTTACCCTATCTAGAATATTCTGCAAATAAGGCGGTGGAGAAGACGAGAAAACAAGCACCTCTTCGCTCCCCACTCCCATCGTTGCCATCGTATGAGCCACTTGATTTCCACTTCGCTTTTTAAAAGAGGCATTGCTGCTCAATTGATGAATGATGATAGAGCGAAGCTCTGTCAAAATGAAATCCCATTCATTATATCACTCTGTTGTATCGGAGATCCACTTGTCGATATTGATCAAATCTGTCTCAAACACCATCGATTGGTAATGGAGATGTGGATCTCACACTAAACGAGCCATTTTCAGCAGCGCCGACACCTCGGAATCGTGGTATAAACAATTTCATGAATTTTGCTCTTGCTTCATTATCATATGGTCATTTTGACTAACACCATTTAACTGGATGATAACTAGCGGTTTATTGAAGTGACGCTTTTGGATTAAACATGGTAAAAAACATTAGAAATGTGAAATAAGAAGAAGACCTCATGTTTATTTCACAATATACTGTCAAATTTAAAGATAATAAGAATATAATCTAAGTTTCAAGGGAAATAGAAAACATAATATTCATAGAAAAATCAAATGCAAGTCTTATCATATTTTGCAACGAAGCAAGTTATCTACATCCAAGGCCCAAAGAGTGCGAACCAGCAGGCCTACTGTCACTACTCAACTCAAACAGTTCTAAGATTTGTAACTTACTATCTAACTTATTCTTTTATCCTTTGATTGCTTCACAAACCATTCTAAGGGCTAGTTTGGGAATGTTGTGGCGGTGCTAAAAAATGTTGTATGAAAAATACTGTGGAAAAGTTGTTGTGAATTCTAGATACAATATTATTTGGTAAATATTACATAAAGCTTATGTGATATATTTATATAAAATTTTGTGTTTGGTAAAATCAACTGTGAACTTGTTGTGGGATGGTAAAATGACAAAAATATATGACACGTGTCATTTTCGTAAAGATAACTATTGATATTTTAAAAAATTATAAGGTTAAAATCAGTTGTAGATAAATTATTCAAAGCACTTTCTGGAAAAGCATCTCCCCCCTTGCTTCCTGAAAAAACTGTTGTGGGACAGCAACAACTGTACGTAAAAGCAGAAATTTTATTTTTACCAGACACACTAAAAATACTTCTACTGTCGGAAAGCAGCTGTGCTGGCAGCAGAAGCATTCCCAAACTGGGCCTTTGGTCATTTGTAACTTGCGATCAAAACACATATTGGAATAGAAATATCCTCTTCGCATATGGCTGTTAGCCAAAGAATCCAATTCAAATATGAGAAAGCCTGGAATCGGATGTTAACCTAAGAATCCAGATAAAGAGGATAAAGCCTGGCTCAGCATGTTAACAATCCAACAGAGGATGTAGAAGAAAAGGACAAAGATTTAAAATGCTGCTAACCTACCTCACTTTCCAGTAAATTCTGATACTTTGACAGCACAAGGCGTTCAGTAACAACTCAATGTAACAGCGGAGAAGCGGAAAGCGAATGAGTCTCCCACCGTTGAACTTTGCAGCAGTAATCCATAATGGCTCACTGCTTTGAAACAAAAATCTGAGGTCAATGAAAGTGTGTAATGTAGACTAAATACAGGACCTAAATACTCTAGAAGGGGGGGGGGTTGAATAGAGTATGGAAACTTTTTGCAAAACTTAAAGTTTAACATGATAGCTTTGTGTGAAACTCAAATCTCAAGGCCTTGAGATTTTGTAAACTGTCTGAAACTCACTAAAGTAAAATTGTTAGCTTCAAGGCCTTGAGCTGTGAACAATTCTAAATAGCTTTTAAACCCTAGTTTGATTTGAGTTGTGTGCAGCAGATAATAATCAAACAGAAAAGTAAAGAACACAAAGAAATTTACAGAGTTCAGTCCCAATGGACCTAATCTCTGCCTAAGGGATCTAATCCCACCAGGATTGGGAAAACACTTCTTATTACTCACACAGAAACAGCCCTAGATCTTCAAGCCTATGTGATTTCCCTTACACCTATACAGCTTGTGGTTCCAAACCTATCTAGTTCCAGCTACTATCTGTTGAGCTAACAAGAACCTCTTGTTGTTCACTTGAACAACCAACCACTAGGTTAAGTGAGGTTTAAAGATAATATAGAGATACACAGATGGAAGTACAAATGAAGAACACAGTATAAAGATAAGTTGTTGAAGCCTGGAAGTGTTCTTCATGAATGACTGGATTGATTTCATCTTCAGAAGTCTGGAATGAAGCTTGAATTGATTGTGTATTTGAATGGATGATCTCCCACGAATTTGTCACACCTCTCAGAGTATTCAGCAAGCCTCTTTGTCTTCAAAATTCAAACCAGTCTCTTTTATCCACAGCTGCAACTGATTGAGAGATTTTAGGATCTCAGTTCCTACAAATCCTCCTTCTGTTTTCAACTTAAGTTCAAACAGCTTCAGGTGGATATCCGTTGGAGTTTGTTGAGATTTCTCCTGCACGTTTAAAAAACCTGCAACAGCAAAGAAACACTGCAACAACACAATCCAAACAACTAACAGTACTGAGACTGTTTGGTTATACAGTTTCTGATAAAACTGTTTAATAAACTCAGAATAATATTCTGCATATTCTCTAGAACAAATAAGTCATGAAAACCAAGTTTAAGACACTTAGAAGTGAGTAAATAATCACAATACTAAGAATCATAACCTGCAAGAAAGAATCAATCAAGTTCTGTAAAAACTGTCAGTAGCTCAAGGCATATCTCAAGGCCTTGGAGCTCTGAACCTGCTTCACAGCATTTCAAAATTAAACCCAGATAACTTTGATTCTTCCTGTTCTGATTTGTGTTAGATGTATAAATAGTACAAACCACAAATATATACCATAAACCACTGATTCTCATAAACAGATATCCAATTCTGCAACACAAAGATGTTAGAACACATAGCAGGATAAGATAACTCAAGGCTTTGAAGTTCTGTCAATCTCAAGGCCTTGAGATAACTGTCATGCCTTTGCTGCTAATGTCCCACTAATGCCTTTTGTCTTTCATCACTCAAAACAATTACCAGTCAAAGCACATTCAGGGATCTTAACTCAACAATCTCCCCCTTGATGAAAGACAAAACCTACAGTCTTGTATAGATCTTCCTACCACTCATATTCAAACATTAAATAACCACGATTTGCAGAAACAATATATATAATGAACCTAAACAGATAACCAGTGGAATAAATAATGCAAATACCACAGAAATAACACAGAAATAAAAATTAACCAAAAAAAAACACAAATACATTCTCTCCCTTTTTGACTTTCATCAAATAAGGTTGAGGAAATGTAGGATCATTACTTAGAGTTTAAAAAAAATAAACTTAAAACAGAAAACTAGCTAAAAAGTCAAGGCCTTGGGACAGAAAAGATAGAAGAGAATGAGATAGATGGTCAAAGCTTTGGCAGTCTCTGATCTTCACTTCTTCTTTGATGTGTGGCCTTTCTCTGAGCCTTCCCCAATTTCTTCCTCACTTGCATCTTCTTCTGCAGACTGATTACCTTCTTGTTCAGCTTCAACTTCAGCAACCACTTCTTGGATTATCTCATCTACTTTCTTCTTAGCCTGTACTGAATCTACCTCTGTATCTGCATCAACACTTGTATCTTCATCAATATCTTCTTCATCAGTTTGCTCAAACAAGTCTTTTGAAGCTAGCACCACTGGACTGGCTTCTTCTTCTTCTTCTTCTTCTTCTTCAGAAACTCTCCTAGCTTCTCTTCTGAATCCACACTGGTGTCATGACTAGTAGAAGAAGGTATCTTCTCCATATTCAAGCCCTCGATGACAACATCTAACTTCCCATTCATAGTATTCATCAAGCCCTTGAACTGATGAAATTCAGTTGACAGGTTAAACAACCTTTGTCTAAGATCCTCAATCTCAACCTGCTGATCTTCTAACTTCTCAACCAGCAGAGAGTAATCCTCATTGGCTTGCCCTTTCCCAGATGCAGTCCCCATAGGCTTCACAAACTCCTTCTCCGCAAGTTCCTCCTTTGACAAATCAGAATAGAATTTCCAATGCCCTTTCCCAGTGAACCACCCCAATCCTCTGAAGTGCAGTCTCATCTATCAACCCAAAACCTTCATCAATCTTTTCTTCTCCCTTCACAGGCACATCAAAATAAGAAAAGAGGTAACAGGTTGGCATATGGAAGAGGATGGTTTCTAGTCCTGGTTGCACAATAAATCATATGCTCCATAACAGCTGTAGGCAGATCTATCTCAAACCCTTAAGATATCAGATATATCAAAATCAGAACTTTATCAGTTACCAACTCTCTTGAGTTCTCCCTGGGAACTACACTCCTCATCAAAATAGTAAACAAAATCTTGGCTTCACAGTTGAGCACAGAGTGTGTCAACTGCGTTGGACCAGAGGGAACACCTTCAACAAAGAACATCTCCTTTGCCTTATCTAAACACTCCTTCCTATCAGGATAATCTCCAACATTGTATTTCCTAGGAATGCCCAAGACTTTGGCAAAAGTCCTATGATCTAACCTCAAATCCAAACCAGCCACTTTAGATGTTAAAACCATTTTCTCATCACCTTCAGACACCAAGTTCAGATAAAATAACCTAGTTAACATAGGATAAGCCTTTGAACTAGGATTTAAAACTTTCCAAACAGCAGTTTCCATCAATTTTCTCATGCATTCTATGTCCAGTTTATCCAACAACTCATCAGAAATCATGCTACAAAAAGCCACTTTAGATGATGCATACCCTTGCATCCAAACTGTTCTAACTTCAGAACTAATAAACCACTCAGTTGGAAGTACATTCTTACCTTGATATCCTTTCTTAGTTGCAGCAGCAACTTGCTTAACCCTAGTCTTCTTCTCAGAGGGTTTGGCCTTTTCTTGTACTCCTTCAGTTGATTTCTTTTGGCTCTCCTGAGTTGACTTCCCTTTTTCCTCTTCGATAGCCTTTTTCTTTTCTCCCCCTTTCTTCTTCTCTGACCTAGGTTGATCACCACCCTGAGTCTCCTGGTGAGGATCAACACTTGGGCCTTCATCTCCCTTCTATGTCCTTGACTTCTTTGCAGGAGGGGTATCCTCATGCAAGCTTTGAGTGTTTTCTGAATCTGAATCAGAAATCACTATCTTCTCCTTCTTGTTTGCTCTCTTCTTGGATCTGCCAGAGGGCTTCCCCTGTTGCTGTATTCTGGCTGATTTGCGCTCCATTTTAGGGTTTAGGGTTTTGAGAAGAGAATGTGATTGAGAGAAATTGAGAGAGAGAGATAGTAGTCGCAGAAATTTGGAGAAGAATGAGAAGAAAAAGCCCTGACTTTCAGCTTAAGTAGGTTGAAAAGGATGAGTCATAAAAGGACTCTGCAATATCTACATGCAAAAATAAAATCTTGAAAAATCTTTTTGGGATATTTTAGAAAATTCTCTGAGTAATTCAAATATTATACAGTTATCTAAAAAGATAAGATATAATATTTTATGATCCAATTTTTTAAAAAAAATTACAGATATTATCAAGACCTGGAGAACAATCTCAAGGCCTTGAGATTTCTGCAGTTTGAGAAAATTCAAAGCTTTGAGCTATACCTTCAAGGCTTCAAAAAGTATAATCTCAAGGCTTTGAGATTCCAACACATCTACACATATAGGTACTAATACTCCCCCTAAACCAATGCATCCTTGTTTAACATCCCCAATTCAAGCCTTAGAGATGAAAACCTATCATCTGGCAAAGGTTTAGTGAAAATATCAGCAATTTGCATTGAAGTAGAGATAAAATTTAAAACAACATCACCTTGTTCTGCATGATCTCTAAGGAAATGATGTCTTACATCTATGTGCTTTGTCCTTGAGTGCGGAACTGGATTCTTAGAGATTGAAATAGCACTTGTATTATCACAATGAATTGGCACATTTCTGAATTTGTAGCCAAGATCTCTAAGTTGTTGAGCAATCCATAGCACTTGTGAATAGCAAGCACTAGATGCAATGTATTCAGCTTCTGCAGTTGATAATGATACAAGATTTTGCTTTTTGGAATTCCAACTGATCAAAGAAGATCCAAGAAATTGACAGCATTCAGAAGTACTTTTCCTGTCTACTTTATAACCTGCAAAATCTGCATCTGAATAGCCACTCAACATAAAATTAGATCTTCTTGGATACCAAAGCCCTAAGTCTCTGGTTCCATTCAAATATCTAAAAATTCTTTTAACTGCAGTTAGATGACTTTCCTTAGGATCTGCTTGAAATCTAGCACACATACAGACACTGAACATAATGTCAGGTCTGCTAGCAGTTAAATACAATTGTGATCCAATCATACCTCTGAATTCCTTCTAATTCACACTCTTACCAGTTGAATCTTTCTCTAAAGAGTGTGATGAACTCATAGGGGTCTTAAGCACCTTGGACTGTGACATGTTGTACTTATTCAATAAGTCTTTGGTATATTTTCCTTGATGCACAAAAATTCCTTTCTTCATTTGTAATATATGAAGTCCCAGAAAGAAATTCAGTTCACCCATTAGGCTCATCTCAAACTCTCTGCACATCAGACTAGAAAACTCTTTTGAAAGAGCATCATTAGTAGCACCAAACAATATATCATCTAGATAAATCTGAACTACTAACAAATCACTATGTTGGTGTTTAATGAAAAGAGTTTTGTCTACTAATCCTCTTCTGAAATAGTTTTCAAGTAGAAATTTTGAAAGTCTGTCATACCAAGCCCTTGGAGCTTGTTTTAAACCATAAAGATCTTTATCCAGTTTATAAAATGATCAGGAAATTTTTCATCTTCAAAACCAGGAGGTTGTGCTACAAAAACATCTTCTTGTAAATATCCATTTAGAAAGGCACATTTAACATCCATTTGATAAAGCTTTATGTGTTTGTGAGATGCAAAAGCAAGAAGTATTCTAATAGCTTCTAACCTCGCAACAGGAGCAAAAGTCTCCTCATAATCTATACCTTCTTCCTGATTATATCCTTGAGCTACCAGTCTGGCTTTATTTCTTACCACTTTGCCATTCTCATCAAGCTTGTTTCTGAATACCCATCTGGTTCCAATAACTGACTTCTCTTTAGGTCTGGGGACCAGATTCCAAACCTTGTTCCTCTCAAACTCATTCAGCTCACTCTGCATTGCAATAATCCATTATGCATCTTCCAGAGCTTCCTTGGTATTCTTAGGCTCAATCAAAGATACAAATGCACTGAAAGCACACAAGTTCTTTAACTGTCCTCTTGTCTGTGTTCCAGTTGATGGATCTGATATAATATTGTCAGCTGGATGGTCTGCAAGGTACTTAAAATTCTTTCTTGGTACCCAGGAGTATTCTCCTTCAAGGCTTTGAGTCCTTGAAACAGTAGATGGAGCATCATAGAAAGTTTCAGCTTCTATCTGAAGGCTTTGAGATTTTGGTTCAGCAGGAGGTTCAAGACCTTGAGATTCTGCTGGTTGATTCTGTACAACAGTTTTGCCTTTGTCTTCTTTCACAGCATCATCATCTGATTCATGCTTATTCAAATCTAGCTCTGCAAAACTTTCACTCAGAGAATCCTTAGTACTTTCATCAAAAATTACATGAATGCTCTCTTCCACAATCTTGGTTTTTCTATTATAAACTCTATAAGCTTTGCTAGTTTGAGAATATCCAAGAAATACACCTTCATCACTTCTAGCATCAAACTTACCAAGATTGTCTCTACCATTATTATGCACAAAATAGATACAACCAAATGGCTTAAAATAAGAAACAGTATGCTTTCTCCCTTTAAACAGTTCATAGGGAGTCTTTTTCAAAATAGGTCTAATCAAGCATCTATTCAGCACATAATTGGCAGTATTAACAGCTTCTGCCCATAAAAACTTTGGAAAATTACTTTCAAGCAGCATGGTTCTGGACATATCCTCAAGTGTCCTATTTTTCCTTTCAACTACTCCATTTTGCTGTGGAGTTCTAGGTGCAGAAAAGTTATGTGAAATGCCATGCTTTGCACAAAACAAATCAAAGTCAAGTTGATCAAACTCTCTACCATGATCACTTCTGATTGATGCAACAGGTAAGTTCTTCAAAGTTTGAAGTTCTTTGCACAATCTAGAAAACTCAGATAAGGCTTCAGTTTTGTCTCTGACAAACATCACCCAAGTAAATCTAGATTAATCATCAATTATAACAAGCATATACCTCTTACCTTTTGGGTTCTGAATTCTCATAGGACCACACAAGTCCATATGCAGCAATTCTAAGGGTCTAGAAGTACTTACAAAGTTCTTTGGCTTGAAAGAGCTTCTGGTATGTTTACCTTGTACACATGCCTTACAAACCTCATCATCTGAAAATTTCTGTGATGGTAAACCTCTTACCAAGTCCTTTGAGATGAGTTTATTCAAAGTATGTATACTAAAATGCCCAAGCTTTCTGTGCCAAAGCTTTGAATCTTCCTTCAAGGCCTTGAGGCATTTTAGCTTATCACCTGCAACACTGTTAGTATTCATAGCATATAGATTATATGACCTAGGAGCAGTGAGCATGCAATCACCAGATTTCTATCTTGAACCACACATTTCTCCTTTTCAAATACAGCTTTATAACCTTTATCACATAACTGAGAGATACTAAGCAAATTATACTTAAGTCCATCTACCAGATAAACATCAGATATAGAATTTGTAGAACCATTACCAATACTACCTATACCAATGATATTACACTTTGCTTTGTCACCAAGTGTAATTGTTCCCCAGATTTCTCTGTAAGTTCAGTAAAGAGAGACCTCTTTCCACTCATATGTCTGGAACATCCACTGTCTAATATCCATTTCTGATCTTTCAAGACCTTGGTGACATCCTGCAAAAAACAAATCATTTCCTCAACAGGCTATTAGACCAAGTGCAGAACTTTGAGTCATGCTCAGAATCAGCCATATTAGGTGGCCTAATTACTTTTGGAACCCAAATCTGCCTAACCTGTCCCTTAAGCTGATAAGGATAAGTATTCCTCATAATATGATGTTCTGATCTTCTGAAGGGACAAGTTAATCTGACATGACCAATTTTTCCACAGTAATGACATTTTGGAGAATGTCTGCTATCAGATTTGACAAAAGTAGTTTGGTCTTTCTTTGGAAAATTTGGATTATAGCCAATCCCACTTTTATGCATTGATTTCAGACTTCCTCCAAGAATGAGATTTAGATTATGTTCTGAGCCTGTAACTTAGCTAGGACCTTCTTGGACTCTTGAAGTTTCTCATTCAAAGTACAGATCTGTTATTCTAAATTCTCAAAATGAGCTTTTAGATCAGCATATCTTTCAGTTAAAAGAGTGTTTTGATCAACAACCTCTTTTATATGTGCCTTCAAGACTTTGAACCTGTTGTCCAAGGCCTTGAAGTATTTTTCCAGCTTTGTCTTAGAAACTTCAACAGTTTTGTTTGAAAATACTAGGTCCAGATTTTCTTTTACCTGCTCATAAACCTTAATCTTTAAAGCAGAAATCTCATTTCGATAACTCTCCTCATTCAAAAACATACTTTTGAGAATTTCAGGAAGTACATCAGAAGGACTAGCAAGTAAATTCTTTACCATGTCTTCAATGTGTCTGTCTGATGAACTTTCCTCATTATGCTTTACCATGAAGCATAAGTTTGCTTGCTCTTCTTCTGTGTCTGAATCACTTGATGAATCAGAATCACTCCAAGAAGCCATCATGGCTTTCTTCCTTCTGTTGTCACCATCCTTTTTCTGAAAGTTTCTGTTCTTTTTATTTTGTGTACAGTCCCTTACTAAATGATCTGCATCACCACACTCAAAACAATTCATTACTTAAGTTTTATGTGACTGTGATGAAGATTTACCTTTGTAATCTTTGCTGCCTGAGGGTCTTGATCTCTCTCTGTTATAATCCCTGTTACCAGAGTTTCTTTTCTTTTTGAGAATCCTGGCCAAGGCCTTGGAGATCAATGCTAAAGCCTCTTCATCATCAGGTTCCTCCTCAGTCTCAAGGCTTTGAGATTTTTCACTGTCTTTTGCCTTAAGAGCTAGGTTCCTGATATTTTCACTCAGATCACCTTCCACATCCTTCATAGACATTTCATGAGTGAGCAGCTTTCCTTGTAGATCATCTAGCTGAAGAAGACTCAAGTCCTGAGCTTCCTCAATGGCTGTTGTCTTTGGCTCCCACTTTGCTTTTGGCAAACTTCTCAGAATCTTTCTGACATTCTCTTCATTTGAGAACCTCTTTCCGAAAGACTCCAGGTTTTTCACCACATCAGTGAATCTTTTGAACATTTCCTTGATGGTCTCATCTGAATTCATCTTGAACAACTCATATTGCCTCAAAAGTATGTTGATTTTTGTCTGCTTAACCTGGCTGGTTCCTTCATATGTCACCACTATTTTATCCCACACTTCTTTGGCACTCTTGCAGTTTGACACTCTGTTGAACTCATCTGCATTTAAAGCACAGTATAGCAAATTCATAGATTTGTAATTTTTGGATACCTTTTCCAGTTCAAAAACTGAGAGATTTTCCTCAGACTTGACAGTTCTGACTCCATCAATTGTACTGTAATACTCATGAGGACCATTCGGAACTATTGACCATAGTTCCATGTCTTGATCTATGATGAACATCTTCAACAATGCCTTCCAATGCATGAAATTGTCACCACAGAACAATGGAGGTCTGTTAGCTGCCCTTTCTTGTGAGAATCCACCATCTCCTACATTACTCATAGTCACCAGATTGTTAGATCTAAAAACAGTGACACAAGCTCTGATACCAATTGAAGTGTGTAATGCAGGCTAAATACAGGACCTAAATACTCTAGAAGGGGGGGTTGAATAGAGTATGGAAACTTTTTGCAAAACTTAAATTTTAACAGGATAGCTTTGTGTGAAACTCAAATCTCAAGGCCTTGAGATTTTTTAAACTGTCTGAAACTCACTAAGGCAAAATTGCAAGCTTCAAGGCCTTGAGTTGTGAACGATTCTAAACAGCTTTTAAACCTTAGTTTGATTTGAGTTGTGTGCAGCAGATAATAATCAAACAGAAAAGTAAAGAACACAAAGCAATTTACATAGTTCAGTCCCGATGGACCTAATCTCTGCCTGAGGGATCTAATCCCACCAGGATTAGGAAAACACTTCTTATTACTCACACAGAAACTGCCCTAGATCTTCAAGCCTAAGTGATTTCCCTTACACCTATGCAGCTTGTGGTTCCAAACCTATCTAGTTCCAGCTATTATCTGTTGAGCTAACAAGAACCTCTTGTTGTTCACTTGAACAACTAACCACTAGGTTAAGTGAGGTTTAAAAATAATATATATACACAGATGGAAGTACAAATGAAGAACACAGTATAAAGATAAGTTGTTGAAGCCTGGAAGTGTTCTTCAGGAATGACTGGATTGATTTGATCTTCAGAAGTCTGGAATGAAGCTTGAATTGATTGTGTGTTTGAATGGATGATCTCCCACGAATTCGTCACACCTCTCAGAGTATTCTGCAAGCTTCTCTGTCTTCAAAATTCAAACCAGTCTCTTTTATCCACAGCTGCAACTGATTGAGAGATTTTAGGATCTCAGTTCCTACAAATCCTCCTTCTATTTTCAACTTAAATTCAAACAGCTTCAGGTGGATATCCGTTGGATTTTGTTGAGATTTCTCCTGAATGTTTAACAAACCTGCAACAGCAAAGAAACACTGCAACAACACAATCCAAACAACTAACAGTATTGAGACTGTTTGGTTATACAGTTTCTGATAAAACTGTTTAATAAACTCAGAATAATAATCTGCATATACTACAGAACAAATAAGTCATGAAAACCAAGTTTAAGACACTTCGAAGTGAGTAAATAATCACAATACTAAGAATCATAACCTGCAAGAAAGAATCAATCAAGTTCTGTAAAAACTGTCAGTAGCTCAAGGCATATCTCAAGGCCTTGGAGCTCTGAACCTGCTTCACATTATTTCAAAATTAAACCCAGATAACTTTGATTCTTCCTGTTCTGATCATCTGCAATTTTGTTAGATGTATAAATAGTACAAACCACAAATATATACCATAAACCACTGATTTTCATAATCAGATATCCAATTCTGCAACACAAAGATGTTAGAACACATAGCAGGATAAGATAACTCAAGGCTTTGAAGTTTTGTCAATCTCAAGGCCTTGAGATAACTGTCATGCCTTTGCTGCTAATGTCTTCACTAATACCTTTTGTCTTTCATCACTCAAAACAATTACCAGTCAAAGCACATTCAGGGATCTTGACTCAACAGTCAATATCTTAGCTACTAAAGAATAGTTTGTAAAACATATGTAACATATATTACCTGTCTCACGCCACAACAGTTAGTCTCGCCATTTGTCTTTCAGACTCATTGCGTCATCAAATACCCTTCCCTTTTTTGCTCTGTGCCAACCAAACTAAACCAAACCACGAATGAGGCTTTCTGCACCATCTGAGTAATTCTTGTGTACTCAGAGTAAATGACTTTGATACTAATTCCAAGTACAGCAGCAAACAGTTAATTACAGCAATAGGAACACAAATTTAAATTCAATGATACGGGTCAACCCTACGATCCGGGTCAAAAATATAATAATAATTATTATTATAATTGTTAATTAGATAATTAGTAGTTTATTTATTCAATTAGTCGTTAATTGTTTATTTTATTTTATTAATCAGTTTATTTAATTAGTTGGTGAATCGGGCTTGGCCCGCAAGAGTCTAGGATTAGGTTTCTTTATCTATTTAAACAAGTGTAGTCTTTATTTATTTTTTTATGAGATGAATGAATTATTTTGAGTTTTGTTTATTTTCATTGTCTTTTTGTAGTTTTTCGTAGCGTCACGAACTACTGGTAGAGATTCGTAGCCTCTCAAGCTACTGGTACGATACTGGGTGTATCAATATGGTGCTTTCATTGCCTTCACCATCCAACTGGTGAACCATGTCGCACGACGGCCAACTCAAAGAATTCGCAAAACAGATGTTCGATAAGCTGGACAAAATCGAAGCCAGGTTCACGGATCTTGACACCAGGATCACAACTCTCGAACGTTGTCCGCCGCCTCCACAGCAGGAACAGCGCTTCACCGCGTTGGAGACAACCCACGCAGCCACTCAAACTGCCATCGCCGCCTTTGCCGCACGCCTCACGGCGTTGGAAACAAACCAAGCCGCTGTCCAGACTTCCATCGCTGCACTAAAGGTTCGGCCTCCGCTCCAAGCCCCTGCGCCGCCTCCGGTGCTAGCCACTGTCCAGGCACCCAAGCCATCACCTCCAGATCCGCCACCACCACCAACTGCAGCGGAGTTTGCCGGAATTAATGACTTCCAAGGATTTCCGATGGGTCAACCACCACCGCCCCCAATCCCGTCCTAAACCCAGACCACCTATACGACGCCGCCCAAACCACCGTGGACACCACCTGAAGCCCCTGGCTTAGCCGCCGTCGTTCAAGCCTGCGCCGCCGCCGTCCAATCTCTGCGACCGCCTCCTCAGCTCCCGAACACAGCTTCTCCGACGCCGTTCCAGCCATCTCCAGCGCTGCAATCGCCGCAGACCATAAACCCCCTGCATTCACCTATCCCGCCACATCCACCACCCACCTCCCACTCATGCTAACCACCTGCAACGACGCCACCATGGTTCCTTTCTCAGCAGCCTTCGACAGGTCCTCCCCCAGCTTCGTTCGTCTCTCTCTCGCATCCACCAACGGAGCTTCACAACACCCAGATGGGTTCTTGGCCGCAGGACACATTTGCTAGGGCTCCCAACTCCTTTGGGCTACCCTCCAATGTTGGACTTCCAAATCCAATTGGGCCTATTTCATCACATATTGGGCCTGCGTCAGATAATGGGTCTAGCTCTTTGGATGGGTTGCCTCCTTCCACAACACAGGAGCCTACTAATTAAGTTACTCCCCCTTATTATTTCAGCCCCTGGTGTAATTTTGGTCAGCTCACCTCACAAAAGAGCCAACCTTCGGTAAAAATGCATGTTGGAGCTGGCTACCCATCACAGTACATGTGGGATCGTTTCTACGGCCGTATCCGCCTTGAGGACAAGGCGTTTGTCAACCGCGGGGGAGTTGATACGGGTCAACCCTACGATCCGGGTCAACAATATAATAATAATAATTATTATAATCGTTAATTAGATAATTACTAGTTTATTTATTCAATTAGTCGTTAATTTTTTATTTTAATTATTAATTAGTTTATTTAATTAGTTAGTGAATCGGGCTTGGCCCGCAAGAGTCTAGGGTTAGGTTTCTTTATCTATTTAAACAAGTGTAGTCTTTGTTTATTTTTTTATGAGATGAATGAATTATTTTGACTTTTGTTTATTTTCATTGTCTTTTCGTAGTTTTTCGTAGCGTCACGGACTAATGGTAGAGATTCGTAGCCTCTCAGGCTACTGGTACGATACTGGGTGTATCATTCAATCCCAAATTGAGAATTGTGATATAAAACTATTTAGGGGAGGGTCAGATATGTGAATTCCACCAGACTAAAATGATCTTCCTCTGGCTGCAATAGGTAGCGATAACAAGCACTAGAAAGCTTTCATCATAGCCTCAATCCACAATGGGTGGTTTCTGTAATTTACCCATGATAATTCCAACTATTGAAAATGTTATGACGCAGCGGATGAATCCGGGTATCAAGCAAGAACGATAACAAAATATAAAGAACGAGAGACAAGAATTTTAACGTGGTTTGCTAGTATAAATACTAGCTACTCCATAACCTGGTTACCTAATTTTATTGAGAGAAACAAACTCAAACCCGATTACAACCACGCTAACACACACACGCGAAAAAGAAAGCTCACAAGGCTATGCTAGTGATCCTAGCCTCTCACACGTGTGTGTCTCATGTGTTGTTCCTGACTACCTATTACAAAAGAAGGCTTGGCCTTATATACTACTACTACTAACCACCGCCTCAAGTAGAGGCTCACGTGGCTTATTCAAAACAATGAGAAAAACCACTATTTGGCAGCAAGCCAAAGTGTTCACTGCCCAAAAAATACTAAAGAATGACCTGACTTTTGACAAAGATTTTCTTCCTTATTTGTTTTGCTTAGACCCCAAGTAATTACCAAGTTTGATTAAAGTCAAACTCAACAAATCTCCACTGACTTTAATCATCTCAGCAACCTGAACCAGAACCGATGCTTCTCTCGGACCTGAAACAGATGCGTCTCCCTGAAACTGAAATGAGCACGCCTGTAACACCCCCAAAACAACCAATCCGGAAGCCCAGGGATGTCACTCCGTACTCGAGGTTAAACCCGAATACAGGAGATTTTATAACAAAATATCCAACCCAAAATCCATAAAATAATTAATTAAAACGTTAAAACTTGTCTCGCCACAAACATGGGCATTATTCCAATCTAGAAATTCTCTAAGTCTAACTGAAGTTCTAAAGTAAATAAATGTGATCTACTAAACTTTTCCTATGTATGTCGAGTCGCGCTCCCATTACTCCAAGCTTCCACCTAAACCTGTGGTGCAGAAATAAAAAGAAACACCACAGTTTCCAAAGTCAGCGGAAAATACTGAGTAAGCAACACCCAAACATGTAAATAGATTATGAAGCAATTTAAAAACGACACATGAGTTTGAAGAGTAAAGTATTTGAGTAAGAGTATGACATAAGAATTAACCAAATTTCCTTTTATCACTTCCCTTGGGGAAACTTTCCCAAACTCTTCTCCATTTGTCCAATCGGGACATTCAAATTTAAACAATAAAAGTTCAAGTATTTGGAAACCATATTTTATCCTGTTGACACGGGGAAGAACCAACCATCACACACTACCAAGAACATAAGTGTCGACACCCCCTAAGACTTCTTGCGGCCAGAGAGGTACGTACAAGGAGCAAACTCGGGGCTGTTGCGGCCGAGAAAAATATATAAAGTGGGTCCAGAGACCGTAGTCCACATCGACCTTTCCCAAAATAAATGTTCCCCGGTACAACTATTCCACTTTACGTCATTACGTCTTATTAATATCTCATGTTCCATGTAATTGCTCAAAAAGAGTACATCAAGTAAAAACCAACTTCCAATTAAAACATGTATTCATGAAACACAGTTTGAGACGTATTAATAAAATATCGTGTAGACAGGAAGGATGGAAAGGGCGCTAGGCCTGGCATGTTTACTTACCTCAACAAATAGCAATCACAGCAAACATGTCGTAGTACTCGACGTATCCTTCGTCGGAGAACTCGTTGCCTACAAATTTATAATTTCCTAATTAATACAGTGCTAGCACACAAACACGAACAAATTCCTATATGCAATGTAAGTGTATATAATTCCCCCTTAGTAGTTTCCCACGTTTCATAAAAACTTATCGTATATTATTAAAAAACATGGCTTATAATATTATCTAATTCTTTACTACTATAAAACATAACCCAAGAGTATTATCTTACAAAATATTAGCCTTAAACAAGGAAATAAACCCTAAAAGAAATAATTCTCAAGAGTTTTTAACAAGGCTTTCGTTCCCCCAAAACTTCTCCTTTAAATTTTGAGTGTTGAGTAGTAACAAAAAATAGTTGTCCACTATTATCTAATTCTTTAATACTATAAAAAAGGGATGGCAATATGGTCCGATCCGATCTGAGATCCGAGAGATCTGAGCCAAATGGATCGGATCCGAATCCGAACCAATTGAAAATGGATCGGATTTGGATCTGGAAAGCCAGATCCGAACGGATTTGGATCTGGATTTGGATCTGAGGGCATATCCACTGGGTTCCGACCCGATCCGATGCGACATATAGTGTATGAAGTAGTTTTTCTTTTTTTATGTTATTTTTTTCAATTTTATTGCAAACTCAATTCGGATCCGATCCAAATCCGATCAGACAACATACTATATGGATTTACGGATCGGATTTGGATCGGCTGAAAAAAACCCGATTCGATCTGATCCGAATCTGGTGATGATCCCAACGGATCTGGATCGGATCTGGATCCCATTTCTCCTAGTCGGATCTGGATCGGGTTGAGCCTGATCCGATCCAGATCCGACACGTTGACATCCCTACTACAAAACATAACCCAAGAGTATTATTTTACAAAATACTAGCCTTAAAAAAGGAAATAAACCCTAAAAGAAATATTTCTTAAGAGTTTTTAACAAGGCTTTCATTCTCCCAAAACTTCTCCTTTAAATTTTGTCTGTTGAGTAGTAACAAAAAATAGTTGTCCACTATGAGATTCGAACCCAAGACAATCTTTAAAACTAGCCAATACTTTAACCACTGGGCCACATCCCCTTTTGTTGTCTCCTTCCCAACTACTACTTCCATAAACTAACAGTAAACTCATAATATTAATAACAATAAAAACAAAACAAAAGGAAAGAAAAAGAGGAGCAGACGGGTATTCATACCCGAACAGAGAGAGAACGGTGGGAATGAGTAGTGGAGGCCGACGGTGGCGTTGGGGATAGGGCGGTGAGGATGTCGGCGGCGTCAACGGTGAGGCGGGACGGCGGAGCTTGGCTCGGCAGCGGGCTCGGTCGTACTCGGCAGCGGGTTCCGGAGAATCCAACGGGAGAGAGAGTAAGAGAGGGTTGTACGCGATTGAGAGTTGAGATTGTGTGGGTTTTTGCTTCGGGATTGCAGGGGTTTATATAGGCGGTAGGAGGAGAAATCCGGCGACAATTAGGAGTCCGATTTCATAAACTTTTGGTTGGAATTGGGTTTGAAAATTGGGCGAAATTGACAAACTTGGTGCTAAAGATTCGATATTTGGCGAGTTTAAATCAGATCGGGACTATTTTTGGTGGGTTTGGTGGCCGAATGGAGCGGTTGTGGTGGTTGTGGCGGCGTAATCGCTGGCGGACTCTCCTGCTAGTTGCAGGAGATGAAGAAGATAAAGATTTTCGATGAAAGACACTTTCACCCTCACTTGTTTAGAACTAAACAACTACCACCCCTAGGTTTAAATAAAAGACACTATCTAAGTTAAGAATAAATACATAAAAGCACCTAGGTAGTTTATACCTTTAAAATTAACTTTTAAATAATAACAACTAGTACCCAAACTTATACAAATGTCACATTAACACCTAATACTATTTAAAATTATCCGTTTTAACATATTAACACTTAATATTATCTAAAAATACCCGTTTCTAAATAACGGGGTATTTCAAAGCCTCCACCTAGAACCTGACTCGAATACATTCACTGAGAAAGCAGGACCGAATGTATTCCCGATGTGCTCCAAACAGCGCCAAGATGAGTGCACCATGACAAGTGCCCAGATGTCGTCCAGACCAGACGCACCGACGATGAGTGCCACAAATTGTCATGCCAGATTCGCCCCGTATGCCTTAGATGGCCTCCACCTAGAACCAGACTCGAATACATTCACTGAGAAAGCAGGACCGAATGTATTCCCGATGCACTCCAAACAGCGCCAGGATGAGTGCCCCATGACAAGTGCCCATATGTCGTCCAGACCAGATGCACCGACGATGAGTGCCACAAATTGTCATGCCAGATTCGCCCCGTATGCCTTAGATGCGCCCAAAAATCCTAGTGCGCGCCAGAAATCTTTTCGCGCCTAGAACTAGAACCCGATTCGCCTGCCATAGATCTCACGCGCCAGATGCTCCATGCCAGGAGCCTAAAATTTCCCCCAAGGGGCTCAGAGAAGAAGGTTGTCCTCGGAGGAGGTCCCTCCACCTAGAACGATTCGTTTGGTTCTTCTTGGGACACTCCCTTTTCCAGTGGCCTTTCTCCTTACAGCAGGCACAGACGTCCTGTGGTAAGCTGGATCCTGTAAACCTCTTGTATTCCTTACCTTTTGCTGCTTTGACCATTAAACTAGCCGCATAATGGTCAACAAGACCCTGACCCGCAGCCTTGTGCCTCAGACTCCTGGTGTGAAGAGCATATCTTACCTATTCTAGGGTTATCGTATCTTTCCCACCAATGAAAGATTGCACGAAACCCTCATACAATGGAGGCAGTGACACCAACAGAATTAAGGCCGCATCCTCATCACTTATTTTCTCCTCACTATTACGCAATTCAAGCAGAATAGTTTTTAGAACATCTAAGTGATCACTAATTCGCGTACCATCAGACATTCGCAACCCGAATAGCCGTTGCTCGAGCATCAACTTGTTTGCCACTGATTTCTTCATGTAGAGCTCCTCCAACTTGACCCACAAATCAGCCGCCTTCTCCTGATCTGCTACACCAGTGATCACGTCGTCCGTCAGACACAACATGATCGTTGCGTGGGCCTTCTCCTACATCTTCAGATACGCCGATGTGGTTGTGTCCACGTTGCCCTTGTTGGACGCCAGAGGCAGCCAAAGATCGTCTCGTTTCTACAAAGCCTTCATCTTGATCTGCCAAGACTCAAACTATTTCTCCCACTGAACTTCTCGATCTTCATAGTACCTGACATCGTCTCTTCTAAACCCTAACCTGACCCGAGCTCTGATACCAGTTTGTTATGACGCAGCGGATGAATCCGGGTATCAAGCAAGAACGAAAACAAAATATAAAGAACAAGAGACAAGAGTTTTAACGTGGTTTGCTAGTATAAATACTAGCTACTCCACAACCCGAACCTGATTTTATTGAGAGAAACAAATCCGAACCTGATTACAACCACGCTAACACACACACGCGAAAAAGAAATCTCACAAGGCTCATGTGTTGTTCCTGACTACCTATTACAAAAGAAGGATTGGCCTTATATACTACTACTGACCACCGCCTCAAGTAGAGGCTCACGTGGCTTATTCAAAACAATGAGAAAAACCACTCTTTGGCAGCAAGCCAAAGTGTTCACTGCCCAAAAAATACTAAAGAATGACCTTGAATTTTGACAAAGATTTTCTTCCTTATTTGTTTTGCTTAGACCCCAAGTAATTACTAAGTTTGATTACGAAAGTTTGTAAAGTAGACTAAATACAAGACCAAAATACTCTAGAGGGGGGGTTGAATAGAGTATGGAAACTTTTTGCTAAACACAAGTTTAAACTAAGTAAATATGTGAGAAACTCAAATCTCAACGTCTTCAGATTTTAGTAAACTAGTCAGAAACTTTCTAAGGCAAAACATAAAGCTTCAAGGCCTTGAACTACCACCAGTTCTGAACAGTTTGTAAACCCTAGTTTGATTTGAGTTGCTTGCAACAGAAAATAACAAAACTGTAAAGTAAAGAACACAAGGCAATTTATACAGTTCAGTCCCAATGGACCTAATCTCTGCCTCAGGAATCTAATCCCACCAGGATTGGGCAAACACTTCTTATTACTCACACAGAAACAGCCCTAGATCTCCAAGCCTGAGTGAATTCCCTTACACCTATACAGCTTGTGGTTCCAAACCTATCTAGTACCATCTACTAACTGTTGAGCTAACAAGAACCTCTTGTTGTTCACTTGAACAACCAACCACTAGGTTTAGTGAGGTTTTAGATGTAACACCCCTAATTCTCGAGAGAGTTCTTAGAACAATATCCGGACTTTAGGGGCCATTTTGTAAATAGTCTGTCACGGCTTAAAGTTGGAATTTTGGAGCGTTAGAAATATTTGGAAGTTGTTCGAATGATTTTGAGGCACTAGAGATATTTGGGGTGGTTGTGCAATTCGCCGAAAGTAAGTGGAACCTCTAGTTCTAATGTGTACTCTATCTCTTCATCACATACACACCCTAATCTTTTGAAAATTTCAAATTCTACCCCCTAGTGCATGAACACCACATGTCATTCTTCTTGTGCATATGTGCCATATGCCCCTTGATGTGAAATTCTCTCCTCTTTCCTGCCTACTCACTGAATTAGAATCAGTTTCATCACCAACACCATGACTTTCATCTTCTTCCTCCTCCCACCACAAAGGAACCACCATGGAACCACCACCACCACTGCATCTCCTCCGTTCTTCTCTCTCTCCCCCGACCTGCTATGGTGGGAGATTACCCACGACCAGGGGAGTAAAAGCCCCCAACCAATTTGTCGAATGATCAATTAACGACGTCGAAAACCCGTTTTGAACACGAAGAACCCTAACTCTTCAACCCTTCAATTCTCTCTATCCGACGATTCTCAGTTGATAATTCTTGTTCCGTTGGGTTCGCGAGGTGAAACGAAGCTAGGATGCCCAAGATTGAGCCGTAACTCACCGGATTTCATCGCCGCCGGATTCTGGGCTTGAAACCCGACGGGGACGACCGGCAAGCGACGGCGTTGGCGGTTCTCTTAGTTTTTGGCCATTCGTTCCCTCCCGACGGTTGCTCCGAAGTCGCAGAAGGTCGTGGACAACCCAGGCGAACCCAGAAGCTCCTGGGTACGCGCTGAATCGACGGAAACCGAGCGACGAGTCGCCGGAATTCGCCATGGCCGCCGGAATAGCTCGAGCTCGGTACGGCTTCGATTCTTGCTTTTTTTGATCAATTTAAAGCATGAGCATGCTCCTAATCATGTCTAGAACACGTTTAGATCATCCAAACTTGACTGTAACAACAAATTATACGGGTTTGATTCGTGCATGTTGAGTTTTCCGACTTGAAAACCTGCTCTGTTCATGAGTCGATAACTCCCTCAATTCTTGACCAAATCATGCGTGGTTTCTTCCAGTGTACTCCTGGGTGTGTTGTCTACAAGTTTTGTTTTAATTTTGTGGTTCAATTCAGTCTCTATCACCCCTGAAATCGAGCTTGAACACGGTCAGTGAGAATTGTGGTTGCTATGTTCTTGGCTGCCAAATACTCAAAAAAAATTTAAGTAGAGAAAAGTCATGGTGAAACACCCATTTTCTAAACATTGTATCTTCTTCAAAACTTACTGAAATTTAGATCTGTTTTCTCATGTGCAAAGCTGATACATAATACTTCATTTCATCGTCTCTGGGTCATCTTCAAATTTATAACGGATTTCTCACAAAACGAGCCTAAAGTTGCTAGTTTGAACTCGCGAAGCACTATCGAATTTTTCTAAGTATTGAATCGTGATTTTCATCCAACTTTGACTAGCGATATCTCTTTGTATACTTAGAGTTTCTAGGAGTTCAAATATGTTCTGGAATCCTTGAACTGTCATCTTTAAAACCCTATTTCCATTTTCTTAAAAATCCCCCTCAATTGATTACAAATCAGCTATAAAGTTGACTAGTTGAGTCGATTTTCTTCTATATTTGACTTTTGAATTCGACACTCTAAATGACATTTCTAGCCTTAGTGTTCTTCACGAAACTTGCTTGTATTCACATTCTGAGTCTAAATATCATGTTTGACCAAGTTAGACTTTTCGCAAACCCTAGTTTGACTGAACTGTATAGGAGGGGCAAAATAGTAATTTCACTTAAACTTTGAATTGAGGTTAGTTTAGTAACTTGGAGTTTGTCAGCATGTCTTGTATGCGTTTTTGGAGTACTTGTCTGTAATTCTGGTCTAGGGTTGACCAAGTCAAATGTTGGGGTCTTTTTGCAATTTTACTAAAATTTAGGGGCCTAAGTGCAATTTATTGAAAGTTGTAGATTTCGATGCTAAGTACATATGAGAGAGTTTAGAGTCATTATTACATGTTTTTGGGCCAATATGAGTATAATTTGAGGACCGGGCAACTAGACAGTTTTGGAGTATGAGGGGCGTTTTAGTCATTTATCTTACATGACCCGCTTTCCATTGCATTCTTGCATACAACCTCATATAGAGGGTAAATGCTAATAGACAGTATACTTGAATTGTTTATATCCAGTCGTTGTGCTCGTACCAAGTAGACGTACGTATTTGTGCTGCTGCGTTGACGGTGAGACCCGGATCCAATGTGAGACGAGAGTTGTAGGAGTGCTAGCTTTGCGTTGCGCCTTTCATGGCTCAGAGGTAAGTACATATGTACGGCCTTTTCATATCAAAATGTGTGTTTGCGTTTAATGTTCAAATGAATGTTGGTTATATGAAATAGTATGAGAATGCATGTTTTCGACTCGAAAGTTGTTAAACTATTTTATTTATCTCCTTTGAGAACTCTCGCAAATTACTTGCGAAGTGTTGATATTATGATTCTGGTTATGTGAAAGGGAAGAAATAAAATACCTCTAATAGACTTAGGACGATGTACAGAGTACTGTTATTAATGGGAGGCATCAAGCGATCCTCCATTTTCGTATGGCTAAGACCATTGAAGCAATGCTTCTTATTATTGGATAGAACGTTAATGTTCACAAATCCACCCCCGATGAGCCAAAATGTATCAAGATATTGAGGCCAAGGGTTTATAGAGCTATAGAGTGCTACTTATACTTGTAAGGGTCACTACGGTATAGGGGTGTCGACACTTAAGGCCTTTTAGCTAATGTTGTGCGCGGGGTAGACGAATGGGCTCCCTTAACGCTCGGGTGAAATAGGGTTTGATAGACCCTAGAAGGAACCCTTAGTGATTATTTCGTGATCCCTATGTTTACATCGATCCTGCTGGTGGCTCTTGACACGCCTCAGCTAAATTAAACTGTTGATTGAAGTCGGAATTAAAAATTGACTACTTATTAATGTTGTTTGTGCCTCTTGATATGCCCTAATCGCTTGAAATGAATTGTAAATCTTGGCTACTCATGAACTACTATCGTTATCAGTTCAAATGAACTTGTTTACTCTGGATATTTTACCAACTACTCGTGGTTTCTCAATGTTATTAAATTGAGAGGTTTTTGTTACTCGGTTACTTCAAGCTGATCCAAATTCTCCAATATGATAGTTTTACTGTTTAAATCTTCTGATTTGTTTCAACTCATGCTTCCGTGCCACTCGTTGTTTTACATGTTGTAGTATGTACTTACTCAGTTTTTACTGATCAATTTCTTCAAAACTGCGTCGGTATTTGCCATTTTAAAACCGCAGGTCGTCAATCAAGTTTGGGGAATGGGAACGTGGATCGAGACGAAGTCAACACTTAGAAGATCACAACTTTTTTTTTTCTTCTTTAACCAAATTGTACTCACTTTTTGAAATAATTGTTGTATACATTAATGAGATGTAATCTTAAAAGTTAATTTTCTACTTTTGGTTGGCGAGTGTCTCTTTAACCCTGAACCGAGATCCCGGGTTGTTTCAGATGGTATCAGAGCATCGGTTCTCCGGTTAAAGTGACTTTTCAATTTCCATTAGTAGAGAATAAGAAAGATAAAACATTTTCGAAATTTTAAAATTGACTAGGATAACCCAATTTGGCAATAAGAAGTAAACAAGCTGTCGGGGAGTTTGGGTACTTACGTATTATGAAACTGGACTTGTACCGTATATGTTGATTAAATATTAATGACTATTTGAGATAATCATGCAAAGTTTAATTGTCTATTTACAGGCGCAATGTTTATGTGACATGCCTATTTATATCGAATTGTTTGTCCTATTTGTGAATGCGTATCTTTGACTCTTTATTATGTAAGTAATTTCTCGACGAGAGAGTAACGACGTTGTGACTGAGAAGACCCCGAGACCATTCTTTCGCACCTACGAGTGACGAACCTTAAAACATTAGTTTGAATTTGGTTTATTTTGAGTTAGTTTGACATGGTTCTTTCCAAAATTAGAAACTTCTGAAAATAAAGTATTTATTACAGAAAAAAAATGGGTTCTGAAAAATTATTGACGTTTCGAGCTACCAAATGCCAAGTGATATTGACCACTTTGTTTATCAGTCCGCTGGCGCGACTCTTAGTACGACGGTACTATAAGTTGTACCCGCTGTGTAGACTAAATTGGAACATTTGAAGCACATGCGAGTTGTGTTGGAAAGGCACGTTGTGTGGCGACACATAGTGTTCTTTCTCCCTCGTATGCGTGGAACACTTTAGGTGATTGGTTTATCTAACCCTATAGAGGTAAGACAACATTTTTAACCCGGATGATTCAAGCAAAACGACATATTAGCCTTGATAAAAGTATTTGTCTAAAAGTTCCGAGATTTGTATAAATTCTAGAAAATTTTTGAGTTGCTTCTAAAATTGAGAACTTGTATGTTGTTATCAAACTTTCAAAATCTTGTTTCGAACTCTTACTTGTACTAATCATATACGAAACCCTATTGTGATGCGAGTCTAGGCTGGATAGTAATATAGACTCATAATAGACCCCGTCGTGCGGAGAGTAAGAATGAGAAATTTCTACCGGTTAAGGTGTTTCTAGCTGACCAACAAGGAAGCCATCTTTTAGGAGCATAACATCTGACGAGAGCGGTTTATGTACTTGTCTGACTAGGTCAAATAGATTGAGTCACTTTGTTTCAATTCATGTATGTGGGTAAGTATAGTATGAGATCTTCGGGGACGAAGATTCTTTTAAGGTGGGTAGACTGTAACACCCCTAATTCTCGAGAGAGTTCTTAGAACAATATCCGGACTTTGGGGGCCATTTTGTAAATAGTCTGTCACAGCTTAAAGTTGGAATTTTGGAGCGTTAGCAATATTTGGAAGTTGTTCGAATGATTTTGAGGCACTAGAGATATTTGGGGTGGTTGTGAAATTCGCCGAAAGTAAGTGGAACCTCTAGTTCTAATGTGTACTCTATCTCTTCACAATCACATACACACCCTAATCTTTTGAAAATTTCAAATTCTACCCCCTAGTGCATGACCACCACATGTCATTCTTCTTGTGCATATGTGCCACATGCCCCCTGATGTGAAATTCTCTCCTCTTTCCTCCCTACTCACTGAATTAGAATCAGTTTCATCACCAACACCATGACTTTCATCTTCTTCCTCCTCCCACCACAAAGGAACCACCATGGAACCACCACCACTACTGCATCTCCTCCGTTCTTCTCTCTCTCCCCGACCTGCTATGGTGGGAGATTACCCACGACCAGGGGAGTAAAAGCCCCCAACCAATTTGTCGAATGATCAATTAACGACGTCGAAAAACCGTTTTGAACACGAAGAACCCTAACTCTTCAACCCTTCAATTCTCTCTATCCGACGATTCTCAGTTGATAATTCTTGTTCCGTTGGGTTCGCGAGGTGAAACCGAAGCTAGGATGCCCAAGATTGAGCCGTAACTCACCGGATTTCATCGCCGCCGGATTCTGGGCTTGAAACCCGACGGGGACGACCGGCAAGCGACGGCGTTGGCGGTTCTCTTAGTTTTTGGCCATTCGTTCCCTCCCGACGGTTGCTCCGAAGTCGCAGAAGGTCGTGGACAACCCAGGCGAACCCAGAAGCTCCTGGGTACGCGCTGAATCGACGGAAACCGAGCGACGAGTCGCCGGAATCCGCCATGGCCGCCGGAAAAGCTCGAGCTCGGTACGGCTTCGATTCTTGCTTGTTTTGATCAATTTAAAGCATGAGCATGCTCCTAATCATGTCTAGAACACGTTTAGATCATCCAAACTTGACTGTAACAACAAATTATACGGGTTTGATTCGTGCATGTTGAGTTTTCCGACTTGAAAACCTGCTCTGTTCATGAGTCGATAACTCCCTCAATTCTTGACGAAATCATGCGTGGTTTCTTCCAGTGTACTCCTGGGTGTGTTGTCTACAAGTTTTGTTTTAATTTCATGGTTCAATTCAGTCTCTATCACCCCTGAAATCGAGCTTGAACATGGTCAGTGAGAATTGTGGTTGCTATGTTCTTGGCTGCCAAATATTCAAAAAAAATTTAAGTAGAGAAAAGTCATGGTGAAACACCCATTTTCTAACCATTGTATCTTCTTAAAAACTTACTGAAATTTAGATCTGTTTTCTCCTGTGCAAAGCTGATACATAATACTTCATTTCATCGTCTCTGGGTCATCTTCAAATTTATAACGGATTTCTCACAAAACGAGCCTAAAGTTGCTAGTTTGAACTCGCGAAGCACTATCGAATTTTTCTAAGTATTGAATCGTGATTTTCATCCAACTTTGACTAGCGATATCTCTTTGTATACTTAGAGTTTCTAGGAGTTCAAATATGTTCTGGAATCCTTGAACTGTCATCTTTAAAACCCTATTTCCAGTTTCTTAAAAATCCCCCTCAATTGATTACAAATCAGCTCTAAAGTTGACTAGTTGAGTCGATTTTCTTCTATATTTGACTTTTGAATTCGACACTCTAAATGACGTTTCTAGCCTTAGTGTTCTTCACGAAACTTGCTTGTATTCACATTCTGAGTCGAAATATCATGTTTGACCAAGTTTGACTTTTCGCAAACCCTAGTTTGACTGAACTGTATAGGAGGGGCAAAATAGTAATTTCACTTAAACTTTGAATTGAGGTTAGTTTAGTAACTTGGATTTCGTCAGCATGTCTTGTATGCGTTTTTGGAGTACTTGTCTGTAATTCTGGTCTAGGGTTGACCAAGTCAAATGTTGGGGTCTTTTTGCAATTTTACTAAACTTTAGGGGCCTAAGTGCAATTTATTGAAAGTTGTAGATTTCGATGCTAAGTACATATGAGAGAGCTTAGAGTCATTCTTACATGTTTTTGGGCCAATATGAGTATAATTTGAGGACCGGGCAACTAGACAGTTTTGGAGTATGAGGGGCGTTTTAGTCATTTATCTTACATGACCCGCTTTCCATTGCATTCTTGCATACAACCTCATATAGAGGGTAAATGCTAATAGACAGTATACTTGAATTGTTTATATCCAGTCGTTGTGCTCGTACCAAGTAGACGTACGTATTTGTGCTGCTGCGTTGACGGTGAGACCCGGATCCAATGTGAGACGAGAGTTGTAGGAGTGCTAGCTTTGCGTTGCGCCTTTCATGGCTCAGAGGTAAGTACATATGTACGGCCTTTTCATATCAAAATGTGTGTTTGCGTTTAATGTTCAAATGAATGTTGGTTATATGAAATAGTATGAGAATGCATGTTTTCGACTCGAAAGTTGTTAAACTATTTTATTTATCTCCTTTGAGATCTCGGAAATTACTTGCGAAGTGTTGATATTATGATTCTGGTTATGTGAAAGGGAAGAAATAAAATACCTCTAATAGACTTAGGACGATGTACAGAGTACTGTTATTAATGGGAGGCATCAAGCGATCCTCCATTTTCGTATGGCTAAGACCATTGAAGCAATGCTTCTTATTATTGGATAGAACGTTAATGTTCACAAATCCACCCCCGATGAGCCAAAATGTATCAAGATATTGAGGCCAAGGGTTTATAGAGCTATAGAGTGCCACTTATACTTGTAAGGGTCACTACGGTATAGGGGTGTCGACACTTAAGGCCTTTTAGCTAATGTTGTGAGCGGGGTAGACGAATGGGCTCCCTTAACGCTCGGGTGAAATAGGGTTTGATAGACCCTAGAAGGAACCCTTAGTGATTATTTCGTGATCCCTATGTTTACATCGATCCTGCTGGTGGCTCTTGACACGCCTCAGCTAAATTAAACTGTTGATTGAAGTCGGAATTAAAAATTGACTACTTATTAATGTTGTTTGTGCCTCTTGATATGCCCTAATCGCTTGAAATGAATTGTAAATCTTGGCTACTCATGAACTACTATCGTTATCAGTTCAAATGAACTTGTTTACTCTGGATATTTTACCAACTACTCGTGGTTTCTCAATGTTATTAAATTGAGAGGTTTTTGTTACTCGGTTACTTCAAGCTGATCCAAATTCTCCAATATGATAGTTTTACTGTTTAAATCTTCTGATTTGTTTCAACTCATGCTTCCGTGCCACTCGTTGTTTTACATGTTGTAGTATGTACTTACTCAGTTTTTACTGATCAATTTCTTCAAAACTGCGTCGGCATTTGCCATTTTAAAACCGCAGGTCGTCAATCAAGTTTGGGTAATGGGAACGTGGATCGAGACGAAGTCAACACTTAGAAGATCACAACTTTTTTTTTTCTTCTTTAACCAAATTGTACTCACTTTTTGAAATAATTGTTGTATACATTAATGAGATGTAATCTTAAAAGTTAATTTTCTACTTTTGGTTGGCGAGTGTCTCTTTAACCCTGAACCGAGATCCCGGATTGTTTCAGATGGTATCAGAGCATCGGTTCTCCGGTTAAAGTGACTTTTCGATTTCCATTAGTAGAGAATAAGAAAGATAAAACATTTTCGAAATTTTAAAATTGACTAGGATAACCCAATTTGGCAATAAGAAGTAAACAAGCCGTCGGGGAGTTTGGGTACTTACGTATTATGAAACTGGACTTGTACCGTATATGTTGATTAAATATTAATGACTAATTGAGATGTTCATGCAAAGTTTAATTGTCTATTTACAGGCGCAATGTTTATGTGACATGCCTATTTATATCGAATTGTTTGTCCTATTTGTGAATGCGTATCTTTGACTCTTTATTATGTAAGTAATTTCTCGACGAGAGAGTAACGACGTTGTGACTGAGAAGACCCCGAGACCATTCTTTCGCACCTACGAGTGACGAACCTTAAAACATTAGTTTGAATTTGGTTTATTTTGAGTTAGTTTGACATGGTTCTTTCCAAAATTAGAAACTTCTGAAAATAAAGTATTTATTACAGAAAAAAATAGGTTCTGAAAAATTATTGACGTTTCGAGCTACCAAATGCAAAGTGATATTGACCACTTTGTTTATCAGTCCGCTAGCGCGACTCTTAGTACGACGGTACTATAAGTGTACCCGCTGTGTAGACTAAGTTGGAACATTTGAAGCACATGCGAGTTGTGTTGGAAAGGCACGTTGTGTGGCGACACATAGTGTTCTTTCTCCCTCGTATGCGTGGAACACTTTAGGTGATTGGTTTATCTAACCCTATAGAGGTAAGACAACATTTTTAACCCGGATGATTCAAGCAAAACGACATATTAGCCTTGATAAAAGTATTTGTCTAAAAGTTCCGAGATTTGTATAAATTCTAGCAAATTTTTGAGTTGCTTCTAAAATTGAGAACTTGTATGTTGTTATCAAACTTTCAAAATCTTGTTTCGAACTCTTACTTGTACTAATCATATACAAAACCCTATTGTGATGCGAGTCTAGGCTGGATAGTAATATAGACTCATAATAGACCCCGTCGTGCGGAGAGTAAGAATGAGAAATTTCTACCGGTTAAGGTGTTTCTAGCTGACCAACTAAGGAAGCCATCTTTTAGGAGCATAAAATCTGACGAGAGCGGTTTATGTACTTGTCTGAATAGGTCAAATAGACTGAGTCACTTTGTTTCAATTCATGTATGTGGGTAAGTATAGTATGAGATCTTCGGGGACGAAGATTCTTTTAAGGTGGGTAGACTGTAACACCCCTAATTCTCGAGAGAGTTCTTAGAACAATATCCGGACTTTGGGGGCCATTTTGTAAATAGTCTGTCACAGCTTAAAGTTGGAATTTTGGAGCGTTAGCAATATTTGGAAGTTGTTCGAATGATTTTGAGGCACTAGAGATATTTGGGGTGGTTGTGCAATTCGCCGAAAGTAAGTGGAACCTCTAGTTCTAATGTGTACTCTATCTCTTCACAATCACATACACACCCTAATCTTTTGAAAATTTCAAATTCTACCCCCTAGTGCATGACCACCACATGTCATTCTTCTTGTGCATATGTGCCACATGCCCCCTGATGTGAAATTCTCTCCTCTTTCCTCCCTACTCACTGAATTAGAATCAGTTTCGTCACCAACACCATGACTTTCATCTTCTTCCTCCTCCCACCACAAAGGAACCACCATGGAACCACCACCACCACTGCATCTCCTCCGTTCTTCTCTCTCTCCCCGACGTGCTATGGTGGGAGATTACCCACGACCAAGGGAGTAAAAGCCCCCAACCAATTTGTCGAATGATCAATTAACGACGTCGAAAACCCGTTTTGAACACGAAGAACCCTAACTCTTCAACCCTTCAATTCTCTCTATCCGACGATTCTCAGTTGATAATTCTTGTTCTGTTGGGTTCGCGAGGTGAAACCGAAGCTAGGATGCCCAAGATTGAGCCGTAACTCACCGGATTTCATCGCCGCCGGATTCTGGGCTTGAAACCCGACGGGGACGACCGGCAAGCGACGGCGTTGGCGGTTCTCTTCGTTTTTGGCCATTCGTTCCCTCCCGACGGTTGCTCCGAATTCGCAGAAGGTCGTGGACAACCCAGGCGAACCCAGAAGCTCCTGGGTACGCGCTGAATCGACGGAAACCGAGCGACGAGTCTGTTTGGATTTCCAGTTTCTGAATGAAAACTGGATGAGTGAATAAAACAATAATCTGATTAACTTCTGAAACATATAACTCATGATAAACTAGTTTAAGACTTTTAGAATTCATTAAACAATCATAATAAGAAAAATCAAATCCTTCAAGAAAGAATCAAATTAACTCTGTAAAAACTGTCAGTAGCTCAAGGCACATCTCAAGGCCTTGAAGCTCTAAACATGCTTTACAGTCTTTCGATGTTGAGACCAGAAATCTTTGATTGTCTCTGATCAGGATATCTGCAATTGTGTTAGATGTATAACATAAATATTTGCAGCAAATCTCTGATCTTAAACATCAGATATACAACCTGCAACACAAGATTATTAGAGCATACAGTATAATAAAGCTACTATCAAGGCTTTGAAGCTCTGATAAGTATCTCAAGGCCTTGGAGCCTCAGAAATACTTTGTCTTTGTCTTTCACCACTCAAAACAGTTACTTCTCAAAACACACTTAGAAGTCTTTGAGTCAACAATCTCCCCCTTGATGAAAGACAAAACCCATAATCTTGTGTAAATATCCCTGCAACTCCTTGTAAGAATTTAGATATCAACATTTTGCAGAAACAATAAACAGTAATACCAGTCAAACCACATTAACTCAATTAACCAACAATCAAAAATCACAAATAATCACATAACACAACTGATTAACACAAAAAATCAAAATATTATTAACTAAACTTATCCAAACACTAACTTATCCAAACACTGAAGATAATTAGTTTAACTAAACTTATCCAAACACTAACTTATCCAAACACTGAAGATAACACAACTAGTACTCATAATTTCTCCCCCTTTTTGGTCTTCTCAGATATTCACTTCTTCTTTGATACTTGACCTTTCTCTGAGCCTTCTCCAACCTCTTCATCACTTTCAGCATCTCCATCAGACTGATTCTCTTCTTGTTCAGCATCTACCTCAGCAACAACTTCCTCAATGATCTCATCCACCTTCTTTCTCTAAATATGCACTGAATCACCCTCTGTAGCTGCATCAACACATGTGTCTTCACCAGCTTCTTCTTCATCAGTTTGCTCATACAGATCCTTTAAAGTGAGCACCACTGGAATATGCTTATTTTTCTTCTTCAAGAATTCACCTAGCCTTTCATCTGAGTCAACACTGGTGTCATGACTAGTAGCAGAAGGAATCTTTTCCAAGTTCAAGCCTTTGATAACAACATCCAGTTTTCCATTCATCACATTCATCAAACCCTTGAACTGATTAAAATCAGAAGATAGATCAAATAGCCTTTGTCTAAGATCTTCAATCTCAACTTGCTGTTCTTCAAACTTCTCAACCAACAGAGAGTAATCCTCATTTGTTTGTCCTTTTGCTGTTGTAGCTCCCTTAGGTTTAACAAACTCTTTCTCTTCAAGCTCAGCTTTGGATAACTCTGAATAGAACTTCCAATGACATTTTCCTGTCTGAACCACTCGAATCCTCTGTAAAGAAGTCTCATCAATTAACCCAAAACCACCAGTTATCTTTTCCTCTCCTTTCACATGTACCTCAAAATGCTCAAAGAAAAGAGGTAATAGGTTGGCATAGGGAAGAGGATGGTTTCTAGTTCTAGTAGCACAGTAGATCATATGCTCCATAACTACTGTTGGCAAGTCAATCTCAAACCCTTTACATATCAGGTACATCAGGATAAGAACTTTATCAGTAACCAACTCTCTTGAGTTTTCCCTAGGAACAACACTTCTCATCAGAATTGTAAACAAAATCTTAGCTTCACAGTTGAGCACAGAGGAACACCATCAATGAAAAACATAGCTTTTGCCTTCTCTAGACACTCCTTCCTATCAGGATGATCACCAAAATTGTACTTCTTAGGAATGCCCAAGACTTTGGCAAAAGTCCTATGATCTAGCCTTAAGTTTATCCCAGCCACCATAGAGGTTAACACCAATTTATCTTCTCCTTCTTGAACCAGATTCAGATAAAACAGCCTAGTTAACCTAGGATAAGCTTTTGAACTAGGATTTAACACTTTCCAAACTGTAGAATCCCTTAACTTCCTCATACAATCAATATCCACTTTATCAAATAACTCTTCAGAAATCAAACTACAAAAAGCAACCTTAGAAGAAGCATACCCTTGCATCCAAATTGTCCTAACTTCAGAACTAACAAACCAATCTGAAGGAAGTACATTTTTACCTTGATAACCCTTTTTGGTTGCAGCAGAAACTTTCTTAACCCTTGATTTCTTCTCAGTAGGTTTCTCCTTCTCTTGTTCTCCCTCAGTGGACTTCTTCTTGCTTTCCTGAGCAGATTTCCCCTTTTCTTCTTCACCAGCCTTTTTCTTCTCTCCCCCTTTCTTCTTGTCTGACCTAGGTTGATCACCACCATGAGTCTCTGTCTCCTTCTGTGGATCAATACTTGAACCTTCATCTCCCTTTTATGTTTTGATCTTCTTTACAGGAGGAGTGTCCTCATGAAAACTTTGAGTGTTCTCTGAATCCGAATCAGAGATCACAATCTTCTCCTTCTCGTTTGTCCTTTTCTTAGATCTTCCAGAAGACTTTCCCTGTTGTTGAATCCAAGCTGATTTGCGCTCCATTGTGGGTTTAGGGTTTTGAGAGGAGAATGAGATTGAGAGAAATAGAGAGAGCAGAGAGACGTAAAGAATTGAGAGAGAATGAAGAAGAATAAGCCCTGACTTTCAGCTTAAGTAGGTTGAAAGAATGAGTTATAATAGGACTCTACTGATATGAACATGCAAAACGAATCTTTAAAAATATCTGTGGATATTTTAGAAAATTCTCTGAGTAATTCAAATATTATACAATTATCTAAAGAGATAAGATATAATATTTGATGATCCATTTTTTAAAAAAAAATACAGATGTTTCAAGACCTTGGAGAACAATCTCAAGGCCTTGAGATTTTCTACAGTCTTAGAAATTTCAAAGTTTTGAACTATACTTTCAAGGCTTTGGAAAGTATAATCTCAAGGCTTTGAGATTTCAACACATAAACACAAGTAAGTACCAATACTCCCCCTAAACCAATGCATCCTTGTTTAACATACCCACTTCAAGCCTTAGGGTTGAAAATCTATCATCTGGCAGAGGTTTAGTGAAAATATCAGCAATTTGCATTGAAGTGGAAATAAAAGATAGAACAACATCACCTTGTTCTACATGATCTCTAAGAAAGTGGTGTCTCACATCTATGTGCTTGGTTCTTGAGTGTTGTACTGGATTCTTAGAGATTGAAATAGCACTTGTGTTGTCACAATGAATAGGCACATTTATGAAATTATAACCAAGATCTCTAAGTTGCTATGCAATCCATAACACTTGTGAATAGCAAGCTCCAGCTGCAATGTATTCAGCTTCTGCAGTTGATAATGCTACATAATTTTCCTTCTTAGAATGCCAACTGGTCATTGAAGATCCAAGAAATTGGCAACATCCAGAAGTACTCTTCCTATCTACTTTATATCATGCAAAATCTGCATCTGAATAGCCACTCAACATAAAATTAGATCCCCTTGGATACCAAAGCCACAAGTCTTTGGTTCCATTCAAATATCTAAAAATTCTTTTGACAGCATTTAAATGACTTTCCTTAGGATCTGCCTGAAATCAAGCACACTTGCAAACACTAAACATAATATCAGGTCTACTAGCAGTTAAATACAAAAGTGATCCAATCATACCTCTATATTCCTTTTGATTTACACTCTTACCATTTGAATCCTTGTCTAATGAGAGTGATGGACTCATAGGAGTTTTAAGTACCTTGGACTTTGTCATATTGTACTTGTTCAATAAGTCCTAGGTATACTTTCCTTGATGTACAAATATCCCTTTCTTCATTTTTAAAATATGAAGTCCAAGAAAGAAATTTAGTTCTCCCATTAAGCTCATCTCAAACTCCCTGCACATCAGACTAGAGAACTCTTTTTAAAGAGCATCATTAGTAGCACCAAACAAAATATCATCCACATAGATCTGAACTACTAACAAATCACTTTCATGATGTTTAATAAAAAGAGTTTTATCTACTAGACCTCTCTTGAAATTATTGTCAAGTAAAAATTTTGAAAGTCTATCATACCAAGCCTTTGGAGCTTGTTTTAAACCCTAAAGAGCTTTGTCTAGTTTGTAGACATGATCAGGTAAATTTTCATCTTCAAAACCAGGAGGTTGTGCTACAAAAACATCTTCTTGTAAATAACCATTCAGAAAAGCACATTTGACATCCATCTGATAAACTTTTATGTGATTGTGAGATGCAAATGCAAGAATTATTCTAATAGCTTCTAACCTAGCAACAGGAGCAAATGTCTCCTCATAGTCTATACCTTCTTCTTGATTGTATCCATGTGCCACAAGTCAGGCTTTGTTCCTTACCACTTTGGCATTCTCATCAAGCTTATTTCTGAACACCCATATGGTTCCTATAATTGACTTCTCTTTTGGTCTGGGAACCAGATTCCATACCTTGTTTCTTTCAAATTCATTCAGCTCACTTTGCATTGCAATGATCTAGTCTGCATCTTCAAGTGTTTCCTTAGTATTCTTAGGCTCAATCAATGAGACAAAGGCACTAAAAGCACACAAGTTCTTCAACTGTCCTCTTGTCTGAGTTCAAGTTGTTGGATCAGATATGATATTGTCAGCTGGATGATCTGCAAGATACTTAAACTTCTTCCTTGGTATCGAGGAATATGTTCCTTCAAGGCTTTGATTTCTTGAAACAGTAGAGGGAGCATCATAGAAAGTTTCAGTTTCAGTCTCAAGGCTTTGAGATTTTGGCTCTGCAGGGGGTTCAAGGCCTTGAGATTCTACTTATTGATTCTCCACTTTAGTTTTGCCTTTGTCCTCTTTCACAGCATCATCATCAGACTCATGCTTGTTCAAATTTAGATCTGCAAAACTTCCACTCAGAGAATCCTTGGAAATTTCATCAAAAAACACATGAATACTCTCTTCCACAATCTTGGTTTTTCTGTTATAAATTCTATAAGCTTTGCTAGTTTGAGAATATCCAAGAAATACACCTTCATCACTTCTAGCATCAAATTTACCAAGATTGTCTCTACCATTATTATGCACGAAACAGATACAACCAAAAGGTTTGAAATAAGAGACACTAGGCTTCCTACCTTTAAACAGTTCATACGGAATCTTTTTCAAAATAGGTCTAATCAAACATCTATTCAGCACATAATTGGTAGTATTAACAGCTTCTTCCCACAAGAACTTTGGCAAATTACTTTCAAGTAGCATGGTTCTAGTCATATCCTCAAGTGTCCTATTTTTCCTTTCAACTACTCCATTTTGCTGTGGAGTTCTAGGTGCAGAAAAGTTGTGTGATATGCCATGCTTTGCACAAAATAAATAAAAGTCAAGTTGATCGAATTCCCTACCATGATCACTTCTAATAGATGCAACAGACAAATTTTTCATAGTTTGAAGCTCTTTGCACAGTCTAGAAAATTCAGATAAAGCTTCAGTTTTGTCTCTAATAAACATCACCCATGTAAATTTAGAATAATCATCTACTATAACAAGCATATACCTCTTACCTTTTGGGGTATGAACTCTCATAGGACCACACAAATCCATACGCAACAGTTCTAAAGGTCTAGAAGTACTTACAAAGTTCTTTGGCTTGAATGAGCTTCTTGTTTGTTTACCTTGTACACATGCCTTGCAGACCTCATCATCTGAAAAATTTTGTGATGGTAATCCTCTTACCAAATCCTTTGAGATGAGTTTATTCAAGGTGTGTATGCTAATATGTCCAAGCTTTTTATGCCAAAGCTTTGAATCTTCCTTCAAGGCCTTGAGGCATTTTAACTTGTCACCTGCAACACTGTTATTACTCATAGCATATAGATTATATGACCTAGGAGCAGTGAGTATGCAATCCCCAGATTTCTCATCTTGCACCACACATTTCTCCTTGTCAAATATAGCCTTATAACCTTTATCACATAACTGAGAGATACTAAGAAGATTATATTTAAGTCCATCCACAAGATAAACATCAGAGATAGAGTTGGTAGAACCATTACCAATACTACCTATACCAATAATATTGCATTTTGCTTTGTCACCAAGTGTAATTGTTCCTCCAGATTTCTCTGTAAGCTCAGTAAAGAGAGATTTCTTTCCACTCATATGTCAGGAACAGCCACTGTCTAATATCCATTTCTGATCTTTCAAGGCCTTGGTGACATCCTGTAAAAGTAAATCATTGCCTTAACAGGCTCTTAGAGCAAGTGCCGAACTTTGATTCATACTCAGAGTCAGCCATGTTTGGTGGTCTAATTTCTTTTGGAACCCAAATCTGCCTAACCTGTCCCTTAAGCTGATAAGGATAAGTATTCCTCATAATGTGAGGTTCTGATCTTCTGAAGGGACAAGTTAATCTGATATGACCAATTTTTCCACAGTAATGACACTTTGGAGAATGTCTGCTATCAGATTTGACAAAAGTAGTTTGGCTTTTCTTTGAAAAATTTGGATTATAGCCAATCCCACTTTTATGCATTGATTTCAGACTTCCTCCAAGAATGAGATTTAGATTATGTTCTGAGCCTGTAAAAACAGGCTAGGACCTTTTTAGACTCTTGAAGTTTCTCATTCAAATAACAGATTTGTTGTTCTAAATCCACAGAATGAGTCTTTAGAACAGCATATCTTTCAGTTAAAAGAGTGTTTTGATCAACAATCTCTTTTATCTGTGCCTTCAAGGCTTTGACCTGCTGTCCAAGGCCTTGAAGTCCTTTTCAATTTTTGTCTTAGAAACTTAAACAGTTTTGTTGGCAAAAACTAGGTCCAAGTTTTCTTTTACCTTCTCATGAATCTTAATCTTTAAAGAAGAAATCTCATTTCTATAACTTTCTTCAATTAAAAACATACTCTTGAGAATTTCAAGAAGTACATCAGAAGGACTAGCAATAATATTTTTTACCATTTCCTCAATATGTCTGTCTGATGCCTTTTCTTCATCATGTTTAGCCATGAAGCACAAATTTGCTTGATCTTCTTCTGTTTCAGAGTCACTTGATGAATCAGAATCACTCCAAGAGGCCATCATGGCTTTCTTCCTTCTGTTTTCACTGTCTTTCTTTTGAAAGTTCATGTTCTTCTTCTTTTGTGGACAATCCCTTACTAAATGATCTGCATCACCATATTCAAAGCAATTCATTACTTTAGTTTTATGTAACTGTGATGAAGACTTACCTTTGTAGTCCTTTCTGCCTGAAGGTCTTGAACTCTCTCTGTTGTAGTCCCTGTTACCAGAGTTTCTTTTCTTTTTGAGAATCTTGGCCAAGGCCTTGGAGATCAATGCTAAAGCTTCTTCATCATCATGCTCATCTTCAGTCTCAATTCTTTGAGGTTTTTCATTGTCTTTAGCCTTGAGTGCTAAGTTCTTGATGTTTTCACTTAGATCACCTTCTACATCTTTCATAGACATTTCATGAGTAAGCAGCTTTCCTTGTAGATCATCTAGCTGAAGAAGACTTAAATCATGGGCTTCCTCAATAGCTGTTGTCTTTGGCTCCCACTTGGCTTTTGGTAAGCTCCTCAAAATTTTCCTGACCTTTTCCTCATTTGAAAACTTCTTTCCCAATGACTCCAGATTATCTCAGTGAATCTTTTGAACATCTTCTTGATGGTCTCATCTGAGTTCATCTTGAACAGCTCATATTGCCTCAAAAGTATGTTAATCTTGGTCTGTTTAACCTGGCTTGTTCCTTCATATGTCACAACCAGTTTGTCCCATACTTATTTGGCACTTTTTCAATTTGACACTTTGTTGAACTCATCTGCATTAAGAGCACAGTATAACAAATTCATAGCCTTGTAATTTTTTGATACCTTTTCCAGTTCAGTAACTGAGAGATTTTTCTCAGACTTGATGTATTTAACTCCATCTCTGGTAGTGTAACACTCATGAGGACCATTCTGAACTATTGACCACAGTTCCATGTCTTGATCTATGATGAACATCTTCATCAATGCCTTCCAGTGCATGAAGTTATCACCACAGAACAATGGAGGTCTGTTTGATGCCCTTCCTTGTGAGAATCCACCATCTCTTACATTACTCATAGTCACAAGATTTGTTGATCTATATTAGTGACCCAAGCTCTGATACCAATTGAAAGATTGTAATGTAGACTAAATACAAGACCAAAATACTATAGAAACGGGGGGGGGGGGGTTGAATAGAGTATGGAAACTTTTTGCTAAACACAAATTTTAACTAAGTAAATATGTGAGAAAATCAAATCTCAAGGCCTTGAGATTTTAGTAAACTAGTCAGAAACTTTCTAAGGAAAAACAAAAAGCTTCAAGACCTTGAACTACCACCAGTTCTGAACATTTTGTAAACCCTAGTTTGATTTGCGTTGCTTGCAACAGAAAATAACAAAACTGTAAAGTAAAGAACACAAGGCAATTTACAGAGTTCTGTCCCTATGGACCTAATCTCTGCCTGAGGGATATAATCCCACCAGGATTGGGCAAACAATTCTTATTACTCACACAGAAACAGCCCTAGATCTCCAAGCCTAAGTTAATTGCCTTACACCTATACAGCTTGTGGTTCCAAACCTATCTAGTACCAGCTACTAACTGTTGAGCTAACAAGAACCTCTTGTTGTTCACTTGAACAACCAACCACTAGGTTTAGTGAGGTTTTAGATATACAAAAGATAAGCATATTACAAAACAGAAGAAGAACACAGTAGAAGAATAAGCTTGTGAAGGCCTGGATGTGTTCTTCAGGAAACTGGAATGATTGATCTTCTAAAAGCTGTAATTGAAGCCAGAATGTATGTGTGTTTGAATGTCTGGTCTTCCACGAATTTTCCACACCTCTCTCAGTTCTCTGCAAGCTTCTCTATCTCTTTCAAAATTCAAACCAGTCTTTTATTTACTCACTGCAACTGAATGAGAGATTTTAGGATCTCAGTTCCTGCAAATCCTCGTCCTTTCCAACTACAATTCAAACAGCTTTGCGTAGATATCGGTTGGAGTTTGTTGAGATTGCACTTGCACGTTTAACAAACCTGCAACAACATTAAAATATAGAAACAACAAAATCCAGAAATATAACAGCACTAAGTCTGTTTGGATTTCCAGTTTCTGAATAAAAACTGGATGAGTGAATAAAACAATAATCTAATTAACTTCTGAAACATATAACTCATGAAGGCATTAAACAATCATAATAAAAAACATCAAACCCTGCAAGAAAGAATCAAATTAACTCTGTAAAAACTGTCAGCATCTCAAGGCACATCTCAAGGCCTTGAAGCTCTGAACATGCTTTACAGTCTTTCAATGTCGAGACCAGAAATCTTTGATTGTCTCTGATCAGGATATCTGCAATTGTGTTAGATGTATAACATAAATATTTGCAGCAAATCTCTGATCTTAAACATCAGATATACAACCTGCAACACAAGATTATTAGAGCATACAGTATAATAAAGCTACTCTCAAGACTTTGAAGCTCTGATCAGTATCTCAAGGCCTTGGAGCCTCAGAAATACTTTGTCTTTGTCTTTCATCACTCAAAACAGTTACTTCTCAAAACAGTTACTTCTCAAAACACACTTAGAAGTCTTTGAGTCAACAGATTAAACTCAAACTCAACAGAAAAAAACTTCCTACCTCTCAAAAAACCATTGGATTGCGTAAAAGTTCCTATAAAGGGAGGCACTTGCTAACAAGTTATACAAAGCTCTACAAATTCCTCTAAAAGAATTTTGTACCATGTGGCCTTTTTTGTGAAATAGATTTGCTCCAAGAACAAGTATAAATCCACTACTGAACTACCCTGAAGGTTAGAGAATATATTCTAATATTTTGTAATTTGTCCTTAACTCCAAGATATAATATTTTAATTACTGAAAGTATAATTCCTATACCAGAAACAAGTTATCTCAGGCAATTTTCTTCAAATTACTGACAAGACTTATGAAGAGCTCTTGTGATAACCACATCAAAGTAAAATGGTGCTTCAAAGTAACTTCCGTGTTTGACAAATTTGAGAAATTTGGAATTGCAATTTTTTGGCTGGAGAGACCATCATCGTACTACCACCCGGAAGGAGGATACATGGTTCATGTTGGAAATAAATTGTTTTGCAGGACTTAGTTACCATCTATTGGTTAAATCTCTGCATCCAATCTAAACCATACAAAATAAAGTATATCAGAAACAATTTGTTTACCTTCAATAAATGCAGAAACAAAGCACTTAAATTCTCCTTAATACCCCTATGTTGTTGCCAATCCATTCTTCTGGACAACATATGGTGACCCTCGATAAGAAAGAAATCAAGCACACAATGTGCCATGAATTTGCATAAAAGTAGTACCCTTAACTACTGAAATAAAAGAATGTTATAGAACTCACACTTCACGAACAATGAACGGAAAACAAGAATCAAGCAAGAACACAAGATTTACGTGGTTCGCTACCACAAAGTGTGCTAACTACGTCCATGGCGAAGTTCGACATCTATTTAACAAGAGGAACCTTTAGTAATGTTTGCATATGTCTTTAGGAACCCTAAGGGTCCTTTTATGGTGGCCATGATCATCCAAAACGAACCAAGGATGGGAAAAAAACCCAGAATTGACCCATCTCGAACTAGATCATGTGACCTACTACACTAGGTCGTGCGACCTACTGTAGGTCGTGAGACCTAGTTTAGAGGTTGTGGGACCTAGTCCTGACCCCGTGGGACCTAGTTCTAACCCCGAATTTGCTGCAACATTTTCCTTTGTCTCCTCTTGCTTCTCCTTGGTCCTTGTTGTTGCTCTTGGTGACTTCTTCACCTTCAAGGCATCAATCAAACTAATCTCTACCTTGACTTAAATTCTCTCACCAGCAACAACTGCTCACCCCCTCGTAAACAAAGTTTGTCTTCTCCGCACCTAACGTCTCTCGTCACAGAGACTCACTAGACCCCAACGGGTCCGACATACCCATAAGGGCCTCACTGGCTCAAAATGTTAAGCACTTTCAGACCGTGCTGGAACTTTCTCTTTGAAACTGGATTTGTGAACATATATGCACGGTTGTCAGTTGTACTTACCTTATTTACCTTGATCCTGCTCTCGTTTCTTAGAAAATAATACCTAACGTCGTTGTGCTTTGTTCGTTAATGATGAACATGATATTTAGTCAAGCAAATCGCACTCAAGATATCACAGGAGACTATCGCTTGATCTTGAAGTATGCCTAGATCATTGACCACTCCTTTAAGCCATATTGCCTCATTTGCTGCTTTCGTCAAACCCATGTATGTCACTTCCGTGGTAGACAAAGTCACCGTCGGCTATAGTGTAGCCTTACAGCTCACAATAGAACCTCCTAGAGTGAACACATAGCCAGTCATTGATATCTTGCTATGAACATCACACGCATAGTCTGAATCCAAGAACCCATCAACCAAAATATTCTCATTGACCCCATAGCATATGCCGATGTATGGCGTACCATTAACGTACCTAAATATGTGTTTCACCGCCCGCCAGTGATCCTTGCTTGGTTGAACCATAAAACGACTCAGTGCTAACAACAAATGATATGTCCGGTTTAGTGCAGACCATAGCATACATGAGACTTTAAAGTACGCTAGCATATGGAATCTTGGACATGTACACCTTCTCCTCCTCGGTCAGATTGGTGTACATTCCTACCTTGCTATAAGTTGCCATAGGAGTATCTATAGCTTTAGCTGATAACATCCTAATATGCACAAGATCTTCTTGATGTATCCCTGCTGTGATAAGAAAAGCTTCTTGTTTTTCTTCTTCATGTCTCTATAGATCTCAACTCCTAGAAGTTTTCGAGCAGCACCCAGATCCTTCATCTTGAATTCCGCGCTGAGAGGCATCTTAAAATTATGAATGTCCTCCATATTCCGAGTTGCAATCAGAATATCATCTACATACACAACTAGGTAGATACGTGACTCACCTTGCAAAAGCTTGTCCTAAACGCATCAATCATACTCTCACTTCTGGTATCCAATATTCAACATGAAGCTGCCAAACCTATTGTACCATTTCCTCGGAGACTGCTTAAGTCCATAGAGATATCTTTTCAACTTTCACACAAAGTCTTGTTTTCCAAGAACTTGGAATCCTTCTGGTTGGATCATGTATATCTCTTCTTCCAACTATCATTTAGCAAAGTTGTTGTCACGTCTAGCTGCTCAAGTTCTAAGTCTTAGTGTCCTATCAGCGCTAGTAGTACCGTGATTGAAGTATGTCTGACCACCGGTGAGAAGATCCCATGTATTTGACTCCAACTCTCTGACTGAACCCTCTTCCAGTTGTAGTTCCTTCCTTTCTTCTGAAAACCCATTTGCAAGTGACTATCTTTCTTCCCGCTGGCAATTTTACAAGCTCCCAATTCGATTTCTTGCTAAGAGACTCCATTTCTTCTCCCATTGTGACAATCCATTGTGCTAACTCGGAACTCGAAATTGCAGCCTTGTAGGTGGAAGGCTTGTCCTCCACCTCTTTGGCTACCTGCAATGTATCCCGCCATACCATCATCTCTATATCTTGCTAGAGGATTTATGACTCTAGAAACAGTAAGCATACTGGAATCATATTTGACGTATAAAATGCTCAAACTACTAGCGAAAATGCCCATACTCTTCGAATATGCACATAAATCCCAACTTGACAAATATTTCAATAACATGACCTAATACTCATTTAACGTCTCTGAAATCTTGCAAATAAATGAGTATTCAACTATAAATATATATATATATATAACTACGATAACGAGGTTATCAATGTCCACCACGCTTCATTTCCATATGTCCTTATCAATTGATGATCAGTAGATGGGACTGCATCAAACCTATGATTCCATGAACATCCAAGGATCATATGATATGTTGTGGTGGTATCGATCACATGAAACCTACTTTAGAAATTGATCTTTCCCACTTATAGGTTTACACGGACAAACCCTAGTGTCATTTTGGAATCATTCTTAAAACCACACGGGGGCATGGTGTCCAACAATCTTAGGTTCTAGAATTCATGCTACCTTTAGTGTGTTTAAGGACAACAAATTGACTAAAGCTCCACCATTAACTAGAGAAATTTTTAACTCTATCCCATTAACAAAAACTGTCACATACATATCCCTATTGTGTTGTGAGTCATTCTTCTTGTCTGCCTACGAGAAAGATATTATTGTGAGTGCCATACGAGTTGCTTTGACCACAGACCCAGCAATGGTGACACAACTTCCACTCTTTAAAATCTTCAGCAACTCTTAATATAGCTTATGCCATTTCTAATCGACGTGCCTCTGAGAATCCCAATATGATCATACAAGGATTGGAACTTGGAAATGTGTACTACTCTTGATGAGCATGTGTCTTCTGAAATCTAGGTGGCTTACACTCTACAACACCTTGCCACCTCATCGACATAGGTATCACCACCTCAAAAAATCAAGAAATGTCTCACCAAATCATCCATCCATTAATACCCCTACCTCTTCACCATTTTCTTCATATTTTTTTCAAATAACTTCCCTTATGTTCCCTTCACAATTGCAACCGGTATCAAGGCTTCACCTCTTGTAAAACTGCTATTACTGGGTAATCCCTACGACCTATGGAGCAAAATCCCCAACCCAATTGGATGTTTCATTGGGTAATGAAGTCGGAATCCATTGAGCAACTCATGAAACACCAATAATTGTGCATGAAACACCAAGAAACTGGATCTGTCGGATTCTGGGTTCACATTGTTGTCGGGAAACCGCCATTAACAGCGAGAATAGGTAAGCTTCTTTTAGTAAAAGACACTGATAAATGGCTCTTTGGGATCCTACTAACCTCTAAAATATCGTAGGGTATCCAAACTATCCCAGAATCAAGTTTTAGTAGGTTGTGATTCATTTCTGATGAGTATTTCCGGCGGGATTTGGTGGCATGTTCGGGATGCCATAACTCACTCCCTACACTTTAATTTAACCCGTGGTTTGGCCCTGTGTAATCTTGGTACTGACAGCTACAACTTCGTGATTTCTTGTCCAAAATCACACTTTAACAACTTTTAATCATCCTTGAACCTACTGCAAATTGTTGCTAAGAGCTGCGCTGCAACTTGTTGTGTGTTTCCTATCAATTTCCACAGTTGTATCTCACTCACTACTTAAGCTAGTGATCCAAAAATTTGACCAGATTACTCCCTAAGGTTAAGAATACAAGTTACAGTTGATTGTGTCCCTCAATTCAATGATTGAGTCCCATAAATTTAGACGCAAAGTCACTACAAAAATGTTAAAGAAACTGTGTTGCCAACAGTTGGCAACTTCATGTCAACTTCAAACCTAGATATCTTGATCAAATGACTTGGTAATGGTACAAATTTCATTTTGATTTGATCTCATGAATCAATCTCTTTGATGCATGAAAACTACCTGCAAAGTGGGTGCAACAAGTGTTCTTTACTGGCAACACGTGTTCTTTTCTCAATGATAAGATAATCGAGTCCAGGAGTTCATTTTACTAACTAGTTGATACGGGGTGTGACCATATCCAATCCACAACCGCTTTCTCATAATGTGCAAAATCACTACCATAACCATAACTCAATCACCAGAGGTTCGCATCACAGTGCCTCATAACCATAACATAATCAAAAGGAGGTTCGCATCACAGCGCCTCAAAATCTCATAACAGTAACCGATCAAAATATGATAGAAATGTATCGTTTCAGGGATATGGCACAAACCCACGCACAAAAATTTCCACTTTACATCCTTACGAATTTTTCTTCCAAGATATTACAAGATGTAAAGCGGGAGCTCCAAGTAAAGCCAGTGTGGCACATTCATAATAATCGATGTATGATTGTGAGAGATATTTGAATTTGACCAATAAGTGAGCAGTATGCTACTATTGATAATCGTGGCCCGTGAACTAGGTAAGCACCGCCTAATGTGGCAGTGATTTGATTGGAACGGTTATTTTAAATTCGCAATAGAATTTAGATGATCTTCTTTCGGATTCTTATTTTTGGATTATCATTTTTCATGCGATACTTCAGAGTAGAGTATTTCAAAAACAAGTAAATAACTCAAATAAAATATATACAGTAGCATTTCACAAATAAGACACACGATACACGAAATGAAAGAAAGGCACACGAGGCTAGGCATATTAACTTACTGTAATCCAAAGCGCGTCCTAGATGTAGATCTCGTCCACGAAATCGTCACCTACAAATTCACACTCTCAACTAATTTATTTGCTCTAATAATGAAAAAAACTATTCTAGTACATATTCTAGCTCCTTTTTCTCTTTCTCAAGAAAATATTAATTTTAACTTATTTACAAACCCAAAAATATATTTTCTTCTATAATATTTGCCCCCAAAAATATAGTTGTTAATTATAAATAATAAATTAGAGAAAACTAAGTTTATTAATGAAACCGAAATTGTAAACTGCAACTAGTACCTCAAAAGTTTAGAAAAAGTCAACTGCACCCCCTTAAGTTTCTGAAACTACAAAATAACCCCCCATAAACTTTCTGAAAAATGACAATTTAACCCCCCAAGCATGAACTCTCAAACTCACGGATCAAAACATGGATTCAAGGTCCTAAAACTCGATTTTGATTACATAAAACAACTCAGGAGAAGATTTTGAGCATACCCAGTCAAAGAACGGAGGAAAACGATTGAGAAATGGCTTGGGTCGGGATCCCGCCGGTGGTTCTCGGCGGTGATGACCGACGGGGCTTCGCCGACGGCTTCTATCTGCGGCTTGGACTTCCAAAATCCTGGTCAGACCTCCAGAAGGCTAGAGAGATGGGTGGAAGAGGCTGGGTGTTGTTGGTTTGCTTGGGCTCGAAGCTCTCGTCGAGGTCGCCGGAAATAATGGAGGTTTGCCGGCAACCTTGGCTCTGTTGCGCCTGCTACGTCTTCTGGGGGTCGACAGAGAGAGGGGAGAGAGAGCTAAGAGGCTGACGAAGAAAGGGGAGAAGAGAGAGAGATGGCAGTGGTGGTGGCGGTTTCCCCGCCGGTGGGTCTTCTCGGCGGTGGCAGCGGCCATTGTTGTCGCTACTATTGCTGCTGCTTCTCTCTGTGTCCTGTAGAACAGAGAGAGAGATGGGGGAGGGAAGAGATGGAGTTGGAGGTGTGACGCGGATTTACTAACGCGTATGCGCAAGTGCACGGTCAAGTAATATAGGGGTGGTATTTCAACCCCGAGTTATCGATCCCACGAGGACAGGCTTGAGATTATTTAATTAGTTATTTAATTTAGGGTACGGTGCAGGAGGAAAGATTTGATTGATTTCAAGAATTGAAATAACAACTAAGCTAATATTTTTGGATTTTTATATTTAATAAATAAGTTTGGAGAAACTAGGCAATCTCTAGATCACCTAGGGTTGTAGACGATTTCCGGATTATCTGAGCAACACGTTAACTCTATTCTAACTAAGCCGGGTAACAGCGCTGACTATCTCCTATCGGTCTCAAGTCATTCTACTTCACGGTAGACTACAATCTCCTATCGGTCTCATGTGTCTACCGGTCCGTTCTAGTAGGCTAACGACATGCACGACAACGGGTCCTGTCGGTCCACCGTTGCACGAAACCGTCGAATCTCACCTACCGAATCTACCCACATTTGGCCAATCCTAACACGTCTCTTCTCAGTCTCAGTGATACGGGATTGATGTTCAAGTTCTCTACACAATTAGGTTGAGTCACTGTCGTGCACTCATATAATTAGTTAGCACGTCCGGGTAGCTACTCCATTCATACTAAAGATTAAGCGTAGAACAAGAACAATTGAATAAAAATAAGCTAACTTTAAGAATGAATCAACTATTGAGTGAAACCCTAGTTCTTGAACCCTAGTTTTATCTCCTAATCGTGTCACTCAATTAGGATTACTAACATAAACAAGAAACTAGAATTGATTCAAAAGAAGAAATCAAGAAATCATGAAGCAAAGATCAAATCCGGAAAAATATCATCGTTTACATAAACCCTAGGATCTCAAAGAGACGCCTAGCAAAACGTCTAGCTAATACTAATAAACCAAACAAGACTTACTAGTTTCTCCATAGAAAGATTGAGAGAGAAGAAGAAGAAATCAACTTAGAGCTTCAATGGAGGAGGAGTCCTCCTTCTCTTCTCCTTGCGTCCGTCTCTTCTTCACGTTGCTCCTCCCTCACGTGTCTCCTTTTCTTTTGTTTTTATCTCCCCCTTTAATCTTCAATTTGGGTGCATTAATTAATAATCAAAAACATATTAATTAATAACCCTAAAAACTTGGCCTTTCCCCGTGCGTTGCTGGGTCTGCTAGCAGATCGTACGATCTGCTTTTGCTGATCGTGCGATCTGCTACTTGGTCGTACGATCTGCTACTTGATCCTATAAGTCAGTGATTTCTCCCCTAGCAGATCGTACGATCACGAAAGTTGATCGTGCGATTTGCTTTGATCCTAGGATCAACTTTTGATCCTACACTTTAAACTTTCTAAAATGACACTTTGACCCCCTTTTTCCATCTTTGTCCTCTTTTCTTCCAATTTCTTTCTCTCCCAAGCTTCCGCATATGTTCCGAAGTTCGTTTTCCTCCTCCTCTTGATCCATGAGCTCCGTTTCCTGTCCAACAGAACACGAAAACACCCCGTGCGATCAAAAGTGACAAAATAAATGTAAATAATGTGAAAAACGCCCGGATTAATAATTTATCACTCAAAGCTAAACTTATCCAATTTCCTCAAGTTCATAGTGTATTTCTAATATATTCAACCCGGAAACTACACAAAATGGTACACAAACGTAGAAGAAATATAACTCTAATATAGAGTTATCAAATCCCCCCACACTACCTTTTTGCGCGTCCCGAGCAAAATCAAAAACACTTCTCACACTGTGATTTTCAATCCACCAAATTGCATTCAACTTCACTATCCATGTGACACAAACAACACACACACACCCATGCAATCTACATGACTATACAATGCAACTCGATTATCAAACAATGCAAAAATTGAAACAACACCAATTTTTTTCTTTTTAGTTAGAGATTGGGCAATCTCAAAAAGTAAACCGGCACGTCATAAGGCTCTCATATTCCCTCGGAAGTTCTATAACTTTGGTGATCGGTAGAACTTGCGGCCAGTTTCGTTAGACAAAACGGGCACGAACACAAAAAATGTTGCTTCCGCACACTCATCAAACGTATCCCTAGCACTTACCTTCCGAGCTATTTATCCACGGGTTAAATTGCTGACGGTTTAGGACGGGTAGGATAGGATATTTAGAAGCGTTGTCCTAGACGTCATGATATAACTCACAAAACCCGATTCTCACACTCCCTCACCAAAATCCAAGGAACCCCACCGAATCTCACTACTCCGGCCCTCATTCCCTCAATCTTGGTGCAACGCCGTTCTCGCGGCCACAAATGTGAAGAAGTGATCTCGAACAATAGCTAATCTCCCCGGTCTTCAATTTCAAGCTTGCTCCTTTATTCCCTTTCAATTTCACTTTCTATTTTACTCTCTTTTTTTTTCATTTCCACACAATAACATTAAGCACATGGAGCCGACAATACGATAGTAATATCCGAGGAGATCAAATGTCAAAATTAGATAACATGGGGGTGGAATGTGTCAAATTAGTGATGTAATAACATAGATGTCGACACCCCCACACTTGATGCAAAGCAAATCACGAACCCAGTAGTCAATGTGTAAATGTGCTTTTCCAACCGATCCTCCTCATCACCTAAGATATAGAGAATATAAATAAAGCATAAGCACAGCCTCCTATGAAATCAACCAACCCCCACCCCATGACGTGCGGAAGAAATATCACGCACTACGGTACTCCACCTGTGATCGTGGTGTAAGGACACGACTCACCGCCACACCGAAGTGTGCTACCGTCTCTAACTCACCCTCATATCCCCTCAAAAGACGACATGTAAGAGAATCCACATAAGATGTATCAACTCAGATCACCCTCATCGAACCTCCCTAACTCAACCCCCTCTATCACGACGCATAGGAAAGGAACAAGTGATGACAGTCACAATGAAAGGCTTCCTAGGCTAGAGGCTGTGAATAAAGGGGTAAACGGATCAATAGGGGTAACTAGTGGACCTAGGAGATGGAGACGGGACGTGAGGCCCCCATAAACATCACTCGCACAGCTGTTCCGTTGCCACTACGAGGAGGGTTGACGACTACCTAAGTGACGGTGGTGTAGCGCTATTAGGATAACTAGTCTGAGGGGCAGCTACTTGCATTTCTAATGTGCATTAGCCCTATAAGTCTTCCTACTCCAGATTCTCGCGTCTACCTCACCTCAGATTTTCATATTCCTAAGGAATTCTATCATTAAGCCCTCTCCACATTCACTCTCTTCGATTGCCCTTTCTCAAAAATTTAAAATTTTATGTTTTTTAATTGTTTTTTTTTTCTTTGTAATATTTCCTAACTCTATATGCAATGGCCAACTCGACTAATCACACGATTTGGTAGGGGACTCAATAAAGTAAAAGTGCTAAAACAAATGCATACTAACAATCCTAACACAATACGACACTATATCAAACACTCTACACTAACCACATGTACTTCACAATACGACACAACTGCATGTAACTGGCGATGCATAACTGACATGGCTAGCAAAATATACACAAACCCCCCCACACTTAAGCGTTTCGTTGTCCTCAACGAATTTAGAGATATAATAAGAGGACTCATCGCTTAAATGTGTAGGCGGTGGATCTCCACAATTACCGCTCAAAACGTAGAAACAAAAGAGAGAGAGTTAAAGGTACCTGGGGTGCCCGGACCTACATGGGCACCGTTGCCGCGAAACTGCAACAAGAAGGGGTCTTGTGGACCGTTGACAGTTTCCGGAAAAGAATCACCTCGCGTCCGGATTCCGATGCGCCTACTCACATTCTCTATCACACGCATCAAGAAGGGGAACCCGGAGCGTCTTTTGTACCTGTGTCCCTGCACCCTGATTGAAAGTATTAAAGCAACTCTCTCTCACCCCTCAAAATAAAACATGGAGAACTAAAAGCAAAAACAGAAACAACTTGCATCCTACTCTACATGGGTTGCCTCCCAAGCAGCGCTTTGTAAGTTAAAGTCGACGGCCCGACCATGTTACCTCAACCGAAAAGGATAGTGGAGACTACTTTATCCCTCCACTTCTTCTTCTTCCACCATCTCTTCTCGATAACTTCACGTGCACCTCTGTTCTCTGAAGAAGGTGGACAATTGTGGAAGCTGACTCCTTTCATTTTGCAATTGATCTTCTTGAGAAACTTCCACCAAGTACCACTGGGCTCAAATGAATCTCTGGCCATAAAATCATCCCAGTAATACCTCATCTGTGCTAGATGCTCTTCAAATAACCCATGCAATTCATCCACACCCCCACACTTGTTGATTTCCAACTCCTTGACTATGGCATGTGGATCATCAATAAAGTCGCCAATATGACAAGGAATTGAAAATTTCTCATGATTCTCTTCCCCATAAGAATCTCCATACACAAGTCTTTCCAACTCATCACAGACTTGATTAATATGAGATACGGAGAATTCTTCGAAAGTATGAGTAGGGGCTTTTACCTCAATAGGTATGGGAACAAGTGAATCATCAGCTTCATCGTCGGCACCCCACAGGCTTCCAATGCTGGTGTCTTCCAATTCATGCCAAGGGAGTGAGGGCTCTTGCAGTTTTGGCTGGCAATACGGAAGGTCCTCCCATCTTGGGCACACAGGTCCACCCCAGTCTGAATCAGAGTCTGAGTCCTCATAAGTGGCGGTGCCCACCAATGGTTCCTGGACACTGCAGTCTTCGTTCGGCTCAGGTATCTCTTCTTCCACTTGTGGTGGGGATGATGAAGGTTCAATGTGAAGCTCACTGTCATGTGGCAAGGGATCCTCTTGTGGCTCTTGAATACTAGATTCCCCTCCTGTTGGCAGTTTTTCTATTCGTTTCTTTATCCTCTCCAACATCTCCCTCACGTAATCCCTACCTGTGGCAGAATCCTCTTGTGGTAATTGTGAAGCTATGGACAAAAATTTGGCGCACACTTCGATGTCATTCATAATACTACGCCGTTCTGCCATAATCGCTGATGAATCTTCCTGGTGCTGATGAAGCTGGGGGGCATGTACTCGACATGAGTCTCTACGGTCATGCCAAATGCCGCATACGTAGCACCAAGTTATGCACGCATCCTCTTCTTCATGGTTACCCCTGCAGTGGAAACAGTAGGGGGGACCCGAATAACACTCTTCGCTCCACATGCTTATATTGTCTCTTGCTTCCTGCGTTCCTGAAAAACAGACTCACAAGACACCCGTGAAGCACAGAGATAAAGAATAAAAACTAAAATAAAAGTACTCTAAACTAACTACTAACTAAATAATCTACCGCTGTCCCCGGCAACGGCGCCAAAAACTTGACGCGGATTTACTAACGCGTATGCGCAAGTGCACGGTCAAGTAATATAGGGGTGGTATTTCAACCCCGAGTTATCGATCCCACGAGGACATGCTTGAGATTATTTAATTAGTTATTTAATCTAGGGTACGGTGCAGGAGGAAAGATTTGATTGATTTCTAGAATTGAAATAACAACTAAGCTAATATTTTTGGATTTTTATATTTAATAAATAAGTTTGGAGAAACTAGGCAATCTCTAGATCACCTAGGGTTGTAGACGATTTCCGGATTATCTGAGCAACACGTTAACTCTATTCTAACTAAGCCGGGTAACAGCGCTGACTATCTCCTATCGGTCTCAAGTCATTCTACTTCACGGTAGACTACAATCTCCTATCGGTCTCATGTGTCTACCGGTCCGTTCTAGTAAGCTAACGACATGCACGACAACGGGTCCTATCGGTCCACCGTTGCACGAAACCGTCGAATCTCACCTACCGAATCTACCCACATTTGGCCAATCCTAACACGTCTCTTCTCAGTCTCAGTGATACGGGATTGATGTTCAAGTTCTCTACACAATTAGGTTGAGTCACTGTCGTGCACTCATATAATTAGTTAGCACGTCCGGGTAGCTACTCCATTCATACTAAAGATTAAGCGTAGAACAAGAACAATTGAATAAAAATAAGCTAACTTTGAGAATGAATCAACTATTGAGTGAAACCCTAGTTCTTGAACCCTAGTTTTATCTCCTAATCGTGTCACTCAATTAGGATTACTAACATAAACAAGAAACTAGAATTGATTCAAAAGAAGAAATCAAGAAATCATGAAGCAAAGATCAAATCCGGAAAAATATCATCGTTTACATAAACCCTAGGATCTCAAAGAGACGCCTAGCAAAACGTCTAGCTAATACTAATAAACCAAACAAGACTTACTAGTTTCTCCATAGAAAGATTGAGAGAGAAGAAGAAGAAATCAACTTAGAGCTTCAATGGAGGAGGAGTCCTCCTTCTCTTCTCCTTGCGTCCGTCTCTTCTTCACGTTGCTCCTCCCTCACGTGTCTCCTTTTCTTTTGTTTTTATCTCCCCCTTTAATCTTCAATTAGGGTGCATTAATTAATAATCAAAAACATATTAATTAATAACCCTAAAAACTTGGCCTTTCCCCGTGCGTTGCTGGGTCTGCTAGCAGATCGTACGATCTGCTTTTGCTGATCGTGCGATCTGCTACTTGGTCGTACGATCTGCTACTTGATCCTATAAGTCAGTGATTTCTCCCCTAGCAGATCGTACGATCACGAAAGTTGATCGTGCGATTTGCTTTGATCCTAGGATCAACTTTTGATCCTACACTTCAAACTTTCTAAAATGACACTTTGACCCCCTTTTTCCATCTTTGTCCTCTTTTCTTCCAATTTCTTTCTCTCCCAAGCTTCCGCATATGTTCCGAAGTTCGTTTTCCTCCTCCTCTTGATCCATGAGCTCCGTTTCCTGTCCAACACAACACGAAAACACCCCGTGCGATCAAAAGTGACAAAATAAATGTAAATAATGTGAAAAACGCCCGGATTAATAATTTATCACTCAAAGCTAAACTTATCCAATTTCCTCAAGTTCATAGTGTATTTCTAATATATTCAACCCGGAAACTACACAAAACGGTACACAAACGTAGAAGAAATATAACTCTAATATAGAGTTATCAAGGTGGATGATGGCGTTGGGGAGGATGTTGGTGGCGTCGGGGGTGTGTTGCCGAAGAAGAGAGTGAGGAGGAAGAAATAGAAGATGGAGAGAAGAGAGTGAGAGGGTGACGGATAGAGCAAGAGAGAAACATTGGGGATTGGAAGAGAATTGGGGAATGGGAAAATTCGTCAGATGTTTTTTTTTTTTTTTTTGAGAAAGTCGTCAGATGTTGAAATAGGTGAACAAAATTTCATTTCATTTTTTTTATTTATTTTATTTACTAAATACTATTTACCTATTAGTCTTTGTAGGTTTTGCTAACTACATAATCACCCGAACCATAAACTAGTTAACGTTATCAAAAAGACAATTGTCTCCCCACTATCTATATATTTCAAAAATAAATATTTAAAGTTTACTTAAAAGACGTCAATTATACTTAGAAAAGACGGGGTGTTACAGAATTTCTCTCTAGATTCTACGACATGGACCTCGATTTCTCTACCTCGCTTGTAGCTAAAACGCCCAATATTGAAAAGACGTCCATTGTGTGAGGATTTCGTGTGTTTCTTCTCCACAATTGATTCTATATTGCGAGTACAATCAATAAAATTGGAGAAGGTTGGTCGATGATGGTTAATAAGCATCTCCGTGAATTAAGGAGCATTTCTTGAAGACAGATTTCTACCAGTCGTTGATCATGTACTTCTTCTATGAATTCAAGTGATTTCAAGTGATACTTATTGACGAAAGAAACTTCATCTTCATCATATTTTTATGCCATGTGAGACAACTAGACGGTTGTATATTTCTCTTCAACTTGAAAGAACTTTGTGTAGAACTTCTTCACCATTTCTTCCCAGGTGCGAATGGATCCAGTTTCAAGAGGCCCATGTGGGTTTTGCAACGGATTACGCAGTGGAATAAAACAAATAAGATCCGCACAAGACCCACCAAGGATCACAGGAAGAGACATCATAATGATAGTGAAGGTTAAAGTAACGTTTACCTTGTTTGTCTCATGTGATGACTTCAAACGCAAAATTGTGTTTGCGTCTCTATAGCTAGTCCACGCCTAGGATGAAGAAATAGATTCCTCCACACCTTTGTGCTAGAAATCATTAGAGGAAGGAAGAAGTAAGATCAAACAACGGAGACCAAAAGAAGGGCTCGGCCTCTTCTTTTGTCCGACTGGGTAGAAGGGCGGACGGGGTCGGGTTCGACCCTTGTCTTGCTCTCTCTCCTTACTTTTTTCCCCCACCCAAAGTATGGTATGAGCATTAGATAAAGAAATAAGCTAAGAGTGTCATTTATATAGTCTAACAACTCCTTGTTAACTGTATAAAGGCCCATATCCTAATCATGTCCATACACGGATTAGTCCAACTTACAAATTAGTCCTACTAAGTTTGCACGTAGTTGCATATTGATCTTTCAATTAATTAATCCTATTAATTAATTAACGAGTCCAGTTTAATCCTTGTCGCGTGTGAATCCATAGGTTTCTACTTAGTTCGTAGTTACCATTACTAACATGGAGCGGTGTCTAGCAACACATCCATGCCACCCAACTAATAGAAATAGTCATTACTTTGACAAATCTTGTGCAAGTATTGTCTCATCCCTTCGTCTCTATATCGGGATTGGACACGAGACATACAAGTCACACTCGTATATTCAATCCATAGTTTCTCGATCCTTGAAATAGTCTTATCCATGCAGATAACATCAATATTCTATATTGATTTATCTGAGTCTGGCCAGACATTCTATAAGCACCATCCCTCGAGTAGTCGTGGATATTTGCTCACGCTATGTGGGAAGGAAAAATTCTATCTACATCACTACCATCTCTAAGCTTGCTTCCTATTGTGTCCCGTTAGTGCATTTAATACTACCCAGTTACGGTGTAGCGTTTGACGATGTCAAAACATAATATTCCACAACTAGAGGATCTAGTGACTTCAAGTCTAAGGATGACAATACTTTTGTCACTACGAGAAGCACTTGTGACTTTACATAACTTGTATGTAGTCTTCTCGTTGTGGGTCAATCCAGTATGTCATTACTCCTAATGCATAGCCATGTGTTGGATCGTGATATCTCCATATCAATCCAACCCCATACTAGTCTATAATTGATTGTCCTGTTAATCAATATAATTGAATAGAAATATTTAAGAATATAATATTTATATTCTAAGGACTTCATTCATGTTAACATATCTCCATATCGATAACATAAAGAATAGTAAGTCCATATAAATGTCACAAGAAATAGATTTCCTCTAGGGCATATTTCCAACAGTCTCCCACTTGCACTAGATTCAATATCCTGCATCATATGCCTATTGATATAGCGCGACCCTCATGCATTCACTGCGCAAGGTAAGAGAGACATTTGCTGGTACTTTGAAAATATTCACATCTCCTCTATCGACAATCGAATGAGATTGAATATTTTGAGTATGTGCATCTAATTCAGCAATATAATCAGTCCTCTGTGATAGAATCGGCAACTGAATCTTGCCTGGAACCTTTCCAGCTCACAGTCCCTCCCACTAGTACAAAACATAAAACTTGACTATAATCTGCAATCTTCTTTGTTAGATTGGAAGTTTCCATCACTGTAACCTCTTACAGTAAACTCTTCTTATCCTCCATTTATCAAGAATTCATCATTCAGTTCTTCTCAAGTACTTAAGGATATTCTTAATAATTATCCAGTGACACTCTCCCGGATTTGAATGGTATCTTTATGTCATACCATATGGCATGTCTGGCCTAGTACATAATATGGCGTATCTCGTAAATCTTATTCATACGGTCATTTTCTCAATCTAATTGGAGAGACAATTAGTCTTCCAAAGACTAATTCCATGTGACATAGGTAGAATCCATATTATGTACATATTGAACCATTTCAACACCTTTGTACTTTGACTTAAGCTAAACAACTTTCTTGATCCATCTCCATAGATCTTTATAGGTTGTTTCGCCTAAGTCCTTCATTGGAAAAATAATTCCCTAACCAATATTTACAAGATTGCAGAGTAGGGATATCATTCCTAGTGATTAGTATGTCTCTACATACAAGACTAGAAATATAACTGTGCTCACATTAAACTTCTTGTAAACACAAGCTTCATCTTCAATTTTGATGGAACCAAACTACTTTGATTGCATCATCAAATCGAAGATTCCAACTTGACTCAATTTGTAGGTAGATTGCTGCAAGCAAGATGCGAATGGATTTAAGCATCACAATTGGGGAAAATATTTCGTCCTAGTCTATACTATGAACTCACAAGAAACTTCTCCAAACAATTGTCCCTTAAAAGTAATCTCATTACCATCCATGTTGGTTTCCTCATAACCCACTTTCACCCTATGGGTCCTACCCTTGCAGGTGGTTCCATCAAAGTCCATAATTTGTTGGGATACATGGATTTCATTTCGAATCTCATGGATCCAAGGCATTTCTGAGAGTATGGCCCACTCGTGGCCTCCTTATAGGCTGTAGGCTCATCTCCATGAGCAACGCATCAAGGGGTTATGAGAAATTCATAATTCTCTAGCCCCTTGACATATCCTACTTGATCTATGAGGTCCTTGTGTTTACCTGAGTAGGTTGTTCCACAACACTTGTGATCCTGCTCATGCCCCATCAAAAGGATCAATGTTCTATTGTCGTTCTTGAACTCCTTCAAGTTATGCTGTCCTCTTACTGTTTCTTTTAGAGACAATATCTATCTAGAAACAGAGCGGTTCGAGCAACAAACAATTTGTTCTCGATTGGATTATAGATATAATTTCCTCAGGAAATTCAACATAGCACATTTATCCGACTTGGGTAATTTTATCTGTAAAATATTTATATAAACCTCATGACCCAAATTCTTTATGAATGACACACCAGGACATTTCCTAGTCCATATCTCATATTGTGTTTTTCACAATTAATTTTGATGGAACAAGGTTAAGGGTGAAATTTGCTATAGTTAGAACATTGCCCCTAAAAGTAAACTGGAAGTTCTGTTTGACGTATCATGGATCGAGCCATGTTCAACAAGGCCAGATCTCTCCTCTTAGACACGCCATACCCATGTCGCAATCTAGGTTGAGCCAGTTTGGATCATATCCAACACTCCCATAGATGCTTTTCAGACTCTAGGCTTAAGTATTCTCCTTCACGATCCAATCGTAGAGCCATGAAACTTTTACCAAGCTGGCTCTCTACTTCATTCTTGAATTCCTTGAACTCTTCAAAGGATTCTGATTTGTTTCTTCATAAGATACACAAATCCATATTTACGGAAGCCATCAGTAAATATGATGAAGTACTGAGAACCACCTTTAGCACTTGTGCTTAGCGGCCTACATACATCAATATGTATGAATCAAAAAGATCACATCTTGCCCATTAAACAAGTTTTACATGTCTCATATGATTGAAAATCAAATGATTCAAAAAATCTAACCTTATGGAGCCTAAATATGTACCTTTCATTTATGTGGCCTAAACAACAATGCCAAAGATAAGTGAGATTCATATCATTATATGCAAACCTCTTGGTATTAATGTTATAAGATGAAATTATCATGATCAAGGATATACAATCCATTAGAAAAAAGTGCATTACAATAATGCATATCAGGATAAATGGAACAACATTTGTCCTTTATTATGATAGAGAGACTTTCTTGTCCAAACAAGAAACTATGATAATGCTCGAACTCGTAGCAGGGACATAATCACTTTTTTCTAATTCATGAATAATCTCAAAAAGGTAGAGATAATTCCCTATCGCTAATTCACCAACCACTTGCTTCATTGCCCCACGTGTAGGTTTATTTCTTCATTATCCAATTGTCTACATCTCTTGAGATCCTCCAAATTCCTATAAACGTGAGATCCTCATCTAGTATCATATACTTATGATAATGAGATAGACACATTGACATCTATAACAAAATATCAAAATTGGAATTCATAATTCCTTTTTTATTTCCTTCTAAGTACTTTGGGCAGCATCTCTTCCTCTACACCACCTATGGGACTTTAAGGCAACTTGGTTCTAGCAACAAGCTTGCTTTGTACCCATGGGGTCGGCGCAAACTTTTTTCCCTTACCCATTCTTCTAACCATTAACATGTTTTGCCTTAGTCCTTTGTGTGCTTTGTTTAGAGATTCTCAATCATATTGAGTAAATCACTTTTGAACAAAACTATAATTGCATCCAATGAAATTCTCGGTCCAATTGGGGGAATACCTATTTATTCTTTATCTATCTCATAGATAACTCCCAATCTCTAAGCTTTCAATCCCATTGAAGCATCTTATTTGCGCTTGACTTCTTGCTTCAGCAGTCACACATTACTAGCTTGTGTCGTCGCGTCAGACTCGATGAATCAAGTCGCCTTGCTTTGGCAAGCTCGAACTCATTCCATCTTGATCATGACGAGTGATAAGCAAGAGAGTGACAAAATGGAGCAACACTTCAAACCTTTCATGTCTAGCTCGCTCTTTCAAAGAGCTTATTTTAATGTATGATCATATTATACGCCTCCATATTCTCATCTTGCTTTCAAAGCTCAGAGTTATGGTAGCTAACATGAGGAAAGTTCCATCCAGAGAGCCATTCTTTGATGTTCCTTCCATTAGGTTTTAGTGTGTTTTGGTAGTCGGTGGGAAGAGAACTTTATGTTCTACGATGTACAATATTTTTCTCTTGCTTATCAGTTTTATACCAGTCTAGAAAATAGATTCCAGACAGCTTGTCCTTCTTAAGGACATAAGGTCGTGTTTTGTTTGTTTAATGTCATGAGCATTGTGACGTTTTAACTATATTTAACAAGGACTTAAACTGTCAAACATAGCTCCCACAATTTTTCTCGGATTAATAACCCTCCATATTAATGCGGAAAATATCATTATATTTTCTAGTGGGCCAAGATCCATATTTCACTTCTTTTTTAACTTGCTTTGGCAAGTCACCCAAAAAATAGTTATTTAGGTAGGAACAATTCCAATTTCATCCAATGCAACTCTTGGTTCCGTTGAGCAAATAACTCCTTATTTATCCATCCTATAGATAATCCCAATTGGTTGCCTCTAAGTTTTTAATCCAATTAAAATCACCCAGTTGCGTCCAACCTCTTACTCAAACAATTGCACATTACTTGCTTGTGACATCGCATCACATCACCACAAACCAAGTCGACTTGCTTTGGCACGCACGAGCTTGGTAATCATGATCATGATGAGTGTTTAAGTAACGAGAAGGCAAAACGCAATATTTAAATTTGAGGGATTTTGCTTTTTCAATTTTTAATTATTTTGTTGATCCATAACAACTGATCTACTTATTTTGAGTTGGCCAAACTCATAAATAAAAGATCCGGTTCTTAATTATCTTATTATCAATATGCATGCATCAACCATACACCAATAATAAAATAATAAGACAATAAATAAACAACCACAAAGAAAAATTAAACGTGATATGGATATGGCCTCTAAACTTAGATATTCTCAAGCCAATGAGACTATCTATGATCCCTAAAACAGCAAGTTCATCTCCATGTGCCTCCATTTTTTGGTCCATGCTCCATAGCTTGTGGAATGCTCCATGCTCCTTAGCCTTGTGTAATGCTCCATCTTGTGGTTCTTTAATTATGTAGGCTTCTTCTTCTCCATCTTGACTATCTCTATTTTATCTAATAGCCAATATCTATACTAAATAAAAAGATCTCACAACTTGAGAAGTAGACCGGCTCGCAGGCCATAAAACTTAATTAACTATTACATTAATTTTATCAGCTCACAGACCGTAAAACATACCACAAAAAAAAAACATTCACAATATCCACATCTAAAGCCATATCCAATCACCATGCAAAAAACACAAAAAAAAAAGTTAAAATCAAATTTTAACGCACTTGGTCAATTTTTAGTTGATTTTGGACATACTAGGGTCAAAACGATCCAAGAGGCCCACCATCACTATGGCCGAACCATCAAAGGACTGCCATATGGGCCTTGGGCCGGCCGGTCCCTAGCCCACACGGATAGGTCGTGCATTAGGGAGTCGGGCATCCCTTGGCTGTGGCCATCCTTGGGCGGCAAGGAGAGAGGGGCGGTCCCCTAGGGGGGCCGAACCTCCTTAGGAAGTTGTCTTCCTCCTTGTTGCCCAATTTTAGTTGTTTCCAAGTTTAAAAAAACACATTTTTTCAACTTGTGCCCAAACCCTAGTTTTCTAGATTCAAAACTTTCACATCCTATGTGATCCAAATTCACTAATCCTTACATCCCAGGTAATATTAGATCTTCTTTGGTTGAACAATATACAAATTGCATTAATATGCTTGATTTGTCAGTTTTACGCTATAAACAATAATTAAAATGTAAAATAGACATAATCGTAACACATAAACTACATTATGCTCTACGACATGTGGCTCTGATACCACTGTTGTCGTAACACATAAACTACATTATGCTCTACTAAGTTTGCATGTAGTTGCGTATTGATCATTCTATTAATTAATCATATTAATTAATTCACAAGTGTAGTTTAATCCTTATGGCGTGTGACCCCACAGGTTTCTACTTAGTTGGTAGTAACCATTACTAACATGGAGCGGTGTCTAGAAACACATCCATGCCACCCAACTAATAGATATAGTCATTACTTTGACAAACCTTGTGCAAGTATTGTATCATCCCTTTGCCTCTATATCCGGATTGGACACGAGACATACAAGTCACACTCGTATATCCAATATATGGTTTCTCGATCCTGGGAATAGTCTTATCCATGCAGATAACATCAATATCCTATATTGATTTATCTGAGTCTGGCCAGACATTCTATAAGCACCATCCCTCGAGTGGACGTGGATATTTGCTCCCTTTGTGTGGGAGGGAAAAATTATATCTACATCACTACCATCTCTAAGCTTGCTTCCTATTGTGTCCTATTAGTTCCTTATTACTACCCAGTTACGGTGTAGCGTTTGACGATGTCAAAACACAATATTCCACAACTAGAGGATCTAGTGACTTCAAGTCTAAGGATGACAATACCGTTGTCACTACGAGAAGCACTTGTGACTTTACATAACTTGTATGTAGCCTTCTTGTTGTGCATCAATTCAATATGCCATTACTCATAATGCATACCCATGTGTTGGATCGTGACATCTCCATATCAATACAACCACATACTAGTCTATAGTTGCTTGTCCTGTTAATCAATATAATCCACCAGGGATATTTAAGAATATAATATTTATATTCTAAGGACTTCATTCATGTTAACATGTCTCCATATCGGTAACATAATGAATAGCAAGTCCATATAAATGTCACAAGAAATAGATTGCCTCTAAAACATATTTCCAACAGCCCATACATCTTGTATTCCACATGCATAAGGGATTTGGGGAAGTTATGCAGCCTCAAGGTCATGTCCGCTCCCCAAGGTACCAACATGTCGATGAATCACATGACGTGTTCATCAGCATTTCTGTCGACCTCATCAAAATTTTCCATTTTGGGGATTATAACCTGCAGGATTAGGGATCAAGCACACCTCCATTGGGATTGGGGATCTGCACTAAGTGCTGGAAAGTTTGTTACCAGAGACGCTTTGACTGGCCATGAAATTATCCAACTTTTGTTCTAGTGCAGACATAGAAGGTGCATTCCTGGACGTGCTTTCCAATGAGAACGATGGGTTTGCAGCAAAAATGTAAGGTGCGAGCGGATCATATGTAATACCCTTAAATTTCTATAGGGGTCAAATTGTAATTATCTAAATATCTTATTTAGCAGTGTTTGCTGACATATGTTCAGCAGAGACTTTTTAGAATGTGAAGACGTTATGGGGCTATTAAGCAATTTATGGGAAATTTGGGGCTTATTTTTAATTACTTTTAAATTGATTTTTTGGCCGGAACTTTGCCATTGTGAGAATACTGAGAATTGTGGGGTTCCTGGAGAATAATCTATAACACTGGGGCAAGAATGAAATTTTTAAAAACTCTTGATTTCCCTTAATTTTGCTCTTTACCCTAACTTTGAATAAATTGCACTTGAAACCCCACCTATGTGTCACCCATGAAAGCATGGTATATGCCAAGTTTCAAATTCACAATGTGATCTAGAATCTTCTCTCTTGCCAAGCAACTGGTGGAAAAATATCTTTCTCCCTCATCCTCTTCCTCCCTCAAGCACAACCACCACAACCCCACCAAGTAACCACCAACTCAACCAACTGAAACCACAACCAAAACTCCTTATCTTCAAGAACTGATACGGCCTGAGCATCTCCATCATCGAGGGAGTAAAACGTTTCAACAAATTCGGGAGTAAAGAGAGAGCAATCACACGTTTAAATCGATGACCCTAGGTTGATTTTTGATCGAATTTGTCCTCTCGGTGCATTCTCACCATAATTGACCATTAGTTTCTTTTTCCTGAGGTATGGGCGAGCTCGTGCGTACCTGATTTGAACTCTAATTCCTCTGAAATCGTAAGCCTTGCCGGATTCCGCATTTCAATCGCCGAAAAACTTGAGCTCCCGCCAGAGACACTTTATAAACACATAGATCATCAAAACATACCCATATCATGTTTAGATGAAAATTTGAATTGGGTGTTCTTCTTTTTCCGGCGAAACTCCGTACCATGAAAACGTGACTCTAACTCCGTCAATTTTGAACCAATTAATGAGTGGCGTGGTGCTATGTGATCCTTGGTTCCTAGGATAAAATTTCTAGTTTTTGGTTTCTCAATTTTAACTCTCTAATAATCCTGGTAATCAGGCCAAAGAGGCCACCTTGTTGCAAGTTCTGGGCAAGTCTTCATGTTTCTAGTCAGTTCGTATTTGCTGTATTTCTTTCAGATCGCAATCAAATGACTTGAGAGTTGGAACTAAGTGTTCCCTGTGGATCAGGAAACAACTCTCGGTAATTGTATTGGCACAAATAAACCTGTATATGCTCCAATTATGGGCTTAAATTTGTTGCGTAGGATGAGCTGCTAAAGCATGTTTCCCAAAATGTGATTTTTAATTAGCTTCGCAACCAAATATCTTCCTCTTCTCTTGTTGGATTGACGATCTGTATTCTTTTTTTAGAGAGGGTGTTGAGACCTTCAAAACCATATGCTTCTTTCTCCATAACTCGAGCTCAAACTCTTTGAATCCTCCCTCAAAGTAGCTACATGTGACTATTCTTCACTACTAAGAACGCCAAAAAAAATTAAGTATGGGAAACTAAGTTCTTACCCAACTCTACCTTGCCTTTTCTCTTTGAATACTTGGAATTTACAAGAGCTTGTATATGTATAGAAATCCTTGTTAGCCATCTTCAACACCTTATCTCCATTTTTATCAAACTCTTTCTCCATTGCTCATAAATTAGCTCTGAAGTTGACTCTTTGGAGCTGAACTCACTCAAACTTTGACTTTCTCTTTGTCATATGAAATGACCAATCTATCCTTCACAATCTTGAGAAAATTTGCACATATTGTTGTTCTGAGCCTTCCTGTCATATTTAACCAACTGGGAATACCTGTTTGACCAAATCTGTGTTATAGGGGTAAAATTGTAATTTCACATAAAATCTTTTAAGACTTGAATGATATTTTGGAATCCATATATATATCATATATGGATAATTGGGGTCATATGAGCTATTTTGGGTTAGTATTGACCAAGTCAACTGGTTGGGGGCCTTTCAGCAATTTTGCCTATTTTTAGTGGCTTAAGTGCTAATAACTAAAAGTTGTAGACTTCAACTCTATAAAATCCTGGAGAATTTTAAGATGGTGTTTTCATACAATTGACCATAGGTTGACTTGTATAGAGAGTTCATGCCCAGTCATGGGCTAAAGTATAATTCACTTAAACTTCAAGGACTTGAGTGTAAATAAGCAAAACTAGGGTTTCAAGCTAAGTAAGATTCAGAGAGACTTAGTAACAAATGAGATTATCCAACTAGGCATAGTAGAGGGTTTAGTAACAGTCATGGACCGTACTAATAAGACTGAGACTTGGGGGGACTAAATAATCGGCCTGGGCTAGATAGTCAGACAGACGCTTGCGTATGCATTTCTTCCTCACTAAAAAGGGAAATTACTAATGAGTATATGTACATTTTTATATGTAGAGGCTTTCGGGCTAGAGAATCAGCAGCGCTGCTCAGGATCACTGGGCAGGTTACCAGGTAAGCATATAATTGCTTATTAATTTATTGTAAAGTGTGGAAATAGATCTATATATATATATATGTGTGTGTGTGTGTGTGTGTGTGTGTGTGTGTGTGTGTATGTGAATAGAAGAAACAGGGAGCACGGAATAACTCAAAATCATATCGTGGATATTTTTATATTCTCGTAAACATGTAAGTGTGGCTTCTATGCACACTCGTCTCTGTCTCTGATTACTTGGTAGAGAAATGATTCTAAATACGTTAGACCTTGATATGGTCAGATACTTATGGGACCCAAAATACGGTCTTGATAAATTCATGGGACCCATATACGAGCTTAATATATTTACTGGACCCGTTCTTCGGGCTTTACGTTCATATCCTACGGGCTTAGTCGTTACATTATTAGCTCCGGACTTGTAGGCAACTAGTACTACCCTCTGGACTAACGATCCAGTAGGGGGTGTGCAAACTTAAGGTCTAGTTTGTCATGGTGGATAAGTGTATACAGGAGTAAGGAACTGAGTTTGGACATGTCATAACCGAGTGTTAATTGTTATCTAACATACTGGTTTAGCTTTCTCTTTGATATGGGTCAGGTTATATAGTATGTGTATTAAAAGTACATGTTAAATACTTCAAAGTTGTTGATATCTACTTTGTCATAAAATCTATTTTAATCATTGTAACCTGACATTAAAAAGTCATTGCCGCCTTCCATTTGGTAGGTGAGTACGCGGGATGCCGAGAAGTATACAAACACTCAGAAGCTAACACGTTCGAGTATAAGAACTACTGTTGTAAGTTTTGTTTACGTTTTCGTTTCTTCAATTCTGTCTTGTAACAAAACTGTTAGGTTTAGACTTCTTGTTGAGCACTTCCGCGCTTGGCGTAGGGCATCTCCGGAGAGTCTGGGGGATCTAGGTGTAATTCTCCAGCACTCTAGGATGGAGGTGTTACATCATATGGGGCATGGTTCTTTGGGGAAAGAGTGGTAGTCGTCCCAGGATCTTAAATCACGGTATAAGCCAAAAAGTATCTCCAAGTCGCATCTGAAGGAGTTGAGGAACTTCCAAAGACGGTGACACACTCAGTTCGTACATCAGGCCTTATTGGTTGTGATGGGGGAAGGTTCAACACATATGCCATATCTTTAACTTCTCAAGCGATAGTGGCATTCCTCTGTGTAGATGCAACCATCATGTTGTTGATGAGTTGCATCAATTGGGACATCTGGATTTATTTGGTGGATGCGAGCCTTTAAATCGCAGTGATGGCAACATCGGATGTGGTTGTATCTGTCTCATTTGTAGGTTTTGCATTGTTGAATTTGTTAACGTTAAGTATTGGAGGAACTTCATCTTGATTGCGTGGAGATCATGCAAGTTCACCATCTTCATGGATCGACATGTTATGAAGACGAAGACTTATGGTATTGTCGAAGCTTTCACGTCGTGGTCACCAATGTAGACACGGGACGCTGAGTGGGTTGATTAGGGTGTGTACTTGTAAGGTAATAAAGCAAAAAAAATACAGAAGTCTGTTCACGAAGACAACTGAAGGGATATATGATAGTGAGGAATGGATAAGCCAAGTGTGTGACATAGAAGAGAGACAGCTCACTAACTATCTCAATAAAGAGTAATAAAGTATCTGAACCTCTGCTAGAACGATGATCTCTCTATATACAAAACTTTGATAAAGGCAGTTATGTGAGGTTACGTGACTGCTCGTAGTTACATAACTTCTGAAATGACAATTATCACAGTTACCAATGAAAGCCATATACGTGCCTATGATAGGCAATTGTCCTGAACCGACTTGTATATACAAATGGTGCGCAAGTCTTCTCTGTGACATAACTGGGTCGCAGATTGGAAGGGCTCCATCTGCGACGAACCTTATGCCATCCGCCAAACCACTTAAACCCTCAGTTCCATGCGAGCTTTGTGTTTCCTGCGAAGGGATCATGTCTCATGATCCAAACTGTGGCACAATGAACATTCTGGTGTGTATGGAGTATAGATAAGTAACTATGTGTACTTTGATAATAAGGTGACATGGATGTGGACTAATACTATGACTCCATCTACAGCAACACTAATCAATATCAGTGTGAATTCACTCTAACATCACTTTGTACATAAAATAGCAGCATATAGTTGTTACTTTATGCGTTCATCAAAATTATGAATGTGTTTACGGAAAAAAAAAAAAAAAAAACTCATACGTGGTGTTTCTTGAAATAGTTTTTTCTTCCATTTTTGTTTTTAAGCACTACTATTTTTTCCTCTCCTAAATATGTTATTGGGGATTTAAAAAAAATATTTATGGAAAAATGCTGTTTTTAAACAATTATGCTTCCAAAAATGCACTTAAACAACATTCCTTTTTTTAGATAACAACACTCAGATTTTAGTTGTTTACACAACAATTAGACCAAAAAAATTGTTTACACAACAATGTTAATGCAATAGTCACTTTGGAATTACATCAAATTATCGATTTATTATTGTTTCAACAGACACTCCAAATTGTTAGATGGTGGTGGTAGTTCCCCCCCTTCCTGGTTCCTTCTCAACATGGTACCAGTACTAGTAGTATTCACGTGAATTCATCATTCCCTTTCCACTTTCACCAATGATGTCTAAAATAGTAAAATTCCCCACCCTCTCATCTGAAACAAACCATGAACACACGCAACATTCGTGACTCTCCCCTCTCCTCCACGCCGAGAATCAAATCATTCCATACCTGCTCAGCTTTCCCCACACTTTCGTTACCCCATTTTACCCCTGTTCTCCTCCACAATCTCAGTCCCTCCCAAACAAAATCAGAGCATACACTCGACCTTTCTGACATCCCCACGTCCCTCACCCGCGCGCGTGTTACACAAGCTTCTGATTCAACTTAGTGTAAAAGACACTTTCACCCCCTCTAGTTTCATTGACGGACACTTTCACACCATCTAGTTTTGAAAGGGACACTGTTACCCCTTTTGTGTGCCGATCTTCAAAAATTTTACATCCCATATTATTACACTGTTAGTCTGGGATTGGAAATTGTCAGTAAAAATAAATTTTGGGACAAATTTGCCCTCATATTCTAAAAATTGTCGGCATTACTCGATTGTATATTAGATGCTTTGCATGATATGAGCGTCAAATTGGTTTATAAATTTATTTTCTGTGACAGAATCCACTCCTAGACTAAGGGCATCTGAGAGAGTAAATTACTTGAAAGTAAGACGTGAAAGTGTCATTTTTGGCACTAGAGGGGGTGACCGTGTCCTTCGATGAAACAAGATGAGGTGAAAATATCTTTTTGATTCAACTTAAAAAGCCTCACCCCAGCGCGTGTAATACACGTAAACACTGCCCAAGAGGCCAAGACTTCATGTTCCACGGTGTACTTTTTGTATGGTTAGAAGGTTCAGCTCAGGGACGAACAAATGCTGCGACTCGACCCGTCCAGTCCAATCCACGTGGCGTGAAATCAACGATCAGCTCCAGAAAAAGATTTCGCCAGGCGAATCACGAACGTCCGTTTCTGTTCCCCTGCACCAATCACAAGGCTACGCAGTACCCGCTGGCATGTTGGTCGACCGATGTGTATGACACATGGATATATCGGACGGTAGAGAATGGATGTTGTCAAAACCGTCTGATTTCGCGAATGACGTGGCGAGGTCCTTTTTGCATAAATATGGAGAGAGAGAGAGAGAGAGAGAGAGAGGGCGTTTATGCTGTGCATTGATTTAGCAGGGGAATTTTCCGAGTGGAAAAGGAAAAGCTTCGGTTTTTTTGGGTTTGTTATGGTAGGAGTGTAATTATGAGCAGTCGAGACAAGTAGGAAAGTGAAGAGAAATAGAAAGAGAGTGAAATCGAGCTTCGTCTCTGCCATTTCAAGGTTTGGGTACTGCTTTAATTCTTCATCTTCATGCTTTTGCCATTTCGTTTGGTACTTTGATTCTCAGCTTATACATTTCCATGCTCTGATCTTCTTCGTTTCTGAACTCGATCTCCGACTGATCTTTTGCAATAGTTTATGAATTGTTCTTCGATCTGTTGTTTCTGTTCATGAATATGGGTTGATGTTAATCGGATTCTGGGTTTTGTTCTCCGAGATTCATCCTTAATTGGGTATGAGCCAATTTATTTTCTTCTTCTTCTTCTGTTGTGCTTTTTTGGGTGTATCTTTAGTGGTAATTGGAGTGAGATCCAGTGTATTTGGTTAAACAATTTTCACGGGTCGGTTTTCAATGTTACCTTTTCTAAGCCCTCTTCGTCTAATTCTTTCCCGGTGAGTTCTTTGCGTGCTCTCTCTCTCTCTCTCTGCGCTTTATTTCGTGAAGAACCCGATTCTCTCCAACACAAAAAGACGAATTCGCTTTTCTTTTCTTTTTCTACCTTTTGTCTCTCTCTCTCTCTCCGGCGAGACCTCTATTTGGGTGCTTGTATATTCCACAGAGAGACCACAAAATCATTTCATCTTCCTGAAACAAAACCCAGAAAAACCCATCCCCAATTCTCTCTCTCTCTCGCTCCGGCGAACTTTCCGGTGAAAACCCAAAACCCCCCAAACAAATGCTGTTTTCACGCAATTGATCTCTCTCTCTGATATCTCTTATCTCTGTCGCAGTTCAAGCTCCGATTGAAAAACAATCTGGGAAGTGGGTTTCGATTTTCCGGCCACCGTCGATGTTAAAGTCGCCGGAAATGAACGTGACGCGTGGAGGATCGCGGCGGTTCTCGTCGTCGAAGAAATCAGGTGTGTTGAATTTACGTAATAGTCCTCCGTCATCGGTAAAATTTACGGTTTCTGGTTTAGTTAGACCAAAAAGAAAGAAGCCACCACACACCATCAATGGACTTGTCCCTTTGTGTGTCCTTTTTTTTATCTTGTTGTTGGTTTGTGGGTTTGTTCATTAAATGGTCGAATTCAATTTCTCTGACTTGCTCTCTCAGTACTTCCAATTTTGGTGATTAATAATGGGTGTGGGTTTTGAATTCCATTTCAATTTCAAGGATTGGAAGCTAGAGATAGAGATAGAGATGATGATGATGGCAGTTTTCGGTTCGACACGTTGTTGAAGCGAGAAAGAACCAAGAAATTGAGCTTCTTGTCAAAGCAGAGTACTAATTCATGTGATATGATGATCATGAATTGTGGTGGTGGTGGTGGTTCAGATGGGGAAGAAGAACAGCTTCGTCCCACTATGAGCATCAGCAAGAGATTTAAAAAGCTTCCCAAAAAGGTAACAAAAAAAAAAGTTCAATTGAAATTTTGGATTCAGCTTTGGGGGTGTTTTTGTAACTGGTATTTTTTGTGTATATACAGTTGGTTCATGACTGCAAGACTGTTGATCACTCTTCTGTTCCCAGAAAGCTAAGATCAGGTTTGTGAATTGTGGAGATTAATGGGAATTTTGCACTTTTTGTTTGGTTTCGGTTTTGGGGTTGGATTCTGATTCGGTTCTATCGGCTTTTGCCTTGGTGGGTCTAAATGCAACTTTTATCCCCTTTTGCGCTTCAATGCTTTCTTTTCAAGGATGAATGATTCTCCTATGGATTTTTATACAAGTTGAACTTAATATCCCACAGTTTTGGTATAAATTGTTAAATGATTAGTTCGCATGTTGCTACCTCTTTTGTAAATGAAGCCGCTTTTTCCGTACAATTCTAGTTCAAGAGATATTTAGGGATACGAAAAGGGTACTTGGCTAGGTTCTCTGGATGCAATTCGAGTTTCTGGATAATGACTCTTTTGTTGATTCTGTAGCCATGAAGAAGCGTAGTTTGGAATCGCCTTCTCCGCCCTTATCATCTAGGAAGAAGCCAAATCATGGGATCAATAGAGTTGAATCATCTGGAAAAGACGCCAGTAAGAAATCCAAAGAAGATGTAAGAAACTTTCGCTTTGTTGAAAATCTTAATATCTTCTGTTCATTAATGTGCGTCTGTTAAGACGCAAAATTTTGACAGTTTGCATTGTCTCTGCAGCGGATAGACGACTCAGAGGGATCTCCGAGTAGGTCTGTTGTGGGGCCGATCACAAAAGATGAAGAAGAAGTGGTGGAGACTCTTTCTGCTTTAGCTGAAATGTTCCCTGCCAATGACAATATGAATAGGGTGGTGGATGCTGAAGTAGCCAAAGCAACACCCTCCATTTTGTCAGAAAAGGAGAGCTCAAATCCTGATATTGAAGGTTAGATTGATATATGTGGTATCAAATTTTCACAGATTTCTCAGCTCTTTTAGCTACTACGATATGTTAATTTATCAAACTTGTCTTGCTATTTAGCTCCTGGAATAGGAAAGGACATGAATACTCCCGGCACATTACCTATTTCTGAGGCTGCCAACGCTTCCCTCAGGAGAGGATCAGCTGAAGAAACATTAGAAGATAAATGCTCAAATGAACTACTACAGACTGGTTTATCTAGCAGCTCAAACTTGCTTAAAGAATTGGATAATACTATCTTTCAACACAAGGCTCAAGTGATGTCTCTCTTATCCGAGAGTGAACCTGTCAGCAGGAAACCATCTTGCAGTCATTCTCAACTAAGCCTTTGGTAAATAGCTTTCAGCTTTATTCCATTTGTTACTTGGTGTTTTTCTGTGTTTGCACTTTGGACCATGTGTTGGAAAACGCAACCTAACATAGTTGTTATATATGATTGACTGATAGACTTATTTTGAAAATTTGAAGAAAATTGATGAAACAATAACTTGTACTATGCTCTCACAAGTCTTTGGAGAACATAGTCTTCAGGTTTCTAGATATGAGGGATATCACCGAAAGAGAAAGAAAATTGTTTCCTCGCATTCTTCTTTACAAATCTGAGCTGCCATCACCATCTTAGTTTCTAGGCTTTTCTGAAAATTCCAATGATTGTACTGCAGGGAGATGCGGTCTCAGCATTTGGAAACTTCTTCATATGCGGGAAAACCAGATATTACTGCGGGGCGAGTAAGTCTTTCTCTTCAGACAGTCCAAATAGGTGTAGTACTTCACAAGCTCTCTGTGACTAAAAGAAAACAACTTTGTTCTTGATACAGATTGCAGCTTTAAGTAGGCACGAGTTAGAGGCCAAGGATAGCAAAAAAAGGGGTATACCTCATGCTCGCATAAAGTTTATTGTTTTCTACAGAGTATTCTAGTAGATATTCTCTGGCTTACTCAAATCGGTTCTTTCAGCTGAAGGCCCGGTATTATGGCCAGGCTTATCTTCCTCAGGCTCCCACAGGGCTGGAATTCAGGCACCTTCCTTCAAGTAATGTTCTTCCTTCCTCGTCTTATCCAGATTTTAGGTTTTTTTTTTTTTTTTTTTAATTTCTTCAAAAGAATCTCATGTAAAAGTATTATTTCAGATCATCAACAAGAAAGGTTCCTTCTTGGTTGGGTATGTCACCAACAGCTAGCCCTGGGGAAAATGGTCTCACAACTGGAAAGGTAAGAACTTATTATGTTCTGCTACTCACTTAGTGGCTGTTGTTAATGAGTAAACATTGTATGCTCCTGAGCACAGTGGTATTAACTTGCTTCACATGTTCAACCTTCAACTCAGGATTATGGACCTTCAGTATCTGGGAAGAAGTCGTGGAAAAGATGTTCAGCTCATGTTTACATTTGTCGACTCATTAAGGTCTTGGAAATTGGGGAGAATACAGACAGGCCATCTTCGCTGTCGACACCAGATGTAGAATTGAACTCTCTTTTAGTAGGAAACTCCCGAAATGGATTGAGCAATGATTTGAATGGAGATGTTTCTGCACACATGGCTGGTTCTGCTGCTGAGAAGAACCCACATGATGTTAGAAATGCTATTCTCTTGCAGAAGAGGCTGTTTCAAGACCATCAACAGGCTTCCACGTCATCTGCGCTCTATACATCTCACAATAACGTAAACATTCATACTCATCTTCTGAAGTTTCTTCCTTTTGTGCAAATCTGAACCTTGTTTTTCGTGGGTTTCTGCAGGGCTTCGATTTCTTATCGCTGTCAGCTGGAGGTGGTGGATTGGGAGCTCCTCACAGAAATAAGGATAAAGCAGGAAACGGGTTGGAACTGTTGACACAATTTCACAATCCATACCTTCAATCTCTTGGACATAACAACTCAATAATGCCGTTGTATCTACCTCAAAGCCAGTTCTCATCACCCCCTTCTACAGACCATCATCATCCTGCAGCTGCAGCCAAACAGGTGATTTGCGTGGTTTCTATGTTGTTCTGTTAGTATGTCTCACCATGCGGACGAGTTAAAGGCCTGACTTCACAAATGAGTACTAATACCGATTCATGAATCCTCACATTCACCTATCTCTTCTGTAAATGCACTCCAGCAATATCTACTCATTTGCAGCCACAATATCTTCTCTAGATGCACTCCAGCAATTGGAGAAAATTCGGTTGTCAGTTAATAATAATAATAGTAATAATATTCATTCAACTCTGGGAATGCAGGATAGAGTAGAAACGAAGTTATCATATTTCATTTGGATATGGATTTTTATTTTCTTCTCTGTTATTTTCTATGGATAACCAGACAAGAAAGATACTGGTATTTAATTTTTTATAACTATATAGTACTAGTATTAAACAGTAGCAGGAAAAATTAATCTCCCTAAAGATTACCTGTTATTCTCATTGCACCAACAGAATATATACACACACCATATGATGCAATCACATATTGCGGAAATTCTTATGTCACTGGACAGTTTTCCCATCATCACTGTTCCTGCTTCTATCGTATCAAGAATTCAATTGCTTATTTGTTATGCAATTCTTCGTTAGTGTTGTAATTGGGGCTTACAGAGACTTGGTAACTTGTGATCAACAGGTTCGCTTACAACCAAATCCATATCAATACATGGGAAGCCCGCTTATCGCATCTCATCTGGGCAGCACAGATTCTCAGAAACAGCAGCAGCAGCAAAGAAACTGGACAGGGCAGATGGCGGCTCAATACAGACAGATGGGACTTCCACAGTCCCACATCCCAAACTGGCAAAACGCAAGACAAGACCCTACTACTTCATCGCCTCAATATGGAAAATCTGGTTCCCAGCTGTTGCATTCTTCATTAGAGGCACTTGGTCCCAAGTACGCTCCTCCGTACTTCCAACAAAATCAGCAGCAACAGCAACAGCATATTGCTATGGGCTCGTCGTCACCAGCTCATGGACCTAAAAGGCAGTATTATCTTCCTCCCGGAGTACGCCCTTATTCTGATTCTCCCCTGCCATTGCAGTTACTCTGTAACGAGCAAATTTAGGTCATCAAGTGAAAGCGGAAAATAAAGTTTCTACTTTGTAGTGGCCGCTTTCTTAGGAATATATAGAAGCAATTGATGCATAGATTAGTGCGTCGGAGACCACCAGAGTTACAATGTCTCAATTATGTAATCTAACCTGGGCTATGTGTAGTTTCTCCAACTTTCTTGTTCAACAGAGGGACGGTATTGCTGGAACTTGTTTCCAGATGTTTAGCATAATGATATTGATACCCGAAAATAGGTTCAATAGCAATCAAAATTTTCAATATAACCAGTTCATGTTCTAGCTGCATCATTCATAACTGTGTATTTGGAAAGAATTAACAAACATAAAAACAGGGATGATTAAATGAAATTACAAGTTACAACATGAATTGGCTATGATGCATCTGTTCCGGATCACAGTCAGTCCTGATGGTAGAGAATGATCTGGTTAATTAGTTGAATCTCCTCCTTGACATGCTTATCTTCAACAACCCTTTTGGAAATCACCACGAACCTGTCTTGGCAGAGTCGTGCACCTCAAAACCAACCGTGCAGGGAGCTACCCAATTTTTTGGTGTGAACCAGGTCGTATCCTTCCATTCGAACCCTGGACCTCAATCCTAAGGGACTTAACAATCAACCAGTTGTGTCAAACTTTGTTGGTGGAGCGACAATATTTTACTTCATTAAACGGTGAAATTAACAAAAGGCCATGTTTGGATGAGCGGTCTCTCTCCTCTCCTTAACCACTCGTTCCAATAAGCTGATATAATTTTATTTGATTTAAGCTCGTCCAAACACACCAAAAATAAAAAATGTGAGACAAATAACGATTTTCAACGATCAACGAGAAACTTGTGAAACGGTTAAGGATGTGAATATAGTTAACACTCTAATCCCAAAAAGGAAGAAGAATCTTGGGTTAATTAAAGCTTGTTTTGGGGACTTTGAATGTCATGAGGGGCATATACAACTAGATGCTGCCATATTTGATTTCAACACATAATACTATCACCAAAGTTGGAATATTTCAAGAGTAACAATATTAATTTAGTTGACTGGCTAGAATGTTTGATCTAATGTGCTCAATTAAAATAGAATTCTACTGAAAATACTAAATAAAGAAAGCCAGTGCTATATCAACCCTATAAAAAGCTCGTCTTTGGAGTAGTTGCATACATGACAAATTATTTTTTGAGCATTGGCCTCCAAAAACTCCACCTAAGAAAAAAATTTAAAATTCCAAATCTCTCTCTCTGGGCTTTCTGTATATATACCCCCTCTGACATCCACAGAGGAACAACCACCTTAAACATATTCCTCTGTTCTCTTCTCTCTCCCACCTAAAAGAACATGTCTACTCTCGGCAACAACGATTTGCACAGGATTTTCGATAAGATGGACAAAGACGGTGATGGCTTTGTGAGCACAAAGGAGGTGCAATGGCTTCTCGAGAAAGTTGGTGTCCGCGCCAGCACCGAGGAGATTTTGCCAATAGTGGGCAAGTCAAACCTTGATCGCCAAGATTTTGAGTTGTTTTACAAGACCATCATCGAGAAAAAGGAATGTACGGAAGAGAAAGTTGACGGCGATGAGGAGGGTTTGGAGGACGATGTTGGGAAGGCTTTCAGGGTTTATGATTTGAATGGCGACGGATTCATCACGTGCGATGAGCTCCAAAGTGTTTTGTCAGAGTTAGGGTTGTGGACCAAGGACTGCGGAAAGGATTGCAAGATGATGATCAACAAGTTCGATTCGAATTTAGATGAGATGCTGGATTTCGAAGAGTTCAAGAAGATGATGTTTTCTAACAATTCTTGAACATAGTTGGTGAGATCTATAGTGTGATGTGAATTAGTTTGGTTGTATTGAATTTTGTTATTCCGAGTGTTACCAAGTATATGATTCTCGTTTTCTTCAAATGCTGGTGTTTTTTTTCCCTCGCGTTCTGCTATGATTGCTAGTTTGACATTTTAGCAGTGGACTTCTGACTTCTCAAACGAAAATGATGGTCTAGCTAGCACTAATAGAAGACTTTCATGAAGAGGCCACAAAATTTTCATTGAATTCCTCAAACCATTTAGTTCCAAATCTGGCTTTGACCTGTCGAACACAAGTTAAAAACATGAATCTCTCATTGACCGGTGTATCAAATTTTAACTGTTCCTCGTCACAATATTGGAACCGGAAATTATAGAAAGGCATGGGAAAGGCAATTGCAAATCACTAGAAGAAATGTGACAAGAGAAATAGATGGTTCGACATATTTCCATTTCAAGTATTACAATGCATGAAGGAAGAAAAGATATTATGGATGTCAGAAAGTAGTTTTCAGAATAGTGACTAGCAATTTGAACCATAACTTTGCGATGACTATAGTTCGAAGATAACATTATTATTATTATTATTATTATTATTATTATTATTATTATTATTATTATTATTATTATTATTATTATTATTATTATTGACGTGGCCACTATGCTTCGGGGTTAACCGTGCTGACAAACTTGCATATGAAAAGGCTCCTAGACAACTCCTTGAATTTCCCCAACTTTCGTGCTAAAGACCTCCAGATATACGCCCAACTTAGGTTTCTATATGGATTCACATCATAATAACTTGGCTTCTCAAGGCTCTAGTTTGAAGCCTTGAAGGTAGCACTGTACTTCTTACACAACAGCTAGATGGTTTAAGACCAAAGACCAGATGAACCGAGGCTCGAATATGTAAAGTTAATTACATCATGTCACTATGACACATATCCAGATTACCAGGTCAAGATGGACCTGGGCTCTTGGAGTGCCGAATAGTTGAAGCTTATTTCTTTATTCTTTCTCAAGCAGCACGACGTTATTCAAGTCGTGACATAGAGAATTTCTTATGCAAACAAGTGGTGATACTTTAACAAGTCGTCTTCATTAAAGAAGTTAACAAACTGATATAGATTACAAAATACAAATTTAGAAGATATCATGAAATAGAACTTGTCAAAAACAATAAAGAAATGGAAAGCTGAATTGTTCTAAATCGGTGCTCTCGGATTCATAACAATGGTACAAGCCTGACATGTAGGGCAAAGCGACCGGAGAAGAAGTCAGTTCTGTGAAACACATCTCAGTCCAGCTTTTCCAGCTCCCCCATTCTCTCTATAATAGCCTGCAGGAGATAAACATGGCCAGGAAGTTCAAAATTCATCGCACGGGGAGAGAGAGAGAGAGAGAGAGAGAGAGAGAGAGAGAGAGAGATCTGGCAATTGATATGAAAACGAGCAGCTCGATGTACTAATAAAATTATGCTTAGGATTTTAAACTTACCCTCTTGCTAGTTTCTTGGAGTTCGCCAGCAAGAATGAACTCATCCAATATCAGATAGACCTATATCTCAGAGCGACAAGCAATCAGTTTTATAAGCAATAGAGAAAGCAGCCCGATGATGGGTAATCATGTGTACAAAGATGAATTTCATTTGCGCCAAAACTCAAAGCTGAAATATAAACTTGATGTCGAACAAATAGAATAATCTTAGACTAGGCACTGGAACTGTGGTACATTTACATCCAGCAAGGTGTATTTTAGAGGTATGAACATTTTCTTCGTATTTTGTAGTATTTATTTATTACTCTAAAGGGTTCTCAGCTAACAAAGAAACAAACAAACAAACGTAAACAAGAGGACCAAGTTGGACTTTGAACAAATGGAGAAAAGTGTCATGGAAGCATCTTCATGTTGGTTTGAAATCTATATGGTCTGACCGGCGGTCAATACTATGAGCTCAATGGTATAAGACGGACCGACCCATTCAGAAGTCTGCTGTGGTAACCAGCAAAAGCACAACCAGAAAAGATGGTCACTGTATAACCTACAGAACCATGTCTTGAATACACACAAGCTTTTCTCATCTTAGAGTCGGGAGCAATAAATGGCCGAAAATAACTGGGTTAAAGGAAAAAACGAAACACGGCTTGTTGAGTTTTAAAGGTTAATCTAATTAGTTCCTGCATCGGACCATGTTTGCACAAAATGTTGAATCAACATTAGTTTTAATAATATTAGTTATGTCTTCATCTACTAAACTCGTTTCTCTTGTACCCCAAAATACAAAACACTGGCAGCCACAGTTGCCCCAACCTCATAATTTGATCTGATTCATTCATGGAACAGATTGAATCCTATGTGAATCTCACCATGCTTAAAATTTATTTGAATCTTACAAGACAACATCAATTCAAACCCGCTTCATATGACTTGAATCATCATCAATCAACTAGTTGAGTCCTGTGGAGTAATGATCAATCTATGCTCCACAAACTATGTTTACTTTTCTAGTTTTTGTCAATATTCCTCCCAAAAATAATTATTTGAAAGGACATGGAGTGTTCCAAAAATCGAGGTGTTCTGTTTACTGTAATATATTAAGTAATCGATAATGCTAAATGCTCAAGACAGCATTACTACTTTCTTTTATGAATAGGAGTTCTCGATTATTTCATATGCGGGACATCTTCTGCCCAAGCTATATTTTTGGTGGTATGCATTCTTCAATATATTCTGAAACCTATGGGGCATCTTTCTTTAGTTTACAATACTCGACTCTATTACAATCCCGTAGAATAGATATTTCACCATCGAATCTCACTTCCACAATTATGTTAACCACATTTAATTGACGACCTGAAGTCCTGCTCAGTTCCCAAGGGAATTAGTGAGTTGAGTGTGATTGGAGCAAGAGATAAAGCCAGCAAATTTCAAAAGCTAATGGTTGATTACCGCCATTAGATGCTACGAGGAGCATTAGACAAATGGGTTTCCGTGTTGAATTATTGTGAACAAACTGCTGATCCATACAGTTTAATCTCACCAACATGGTTTGGGCGTTCGGCACAGCGGCAGATGACTTGGGACTTAAAGCATGAGAACCTAGGACTGAACCCAGCCATGTGTTTGTGGCAAAAGCCAAAAGGCTTTGTTGGGTGAGGCAACAACCAATCTGGAGGATTAGTCCCTGCCTCTTGACTGAGGGTCACCATCGACTGAAAACCAGAAAAATTCACTCACTTCTTTGCAGAACTGGAGCGAGCTAAATGCTGGTCTAGGTCGACTTTAATCAAATCAAATGAATGGTTATGGTCCTTATGGATATACAGTAGAGGTTTGTGAGGTGCAGGTTCGTAAAATTAAGGGAAAAGAGAAGAGAAGAGAACAATAGGTAACTACTCGATTGATCATCCAGCTCATCAATTTACGAAATGTTTCACTCCAACTCCGAGCACAAATTACAGTTCTATATGTATTAATTAGCTATTTATAGCCTTCTTACTCACGTTGTATACCCTACCATCTCGTGGTCATGACCTTGTGTCTGTATGTACGCAATATGTAGAAGAAAAATAACTTTCGCCATTTAACTACCTTGCAGTCAGCTGACAACGCGATACATGCAGTACGAAAATTGACATTTAACTCCACGTACTATCGAAAATGCTGTCAGTGCGCCCCGAAATTCGAGGACTGTTAATGCTGTCTTCAGCATTTTCGCCAATATTTTGGATGGACCTCAGTGTCAGCCATTAAAAAGTGGAGCGCGTTGTCAGCACTTCTGATAGTGCTTAGAGCTGAATGTCAATTTTGATTCATAACTTGCAGTGTCAGCCGACCCAACCTGCAAGATAGCTAAATTTCAAAGAAAATAAGAGGGAAACAAACTTCAAATCTTATCTCACATCTAGGCTCTGTTTGGTTCGCAGTAAAATCTTGTACAAGGGAAAATATTCTACGCGTAAAATGTTGTGTGAAAAAGTTTTCTCTGCAATTATTTTCTCGTGTTTGGTTGACACTTGCCAAAACAGTGGGTCGTGACGGCAGTGGCAGTGATGGGTGGCGGAGAAGGTGGATGGCGGTGACGGGTCGTGGTGGAGGTAGGTGGTAGTGGTGGGTATTGGTGGTGGAGGTGTTAGTATGAGTTGTTGTTGTGCTTCTTCACTCTCCGGAAAATGTCGTACGGATTTGAAATATGTAAATCGTTTTACATCATTTGAGGGAAAACATTTTACAGGAAATAATTTACCTCCAACCAAACAGCACCAAAACATCAAAACAAGGGAAAACATTTTACAGGAAAATGTTTTACCACCAACCAAATGGAGCCCAAATGGATGGTTATGGATATACAGTAGAGGTTTGTGAGGTGCAGGATCGCAAAATTAAGGAAAAAGAGAAGAGAAGAGAACAATAGGTAACTGAACTTTGTCGATCATCCAGCTCATCAAGTTTATGAAATGTTTCACTCCAACTCTGAACACAAATTACATTTTTAAATGTACTAATTTGCTATTTATAGGCTTCTTACTCACGTTGTTCACCCTACCATCTCGTAGTCACGACTGTGTGTCTGTATGTACGCAATATGTAGAAGAAAAATAACTTTCAAAATTTAACTACCTTGCAGTTTCGGTCGGCTGACACTGCGATACATGCAGTATGAAGATTGACAATTAACTCCAAGTACTATCGAAAATGCTGACAGTGGGCCCCGAAATTCCACAACTGTTAATGTCATATTCAGCATTTTCACCAATATTTTGGACCTCAGAGTCAGCCATTAAAAAGTGGAGGGCGTTGTCAGCACTTTCGATAGTGCATGGAGTTGAATGTCAATTTTCATTCATATATTGCAGTGTCAGCCAACCCAACCTGCAAGGTAGTTAAATGTCGAAGAAAATAGGAGGACAACAAACTTTGAATCTTATCTCACATATCTCTTTCAACTATTTACTCCCTCATATCTCTTTCAACTTCATAAGTTGCGGGGTGTATTAAGCTAGAAAAGATTTGGGAGGCACTAGTAAGTAGGAACTAAAGCTCTAATTGGCTGGAAAAGATGGCGGCTCTTACTCAGAAGTCAGAACTAATCACGAAGCAATGGAACTAACACCCTGTATTCTGCTCCTTTATGGTCTTCCCCAAGCAATTTCTAGAAGGACCAATATGCCACAAATGCAAGCTAGGGGAGTACAATTAGGCCGTGCGGAAACCATAAATGACCAGATCTAAAACACACGCACGCAACAACAACGCTACCTCTTCAGCAAGTTCGCGAGGGCCACATGTTTTACAGTACATTCCAACATATATAATATGACAAGCAGAAATTAGAAAGGAAGAGTGGTAAAATCCGCGCCAGGAAAGAATATATCAAAAATTGCACAATATAGTAAGAAGTCAAATGTAAGTATCAAAACAGTAGAGCAGGATGCTGGAATTTCCACTCATAGAAGATAAGAAGCAGCTACTTTGAGAAATTGTGCAGCCAAAGCTTAGAGCTTCATCCTAGTCACTTTTGCAAATTATTCCTTAAAGAAGATTGCAAAACAAAATCAGGGAAGTTTCATAACTAAGGAAAGAAGGGCTTTCTGTTATAAGCATTACCCATCAGGAAAGATCTTGGTGCTACTATATTTTACCATATCTCATAGAGCATTTGGTATCAATGTATCATAATCGACTTTAGATATCTCTACGTAAAACACAGAGTGCACAGTAACAAAAGTAAGGCATCTCAAGCAAAAAAGATGAAGGCACAAACAAGAGCAAACCTTGTGAAAATTGAAAACCAGATCCAGCTCGCAAACATTGCTGAAGAAGTGATCTAATATCTCCACAAATAAGTGGATGGATTCCAGATATGCCAGCTCATTATCTGTTATGTCCACACATAGAGAGAAAAACAATCCAGCGTATCTGCGGTAGATAACCTTGTGCGTGCGAAACTGCAGGGAAATTATAAAGTAAAGAGTTATACTCATTAATCTCAACATTATCAAGCGTTAGAATTCTATCAAGACAAAAATATGGAAAAACTACAAATTACCCCTGAGGACGTGGTGTGGAATACACCCACTCGAACTTCAATACAAGAAATACTCAAGTGCCAAGTTAAAGTTCCATATGGAGGGAAAACATTTGACTCGAACTCAAAAGAAGTTTGAGTTCTATGACAACAACAACAACAAAAAAAAAAAAAAAAAAAAAACTGATTTATGTAATTTTTTTTAATCATGTTTCGGAATAAATTTTCAGAGATGGATCCCAATGTCATGTTGAACTCATGAAAAGAAAACTCCAGTAGTACACACAGCTAGGTGAAAATAGTGAAGATCCTTCGGATAGCAGAATTCACCGTTAGTGGATGCTAATAGTGTATAATGTTTCAGAACACCAAGATCCATTTGGCATTCCCTAGAAACTAGAGTATTACCACTCTGTTTCAGCTCTTTGTTCCCATCCTGACTTTTGGACTCGTATCTGGGTCAATTTTACAGGGTGATTTGGGTAGCAAAATGATGCGATTTTTTATATTTTTTTCACCGTGTTATGGAAAAACCTTTTACTCTACAACACCATGACAATATTATCAAAAAATTGCATTGTTTTGCTATCCAAATTACCGGGTCAAAGTGACACAGTGAATAGTGATAAAAGTCAGGATGGGAACAAAGAGCAGAGACGGGGTGGTAATGGGACTGTGGTAACACAGGTTCCACCTAAACCAGGTTTGAATTCACGTTCATTCATTCTTTTTTTTCTAATTAAACATAGTACTACCTCTGTTTCTTCTATTTCAGCCTACTTCACTTTTTGTCACTATTCACTGAGTCACTTTGACCTAGTGATTCGATCATCAAAATAATACAGGAATTTTGTAATCTTTGCACGGTCACGTAGAGTTAACTTTCCTCTAAAGTACTATAAAAAATATGTCAAAAAATTATGTCGTTTTGCTATCTAAATTACCGAGTCAAAGTGACTCAGTTACGGGTTAAAAAGTCAAAGTAGGACAAACAGACCAACTAAATCTTTTCCAAATTATCAACTAAATTGAACAAGATTTGAAAAGAAAATGAAATAGTTATTATTTGCGCATAAAATCAGACCTAGATTGATAAGCCAATTAAGCTCAAAACACCTACCTCAACAAAATTGGTGAACTTGGGATCTCTGTTGACAACCAACCGATGCACCTGAAAAAAAAAAAAAAAAAAAAAAAGAGAGAGAGAGAGAGAGAGAGCGACACTGATCAAAACCCTAGAACGAGTTCAACCCAGAAATAAGATGATTTTAATTATACTTTACCTCGTACTCGACCTTGTGCTTCTCGGATTCCTCGAAGGGGACATAGTATTTGGCGAGACGGGTCTTTCCTTGCCTGTTCTGAAGTAGTATGAATCGTATCTTCAATTCACACATCAACCAAAAAAGAAGAGCAACAATCAGAAAACGTTTACACAATAGTTCAACGAAGGGGGTGTGAATTGGATCGAAAGTGACTACCATGTTGCGATAGAGGAAAGTAAAATTAGGAACGATCGATTTGGTTTAGCAGAGTGTTGTTCGTTGTCGGGTTGAGATTCATCAGGAGAACCAAAGATTGACTTTGTTCTTCTGGAAAACAAAGAAAAGGGTAAAAGACATTTTCCACCCTCACACTATCGATTAAATACATTTTGTCCCCTGATCTATCGATAAATACTTTTTGCACCCCTGTCAGAGTTAAAAACTAACACCACAGTAACGAAGGGGGGAAAAGATAAAATTACCCCTAAATTTTGACAAAATTACCCCGCTATAAAAGTAAATTTTCCTCCTTCTCTCCACATTCTTAACCCTAGCAGCCTTCTCTCTCTTTCTCTGCCATGGGACACTCTCACCAAAGACCTGCGACACCATTTCCTCTTCACCCACATCGACCTCCACCTCTGTTGTCTCCTCCTCCCCACCGCACCATCACCACAAAGACTGAAACGATCCAACCGCAAGTGTACAGTTTTCGGTGCAGTAATAATGCTGGAAATCCGGGTTGTCGAACCCAAGAGTTCTTTACTAATTAGCTACTAATTCTAAACCTTATGTGGGCTGGCAATTTGATTTTGTTTTTCTAACCCTACGAAAGTAAAAGAACCGTTCTCTCAATCAAATAGGTGAAAGATTTCACGATTAACGAAGAAAGATTTATAAGAGTACTTAATGAGTGGACAAGTTCAGGATATCTCTACGGGTTCACAAAGGATTTTTACACCGCTTCGGATTTATGTTTTAGCAACCCTAATGCAATTTACTTAGTCACACGAGCACAAATACGTTGAAGATTCCTCAACCAACGCTTTCATTCAAACTCTTGTACATGATTCCTCTAGCCTATTCAAGTTTAAATACACATTACGTTCTTGTTGTCTACTCTTAGTTCTTAGCCAACTAGCAAGAATCCTCAACCCTAGATAAATAGTGCACGATCAAGTTCCAGTTACGAATATTGATTCCTCTAATGCTCATAACCCAGTTCAATCATATTGCTACGTCTAACAATACGAAAGAAGAACGAAGATGATAAACCGCACATGGCTAAACAAAACGCATACAATTAATCTTAGAAGCATGAAGCTAAATCCATAAATCACCAACACGGTGTTCAAACCCTAGTTCCCTACGAGATATTCCGAATAGAGGGTTTAGCTACGATTACACATGATCAAAGTACAAAGTTTCAGTGATCATAAACAAAAACTAGAGAAGAGAATAGAATAGAACATTAAACGAAGAATCCAACGCTCCCAAGCACGCTCCAAAAGATCCAACGTAGGTAGAATGATCCATAGACACATACTACTAGGTCTAAAACAAGTCCCCCAAGCTTACATCTTTCAAAATATTATAAAACAACCCCAAAAATCTGAGTTTCCCGTTTTGTTCGCACGAACACTCTGTTCCCACGAGAAACTTTTCTTGTTCCTACTTATTTTCAGAGAGTTTTCAACTTTTATGTTCGCACGAACACAGTAAGTGTTCGCACGAACACCCCTGGAGATGAGTTCAGATTTTCAACCTCTTCGACGGACCATAATTTTCTCGTCCGATCTCCGTTTGAGCTCCGTGACCTATCGTTGGAAATCTCTTTGAGTCTATTTTCATTTACCACTGGTCTCACTCCAAACTTCATAGTAAATCTCAAGATACACTCGATATAGTGAAGATTGGTCACTTTTGCTCCTCCCACTTTGCTACTCTTGCTTCCTCTTAACTTCCGAAGCTCGTTTCTTCTCTCCACTTGCTCTCCTCTTTCAATGTTCCTGTAAATCACAACACGAACACTACCACGAAGATTAAATGTGACAAAATCATGCAATAATATGTAAAACTATTCAAGAAACGCCCGGATTGTACGTTTAAGCTCAAAAACATCCAAAATCTCATTTTCTCCCCCAATTAAGCCTGAATCTCATCACTTTGCACCGAAACGAACACAAATAGCAATGTTTCCCATACGAAAGGTGACTCCAACTAAGGAGTTATCAAATACCCCCACACTTTCCATTTGCGCGTCCCGAGCAAAGTCTCATCTACTGCATATAACTATCTATTAGCCAACATGACTCAAACGACTCTAACATGATTCACGACACTACAATGTAGCAAGATGATGCAAACGTAAATCTAGACTCGATCTTAAAATATAAAACAAAAATTACATACTTTTTGTGAGATCAGGAAATTTCAATACACATAGACCAGTGCTAATGGATGATGAAAAGTTAGGCAAGATGTGTGAATTGCAACTAAACTCGACCACAAGTAACTCCCCATAGTTAGTATAGAAAGATTAACTTTACTATAAAGAACAACCTACCTCTTCATATGTGCCTGATAAAAATAAGAGGCTAAGCAAGGCTAAGTCACGTTTATAGTCCGAGCTCCTATTTCGCTAATGGTCAAATATGATGAGGCTTAAGGACAAAAAGGATATAACTTGTATGAAGCGAAAAATTCTAAAGCGCCACATAAGCTCACCCAAACGCCATATCTCACACACCCTCACCTTGATGATAGGAATCCACAACCCGAATCTCACCGACTCCGGCCCTCAATCCCCTCAAACCCCGATAACATGTCAATCCCGTGGCCATTAAAACAAATAATGTGCGAAACTCAATCAATCTTCAATCTGGAACTAGGAACTTTCACCACTCGATTTCCAATAAGCACATCTGTATTTCTTTATTCCTCTCCTGTTTTTCTTTCTTTTTTTATTATTATTTTTTTCTTTTTTTTTCTCTCAATAAAACAACGATAACACAAATAAAAATGTACGAGTGGTCCTCCTGCAAGAATCAAGCAGTAGTGATAAGGTCAGGGGAAGGAAATAAAAAAAAAAAAAAAAAATCCATGAATAAGTATCACAATAATAATTCATCTTCCCCTAACTCCATGAAGCGCGCGATGCCACAAAACGTCAAAGTCAAAGCGTGTATGGGGGTGGAGTCGTCAAAGCACAATCTCTATGTCCCCAGTCAAATGTTGACACCCTCACACTAGAATGCTGTCACATCCCCCCTCTCAAGTAGCCAAATAAGATATGTCACGTGCATAAATCGAACCTCCTACACCAAGATGATATAAATCTGATACCTAGCACATGACACCAAATAAGTACAACCAACCTCACTTTTTGTGCGGATTAGATGTCACACACTCATGCTCTCCACTATTGTGTCCACGATGTAACGACATCGTACACCGCCACACCTTAGTGTACAAGCCAACTCACTCACCCTTGCATCCACTCAAAGATATCATATAAAGCACATGCGATCTGCAGAACTCACAAAAATATGTAATGAAGTACTCCCTCAACGGGCCCCCTCTATTATTGATCCCTCATGACGCTCTAGAAAGGTAATTCTAACGATATATGATGAATGCCAAGAATCGTCTTCCTAGGTTAAAGAGGCTAACAATGAATCCAATGATCAATTAGGGTTTACTAGTGGTCCTACAAGATAAGATATAAAAGCAGTGAGTGCTCTAATACGCATCCTCGCACAACTGTTCTGTGTGCCACTACGAGGCGGGCTGACAACTACCTAAGACGGACAATATGAAAGTACGGCCTGTTTAACAAACACCAAGCTCAACTCTTGTAGAGAAAAACAACACACACTTTAACTTTTAAATTTTATTTAGATAAAAAAAATAGATATGCATTCACGTAATGAGATTCTCTCTATACTTAGTAGGGGGAACTCAAATTGTACATTCTCGGTCAAAATTCACACCCTATGCCTAAATTTTTCACATCTCACTAAATCAACCAAGTCTAAGGTTTTCTCGATTCATTTTCTCAAATTTTCAATTTTCTCATATTTTGTATTTTTTTCATAAAGTCCTAAGTCCTAACTCTATATGCAAGGCTTAGACACGGAAAAATTTGACACTACACAACTAAACTCTTTGGTGGATATACTCAATTATGTAAAAGTGCAAACAAAATATAAATATATCCTACACAATGCGACAATATAAATAAAAACTCAACATAAACCACTGACTCTAACACAATACAATCTAAACACATCCTACATGTAACTGGCTATGCAAAATAGTTTCCAGCAAACAGATAAACCACTCCTACACTGAATGCTTCGTTGTCCTCAACGAATTTAGATATCATATAGAAGATTCAACAATCAATGCGTGGGCTAGTAGATGAGATGGATCATGACATACAAAATTAACACAAATTCAGCTAGAGGGAAGAAATACTCACAACCACCTCAAGGGTGAGGAAGAAATCGTGCACCAATAGTCCCAAGCACTAGTGTGGCGTCACAGTGCTCCCGATGGTCAGTGTGTACTCGCACACCGGGGTAGACTGCTTTCCTCTTCTGAAATCTGTGTCTAGAGAATCCCCAACTCGCGTGCACGAGTCCCAGCAAAGGTCATGTGTGTCATGGCACACCGGAGTAGACTCTCCCATAACCTGCTCAAGTATGTCACTAAGAAACATCATAACTCCCTCTCTCTCTCATCTCTCCAAATAACATAAATAAGAAAAAATAAAATTGTATTAAAACACACTCCCTAAGTTAAAATATAAAATACTTTGGGTTGCCTCCCAACAAGCGCCTTGTAATTTAAGGTCGACGACCCGACCCAGTTATCTCAAAAGATGTTAAGGAGGTCTATCACGACGTGCCTCCTCCTTCAATTTCTTGATCTTGATCTTTTGCACCACATCATGTGCACTCACCACATTTGGCTTCTTTTCTAATTCGGGTGGATTGGACTGCAAAACTGTAGGCAATCCAAGAGAAGGATCCACACGCTCTTCCCTGAACTTGATCATAGCAAACTTGTTCTTCCCCTTGCCCGGCACAAATGCCTTGAACACAAGTGATGAATCTACATCTTTAATAGTAAGCTCTTCAGTCTCTAGATCCACATTAGTCGCATTGTCTTCAACAACGGTCTTCCAAAGATGAGTGGAACATCGCGATCCTCCTTGATATCCACTATCACAAAGTCAGCTGGAAAGACAAATGCACCCACTTTGACAAGCAAAATCTCAATCATCCCATTTGTTGTAACAATAGAATTGTCTGCCAGTTGCAGACCCATCTTCATCGCGGTTGGTGCATCAATGCCCAATCTCTGAAATAGAGATAATGGCATGAGATTAATAGTCGTACCTAAATCACGGAGCCCATGTGTGTGGTATCCACCCACAAGAGTGCAGCGTAAGATGACACTGCCCGGATCTCTCATCTTGGGAATGTCCTTCTGAATTACAGTACTACGTGTCTCTGTCAGCTTCACTGTAGTATAAGGGTCTATGCTCTTCTTGCCCCATAGAATCTCATTCAAGAACTTCTTGTACATGGGCATCTGAGCAAGTTCTTCCACAAGAGGAATGTTGATATGCAATTTCTTGAATATATCCATAAATCTCCCAAACTGTTCCTCATCATTCCTTTTTATTGCTTCCAGATGTGGTATCTATGGCTCATACTTAGCCGGGTGTAGAATGTTCTTGGGCACTTTTCTCTTTTCTACCATGTCTTTTGATTGGGGACTCATGGCCTTGGGCAACTCTTCACCCAACTCTTTCTCTTTAGCCTTCGTAGCTTCAGCTCTCGCATGGCTAGGGTATGGAGGATCCTAAGTAGTCACACCACTACGAGTAGTAATAGCCTGGAGCTGCTCAGTAGGGACCATGGTATTGGAAGGAAGCATACATGGTGGAAATTTAGTGTTCTGATTGGCAATTTTCCCAATCTGCGTCTCATGACTCTTCAGTGTGGCTTCCATTGAGACAATTTTGCTCTCCATTCTATCTTGATTAGCCAGCAGCTTTCTCAATAAAACTTTCGTCTCTTGGTCCTCTTGTTGCGGAGCCTGCTGCTGAGCCTGATATGGCAGATTTGGTTGATGACCCGGTGCATATAACCCACTGTTTGGATTGGCATAGCTGAAGTTGGGGTGATTGCGGTTATTAGGATGATAAGTGTTAGGCCACTGTTGTTGTCGTGGTGGACCCATGTAGTTCACATCTTCAATTACAGCGCCATATCCCTGACTCTCATCTGCTAGTAGCTCACCCATCGATTTTACCCGTGATAGAGGCTGCATGCCATTAAATGCTGAGGTCGTGGATTCAAGCTTCTGCTCCATATACTCAATTTTGTTGACCAAAGCAGCATCTGCAGATTTCGAATACCTACGAGTCTCAGACCTTGTAGTCTCTCTCTTGGCCACGTTGTTCAACAGATATTGGGCTCGCTGTGCCCCAAGCCCCATGAAGTTACCCTCAGCTAGCATATCCAACTGGTCAGCTGTCTTCTTGTCTAATACACTGTAGAAATAATGGAGGAGCTTGTGCCATGGCTCCCCATGATTCGGGCATCTACGAAGAATTTGGCTGAACCTTCTTCATGTGTCTCCCAATGAGCTGTTCTCTTCCTGGGTGAACTCTGTAATCTCGGCCATTTGCTGCCCAACCTTGGACGGTGACAAATACCTCCTCAGAAATTCATGGCAGCAATCTGCCCATGTCACAATACTCCCAGCTGGAAGCTCCATAAGCCAATTCTTGACTTTTCCAGATAAATAGAAAGGAAAAGTAATAGCTCGACTGTTTCATCAGGATCCCTCTGGTCGTGCAAAGTATAAGTAATCTGCTAAAAAATAAGAAGAATGTGGTTGGGATCATCTCTTGGAGCTCCACTGAATGAGCACTCATCACGAATCATGTTGATCATGTGCTGGCGCAGCTCATATTTTTGGGCATTGATGTGTGGTCTAACAATGGTGGGTTGATAGCAGGCTGGAGTAGTTCGAAAATAATCTACCATAGGGCGATCTTCATTCTCAACATTCTCTACTCAAGCTGCCAGATTCTGCCCATTATTTCTATTGCCCCCATTGTTGCCACCATTCGCTCCTCCATTGTTTCCCTCTTGTACCCCCACACCGGGAAGTGGTTGTGGAATTTGGGGGGTCAAGCGATCCATTGCGGCCTGCATCTCAGCCATCTGAGCTCTGAGCTGCTCAGTCTCTCGTGCCCGATTAGCTGCATCTTCCACATATGCAAGTCTAGCTGCCTCCGCATCTTGCATACCCTTGCGGATCCGTTCAAACTCAGCTTTAGTTTGATCATTCATTTGAACTGAGTTTGTTCTCCTCGAGTCTCTACGTCCTGTGGGCAATCAAGATTTTGGGTCCTGAAGTACTGGGTACAAAGTTCTGTCTCGAGAACGGGTCATGCACCGTGACAATCAACCTGAAATCACAGATAGCACAAAGAAAGTAGGTGAGCGACGAATATTAACAGAAAAGTAAAATCCCTAAGGTTAAAAATAATAACTAATTAATCCGAAGTCCCCGGCAACAGCGCCAAAAACTTGGCACGATCCAACCGCAACTGTACAATTGTCAATGCAGTAATAATTCAAGAAATCCGGGTTGTCGGCTTCCTTACTAATTAGCTACTAATTCGAAACCTTATGTGGGCTTGCAATTTGATTTTTTTTCAAGCCCTACAAAAAAAACAATTCTCTCAATTAATCAGGTGAAAGGTTTCACGATTAACGAAGAAAGATTTATAACAGTACTTAATGAGTGGACAAGTCCAGGATATCTCCACGGGTTCACCAAGGATTTTTACACCGCTTCAGATTTACTTTTTAGCAACATTAATGCAATTTACTTAGCCAAACGAGCACAAATACGTTGAAGATTCCTCAACCAACGCTTGCATTCAAACTCTTGTACCTGATTCCTCTAGCCTACTCAAGCTTAAATACACATTACGTTCTTGCTGTCTACTCTTAGTTCTTAGCCAACTAGCATGATTCCTCAACCCTAGATAAAACTAGTGCACGATTCAAGTTCCAGTTGCGAATTTTGATTCCTCTAATGCTCATAACCCAATTTAATCATATTGTTACGTCTAACAATACAAAAGAAGAATGAAGATCATAAACCGCTAAACAAAACACATACAATTACGCTTAGAAGCATGAAGCTAAATCCATAAATCACCAACACGGTGTTCAAACCATAGTTCCCTACGAGATATCCCGAATAGAGGGTTTAGCTACGATTAGACATGATCAAAGTACAAAGTTTCAGTGATCATAAACAAAAACTAGAGAAGAGAAGAGAATAGAAAATCAAACGAAAAATCCAACGCTCCCAAGCACGCTCCAAAATATCCAACGTATGTAGAGTGATCCATAGGTACGGACTACTAGGTCTAAAACAAGTCCCCCAAGATTACATCTTCCAAAATATTACAAAACAGCCCCAAAATCTGAGTTTCCCGTTCTGTTTGCACGAACAGAAAAGTGTTCGCACGAACACTCTGTTCCCACGAGCAACTTTTCTTGTTCCTACTTATTTTCAGAGAGTTTTCAACGTTTCTGTTCGCACGAACACAGTAAGTGTTGGCACGAACACCCCTGGAGATGAGTTCAGATTTTCAGCCTCTTCGATGGACCATAACTTTCTTGCCCGATATCCGTTTGAGCTTTGTGACCTATCGTTTGAAATATCTTTGAGTCTACTTTCATTTGCCACTGGTATCACTCCAAAATTCATTGTAAAACTCAAGATACACTCCAAATAGTGAGGATTGATCACTTTTGCTCCTCCCACTTTGCTCCTCTTGCTTCCTCTTGACTTCCGAAGCTCGTTTCTTCTCTCCACCTGCTCTCCTCTTTCAATGTTCAAGTAAATCACAACATGAACACTACCGCGAAGATCAAATGTGACAAAATCATGCAAATCATACGTAAAACTATTCAAGAAACGCCATGATTGTACGTTTAAGCTCAAAAACATCCAAAATCTCATTTTCTCCCCCAATTAAGCATGAATCTCATCACTTTGCATCGAAAAAGCACACAAATAGCAATGTTTCACATAAGAAATATGAATCCAACTAAGGAGTTATCAACGACCTCTACCTCCGTTGCGTCCTCCTCTCAACCGCACCATCACCACAACGACCTCCTCCTCTGTTGCCTCCTCCTCTCCACCGCACCATCACCACAACAACCTCCACCTCTCTTGCTTCCTCACCCACAATGACCTCCACCTCTGTTGATGGTTGAGGCTTCTTTGGGGGGGGGGGGGGATGGAGATCTGGGTGAAATTGCCTGGTCCACCATATTTCTCTCTCTCAACTGTCAGCAGAATGAGAAGAGGAACACTATATCTTGTCTTTGTCTTCTCATCTTCCCGATCTTCTCTCTCCCTCGTACCTTCTTTTTTTTTTATCTTCTCTCTATTTTCCTCTTCCTAGATTTTTCTCATGGTCTTTGGTTGTGGTTTGATTTTCTCTGAGTTTGATTCGGTGGTGGCGTGCTCTGGCTCTGGTTCAATTCGAACCTTGAGGAACTAGTGGTTATATATATGGTTCGATTACATATGTTCGATGAGGTCTTTCTTGGTGATTGCATTGGTCCGATTGAGTTTGAATCTATGGCAGCAATGGTGGAATTAGTGGGAATGGTGGGTATGAGTAAACGACATGGAAAGTGAATTTGGCGATATTCATTTCAGAGTTGTTGGATTGGCAGTGACGAATTTGGCGATTTTCATTTTTGGGTTGTTGGATTGGCAGTGACGAATTGGGTTTTGGATATTCAGTGGGTTTGGTGTTCGATTGGCCCTGGTGTGGTAGAGAGGCGGCTGAGATGGAGTTTGGTATGAGCGGGTCTGATTTGAGTTCAAATGTGTTCACTTTTGATGTTTGAGTGGGTATGAGACTATGAGTGGGTCTAATTTGCATCGTCGGTTTGAACAAAAAAAAGTGTTGTTGTTGTTGGTGGTGGTGGTGGTGGGGATTTGGCGGTAGTGGAGGTGGTGCTCAAGAACACCAAGAACATCAAGAATAAGATGAATTCAATAATACACAAAAAGGGTGTTAGTTTTCCACAATTTGTAAGGGTAAAATGGTCACAAAAAACCAGTCTGCACCCCTCCGCTAACGGAATGTAACAGAAGGGTGGTATATGTCCACACTCCATCCACTGAAAGGGGTGCAAAAAGTTTTTATCGATAGATCAGGGGACAAAATGTATTTAATCAATAGTGTGAGGGTGAAAAATGTCTTTTACCCTTTTCGAAATTAAGATTTGCTTTTATTGAGAGATTTTCTTTTTTTTTTTGTTAAATGGCTTATATTTAGAGATTAATACTAGGGATTATTATTATTAAGTCAGTAAGTTGAAAATTATTTATTAACAAGTCGGTAAAATTTTACTAAGTATTTTGAAAGACAGATTGTCAAAACAACTAATTGTCACTGAGTCAAATACATGTGATTGAACAATTTCAATTACTTTTATACCCTTCATAGAATTTAGCTATTTTGTTACTTCTACGTTGATAATTTTGTTTTAATACCACATCTTTCTTCAAGAAGGCAAATTCTAGAATTCTACTTTCACTCAACAACTTCAGAGATTACTCGCTTCTCCATTAATTCGCACGGGATCAAGAAACCATCAGGGAGCATCTCTTCTTCGATCTTGATCTCTTGTTTATCTTTCTTGTTCACGCTCTCGTTACAACAAACTGGTATCAAAGCCAGGTTATGCAAGAGCTAGGATTTCGAGTTTCTCCAAGAACGATGTCTGGTTCAACGAATCCTTTACCGGGAGGAGAAAGCGCAGGCAAAAATCCTGATGTGCCTCGCGGACGACCTGATCTACAGGACGAAGTCGCTAACCAACAAGTTGATGCTGAAGCAGCGATCGTTCGGTATGCTCATGTATGAAGGTATGAATATCATAGATCATCTAGATAAACCGAATATTATCTTGCTTGAGTTGCATAATATTGATGAATTGATGAGTGATGAGGATGCATTCTTGATTCTGTTGCTTTTTTTGCCCCCATCATATGATGGTTTTGTACAGTCTTTCATTGTCGGGAACGAGACTGTACCTAGAAGAGGTTAAGTCAGCTCTTCACAATAGGGATATGTGGCATAAGGCTGCATATACAGGTTCTGACAATCAGGCTTCAGTATTGATGGGCGAGGGAAGCAATGATAAGGAGTATAAAAGATTTGCAGACTTTATGTTACCGGAGGACGTCTGTGCCTACTGTAAGGAGAAAGGGCACTGGAAGAGAGAGTATCCCAACACGAACTCTGGATCTACAACGTTAGCTGGAGTTGGAGGGACTTCAGAGGATGGACTAGTGCTCCGAGACCTTAAAGGCTGTTTAGGCTCCTGTCGAGGGGGGATCTGGTTTTGGCGCCATCTGGTTTTGACGTGATCTGGTTATGGCGCATCTGAGGTTTCTTGGTGCATCTGGTATGACAACTATACTGACTCTAGGTATGGTGCATCAGGTCTGGCATACTCCTAGAACTTGTCATGGTGCATCTGGTATGACAACTATTCTGACTCTAGTTATGGTGCATCTGGTCTGGCATACTCCTAGCACTTGTCATGGTGCATCAGGTTCTGGCACTGTTGCGTGTGCATCTGAGATTGCATTCGATCCGGTCTCAGGGAACGCATTCGCTTCTGGTTCTGGGAAGCGCATTCGTTTCTGGTTGTGGGAGTCCCATCCGTTTCTGGCTCAGGGAGGAGCATCTGTTTTTTGTTCTGGTTACTGGGAGGATTTAAGTTAAGGTGGAGATTGATAAAATATGACTTATAATCAAATTGGAGAAAACAACTACTTGAGTTTAAAGTCCAAATGCAATAACACCCTTGATGGTTGCAGACTTCTATTGTTTGAAGACAATATAGATTCCATTAAACACTTGTTTTCCTTAGCAGTCCTAAAAAAGACACTCACACACAATTTAGTCATCTGAAGGGGATGATCTAGAACATAAAACACACCTTCAATCACGGATAGATGATGAAAATTTCAAACATCATCCTCAATAAGTAGTTACACACACTTTGCTGAAAATATTTACAAAACATGTATATGCAGTACATGGTTTCCGCAGATAATGATCAAAGCTATCTACAGCAATTAACAAACACAGCAAGAAGAGAGCAGCTCGATGAAATCCATGCAATAAAAGCCCTGCTTGTTTGTAGCTGCCAAGAGAGCAGCTCCAATCCCGGACCCATCTTTCCATTGTTCTACTTTTATGTTATTTGAAATTTCTTCCCCGACACGTTCAGTTACCAGCTCAGTGACCGCGTCTTGGAGGTATTTTTTGTACTGGGGATAGTTCTCATATAAGCCTCCTTCCACTGCCACCACAACTTTTCTGTTCCCGAAAATTAGGCTTGGCGAGTCATTTTCCATCTTTTGAAGTATCCCTACAATGCCTGCACCAGCTAATCGCGCTCCTCGCTTTACAACAGCATCAATCACTTCCTTCACCACCTTTCTTTCGTCTAAGTTTGATTCTACCTGGTACCGAACATATGTAGTATATTTACAGATTAAAAGAAGATCTCCGAAATGGAATAAACTAAGATGTAATATAAGCTGCAGAGTGAATTTTACCTCCGCCTTCTCGCGCAGTACCAACCCAACAACTGCAAGTTTTTTGGATTCATCTTGCTGCATTTTTTTTATATCTTCAGTCCTAAATAAATATGTTAAAAGCATCATCAGGTGTATGAGCATCATTAGACACAATTTTTTTTTCAAAGATGTCTATTTAAAAAGAGAAAATGTACTCTAGCTTAAATGGAGTTGACAATAATTTATTCGGAGCATATCCACGGAACAAAGATTCTTCTTCAGCCATCTTTACGAGCACCCGTCTGACAATTTCACCGAGGTACATTCCAGAGATTTTCTTCTCAAATATCTGTCTCACAAAGAGTGCAAACAAAGAAGAAAATCAAATAATTCTAATTGTGACATTGATATTGTGAATGTAAAAAATGAAAGTTTTACCTGCTCGCCAGGATTGTTGCTTGCTCCATCCATATCTTTATCAAACTGCGTTAAAAGAAGACCATCTTCGAACGCCCCCCATTCCGTATTAATAATCTGCATTTTATGAAAGAAATAGAGTAATCAAGAAATGTGCCCTAGCTTGATATGTGTGTGTGTGCGCGCGTGTGTGTGTATTTGAATTTGTACAAGTTTCACCAAACCATTCTTCCAGATGAGGAGCTGTGGCCTTTTAGCTTCGGTATGGCATCGATTCTTTCTACGTAGCAGGCGTTAGTCCCGGTTCCAAGTATGACAGCGACCATTGCATCATCATCGTGATATTTTGCCCTAGCTAGTGCACCGACAGTATCATTGACCTAACTCAGAATAAAAATAAATAAGTTGAGAAGAACTATAACACGTTAATCATCTTCGTTGAACATACACCATAGTTGAGGTCGACATACCAGAGCCGAAACCCTCATATTTAGTCCCTGCGCTTTTATTGCTTTGTTAAGACAAACCACTACATCTTTCCCAATCTGTTGAGAAGAGTTCAATTAAAATCTCAAAAATATGCATCAGGTTAAAAAAAATAAAGGAAGATTCATAAAAACACTATGTTAGAAGCATATGGCACCCACCTCTTCTTTGGCTGGGTTCAAATCGACACCTCTAGTAAAGATCTAGAGCTCAAACAACACATATGTTATATTATCAGGGCCTCGTTGGGTAAGGTAAGAGAAAGAGAGAGAGCGAGGGGGGGGGGATTTTTTAGTTGCTCCAAGAACACCACGTTAGCATGGCACGGGGTGCTCTACACCGCTCATTAACTGAAACTTATGCCCACTAGGATATGGTATGTTTCAAATCCCACATTTAGTTATGGATATCAGACAGGTATAACTAATCCATGTACCTCTCCATAGTCCAAAGTTTGCCTAACCAAACACTAGAAAACAAAATTTCATATTCTTTCTTATTGGAGTATATATTCATAGGAAAACTAATACTAACCGCTTCAGGGATATTGAAACCCTTTGTCCACTTGGTTAGTATGCCGGAGTTTATTGATGTTTGCTCCACGGGGAAAGAAAAGGTAAAACCAATTTCCCTTTTCCTCTCATTAGCTAGGTGAAAGTTTCCATTCTCAGTCTCAACAAATCTCGCCAGCCCAGAAGCCATAAAATCGAAAAGGTCCTGTACATAACACCAACCAGGTTGATGAATCAAAAGGTTAAAAAAAAAAATTGACACAACAATCAATCTGCACAACATAGATGTTACAAGAAAAGCGGAGACCTTTGAGGTACCGGACATGAGCTTCTCTGGAATTTGAACTTGCACAGCTTCACTGTGGATCCCAACCTGGTTCTCGCCTCCTAGCAACACTCTAAGCACTCGGAAGTTAGTTCCTCCAAGATCCAAAGCGTAATATAAACCCTGCTCGTTCCTTTGTAAAAGAAAACAACATTTTAGTGGAAGAAATCAGTTGAATGTAAACATATAAGCCTATTTCTCTCCATCTTTTTTGAGCTGTTACAATGCTCCGATATCCGATTTTCACTTCAGCAACCCACACTGTCAACATGCCAAAATCAAACTACATTTCTCGAACATTGTCATAATTTGAACTTTAAACCCTATATGTTGCAGAAGGAATCAAGAATAAGTTCTTACCAATCTAAAAACTGAATCGAAAAAGACTACAATATCCCCTAACAAATCTAAGAACTGACCCCCCTCATTTCGCACAACCACTTCTTAGTTCACATATCGCACTTTATCCTACCTCGTATCATTCCCTACCTAAATACTGTAAAATAAAATTTCCATATTCTATTTAATTATTCCAGTACAATCATAGTATCTTACATCATATCATTGCCCTACTCAAACACCGTAAAAAAAAAAAAAAAAAAAAAAAAAAAAAAAAAAAAAAAAAAATCATATCTTGCCTTATTCCAGTACGATCATATCTGCCCTATCCAAACACTGTAAAATAAAATTTTCATATTCTGCCTTATCCCCTGTATAATCATATCTAACCTCATATATTCCAGTATATGCCTTATACCTCTCTTTCTTATACCTTACCCAAACGACACGTAAATCGTATGCGTTGCACACTTGCCGGAGGACATCAAGAACAGTTGAGTACTGATAATAGTCAAGAAGAAGAAGAAAAAATGAAATGATGGAAGTAGGAATACCCAGTGGGAAAATTGTCGACATGGCTGGGTATCATCGGCAGATTATTACCACCGTTTCCGGCGAGCCCAGCTCGCATACTATTGGCCATAGCTTCCACGACTTCCTTTAGATCCTTCAAAGGAGTCCCACAGTCTTTCTGCAATTTGGCCAAGATTGATATGACAGAGTCAGCCTCAGTCTCAGACGTGGGGGCGGCCATTGTAAATACACAAGAAACAGAGTTATGTGCCAATGTCAAAACAGAGAGAAGACATTTATAGAGAACCTTGCTAAATGAAGTTAGCGACATTGTCAGAGTTCTGTCATGTGACCAATTCTTTCTTTTACATGGCTGTTAAGTTATGTGACCAATTCTTTGTTACATTGCAATTAAGTTTCTTCACACTTGTGGATTAGATCATAATCTATTATTTGAATTAAACTATTCTGAGAGATTTCATTTTTTTATGCCGACACACCACTAGTGTCCTTTAGTTGTCTATGAAAGGATAAGGCAAGTTTCAAAGACTGGACAACTTTTCTCCTTACTAATCTTATGCAGAATAGTTCTCTGCAGAGGTTGGTGGCTTTGTGAAGTTCTACCTCCGTTCTCTACCTATCTTCCTAGTTTGACTTTTTCTTCCATAACCGGGTCACTTTGACCCGGTGATTTGGATAGCAAACGATTCAATTTTTTGCTAATTTTTTTATGGCCTTGTAGAGTAAAGTTTACTCCACACCATCATGCAAAGATTATTAAATTTTTGCATCGTTTTACTAATCAAGTCATCAAATCAAAGTGACCCGGCGAATAGTGGTAAAATGCAAATGAGGAAGATAGATAGAGAACAAAGGAAGTAATTACAAGTCAGACAGCAACATCGATAACAAATATTTATACCTGATACGTAGGATGCAAAGTTAGTATTTGATACCACAACAAAAATTAGTCCTCCAACATAATGTTAGTGCCCTAAGGCTCAATGATATATTTTTTACTCGTTCACGCACTGCTTCCTCAATTTTTTATACTTCTCTTTCGGTCATTTAGATTAGTAGAATCCTCAAGTTTATCAATGTTTTCCTGTAAGATTTTATCGAATTTCTTATTACACCAACATCCAGTTCTTAACCACGTTCTTAAAATTTACTGTAGTATCTTTTATTCAAAAAATCCTGAATAATGTAAGATAACTAGAAATCAAACTGGAATTCAGAAATTAAAACAGGTAACAGTCACTATTTATTCATCTGAGGAAATCATCTGAAACACATTGATAAAGTCATAAGCTATTATTGTATTGTTTGCTAAAGCTACAAAACCTGTGAATGCAATAACCATACAAAAGAATACATCAACAACAAACATACTATTACTTGGCGGCTTTCAAAAGCCGTGCTTGTACTGTGAATTTGTTGCAGCCAAGAGCGCAGCTCCGATCCCTGACCCATCTTTTGAGTGTTGTATGATGACATTCTTTGAAATTTCAGATCCGAGAAGTTGGGTGAGTGCCTCTTGGAGGTATCTTCTGTACTGGGGATAGTGCTCGTATAAGGCCCCGTCGATGGCTACAACTGTTCTTTTACCCAATATGAGTCCTCTCGAATCATCTTCCATCTTCTCAAGTATCCCTACAATGCCTGCACCAGCTAATCTCCCGCCTCGTTTCACAATAATATCACACACTTCCAACACCGTCTTCCTTGCATTTAAGGTTGATCTTACCTGGTATATCAAACAAAAGTACAAGGATTAAGGTAAATTTCACGACACCAAATAAAAATAGTACTACTAACATGTAACAGGAGTTTGGAAGGAACTTACCCCAGCTACGTCATACAGTAATGAATCAACAGCTTCAAGATCCTTAGAAGGGTCTTGTTGCATTGCACATATATCTGGGGTCCTAAAAGACATTTTATACCACATACGACTAGTTAGTTACATTTCAGATAATTCTCATTTCAGATGTTTTGAAAATTGAATAATTCTGGTACCTGAGCATAAATGGAGTTGATAATTTCTCCGGAGCAGGTTCACCAAACAAAGAACCTGCCATTTTAACTAGCACCCGTCTAACAATTTCACCGAGATACATTCCCGAGATTGTCTTCTCTAATATCTGTGTCTCACAAAAGAGTCCAAATCAGGAACAGCCGAACAGATTTAATCTTAAAAGACAAATATACGAACATTTGAGCACTAGTTGTCTAGTTCACCTGCTCACCAGGATTGATACTCGCCACGTCCATGTCTCTATCAAACTGAGTCAAAGGAAGGCCATCTGAGAATGCCCCCCACTCGGTATTTATAATCTGAATTTTAAGGAATAGAAGAAAATCTTCAAAAGCAGCGCTTGAAATGAAAACAATATTTATTCATATATGATTAGAGAGTTTCACTACTGACTGTTCTTCCTGAGGAGGAGTTGTGGCCCTGTAGCTTTGGTATAGCATCTGTTTTTTCTATGTAGCACGCATTAGTCCCCGTTCCAAGTATTATAGCAACCATGACATCTTCGTCCCAATATCTTGCTCCTGCTAGTGTTCCGACAGTATCATTGACCTAAGTCAAAACAAAATTAACAAAAGACTTGAAAGACCTGAAACATTTTCAGTCAAACGATCTTTTTTAGGATAGCACAAGCTTTAAACAGAACATACCAGCGCGGATACACTCATATCTAGTCCCAGTCTCTCCATTGCTTCATTCAGACAAGCAACTACATCTTTCCCAGCCTGTTGAAAGGCCGAAATTGCTCAAACATTGTTGTAGATGCTGAAGAACATCGTCAACATAAAAAAAAAATAAAAAAAAAAAAAAAACATACCAACCCTTTCCACATTATTTTTTCCAATACCATTCCATATTTGAAAATTTAAAGCTGTCGTGCCCCCCCCCCAATGTTTCAGAATTACAAGAGTAACCCCATTTTCTAATAGATATTTAGTTATGCCCCTACAAAAGATACATACATGCCCCCCTTATTTGACACATGTCCTTTAAATTTCATTTGTGCCCCTTGAAAGAAAACAAAATTACCCCACAATTTCATACAAATACATAAATTACCACCATATAAATAGAATTGGTGCAATTAAGATTTTCGAATTTGTCCCCCCCCCCCACCCACCCTTTGCCCAAATCGTGTCTCCGCCACTGCTGTCAGTATTTGATTTTCCGAGATATCTGACTGGTTGCACCAAGAGAGTCACTCCAAATTAACTTCATATTACTGTAATTGTTCCCGTTGCTTTCCCAGTTGAATTTACTTACAATAACTTCACAAAAATATAGGAATACCGACCATGCCAGAGATGGAGAAACCCTTTGTCCAGTTGATCAGTATGCCAGAGTCGATAGATGTTTGCTTCACTGGGAAAGAGAAGGTAAAACCAATTTCCCTTTTCCTTCCACTAGAAAGTTGAAACAATCCGGTCTCCTTCTTGATAAATTGTGCCAGCCCAGAAGCGATGAAGTCAAAGAGTTCCTATAATTGAACCACACCTTGAATCAATCAATCAATCAACAAGGAATTTTTGTAAAAGCAACATGACCATTTGCAAATTGGAATACACCAACAGACCTCCGAGGTACCACTCATGAGTTCGTGAGGGATTGGTACTTGCTCAGATTCAGTAGCGACTACACGCTCATCCTTACCTCCTAGCTGTACTCTACGCACCCGGAAGTTTGTTCCTCCGAGATCCAACGCATAAAACAGCCCTTTCTCATTCCTTACAAAGAAGAAACCACATTAACTAGAATCAGTAATTTCTCTCCATATTCTCAACTCCTCGGGACTTATTTGGCTTCAGCAGTACTAATCATTGTAAGAAAATACTTCATCTATTTCCTATATGTACCTGAAGGAGACTATCAAACACACATGCCCTTGAACAAGATTAGTTTCCTTTGTGATTAGTTTGCTTTTCTCACGAAAACTACTTAACTCAACAACCATCTTCCCCGGTTTAACTAAGAAGGTTGGCTACATTGATCAAATTCCTCCTCCAAATACATTTTTCATGAATTCTAACAATAAGATTTGAGCAACAGTAAATGTAATACACACGCACACACATCGACGTCACGTTGTTACAATTCAACAAACGACAAGTCTATCAATCCAGAAATCAACATCATGTTTTTACCTGATTCTACCGGTTAGGAAGTAACACGGTAAATTATTTCACAAATTTGGTTTGATTTAATACATTTTTATTATAGTCGAATGACTCCTATTTCTATCATACTACTACTCAGACTATCAAACCCGAAACCTCATTCAGGGTCTACCGATACTCTTATCTCGTGAGCTAGCACATTCTATCATACATTAACTGATTAGTCACAAGTGGCCAATTATAGGTCCCCGGTTACAATGTTACTAACTCTATTTCGCCTGAAACATTCCTGTTGACTTTTTTCCACCCGTTTTACTGTGACCCTCTAATTTGAATAGCAAAACGATACAATTTTTTGATAATTTACCAAATCTTTTCATAGTTTTGCTAATCAAATCACCGGGTCAAATTGGCCCGGTGAATATTGAAAAAAAGTCAACTAGAAAGCTTTAGGCCAAACAGAGGTAAGTGGAAATATGTGTAATAGTAGTAAGTAATAACATGAAGAGTTAAAATAAAAAATTGAAGTTCCAAGTAAAGAAAATGAATAAAGAAGGCGATGATACCCAGTTGGCAAAGTGTCGACATAGCTGAGGATCATCTTCAGCTCACTGCCACCGTCGGCAGCCAGCCCAGCTCGCATACCGGCGGCCATAGCGTCGGCCACGTGGCGGAGGACGGGCAAAGGAGTGGCGCAGTCTCTCTGCAACTTGCTCAACATCGGGGCGACGGATGCTGAACAAATCCAGCAATGGATTCAAGAAATCAAAACAAACAGATAGATAAAGAAGTCTTACAGTTTTATAAAACAGCAACAATACTTCTGGAAATAGCAGAATGACCCAGAAGTCTTTAGCAACCTTCATTTATAACTTGTTCTTCAACAATCCTTGCAGAAAAGCTCATCTTCAATATAAACTTCAGCTAATACCCTCCCTTAAACTCAAGGAGGAGCAGACACCTTGAGTTTGTGCTTCAATGTGTGAAATTGTTGAATGGGAAGACTTTTGGTGAATATATCTCCTAGCTGACCTGCAGAATCACACCAAGTCACCAGTAATTGTTTTCTCAAAACTTTTTCTTGAACAAAATGATAATCCAATTCTATGTGTTTAGTTCTAGCATGCATGATAGGATTCATAGTCATTAAAATTGCAGATTTATTGTCACAATGAAGAAGAGGTGGTTCTGTTAAAAATAAATGCAACTCTTGAAAAAGATATTGAAACCAACAAATTTCAGCAGTAGTAATTGCAAGAGCCCTATACTCAGCTTCAGTAGAGGATCTAGAAACTGTTGGCTGTTTTTTTGCAGCTCAGTGAATAGGATTAGTGCCTAAAAATAAGACAAATCCTGTTGTGCTTCTTCTGTCAGTTGGGTTACCAGCCCAATCTGAATCAGTGAAAGCACTAAGATCTATAGCACTGGGTTGATAAAGAATACCATGTGTGCTAGTGCCTTTGAGGTATCTGAGAATTCTTTTAGCACCAATCATGTGAACATTTGTGGGATTATGCATAAACTGACATAGGTGATTGACAGCAAAACAAATGTCAGGTCTAGTAAATGTTAAATACTGTAATGCACCCAAAAGTTGTCTGTAGGGAGTTGAATCAGGTAATGGAATTCCATCTAAAGCATGGAAGTTGGATCCAGATGCAGTAGGAGTGGGACAAGGAGTGCCGTTGTGCATATTGAATCTTTGTAAAAGATCAGTAATGTATTTGTGCTGATGAACAAAGATGGCATGTTGTGATCTGTGTATTTCTAAACCCAGAAAGTAGGTCAATTGACCAAGAGAATTCATATTGAATTCTGAGTTTAATTTGTCAATCAAGTGATGCATATAAGTATGATCATTTCCAGTGAGTATGATGTCATCAACATAAAGCAGAAGAATAACAATTTTGTTGTTCACATATCTATCAAACATGGAGGAATCAGCAATAGAGGCAACAAAACCAAGAGATGGAATAAATCTAGTGAATCTCTCAAACCAAGCTCTAGGAGCTTGTTTGAGACCATAAATAGCTTTATTTAATTTGCAAACATGATTGGGAAACAAAGGATCTTTGAACCCAGGAGGTTGGCTCATATAAACAGTTTCCTTCAAGTGACCATGAAGAAAAGCATTTTTTACATCAAGTTGCAGCAAAGGCCACTCTTTGGAAGCAGCTATAGCTAAAATAGTTCTAACAGTAGCATGTTTTACCACAGGACTAAATGTTTCATCATAATCTAAACCATGTGTTTGATTGAAGCCTTTAGCAACTAATCTGGCTTTGTATCTAGAAATGGAGTCATCTGGGTTATATTTTGTCTGGAACACCCATTTAGTCCCAACAACATTGGAGTTGAGGGGAGGAATAACAAGTGTCCAGGTATTTTGTTGTTTGAGGCTAGAAAATTCTTCAGTCATTGCTTGCATCCACTGAGAATGTTTTCTAGCCTCATTGAAGCAAGTAGGATCAGTTAAGAATGGAGAGATATCAGTATTACCAGAATTGGTGCTGAATCCTACAACTTTCTTTTTGAAGATGCCAGACTTGCTTCTGGTCTGCATGGGATGGCCAACAGTAAGAAGATTCTCAGCTTCAGATCCAGGTGCCATGCCAGAGCTTGAAGGGACTATAGTAGGGACATCAGAGTCATGCAATGGCTCATCATGAATAATAGCTGGCTGCACTGCTGGAGATGAAGTGGAAACTGCCTGATACTGAGGCACCCCAGAGACCTGTGTAGTTCTGTTCTCATCAGGGACTTGTGTAGTTCTGTTCTCATCAGTAGGATCAAGTGTAGTATCATGAGTGGCAATGGTAGGATCAGGTGTAGTAATGTTCTGGTTGTCACTTGAAGAATCACAAAAAAATAAGTCAGACAAGGAAGAAGAAGAATGAGACACACATGGAATAGTACTAGTGGTATTTGGAGATGCAGAATTAGAAGAATTAAACACAGAAGTTGGCAAAGTGATTGGTACATCACCAATTTTAAAAGTTGACTTATCTGGAGTAGGAGGTAAACCGAAGAGGCTTGTGATGTGAACGGAAAAAATTGACTTTGTTCTTCTGAAAACAAAGAAAAGGGTAAAAGACATTTTTCACCCTCACACTATCGATTAAATATATTTTGACCCTGATCTATCGATAAATACTTTTTGCACCCCATTTTAATCTCAGGTGTGAATTCTAAATAGCCCTAGATTGTTGCCTCCATTTTAATTCATCTACGGCATTTAAAACATTTATATCTGTAATGACAGTTTGAATTTGATGCAGATTGGAGTCAGACAAAGAAAAATTGTGCAAGACATTCAATTGATGATGCAAATCAATACGCATCTTATTCTTCTAACGATAGTTTCTGCGACCCCAAATCTTAATTTGACCCGTTAAGTTTTGCAATTTGTTATGTAATGATTGTATATCTGTAAATTTAGATATATGGTCAGTTTGTCATACCTGCTGTACAATATCTCGACAGCCATCAGATTGAGCCCAGGCCGTAGAGAATTGGAAGCGACGAGCACCAAGTTCTCCCGGGGCTATAGAAGATAAGTTGAATATGATTGGAATATGATCTGATCCAACAACCAGGTAATTTGCCACTGTAGAGTTAGTGAACAAGCATTCCAGTGCATGTGTCATGACTACTCGTGTCACGACCCATAATTTTGACATATCTTAATTAACGTTAAACAATGGCTTTAGTGGCCGTGAACGCACCTTAAGCCTTAAATAATTCTCTCGTGACAACGGGGTGATAAGTCATCGAGTAGACTCAATTATTATTTTCTGTTTAAGAAATGCGGAAGCGATTTCGAATCATTTGGGTCTATCTTTATTTTAGAAAAAGATAGGTCAATTATCTAATAATATTAATTTATAAATGAACTTTTAATTGAGACGATAATGAATACTTCAAAACTCTATACAACTCCTCTATTGGACAATAACAATTTTACAGAGTCCACACATCTGCTGTTGATACATAATAGACTAAAACTATAGGAGTAGAACAAGTCTAGCTTCTAATACTAAAATCAAGCCTTCTATAATTCCATGTGTACGGTCTTTGTCAGTCACCTTGAACCTGGATCCCTGAAAACATTATATTTAAAAAGTGGGGTGAGCTGAAAAGCTCAGTGAGGGGATTACTCCTCCTTTTCAGTAAAAGTATTTGAAACGTCATTTTCGATCATCATTTGATAATAATAAAACTAGCAATGAAAAGAACATTCAACATTTCATTTCAATCACTTTCAGTTGGTTGAGATGCAGTGGGTAACCGTTCATGATCTATAAGTGATATATCCCCTTACCTACCCGTGTAAGTAGTTGGTAGGCCAGTAATATATCCGTAGTTTCACATGTCTTGGCGCCATCATAGTGGCTCGTCGCCTATTATTACCCGGACTATAGGGTCTCGTGGATATAGAACAACAAAAGTTGTCCAAAGCATCTCGTCATTATCTTTTCTTATAAAATTATTTTAAAACATAATAGCGTAAAAACATATAAAAAGCTACTTTAAAAGCATTTAACTATAAAGTAGCTTAAACAGTTTATCAGGGAGGAGGGGACAGTAAAAATATATATATATATTACATTTTAACAGTAAAAAAATACTTATTTAAATAACAATAACATTACATTTAAAAAGAGTGTCGTAGCGTGAGAGTGATTTTACTCACTTTTTGTTGCGTAAATGAGACGTCAGATTGTGACTAAAGTAGGCGCGTAATATCACTCATGATAAAAATAACCTTCTTGTTTACTGACTATGGTGGAGTAACCTTCTATTTTTGGAATGAAATTTTATTAACATGGTTGGTTGCTATTTATAGACACAAGGGTGGTAGAAAACGCATGCCATGACGTAAATTGTGACTAATTTATTATATTAGATAGTAAACCCCAACGTGAGGGTTTCTTTGTAGTATTGACACTTAATAAAAGTTAGTGAAACATACACCTTACTCACTCATGTTTGAAGATGTGTGTACTTAGGAAAAGCATTTCTTCTCAATGGGTTGGCAACTCATGAAAGGAGTTACCAGACCATGCCAAGTGTCCACATTCTCAATTTGTAAAGCTATATTCATGCTTTTGTGGAAATCTAGCTAGTTTGTATACATTGGTGTTCATAAAATAATTTAATAAAATAGTAACAATAGTGAATATTTGTAACATCACTAGGTTCACTCCGCGCGCGTTGCGCGCGGCGTGCCATTGCACCGGGCGTTGTCGTTCGGTTTGGAAGTTCACAATTGTCTCACTGTACGTGTAATTGGAATTCATGTGTCGCATAAACAGTATAGTACAAATTGTTTTTAATTTTTTCTAAGAAGAGGACGTCAAAATCTATGATTTGATGCAACAAATTGGTATTGCGTGTAGTAATCATACTCAAGGAAATTGATATTGACATTTACTAATGTCAGTGGACGCGTTTTTGATCGCACATATTTTCCTTAAAAGAAAAAATAATTATATTTACAACCGTGTGTTTGTGATACAATAACTTCGCACCTTATTTTCTTGGTTTTAAAATAGATATCATACAAAATACTTCTTTAAAATTGATTCTCGTAATTATACTCTGCTGCTCTCACAGAGGCCTTAATTGCTCCGCTACCACCAGGAAAACACAATTATAACCTGAAACCCTAATCTATTGTCAACGCCTAGTTTCCTCTCCAATCAGTCACCCTCTGAGTCCTTTTGATTTACGTTTCATCATTAAGATCTATCGTTTCGTGTGTATTGAAGATTTCAGCGGCAGATTTAGTGGGGTTTGCAATATCTTCTCATTGATTCAAAGTGTGCATTTAATACAGACGTGTCTCTTAGAAGATGCATGGTAATAAGTTCTTTGAATGGACGTGAACAGTTGCAACGGTCTTTTCACATTCATATTCATATATTGTATATAAGCACAACCAATTTGTTGTGGTCATAACATAGAGTACAGCAATGGATTCTGGTAAAGAAAGTAGTGATGGTAAGGTGAGGAAGGGTGCCAAGAAGAAGATGAAGAAGAAGGTGAAGAAAAGTCAGAAATATGATAGTGAGTTGGAGTTGTCAGAGAGTATATCTTCGTGGGAGAGTTGGCATGATCATTCGTATGTGGTTGGGAAGGGGTCGGAGTCAACTATATATTCAGATGCATCGGACAAAGATGAATTCTGGCGGGTTGACACAGCTTCCTCTTTTCCAAATAATTGGACCTGTACTTACCATCCCGGTACAAGTAAGAAGAAGAAAGTTAAAGGCAAAGGCAGCGAAGGTTCGCGGAGGAAAAAAGCGAATCGTCCACCGGATGGTACACAGATCAGGGCGGGAAGAGGAAGAACAGAGATGATAGCGTTGTGGATTCGTCCCAGAAGAAACCGAAGGTGTAGAAGGTCTTGCATCTTCTGGTATTCTGTTCCAGTCAAGTGTAATTTGATGTTAGGTTTTATGATGAGTGTCATGAAGTTGGGTTATTTTTAGTTTGGATTAGTTATGCAAAACTATGTAATCGTGGAATATATTTTGTCTATTAATGCAGTTTTTAATTTCAGTTAATTTAATGTTTGTTCACATTGGTTTGTTGTCCAATCCGAAGCACGCATCATTTGAAAGTTTGTATATGACATCAACCAATTTATTGTATCGGATTAATGATAATATTAGATGAATCACAAATCACAATATGGAATCATAGCATATTAGATGAATCACAAATCAGAATATGGAATCATAGCAGTTTTAAGCATTTCCAATGATGGAACGAGCGGAACGTTATAGATTAGAAAGCAGTTTTACTGAGGCTACAATGGCATGATTATGTAATTGTGTTATCCGGTCTGGACCAATACGTAAATTTGATGCAAGAAATAGGCTATTTTCAATAGATTTAGTGGTCGTAAATTTGATGTGTTAATTATTATGTTCGGAGGCAAGCTTAGATATACAGTACGATGTATTCGCAAGATTATATTTATAGCTTTGCTGACCCTTTTTCGTTTTCTATTTAAACATTCCCTTTGTCAATAAGTTATCCATGTAACCATGTTTAACGACGCTCACCGGTATTCATCGTTCGCTGTGAGTTCAGTGCAAGAGAACTCGAAAATACGACTGGCTAGCAATCTTCTAATATGGATAAATGAAGTGAAATAACAGCTCTTAAGTAAGTGAATTATAAACTGTTGACATAGCTATTATTTATTTGAACATCAAAATCACAGAATAACATGCATGGAGGGACGTAATTGCCATACAGATGAGATTGCATTAGTCTGTGTCGGGAGAGGAGGTGTAATGCTTACAAATTTCTAACTTGTCCTCGACAATTAGATCTTGAATAATATCTGGAGCATCAAATAATATTTTGTAATGATCACTTTGTCATGACTGAAGATTGTCGGGAGATCAGATTGCATTAATCTGTGTTGGTTGGTTTTGCTCTTTTCGCTCTTTCTTGTTTTTAACATCCCCTTAATTGATAAGTCACATCTTTTACGATGTTAAATGGAGCTCACTGGTATTCGTCGTTCGTCATCAGTTCATACCACTGGTGCTACAATGTATATTAGTTGACGTTTTACACATCAGATATATGACGGATGATGCAAGCAATGCACTGTGAATTAGTAGAACAATTTCATCGTGACCTAATAATGCGCTGTTCGATCACGCGACGTATATTAGTTGACATATGGGTTTTTTGGCTTGAATTGACCAGAAGTCAGGGCATTAGATTCATATCAATGTTATAATATAAATAAATGAAGTGAACTAACAACGGTAAGTGAAATATAAACTCTTGACATAGCCGTTATTTATTTAAAGATGAAAATTACAGAATAGGACGGACAGAGCGACGTAATTGCCGTACAGATGATATTGCATTAGTCTGTGTCAGTTGAGGAGGTGTAACGCTTACAACTTTCTAATTTGTCCTCAACAATTAGATCTTGAATAATATCTGGAGCATCATATAATATTTTGAAACGATCACTTTGTTGAGATCCCATAGATGCAAGCCGCTCTGCAACGCTGTTGTCCAGTTTTTCGATAGGGATCAAGGCTATTTTCATTCGTCTGAGTAATGCATATCCATCACGGATCTCGCGCCTCATCGAGAGTGGAGCAGTAGTCTGCAGATGAAAGTTTTGCTGGCCTCATAGTTGGAGGTCTCAATCTTGATTTCTTTCCAGTCATTTTCATAAGCTGAATGAATACCTTGATAAATTGCCCACAGCTCACTTTCCAATTGAGTGACCCCATCAATTCTTCCTATGAAACCAAGCTGCCAGTTTTCATTGTCATCGCGGCAGACACCACCGATTCCACCGGTATTGGTTACCGGTGAGGTAAAACCATGCACACTTATCCTTATCACTCCTTCAAGGTAGAGAAATAAGTATTAAGATATATATCAGGTTTATATTTCAATTAATGTAGCAGGAAATATGATATGTCGTTGGCTAACTAATATCGTACAATATTGTGGCCGCATTACATTTTGAAAGTACCGTAGATACGAAAACATGGTAGGAAACTTACTGCGAGGAGTCAAAATGGGAGGCGGAGGTGTTTCTTGAAATCGAGTTGCTGCAGTAACAAACTGCGAGAGTGATGGACTTGAAGCTGAGGAACTTGCAATAGTTTCATTACTGGTTACTTCTTCCTCGGAGACTGCTCTTCTGTGTCTTGACATTGTAACTGTTTATTCTATGAATAGATAGTTTTTGCTCCTTGTTATGTTGAATAATGGATCTATAGCTTTCTTATAGAAGAGGTGAGGTGAAATGCATGGTAGATAATGCCAGATAAAACAGGACAATTGGTCCGTGACTTTGTCAGGCAATTTGTTTCTTTTAATTTGACTGTTTATACATTCAGCACTCACTTACTGTCATTGGATTCATATGTGGTATGAATGTGTGTATGAACGACAAGAGTTCCGTAAACTACGCTGTCATTGTTCACATGTATGACAGAGGGTTTTTATTATAATTGGTATGAATATGTGTATATAGGATGCTGACTCTCTGTGTAAACACTATCCTGAATATATACGTTGCAATTCAAGGTTTTCTAATATGTGCGAACTGACGCCATATCCAGAACACTGAAGTTGCTGAAGTTTTTCATTAACAGGTATACTATATTAGATGTGCAGATTATATTCGGTTATGGACGAAAGAAATTGTGTAAATATTGAATTCACCGAGGACGTTCTAACTTTATAACGGCAGAAATGATTTCTTCGTATCGCTTTATTATTACTTGCGGTAAAAGCAGAAAGTGGTACAATTTATAACATAACACAACAAAGAGGAAACATCATTGTGAATAGTGCAATGCAGTGTAGCAGCAATGAGGCAAACATTCGGTGGTCTTTCTCTTCAGATGTTGAGCAGCATTGTCTTCGACTGTGCATGGAATATCAATTTGTTTACCATGCATACTGAACTTCTTTCACAACCCATTTAGTTACCCTGTGGTTGTTTGGCGGCGTGCATTTGAACACGCGAACATACACATTTTCATTTGCATTTTCCATGTTCAAGCCAACCAGTAGAGCTTCTTGTTCCTGAGAAAATAATGCCGTTATTTGTGTATTACATAACTATGAGCAGCTGCATATTTCAAATGAGTAAGTACCGCACTGTGGTTGTAGTTGTTCGGAGCAAGTTAGGTAATACCTGTGGTGTCATTGCTGCCAGATTTTCAGCTGTGTTTCGGAGAAGGGTCTCCGCAGCCTGGCCGAAAATCATCACATCCATTATTCCAGTGTCATCTCGCAGTTCCACCATAACTCGGCATCTGTGAAAATGGTATGTAATCATATTATACACGAAGGTACCTGTGATGTGTGAACTGGTAGTGTTCAATTGTAGCCAGTGGATTTCGTTAATTTTAATGTATTCATCAGGTATGAAATAATCAACCTGGGGCTTGTGTCGCATTGTATGTCATTACATACGGGACAGTATGGACGTCGACGTTCACGATTGCAACGGTTACATGCATTGAACCAAGTGGTTTGACTGGTCGGAAAGATACGTGTTGATACCCTAAGCCAGGCTTCTTCATACATAGGCTTCTCAGCGTTGGATGAAGCCGGAGAAACAGAAATCAGAACGATGCATTATGAAATAAACAAGTTTGAATGAAGTTAAATTATGATTAAGAGGAGAGATTGAAAAGCAAAGGGCAGATAAATGCGAGAAGAAGAATTCCGTGAAAGATTGTGCGTAGGAAATACTTATTGTAAATTCAGAAGACGAAAGTATACGCAGATCAAAAATATTATCACACAGTTGGATATCCTGGAATTTCACACATTCTGTGATAACAATAATTTGAGGTTTTCTAACTTTACCAGTGACGCACGAATATCTGCAATCTTGGACGGCATCATCTTCAGTATACAATGGATTGGTTAGTTGTATATTGATACAACTTCTGAATCTCAATTGTATTGCTTGCAATTTGATACTGATTTTAAACATGGGAAGCAGTTCTTATATAGTGAGTTCTTCCATACCTGTGCTCACATATTCTGCAATATATAATTAATGTAATTTCTAAATTCGATGTAACCATTGCAAGTTGAATTTTCATCCTGTTATTTCATATGTGTTGATCATGTATTGAATTGACAGTTCACATTCGTAGTTAATTTATTGTGCAATTTGCAGAGATGGTCACATGATCGCAATTACTTCTGCACTATCTGATCAGCGAGTGCATTCCAAGAGGGTTCATATATCAATGAGCTATTTGGAACCTTGTTACCTAATTGCATCTGAAATTGAAAAGAGATGCTCTGTAGAGACCTCTGCCAACCGTTCAATATCTGTGACTTTGTGTGTGCAGATTCAGTATGTGGGCAGGTGTAGTTCCTCTTCGTGATGTGGTAGATATTGCAACAAATGCATTATTTGAAGTTTGCATGTGTGGAATCTCGAGGCATTGAATTGTACAACAGCATGTGAGTGTTATAGTCTGATAGTATTCAATCCAATGCGACAATTGAAATACTGTTGTTACCTGTGTGCAAGATTTGGCTTTATTATTACTGCAGCTGGAATTGTTAAGTTAGGTTGTGTCTGAACATGCCAAGTTCAATTGAAATAAAAGGAACAGAGATTGTTACTTTGATATGTCACAATATATATGAAACATAATGTAACTTAATGCATTAGATATTAAGCAAACCATAGACAGAGCTTTGAATTACACGCTACATGATGCATGTCATTAAAGTAATATTTAGATCGCAACATTAGGTTGTTATGTTTTTGCAAAGATAATAACATAGAACAATACTGGAACAGGTAGCCAGAATGACAATATTTAAAGAAATGTCTGGATATTCTTAGTACAGAGTACTTTCATACGTTGAGGCTACGCTGGAAACACTTTCACCCGAAATTTTGGCATGCTCGGATCAACTAATTCCACGGCACATGCATCTCCAGTACGTACATTAGCGCTTCTGGCAAATTGATACCAAGACACTCGTCTCTTGTCGCTGTTCTCTCCACCTGGGAATTTACAACGGCAGGTCCAAGTTGTATTACTGGAAGTCCCTGTAATGTACACAAGTGTTGTCCGCTCTTTCAAGTATGCCCTGCTGAACTGAATTGGTATATTCTGTGATGCAAACATGAGGTTGTCAGTCGCTATCGTTGCAATTGAATATAATGTCGTTGTAAATGAAAATTAACATTGAAAGTTTACCAGTCCGCCAGAAGATTCCAAATGGGACTTCTGTATTTGAACAGCGAAACATGGCTTGTTGCAGTGAGCCTTGTAGGAATCAGCCTTATTCAATGCGCGAGTAGCTGCACACTTTCTTGCATTCAGGATAGAAGCTCCAGCACTGTAATCTAGCTCTGATGTAGTGAGACCATAGATTGTCACTTTGAATTTCGAATGTCCCTCGTACTTGAAAGTCAGCATGTGCCCAAATGAGAGCGAATAATGAGCTGCAAATTCCTTCCACCCTGTTGTCAAATATATGTCGTTACCTCTACTTTTCATTTTTATCTCCCATACTCGGCCACATGGGAGTACAAGCTCTGCATTAATTCCAAGATTGGATCGATGATGTTGCACGAAGTCATCTGGCAGTCTCTGCAGTGAATAGATGCTTGAAATCTTTAATAAATCTACCTCTTATTACAATTAATATTAATCTTATTCAATCTCATTTCTTTCTAAAAAGGACACATATACATGTATATATATACACACATATATATGCGAGATAAGGCCTACCAAGTTGTTGTTGTCTTCATCTCGATCCGTGATAACTCGGAAGAATTTCATTTCCAGATAGCTGCAAGAGGAATATAGTGATCTGTATTACTGAATGTGGCATAGAGGAGACGATCTAAAACATATGCATGTTAATGCGTTCTCTTCATTTATGCTACATCAGCAATTGGTTGGGCAGAAGTTGCGATATGGGGATTGAAATACATGTATGATTATTTACTGAAACTATGAATGATTAATGTCAGTGCGAGTTAATTTGCACGAGATATTTGATCAGCCACATCGTAATGAATTCACAGACTGATGCTATTTCTTTATAACTCTTCATACGTAAAATAACAATATGCAGTGGAAACTATCTGGTAGAAATTAATTGTACTTAACATGATTGAATCTGCACCGTTTTTGGTTTAAGGAGTTAGACCAATAAGTTTTGTGTTTAGTGACCTGCTATGTTCCAAAAATTGAGATTTCTGGACTACTGTATTTTTGTAATAAATAATCAGTATTTGAGTAGTCGGTGGCCTATATATATTGGTATAATCACGTTCCATATGACTACAATTTAATCTATTAGTGAGATTAACAACAGTAAATTCATGAATCTTGTACTTACAATTTCACAACATGTTTTTTCCCGATCCTTTTTTTTTAATTTCTTTTTTTGCTCATTATCCAGCCAAATATACCAATGTGTGTCTTAAATTGAAACTAAAGATGAACTTCTTATGAACAAATATATTTATTTCCGTTCGGTACCAATCAGACAGATTTCGTCGCTACGTGGAGTTTACTATTTATAGATCAAGACATTGATAGCAGATCTGGAATAGAAATCACTAATATAACATATGAAGGCAGTAGCACCCGATAAATGCCAATTATTTGTTCGCAGGAGGGAATGAATATGAGTAATGTAGATTTCTTCCTGTGAGCGATTATACAGACAAAGAAGATGCTATTTGGAATCAGGTACCTGTAGAGTGATGATATTAGAACCTGTGAGTCGCTGAGATCTGATGAATCGAGTTGGAGAATTCCTCACCTAAACAATCACGAATAGGAATACTGTGAATAAGTAGATCGCTATGACAGATACGTTATGACATCTTGTACCTGTTCGAAATTATGATTGCGAGATAAGTTGGAATACCTGTTAGAGAAAAGTTAGAAATCAGGGAAGATTTGGCTGTGAGGATGAAGTTGAAAGGTCTTCTTACCAGCACAACGAAGTTGGGTAGTTGTAAATTTAGGATGTGGATATTGTTTCTTCAAATCTTAAAGTTAGCTCTGCTTTTTAGGTATCAGTGATAAATTTTTATAATGTTATTTTTCATTGTATTTCACAAATTGGGTGTCCATAACCACTATATTGCTTGTCATTTGTAATAACCTTGATCAAGGTTTTTGCTTACTGAAGTTACTTTTTAATGGTCTGAAGTAATGAATTTTATCTAGTAAATTGTAATATTAATATATATATAATATGTGCCCAGTTATGACTTTGACAGTGCAGACAAATTAAAAGATCATATTTGGGGGTAAAATATGTATATGCGACGTCAAGTTCATTATATGAGGAATGAAACACATATTAGCAAATTACAACAGACGGAGAACCTTATGTCGAATAATATAAGGGAAATACTGTATCTCTATTTGAGCTTTTATCATTCTTATTTTAATCAAATGTGTGCAATTGGAAATGGCATGGTGATGCGATAATATTATGCAGAAGTTCATACCTGAACCAGTTCAAATGGAAATTGCGGAAAACGTACATGTTTAACTCTAGATAGACTAAGATTTGCAAACAAACATGATTGAATGATTACACTGCAGGAATAGCAAGAACCAAGTCCGTTAAAGGGGGGGGGTGTGATGAGAGAAGGAAGAAAAAAAAAAAGGAAAAAAAGAAAAAAAAAACACGCACACCAAAATGGAAAAAGAAGAAGAAGAAAGAAAAAAAAAAAGTGGAAAAAGGGAGGGGAAAAAAAGAAAGAAAAAAGGAAAGAGATGTTACAAGTTGTTGACATCCCAAAATTATGAGGCATAAGTTACTACGAAACGGGTGCAACGTCAAATTGCAAGAGTACCGTAAAAACAACATTTAAACTCAAACATCCAGAATATCTTAACAGATTCATTTTCTACTAATCCTCTCCTGTGGTTGTTGGAGACCGTTTTCGCTTGGATCCCGATGATGATGTGCTGGATGTTACCGACCGCCTACTGGCAATGCTCATTCGCTGCAGTTTTAGGAGAAATTGCGTGTGGATCTCGAGCTGCTGTTGCTTCAGAAAGGTTACTTTTCCCAGTATTTGTATTTGTCGCTCCACTCGTTGAATTTCCTTTTCAGTATATGTGATCATTTCATCAACATTTTTACCACTGTTGAATATTTTGCGGCAGATAGCTGCTCCCTCGGCCCTTCCTCTTGGAATACTGCGTGTTTCCTCAGTTACGGTTGGCTCAGTTGCAGTGTTAGGGCAGCTTTCCATTGAAATATATCTGTCATAATTTCGATAATTACAAAGCAAAATAAGGTATATATTTCTAATGATCATTTGTTGCAGTATCTAACTTACTAACGTGGACTACGAACACAACACACGTCGTTGAACTGGCGATACAGAAGTGGATACTACTCTTGCATCCAGATTATACTTCTCTTATTTATCTGCACATTGTAAAGTAACTTTGTTAGATTTCTGTTTTTGGAAACAATATTTTCAATTTATGCTAGTATATAATGGTTACCTTGAAGTGTTGCTCGGCAGATAGTTGAAATTGTGGAGTACTAATTTATATCTGTTCTTTCAACTTGGTCTCCAAGAAATTTCAGAATTCTGTTGACAAGTGTCTTCAACCAAATCTTTCACTGTTTAGGAATACAGATTACAGTATAGGTGTAATGGGTGAGCTGATGCATTGTTTCCTAGAAAGTCATGAATGTCAAGCAGATTTTAGCAGCCACATGTCTGCCATGCATGCAACCTGTGTTGTTGCCTCTACTGATGGCTTACTCACATTGCCTTGAATTTTCTATCACAATGTGCTGCATTCATTTCAATAGCAGTAGGGATGTCTATTCTTTCCAACTGTTTCCTACTTTCTGGCTACAAGCCATAAATTTCCACATATTCAAATTAATATAGGAAATATTAGCCATAGTATTCTTGTAATTTCGTGGAATGTAGCTATAAATTTGATACGTTGCATTTCTGATGATTTGTCGGCGTATTTATACGAAGGTGTAGTAGAAATAACAATATAAATTGATTTTCGTGCATATATCTTATTATATGTAATTAAATGTATATTATATTATACACAGCAACAACTAATTTGTCTGGGATAGTACTTCAGTTTATATACAGCTCCATTCACAAATGAACTGATTTTGTAAATAAGTAGATCCGTGTAAATATTGGACGGAGTATTATAAAAAACCTTTTTTTTAAATTTTTAATTTTTTTTTCTTTGTTTTTCTTTTTTTTCAATTTCTTTTTTGGTGAGTGGACACTACTTAACCAAATTCCAATGTCAACGTGGATTGGTAAGAGTATCTGAATTCGCCGAAATTAACAACATTACATTACACAAACTATTGATGATGTTAGTGTTACAAAATGAACCAAGTACAAATGCTAGAACCAGTTACTACGCTCTACGGTATGTCTTCCCTTTTTTTTCTTGCTCGACAATATCCTGAACACGTTCAGGTAGACCCATTGTTTCGAATGCATAACATCCATCGTGATGTTTGAAAGCTACACAGAGCGCATCTGCCGCAGAGTTACCTTCACGATGGATGAATGTTATCAAACATGATTTGAATTTTTTTTGTAGTTCTCTAATTTCTTCGATTTCGGAACAAACATCTTCTGGGAAAACATGAGAACAGACACCAGTTATGTGGTCAATAATGTTTTTGGCATCGCCCTCTGCCCATATATCATGCCAGTTCCGATCTAATGCATACTTCAAACCTTTGCACAGTGCAGATGCCTCTGCAAAGTCAGAGTTCTTCTCATGCTCAATTTCAGCAAAGGCATACACACAATCTCCTGTATAATTCCGATATAGACCAGCACGAACTATAGTTGGCCAGGTTGGACGTCTGTAGTCGCAGTAGAATCCCCCATCGAAATTGAGTTTGATGATATGTTTTGCAGGAGGTGACCAGTGGATTCTAAGAGATGATGTAGATGGGGAACGGATCTTCTTGCTAGTTGAAGAAGAGGATGCAGTTTCATTGCCTTTACCTGGGTTCGTAAAACTATGATGACCTGGCGTGCGAGTCAAATATGAGTTCGGTTTTCTCGGAGGAGGCGAGTTTTCGAGGAAGAATATACATTCATCATCAACATTGTCTGAAGCATAGGGCGATTGCAGATCACTTTGGTATACAGAAGGTTGCTCGGTGATTTGCGGAAGAAAATCCGATGTGTGGGAAGGGAAATGTAAAGGTATTAATAGCTGATTGTCTGGTATTGGAATTGGTGAACCATAATTCTGTGGTGAGGCTGAGTACGATTGTGATTGTGGGTGAATATTTGACGAAAGAGGGGAGTACTGATACTGGGGAGATGCAATGGAGTTGTAATAATTATATTGTGGAGGGGAATTTGGTAGGGGAATACCTGTATTATATGAGCCATGCAGGAAATCTGTACAAGTAGGCGGCGATGCATAGAAGACTGGTGACGTTGGACTTCGCATTAGGGGACTGTTCCAGTGACAATGTTGCGGACTGTGAGATAGTGCTACACCGACACCGTAAGCTGCATGCATAAATTCATTGCCACTGGGAGGCGATGCGCGGAAAATTGGTGATGTCGGGCTCTGAATAACGTGAAATTGGTGATTTCCGGCATCATGCATTGTGTTTCCAGTCATTGGATGATAGGGTGAGCCCATGTTAGGCTGCACTGTGTTGTTGGGTGAGAAGATGTGAACATAGCTCCCAGTTGGGATGCTTATTTCAGTGGTGGGAAGGTCTGTTAGCAAGGTGGTTAAATTCCAGCAAGAATGCTCTTCATCAGAATTGTAGCCTGACATGGTGAATAGATTGAGAAATAGTTCATGAATTGCTTACAGTCAATCTTGTAACATTATATAGGAGACCTAGAAAGTGCAGGTATTTGAAGTCATCTCGAAGCATGTGTATTAAATGTAGACAAGAATATTTTGTGTTGGTTATGAAATCTAATAACTGATGCAACTCTTTGTTTTTGTTTTTTCCCTTCTTTTTTTTTCCTCTTTCTCTCTTCCTCACCAAAATTTCCAAGGATCGTATATTGTTTTTATTCTGTGCACAAGTTATTATATTATACATACGTATTAGAATTATATCCCTGCAACTGTAACTTGTTGTAATATGGAATATCAGTTCAATTGACTGCAACTGTGAACATGGAGAACTTAATATAGATTAATATTAAACGATAGTCAAAGGACGAATGTGTTTGAAGATGCAATAGTTTTTGGGAAAGAAGGTTTGGGTTGGGGGGGGGGGGGGTGGGGGGCAAAAGGCAGGGAGATAACAATGGAACATTACCATGATGTTATCTCCTCGCATTTTTTGAGGTAGACAAAAGTTGTAGTGCTAGTGGATCACAGCAGAGCTGCTATTGTAGTAATGCTTCTATGTACACATGTGGTTGCATACTTGATCTGCAGTTGGGCGCATACGCTGGCATTGTGTGCAACTATGCCGTCTCCACTTGGCGAACATTCCATTTGTTGACCCTTCTGCGGTTCACGCTTGTGGATCCAGCAAGTCGAAAATAGAACATGTTCTTAACACTTGACTCATTAGCTTTAAGTAATAGCTCCTTGTGTTCCTGCAATGAATCAATGTCTTGTAGTCAGCACTCTGTTCACAAAGCACACTAACTTATGAACTATAACATTAATAAATTATGGATTCAAGTCGTAAGTGTAGGGTGCATACATCTCCTGTCATTGCTGACAATATAACAGCACTTTTCTTCAGGACAGCCTCGACACCATGTCCGAAAACGACGACATTCAGCTCTCCACTGTCATCTCCAATTTGTACTTCTAGACGACCCCTACAAAGCAAAAATGAATGTATTCAAAACCTTTGTTCTCTCTCTCTCTCTTTTTTTTTTTTTTTTTTCAGTCTTCTGTTTCATAGTTGCTATTCTATATTTGGTTACTGCAGATTGAATATACAGCTTAAGTTGGATAGAAGAGAATTATATGAAATTACCATGGTACAGAAGTGCAATCAGAATTGTGGCAACCAGAACAATTGAATTTTTCTCCAGTTAGATAGCTAGTTGCACGGGTACACATATTGCAAGCATGATACCATGGTCTTTGTGTTTCAGGTAAGGCAAGAACTGAAACTTTCACCCAGACATCAGTGTCTACAGACTGCAGGAAATATAGAGAGAACTGTCAACCGGACATAACAATAAATTCCCAACAATACGATATAACTAAGGTGTAAAAAATACCGGTTTTTCTGGGAGGTCGACAATCTTTGACAACTTGAATTCAGTCTTCTTTGTCTTAGGATTCTTCTGTGCCAACAATAATTCAGGATTCCTGAGTTTATCAATCTTCTGATAATTTGCATCACGCCTATGCGGGAGAAACAGATATGAGATTAAATGTGGGAAATATATCATGTTGTCGCTATTGGAGACTGTATAAGTAGTTGCATTCAGATACCAGTCAATCAACTCGTTAACTCTTGGATCCTCGATATTGTGCAGGAACATAGTGGACATTGTTGTCCTCAGAGAAAAATCTACAAACACATGTACAGCAATTACATGAATATAATGTTGTGCAAGCTATGTTTTCATATAATGCATTCATATTTCCATTCCGACTATAATCTTGTAATTCCATACTCATTAATACTGACGTTAAGGGAAAGTTACCCAGATATGTTGTTGAACACACATTCGTTGCAATTACAACCGGATGAGCACTGGCCAGTATATTTAGTTTATCTCCTTCTGTTGTGGTTGCATCGTCCCATAAGGATAAACAAACTGGGACACCGCTGAAATGATATATGTAAATATAGCCTTCAATAATTGCACGCACCAACAAGCAACAGTTGAACACTACGTAATACAAAACAATGATCAGAGGCGGGGTACTTACGAGTCGTCCAGAACAATGACATCCCTCACTCGAGCACGACCCGCTGAATCTTTTCGGGGTACTGTCTTCGTCGACATAACAGCAATGATGATGACAGCAACATCTATGATCATAGTGAAATACAAACAATACAAATAGAAGTGTGTATTTATTATGGGGAAACATTTAACACTTTATATTAATATGGAATATCTATGTAGAAATTATGCAAAGCAGTGCATATAACCTACCAAATTTCTCACGGGAATTCACAAGAGTGCGAGCTTCTTCCAGACTTTTCAAATTATAGTTGCTGCAACAGCCTTCGTCGACCTTATCTTCAACTGCAGTTACCTCCATTTCTTTGTTAAGGACAAGGGAGAAATCATGATCTATGTAACGGTACTTGGGGTTGACAGGTCGCACAACACCATTGCTAAACCAGTACGAATGATAGACCTGTAACTTGTTGTCGAAGTTGGGTATATCTGCATCAAATGATGTTGCTTGGATTTTTTTGCCCTGCAACTTGAAAAAAAAATTATTGAACATGGAAACCGGAAGATTAAGACTAACAATTGTGAGCACAGCAGCAAAAGCACATTATATTTGCGAAATAAAAGAAACAAACAGTCGGATTATTTGACCAATATCTTTGCATAAATTTAATTACAACCTCACTGTCACAGAGCACAAAACGCTGGTACTTTGTGTTGGAAGCCTTTCCTGTCAATATCCGTGATTTCTCAGCCACACGCAGTCGGAGTTTCCATTCTTTGCATTAGTCCGTCAATCCAGACAACTTTAAAATTTTACCTTCCATGATTTCAATGAATTCCTACAAAAGGCATTTGAATGGTGTTAGTATATAACATATCAAGATTTTCAACTAATGATCAAGTCTGTTTCAGGTAACATTATATTATATTACTGCACACCACACGAGTGGCATCTCCGCATGATGAAACCGGCAAGCACTAACCATGAATGGAATCTAAAATGTGCTGTGTACGCGTGTTGCTCTACGCAACAGATCTTTGTAGACAACATTTCGAGTTGTGCAATTACATTGAATGCCGTCAATTGGTTCGATTAACACTTTAACTGCGGACCCGAACTTGGCTCTGGATAATGCCACATACAGTTGACCATGCGAGAATACAGGTTGTGGTAGGTAAACACCAACACGTTTCAGAGTTTGGCCCTGCGACTTGTTGATGGTCATAGCGAAGCATAGTCGAACTGGAAATTGTTTACGCTCAAATTCTATGGGATAGTGATCTGTTTGGGACGGTCTGAGCGGGATCCGAGGAATGAACACGGATTTCCCCTTATTTGGACCGACTGAAATCTCAGCATATATTACATTAGGCAACAACTCCTTGCAAATAATTTTGACACCATTTGACAATCCAGACGACGGGTCAATGTTGCGTAGCAACATTAGTGGACAACCTGGCTTCACTTCTAAGTGGTGAGGTGGGATCCCATTGGGAGTTAGTGTATGCAGGAATTCTACTGGATGAGTCGACTGATTCTCTGGCAGAGATCGATTGAAGCTATTATATGTATGAGACTGCCCTGGAAATCTACTCAGCAAAATTTGATTGATTCGGTCTACGCAGTCATTCCAAGGAGTCAGAATTGCTCTTTCAGTAAGGTACCGCGGGTCCAAACAGTCAGATTGGAAATTGCAGTATACAGCTTTAATAAACAAATCTATTGACATGCTTTCATCAATAAATGGCACAATCATCGATTTTGGCAAATCTATTGTCGCTTCATCAACATCTTGCACACTACCATTTCCAATCGACAAGAGAAATTGGCAGAAGGTGGGATCGTCAACAGCACGCATATTTTCCGTAAGATAAAGCAAATGCATACTGGCCCATAGAGGTGAGTCAACAATGCTGTTGGAGATACATTCCTCCTTAGTGGCACGCACCGTCACAGGCAGCACCTGCCTGAAATCACCTCCAAAGACCACGACCTTACCTCCAAATAGTGATTCATTGGAACATATATCACGAAGCATACATTCAAAAGCCTCTATATTCTGCTTCTTCGCCATCGTCACCTCATCCCATATGATAACTTTGGCCTCACGAATAAGGTGAGCAAGAGCTGTCTGTTTTCCAATGTTGCAGGTATTCTTATCCGTGGTATCCAAGGGGAGCTTGAAGCGAGAGTGCGCAGTTCTTCCACCAGGCAAGTTTGAGGCTGCAATACCAGTGCTAGCAGTAGCCAGAGCAATCCCTCCACCACTGCGGACATAAGCCAGCAGAGCTCTGTACAGGAAAGTTTTCCCCGTGCCACCTGGTCCGTCGACGAAGAAACATCCACCTTTCATTTCGTTGATATGATTTGTGATTATTTTGTAAGCTGCTGATTGTGCGTTATTTAGCTGGTCGATGGCAGCCACGTCTTCGGCTGGAATCGGCACTGCCAATTCCTCTTCAATTTCCCGATTCGCGGAAGACATTTCCTCACTATGACTAACTGGTAACGAAGTAATGAAATCAATCAATTGTCTCCCCATTGCCTCTAGAAATATATTCACTCCTTTAACAGTTCTGAATAGAATTTGAGCTTCATTCAATCTCCCCTCTTTCCGGAAATCTTCAGACAAATTGATATACATCCGATCCCACAAAGACCGTGGATTGCCTGGTTGGCAGTACACAAGGATAGTGGCAAATAAACGCCGCAATGTCGGGGGCATTTGAAAAGTCGCAGCTTCTTCCAAACAATCTTCAAGTGCTGTGTCTTTTTCCAACAGACCGAGCTTCTCACATGCCTCACAGTATGATTCACATATGTGATTCCTCACTGTCCGCAACTTCTCGTATGATTCAGCACCTCGGACATGAGTCAGTAATAATCGGAGGAAAAAGCGGTCTCCCTCCGAAGGATTAGCAGCAACAATACGTCCAATACTATAGCCCTTCTTCCGAGGTTCCCAGCATAAATTTGTCTTATTCCACACGTAATGTTGTGGAAATTCGCTATACAACCAACGCTTTGCACTTTCGTCACGCTTATTGGTTTCGAAATATTCCGTCAACATTGTCTTCGCGTACTTCTTATCCGCGGCAATGTATGGAAGCTTCGTATATTTGTCGAAGGAAATAGATTGCATGCCGGGAAGGTGAAGTGGAAGTGCAATTACAGAAGGATACATCTCGTTGAGCGGGAAACTGTAAAGACGCCATGCAGCCTCCGGAGGTGAAATCCACCTGGCAGACTGAAAGGCTGCAATTTCATCAATACCACTTGTTTGATTTGACACAAGTTGGAATGCAATTTTATCGTGCCCTTTGTAAATATACTTGTACAGATATTTAACTGCCTTGATTGTTGAGCAAATCTCGACATTTATGTGGCAGTCATATTTCGCCAGCAAGTATGGATTGTAAGGCACGACCCATCTATTATCAAGAGTAGCTCCTCGAACCTCAACAGTGCGACCGTTGCGCTGTCGGCGATAAATAGCAAACGAATTATCACCAGTTCTTGTGGCATTGCAAAAATCCCGAGGATATCTGTTCTTGCATCCAGTCCGAGGCCGCATACAGACATTGTTCTTGTTGTGTTCACCACAAGGACCGTGCATCATATGCCTGACAACGGCATTGTAGAGATGAGGATTGACCTTAGGATCAGGAATTTCAGCTGAGATATACCTGTCATACTCATCAGGTTGCATCAATTTCGCAAACTTTTTCAGAATCAGCAGGAAATGCACATGTGGAAGACCACGTTTCTGATACTCAATGACATACGTATAAGCTGCAATCGGGCCAAGAATTTCTCGTTCGACTAAATCACGTTTCAGCTCAACTACCTTCGCACGGAAAATGCGAGCTACTAAATCCGGTCGATTCGATGCTTCCTCATGAGGCAGGAGCTCATCTTGGATTTCAGACCATCTAGGATTGCAAGTCATCGTTACAAAGTAATCAGGCTTCCCGAACTGACGCACAAGGGCCATTGCATCTTGATAACGACGCTTCATATCTCGTGGTCCCCCAACAAATGAAGGCGGTAGAACAACATGACGACCAATGTTCTCAGGATTCGTTTCTCCTGCTGCCAGACTATCAATTATACCTCGATAAAGTTCTGCGCGGATATCATCCTGGTTGAAGCGCACATAGTCAAGTCGACTTGTTTCCAATTTGATGTACATGTCAACGATATATTGTTGAAGCAAACGACCGAAAAATAAAATCGAGGAATGCCGCATGCTTCGAATTTGCAAACGGTAGCAGTAGTACTGCCGACAGGTCACAGTTGGAATCTCTGACTCTGCATCCTCTTTACCTGCATCGACCAAAATAACAGTTACAACATCATGTAAATATGTCTGCAAAGAAGAGAAGATTGTGTCATTCAAGAACATTGGGCATGTGCAAACCTGAACGTCGCTTCTTCTTCTTTGGCCCTTTTGCGGCATTATTCTTCGCAGGTTTCTTCTCGATACCAGTATGCCAACCAGGTTGACCATAAGGGAACATAATCGGGTACTGTAGTGGGTCGTAGCACCCCAAGTGGTACTTGATTGGTTCTGGCCCACCCTTCTTTCGCTGCACCAAGATATCACGCGAATACTTGCCTGCACGATATTCATCATCTATCCAAATGCCGGCAACCTGATCTGAAGTAGGCATGTTATGGGTTCTCTGATCCAAGCCGGGATCACACCGAATACGTATATCACAGTCCATGAGATCAGGGGTCTCAGACATTGACTGGAATTTTTCATTGTAGGGATTTGATTTCAGGATGTCACTCAGGTAAGCAATAATGGACGGATCAACATTGCTGAACGTCTGAGACCGACAATGTAACTGATAAGCAGGATCGTAAAAATATAATTGCAGATATCGAGGTGTCTCCTCACCGGGGTCGAGGTTATTGATGTAATGATATATTTGACCCTGAACCCTGAATGTATAAATTCCTTTGCTATTTTTGAGGATTTCACGATCATTCTTCACGCCCATAGATGTGAAAGAAAATAAACTGTTGTATGCACGAATCGAAGTTCTGAATTCCTGACTTGTTGCATTATCCGACAGTAGCAATGCAGCCAGTGTATCAGGAATTTCATGTGCAGCAAGAACAACTCGGCCCGAACTGCAGCAAAATCCATCTGGTTCGTACGCAAAAAGTTTGGCCTGGCAATGAGGACATATCCTTGGCTGGGGTAGCCGGCTCGGTTCAGTGGGAGGAGAGGGGGAATCACGTTGTCACCTCTTTCTACGCTTCTTCTCTACAAGACAGACACATTGAAAATAATAATCAATACCGTGAACAGACAAGAGGGGGAATATCATGACATCAGCAGTAGTATAATACTCACTCGATGGTTTAGCGCCAGTGGAAGTACCGGGAGGATGCTTGCTGGACTCACCTGACAATGAGCATGATGCACCACCTTCACCAATAGGCTCCGATGATGCAGGAATGTCAGATGATGACTGAGTTGCAGCATATTGAAATAAGGGAGATGCAAATGAATCATGCGCTGTGCGAGAACACGGAGCAGTAGTGACGCTGGAAGGAGCAAATGCCAGTCCATGATTCTGCTGACCGTTGTACACATCCAGAGCAGTGACACAGAAGCCATGCCGGACAACAATCCGGGAAGATCTAGAATGTGGCGTTAACTGTGCAGTTGCTGTGGACGGAGGCACTGAGGTACCGACTACATTTGTTGAGGCTGCAGGGCAATGTTTTGCCGGGAGACATGCAATACCACGTTTACGTAATCTCTGAGACGAAACTTTCCCCGGACCACTGTGCTTTCGTTGCGAATCACATTTAGCCCGAGGCACAACAGTTTTCTCCTCTCCTCTGCATTCTCGACTATTGTTTGGACTCACACTGCTTCTGTTTTGACATACTGGAGAAGCACTTGAACCAACTTTTGACGGTCTACCCCTCTTCCGACAGTTTCCTGAATTTGCCACGCTACTCACTGCCTCGTCTGCATTAGCAACATTACAGTCTACGTCTTCTCCATCACGAACAACAGCTTTGGGCGTCTGTTCTTGTTCATTATGTACTTCTTTACCACCGCTTCCAGGCAACAAAGTTGGCCGATGAGTTACTGCTTCCGAAGAAGTAAATTGTGAACCACAGGGATGCACAATGTCAACCGATGATTCTCCACGAACGATGTCTGCAACCTCTTCTGTCACAATCACAGGAGCAGCCTCATGAGCAGCGGATGAATCTTCCCTCTCACAGCTATAGCAACCTTTTGTTGATACGGTGGACGAATTTACTTGATCACGGAAAAAATGATTAGCGACAACCTTCGAGCTGTTTGGAACTGTTGAGTCTTTGGTTCCCTGCAATCTTTTCTGAACACCACTGGGGTCATTGTGCGAAGTTGCACCCGATCGATTCTTCCGAGGTCTTCCTCTTATGCCACATTCACGACGAACCCCAGGTGAAATATGTACAGCAGTTATCCCTGCTACAGCATTTCCAGTAATCGGACAATCACCGACAGCAATCTTACTCACTGGTTCAGTTGCAGCACAGTGACGAACATCATTGCCTGCAACTTCACCAGAACAGCTGCGGTCAGCAGTTGGGGTTACAGAAGAAGAATCAACTCGTCCTCGCAAAACCTGATTCATTGCATCAGAACACATAGATTGCATGACATCACAACAGTCAGCATCAACACATGAATTTCCGCTGATAACATTGGCGACCTGCTGTTTTTCAGAAGGGGGAGGTGCTTTAGGAGTAGCTGACGTACTATCTCCGGCACAGGCCGTGTCAGACGGTGCAGTTACAGCAGTGGACTCTACGTGTTCACGGAAAAATTGATTCCGCACTACCGCATTAACATCACACATTGTGGCACCGTTCTCTCGCTCGAGCCTATGTCCAGGCCGGACAGTTAAACTCTCTAAAATTGCACCAGCTTCATTTTTCCGAGGTCTTCCTCTTCTACCACGTCCACGCCCAGTCCTGCATGATAGTTCTTGAGCAGATATCCCACATTCAACATTTTCAACCTCGGAACCATCCCTACCAGCAACGACAGTCATTGCAACACTACATGATTCGGACGGTGTAACTTGCCTGGTACGGCAACCCAGAACATCAGCCAATGAACTTTGAGGACTAACATCAGAAACCTCCCGTATTTCAATCACGTGAGACACGGGAGTGGACTGCTGTGTTACATTTGAGGGAGACGATATAACGGTATTGGATGAACCACCCCCAGCGGAGGGATTGTGCGCCGGCTTGGCCACACCAGCTATTTCTATTTGTTCACGGAAAAAATGGTTGCAGGCACCCGCAACATTATCAAATACTTTTGGATTGTTGTCTCGCTCCGTCCTTCCTTCAACTCCATCATTGACCTTCTGCGAAGTCAAATCAGCTTCAGTTCTCCGGGGTCTTCCTCTTCTACCACGTCCACGACGACCCCCACGTGAAATCTCTGAAGCAGATGTTGCATCGACAGCATTTGCAATTTCAAAACAATCCACCGCATTAATTCCAGTAACTACACCTCTACATGATTCAGTAGCAGCAGAGTGACAAACATCATTGACTGGGACTTCACCTTCTTCTCCGAAAACCTGATTCATTGCATCGGAACACATAGATTGCATAACAGCGGAACAATTAACATCAGCACATGAATTTCCGCTAATAACATCAGCGACCTGCTGTTTTTCAGAAGGGGGAGTTGCTGTAGGAGTGACTGAGGAACTACCCCCAGCAGAGGCTGTGGCAACCGGTGCAGCAACAGCAGTGCCCTCTACGTGTTCACGGAAAAATTGATTCCGCACAGTCGCAGTAAGATCAAATATTGTGGCATCGTTGTCTCGCTCCACCCTAGCTCGAGGACCGTCAGTTCGCCTATCTGAAATCGCAACGACCTCATTTTTCCGAGGTCTTCCTCTTCTACCACGTCTACGCCCAGTCTTAAATGATAGTTCTTCAGCAAATATCCCACATTCAACATTTTCAACCTCGGAATCATCCCTAGCAGCAACTACAGTCACTGCACCACGACATGATTCGGACGACGTACATTGCCTGTTACGGCAACCCAGACCACCAGGACATGAATTTTGAGGCTGAACAGCAGAAACCTCCCGCAATTCAATCACATGAGACACGGGAGCATACTGATGTGTGTGATTTGAGGGAGATGATATAACAGTATTGGATGAACCATCCCGAGCAGAGAGATTTTCCGCCGGCTTGGCTACACCACATGTTTCTATTTGTTCACGGAAAAATTGATTGCAAGCACCTGCAACATTATCAAAAACCTTCGGATTGTTGTCTTGCTCTGGCCTTCCCTCAACTCCGTCACTGACCTTCTGTGAAGTCAACGCAACTTCATTTTTCCGGGGTCTTCCTCTTCTACCACGTCGAGGACGACCCCCCCGTGAAATCTCTCCAGCAGATGTTGCATGTACGGCATTTGCAATTTCAAAACAATCCACCGCAGCAATTCCAGTAACTGCACCACCACATGATTCAGGCGGCATAAATTGCATATTATGGCATCCCACAACATCAGTACCTGAATTTTCACTAATAATATGATTAACCTTGTCTACTGCAGTCGCAGAATCGACGGCGACATCACTGCATGTACCTTCAACAGAACGACTGTTTGCATTGACCTTTGGTACGGCAGAGCACTCAACTTGTTCTACGAAAAATGAATTTCGAGCCATTGCAGAAGCATCCAACACTCTTCTATAGTTACCTATGTTGAGCATTCCGACACCGCTGCTGCAGACATTGTCCGAGGTTGCACCACCAGAATTTTTGCGAGGACGCCCTCTTCTACCACGGCCACGACCACTACAGTCCACACTTCGTCCACCGCCTACATTATCAGCATCAGGCAATTCGAATGATGCATTAGTAGTGCCAGCATATACAGGATGGATAACAGTCAATGGTGATACATCATCTCCACCAGGCACTAAATTCCTACGCAGTCCAGAATCGTGCAATGATTCTGATTCAGCAGGTACTGCAAGTTTGCCTGTATTAACTAACTCTGGCGTTGCCTCACGGCTATTGCATGCACCGTGTGAGGTTACGACAACTGCATTTTTCCGAGGCCGCCCTCTTCCGCCGCGGCCACGAGCACCAAAGCTTGCAATTCTACCACTGCTTACTTGATCAACTGGAGGCAATCTACAAGACTCACCATTTGTAGCATTACATGCAGTACTGATAAGAGCTGGCGGCTGTGATGTCAGCACGCCGGGACATTCAATCTCTCCATCACCCAGGGAATTACCGCGCAGTCCAGGATCTTGCAATGCTTCTGATTCAGTGACCGGTGGAGTCTTGTCTGTATTAGTACCAGACATACCTATATTGTAAATCATTACTCAGGACACACCACAACATATCTACAATCGAAGAATTTTTGTGATGCAGGGAATGCTGGACTTTTTCCCATATCTTGGGACTTTTGTTCTAAACTTCCACCTCCCTCATTCTGCAACGGTCTGCTGCCGTTAGTGAATACACACTTAACTCAATTCAAACTACTTGAAAATTTACTTATTCACTGACAAAATTTAAGTGACGCACATGTTCTAACATAACATATTCATCACCAGTAATGACATTTATCTTTTTAACATACATCCCATATTATATCATATTAATAATCATATTGTACAAATCACACAAACAAATATGCACTCGTAGCATTTTAACCATCCAATAGAATTACGACCACATAACAACATATAAAGTTCACACATCACTAATAAAACAAGCTATGGCCAGCATTTTGAACGACAGTACCCGCATCATTTCAGAAATTGAAGAAAAGAACCTGTGATATGCAAACAACAATGCCAATACAGCAACCACTCAGCCCAATAGCTCCTTCCACGTCGCTGAAAAAACAGATAAACCCAGAAAACAAATTAAAAAGAAAAAGTAAAAAAAAAAAAAGGAAAATGTAGATCATCCCTGGATTTCAATCATGCCATAGAACAAACCATTCATTCGAACATCTTACCAGGAAAACAGTCGACAATGCGGTCCAATGAACTCGTCACAACCGGCAACACATGTGTAACCCCACAAACCAGCTGGAACAGATAACGTAATGCAATTAAACATGGGATATTCAAACACACTGAATCAAACAAACAACTGTCTAACCAAATTTTGTTCCCGGCACGAAATACATCAAAGAATAGATACAAAAGTTGATCACAAACAGGGCAATTTTGTTATGACATACGATCTACAAGCTGCTGAATAGCATGACACAATGCATTCATGTAACTACCAAATCATTGGTATTTAATAACACCCAACCTCCACATCCAACGCCATATTACACCAAACTATAAACATTTAATAGGGGACCTACAAACTGCAATCGATCTGTACATGCAACTGTAGTGGAACACCTATGTACATAGAATAAACCAGATCATCAGCATTTAATGACACCAGACCACCATACCAAACCCAATCTGACCACAAACTACACACATTTTATCCAACAACCAGAAACTGTACCCAGTCTGAACATGCAACTCCTCCATTCAACCTCCGAACGGAAAATAAATTAAACAGTGAGTAAAATGTAGCGAAAATATAAATGAACAATTTAATAAGATAAAGAAGAATTATCCAGAAACAGAGACAAACCATTGCACACACCTCTTACATCAAAATTCATACATGCAACCCCAACATTGAACCTTTGAAGCACAAAAATGAAGAAGAAGAGAAAGGATAAAATTTAAAAAGAAAAAAAAAAACAGGGGATAAATTCATCCCAAAACAGGGAGAGAGCTTTGCACATACCAGGAAATAGATCGAAGAGAGTAGACAGTGGGAGAGCAGAGACATCGTCTCATTAAACCCACGAGAATGTTGCGACACGTGTAAGCTGTGTAACAGCAGCTCACGTCAGAATAGTGGCGGGAACAGTACATGTACTTGGGCTCCAAGCAACAGAAGGCGGTGCTAATCCCACCAATGAGCACCGACACAGAGTGAGGGCAAAGTTCTGGGGGAGAAGACGATCAAATTACCTCAACCACTGACTATAATCGGCGTGGTAGGAAGGTTGAATAAGCAAGGGCAAAATCGACTGCTAACAAATAATAACTTTCTGGATCAATTTGATGACATCTCCATCAATCTAACAAAAGCTATTTTTTCCTATCAATTTCACATCTGCATCCAACTAAGTAAGCAATATTACGGCCACCAAATATGAAATCCACACCGAAACATATGGAAATAGCATGGTTGAAATGGTCAATATAGAAGGAAGCATGGTCAAGATCAAATAACCCTTTAACCAAAATAGAGTATATTGAATAATTTAAAACTGTGCCTAAAATCACTTACTACAAAAGTACCTACCTAAAATTGTTAATTACAAAAGTACCTCTGCTATTAGACAGCTCACTCTTGGACTTTTGATCATTATCTGACCGGACAGTGCGTACGTCGCCAAACGACGCAACCCTAAACATCTAACCGACACAACCCTAAACGTCGCATATTTCTTCTGATCCTCTAATGAAGAATAAGCATCTCTCTCATGTAGAGGAAAGCATGGTTAAGATGAAATAACCCTCTAACCAAATACTTTATCATCTGAAATACAGCGAGTAGCAAGGGCGTAGATAGAAATTAAGAGAAATTGGCATGTAATGAATAATTTAAAGGTGTGCCTGAAATAACTTATTACAAAAGAACCTACTTAAAATTGTTAATCACAAAAGGGTCAATATAGTCACTTACTACAAAAGTACCCACCGAAAATTGTTAATTACACAAGTACCTCTGCTAAATTTAGACTGTTCACTTTTGGACTTTTGGTCATTCTCTGACCCCACAATACGTACGTCGGCAAACGACGCAACCCTAAACATCTATCCGACACAACCCTAAACCACAAATGGAAATTCACATAATCCATTTTTCTGCTCTGGAATTGACATGTACATCCGACTCACACATCCAAACCACAGCCACAAAATCCATTCAGAAGTTGCATTAAAAGACAAACATGAAGGGTAAAAACGGAAGTCAACAGAAGCTAATTTTTTTGATCGAATTTACATCTGCATCCAAAGCACACTACCAAATTACAGCCACCAACTATATTCAGGACACCTAATTAAGAGACCACGTCGGGGACAGAAATGGAAGTTAACTGAAGCTATTTTTTCCAACAAATTTACATCTACATCCAAGTCACACAACCGATTTACAGCAACGAAATGTATTGAGGGCATCCCATAAAGCAGAAACACCAGGGCCAGAACCGGAATTTAATAGATTCTATTTTTTTCATCGAATTTACATGTGCATCCAAAGCACACTACGAAATTACAGCCACAAACTCTATTCAGGATAGCTAATAAAGAGACCACAGCAGGGACAGAACTGGAAGTTAACTGAATCTATTTTTTCCAACAAATTTACATCTAAATCCAACCACTACACCAAAATTACAACCACTAAATCTATTGAAAACAACCAGTAAATGACAAATAGCAGGGGCAGAACCGGAAGTTATCAAAAGTTATTTTTTTCATCGAATTTACGTATCGATCCGAAGCACACTACGAAATTACAGCCACCAACTCTATTCAGGATAGGTAATAAAGAGACCACAGCAGGGACAGAACTGGAAGTTAACTGAATCTATTTTTTTCAACAAATTTACATCTATATCCAACTACTGCACCAAAATTACAACCACTAAATCCATTGAAAACAACCAGTAAATGACAAATACCAGGGGCAGAACCGGAAGTTATCAAACGTTATTTTTTTCATCGAATTTACGCATCGGTCCAGACCAGATAACATAATTACATAATGATGCCATTACAGCCTCAGTAAAATACCGGTCCGCAGGAGGACAACACAGACATTTCAATCCGAAATAAATTGCAAGCAGTGGCGAAGAAGGACGTGGCAAACTACCGTTGGAGGACGATGGCGGCAAACCCACATGCAAGCCAATCAATGGTCCACGGTGTGCAAAACGCCTAGCTGGCAAAGTGGCCATATCTCCTTTTATTATAGGTAGTATGATTAATACCCTTTCTCAAATACTATGCATTAGCTACTATCCAAACTATCCTCTGAATATGTCTCAATAGTTATGACAACTGATGATAAATTAGTTAATAGTTTGTAATAAGCTATATGACTAAGCTTGAATATTATATATACAATCTGATCAAGTGGTCAAACATAAATAGGCCATTTTTCTCATCATCTACTACTATTTATAAAGTAGTGTATATATATATATATTTTTTTTTGTTCCTTAATTCAATTATTTTCAAGCATAACGGATAAACGATATTTTCATAAAAATAAACTCACTCGTTTAATAATTAATGTTATTTTTAAAAATTAAAGTGCTTAAAATATTACATTCTTCCCTCCTTATAAAAGTTTGGTCCCCAAACTTCAACCCACCTATGTACTTGTAAGCTCTAGTAAAAGAAAAAAGAAAATGCATATTCTATTTATCTCTAGATCATGTTGGCTGTATATTTTAGCTGTCTAACTTTTCTTAGGAAGAACACCAATTTACCTTTGTACAAAGTTCACACTCTATTATAATGAGTAATTAAATCAACCACTCATTTATCTTGATCTTTGTCAGTAACTCTTATTTTATTGTTCCTCAAAAAAAAAACTCTTATTTTATTTTGTTAGTAATATATCAATGAATTCTCATATACTTTTAAGAGAAATCAAAACCAAAGCATATCTTTTTAGCCACTACCATATCAAATAATGCCAAAATTGTAGTAGCCAAATAATTAATTTTTTTTTCACATAGACATCTAATTATGTAAAAAAAAATAGACCCACTGTCAAATCAAATAGACTTGAATAAAGAGACTACTAACTTGTTGATTAGTAATCAAAAATAAAGTCAAAATCGTTGTAAACAATCTTTTTCTTTTCAATTCCTTAGGTATGCATAAAGTCTGTGATAAGTCAATTTTCTTAAATAAAATAGTATCATGGTAAATGGCTGCATAAACTCATAAGAATGTGAATATCAAAATCTTCTTTTGTCATCTAACATAAACTTTATTTTTATGTATTTCCTTCAGGGAAAAATAATGATAAACTTTAAACATCAACATGAATAGTAACTTTTTAATAAACTTTGGAATGAAAAAGATTAATAATATAATAATAAATAAATAGGAAAAGCTAAAATTTAAGGTCTTCATAATTATTATTTTTACAGAAATCAAAATTTCTATGTAACTTTTATCGAGGATCTAACCTTTTGCTCTGATACCATTTGTCACGACCCATAATTTTGACATATCTTAATTAACGTTAAACAATGGCTTTAGTGGCCGTGAACGCACCTTAAGCCTTTAATAATTCTCCCGTGACAACGGGGTGATAAGTCATCGAGTAGACCCAATTATTATTTTCTGTTTAAGAAATGCGGAAGCGATTTCGAATCATTTGGGTCTATCTTTATTTTAGAAAAAGATAGGTCAATTCTCTAATAATATTAATTTATAAATGAACTTTTAAATGAGACGATAATGAATACTTCAAAACTCTATACAACTCCTCTATTGGACAATAACAATTTTACAGAGTCCACACATCTGCTGTTGATACATAATAGACTAAAACTATAGGAGTAGAACAAGTCTAGCTTCTAATACTAAAATCAAGCCTTCTATAATTCCATGTGTACGGTCTTTGTCAGTCACCTTGAACCTGGATCCCTGAAAACATTATATTTAAAAAGTGGGGTGAGCTGAAAAGCTCGGTGAGGGGATTACTCCTCCTTTTCAGTAAAAGTATTTGAAACGTCATTTTCGATCCTCATTTGATAATAATAAAACTAGCAATGAAAAGAACATTCAAAATTTCATTTCAATCACTTTCATTTGGTTGAGATGCAGTGGGTAACCGTTCATGATCTATAAGTGATATATCCCCTTACCTACCCGCGTAAGTAGTTGGTAGGCCAGTAATATATCCGTAGTTTGACATGTCTTGGCGCCATCGTAGTGGCTCGTCGCCTATTATTACCCGGACGATAGGGTCTCGTGGATATAGAACAACAAAAGTTGTCCAAAGCATCTCGTCATTATCTTTTCTTATAAAATTATTTTAAAACATAATAGCGTAAAAACATATAAAAAGCTACTTTAAAAGCATTTAACTATAAAGTAGCTTAAACAGTTTATCAGGGAGGAGGGGACAGTAAAAATATATATATATATTACATTTTAACAGTAAAAAAAATACTTATTTAAATAACAATAACATTACATTTAAAAAGAGTGTCGTAGCGTGAGAGTGATTTTACTCACTTTTTGTTGCGTAAATGAGACGTCAGATTGTGACTAAAGTAGGCGCGTAATATCACTCATGATAAAAATAACCTTCTTGTTTACTGACTATGGTGGAGTAACCTTATATTTTTGGAATGAAATTTTATTAACATGGTTGGTTGCTATTTATAGACACAAGGGTGGTAGAAAACGCATGCCATGACGTAAATTGTGACTAATTTATTATATTAGATAGTAAACCCCAACGTGAGGGTTTCTTTGTAGTATTGACACTTAATAAAAGTTAGTGAAACATACACCTTACTCACTCATGTTTGAAGATGTGTGTACTTAGGAAAAACATTTCTTCTCAATAGGTTGGCAACTCATGAAAGGAGTTACCAGACTATGCCAAGTGTCCACATTCTCAATTTGTAAAGCTATATTCATGCTTTTGTGGAAATCTAGCTAGTTTGTATACATTGGTGTTCATAAAATAATTTAATAAAATAGTAACAATAGTGAATATTTGTAACATCATTAATACCCTTTCTCAAATACTATGCATTAGCTACTATCCAAACTATCCTCTGAATATGTCTCAATAGTTATGACAACTGATGATAAATTAGTTAATAGTTTGTAATAAGCTATATGACTAAGCTTGAATATTATATATACAATCTGATCAAGTGGTCAAACATAAATAGGCCATTTTTCTCATCATCTACTACTATTTATAAAGTAGTGTATATATATATATATATTTTTGTTCCTTAATTCAATTATTTTCAAGCATAACGGATAAACGATATTTTCATAAAAATAAACTCACTCGTTTAATAATTAATGTTATTTTTAAAAATTAAAGTGCTTAAAAGTTGGGTTATTACAACTCGATCAATTCTTTCCGCCACAAAGTCCAAAGCATTCATGCGATTATTCAAAGTGAACTCATACCCCTTATACCCAATATCTTCGAGTCTGCAATCAGCCATGGCATCACGGAAATTTTAAATTTGAGGCCAACTTCAAAGCCTTCTCAACTTTTTCTCATTTTTTTCTCCTTCTGAGATAATATCTCATTGAAATCTCCAATAACAACCCACGGGACTCCAATCCCTGGGTTTAATATACGCAACGAAGTCCAAGAACAAACCCTATTTGCAGTAGTAGGATCACAATAGAAAAAAGTTGCTTAGAAACTTTTACTTGGGTCTTCTGGAGGTCGTATATAACTGTGGATGTGAAATTTTTTAATTTTCAGCACCCTCAGATCCACATCTCCACGCCAAAATAAAGACAAATCTCCAGATAACCCTTCTCTAGGAATCAAAATACCATTAGAAAAAAACCCAACTTGAACTTACATTTTTCAGACTGTTTTTTTTATTTGTTTCGTTTCTAGCAAAAACAACACATCCTGCTTATTATTCCTGCATAGGGAAAGAAGATATTGGAACGTGAAAGTCTTTTACAAACCTTGCATGCTCCAACTAATGATCCTCATTGTGACCGACTGGACCGGTTTCCACCGATCTCTGTCGTTTCGTGAGTGAGAGATTCGTCTCGATCACTCAATGAAGTTTCTGATCCCAAAAATTCTCCATCTGATTTCTTCTTCTTTAACCCTTGGGCTTTATTGGCTTCATCATCTGTACCCATCTTCTGAGGAACATCGACAAACCCACCAGTATTTTCAGAATGGACTTGTTTCCTCTTCAAAGAAGGAGTGTCTAGTTTAGTAGTCTCCGAAGAATTTCCACGTAGATAGGGCAGCCATATTTATTACGGATAAACCTTGTCTCTTCTAAAATACCGGCTTCCTCATATTCACCCCTATCAACCGACTTTAATTTCCTTAGCATCTCCTTTCTAGACTCCTTCTTTTGCCGTCTTTCTCAAAATAATTTCTCCTCTAAAAAAATTCCCATATCCTCATCCTCTTCATCATACGAACCTCCGTTGTAACCTTGTATCTGATTATCTACCTTCGCCATATGAGTTGTGTCCACATAATTGGAAGAGGGGCCAAAAGCGTGAGACATATCAGAAGTTAGTCCCATGACATAATTGATCATCCCCTTATTTGTGAGACATTGATCATACAAAAGAGGCGCTGAGTCAGCAGTTAAGTTCGCCTTCTTAACAAACGAACAATACTTCACTTCATGCCCCACACGTCCACCAAAAGAACAAGCGTTGGGAATTCTCTCATAGCGCGACCAAACCCAAACTTTTCTTCCCTTCTCAATAGTCACAAACTTGCCTCTAGGAAGTGGATTTTTGATTTCCAATCCCAGTTCCAGATTTATTGTCTTCCCTGCTAAAATACCACGAGTCGGCATCGCACAATCTTCAACTGTTCCAAGAGTATGTCCAATTTCCTTTCCAATTTAATCTGACAATTACCCGGGAGACCCCAAACATGAACCTTTAAAGTAGTTTCAGAAAAATCCAAGTCTGAAGTATCTTCCATCTAAGTGTCCCATTTACGCAGGATAATTAAATCACCATAAAGAAACCACGGTTAAGAATTGTAAACCATTTCAAGAGTGCCCTCAGATTCAAATGAAAATTGATAAATATAACCTCATTTTGGAATAACAGACATACCCGGAGGATCCGTCCAAGCTTTAGACATTTGCATATGAAGAATACCCAAATTAATATTTTTGGCAGAAAAAATCTTACCAAAAATACTCTTTTTACACACTTGTTGTGCTTCAACCATTGCTTCAACTGGTAACTTTTCAGAATTGCAGATGCTTTTTCATGGTATGTGAGTTGCAAGTGATCAAGCAGATGCGTGAGATCCAAGTTTGCCATATCAACTACATGATTGGTACCATGACTGATAGACAATAAACAAGAATTGAGAGACACGAAATTGATGATGAATGATAATAAAGTTGTAGAAAAATAGGGAGGTAACTGACAGAAACCGTCAGTAACCATGTGAACGGAAAAAAAAATTGACTTTGTTCTTCTGGAAAACCAAGAAAATGGAATTTGTTTTTTTTTTAAATTAAGATTTACTTTTATTTAGATTTTTTTTTGAAAGGGCTTTTATTTATTTATTTTTGTTGAGAGGAAAAGAACTTTTATTTAGAGATTACTACTAGGGATTATTATTATTATTAAGTCAATAAGTTGAAAATTATTTATTACCAAGTCATGAAATTGCAAATGGGTGCTAGCTCAAGTGGTAGAGCGATTGAAAGCCTCTGCATGAAGTCATGGGTTCAGACTCGGCAAATGACACCGACGTAGGTCTCAAAAAAAAAGTCATGAAATTTATACCCTTCATCGAATTTAGCTGTTTTGTTATTTCTACGTTCAATACCACATCTTTCTTCAAAAAGACAAAACCATAGAATTCTAGTTTCACTCAACAACTTCAGACATTACTCTCTTCTCGGTTAATTCGCACGGAATCAAGAAACCATCATGGAGCTTCTCGTCTTCGATCTTGATCTCTTGTTTATTGTTCTTGTTCCCGCTCTCGTTATAACAAACTGGTTTAAAAGTCAAGTTCTGCAAGAGCTTTGGTTTTGAGTTTCTCCAACGAACACTTAACTGGGAGGAGAAAACGCACGCAATAATCATGATGTGACTCGCGGACGACATGATCTACATGACGAAGTCGCTAACCAACAAGTTGATGCTGAAGAAGCGGTTATTCGGTTGCGCATATATGAAGGTATGCATATCATAGATCATCCAGATAAGCTGAATACTATCTTGCTTGAGTTGTGTAACATTGATCAATTGGTGGATGATGAGGATGCATCCTTAATGTTGTTACTTTTTTTCCCCCCGTCGTATCATGGTTTTGTATAGTCTTTCATTGTTGAAAAGAGATTGTAACCCTAGATGAGGTTTAGTCAGCTCTTCTTACCATGGGTATGCAGCATAAGGCTGCATATACAGGTTCAGACAATCAGACTTCCGTATTGATGGGTAAGGAGTAGAAAATATGAAGGACAGGAAGGATCTATCACATACAGATCTACAACATGAATTATAGCGGAAGATTCATGTGTTTACCTTGTCTTCCTAAAAACCTTAATGCAGCGGATGATCGTTTGTTGCTTGCTTTCACGCGCCTCCTTCTTGATCTTGCTCCCACCAATCTAGTGTGAATCTCGAGGACGAACACTGTGATCCACACCACGTTCCACCTCCTTGGATGAAGTTGGAGAGAGACTTAGAGTTCTCTACAACTAGAATGAATCTAGACATAGTAACTTTTCTCTATGGAATAGCAATATAATATGTAGGAGGCTGCCTCCTTATATAGGCAAAACTTCTCCTAAGTTTGCACATAAACCCCTAGGGTTTGAGCCTTAGCTACTAACCTCTCTAGTTTGTGCATTAGTGCAACTAACCCCATAAGGTTAAGATAATTGCAGTGGGCACCCCACATGGGCGCACCAATTGCTAACATCTCCCACTCGCACAGTGGGGTTGCACAATCCATCCAATCTCTATCAATCTCCAACTATCTATCATCTACAAAAGAGTATTGTTGTGGCCGTGGCGTGTGACCGGTGAGAGTACCTGCATTTCGGGAGATCCGTACACCAAACTCGTATAGCCAGCATGGGAAGGCACCCTCTCGGGAGATCCACATACCAAACTCATATAGCCAGCGCAGGAAGGCACCCTTAAAACATACAACAGTAATGATGCACTCCGTAACTCTCGTATTCCCCAGATTCCTCCGATTGTCATCTCGTGGATCATGAGCACCTGCCTTGTCCCGAAGGCCATGCTCGAATGAGTCCACATCTCCTTTATATTTCATATCCTACATGATCCCATAAGATCTTGCAGGTGGGCCCAATGAAGATAATAAAGAGCGATGCAATGAGAATCTTTCCTTACATACATGTGTCACTCAGATTCGGCTCAGCTGCTTTCCCAGCAGTTTCCGGAAGGCCGAATCATCCATAGCCGTAAGGTGTCACGCCAAAGTAGCACCACCGACCCGTCTCCTCATGACACAGACGTAAGTACAAAGGGTATACAGTGTCAATCATCTTTATATGATCGACGAGGCTCACACGATGAGGAATCTCAGTGACTTATTCTACTCATCACCTCATGGTCACTCATAATCACGCGTTATTCAAGGGGGAATATGCGCCATAGTGTTTAGACTCTGATCAGAGCGCATGTCTTATCCTTACAAAGGACCACTATGCAGATGTCTATCCGGTAGCCCTTATGGCCACGAGCCCGAGTGCTGCGATGTTACACTATTGTGAACAATTATTGGCTCTCGCGTCTGGCTTTCTCTACGCAGACTACACATGGTTCGGGGTACTAACCATGTTCGATTGGCCATAACCAACCTCACCTTGGAACTTATTTCCAATGCGACAATTGAGTCCGTCTGACAGGATCCTAGCTCTACTGATAGACATCTAGCTCTTATCATAGGCCATATGCTCGTATGATAGGCATCTCATATCATATCGCAGGCTTTCAGCGCTTATCGGGATTCTGTCTCATCTTCCACCACACCCAGAGATATTCAGGATATTGCGAAGGCGGTCGCTCGTGTGAGTGAGCCGACCTAGTGTCTGCGTGACATGCTCTAAGCTAGTACAGGAAATGTAACATATCATACACGTATCATACAACATGCTGCATAAATAACAAATCCATTCCTACTATCCAATCAATCAATGTCTCAAATCATCTAATCAGTCTGACACCTAGTTCCATTTGCCTAACCCTATATTCCTAGTATGACCAACAAAAGTAGCCTTAAGAAGAGGCTTGGTCATTGGATCAGCTAACATCTGATTCGTAGGAATATGCTCTAGAGTAACATCTGCTTTAGCTACTAATTCCCTGATGAAGTGGTACTTTATCTCAATATGCTTGGCCTTGCTGTGGTATTTCGGATCCTTAACACAAGCTATGTCCGACATACTATCACAACGAAGCGTTGCTGGTCTTGGTTCGTCAACCGCTCCTAAGCTGACCAGAAATCTCTTCAGCCAAACACTCTCCTGCGCTGCCGCGAAGCAGGAAACGTATTCAGCTTCCATGGTTGATAAGGCAGTGCCAGTCTGCTTGCTACTGTGCCATGTAATGGCTCCTCCACCCAGCATGAAGACGTAGTCTGAGGTCGATTTACGTGCGTCTAGGTCCCCACCCCAGTCAGCATCACTGTAGCCAATGAGCCTTAGCTCAGAGCCTCGATAGTTTAGCACGTAATCCTTAGTACCTTTGAGATATCCGAGAATCCTCTTAACAGCCTTCCAGTGTCCAACACCGGGATCAGACTGATATCTGCTAACTAAACTGACAGCATGACATATGTCGGGCCTTGTACACATCAATGCGTACATTAAACTTCCGACAGCACTTGCATAGGGTACTCTGGCCATCTGGTCTCTCTCGTGTTGGGTCTTGGGACACATTTCTAGGCTGATTTTCTTGCCATGTGCAATGAGAGTCTCGAATGGCTTGGAGTCCATCATCAGGAACCGTTCAAGTATCTTCTTGATGTATGTATCTTGAGACAAGACAAGAAGCCTCTTAGAAAGGTTCCTTAGGATCTTTATCCCAAGGATGTAACTCGCTTCTCCAATATCCTTCATTGAAAAACGCGAGGATAACCACCCTTTGGTAGTTCCGAGCATTCCCTTATCATCGTTGGCTAGTAGTATGTCATCTACATATAATGACAGTATCATGAACTTCTTTCCGGAACGTTTGACATACACACAGTGGTCCTCATCAACCATTGTGAAGCCATATGCCACAATGTCTTGATGAAACTTCAAATACCACTGTCTTGAGGACTGCTTAAGCCCATATATGGACTTAATCAGTTTGCACACTTTGTGCTCTTGACCTTTCTTCTCAAAACCTTCCGGTTGAGCCATGTAAATCTCCTCATCTAGTTCTCCATTGAGAAATGCAGTCCTAACATCCATTTGATGTAGTTCCAAGTCCATGCTAGCCACTATTTCAAGTATGAGGCGAATGGAGGCTATTCTCACAACTGGTGAGAATGTATCCTCGTAATCCACACCCTGTTGTTGGGTGTAGCCTTTCACCACTAGTCGGGCTTTATGCCTCTCAACGCTTTCGTCTGCCTTCCTTTTGACCTTGAAAACCCATTTGTTTCCAATGGCCCTACGTCCAGGAGGCAAGTCAACTAAATCCCAAACATGATTGGTTTTCATTGACTCCAGTTCTTCTTGTAAAGCAATCGTCCATTCTTTCTTGTCAGGAGATGAGAGAGCCTCGGACAATGTCCTAGGTTCATCATCTTCCTGCGTGGTGACCATCATGGCCTCCCCTTCGATGTCAAATCGTCGACGGGGTACGCTCCCACGAGCGCTCCTACGCAAGGAGGGTTCTTCCTCAGCATCATCATCATATACGATGGGCTGCTCACTGGGCAAGTCACTCCCACTGTTCTGAAGATCCATAGGGACTGTTCCCTGTAGGTCTATGGAGAACTGAGTGTCATCCAGTGGTTCCTCTTCTTCGTAGAGAATACCATCTCCATGTGCTTCTCCCTGACTAGGAAAATCTCTTTCGAGAAATTCAACATCTCGCGATTCCATCTCTGTTAGACTACCATCCGGCTGTTGCGCTATGAATACATAACCCTTTGAGTGCTCTGAGTAACGTATGAAGATGCACTTCTTTCCTCTAGAACCCGATTCCCCATGGACATGGGAGATGTTACGTACATAGGCGGCCGACCCCCATGGCCTAAGGTGACCCAATTCGGGTTTCCTTTTGGTCCACATCTCGTAAAGGGTTGTGGCTACAGACTTGGTGGGCACACGGTTCAGTATGTATGTGGCAGTCATCAATGCATCTCCCCAATAGGAGATTGGCAGATTTGCATTTGCCATCATACTACGAACCATCTCTAACAGTGTTCTATTCCTTCTTTCCGCTACACCATTTTGCTGCGGTGTGAAGGGAATAGTCAACTGCCTCACTATTCCTTTAGTCTCACAGAGCTCTTTGAATTGCTCAGATAGATATTCACGTCCTCGGTCTGTCCTAAGAGCCTTAACTCTTTTTTCCAGTTGGTTCTCTACCTCTTGTAGGAACTTTCTGAAGCACCCTAGCGCTTCAAATTTATGTGCCACAAAATACACATAACCAAAACGAGTGTGATCATATATGAATGTGATGAAATAGCGAGCACCATGTCTAGCTCTAACATTTAATGGACCGCAAACATCAGAATGAATAAGTTGTAAAGGCTCAGTAGCCCTTACTGTTTTACCGAACGGTTTGCGTTTAGCTTTTCCCGCAAGACAAGACTCACATATAGGTAATGATATCTTGGGAATATCTCCAAGTAGGCCTGCCTTGGCCAGCCTGTTCATCCTGTCCTGTCCTATATGTCCAAATCTAGCATGCCATCTAGTGGCATCATCATCACTAGAAGATGTAATATATGAACGAGAATCATAAACATCATCAATGCTAGAACCAACAATGTCTAAATAAAATAAACCACGAGAAATATAACCAGTACCAAAACATGAGTTGCCAACAAACAGTTTGGTAAAACCACCCTCAAAAACAAGTTTAAAATTTAAAAGTCTAGAAACTGAAACTAAGTTCTTGCGTGCATCAGGAGCGTATAAAACGTTATGAAGAACAAGCGTCTTTCCAGACTTCATCTTCAGCTGATATGTGCCAATGCCCACCACATCAACGAAAGAGTTGTTCCCCATGTACACTCTTCTACTGCCCACTGGTACTCGCCTATAATTTGTGCACGCTTCTCGATCACATGCTAGGTGGTCACTCGCACCTGAATCCAATACCCACACATTAGGGGAATCAGCAATATAAACTTGACTTATAACATAACAGTCAGAGTTTGGATTATAGTGTACCTTTGGCTCGGCGCAATCACGAGCAAAGTGGCCATAGGCCTAGCAGTTATAGCACATAACTTGTCTCATATCCCTTTTGGATCTCTTCCACACTTGGCGTTTACTGATCTTGCGGCATGGGCCCATGTGGCCTCCATTTTCGTGCTCCACGATGACTTCCTTACCCTTTGGCACATTTGCCATGGGAGGGCTCTCTACCTGTGGTGATGGACTAGAAGTTCTGGCAAATTCCAGTCTCTTTTCCTCAAACAATAAATATCGTTTTGCATCATCAAATGTCCTTATGTCATCTGAACTTTGCAACACCTTTCTCACGGAATCCCATGAATCTGGTAGAGATGTTCTCACAGCCTTTAGCTGTCTCTCATCGGATATATCATGCCCAGAAGTTATAAGTTCAGTAATATAGAATGATAAGGTCTTTAGGTGCGTATCCATAGAGACTTTATCATCCTTCACCGTAGAAGTGAGCATCATCCATAGACATGACTTCTGGAAGTTGTCTGCAGTTTCGTACAGTGCTAGAATGTCTTCCCATAGCTTCTTTGCATAATCAATTTCAATCGGGTCTAGGAGATCAGTCCTCACTAGATCCATCAATTCTAGACATGCTTTCTTGTCATCAACTTCCCATTTCTGGTAAGCCTCAAGATCACGTCTATATGAATCAGTTGGGCCGCCCAGTGGTAGCCACGGCTCCATCTTTTCCATATGCAAATGATCAGACAGACCCAGCTCAATCATGCGACATATCGCACTTCTGTACCATGCATGGAAGTTTTCTCCCTTTAGAATTACAGCAGATTTAGGAAATAGATTCGTGTTCATCATGACTGAAAAAATGAGACAAAGTGGATATTAGTTACTAGCTTTGTTTAGCTCCTAAATAACATGTGACATCGATTAAACTTAATAGTTCCTCACAAGGACTCCACCAAAACCTAGCGTATATCCTAGGAATCAAATCTCATCACTTGTGATTTCCTATCAATTTTAATCATGTCCTCATGTGAGCTCTTTTGTTTTAGTTCTTTAGCATGCAAGGTTAAACATATATATCCAATCACACGCACTTATAACATAAAACAAGCATAAGCATAAATAAATATGCAATGGATGTGGCCCCTAAGGTGCACTCCCACTATTGAGAGTACTTCTTGAGCAAGTCTTGAACTCCATCTCATGCCATCTCGCCTACTTGAGGACTCCAAGCTTGAGGCTCCTTTAGACCATCTATTTGCTCCATGCACCTTGCGCCATAGCTTTTAGTTTGGCCACCTCTCTTGAAGCTTCAATCTTCAATCTCTACTAACTATCTTATTTCTAATAAGAAGTAACCTCATAGAGGCGATTGGATGAGAAGAGAAGACACTAGAGTATAGAGAGGCACGACACGCAGGCCGTATTTTGATTACATATTCAAAAACCAAAACCAAAACCAAAATATAAAACATCTATGCCACATCCATGCACCAAACACATCCATTCAACCCGCAACAGTATGTAAAACAATATAATAAACATACTGGAATTCTCTAAAAATTTCCAGAATTAATCTCTAATTACTGGAAATTAATAAGCAATAATCTAATCAACTAAAAAGATCGAAAATTGCTCCCTACCACTTAGGGTCTCACCACCTATGGAAAAACATAGGGAAAAATGACCTAAGTCTCCAGAAAAAATTTGGGCTCAAAACAGTGTGTTTAAGGTCGTCAAACTGCCTCGGGAAGTGTGTTAAACACTAATTAATTAATCTGGAAATTACTAAAATTTTCCGTCGCTCCAAAAATTATGGAAAAATATCCAAAAAATAAGAAATTAAATTTGGAGTACCTAGGGAAAAACCGAACGAAAAATGACGGCGGGAGGAGGCCGCACGCGCCCTCACGCGCCGACGTCGGCCACGTGGCATGCCACGACAGCACCTATACTGACGTCAGCTGCCACGTCATCCCGCCACGTCAGCTGCCACGCCAGCTGACACGTGGCCGCCACGTCATCGCCACGTTAGCCATATGCTGACGTGGCACCGCCACGGCATATGCCACGTCAGCCCTAGGGCCACGTCAGCAGCCGCCGCCAGCCATTTGGCGCGTGCGGCGCGTGGCCGCGCCTGGAGGCGGCGTCGGTGGCGCGTGAAGCCCACGCGCCGCCTTCCCGTGCTCCGTTCCCGTCGAAAATAATTTTTCTGGGATCGTCTTTTCATCCTGATCCCGATTATGTGGTTAAAATCCAATTTTAACAAGTTTTGAAAAACGTGTTCTACTGATTGGATCTAGCAGTCCAGATTAATACAGTTTCGAATCTTTAAAAATTCATAACTAATTCATCGTAACTCCAAAAATTATAAAATTTATATTTCTGGAATCCTCGTGAAAAACCATACCTAACCATATAGGTTTCGTCTACTGGTTATGAAATTTCAGAAACTCGATTTTTTAAATCAGATTCGGGAATGCATAACGAGGCACGAAAAACAAACTTATGGCTCTGATACCAATGAAGGACAGGAAGGATCTATCACATACAGATCTACAACACGAATTATAGCGGAAGATTCATGTGTTTACCTTTGTCTTCCTAAGCACCTTAATGCAGCGGATGATCGTTTGTTGCTTGCTTTCACGCGCCTCCTTCTTGATCTTGCTCCCACCAATCTAGTGTGAATCTCGAGGATGAACACTGTGATCCACACCACGTTCCACCTCCTTGGATGAAGTTGGAGAGAGACCAGAGTTCTCTACAACTAGAATGAATCTAGACAGAATAACTTTTCTCTATGGAATAGCAATATAATATGTAGGAGGCTGCCTCCTTATATAGGGAAAACTTCTCCTAAGTTTGCACATAAACCCCTAGGGTTTGAGCCTTAGCTACTAACCCCTCTAGTTTGTGCTTTAGCGCAACTAATCCCATAAGGTTACGATAATTGCATTGGGCACCCCACATGGGCGCACCAATTGCTAACAAAATATTTGCAGAGAGAGCATCCCAAGACGAACTTTGGATCTACAGCATTAGTTGAAGGTGGAGGGACTTCAGACGATGGACTAGTGCTCTGAGCCCTAAAGCTCTTGTCAAGGGGGTATCTGGTTTTGGCACTATCTTGTTTTGACACGATCTGGTTATGGCGCATTTGAGGATTCTTGGTGCATCGTGCATGACAACTGTCTGGCTCTAGACTCTAGTTATGGTGCATCTCGTCTGGCACAATTCCTGGAACTTGTCAGGGTGCATCAGGTTTTGGAACTGTTGTGAGTGCATCTGAGATTGCATTCGGTCCTCTCTCAGGGAATGCATTCGCTTCTGGTTTTGGGAGGCGCACTTTCTGGTTCTGGGAGTCCCATCCATTTCTGGTTCAGGGAGAAGCATCTGTATCTAGTTCTGGCTGGTGGGAGATTAAAGTCAAGGTGGAGATTACTTGAATCAAATCGGAGAAAACAACTACTTAGAGTATTAAGTCCTAATGCAATAACACCCTTGATGGTTGCAAACTTCTATTATTTGAAGACAATATAGATTCCATTAAACACTTGTTTTCCTAAGTAGTCCTAAAAAAGACACTCACACAATTTAGTCATCTGAAGGAGATGATCTGGAACATACAACACACCTTCAACCACGGATAGATGATGAAAATTTCAAACATCATCCTCAATAAGTAGTTACACACACTTTGCTGAAAATATTTACAAAACCTGTATATGCAATACATGATTCCCGCAGACAATGATCATAGCTATCTACAACAATTAACAAGCACAACAAGAAGAGAGCAGCTCGATGAAATCCATGCAATAAAAGCCCTGCTTATTTGTAGCTGCCAAGAGAGCAGCTCCAATCCCGGACCCATCTTTCCATTGTTCTACTTTTATGTTATTTGAACTTTCTTTCCCGACACGTTCAGTTACCAGCTCAGTGACCGCGTCTTGGAGGTATTTTTTGTACTGGGGATACTTCTCATATAAGCCTCCTTCCACTGCCACCACAACTTTTCTGTTCCCGAAAATTAGGCTTGGCGAGTCATTTTCCATCTTTTGAAGTATCCCTACAATGCCTGCACCAGCTAATCGCGCTCCTCGCTTTACAACAGCATCAATCACTTCCTTCACCACCTTTCTTTCCTCTAGGTTTGATTCTACCTGGTACCAAACATATGTAGTATATTTACAGGTTTAAAGAAAATCTCCGAAATGGAATAAACTAAGATGTAATATAAGCTGCAGAGTGAATTTTACCTCTGCCTTCTGGCGCAGTACCAACCCAACAACTGCAAGTTTTTTGGATTTGTCTTGCTGCATTATTTTTATATCTTCAGTCCTAAATAAAAATGTTAAAAGCATCATCAGGTGTATGAGCATCATTAGACACAACTTTTTTTCAAAGATGTCTATTTAAAAAAAGAAAATGTACTCTAGCTTAAATGGAGTGGACAATAATTTATTCGGAGCATATCCACGGAACAAAGATTCTTCTTCAGCCATCTTTACGAGCACTCGTCTGACAATTTCACCGAGGTACATTCCAGAGGTTTTCTTCTCAAATATCTGTCTCACAAAGAGTGCAAAGAAAGAAGAAAATCAAATAATTCTAATTGTGACATTGATATTGTGAATGTAAAAAATGAAAGTTTTACCTGCTCGCCAGGATTGTTGCTTGCTTCATCCATATCTTTATCAAACTGCGTTAAAAGAAGACCATCTTCAAACGCCCCCCATTCCGTATTAATAATCTGCATTTTATGAAAAAAAATAGAGTAATCAAGAAATGTGCCCTAGCTTGATATGTGTGTGTGTGTGCGCGAGTGTGTGTGTATTTGAATTTGTACAAGTTTCACCAAACCATTCTTCCAGATGAGTTGTGGTATTTTAGCTTCGGTATGGCATCGGTTCTTTCTACGTAGCAAGCGTTAGTCCCGGTTCCAAGTATGACAGCGACCATGGCATCATCATCGTGATATTTCGCCCTAGCTAGTGCACCGACAGTATCATTGACCTAACTCAGAATAAAAATAAATAAGTTGAGAAAAACAATAACACGTTAATCATCTTCGTTGAACATACACCATAGTTGAGATCGACATACCAGAGCCGAAACCCTCATATTTAGTCCCTGCGCTTTTATTGCTTTGTTAAGACAAACCACTACATCTTTCCCAATCTGTTGAGAAGAGTTCAATTAAAATCTCAAAAATATGCATCAGGTTAAAAAAAAAGGATGATTCATAAAAAACACTATGTTAGAAGCAAATGGCACCCACCTCTTCTTTGGCTGGGTTCAAATCGACACCTCTAGTAAAGCTCTAGAGCTCAAACAACACATGTGTTATCTTAGAGTTAGACCTCATATCATCAGGGCCTCGTTGAGTAAGGTAAGAGAAAGAGCGAGGGGGGATTTTTTAGTTGCTCCAAGAGCACCACGTTAGCATGGCACGGGGTGCTCTACACCACTCATTAACTGAAACTTCTGCCCACTGGATATAGTATGTTTCAAATCCCACATTTAGTTATGGGATATCAGACAGGTATAACTAATCCATGTACCTCTCCATAGTCCAAAGTTTGCCTAACCAAACACTAGAAAACAAAATTTCATATTCTGCCTTATTCGAGTATAAATTTATAGGAAAACTAATACTAACCGCGTCATGGATATTGAAACCCTTTGTCCACTTGGTTAGTATGCCAGAGTTTATTGTTGTTTGCTCCACCGGGAAAGAGAAGGTAAAACCAATTTCCCTTTCCCTCTCATTAGCTAGGTGAAAGTTTTCATTCTCAGTCTCAACAAATCTCGCCAGCCCAGAAGCCATAAAATCGAAAAGGTCCTGTACATAACACCAACCAGGTTGTTGAATCAAAAGGTAAAAAAAAAAAAAAAAAAAAAAAAAAAAAAAAAAAGAAAGATTTTGACACAACAATCAATCTGCACAACATAGATGTTACAAGAAAAGCGGAGACCTTTGAGGTACCGGACATAAGCTTCTCTGGAATTTGAACTTGCACAGATTCACTGTGGATCCCAACCTGGTTATCGCCTTCTAGCAACACTCTAAGCACTCGGAAGTTAGTTCCTCCAAGATCCAATGCGTAATACAAACCCTGCTCGTTGCTTTGTAAAGGAAAAAAACATTTTAGTGGAAGAAATCAGTTGAATGTAAACATATAAGCCTATTTCTCTCCATCTTTTTTGAGCTGTTACAATGCTCCGATATCCAATTTTCACTTCAGCAACCCACACTGTTAACATGCCAAAATCAAACTACATTTCTCGAACATTTTCATAATTTGAACTTTAAACCCTATATGTTGCAGAAGGAATCAAGAATAAGTTATTACCAATCTAAAACTGAATCGAAAAATACTACAATATCCCCTAACAAATCTAAGAACTGACCCCCTCATTTCGCACAACCACTTCTTAGTTCACATATCGCACTTTATCCTACCTCGTATCATTCCCTACCTAATTACTGTAAAATAAAATTTCCATATTCTATTTAATTATTCCAGTACAATCATAGTATCTTACATCATATCATTGCTCTACTCAACACCGTAAAATAAAAAAATGCATATCTTGGCTTATTCCAGTACGATCATATCTGCCCTATCCAAACACTGTAAAATAAAATTTTCATTTTCTGCCTTATCCCCTGTATAATCATATCTAACCTGATATATTCCAGTATATGCCTTATACCTCTTTTTATTATACTTTACCCAAACGACGTGTAAATCGTATGCGTTGCACACTTGCCGGAGGACATCAAGAACAGTTGAGTATTAATAATAGTCAAGAAGAAGAAGAAGAAGAAATGAAATGATGGAAGTAGGCAATACCCAGTGGGAAAATTGTCGACATAGCTGGGTATCATCGCCAGATTATTACCACCGTTTCCGGCGAGCCCAGCTCGCATACTATTGGCCATAGCTTCCACGACTTCCTTTAGATCCTTCAAAGGAGTCGCACAGTCTTTCTGCAATTTGGCCAAGATTGATATGACAGAGTCAGCCTCAGTCTCAGACGTGGGGGCGGCCATTGTAAATACACAAGAAACAGAGTTATGTGCCAATGTCAAAACAGAGAGAAGACATTTATAGAGAACCTTGCTAAATGAAGTTAGCGACATTGTCAGAGTTGTGTCATGTGACCAATTCTTTCTTTTACATGGCTGTTAAGTTATGTGACCAATTCTTTGTTACATTGCAATTAAGTTTCTTCACACTTGTGGATTAGATCATAATCTATTATTTGAATTAAACTATTCTGAGAGATTTCAGTTTTTTATGCCGACACACCACTAGTGCCCTTTAGTTGTCTATGAAAGGATAAGGCAAGTTTCAAAGACTGGACAACTTTTCTCCTTACTAATCTTATGCAGAATAGTTCTCATAAGGCAAGTTTCAAAGACTGGACAACTTTTCTCCTTACTAATCTTATGCAGAATAGTTCTCTGCAGAGGTTGGTGGCTTTGTGAAGTTCTACCTCCGTTCTCTACCTATCCTCCTAGTTTGACTTTTTCTTCGATAACCGGGTCACTTTGACCCGGTGATTTGGATAGCAAACGATTTAATTTTTTGGTAATTTTTTTATGGTGTTGTAGAGTAAAGTTTACTCCACGACATCATGCAAAGAATATTAAATTCTTGCATCGTTTTACTAATCAAGTCATTGAATCAAAGTGACCTAGCGAATAGTGGTAAAATGCAAACGAGGAAGATAGATAGAGAACAAAGGAAGTAATTAAAAGTCAGACAGCAACATCGATAACAAATATTTATACCTGATACGTATGATGCAAAGTTAGTACTTGATACCACAACAAAAATTAGTCCTGCAACCTAATATTAGTGCCCTAAGGCTCAATGATATATTTTTTACTCGTTCATGCACTGCTTCCTCATTTTTTTATACTTCTTTTTCGGTCATTTAGATTAGTAGAATCCTCAAGTTTATCAGTGTTTTCCTGTAAGATTTTATCGAATTTCTTATTACACCAACATCCAGATTTTAACCATGTTCTTAAAATTTACTGTAGTATCTTTTATTCAAAAAATCCTGAATAATGTAAAGATAACTAGAAATCAAACTGGAATTCAGAAATTAAAAAAGGTAACAGTCGCCATTTATTCATCTGAGGAAATCATCTGAAACACATTGATAAAGTCATAAGCTATTATTGTATTGTTTGCTAAAGCTACAAAACCTGTGAATGCAATAACCATACAAAAGAATACATCAACAACAAACATACTATTACTGCACTTGGCGGCTTTCAAAAGCCGTGCTTGTACTGTGAATTTGTTGCAGCCAAGAGTGCAGCTCCAATCCCTGACCCATCTTTCGAGTGTTGTATGATGACATTCTTTGAAATTTCAGATCCGAGAAGTTCAGTGACTGCCTCTTGGAGGTATTTTCTGTACTGGGGATAGTGCTCGTACAAGCCACCGTCCATGGCTACTACTGTTCTTTTCCCCAATATGAGTCCTCTCGAATCATCCTCCATCTTCTCAAGTATCCCTACAATGCCTGCACCAGCTAATCTCCCTCCTCGTTTCACAATAGTATCACACACTTCCAACACCGTCTTCCTTGCACTTAAGGTTGATCTTACCTGGTATATCAAACAAAAGTACAAGGAAAAAGGTAAATTTCACGACACCGAATAAAAAATAGTGTAAGATGTAACAGGAGTTTGGAAGGAACTTACCCAAGCTATGTCATAAAGTAGTGAATCAACAGCTTCGAGATCCTTAGAAGGGTCTTGTTGCATTGCACATATATCTGGGGTCCTAAAAGACATTTTATACCACGTACGACTAGTTACATTCCACATAATTCTCATTTCAGATATTTTGAAAATTGAATAATTCTGGTACCTGAGCGTAAATGGAGTTGATAATTTCTCCGGAGCAGGTTCACCAAATAAAGAACCTGCCATTTTAACTAGCACCCGTCTAACAATTTCACCGATATACATTCCCGAGATTGTCTTCTCAAATATCTGCCTCACAAAGGAGTCCAAATCAGGAACAGATTCAATCTTAAAAGACAAATATACATGAACATTTGAGCACTAGTTCACCTGCTCACCAGGATTGATACTCGCCACATCCATGTCTCTATCAAACTGAGTCAGAGGAAGGCCTTCTGAGAATGCCCCCCACTCCGTATTGATAATCTGAATTTAAGGAATTTAAGAAAATCATCAAAAGCAGCACTGGAAAAGAAAACAATATTGTTTCATATATGATTGGAGAGTTTCACTACTGACAGTTCTTCCTGATGAGGAGTTGTGGCCTTGTAGCTTTGGTATAGCATCTGTTTTTTCTATGTAACATGCATTAGTCCCCGTTCCAAGTATTATAGCAACCATGACATCTTCGTCCCAATATCTTGCTCCTGCTAGTGTTCCGACCGTATCATTAACCTAAGTCCAGACAAAATTAACATAAGACTCGAAAGACCTGAGACATTTCAGTCAAATGATCTTTTTTAGGATAATACAAAAAGGTTTAAACAGAACATACCAGCGCGGATACCCTCATATCTAGTCCCAGCCTCTCCATTGCTTCATTCAGACAAGCAACTACATCTTTCCCAGCCTGTTGAAAGGGCAAAATTGTTCAAACATTGTTATAGGTGAAACACAAAGAATACATCGTCAGCATAAAAAAGATACCAACCCTTTTTCTCATTATTTTTTCAACACCATTCTATAATTGAAAATTTAAAGCTGTCACAAAAGCATAGGAATAACAACCGTGCCAGATATAGAGAAACCCTTTGTCCAGTTGATGAGTATGCCAGAGTCGATAGATGTTTGCTTCACTGGGAAAGAGAAGGTAAAACCAATTTCTCTTTTCCTTCCACTAGGAATTTGAAACAATCCGGTCTCCTTCTTGATGAATTGATCCAGCCCAGAAGCGATGAAGTCAAAGAGCTCCTATAAGTTAACCACACCTTGAATCAATCAATCAATCAACAAGGGAAATTTTTTAAAGCAACTTGACCATTTGGAAATTGGATTACACCAACAGACCTCCGAGGTACCACTCATGAGTTCTTGAGGGATTGGTACTTGCTCAGATTCAGTAGCGAGTACACGCTCATCCTTGCCTCCTAGCTGTACCCTAAGCACCCGGAAGTTTGTTCCTCCGAGATCCAACGCGTAAAACAGCCCTTTCTCATTCCTTACAAACAAACCACATTAACTAGAATCAGTTATTCATATTTTCAACAGTAAAAACGTACTAATCATTGTAAGAAAATACTTCATCTCTTTCCAATATGTATCTGAAGGAAACTATCAAACACACATGCCCGTCAAAAAGATTAGTTTCCTCTGTGATTAGTTTGCTTTTGTCACGAAAACAACTCAACTCAACAACCTTCTTCCCCGGTTTAACTAAGGTTGGCTACATTGATCAAATTCCTCCTCCAAATACATTTTTCATGAATTCTAACAATAATGATTATGAGCAACAGTAAATGTAACACACACACACACACACACACACACACACACACACACACACACACACACGCGCGCCACGTTGTTACAATTCAACAAACGACAAGTCTATCAATCCAGAAATCAACATCAAGTTTTTACCTGATTCTACCGGTTAGGAAGTAACAAATCGGTAAATTATTTCACTAATTTGTTTTGATTTAATACACTTTTATTATAGTCGAATGACTCCTATTTCTATCATACTACTACTCAGACTCAAAACCGAAACCTCATTCAGGGGCTACCGATACTCTTATATCGTGAGCTAGCACATTCTATCATACATTAACTGATTATTAAAAAGTGGCCAATTATAGGTCCACAATTACAACGTACTAGCTCTATTTCGCCTGAAACATTCATGTTGACTTTTTCCACCCGTGTTACTTTGACCCTGTGATTTAAATAGCAAAACGATGCAATCTTTTGATAATTTTTTCATAGTTACTCTACGACACTAACAGGATTACCAAATCTTTGCAGAGTTTTGCTAATCAAATCACCGGGTCAAATTGGCCCGGTGATTATTGAAAAAAAGTCAACTAGAAAGTTTTAGGCCAAACAGAGGTAAGTGTAAATAAGTGTAATAGTAGTACTACTCCGTTTCTTCTGAATAGCCTTTTTGACTTTTCTGCTTGCAGTCGAGTCACTTTGACTCGGTGATTTGGATAGCAAAACGAAGTATTGTAGAGTAACTTTTACTCTACAACATCATGAAAAATTATCTAAAAATTAAATCGTTTTGCTATCCAAATTGCCGGGTCAAAGCAGAAAAGTCAAAATGGGCTATTCAGAAGAAACGGAGTCGTAAGTAATAACATGAAGAGTTAAAATAAAAAAGTGAAGTTCCAAGTAAAGAAAACGAAGAAAGAAGGCGATGATACCCAGTTGGCAAAGTGTCGACATAGCTGAGGATCATCTTCAGCTCACTGCCACCGGCGGCAGCCAGCCCAGCTCGCATACCGGCGGCCATAGCGTCGGCGACGTGGCGGAGGACGGGCAAAGGAGTGGCGCAGTCTTTCTGCAACTTGGTCAACATCGGGGCGACGGATGCGAGGTTAGATCGGACGGCCATGGTAAACCGTGGAACCCCTGCCGAAGATCGTGGGGCGAGGAAAGATCGGACGGCCGGTGGACTGGCGGTGAGCGACATTGCCGGATTCAGGAGGAGAAATGAGGAGAGAGAAACAGAGGAAGTGTTGGATTTTGAAACAGAGGGACAGCAAACAGAGCGAGCGACTGGTTTTCTTATGGAGAAGGGAAGTTACTAAGCTAATTAAACGATCTAACCGATCATTACCAGAAGAGAAGTTTTAGGGTGACCCGTGAGCACATTATCATAGACATGCTCCCTGTCCTTTTCTTTTTTGACTTTTTCTTAAGGTATTCTTAATTATTATTATTTTTTTTAAATTCATATTCAACTAATTTCATTCGTCCGACTATTTACTTGAATATCTTATTTTTTAACTGTTTTATAATTTCTCGTTAACTTTTTGATGACTGATAAGAGATGTTATAATATTGTGAAATAAGTACAAAATAAATTAGACAAAATATTTAAGACAATCAAATACAGAATGGAGAACTAAAATTCTAGGACGATTTCATAAGAATTTTCCCTTCATAAACTTTACATTTCTAAAGATACACAAATCTTCGACTGTTGTTAAACAATTTTCAAATTTTGTTTAGGAAATCAACAACACCACAAAAAATGTTTTCTCCGTTACTCTCTATTGTAGGAAAGAGAAAATGTTAATATTATCAAAACATTTTTCTAAGAATATGTGAGTTATCAATTTTTTTCGAGCGGCTGGTGCGCGAATGTTAACGGAGTGGTAGTGAGATAAATTCTTCACAACATAGTTCCGATCATTATGAACGTGTGAACGCTTTGGTTTCTTCATTTTTTAATGAAAGTTTTTCTTATTAATTTGGTAAATCGTGTTACTCAACGAGTCAATGGTGTTTTAATCAGTTTGCGCGCACCTCAATTAAAGAGACTTCAAGGATTATTGATCGTCGTGTGGTTTGTAACTGAGCAAACCCTTTAGCCGAATGTTGTGAAATTTGAACTTGAGATCTCAAGAGCAACAAATCTTAAGTCACAAGACTCACCCACTAGACCAACACGTTGGAGTATTATAATAAAAGATAAATGAAGAATTGTAGTCCCACATAAAAACTCGTATTAGAAAAATGTCCAAAGTAATGGATTCAAATATTGCTTCGGTTAAGTATACTTACATGGATTCTCTTAAAATTTTGTTTTGAGTAAACTCAGCATGATGCTTTAAGTGCAGGCGAAAGTTCCTTTAATAGTAGTGGGCGGACAAGTCAATGCTGACCCTTGACAATACTTCCGTTTGCTCTTGTTCTTTTGTCTCGTGAAATACGAAATTAGATTTCGTTGTCTTTTCATTGCTCTTGATAGACGTTTGTTGTAAGACTGAAATAGGCGGAATAAACTAGGTGCGTTTGGGAGTGTTTTTTTTGGTTTATGATTTAAAAACCAGATGAATTATCAAAAGCGTTTGTTTGTAGTGATTTAAAGAGAAGTTTTAAATTTATATTCTTTTATGATTTTGTCCGGGTAAAAAAACTAACTTTTGATAGTTTTTCTTTTAGTTTATTTTTATGGCACACTAATACAAAATTACCCTCACATCGTAGACGTATTAAATTGAAAATTGTCTCTCATTTTGGTAGCTCCGTGACTTTTTAGTCGTGGTGGTATTTAAAAAGATTGCACGGAATTTTTTCTATAATTTTGCTATAAAGTTCTTTCCCACAAAACTCAGTTCTCGCATATTTCGGACGATACCTTTTATGTGCGAAGTTCTTATTATTTAGAATTTAACCGTTTTTGTGGGGTGCTGATAATTACAGCACAACAATCACTTATTACCACACAATTAGTGACGCCGAATTTAATCGAGGCGTTTTATGGGAGCAGTATGAAGCAACGAAGATGGAAGGAAAATCATGAAAGAACCTCCATAGGGTTCATAGAAAACACAACGTTTTCTGAAATAAACTCAATATTCAATTAACTAACGAAATAAGTCCACAAGCCGGACTTAAATAGCCAAAAACATGATTTTGTTCAAAAATAGCAAAATCTCAAAAAATATTCTAAATTAAAGTAATAATAAATAAAAGCATGCTCGAAAAAAATTGACCCAAATCGGGTTTAAATTGACCTCCTAATTAACAAAGAGATTATTACTAAAAATTGCAAATTTGACGATTTTGTGACCTAAACAGCCGAATTTGGCCAAATCAGCATGGTGCTCGTGACTAAAGTCACGAATTATCTTTAGAACGTCATTTCTGGTTAGATTCATGTATGGTTTGCCCCCGTCCATTAATCCTTCAATTCTGCCCCTGATTCTGCGTATTGAGCGAAACAGCTTTCTGAAACTGGCGAAATTCTTCTTTCATCAATTAGCTTCTAAATAGATTTATTACCCCCCTTGTGTATTTATGCTAATGTTTATGTTGTCGGTGTTATCACGATTCTCGGTAATTGATGTTCGTTGAAATTCCACTAGTGTTCCGTCCCTAGGTCGTCCTTCCTTCATAACCCGCAGAAGTCTTCAATAATTGCACAATAGCCCCCTGAAATCTACTCTTGACTTCATTAGGCCATCTTTTTCGTCCAAACTCGGATTTAGCTCCGTGACCTATCGTTGGATAGCTCTCTGAGTCTAATTTCATTTGGCACCGGCCTCACTCCAAAATTATTTGTGTAACACCAGATATGATCAAAATAGTGCAGACTGGTCATCCAAGCTCCTCCAATTCGGCTTCTCTTCACTCCACTTGAGCTCCCATTGTTTCCGAAGTTCGTTCCATGCCTCCTATCAATAGAATAGCATCCGTTCTTGCCAATAAACATGAACAAACATACCAAGCGATTATATTTGACAAATAACAATGAAATATGCATAGAAAACGCCCGGACTAACAATAAAAGGCATGTGAAAAGCAGCAAGTGATAAAACGACATTTATTCTCTAACTTTGGGCTCGAATCTCTCATGATAATGTGGTAAAATGGAGGTAATATATAGCTCCTAAAAGGTGCTATCAAATTCCCCCACACTACCTTCTTGCTCGTCCCGAGCAACACTTGCTTTCGAGATTCACGTATATCTTTACTTTGCCTTAGACACAACGACTCAAACGCTGGACTATGCAATCTACATGACTTTAAACAATGCAATCAAGTAAAGAACATATTTTTTTCTTTTTGGTTGGAGATTGCGCAATCTCGAAGAACAAACCAGCATGTCATAAGACTCACATATCCCCTAGAAGATTATATAACTTTGGTGATCGGTAGAACTAGCGGCCAGTTTCGTAAGACAGAACGTGCACGGACACTCAATAAGTTGCTTCCGGACACTCATCAAACGTATCCCTAGCACCTACCATCCGAGCTATTTATCCACGGGTTTCAATTGTTGACGGCTAGGATAGGATATTTAGAAGCGCAGTCCTAGACGTCATGATATATCTCACAAAAACCCATTCTCACACTCCCTCACCAAAATCAAAGGAACCCCATCGAATCTCACTACTCCGGCCCTCATTCCCTCAATATTGGTGCAACGCCGTTATCGCGGCCACAAACATGAAGAAGTGATCAAGATCCATATCTAATCTCCCCGGTTCTTCATGAAGTTCAATTCTGTCTCCTTATTCCAATTCAATTTCAACATCTGTTTTTGTATTTTTTTTTTCTATAATCCATGGAGCCAATAGTAATACAAATATTCGAGGAGATCCAAGTATCAAATATATAAGTGGGGGTGGAATGTGTCAAATCAAATGTGTAATCACGATAAATGTCGACACCCCCACACTCAATGTAAAGCATATCACATAAACCCGGTAATCAATGTATATATGTGCTTTTCTAACCGATCCTCCTCATCACATAAGATGTAGAAAATATAAATGCAGCACAAGCACGTCCTCCTATAAGATCAACCAACCCCCACCCCTTATCGTGCAGAAATAATATCACGCACTACGGCACTCCACCTGTGATCGTGGTGTAAGGACACGAATCACCGCCACACCGAAGTGTGCTGCCGTATCTAACTCACCCTTACATCCCCTCAAAAGATGACATGTAAGAAGATCCACGTAAGGTGTATGTATAAAATCAGCTCACCCTCAACGAACCTCCCTAACTCAACTCCCTCTATCATGACGCATAGTAAGGGACAATTCTAACTAGTGATGAAAGTCACAAGGAATAGCTTCCTAGGCTAGAGGTTGTGAATAAAAGGGGTAAATGGATCAAATTGGGGTAACTAGTGGACCTAGGAGATGGAGACGGGACGTGAAGTCACCATAAAATTCACTCGCACAGCTGTTCCGTTGCCACTACGAGGAGGGTTGACGACTACCTAAATGACGGTGGTGTAGCGCTAGTAGGATAACTAGTTTGAGAGATAGCTACTCACAATTCTGGAGTGCATTGGCCCTATAGCCTTCCTACTCCAGATTCTCGCATCTACCTCACTTCAAATTGTCCTACTTCCTAGGGAATACTATCATTAAGCCCTCTCCACGCTTACTCTCTTCAATTGCCCTTTCTAAAAAAAATCAATTTGTAGGGTTTTTTCTTGTTTTTATATGTTTTAATTTTTTTTTCGACACTATATGTAACTGGCCAACTCGACTAACCAACAAAATAAAGTAGGTGGACTCAATTAATAAAAGTGCAACAATATATACAATGCATAAAATAAACGTGCACATGCAAAACTAACCGACTCGACATCTACATGCAAACTCGACTCACTAAACTACATGTAACAAAGCTATGCAAGTTAAGAAAAGCAAAGATATGTGAACCACCCCCCCCCCCCACCCCACACACTTGAGATAATCATTGTCCTCAATGAATTTAGAGTGTCCCCCCAATGACATGATCTCAAAGTGTAAGAATTAAAAAAGACAAGTGTTGCATGGCACTTTGCGTAAAATAAATCATATCGTCTAGAGCGATTATTTAAAGCGAGAGAAAGAAAATGTACCTACGGTCCCGGAGTATCGTTCTTACGGGATTGGCATCGCAAAATTTGGTCAATAAAGGACCGAATCGGTCGACCAAATTTCCCGAAAACTCGAGCAAGTTGAAGCAAGCATACCCTTGATGTGCTCCTCGGTGTTCCTGTCTTAAGTTCCTCTTTGAGATTTGACCGAATCCCACTCCAAAGCAACGAATTGGAAGATTTAAGTTCTTGGAGCTCTTCTTCTCTGAATTCTCCCACACTCAATCTACTCACTATCTCAAAAGCTCAAGAGTTAATCTTGTAAATTTCGCGATTTGGATGCGTTTTGGGTTTGGGTTGTGTTGGTGTTCTTGAGGGTTTGGAGAGGAAGAAGATGAAGAAAAGGAGTGTTTGATCCAAATTGGGGTGCTAGGGGACTTTTTGGTTGGTTCTTGGCTTTAAAAATCCTCCAAAATGTCAAAATAACCCCCAAAAAGTATCAAAAAATACCCCCAAAAAGTGAGCTGTCCGGCTGATTTCGGCCTCCATTTCGGCCCGAAATGGGGCCCGAAATCAGTGGGCAAAAACCAAGCAGAACCCTTGTTTTATTTCGGGCCGAAATAGGTTGATTTTGGCCCCCATTTCGGGCGAAATGGGTGCCGAAATCACTGGAGTAGACCACCGTGTTTTTGCTCTAGTATCTCCGTCCAATCTCCGATTCGCACGATTCTTTCACCGATGGAATCCATATTCGACGAGGAATCCATTTTTTACTAAAAATTCTCAAACCAAGAAATTTTATATTTTTTCTCAATTTATCTCTCTTGTGCAAAGAATCTCGCCTCCAAAGCTCTTGAACTCTATTTGCACTCCGGATTCCTATGTGTGCATCCCCGATAATCCAGCTTGCTACCATGATCCTCATGACTAATTGGCTACTCCTCAACCTCGAGTAGCTTCTTTATCAAGCTCAATGCTCCCGGTTATCTAGTTGTTCCTCGTTTTGCCTGCGAAATCGTGCACATGCATCAAGAATGGGAATCCGAAGAGTTCTTCGGTACCTGTGTCTTGTACACTCATATAAAATATTAAAAAAACTCTCTCTCACCCCTCACAATGAAATATGGAGATCTCAAAAACATAAACGAAACAAAATATCAAACTCTACTCTACATTGGGTTGCCTCCCAAGAGCGCTTGTAATTTAAGGTCGACGGCCCGACCCGGTTACCTCAACCGTCTAGGATTGTGAAGGATGCTTAACTCTCCACTTCTTCTTCTTCCACCATCTCTTTTCTATAACTTCACGTGCACCCCTGTGTTGTGCAGATGGTGGAGAAGTGTAGAAGTTGACTCTTTTCATCTTGCATTTTTTCTTCTTTATCAACTTCCACGAAGTACTATTGGGCTCAAATGAATCTCTGGCCATAAATTCGCCCCGGTAGTACCTCTTTGGTGCTTTATGCTCGTCAATCAACACATGCAGTTCACTCACACACCCACACTTGCTGATTTCCAAATCCTCAATAGAAAAAATCACAAGTGTTTCATCAGCTTCATCGTTAGCACCCCACAAGCTCCCAATGCAGGGGTCATCCAAATCGTCCTCTGGTGGTGATGATGATGGAGGCTCAAATTTTGGCTCAACGTCACGTGGCAAGGGATCCTCTTGTGGCACTTGGATAACTGATTCCCCTACCGCTGACAGTTTCTCTACTCGTTTTGTTAACCTCTTCATCATCTCCCTCACGTATTCCATACATGTGGCTGAATCCTCTTGTGAAAATTGTGTAGCAACAGACAAGAACTGGACACACACTTGGATATCCTCCATAATAATGCGCCGTTCTGCCATATCCGCTGATGAGTCTTCTTGGTGCTGATGAAGTTGGGGTGGATCAAAAATGCATGCGTCTTCGTACTTGTGATCCTTCTTGCATTTATAGCACCAAATTACTGAGCAGTCATTCGTGTGCCAAATTCTGCATCTAGCACAATAGTAGGGGTAATCAGAGATCCCCTCATAATCTTCCTCGCTCGACATGCTCATTATGTCTCCTGCTTCATGTGTCCCTGCAAAAACAAACTCACAAGAAACCCGTGAAGCACAGAGATAGAAAAAAAATTAAACAAAACGAAAATAAAATAAATACTCTAAACTAACTCCTAACTAAATAATCTACCGTTGTCCCCGGCAACGGCGCCAAAAACTTGACACGAATTCTTATGTGTTACCGCAAGTGCACGGTTCAAGTAATATAGGGTAATATTTCAACCCCGAGTTATCGATCCCACGAGGACAAGCTTGAGATTATTTAATTAGTTATTAACTTAGAGTACTGTAACAGGAGGAAGAATTGTGATTTTAAGAGTTGTCACCCTCAAACAGGTGACTGAAATTAAATAAACAACTAAACTAATATTTTTGGGTTTTTATTTTTATCAAACAAATAAGGGGAAACTAGGCATTCTCTAGATCACCTAGGGCTGTAGACGATTTCCGGATTAGCTATGTAACACGTTAATCATATTCTAGTTAAGCTGGGTAATAGTACTGACAATCTCCTCTCGGTGTCATGTCGTTCTACGTCACGGTTTACTTGGTGTCCTGTCGGTCTACCTACATCTACCGGTCCGTTCTAGTAGGCTAACGACTGTGCACGAAATGATGTCCTCTCAGACCACCACCACACGAACACCTCACTATCTCCTACCAAATCTACCCACTAAGGCCAATCTTACACACTTCTCTTCTCATTCTCAGTGATTAAGGATTGTTGTTCATATCTCATCACAACTAGGTCTAAGCTGCTCTCACGCATTCTCTAGCTAATTAACAAGTCCGGTTAATTACTCCATTCTTGCTAAGAATTAAGAATGGTATATGAACAATAACTTGAATAAAAATTAAAATTAAGCAATATTACAATCTAGTAAGAACACCTAAGTTCATGAACATCAATTCATAACATAGTCGTGTCAATAGACTACACTCATTAACAAGTTCATGAAATTAAACTTCATCCAATAGATCAAAATCCAAAAGCATGAGACAAGTCTAAAATCCGGAAAACATATTGTCTACATAAACCCTAGGCTCTCTAGATAATCCTAGCAAAAAGTCTAACTACATACTTGAAATCGTAGCAACACAACAATGTTTCTCCATACAAGTGATTAAAAGAGGGAAGAAGAGATCAAATGCTAGAAATCGTGAAGATTGGCGCGATCCGGGCTCTTCCCCTTGCTTGATGTTGCTCCCAACGGAGTATCCTTGATCTCCTCCTTGTCGTGGCTCTCAATAGGCATGAATGGTGATGATTTCTGTCCCTAGGTCTTCCTTCCTTCATAACCCGCAGAAGTCTTCAGTAATTTCACAATAGCCCCCTGAAATCTGCTCCTGACTTCAATAGGTCATATCTTTTTCGTCCGAACTCGGATTTAGCTCTGTGACCTATAGTTGGATAGCTCTATGAGTCTAATTTCATTTGGCACTGGTCTCACTCCAAAATTATTTTTATAACACCAGCTATGATCAAAATAGTGCAGACTCGTCATCCAAGCTCCTCCAATTCAGCTTCTCTTCACTCCACTTGAGCTCCATTGTTTCCGAAGTTCGTTCCATGCCTTCTTTCAATCGAATAGCATCCGTTCCTGCCAATACAACATGAACAATTATACCAAGCGATTATATTTGACAAATAACAATGAAATATGCATAGAAAACTCCCGGACTAACAATAAAAGGAATGTGGAAAGCAACAAGTGATAAAACGACCTTTATTCTCTAACTTTGGGCTCAAATCTCTCATGATAATGTGAAAAATGGAGGTAATAGATAGCTTCTAAAAGGTGCTATCAACCTTGTGCAGCGAAAGCGTGAAGGCCACGCTAGATTGATAGGCATATGAAGCGCAAGATTGACTCTAGTGCAGGTGGGAGACTGTTGGAATTGTTCCCTAGAGACAATCAATTTATCGTGACAAATATATGGAATTACTATTCATTATGTTATCGATATGAGATATGTTAATATGAATGAAGTCCTTAGAATATAATGTTAGATTCTTAAATATCCCTATTCGAGTACTACAGATAGTAGAAGACTGTATTGCATCGAGACTAGTATGTAGGTAGATTGATATGAGGATATCAAGTCTAGCACATGAGTATGCATTAAGGGTAATGTCATACTGGATTGACCCACATGAGAAGGCTGCATACAAGTTATGTAAAGTCATAAGTGCTTCTCGTAGTGACAATGGTATTGTGGTCCTTAGACTTGAAGTCACTAGAGTTGTGAAATATCATGCTTTGATATTATCAAACGTTGTGCCTTAACCGGTCAACTATAAAGATAGTTATCGGGTATGATAGGAAGCAAGCCTAGAGATGGTAGTGATGTAGAGAGGATTTGTCCCTCCCACATAACGGGAGCAAATAACTGCAACCACTCGAGGGGTAGTGCTTATAGAATGTCTGGCCAGACTCAGATAAATCAATATAGGATATTGATGTTATCTGCATGGATAAGACTATTCCCAGGATCGAGAAACTATGGAATGGATATACGAGTGTGACTTGTATGTCTCGTGTCCTATCCGGATATCGAGACAACGGGATAATACAATACGGTAACATTGGTCACAAGGTTTGTCGGATTACTGACTATTTCTATTAGTTGGGTTGCATAGATGTCTAGCTAGAGACCGCTCTATGTTAGTAATTGTTACTACCAACTAAGTAGAAACCTATGGGGTCACACGCCCTATGGATTAGACCGGACTTGAGAATTAATTAATATGATTGATTAAATTGAAGGATCAATATGCAACCACTTGCAAACTTAGTGGGACTAATTTATAAGGTGGACTAATCCATGTATGGACATGATTAGGAGATGGGCTAATTTGTAGTTAACAAGGAGTTGTTAAACTATATTAAGAGACTCCTAGCTTCTTTTCTCATGAGTGTCATAATTGTTATCACACAAGAGAGAGAGAGAGAGAAAGAACAAAGTAAGGAGAGAGACAATACCTAGGGCTGAACCCCTAGCTCGTCCGCCCCTCACCGTCGGCCACCAGGAGGGGCGGCCTCTTGTTCTCGTTTTGCGTGATCTTCTTTTTCCTCCTCCTTCCCTAGCTATCAAAAAGGTGTGGAGGATCCGGGATCAACCCTAGGAGTGGACTTGGCATAGATACGTGGAAACTATTTCACGCGAAGTCATCAAGGAGACAAACTAAGGTACTTGATGTTCTCATCCTTTACCATCGTTATGAATTCTAGTCATGTGATCCTTGGAGGGTATTGAACGGAATTTGATTTTTTTATTCCGCTGCGTAATCCGTATCAAAATCCTACAAGCCAAACTACACGATCCATGAAGTCCACAAAAAGATTAGATTTGCCAACACAGAACGGCGCCCCCTAAAATATTATATGACTTGTGATAATATAATCGTCCTTCATGAACAATTTTTAAGAACATCTACGTTGCTAAGCAAAGGAACATGAAAAATTACATAAATATCCTCAAACTACTCCTGAAACATGCAAACAAATAATAAGATATTGGTAGAGTACAACTTCAAAATTAATAGACTGGTTCAGTGGTCGAATATAACACTTGAATATCTTATCAGGGCACTATCACCCAACTATTATAGAGAAGTCTCGGTAGGGGCGTCAATCAAGACACCGACAATACTTGAGATACGTTTGGCTTATGATAAAGGCTGATGAAGTATGATTCTTATCAATTAAATCATCAAATAAACTTGCGAATATATAGACAGAGCAACAACTAATTTTTCCTAAAAACCAATTTTGTGTTATTGGAAAAGACAATGATCCCGTGGACAAGTCCTGAAAAAATTGAAACAAAATTGACAAAATAATGACTATTTTTTATGAAAACAGCCCTCTAAAAGAATCCAAGCGAAGTTGCAATTTAAACATGAGAAATGGACAGAGTAACCACTGTTTATCATGAAATCGTACCAGTAATACATCTTTTTAAAGTTCCAATACGCACATACATTGAATGTCCTTATGAACTCCATTCCACCATATCAACTTATATGAAGTACCAAAATCATAAAAATCCATATTAACTTATTATATGTACAATCCACATGGTGCACATTCACCCTATTTCATACATATATACCAAACTTGACAAATATTTACAACGCAAAAGTTGGATGGAACCGCCCGTGCCATCAACCACTATATCTCCACTTCATCACATTGTAGAGTTTGATTGTATGAATGTATATGTAATTAGACCACCTATTTTTGTATAAAATAACCTTGAACAAAAGAATATAAAATAAATAATTATGATATCTAGATAAGATAAATAGTCACACCAATGTAATGTAAACGGAACTTGTTACGGTTTCCCCATACCCGCAGTTTGGTGGCATTTAAATGGTTTAATTGCTTGCCATCTCATCCCAAACCAATACATTTATGTCACGGTTAAGATCCAATAAATAAATGCATAATACAACGATGATAAATTATAATAGGGATATAAAGCTTACCTTATCATTTTGCTTAATGAAGTAATATCTCATGATACACAATGTTGGTTGTTTTGTTTGATTCGTTAACTTTCGATAGTAGACATGTAATACGATTAGCCAATGTGCATCTCGGAAGAGAACATAAAAATGACCGTGACTGAACACTGGGTTTCGAAGATAAATTCTCACAAATTTAACTGATTTTCCTTGCGCCTTATTAATGGTCATAGAGAATGTAAGTCGAACCGGCAATTGACGTCGGATCATATGAAAAGGTATATCTCTCGAAGAAGGGGTTAGTGCTATGATCGGTATGAAGAAGATGCTTTCAGCTTTGTACCCGACAAGGTTTTCAAACCTGTGGGTTAGCATAAACACATAGATGGTGGGTAGACGCGACTCGTGACCTGTGATCCGAGACTCGCCTCGGTCAAGTTTTACTTCAAGTCTTCAATTTCTTACGTACACATGACTTTTCACCAATGAAAAATTGAATATTTTGAATCTTTGATGATTAAAGTCTACATTTGTCTTTATGTATATAATATCGTTTCAATGCACAAGCTTAAAATTTAAAAGCTTTAGAATTAAGACCAATTTATTTATTTATCTATTTGGTTATTTGTTTATTCATTAATGTTTATTTCTTGGATCGATCCACTTAATTGAAGTAAGGGTGTAATTAAAATTTGCTAAGCTTAATTCTATATATGATCTCCAAAATAAGTCCCTCAAAAAATAAAAATAAACTTGCATATAGTTTCTCAATCTGTGTGTAGACTTAGATAAATAAATAACATCAGTATCTCATATTGATTTATTCGAGCATGGCCATGCATTTCCCCAAGTCTTACTCATCGAGTGGTGGTGGATATTTAATCATGTTATGTAGGAGGGACAAATCATATCTACATCACTACCATCTCTTAGCTTGCTTCATATCATGTCCAATTATCGCCGTTATAGTTACCCAGTTACGGTGCAACGTTTGACGATACTGAAACATGATAATTCATAACTAGAGTATCTATTGACTTCTGACGCGAATTCTTAACGCGTTTAAACGCAAGTGCACGGTCAAGTAGTAAGTGGAGTATTTACGACTCCGAGTATCGAACCCAAGGGAATTATATGATTATTAGCTAATTAAGAATTAACCTTAAGATAATTAAGTAGCCGGTAAGAAGTGGTTTGATTTTGAAAGTTTTTCACCCTCAAACAAGTGACTTAAAGTAAAATACATGCTAAGCTAAAACTATATGTGACAGGTTAATGCAGACACAGACTGGCTAGTCAAGACTAATAATCCCGCCCCACACTAGCCTGCTTCGTTGTCCTCAACAAATTTAGAGATAAAGTAAGAGGTCTCCTCGCTTAACTGTGTAGGCGGTGGATCTTTACAATTAACACTCAAAGTTAGAAAAGAGAAGGTGCTAGAGGTACCTTGGGTGCACGGACCTACATGGGCACTTATGCCGCAAAATTGCAACAAGAAAGATCTGCGGACCGTTGAAAATTTCCGGAGAAGTCCCTATGCATCCGGATTTTGATGTGCATATAGGATGTGAATTATAGCCCACTCCACGTGTGGCACTAAAATAATGATAGGAGCACTCCTCAACATTGAGTAATCCTTGGCATGTGTTCCATAAACTCTGTGGGGATTTTTCGTCACTTGTTCATGCAATCCCTAACACACACATCAAGAAGGGGAATCGGATGCGTCTTTTGTAGTTGTGTCCCTGCACACTTATCGAAAGAATTAGTCCACTCTCTCTCTCTCTCTCTCTCTCTCACCCCTCACAATAAAATATATAGAGAAATCAAAACAAAATAAAAAACAAAAATATCCTACTCTACATTGGGTTGCCTCCCAAGCAGCGCTTGTAATTTAAGGTCGACGACCCGATCATGTTACCTCTGCCACTTCAAGAGGGTGGTCTGGCACATTGTGTCGCTTCCATCTTAGCTTTCCTGTGTTGGATTTGAAGCACTACTTCATATGTGTGCACCACTGATGGCTTATTTCTTTCCCAGTAGTCAGGTGGATCCCCTTGAGACAACTATGGGATTTGGCTCTTCACTTGTACAGCAAATGGCACCCCAAGATGATACTCCCATGAACACTGGGGTGACAGTTTGAAGACCCGAAAAGTCTCCATGTCATCATGTACCCACATAATTATTTCTAGATTCTCTACGTCAATGAGAGTACGACCAGTCGCCAAGAATGGTCTGCCTAAAATGATGGGCACATCCCAGCTGGCATGTCTAGTATGACGAAGTCAGCTGGAATTATCAGGCTCCCAACTCTCACAATCACATCTTTTATCATCCCACATGCTCTCCCGGATGATTTATCTGCAAATTGGAGAGTGATCCAGGTTTTCGGAGGCTCCCCAACACTTAAATTTTTGATTCCGAGAACGACATCAAATTCACGCTCGCTCCCAGGTCAGAAAGCTCTTCCAGTGTAGGCATCACCCAATGTAGCTTCAATGATGAAACTACCTGTATCCTTCTTCTTCTAGGCAGTCCATACAAAACACATGAACTAACCTGTTCATTTATGTTCATTCTCTCGAACTCATCCACTAATTTCTTTCCAAGGACCACATCCTTAATAAATCGAGCATAGTTAAGCATTTTTTTTAGTTCTTCAATCAATGGGATATTGATATGCAGTTTAGATAAGAGATTCAAAAACCGTATGTATTCTTCTGAATCATCCTTCTTCTTCCTAGTACGTAATGGGTATGGAATTTCTGAATAAGAAGGAGAATATGAAAGTGGTACCTCAGTATGCTTCTCCTCGTTTGGTGGATTCATGGCCTTTGATTGGGGGACCATGACATGAGTCTTCACAGAATCGAAGACCTCATGCTCCTTTGCTTTTGATGCTTCTGATCTAGCATGACTCGGGTATGGAGGGTCCTTAAGTTCAATATTGGTACAAGTTGTGATGGCTAGAGCATGTCCCTCATATGTGTCAACAATATTTCCCAGTGCTCTTCGTTCAAGTTGTTCCTTAAGATCATTGCTTTCTGCTTGAGCCACCTGTAGTGCAACTGCAACAGAGCTGACTCGTGTGGACATGTCCATCATGTGCTGTGACATCGCCTTTATTATCCTTGTAATCTCGGTCAACTTTGAAGGTGGTACTGACTGCTGGTGATGCATCTCTGAAACATTCGCTTCATGCACTGCCTCTACCGCATTCACCTGAACCGTGCTATATGCGACTAAGCTATTCTTCATCGATTCTTGTTACTGGTACTCATAATCCCAGCTCTCCTCTTGCTCAAACACACGTCTCATCAACTCATATGCTCCCTCCAAGTCACATTTGAACAAAAAATTGCCCCCAGCTTCTCTGTCGATCTTGTCTTTGTAAACGCTCCAAGTGCATCATAGAAGACCTGGATGATATGGGCTTTGGAAATACCATGTTTGGGCCATTTACGTAGCAAGAAATAGAGACGCTCCCATGCTTTGACCATAGATTCATGCTGCTTTTGCATGAATGAACAAATCTCGTTATACAGCTGAATCATGCATGAGATGGGGGAAAAAAATTCCCATGAATTGGGAGGCACACTCTTCCCATGTCTTGATTGAGCTGGATGGCAAAGAATCTAGCCAATCCACAACAGCTCCCTTGAGGCAATGAGGGAAGAGCATCAGTTTTATTGATTCGGAAGTGACCCCACTATAACGGATTAGCCCTCAGTGGCTCTAAAACCTCCCAATGAATTCATGTGGGTCTTCCTCACGTGTAAAAGCAAAGATGCATTGTTCCTGAGCGAACTGAATTGTTCCCAGCTTGAGGTAAAAGTTTTCAACCTGAATCGGTGGCACCACAATTGCAGGCTCCCTTCCTTTAAGATCCGTCTCGAATGCATGGATTATTGCTTTCCCTGAGCGATTATATGGCATTGATGTCGTGTGCGGTCTAGATATTGCCGCCACTGCTTTCTCTAATACTTCAGCCACCATAGCTTGCAGATGCTCTCTGGTGAGGCTAATCCGCCCTTGGCCTTCCGCCATCGCTACCTTAGAGAATAACCCTAGCACACCCGTGAGGTAAACATATAGTAACAAAAAGAAAATAAAAGAAGTATCCTAAACTAATTTTTAACTAAAATAATAAACCATTTAATTCCCCAGCAACGACGCTAAAAACTTGACGGGAATTCATACCGTGTTTAAACGCAAGAGCACGATCAAGTAGTAAGTGGAGTATTTTACGACTCCGAGTATCCAACCCAAAGGAATTATACGATTATTAGCTAATTAAGAATTAAACTTAAGATACTTTAGTAGCCGGTAAGAAGTGGTTTGATTTTGAAAGTTTGTCACCCTCAAACAAGTGACTTAAAGTAAAAGACAGGCTAAGCTAACTATTTTTGTATGTTTTTCAATTTAAAAGAATATGTTTGTAGTGAATACGATTATGGAGGAGAACAAGACAATCTAGGGTCCCCAGGGTTGTAAATGATTTCCGGACTACGCTTAAGACACTCTAGTTATGATTGATTACACCGGGTCACACTCATTACGCTCTTCTGTCAATCTCACATAAATTTGTGTTACAATCAATTTTGAGTCCATTCGGTCCACCTCCGTTTACCGTTCTTGTAACACCCCCATCCTAGAGTACTGGAGAATTACACTTAGATCCCCCAGACTCTCCGGAGATGCCCTCCGCAAAGCACGGAGGTGCTTAGCAAGGAGTCTAAACCTAATGGCTCTGTTATGAGACAAAATAAAAGAAACAAAAACTTTAATAAACTTACAATTGTAGTCATTATACTGCGTGTGTCAAATTCTAAGTGTTTGTCTACTTCCCAGCATCCCGCGTGCTCACCTGCCAAAAGTGAAAGGCAGTGACGTTACAACGTCAGGTTGCAATGATTAAAATAGATTTTAAGACAAACTGGATATTAACAACTTCGAAAGTGTTTGACCTGTACTTGCAACGCATACACCATATAACCTGACTCACATCCCAGATCAAAGAGAAAACTAGCCCAATATGTTAGATATCCATTAATACTCAGTTGTAACATGCCCAAATCAATTCCTTACTCCAGTATCCACTTATCCACCATGACAAACTAGACCTTAAGTGTGCACACCCCCTACTGGATCGTCAGTCCAGAGAGTAGTACTAGTTGCCTACAAGTCGGGAGCTAGCGATGTACCGACTATGCCCATAGGCGATAAATTTAAAGCCCGTAGACCGGGTCCCATGTGTGTCTGCCACCGCAGCAGCTAGACGGCCGGAGCCTGTAGTGACCATACAAGGGTCTAGAGTAATCATGTTACCTATTTCAACCAAGTAATCTAGAGATAAGCACGAAACATAAAATGAATACATGAATGTATGTATATATACGCATGATCCAACGTACTTACTTCAAGATCCATGTATCAGGTATTCATAGACTCATCCATATACTCAGTAATTCTCCAACGACAAATTTAGGCATTCTTATGCTTACCTGTAGCCTGCCCAGTGCTCCTGATCAGCGCTGCTGATTCTCTATCCTTTCCACCTCTACAAATACCAAAGTACGTATATTTATTAGTAATTTCCCTCATTAGTGAGAGATAAGTCCGTATGCATGCGACTGTATGGCTGCCGAGCCCAAATCTGTCTATTCAGTCCCCCGATGTCTTAGTCTCATCGGTACAGTCCCTGATTGTTACTGAACCCCTCTGCTATGCCTATTTAGCTAATCTCATGAGTTAGTAAGTCTCCCACGAGCCTACTTAGCTTGAATCCCCAATTCTTATTATTGACACTCAAGTCCCTGATGTTTTGAGTGAATTGCATTTTAGCCCCTGACTAGGCCTGAACCCTCTTTAAACATGTCAACCTATTGTCAATAGTATGAAAAACACCATCTTAACATTCTCAGGAATTTATGGAGTTAAAGTCTACAACTTTTAGTTATTTGCACTTAAGCTCCTAAAGTTTGGCGAAATTCCAGAAAGGCCCTCAGTCACTTGACTTGGTCAATACAACCTAGAACAAATCATATGACCCCAATTATCCATGTAATATATGTATATGGCCTCCAAAATATTATTCAGGTCTTGACACAACTTTATGTGATATTACAGTTTGTCCCTCTCACACAGATTTGATCAAACATGTATTCCCAATAGGTCAATTTTGGTCAAACCTGACAATCAGGCACAGAGTAGCAATATGAGAAACTTCGCTCAAGATTAGTAAGGCCAGAGAGGTCCTTTTGACTAAAAAATTTGAAGTCAAAGTTTGAGAGAATTCAGCACAAGCAGCCCACTTTGGAGCTAGATTATGATCAATTGAGAAAGAGTTTGGAAAATTCAAGAATAGGGTTTTGTAGCTGAGTGAACAAGGATTCTAGAACATATTCAAGCTCTTAGGAACTTGAAATAGACAAAGATATATTGTAGATCAAAGTTTGACAATTTCAAGCCATCTATACTTAGCCATTTTTCCTAAGTTTTTTGACAATTACAAACACTGTTGTGCAGTAGGTTCAAGCATGAATTTGAGGTAGTTAAAGATCCATCACTGGATGAAATCAGTATAAGAGTTATAGAGCCTTGCATTGGGATTACAACGAAACAAGTCGCTCGGCATTTCGTCAAGCAGGGAGGGAGTTTCAAGTGCTCAAAGTAGAGCAAAAACCCCAAGTCAAGACTGTAAGTATGCACAAGGAATGTTTGAAACACGTGTGCAGTGACTTGGAGGCCAAATTCAGACAAGCTAGGGGTTAGATCACAGGAACCTGTTAACATCAAATTTAGAGTGTGACACACAAGGAGTATGCAGGTGCAGCAGTCACTTAAAATCATCAAGATTAGACTAAGCTACAAGCACTGGAAATTGGTCAGAAAACATAAGTCAAGAACATGCAGGTTCGAACACAGCTTCGTCGCAAATTTAACCTCAAATTTAGGCATGTTAGAGCTTAAATCACACGATGAAATGAACTACAAACTCGTAGAGGGTGATCCATACAGTATAGGGCATCAATCCGTTCTCAAAAATATCGAGAAACGAGTGAGAAAACGCTGCAGTATCAGGGGGATAAAACCCGCCGGAAAAATGCGAGCAGCAAGAATCAAACGGCCATAAAGAGCATTCTGGGTTGATTACAGTGCCCTAAATGAGTTCTAAATCTCATAGGGAGCTCATATATGCAAAAATAACTGAAAACGGATAAAAACGAGGGATTTATCTCACCTCCGGTGAGCTTCGTCGCTTCCGGCGGCTTCTCTGCCCAGATTCCGGCCAGACACATGAAACTCCAAATTGGCCGGTGAGGAAGGTCTCTTCTGGTTCGGTTTTACCTCGCCAACAACATAGACTAGGTTAGAGATCACGAATGTCTACTATGGAAGAGAATTCGTTCGATTTGCAAGCTAGGGTTCGCAACTTCCTTACCCGATTACTCCCTCCCTCTGCAATGTAACTCCAAATCAACTTGTGCTTTTTGATCACGGTAACGAGGAGGTTCTTAGGCCACAACAGTTTTTGATTTGATGAAGAGGAAGTGGTGGTTACTTGGCGGTATTCTTGGTGGTACCATGGTGGTGATGTTGATGATCTTAGAGAAAGAAGGAGATGATAAAGAAGTTGATTATGATGAAGATGATCCCTTTGGACCAGTTAGTGGGAAGGAGAGTGGAGATGTTGCCACCTCATTCTTGAGGTGTCAAAATACCCTTGACAAGTGTCTTTCATGCACTTGGGGTGATTGTGAAAATTTTCAAAAGTTTAGGGTAGATAGTGAATCCAGGGAACTTGATGACTTCAGAAAATTCTATATTGGCCCCAATAGATTAGATGCTTTTGTATAAGCCCCCCAAAATTCCTTAGTAATCTCAATTTGGCTAGGAATCAGACAGAAATGCAATTCTATAAAATTACATATAGGCCCCAGTTTCTTGATAATAGCATAAATGCCCCTGATTTGAATTCACACTATAGTTTACTCTCTGTGATAGATGTCAGCAAGCAATGTTGAACATGAGATTTACATAACTAACTCAAATTTTCAAATTATTGCAACTTGACCCCAATAGAATTTGCAGGGTGTTACATTCTACCCCCCATAAAATGATCTTCGTCCCCGAAGATCACCTAACCTTACATATTCCTCGTAACCTTTCGCGTATTCCATCAGAATACATATTGGTTCTCTTGCCCTGCAGTACACTTCCTTGTGAACTCTCGACCGAAGTCGATACCCAGCTGGGTTAAAATTATAATCTTCTATGGTATGTCCTTCTAACTCGTTGATCTGCTTACCTGCTACTCGGTTTTCTTAGAGCTTCGGTTGGTCTGATCCTCATAAACAATTCGACCTGATTTCGTCATTATTATAGCCCTTATTGCTTATTTACCGCTAAGATTCTGAGTTGTACTGTAACACGCTCCCACGTAATCCATGTCTTAAGACTTATTGTGTCTCCACATTCTAAGACTAATCAACCTTACTTTGTCTTTGCTGGTTTTATTCGTCTCCTGTTACTCGTCAATCTAACGCTCCGATATGTTGTATGGACCCTTTGGTATAACTACCTTCTCAGCTTGTAACTGTTGCCTTGACTAGATCCCCTCTGTATACCTCACAGTTAGTCTAAATTTTTATCCTGAAGAATTACATTATGTTCTGCAGCAAGCACGTCTAGGCAACGAATTTAGGTCTCTTTCCCACCGTCCACCAAAGATTTATCCCATGTAAAGCACCTCAAGTTAATATATGTCCTCACACTTGTCTCTCTCCCACAGTTTTCCTTGTCCCTAAAACATTTGGAAGTTACTTAATCCCCTTTCCCATCACTTGTACAATGATCCCCTCACCTCTCATATTTGAGTACAATCACTTATATATGAAACCTTCATTTTCCACCCATAACGTGATGAATGACAACTTCCAACATTACCCTGACCCCTGATTCTGTATTTAACACCTCATTGACTTCCTTTCACTTTGTATACTCCACTTATCTTCATGCCCTCCACTTCCACCATCACCCAAGTAAATAGAACCCTCCGATAGACCGGCCCCCCTCATACTTAGAACTTCACATTTTATACTAATCCTCTAAATATCTAGATCAGACCCCTTCCGTTTCCCAGCCAACTTATCATTCACGCTATCTAACCATTCCAACTCCCCTTCTTCTGTAATACCTCTTGTCACAAGCCCCTCATCTTGGTACGATTCTTTCCCAGCCCCACCACTTGTCCCCAGTAGTACACTCGATGCATATTTCCAACCTTCTCGTCACTTCAAAAATTCCCTTATTCCTTATTCAATGTCCCGATGTACGCATATCCCATCTCATACCCTTTATTCCATACTTCAATCGCATACTCATGCTACACATGCAATTCTATCTCTGCTACTAACGATCCTAACTATTTATCATCCGTTTCCACTTATCAGATGCCTATGCCGACCTAGGATCCCTGGAAAGATCATTTCGCTACCTATCTACATCCTGATTTTATCGTTCCAGTTCCTATTCAATTTTGCAGATGACATTAGTTCTATTTCAGGAGATTCTCCTCTAATTACATGCCAGCTCTCTTGCTGACAACACAGATATCTAAAAAAATCCCATTGTACTTTACCCCATTGGTTTATACCATACAATGTTCTTACCAAGCCTCTATCAAGTTCCTGACTATCCCACTAGTATAATAAGGTCGTTCAATCACAAGATTTTATCTCTACTTAGCAATTCCAATTCCTATTTAACTATACAAGTTAATATTGGCTTTGTTTTCGACAAATTACATTCACCCATATGGCATTTCTCTAGCTGACAGAACATATATTCTTAATAATATCATAGCTAGACCAGGCTGATTCACATCCACAAGATTCATACCAGCCCATTAATTAAATTCTCGAATCATACCGGTAGCAAATCCAAGTATCGTTCCATGTCAAATACTCTATATACGTATCATGCATTCTTTTATCATACAAATCAATGAAACAACTTGAATCTCAGCCAACAACAACAAAAGCCTATCTGGCCTACGAATGCACATATAGCTCCCTCACCAGCGCTCCCCCAACCATCCTATTCCAGTTTTAGTTTGTTTCCTAACTCATTTTAGTTTTCGAAATCTATATACACCTATTTATTGTGTTTCTTATTTTGCCTTTTCACAGAACCTCCGCTCTGATACCATTTGTAACACCCCCATCCTAGAGTACTGGAGAATTACACTTAGATCCCCCAGACTCTCCGGAGATGCCCTCCGCAAAGCACGGAGGTGCTTAGCAAGGAGTCTAAACCTAATGGCTCTGTTATGAGACAAAATAAAAGAAACAAAAACTTTAATAAACTTACAATTGTAGTCATTATACTGCGTGTGTCAAATTCTAAGTGTTTGTCTACTTCCCAGCATCCCGCGTGCTCACCTGCCAAAAGTGAAAGGCAGTGACGTTACAACGTCAGGTTGCAATGATTAAAATAGATTTTAAGACAAACTGGATATTAACAACTTCGAAAGTGTTTGACCTGTACTTGCAACGCATACACCATATAACCTGACTCACATCCCAGATCAAAGAGAAAACTAGCCCAATATGTTAGATATCCATTAATACTCAGTTGTAACATGCCCAAATCAATTCCTTACTCCAGTATCCACTTATCCACCATGACAAACTAGACCTTAAGTGTGCACACCCCCTACTGGATCGTCAGTCCAGAGAGTAGTACTAGTTGCCTACAAGTCGGGAGCTAGCGATGTACCGACTATGCCCATAGGCGATAAATTTAAAGCCCGTAGACCGGGTCCCATGTGTGTCTGCCACCGCAGCAACTAGACGGCCGGAGCCTGTAGTGACCATACAAGGGTCTAGAGTAATCATGTTACCTATTTCAACCAAGTAATCTAGAGATAAGCACGAAACATAAAATGAATACATGAATGTATGTATATATACGCATGATCCAACGTACTTACTTCAAGATCCATGTATCAGGTATTCATAGACTCATCCATATACTCAGTAATTCTCCAACGACAAATTTAGGCATTCTTATGCTTACCTGTAGCCTGCCCAGTGCTCCTGATCAGCGCTGCTGATTCTCTATCCTTTCCACCTCTACAAATACCAAAGTACGTATATTTATTAGTAATTTCCCTCATTAGTGAGAGATAAGTCCGTATGCATGCGACTGTATGGCTGCCGAGCCCAAATCTGTCTATTCAGTCCCCCGATGTCTTAGTCTCATCGGTACAGTCCCTGATTGTTACTGAACCCCTCTGCTATGCCTATTTAGCTAATCTCATGAGTTAGTAAGTCTCCCACGAGCCTACTTAGCTTGAATCCCCAATTCTTATTATTGACACTCAAGTCCCTGATGTTTTGAGTGAATTGCATTTTAGCCCCTGACTAGGCCTGAACCCTCTTTAAACATGTCAACCTATTGTCAATAGTATGAAAAACACCATCTTAACATTCTCAGGAATTTATGGAGTTAAAGTCTACAACTTTTAGTTATTTGCACTTAAGCTCCTAAAGTTTGGCGAAATTCCAGAAAGGCCCTCAGTCACTTGACTTGGTCAATACAACCTAGAACAAATCATATGACCCCAATTATCCATGTAATATATGTATATGGCCTCCAAAATATTATTCAGGTCTTGACACAACTTTATGTGATATTACAGTTTGTCCCTCTCACACAGATTTGATCAAACATGTATTCCCAATAGGTCAATTTTGGTCAAACCTGACAATCAGGCACAGAGTAGCAATATGAGAAACTTCGCTCAAGATTAGTAAGGCCAGAGAGGTCCTTTTGACTAAAAAATTTGAAGTCAAAGTTTGAGAGAATTCAGCACAAGCAGCCCACTTTGGAGCTAGATTATGATCAATTGAGAAAGAGTTTGGAAAATTCAAGAATAGGGTTTTGTAGCTGAGTGAACAAGGATTCTAGAACATATTCAAGCTCTTAGGAACTTGAAATAGACAAAGATATATTGTAGATCAAAGTTTGACAATTTCAAGCCATCTATACTTAGCCATTTTTCCTAAGTTTTTTGACAATTACAAACACTGTTGTGCAGTAGGTTCAAGCATGAATTTGAGGTAGTTAAAGATCCATCACTGGATGAAATCAGTATAAGAGTTATAGAGCCTTGCATTGGGATTACAACGAAACAAGTCGCTCGGCATTTCGTCAAGCAGGGAGGGAGTTTCAAGTGCTCAAAGTAGAGCAAAAACCCCAAGTCAAGACTGTAAGTATGCACAAGGAATGTTTGAAACACGTGTGCAGTGACTTGGAGGCCAAATTCAGACAAGCTAGGGGTTAGATCACAGGAACCTGTTAACATCAAATTTAGAGTGTGACACACAAGGAGTATGCAGGTGCAGCAGTCACTTAAAATCATCAAGATTAGACTAAGCTACAAGCACTGGAAATTGGTCAGAAAACATAAGTCAAGAACATGCAGGTTCGAACACAGCTTCGTCGCAAATTTAACCTCAAATTTAGGCATGTTAGAGCTTAAATCACACGATGAAATGAACTACAAACTCGTAGAGGGTGATCCATACAGTGTAGGGCATCAATCCGTTCTCAAAAATATCGAGAAACGAGTGAGAAAACGCTGCAGTATCAGGGGGATAAAACCCGCCGGAAAAATGCGAGCAGCAAGAATCAAACGGCCATAAAGAGCATTCTGGGTTGATTACAGTGCCCTAAATGAGTTCTAAATCTCATAGGGAGCTCATATATGCAAAAATAACTGAAAACGGATAAAAACGAGGGATTTATCTCACCTCCGGTGAGCTTCGTCGCTTCCGGCGGCTTCTCTGCCCAGATTCCGGCCAGACACATGAAACTCCAAATTGGCCGGTGAGGAAGGTCTCTTCTGGTTCGGTTTTACCTCGCCAACAACATAGACTAGGTTAGAGATCACGAATTTCTACTATGGAAGAGAATTCGTTCGATTTGCAAGCTAGGGTTCGCAACTTCCTTACCCGATTACTCCCTCCCTCTGCAATGTAACTCCAAATCAACTTGTGCTTTTTGATCACGGTAACGAGGAGGTTCTTAGGCCACAACAGTTTTTGATTTGATGAAGAGGAAGTGGTGGTTACTTGGCGGTATTCTTGGTGGTACCATGGTGGTGATGTTGATGATCTAAGAGAAAGAAGGAGATGATAAAGAAGTTGATTATGATGAAGATGATCCCTTTGGACCAGTTAGTGGGAAGGAGAGTGGAGATGTTGCCACCTCATTCTTGAGGTGTCAAAATACCCTTGACAAGTGTCTTTCATGCACTTGGGGTGATTGTGAAAATTTTCAAAAGTTTAGGGTAGATAGTGAATCCAGGGAACTTGATGACTTCAGAAAATTCTATATTGGCCCCAATAGATTAGATGCTTTTGTATAAGCCCCCCAAAATTCCTTAGTAATCTCAATTTGGCTAGGAATCAGCCAGAAATGCAATTCTATAAAATTACATATAGGCCCCAGTTTCTTGATAATAGCATAAATGCCCCTGATTTGAATTCACACTATAGTTTACTCTCTGTGATAGATGTCAGCAAGCAATGTTGAACATGAGATTTACATAACTAACTCAAATTTTCAAATTATTGCAACTTGACCCCAATAGAATTTGCAGGGTGTTACAGTTCTGCTCTAGTCGGCTCGTTAGGTCCGCTCACCAGGTCCTAACCAATCCCAACCGAAACGACCCACACTCGGTCACTCAAGTTCTTTTGTTCTCTCGGTCTCCAAGAACTACAAGAATGTCAATTGTGTTCTTAGCACACCCGGATTAGTTCACTATCGTGCAACTAACTAGGTAACTAGCATGCTAAGGGAGATCAACCCAAACACACATATAAATAAGAACAAGAACACAGTGAATAATCAAAGTATAAACGTAGAATTAAGCTAAAAACCTGAATCAAGTCATAATTCGGAAAATCCTAATCAAAACTCTACTTCTCCATAGATTAGCTAGCAAAGAGAAGTTTAGCTATACATAATCTTGTTTAGCAAAGTGATAATCTCCATAATCATACAATGAGGGAAAAGTGATGAGAAATCAAACAAATAATCTTTAATTATTGATGATCTTCGTCTTCAATCTTTCTCTCTAGCGTTGTTCTTCCTCCAAAAGCGTGAATGAATCGTCCTCCCTAGACCCTAGATCAGTTAATACATGATTTCCCTCACTTCTTGCCCAAAAGTTATTAAAAATTGCATTGGAACCCCTTAATTGCGAGTGCTGGTCGTCAGACTAGTCTCAAGACCAGTCGGACTGGTCTCAAGACCAGCAGATGCTTGAATCAGTGAATTTTCTTCTAATTTTCTAAGTATAGACTGGCCTCACGACCAGTTGGACTGGTCTCAAGGCCAGTCTGGTAAACTTCAATTCTTTTTCTTTGCTTCTTTGGTCTTTTCTTCACCCGTCTTCAACTCCGTCACGCTCATGAGCCTTCTCGTCCTTCCGAAGTTCATTCTACCTCCCATGCACATCCACGAGCCTCTGGTTCCTGAAATGCACAACACAAAACAAATACCGGAAGATCAAATGTGACAATAAAAGCTCGAAATTACACCAAGTATGCCCGAATTATACATTTAAGTCCAAATACTCAAGCATGCTCAAAACGTACAAGAATTGGTCAATTTATCACATAAATGCATCAAGATATACGCAAAACAGTTGTGTATTCTACGAATATAACTCCTAATGTGGAGTTATCAGCTTCAAGTCAAAGGATCACAACACCATTGTCACTATGAGAGGCGCTTATGACATTCACATAACTCCCATGTAGCCTTCACATGGCGGGTCAATCTAGTACGCCATTACTCCTAATGCTTAACCATGTGTTAGACTTGATATCCCCATATCAATCTACCCACATACCAGTCTCGATGTAATATATTCGTCCTAATTAACTATAGTACTCGACTAGGGATATTTAAGAATACAACAGTTATATTCTAACGACACCATTCATATTAACATATCTCTATATCGATAAAACAATGAATAGGAAGTCCATATAAATGTCACGATATCTTGATTGCCTCTAGGGCATACTCCAATAGTTGTGCTCCAGATCGTTGCTTGCCTTCCAATCTCCTCTGCCTCCTCCGCAGAAGCTGCCTCCTCCACCTCCTTAGATCGTATCTTTTCCCTTCTTAATTCTTCTCTTCCCCTTGTTATCCTCATTCTCTCTCTCTCTCTCTCTCTCTCCGCCGGTCTGCCTATATGCATAAAGAGGGAAGTGGTTTGTGGGTGCTTTGAAGAAAAGAGATGGAAGCGAGGAAGAGAAGCAGCCCTGAGGAAGAAAAGAAGAGTGGGAGAGAGAGATTAGGGTTGTTTATTAAAAAGAGAGAGATTAGGGTTTATGATAATATATAGTGTGTGAATTGCTTACATTCTAGGGGTATTTTTATCTTTTCTCCCATCCCGTTAGAGAACCGTTATCTCTATCCACTGACAGGGGGTATTGATATATACCCAAACACGAGGGGTGTATTTGTATTTAACCCATACTCTAGGGGTGAAAATTGTCTCTTACCCGTAAACTATAGATATTTAGATATACTCTTTTACACTGTGTGTTTGTCGAGGTGTGCCCAAACTGGCCCGAACAACACTAAAAGTTCCCTAAAAAATGATCTATTTGGTTTCTAATTATATAAACAAGAATAATGTTCTTTACCGAACGCACCCATTAGTCCATTGTATAAAATGTTTCATAGATGCTTTAATCTAGGAAGCGCGTGCTGCACCCAGGTGTCAAACTAGACAAGAATGATCTTCTTTACCGAACTCAACCATTAGTTACATCTCTGAAACCCCTGCATCTGCATGAGGTTAAGTGGTAGAGCGTTGGAAGCCTCTGCACGCAGGCGCAGAGCCATGTGGGGGCAACATGTGGCACTCCCCACCCCCCCCCCCCCCCCCCCCACCCCACCAGTTTTAGCACTCTTAATTTTCTTGATTTTTAATGAATAACTATTACGAAATATACTATCTAGTCCCCCACCTAGGTGCCAAACCACCCCCAGGCCACAGGGTCCAATCGGGTGGGGGTATGGCGGGGTCAATTTGGTACTTTTAAAAACTTTTGGGATCACTTTGGTATTTATGGAACTTCATTTTAAACAGCCAAAATCGTAAAAGAACTAACTAGTACCTGTCTAGCGCCGCGACTGAGAGAGAAAGGGAGAGCGAGTAAGCAGAGAAGGACGCCATAGCCGTCTTCGCCGCCGACCTCCTCGTCCTCTGCAGGTATCAATCAAACTATCTTCTTCTCATCTCTCTGTCTCCGTCTCCGTCTCTGTTTCTGCCCCTGCCTTAGTTGGTCCTTTTGTATCTCCTTTGTGAATGTGTGAATCTGTGGGTTCTGTGCATCTATGGACTGTAGGTTGGTGTTTTGGGAATATGTGTATATGAATTTGTGTGTTTTATGTTTTGGGAACTCTATTCCAATGTTTATCTGTGACTTGTGTCTTGTGACTTGTTTTACGGTGTATTGCCAGGTTATTGTGTTTGATGTATTTATTATAACTTGGTGCATATATACAAATAATATAAAATATAAATATAAATAAATTCACTGCACCCCGGCTGCACCCGCACCCTTGAATTTCGGAATTTGCCACGACCGCACCAAGTTCAGGCACCCCCTCCCTGATGAAAGTCTGTTAAATGCGCGTTTAGTAAATTACCGTTGTAGTAGTACTAGCTAATTGAGAAGAGCCGAGAAATTTCAAATTGATGAAAATTCTGTTACTGCTATTGTAAATACGTGTTGCACACACTTTAAAATGCGAGTTTAGTAAATTACCATTGTACTAGCTAATTGATAAGAGTCGAGCAATTTCAAAATTGTTGGTGTGCTTATTTTTGTAAGGGAATGGAAAAGGTAAACGATATCAAATTTGTGTAGCTAGGGCTTATGTCAAAAGTATTATATCCTGTACATAGAAATCCATACCCAACTCTTAATCAGTGGCGGAGCCAGGAATCCGAATAGGTGGGTGGGGGGGGGGGGGGATCTCTATATGGAAAGTTAAAATAGTACCCAACAGAAATAATAATATCAAAACCAACTCTGTTATAGATTGTGTAGTGGCGCCTAGAACTCCAATGGATAATTTATGTATTTTTCAACAAGTTATGGGGAAATTTCTCCTCTTCTCTGAAGGAGAAAAGTTGAATATTGTGCGGCACAAATAGTCTAGTGTCAATAATGTGGAGCTTTTTTGTATTTTTGTAGGGGCACAACTGAATTTATATTTCAAATAAAGGGGTTTTATTGTACTTCTGGAAAATTCCGGGGGGCAAGTGACCCCCTCGCCCCGCTGCAGCTCCGCCGCTGCTCTTAATGCCGGTTTTTGAAATTAAATAGAGGGATCTATCTGCCCATATGCACACAGCGCCATTCTGTTTGTACCACAATTTCACTAATTGTGCTGTAAACTACTTTGCAGGGAACATCTCTTGTAGAGCTCCAGAGTTCGTCTCCCTCCTCAACCCTTTATTCTTGCTCTTCAAAGTTAACCTTTGTTCTAACAGTGAATATCCAAGATGTCGTCAAATAACAAACTTGACGATACAAATCAAAACCATCGAGTTACATGGGAAGGTTGCAGCGTGTTGCTCGATATTAACGATGGTGACCGTCTTGTTTTCGCTCGTCTCACGGCTGGCTCGTAAGTTCTTTGACTTATATCAATCAATACCTTTGGTTTGAGGGTCTGCTATGTGCTTGATCGATTTGAATGGATACTGCAGGACTTTGAAAATTGGGAATAAGAATTGCTCTCTCCAGCCGTTGATTGGTTGCCCATTTGGCTCGTTGTTTGAAGTTGAGAATGGAAAAGAAGGGCCGTATCTCTCTCGTGCCGTCTTAACCGTAGAGGGTCTGGCCTTTTTGGACTTTGTATTTCTGGTTTGAGTTGTGATTTTTTTTTTTCCAAATTTCTGATATATTTGTTGGATTTATATCAATATTAGATGGTAATGTTGAAGAGAAAGGAGAAAGCCAGTCTAAAGAGGAGTTCAAAGACAACCGAGCATTAGTTGACAACAATACTGCTCAAAGTCTTACTGGTGAAGATATTGATAAGATGAAAAGGTGAGAATACAGTTTTAAGAGAAGTTTCACTTGACATTCCTTACATTAGAAAATCAAGAATGCATTTTAAAGATTTTGCTCGCCTGTGCTGTTAATTTGTTATATGGATTGTTACTCGTGACTGCGGCCTTTGAACTGTTGTTTTACTTCCACGGCATTGTTTGGGTCAAAGTGAATGGCGATGGAAATCCAATTAATAGATAACTGGGGACATATTTACTCCAATACAATATAATGTAGCAAGGGCTCGAAAGAGCGATGCTGCACTTAATGAATCTCTATGACTTCGTTGGGTTCAATGCTAATCTGGTTGTTCGTGATAGGGCACTTGTTATATCTCGTATGCCGATAAGCCTCATCAATGCAGCTGAAGTTGCATATTCTATCCGCAGTTATACAATCTAATTAAGCATGTCATCTCTGTTCAGATTGATAAAGAGCTCCCATTAATTGGACTAGTAGGTGACCAGGTGTGTTCATCATATTCAGAATGGAAGAATTCTTTTGTGTTTGGCTATGTAACATTCTCAATGAAGTAAAACAGTGTCAGATACTTTTGACTTTGGTTAGATTCCATGACTTAGACACCACTTACTGAATCTTGCAGCCCATATGTAAAAGGGATACTCATGGTTAGGTCTGAGTCAACTTGCATATATGTGGTTTGTTTTAATCAACATGCATACAAGTGGTTGCTGAGGTATGTATGTGAAAATGTTGAAAAATTGTAAGGCAGTAATGGTCTGGACTAACGGCTATATACCTTAACAACCACTGTATTGCTGCATGTAGGTTGATTAACATGAACTTCGAGTTAGACTTGGAACCACGGGTATGTATTTTAAAATTAACCCAAATAGGGGTATGTATTTTAAAGTTAACCCAATACAAGTACTAGCTCTCTTGAAGTATATAATCTTTTGAATTTTTTTTCAGTATTCTCAACAAAAGGCTTAGATGAAATGTGTATTTACGCAGAAAGAAAGTGTATTTACATAGATAGAAGACCTTTTTTAAGCCAAAAACATAGAACTTCATTAAAAGGAAACCAAGTTTACAACATAAAGCGTACAAGAGAAACCAAGCGTACATACATAGATAGAAGACTGGAAGTTTCAGAATCCAGAAATTAAATAAAATCTGGGTTTTTGTCACAACTGACAGACCACCACTCTCAAGTAATTTATCTGTACAAGTGCTATAAGTCGTTATTGAACGTGGTTGACATTAACATGACAGTTGTAGCTCTTTTGTTGGCTATGGTCTATGGTTGCAAATATCACTAATCATATCTCAATTAAGAGGACAGGATGGTAACTTGATGACAAAAATACAAATAACTTTTCAAGTCATAAATAAATCGAGGTTTTGAATATAATCTGCCACTGTATTTCAGCATCTCTCTCATTTGGTGGCATTGAGAACTCTACTCCAGAGAGTTTACAGTAACAAGCCTTGCATGCATGACTCTTCTAACGCACCAAGTTCTTCCGGAAGTCATCAGGAACAGTAAAGTTAGACCGTATTTTCCAACTGGTCAGATATTCTTAAAGACTTTATCATGAATTTGACAAGTCAGATAATTTCTCCAACGAACTAAATTTTTCCAAGTTGACCATGAATTAAAACGCAGACCATTCTCCCAAGTTCCAGCAAAAGGAATTCTCAAACTTCTACTACAAAATAAATGATATTGATAATTCTTCTAATAAACTAAGTACTTACGATCCCATCAACACCACTTAATTTCTGAGCAATTTGTTTCACTTGCTTAAAGAATGATCTAGTGTTTGAAATGTTTTTTGATTGCTTTTTGTACAAGCCTTACATACGGGTATGTCTTCGAAATGGTCTTGTCGTTGATCACTCTTGGAGGTGTAGTATCATGACATAGTACGAAAAATATTATGATAGTTACTGAAGAGTTTATCAGCTTGAAAGTTTTGGTTTAGCTTGAGAAGAGTCATGAATCTGCAAGATCTAAAGCTAAGGTCAACACAATACCTTTCATCTAGTTTGGTGCAAAAGCTGTTGTAGGGCCAATAATAAATACAACTAGCCATTTTTCTAAAAGTTTTGAATAGTCCTGATAGCTGGAAATGTAATTATACATTCAATGAAGCTAAAAGATAAGGTACTCCGGTGCACATGTATCGAAAATTGGTACTAAAACCTTGCCCCATTTAGCTCTTTGTCTTCTGCCTTGTCCCAATTCAAAATTGGACAACTACCCTACATTTGTGAGAGGCAAAGTTGTTTTTCTTTTTCCTCCGTGGTTAGATGTCCAATTTTGAATTGGGTTGAGGTTAGATGACTAATTGCCCCGCACATGTATGTGAAAGCAATGAAAGGCGACTAGCTAAATTGTAGTATAAACTAGATCACGTTAGATAACTTATACTAGTAATAGAAATCCTCATTACTTCTGTAGTCCCCAATAATCTGAACATTTTGAAGATACACTGCTATTATATTTCTAGATATCCATCACAAGTTCTCTTCGGTGTTACCATTTCAATGGCATTAAGTACAAACTTTATAACATTAGATAACTTATACTAGTAATAGGAATCCTCATTACTTCTGAGGTCCCCAATAAGCTGAACATTTTAAAGATACACTGCTATTTTATTTCTATATATTCATCACAAGTTCTCTTCGGTGTTAGATAGGCTCTACTATTCCCCGCACTCAAACCACTTCAATGGCTTGTATCAAATATGCATCGCTGTCCTATACCCATGGTATTCACTTGGATTGTTGAAGCTGCGCTTTCTTGGAGAAAGTAGCTCATAGTTGATGGTGAAATAGAAATTCTAACTTCCAGGAGATGGGAGATAGAAAGGCCTTACGTTACTTAAATCAAATTTGGAAAGTGTTTTCCTATCTGTATCCATATCTTGTCAACCTTTATACTATATACATGTACAAATGTGTATATATGTATAGATATATATAGTGTGTGTGTGTATATATTAACATATGTATTTAATTTCACGATAGTTCTAGGTTGCATTCAGCTTTTGGGTACAACATCTCATGCCCTAATATTCATAGGCAGTGACTAAGTTTTAGGCTGGCTGTCAACTTAACGCAACCCTCCTCCTTCACCCGGGCTTGGGATCGGCTACTATATTATGATAAGACAGTATGGCACTGGCAGGGCCGGCTTTAACGTTAAGCCACTCAAGTGGCTGCTTAGGGCCGCAATAATTTGGGGGGCACCACATGCTGAAAATGTAAGGGTATTGTAGTAATTTTAGTCCACCAAATATTATTAACGTGTAATTTTTTTATATTAATAGAAAACCAAACAATTAATTTGATCCTAATCGTGATCCTAATCCCTAATATCTCTCTCAGAATTTTCTCATCCCTATAGTGCAAATCGTGATCATAATCCTTTAATCTCTCCAAATTATCCTCAAATCTCTCGTAATCGTTTCCGCTTCTCTAGCAGCCATTATTCACTATAACACCACCCCAACAGTGCAAGTTTCTCTCTAGTCTCTCACGAAATTAGAGTTCTTCGAAACAAGCCTCTCAATTCATTTTGGCTATCTAACTACTTCTAATTGAAGATTTGAGTTGAGGTCTGAAGAACAAATTGTAGATAATTCCGTCTCTAACTTTGACGCTGGGGGCTTTCAGTTTTGGGTATTTTGTTACCCTCAATCTCTTTCACAGTTTGAAACCGGCTCTGGTTTGGACAACTCTGATTCATGAATTTCGACGATTTCACCTAAATTCCAGTATAAAAAAGCTTCATACAAAAAGCTCAAAGTTCGAACATAAGAGGTAATGGTTGCAGTAGAGTTCCATGTAATTTTTAAATTGTTATTTTATTTTCTGTTGTTTTTTTAAGAATATCATGAATAATAGTGATTAAGAGGTAATTGTACAAAGTTCCTTAACCCAACTATTTCTATTAGTTGTGATGATAACATACTGAATCTGTGTGAATTTTTTTGTTGTTAGTCATATACTCTGTCTAATTGTATCAACATGTACACTGATTTGCTCTTATTTGAGCAGCAATGACTTTGAAAAAAAATTCTTAGGTATGTAAAAGTTGTGAACTTTGTGCACAGTTCATGGAACAGGTCTTAGTTGACAGGAGTTTTACGAGAGTTACATGAATAAGTGAATCACTTTACGAAGATAATTTTCATGTTTGTCTTGATAGCCTTTCTAAAGTGAAGGTTGACAGGTTTTTCATGTAATTTGTGAATTTTACTTTATATATAAAGGGCATCGAACTTGGTGATCGCTTAGGGCACCCAAAAGTCTAGAGCCGGCCCTGGGCACTGGCAGGTGGAGTTTAGCATGAATGGTGGTAGATAAGGGAGGGTGGGACGGTAAGACACGACTTAATCAAACTATACCTAATATGGAAATGAGTTTAGTCAGAGCAACTGGAGAAGTTTGATCCATGGAGCTGACCCTGGTTAAATTGTTAAAAGGCTTGTTGTTGTTGTATACTTGTATATCTCATGCCCCCATGTATAAGTTGTAGAGGTTTATTACTCTATTACTAGGACCCTTACCTGGACCAAGCACTATACACATGCATCTGACCTAGATTAGACGCAGAACCAGAGTAATTTATTCAAGTAAAGAGTTGTGATCCATTATGCTAGATTGTATATTTCTTTACTGGTGAACAGAGATATGACTGGATCTGTCTTCACCTTGAATTTTCAGCAATGAGATTAGATTGAGTTTGGGGGTGAGCTGACGACTCCTTGTGTTCATCATATGATGTTGACCGAATGAAAGAGTATGACAGTAATAGGGAAAGTTAAGAAGAGGTCGTACTGGGGCGAAGCCTAAAATTTGAAAGGATAGTTTTATGAATCGCTAACTTATTTGTCTAAAGGTTTAGTGGATGTCCTTTCTTCTTCTGGTTTTCGTTGCGCTGTGTGTTTCTCTTAATGTAACGGGCTCATTTAATTTTAACTGCATTGGTGTTAATTTGACATATGCTAGCTGAATTCATTATTCAAATATGTATTTGAACTTGCTTCCAGCTAATCAGATTTATCTGTCTTTGCTAAGACTTCCTAATGAATATATTATTATGCAGACAGGGTGTTACTGGTGATGAAATAGTTCAGGCTCTCATTGCAAACAGTGCCACTTTTGATAAGAAAACATCATTTTCCCAAGTAAGATTCTCCATAATAAATTTATGCTCCGCACAATATACTACTTAGGATACTGCTTATGTGTTGTTGTGTAAGATAACTTCTACTTTCCTTGCAGGAGAAATATAGACTAAAGAAGCAAAAGAAATATGCACCCAAGTTAATTTTGAGGCGCCCTTTGACACGGAGGTAAAGTTTGGCCTTCACATCCTTAATATGATTCCCTTTGATATTACAGCGACAGAGTGGGTCTCTATAATGAAGTTATTTCCAATTAGTATCTTGCACTGTGTGTACGGAATTCCAAAATGTTCCACAGTAGGCTAAATTAAATTAATTGACTTGTTAATTGTTGTGAAAATGAAACTTAGAATGAACCTTTATCCACATATTATCTTCTATTCCCTTAGCTACTGTTTCCTACTTTTACTTCCGCATGTGCTTGGAGCTGCCAGGATTAATTCGACAAAGCAACTCGTTTTTCATGACTTTTGGCCGTTCGATTTCTATTTTTCTAAATCTTCATGTATGTTATTGTGTATACTTCCATAGCTGTTAAAATTAATGGAATAACCATGTCATTACAGTAAACATACAGGCAGTGTCTATTTTTATCATGAAAGATGTGAACCTTACACTACCAAATTAATAAATTCAAGTTATGCATATATGATGTTCTTGGTAAACTGAAGCAAGAGACGTGTGGAATTTCCTTTACCGTATGCATGGAAACCAGAATTAACTTTCAAAGTCAACATATTTTGCTGCAAGTATTTATATATTTTTAGCTGTTAATTGTTTGTCTTAAGGCCAAATAGTAAAATACCACTCAAACACTGAGGTTAACCCTGACAGACTTGGTGGTTCTGGTTATATATATGTATGTATGTATGTATATATTGCCAAGTAGAACATCAATTATGGTTGGGGGTGGGGGTGGGGGGGGGGGGGGGGGGGGGTTGGGTATTGAACCCTCACCAATGCTGGGTGCTTAAAATGCCTTTACCATTAGGCTAGCAGCCAATTGCAAAATTAATATCTATATTGGATCACTTTTTTTGGGTGTTTGTTTAGATATGTAAAATAGATGAAGGTTGAAAGGAAACTATCACAATTTCCAAGCAATGCACGTTACATGATTTATTTGTAAGAATTACACTATTTTTGTTTTCTAGAAAGTCTATGCTACTGATTGGATACGGGTGTTTGTTTGCTGTTGGCTGACACATGTTATTCAACTGCTTTCCAGTATATGTGAGACATATTTCAAGAAGTATCCAGCCAGAATCGGGTAATTATATCACCTACTCGTTTCTTTTCTTTATTTATTTTTCAAAATTGTTATTTACCCGTCCGTCCTTATCAATCAAACATCATGATATCTGTACGTTCAAATAGCTTTTATGGATTGTCAGTCAGTGATTCTGCTGATCCACGGATTGTCTATTTGTTAAACCTTTTTGTGCATTGGCTAGTGTTTATCATTGTGATTTCATGGAAGTTTGTTGTTTAAAAATGTTTCTAGCAGAAGTTTCTCTTGGCTATTTTGTTTTGCTTTCTGGTTAAGCTAAGTTTTTAACTTTTAAGCTCCTTACATATTTGCATTTCTAAGGCCAAGCCGTGTTTCGTATGTGCTTTCATTCTTTCTCGCTCGTACATCCTAGGGAAACGGCCAGGAACCGAGTTGGTGGGTCACATTATGCCATGTACTGATAACTCCCACACCAGAAATTCAATTTTTGGCAATGCGATTAATAAGATACTCGGGTACTCTCATTAATTGGTTTTGAGGTGGAATCCTATGGACCTACGTTACCTGGACTCGTCACTTTTGCCAAAGTACCCGGGTCGATACGATCCGACCCGGGTGCGGGTATGGATTCCGTGTCGATCCGGTCATCTTCCTCATGGACGCGGCTCTCTATCAATCGACCATCGCTTTGAACCGTCGAAGTTCCATCATGTCTCCACCATCTGTTTTCTGCACATCGTCTTCTTCTTCTTCTTCGTCGTACAGACGTTACTTCGAACCCTAATTTCACTTGGGTTATGACTATATGATATAACTTGGGCTGGGCTTCATCTGTTTTATTATTTAGATATAATAACTTTGTTGGGCTTCTTATGTTAAATAGCCCAAATGCAATATATATTATCAGGGCCCTTATTATTCATCCTGTCCAAGCCCAAGAAAGCATTATTATTGATGATAAGCTCCTTGTATAGTTCTTTTATTTCAGAATGGTCCTTGACCTGATAGAAAATGTCATTGAACTCCTTATCCGTACTAAAATGGATGCACAGAAATAGAAGAATATTCATATCCCCGCACCCGTGTCCAAATTCTGGGTACTTTTCAGCCGAGTCCCCGAACCCTAAATTTCAACAAAAATGCAAACCCGATCCTCGGATACACACCTGACATGACACCCGTAATATGATATCGGAGCAAGGCCTATTCCTTAACTTTTTGGTCAAACGGCCCACACTCTGTCTACCTCACTGATTCTCAATCATCAACTTCAACGTGTTCTGCTTAAATGTCTCCACAGCACCACACATGAGGGGAGTTTTGAAAAGTCCTGCATGGGGAGTTTACGATATAGTGATATACAATTATAATTAATTGGATCGGGATCCACTCCCCTCATTAGCAATTGGTTTTGAGGTGGAACCATGTGGATTCATAATACCAAGTACAGTTTAGATCTAGGAAGAAAGAATTGTAATCTTTGAGAATCAAGGAAATGCTCTGCAAGGTGATTATCATACCAAGCATATATATGCTATATTTTTCTTGTTGGGCACAAGTATATACACGCTGATTTTAATTTGGCTTATTCTTGATTTGTATTTTCTAAAAAGTGAGGCCCTCTTGACGCTATTACAAAGACCTTAAACTCTGCTCGAAATCAGAAGTTAAATATTTTAATGGATTGTAATATGCATTATCTAGAGAGATAAAGGGAAGTCTAAGCTATCAAAATATAATGTAGCATTCAGTTCAAGAAGATTTCCTTCACATATAAAAACTGCCTTCTTTACTCAAATTCGTAACTGTAATAATAAACGGTCAAATATCATGGTCTAAAAGGCCACACAAAATAAATGAACTAATGAATCCCGCAAATTTATGTACAAATTTTCATACCTTAACAATACCAACAACTTATTTTTACGACACGGTTTCAATATACATTTTTCTCCGGCTGTTCACCTCTCGTTGTAATGACTTGAGTTGAGTGAGATTCAGCCTCCTGGACTGAAAGAGGAGTCTAAGATTTTTATTGGGACCTTTGAAAGGCTTAAATACTAGAGGATTATTTCTCGAAAAAATAATGAATAAGAAAAGTATGTAATGGTAGAAATAGTACTTATTGGAGCCTATTTTAGCTCTGCAGGGTCGTATTTGTGAGATTTTTAGGATAATGGTATTTCTTTTTCAAATTCAGAGGAACCTATACATCCTCACATGCCACCAGTGACCATGTAGCCAATGTCCTAAACCGACATATGTTGTTGATATGTCTCAAACATGGGTATGCATGCAAGTATTGCATTTTTTTTTTTTTAATTCATTAATGCAAGATGGAAAACAATTCATGCAAAATAAAGTTATAATTTTTCAGGTAACTGATCCCTTAAAGGTGAGAAGCATACAATAACAACTTCGGTGAATACAGTTATTTTCAATTCGTATCATGTAATTTATCATAAGATCCAGATCATAGCCCATAGCTTTTCTCCAGTATTGGGATGCTTTCATGTGTATACGAATTTAGTTTGCAGAGTTCTGGTTGTCAAGGACCTACCATACATGGTAGCTCATGGGAGCTAACAAGCATAGATGGACATATACATTATGTAGATAGGGTACTTAATATTGTTACTGTTGCAAAAAAGTTATTAATAAACTATGTATACTTAATATTTGATTGTTATAAGGTGGGAGACTAAATGGTTTATTGATGGACGGCCTGATTATTCACCGACAAGGTTCTATGGGTTGAAATCACAAACTAGATGGAGAAATTCCGGATAAAGTTACTTCATCATTAATAATTTTGGTTACCTGCTAGTGACTAGAAAAACGTACCAGCTCCATCCATGAATCATGAGTCAATGAAGGATAATAAATAAAAGGCAGATACTGTCGTAACATTAATGGGCAGATACTGTCTTAACATATGTGCAAAAGTACCGTCATTAATCTGGGACCAGATATAATTTGAAGGAATCAGTAAATTTAGGATAATTGTAGAGACCTATACATCAAAGAAGGAATACTCTAAGACAAAAGAACAGTTGGTACAGCTATTAAATATTTTGTGGGAGTCATTGAATTTACTAGGGTTACAGAGAAACCTAACTTTGATAGATCAAGATTCGATGGGGCAAAGGAGCTCTGTTGGTTCCCGCGTCCTGTCTGCCTTTGGAATCTTTACGCTTTTCTGGGAAACTTGCACATAATAACTTATTTGCAAGCCCTTTTATCCCTTCTGTATTCTTAGCATCTGTACCACAGGATCGTTATGCTTTATTATTCGTTGCTCGGTGGAACCTTTGAACTTTTGGCTTGTCTTATTTTGGTGAAGCATGGTAGCTTAAATTGTTACCAGATTATAATTTTATCTACAATTCTTTCAGGTTTTTGCGTGTGGACACTTTATCTCTTCTTCTGTCTTTGGCGAACGTTAGTGCAAATTCAGATGTCCTTGTGCTGGATATGATTGGTGGAATCCTTACTGGTGCTGTGGCTGAACGGTTGGGAGGTATGCTTTTCGGTGTCTAAGTTCAATTTTTTCGAACTCATCTTCTTGCTGTTTGGAGTCCTTATAAAATTTGCTTCATCTGGATATATACCTTGGGACCATACACAAACCTTTTTGTCAAATTTTAAGCTCTGTTTAAGTAAATTTTCAGTCCACATATGTTTAGTGATAGCAACTGACTGATAAAAGGTAGGAGACGTCTTTTTTTTTTTTTTTTTTTTTTTTTTTTTTTTTTTTTGCTAGTTTTCATTTCATGATTCTCTTATGAAGAAATTGAAAAGAAAGTGGGTGGGAATATCGGTCCGTACTGCAACCTTTTCCTATAAACACATTCGGCAAGGTTTTGACACGGAGTGTTTGATGGTGCCGGTGTGTCGCTGCCTTATGGAGCCGTGTCCAGTGCAGTTTCCGTTGTTCGTCTGCTGCGTCTCAATCCAGATCCGACTTCGCTTTCGACGGAAGCGTGGCTTGAGGGGAGTTTCTCGGGTCACTGGTGTCGTTCCTCTCAGACAAGTGCACTGGTCCTCGTGTTCATTGCCGGGAGCAGAGATCGTTGCGTTTTGTGATAACAATGTTTTGGGCGTTTCTTCATCTCGTTTCTTAAGCTTACCGTGTTTGGATCTGGGCCTGTTGTTTCGTTGAGGTTGGGTAATGATGGTCTAGCCGAAGGAGTGGTAAGGGGCCCCTGATGTGTTGTTGATGGAAGAGAGTGGTAAGGGGCCCCTGATGTGTTGTTGATGGAAGAAACTGTTGGAGTTGCTGTTTGTTGGATTGTTTTTTCTACGCTTGGGGCACATCGGTCTTTGTGGTTAGTCCTAGAGCAATCCTGGTTTCTAATGCCACGCACAAGGTCTCTTCTTGATTTTTCGTAAAGTCTGTGGGTCGGTGGCTTCGGAAGAGATGGCCCCCTTTTGTTTTGGAGGTAAGAGTGTTACGAAGGAGTAGGAGTGGTCGTTCTCTGGCTGTATCAAGTGGCAGTGAGCGGAGGTGGAGGACAACCCTGTTACCGGGAGATGAGAAGGGGTTTGGTTGGGCCCCTACTGCTAGGTGCTTGATTTTATTCGTGCTTGTTCCGTGGCCAGGGCTCTGATACCTGTTGTTGTAGCTCATACAGTGCTTCAAACTACAAAGGAAGAGGCTTACGGTTTCTCCCAATGATGTGCTATTGGTCAGGTTGTTGATGACAATGGTCTTGTAGGATTCCAGAGGTGGGCTATGAGGAATTGCGGAGAGAATGCTGCGGGTGCAAGTTTTTCCACTGCATAAAGGGTTGCTTCTTTTTGTGTTTCAGAGTCATTGGAGGCTTTTCATGCATCAGTTGATCTTTTTAGTGTATCACACTATCGCCTGAGGTTGCTGAGCGGATTAATGAAGTTTCAATCTGGGCATTAGTTGTTGTTAAAAGACCAAGAACCATGGAGCACACCTGCGAACTGGGAGTTAAGACGAGCAAAGGAGTGGATAGACCTTCATTTAATTTTAGTATTCCGGTTCGCAATAGCTTTCAGGCTTTGCAGTGTCTGCCAATGGTGCTTGCCTGCAGGAGTGCCATAACTAGAAGGCACTGGTGTTGGTGATAGGCAAAGTTAATTCAGTAGACTGTAACATTTATTCGCAGAGTGGGAGCGAGGAGGCTCGTGATGGTTTTGATGTTGATGAGCCTACTTGATGCAAATAGCTATGAGATAACTATATATTAATAAAACTAAAGCTCAAAATCTGAAGTACATACTATTCTCGATATTGGACAAGAAATTAAAACATAAACATAAAAAAAGGAAGAGGAAGATAGGTAAGTGCTAGTTTCTCGCGCACTCCTGCAGCGAATAGAAACAGCGACATAGAAGTGTGGCTTCAAGCTAGTCTCTCGCGCACTCCTGCAGCCAAGAGAGATGGATAGGCGCCACGGGTTGAATCCTCAAAACCCAAGCCTCCAATACTTGAAACCCTAGCTGGACAAGAGCTTTAGCTCTTCACATTTTCTTTAACCAAGCATATCTTATCCTCTGAAACTGACTGCCTTTTAAAAGGCCTGAATCTTCTAAGAGAAGTTACTACATTTTAAAAAGTTGAATCTTCCAAGAGAAGTTTCTGCCACAATATTGCAAGATAACCCCTGAAATTTACTTATGTAGCAGAATAGCCACTGGAAAAGTCAACAAAGGCTGCTGAACCAACCAAGCTTCTGGTTAAGTGAGGGAAGAAAGACAAAAGACCCCTCAAAGCTAATTTCACAAATGCTACTGCATCACTACTTCTGTCAGGGATGTCGTAGATAATGAGGATTTCATTGAGTGTAACCAGTGGTGGGCGATGGTGGAGAGGATTGTGAGAGTGCCTCAGTTCTGTTGGTATTGTGGAGTCACACGGTGTTGCTTACCAGTTGGATGTTGTTAAGTGCAGTCCCATGGATATTTTGCCTCCTTCCAGTGCTGATGATGTGTTGAAGTTGGGGAAATTTATGGGGTTATCCTATAATGGTCAGGAGCAGCAAGGCTTTTTCATTCTGTTCAGGATGAGAAGCTCCGAACAAAATCACTCAGGTGAGGGCAAGGCTTCTCGGCCAGCACTGAATTGAGAATTAAAGCAATTGGATTCTACAATGAAGTCTGAGGTGTTTGAATAAATAAGTTTCCTAGGAAGATGGATAATATGTCTTTGTTTTTTTGTTCTCAGGAGTTCTATTCCCGAGACTTGTAAGTTGTAGGCCTGTCTTAATTTTTGTAGGCTAAGATCCGAGTACTTTTCAAAATCATGCATAGAAGATTAGTAGATTACTATACTTGTCTTGAAAAGTAAAGAGGGAGTAATTTTTACTCAGAAGCTCTGTCGTCAAGTTAATCGCTTCATTTGATTTCCTAATAATTGGTTGATATATTAGTAATCTTACACTTGTATGACGTTGGGTCCTCGACAGGTACAGGTCATGTGTGCAATACATATCTTGGACTGAAGCCATATCCTATGGATATTGTAAGAATGTTCAACTTCAGCAGTGAAACTTGCCGAAGGTGCGTATGTTTTCAGCTCTGCGAAGCTTGGAAGTCCTGTTCTTTTCAATATTTCATCATTATCCTTCTCATGCAAGCTCGTTAGCATTAATATTGAACTTGTACTAGAATATTTCCCTGGTCTTTCTTGTTTTTAATTGCACTTTTTCTGAGGCCGTTCACTTGTTTATGTGGTTTAGGATTGTGCGGTGTTCGATCGACGACCTTTCTGCATCTGAAAATGGGAGTTCTATGCAAATAGGGGAACCTGGAGATATCTGTAATCTTTCAAATGTATGATAAACTCCAGAAGTGTCTAAAAGCATGTCGTCTTAGGGTTTTTAACTGTATCAGTGGCCCGTTTTGCAGGAACAAGAATCTTCTATTGGTAGTGTAAATGTGGACGCGGCGGAGGCACTTCCTGAGAAGGACGCGCTGGATCTTATGCCTGAGGCATCTAACTGTTCTACCGTGAAAGCATGCAAAAGTATAAAAGCTGGTGAGAGGGCATCCGTAGAGGCAATCGACTTATGGAAAGAAAATGGATTTTCAAGGTTGATTATTGATTCTCCTTTCATTAGTTTAAATGATTGGAGATTACCTACTTTTTGGAAAATGTTGGAAACTGACTTTTTTATGTCAACACATGTAGCCTAATTGTTGCTGCTCCAGAAGTGGATGCTTGGAAAATTGTTAAAGAACTCTTTCCACTTCTTTCGTATTCCGCTTCATTTGCAATTTATCACCAGCATCTTCAGGTCAGTTTTATTGAGAAGAAAGAGTGACTCATGCCACATCAGTGTTTTCTGTTCCCTTTTGAGCTCATAGTACTACCACCGTAAATTACAGAATCTGTTTAATTCTCAAACAATGCAAAGGTTGAAATATATGTTTAATATCCATTCATGAAAGTTAAAAGATCACTTAACTTCCTTCCCACTAGAAACTCCCGCTTCACGCCTAGACTATGCATGCGCGGGAGCGCACACACACACACTCACAAATCTGTTCATTGGAGATATGCATGCTAAACAATCCAATACCAATTTCGAAACAAGCACTTCCACCTTTTTGAATTCCATTTTAATACTATACAGTGTTCTTATATCCACTCTAAACTTGGCAAAGCATATTTTTATTAGCATAGCAAAGGAAATATTAACGATCAAGATAAAGAGTCAATACAAGAGCATGTTCATTGCAACTAGAAAAAAATCAACAATGATCTGTAGTAAAAGTCAATTTGTGGCGTCAAATATTAGCTGTGCGCAAGTGGCTAACAATTTGATTAGTTGAGTGTTTTATTTTCACGTTGAACCCGGATTTGTTGGACTGGATTTTTAAGGCTTGTTTGTTTTTTGGCTTATGAGTGGGATTAATTATGGAGATGATAGTATTGAGACTAATAGTGATGAATACAGTATAAGTTGGTTTCTGATAGATGGTAGGACTACTGTGATAGTAAAAGCCAGAAGTACAAATTCACCCTTTGATATCTCCAACAAAGGGATACCCAGTTCATCCAAACTAGGGCACCACTATCTTTACCAAATTAGCATCACCATGACCACTGCTAACAAGTAACAACCACTAATTCACCATGACTACTAGCAGAGAGCTCATGCCGCACAATTGTATATTCCCTAGAGCACACAAACAGAGGCTTCAAACCGAGCTTCTCTCTTATTCAATTTATCAAGTATCGCTTTCATTTTAAACAAAGGAAACTGAACCTGTTGTAGTGGTTCAAATAGCATTATAGATCCAAATCTTTGTATGTAGAAACCCAATGACTCGACCCCAGAACCAGGCCCAAACCATGCCAAAATTGACAATCCATAGACCAAAACCAACCCCTCTCTCTCACCACTACCACCTCGATTGGAGAGTTAGCAGAGAAGACCTTTCCATTGCCTACTATTTTACGGACAAGCGAGGAACGTCAACTAGGAACAACGAAAAGTGAATAAACTGAATTACTGACGCACCAGATTTGGATTCATTCGTGCTTTAGTGTCTGACTGAACTCGTGAGACGGAGTAGAAGAGGGTCATTCATCACCCTCTTGTAGTTGCCGGCCACACATGGGAAGCACGTGGGGATAACTATTCCTTTATTGACTTGTCATTGATGAGGTCAGAGTTTTGGATGCTTGGGTCACATTGTAAAGTTCCTATTTGGGGGGTTGCTTGTATATATTTAGAAGAGAGTTAGGGTGCTATCTTTAATTTCTACAATGAAATTTTAGAGAGAAATAAAAATAGGCTAGTTGACAAATGACCAATATACTCTTGGGCCAAAGGACTAAAATGGCCTTAGGCTAGATTTGGGGTATTTCATTCGTGATATACGGCACTACCTTTATATGTGTTTCTTTACTTGAGGAATAGGGGGGTTGGTTTATAGACTTGAATCTTTTATTATTTTTACTTAAAACGGGTAAAGAGAAGGTATGACACTCGCCCCCTTTTTTTTGTTAAGAGTTACGCTAGATACTCGTGTGCCTAGATTTAGGAAGGTGCAGAAGATGGAAGATTGGCAAAGCAGTGAGATGAAATGTGTTTAGAGGTGTTTCCCAATTCTAAGTCTTAGTGGAAGTTATATTAAGGTATCTAAGCAATTACTGAAAAGTTCAGACTTTGTCTCAGACGGGTCCCGATCCAAGTATATTGAGAAGGTTTGTGAGAAGAGGTCAATGATGGTTTTGTAAACCGTCCATGACAAGGGACGATGCTTATCATTAGGTCTGTATTTGTAGAGTGAAGTTACATATGATCTTCTCTTTTCATTTTAGGATCGGTAGCCATCTTGTCGTGCAAGATGTTTTGTTGTTTCGAACTGCAGAAGAAGAGAGCTTTACTAGCAGATGCACATCAACCTTAGGGAAGGGCCATGTGGTGGAGACGTGTCAAGTCATGTTTGCACGTGGTGTAGCAACTAGCAACAATGCTTGCTTTGGCTTTATAAGCTTGTGGGGGTGAGAGACGAGAAGAATATTCATGATTTGAGCTTTATGCTTAAGGGGTATTATTAGCATGGAAGTAAAAGAAAGCGTTAGATTGGCTGATCCACTTGTTTTATAACGTTTTTGTCTGAAGTAACTTTTGATATTGTGTTCTGCTGTCACAATGCTACATAGACACAAAAGAATAGGTCAGAATGCTAATGCAGTAAACAAATCCATCCTGCACCAAGCTAAACTGTTTGATATGCTTTGCCTTCTAGTGGTTTTCTTGTTCAAAGTTATGCAAGTTGGCTACATTTTACCTAAGTGTGCTCACGCTCACCAACATGAATTTTGTGCTGTGATTCCCATGCTACAATCCTCGAGCTATAGGCGTGGAGGTTGCTCTGAAATGTTGCCAACCTACAGCGTCGACTGTTGCAGCTTGAGTTAGGAATATTCCCCATCTAGATTTAAGTTAGCTTTAGAGTTTAGACTAGTCCACATACCAGAACTAGTATTGGCCAGATGCATGCTGCAAGCATTCTGTGATGCATCACGACTTTGTCCTTGCTAATATGCCACATTTCTTAAGCGAATACAGACCTAATAGCTGAAACAAACCAAGTCTTAATATGGTTAGCATGGGGTGGCTGTAAAGAGAGATCATGAAAGCCTGTTGGCCTTAGTATTGTCATTTAAAGGTGTACTTGCACTTATCGGACATTGACAATCTGCTAGACATTATGTTTGCCCAAGGCGAATGATGCCATTTTTTCATATGTTTGCTTATGCAACTGATTGGGCTTTCCGAAGAGTAAGTTGAGACTTTGCATGATCTCTTGAAGATGTACGAAGTCTGTCCCTAAATGGTCCTTGTGATCCAACAACTTTATCACAATGAGATTGTGAATGGGATGCAAAAGGAAGGGTACTCTGGTAGAAGCTGCATCACTGTATGCATTACAAGGTCGTCCTTGCAGATGAAGAAAGAAATTGAGAACAAGATGTGAAGGTCTGAACATCCTCTTCATTTTCCATGTAGAAGGCAGGGAGGTGCATTTAGTACCAAACTACCAATCTTGCTAAGGAAGTGAAGATTAGTTGGTAAGAGAGACGACCTTGTGAAGAAGAGCATGGCAAAGAAGGGTGATGAGGCGCAAGTATTTTATCATACACAAAATTTATTGAACATCTTATGGGCACTAGAACTACATGTCTATGATTATTGTCCCGGGATCCAGTAACATAGACATGTGAAGTAAGAAGATTCAATTCCAGGAACCGAAACTGAAGAGGATCTAGAACCTGGTTGACACGTGTAGAGAAGACTTGTACAAGAGATCGATCTCTAGAATAATTTTTAGATGTACGATGCCATGAATCAGTGAAAATACCTCACCTATCTGTCAATTTCCATGTGGAAAGTCGAATAGAGGAATGACGAATTAATTGATTCTTTAATTGATCCAGTTGTCACATGCTGTAAGGTGACACGTAAGTAGTGAAAAGTCATTTATGACATATGGTTCCCAGTTGTCCACATGGAATGCTGTATTTCGAATTTAGTATGCTGGAGAATTCCAAAAGAACTTCCTACCATTAAAGAATATCGATCCTAGTTGTGCATTAAGAGATTCCTAAGGTAGATAAACCATCTAATTAAGGTTTTTCTCGTGTGTTAGTTTAATACAAGTGGCATTTCCACTGTGTCTCCAAGAATTGCATGGTATTTTTTGTGTGACCATTTTGACTTGTGATCTTTGTGATATGCTTACCTTGAGTTCATTGGAGCAAAACCAAATGTTTCAAGGAATGCTGCGCGCTAGGTGCTTAACACTAGGAAACTTGGTGGTAATTGGTAGTGCTGGGAGACACCGCAATTAGTGAACTTATTGTTTGTTTCATGAAAGCGATGGATATCCCATGATCTTTGATTTCCAATGGTATAGGATATCTGTAAGTTTGATGAAATTAAGATGTATTTTTGTAATTGAAAAAAATATTTAAAGTCTTTGAATTTGTTTTCTCCTGAAAGTGAACCCTTTTCATTTGCAATGAAGTTATTGATTATTTGAATTTACCAAGTTTACTTCTTCCAATTTGAATGCAGACTCTTGCAACATGCATGCACAATTTACAGAAAGAGAAGATGGCAATTGGCATGCAACTTTCAGAACCTTGGCTTCGTGAATATCAGGTTTGTTTAAAATATTCCTTTTTGTCATGGTGTTGTTTATGCAAAACTTAAGAACATTCATTCATAAGAAACATATACCTGAAGAAACTAGCAGAAGAAAAGGAACACGAGAGTAAATACTTTAATTTTCAGAAGTAGTCTTGATAATGAGTCATACTTAGAAAACCAACGACTGCCATCTAAGAAGCACGGGTGCGTGCGTTCGCGGGTGTGGGTGCACGTCCGAGGCTGGGTGCGGCAATTTTTCAAAAACTAGGGGTACGAGCCAGGTGTGGCAAATATGTAAAGAATCCATGGGGTTCCACCTCAAAACCAATTGTCAATGAGGAGAGTAACCTAGGATACTTATTAATTCTGTTTGTTCTTCTTCAGTGTCCGATGTGGGACTTCTCAGTAGAATATACACATGTCTCTCTCTCTCTCTCTATATATATATATATATATATATATATATATATATATATATAGCTATTTTATTTGTGAGATATTCATGTACTTGCAAAAATGAAAATAAAACAAGGGTTAAAGACACTTTGCACCTTATGTTTAGGCAAAAAGACACTCGGCACCCTCGTGTTGTGAAAAATACACCTTTGAACCCGTAACGGAAAAAAAGTGAGGACACATACCACCCTTCTGTTATGTTCCGTCCATAAAGCAATTTTTTAAACTTTTTTTGACAAATTTACCCCTGTTTATTGGTATAATGTTTTTGGTGTTCATGTTCTTGGTAATCTTGGTGTTCAATTCACAAATTCTTGAACCAATTTAGTATTCATACATATTCTTGAACAAAATTTACGTTACAAACTTGATTCCTGAACAAGATAAATCTACCTCATCTTGAAAACGAACTAAAATCCAAGTTGCACCAATAAGAGGTAACATTATTAGAAAGAATGTGACTTGAATCAAGAGGTAAATGTTCTTTCCCTTATTCTTGTACAAGTGATGAATGGACTTTCCAATGGTGTTGTGATACTGCCTCATAATAGTTAAACATTTAATTGTATTTATTGGGTACATTTGCATCAATTGATACTCCTTTACACGGCTAGAAATTAAGCAGAGGAAATCAAACTGCAAATGGTCTGTCATCACCGGGCCAGTAGTTTCAATTTCCAGAGATCGATCAACAAGAACCGAATTTACACTGACTTCAGGAAACAAAAATAGAAGTTCTGGAACCAAAGGCAGGCAATCCATATTAGATAGAGCAGCAATCGATTATACAAGATTCCATTAAAACTGAAGTGGGCTATATCAAAACCGGAAAAGTCAAAATCCTTACCAACACATGGGCATATGATAATACACAGATAAAAAACCCAAGAACATCAAACCAGCAACAAATCGACCTCCAATCTCACAACCCAGAACAACCACCATCGTTATCTTCTTCTTCTTCTTCCGTCAAATCGAGGACTATGGTTCAACAAGTCCAGACAACACAAACACCAAAGAAACTCTCAACCTCCAATTTCACCTTGGCCCACCTCCAACCCCTCGTTTTCTCCACCCACACAAACAGCTGCAGATCGAAACATACCAGTCTTGCCCAGATCGCGAGTGTCTTTTTACCTAAACATAGGGGTCGCCTGTCGAGTGTCTTTTTATCTAAACATAGGGGTGAAGAAGTGCCTTTGTAGATGTGTAAGAAGCGAGTGTCTTTTTACCTAAACATAGGGGTCGCCTGTCGAGTGTCTTTTTACCTAAACATAGGGGTGAAGAAGTGCCTTTGTAGATGTGTGATTTTGCTTCACTGTTAGGGGTAGGGTTGTCATTTTAGCAGAGACGTTAGTGTCGGTTAGTTACGAGGGTGCAAAGGTGAATTTTTTTAGACACGGGTGTCGAGTGTCTTTTTGCCTAAACGTAGGGGTGCGAAGTGTCTTTAACTCTAAACCAATGATGGTTCAAATTATTTATAGACCAAACACCTTAACTATTCTACAAAATAGATAATTCACATCACATGTTCACAAGTCATAATAGATGTTCTTTCGTTAGGTTACATCGTAGTTTGTATTCTAAAAGACCCCAACTAAAACTTTTGAAATTACTCCGCCGCACCCACAAAGCACCCATAGAGCACCCAGAAGAACGTCGTCCGGATGCGCTCCCAAAACTCCCGTGCTTCCTAGACGGAGAGTGGTCATGGCCGTGCAAGATACCACATGCTGTGAGACAATCTGACATAATATAAACATGGTTGTAATGCAGAGAATGCACTACTAATATACCCATATAGAATGGCTTTCAGCTAGCTTGAAGGGCAGATGCCGTGCTCAGTTGACTTAAATGTTTAAGCTCTCCCCTCCTGGATCAAAAAACTCAAGTCCTATTCCCCAATAGGGAATTGAACTTTCCAAGTGGTGAGGACCCAAACAATTGAAATTCAATTCAATATCCAACTTCACACAATTAGAAAGATTGGAAGAAGAATGCGTGGAAGAAGAGATAAACCCTAACCCTGACCCTAACTAACTTTGTTCCAACTTCCAAGGCGCCTCTTTCCGAACCCTTATCCAAATTTCTGCCTGGTATGCTCTGTTCTTGTCCTCCCTTTCATGCAGAGGAAGTTGGTCCAGTGTCCTTGAGCCAATGGTTGTCAAAATCCCAATCTGGATCTTAAGATCCCACGAATCTATGATCCTTCGAGGCATTGTCGATCTCGATCCATGTAAACTCCCAATAGAATGTCCCTTCATAAGTTCAAGAAGATTACCCTGGGATTTGACCTGGGAGCTATCTCTTACACGAAGCTTAAGGATTCTAGATCGGTTTGTCTTAAAACGTGTATTGAAAATCTAGTGTTTCAATCTTCTTCAACTAGCCATCTAACTTTTGCTCGTTGTGTCGTTGGGCCTACATTGCTTCTTGCATGAGAAGGCTGCTGTGATTGCTCACAAATTTCTCAATGAGGGGCTCCTTGAGAATCTTCTTGATGCATAGCCAAGAGCTTTTTGATGTATAGCCAAGAGCTTTTCTTTTTCCCACCAGCAATTCTCTTTCCTAGCGGACCCAAACATTCTCTATCACACCCGCAATTTGTCCTTTAGCTGCTTGCAAAGGCTGATAAATTGTTAGGAAGGAGAACCTATTAAGCTACTGCCGGTGTTTTCCCATAATATTGTGGCATGCCGAATACTCAAGAGTGAAGAGTAACTGTCTCCCTACTCCACGCTCCACACCCTACGGGTAACTATATATTTCTTTGATGTATATTATATGGGTGGTAATACAATTCAGCTGCATAAACTGTAGCATGTTAAGATAAAATTGGAGTGTATGAGTTAATTTCTAACGGCACAAGCCATTGTATCAGAAGTACTTGCCTTCCTGCAAGTTTATCAGCCTATTGAATTATTGATTTCTCGATTCTTAACTACCAAGACTGATCTTACTTGGCTTGGGAAAGATGAAGACTGGTCTTACTTTGGTTTTATCTTGAAATTTTGCAGGTTTTGCCATCAAGAACCCATCCACTTATGCAGATGAGCGGATTTGGTGGATATATTCTGAGTGGTACTAAGACATGCAATAAAAATCATCTTTGACCGAACTAGTTAAATTAAAGGGGAGCTTCTGAGAGCTTTTTCCTCTTTTTGATTCAGATTACCGTTGTACTATGAATCAGTTAGATAGTGGCATAAGTTAAGCCCTCTGTTTAATCTTAGATCTTTCATCTGGGTAATAAGCTGTGCATCGGTTGTCCAGTTTTTTATTGTAGGATTTCAGAGACCAGATCTGATAATGTCGTTAACTTATGTGAAAAATCCATTTACTGACAACAGTCTGATTTGTTACTGAAATGGAATAGTTCCTAACACTAGATTTTGGCTCTCTCCGCTTGAAGGAGCGCATGCTTCAGACGAACTAGTAGTGCAGACGTTGGGAGATCAGTTTCCCCTTTTTTTTTATGTAATGGATGCTGGGGTTTCTTTCATTATGAGCAAAGTGAGTATATATTATAATAGGAGGCCTCTTGCGAACTTATATGTGATGATGGTGGTGCATTAATTCGCCCTACAAATGTAATGGAAAAGTTATTTATTTATTTTTTCACCGGCAACAAAAGAAATTCATTCATCAAATAGCGAATACAGACGGAAAGGGGCATACCCCTGGAACGAGAACAGAAAACATGCTTAACAAACCCGAACCTCAAAAAATGCAAACTAGCAACCTAGTGAGTTAAGCTCAGAGGCACCCACATAACAAAGCAAAAAACGACAAAAACTGACCCAACGGACATCAAGAGCCTCCTATGCTAACAAATACCAAGCTAAAGCCCAAAATATAAAGCCCAAAAACCAGACCCAAAACCTGTCCAACAAAGCCCAAACCAAGTGAGCAGCCAAAAGAAAACCCTAGATCTGGACGGCAGCAAGATGACCACGGACGGCGGCAGGACCACAAACGCGGCAGGGACGGCGGCGGCGGTGGAGCAACCCCTCACAACAAACCCATCCCAGGGGGGAGGGGGAAGGCGGTCCTGTGCTGCCACGATCAAGGAAAGGCCGTTCTTCTCCCGAAACCGGCGTATCGACCGGGGGGAGGGGGGAGAAGAAACGGCAACCCTTGAGGGTTGCAGCAACTGGGTCCACCGGAAAGCCTGGGATAGAGAAAGAGGAGAGGAGGGGGAGTAGAGGGAGATGACGACGGTGCCGGAGGCGGAGCGGCTGGAGGCGGTGGAGGCTGGCTGCACGACGGACGAATCTGGCGAGGGGAGGCTGAGCACGGCTGGCGGACGGCGCGGCTGCAGGTGGACGGAGGCATGGAAGAAGAGCGGATGTAGGGGCTAGCTTGGCACCACGGCGGCAGGGTAGTTGGAATGTCCGGCGGAGACCCCTTGGTCCACAGGGGAGGGGAGAGCGAGGTGAAGAGGAGGAGCTCGACTTCACCTACCGGAAGCCCGGCGGGCGGCGCACCAGATCTGTTGAGAGGACCGGTCGAAGCATGGCTCCCAATCGAAAACCGGCGGCGGAGAGGAGGCGAGCTGCGGAGGCGGGAAGCAGGGGGGGGTCAGATGAGAAGAGGGGAGGAGGGGAGGTAGTTTCCCGGCGGCAGCTCCTCCATTTCGGAGCCGCCGCCGGAGAGTTTGGTGGAAGCGGCTAGGGTTTGCAGAGCACTTAGAGAGAGAGAGAGTTTTATATTCAATGACTTGAAAAGTTATTGATGTTAGAGGAGCCGTTGAGGTAGAGTGTCCTTTGTTTCACCTTGTATGTGTTAAGCACCATTACTCCTCACCACATTATAAAACCTGGGTAAAAGACACTTTGCTCCCTCCACTGTTGAAGATATACCAGAATGCTCCCTGGCAAATTAACAATTTCATATACCTCCCTTTAACGGAAAAAAGAAAAGACAAGTTGTCCCTTCTGTGCCATTTTCATTCGGAAGTTTGCAATTACAATGGCACAGAAGAATAGTAATTGCGCGCTACTGGAAGAAAATGGCACAGAAGAGACAACTTGTCTTTTCTTTTTACCGTTACAGGGAGGTATGTGGAAGTGTTAATATGTCAGGGAGCATTTTGGTATTTCTTCCAAAGTGAAGGGAGCAAAGTGTCTTTAATCCTAAAAAGAATAAACCACGGCTTTGGCTTTTGTGAGTTTCTTCCACAATGATATTTCACAAGTCTAGAGATTCTTGAGTAAGAATTTGTTAGTTTGCTAAACCACTTAGTCTTCTCCGATATAAAATGGACTAAGCGTGTTGCCATGTCAGCAAAATTTTCATGACCATTGGCTTCTCTACTTGTCACTTTCTAGAAGTTCTGATTCACCTTCTGGAAAGTCGTATAGGTTGCATCTGGCAACTTGAATTTAAATTTCAAATCCAAAAAATGTAACTTTTAAAATTTCGAATTCAAAACACGGATGAATCAATATTTCATACGTGTTTTGAACTAGGAAAGCCTTCTGATGACCAAATTGAAAAGGAGAAGGTAGTCTCATCATGTCGGGCCACATAACATAGTCGAAATAGAGGACTCAATTCGCCAGAGGGGAAACACCGACAACCAGTGAGAATTGTATGTAGGTTTTCATACGCCGACGTATCACACGTACGCACCCAAATCCGACTCTTCCTACTTGGATCTCTGATCTTGTCGGCGCACCTCCCCCATGGCCTCTTTCATGCGCCCCTGAGATGCGATTCCTTCACAATTTTGTTCCCCTTGACAGCCGCAGACTTGCTGTTAGTCGGTGCCATATTGCACCAGCGACTAGAGTTGTTCGTATTATGAGGTCTCTGTGAGAGAGACGTATCAGAGCACAGCTTCTTCGCTCGTAAGAATTGAAATGATGTGGGTCTGGGTGGTAAACAAATTCTAGGTGCAAATTCAAATTTGGGCTCAAATCTAGATGCATTCAAACAAAGCAATAAGGATTTTCGAGATACCTTGATCATTACCTACCCACTATTGTAGACTTTGTAGGAGATGTAATATTCACATTAGTTATTACGGCATCCCCGAGTGGGGGAGGAAGGTGATGTGGAGCTGGAGTGTTGGGAGTACATCCCAAGTAGTACCTTGCTTTATAGGTTTTGAGGCTGAGACCAATCTCGATCGGCTATTTTTAATTGGTATGCAGATTGAGACCCATGCTTTCTAGTATATGCACTCGGTTGTGCGATCATTTCATAGAAATTAAGAGATAATACTTTCTATTTTCAGAAAAGGGAACTCGAAAGCTGAGCAACTTTGAGGATGTAGGAAAGGGTGACTAGTAGGCACGATTTGATGAGGGTGCAGTGACTAGCAAAATTGAGTGTTCATATTTTTTCTTTTCTGTTTTTCGGAAGAAGCGAGGACACTAAAAATTAAGAAAGTCATACAAGCTCAGTAGTAGTAGGCAGGGTCCAAAAACAGCGTAATAAAGAGCAGGAGCTATACAGGCACTTGCATTATCTAGTCATGAAAGCACGAGCAAAAGACTCGCAAAAGACAAATAGTAGATACAAGCTAGAACATACAGACGCGACATACATAGCATATTTACATCACATACAATCAAGCTTACATATTAGACAGTAAGCCTAGTGTAGACAAGGATGACCACCGTGTGTTCCTGCAATAGAGGGCAAAACTACAACAATACAATTAACCATGCATGGGACCACATGGATGAGTGATGGTGGGGAATGGAAATAAGCCAAATATGTCTTAAAGAGGATAGACAACTTGTTGGGGTTTCAAATGATAATCAATTTGAAACTCTATGAAGAGGTTGACCTCTCTGTATATACAAGTCCAACAAAAAATAAGATAATGGGGTATTACGTGGCTATATGGAGACGCATGACCCCTTATGAAGCGGTCATGACAAAGATCTCGGGAGATCATTTCCGTTAATATTGGACCTGTATATACATGAGAGTTCACAAGTCTTCTCTATGGCATACATGGGTTGCAGGCGGGACGGAAACCACTTGCGGCGAGCCTTATTCCAGCCTCCTAACCACTCGATTCCCTAGCTCCTGAGGAAATTGCTATATGCGAAGAGACGATGTATCATGGTCCTAGTGAGGTGACATGGCATGTTCTGGTGTGTATGGAACACGATTGGGTAGCCACATGCGTAATGTGTTGGGTCCAAGCCCAATTATGATTGGCCCAAGTTGTTGGTCTGACACATACACACTTAGAATTACTATTGAGGCGGTGAGTTTCTTGGAGGTGCTTTGGCTTGCTGCCAAGGTGATTCCTTTTTTCCTTTATTTCCTAATGGCTACTCATTAATGTCACCGCCACAATAATGCCATCAGTAGCCTATACTTTGGTTCAAAGTGTGACCACCATCCCTTTGCCTCTTATGAAAAAAGAGATGTCCAGGGCTCCTTGTGAGTACTTGTGATTGTGTGATCGTTGATCACATGGGATTTCCTTGAGTGGCTGTCATTGAGAGACATAGTGTTACCTTGTGTACGAGAGGTGGTCACACAAGAAGACGATAGAATTTCTCGTGTTCGTCAATGAAATACGGAAAGAAGAATAGTGTAACGTGATCGTTCACAACGACGACGACGTTGTCGAAAGCTAATTACGGGTAATTTGTTAGCAATTAGTTTGCTTAGTTTCTTGCGGTGAGGCTTCGTTTTTACCCACATCTTTGTGGAGTTTTTGTCCACCCATTATTGTTATAGTGGAAGTTTTGTGGTTTATTTTGTCCCTCTCACTTAGAGCGTTTTTCCCACATTAAATACTTGTTTCCTACATCTTCTACTTTTTCGCACTAGCTCGTGTTGGCGTACTTTACGCGTTCTAGTCCGTCTGATTTAGCCCCGTGACCCAACATAATGCTCATTGGCTTGTAAGAAATTATTTCCAGAAATCCACCGATTAATGTTCATTATTTTGCGCTTGCCTCAAAACTGGGAATTGTATCTCATGTTTTTCTAAGTTTTGATGTTCTTCATCCCACGCATCCCGCTCATCGTTACCTCAACACTTTGCTATTTCCAATTCCTTATCTTGGCATGTTGATCATAACTATAAAAGAAGGGATTGGGGAATCAAATTCGTCGATATCAATGGGCACATCCTCGATATCAACTTCTTCATAATTATACCAAAAGTTCCCAATATCATTTTCATCCAAATCATGCCAAGAAATTTAATTTATTTGAGGTTCCACGTGAAAAAGCACTGATCCACCCCAAATCTAAGTTAGAGTCAGTGTCCTCACAAGAATTAAATATTACATTTGATTTGCGAAAATCACATTCTTCCCTTGGCTTGGGCACCTCTTTTTCCACTGCGATAGCTCGTGATGCATACTCTCGTTTTTCTCAATCCATTTTTGCCCAGAAGTGATTTTGCATCTCACTTACAGCCAAATGCCAATTAAGAACGTCTTAGTCTTCCTCTTGTGGTGGTGCTGGTGATGAAAAGATTTGAGGCTCAATTGGACATGATGATGTCACAATGTGAGGCACTTCAATTTCATATGGCATGATCTCCCTTTGAGGATCTTGTCTATCAAATGTGATGATTGGAGGAGAAATTTCCTCACACTGGTTCACAACTCGGTGAATGTCACCGTTGAGCTCTCTCTTCTCTTTTGAAATCTGTTTCGATTGCACTGCCAATGACAACTCCGAGTCCTACACCACATGCTTTAATTCAGCCATATCCAAGGATGAACTTGTTTTTGTTGGATCTTCATAAAGCGGTCGAAGTTCATATTGACGGGGCTCTGGATGTTTCGCACCTCGCCTCACTATATTTCACAACTCGTACATGATGGGTGATGAGTCTTCATATCGAGGTGGATGTGTATGCTGCGAATCCTCCTAGTAGTGCTTAAATTTTTGGGGTTGCTGAACTCTACATGCCCCATCCTCATGATCCCCCCACACTGATTGCAGTAGGGGTAATAGTGAGGTGGACCTCTGTCATGAGATCCCCTCCACATTTTTAGAGTAGCACTAGCCCCATGTCTTCGTAAGAAAACAAAGCTCAACATATACACGTGAGGTAACTAGATAAAAGAAAAAAAGAAAAAAAAAAACTCTCTGAACTAATTCCTAATTAACAATAAACCGATGTCCACGACAATAGCGCCAGAAACTTGACGCGATTCCTTACGCGTTAACACAAGTGCACAAGGAAGTACTATAATGGAGTGTATTTCAACCCCGAGTATCGAATCCCACAAGTACAGTTAGTAGGCTTTTTATTAACTAGACATTAAATCTAAGGGTAAAAGACACTGACCACCCCTGAGTTTAGGATAAATTCCTCTCAGCTACCCTGGCTTTTGGAAAAAGACAGTCTCCACCTTTTTTTGGATGGAGGAACACGGTTAGCTAACGACACGGAAATAAAGACCAATTTACCCCTGAAATATTATAAAATTACCCCCTATTTATTCTCTAACCCCTCCCTTTTCTTCATTTTTAACCCTATTCTCTCTCTCCTATTCCTCTTTCTCTCTTCCTTCTCCTCTCTCCTGAGCTCTCTGTCGCGACGAAGAAAAAGCAGATAACGAAGAAGAAGAAGGTAACGGAGAAGGAGGTCGCCGATGTCGTCCTTTTCTCCAGTGTCCCGTCGCCGTGTCGGACAAGTGTTGCTGAAGTCAAAAAATCACCAGATCCAAAATTGAAGCTCCGAGCTATGGAGTTCTTCTAACCCAGATCTGGTTGGTGCCCTCATCTCCCTCCCTCCCTCTCCCTCTCTCGGCGTCTCCCTGTCTCCTCTCGGCGCATCGGTGGTTTTGGTGGTCGCCGTAGATGAAGACGAAGATGGAGGTTTGCTCCGCCGGCGTAATCACTTAGTAGGGATCGTTGTATTGGTCGCTGGAGGGGAAGACGAAGGAAGAAGAAGATGAGGCGGTGGCGAGGCAGATCTGAATAGCACGGCGGCAAAGATAAAATTGGTTCTCCCGCTTCCTCTCTTCTTCTCCTATGTTCTTCTTTTTTCTTTTGTTCTCTGTTCTTGAATTTGTTCTTGAATTATTAGAGAAATTCATCCATATCCTAAGTTTGGTGATGTGGATAGCAACCATTTGGATTATGTTTTGGTCAAAAGTCAGGGACTCCAGAAGCCAAAACAATTCAATTTGGCTAGGTTTTGTGAGTTAGTTTATGCTCAGATTTAAATTAGGAATTTGAAAGGAAGTCAAATTGTGGAGTTACTTAATTCATTCTTCTGTTGTCTGTTTGATTTTCCTATAATGTAGTAGTGTTGTATGTTCTAGTGTCGTTTGTTAATTTATTCAGGAAAGTTCTGTTCTTAAGGTTTATAATCATAGAAGTAACATCAGATACAAGGCTTACACAAATCACTGACAAAAAGAATTTTGTTTTGCTTGGTAATGTTGATGATAGTTTCACTATAGTGCCACTTTATTCTAATGTCAGAAAAAAACCATTGATGGTTGGAAAAGATGTACAGAACCAGTGAAGATCTCGCTCAACTGGTTGGTTGAATTTGTGATTTCAGAAATGGGTTTTGGTTGAATTTGGTCCTGTTCTTGAAAGATGAAGAAGAGTTTAATATGGTTCTTGGTGTTCTCGAGGATAAAATGGGCAAAAAAAGTCCATAAAATCTCACAGGGGCAATTTGGTCCGAAAAAATTTAGTCAACCACTTATCTAACAGATCATAACAGAAGGGTGCTAAGTGTTCACGGAATATTCCGTTAAATGGGTGCAAAGTGTCTTTTTCCAAAAGCCAGGGTAGCTGAGAGGAATTTATCCTAAACCCAGGGGTGGTCAGTGTCTTTTACCCTAAATCTAAAGAGTAAAGTAACAAAAGACCAGAAAATTGTTTGTTTGTTTTTCTAATACTAAAAAAGTAAACGCAAGAACGAGATACTCACTCTGTCCCGCAAGGATAATCCACATTTTTATTTTGGTCTGTCCCAAAATGATTGTCCACTTACATTTTCAAGGTAAAAAGTACAATGAAGTTGCAATACTACTCTTTCATATTCAATGCACCTAGTCTTTGAGAAAACAAAATCAAGAATAATAGTGGAAATAGCATGTCAATAACTTGTGGTGGGTAGCATTAATTGCATGTCTCCAAAAAAAGTTGTAGTTTTAAAAATGGACTATCTTTGCGGGACGAAGGGAGTAGTAAATTGTTATTTAACACACGGGAAATTGGTACTAGGTCGCCTACGGATGCCCTAGGACACTTTGAATTTCCGAAATTATGTTTAAAAACACTTAGTCTATGGTCTAACTATGCCACACAATTAGTTGATATGAATCCCTCTCGGTAACTCACACCGTTAGTCATGACCGGTAATGTGCCTCTTGGTGCACCGTTACCTAACCACTCTTTTCTAGTATGTTCTTTGATCCAACCGGTAATCGGGTCCTAGCTTCTACCGCACATGTCGCAAAAATGGTATAGCACGTAGTTCACCAATCATCTAATGGTTCACTCTCAACGGACGAATCTATATATAATAGCTAACCCTAGTAATGTCACCTCTCGGTTCTTCACGATTCATGATTATTTCTTCTATCTCGTTCATACATGTTTTGGTGTCACTCGATCACTAACCTAGATTGCTAACATTAATGGGTAGCTACTCCATTCATGCATGTGATTAAGCATAGAAACAAGAAAATAAATTGAACATTCAACTAGATGAAGAGAAAAGCTATCATGAATCCAAAACAATATCTGATAAATCAATTCATAACCCTAGGTTTTCCCGTAGAAACCTAACAAAAAAGTTTAGCTATACAAGATATAAAATGAAATACAAAATATTTTTTTCATTCTAAGAAGAGATGATCAAACACTCGGAAATCTCTACAATTTGATATATTCAATCTCTGCGGCTTGAATCTTAGTGCTCCCGTGCGTTTCCTCAAGCTCTCGAATGTCAAAGCTGAGTTCTTTTTGCTCCTAGGTCGTTTTTCACTGATTAGACATAAATTCCTTGATGTAAGTATGTAAAATTACAATTTACCCTAAATTTGCCTCCCAGCTCCAGTGTGCTCGCACGAGCACAATTTTTGGTCGTAATAGTTGAATTCTACGGGTCATAACTTCTTAGTCTTATCTCCGATTCGGCTCTACCATCTATTGTTAGAAAAACCTTTGAGTCTGCTTTCATTTGCCATCTTTCTCGCTCTAAAATTTTGAGTAGAACTCAAGATATGATCAAAATAGTGCTGACTAATAATTCTTGCTTCTCTAACTTTGCTTCCTTACTTCCTCTTGAGCTTTATTTATTTCCGAAGTTTGTTTCATGCCTCAAATAATCCACACATATTTCCCTCCTGTCAAGACAAGATGGATTATCATGCCAAGCGATTATATTCGACGAATAAAATCAAATACTCATGAAAACGTCCTGCCAAGAAGTAAAATGCATAAAGATCGTTTTCATTAATTTAATCAAATTAATGCCAAGATTAACTTCTAAATCTTTCAAATATCTCTCAAATAGGGATATAAACATATCAAGATTATAAATCCTAAGAGGTATATCTTTTTTTTGGGTAATTGACACTAAACCTACATGCAATATGCATTTTGGGACACAAAACCCCCAGCACTTTCAATTTCCCACTACAACCCCCTGCAATATACATTCATGGGACACATAACCTCCTGCAGTTTCAATTTCCCACTAAACCCCCTTCAATATACATATGTGTGACACTTAGCCCCAAATTAATAACGGATGTCAAATTTTTAACGGAAGTTCATCGCGTGATATTCACGTGCTGGCTCTATGGATGAAGAAAAAACATCTTCAAATACCATCACATTATCAGCACATGATGAATTTTCGTTAGAAATTTGACCCTCGTTATCAATTTGAGGTTAAGTGTCCCACATATGTATAATGCAGGGGGTTTAGTGGGAAATTGAAACTGCAGGGGGTTATGTGTCCCACGGATATATATTGCAGGAGGTTGTAGTGGGAAATAGAAAGTGCAGGGGGTTTTGTGTACCAAAGTGCATTTTGCATGTAGGTTTATTGTCAATTACCCTTTTTTTTTTGAGAAACCCTAAGAGGTATAACATGTAGCGTTATTTCGCTTCTGTGTGGTACTTTTCCGCGTATGTACGATGTTCCTCGGTCGATGTGTCGTGTTATTCCTCCTATATGAAATATTATTCCTTGCTTGATCTCGATTTGCTATGAGTTACAAGTGGTGGTCAAAGCGCTTTTTCCTTCACCTCCGTATTTCCTCCATATGTTAAAGGTTATAGACGATTTTGTTGTCTACTGGTGGTGAAGATCAAGCGCCCACTTTTATGAAGTTTCCTGAATCGATTAACGAAGATTTGTTATCGCTTGTGATTGATAATGTTGATCAATACGGCCTTGTTCAATTACGTATTAATTTATTTAGTTCGCATCTCGGAGATGCATGGTTCAACAATTGAAATCTTACTGATTTATGATGATGATAAAAAAAAATTGTTGATTTTAATTATCAGAAAAAGATATTTATCAGGATGAGTTGTTGGTTTCTTATGTAACAGTGATCCTAAACATGTTATACATGGGGTACAATTAGCGACGAGCAATCTGGTTGGTTTGGTGATATTGGTGTTGAGATAATATGTTTATCGTGAATGCATCCGTGGACCCATGTGTCATATTTTCGCATTTTAAAGTTAGTTGTGTAAAAACCTCGTTTCCAAAGATTTCTATCATGTCAATCTGCACAGAATCATACAGATCTCAAGATAAATATGAGGTTTCAATAACTGGATGTCTAAATCGATTTTCATAATACTTGTACCTTTTTAAGATTTAAAAGAAAAAGACAATATAGTGGTGTTTTGGAACAAAATAGTGGTAATTTGGAATCAAAATAGTGGTATTTTGATTTTTTATTTTTTGTCCAAACAACTGTGTTTCAGTTTGGACTTTGGATATGCAAAATATTAGGTTAAATTTCAAATCACACGTTGAACGTATAATGTTGAATAGTTATATTTTTCTTTCTTCATCCTAATCACACGCTCAAATTTGATTCATAATTTTTCTTCGAACACTTCCCTCACTTTCATTACTGAGTTAAATAACAAAATTGAGCATCCATAATCAAAAAAGTTCCGGAGCTTTTCTGGCACTACATAAGACCAATTCGAGGACAAAGTCCCTGCCCAACTAGATTCTTGGTGTGTTATCTTGTTACAACTTGTAGGAGCAAAACAAGACCAAAAACTTGTATGTCCCATGGAGGCTTCTTTTTCTTCTTCTCAGCAACAAGGATCACTTTCTAGGAGATGAGAACTGCTGCTAAATTTTCCTGAATGGGAAAGCAGCACTTGCCCCAAGTAATTTGCAGTTTTTTAAGACTTGCTTCTTTGTCGTCTACCGAGTTTGATCCCAAAACTTCATGCAATGACTTTTAAACGCTTTACCATTTGAGTTAGCACAGATTTACAGTGATTTTCAGAATTAAAATTAGTTCTTTCAGTCCAAACCTAAGTCACCTAGAGCGGGAGGGAAAGCGGGAGAGACAAAATGTATTTGAGAGCGTCATGAGAGCGTGTATATAAATTATATATTTAATGTAATTTTAGATATAAGCACATTATATATTGATTTTTTGTATAATCTAGATTTGTGACAACAACTAGAAAACTTATATATAAAACTGAAATCTCATATACTGAAAAATGTAATGGATGCTCAGCTTGAATGAGTGTTAGCCATGAGAACTTGATATACATTGATGCAAGAGGTTATCTTTGTATGGTGTTGACTATGTCACTTTAGTTAAACTTCTAGTTGAACTTAATTTTAAAGAGACTTGATAAATTAGTAGTGAGACTCATTGCTGAGAAAGTACACGGCGTTTGTGAAAACACACTCTACAATTTTGATAGCGAGAATTATATGCGAATTCGACCTGAAAGCGTCGAAGCGAGGATTGGGAGCTCGTTCTCTGCTCACCATACTATATTCTCACACTCTTCCTAGTTAGGCGATCTATTCTTTACTTGAAATCTTCTGTAATTGGCGGGGACTTCCTTTCATTTATGAGCAGCAGGCTGATCTTGGCTTCGGCCTAGCTCACAACGTTCGGGCAACGGGATGACTTTCTTTATCAGATTCATTCCCAAGGCAAGAAGCAAACCTAGTAGTTCTTTCTCCACATTCCTTTCTGTCAATGGAGTAAGGCTGCAGTCAAATAAAATGTTACAAGAAATAGTATCATCGTAAGTAAGATGCAGCAGTAGTCCTATTTCCAGTTGGATCAGTCAATAACTGCAAGGGAAGTAAGCGGTTTCAAGTCCTATTACCACTCCGTTTCTTCTCTTCCTTCCCCTTTTGACTTTTACCACTATTCACTGGGTCACTTTGACCCGGTGATTTGGATAGCAAAACGAAGCAATTTTTTGACAATTTTTTCATGGTGTTGTAGAATAAGTGTTACTCTACAATGTCATGGAAAATTTATCGAAAAATTATATCGTTTTTCCATCCAAATTGCCGGGTCAAAATGACCCAACTACGAGTAAAAAAGTCAAATGGGGAAGGAAGAGAAGAAACGGAGTGGTAGTAGTTAAGAAATGAAGCACAAAAGACTGGTTAGCCAACTAACCAGGGAGCATTCCTCTCATTCCACCCATTGCACACAAAGCAAAGAAGCCCCTCCCGTAGGTCCAAACCCCACGTGGTAAAGAAGATCTAGTGGGCCAACCTTTGGGCCCATAAAAGAAGCGGAAATTGTTTATCAGGTGCTCTCTTGGATTCGAACAGAGCCGCGTTCCTCTCTCTTCCCGCTGTTTCTCACCGTCTCTTTCCCCTAAACCCTTCCCTTGCCTTCCCTCTCTCTCTCTCTCTATACTTTTGCCAGTTTCAGCTTGATCGGTTCTCTCTATCTCTCTCATGGCTCCAGCTGACGAAGATCGCAACCGTTCAATGAAGCCATCCTTATCTCCAATTCAGCTCAACTCCAACTCCAACTCCAACTCTCAGCCGCCGAACCGCCGCCCAAATCCTCCGCTCCCTCCTCCCACCCACCACCGCCGGAAACACCATCCTCCCAGCTCCATCCATCTTCCGCCTTCTACCTCTAAACCTGACGAATTCACGTTTGAACATCTGTCTGCCCCGATTTTCCCGGTGAGCGATTGCTGAAAATTGATTTAATACTCGTCTTTGGTTGCATTGCCCGGAGAGCGGTTTCTGGGTTTTGTACTAATTTGTCTGTTGTTAATTGGGTTTGTGTTAGTTTTGGGTGTTTCAAGTGCTAAGTTGTTTTTAGATGATTATACCTCACATATGTACTGATGAGGATCACTCAAGTTACACTGTTATACATGGAGTAATCAGGAAGCGGTTTCTGGGTTTTGTACTAATTTTGCTCTTGTTAATTGGGTTTGTGTTAGTTTTAGGTATTTCAAGTGATAAGTTGTTTTTAGTTGATCACTTGCTATTGCCCCCTTTGCTTGCTTGTGTACTTCCTGTGCAACTACTGGTTGATGTTACTGATGAGGATCACTCAAGTCACACTGTTATATATGGAGTAATCAGAAAGCGGTTTCAGGGTTTTCTACTAATTTTGCTCTTGTTAATTGGGTTTGTGTTAGTATTAGGTGTTTCAAGTGCTAAGTTGGTTTTTAGATGATCACTTGCTATTTACCCCTTTGCTTGCCTGTGTATTTCTTGTGTAACTACTGATTGTAGCTCACGTATGTACTGATGAGGATCACTCAAGTTACAATGTTATATATGGAGTAATTCATGAATTGTTATCCTTGTTGGGACCGACGTCAGTTGGGTATGTAAGGTAGCAGCTGTATCTAAGGAATATTTGTAGCTATTATGGCGAACAAAGAAAAGTTCCACTAGTAAATTTCATCCAAATTTGCCACTCAAAAAGTTAAGAGAGTCGTTAACAATAATATCATGTGTTTTACACGTAGCTGGAAGCCTGGAATAGAGGAACAAACACAAAACACCTCCCCCTGGCTCTTAATGTCATCGTATTTTGTGTTGGTTTCTAAACTATTAGGGCAGTTGAGCGAAAATATAGGGAGGCTAATAAACGTATGAATAGTTCACTAAGCACATAAATTGTAAGCTTTACGTTATAAAAAAGTTTGAATGAACAAGTCGGTGAGAGTGCCTATGCATTGATGTGCACGACAAAAATGTCCATTTAAGTGTAAACACTAGCTATGAGCTGCTCCAACAGTATCTTAGTAAGATACTCATCTTGCAGTATATTTGTTAGTTGAGATGAAGCAATCATGGTTGTAATTTACGGTAACGACTTACATAGCAGTGACGGCCACGGCAGAATATATCCCTTATATATATATATATTTCAAGATGCTTCATCTATATGTCTCATATTTATCTCACCCACCTCTTTCTTATCTTTAGTTTAATTTGGTTTACACATTTTGAATTGGTAGAAAACTGAACTTGGTAAGTACGAGGACATAACTTATGAACGGGAATCGTTTCAAGTAAGTGGTGCTGGAAGAACAGGGAACAATTATTGCAAACCGATGTCAAGACTCAAGAAATCTGCAGCTCAATCAAATGCAGGTATCATTGTTCCCAAAGCATTCAGTTCTAAAGTTACCATGTTTTAGCTATCTCTCGCAGTAATTACCTGATTGTCTATCTACTCATAATCAAAGAATGAAATTCAATTGTTTTCCAAAACTGTATGACGTAAATGATTTTGCCTAAGAAGCTGAATGTACTTGGAGTTTCACTCTACTTTTTTGGGGTTACTATTATTGTATCTAGAAGCTGGAATCATGCTTACACTTTGTTGTTTACCTTAAAATGACAGTTCATATTGTACAGAATGGTCGATACTGGAAAGTTGTGCTTACTATGTCTTGTATACATTTTGTAAATGCACCCGACTGCCCCTGCCTAAAGTCACTACAGGGAAAAGTAGAGCCGCCTTAAAATGTCTAGTACAAATTGTCTTGTTTAAAATGTGTGGGGTCTACACAACCCTATATTGTTCGGTAGTTTCTTAACATTTGAATGAGAGTATCTAATGGAGTTTGAGTCCATCGGCTTTTTTTTTTCTTTCTTGTAGGCCACCCTGATTTTCCGGATGCAACTGGCGGTGGTCGCTTTATTAATTCTTTGGGTAAGTCAATTGCTTTTGTATTTTCAAGCTTGCTGTTAAGTACTCGTTAGTTCTTTTTCGAGTGAGATGTAATATGTGCTTATCAGGACATTTAACGGCGAAATTTATTACTCTGGCCCAAGAAGCAAAGGATGGGACCCTTGATCTGAACAAAGTAGCACAAGTCCTGAAGGTAAGTCATTGACATGGTTCTGTTTGAACTTAGAAAAGAATTTTGTGGTTTCAAAGGATAAAAGTTTATTGTATTATTTTATGCCATTTATACAAGGTTATATGTGAAATTTGAGAGTATCCTTTGGGTAATGTAAGATCATGGCCTCAAAAGTCCCTATCAGTGTGTTCGTAACAGATTGCATAGCTTTATACCACCGATATGATGCATGTTATTTTGTTCAAGAGCTCCGTCAGAAATTTAAGGATGTGGTCGAATTTGCAGAGTATGGAAGAATTTGATTGATATGATGAATAACTTGTTAAAAGTAATGATGATTATATGATCTAATTTGAAAGGTACTTGTTTCTAGCCTTCTAGGAAAAGCCATATAATTCTAAGCCACCTTTATATATCACGTTAGAGAACCCAAAATACTACTTGAAAGAACATAAAATCTACAACCCAACTGTCAATTGATCTTACATAACACAATTTTTTAGATTTTTATTAGCCCAATTCTCATCTCATGTTAGCTCCATAGCACCAAACAACCTAATTACCTATTGGTCTTTGACTATTCACTCATATGTATGCTAGATATTGACGAGGATAGTGATACGGAATATATCCATCTGTTTGTATGCCGCAAAGGTTCGTGTACTAAGTTTGGTTTTAGATCTAGAAAGAGCAATACATCTTATGATACGAGGTTAATGATGCAAATGAGAGGCACACTTTCAATCGGGTTGTGACATGTGAACTTACCTTCTGAAATGTTAATTTCATTATACAAAAGATTTATGTCGCATATGGTAAGATACTAGTTAGTGACGGTCATCTGAGATACAATACATGGATACTTGACAACTGGTACAGGAACATTTATATTTTAGCATGGCGTACATCATGCATCTTAAGATGCTAATAACTAGCATGATTCTTCAGCTTGAATTAATTTATTGAAGTACTCCTCAAAGAATGGGATCAAGGGGCATGTATCTACATGCTACAGTGTCGGCTTTGAAGGAGCTGCAATAATCTTTTAAGAGCCAATGTTTCAGTAAGAACAAAAAGTGCACTAAGTATTCTTACAAGAAGTATCTATATGATATAATGTTCGTTGAAAGAACAATAGTTTTGGGGCAATATGAGGAAGATGAAGACATGGCCTTTCTCTCACTCTATCACTCGTTCAATATTTCCATGAGACCTTCAAATAAACCTTTGTTACTATCAGAAGCTGAAAACCATTCATTCTGTGATCTTCCATGAGAGAAAAGGATAAACAAAAAATGATTTATGATTTACATCTTCTCCAATTTTCGTTTTGCAGGTTCAAAAGAGGAGAATTTATGATATCACGAATGTTCTCGAAGGGATAGGATTTATCAGCAAAGCATCAAAGAACCATATACTTTGGAAGTAATGTTTCACTCTATTTTTATCTTACTTTTATCTACTCTTTGATGTGCTGACAACCACTGGCCTTGCAGAGGATACGATATGAAAAAACGAAGAGACTTGGAGGATTACCTTGCATTGGAGGTGTGTGTATATTATTACAACAAGATGAGATAACTCTTGCTTTCTCTATGTTTCAGTAACTTCCATGTGTCCATGATAGGATGAGTTAATTTAGTGTCTTCAAATTCCTTTTGTTTTCAATTTAACTGTAATTTTCAATGTATGTGCGTAGCAGTAGGACCTCTCATAGGTTGGGTGAAAATATAATCAAAATAGATGAACAAAGAACCTTAGCTATTCATACTGCAACAGGCTTTTGAGCTTACATGACTCAGGCGATGCCAGTTACATAGCTTATTTTTCTTTTCTTTCTTTGAGGAAAAAAATATTGACACATAATAAGATTTAGTACTCAAGAGAATGTCCATGTATCTGCATCAAACTCTGGCATCCTATTCACGAATCCTTAGGTTTGGAATTCGTAGGGAAATTCATGTTACAATTTCTAATGCTTCACTGAATTGACTCGTAATCTTTTGTGACAATGTTGTTGTTAGTTTCAGTCTCATATGGTAAATATTTATAACTGTTTTTCTCCAGAAACATACGTTATATTTTCTATTAATTCGTTTTCAGTTTTACTTTCTGTAGCAAGTTCATCATCTGTAGGAAGTGATCACCTAAATTGAGTGGTAATCTGAGGTCATGCATATTGTTGAGCCACCACCAGTCACTAAAAAACCCATTTATGGTTTCTTTCAGCCAGTGAAATTTGGCAATCACCAAAGCACTTCTGTCTGCAATTATGATTTGATTACGTGTTCTACTGTAAATGGTGTGCTTACTGACTGCTAGTCTAGCTGGTCACTAGATCCTGACTTTTTGACAGAGTAGATTGTAAGCTTATTAGTTCTAAGAGAGAATAATAACAATCTAGGTGTAAGACACAGCATTCCTGGAATTTCTTCTTATCCACTTTACAATTTAAAGTGAATGAGATTTAAGATGTTCAGAACAAAAGATATGATACCTATGCTCCCGATATCTTCAATCTCGGCACAGTAACTGTGTGGGACAAGATCCTTGCGGATAAGGGTGTGGGATATGTGGCAGAACTGGCCTCCATCTATCCGACACTTCAAGTTTTCAAATCATGGTTGGATGGCAAATTCGTGCTTCCCCTTGTCCGCTTTTCCTTCATTTCATAGTCTTCATTCACCTTGTTTGAGGTTGTCGAAAGAGTCTTGGTTATCTAAATCTCACTGACCCTCCTCTAACTTCGTCGTACATGTTCTTCTTTCTTATCGATTAATGAGTCACTAACACTGAAGTCCTGTTTTTTGGTGAAAATAATCGATTGAGGTTTTGATTTAATTTATGAACATAAATATATAGTGTAAAATACTTGTGCAATGTCGCCTTTTCCTCACACCCTTATGCAATATTTGCACACTTTTTAGCTGAGATCTCTAATGCTAAATTGCCACAAGTTCAGACCTTGCATGAAACTACTTTTCTAAACATATAAGCTTGTTTACAAATTGAACACTAGAGAGTGATTTATATAATGACTTTATTAAATAAAAAAAGGAAAAATTACGGGGATAATTGGGAAAACTCGTGATAAATAGAGATAATTGCCTCTTTTGGAGTAAAAAAAGTTGGACATGTGATCTGAAAATGAGAATCTCGAGTGAGAAGCTCTGGTGAAGCGTGTAGCACTCTGACTTGTGGCCATAGTTGGATTTTGTGAAATTCATTACTAATTATTTATTGTATATAAGAGCTTTGTTAGTGGCTAACAAGTGCAACTCCTTTCTCTTTACAGCACTTTATGAGAAAAGAATGTTAGCAGTCATAATTTAATACAGTTTATGAAGCAAGTTAACTTAAAAAGAACTATATGAACTTTTAATATCTATGTATGACCTTTTAGATGAATTAGTTGTCAGGGTCGTGCTACTAACAGAGTTTTAAAAAACTGCAAAAGGGGTGTGGAGCGGCCGTGTTGTGGCGGAATCGGCAGAGAGCCCAACGTTTTTCCCGTTACGCGTCATGTGAATTTTATTCACACAACAAGCGGCCGTTTCGCGTCGGTAGCGGGAAAAGAGTCCGTTTCGCGTCGGAAAAAGGGGGAAAATGGCGGTTTCATGTCGGGGCAATCAGGAAAAAAGGGAAAAATGTCCGTGAACGTTTTCTAAAATCCACACATTCGATCCTCGTTTTCCGTTACAGTCCTTCCGATATAGTCCGATCCCGTTACACACGACCGCGACCGATACGTCAGCAGCTTCCGTTTTTAAAAACTTTGGCTACTAAAGAAGTTAAAAGTTGCATTCTTTCTTAATTTGTTAGTTGCTTTCTCAAATCGTTCATGAGGCCTTATTTGAAGACAGGAAAGATGTTATATATGATTTCGATCAAATTCTTACTACTAATTGTTGATTGCACTTGCATACAATACATTACTAAATATTTTGAATGCTGTTTACTTTACATCTTTTAGGATCATTCCGGAATTGTTTCTTCATCCTTCCCAGACTTCTATTGCCATTACAATTTAACCCAAGAAACTAGATCTTTTACCAGACTACGTTGGTTACTGTTCCAGGCTGTGAAGCATTAGTAGCATGTAAATTTAGGAAAACTGGAAAAGATATGCCTCACTGTTCTATATTCTTTCATTAACTTACTATATTTTCTTAATATCTAATAGCTGTACAGTCAACATACTGCCACATCGTATACCATTGAGCTGATTCGAATATATATGTTAATTAAAAATTCCAACCACAAATAGAGTGGCACCGCGGTGCATTTCCTAGAGCATGTCAATGGGTTTGTTTTCTGAGGTTACCTTTTAGGTAGAGTGTTTCCATCATTGAACATATTATCCACTAGGCTCGCTTTATGGGCTCATGTTGGTGGAACCAATTGCTACTTCACAACAAAGTGGTTTCTTCAGAAATTCTTCCTCAAATTTCTCCTGCAATCTTCTCAGTTTGGTCAAAGAAACTTGCTATGACACTATTATCTGTCTTGATACTCTAGACAACTTAAGAATTCTTTTGTTACAGGCTGAAGTTGAAGCTTTGTTTGCGGAAGAATGCAGGCTTGATGACTGCATAAGGTCATTTCCTTTTACCTTTGGACAGTAATTACATTTTGTGTCACTTTCTTAAGAATGTCATTCTAAGAAGCAATGTATATTTCAGGGAGAAACAAGAACTTTTGAGAAGCTTGCAATGGGATAAAAATTGTCGCAAGTAAATTTCTTTCTTTGCTGGTGTTTCTTTCTTTTGTTTGATAAACCTTTCTACCCAAAGTCAACATGTTTTTCTTTATTTCTTCAGGTTCCTATTTTTGACAGCAGAAGATATCATGAATCTTCCCCCTTTCAAGGTTCGTTTCTCTGAAATGTAGTCCAGTATCTACCTGGTTATCCACTGTTCATTTAATATCTGAAACTCACTGTTTGCTAATGTTGTTGTCGCAGAATCAAACTGTAATTGCCGTACACGCTCCAATTGCTAGCTCTATCGTAGTACCTGAACCTGACGAGGTGGGTAGTGTGCGCTAAAATATCGATTGGTTAGTAGAGTTCATATTAGTTCCTGATTCATTGAGCATTTGTGCAGGATGATTACTTCGATGAAAAGCAATTTAGACTGAGCATTAGGAGCACCACAGGCCCAATTGATGTGAATCTTCTCAGGTACTTAGCTGCCCAAGCTGCTCTCTCTCTCTCTCTCTCTCTCTCTCTCTCTCTCTCTCATATGTGCATACTCTGATTGTGGTTATCACTTATCATAATGCTTTCAGCAAAGATAGGCTGGACGACGAGGATCTAACTGATCAGAAGAGATCACAGGATTCACCAGCTTGGAGTAATGAGGACATGTCAAATCCGTCTTCATATCATGAACATAATCAAAATATGCCTTATATGTCACCAACAGTAGGTTATAATGTTGCTGAGTTGACTAAAGTTGTTCTGGCAGAATGTAACGTAAGTTACCTCCAACTTATTCCATTTTCTACTACAATATGTGTTTGGTTTTCTCTGTACAGTACTTCTCTACATCTGGATGTTCCCTCTGTGTGCAGGTCGATGATGATTATTGGCTTCGATCAGATCATGAAGCAAGCATTTCCGATTTATGGTAAAGACCAATCCAGCTATATATACATACTAAACGATTTTGATTCCTCCTCCATCTCGGTAACATGGTCCTACAAAAGCCGAAGACCAGTCAATACCTATCTCACCTATACTAGCATACTGAGGATTTCCTGTGCAGTTTGTCGGACATGTCAGTATAAGGATTTTAGTTTATGGGCAGTCAGTTAGATATGACCGTTGTCTTGTGTTAGCAAAGCTATATGTATGTGTTAACTAGATATAGGCTCGTACTCCTATCTCCTTATATATTACTCTTGTTATTCGATCCAAAACTATGATGCCAGTACATGTTATAAAGTGGCAACAAATTATAGAAATATTAATAAAAAGCTAACATATCTTCTGCCCGCTCTCATCGTTTTTCTTGTCTTCTTTGTTATTGTAGATGTATCTTTTGCAGTGTCAGTTTACATAGACCGTTTAGTGTCAGTTTACATAGACCGTGATCGATTATGGAATTTTCCAACACCATAGGCTTCGATTATGGAATTTTCCAACACTATAGGCATATTTTGCCAACTTAAATACGAGAATGAACCTTGATGTACTGGTTTCAAGGCCTGTAAAACCTAGACACCGAATCTAGGTTTCTTCACTTAAGCACGAGCCTTTTGAACCTAGGGTCCCTTGCCCAGTTTCAAAATCAGATCGTCTTGGCGTTTTGGCTCCAGAGAGGCTCACTCTTCTACTTAAGCAGCCAGATGTCATGAACCCAGAAACAGAAGGGTAAAATGGACAATTATTCTCGGTTGTCGTATAACAAACCAGTTGAATGGCCCAATCACGTGACGACATGTGGGTAGACGTTGGAGTCCACTTCAGCCAGGTTTACTGCGTTAGTTAGGTTGTTACTTATTAAATCGGCTCATGAGAAACTCATGGGTTGTACATAAACCTGTTTTACTGTAAATTGCCATCATCGATAATTAAACCTATCTTTTCTTTCTATTCTCCTTTAACTCGTCTCCTTCTTCTCGTTACTTTCCAATTCTTGTTCTCACCGGAAAGAACTCCGTCCTCAGATCCGGCTACCCGTTTTTTGAACCATAAGAGTGGTATCAAAGCTAGGTTATGCAAACAGAAACGAATGGTTCAGAAAAAAGCCATGGTTGAAGCTTCAAGGGTGCATGTGATTGCATTGGAGGATGAAGTATACATGCTATCACCAACACTTTTGCATTCGCAGAATTCGAGTAAGCAAAATAACAGTATTGATACCCAATTCAAAGGACTCTTAGTTGCATATCAATCCATGGATATCAATCCATGGAATCCAAAGTTTGTTTAGGGAGAAAGTGTTATGTTCAGAAGAAGGGAACATGGGTGGATAGATCAAGATCCTGTTACCCACCCGGGTAACGATCGGGCACACACGCACACACGATAAAATAAACTAAACGAAAAATATTCTTTTTGATTGATGAATAAGCTGGGAGATTACAATTGTTTAAATAGATAAATAACTGACAAAATCTAACCCTATACCAAACGGGCCAAGGCCCAATTATTAAATAACCTATATAACATAATTAAATAACTCAAATACTAAATAAACTAAATATTATTGATACGGCTACCCGATCCACAGAACCCCTCATTGACAGCTCAGGTGGAAGGGGAATAAATGACAGAAATGAGGACTATGTGCAAGCTGCAGAAAGAAGATCACATGCAAAAATTCTCAGAATGACAAGAACAACTTTAGACAATTAACGCAAATTTTTACACTTCCATATGCCCAAGATTGATGTCCCAACGTTTGTGGGTGACAAATACATGGGGTGGATGAATAATGCTACAGGCATGTAAAACCATAGCATGAATGACATGCAGAAAGTCATACTAGTAGCCACTTTGCACTTTGAGAGTGAGGCCAAATAGTGGTTGGAAGGAGGGTTTGAAACTCTAGATGGAATGTCTTGAAACAACTAAGCAATAGATTATGTGAAGAAGAGAATGAGAATTTCATTTGTGACTTCAAAAGATTAATAATAATCGGGACAATGAAGGAGTACCACGCACAATTCAAAACACTCAAACCTAGGCTAATGTCAATTCTACAAGGCCCTTGAACAATATTTTGTGCAATGCTACTTAAGTGGACTCAATGATGAGATAAGAGCTGCAGTACGACTGCAATATCCCAAGACCATGAACCAAGTAAGAGCTATGACATGGTTACAGCATAATTTACAGTACTTGACACAAGCAGTCAATCAAGAAATACATAAAAGCAAGTACATCTACACCACTTAATCTTTTGGTAATGAAGTAAAAGGAATTACAACGACAGAAACCCAGGGGGCACACACAAAGCCTATCTACATTCATCACAAACACTACCAGTAAAGTGGATCTCTGTTGCGGAAATGCGAGAAAGAAGGAAAGGGGAGTGTACTACTATTGTGAAGAGAAATTCATCTCAAGATGCAAAACCAATCAACTGTATATGATCTCTGGTGTCAATGAAGAGGAAGAAGGAAGTGATGATGAAACCATGAGTCAAGAAGAAGTGCGGGCAGACCAAGAACAGGCAAGGGTACCTTGGGCATATTCCAAGCAGGTCTACCTTAGCTAGCCTGAACATCCTTTCCTGATGTAGTGTGTCACAATCTAGCGCGCCTCATAGCAGAATATTAAGGCACAACCCTAGAGTTGATATCCAAAGATCCTGAGGCGTTATTCATGCTAGAAATCAAGAGTGCATAACCATAACATGACATGACCAATTCCAAAGTAAAACTGTAACCAAAACAAATTTTGGTGGCTACTCCCTCAAAGATAATCTTATGGATCCTTAGACGAGAAGTTAGCGCCATGTCTGGCCTTCTAGTCTTAGGGAAACATCATTTTCCTCCTTTGCATTTGCCTGTCTTGGGATATTGGTCATGTACCAATATTTCGCCCTTATTCCCTTATCCTTGCCCCACCTGTTCCACGGTCCTAATACCGGGCTAGGGACTACATCTGCCTATCATACTTCATTCACAGTCTTTTAGCAATCATATATTGCTTAGACTTCAAAAGTATGCTGAACTAGTATTCTAAGCAAGCACTTGGTTGCTTAGATCCTAGAACGGAGCGATGTTTGGTCTTATCCAAACATCTTAACACTCTCAAAGTGTGTCATATAATGTTTTCATGGCACTTTCATGAAACGTAGCAGAGATAGCAACAAATTGCTAATCGGATAACTTAAACATCTCATCATAACGACATGAATCTCTGATGCTATAGTTGAGTACTAATCTCAGATACTATAGTCGAGTGCCAAAATTTTATGATTTGAGTTTGATAGTTTAAGGTGGGATTTATGAGTCATTACTCACAACTTTTAATGAGGCAAATGGCTAAGGTGGATCCAAGATTCTTCTTTGGCTCATTCCTACAATCTTTGAATCTCAAAGTGGTCTTGAACTTGCTGATGAGGTCATTTCCCCACCTTGGCATAGCACGCTCTATGAAATTTATCTTGACTGCCTCCCACTTATTGGTTAGCCTAAAGATAATGTTCATGTGCTGCTGTGACAACTATTCATCACAGGTTCGACCATACTTGTAGGTGGTTTGACAAACTATGTCCAACGATTTGGTTACATAGTACGATGACTTGTCATATCGTTTATTGTCATTATTTTAGCCTTAACGGTTTCGATTTAGACACAATTGATCTTGAGACATTGCATAAGAAATTAATACTAGCATTTTCTTAGCTCCGAAATAACATGATACATAGATTAAAATTCATAGTTCCTCATAAGGACTCCACCAAAACCTAGTAGCAATTCTAGGAATCAAATATCGTCACTTATGATTCCCTATTAGTTTCAATCATGTATAATCATGTGAGCTCTTTCGTTTTAGTTCCTTAGCATGCGAGGTTATACAGTTATATCCAATCACACGCAGTTATAACATAAAACAAGCATAAGCATTAATAGATATGCAATGGATGTGGCCCCTAAGGTGCACTCCCACTATTGAGAGTACGTCTTGAGCAAGTCTTGAACTTCTCGCCTCATGGATCTCGCCAATCTCGAATGATCCTTGAAGCTTCCTTGTTCGTCTTTTTGCTCCATGCACCTTGCGCCATAGCTTTTGGTTTGGCCACCTCTCTTGAAGCTTCTATTCTTCAATCTTCACTAACTATCTTATTTCTAATAAGAAGTAACCTCTAATAGGCGATTTAGATGAGAAGAGAAGACAATAGAGTATGTAGAGATGCACGACACGCAGGCCGTATTTTTATTGATTACATATTCAAAACCAAAACCAAATATAAAACCATCTAAGCCACATCTATGCATCAAAAACATCCATTCAACCCACAACAGCATGTATAATAATAAAATAAACATACTAAAATTTTCTGGAAATTTCCAGAATTAAAGAATAATTACTGGAAATTAATAAGCAATAAATCAATCAACTAATAAGATCGAAAATTGCTCCCAACTACCTAGGATCTCACCTCCTATCTCATAAGATAGGGAAAGATATCCTAAGTCTCCAGAAAAAAATTTGGGCTCAAAACAGTGTGTTTAAGGAGGTCTAACTGCCTCGGGAAGTGTGTTAAACACTAATTAATTAATCTGGAAAATAATAATTTTTTTTTTTTTTTTTTGCAAAAATTATGAAAAAATCCCAAAAAATAGGAAATTTAATTCTGAGCATATAGGAAAAAATTTGGCAAAAAATGGTGGCCGGAGGAGGGCTCACGCGCCCACACGCGCCGCCTCGCGTGGGCGAGTCCGCCTCCGTCACGCGCCGACGTCGGCCTAGTGCCACGTCAGCATGCCACGTGGCATGCCACGCCAGCCATGTGCTGACGTCAGCTGCCGCGTCACCCTCCACATCATCATGCCATGTCAGCGGCTACGTGGCTGCCACGTCGTCGCCACGTCAGCCGAGTGATGACATGGTACCGTCACGTCATCTGCCACGTCAGCCCTATGCCACGTCAGCAGCCGTCGCCAGCCCTTTTGGCGCGTGCGGCGCGTGGCCGCGCGTGGAGGCGGCGTCGGTGGCGCGTGAAGCCCACGCGCCGCCTTCCCGGCCTCCGTTTCCGGCGATCCTTATATCGTTGGAATCGTCTTTTCACCCTGATCCCGATTATGTGTTCAAAACCCAATTTTAACATGTTTTGAAAAAATCTTTTTACTGCTCAGATCTAACAGTCCAGATTTATATAGTTCAGAATCTTAAAATATTCATAACTAATTCTCTGTTCGTCCAAAAATTACAAAATTTATATTTCTGGAATCCTCGTGAAAAACCCTATCTAACCATATAGGTTTCACTAACAGATTATGAAATTTCAAAAACTTGATTTTTTTAACTGATTCGGGAACGCATAACGAGGCACGAAAAACAAGCCTAAGGCTCTGATACCAATGAAGGACGAACATGATCTATCACATACAGATCTACAACATGAATTATAGCGGAAGATTCATGTGTTTACCTTGTCTTCCTTAGTTCCTATGCACAGCGGATGATCGTAGGATGCTTGCTTTCCTGTGCCCTTCTTGCTCCCACAGTCTGGCTCGAATCACTAGGACGAAAGCTCTAATCCACACCAAGTTCCACCAATGGAGGCTAGTTAGAGAGAGAGTCTAGGGTTTACTGTATTATGATCAGCACATGATCTCTACAGTAGTGTGTATATTATTATGACTCTCATAGCACATAATAATCTAGGAGGCTGTCTCCTTATATAGACAGACTTATACATAATTGCAACGTTACCCCCTAGGGTTGATGTCCTTGCTACTAACCCCATAAGGTTTGAGCTTATCTCACTTAAACCCATAAGTTTAGGATAACTGCATTGGGCACCCCACATGGGCGCACCAAATGCTAACTGGTCCAGCCCCTAACACTTGTAAAGAGTACTTCAATATGAAACATGCTCAATCTCGAAATGTGATAGAGAGATTCTTTGGGTTGTTGAAAACACGATGGGCTATAATGCTTAGTCCGTCTTATTTCTCCTTCCAAGTTCAAGATAGACTCGTCATTGGTTGTGCCCTTCTCCATAATTACATTCGAAGAGAGATGTCTCTTGATCCATTTGAGAGTACGATACCAGAGATTAATGAGGACGAAGAAGGTGAACACAAATACATAGATCGTGTCGAAGGGAGTGGCGAGTGGACTGCTTGGAGAGATACGTTGGCAGAATGTATGTACACTGATTGGCTTGGACTTGTTTGACGTTATTATGGTGTTTATTAGGTTTTCAATTGACTCTCAAACTTGTAGTGACATTGTATTGTTGGTTAGTTGTTGACAACTTGCTGTTATTTGTTGGATTTGTTTGACGTTACTATGCTGTTATGTTGCTTTCCAACTCATGTATTGACTGCTTGGATGCTATATAATTGTTAAGCCGGGCTGGTTTGAGGCTAGTGTGTGTGATAGATGAGGTAATAAAAATGCCAATTTATTCTTTATTATTTGAATCGTAGATACTACGTCATGGCTAACATACCATGATCTAGTGAGATTGATCGAGTTATGATCCAAGCATTAACTGCTCAAGTGGGGTTTGGGATGCGAGATGAAATGGGACGTTTCAATTATGACACTCTTATAGCGGCACACACATTTGTTCTTGTTGCATTTGAAATCGTGACCCCCGTTAAATAAGACGCCCTTTGAAAATATATAGAAGAGTCTACTTCGCCATTAATGAACTTCTAACATTGTGTGGCACATTTTGGGACTACAACAACAAGACGATAGTTATGGATAACATAACTCGCTTCGATTACTTATCAAAAAAATCATTGGATGGAGTATTTCCTTGAATGATGACTTTTCTGCAGGGCCTACAAACGTGGAGGAGTTAGTGATAGTTTGTAGCTAAATAACTTATATATCCGTTTATTTTCTGGTGCATTTGATGTGACTGTCTATGTTATTTATTCTAAGTGGGGTTTCCTGTAACTGAGTTTTTGTTACGAGACATTTTGGTCCTTCTCTTGGAGATTCTTAAAACTATGTTGTACTTGCTGTTGTAACTTGGTGGTTCATTTTAGGGTGCTTTTCATGTAACTTAAAAATTACGGTGGTTGTGCTATTATTGGTTGCAATGCTTGGAGGGCAATGGAAAAACTACATGCTATTCTTGGATCACTTAGAATTTAATTCAACGAGCTCAAACAACCGGACACAAAAAGCAAGAAAGAAGAAGACTCCGCAAGGGAACAACATGGGCTTTAACGAAAATAGTGAAATTAAGGGAGATGCTGCAGAGAAAGAGGAGAAATAGCTTGTAAATGTTCTCCTTGAACTGCAAGGGACCGTTTTCCTCGTTGAAAGCAGGTATTTGTGCTAGGTCACATGTTAGAGTTAGAGAAGAAAGCTATCCGTTCAATGCGTGAGACAACTATTTGTGCTAATTCACACATCGAATATATAAATTAAGATGTGGAAGATGATGCATGGGGCAGCCCTAGGCATGTTGAGAACAAACGCATTTGGATTGAATGACGAGGACACAACAGTTGTCATACCAAATGAAGATGTTTATCTAGACTATTTGAAGTTATGTAGTAGATATTTGTCGAGCTCGTTTTAACTACAATGTCATATATCACATTAGTTATTGTAATACGGAATTACTCTATAGGTCGACATAAATGCCGCAGTAGTGAAGGGGAAGTCACTCACATACATGGACGAGCGAATTCTTATCTTTGGCAAAGACCGCATGTAAGAAGTTGTGGGACTGTTTCAATTGTGTACTTGTATGCTATGCTAGCGACTATTTTTCTTTCTTTGATAATATCAATTTAGTGCTAAAATAGCATATTTTACTTTAAGCACATTATTTTTATCATACTTTCTTTAGGTGAACGTTGAAGGACCCGCATATGCTGCTAGTAATCCCATCACCATTGATGACAAGCTATTGGACGTGCAAGAATATGTAAGTAATACAAAAAAGAACAGATGGGGGAGCAATCTTTTCAAGAAGAGGGACCAATTTGATGAAGATGACTTGCTGTCTGCAATCACAAAATCTTCAAAGCTATTCATTCAAACATGTTACAGAAAGATGGAGATGTTGGCTGATAAGGTGGGATATGACTACGATTTATCTGCAACTCGAAGAACCATATATGCTGATTTGAAGAAGGTGGAGCTCGATAGTGCTTATTGTCTTCGTGCTTTGCAAATGATTCTTAATGTGGAAACGAGAGTTGATACATTCTTAAGTATACCGGAGCACCTCCGACTGCAATGGATTCGACTCCTATTGAAGGGTGACATTATGTGATTTATTAGTGGTGTGTGACAAGTTTTACCTCCAAGACATTTTGAACTTGTTGTCTGTCACTTAGTAATGCTTAACTATTATTTTTCTTGAAATTCCTTCTTGTTATTTTAATTTTGAGACCGAACATTATCTTTCTGTCTTATTGTTATCGTTTCGTTCTTATCTATCCTTTTAGCATCAACACAGTGCAACCAATGATTTATTATTGAATTTTTAGAAAGTACCGTTTGAATATTTTTTTTGCTGACATGGGTAAATGACCGCTTCAGTCTAGCCAAAATTCCCCTAAACATGTGATGTTATCGGGGGATCGAATGCAGTCCTTGTTTATTCGATCATCTTTGTGCGGGCATTGTTTTCATTTGCCGGTAAATCCTGCATTTTCCTACTTCAACAAACACATTACTCTTTAACATGATAATATGTCATAATTCCTAAACAAACAAGTTACATTATCCTATCAGTATAATTAATACACCTTAATACTAATACCCCTTATAATACTGTGAGACCCTATATACCCCCAATTTCTAATCCGTGCATCAAATATGCCCTTAAAGAACATTAACATTAAAATCACTAAAACATAAAATTATGTCTAAAATTCTGTTTAATGTGTGAATTTATTTATCTTTCCGCCGTAGTGTTACTTGAGTTGACTCACCAAACTTCTTGTGGCCCAAACGGACTCCAACCCCACATGATCCAAATTCTCTTCGGACTACCGAGACGTTTCCTCCATTGCCATCGCCTTGAAGAAACAAAACCAGACACATAAACAACACTCCAACGGAACACCAAAAATGTCAATAGCACCGTCGCTTCACTCTCCGTTCCTCCATTGCCCTCTGAAGCTCTCCTCGTCCTCTCTCTCCATATCCAAGTCTACTACCCTAAATCGACGGTCAACATTGTCGTATCCATGCGTCAGAGCAATCGAGCTTGATCAAAACACGGTTTCTCTCTTTGCCCATATGCTTTTTTCTTCAACTGTTTGTTATGTTTCGTTCAGTCATTTCATCAAACAGTTGATGGGTTGTCGCTAAATTGGCAGATAGTGGCGATATCTGTGGGAGTTGTGAGCATTGCAGCTGGCATTGGAATTCCAGTGTTTTATGAATCCCAGATTGATAGTGCCGTAAGTGTTTTTCGCTCGTTCTATTTTGGGTGAGATTGAATATGGCTAGAGGGTTGTGTGTAGGGCTGTAAACGAACCGAGCCGAACCGAATATCTCTTGTTTGAGTTTGGCTCGTTTAACTTGGCGGCCAAACGAGTCGAACACAAACTCGAGTCGAACAAAAAATCTTGTTTGAGTTTGGCTCGTTTAGGGCTCGAGTTGTTCGTTGTTCGGCTCGTGGCTCGTTTAACTAGCTCGTTTACGGCTCGAGTTCGGTTTGACGAACTTGTATATCTCTTGAATAAATATGATAACGAGTAATTCTTGAATTTAAATATCATGTTTTTATTAACTCAAATGAAATGTGTAAAAGAAAAAAATAACATCAAATGTATTGATATAGATTATTTGTGTTAGTGATAGACTCAAAGTATCTAGTTTGATTTTTATAGAATGAAATGATAAAATGTAAAGTAAATATTTATGGTATGATAAATTATAAGATTTATTTTTTCAATCCTAATTAAAAGGTTAAACTTCTATAAAACAAGATTCTACACTAATTATGCATGATTTTAGGAAATTAGTCATAACGAAGATCAAAATAATTAAATCTTTCTTCAAACTACATATACATATATATTATATATAATTTGTTCGCGAACACTAACGAACGAGCCTCTTGTTCGGCTCGTTTAGCAAACGAACACATTTTCATGTTTGAGTTTGTTTGATTAATAATTCGAATCAAACACGAACGAGATTTTACCGAATCGAACGCGAGTTGTTCACGAACAGCTTGGTTCATTTACAGCCCTGTGTGTGCGTGTGTGTGTGTGTGTTTGAGAAAAGGGTTTTTAGTTTATGTATGTGAATTGTGAATTTTTGCAGGCTAAGCGTGACAACACTCAGCCGTGCTTCCCTTGCAATGGTTCTGGTGCTCGTATGTGTTTTCTAATCTCTCCTGTGTGTATACCATGTGTTTGTTCTATTGCTTGCATTATAAATTTGGAATAGAAACACCTTTATTGAAGTTAAATGTTGAAGGATTGATTTATGTTGCAATCTTGATAACATTGCATTGAACGTTGGGGTTTAAAGTTGGAACCGCATTCTATTTGGAGACTTCCATGTTTGGCATGTGAATTTCTATGTCATTGTATGTCAAATCTTACAGTGACCTAATGGTTCTATACCTTACTGCCATTGGCTTACCATCTACCTCGTGCTTTCAAATAGAAGATTCACCTTCTTCTGTCGGGTGTGTGTGACGGCTCCAATAGTCAGTAACCCTCAAACTGAATTATCTGACATTTGACCCCCTGAAAGATCAAAAATAATCTCTCACGCTTGACCGAAAATAGGGTGGTCATTTTATGTCCAATCCCTATAATTTACTTACTAGTTTTGATTTAATCTCTTATCGACTCCATACACCAACTATCTATCTATGAATGTACTTAATACATTCAATCTGCGTGTAAGCGTATTACTCTTATCAGACATTGATTAATAGACACCTGGCATATAGAAATAACACACAAACACACACACTTGCATTACAGTTTCAGTGTCTTCCCATTTGTTTAAAATGGACGTATCAGCATCTCCATTTTATTCTGGTATCTGTTTCTGTGCTTATGGTTAAAGTAAAGTTTTCAACATTGTACCTATGCAGCAGTATCGTAGTTATTTAGTGGCGGATGCTTCTGAATTCTCTAGAGCCCGGTGGATCCGCTTGTGTTTCACATGCAATTTTTCACATTTTCTGTTCCGTGATAAAAATAATAGTGTGTTAGCGTATTGGTAAAGAGTGTAGGGACTGCCACATTTCAGAACTTTAGGGACTGTTGCAACACAGTTGATTTCCTGTAAGCAAGGATATCTAAGGTCAACATAGTACTGGCCATGGGCCGGGCTTGATTGGGCTGACTATTTTTTAAATATTGCCCAAGCCCGTCCTGGCCCGAGTTACGGGCCTCAATCTGAAGCGCAGCCCCCTAACTTCTGGGGAAAATCCAAGCCTGAACCCAAATTATCCATCAATTTCAATCAATTCAACCCCCACCCCCTCCCCCAACACACACACACATATAAATAGGATCAACATGTACAAATACCCAAATAGTACTACTGTAATCCTATTTCAACTAAAATAATCTCCAATAATGTTGAAGATTCAGCATCCAAAACTGAATAAAATTCAACCAGACTTTCATCTGCTTGAGACTTGTGCGAGCTTGGACCTTAGTCCTTAGGGGCTGTTTGGATTCAAATTACACTATTACACTCCACAATAGTTCTATATTAGCATAAATTAATTCGAGTACATTATATCTCCGGGCCAGGTTGGGCCTGGGCTGGGCCTGTCACATTGTGCCCAAGCCCGGCCCAAACTTCAATCGGGCTAATTATGAAAGCTGAAACCCTACGTATGGGGGAAAAAAACTAGGTCCAAAACCTAATATTTTCGGGCTGTGCCGGGCAGGTTTTCGGATCATGGGGCCGATGGCTTGCCCTGGGTTAACATATGGTTTCTCTAATGTGCTTGGAGAGAGCATATATAGTCTTTACATGGATCACACTCCGACAATGGATTATGCATCAACATAGTTTCTTATTTTAAAGGATTCGTTCAACTCATATCCATAATAATATATAGGAGAAAACCATATTTATGTTTTTTACTTTTTCGAAGGTTTATTCAGGGACTCACAAAATGCATAAAATCCATAAAACAGTTCTTTCTTTTGATAATCCTTGTTTGAAAGGGAAACATATATAGGTTATGTTTGGCGTGCTTTTGAGGTTTTACGCTTTAGCACCTCATCCCGCTGTTTCTGTGGATGTTATCTCGATGAGTTTGGTGGGGATACTAGGTCAACATGTCCTCCTTCACCCTTATAAATTACCTTGTTGATCAGATTTGAACAATAATTCCTGATTACGGTCGATTATTGCAGTTATCTTCAGTTTAAAAACCACTTCATGAGAAATTGGATGTTGTCTTTCACAAAAGAATCCTGAGTACGACCAATCACATGCTCATTCATACGAGGGTTGCAAGTTCAAATCGGAAAACCCCAAACCAGATCGAACCGAGCTACATTGAAAAAAAAAAACCGAACAGAGCCCAAAATGTACAAAACACAAACCAAACAGAATCGAACGGGCCAAGCCGAAACAACCCGTTTTAACTGATATGCATAGAAGTCATGTACCCAAAACATAATATAATCATTGCTTCATATAAAAGATTGAAGATTTGTTCAATTTCCTTTAGCTCTTGATTGAGTTTTGCATACAAGATTCTTAGAAAATCAAGAAAATGATGGTAGATTTTACTGAATTAATGTACAAAACACAAACTGAACTAAACCGATTGCATCCCGTATCACTGCTTGAGTGTTGATTGTTATACTGTTGTAGTAAAAACAACTTGAAATAAACTGAATACTCCAAGGTTATTAAAAGTAACAAGGTTTTTCTTTCTTATGGAAGTTGCAGACTCTTCGTGATAAGTTTTTTCTTGTGCCATCTGCTTCCTTAGAAAAATGCAGATTTTGCTTGGGATCTGGAAACGTGTCTGTAGAGCTGGGTGGGGGTGAAACAGAAGTCTCACGGTGTATCAACTGTGACGGCGCTGGTTCTTTGACTTGCACCACGTGTCAGGGCTCTGGCATCCAACCTCGCTATCTAGACCGCAGGTATGAGACCCCTTTGTTATAATCATTTGTAACATGAAGAATGCGAGTGATTTCCTCTCTATTTACACTTGTCTTATTGTTTTTGACAAACAGAGAATTCAAGGATGATGACTGATAATTTGATCAGGAATCTCTCTGTTTGGGATCGATGATTGGTAATTAATTCACTTTGCTTATAGAGGAACGACACACATTTGCGTAATGACCTTTCTGTGTAGGATACTTATATAATGCCCAATTCTTTGTTGTATAACACCTTCATCTGATGTACTATGTAATTTGAATCTCTGAGAAGTAATGCGACGATTCTGTTCAAGTTCCATTATTTGATCATAGAACGAACAGTGTTTCAAACAAATTACACGTGTTTCACATTCTATTATGAGATTCACAGCCACCATACAACCATCTTATTCATGTTTCTTGTGTACGAATAGTTATAAATAGTTGCACGAGTTGTACCTAACTATTTTTGGACACAATTCACCTTAATTGGAACATAGTTTTTAGGATTTACTCAATTTAGAACCCAACAAACATGGAACCATTTGTCCTATAATAACCTTCCGACAAATCTTGTGAGGAATGCAAGAAAAAATTTCAGCCTTCCACAAGATCTCTCTCTATCTGCTACAGAGATGGGCAAGTTGGAACTCTTGTCAATTGTTCTCTTGCTCCTAGTTCTCATAGCTTCCCACATCAGTGCAAGTTCAGCTGAAAATGGCAACCACCATCTAAGCACTGGAAATCTCGGGGTGCTTCCAAGTGTAATACTTACCCCAAATTCGAAAATTAACAACAGGTCCACCGATGACCCGACCATGCCAACAAGAAACTACTTTGAATCATTTTATTCTCGCAAGCTTAGGGAGGGGTTAGGCTACTGAAAGATGGGAGGGGGTCTCGAATTGGGACGTTTTCCACTGCAAGGAGATACGATTCATCACCAAGCTTTGCAGCCCGTGCACCAAGTCCTTCCCAAGAACAAACTAAATCTGTCCCAGACATAGCTCCCTTCTTTTATATGGTTCTTGTGAAGACATAGCTCCCTTCTTTTATATGGTTCTTGTGATTGCAGGAATCATTGTTGTTTTTGCGATAGTTCTGTTCCCGAATAAGGAAAAGTTTTGATAATTTTTTGAACTAAGATTTGTATAGCTTGAGGTAGACTTCAAAGTGTAATTTGCATACAACTTTTCTTCTTCTTCTTTTTTAAGAAATTGTTTTGTAGTTCGAATCCGAGACCTTATGCAGGGGTTTCGCTCTACCACTTCAGGTACCACCCTAGCTGCAACTTCTCTTCTTTTTGAGGTAAACATTGACGCAAAATTTGGGGTTATCTCATCTGACATTGTAATTTCCTTATTTAAATTAAAAGAGTATGATGTAGTATGTCATTAATTATGCTTCATCAAATTGTAAATCAAATCCGGAGTTATGTACACCCACAATTGGTGTATAGCATTTACAACATGGATTTCCTCAAATTACGAGTTATGTGGTGATAGTGGGTGGCACTTGTTTCCCGTTTCAATTTTTTGGCAATTCTACTAGTACCCATAATATTATGATTTTAAAACAATAACACTCTTATGATAAATACATACTCAATCTTAGAAGACTAAAAGGTAAAAGGGCTAATTGCGTTTTTACCCCGTGTGAGGGGCGAAACACTGATAGAGTTGTTGTTGATGCAAAAAGACTTCTCAAGGTTTCATTTTGTGCCGAGAGAGGGGGGGGGGGTGTACTTTTATGTAAGTTATGATAAAAAAATGCCCTTTGATATATGTACTAATCCTCTCATTTTCTCTTCCCCCTCAAATGCATATCTCTTCTTCTGCTGCTGCAGCTTTCATTGTTTGAAATACTGTTGTTGACACAAGAAAATGAATTATTTTGCCACTACTTTAGTAGCGCAAAAAATGTCACGTTTGACGCGCTACATGTGGTAGAATTAAAAAGAAACATTAGTCACATATTATCTAGTTATTAATTGAAATGTGACTATATTCATATGTAATTAATTTTTACTATTATCTCTCAACAAGTTAAAGAGATAATAACAAATGGGTTGTTAGTATCTTGTGGATCTCAAATCTCAAGTACAATGACCAAAATACCCCCACTGGTTTGCCTATAAATTGAGGTGCATTCCAAGAAGAAAAAGACACTACACACAACACATTACAACACTGCAAAATTTCAAAGGCTACAGAAGCTCTGACGAACACGCCGCCAAGGCCCGGATGACTTCAATCCAGCCATCGGAGATCCCAACTCCGTCAAATCAAAGATCATAAGTCGAAGCTCCGCCGAACACGCCGCCAAGGCCCGGAGAACTTCAATCCAGCCATCGGAGATCCCAACTCCGTCAAATCAAATATCATTAGTCGAAGCTCCACCGAACACGCCGCCAAGGCCCAGAGGACTTCAATCCAGCCGCTGGAGATCCCAACTCCGTCAAATCAAAGATCATAAGTCGAAGCCCCGCCGAACACGCCGCCAAGGCCCGGAGGACTTCATTGCTGCCAAATCATCAACTCCACTCAAATCGGAGAAAATTAAATCATTCGTTCGAGATCCAGTCGCTCAGACCCTCGATCGAAGGAAAGAAGAATCAAAGGAGATTGTTTTTCTTGTTTAAGAGAATACATACCAGAGATTGTAGTTGTAGATAGTGCTTTCTAGACAGGCAGATCTTATCCACGTGGCGATCATCCATCACACCTAGATGTGCTCCACACACACTGGATCACCAGCCGCGCTGATCCACGTGGGGGCTGCGAGACAGGGCCCTCGCATACCACCACAAGGGACTTGTAGGGACTTAGTGGTTTGGAGGCTAGAGTAAGTCCTATCGCGCGCGAGCGACAACCAAGCCCGCGCGCGACCTCTAGTAACTGCTTTGAGACATTTATGGCACGAGCTCCTTAAAACCGGTCAACCCGGTCAACCTCATAACGGTTCCGGTATACGCGGATAACGTGCTGTAACGATCCCTATTTACGCGGACGAACGTGTCGTTGTGGTTAAGCTAATTAAGCCGCCATTGATGGGCGCATTAACCACACGACAACGGTCACATTCTCCGTTATATATAGGATCGTTAACCCTTCCATACAAGGGAGAATCACCTGAGATACGCGGAAGCTCTGCCAAAATCATGTCTCTCTCTCATACAGTGCTATTGCATTACTCTCTCCCTACACACAACCTTACTCTTCCTGTGTTCTTTCTATCCTCTACTCTTGGTGTATATTGAGTTCTCTCTGCATGATTCTCTGGTACACATTTGGTGAACCCGACGTGAATCTTACCACTGCAAGCAACCATGTCTCATGAAGATGATGTCAGTAACAGATCGCCCTCCACGGAGACCACCTCGGGAGAGGAGACCCGTCACACTCCTACGGCCGCCGGTGAGGCTCCGACGCTAGAGGCCTTGAACGCCACCATCCAGAATCAGGCAAAGGCTCTTAAGGCTCAATCCGCACAGATGGAACGGATAATGGCCATCCTGGGGACCCTTGCCCCGAATCCCACATCGGCCGCTGCCGTCTCTCAGGGAGGAGGAGCCTCCACCACTCAAGGGATGGGGGTATTACCCACGCCACCTAACCCTAATCTGCAAACCCCACCGGCAACGGTGCAGTTGCCCTCAGTTCAGGGGCAAACAGCTCAGATATTGCCTCTTACCACTCATATTCCTCAACCGCCAACTCTGGCATCCAATTTGTCTTCACAATACCCCTTGCCTCCTCCGCCGGCAACGTGGGGCAACGTGAGTTCACAATACGCTCCTAGCCCGACCACGGCATATGTGTCCCCTCCAACTGCAACAACCCTTCCTCCTGCTGCTGGGGGAAGTGCACCGGAATTCATGACGTCGCTGCAGCGGCGCATAGAAACCATCTTGGGTAATCAACCGTTCGCAGATACCATTATCCCAAAGGTCGACAATGATCCGCCCATCCCACGAGAAATTTATCTCATGCCTAACCCCGCAGGGTACAAAGCTCCTAAGTGACACAAGTTCGAGGATGTCAACGGGAATGCCCACGAACACGTCATGCGTTTCATCGATGTGATGGGACCATATGGAGCCAATCCCAAGCTACTGATGCGTGAGTTCCCCAAATCTTTGGGAAATGTCGCCTACAAGTGGTACAGGACGTTGGAGGCCGGATCCTTGAAGACCTGGGGCGACATGGTTCAGAAGTTTTACACCAAAGTCTTCCAGGTGGAGGAAAATGTGACAATGATCCATCTCTCTCGCATGTACCAGAAGCGCGAGGAGGATGGAGTAACATTCATCAAGAAATTCAGGGCCAAGTCCTTGGAATGCAGAGACGAAGTGCTTGAGGGCAGGCTCGTGGAAATATGTCTGCAAGGTATGCGAGACGAGTACAAAGGTATGCTTATCTACCTACAAACTCCTACCTTTTCAAAATTGATGGAGTGCACGAAAAACATAGAGCCTATAGTGGAGAGGCAGAAGAAGAAACACGCCCCGAACGATCCCCGAGCGGAACTACTTTTAAAATTGGGAGGTTTAGCTACAAGAGGGGGCGTGAGGCTGAGGTGAATACAGTCTCGCCACAAAAGCAACCCAGGGTTGCAAACTTGGATACGCCACCCCTACCATGTTCGGTGGAGGAGGCGACTGACTTGTGCAAGCAGTGGCGTAAGGACGGTATCTTACCGCCGCCCGAAAGGATACCCTCCAAGGAGATGATGAGAGACCCAAAGTGGTGCGAATGCCACGGGAAGATCATGCATCCCACGGCTGATTGCAAGAAGCTCAGAAACATGGTGAGCCGAAAGATGAAAGACGGCGAGTTGATTGTCAGCGACCAGAGGCAGAGATGTGCGAAAAAAATCCACTGCCCGCCCATGCGGAGCATGAGCCGAAAGCCAAAGAGGTAGCCATGATCGCGATTATGGATCTCGAAGAGATTGCGGAAGATGGTTTGCCTATCATTTCCGAAGTCTACAATGATGAGGACTACAGTATAGATACGGAGGACGAACGTGCCGATCGGATAAAGGGGTCGCACGGGTTCAGCAGGTTCTTCAATGAAATGAACTTTTCGGAAAATGCCGGAAAGAAATGACAAAAGCAATTCTAAGGATACATCGCCAGGGCATCGAGCCTGATCCCGCAAAAGTATCAGCCATCACAAGTATGACGGCGCCGCACAACCAAAGTGCTTTGAAAACATTCTTGGGGAAGTTATCTTACCTGCGAAGGTTCATCCCTGCGATCGCAGAAATTACCTTATGTTTCAGCGATCTCCTCAAGTAGAATGCCGTGTACAACTGGACCACAGAACATGAGGCCGCGTTCGGAAGGCTAAAGGACTTGCTGACATCACAAAGGGTAATGATCGCGCCACAGCTCGGATCGCCGCTTTTGCTGTACCTAACATCAACAAAGAGGTCTATGGGGGCACTTTTGGCTCAGGAATATGAAGGGCAGGAAAGGCCGATTTACTATATTTCTCGCATCGTGCAACCAGCCGAATCAAGGTACACAGATATTGAGCGTCATTGCCTCGCTCTATTCTTTGTAATAGAAAAGTTGAAGCACTATTTCGCCTCGCACAAAGTAGTAGTAGTGACAAAGAGTGATCCCATACGGTACCTCTTGACTCACACTTCTCCTGGCGGAAGACTGGCAAAATGGTATATGACCATCTCCCAATACGACATCACGTGCGTTCGACCGCGGGCAATCAAATCGCAAGCGGTGGCGGATCTACTAGAACAGTTCCCTGATAACAGCCACGAGCCCATGATTGAGGAGGAATTAGAGGGACCTGAGATCTATGCAGTTGAGTTGCCTTACTGGACGCCTCATTTTGATGGATCGTCAACAAGGAAGGGCGGAGGAATTGGAATAGTTCTGACCAAACCTGATGGAGAGGTCATACAAATGTCCACAAAACTCGATTTCGCAGTCACCAACAACGAAGCAAAGTATGAGGCTCTCATTGCAGGTCTCTGCGCAGCCAGGGCATTAGAAGTAAGCAACTTGACGGTTATGGGGGATTCCAATCTAATCGTCAAACAAGCTTCATGCGAGTATGGATTGAAGGAAGTAAATCTATTGCCCTACTGGACTTTGGTACAGAAGATGGTGCAAAAATTCTGCGATGTCAGGTACGAGCATAAACCCAGAGCAGATAATCGGCATGCTGATGCTTTAGCCACTCTGGGATCCAAGGTTAGTGCGGATAAGTGCCCTGCGAGAATCTCGATTGAAGTGCGAATGTCGTCGGCATTGACGGAGGATGCATGCGAGGATGAATGCATGGACGATGCAGACTGGAGGAAGCCAATATTGCGCGCCAACGCAGAAGGAACGAGTAAAGAAAACTGGGCATCCACTAAGGGGTGCTGCATACACGACAACGCTCTCTACTACTAGGGCCCTGCGATGCGTCTCGCAGCAGGAGGGACAAGCGCTGTTAGAAAAGATTCACCAGCATACTTGCGGGGAAAGTGAAGTATCAATCTATTGAAAAGCCCAAAGGTATGGGATTCACTTGCCGGACATGTCAACGGCTGCAGCGTTAATTCAAGGAAATTGCGAGAGTTGCGCACTGATTAAGGACTCTTTAACAATTGCTCTGGTCGATGACGGCATGGATTGGAGAAGGCCACTCTTTGATTTTCTCACACAGGGAATCGAGCCCGAATCGAAAAAGAAGTTGAGAAACTGAAAAGGTTAGCAGCCCGGTACGTGGTGCAAGAAAACATACTCTGGCGAAGGGGTCATGAGGGTAATCTGCTTTGATGCCTAGACAGTAAGGAAGCGCAAGAGGTGATGGACCTCTCTCACCAAGTGGAGCATCAGGGAGGTGCGAAACTATGCAGACAGCTTCTCACAGTTGGTTACTTATGGCCCACCATGGAGGCAGATTGCCGCGCTAAAGTAAGGAGATGCCAGGAGTGTCAATTCAAAGGAAACCTCGTACATGCCCCTGCTGTAGATCTGCATGCATTGGGGACACCATGGCCATTCCACACTTGGGCTCTGGATTTTGTCGGGCGCATTCGACCAGCCTCGCATGGGAACCAGTTTATTCTCACCGCGACCGAGCTATTCACCAAGTGGGTAGAGGCAATACCGTTGAAGGCAGCAAATGCGCTTTCTGCAGTCCATTTCATCAAAGAGAACATCATATACAGGTTCGGGATTCCTAACACAATTCTCTCGGATAATGGTACCCCCTTCGTCAATTGCCAAGTAGCCGAAAAGCTAGCGGAGTACAACATAAGGCAGATATGTTCTACTCCTTATTATCCAAAAGGAAATGGTCAAGCGGAAGCGACCAACAAGACGTTGTTAAGAATCCTGAGCAAGATGGTCGCGGACGACCACAAGAAATGGGTCGATTATTTGAACATAGCCTTGTGGGCGTACCGAACTTCTCCGAGGACTCCCACAGGAGTCTCCCCATTTATCTTGTGCTATGGAGCTGAAGCTGTTGTACCTGCGGAGGTGAAAATCAACTCTGCAAGGTTAGCCTTTCATGCGCTATATGACAATCAGCGTGACCATGACCTGATTTTATTGGAAGAAAAGCGAGAGCAAGCCAAGCGGACTCATAAACGGTACAAAGAGAGGATTGCTCGCGCCTACAACAAAACGGTCCAACATCGAGATTTCGCAGTTGGGGACCTGGTCTTGCGCGCATCGGATCACTGCATGCGGGAGGCTGCTCACCCGAAATTTGCAGCCAACTGGGAAGGACCTTTCGAAGTCAAAGAAGTCTTTGACAGTGGCTATTGCAATATACAAAGGCTACATGGGACGGCCACAACCCCAAGCTCAGTCAACATGCGCTGGATTAAGAAGTATTATCCCTAACTTCTCTCCTTACATGCGTCAGATTACAATGCCTATTTATGTCTAGTATTATGAGAGACTCATGTGTCTTCCCTCCCATATGAGGGAATGTAATATTGACTCTCCCATATGAGGGTGTTTATAATAAAAGACTTCTCCCAAAAGGGAAGAATTTTATGACTTTGGCTGTCTTTTGTCACTTCATTTACTTCTCTGTTTCTTGACAACGAAAGCCTATCTGCCGAGATAGCAGCACTATGCAAACACGATCTAAATTGATCTTAAAGCCTATCTGCTGAGATAGCAGCACTATGCAAACGCGATCTAAATTGATCTTAAAGCCTATCTGTCGAGATAGCAGCACTATGCAAACACGATCTAAATTGATCTTAAAGCCTATCTGCCGAGATAGCAGCACTATGCAAACGCGATTTAAATTGATCTTAAAGCCTATCTGCCGAGATAGCAGCACTATGCCAATGCGATCTAAGTTGATCTTGAAGCCTATTTGTTGAATTAGCAGTAGTATTCGAATGCGATCTTAAATGATTTGCAAGCTCATCTGCCTAAGATTGCAGCTCTGATGTACGATCTTAACTGGTATGCGAACCTACCTATTCGATAGCTAGCCAAAGCAGCAAAACCCTGTGTAAAATGCAGAATTGTGCAAACAAATATCCAAATGCAAAAGGCGAAAGAAACATAATTCGTTTTATTGCCAACTCGCATGCGATATTACAAAATGTTCTATCATACGAAGAACAGCAAATACTCAAACTATATTTCATTAAGAGTCAAAATGACTTACAATCTATCTCTCTAGATAGCATCTTACAAGTGAAAGCTAATGGTGAGGTAAATCTTACTATAAAATGAACGGCCTACAAATGCTACAAAAGCTATGCGATGCCATCTTCAAGATCCCAGGATCTGACAAGGCCTCTGTCTGGTCTTCTGCCCAAGAGATATGCCAGATGAACCACCTGTTCAGGCGCATGCGGTGGTGAAGAACAAGCAGGCAGCAACTCTTGAGGCAGGAAGCTCCTTGTCCACGGAGACGAGCACAATAGCTCGCCACCCCGAGTTCAAGAACGTGGAGGCAAATAGTTCTCCTCCGGGAAATCTAGAGGAGAAACCCCCTGTTCATTACGAGTTGGTAAGAAGGTCAGTACGGCACTGCACCTCGCCAGAAGGCAGCCGGAAATACGACCTGCAAACATAATAGACGAAGAAAATTCTTCGAACAAGCATGAGGTATTATGTGCATCTTATTTACGATGGTTATGAAGATCAATAAGCTTCGTAAAGAAGACCTTGGAAGCTATTTCTATGGCACAAAACACAAACACAGGATTCACAACTTGAAATTGCCATGAATCAACAAAAGATAAGCGTTGAAGCCAGCAGTCGTAAGGACTCATGGCAAGCCACATTTTGGGGATGAAGAACCCAAGCCGAAAGAGGCAGGATTTATATAGACCCTACGGAGACCCTTCAGTTCCCTAGCTGAGTCAGCAATGCTTGGAAAAGGAGTAAGAATCAATCACTTACGTCTTGAAAGAGGTAACTTTCAATTACCCTACTAAAGGCTACGACGATTCGGTGGCGTGCCCTAATTAATGACGGAAGGTCATAATACGGATGGACTTCCCAAGGAAAGCGTGCTTATCTGATAAGCAGTTAGCGCGAAAATCAAGGTGGATATGTCACCAGGTGACGTCATAATTGATACGCATAAAATATTCGAACAAATCCCGGGAAGGGCAGAACGGGCATTCAAGCCTTGAATAAAAAAAGGGGGAGAAACCCTAGCAACATTACAATAATGTTTTGTTTCAAAACAAATACTTGCTATTTTTAAAAATAAATCTTTGATCAGGGGGTCATCAGGAGAAAACAAGAGTGGTGTATTTGTCACTTGGTCCACTTCTCGCTTCAGTTGCTCGTACTTGGCGCTCATCTCATGGAAGAGCTTGACAGCCTCTTCATCCTTCTGCCTTTGCTCCTCTACCTTTCGCCCCTCAGCTGCGAGATTATGGAAGCCGCGCTTCAAATTCACAGTTGCGCGAATCTGGGTGACTCTGTTGACAAGATACCCGAAGCCAGCTTTCCTTGAACTTTGTCTTGAAGGCCTTGGCACATGCTGAAAAGCAGTTGCGCACTCTGAGGAGAAATGGTCGCAGGGGTGGCCGCAGACAGCTGCTCCAAAATCCAGATGGCCTCGGTCAAGAACAGTCTTCTGTTAAAAGGTTATATCTCTAGAGACCTCGCAAATGACCGAGGATAGGAGAGACGCATCTGAACCAGCCAGTCCACATCAGCTTGCTTCAAACCTAACAATGTTGATTCAAGTTTAGTACATGAAACTCGTAAATGAAAAGTTTGAGATGCGAAAAAATGGTAAAGTACTGGTTCCTTCAAGGATCTCGCGCAAAGAAGGGATGCACATTGCTGGAACAGCTGAAGTCTGTCCTCGTTCCATTGCTCTTCTATCAGCTGCGAGCTCTAGTTCCTCATAGTTGGCAGGAAGGGTATAGGCCGCACCAGGTGCGATTGCAGCTCCCACTTGCAAGCTCTAAAAACTCCACGCTTGAGGAACCTCTGGAGGCTCAATCCATGTTGGAGGAATGGCAATAGTAGAGGCTGCTTCTCGATCAGGAACTCCTTCGGGTGCAAGGGGCTCGTGAGACTCGGGAGCACTCATTAGGACATTCACATTCGCATGTGATGCGACGTCTTCCACGACCTGCTCATGAACCTCAGCCTCAGCATCATCTGTCTCCATTTCCCCAGCTGCAGCATTAGTATCTTCCTCCATCAGCACGGTGTCAGCTTCGATGTCATCAGAAACTTCGATGACATCCTCCAAGGGCTCTCCTGCATACTCAGCAGCCGCGATAGGATTCTCAACATAAGAGCTTCGTCTGGGGCATAGGATGCAGAGGGTTGACTTCTTTGTTCCGGCACGGCCTCATCAGCATCGCCTGCGATACAAGACAGGAAATGTGAGGTAACTTGTATCATACAATGTTTTTTTATTTTGATAAACCAAGAGCGAGCACCTCCACGCGTAGGTGGGATTGTAGCATCTTCAACATATGCTAAAGACGCGACACCATATCCTATTAACGTATCTTCGTTAAGCACATCATTAAGGTGAGCGTGACCTGGGGTGCGAAGAAACTTGTTATGATGGTAATTGGGTCGGTAAGCCTAGTTTACATACATTGCTTTGATGATTACCTGAGGGTTCACCACACTTGCTTACCAGCCATCGGCGAATATCGGCTTTTGATAGGCCATGCTTTAATGCACCGACAATCACTTCTTGGTAAGTTACTACAAGATTAAAGATCTCACCTTGATTGCCACCTGCGATTTCCTCAAAGTCTGCCTGAGCCTGCTCCAGAGCAGCCGCATCTTCCTCATCGGCTTGAGCCGCATCTTCCTCATCGGCTTGCTGCGCCAAGTCGTCAACGTGTTGTTCTTCCAAACTCCTCTGCTTTATGAGCTCGATCTCATCTTCTTCTCGCTTCCTTCTTCTTTCCGCAGCCTCCGCAGCTGTTCTCCTGGACTCAGCAAGGATGTCCTCGTCTATGGCTTCGCTGGAAACGCCAGAGTGAGAACCCCTCTTCTGCCTCTTGGCCAGAAGGCCGCTGATGGTTTCTGCGTCATCATCTGCGAAAGAACAAACTGTTCGGTAAATATTGCGAGAGTCTAAGTAATGAGAAGATAAGTGCGTTCGAGATACCTTCTGTAGATACTGCTTTCTGACATGACAGATCTTGTCCACGTGGCAACCATCCAGCACACCATATTGTGCTCCACACACACAGGATCACCAGCCGAGCTGATCCATGTGGGGGCTGCGAGACAGAGCCCTCGCATACCACTGCACGGGACTTGTAGGGACTTTATGGTTTGGAGGCTAGAGTAAGCCCTGTCGCGTGTGAGCCAAGCCCGCGCGCGACCTTTAGTAACTGTTTTGAGAGATCTATGGCACGAGCTCCCTAGACCCGGTCAATCCGGTCAAACCCGGTCAACCTCGTAACGGTTCCGGTACTCGCGCACCACGTGCTCTAACGGTTCCTATATACTCGGACGAACGTGCCGTTATGGTTAAGCTAATTAAGCCGCCATTAATGGGCGCATTAACCACACTACAACGGTCACGTTCTCCAGTATATATACATCGTTAACCTTTCCATACAAAGAAGAGAACACACTGCCATACGCGGAAGCTCTGCCAAACCTCTGTCTCTCTCTCAGACATTGCTACTGACTTACTCTCTCCCTACACACACCCCTATTCTTCCTGTGCGATCCCCGATCCACTACGCACGGTGTACACGGAGGTCTCCCTGCCGGAATCTCTTGTGCACATTTTGGTGAACCCGACGTGAATCTTACCAGCAAAAGCAACCATGTCTCAGGAGGACGATGTCAGCAACCGATCGCCTTCCACCGAAACTCCCTCGGGAGACGAAGTCCGCCGTACTCCGACGACTCCCGGCGAGGCGCCAACTTTAGAGTCTTTGGACGCCACTGTCCAAAGTCAGGCAAAAGCTCTCAAGTCTCAATCTGCGCAGTTAGAACGGATCTTGGCCGTTCTGGGCACCCTTGCGCCAAATCCTCCACCAGCTACCGCTATCCCTCAGGGAGGAGGAACCCCTACCGCTCCAGGATTGGGAGTGTCAGCCACGCCTCCCAACTCTCATCTGCAAACTCCACCGTCAGCCACGCAGCTGCCTTCGGTCCAAGGGTCAACGGCGCAAATGCTGCCCCCTGCTGCTCACGCCTCTCAGCCCACGGCTTTAGCGTCTAACCCAACTCTGCAGTACACTCTGCCTCCACCAGCGACGATCTGGGGAAACGCGGGTAGTCAATACACCCCCAATCCCCCGGCGGCATATGTGTCGCCACCGCCTACGGCAACCCCTCCGCCAACTACCGAGGGAAGCATTCCAGAATGCATGACGTCTTTGCAGAAGCGCGTGGACTCCATCCTGGCTCATCAGTCACTCGCGGATACCATCATCCCGAAGCTAGACAACGATCCACCCATTCCACGAGAGATCTATCTCATGCCTAACCCGGTGGGGTACAAGGCTCCCAAATGGGATAAGTTCGAGGACGTTAATGGAAACGCTCATGAGCATGTCATGCGTTTCATTGATGTCATGGGTCCATACAGAGCTGATCCCAAACTGCTGATGCGAGAATTCCCAAAGACTCTTGGAAATGTAGCATACAAATGGTACCGGACATTGGAGGCCGGATCTGTGAAGACTTGGGACGACATGGTCCAGAAGTTCTATACCAAGTTCTTCCAGATGGAAGAAAAGGTGACGATGATCCATCTCTCGCGGATGTACCAGAAACGCGAGGAAGATGGAATCTCTTTCATCAAGAAATTCAGAGCGAAATCCTTGGAGTGCAAGGACCCCATGCTCGAAAGCCGGCTCGTAGAGATATGCCTGCAGTGCATGCGAGATGAATACAAAAGCATGCTGATCAATTTGCAAACACCTACGTTTTCAAAGCTCATCGAATGCACAATGAACATCGAGCCTATTGTCGAGAGACAGAGAAAGAAGAGCGCTCCAGAACGACCTGCGAGCGGCACCACCTACAAGATCGGCAGATTTGGCTACAAGCGGGGACGCGAAGCTGAGGTCAATACAGTTTCACCCCAGAAGCAAGCAAAAGTTACAAACTTCGACGCACCGCCTCTGCCATGCTCGGTGGAGGAAGCTAGCGATCTCTGCAGACAGTGGCGCAAGGACGGCGTCCTGCCACCGCTCGAGAAAGCACCTCCAAGGAAATGACGAGGGACCCTAAGTGGTGTGAATACCACGGCAAGGTCATGCACCCCACAGCTGAGTGCAAGAAGCTCAGATTCGCATTCGATCAGAAGATGAAGAACGGCGAACTCATCGTCAGCGACCACCGAAAGGATGTGCGCAACAACCCGCTGCCTGCCCATACAGATTCGGGCTCAAAGGGCAAAGAGGTCGCCATGATCTCGATAGTGGACCTGGAAGAAGTCGCAGAGGATGGTTTACCCATCATTGCTGAAGTCCATGAAGACGAAGACTACAGCATGGACACGGAAGACGAGCGTGCCGATCGCATGAAAGGGTCGCATGGCTTCGACAAATTCTTCAACGAGATGAACTTCTCCGAAAAATGCCGAACGGATATGACGAAAGCAATCTTAAGGATAGCAGAGGACTACGAGGAGGACCTCGTGGTCTCCAACGGGAAAGTCATCAGGGCGTCCCGTTCCACAGAAAAGATTATGACCTTTTCTGCCAGCGATAAGAGGACAGATGCGAGCCACCAGAGGCCCCTGTACGTGACCGCCATCATTAACGGCGTCGAATTCAAGCGAGCATTCGTCGATGGAGGAGCAGCGGTCAATGTTGTTCCACTCCACACACTGAAGCTAGCAGGGATCCCCGAGCACAAGGTGGTCAAGCGTCCATCCCCGCTGGTGGGATTCGGAAGCGATTCTAGAATGACGATCGGATGGATCCTCCTAGGCGTTCAAATTGGTAAAATCAAGTGCTCGGCGAAGTTCTATGTCATAGACGCGAACACCACATATCACATGATCATCGGTCGAGCCTGGATTCATCGCTTCGACGCAATCCCTTCGACGGCTCACCAGGTGATGAAAGCTATCTGGAACGACAGGATTGTCGAAATACCGGCCTCAACCAACCCGTTCAACTTGGACGAAGCACATCTCAGCGAGGCGGTGTGGTTCACCGAGATGGCGGACGAGCAAACACCCGGACCATTCAACCCTACTCCTTTGCCTCTCTGGGAGGACATCAAGGACCAGTCACCTGCAGGCGTGATGGTAACAAGGGGAGATGCCAAGGAAAAGCCGCCTACGCACGAAGAGGCGCCACGTATCGCATATCACCGGAAGAATGTGTACACTCTGAAGAGGATTGCAAAGCATGACCCCGAGGGTAAGGAGATAGAGAGCTTCTACGCCAACGGGAAGAAATGCTATCGCATATGAAGGTGCGCGGGGACGTCCTCACACGGGCATGGGGATGTCCCTGGGCAAATCAATCAAATCGAGCAAGTTGCGCTGACAGAAGAGCCAACACAGATCGTTTCAGACGAGAAACTCAAAGAAGCGCCCGAATGCATGGAAGACAGGCCAAGACCACAGAAGCAAGAGCTAAAGGAAGTGTTCCTCAGCCCGAACGAGGAAAAGAAAAGGCCAGTCTTCCTGAGTGCGGATCTCACAAGCGAAGAGGAACAAGGACTGCTGCAGCTCCTAACTGAATACAAGGACGTGTTCGCATGGGAATATGATGAGATGCCAGGTCTGGACACGAGCATCACCATGCACCGTTTAGACATCATCCCAGGGTCTAAACCGGTCAAGCAAAGCACCAGAAGTTTCAGGCCAGAGCTCAACGTAAAGATCAAGCAGGAGATTGTCAAACTCCTAGACGCCAAGTTCATAGAGCCAAATCACCATCCCACATGGTTGGCCAACATCGTGCCGGTGGTGAAGAAGAACGGACAGCTCCGCATCTGCGTGGACTTCCGAGATCTCAACCGCTTCTGCCCTAAGGACGATTTCCCACTGCCTAACATCGACTTACTCATCGATTTGACGGCAGGCCATCGCATGTTCAGTTTCATGGACGGTTTCAGCGGCTACAATCAAATCAAAATGGATCCCGAAGATGCAAGGAAAACTGCATTCATCACTCCCGTGGGGGTATTCAACTACACGGTAATGCCATTCGGTCTTAAGAACGCAGGCGCAACCTATCAGCGGGCCATGATGGCTCTATTCCACGACATGATGCACAAAGAAGTGGAATTCTATGTGGATGACCTGGTAGTCAAATCCAAGCATGAAGCAGATCACCTCGCAGACCTGCGAAAGGTGTTCAACAGATGCAGGAGCTTTCAACTGAAAATGAACCCCATGAAATGCGCATTCGGCGTGACCTCGGGAAAGTTTTTGGGATGCGTGGTCCATCGCCAAGGGATCGAGCCTGACCCCGCGAAAGTGTCAGCCATCACCAGCATGACACCACCTCACAACCAAAGTGCCTTGAAAACATTCTTGGGAAAATTGTCATATCTGCGGAGATTCATCCCAGCAATCGCCGAAATCACATGCTGTTTCAGCACTCTTCTCAAGAAGGACGCCGCGTACAACTGGGCTCCTGACCACGAAGCCGCATTTGAAAAGCTAAAGGAGCTACTCACATCCCCAAAGATAATGATCGCGCCTCAATTGGGATCACCGCTTCTGCTATATCTTACATCAACAAGGAGATCTATAGGAGCACTCTTGGCTCAGGTGCATGAAGGCCAAGAGAGGCCTATCTATTACGTCTCTCGCATTGTGCAGCCTGCTGAATCAAGGTACACAGACATCGAACGTCATTGCCTTGCTTTATTCTTTGTGATAGAGAAGTTGAGACACTATTTTGCATCGCACAAAGTAGTGGTGGTCACCAAAAGCGACCCCATAAGATACTTGCTAACTCACACTACTCCGGGCGGGAGATTGGCGAAATGGTACATGACCATCTCTCAATACGATATCACATGCGTGAAACCGAGAGCGATCAAGTCGCAGGCGGTAGCAGATCTGTTGGCACAGTTTCCCGACAACAGCCACGAACTCGTGATCGAGGAAGAGCTCGAAGGCCCTGAAATCTACGCGATCGACGTGCCCTATTGGACCCTCCACTTCGACGGTTCGTCAACCAGAAAAGGCGGAGGCATTGGGATAGTCTTGACAAAGCCGGACGGGGAAGTCATACAGATGTCCGCAAAACTCAACTTCGCAGTCACGAACAACGAGGCGGAATACGAGGCTCTTATCGCGGGGCTCCGTGCGGCGAAAGCTTTGGAAGTGAGCAACTTAACGGTCATGGGAGATTCCAAACTGATTGTTAAGCAAGCCTCGGGCGAATATGGTTTAAAGGAGATCAACCTCCTGTCATACCGCACCCTAGTGCAAAAGCTGATGCAGCAATTCTGCGACGTGAAATACGAGCACAAGCCCCGAGCGGACAACAGGCATGCAGACGCCTTAGCAACTCTAGGATCTAAGGTCAGCATAGACAAATGCCCCGGAAGGATTTCCATCGAAGTGCGAACATCGTCGGCATTAACAGAAGATGCGTGCGACGACGAACACATAGATGACGCAGATTGGCGAAAAGCAATCCTGCAAGCTATTGCGAAAGGCACCAGCAGCGAAAGCTGGGCACTCACGAAAGGATACTGCATCCACGACAACACCCTTTACTACAAGGGTCCTGGAGGAATACTCATGCGATGTGTCTCCGAGCAAGAGGGACAACAGCTGTTAGAAAAGATTCACCAACACGCTTGTGGAGAAAGCGAGGTGTCAATCTACAGGAAAGCTCAGAGATATGGCATTCATTGGCCAAGCATGTCAACGGCTGCAGCCCTGATACAAGGGAAGTGCGAAAGTTGCGCACTAATCAAAGATTCTCTACTCGTCGCTCTAACCGATGACGACACAGACTGGAGATAGCCATTGTTTGAATTCCTCACCCAAGGCACCGTACCCGAATCGAAAAAAGAAGCGGACAAATTGAAGAGGAAAGCGTCTCGATATGTGGTTCAGGAAAACCTGCTTTGGCGAAAAGGTCACGAGGGCAACTTGCTGCGATGCCTAGACGACAGGGAAGCACAAGAAGTCATGGACCTTTCTCATCAGGTGGAACACCAGGGAGGTGCGAAATTATGCAGACAGCTCCTCTCAATCGGATACTTCTGGCCCACAATGGAAGTCGATTGCCGCACCAAGGTGCGACGCTGCCAAGAATGCCAATTCAAAGGGAACCTAGTGCACGCTCCCGCCGTGGACCTACATGCATTAGGGACGCCATGGCCATTTCACACGTGGGCTTTGGACTTCATTGGCCCCATCCGACCAACGTCACATGGGAACCATTTCATTCTCACCGCAACTGAGCTGTTCACCAAATGGGTGGAAGCAATACCACTGAAGACGGCAAACGCGCTGGCTGTGGTTAACTTCATCCAGGAAAACATCGTATGCAGGTTCGGAATCCCAAACACCATTCTTTCAGATAACGGTACTCCTTTTGTTAATCGCCAGGTAGCTACGAAACTCGCGGAGTACAATATCAGGCAGATATGCTCTACTCCCTATTATCCAAAGGGAAACGGACAAGCCGAAGCGACTAACAAAACGCTGTTGAGAATTCTGAGCAAGATGGTCGCAGATGACCACAAGAAGTGGGCCGACTCTCTTAACATAGCTCTGTGGGCCTACAGGACTTCTCCAAGGACACCCACAGGGGCCTCGCCATTTCTACTATGTTATGGGGCCGAAGCTGTAGTACCTGCGGAGGTCAGAGTCAATTCGGCAAGGCTGGCCTTCCACGCACTCTACGAAAACCAGCGCGATCATGATTTAGTCTTGCTGGAAGAAAAGCGAGAACAAGCCAAAAGGACTAACAAGCGGTACCAAGAAAGAATCGCTCGCGCCTACAACAAGACAGTCCAGCGGCGGGATTTCGCAGTTGGCGATCTGGTCTTGCGCGCATCTGACCACTGCATGCGAGAAGCAACTCACCCAAAGTTCGCAGCTAATTGGGAAGGACCCTTCGAAGTCACAGAAGTCTTCGATAGTGGCTACTGCAGCATACGAAGGTTGCACGGCACAACCTCAACTCCAAGCTCAGTCAACATGCGCTGGATCAAGAAGTACTATCCTTGACTTCTCTTATTTCGTACGTTTTATGATAACGTTGCTTAATATCTCATGTGGCTACGATTGACGCAATCTCCTCTCCCATATGAGAGGATTGTAATCCTATCTCTCCCATATGAGAGTGTTATAATAAAAGAATTCTCCCAAATGAGAAGTTCATATTTCTAGCCGTTTATATTGCTCTATTTAATTTGTTATTACTGTTAACAATGATTTATTCGCTGCAATAGCAGCAAATACAAACGCGATCATAACTGATCATCTAAGCCTATCTCTCACGATAGCAGCAAATACAAACGCGATCTTAACTGATCATCAAAGCCTATCTCTTACGATAGCAGCAAATACAAATGCGATCTTAACTGATCATCAAAGCCTATCTCTTACGATAGCAGCAAATACAAATGCGATCTTAAGTGATCATCTGAAAGCCTATCTCTTACGATAGCAGCAAATACAAATGCGATCTTAATTGATCATCAAAGCCTATCTCTTACGATAGCAGCCAAACGCAAATGCGATCTTAAGTGATCATCTGAAAGCCTATCTCTTACGATAGCAGCAAATACAAATGCGATCTTAATTGATCATCAAAGCCTATCTCTTACGATAGCAGCCAAACGCAAATGCGATCTTAAGTGATCATCTAAAGCCTATCTCTCGCGATAGCAATTGACACGAATACGATCTTAATTGATCATCTAGAGCCCATCTCCTACGATGGCAGTCAATGCAAATGCGATCTTAAGTAATCATCTAAGGCCTATCTCTCACGATAGCAGCAAAATACAAAAACGATCTTGATTGATCATCAAAGCCTATCTCTCGCGATAGCAGTCAACAAAAATGCGATCTTAATCGATCATCTAAAGCCTATCTTTTACGATAGCAGCCAAACGCAAGTGCGATCTTAAGTGATTGTCAAAGCCTATCTCTCGCGATAGCAGTCAACACGAATACGATCTTAAGTGGTCATCTAAAGCCTATCTCCTACGATAGCAGCCAAACGCGAATATGATCTTAGGTGATCGTCCAAAGCCTATCTCTTACGATAGCAGCGAAGTACAAAAAAAAAAAAAAAAAAAAAAAACGATCTCAATCGATCATCTAAAGCCTATCTCTCATGATAGCGGTTTATACAAATGCGATCTTCTCAAGCCTATCTGTTACGATAGCAATTTATACGCAAAGTAATCACCCAAGCCCGTCTGTTATGATGGCAACGTAAGTGCAGAATCATCTTATTGGGTCTTCTAAAGATCTGTCTGCTGCGATAGCAATTTATGCGAGAAACGATCTCAAGCAATTCTCTAATAAAGCCTATCTTCTATGATAGCAATTCGCACCACTCAACGATCTTAATTGATCTGTTAAAAAGCTATCTGTTACGATAGTAAAGTTGTGAACATGATCTCATATGATTTACAACGACCAACTACAAAGCCCATCCGTCGAGATGGCACAGCTGCGAAAGTACGATCTCGAATGATCTAGCGAAACATCTGCGAATTGACATCGCATATGTGAAATCATTACATGGCATTATGCAAGGCAAAACAAGCCAAAACGCATGCGAAATTGAATTTTGTTGTAACGAGACAGCAGATAATACGAAAGCTATATATCATTATGAGTCAAATGACTTACAATTTATCTATCTAGATAGCAGCTTACAAGCGAAGAGCTCGCATCTAACTACACAGCCAACATGGCTTACAATACATTCGAAAAATGGCTGATAAGCCAGCAGAGACACGGTACAGAAACCCGGACTGCAAAGAATGAACCGCCCTGGCTTCAAACGCCGGCTACACGATACCCAGATCTGTGGGTGAACATCTGTAGCAAGGGGGATCTTGCTCTAAAAAGAGCCACATGAAGCCGTACGTTCGATATCCCGCTATCCGACAAGACCGTTGTCAGATATGCTCCCCATAACATTTGCCCAAGGAACCACCGGTTCCAGCGATCAAACTGCAAGCAGAAGCTCCAAAGGGCAAGGGCTCCTTGTAGACGGGGATGAACACAGCGGTTCGCAACCCTGAGTTCAAGAACGAAGAGGCAAGAAACCCTCCTCCAGGGATGCTGGAGGAGAATTCCGCCGTTCATTACGAGACGGTAGCACGGTCACTTCGGCGCTGCACCTCGCCACGAGGCGGCCGGAAACATGACCTGCACACATAATACACGAAGAAATTTCTTCGAACACACATGAGATATTATCTGCATCCTCTTTATGATGGTTATAAACAGCAATGAGCCTCATAAAGTGGATCTTGGAAATTATTTCTATAGCACAAAGCGCAAACTCAGGATTCAAAACTTGAAGTTGCCATGAATCAACGAAAAACAAGCGTTGAAGCCAGCAGTCGTAAGGACTCACGGCAGAGCACATGTTTGGGATGAAGAACCCAAATAGCAAAGACAGGGTTTATATAGACCCTGTGGAGACTCTTCGGTTGCTTAAGATGAGTCAGCAAATTCAAAAAGAGGGTAAGTTCAATCACTTACGCCTTGAAAAGCGGTAACAATCAATTACCCTACTAAAGGCTACGACGATTCAGTTGCGTATCCTAATAAATGACGGATAGTCATGATTCGGATGGACTTCCCAACGGAAGCGTGCTTATCTGCCGGAAGATTAGCGCGAAAATCAAGCAAAGAATCAATTGCTGATGTCATAATTGGATATGCACAGAAATGTCCAATCAAATCCAGAAAAGGGCAAAACGGGCAAACTCATTGTCTATTGTTAAAAAAAAAGGGGGAGAAACCCTAGCAACATTACATTAATGTTTCAAAACATTACGTTAATGTCTCAGCCATTTTCCTGTTTTCTTTTCAAAATTCGAAAAGTCAAAACAAATTCTTGATTAAGGAGTCTTGGGGCTCGAACTGCTCGATCAGCTTCTCCACTTGTTTCACTTCTTGCTTCAGTAGCTCGCACTTGGCATTCATTTCGTGATACAGCTTCAAAGCTTCATCAACCTTTTGCTTTTGCTGCTCCACCTTTTGCATCTCAGCTGCGAGATTCTGGTGCCCGAGATTCAAAGTTACAGCTGCGCGAATCAGTGTAACTCTGTCCTTGAGGAATTTGAAACCAAGTCTGCCTTGGACTTTGAACAGGAGATTTTGGCACATGCCACACAGCAATTCAGCACTCTGGGCCGAAACGGTCGCAGGTGTAGCCGCACACAGCTGCTCCAGTATCCAGATGGCTTCAGTAAGGAACAGCCTCCTGTCAAAAGGTCCGATCTCCAGAGACCTCACAAAAGATTGGGGGTATCTGAGACGCATCCGAACCACCCAGTCTACATCGGTTTGCTTCAAACCTGGGACATCAAAAATGGGTTATAATGTCAGAACTCGCAAGCAAATAATGCGACGTGCGAACGGTAAATCTTTACTTACCAGTGCCTTCCAGAATTTCATGAAGAGAAGGGATGCGAGCCACTGGGTTGTTCGAAGACTGCCCTCGCTCCATGGCTCTCCTATCAGCTGCAAGCTCCAACCTCTCATAGTCAGGAGGAAGAGTGTAGGCCGCACCAGCTGCGACTGCATTTCCAACCTGCGAGCCCCAAATGCTCCACGCAGGAATAGGTGCTTGTGGCTCAGTCATCGCCGGAGGCGAAGGGACAGCCGAAGTCGCTGGGCGGAGGACACTACCAGATGCGAAAACATTGGCATCACTTGTCCTTTCTTCCTCACCACCGGTACGGGCACCTTCGTCCATCGGCGCAGCATCAGCTTCGACATCATCGGAGAGTTCAATGACATCCTCGAGATGCTCACTTGCGTGTCCAGCAGCTGCGACGGGCTTCTCGGTATGGGAGCTCAAAATTGGAACATGGGATGCAGAAGGCTGACTTCTCTGCTCCAGCTCAGGTTCCTCAGCATGACCTGCGATACCAAATGCGATAATGTGAGGTAACTTGTGTTATAAGTTATTTCGCTATCTTTACTAAAGCTAAGAATAAGTACCTCCACGCGAAGGTGGGATTGAGGTATCCTCATCGTACACTAGGGACGTGGAACCGTGCCCTATCAGTGTATCCTCACTAAGCAAATCTTTAAGAGAAGCGTGACCTGGGATGCGAGTAAACCAGTCATGATTTTGCCTCAAGTGGCTACAGCCTAGTATGCGCATATCACTCAAAATGATTACCTGAGGGTTCTCCGCATTTGCTTACCAACCAACGGCGAATGTCAGGCTTTGACACACCGTGCTTTAACGCACCCACAATTACATCTCTATAAGTAACTGCGAGATTGAAGATCTCACCTTTATCGCCACCTGCGATCTCTGCGAAGTCCGCTTGGACTTGCTCTAGCTCTGCTGCGTCCTCTCCGGGAACCTCATCTTCCTCCTCCACATGAGGAGCCACTTCTTCGGGAAGCTCGTCTTCCTCGCCAACTGGACGTACTAAGTCGTCAACATGCTGCTCTTCGAGGCTCCGCTGTTTCACACGCTCGAGCTCCTCTTCCTCTCGCTGCCTTCTTCTTTCAGCAGCCTCCGCGGCTGTCTTCCGGGATTCAGCGAGAACATCCTCGCTTATAGGATCATCTGAAATGCCAGAATGGGCATCTCTCTTTTGCCTCTTGGCCACAAGGCCACCAACGGCTTCATCATCATCTGCGAATACATAATTGGCTCAAAGAAAAGAACTGCATAGAAGTCATGATAAAGGACAAGGAAATGCGATGGAAGTACCTCCTGACTCTTCCTCGCGCATTACAACTGTTCCTTCTTCTTCTTCATCACTTGCCTGGGGCTCCTGCCTCTCTTCCTCTTCCTCTTGGTTGAATGGAACGAAAGTCTCAACTGCGAGATCTTTTCGCACTTTGCTGGGCATACGACCCTTGCCTTTGTCTTTGATGGAAAGGGACCTCACTGGGGGCGAAGCTGGAGCACTCCTAGGGGAAGAAATCGTAATTCCCTTTTGCCTAGGTCTTTTAACTCTCGGCGCCACAGTCGCTGGAGGGGACGGGTCATCTCTAGAAGGAGACGGAGCCGGAGGGTTGTCTATCAGCGAGTCAGCAAAAGTATTCATGACTGCGCGAACCTTTGTTTCGACCTCGGCGTCCATCCTCCATGCTAGCCGGTACGACTCCCCCTTCCTTCTGGTGGCAACAATGGTGTCCACCAGCGATTTGGAACGGTCACCAGCTGCGAACCTCCGCACATGACACTGAACAATACAGAACGAAAAGCATCAGCGCAAGGAAAATAAAAAAAAAAGAAGGAGCCTAAAGCATATAAGGAAATTGCTTACCTCAGCAAACGCCTTGCTATATTTGATGACCTGCGTGTCACCCTTCTTGATTGCGTCGACTTGCTCCTTCAGAATGAAATCGGGGCACAAATGGTTCTCGCGGTCCCACAGCGAGTAGCAACCATACTCAGACTCACTCAAACTGCAATTGGGGCGAAATGGAAAAGAGTTTCTCTTGATCAAGGGGGCCCTTCCTGGCTGCGCTGCTGCCTCCGTCTCAATCCTCGTTTGCTGGGCAACCCAGTATGCGAGCCAGTTCTGGGAACAACCACCCTTGCGAGTTCCCGCAGGCTGCTCAAAGGGAAGATTGCTCATGAGGACCGTCTTGCATTCCTTTGTCAGCAAACGCTTGTAGCACCCTCTGATAATAGACTGGGGCCAGATCGATGGGGCCACCGCATCAAAGCCAAACTGAGGAGAGACCCGAGTAGGGTCAACATCCACTGTAAGTCTTTCATACCGTGGCGCGAGCTCACGAGTATGCTCTGCAAGGGCAGGAAGAGAACCTCGCAGACACCAACAAAAGAATTCACGATAGCGTTCGTGGAAATGCGGCCCCTTTTCAAAGAGAAGGTCTTCTGACAAAACCATACCTTTGGAGGGGTATAGCTTTGGAAACCACCGCACATTCTCAACACGTGTGGCATAGGGCCTGGCAGTAAACTCCTTTCGTTTGTCGCATATCAAACTCCAAGTACACTTGGTGTTGCTTGCTCCAAACCATCTCGCAGCCCTTCCGCTGTTGCGCGCTTCCGTCTCGCCTGGGGGACACCACTTATCAAGTGGGAGGGGAGTTGGAGCATAAGACGGCCAGCGCTCGAAAACCCACATTGTCAAAAAGCTGATATTGACAAAGGTCAGAACATCGAGGCGGCCACGCGATTCCCTCATCGCCAGAACCAGCTGATCAAGCCTATAATATAACGTACCCAAGACCAAGGGTCCGAGTGCGACTTTCTGGCCAAGAGCGAGCCTCACGGCAAGTGGCAGCACATGGTAGAAGACCCCGTCATGGGGATGACCATCAATCAGATACCTCGACAGCCAGGCACAGAGAAAGGCACAAAGGGTCAAATGATAACCCTTGCCCTCTACGTAATTCTCGGCCTCCGGGTTCTCGCTCAAAAGCTTCTTAGTGATGCTGCTGTTCGCATAGTCTCGGAAGAAGTACTGCAACCACTTGTTCCAGGTATTCTTCGCAGACGTATCCACTAGCTGCCAGTTCGGAAGAGGCTTTGTAGTGGTCCACCGAGTGGAGATTTTCTTCACCTCTGCTAGGCACTCCTCCATCTGCGCGTACAAGGCCATTTCAGCAGATGTCCTCAAGTGACTCAAGGGGTCCACCTCGCCCATGGGGGAAAGCTCAGACAGCATTTGAACGTCCTCGAGCGTGGGGGCAGCCTCGAACTCAGCAAAATGAAACGTGTGAGTCGCGGGCGAGTAACGGGACAGAAGGTCTAGAAGCATGGACTGATCCAACTTCACGGCAGCACCCTTCATAGCACGGACAGCGAAGAAAATGCCGGCTTCATCGAGAGTTTCGGCATAATTATCCAACACGTGGTCGATCCACTCATCCATATAGTCCAATTTCTGGACAAACGCCTGAGTAGAAATCGCAGCATATGGGAAGTGCCCATTCTCGATTCCCAATCGAACCACATCCTCGGAACCAACCAACTCGAGCAAGGCTGAGTTAACTGGGCGAGTCAGTGTCAACAACCGCTCAACTGGAACAGGATCAGGCATCCTCTTCGCCTTCACCCTCGCGTGATAAAAATCCTTCCCACCCAGAAAGGGGGCTTTTCGCCACAGAGCCTGCGGAAGCTCCGGTATCTCTTCATCTTCCTTGACGGGTCTGGTTACTCTTGTCTTGGCCATTCCTGCGAAAGGGCAAAAAAAAAGGGGGGGAGAAATACCACACTTCAGTTTGAATTTTGGAATTCGAGATCTATGCAAAGGGAAGCAAACAGTTTCGGTACCGATTTCAGAAATTGGGGAGTTGATATTTTTTGAAAGATTAAAACGAAGCGGGTTCAAAGATCAAAGCCTCTTCACAAATTTCATGGATTTACAGATTCGACGCAGTTCAAGGCAAACACTGGTATTTCAAATCAAAAGTAAACGAGGCCAACCTTGTTTCCTTGAAGCTTGCTTGGATATACACAATTGGAGAATACGATTTGCAGTTCTGAACTGGTGATTGATTATCTGGATCTGCTCTCGAAGATCTCCGGGTACCATTCACTTTGAGAGAAAGAAGTGATGCTTTGCAATAATGGGATACAAGGTATTTATCCAAAAGAATGAAGGGTTGCGTCCCTTCAGTAGTCGAATCGCAACCGTCACCGTTGTATCGCGCAATCACAGGACGGGCTGACGTCACGCCTAAAACCCTAAAGGTCAGACGGCACGACTCTAGGGGTTTTAGGTCATAATGACACGCACGGGGGCTGAACTTACCCGTATTTGAATTGGTGCGTGGCGACGACGCGCATGTTGGTTTCCGCGCATGGAAGCCTATATAGCTATGAGCCTTCACGCGCAGAAAGGGGGCTAATGTAGATACTGCTTTCTGACATGACAGATCTTGTCCACGTGGCAACCATCCAGCACACCATATTGTGCTCCACACACACAGGATCACCAGCCGAGCTGATCCATGTGGGGGCTGCGAGACAGAGCCCTCGCATACCACTGCACGGGACTTGTAGGGACTTTGTGGTTTGGAGGCTAGAGTAAGCCCTGTCGCGTGTGAGCCAAGCCCGCGCGCGACCTTTAGTAACTGTTTTGAGAGATCTATGGCACGAGCTCCCTAGACCCGGTCAATCCGGTCAAACCCGGTCAACCTCGTAACGGTTCCGGTACTCGCGCACCACGTGCTCTAACGGTTCCTATATACTCGGACGAACGTGCCGTTATGGTTAAGCTAATTAAGCCGCCATTAATGGGCGCATTAACCACACTACAACGGTCACGTTCTCCAGTATATATACATCGTTAACCTTTCCATACAAAGAAGAGAACACACTGCCATACGCGGAAGCTCTGCCAAACCTCTGTCTCTCTCTCAGACATTGCTACTGACTTACTCTCTCCCTACACACACCCCTATTCTTCCTGTGCGATCCCCGATCCACTACGCACGGTGTACACGGAGGTCTCCCTGCCGGAATCTCTTGTGCACACCTTCCAAATCTTCCTCTTGTATCTCCCCTCTTTCTTATTCTCTTTCATCTTCGACTCTCTCTTCTTCTTCATCATAATCTCTTTCTCTCACCTCCCTTCTCTCATACTCCTCTTCCTCCTGACCAAACGGAATAAAAGTCTCGACCGCGAGCTCTTTCCGCGCCTTGCTTGGCATGCGACCTTTGCCTTTGTCCTTGGAAGTAAGGGTCTTCGCAGGGGAGGAAGCTGGAGCAATCCTAGGGGAAGAGATTGTGATTCCCTTCTGACTTGGTCTCTTTTCCCTTGGAGCGGCAACTGCTGGAGGAGATGGAGTGTTCCTAGGAGGAGAAAAAACTGGAGTGTTGTCTATCAGCGAGTCAGCAAATGCGTCCATTACCTCGCGAATTCGGGCCTCAATTGCGGGAGCCATTCCCATGGCTAGCCGAATCGGCTCACCCTGCCTTCTCGCAGCAACAATGGTGTTGATCAGCGACTTGGAACGCTCGCCAAAAGCAAACCTCCTCAGATAGCACTAAAACAGAAAATGGAGCATAATTTTCGACATATCAAAGGAAAGAAACTAACACGCGCAGGGGAAATTGTTTACCTTGGCAAAATCTTCGCTGTACTTGATGACATGCGAAGCACCTTCCCTAACTGCGGCCATCTTCTCTTCAAGGATGGTGGAGGGGCACAAGTGATTCTCATGGTCCAACAATGAGTAGCAGCCATACTGGGATTCATCCAAGCTGCAGTTAGGACGGAAGGGGAAAGAATTTCTCTTGATCACGGGAGCTCTGCTGGGTTGAGGGGTCGACTGCGTCTCATATTTGGCCTGCTGGGTAGTCCAGTAAGCGACCCAATTCTTGGAGTAGCCACCTGCGCGGCTACCTGAAGGTTGATCAAATGGAAGGTTGCTCCTCAGAATCGTTTGGCACTCGCCAGACAATAGCCGCTTGTAGCAACCTCTTACAATGGATCTAGGCCAGACTGATGGCGCCACCGCATCAAAGCCAAACTGGGGAGAAACGCGAGTGGGATCGACATCGACTATGATCCTCTCGTACCTGGGAGTAAGCTCGCGAACATACTCAGCAAGAGTGGGAAGAGAACCCCTTAGACACCAGCAGAAGAATTCGCGATAGCGCTCATGGAAACGCTTATGAGCCTCGAAAAGTAGTTCTTCCGAGAAAGCAACAGGTCTGGCAGGATACAATCTTGGGAACCATCACACATTTTCAATGCGTGTGGCATAAGGCCTAGCCGTAAAATTGCTGCGGTCATCGCATATCAGGCTCCAGGTACAATTAGGAAAATGATTTCCAAACCATCTAGCAGCCATTCCACTGGAAAGTTCGTCCTCCGCACCTGGGACACACCATTTGCTGGGCTTAGAAGGAGCAGGAGCATAGGAGGGCCATCGCTCAAAAAACCCACATAGTCAGGAATGCAATATTAACATAAGTCAACACATCAAGGCGACCGCGAGAGTCCTTGGCCACAACCAATTGGTCCAATCTATGGTACAGGGTGCCCAAGACTAGTGGCCCAAGCGCGACTTTCTGACCAAGGGTCAGTTTCACAGCAAGAGGGAGGACGTGGTAGAAAACCTCATCATGAGGGTGACCATCAATTAGGTACCTCGATAACCAGGCGCAGAGAAAAGCACACAAGGTCAGATGATAACCTTTCCCATTCACATAATTTTTTGCCTTTGGGTTCTGGCTCAGGAGTTTCTTGGTGATACTGCTACTCGCATAGTCGCGAAAGAAGTACTACACCCACTTGCCCCAAGTGTTCTTCGCAGATGTATCAACGAGCTGCCAGTCGGGAAGAAGTTTTGCATGTGTCCACCGTGTGGAAATTTTCTTTACCTCTGACAAGCATTCCTCCATCTGCTTGTAAAGAGCAAGTTCCGGATCAGTCCTCAAAAGACTCAGAGGATCCACCTCACCAACAGGATAAAGATCATACAACATGTGCACATCCTCCAGAGTGGGAGCGGCCTCGAACTCAGCAAAGTGGAAGGTGTGAGTCGCAGGCGAATAGCGGGAAAGAAGGTTTAGAAGCATGGACTGGTCCAACTTCACGGCAGCACCCTTCATAGCACGAACTGCGAAATAGACGCCTGCATCGTTCAATGCGATGGCATGGTGGGTCAATACATGGTCGATCCACTCATCCACGAAGTCTAATTTCTGGACAAACGCCTGGGTACAAATTGCAGTATGGGGAAAAAACCCATTCTCAACCCCTAATCGAACCACATCCTTGGAATCGATCAATTCTAGCATGGCCGCGTTAACAGGTGGGGTCAATGTTTGCAACTCTTCAGAGGGAACAGGAGTCGACAGGTTCTTCACCTTAACCTAGCATGATAAAAATCTTTTCCGCCCAAATAGGGGGCTTTCCGCCATAAGGTCTGGGGAAGATCAGGTATTTCTTCGACCTCTTTAACGGGTTTTGTTCCTTTTGTCTTTGCCATTCCTGCGGAAGAGCAAGAAAAAAGGGGGGAGAAATACACACACTTTCAGTTCGAATTTCAGTTTTCAACAACTATGTTTTGTCAAAGAGAAGATGAACAGTTTGGTGTCGATTGTGGGTTTGAAAGTTCAGAATCGTTTATATTGCTTGGAATTTCAGAAGTCCCACACTCAAAATCGTTGCAATCTGGCGATTAGATCAGTTTTGGGTTTAAAGAACAAGGTCTCTTTTGTAGTTCTGGGTTTAAAGGACAAAGTCTCTTTTGCAGTTTTCAATGAATAAAATGTTTCAGATAGTCACGGGTTTGCAGATCCAATACAGTTCAAAGCATATATCAGTACATTAAATGGAATTGAGCAAAGCCAACCTTGTTTTGGTAAAGCTTGCTTGGATGAAGCCAGTTGAAGGAGACGATTGACAAGAAAGAACTGATGATTAATCACTTGGATCTGCTCTTGAAGGCTTCCGGGTATCATTCACTTTAAGAGAAAAAAAAGTGATGCTTTGCAAACAATGGAGAGCACAGAGTATTTATCCAAAAACAATGAGGGGTTGCGTCCTTTCAGTAGTCGAATCGCAACCTTCACCGTCGAATCGCGCAATCACAGGACAAGATGACGTCATGCCTAAAACCCTAAAAGACCAGACGGCACAACTCTAGGGATTTTAGGTCATAATGACACGCACGGGAGCTGAATTTGCGTGTATTTGAATTGGTGCGTGGCGGCGACGCGTACATTGGTTCCTGCGCATTGAAGCCTATCTGGCTATGCGTCTTCACGCGCAGAAAGGGGGCTAATGTAGATAGTGCTTTCTAGACAGGCAGATCTTAGCCACGTGGCGATCATCCAGCACACCTAGCTGTGATCCACACACACTGGATCACCAGCCGCGCTGATCCACGTGGGGGCTGCGAGACAGGGCCCTCGCATACCACCACACGGGACTTGTAGGGACTTAGTGGTTTGGAGGCTAGAGTAAGTCCTGTCGCGCGCGAGCGACAACCAAGCCCGTGCGCGACCTCTAGTAACTGCTTTGAGAGATTTATGGCACAAGCTCCATAAACCCGGTCAACCCGGTCAACCTCATAACAGTTCCGGTATACGCGGATAACGTGCTGTAACGGTCCCTATTTACGCGGACGAACGTGCCGTTGTGGTTAAGCTAATTAAGCCGCCATTAATGGGCGCATTAACCACACTACAACGGTCACATTCTCCGTTATATATAGGATCGTTAACCCTTCCATACAAGGGAGAATCACCTGAGATACGCGGAAGCTCTGCCAAAATCCTGTCTCTCTCTCATACAGTGCTATTGCCTTACTCTCTCCCTACACACAACCTTACTCTTCCTGTGTTCTTTCTATCCTCTACTCTTGGTGTATATTGAGTTCTCTCTGCATGATTCTCTCGTACACAGTAGTCTTGCTTTATTATTTTTCATCTATTTAAATTTGACGCAGATTTGCTTGTTCCTCAATTCCGAACAAGAAATTTGGTGTACAACTGCATAACCCGTGTCCGAGGGCACTGCCTTGAACAAATCATGAGCATATGTTCTTTTAGGCACATGTATATGGCAACAACTATGTACCAAAATAACTAAATTGAACTATAATTAGTCATAACTCTTTTCTGGATGGATGCATAAATATATTCTTACGTAAAATCAAATAGAGCTTTTCTCGTTCAAACACTTTGAATCATATAACGAAAACAAACAAATTCATTGTATGTCAACTGTGCTACAATATAAGAAGCAAACAATTATTCATTTTTTCTCATTCCAGCGGAAATTAAAATACAAATCAAAGTACAAAAAATGCCACGAAAACAACTGATTTACAAGAACATTTCAATACCCATAATGTCAGAGATAATGAGGCCCCTAACTGCCTCAGGTTGATAATCTACCATGCACAGATGATCTTCACACTGTTCAGCTCCAAGGTTGGCAAATGCATTAACCACCTCATTTGCATATCTTGGAATCAGTTCAACGTGGCCATTGATCTTTTGTCGGGCAAGAACATACCATCAGTGATCTCGGCTCTCATGGAAGAAGGTCATGTGAGTCTGCCATTGAAGATATCAACAATATTTTTGCAGTCACATTCAATCTCCACCTTCCAGTTGTTATGAAAAGCAACATTAATCCATCTGTATATGCCCCATATTTCTGCCTCAAGGCTAGTAGTGTTATGTAGCTTCCCCATGTAGCCAACCAACCAAACAACTTCCTTTCTCTTTCTGAAGACACCCAAAAAGTCAGCCTTTGTCTGGTTCATCCTTGCACATCCATCAACATTGAGCTTTGATAGAATCTGCATTAGGGGGCACCAATGAATATTAGGGTTATCAAGACAAAAAAATAAATTCAAAGAGAGGGGAAAGAAAGGCTCCCTGGTTGAGCATAACCTGTTTTGAGATCAGAGAGGAGGTTATCTCCCAATTATCAAGAATATTAATGAAAACATACTCATTTCTTCTCAACTAATATGTGCCAAAGGGTATAGGCAAACCAAATATTGTGGTTAATTTTCTCCTTCGAAAACTTTCTTTAAAGATTCTTGGCCACCCAAACTCTGAAGTTCAAATTGGTGTCAGCATTGCTCCAATTTTCATTACAAAGATGAGTCCAAATTTTATGAACACCAGTGCACTTTATGAACACATGTTCACAGTTCTCAACTATACCAAAAATGTTGCACTCATCATTACCAGTGAAACCTCTAGTTTTCTTGGTATCGTTGGTCATAATTTTCTCATGAAGAACAGTCCAAAGGAAGTGAATAATCTTGTAAGGAATTTTCTACTTTCAAATGTTGATCCAATGACCTCTCGTAGTAATAGAACTATAAGAAGTCATAACATAAAAGCTATTATAGGAGTAGCCACAGTGAAGTTACTCATATCAGGGTTCACCCAAAAGGGTGCATCATCATCACACACAATGGAGGAAGAACATTCGCAGAAATCTGTTCCTTTTCCTCGATGGAAATATAATTGCTAAAATCATTCAAATTCCAGTTTCCATAAGCATCAATCAAAGTGCTCACAGTGCCATTGTTGGTGAGATAGGGGTACTTGTTGCACAGTGGTTCTTTACCACACCACTAATCCTTCCAGAGAGATATCTTTAACCATTACCCACACTCAACTTGACATTTTTTTTTGACACAATTGGCCTGGTAAATTCCTTTCCAAATATAAGAAGAGAAGTTCCTCCTAGAATAGTTCAAAAAACATTAGAGGAGTACTTTTTAGAGAGGACTTCCCACCATAAATGCTTGTTATAAAAAAGAAGGTTCCAAGTTAGTTTGCTAATCAAAGCAAGGTTATGTAACCTGAAGTTCTTGAGACCCAGCCCACGAAACTCTTTTGGCTTACAAATAGTTTGGCATTCATATTAGAAATAAGATCCTTGAAACAATCCCTATTGAACTTATCACGAACAATATTAGTCCCAATGTACCTACCAAGATTGTTAGTACATGAGATACCAATACTACTAGTAATGACCTTTTGCCTTTTTGTAGGAGTATTATTGGAGAGAAAAATATTGGACTTGCTCATATTGAATTTTAAACCATAGATCTTATCAAAGTCATCCAGAACATTCTTCATAGTAGTGCTACTATTTTCATCACATTTACCAAAAAATATAAGATCATCAGCGTATAAAAAACGTGAGATAGTGGGGCAATTTCTCGAAGCTTTGACCCCTTTCCAAACATTATGGTTAACCAAATGAGTGATCATGACATGAGAGAGCATTTCCATAAAAAGGACAAGCAGATAGGGTGACAGGGGGTCACCCTGTGTGAGGCATCTCCCAGGTTTGAAAGGCTCAAGACAACTGCCTCTCCAAATAATCTCAGTGGTAATACTAGTAACACTATTACCAGTCTGTCTCTGCTCTTTGTTTCCGTTTGACTTTTTTAACTCGTATCTGGATCACTTTGACCGGGTGATTTGGATAGCAAAATAATAGAGTTTTTTGATAATTTTTTCACCGTATTACAGAGCAACTTCTACTCTACAATACCATGAAAAAGTTATCAAAAAATTACACCGGTTTGCTATTCAAATCACGTGGTCAAAGTGACCCAGTGAATAGTGACAAAAGTCAAATTGGGAACAAAGAGGAGAGACAGACTGGTAAGTCTAAAAAATGGTAACACGGTGCATTATTAAAGTGATAATCTAATCAGGAAAGACAAAGAAAAGAAGAGTATCTTGAATAAAATCCCAGAAAAACATATCATAGACTTTTTCAAGATCCATTGTGATGATCTTGCCCTCAACTTTGTCTTTCTTACACATAATTATTGAAAAATCTCTTTTTTTTTTCTTTTTGGGAAAACTTGCAGCAGTTTCATTAACCAGAAAAAGGCAAACAGCCCAAAGATACAAGGCTATAGCAGCCACAACAAGCAAGGCTATTCCAGCCATTCAGAGACATTAACTGGTAAATTCAGAGCCCTCTTGGCATTACAGTGAGCATCCATATTCAAGTCTCTAGGAACAAAGAAAAACTGACAAATAGCAAAGTGCTTGACCAGATTTAAACAGTCTTCAAGAACTGAACTGGCTTCAGTTTGGCAAAGAGCTGCATTTGAGGATAAGCTGTCAATAATAACTTTGCAATCACTGAAAATTGATACTTCAAAAAAACCTTTCTTCTTGGCAGAGACAAGAGCTTCTCTGATTGCTATAGCTTCCAGAACTATAGGTCTTGTGATATTGCTAATTTTCTGCATTATTTTACCAATTAAATGGCCATTCTGATCATGAAAATTAGCAGCTATACCTCCCAAATTATGCTCCACTTTTATAGCTGCATCAGTAAAGATCTTGATACCTGAGGAATCAGGGAATCTCCATTCACCTCTGGATGCTGCTGAGTTAGGCTGCACAGAGAGGGTGTTAAGATCATAGTACTCATAGAATTTTGATAACGCTTTTGATACAACATTTTTCGGCATCCATTTGATTTGATTGAACCTCCAATCATTTCTAGCTCTCCATATTTCCCAACAAACGGAAATAAATAAACCAAGAGCTTTTGCTTTTTCATCCACATCCTCCATTATATCAAGAACACTCCTCCACCATAATTGAACTGAAGATTGGGGAGCTAAATCGGCAGCAAACCTGAAAGGAGAAAGGATCCAAACCTCTTTTGCAAACTTGCATTCAAGAAAAATGTGAAGCTCAGACTCCACACCTTCCCCACATGTTGCACATATTGGGTCAACATTACAACCTCTAAAAGAAAGAAAAATGTGAAGCTCAGACTCCACACCTTCCCCACATGTTGCACATATTGGGTCAACATTACAACCTCTAAAAGAAAGAGCTCCAGCTGAGGGAGTGCCCCCTTGCAGAAGCTTCCACCAAAAGATTTTAATTTTTTTGAGGAATACACAAACACCAAAACTTTCCCCAGAAATCTTTGAAGATAGCACTATGATCACCTGGGTTTTGAGAGGAAACATTCCTCATTTGATCTCTAATTACTCTGTAAGCTGATTTAACAGAGAAACAGCCTTTGCTAGAGAAATGCCAGACTCTCTTGTCAGCACAGCTCAGACCTGTAACAGGAAGAGAGAGAATTAGAGAGGCTTCTTCTTCATTGAATAAGCGATGGACAAGATCATAATTCCACTTACTTTCATCATGAATAATGAGTTCAGAAACTCTTTCCAGATTGCATCCCCGAGGCTTTTGAGATCTAATATAGAAACAATTAGGATTTGGGATCCATGGATCTTCCCAAATTCTGATATTTTGTCCATTTCTAACGCTCCATCTCCAGCCCAATTTAAGAACATTTCTTCCTTTGCAAATGCTCTTCCATACCCAAGAGCTGTTATTGGGAATGGAAGCTTGCCAAAAAGAAGAGTTTGGAAAATATCTTCCTTTGAAGAAAGATTTGAACAATGACGAATGTCCGTCAACTAACCTCCAAGATTGCTTCGCAAGAAGAGCTAAGTTGAAAGAGTGTAGTTCTTTGAAACCCAATCCCCCAATGGATTTATCATCACAGAGGGAGTCCCAACTCTTCCAGTGAATCTTTTTTTCTTTTCCAGACTTACTTCCCCACCAAAAACTTGAAATAATGGAGGAAATTTCATCACATAACTTCTTGGGGAAAAGAAAACACGACATTGCATATGCGGGGAGAGAGAACAAAACAGATTTAATGAGGGTTTCTCTACCACCAGATCTGAGAAAAGCCTCTTTCCAACCTGTAAGTCTTTCAAAAACTTTTTCCTTAATGAATTTAAAAGATTGAGACTTAGACCTCCCAATGATAGATGGGAGGCCTAAATACAAACTGTCTTAAAAATCCTTGCTGATGCATAGAAAAGATTGAATAAAATTCTTCAATAAAGCACTGGTGTTGGGGCTGAAAAAACATTGAGATTTCTCCCTATTAATAGCTTAACCAGATGCTTCTTCATACAGTTTGAGAGCCATGTTGATAGCACTGCACTCATGAGCATTTGCTTTGAAAAATAAGAGTGTATCATCAGCAAATAGTAAGTGACTAATTGAGGGGCAAGATCTAGATAGTTTTATGCCAGTAATCCATTTTTGCCTCTCAAAATGATTAAGAGTAGCCGTAAAACCCTCAGCACATAATGTAAAGAGATAAGGCGAGAGTGGATCACCTTGTCTAATGCCTCTTGATGGAGAAATAAAGTCACTGAGTTCACCATTAACAATAAGCTTGAAGCTTACTGTTTTGACACATGTCATAATCCAAGAGATCCATCTATGATGAAAGCCCAGTTTATGCATAATCTTTTCAAGGTAAAGCCAGCTCACTCTGTCAAAAGCTTTGACCATATCCAACTTGAGAGCCATCCAGCCATCTCTACCTTGCCTCCTGTTCTTGATCCCATGAATGAGCTCTTGGGCAATCATTACATTATCAGTTATCAGCCTCTCTTCAACGAAAGCAGTTTGTGAATCTGAAATAATGTGCTTCATGACTTTGGACAGTCTGTTAGCTAGTGTTTTTGATAGGATTTTATATAACACCGAGCATAGACTAATTGGTCGATAGTCTTTGACTGTGGTGGGAGCTTTAGATTTTGGGAGAAGAGCTATATGAGTAACATTGATACCTTTCAGAATTTTCCCAGTTCTAAAGAAGTCTTTAACAGCTATACATATATCAGCTCCCACAATGTGCCAAAATTCTTGAAAAAATCTTGCCGTGAAGCCATCATGACCAGGAGCCTTGTCAGGAGCCATTCCGAAACATGCTTCTTTAATTTCTTCATCTGTCACAGGGCTAAGAAGAAATTGATTCATTTCAGTTGATACTTTCCTGTTAACATTTGAGATAATCGGAGCTGGGTTGTCCCGACCTCCTTTGAAAAGATCAGAATAGAACTGGTGAAATTCTTTCAAGATCTCAGCATTACTTTCTCTCCAAAAGCCAAATTTGTCATTCACACCCCTTATGGAGTTTCTTCTCTTTCTCTGAGAAACTGCAGCATGAAAGAAAGCTGTATTCTTATCACCTGCAGCTAGCCAATCCTCTCTTGATTTTGCCCTCCAATAATTCTCCTCTTCAGCCCACAGAGATTCCAGTTTTAACTCAAGATTTTGAAGGAGATTGACATCAGCCTCTAAGCCTTTCTCTCTTACTAGCTTGACTTTTTCTTCCACCTCTTTGATATTAGAAAAGAGACAATTTTTGTTTGATCTGATCCACTTCTTAAGCTCTTTTCTGCAAAATTTCAGCTTCTCTTTAACCCTGAACATAGGAACACCTTTGATTTCAATGCTCCAAGCTTCTTTAACAACATTTGCAATGCCATCCAACTTCAACCATCTGGAATCGAATCTGAAAGGGGGAGGCCTGCAAGAATGGGAAGATGGAAGCAAATCCAATACTAAACCACAATGATCAGAGCCTGAGCAAATGAAATGTTTGATAGAAGCTTTGTTAAAAGAGTGAAGCCAACTGTTCGTTACTAGACATCTGTCCAACCTCTCCTCAATACCATTTCCACTACCCCTTTTGTTCCACCAAGTATAGGGATAACCCTCAAAACCAATGTCATAAAGGCTTGAGGTTGAAATAAAATTTCTAAGAGGAAGACATGAATTAAAATCTCTTATATTTCCTCCATTCTTCTCACTGGGGTCAGCAATATCATTGAAATCCCCCCAAATAATGGCTTTTGGAGAGCAATTTGCTAGATAAGCATGTAAATAATCTAACTGTTTTGCTCTTGTTTTGTCATCCGTGCTAAGATACACAAAAATAGCATCCCAATCCACATTAAAACTAGAGATTTGAGCATGAATGAAGAAAGCGCAGAATTTAATAACCCTTACATTGCAACTAGATGTCCAAAGAATGCCCAGTCCTCCTGAAATACCTCTGGCATCCACCCACAGATTGTTGATATATGGTCTTGAACCATATTTTTTAATAAGGAAAGAGCTCTTTTTTTAACAATGTTATCTTTACTAGATCTATTAGGCATGAAGATACTTTGAAATGGGTCCACTATTTAATCAAGGAGGGTTCTCATTCCACCAAAAATAATCTTTGAGATTAGCTTTGTACACTGTATTACAAGGCTTGATAGCCCTAAAACTTTCATGGTTATCCACTTTCGGAATAAGGCAAAGCAGGATACAATTAAGCTCGGCAGGGAAAAGCTCTTATCAAAACAATCTCTGATGAAGCAACACACAACTTGCAAGATGGTCGAATATTTTTTTGTAGAATTTTGTTCGGAAACCATCTTTTCCAGGAGCTTTGTTAGGGTTCATGCTCCATAAAATGTCTTTGATATCTTTGTCAGTGACAGGGTTGGTCAAGTTACCAGCATCAAGATGACCAATTTTAGGACAATTATCAGCAAACCAATGAAAAGAAAGGTCAAAGTCAACAACCTCATAGGGGCAGAACATGTTAGTAAAATAATCAATAACATATTTCTTAAGCCCATCCTCTTTATCAATCCAACAACCATTGTCATCTCTAAGCATGCAAATATATTTTCTTTTCCGTTTAACAACAATAGTAGAAATACGGTAACACTTAGTGTTTTTATTTGCTTTAGATATCCAATTAGATCTAGATTTTTGAAACCATAAAAGCTCTAAGTGTTATTTTAATTAGATCGTAAGTCAGATGCGGGACCGCACCTAACTAGGAGACAGGATAACTATAAGTTAATTTATCAACCTTAATAATACAAAAGTATTGTTTTAAAAAAATTATTTATTACGTGTCTAAGTGTTGTTTCAAAATGTCTTAAGGTCTCAGTGCTTTTTTTAAAGTTAATATTGCTTTGAGTATTGTTTTCATAAGTGCTATCACTTTAAAGGTATTGTTGTTTAAGTGCGATTACGAGTTACATTTTTCTAAGTGATCACAAAATTAATCTCTTATTCATAATTGCTCATTCTAATTTGTACAAGTGTTATTTTTTTCACTAAGTGCAATTCAAACAACTTTTATACTCGTCCATTTTTCACTAATTTGCCCGCCTAGTTATGTTCTAACTGCTCGTCTGATTCAAACAACTTTATACTCATCTGGTTCCAAATAGGGTGAGTAGTCGGACGAGCAAGTATATATCAACTCGTTTGGTTCCAAATAGCGTGAGTAGCTGAGAGAGTGAGAGCTGCTAGAGAGAGAGAAAAAAAACATATAGTTGTGAAAGCGTACTTCAAATGACGCTTAAATTTTGTGTTATAAATAAAAATTGTTCACGTTTTTTATTACTTTTAAATAATTATGTGTTTCACCCAAGGTTGTCAAATTCGCGGGTTTAACTAGTTTACGAGTCTATATGGGCAATCGGGTTTACCCGCTCGAAAACCCGGCGGCTAACCGCACTAAACCCGTGCAAACCCGGCAAATGCGTAGACTCGCGAGTTGACCCACGGGTTTACCAAGTCTACTCATTGTAAAAATAGTGTAGTTTTAGTAGTTTCTTTTAGTGCACGAAAAAATGGGGCATATAGTCACCCACCTTCAAACACTGATAAATTATTGAAATTATCACAAGATTGAGAGATAAACTATAACGACCACTATTCAATCAACCACACCGATGACTGTGTAAATATCAAACGGACCACTATGATAAGGACTATATGCAAGTTTTTTTTTTTCATTTTTTGAGGGACTTATTTTAGAGATCGCACATAGAATTTAGTTTAGTAAATTTAAGTTACACCATTATTTGGCTCGATGCAATGAGGAAATATAAATGAATAAACAAACAAACAAATAAATAAACATATTTACTCTTCTGCGCTACATTGAAGACCAAGATTGGATTCTCGTCACGACCCTCCATCTTGCGGGGGCGTATACGAACTATAGGGACTAAATAATCAATTAGTTTTGGTCTAGCTTCTAGCATCTTCTCATATTCTATATAAACAGATTTAATCTGTCAATATTCATTCAATACAATATTCTATTCTATAGCTGGCAAAATAAAATAAAATTTGCTTAATTCCAAAACTTTAAAATTTAAAGCTAGTAGCAATAAAATAATTTTATAGGTGAAAGGTCATAGTAAAAAATTGTAGATTTGAAATAAAATGTGATCCGACTAATCAATGTCATCCTCGAGTTTATGCAGTTCCACGAGTTTGAAAACCTTTTTTTTAAATACAAAGTTAACCGGGGACCCAATTCCAATTCACCACCCGGTTCCGCATCCAATTTTTCTCGTGCGGCTCGCAAACCCTTTACTCTCTGCCGCTGCCGCCAACACCGTTACTTTGAGCTTCGGCTGGATCCAACTTTCTCTCAATCTCTCCCTTTCCTCCCTGCCGCTCACGCAAACATCATTGCTCGGGCTTTCGTCTCAGGTTTGTTATGCTTCTTCTTCGACTTTTTCCGACATTTGCTTCTTCGATTTTAGGTGTTTTCTGTGGATTTTGATTAAACGACATGGAAGAGATATAGAGTGTATTAGGTTGTGGTCCAATCTGTTAAACCATATGAATGTTGTGGAGAGAAATCGCACATTCTGAACATTACCCATTCCTACCCATAGTTGTCAAAATGCCCAGACGACCTGAGGCGATAGAGTCCTTCAATTGCCCAGCAATAGACTAGGCGATATATAGTGATTAAAAAATGTATTATCATTCTTTAAAAAATGAAAAATATATTATTACTTGCATATAATATTTTTACACGTAAAAAACAGCTTGCATATAGACATTAACAAAAATCAAGAGTGTTTAAAACGAGGTACTAAAAATTTAAATTGTATATTCCTTCTAACCCAAAATCATGTAAACAAATAAATTAAAAAGTGTGTGATTTACAATTTAACTTTAATGTTACTTCTTTATCTATTGAGTTGGAGTTTGCGTAATTCTAAATTCAAAAATAATAAAGAAAAATAGATAATATTTATCATTATACTATTGGTCTAATAACGTAATATGAATTTTATTATTTTAATTACGAACAATATACTTCAATACGATAAATTGCAAGGAATGATAAAATTATGAAGATGAAATTAGACAACAATCCGGGCGAATTGGGTGACCAGGCGACGCCTAGGCCACAGCCTAACGGCTCGCCTTTGACAACTATGTTCCTGCCTGCTGTTACTAACTACCTGCTTACCATCAGAGTTTGGGTCAGAATTAGGCTAAGAATAGCAACCACAATACTTAAACCAGGATTAGAACTTACTATTAATATACACCTCAATATCATCTTTTTGTGATATAGCAGTATTGACTAAAGAGTAAGTTCACTTAATAGTACTTCAGCATTCAAATTAAATGTCCTGCTACATCGTTTGTGTTCTATTTTTCCCAGCCCTAGAAGAGGGTTTAGTCTATTTGGAGTCTTAGTAGTTTTATCCGTTAAACAGTTGAGTGGCCTGAGGTTTTTCACCTAGCAGATAAAGAAACTGAAAATGTTTTGTTATAATTTATAACAACTTCATTTATTTTTTCCTGGGAAAGAATTAATTGACTAAGTAAATGTCATGAAGTCACTTTAGAGCGGCAACCTTCAAGGGTAGAAGCTCTATTTCTCAAACTGTTAAGTTCTTTTCCCTCTCACACAACTACAATTTTTTCATTCCCCCCTAAAAGTACAATTTTCCCGTATCCAAGGTAAATCTCTTGGCTACAGCCTATTTATGTCATCCTATCATTATCTTAATGATGCTGAGGTAGAACTCCTGTTTTGTTTAAAATTCCCCACATAAGGATTGGCACTGAGAAACGATCTTAGTACTTGGATATATTGTTTGGAAGAGAAATTAGGATTTCATAGCTTAGAGAGAAGTGGGAAGATATGTAATAAAAAATTAAGTGATTTGTTTGAAGCCTATGTATGTTTTGGACAATAGTTGAGAGTCATGCTTACAAATTGAGATGTGCAGACCAATTCATGGCAATTGACGCCAATTTGGACTCATTAACCTATGGAGATTCATGCAAATGTTCTCTCCTTTGCTTTCTGTAACTTTTGCTTGCTGTAATTTTTAGAATTTGCTTACTGTAGCTTTCTTTTACTATGAGAAATTCTAACTTTGCTCAACATAGTTATTGTTTGCCGACCAAAAGGATCGGTACTAATCTCTGTTTCTGGGCAGGTTGTGATTGCTTTTTTATTTAAATCTTCCATAAAATGCTTCCCATTTGCTCACTAAAAATATTGGATTACTTTGTAAAACTTCTTTTGCTGAAATTTGAATGTTTAGCATTGACTATGTTGTGTAATGGAGAATGTCGAATCAACACTTTTACATTGCATATTTTTCTTTTACAGACCTGCTACATATTTAAAAGAAAAAAACATTTGGTTTAAACCAAAAAGCGTTAACAGTAGGGATCTAATATGCGCGGACGAAGCCAAATAGATCTCGAAGTCTGTCTCTTAACCACTCGGGACATATTGACATTTTGTTAACAAAAAAAAAAATGTTTGAAAAGAAGGGACATATGTACACTTTGTTAACAGTGCCTACTTTTAAATATATCAAAACGATTACCCTAAAAAAAATTATATGAAATTTTGTTTGACGTTTTTGCCATTCAAAATTTTGGCAGAAGGGGTTAGGGTTTTTGGGTCTTCATCAGTCAAAATCTGCGACTTTCAAGAGAGGGATAGAAAGGGGTTCAGCGGAGGTAGCATTTTGTTCGAGGGAAAAAAGCAAACAGAAGCAAATTGATCGAGATAGGAAGACAAAGAAGGAGATGCTTTACATAATTGGGTTAGGGTTAGGAGATGAGAAAGACATAACCTTGAAGGGTCTTGAAGCAGTGAAGAAATGCAGAAAAGTATACATGGAGGCCTACACCTCTCTCCTCTCTTTCGGCCTCTCCTCTGTTGGACTCTCCACTTTGGTTAGAACCCTCTTTATCTTCTCATTAGTTATCAACTTCATCTGTAATTATATAGAAAAAAGATGTTCTGGTATAATCTGGGTTGATTCTAGAATTGTGATTTGTTTTTCCTAAGCTATCTTATGGATTAGCAAAGCTGTGGCATTGTTTTCTCTGTAGGAAAAACTTTATGGAAAGCCAATTATAGTAGCAGACAGAGAGACTGTGGAGGAGAAGGCAGATGACATTCTGTCAGAAGCTCAGAACTCTGATGTTGCTTTCCTTGTTGTTGGAGATCCTTTTGGGTAATTAAAACTATTCTTTTGATTGTTGCAAATCTGGTTTTAAATCCTTGATTTTGTTGTGCAAGAGAGTTCTTTCTACATGGGTTAGTGTTGTACGGAAAAAGTTCATTGGTTAGTTGGTCACCTTCACTATGGTTGTCGGTTGAAAGCATGAATATATGACAGTCTTCATGAACTCCCCTAGAAAATGCCTTGCTCACATGCAATCATGCACCATTTGTGATTTGACCTTGTGTGATCTCATGAAAGTTTCAGGATTTAGATCCTGCCTGCTTCCTGTGAGTCTTTGTTGGGGGAGTGCTTTCAAAGCTTTTACTGTTTTGTTTTGTGAAGCTTCAAATATGCTTTATTTGCTGTCCACCAGAGAAAGCGACAGAAATTATATTTTTTGTGGCCTTGCTATTCTTATAGGTGTTCTATGTTTTCTTTCTCACCTTACTATAGTTTAAAAGATGATGAAGTTGAAAGAAATAAATACACCAGGAATTTCGAGTTTGCACATGTTCTTTGTTGTTTCTTTGCTGAGTTTTTTATTTTCTGATTTTTCTAATTGACATTTCTATCGTGCACTGGTTACTGGCTGCTGAACATAGAGCTACTACCCACACTGATCTTGTTGTTCGAGCAAAGAAATTGGGGTTGGGTGTCAAGGTGGTACACAACGCATCTGTAATGAATGCCATTGGAGTTTGTGGCCTACAATTATACAGGTATGGGGAGACAGTATCCTTGCCATTCTTCACCGAAACATGGAGACCGGATAGTTTTTACGAGAAGATTAAAAGAAATCGCACACTTGGACTACATACTCTGTGCTTGTTAGGTAAATGCGCCATCTTACTCGATAACATTGCTTATGCTGTACAATGGTAATGGATCTTTCAAGGTTCAACCATATTACACTTTTCCTTTTGCATGTTTCTATTTTTAAAGTTAAGTAATGATATTCATATGAGGTTACATATTTTTTCCTTTGCACATGGCCTCTCAATTCTTTATAGCATTTATTCCACTTCGCTTCTGTCATTGCGCAGCTTCCATCTCTCTCCCCCCCCCCCCCCCCCCCCCCCCAAATTGAGAAAGACTTACACCTATGCACGTGTCAGATTTTTTAGCGAAGGTGTTTGGCACTACTAATGGAGCTTTTCCAATATTCTTTTGATTGTTTGCTGGCTGAAAGTTCCCTTAAATCGAGATATCATGGGTGTTTGATAGAATTCATTGTCCATTCTCTTTCTGCTTCTCTTCTCCCCCTTCTAAAGTCCAATGATAATTGTATGGATCTGGTTCTCGCTGTCTGATGGACTCTGCTTTGGTTATTTCGGCAAAGAAGAAAAAAAAAAAGTCATGTAGCTCCCTCAATTATATAATATCTGATTTTCGACCCTGGTTAAGATTTCTCGATAACGTACAAAGAACATCAGAAGTATCTTTATTCGAGGGTTAGGGGTTCACTTGTCCCCTAAAGTATAGTTATCTTCCTTGCCTAAGTTGCTCTTGTACTTTTCACCTAAAGTGTAGGAATTTTCATTTTGCAACTGGGTATTGCCTGGAGTAGGGAATCAATTATCTTAAGATTCTTATTCATAAAAGAAACCCGGGAATTAGTTGCCCTGGGAAAGTTGGCATGATCCTGAAACTGTTGGTAGTTAGTACACTTGCTCCTTTGGTTGTCATGTGAACTGTTTGGAGGGTGCGAAATAGACAGATCTTTGACGTGACTTGCATGTCCGATGCTTTTGTCAAAGGCCTCATCTTGCTGGAATGGACATCTTGTTTGCCAATTGGCTCGATTGACCATTTGTTGGACTTTCTAGGCTCTTTGGCATAGCTTTTTGGTAGTTTTAGTCCTTCCACTTTATAGGTTATGCTAGTATGATATATCAGTTACTCTGTACAATATATTTTTCAGTTATATAGTAATTTTTATTACCCACTAACAAAAGTGGTTAAGGGGTAGTCCTGCCGTTAGCGTGGTTTTGTGATGATTTATTGAGATGATCTAGCTATGCAGGGTGGAGATAGAGTGATAAACACTTAGGAATAATGCTCTGCAAAAATGCAGGCAACTTTTGAAGCAAGTGAAGCCTTATAAACTCTTAATTATTAGCGGTTCATTAGATACAAACAAGGAATGATGTACAGAAACACCGCTTCAATACTCACCCCACTTGACCCTTGTATGTCCTGAAAATTACCAGTGTTTAGGAGTACAGTGGTGCTGGCTACTAGGAAGAGAGAAAAGATTGTGAAACCAATGGTGACGAGAAAGAACTGTCTATGAGGAAATTAAATGAAAGAGAATGCTGAGATCTGGCAGTGTCATAATAGGGTGTGCATGCCAGAGGTGTTGGTTTTGTAGTATTGGTTATGGGGTAGTCTAGCTGGTACCTTGTAGTTCGAAATCCAGCTTGCAGAGCTTAATACCTAACAGTTTTAGAGCTTTGACTCAACTTGAGTTTACTTTGTCCTCATGTGTTTTTTAATTAGATTAATTTGGATGAAAGTTTGAGTTTACAAGTATGTTTAAATATGCATGCTTTTATAGTTTTATGTTGTTTTCATTGTGAATCCGACTTGACCTGAACTAATATAGATTTTGTTCCTGTATGTACGTGGTACAATAGTGAAATTAAGCTTAAACTCGGCACTATCAACTGAGGTAATATCCAGTAGTTAGTTCTAGGAACCAGTCATTAAACTCATGTTTCGGTAGTAGACTTCGAGGAATTATGCTGCGCGGGATACTAATGAATGTTTAAGTGAGGGACGTTTCAGGTCCACTGATACCGGATGGGTATCGTAGCAACACTTAGAGAAGTTGCGATCTCCAAGAAGAATAGTCAGAGGGAGAGATAAACAAAGAACTGAAAACTTCAATTGAATAATAGTCTGAATACCCACTAACATAACCTAAGCATCCTATTTATACTACCAAAACGAGATTACCTCCTCAGAGAATTAATAAAAGTTTCCTAATACTGATAATACTAATGTTTCCTAATACTGATAATACTAATATTTCCAAATATTAATAATAGCACTGTTTCCTAATACTAATAATATTGGTAATTCCTATTAAGGAATTACTTCTTCTTTGCTTCATTAATTAATCGTTTTGGCTGAGTCCTGATGCGTGTTCCACGCCGAACAAAGTGGCTCGTTTCTGGTCCGTCCTGATTGTCTGCGCTTGTATCAACCTCCCCCCCATTGACAATCGCCTTGTCCTCAAGGCGTAGATGGGGATAGTGCTTGTGCAATTCTGCAACCGGCTCCCATGTCGCATCTTCTAAAGAACCCTCGGACCATACCACAAGCCATTGGTCTTCGATAGCTCCCTTGTGCAATATCTGACGACTCTTCACTGCTGCAACTGGAATAGATGAAGGTTGATGATCCACAAAATCTGTTGGAAGTGGTATAGGCTTAACAGTATCTGTCGTTCCCACAAAACGTCGAAGTAAGGAAATATGAAATACCGGGTGAATACGAGCGTCGGCTGGTAAATCCAAACGATAGGCAACCTTGCCTACTTTCTCGAGAATACCGAAAGGACCATAATAACGGCGAGAAAGCTTATGTGATGTGCGCCTAGAGACGGAATGTTGGCGATACGGTTGTAGACGTAAAAGGACCAAATCGCCTATCTCGAAATTCTCATCACGACGATGTCGATTCGCTTGAGTACGCATGCGGTCCTGAGCAGCCTGGAGATTCTTGCGAAGTTGCTGAAGCAGAACATCGCGGTCGCCCAATAATCTTTCAACATCGGGATCCGTGGCAGTGCCGGAGACATAAGGGACCAGCGTAGGTGGTGGTCGGCCGTAAAGAACCTGAAATGGGGTGCACTTTAACCCACTGTGCAGCGAGGTATTGAGCGAGTACTCGGCCCATGATAGGAAATCAACCCACCGCTTTGGCCTATCATGAGTAAAAGCGCGCAAATATTGCTCCAAAGAGCGATTGACCACCTCGGTTTGTCCGTCAGTCTGAGGATGGTAAGCTGTACTGCGGTGGAGCGATGTACCGCTCAATCTCAGAACCTCTGTCCAAAAGGAACTCAAGAACACTGGATCACTGTCGGAAATGATAACCGATGGGAATCCATGGAGTTTGACTACTATGTCAATGAATGCCGCGGCGACACGTGGGGCATCAAATGCTGGCGGAAGGGGACAAAAATGAGCATACTTGGACAATCGGTCCACGACCACTAGTATAGCTGTATAGCCGCGGGAAGGTGGAAGTCCCGTGATGAAATCCATGGAAATCTCATCCCAAACCAAGCGTGGGATATGTAACGGCTGAAGCAAACCAGCGGGTGGTTTGGTGGAATATTTAGTAGTTTGGCATATGACACATGCCGAGACAAAACGACGAACATCGACACGCATATTAGGCCAATAAAAGGAAGAAGCAAGACGATGAAAAGTACGCTCCATACCAGGATGTCCGGCTGTCGGCGTGGAGTGACATTCTTCTAATAGTTGTTGCTTCAAAGTAGACTGGGCGCTTATGCAGAGGCGATGTTGATAGTACAGGAAGCCTTGATGAACCGAAAACGGGGCGGCTAAGCGTCCCTCATTAGCGGCGCGATGAAGCTCCAATAGGTCTGGTAAAGTCTGGTTTTCTTCTAAGAGCTTGGTAAGGAATGCCGGTGGCGGTTGGGCATATGTTGCCAGCAAGATTGCCGCGTCATCCTCATCACGACGAGAAAGTGCGTCCGCAGCTTTGTTACTGGTACCGGCCTTATACTCAATGCGAAAACGATACCCAAGCAGCTTACGAACATAAAACTGTTGATCAGGAGTTTGGATAACCTGGCGGAAGAGATCTGTAAGGCTGCGTTGATCCGTTCGAATAATGAACTCGCGTCCGAGCAAATATTGGCGCCAACGTTGGACGGCCTCGACCAAGGCGTACAACTCTCGGTGATATGCGGAACCAAGACGTCGTCTGTGACCCAACTTCTTGCTGAAAAATGCTACCGGATGCTCATCCTGTAATAACACTGCTCCGACGCCCACCCCTGAAGCGTCAGTGTCAATCACAAAAGGTTTAGTAAAATCTGGAAGTTGTAAGACCGGTGCTTGACACATAGCTTGTTTCAAGTTTTCAAATGCCGTTGTCGCCACAGTAGACCATTCAAAAGCAGCGTGTTTCAACAAATCAGTGAGAGGAGCGGCAATGCTCGCGTAGTTGCGGACAAATCGCCGATAATATCCTGTGAGCCCAAGAAAACCACGGAGCTGCTTTATCGTTTTTGGCACAGGCCAGGTTGACATGGCCGAAATCTTGGCCGGATCGGCTCGCAGACTGCCGGCGGAAATAACATGGCCCAAGTAGTCAATAGAGGCTTGACAGAACTGGCATTTAGATAGCTTTACATAGAACTGATTATCTAGCAGCAACTGTAATGTAAGTGCCAAGTGCTCGGCATGGAGATCCAAGGAAGTACTGTAAATTAGGATATCATCGAAGAATACGAATACGAACTTCCGTAGGTAAGGGCGAAATAGCTTGTTCATACAAGCCTGGAAGGTGGATGGTGCGTTGGTGAGGCCGAACGGCATGACAAGAAATTCAAAGTGACCTTCATGTGTGCGAAAAGCGGTCTTATAAACGTCCGCGTGGTGCATACGAATCTGATGATATCCTGCACGTAAGTCGAGCTTGGTAAAGATTGTGGCGGCGCCTAATTCGTCGAACAACTCATCTGCTGTGGGGATCGGAAAGTGATCAGGGATGGTGACGGCATTGAGAGCGATAGTCCACACAAAAACGAAATGTCCCATCCTTCTTTTTGACAAGTAGCACGGGCGATGAAAAAGGACTGCGGCTTGGTTGTATCAATCCCTGACTCAACATGTCACGCACCTGTTGTTCAAGCTCCGTTTTTTGAAAGTGCGGATACCGGTATGGTCGAACATGGACCGGTGCGATACCCGGCTGAAGATGAATGCGATGATCAAAGAATCGCCTAGGTGGTAGTGATGTAGGTGTGTCAAACACCTTACTGTACTTTCGCAAAACGTCAGCCACGGCGACGGGTAGATTGGCGGACAACCCTGGAGAGGCTTCCCTTTCAAACACTGCTTCCCGATTGCACCACCATACTCATAGGACGAACAAATAGCATTGGCATCTTGTAATGCTTGAAGGGAAGAAAAAGATATCGCCTTAGGCGTGTTGTCACCGCGAATAACTACAGGCTGGCCATTGTGAGTGAATTTCATCGTCAAGTTGGCGTAATTTGTGACAATGTCGCCGAGTAGTGTCAACCACTGGCATCCTAATACCACGTCAGCCCCACGGATGTCTAGTAGGAATAAATCGATGCTGAACACATGACCTTGCATGGTGAGTTCGACAGAGGTACATTGACTGCTGCAATGTAGATAATCCCCATTCCCCACGTATACTTTAAAAGGAGAAGCGTACTGAACGGGTAACTTGAGTTTCTCGGCGACCCCTGGGTGGATGAAGTTATGCGAGGATCCTCCATCAATTAAAATCAGAACCGAATGATTGCGGATAGACCCGTCGATGCGCAGAGACTGTGGGCGATTACCAGTAGCCATACTGTTAAGCATAGAAATATCATCTGAAGCGACAATATCATCGAAACCCTGAGCGTCCTCCTCCTGATGAGCAGTGTCGTCGTCATCGTCTGTAAACATGATCATCAGTGAATTGGCCTCACATTTGTGACCGAGTTGCCACTTCTTATCACAACGGTAACATAACCCCTTATCGCGGCGTTCTTGTGTTTCCGCTCGCGTGAGGCGGCGGACGGCGGGTGGAGTCGTTGCAGGCTTGATGCCTGCGGGCGTGGCCAAGAGAGGAGGATTTGGGCTGGCCGTGACCGTGGTTGCTGATGGTCGTGACGTCCAAGGCCGTCGTTGTTGGGCTGCAACGGCTGTAACAGTCTCAGATAAGGTTGCTTCCAAGTCCCGAGCGAGGGCGAATGCGTCGTTGAGAGTTTGCGGTTTGCGCAACTGAAGTTCGCGGTTCATTGGAGGTTTAAGCCCGGAGGCAAAAACTGATATCAGGTGTTGTTCAGAGGTGGGACCAATGCGATTTAGTAGTCGCTCAAATTCTGTTTGGTAAACAAGAACGGTGGACTGCTGAAAAAGCTTTGAGAGCGCCCCAAAGTAATCGATATAGTATTCTGGGTCAAAACGCACCTTAACCTCATCCAAGAATGCGTGCCAAGAGTGAAGTTGATAATTAGTCTTCTTGTAGCGAAACCAATCCGCTGCATCACCAGTCAATAGAACGCCAACGAGATCGAGACGCTCTTCCGTTGGAATTTTGAAATAGTTAAAGTACTCTTGGACCTTAAAAACCCATGTGTGTGGGTCGACGCCAGAAAAATTGGGCGGGTCAACGCGAAGCTTGAGGCCGCGATGGTCATCCCGTCCATGTAATTGTCGACGAACAGTATCTCGCGGACCGTAGTCGGCGTGGCCCGTGTAAGCGGGCTGATTGTCAAAGGCAGCAAGGCCTGGATTGTGTCGTGGTGGTCCTTGGGTGAGATCCATCCCGTAGTGGTCGATCCCATAGGAAGAACCACCCTGTCCATGGCGATGGAATCCCCCTGCCGCAGAAGAGTTGTACCTGTCTGATCCGTAACCAGCGGCAGCAGTTGGAGCCGGTGGGTAATGAGGCAGGTCGTAACGCTGACCGCAGTGGGCATCGGTGGCGGTTCCAGTGCAGCGGCCGTTCCTGGAATTGAGCGGTAGGTTCTGGACAGAACCCAGCGTGGTCTGGGGTCGGCGGCCATTGTAGTTGTCGGTGCTTTGGTTGTTCGCTACTGGGTCGGGCTGGTTCAGAACCGGCGGCGGTGCGGTGAAGGCTGGAAACTGCGCTGGTGGCAGCGGAAGGCCCTGTGATGCTGGCTGTGCGGAGGCCGATGGAGACCCCTGTGTTGGGTTGGTCGACGCGGTCTCTAGTGCAGTGATACGAGTATCAAATTTAGTGTCCAGATCTTCTATTTTTTTGGAGAGGATTTTCGTTAATTCCTGAATCTGTGTACTCAATTCATCAAGTGAGATCGACATGATGAAAGCACCAGTTGATACCGGATGGGTATCGTAGCAACACTTAGAGAAGTTGCGATCTCCAAGAAGAATAGTCAGAGGGAGAGATAAACAAAGAACTGAAAACTTCAATTGAATAATAGTCTGAATACCCACCAACATAACCTAAGCATCCTATTTATACTACCAAAACGAGATCACCTCCTCAGAGAATTAATAAAAGTTTCCTAATACTGATAATACTAATGTTTCCTAATACTGATAATACTAATATTTCCAAATATTAATAATAGCACTGTTTCCTAATACTAATAATATTGGTAATTCCTATTAAGGAATTACTTCTTCTTTGCTTCATTAATTAATCGTTTTGGCTGAGTCCTGATGCGTGTTCCACGCCGAACAAAGTGGCTCGTTTCTGGTCCGTCCTGATTGTCTGCGCTTGTATCATCCACTTTGTTATGTCTTCTGCTTTAGATGTGAGTAACGAGTATTCTGTGGAAATAGGAATGTTTCAAGTCCACTCTGACCTGAACCCTGTCCGTGATGGACTGGAGCATAGTTAGGAAGCCTATTGGTGTTGGCTGCTTTCCAAAGGGTAGAGAAGATTTCGAAATGGATTATGATGAGACAGAATTCACCCTGTAAATAAATGAACAAACAAAGAAGAAATGTCTAGGTAGATAGTAGCAGGATGTACGGGTGGTAATTTGTGGTTGTGTGGTTGGGATAATGGGGTGGAGTCTTGTCGTCAGCCAACGGCATTGATGTGTTAATTGCTTTAAGATCATATTAGGATCTACTGGTTGTAAGTTGTGGTTGATTGCTTTAAGATCATATTAAGATCATATTTGAACCTAAAGCTTCGCCCAGCTGTTAGGACATACAAGCTTGTTCATATAGGTCACGAGTTTGATTTTCCCTTCCCCCTTAAAACATAGCATGTAATTTCTTGCCTTGTGCAAAAAAAAGACATTAGGTGTTTCTGTTGCTCCTGAAAATGTCACATATGACACTGTGTCATACCCGCGGCACGTGTTGAAGTTGAACACCTCGAACCATGTCACAGATTTCTCTGAATCGACCACTTCTGAGAAATTTCAGGAACAACATTCCATTGGTTGGGAGGCAGGTCTGATGGACCGGACATTCTAAACCCTAATGGGGTAAGATCAGGATCAAGTGGTTTTGGTATTAAAGATTGTATCAAACCCACACAATTTTCGGATGAGAATGAATTTATAAACTTTTCCACCTTAAACTTATTCAAGTCTTATTCGTCATAAAAAACGTCTTCTTTTTCTTCATCAGGGCCGGCTCTAATGCTAAGCCATTAATTGGCTTGCTTAGGGCCGCAAATTTGTGAGGGGCACTATGTCAAATTTGTGAGGGCCGGCTTCTTCCCATAATGATCTCCACTCCTAGCCAGTATCCCAATTTTCACTATGTCAATTTTCGCTTGTTCAATATGTCAATATTTTAGAAAAATAAGCTGAGATATTGATTGAATCACATTTAAGGTATTATGTAGAAAATAATGGTTCATAGGTGGCATCGTATCTGTAGAGAATGAAATATTTTTTTTGACAAGAAAATATAACTCTTTTTGTGGAAAGAAATATAAAATGACTTTGATGACGAATTAATCCATACATGATCACCTTTCTCAAAAAAAAAATCCATACATGATCACCTCATTTTTTTAGGATAAAAATTATTACATCGTTTCTTTTAAAGAAATATTTTTAAAGGGCATCAAATGTGGCCTTAGCTTAGGGCATCGAAAAACTTAGGGCCGGCCCTGTTTTTCATATTATCTCCACGCATGTATCTTGTATCCACTATATTTAAAATTCCAAGATTGTTAAAAGGTTATTGCAGAGTCATTACATAGGTTAATACTTGATAGTTAGACGTACATATACTCTTCTGAACCTCTCTGTTTTTTGTTTCAGGACTTCCTAATATGAATTCAACATTGTATATCTACGAAGCTAACTCTGATTTAGTGATGCATATTTTAGTACACCTTACCTGTAAACTGTAAAGGATATAAAGAACTGCATTCAAGATAAAAGAAATTGGTGTTCATGTAATTCAATCTCATAACAAATATTTTGATATCACCATATAACTGTTTATTTTCAAACACAACAGATATACGTGTAAAGGAGCCCACTCTGGAATCCTTGTGCAGGTTAGAACTTGGTTCCCATATCTCTCGTCATATATATATATATATATATATATATATATATATTTTCCGGTAGAATATCTCTCCTCATACGATTTATAGGGTACTGCATAGACTAATTTCTTTTACCGGCTGTTCTTAAATGTATCTGAAGAGGAAGAAAACAGTATGAGCCTCCGAGGTATATGACAATACAGACTGCAATTGAGCAGCTTTTGGAGGTTGAACAAAAGCTTGGAGAATCTGGTGAGTCCTTTACTCTGAAACCATCGCATGGCGTCATATGTGTGTCTTGATTGGGGCTAAGTGATAGTAACAATTCGATTTCAATTAACTTAGTTTGGGTTTCTTGGACATTGTAACCATATTTGCTTAGCTGAAATTAAAACTTTTTTGCAGTGTACGATGAAAATACCATCTGTGTTGGTCTTGCTCGGTTGGGAAGCGAAGACCAGAAGATTGCTGCAGGGACAATGAAACAACTGCTTGATGTCGACTTCGGGGCACCTCTGCACTGCCTTGTCATAGCTGGTGAAACTCATCCGGTGGAAGAAGAAATGCTCAGCTTCTATACGCTGGGAGAGGAAGAACCTATTACCAGCGCCAAAGTTTGATTTCCTTTGTGTTTCTGCCTCAAAACAATTTTTTGGCTGCATCGGTTCAGTGTTGTACATTGATAGACTTTGAGAGAGAGAAATTGTTGTATGAATCAGCTATTTCATTCATGAGATATATATTTCTTTTCAGCTGGAGCTGAATGACAATTCTTAATGTGGTTTTGTTTTGTATTGCAAGTTTCAAACTTGTTTCAAATGTGGTTTCCCAGTATCAGCCAGGGGTGTAAAAAAGCCAAACTAAACTGAACAGTGAGTAGGTTTCTTAGTGAGAAGTAGCCTATTCAATCTTGTTGGGATCACTGTGGAAAGATATGGAAGTACAGGAATGATTTGGTGTTTAATGGAAAAAAGATAACTCTGCAACCTCTGTGAAGGCATAAGAAGAATTTGGTTTGAAATGAAAACATAAACCAGGATATGTAATACAGTGGATCTTTAGAGAAGAAATTGGGAAAAAAACCATCTCACTTTCTTGGTGCAAACTAACCATTGACTATTTTGTCTTTAACTTTGACCTCTATTTGGAGAATTAATCAAAAATTGACAACCTAATTAAAGTAATTAATATGAAAACATAAAAAAACATCAAAATTTAAAAAGTTTACCTTCTCTCCTCCTCCTCCTCTCTCTTGCTCGGATTAAACCTCCAACAAAGCACAAACACACTTCTTCTTCAACAACCCTCGTCCGTTGGTTTTCTTCACCCGCGACTCTCCTCCTCCTCCTCCTCCTCCATCTTCCTCCATCTTCTCCAGCGACTCCCTTCTCTCTCTCACTCTCATGGCCTCCCAAAAAACTCTTCTATCCAAGATATTGCCCAAGTGCTTGGAGATCTCAACTCCGGCCGCCAAGGGACGATTTCCCCGTCATCTTCTCCGGCGCCGACGACTGTAGAGGCCGCGGCGCTTCCGGTACCGTCTCCTCCCTCTGCACCGGCCAATGTCCACCAAGAGGTAAGTTTGTTTCACCTCTTCAAGTTTTTTCATCAACAACATGTTCTAGGTTTAGAAAATTTGATGTTGTGTTGATTTTAATTCGTTGATGAAATCAAGTTGTTCGGTAAAATTCACGACTACATTCATGTAAAAATGGCTCATTTTGATCTTTGGGCATACAAAGGGGCGCCCTAACCCCTCAGGGGCGCCCACGTGAAGCTCAAAATGAGTCATTCACCCATGGGGCATCTAGGGGCGCCTATATGAGGGTGTCCCTAGATGCCCCATGAGTGAATGACTCATTTTGATCTTCGGGCATACAGAGGGGCGCCTACATGAGGGCGCCCCTAGATGCCCCATGGGTGAATATCTCACTTTGAGATACGGGCATATAGTGGGCGCCCCTGAGGGGGTTATTGCACGCCCGTTATAGGTTCTGGAGACCCTCTGTATACCCAATCTCCTCAAAGTGACACAGACAATATTTTTTTAGAACATTTCTCCGAAAATGCTGACATGAATATACAAATTTTTTGAAATATACGATTTTTTTTTAAAGTACACTTTGGCCTAGGCGCCCCTGTATGCCCCCTTGGCTTACTCAGTGAATTTTTTTTTCTTCAAGTTCCCAGCTTGTATGCGCCCGTGCTGGGAACTTGAGAAAACTGTGATTAGTATTCTGAGTATGTGCCCGTAGATGGGAACTTGAGAAAGTTTTGACTAATTTTCTGAGTACTTATTGATAATTGACAACTTATTGGTTTATTTGACAAGATTTCATCTCCTTGGAGCAACTTGGTCGTTTCCCGGCTTCCGCTAATCGAGCCGAATTAAGAAGGTATAAGTTGACGTTTCGCTCGCGCCAGAGCTCATGTGTATTGTTTTCAAGGCTTACCAGACGCCAAGACGTTAGACGCTTAGTGCAAGAGAGGCAATATGGAGGAATATGGCAATAGAATAGACCCGCCAGGACATAGGAAAGAATATGCGGTGGCAATATGGAAGACTGCTTTTCGATTCATCACTGTAGACTCATATGGCAATAGAATAGACCCGCCAGGAGAACCAATTTTCTACCCTTACATATAGCTGTTTTCATCTTCTTTTTATTTCATCTTTTGTAATCAATGTGAGCAATGACATAATTTTGTAATTATAGTTGATTTGTTTTTTTTTTTTTAATTATACTAGTGAGCAATGAAACAATTGATGTGAGCAATGAAATAAATAGTTATATTAAAACAAATATTTCAAACAAAAACTTAAAACGGAAATATTAACAGCAATGGATAAAATTAACAAAATGCAACTTTACTTCAGTAACACAATCAGTAATGCCAAAACAATTGTCACGGCCATTACTACAATTGTGATTTCTTTTGTGTTGGCGGTGCCACGACCATCCTTCATTCTCTCCAATTGTTTGATTCTGTCGTTTTGGGCATCAATCTTTGTCATCGCCAAGTCCAGCTGCTTAGTAAGCCACTCCGTATCGCTATGAACCCCACCTGATACGCCGTATCTGATTGGGTCGCACCAATTCCACAAACCACATTGATTGTTCCTACAAGCCAAGTGAAGCCTCTCTTTGTTGCCGTATTTATCGTTTTTGGTAATTCGTATTTCAGCTGGAATACGACCCGTGCAAGAACAGCAAGTACTCTCGTATCGAGGGAACTCGCAATCCTGTTTAACTGATTTGCTTGAGCTTGACATTGCTACTTCAGAAAAAACAGTTAGAAACTCACAATAATCAACTACAACAAAAGAAAATAATCGGGAGTAAGTGTTTCTACCTTGTTTCTTGAATTTATGTAGTTAAACTTGATGTATGAACTAGAGAGAGATGTGGGCTGAAAATAATGGCTGTAATGAAAGTAGAGGGAAGTGAGGGGTGTTAAGGGTTTTTTTGGAGGGAAAATTGGGACGATATTGACAGAAATGGAGGGAAAAGAGGGGCGGATACCTTTGGGCGCCTATGTAATGTCAATGGGCGCCCACGTCATGGTCTTGGGCGCCCGTGAACTTGCAGCTGCAAAAAATATGCCTGTACCGAAGGGCGTATACTCTTGGGCGCCCACATTCTTTCTGGGCCCCCAAACCTAGGCGCCCATGCCTGTCAGGATTTGACTGACAATTGGGCGCCCGTATACCCTAGTTCGGGCGCTCAGGCACACTGTGCGCCCCCAGTTCTAGTTTATTCATTTTGGTTGACTTTTTGGTTCTATTTTGACTATAAACTGCCGATACAAGTGGAATGACTTGGTATGCACTGAATAGTTGACCATAGTTTGACCACAACATTGACCGTTGACTTTTTGGTTGACATAAGACTTTTTAAAGGGACTCCATAAGGCTAGATAATATTACAGCCACCAAAAACCAACTACAAAAGACAAATATTACATTCACAACTAATACAACAATATTAATCCATAAGCAAGCAACAAGTTTGAATCATGTGTAATTATTCGGTCATCCTCCCTCGTGGGGCATGTCTTCACGTTATGGCCTTCCTGATGACATCGAGAGCACCTGTGCTTCCTAGTACCATACCTACGCTTTTTTCCTTCAGACAGTATCCTGGTTGTCTGTGGTGCTCCCCGTTTCACTACCTTCACTGGTGGAAGAGTAAAAAGGTTGCTTATCTCTGGTGGGATCCGACGTGTATCCTAGTCTAAGTGATCGGGAACAACCTCAGTGATCCCGACGTAAGCTCTCCTGTAGGAGTCCGCATTATAGGTCTTGCTCGTGTAATTGTACATGACAAGCCCGTCTGAAGGAGGCAACCCTTCTTCCATCCCTTAATGAGGATTTTGTTCTCTAAGTATTGGAGCGCACGCACAAGCGTGGACCACTAGTGGTCGCATGAGGATTTTGTTTTCAATAGTTGTCCTCAGCTGCTGAAGGAACCACCCCCAGGCCTCATTCTTCTCGACGTCAATTATGCCCCATGCAAGTGGATAACATTGTCTCTGTCCATCGAGCATTGTCGCAATAACCACCTGCAATGGCTCGTTCTTCATGTGACCGGCATCGATGACCACTAGTGGTCGCATGAATTCGATTCCATCCAGCTGAGATTTTATACCCATGAAACAGTACTTGAATCTTCTTTCTTCGTCCCGCTATATTCGTGTAGGACCCAGGGTTCAAAGACTCCAACATGTAGAAGAATGCAGGGAGTTGATGGTACTGTTCTTCTCGGCTACCGTGAATGATCTGGAACGCCCTCTGCCTAGACTGGTAGCATGTCCATCTAGTGACCGAGAACTTGAAGGCAAGTTTCACGTACGCCATGATGTCGTGACTGCTAGGGCTAAGCTGGCCGTTTCGATATCGATCAGTCATTCCATAGGCGATGTCATCGACCGTCACGTTCGCATGCTTGAAATTTGTGGTGATCGAGGAACAAGTGTGGATTTTTCAGTAATGCTTAACCGTGAAAAATCTCTCTTGTTTCCCTTAATAAGCAGCCATGTACCAATCACAATGAGGATCGCAACATTTGAGAACGACCCTTGTTCTCTCTGTATTTACACTTTCTCACTGCCACCCTTGTTGAGTTGCAGGACCCCGTAGGATATTCTTGATTTCCTTGGCTGATTCAAAAAAATCATCAAGCTTTAACGTAGATCCATCAGGCCTGCTGTTACTGGCAACTGCGTCGGCTTCAATCGCAAGTGTTGGATGATGTTGTAAACCTGTGGCCCAAGGGCCCCTGTTAACCGGTACATCGTCGTCCGTTGTGTCATCTCCACTTGATGGTCCGTGCGGGTCAGCGTTCGGATCTTCGTTCACATCGGGATCCTCCGGCAAACTTCCACCCTCGTAACTAGGACCACCGACATTAGTGTCAAACGGTCCTTCCAACGCTGCTGCACCTCAAATGTGTTGTTCCCCACCATGACCACGGTTTCGTTAAAACCGACCTCCCAGGTTGGGCCTTCATGTTCCCCACCCCCGACATTCGTGTCAAACGGTCCTTCCAACGCTGCTGCATCCTGAAATGTGTTGTTCGCCACCATGACCACGGTTTCGTTAAAACCGGCCTCCCAGGTTGGGCCTTCATGTTCATGACTATCATCAGTAAGTACCGCATTAAGCTCCGAATTTCTCCTGCGAGGATTCATCTTCTGCAAATACTGTCCCCCAGCTGCACCCAAGCCGTCATTGTCGTACTTGGCAAACATGGGAACGATCTCCTTGGGTTCATATGTCTCAAAGATTAACAAAACCTCGTCTTCGTCGGTGATTTCTAAAGGCTCATACTGCTCCATCCCTTGTCGCACGTGACTTAACTCTATGAATGGAGCTAGGTGCTTGTCCAATCCCATTCTCGAAGCAACTCGTTCCTTCAGACTATGGAGTGTGGGAATCTCCTCCTGTTTCAGCACCATCGTCATCGATTTGTAGTTCACTCCGCGGGCGTAGACAATTTTCCATTGGCGAACTCCCAAACTCCATTCCACATGAGTTGCACAGTGATTTTCCCCATTCCTGCAGATTACCGAAAAATCAATAAAGTCAACGGTCAACTAAGAAGTCAAAATTCAACACTAAACATCTCCAACTATGTCAAATGAAGTCAAAGGTCAACTCAAATTTCAACGCGAATGCAAAACATAACTTGGAAGTCAAACTTCAACTTTCATAGTTAGAAAAGTAAACGATCAACATGAAAGTCAACTATAAAAGTCCAAGGTCAACTATAAAAGTCAACTACAAAGCGCATGGTTAACTCTAAGTCAACTACAAAGTCCACGGTTCCCACAACGTCAACAAGTAAAAGGTAAACTAAAAGATTGGATTCAAGAGTTATTCCATTTTAAGTCTGGGCATACATACAGAGGGCGTCTGAAACCACACACGGGCGTATATAACCCCCGCCCCCCAGGGCGCCTAAGTGTATGCCCGAAGCTCAAAATGAGTCATTCACCCATGGGCATCTTGGGGCGCCTACATGAGGGCGCCCCTAGATTCCCCACGGGTGAATGACTCATTTTGATCTTCGGACATACAGAGGGGCGCCTACATGAGGGCGCCCCTAGATGCCCCATGGGTGAATGACTCATTTTGATCTTCGGGCATACAAAGGGGCGCCCTAACCCCTCAGGGGCGCCCACGTACACGCCCGAAGATCAAAATGAGTCATTCACCCATGGGGCATCTAGGGGCGCCTATAGCCCCTAGATGCCCCATGGGTGAATGACTCATTTTGACCTGCGGGCATACAGAGGGGCGCCTACATGAGGGCGCCCCTAGATTCCCAACGGGTGAATGACTCGTTTGGTCTTCGGGCATACAAAGGGGCGCCATAACCCCTCAGGGGCGCCCACGTATATGCCCGAAGATCAAAATGAGTCATTCACCCATGGGGCGCCCCTAGATGCCCCATGGGTGAATATCTCACTTTGAGATACGGGCATATAGTGGGCGCCCCTGAGGGTGTTATTGTACGCCCGTTATAGGTTCTAGAGGCCTTCTGTATGCCCAATCTCCTCAAAGTGACTCAGACAATATTTTTTTAGAACATTTCTCCGAAAACGTTGACATGAATATACGATTTTTTTGAAAGTACACTTTGAAATGTAAATATACAACAAAATGATACTAAGGGGGATAAACTTACTCTTGTTTCGAACAGATTCATAGCCTTCAAACGAACGAAACTTTGTTTTTGTTTTAAAACTCAACAATGGAGGTTTTGGAAGAGACTAGAGAGAGAAACAACAACTTTTGGGTGTCAAAATGAATGAGGTGAGGTTCATTTTAAGGTTTGACATCTTAGGTAGTTGAATGTATATATCATTTGAACAACGTTGTTGAGTGAATTTAATTCTCTAGGGTGAGGAAGATGTTGTTGTTGTTCTTGTTGCTGAATGAAGAGAGAGAGAGAGAGAGAGAGAGAAGTGCATGCATGCAAATTTGGAGAAAAAATTCAGCAAAAAATGTCTTGCTAGGACCCCCTCTTGCCACATGGAAAACCTTAAAAAAACAAAGTGAGACCCACTCATTGAGAAAACTTTTAAAAATCAAATGGGACCCACTAACTATAACAAACCAAAAGTTAACTTATGATTATTAGTTGGTGGGTACTTCCCACCAACTTTTTGAACTCATGGTTAATATGCACCACAAAGGTGCATATTGGTCTTTTAACAAAATACCCCGATCTTTAGAATAATGTGGCTAATTGGAGCCCTCCAGAAGTTAATGGGATAAAACTTAATAGTGATGCCACTTTAAGAAATGGTGAATCTGTAGCTGCTTTTGTTATCCATAATGAGGATGGATACTGCCTGGGGGCTGAAGCAATCTTTCGACAGTGTAATGATGTCATGAGTGCTGAATTTACTGCAGTAGAGTTTGCTGCTAAAAGAGTGTGTTGCAGGAAAGTTGGAATGTGGTGTCTATTGAATATGATTCTTTGGAGTTGCTCAAAGCCTGAAGATTTTGAAAAAACTCACGGGTGCTGGAATAATAGAGCTTCTTCTTGTGGAAAGATTATCAACCAAAAACGGATAAAGCTAGCTCATTGTCACAGGAATGCACACAGAACATCTCACAATGTGGCAAAGTGGCTGCTTCTATGAAGCATCCAGGTTTTAGTACATCTTCTGTCTTAAATTCTGTTTTGGGTTGCTCTGTAGGGTAAAACCCAAACCCATATTTTAATTGGGCTTACCTATTCTGAATTACCATATAATCTAATAATTAAACCCAAATTTAATATTAGTTGACTAATTAACCCATCTTTGGACAAAAAAAATAAAAAAATAACCCATCTTACCCCTAACAGCCAACACACAACTAACATAACCCTAATTCTTACCCCCCCCCCCCCTTCCTCATGTTCTTCACCTCTCACAACCGCCAAACCAAGAGAGAGAGAGAGACGGAGGAAGATGAGAAAGAGAGGGTTAGAGAGCTTCCCATCTTCGGACATGAGAAAGAGAGGGTGAGGGATCTGAGAAATTGAAGGGTCGCGGCTTCGCGGAGAAACAAATCGGAGAATTTGAAGGGTTCATGACATGGCCGGTGGAAGCGATGGTGGTTTCGACCAGAGGCTGCTTCGATGGCGGTGAGGCGGCCAACGGCTGAGCACGTCGTCGTCATCACCAGATCTGGTCAGAAGCACATGTATCCCTTTCCCCTTCTCTCTCCCCGTTCATCAGCAGATTCGTTCCTCCTCCTCCTCCTCCTCCTCCTCCTCCTCCTTCTTCTTCTTCTTGTGCAACTTCATCTTCTATTTTTTTTCGTCACTTCTGTAAATTCAAGATTTGTTCTCGTGTTCTTGGTGATGTTAATCGATGTTGCTGAAAATTAGTGAAGATTGTTGAATTTTGAAATTATTGATGGATTAGTGCAACATCTTCTCTTTTGTTCTTATTCTTCTTGATCTGTTCTTGTTGAAGTTGTGTTCTCTTCTTCTTGCTGTTAGTGTTTTTTTCTCTGAAATCAGAGAGGAGAGAGTGAAAGGGACGAAAAGAGTACATTAATGAATTAACAAGGGCAATATAGTCAATATGCTAGCTTTCTTAATCCGCGTGCCCATAAAGTTTTTGAAGTATCTGATGAAACAGAGGGAGTACATCACAGGACACGTCAGGAACATGTAGGAATTCACTTTCTTTTGTCTGTCACTCATTCTCTTTCCTCCTGACGTGTCATGTGATGTATGATTAGAGAAAATACACATCATTTCCTCTTAGAGCAAAAAAAAAAAATTCTCATAACCAAAGTAGGTTTCAGCTTGGAGTATCAAATACTAAATGATCCGTCTTATTTTGTTTCTAATTTCTACCTTTATGATAGTTTTTTACGGTGCTAACAATTTGGGATTAGATGTGCTCCGAATATGAAAAAAGTGTGCGTGTGTGTGTGTGTGGGGTTTACTAACAAATGACCACACTTAAAATAAGACACTATACGTAAAAAGAGACTTGTATCTGAAAAACTAAACGTCACTTGGCTTCCTCACTTCGAACAACCTGCTTGATTTTCTACCAATAATTTTTACGCACAAACTAAATCAGTATCAACAAATCATCAAATATTTTATGCGGGATAGTAATCAGTAGTAGAATTTTATATTTTGGATACATGATTTCGATGTACACCGGTTTCAAAAGTTTGATTCAGTTTAACAGGTTCAGTTCCCTTCATGTTTCTGAACAGTTTATCTCAGGTTAAACTCGGTTCAGTTTGCTGTTTGAACTAGGAGTCGCCCTAGTGTCAGCCTTGGCGTTGGTTCATCTGGGTACATATATATGCTACATTTGTTTGGTGATAAAAAAAACCATTTATAAGATTTCAACTATAAAACAGGTCGACCAATCCAATGGGTCAGAAAGGTAGTAATAATCATGCTCATCTATGTAAACCGCACATCAACAGACAGTTTGATCATCTCCTTCAAGACATACCCCATAGTTCATTTCAAGAGCTCAGCAATAGAGATATCCATCCTGTAATAGAAGGCTGAACGAAGAACCGGACAATCAATCTTGCTTGAAGCTACAAAATTGCCAAAGATTTTACGCAAATGGTTATGGCAAACTTATTATTCTCTTGCTTCAACATAGCTTCAATTCTCAACTTGGAAGCGTCAACTAGAGCTGCACTCGGTTCAGGTTAACCGCCGGTTTTCGGTTAAAACCGAACCGAGTGAACCGAAATTAGCGGGCCGAGAACCGAACCGGTGGAAGGAGAACCGAAACCGGACCTGTACCCGTATAATATTGGTCTCGGTTCAGTTCTGGGTATTTGTTAACCGGGGCCGTGACTGAGTTCTGACCGAACCTGAACCGGAACCGCCGGTTCTAACCGAATTTTCGAATGTCAGTTGCCGTTTTTCACCACCAGTTACCATTTTTTCATCATTTTTTTTCGTTACTTACACTCACCTCCCCCCCTTACACTTCTATAAATATCCAACACACTCCCTTCATTTTCCTCACTCAAACTCATCCAACACTCTCAAATTTTCTCATGCTTCCTCCCTCATAATCATCTAACACTCTCAAATTTTATCATACTTTCTCACTCAAATAATTCACTCACTCTCATTCTTTCAATCTTCCAACGTTGTGAACGGTCAAGCAATACATCTAACTCCTCCATCCTACTCATTCCTCCTCCAAGAATTGCTCTTGGAGTTTGTAAGTTTTAATTTTTGTGGTGCATTGTACTTGTTTTATTTGTTGTTATTTGTTAGTTTCTTTGTCACACTTAATTTTAAATTTTTATCTAATTTTTTTAAGACAAAATGGCTTCCTCTCGCAATGTAGAAAATTGATCTTAGTGACGTCGACCAAGTAATGGGTGTAGGTGCATGTTTAGCTTTTGGTGTAGAATAAAATGATCCGACTCTAGGAAAAAATGAAAGAACTCGTAAAGGCGATATTAAAAAAATTCCGGTTTGGCAATTCATGAAAAATAGAGAATGGACGCCAATGATAATCCCAAATTTAAAGTTGTTTGTAATCTTTGTAAAACACAGTTTGCAATTCATAAAACCTGTGGATTATGATCAATTAAAAAACATTTACAAACGATACATAAACTTTTGTTAGATACACATCCCGTTGATGACGCGTTTGTCCAAACCCAACTAGGATATGACGCTCAAGGTAACTGAGTTCATTTTGTTTATGATTCTCCAACGACACAAAAAACAATAGCCCATTATATTACCGCTAAAGAACAGCCTATTGGTATGGCCGACAGCTGAGTTTGTAAAAAGTGATTAATACTGTTTTTTGTCCATATTTTAAGAGAATTGGTAGAAATACTACAAAGAAAGATATAATTACTTTGTACACTGAGTGGAGAGAGGAAATTATGCAAAGTTTTGGAAATCTTAATTTTTACGATTGCTTGCACATTCGATATGTGGACCGGTAGAGACAATAAATGATATATCTGTGTCACCGCGCACTACACTGACCCCGATTGGAATTTACAAAAATGTGTAATTTCTTTTCGATAAGTTTCATATCCTCACAATAGTGTAAACATGGAATATACTATTGTGGATGCTTTTAACGAGTTATTAAATACCGAATTACCGTAATTGCTTTTGATCATGCTTTTGCATGTGATAGTGCAATTTCTCGTATTCAAACGATGGTCTCAAAATTCCTTTCGAGAATCTTGGGCACATGCGATATGTATGTCACATTATTAATTTAATTGTACAAGATGGTTTAGCAGCACTAAGACCACATGTTCATCCTATTCGTGAAGCTACTCACTTTATTACATCTTCACCCCCAACGAACAAAGAGATTTTTAGAATTGTGTAGTGAAAACGGTAAGGAAAGAAGGAAGTTTACAATTGATTGTAAACAAAGATGGAATACAACATGCTTGATGTTAGTGTTGTTGGCTACGAGGCCCTTATCACACGGTTCCTGAATTAATATCATTCGGGAATTTCCTTAACAACTTTTGATTGTAAAACTGCGAATGCCTTAAAAAAAATCTTGAACCATTTTATACCGCCGCCAATCTTGCGTCGGGTGTTTATTATTCAACCACAAACCAACTTATTTCGCAACTATATTTTAGGAGCCGTGCTTTTAAAGATTCTAGGGATAATATTGTTTTAGGAAAAGCAATTGCGCCTATGGTAGCAAAATTTCTCAAATATTTTAAAGACATCCCTATGAAATATTATTTCGGTAGTATTTTTGACCCAAGGGCTTAGGACGATATCCTCAAGTATATGCTAGAACTACTTGCTGGATAACCCGGGTCACGCAATTACACAATCTTTTGATCAAGTTAAAACAAGTCTTTATTATATGTTTGAAAATATCTCAACGAGTATGGTAAGGGTAAGCAAGTCTCTCATGCATCTTCTTCAAGTGATCTGAAGGGTTAGGGTAAAGCAAAGCTTGGTATGTTATATAAGAGTAGACAATCCAACACCACCGGGTCGACCGACGTATCGGAATTAGTTACATACCTTAACACTAATTTTTTCTCACAACAATCCGCGGAAGAATTAGAAACACTAGATGTACTCGCTTGGTGGAAACAAAGAGAATCTACATATCCAATTGTTTCGATTATGGCACGTGATGTATCAACCCCGCCAGTTTCTACAGTACCTTCCGAAACAACCTTTAGTGCAGGTAAACGAGTGTTGTCGGGGAAACAGACGTGTCTAACATCAGAGATGTTGGAGGTTCTCATGTGCTCAAAGGATTGGTGCGATGCTGACAAACACGTACAAGACGTTCGCCCCTTGAACGTAGCCGTGGATGAATTATTCAAAATCTTAGGATTAGGCGAGGACAAAACGGAAAGTCAAGGCGACTAGACGACGAGACAAAAAGTCAAGACGATTATTCTTGTTCACCTCAATAAGTTAGAAGACAATGTAAGTTAGAAAAATTCAAATGATAGATAGTTGTGTGGGTGCCAACCTAGTTGGGATGTACTTACACTATAGTGATGCAATTTTTCCTAACATTTTATGTTTTGATTAATAATCAAAGTTTGTTTTCTTTGTTATGATTATTTGATTAATTTTATGTTTTTAATTATTTCTTACACCACAAAACAAACTAAATAAAAAAATTCAAAAACTATCAAAAACTGACCGGAAGCGGTTAACCCAACAGAACCGAACCGAACCGATATTCTGTTTTCGGTCCACCGGTTCTTGTTCGGTTCTAGATATGGAAAATGTTTTGATTTTGATTAACCGAACCGAACCAATCTATCTACCGATTAACCGAACCGAGAACCGGACGGTTAGGATAGAGCCTGTTCGGTTGCGGTTCCGATTAACCGAATATGCACCACTACTCTACTATAAAACCATCAACACTTGTAATGATCCTCTAAAAGGACCAATACTAACTACTTAAGTTACTCTCTCTCTTACTTCATTCTTCGACTACTCACATTTTGAAACTTGCAATGAATCTTCTCGATCTCGAATTGGTATAGTCTCATTTTTGCAAAAAACAATGATTAACGTACATCTGATCTGCCAAAAAAGTTATTATTTTGTTTTTTTTAGTAATTACTAAGTACATCATAATTTTTGCAACTCTCAACTGAGACCTAGGTTTTAAATAGGTTTCGATGGTGGCCTTAAACTCCCAAACATGAGTTTCCTGAAATAGTCTGCCAATCGTAATCGGATATGCTTTGTAATTTTTTCTCAAAATTTTAAATCAATTAGCGCCATCATGAAGTATTAGCTATATGATGTAATTTTATAAAAAAAATGATATGTGTAAAAATGTAAAAGTTAGGTTTAACCAAACAAAACCGCATAAAATAGAAAGCGGATAAATATCGAACCGATTCAAACTGCAAAAACAACAAACCGAATCAAATTGAGGGTATGGTCAGTGAACAAACAGATTGGGGAGCAAGTGAAGTCGTTCCTGTGAGATTCTTTTTTCCCGGTGCACTTAGACGACACACTCTTCCATGTGCTTTGTTCGTTCTTGTGGTATTCCTTCTTCCCGGTGCACTTAGACGACAAGCTCTTCCATGTGCTTTGTTGCTTTTTATCTAAAAACCGTCTTCAAGTTGTGACAGGAGAAATGTAGTGATGAAGTATTTGGTTTAGTCACTCTGGTACTATGATGCAATGCACCAACAACTTCAAAGTGTAGCAGTAGTTCCACCGGACGTAACCTAAATTCTCTGTCTGTGTATCTCTTTTAACCTTTTCTTGCTATATATATAATACAGTTATCTTCAAACTCAGATGAACTCCATGGGTTTAATAGCATTGCGGACAAGCCTCTATCAAATTTCAGGTGCTACTAGATTCTCCCATTCTCGTTGTCAAATTTGTTTTTTATTGTATATGCATTTGATGTTTAAGTTAAGCGTAAGTTTAACTTACCTGTCTTCTACATCACTCCAGCATAAATGGTTACACTACTGCGAATCAAGCTACTAATCTCTGATCTACTTATGTGGGCAACTATGTCGAATAAATAGTTAAATGCATTGAAGACTAGCAATTGCTTACAGAAACATTATTGTTTTACATTTGTTTTTATAATAAAAAAGTATTCCAGCTTTCCCTAAAAAAAAAACATTCCAGCTCATATGCATTGAAGATTAACTGTATTATAGTAGTATGTCATATCACAAGAAATGTTAAAAGAAATGCACTGACACATCTTGTAGGTTAGGTCTGATGATTGAACTATTGCTGCTACACTTTGAGCATTCATATAGAGTGACTTTCTTCTTCATCGACAAAAGCCATTCCTTTTCCATGTAAATTATTTTATAGCTTTATTAAAAGCATACATAATCATATTTCGCCTTTGTGTTTATGTGTTGTCATGTACTCAATTCTCCTTTACTGTATTCGTGTTATTTTAAGCAATGTTGCAAAGGTTCTTGGACCGGGCATACTACCTTGCATTATCGAATCTCTTTTACTACAAATTGATTGTTTTCCATTTATTTATTTTTTTGTTGAAATTTACTAGGGGATTGATTTGCTAGTTTCTTTCTAGTTTGAATTTTTCACCCGTAACCGTGTCACTTTGATCCGGTGATTTGGGTAGTAAAACGATTCAGTTTTTGGTATTATTTTCATTGTTTAGTAGAGTAAACTTTACTCTGCAACACCATGACAAATTTACTAAATTCTTGCATTGTTTTGCTAAATATATCACCGGGTCAAAGTGACCTGGTGAACAGTGGTAAAACCAAAGTAGGAAGAAGGTGGTGAAACAGAGTTAGTGCTACGGATTATCCCGAGATAACCTTTGGTGCTCAGATGTGTGTAGATTATTTTGTAATTGTAGAAAATAAATTTCGGCTCCTAAATCAGGAGATCTCGATTACTTAGTCTCTCAAAATTCGACCAAGTAATGTGAAAAGATCTAAAATAATGTAATTTCTTAATCTTAAAAGAAGTACTTAATTCAATTCTTCAACACAGAATAAAGGTTGTATGAAAGTGAGGAGGAGGGGCACTGAAGGCTGGTGAGGGGGTAGATAGTGAATGGAGGCTGATGAAAATGTTAGGAGGGGAGTATTAAATGTGTCAATGGGGTTCTCCCTTTTGTCCGGTGGATATAAAAGTTTTGGAATACACGTTGGTTATTTGTATGCATTATGTAATTTGATAATGACTACAATACTGCTTTTTACTTGTTCATTTTATCGTACAAGGTAGTAGACAAATCACATTATATTGAGTGAGTTTGGTATGAAGTTTTTGTGTAAGTTGTCTTAAAATAGAGTGAAAAATGTCTGCGACACATAAAAAGATGTATGAGTTTGGTTAAAAAGTTGGTGCCGTTAAAATTTAATAATGTGACAGTTCTGTTGTTTATGTGTAATTATAATTGACTGTTAAGGACATAATCGTCATCTTTATATTGGAGGGGAAAAAGTCACCAAAAATGTGACGCCCCGGTCACACAATTAATACATAATATCGATTTAATAAGAAAAACACAATTTACTATAAACCGGTATGGCATTTTCAGCCATCAAAAACTCGACTAGCAAGACACACAAGTCTGCTGACCACATTTTTAGTAAAAATCATGAATGACATTTTATTACTAAGATTGTGAAATATGTGTCACTAAAATAGCTAAAAGAGTAAAAACTACACCAATAATAGATACAGATATACACCGTAAATGCTGAAAAAATAGAAGTTATATTTCCCGTACCTCTTTGTTAGGGTTTTCCTAACTTAAGGAATAACAAATTTTACTTAGAAGCCCCTTTGGGCCTGTGACGTATTGGACTTGGGTTTTTTGGGCCAAGTAGCCCAGATTTAACTAAATAAATTCTTTCCTCTAAAAAAGAAAAAATATTTAACTGTTTCCAGTGGGCTCTTATGCCATATGGGCTACAGCTCATGTGTTCTTTCTACTGTTTCGAAACCCTAGCCAGCCCACCCTTCCACAGAACGATGTTTTATAAATAAACCCTAGCCTTCACTCGCGTGAACCCGATCATTCCTCACAAACCCTCAGAGAGCTCACAGCGAGATCTGCCGCCGCAGAGAAGGAGGAGAAGAAAATGGAGGCTGCGAGGACTGTCAAGGACGTCTCGCCTCATGAGTTCGTCAAGGCTTATGCCGCTCATCTCAAGCGTTCCGGCAAGGTATCTCCCTCTATAATCATCTCAAGCGTCGATTGATTCGTTCAATTTTTGTTCAAGAATGGTTTGACGAGTCTCGCCTGAACTTGTTTTGCTCATGGCACTTCATCGCTGTCGAGCAACATCTGATACATTTCTGCACATATAGATTGTTTGCCTCACCAATCTGTGTGTATCTGCGTTTGATATGTTCGATTTTCTTCTCCTAATTTGCTTGATAGATCTTAATTTTTCAATATTCGGTAGTATTTACATAGATTTGTATTAAAAGAACATAAAACATTGAAGTGAATAAAGTAAATTCAAGCACTTGAAGCTGGTTTAATCACATAGAGGATGACTTAGTCAAGTAAATTCAACTGTCCAGGACTATAACCTCGAATGTCAAGAGTGGTGTGTTATTTTGGAGGCTGGAACACTACTGCTTGGTAAAAAATTGCAATTTGGTTTTCATTAAAATAAATGAGAAGGCAAACATTTACTCTCAAATGAGGAGAGTGGCGTGTTGTTATTTTGATGACAAAGGTGAGCTAAACTTCGTGAGACTCATTTGCAGAAGGTAAATCCATCACATTCAAATTATAAATACAAAATTAGCTTAACCTAGTAGAACGAATAATTTCCAACTGTGCAACCATCATGTACAAATCTAGATATGAAAAGAAACTGCAATAGTCTCCTTAACAAAGTAGCAAGGAAAAGAAGATCCTGATAGTGCACTTAAATCAATCACAGTTTTGCGACCAAATGGTAGGACAGTAATTTCGAATATATACTTGGATGAATTTCTCATAACCATAAGTGATAAAGAGAAAGGGAGCTCACTGGAACTTGTTTGAAAAAGTCCATCTAATGGTGGTGATGTTTTATTGATTTGACGGAAGACAAAGAATTGGACGACCTAGTGTGCTTGGCATTCCATGTTTAATTTGTTTGCTGTTGTGTCTATGTACCTGTGATGCATATAGGCGTACTGAATTGTGCAATTAATATGTGGAAATCTAATTCATAGTATGTTAATGTTATCAGATTGAGTTGCCTGAATGGACTGACATAGTCAAGACTGGTGTGTTCAAGGAACTTGCTCCCTATGACCCTGACTGGTACTACATTAGAGCTGGTGTGTGCGACACTCTTTGTTTCTTCAAATCTCGGACTATGACACTGTCGTGAATAACTTGATGTAATTAACATATTGTTTCCTGGGCACAGCTTCTATGGCTAGGAAAATCTACCTGAGGGGTGGTCTTGGGGTTGGTGCTTTCCGCAGGATTTACGGAGGGAGCAAGAGGAATGGCAGTCGCCCCCGCCATTTTGGCAAGAGCAGTGGCTCTGTTGCAAGACACATCCTTCAGCAATTGCAGAACATGAACATTGTTGACTTTGATCAGAAGGGGTGAGTTCTCTTAATACATTTCCTTCCGTACACCCAAGGGTCTACCCGATTTCACCTTTTAACGTTGGAACCTTTGTTAGCATTAGTATTAATGTTTTTTTCTGAAAAGAAGTCTATTTATCCAAGATGATGCGAAATCCTTGCAGAAGTATAATTGATGTCAGTATGTTTTTGTGCAATAACTGAAGATGTCTCGTATTTGTCCCCTTCCTAGGCTTATTCTCTAATTAGTAGAGGAATGAACATGTAGTTTTACAGATGGAAAAGTATGATAACAACTCACTTGGTTGCTTAAGCATTATGACTAATTCATTTTGTTTGCCTAACACTCCTAGTAGCTGAATTACAATCTTGTGATTTAGTGTTCGAATTCAACCTTTCTCGACTTGAGTTACCTTCTGAAGGCTTGAAATCTTCTTGCTAGTTGAATTTAGTGATGCTGACGGGTCTTATGTTGACTATATGTTCTCTTTATTAATCCTCAGTCACTCAACTAAGGACTGTTCAGTGTTTTCATGAAGTGTTAACTTCCTTTGATAGACTGTCTACTGGGTTTTAATTGCTGAAAACATTTTTCTTGTTGCAGTGGGAGGAAGATCACCTCTAACGGTCAGAGAGATCTTGACCAAGTTGCTGGAAGGATTGCAGTTGCTATCTGAGCTGCCGCAATGGGAAGTTCGCATGCTTGCTGTTAGTTTGAATTGGAATGGCAGTTTTTTGGATGAGAGTAGGACTTAATACTAGCTGAAACAGTTAAATTGTGTCGTGGATTGAAAAATGGTTTTGGTTTCTGTTAAACTCCCCCTGTTGAGTACTGAATTATGTACTTGTTTTGCCTTCTCTACTTTTAATCATCTGAAGCCATCACTTATGCATACATGATTTTAGAGTATTTTGCACACAGTTGTTGATGGTATCATGGTACCTTGTCTTTAACTAACATGTTCATAACCCAATTAAGCGCCAAGGCTTGCAATTGTAGTGCATTTGTAGAAGCGTTGCCTCTACGTAGACTGGTTTGCAGCAATTCATGGACAGAAGTGTTTGTGAGGTGGAATCTTTTACCATTTCACTAGGTATTGCTGGTACTTTCTGGGTTTTACTTCAGAGTTTTAAGAGTAATCTTTGGTTGAACTTCGCTTCCCCTCACCAAACCTGAGTGCTAACCTAACTCCTGTGTCAGGGTTGGGAAGGTAATATGCGGGTCTGCCTAAGAGAGCAATGTATACTTCTATGTTTCATTGCTTATCCTAGCTATAAAAATGCATTTATTGCAAACTCTGGCTACTAAACCGTTCTGGGCTCAGGGCTGGTTTGGGTGTAGCTACTGAGGTGGCTATGGGGAGAGCTCTAGAAGGATAGATTACAGTGTTCTGACTTTTGGCTTCCTACGTAGGACAGATTACAGAGTTTTCTGGTTGGGCAGGGCTCCAAGCAGAAATTCTGGATGACAAAAAGTTCCTCAGAAACTATGTAGCACCGCGGTTTAATTTCTTTAGCAGAAAGTGACCATACGGATCATAGCTTGGCACCTTTGACAAGGTTTTAGGAATTTGGAAGGGATGTAGTTGGATGTAGCACTTTAGTAGCACTTTTGTTGTGATAGCGATATCATCACATATAAATCTAGCATATATACTCTTTTAGAGGCGCATTTTTAATAAATTAACCACAATTTTTTTTGAGAAGAAACCACAAAGTTTAAAGAGTTGCACTCATGGAAAGCCAGTTTAGCTTAAATATGGGCTTCCGCAACATTATGGCGGCCAACAAAAGTAAACATACAATTAAGAAAGATACTATGTCAAGAGTCTCTCTTGCGATTTGGTAAATATCCTCGTCGCTTCTGAGGGCTAGGATGAGTTCTCTGGAGTCCGTGAGAACCCAAATCATGTGTTTATAGGGTAATTCCATTACTATCATCCTTTCTTCCAAATAAAATGAGGTTTATTTTATTTTGAGTTTAATCTGTAATCTACCAGAGAATTTAAATTCATTGGATTTCTTCGTGATGATGTGTCTTATTCAGTACAAAAATACTACTAGAGCTATATGAACAATGCTATATCATAGATGTCATCTCTGGCAACGAATGTAGAAAGGATTATGAATTGGCAAAATTGCCCCATTGATATTCATATTACACGTTTTGTTACACTTTAATACATTCAATTTTTGTATTCGCAGACGTACCGCATTTTGAAATTGTTGCACCAGTTATACATTTTTCTAAAGTCCTCGCTAAGGTTTTTAACGGTTAGTGGGAGTATTTTTTGATCTTTTACAAATATAAAATAGCAAATGTATTACCTATATTCTTAATTGAGCTAACTGCATTTTAACCCATGTAGTTAGGGTTTTGTGCGAAACCCCCTCTGATCACAAGTGTTATACTTAACCTCCCCGTGGTTTAGTTTTTATTTAAAACTAACAGAATCTGTCAAATTCCAACTTTGTATACCAAATTTACCCTTAATGTTCACAAAAGAAAAACAGATACGGAAACAGATCTGATGAAGGAGGAAGAGGAGGATGTCCGGGAAGGAGGGGGATGAGGATCTGATGAAGGAGGAAGATGAGGAGGAGAGAAGGAGGCGGAAAATGAGGAGTTAGGAGGAGGAGGAGGAGGAGGTCAAGAAAGGAAGAGGAGGAGGAAGCCGCGATGAAGCCGACGGCGACGTTGGCGCAGATTGAAGACAGAGAGGACGATAACCCACATATCGGAGATGGAAAGTCCGGCGCCGACGACTCAGATCGGAGACGGAGAGGACGACGACGACACATATTAAAGACGATCACGACGCAGGTGGAGCTCCGGCGATGCTGCAGTGACAGACACTCATGGGACCTCTGTGTGGTCATCATAGTCTCCAAACGTCTAGCTACTGCGGTGACGGACACACATGGGACCCTGTCTACGGGCTTTTTAGTCGGTACATTGTTAGCTCCCGAGTGTAGGCAACTAGTACTACTCTCTGGACAAGCGATCTAGTAGGGTGGATTAACGAGTGCACTTTGTTTGCGCACTTAAGGTCTAGTTTGTCTTGGTGAATTAATAGGTGGTACAAGAATGGGAAAACGAATATGAATTTTTCGTAGCTGTGTTATCAGATAACGGGAAACACTGATATAACGTTCTTCTACTATTTGACGTGGGTCATGTTTTATAATTATAAATATGCATATATCTATTTCATTATGAAGTCTATATTGGTTGTTATAAATCGATGTCGTGACGTGTCTGCTTTCTATACTGGGCAGGTAACTACGCGGTCGGCCTAGAAGTTGGCCATCCTTTAGAAGTTATCATCACGATACATGTGAGATATGACAATAAATTTCTTTCAAGTTCAGTTTCTTTCATTTTGTCTTATAGCAGAACCCTTAGGGTTAGACTCCTTGCTGGGCATTTCCATGCTCAGCTAATTACATATCCGGAGAATCTGGGAGATCTAAGTGTAGTACTCCAAAGCTCTAGAATGGAGGTGTTACAGTATGTGTCAAATACCCACACTATTAGTTATAGAAACTAACATGCGTCGGTGAAATGTACAACCAATATAAAAATTTCAAAATACTACACAAAGTGAAAATGACAAAATGTGGATATGAATATGTAGTCAAATGTATAATATATGTACTACGGGTGCAATTTTGTCCCATTAATTCAACAATAAATAGAGAGTACGCTCTGACCCCTCTCTAGTTTTAGAAAGAGAGAGACCACCGCTTCCCGGGTGGTGGCTCCTAGTCTGTCAACTTTTTTTGGTTTCTCACTGGTTGTCTGGCCTTGGATGGATCTCTCATCGCTTTCTTCGGTCCCTGTGCTTGCAGCCCTGTTGGGCCAAACCATTTTGAGTTCAATCCCCCTTCGCGTCCAACCACTTCTGGCTTCACCTCCTTGGTGAACTTCCTCTCCCGTTGCTACCTAGCCGCCCGCGCCACTGATTAGCCGTCCATGATTCAAGCGCCGACCACCGCTTTCCCCGCCATAGCCACCGTCCTTATCATTGTTACCGACCTTAGAGTGTTAAGGCGGTGATGTAGAAGGCTATCCGATGAAAGGTGGATTGGGCCTTTCCAGGAGATTGTCTGTGGGGCTGAGGTTCTTGGGCCATGCTGAGCCCATTTTTTCAGCCCGTTGTCTTTGTTGTAATGTTTGTTTTTCTTGGTTTATTATAGCTTATATTATGTTAGCTGTGCATGTTAACCATCAGCTATAGGGAAGGACTATGTCCTAGAGCTGTACCTCGTGTACTCTTTTTATTATCAATGAAATTCTGCACTTTCGCCAAAAAAAAATCAACAATAAAAACTGTTTTGGTGTTGTAACTAATTCCCAGGCATAACTATCAATTCCGGCTGGAGTGTTATGTTCAAGTAAAATTTAATGGGTCCCTCTTCTCAAAAAAAAAAAAAAAAAACATATGGGTCCCAAGTCGCAACCGTTAGAGTAAAAAATGCTATGCGTTTCATGTCTCAACCAAAGTTTTAAAAACTGTACCGCTCATTGAATCCATGAGGCACCGGTCGGTTCAACCGGTTGGACCAGTGATTCAACCGGTTGAACCGCACTTTTTTTTATAATATATAATAATTTTATTTTATACAAATACATATTTACATAAAATGTTGCATGAATACTTAATTGTGACAAACATATTGATCAACAAACACAATAAAAACATTACATTAGTTATGATAGTTGATTATTTATATATTCAATATAACATTCAAGCACACCAATATAAGTAATATAAATTTTGTTGACTTTTAAAAATTGTTAGTACATATAAGTTTGATTCAATAAAATAAAAGTGTTTTAATTTGAAACTTATTCAGCATGACAATGTTTTTATAATATCTTTCTTTAAAAAAAATCAAATAGAAAAACAAAATATAATTACATACATCAACAAATATACCGACTACAGCTAGGGTGGTAGCTCAAGTGGTTGAGATTGGAAGCCCTTGTATTAGATCCCGGGTTCCAACCCGCTAGACGACAGAAACAATCTCTCAAAAAAAAAAAAAAAAACACAAGTATGCCGATTAAAATAACAAACACTAAATTTTATATATGTATGTATGCATTTATAATATGTCCGTTCTTATATGTCCGTATCCATATACACAATTCTTTGTTCCAAAAAGAAAAGGAAAAAAAAGAAGAGACTAAATTGTGAACCCTAGGTCTTGAACCGCTTTGTAATTCTCGATGGCCAAGGTAAGACATTCTTCTTATAATCGGCAGGAGGAGACAAGAGGAATGAAAAAGATGAAGCGGATGTGCAGATCTTTCGAGGGGATGTCACTTGATACAGGAAACAACAAGAAGAAACTCAGTTCAGGAGGAGGAGGCTGGAAGAAGACTGCTCGACTACGTAGACTTGTGTCGAAGCAATCTGGAGAAACAAAGCCAAAGGAGTATTACATTGTAATGATGGAAGATTGGAGGTATGATGATGAAGAATCTGCCAAGTTAAACTACATTAAATTTCTGCAGTCTGCCTTAAGCAGGGAAAACATTGAGATAGTGTCTAACACAAAGAAAAGTTTCAACTGCTGTCTGTCAGAGGAGGAGAAGAGAGTTTTGGAAGAGAAGAAAGAGGTGATGGCAATTGAAATAGCGGGTTGTCAGTACACTATTGGTTGCGGTGATCTCAGATTTCTACCCAGTTATGGTCCCGAAGTTGATCAGGGTTATTTATTTGATTCCGAGGTTGAGCAGCAGCAGCAAGCTTGAACTGTTTGACTCGAAGCATAAGCTACCTTGGAATTTTACTAAAATCCCGTTCGGTACCGATTTGTTACATTGTTTTGCAATTTTGAATAAAAGATGTTTTGGACAAAATACTGACAGATTATCTCATCTCTAATTTTACAGGTTCTCTCACATTTTGCAGATTTTAAATTCATACAAAACAACTATAGAATTTAGATTTTTAGCTACCTTATTTTATCGTATGACTTTTAGCTGATTATTTAGATTATCAGCTGATACCAAACATACCCTACGTAAGTCTACCGAGTAAGCTGTGTATTGATTATCGTACCAATTTCAGGTACTAATACCACGTTTCTTTAAATTAGTCCCCTCTCGAGGAATATATATACACACATACATATCTGTTCATAATATTCCAACAAAACTGAAAACATGTTATTACTATTTCATTGAATTGAACAAACCACGTTTGCTACGATTTTTGAGCTTTTATGTTGAGGTTTCAAAAAACTATGGGTGAGTTTGCTATGAGTTTGTAATATTCTCCCGAGTAAGCTGTGTATTGATTATCGTACCAGCTTTAGGTACGAATACCACGTTTCTTTAAATGTTAGTCCCCTCCTTAGGAATGAGCACATATATATGTATCTGGTCAATAATATTCTGAAACTGAAAACACAACCTATCAACATATTTTCATTGAATTGAACAAACCACGTGCACTCTATGTTTCCTTTTCCTTTGGTGATAATGATTGAGGAAGCGAGGCTTCAGAGACCAAACCGGAAAGAAGCCCAACCAAAACCGCGCTATTATAAGTAGTCGGTTCCCCCTGCATCGAGTTGTTTCTCTTATCGATATACGTCTCGTTCATAAAAGGACCTCCCACTAGTGCCCCAGTCGCAACATTTGGGTTGGGGTCCTCGGACGCCAGCCACTTCCAGCCGTCCTTGCAACCAGTCTTAGCCTCAGCTGGAATTGAGGCTCCTCTGTGGTGGACATATTCTGGGTACTTCTTACCGAACCCCACCAAATAACTCATCTTCATCGGGTTCTTTCCCAAAACGTAGTCCGCCTAGAAAATGCAGAAGTGTGCATTATGTTTTCCAACAATTTGTTTTGACAGATTACCGGCTTGCAATTTCGCCGCGCTGTCACTTAGCTACATGCAGTATAGATTTTACTCCTTATCGTCTCTGCAGTTTGTAAAATTGCGACAATTAAATTGACTAACACCGTTCACTTCCGTTAATAAATAAGAAAAAAAAGAACAGAATATAAATAAAATTGAAAAGAGAGAGAAACAAAAAAAAAAAGAAAAAATAAAGAGTAAGACAACACTGCCCCTTTTGAATTATTAAAATGCTAAAATACCACTCACTTGTCTAATGAAAGTTAACGTTGTTAGTCAATTTGACCTAAGGGTCGCAATTTTACAAACTGCAGAACGATAAGTGAACCAATACTATATATAATTAAGTGTCAGCGAGGCGAAACTGCGGGGGAATTTTCTGTCAAAAGTTCAACAAAAGAATATGCAACTTTCCTGACATATGACGAGAGTCGAGTGTTTTCTACCTGTGACATTGCAAATTTGCGTAGGTCTGATGGTCCGAAAGTCACTCCTTCACAGTCGAAATCAGATGTCTTTGTGGCCACCATGTAGTCGCTGTAAAGTAGAGCTAGGAAAGCTGAAGCGACTGGATGCTGCAAGGCGTTCCATTCCGCTACCCAAATCAGACCACCTACATTTAGAGATCCGTCGCCATGTTTAGAGTTAAGCATTTGTTTCACACAAAAAATGTGAATTCTATGAACTTCTCGGTTTTCAACTTACTTTTTGTTCTGCTTTCTGTCGCAGTTGGAGATTTCGGGAGAAGCCCGCACATAACGGCTTCAGCTGTTTTTCTGTAACTTTCCAAGCTTTCCGCGGTTGAAGAATCAAAGAAACTTACCCTAGATAGCAAAACCTGCATTGAAATTACTCATTTTAATTAATGTTTAATCCGGTTCAATTAAAAATTATCATTTTTGTTTCCTTATGTTAGGAAATACATTCTAGAGAGTGTCAGAATATCTGCAGATTATTTAATCTCTGAGGGCCTGTTTGGTACCAATTGAAAATCTTAATAATCAGCTGGAATTTTTTGGAGAAAATAAGGTGTCTGAAAATCTGAAGTAGTTGAAAATTCTAAATATGTTCGGTAAGAAATTAAAATCTTCAGAATGCGAGAGAAGCTACACAATTGGAGATTAAATAATCTGCATATTATTTACTAATTGTAAAACAATTGGCCCAAAACAGATTTTAATCGGGATTGCAAAACAGTGAAACAAATGGGATTTAATTAAAATAACCGACTCCCAAACATGCACCGAATCTGCAATTTTTCTGATTTATGCAGAGTTTCAGTTACTGTTATTTGGAATTCCGAAATCTGAAGGGAAAAAATTGAGTATACCTGGGTTCCTGCTAACTTGTTATCCCAACTAAACCATGTCGGGCTTCCGAACTTGGCGAAAGCCTTGCCATTCTTCCCAGTCACGTAATCAATAAACGTCTTATTCCCTGTCGCGTGGTAGAGCCAACTAGCCGCCCATAAGAGCTCGTCCCCGTATCCGGTTGAATTGTAATAGGTCGCCACGTCCGGAATGCTCTCGCTGTAAAGAGCCCTGTGCTTATCAGCAAAGCTAAACAGCTGAGTCGCATGCTTAACAAGTGAATCCGAGTACATTGGATCTGTCGATTTGAAAACCAAGGAAGCTGAAGCCAAAGCTGCAGCTGTTTCGGCCGCCACATCTGATCCAGGCGATTCGATGTTCACCTGTGTAAGAGGCCTCTTCTCTTTCATGTTCTCAGGTCTCTCCCAACATTCATGGTCTAATTTTGGATCACCCACCTGTTGGAACCATAAAAAAGTTCAGAAACCCTCATATGCAGAGTAGTGTCATGGCCACATAATTTTAGCTCGAAGAAAGCAGCCCGTGACAGCTGGGAGGAAACCATAAAACCGAGTTTTGAAATACTGGCCTGGATGTAGAGTACATTTGGTGAAGGATGAGCACTGACAAGGTAATCGGTGATCCATTTGAGGGAGTCTTGAGCAGGTTTTAGCTGCTCTAGTTTGTTAATCTGAGTACCGTATTCGAGTATTGCCCACGAGAGGACGGTGGCGGTAAACGCCATTGGGAAACCAAACTTCATATGATCTCCAGCGTCATACATTCCTTTTGACAGATCCAAATCGGCCACACTTCCGTCTTTCAGAGCCGAATCTCCTCGCCATGGTATCTTGTTGTCGACCAACTTACCAGCTGTAACGACCGAATAAACAGATCAGACGTGGAGAAGAGATATACAGAAGTTTATTTATTATTCATTTACTTTGTCAAGTACATAAAATATCATATAACTTATATTATAAGTTACACTATGATTTCAGAAGTGATACTCGAATTCGAGACCTTAATGAACTATCGGCCCCAAATTGGATTAAACGACTGGTTCAGTCTCAGAGATTTATGCAATATTATAATGTTCGAGTGAATTATAGTAAGTAGCTATTTTTGTAAACCTACGATGGGGCAGAGCTATGAATAAGGTTGAGTGGGGGGCTAGAAATAAAATAAAGGTAAAACACTAATATACTGTAAGCCAAAACCACAAACTACAGCAAAAATAAAACATAATTCAAAATATCTGTGGAGGTTAGATTATAAAATATGAAACATTTAAGGGTAAAATTACAAGATAATTTTTTTAGTGAGGGCTATAGTCCCCATAACCCTCTATGTTGCTCCGCCATTGCCTATAATCACATCACAACGAAACCTTACTGCTAAATAAATACTAGACTCAAATAGGTGTCTCTTGGGATCCCATTACGCCCAAATCTCTGCTCCATGAACAACTTTTATTTTCCGGCATTTTGGGGTTAGCGAGACATGTACTATTTTGCCTAAATCGAGCTTCACTTACCAAAGCAAATATACATATATACATATATATATATATATAAATATTTTGAGGGAACCAAAATATAAATTTTATATAATGTCAGATAACAATGTTTGGTATGAATAACTGCCCTCTCTGTTCCTCGTAAAGTATTGTTAATTTTCTTTGGTATGCTCGACTAATTCATCTCCTTGGCATACTTTTTCCTTTCTTTTGACGATAACTAAATTAGAAAAATCCGATACAACACAAGAGGCTCAAATAATCAATGAATCAATGACCGAGAAATCAAAATCAAGTATTTGTAGGTTTCTTTCTAGAGATGTAAGAGAATGAGAAAGAATAGAAAAGTTTATGAGGAAAATAAACGGAGAAGGAAATCAATGAATTACATTTCTGCACATCGAAGAACTGCATTGCAATTTTGAGAGCCTGGCTGTATCTCTTCTGTGCAGAAACGGCATCTGGAGCAAACATGGGATCATCCGAACTCCACCCCTTCCTTCTCACAGAAACAACAGCAGCGAACACAACAACCACCACCACCACCCCAATAACGCAACAACAACAGCATCGTTTCTTCTTCATTTTCTGGGGAAAACAAAAAGGATCAGATATTTTCGACTACAGAAATCGCCAAGAAAGTTGTGGGGCCCAACACTGAACCATTCGTGGAAAGGAACTTAAAGTTTCCCCCCAGCATTAGAGGGGAAATTACGGAGATTGAGAAAAACTTGTGCCAAGTGTGACCGAAGAAAAACATAGGAAGAATTGGATCTAGAGATTTCTATGCAAAATTTTGGTTTTGAGGTGATGAAGAGCTATTTTTAAGGCCAACCCCACAATCTGGCGGGAATGAACTTACGGATTTACAAAAATGTCCTTAGCCCTTGCGAGGTTAATTAGTTATTTTCTTGTTAATTAGCTAACCGCGTGTTTCACTATCTTTTTTTTTGAGAAATTGTTTTTGTCGTCTATGGGGATTGAACCCGGGACTTCATGCAGGGGCTTTCAACGCTCTACCACTTGAGCTATCACCTTAAGCTGCCGTGTTTCACTCTCTTGGCATATGCTAATCTCGTTAATGTCTAACATGCCCTACCAAAAGAGTAGGTTCTTAAAAAAAATGTCCAAGACCTTTAAATATATATAAACACTAAAAAAATGGAGACACGGGATACATCAATGTTCTCAGTAATGGAGCTATATAATTGTCGAACAGAAAAGTAATCACCTAAATTAAATAAGCACAGCTTTACTTCTTTGTCTAAACTCTACTATTTTAGTAGAAAAGAATATTAAGAAGGTAATAACTTCAACATTTTAATTGAACAAGCATGTTTTGACCCAATGTTCACATCAAGGGGGGAGTACTTTGTTGGAGATCTGATTGTCCACTTTCAAAAATGTCCCAGTATTCATTTCAACACCAACACGACGTAACACTTATGAAGGGTTTGTGATGATGGTGATCGATTCACCACAAAGTACGTACGTGTCTCTTAACCACACGACGTACTAGTAAGTCCAGGGACAAACGTTTTGTTGGTACAAGGACAAAACAAACATAAATAGGGTGAACATGACTATCACATGTAGAATTATCCCATGCCTGTGTCTATCCAAACCTGGAAAGAACAAGACCAAGTGGGTGTTCAAGAAATAGACAAGCATAGAGGGGCAACCCACAAAAGTAGGTGTTTTTTACCTTTCTTCTTTGGTTCCAATCATCTCTCAAATTACTACCGTACTAGTACTCCCCACATGCATGCACTTGCTAAGGCACAATAACTCTCGTGGAAACTGTCCAATGTTCCTGGCAGCTGATGTTAAATCAACAAGTTGCATACGAAGACGCTACAGTAATGGTCTAATGGAAATTATATGGTACTAATTAGAGGTTATATTCATGTTTTGAAGAGAAGTTGAGAGCAACTCTTTGTTGATAAATAGTTTAAAAGTTAAATGAATGTCACGTTATATGGGGTTGCTTGGAATACAACCCCTACACTTGCTGAGGTTCATCACTTTGATGTCAATCCTTATAATATATATATTTTTTTTATCAATTACAGTGAACCATTCTGCATGGCTTTCTCATTAAGTGGACCCGGGACCGGCCCAATACACTTGGGATCTAAAGCGAATTGTAAATATGAACCATTAAATAAATAAAAATTACACATAATAGTTTATTTATAGATGGAAAACCTATATTCTTAAGTGTAATATGTTAGGTTGTTTTTTATATTTTGGGTAAAAGACAAAAACCACCCCTCGAGTATGGGTTATATACAAAAACAACCCTAGTGTTCGGGGATATACAAAAACCACCCCTGTCAGAGTTAGTGACTAACGGCATATTAACGGAGGGGATAAAAGACAAAAATGCCCCTGACATTTTAAGAAATTATTCGCTATTAATACAATTTACTTCCCTTCTATTCTCAATTTCCTAACCCTAAACCAACCTTATCTCTTCCCCTCTCCCTCTTCTCTCACGTCTTTTCCATCTTCCGTAACATCTCAGGGCACAACAACACCCACCAGCAGCAGCGCCTCTCACCCACCTCCCGTCCCTCTCTCTCTTTCTCCCCGTCGGACCACCGGAGCCACCGCCCAGTTCTTCTCCTTCTCCTTCCCCTTTCCTCTCTTCCTCATATCTCTCCCCTCTCTCTCAATTGGTCGCCATCGGAAACCTATGCCAGTGCTTCCTCCGTGCTTTGAAGTAAAAAAAATTGGTGGGGGTTTACCGCAAAACCAGTGGCCAAAGCTAGTCCGGCAGGGAATGGTGAAGGGTCTAAAGCAGATAGGGCGGGAATCGTCAACAGGAGGACGACTATTTGCTCTCCCGGCGGCGGCGGCGGCGGCGACCACAGTCGTAGGGTTTTCCAGATCTGTCGTCGCCGTCTTCCTCCTCCGCAGATCGGGGTTAGGTGTCGCGTCACCGTGGATCCTGATCGCGACATCGAAGGCCGCCATCTATGTTGCTTTCTCAATCAATCTGTGTCTCCGCCTGGGCATGGTTATGGCATGTTCGCCTTCCGATTGCAGAAAGGGAACCACCACCAGTCAGTGTTGGCGAAGATGGAGAAGGTGTTGAGGGTGAAGCTGAGATGAAGGAAGTGACTTAAGGTTTGATTTGATGCTAGATCGGTGCAGAATTGTAATGTTTTTTGAAAAAAAAAACTGGTAATTGTGTGTATGCAGAAGTAAAAAGGGTACCTTTTGGTGACGGTGGTGAAATGGAAACAGTTGAAGAGTTTATGGTGTTGGGTTTTTATTGTTGAGAAGAGTTAGTGATGGAGAGTGGTTTAGTTAAAATTATTAGCTGGTTGGTTAATTGGGTTTGAGATGTTTGATAGAGGTGATGGTAGTTGAATTGGCTATGGTGAATTCAGTGGTGGAGATGTGGTGGTGGTGGTGGTTTGTGGTGGTGGAGATGTGGTGGTGGCGGCCAAGAACACCAAGAATGGTGGCCAATAACATCAAAAACATGAACAAAATAAACAAAAACACAAATAGGGGCAAAATGGTCATAAAAAAGACAGATTGCACCCCATACTAATTGATTGTAACATAAGGGTGTTTTTCGTCTAACGTCCATCCACTGACAGGGGTGATTTTTGTCTTGACAGGGATGGTTTTTGTATATCCCCTAACACTAGGGTTGTTTTTGTATATAACCCATACTCGAGGGGTGGTTTTTGTCTTTTACCCTTATATTTTTAGGTTGTTGGTGTCATAAAAGTCCGGGTATTTTTGTTGGGTTCACTGCCTTCTTAGTGGGTATTAATTTTACTGTTTTGATAAATTATGTCTAAAGTTTTATTTAAAGTTCAGTATATTTAACACTCTAAATAAAACAAAACAAAAATGTCTATTAAGAAGCAGCACGACTTGCAAATGGGGGCTAGCTGAGTAAGATAACATATAAAACTCCTACATGAGGTTCTGAGTTCGAATTAGGGAATGTAATGTAATTCTTTTTTTTTTTCGAGAAACCAATGTGATGCAATTCTTAAGATAAAAAAGAAGTAACACGATTATTATTATTTTCATCATTGGAATTCTTACCTTGGAACGGGATAGAAAAGCCAAGTGTTTTTTTCTCGTCACGTCATATGTCGCAGTAACAGCAGGTTAGAGTTTTAAGAGATAGACCGCACAGAAGTCATCCCATGTTAGGGCAGGACAGATGTGGTGGGGAAAGGAGGAGTCATGGCCACTGTTTCTCTCTCTTATTCCCTTTTTTTTTCCTAGCATCCCACTTTGTGTGTGTCTACTCTCCTTTGGACAGGTTACACCTGTCAGACGCCCCTTGGTAGACTAGTCAAGGACAAGTGTCTTTCTGCTGTTTAGTCCGTATACGTACAGTTAATGATGGAGCTTGCTTTAATAACATCCTCTTTTGTAAATTCTCCCGTCAAAGGGCTTTGTTAGATATGCAAACAGCAAACTTGTTGTTATACTTGTTGCATCACCACTCTAAATAAGTGTTCCCACATGCAACGCCACTTTCATCACTTCTGTTGTAACCCTTGCAGTTTGCTTGGTTACATAACCGCTGGTCGCGGTTGAAGCGTATCAGACAACAAAATAAGAACAAAGAGATAAACGAGACAAGAACATTGAATTTAACATGGTTCGTTTTCGGAATAGCACATAAAGAATGCAAATCAAACTAAATGGTTGGAATGAAATGTCGTTGTTGAGTCGGTGACATGAATTAAATTGGCAAAATAAAGTGAGGCGGTGGGTTGTTGTGGGTTTGGTGATTCCATCGCCGCACTCACGGTCACTTTGGTTATATAAATGATTGGTACTCAAATACAACATGCACACACAAAGTAAAATCATGGATTCGAGAGTTGGTGTGGCCGGGACATGGGGTCGCGATCCCGCGAGGGCTTGAGTTCTTTTCTTGTGTGTGTCGGGTGGTTGTTCGTATGGGTGGCCGCCGGGGCCGTTGTGGCTACAGTGTGCAATTGTAATCGGGTTCTCTCTCAATAACATATCGGGCTTTGACAGTGGAGGTAGCTAGCGCGTTCGTTTCGAATTCGTTAGTGAACCACGTTAATTAATTGTCTCGTTCTTATTTTTGCTTCATCGTTCTTGTTCGAATACCCCGAGATTATAACAAACTGGTATAAGAGCCGTGTCCAACGATCCGGGTGGAGCCAAGAGCTAGGGTTTCACGTTTCGGTGAAACTCAAAGCTAAGATTTTGTGATTCAGGTGGAGAAGGCAATACGGAGGTTGGGTTTCGAGATTCTGTCAAGAACGATGTCTAGTTTGGAGATCAAGATCGATATGTTCGTGAGAAGAAGCGGCTTTTGTTCGTGGTCTCTCAAACAGGGAGTGCAGGTACACCCACCATGTGAAGCCCCATGGATGGGGCTATCCGGGCACCCATTGGAGCAATGTGACGCTTATCTGATTAAGCTTGCTAGGGATCTGGAAAATCCAGCACGCATTCGATACTGTCGCGAATGTGGCAGTTCACACGCATCCGACATTCTGGCAATTGCCGGTTATGTGCAATCTGGCTCCCAGCATGGAGCATCTGGCATGTAATTGAATCTGGTTCTGGCTCATGCGTAACAGGAACTCGTTGGAGTTAGAGTAACAACATGGAGTATTTGACGCGTGATTTCTGGCACCCGCATCTGATCCTGTTTCAGGCGTGCATTGTGCACGAGGTTTAGTTCTGGCGTGGACCTGATCTTGGGGTATGTAACATGACACACAATTGAGCTTGCATCTGACGCGACCTGTTTCTGGTGAGAATCTGGCGCATCGGAGGCAATTGGGGCGCAATCTGGCAAGACAATCTGTTTTGGGCACTCGAGCTGGTGCATCAGGTCTGAGTAATATATGGAACTTGTGGTGGTGCATCCGTCTGGTGCAATTGGGCGCATCAGGAATGTATTCGATCCTAGCTCACTGAATAAATTCGAGTCTGGTTCTGGGTGGAGCACTTGTTTCTGTTTCCGGGAGTGCATCCACATCGGGCGCATTCTTTACAGGAACACATGAAATATCCCAAATCCAAACCAAGGGCATTTTGGTCATTTGGCATTATCCGATATTTTCATATGGTATGGATACCTTATCATGCGTTTTATCTCCACTAAGTGTTAGTCACTCCTCATGAGAAAAGAAAGCGTTAAAATAATCAACCCTCCTTGAATGTATCAGCTTTTTGTAGGTTGTGAACATTAATAATTCCGCCACTTTGTGGACCATCCTCTATAAAATAAACATCAGATCTTAGTTGGTCATTCATCTCATTATAATCCCTCTCTTTCATTCTCTGAAGTTTCTCTCTAAGTGCTCTTGGTGTTCTTCATCTCAACCAAGCTTGGAGCTAGGTAAATCATCTCTATAGTTTCATTTTAAGAACTCAATCCATATAAGTATCTTGATTATCTATGGTACATGTGTCTAATCACTTCTTAACTGACTTCTCACAGTAGATTCATGGCCTATACTCGTCATTAAGCACACACTCATTCACTTATCTCATGCTTGTTTTCTCAAGCTTCAAACCACTTTCTGTGCAGTGAGTTTCTTGGTTGTGTTCGAAATTCTAAATTGTTCTCCGATCTAAAAATGTATTTTCCTTAAAATTAGACTCCAATGGTAGAATTATCCAAGTTGAATCAACCTCTTACTCTTTGTAGTATTTAATTATGATTTTTCAAATTTGACTACTTTATTTTTGTGTGAATCTGAACAATTTGTGTAGTTCGGAAGTACTTCACTTTTAACCACTTTTTCATGAACGAAACTTGACATCTTGTTAAACTAGACTCTCATAGCTTTCATGTCCAAGAATAATCACCCTTATACCTATTATTGAGAAATAGATACAAGCTTTCAAATGTAGACTATGGAGATTCAATTTTCTTTGGACCAATTTTGGTAAAACTTTAATTTCTCTATCTTTAAGAATTGTTTTGAATACACTATTTTTTACCAAAGAATTATATTTAAAGATCTTTCTTTCAGCCAACCTTAATCCAAAAAGTTTGGAAAGTTAATGTTTTACTTCGTCAAAGTATTTTGACTCTTCTTAATCTCTCTTGTGCCTATGACTCATATGACCTAAAATTTGTGCTAAATAAGTTTTAGACCATACTTTGGCAAGGTTTTAACAAGCGTGACTGTGACTCTTGAGTTGGTTGCATCTTATTGAGACACTCATCATATAGGAAATGTGCATTGTTATATGCTTGTCAATGTGGACTTGGTGGTTTTAATTGGGATAATGAGTGTATGTCGTAGAGCTCGACTTTGACGAGTAAGTAGGGGAAGACATGGTTACGAGTAAAGACATTTGCTAGCATCTCATTTGCTCTCACGGTGAGTTTATATGCTTACCTTTGTACACACTTCGTACATGTGAAACTACTTGTTGTTTATGAACAAACTGTCGTACTTGATTCTCTACTTGATAAACCTATTTTAGTGGAAATGCCTTTTATAAAACTGCTCGTACTCACATTGAGAAAGACTTTGTTATTCGAATTTCACACATTGTTATAAATCATTAACAACGTAAAGTGATAGTTCACATGTGCGGGAACGTACTCTTTGCCCCTTGTTGGGTTGGATGTGCCCATTGTTGGAAGAATCTTTGCCCATTGTTGGGTTGGCTATGCCCTTTTCTGGCAGACTCTTTTGACCCTTGTTGGGTTGGATGTGTACTTTGTTGGCAGACTCTTCGTCTTGTTGGCTAGATTCCCATCTAGTACTCACCCTTCTGGAATTTTTTCTTCTTAAGGGGGTGTTGCAACACTTAAGATCTAGTATAAATAAGTTTGGGCCCTGTATTTTTTATGGAGACCATTTGTTGGCCATGGATATCCTTTGGCTAGAGATATTTGTAGGGTTTTGATACAGGCAACGCATCGGAATAATAAAATTAATCCTACTCAAAGCCCTCCACAGATCGCAGGCAAGCATTCATAACATGATGAAAGTAAACGAATGTGTACCTTGGTTTGTGTGATCACTATGAAGAATTGTGTATTTGTATCTACTAGTATCCACACCTAGGACTGTAGCTGGAATCCTCCTCCACGTCAAGTGCTTGCAACGGGAAGAAGGAGACAGAAGAATCACGCAGCGCCAAGGGGTGGCTGACGGCACAAAGGGGGCGGACGGGTTGGAGCTTCGGCCTCAACTCTCTCTCTCTCCTTGCTTTGTTATTTCACCCAATAATGACACACTTGTGAAATAGTAAGCTAGGGTTGCCCTTGTATAGTTAATAACTCCTTATTAACTCCATATTTGCCCCAATACTAATCCTGTCCATACACGGATTAGTCCACCATACAAATTAGTCCTACTAACTTTGTTTGTGGTTGCGTTTTGATTATTGTTATTAATTAGTCAAACTAATTAATATCTAAATCCAGTTTAATTCATATGGTGTGTGACCCCATAAGTTTCTACTTAGTTGGCAGTAAAAATTACAAACATAGAGCGGTGTCTAGCAACATATATGTGTCACCCAACTAATAGAAAAGTCAGTGATACGAAAAACCATGTGCCCAATGTTACCGTGTTGTATCTGTCCCTTTGTTTTCATATCCGGATTTGACACGAGACATAAATGTCACACTCGTATATCCAATCCATAGTTTTCCGATCCTGGGAATAGGCTTATTCGTACATATAACATCAATATCTCCATATTGATTTATTTGAGTCTGACCAGACATTCCATAAGCACTACCCCTCGAGTGGCCATGGATAATTTCTCCCATTATGCTGGAGGGACAAATCCAACCTACATAACTACCATCTCTAAGCTTGCTTCCTATCATGCCCGATGGATATCTTTATAGTTATCCAGTTACGGTGTACCGCTTGATAATATCAAAACATGATATTTCACAACTAGAGTATCTAGTGACTTCAAGTCTAAGGATTACAACACCATTAGCACCACGAGAAGCACTTCTGACATTGATATAATCTAATGTAGCCTTCTCGTTGTGGGCCAATCCAGTATGCCATTACTCTTAATGCATACCCATGTGTTACACTTGATATCTCTATATAAATCTACACACATACTAGTCTATTGTAATCTAAGGACGTCATTATATGAAATATATTCATAAATAGTAAATGAATATTCTAGCCAAAACAATTTTCATACTAAATATAGACTGCCTCTAGGGATAATTTGGATTTTTCCCGTTATCGTGGAATATAATAGTATGGCTATTTTGTTCATAAACTTGGAAGTTTGATACTTATGGTGTTCTGATTAACACATCATGTGAAATAAGAAGAACTGATTTATAAGTCGTGTTCTGTATGGGAATCCATTCTGTGATTTGATAAGCCTGTTTTTTAAGTTATGGTCACATATTTTTTGAAATGATATGAATTGTTTTCCTTATCCTTGTTCCGTATGGACATGCATCTTGTGAAAAATATTATGTAATAAACATTCAACATCTTGGAAGTATGTATGGAATATTCTGGTCAATGAAATGGTTACTTGTGTGATCACATCTTTTACTGGAAATAATAATTTCACAACCATGATGTTAGTTATAGACTTGTAAACGTTGATATTTTTACACATCTCCTTGAATCTTCAAAATATTTTAAACATGGAACGCCATGACCAATCTAGCTATTCTGTTTTACATGTTAATATGTTATCTGAATCAGTTTTTTCTGATTCTCGTAAAAGTGCGGTCTAGTGTTTTACTTCCTCCACATGTGTATGATTGTTTAATTTGGGTTAATGCGCTAGGGACCATGTGCTCATTCCTTCATGAAAACGTTGGTACCTAGTGAATAAGAAGAGAGCCACCCTTTTGTTGTAACATCTCTTTGGTTATGCTTGTTATACAGTTTGGACTCAGCCATGAACTATGTAATCTTTGGGTTATTAGTCAGTAGTTGGATGTTCATTTCAATTTTTTCTTACTAATACTCCTTGTACGAAACTCTAATTCTTTATACGGAGGACACCACTTTGGTCTTTGAATCGGGTATGAGAATTGGGGTTGTTACCACACATGGTAGTTGGAACACCGATTTGGCGAGTTGAGTTTGTTGGAATAGATTCCCTAGAGGCAATCTAGTTTAGTATGAATTTATCTTGGCTAGAACATTCGTTGTATTATTTATTGGATATTTAATATAATGAAGTCCTTAGATTTACAATTGTGTTGTTTATCTTTAATATCCCTAGTCCAGTATAATCATTAATAGGACAATCATCTATAGACTAGTATGGGGTTGGATCGATATAGAGATATCATGATCCAACACATGGGTGTGCATTAAGGGTAATGACGCACTGGATTGACCCATCTCCGAGAAGGCTACATACACGTTATGTAAAGTCACAAGCGCTTCTCGTGGTGACAACGGTATTGTCATCCTTAGACTTGAAGTCACTAGATTGTCTAGTTGTGGATTATTGTGATTTTGGTAGCGTCAAGCGCTACACCGTAACTGGGTAGCTATAAAGGCGTGTATCATATACAATAAGAAGCAAGCTTAGAAATCGTAGTAGACGTATATAGAATTTGTCCCTCCCACATAACGGGAGAAAGTATCCGAGGCCACTCGAGGGATAGTGCTTATAGAATGTCTGGCCAGACTCAAATAAATCGATATAGGATATTGATGTTATTTGCATGGATAAGGCTATTCCCAGGATCGTGAAACTATGGATTGGATATACGAGTGTGACTTGTATGTCTCGTGTCCAATCCGGATATGGAGACAATGGGATGTGACAATTACTTGCACAAGGTTTGTCGGATGGCTAGAATTGATGTTTTGCTAGAGACCGCTCCATATTAGCAAATTGTTGCTACCAACTAGATAGAACCTATGGGGTCACACGCTATATAGAGTTGAACTGGATTTGAGAATTAATTAATATGATTAAATTAATTAGAAGGATCACTTTGCAACACCTTGCAAACTTAGTGGGACTAATTTGCAAGGAAGGGACTAAACCAAATTCTAGTAGGACTAGAATAGGTCATTTAGGTAGTTAACAAGGATTTGTTGGACTATATAAAGGATGCTCCTTCCTTCCTTCCCACACTTATGAACTTATCATTCATAACTTGAGTGGGAGAGAACAAAGGAGAGAGAGCAAGCAACAAAAGGCCGAACCCGACCCCTTGCCGCCGCCCCGTCCATGTCGGCCAACAAAGGAGGCCGCCCCTCCTTGTTGCCTCGCGTTGTGTATTTTCTTCCTCTTCCTCCGGTCCAAGCTAGCACAAAGGAGAAGGAAGATCTAGATCTCAAATCTAGGCGTGGATCAACCGTAGAGACGTGACACAATTCACATTTCAAGTCATCGCACGAGAAACCCTAAGGTGTGTAACATGATTCTTCCTTTACCATCGTTATGTTTCTCTTCTGGTGATCCTTGGAGGGTATTGAATGGATAAATTATATTTTCCGTTGCGTATCCATGATCAAAACTCTACAGAGTTTCTCTTACAGCTGCGGAATGTTGGGTTCTGGGAGGTATACTCGTTTCTAATTCAGAGAGACACATCCGATTCTGGTTTCAGGAGAGACAAATCTACTTTTTCTTTTGGGGTTACTTTGTAATTTAAGAAAAGTTTGATCTTTTTAGTGTTTACTAATTCAATTTTCATAAATGAAAAGAAGATTAATAGGGGAAAATGGAGAAAAAACCAAAAAAAGGTGGAAAAATGGCAAATTAACTCCAATCATTGGGGAAAATTATGGTAATGTGGGGATAAGTAATTTGGAGGCTCAATATACCATCCATGATGATGATACAAGACGATTCGTCGAGTGAGGGTTCGTTTACGCATTTCGTTAATATTTTGCTATGAGAGGTAGGTTATTGTTGGTTGATTTGCTTCAAATGATCATTTTATTATGCTATTGTGAGTCTAGCTTTAATTGTTGTGTGTTATAAGCAACAATGAGTCGTTTCATTGTGAGGCAATGTCACATAATAAGAGCTAGATAAGGTGAGTAGACCAGTTAGGATGACGATTGTGCGTGTGATTTAATTCTTATCTCAATAGCACATTTTCTCTTTACTTTTAGCTAAAAGGTTAGGGTTATGGACATCACGGCCGTCATCGCCTTTGATTAACCTCATTTGGCATATGTGTGGGCATAAAACATGCAAAAATTTTTGTTGGTTAACCTCGCTTGGCATATGCTTGGGCATAAAAATGCTAAACTTTTCATTGTTACTCTCACTTTGTATATGCGTGGGCATGAAACATGCTTATATCGCATTGGTAAACCTTGTTTGGCATATGTGTGGGAATAAAACATGTAAAAATCTGTAGTGGTTAACCTCGCTTGGAATATATGTTGCATGAAATATGTAAAATTTTGCATTGGTTAACATCTCTTGGCATATGCGTGGCATAAAACATGTAAAAATCTACATTGGTTGACCTCGCATGGCATATGTGTGGGCATAAACATGCTTATATCGCATTGATTTATCTATCTTGGCATATGTGTGGGCATAAACATGCTTTTATCGCATTGATTTTCCTTGCTCGACAAATTTGTGAGACTAAAATATGCATGATTTGCCATGGTTGACCTCATTCGCAATATGTATGAGCATAAAACATGTGAATATTGTCGTTGTTAACTAAAACTTAAGAGAGATGGTAGATTAACCAAATGGTATGCCATCGTCGAGATATTTCACACTTACGTCGAGAAATTTCACACTTGGTTCGGACATCATGGAGAAAATTCACGCTTGGATTGGGAAATTTCACATTTGAATTGGGCATCGTCGAGACTTTTCACACTTGGTTTGAGAAATTTCTCACTTATATCTAGCATCGTCGGGAAATTTCAAACTTGGTTCGGTCATCGTCGAGATATTTCACACTTGGTTCGGTCATGGTCAAGAAATTTCTCATTTGGTCAGGCGTCGTCGAGAAATTTCAAACTCTGTTCGAGAAATTTTACTTTCTGTTTAGGCATCATTGAGAAATTCCACACTTGGTTCGGTCATCGTCGAGAAAATTCACACTTGTTTCAGGCATTGTTGAGTAATATCTCACTTGGATCGGCTATCGTCAAGAAATCTCACACATGGTTCGGGCATCGTCGAGAAATTTTACATTTGGTTCGGGAATCGTCGAGAATTTCACACTTGGTTCGGGCTTCGTTGAGTAATTTCTCACTTGGGTCGGCCATCTTTGGGCAATTTCACACTTGGTTCGGGCATCGTCGAGGAATTTGAAATTTGGTCTGGTCATCCTCGAGAAATTTCACATTTGGCTCTGGAATCGTCGAGAAAATTCACACTTGGTTCCGGCATCGTCGAGTAATTTCTCTCTTGAGTCGACCATCGTAAAGAAGTTTCACTCTTGGATCGGGCATCATCAAGAAATTTCACACTTATCTCGAGAAATTAAACACTTGGTTCGGGTACCGTCAAGAAATTACACACTTGGTTCGGGCATCGTCGAGAAATTTCACACTCGGTTCGGGCATCATCGAGTAATTTCTCACTTAAGTCGGCCATCGTTGGGCAATTTCACACGTAGTTCAAGCATAGTCGTGAAATTTCACACATGGTTCGGCATCGTCAAGAAATTTCACACTTGGTTCGGCATCGTCAAGAAATTTCACATTTGGTTCGGGCAACATTGGGAAATAAGGCCAATAGTGCAGCTAGTGTCGATGAAAAGCTGACCGTTCCATCATCCATGGATAGAGGGGGACGGCCACGTCCGGAATATCTTTTCCAACATTGGAAGTTGTTTGCCGATGCCATGTGAAGGCATTTGATTCCTTTGACATTCCCGAGTAACTCCCATGAGTTTGGCCAAGCAAGGCCAAACTGCATGCTACAACGTGCTAGCAAGCACCTCCCCTGTATAGTAGCTTTATAAGCATTTTTACTAATGGCACCAAGGAACATCATTATTTTTGAGGAGGAATAATGGTGGATTTCTTTTAGGGATAATGGGAGAATTTTTTAGTAGTAGGATGAATTTTGAAAAAGTTGAAATTGTAAATCGAAGACTACGATTAATAGTGCGAGAAAAAGTTAGGTCTTTTTTTATTAATTTTATTTTCTGTTAAGTTGTTGTTAGCATTAAATTCATTATACACTATATTTTTATAAATTTATCATTTCTGTCAATGTCTAGTATTTACATACCAACCTCTCCATTATTGGGTTCTATATCATTTGCCCTATCTAACAACTCTTTTATTTTATATTTACATCCCAAGTTCTTCCTCCACTACTTTGGTCAACCCCATTAAAACAAGAGATGTCCGATTCATCAATATATATATATGTATATATATATCGTGTTACATCCACACTCCATCATCTTTATCACTCTTTATCTATCGCTCTCACTTTTTCACATCTTTTTCCCCTCAACAACACCCAAACAAATTCTCTCCTCTCCCAACAAACTCTATTCCAGGTTTTTGAGATTAACCGTCACAAAAACTAAATTTTATAGTATCCAAATCATGAAAAATTTGAGTGAAAGCTTATTATAATCATGAAAGGGAGTTATTCGACCATTCTACTGATGGATTGAAGGTCAAAGACACCATCCTTCTCACAATCTTCTCTAATCTTGTGGTAAATACTTCTTTTAGTCTTCAACCCATGCTTGCATGTCTATTTGAGTTTATATTAATGCCATTTGATTTTATATTTCTTCATTTCCGTACTTGATTATTCATTTTCATTTTTAGATCAAGAGATTGACTACAAAATTGTTGTGACTATTTCATGTAACTCACACTGGAACTCATATGCACTTTGTGAATGTCTTGCTAGTTGCATTGCATCTCAAAAATATTTTTATAATTTGTGTCAAGAGCATTTTAAAACTTTTTTTTTATGAGAAATAAGAGCATTTTAAAACTTAATTTCACTCTTGATACATCTATTCTGGTGAAAGTTAAGTCCCCTTAAGTTGTATTTATCATTTGAATTAAACTTGTTGATTTTTAGAAAATAATGCATGATGCTGTAATCTGGACAGTTTGCGTAAATTGTAATATATCTTGAAGTTTTGTCTCTTTAGGAAATAAAACTCTTAGATTTTCATAATGTAGACTCAGAGAGAGTCACTAGAAAAAATCATCTCCATTACATTTCTGGTTAGGGGGATATGATCATACCAAGTGACATCTTTTCATAAATATTCTATTTAGGGTATTTTGATTGTAAAATAGCTTTTCATAAAACGTTTTCACATAATCTCTCTTGTGATGAAAATAGACGCATATGGAATTAATTCTAGAGAACATGGGCATTTTTTTTTTTCTGAATTGCCATGCAATGTTGAAATTTCTTGCAAAACTTCTCTCTACATAGAAATGTTTGTTTATTTTGTATCTTAAGTTTTATAATAGATATGCATGGGATTCTTGACGTTTCTCAAAGTATACACATGTAGGTTCCTTCTCAATATATTTCAATATTTTAGGAGGTGCAATTATTTGGTAAGTTGGAGCTTCAATTCTGTCCAGGTTGGACTTTCACATTTTTGAGGGAACACGACTTTTTACATTTTGAAGTATTATGACTTATTTATTTTGATAATTGAACATAATTGTATGTGAATTAGTGGCATCTGGGATCATGCGTATATGAAGCATGTATTCCACACGTGAGTGTATGACTTGTTAGTACTCATTGGGTCGTATGTGCGCTTTTAGACACAAGATTCGTAGGGGAAAAGTCTTTGTCGTCGGAGTGCAAGTCTTGCTTCCATGCTTTTTGTCGTTCTCCAGCTTATGTAAGTACATATGTGCGACCCTTACTTTTCAAAATGTGTGCATGCGTTTGACGTTTTAAATAACTTTTTTTTTTATATAGAAAAGTATGGGAAACATGATTTTCACTCAAATGTTGTTTCCATATATATTAAACATTTTGAGAACTTTTAGAAATTACTTGTGAAAAAATAATATTCTATTTTTTGGGTTATGCGAAAGAGAAGAAATAAGACACTTAGTAATAGATCTAAGAATATGTACAAAGTTTTGTTTTTATATGTCTACGACTGGGGCCGCCAAGTGGTCCCCCTATTACATATGGCTTCGGCAAAGTACGATCCTCCTATGAGTAACATCTTGAATGATTACAAATTCGCGTCCATGGTTGGCCAACATATACCAAGGTACTGAGGTCCCAAGGTATTATCGTGAAGGTATATAGTGCTTCTTATACTTGTATAAATCACTTCGGTATGGAGGTGTCGATATTTACGGACTTTGAACTGTTATTTTTGAGCGGGGATTGGCTTATGGATTTCCCGCTCTAGAGAAATATGGTTTTCTATAGCCTAGAATTCACCCATTATGATTTTTTTGTGATCCCTCTGTCTACATTGATCCTTCTAGTTGCTCTAGAAATGCTTTAGCTAAGCTTAACAGTTAATTGAAGTCGAAATAACTTTGAATACTCTATCGATCATGTTTTTTTGAGAAGAATCGATCATGTTGGTGACTCATGGACATCCACCAACCAAATTAAATCAGTTGAAAATCATTGGTTACTCGTGGATTATTATTGTTCAATAAAGTCAAAATGAAATGGGTTACTCAATTGTTTATTGTTGTCTTGAAAGTTTCATATCTCATGATTTTTTATTTGGAATCTCCAGTTCTGTTTTAAAGCAACGATATTGGTTATTTGCCTGTTAACAATGTTTTTACTTTACCATTTAAATGATATAATTATTATTTTAAATATCCTATTACTCACACTTGTGTGACACTCATTGGTTTACATGCCCTATTACGTATTTACTTGGTTTCACTGATTATTTTTAAACTTTGGTGCCTTCCTTTGCTTGGTCGTTAATGAGAATTTTTGCTTTCCTTAAGTAAATAGTTAAATATCTTCGACGTTTCATATCGACTAAGACAACTCAATTTGGTAACGAATAAAGTAATTAAGCCAGGAACGCGGGGTAGTCCGTTCTTGCTCTTTAATAATTTCTTATATGTTCATTTTTAGTGGAATAGTGTAATTTAACTTCGTTCGTATTACTTGAAGGATTTATCTTTGAGATTGAAATTCTTGTGTTGAATATTTCCTTAAGTGAAGATGATTTCTCTTAGTTTGACCCAAAAGTTTAAGAACTTACGATTGGTTCTTGGAAGCCACAATGTGAAAGAATGCTACTCTCTATATGATGTGTATTTTGTGGGAATATATATGTGGTTACAACGACTGTCTAATTGTTTATCTTCACCATAAGTCATTTAGTACGCGATTTATCGTTATTAATATTTCTTGATGACTGTTACCTTATTTTTTGAGGAGACGAGTGATGTATTTTTTTAATTTAATTGTTGGATACTTTATTTTGGTTAAATTTTGTATGACTATTTCCAAATTATAAAGTTTTAGCTACTCCATTACACAAGAAAGTAAAAATAGGCCCGAAGACACTTGACTGCATCTTCATTGGATATGCATTAGATAGAAGCGCTTATCGATTTATGGTTCATAAGTCCAAAATACCAGATATTCATGAGAACATTACTATCGAATCACCAAATACGTCATTCTATGAGGATACATTACCTTTAAAGGGGTGAAAACGCAAATATCAGATAAACAGGCGCATGATACAGCTTTTGAAGAAAACTTGGAGGAAGAGCCTAGAAGAAGTAAAAGGCAAATGGTTTCTAAGATATTTGGTCCAGATTCATACCTTTATGGTGGAAAACGATCCAACAACCTACAAAGAAGCTATGTCAAGTGTTGAGGAACCCTACTCGAAGGAAGATATAAAAAAAGCGAAATCTCGTCAATTCTACACAATAAAACGTGAGAATTAGTTGATCTTCCTCAAAGATGCAAACTGTTTAGTTGAAAATGGGTATTTAAGAGAAAGCTTACACTAGATGGTTCCATCGAAAAGTATAAAGCTAGGCTTGTCGCGAAATGATACAAACAAAAGGAAGGAATCGATTTTTTCGACACTTATATTCCGGTAACTAGAACAAAATCCATCCGAATGTTAGTTGTAATCGCATCAATTTTTAACTATGAATTTCATCGAATGGATGTCAAAACAGCATCCTAAATGGGAAATTAGAAGAAGAAATTTATGTGGAACAACCTGAAGGGTTTCAACTTATATGGATTAAAACAAGCACCAAAACAGTGACACGAGAAATTTGACAAAGTTATGTCAATAAATGGTTTTAAAACAAACGAATGTGAGATGTGTATATACTCTAAAACCAACACTAATGGGCGTATCATCATATGTCTATATGTTTATGACATGTTGATTTTTAGAAACAACGAGAAAATTATACGCGCCACAAAACGATTATTGTCAACAAGCTCTCATATGAAAGATTTAAGAGTGGCTGACGCCATTCTTGGAATCTAGGTTTCTAGAACATCTGTAGGATATGCATTATCTTAGTCTCACTATATTGAGAAAGTTCTCGAAAATTCTGAAACAAATTACAGGAAACAATTAAAAACATCAATTGACACAAGCATGCATCTCGCCAAAAATCACCGCTCGCCAATCAAGAAGCATGAGTATGCGCAAGTAATAGAAAGTCTAATGTGCATCATGAACTGTACAAGGCCAGACATCGCACAAGCAATTGGAAAGCTTGGTCGTTTTACTGGTAATCCTGTCTTGCTCTCTCCTTCATTCTCTCATACTCAATGTATGTTATGAGCATTAGTTTTAGGGAAGGAAGCTAGAAGCATTCTTTATATAGTCCAACAACTCCTTGTTACTACATAAAGTCCCTCTCCTAATCCACTCAAGTTCGGATTAGTCCAACTTGCATATTAGTCGTACTAAGTTAGCAAGTTGTTGCGATTTGATCATTCCAATTAATTAATCATATTAATTAATTCCGAAGTCTAGTTTAATCCTATATGGCGTGTAACCCCATAGGTTCTATTTAGTTGGTAGTAACTAATTACTAATATGGAACGACCTCTAGCAAGACATCCACTCTAGCCAACCAATAAAAATAGTCATCATGAAAAACCTTGTGCAAGTATAGTCTCATCCCTTTTTCTCAATATCCGGATAGGACACGAGACATAAAAGTCACACTCATATATCCAATCCATAGTTCCTCGATCGTGGGATTAACTTTATTCGTACAGATAACATCAATATCCTACATTGATTTATTTGAGTCTGGTCAGACATTCTATAAGCACTATCCCTCGAGTGGCCTAGGATATTTTCTCCCATTATGTGGGAGGGAAAAATTCTATCTACATCACTATGATATATAAGCTTGTTTCATATTGTACCCGATACGCGCCTTTATGACTTCCTAGTCACGGTGTAGCGTTCGACGCTACCAAAACACAATATTCCACAACTAGAAGATCTAGAGACTTCAAGTCGAAGGATGACAATACCGTTGTCACCACGAGAAGCACTTGTGAATTTACATAACTTGTATGTAGCCTTCTCGGAGATGGGTCAATTCAATATGCCATTACTCTTAATGCATACCCATGTGTTGGATCATGATATCTCCATATCAATCCAACCCCACACTAGTCTATATATGATTGTCCCATTTAATCATTATAATGGACAAGGAATATTTAAGATAAACACAATTGTAAATCTAAGGAGTTCATTATAGTAAATATCCAATAAATAATACTACGAATATTCTACCCAATTTATTGTTCATACTAAACTAGATTGCCTCTAGGGCACCTATTCCAACAGTCTCCCACTTGCACTAGAGCCAATCTGGTGCATGTTGTATGCCAATGCTCCTAGTGTGCCCTTCATGCTTGTGCTGAACAAGCGGCTTTGTAAGTGGATCTGACATATTCTCATCTATAGGAATCTTGCATATCCGAACGTCTCCTCTTTTGATAATATCTCGAATAAGATGGAACTTCCTAAGTACGTGCTTGGATTTCTTGTGTGACCTGGGTTCCTTTGATTGTGCGATCGCCCCAGTGTTGTCACAATACAACTCTATTGGATCCACAATCCCAGGAACCATACTAAGCTCAGTAACGAACTTCCTAATCCAAATAGCCTCCTTTGCTACGCCATTCGCAGCAATGTACTCAGCCTCTGTTGTAGAATCAACCACCTTCTCTTGCTTGGAACTCTTCCACCTCACTGCTGCTCCATTCAGGCAAAATACAAACCCCGACTATGATCTAAAATCATATCTGTCCGTCTGGAAGCTTGCATCCGTGGAACCCCTTACACGCAAATCTTCTTCACCTCCAAATATCAAGAACACATCCTTAGTTCTTCTCAAGTATTTTAGGATGTTCTTGACTGCAATCCAGTGACTCTCACCTGGATTGGACTGATATCTGCCTGTCATACTCAATGCATATGACACATCTGGTCTAGTACATAACGTGGTGTACATGATGGATCCTATGGCCGAGGCATAGGACCCTAATCATGCGTTCCTTCTCAATCTCATTGGAAGGACAACCACTCTTCGAAAGAGAGATTCCATGCGACATGGGAAATAATCCCTTCTTGGAGTCTTGCATGCTGAACCGTTTCAGCACCTTGTCTCTATATATGTACTCTGACTCAGGCCGAGCAGCCTTTTAGATCTATCTCTATAGAAATTTATACCGAGTATATAGGTTACTTCACCAAAGTATTTAATTGATAAACACTTTCCTAGCCAATCTTTAGCAGATTGCAGCATGAGAATGTCGTTTCCAATGATTAGTATGTCATCCACATACAAGACCAGAAAAGAAACAGAGCTCCCACTAACCTTCTTGTAGACACAAGAATCATTTTCTTTTCTGATGAAGCCTAACTCATTGAATACTTCATCAAAACTTTGATTCCAACTCCTAGAAGCTTGCTTCAACCCATAAATGGATCGTTGCAGTTTACAGACTTTGTTGGCTTGATTTGGATCTTCAAAACCCTCATGTTGTGTCATGTACACATCCTTGAGGAGATTACCATACAGGAATGTTGTTTTGACATCCATCTGCTAAATCTCATAGTCGTAGTATGCTGCAATAGCAAGTAAGATTCGGATGGATTTGGTCATTGCGACTGGTGAATTGGTTTCATCATAGTCAATACTATGAATCTGTCTGAATCCTTTAGCCACCAATCAAACCTTATAGGTAATCACATTACCATCCACGTCGATCTTCTTCTTGAAGAACCACTTGCAACCTATGGGCCAAGCCCCTTCGGGTGGTTCCACCAATGTCCATACTTTGTTGGTATACATGGATTCCATCTCGGATCTCATGGCCTCAAGCCACTTATGAGAGTCTGGCCCTTATATGGCCTCTTCATAGGTAGTAGTCTCATCATCTATGAGCATCATATCACCAGAATCAGTCCCGAGAAGTCCATACCTCTCTTGCTCCTGATGCACTCTACTAGATCTACGAAGCTCTTGTGTTACTTGAACAGGATGCTCCACATTCTCTTGTCGTTCTTGCTTATGTTCCATAGAAGAATCAATGCTTTGTGGTTCTTGATCTTCTTAAAGTTCTACATTCCTCCCACTTGCTTCTTTAGAGACAAACTCTCTTTCTAGAAACACACCGGACCGAGCAACACACTTTGTTCTTAGTTGGATTGTAGAAATAATATCCCTTAGTTTCCTTAGGGTATCCCACGAACTTGCATTTGTCCGACTTAGGCCCTAGCTTGTCTGATTGTAAACATTTTACATAGACATCGCAGCCCCAAATCTTATGAACGACACTGTGGGACGCGTCCCACTCCACATCTCATGTGGTGTCTTCATGACTTACTTAGATGGAACACGGTTAATGGTGAAAGCTGCACTCAATAGAGCATAGCCCTAAAATGATAATGGAAGATCAGTCTGACACATCATAGATCGAACCGTATCTAATAGAGTTCGATTCCTCCTCTCGGATACGCCATTCCACTGTGGAGTGAGTTGGGATATTATCCCACACTCTAAGATAGTCGTCAAACTCTTGGCTCAAGTATTCTCCTCCACGATCCGATCGTAGAGACTTAATACTTTTGCCAAGCTACTTCTCTACTTCATTTTTGAATTCTTTGAACTTTTCCAAGGACTCGGATTTGGCCTTCATAAAGTATACAAATCCATATCTACTGAAATCATAAGTAAATGTGATGAAGTAGACATAACCATCCCTGGAGGGCGTGGAAAATGGCCCACATACATCAGTATGTACTAGCGCCAATTGCTCACTAGTCCTCACATTTCTTATTGAAAGGGGACTTTCTCATTTTTTCCAATAAACAAGCCTCACATGTCTCATATGATTCAAAATCAAATGAGTCTAGAAATCTATCCTTATGGAGTCTAGATACACGTTTCTCGTTTATGTGGCCTGAACGAAAGTGCCATAAATAAGCAGGATTTAAATAATTTATTTTATCATCTTGGTATTTATGTTATAGACATGAATATTTAGATCAAGGATATATAATCCATTATATAATTGCGCACTACAATAGTGAATACTATCAAAATAAATTGAACAACAATTGTTCTTTATCGAAATAGTTAAACCTTCCTTGTCCAAACAAGAAATAAAAATAATATTTCTGCTCTTAGCAGACACAAAATATCAATTATTTAATTCTAACACTAATCCTGAAGGCAGAGACAGCTCGTACACGCCTACAGCCAATGCAGCAACCTTTGCTCCAACGCGCAGATCTATCTCTCATTTAGCCAATCTTCTACTTCTCTTTAGATCCTGCACATTTCGATAAATGTGAGATCCACATCCAGTATCCAATACCGAAGATGAAGAGAAAGTAATATTGACATCTATAACAAAAATACCTGGTGGTGGTGGAATCACTATTCCAAGCCTCTTATCCTCCAGATATTTTTGGCAGTTCCTCCTCCAGTGTCCAGGCTGACTACAGTAGTGACATTCACCTTTAGTCACACATTTGGCTACGCCACCAACATGCTTAAGGGAAGATTCCTTGGGTTTGGAAACTACCTTGCCTTTTCCCTTGGCGGTAGAGGCAAACCTTTTGCCCTTTCCTTTCTGCACCATTATTATGGATTTGCCCTTACCCTTGTTGATGCTTTGTTCAGCTGTCCTCAACATATTGAGTAAATCTGGCAGAGGCTTCACGATCTCATTCATGTTATAATTCATGATGAAATGTCCATAACTCTCAGGTAACGATTGCAAGATGAGATCGGTGGCCAACTCTTGACCCACCGGAAACCCTAGGCAGTCGAGGCTCTCTAGGTAACCGATCATACGCAACACGTGCGGCCCCACGGGGTTTCCTTCTGATAGATGACATTTGAACAATGCCTTGGAAACTTCATACCTCTCAACCCTAGCCTGCTCTTGGAAGAGCTGTTTCAAGTGTGCGATCATATCGACTTAATTCATGTTCTCATGTTGGTTTTGAAGCTCAGAGGACATGGTGCAAAACATTAGGCAGGCCGCATCATTAGCATCATCAACACGCTTCTGATACGCCTTTAGGGCTGCAGGAGTGTTGTTTTCCGGACCATCAGGAACTTGCTCCTCTAGAGCGTACATTTATTTTCTTTCTTAAGAACGATTCTCAAGTTTCTGTACCAGTCTAGAAAATTAGTCCTGGAGAGCTTGTTCTTATCAAATACAGAGCGTAGGGAGTGAGATGAGCTCGATGAGTTGTTTGCCATTGGAATTGTACAAAAAGGAAAATACGCAAGTTTTAGTATTTGTGAACAATTAACTATATTTAATAATTGAAAGTGTGAGTGTGCAGGTGGTAATGTAGCAAGATACTCTAGAAGGGTGGGGGTTGAATAGAGTATGCCAACTTTTTGTAAAACTTGCTAAGAAGATAGGATATTGTCAAAGCTAGTGAAGTTCAAGGCCTTGAAATCTAGTTCAAGCCCTTGGAGTGAAATACAGTTTGGAATGGTTCAGTCAAGTACTTTTCAAGGCCTTGAAAAGAGTTTCAAACCCTTGAAAACAGACAAGTTTGAATGTTGTAAAAACTGAGTAAGTAAAAAAACTGTAAATGCAAGAGACAAATGATTTATAGAGTTCAGTCCACTTGGACCTACGGCTCTACCTCAGGGATCTTCTCCCTGCAGGATTTTATACTAAATTATTATTAATCAAAATCTAAGTCCTAGATACCAAGCACAAAGAATTGCCTTACTATGTTACAGCTTGTGGTTCTCCCTGACCTATCTAGTACCCGCTCTAGCTAACTGATTAACTAAGAATTTTCTATTGTTCACCTTGAAAAATCCTCGAGAACAAAGATAGAAGTATTACATAAATGATCTACCAATAAAGCACAATACAGAAGAACACTAGAATGTGAAAACTGCAGTGAAGTATGTTGTGAACTTCTGTGGAATGGATTGTGAGATTGATGAACTTCTTTGATGCTTTGTCAATCCAGACTTGTCTCTCTCTTTTTGCCCGTTGAGTGTTATATCTGTTGATTCAGAATTGAGCTCTATTTAAATTTCAAACAGCTATGCAAATCTTCCCAGATTTTCAGCAACAAACTACTATTTTGTAGGCAACAGACTTTGACTCTTTGACAATCTTCTCAAACGGTTAATTGATCACAATATCCAGAGATAATGTCGTGATCCTGTATTTGAATAGATTGAGAAGCTTTCATACCATTCAGATCAAACACATAATCATCTTCTCAATTATTTCCTTCTCTGCAAAAGTCAAATTAGGAAATAATCCCTGCAAACAGAAATAAATTTCCCTGCAAAATCATAGTCAAACATATGATATTCTATGTTCAAACATGTTAGAATATTTTTTATTTCATCATCCAATAGCAGTAAAACAATCATATGAAGGAGAGATAGGAAATCAACTTAGAAGAGTTTACAGAAAACTCCCCATGAGAATGTTCATATAGGTTAGACAGTTTCAAGGCTTTGAATCCAGTTTCAAGGCCTTGAAAATAGCTTCAAGCCTGTGATAAATGATTCAAGGTTTTGAAAGGTGATTCAAGGCCTTGAAATAGTCAAGCCTTGCACAACCTGATATTACAATCTCCTCCTTGATGAAAGACAAAACAAAATTCTGTTTGATCCCTAGTCTCTGCAAAAAATACTAATTAGTTCACAATTCATAATTAATTCCAAAAAGATCCAACTTATTCAATTCTGCAACAGAAATTAAAAGTTCAGCAGATAATTCCTAAAAACCAAAAAACCCTAGAATTTCTCCCCCTTTTTGACTTTCATAAAAAAAAATAGAGATGATGTTGGATCAAGTGTTTGGAAAATTTTGAAAAGAAAACTTAAAAAATCAAAGAAAAAGAGAGAGTGGGAAGAAAGAGTAGGCAAGATTAAGGGTTTGGGTCTTCGTCTCCATCTTGATGTCCTTCTTCTTCATCACTGTCTTCAACATCGGTCTTATATTGTTCTTCCTGTTCATCTTCTTCCTCACCAGCAGCAGTCACTTCTTCAGTCTTGTCCTTTGTAGCAGCCTTTGGAGATTTATTCTTTTTCTTCAAAGTAATCAGCAGATCATCTGAGTCAGGACTATTTACTTCATCTCCTTTCTCAGTAGCTTGTTCTACCACTTGCTCTTACTTATCTTTGACTGGAGCAGTCTCTTCCTGATTGGAATGTTCACTTGGCAAATTCTTTTCAGAATTACCTTTATTTGTACCTTCTTCATCCTCAGGAACATCAAGTAGATTCATGCTCCTGAAGATGCTTTCCACCATGTACTTAACTTGCCCCATATCAATTTCAAGTCCATAGACATTTTCTTTGATCTCTTCTATATCCAACTCCAAACCATCAAGTCTTTGATTGTCTGTAGGCTGAGAATTCTGACTTGAAGTGGGAGTCAAGGTCTTAGGATTAAGAAAATTCTTTGAACCTAATTCTGCTTCAATCAAATCTGAGTACAACTTCTAAATCTTTTCGTTAGTCTTCACCACTCCAATGTTCTCAAAGGTATTCTCATTAAGAATTCCCATGCCAGAAGTGACTGATTCCTCTCCACCAGTTGGAATCTCGAAGTGTTCCAAGAACAATGTGAGCAGATTTCCATAGGGCATAGGGTGTTTCCTTTGATTGGTATGGCCAAAGGGCATATGTTTAATCACTAACTTTGGAAGATCAATCTCATAGCCATGCATGATCAGATACATTATTTGCAGCATTCTCTCAGTTACCAACTCCCTAGAGTGCTCTCTGGGAAAGATACACCTTACCAAAATAGTATGAAGGACTTTGTCTTCAACATTTAACACAGAGTGTGTTAATTGTTTGCCTTTGATAGGAGTGCTTGGTAGATAGAAGTCTTCTTTAGCTAGTTTCTGTATCTCTGTCTGTGGTGGGTGATTGTTTGTGTCATACCTCTTGGCACAACCTAGCACATTGGCAAATTCAGAGTGGTCCAATTCAATCACTATCCCATCAACTCTAGATTGAATCACCAAGTGTGCTGATCTCTTAACTTGGTTCAAGTTCAGATAGAAGAGTCTAGTGAGTCTTGGGTAGGCTAACTATTTAAGGTTCAGCATAAACGACAGAGAACTCTTCTTTAACGTAGATATGCGTTTAAGATTCATGTGTTCCACCATATGCATATTGATCATACTTAAGGAAGAAATAGATATGGAAGCAAAACCATCTAACCACTGACCTTGGAGGTATTTGAGACAAAACAGGTTTCATCAGGGGTTGAGGTCTTTGAGTAGATTTGCAGAGCCTTCTCCATATGATCTTCTAGCTGTTCCTCTGTTACCTTTCCTTTCCCTTTTTCAGCTTGAGTTGCCTTCTTCTTTTTCTTCAATTTCTTGGGGCTAGAGATCTGTGTTTCAGGTTGCTTCTCTGCAAGAGCTTTCTCTTTCTTCTTCTTCTTCTTTTCTGAGGAGGGAGTTGCATCCTTCCTGACTTTCTTCTTGGTTGGTGGAAGCTCTGCAACTGCCTCTGCACTGGGAATTCTAGAGCTAAAATCTCCACTTATCTCTTGAACCTCTTCCACCGCTGTCTTTCTTTTCTTCTCTGAACTGGGTTTTGATCCTCCAGCCATCTTGATTCTGTCTGAAGCTCTCCTTGTGATCATTAGGGTTTGGCAGAAGAATAGAGAGAGAGGTAGGAATGATACGGAGCGAAGAGAAGAGAAGAAGATAAATACTAAAAGTATTTGAGTTTCAAAAGGAAACAAGAATATCTCTCTGATCTGAAAAGATCTGTAATAATCATATAAGATTCAAATCTTTTAGGCCGTTGGAAATAAATAATTTAATACTATATTTTGGCTAAAACGAGTTTTTGAAAAAGGTAGGGGCTATATTGAGCAAATATCTACAGAGATATCACCCAATACAGAATGATCCAAGTTTATTGAATACTAGTATATGAGACTTATTTTCAAGGCTTTGAAAAGTTTTTCAAGGTCTTGAAATGCTGTAACATTTCAACAGATAAAGTTCAAAGCTTTGAAAAAAAGTTCAAACCTTTGAAAGCACATACAACTTACCTTTCTTACCTGATGCTCCCCCTAAACCAATGCATCTTTATTTAGCATTCCCAGTTCCAGAGCTGAGAATCTTTCATCAGCTAATGGTTTAGTGAAGATATCTACAATTTGCATGTTAGTAGAAACAAATTCAATAACAATATCACCTTTCTCAGCATGATCTCTGATGAAATGGTGTCTGACATTAATGTGCTTGGTTCTTGAATGCTGAACTGGATTCTTTGTAATTGAAATTGCACTGGTGTTATCACATTTGATAGGTATGCTTCTGAAATCAAATTCAAGGTCTCTTAGCTGTTGAGAAATACATAGTACTTGTGAACAACATGCTCCTGCAGCTATATATTCAGCTTCAGCTGTTGACAGATCAACTGAATTATGTTTCTTGGAATGCCAACTGATCAAGGATGATCCAATAAATTGGCAAGTTCCTGAAGTGCTTTTCCTATGAACTTTGTAACCTGCAAAGTCAGCATCTGAAAAACCATACAAAGAAAAATTAGAATGTCTTGGACACCAAAGCCCTATTTCTTTGGTTCCATTGAGATATCTGAAGATTCTCTTCACAACATTTAAGTGTGATTCCTTTGGATCATCTTGAAATCTAGCACACATGCATACACTAAACATGGTATCTGGTCTGCCTGCTGTAAGATAGAGTAATGATCCAATCATACCTCTATACTCTTTCATATTGACACTCTTAACAGATTCATCCTTGTCTAAGGATAATGTAGAACTCATAGGAGTCTTGGCTTCCTTACATTGAGCCATGCTATATTTTTTTAATAAGTCTCTTGTGCATTTGCTTTGATGCAGAAAGATGCCCTTCTTCATTTGATGTATTAGAAGTCCTAGGAAGAAGTTCTGCTCTCCCATCATACTCATTTCAAATTCCCTGCTCCTAAGACTTGAGAATTCTCTGCACAATTGATCATTAGTAGTTCCAAACAAGATATCATCAACATAGATCTGAACTACAAGAAAATCTTTCTCATGAGTCTTTATGAAAAGGGTCTTGTCTACAAGTCCTCTTTTAAAATCATTTTCAAGCAAAAATTTTGACAATCTTTCATACCAAGCTCTTGGAGCTTGTTTCAAACCATAAAGAGCTTTGTCAAGTTTGTAAACATGATCTGGAAACTTGTAATTTTCAAAACCAGGAGTTTGTGCTACATAAACTTCTTCTTGTAAGTCGCCATTCAAGAAAGCACACTTCACATCCATTTGAAATAATTTCATGTTCTTGTGAGATGCAAAAGCAAGAAAAATACTAATTGCTTCTAACCTGGAAACTGGAGCAAAATTTTCCTCATACTCAATACCTTCCTCTTGGTTGTAACCTTGAGCAACTAACCTTGCTTTGTTTCTGATCACTTTGCCACTTTCATCAAACTTATTTCTGAACACCCATCTGGTACCAATGACAGAATGGATTGTAGGTGGAGGAACTAGGTTCCAAACCTTATTTCTTTAAAACTCATTGAGTTCAATTTGCATACCAATGATCCAGTCTTCTTCTTGTAATGATTTCTTCACAATTTTAGGTTCTACAAGAGAGATAAAAGCATTAAAAGCACATAAGTTCTTCAAATGTGATCTAGTTTGTGTACCAGTGGTTGGATCTGAAATGATATTATCAACTGGATGAGATGAGAGATATTTGAATATCTTTCTTGGAGACCAGGGTTCAGGTTCTCCATAGATCTTCCCTAGTCTTGAAGTAGTGGCTTTGTCACTTGTATCCTTCTGATCATCTTTTTCAAGGCTTTGAGGCTTATTTTCAAGGCATTGAGCACCATTTTTGAGGTCTTGAAAATGTATTCTATTTTCTTCTGAGTCTTTCTTGAATCCCAGTGGATTCTCAGTTTCTTCCTCTGATTCATGCATGTTCAAATTCAAGTCAAGATTGTCTTTTCCATTGTTATGGATAAAACATGTGCATCCAAAGGGCTTGAAGTATGAAATGTTTGGCTTCTCCCTTTGAATAGTTCATAGGGTTTCTTCTTCAGTATAAGTCTGATCAAGCACCTGTTCAGTATATAGTTTGCTGTATTCACAGCTTCTGCCCAATAATGTTTTGGCAGCTTGTTTTCAAGAAGCATTGTCCTTGACATATCTTCAAGAGTCTTGTTCTTTCTTTGAACAACACCATTCTGTTGAGGAGTTCTTGGATCAGAAAAGTTGTGAGTAATACCATGCTTATCACAGAACAAATCAAATTCTAATTGATCAAATTCTCTACCATGATCACTTCTAATTGAAGCTACCAGTAGGTTTTTCATAGTTTGAAGTTCTCTGCAAAGCTTCGAAAATTCAGAGAGGGCTTCAGATTTTTCTTTGAGAAACATAACCCATGTAAATCTGGAAAAATCACCTACAACAACTAGCATATACATTTTACCTTTTGGAGTAGGAGTTCTCATAGGACCACAAAGATCCATATGAAGCATTTCAATGGGTCTAGTTGTACTTACAAACTTCTTTGGCTTGAAGGAGCTTCTAGTCTGCTTGCCATGAGCACACGCTTTGCACAATTCATCTTCTTTGAAATTAATGGATGGCAATCCTCTTACCAAGTCTTTGGAAGTCAACTTGTTCAAAGTATGCAAACTGATATGACCAAGCTTCCTATGCGAAAGCTTTGAATCATCTTTCAAGGCCTTGAGGCACTTCAAACTTTCTCCAGCAACTTTGTTAGTCTGAAAAGTATAAACATTGTTTGATCTAGAGGCTGTGAGAATGAAATTTCCTGATTTCTCATTTTTCACCACACACTTCTCTTTATCAAAGATAACTTTGTTGCCATTGTCACAAAGCTGAGATACACTAAGCAAGTTAAATTTCAAACCATCAACTAGATACACATAAGAAATAGATTTTTCAAAGTTTGTATCAACTTTACCAATACCAAGAATATTGCATTTGCCTTTGTCACCAAATGTAATTGAACCTTCAGATTGCTCTTTCAATTCTGAGAATAGAGATCTCTTTCCACTCATGTGTCTTGAGCAACCACTGTCCATAAACCACTTTTGTTCTTTGGTGACAACCTGCAAGAAACAATCATAGCCTTACCCAGTTGTTAGACCAAGTGTGGAATTTGGATTCATAATCAAGATCAACCATGTTAGGTGGTCTAACCCCTTTAAGAACCCAAATCTGTTTAACTTGTCTTTTGAGTTGAAATGGAAAAGTGTTCCTCATTATGTGAGGGTCTATTATTCTGAAGGGACAAGTCATTTTAACATGACCAGTTTTGCAGCAGTAATGACATTTAGGAGAAGTTTTGTTTCCAGCTTTCACAAACCTGGTATTGTTCTTTCTTGGAAAGTTTGGATTGAATCCAATACCAGCTTTGTGAACAGACTGTGGACTTCCTCCAAGAATCAAGTTCAACTTGTGTTCTGATCCAGGAAGCCTAACTTTGACCAATTCAGATTCTCTAAGTTTCTCAGTAAGAGTAGTCGTTTGTTTATCTAATTCATCAACTTGATGTTTCAGATTAACAAGGCTGTTACTCATCAAAGAGTTCTCAGTGACTACTTCCTTGACATGTGTTTTCAAGGATTTGAAACTGGTTTTCAAGGCCTTGAAATCACTGTCAGTTTTCTTCTGAGAGATTTCAAGATTATGATTTAGATAAACAAGTTGTAAGTTCTCTTTTGCTTGCTCATGAATTTTTTCTTTCAAAAGTCTGATCACTTTCAGATAATCATCTTCATTTAAAAGCATTGTTCTGAGATAATATGAAAGAGCATCTTTTTATTTTGAAATCAGACAGTTTACCATTACCTCAATGTTCTTCTCAGAACTTTTATCATGCTTGGCCATGAAGCATAGGTTGGCATGTTCTTCTTCAGGTTCTGATTCACTTGAGCTATCTGAATCACTCCATGAATATATCATAGATTTATTTCTTCTATCATGGCCTTAATTTTGAAAGCTCTTGCTTTTCTTGTGTGGACAATCTCTTATCAAATGTCTTGCATCACCACATTCAAAGCAGTTCATGACCTTTGATTTATTTTGTGAAGAAGACTTACCTTTGTAGTCATTGTTACTGGATGGTCTATGTCTTTCTCTGTTGAAATCTTTGTTTCCAAAGTTTTTCTTCATTTTGAGAATTCTTAACAAGTCTTTGGAAATCAAAGCAAATGGATCTTCATCATCACCATCCTCAGTTTCAAGGCTTTGAGTTCTCTCATTCTCTTTGTCTTTGAGAGCTAAGTTCTTGACACTTTCTGGGAGCTCTCGATCAGCTTCATTCATAGATATTTCATGTGTCAGAAGCTTCCCTTGTAGGTCATCAAGTTGTAGAGTTGAGAGATTCTGAGCTTCTTCAATAGCTGTGGTCTTTGGTTCCCACTTTGCCTTTGGAAGACTTCTTAGAATCTTCCTCACCTTTTCTTCATTGGAAAAATGTTTTCTCAGTGAATCAAGGTTGTTAACAATGTCTGCGAACCTCTTGAACATGTCTCTGATAGATTCATCTGCATTCATCTTAAACATGTCATATTGCCTGAGATAGATGTTGATCTTGGTTTGCTTGACTTGACTGGTTCCTTCTAAAGTTACCACAAGTTTATCCCAAATTTCTTTGGCAGTAGTGCAGCCTGAAATCCTGTTGAATTCATCTGTACTCAAAGCACAAGACAAGATGTTAATAGCTTTGTAATTTTAGAGAATTTCTCTAATTCAGAAGAAGAGAGTGAGTCTTCAGATTTCGGAGTTCTAATCCCATCTTTCTATGTGTAGAAAGTGTGAGGTCCATTCTGAATAATGGTCCAAAGCTCTATGTCTTGATCAATGATGAAAATTTTCATCAAATCTTTCCAGTGAGCAAAATTTTCTCCACAAAATAGAGGAGGTCTGTTAGCATCTCTTCCCTGTGAAAAACCACCATCACCTGCAGTACTCATGATCACCAGATGGTTAAACCTATACAGAGATACAAGCTCTGATATCAATTGAAAGTGTGAGTGTGCAGGTGGTAATGCAGCTAAGATACTCTAGAAATGGGGGGGGGGGGGTTGAATAGAGTATGCCAACTTTTTGCAAAACTTGCTAAGAAGATAGGATCTTGTGAAAGCTAGTGAAGTTCAAGGCCTTGAAATCTAGTTCAAGCCCTTGGAACGAAATACAGTTTGGTATGGTTCAGTCAAGTCTTTTTCAAGGCCTTGAAAAGAGTTTCAAACCCTTGAAAACAGACAAGTTTGAATGTTGTAAAAACTGAGTAAGTAAACAATCTGTAAATGCAAGAGACAAATGATATATAGAGTTCAGTCCAATTGGACCTACGTCTCTACCTCAGGGATCTTCTTCCTGCATGATTTTCAACTCAATTCTTATTAATCAAAAGCTAAGCCCTATATGTCAAGCACATAGAATTGCCTTACTCTGTTACAGCTTGTGGTTCTCCCTGACCTATCTAGTACCTTCTCTAGCTAACTGATTAACTAAGAATTCTCTATTTTTCACCTTGAACAATCCTCGAGAACAAAGATAGAAGTATTACGGAAATTATCTACCAATAAAGCACAATATAGAAGAACACTAGAATGTGAAAACTGCAGTGAACTTATATGGAATGGATTGTGAGATTGATGAACTTCTTTGTTGCTTTGTCAATCCATACTTGTCTATCTCTTTTTTACCGTTGAGTGTTGTATTTGTTGCTTCAGAATTGAGCTCTATTTAAACTTCAAACAGCTCTGCAAATCTTCCCAGATTTTCAGCAACAAACTCCTATTTTGTAGGCAACAAACTTTGACTCTTTGACAATCTTCTCCAACGGTTAAGTGATCACAATCTCCAGAGATAATGTCGTGATCCTGTATTTGAATAGATTGAGAAGCTGTCATACCATTCAGATCAAACACAGAATCATCTTCTCAATTATTTCCTTCCCTGCAAAAGTCAGATTAGGAAATAATCCCTGCAAACTAGGAAATAAAATTCCCTGCAAAATCATAGTCAAACAGATGATATTATATGTTCAAACATGTTAGAATAATTTTTCTTTCATCATCCAATAGCAGTAAAACAATCACATGAAGGAGAGATAGGAAATCAACTTAGAAGAGTTTACAGAAAACTCACCCTGAGAATGTTCATATAGGTTAGACAGTTTGAAGGCTTTGAATCCAGTTTCAATGCCTTGAAAATAGCTTTGTGATAACTGATTCAAGGCTTTGAAAGCTGATTCAAGGCCTTGAAATAGTCAAGCCTTGCACAACTTGATCTTATAATAATGATTAGATTATTAAATACAACTCCCACTATTTTTCTTCGGATTAATAACCCTCAAATATAGATGCGGAAAATATCATTATATTTTCTAGTGGGTGCCAAGATCCATATTTCACTTCTTTTGAGCTTGCTTTGGCAAGTCACCCAAAATTAGTTATTTAGGTAGGAACAATTTCCAATTGCATCCTTATGCAACTCTTGGTTCAATTGGGAAAATAATTCTTTATGTATCCATCCCATGGATAATTCCAATTATTTTCCTCTGGGCTTTTAATCTTATTAAAATCACGTAGTTGTGACCAACCTCTTACTTAGACAGTTGCACATTACTTGCTTGTGCCATCGCAACCCAATCATGACAAATCAAGTTGCCCTGCTTTGGCTCGCACGATCTTGATAAACATGATCATGAAGATTGTCCAAATAACGAGAAGGCAAAAATGCAATATTTTAAATTGAGGGATTTTTCTTTTCAATTAGATTGTTTTTGTTGATCCATATCAACTGATCTACTTATTTCGAGTTTGGGCTAACTCACAAATAAAAGATCCGGATTGTTTATTTATCTCATTATGAAATTGCATGCATCATCCATACACCAACAACAATAATAAGACAATAAAGTAAACATCCACAAAAGAAATTAAAGTGATGTGAATATGGCCTCCTAGACTTAGATATTACCAAGCCAATGAGAATATCTATGAACCCTAGAATAGAAAACGCATCTCCATGTGCCTCCATCTCCTGGTCCATCCTTCATAGCCTTGTGGAATGCTCCATGCTCCATGTTGTGGCTCCTTTAATTCTTTGGGCTTCTTTACTTCAATCTTGGCAATATAACTATTTTATCTAGTATTACTTAACATCTATACTAAATAAAATAAATCTCACAAGTTGAGAAAAAATACCGGCTCACATGCTCTAAACCCCAATTAATTATTACATCAAATTGATCAGCTCGCAGGCCGTAAACAAACCACAAAAATTAAACATTCACAACAAACCGCATCTACGGCCATATCCAATCACCATGCAAATTTCACATAAACAGTTAAAACCAATTTTTAACGCGCTTATTCAATTTTAATTGATTTTGGATGTGCTAGGGTAAAAAACGGTCCAAGGGGTCCACTATCAATATAGCCGAACCGCCCAAAAAGGACCAAGGCGCGGCCTTGCACGCTAGGCCGGCCCGAGCCCTTGGCAGTGCCCTAGCTTGGGCGGAAAGGAAAGGGGGCGGTCCCTCGGGGGGGGGGGGGGGGCGAACCTCCTTAGGTAGTTGTTTCCAAAACAACTCCTTGCCTTGTTGCCAAAGTTTAATTGTTTTCATGTTTGAATAACCCTTTTTCTAATCATGCGCCCAAACCCTAGCTCCTAGATCCAAAATTACTCACATGCTATCTGATCAAACTCACTAATCTTCACATCCAATGTTAATTTAGATCTTTTTTTGTCTTGAATCAAATTCAAGTTGCATCTAATACGCTTAATTATCGTTTAACGCAATAATCAACAATTATAGGTAAAAAACAACAAAAACACATAAGCCCGACTTCTATGTCAGCCTATCTCTAAGCCCAACTTCCTTGTCAACCAATCTTCAAGCCGGTTCCTCGACGGCTTCCGGACGATCCATAGGCTTTGCTTAGTCTCCGTCAAGTCATTCCGCTCCATTTTTCGTCGTTCCTGCTGGTCCATGCTGTTCCGCACCGTTCCTGCTGCTCCGCGCTGATTCAGCCATTCCACGTCTCTCATCGTTTATTTTAGCTGTTTTTTGTACGGATTTGAACCAGATCAGTTTGGTTTCCAGGGTTTTTTGTGTTGGAATAGATGCCCTAGAGGCAATCTAGTTTAGTATGAATTTGTATATGGCTAGAAATTCATTTATTATTTATTGGATATTTAATATAATGAAGTCCTTAGATTTACAATTGTGTTGTTTATCTTAAATATCCCTAGTCAAGTATAATGATTAAATGGGACAATCATCTATAGACTAGTATGGGGTTGGATTGATATGGAGATATCATGATCCAACACATAGGTGTGCATTACGGAATGTTGCACTGGATTGACCCATCACCGAGAAGGCTACATACATGTTATGTTGAAGTCACAAGTGATTCTCGCGGTGCAATGGTATTGTCATCCTTAGACTTGAAGTCACTAGATATTCTAGTTGTGGATCATTGTGATCTTGGTAGCGTTAAACGCTACACCGTGACTGGGTAGTTATAAAGGCGTGTACTGGATACAATGAGAAGCAAGCTTAGAGATCGTAGTGGACGTAGAGAGGATTTGCCCCTCCCACATAACGGGAGTAGATATCCTAGGCCACTCGAGGGATAGTGCTTATAGAATGTCTGGCCAGACTCAAATAAATCAATATATGGGATATTGATGTTATTTGCACGAATAAGGCTATTCCCATAGATCGAGAAACTATGGATTGGATATACGAGTGTGACTTGTATGTCTCGTGTCCAATCCGGGTATGGAGGCAAAGGGATGAGACAATTACTTGTACAAGGTTGTCTGGATGACTATTCTATTAGTTGGCTAGAATGGATGTTTTGCTAGAAACCGCTCCATATTAGCAAATAGTTGCTACCAACTAGATAGAACCTATGGGGTCACACGCTATATAGAGTTGTACTAGATTTGGGAATTAATTAATTGGATTAATTAATTAGAAGGATCACTTTGCAAACCCTTGCAAACTTAGTAGGGACTAATTTGCAAGGAAGGGACTAAATTGAATTCTAGTTGGACTAGAATAAGTCCTTTAGGTAGTTAACAAGGAGTTGTTGGACTATATAAAGGACCCTCCTTCCTTCCTTCCTCATAACTTATGCTCATTAGTGAACATAACAAGAGTGGGAGAGAACAAAGGAGAGAGAGCAAGCAACAAGGAGGCCGAACCTGACCCCCTTGCCGCCGCCCTCACCCCGTCGGCCAAAAAGAGGGCCGAAGCCCCTTTTTGTCTCGTTTTGCGTGATTCCTTCACCCTCCTCTTATTCCGGGCTAGCACCAAGGAGTTTGGGAGATCTAGGATCAACTCTAGGCGTGGATCAACTATAGAGAACGTGACACTATTCGCGTTTGAAGTCATCAAGGAGAACCCAAAGGTGTGTTTATGATTTCTTACTTTACTATCGTTATGCATCTAGACTTGTGATCCTTGGAGGGTTTTGCATGGTTATTTATTTGATTATGCTTCCGTTGCGCGATCCATGAATCAAAACCCTACAGTGGTATCAGAGCCACATGTCATAGAGCATAAACGTAGTTTATGTGTTACATTCTTGTTGTTTTACACCTTAATTTGATTGTTCATCGCGTATAACAAAGACAAATCAAGCATGGGATGCAATTTGTCAAGAATTACTCATAACAAGATACAATTTTTGCATTGGATGCATGAATTGGTGAGTTTGAGAAATTTTAGGATCATAGATCTAGGGTTTGGGCATCCTTGGGGAAGAAGGAGTTCTCCCAAAACAAGGAAACAACCAAACTTGGGCTCCAAGCAAGGGAGTTGTTTTGGAAAAGACTCCCAAGAGGAGGTTCGGCCCCCTAGGGGACCGCCCCCTTGCTTGCCGCCCAAGCTTGGCCGCCCTAAGGGGCCGGGCGGCCCTAACCCGCGGGCCTAGCTTGCGGGTTTTGGGCCGGGCCGGCCCTAGGACCTTGTGGTTCACTTTAATGGGCCCGGGCAATTGGATTGTTGGGCCCATGGACCGTTTTAACCCTAGAAATCCTAAAATCAATTAAAATTGACCAAGCGCGTTAAAATTGGATTTTAACTGTTTATGTGCAAATCGCATGGTGATTGGATATGGCCTTAGGATGTGGTTTGATGTGGATGTTTAATTTTGTGGTTTGGTTTTACGGCCTGCGAGCTGATCAATTAATTGTAATAATTAATTAGGGTTTTATGGCCTGCGTGTCATTTTTTTTCTCAACTTGTGAGATTTATTTTATTTAGTATAGATGTTAGCTAGTGCTAGATAAAGTAGATTGTTAGCCAAGATTGGAGAAAAGAAGCCCAAAGCCAAAGAAGCCACAAAAGATGGAGCATGGAGCATGGAGCATTCCACATGACTATGAAGGATGGACCAAAAGATCAAGACGCATGGAGATGTGTTTGCTTAGGGTTCATAGATAATTCCATTGGCTTGGAATTATCTTAGTCTAGAAAAGGCCATATCCACATCACGTTTAATTTCTGTTTTGTGGTTGTTTATTTATTGTCTTATTATTTGTGTGGTTGGTGTATGGATGATGCATGCAATTAGGATAATAAGATAATTAGACAACCCGGATCTATTATTTGGAGTTGTGCCCAAACTCAAATAGATAGATTAGTTGATATTGATCAACAAAACAATTAAAAGAATTAAAAATCCCTCAAATTCTAAATATTGTGTTCTTGCCTTCTCGTTATTTAAACACTCATTATCATCATTATTTATCAAGTTCGTGCGTGCCAAAGCATGGCGACTTAATTCATAATGATGGAATGCGATGGCACGTAACAATGTGCAATTGTTTAGATAAGAGGTTGAACACAACTAGGCTATTAATTTGATTAAGAAACCTAGAGGCAATCAATTGGGATTATCCATATGGATGGATAAATAAGGAGTTATTTGCCCAATTGAACCAAGAGTTGCATATGGGATGCAATTGGAATTGTTCATACCTAAAAGTAGTCAAATTATGGGTGACTTGCCAAAGCAAGCTCATAAGGATATGAAAAGATGGATCTTGGCCCACTAGAAAATAAAAAGATATTTTCCGCATTAATATCTTGAGGGTTATTAATCCGTAGAAAAATAGTGGGAGCTATATTTAATAAACTAGCCATTATTAAATATAGTCAAAAATTCACAAATACTAAAACTTGCGTATTTTCCTTTTTGTAGAATTCCAAATGGCAAACAACTCATCGAGTTCACAACATTCCCTACGATCTGTCCTTGAGAAGGACAAGCTCTCTGGAACCAACTTTCTTGATTGGTACAGAAACTTGAGAATTGTTCTCAAGCAAGAGAAGAAACTGTACGCAATAGAGGAGCATGTTCCACAAGGTCCAGAGAACCAGACACCTGCTGCCTTAAAGGCGTATCAAAAGCGTGTTGATGACGCTAATGATGCGGCCTGCCTAATGCTTTGCACCATGACCTCTGAGCTTCAGAAGCAACACGAGAACATGAATGCTGTCGATATGATCGAACATCTAAAGCAGCTCTTCCAAGAGCAGGCGAGGGTAGAGAGGTATGAGGTCTCAAAGGCACTGTTCAAATGTCATCTGGCAGAAGGGAACCCGGTGGGACCCCATGTACTCCGAATGATCGGGTACTTGGAGAATCTCGCCCGGCTGGGGTTCCCGGTCGGCCAAGAGTTGGCAACCGATCTCATGTTGCAATCGTTGCCCGAGAGTTATGGACAGTTCATTATGAACTATAACATGAACGAGATCGTTAAACCACTGCCAGATTTGCTCAACATGTTGAGGACGGCTGAACAGAGCATCAACAAGGGTAAGGGCAAGGCCATTATGATGGTGCATAAAGGAAAGGGAAAAAAGTTTGCCTCTTCCTCCAAGGGCAAAGGCAAGTCAGTTGCCAAGTCCAGGGAACAAGCCCTTAAGCCTGTTGGTGGCATTGCCAAGGTCGTGACTAAGGGTGAGTGTCACTACTGCAGTCAGCCTGGACACTGGAGGAGGAACTGCCCAAAATATCTGGAGGACAAGAGGCTTGGAATAGTGATTCCACCACCACCAGGTATTTTTGTTGTAGATGTCAATTTAACTGTCTCTACATCATGGGTATTAGATATTGGATGTGGATCTCATATTTGTCGGAATATGCAGGATCTAAAGAGAAGTAAAAGATTGGCTAAAGGGGAGGTAGATCTGCGCGTTGGGAATGGAGCAAAGGTTGCTGCGTTGGCCATAGGCGTGTGCGAGCTATCTCTGCCTTCAGGATTAGTTTTAGAATTAAATAATTGCTATTTTGTGCCTGCTATGAGCAGAAACATTAATTCTATTTCTTGTTTGGACAAGGAAGGTTTTATTATTTCAATAAAGAACAATTGTTGTTCTTTTTATTTGAATAATATTCACTATTTTAGTGCGCAATTATTTAATGGACTTTATGTCCTTGATCTAAGCAATCCTGTCTACAACATTAATACCAAGCGGATTAAAATAAATGATTTAAATCCAGCTTATTTATGGCATTGTCGTTTAGGCCACATAAACGAGAAACGTGTATCTAGACTCCATAAGGATGGATTACTAGACTCATTTGATTTTGAATCATATGAGACATGTGGGGCTTGTTTATTGGGAAAAATGACAAAGTCCCCTTTCAATAAGAAAGGTGAGAGGACTAGTGAGCAATTGGCGCTCATACATACCGATGTGTGTGGGCCATTTGCCACGCCAGCCAGGGGTGGTTATGTCTACTTCATTACATTTACTGATGATTACAGTAGATATGGATTTGTGTACCTTATGAGGGCAAAATCCGAATCCTTTGAAGTGTTCAAAGAATTCAAGAATGAAGTAGAGAAGCAACTTGGCAAAAGTATCAAGGCTCTACGATCGGATCGTGGAGGAGAGTACTTGAGCCAAGAGTTTGACGACTATCTTAGAGAGTGTGGGATCCTGTCCCAATTCACTCCACCTGGAACGCCACAATGGAATGGCGTGTCCGAGAGGAGAAATCGAACCCTATTGGATATGGTTCGATCTATGATGTGTCAAACCGATCTTCCATTATCATTTTAGGGCCACGCTCTATTAAGTGCAGCTTTCACCATTAACCGTGTTCCATCTAAATCAGTCATGAAGACACCATATGAGATGTGGAGTGGGAGGCGTCCCACACTGTCGTTCATGAGGATTTGGGGATGCGATTTCTATGTAAAACGTTTACAATCAGACAAGCTAGGGCCTAAATCGGATAAGTGTAAATTTGTGGGGTACCCTAAGGAAACTAAGGGATACTACTTCTACAATCCAACCGAGAACAAAGTGTTTGTTGCTCGGACCGGCATGTTTCTAGAAAGAGAGTTTGTCTCTAAAGAAGCAAGTGGGAGGAATGTAGAACTTGAAGAAGTTCAAGAACCACAAATCACTGAACCGATTATGGAACATGAACATGAATCACAAGCGGTTGTGGAGCCACCTGTTCAGGTAACACAAGAGCTTCGTAGATCTAGTAGAGTGCGCCAGGAACCCGAGAGGTAAGGACTTCTCATAACTGATTCCGGTGACACGATGCTCATAGATGATGAGCCTACTACCTATGAGGAGGCCATGAGTGGCCCAGACTCACAGAAGTGGCTTGAGGCCATGAGATCCGGATGGAATCCATGTATACCAACAAAGTATGGACTTTGGTGGAACCACCTGAAGGGGCGCGACCCATAGGGTGCAAGTGGGTCTTCAAGAAGAAGATCGACATGGATGGTAATATGATTACCTATAAGGGCCGATTGGTGGCTAAAGGATTCAGACAGATTCATGGTATTGACTATGATGAAACCTTTTCACCAGTCGCTATGACCAAATCCATCCGAATCCTACTTGCAATTGCAGCATACTACGACTATGAGATTTGGCAGATGGATGTCAAAACATCATTCCTTTATGGGAATCTCCTCGAGGACGTGTATATGATACAGCCGGAGGGTTTTGAGGATCCAAAGCAAGCCAACAAAGTCTGTAAGCTGCAACGATCCATTTACGGATTGAAGCAAGCTTCTAGGAGTTGGAATCGACGTTTTGATGAAGTAGTCAAAGAGTTTGGCTTCATCAGAAACGAAGATGAGTCTTGTGTCTACAAGAAGGTTAGTGGGAGCTCTGTAGCTTTTCTGGTCTTGTATGTGGATGACATACTACTCATTGGAAACGACATTCCCATGCTGCAATCTGTGAAAGATTGGCTAGGAAAGTGTTTCTCAATGAAGGACTTAGGGGAAGCAGCCTATATACTCGGTATAAAGATCTATAGAGATAGATCTAAGAGGTTGCTAGGCCTAAGTCAAAGTACATATATTGACAAGGTGTTGAAGCGGTTCAACATGCAAGATTCCAAGAAGGGATTCTTGCCCATGTCACATGGAATCACTCTTTCGAAGAGTGGTTGTCCTTCCAATGAGATTGAGAAGGAACGCATGAGTAGGATTCCCTATGCCTCGGCCATAGGATCTATCATGTACGCCATGTTATGTACTAGACCAGATGTGTCATATGCCTTGAGTATGACAAGCAGATACCAATCCAATCCGGGTGAGAATCACTGGATTGCTGTCAAGAACATCCTAAAGTACTTGAGAAGAACTAAGGATGCTTTCTTGACGTTTGGAGGTGAGGAAGAGTTGCGTGTAAGGGGTTACACTGATGCAAGCTTCCAAACCGACAGAGATGACTTTAGATCACAGTCGGGATATGTGTTTTGCCTGAATGGAGCAGCGGTGAGCTGGAAGAGTTCCAAGCAAGAGACGGTAGCTGATTCTACAACAGAGGCTGAGTACATTGCTTCGAATGGCGCAGCAAAGGAGGCTGTTTGGATCAGAAAATTTGTTTCTGAACTTGGTGTGGTCCCTAGCATTGCGGATCTAGTGGAGTTATTCTGTGACAACACTGGGGCGATCGCGCAATCAAAGGAACCCAGATCGCACCAGAAGTCCAAGCATGTGCTCAAGAAGTTTCATCTGATTCGAGATATTATCGATAGAGGAGACGTTCGGATATGCAAGATTCCTACAGATGATAATCTGTCAGACCCGCTTACGAAGCCTCTCACGCAGTGGAAGCATGAAGGGCACACTAGGAGTATGGGCATACGAGATGCGCCAGATTGGCTCTAGTGCAAGTGGGAGACTGTTGGAATAGATGCCCTAGAGGCAATCTAGTTTAGTATGAATTTGTATATGGCTAGAAATTCATTTATTATTTATTCGATATTTAATATAATGAAGTCCTTAGATTTACAATTGTGTTGTTTATCTTAAATATCCCTAGTCAAGTATAATGATTAAATGGGACAATCATCTATAGACTAGTATGGGGTTGGATTGATATGGAGATATCATGATCCAACACATAGGTGTGCATTACGGAATGTTGCACTGGATTGACCCATCACCGAGAAGGCTACATACATGTTATGTTGAAGTCACAAGTGCTTCTCGCGGTGCAATGGTATTGTCATCCTTAGACTTGAAGTCACTAGATATTCTAGTTGTGGATCATTGTGATCTTGGTAGCGTTAAACGCTACACCGTGACTGGGTAGTTATAAAGGCGTGTACTGGATACAATGAGAAGCAAGCTTAGAGATCGTAGTGGACGTAGAGAGGATTTGCCCCTCCCACATAACGGGAGTAGATATCCTAGGCCACTCGAGGGATAGTGCTTATAGAATGTCTGGCCAGACTCAAATAAATCAATATATGGGATATTGATGTTATTTGCACGAATAAGGCTATTCCCATAGATCGAGAAACTATGGATTGGATATACGAGTGTGACTTGTATGTCTCGTGTCCAATCCGGGTATGGAGGCAAAGGGATGAGACAATTACTTGTACAAGGTTGTCTGGATGACTATTCTATTAGTTGGCTAGAATGGATGTTTTGCTAGAAACCGCTCCATATTAGCAAATAGTTGCTACCAACTAGATAGAACCTATGGGGTCACACGCTATATAGAGTTGTACTAGATTTGGGAATTAATTAATTGGATTAATTAATTAGAAGGATCACTTTGCAAACCCTTGCAAACTTAGTAGGGACTAATTTGCAAGGAAGGGACTAAATTTAATTCTAGTTGGACTAGAATAAGTCCTTTAGGTAGTTAACAAGGAGTTGTTGGACTATATAAAGGACCCTCCTTCCTTCCTTCCTCATAACTTATGCTCATTAGTGAACATAACAAGAGTGGGAGAGAACAAAGGAGAGAGAGCAAGCAACAAGGAGGCCGAACCTGACCCCCTTGCCGCCGCCCTCACCCCGTCGGCCAAAAAGAGGGCCGAAGCCCCTTTTTGTCTCGTTTTGCGTGATTCCTTCACCCTCCTCTTATTCCGGGCTAGCACCAAGGAGTTTGGGAGATCTAGGATCAACTCTAGGCGTGGATCAACTATAGAGAACGTGACACTATTCGCGTTTGAAGTCATCAAGGAGAACCCAAAGGTGTGTTTATGATTTCTTACCTTTACTATCGTTATGCATCTAGACTTGTGATCCTTGGAGGGTTTTGCATGGTTATTTATTTGATTATGCTTCCGTTGCGCGATCCATGAATCAAAACCCTACATTTTGATCTTATGAATCTGTTTACGGACCCCATTCTGCGAGATTCAGATTTCTAGTTCTTGTTTTGTGGTACTTTTTGGGTTATTGTAACCCGTGCTATTGGCTTTTTTCTCGCGATATTGGGCTGTTAACTTTTCAAAATGGATAGATCCGATTATTCTCAGTCTGTATTAGATATCTTGGAGGATTATTGCTCATATTGTCATGTGAATGGTCATAGACTCCTACATTGCCCAGTTCATCTTTGTCAATTTTGTGGAAAGAAGCAGCCTGTCCACTACTTGTCTGAATGCCCTGAGAATCCTAGATCAATCAGACATGGTCCATCACTCAAATCAGGCCCTCCGTCTTCGACTCTTGATGCTCTGTCGCTCTCTAGATTGGTCGTTATTCTCAAGGGCATCCTTGATATAGCTTGTGAGAAGACTCATTCTACTTCTCTGTCTGCCACATCAGGTAACGATTCTTGGTATTTTGACTCCGGATGTTGCAATCACATGAATTCTAATCCGGAAATATTTAGCTCTTATCGTAATTCTTCTATTAATCCAACTATTCATACTACTAATGGTTCTCGTATGCGCGTTACTCATACTAGGGACATCGCCAAAAACATATCGCAAATTACTAATACGTATTACGCAAGCGTACGGTCAAGTAGGAAAAAGTGACTATTCTGAGTACTCGGCTTGTCATCCCTCGAGGAAAAGCTCGCAACAAGTTTATAATTAACGATTTAATGTAGTTCACTAAGTAATTAGATGAAAGTTGTGTGAATTATGGTGTTGCCACCCGCAAATAAGTGGCTGTAGTAACGACAGTACAATGGTGAATTGAAATTAAGAAGAGGTCATGCTTGGGTCATGATTCTATTTCTTGTGTCCGTTACCTTGTCTCCACTGGTAAATTAGGAATTGTCGAGGATGAGCATCTTGACTGTATGCCTTGTCATTTAGCCAAGAAGCATGCTTTTCCTTTTTCGCATAGTGACATCTTCCTCAGCACCTTTTGACCTGGTTGCATATGATGTTTGGGGCCCTTCCCCACATGCCAAAATTGGTGGATCAAGATATTTTGTTATATTTGTGGATGACTTTACTCGATATAATTGTATATTTCTAATGAATAACCATTCAGCGTTGGCTCAAATATATTTTGACTTTGCACCTATGGTTCATACACAATTCTCGCGCCTAGTCAAAGTTTTTCGGACTGATAGTGCGATGGAGTACATGTCTTCTGAGTTCTTGGCTACTGTTCTCAAGCATGGGACTCTTCTCCAAAGATCTTGTCTTGGCATGTCTCAACAGAATGGTCGTGCAGAACGGAAGCATCGCCCTATTCTTGATACGACTCGTGCTCGCCTATTTTCTTCTTCATGTCATGAGCGCTTTTGGAGGAAGCTGCTGTAACTGCAACGTGTATACTATCACTCGGGTTCCTACACCTGTTCTTCTGAACAAGAATCCATATGAAAAGTTATATGGTACGCCCCCTGATTATTCTTCTCTTCGGGTCTTTGGAAGTGTTTGTTTTGTTCTTCTTTAGCCTCATGAGCATAACAAGTTGGAACCTCGATCAAGAATGTGTTGTTTTCTTGGATATTGTAACATAAAGGATATCAAGCTGGGATCCAAGTTCTAAGCGTCTTCGAATCTCTCTCCACGTGATATTTATGGAACATAAGATGTTCTCTAGAGTTACATCCTTCAATGCTTACACCACTGTTGACCATCCGGGTCTTACATATCCGTCCTTTGATCTAGTCTTCGAGGATTCTTTAATCGACAGTTCATTTTGTTACAGAATCCTCCAGATTTGTTGGTTGATGAAGTTTTCTCCCATGCTCCTTCTCCAGTTATACATGAACATGTTCCTGCTTTGCATGCTCCTGTTACTGTTCTTGCTCAAGTTATACATGGATCTGTTCCAGGTTTGCATGCTCATGTTACTCTTCCGGCTCCAGATGCAGCTCCTCAAGCTCCAAATTTGGTTTCTAATTCTGAATATGATGCCACCTCAGATCCCGACAGTGACATAGACGAGTCTGCTTCTTCTACAGTTCGTCGGTCCACCAGAGAACGCAGACAACCTGTTCGGCTTCATGATTATGTCACGTATGCTATTGCTCCGCATCATGAACCACAATCCTATCGGGAATCTAGCTCTAATCCTATGTGGCGAAACACAATGCAAGATGATTTGGATGCTCTTGCACGGACTCATACTTGAGAATTGGTTTCATTACCTTCTGGTAAAACTGCTGTTGGGTGTAGGTGGGTGTATAAGATCAAGACTAGGTTAGATGGCTCCATTGGGAGATATAAGGCTCGACTAGTAGCTAGAGGTTTTACACTGGAGTATGGAATTGACTATGAGGAGACCTTTTCTCCAATTGCTCGAATTACCTCGGTTCACACTCTGATTGCCGTAGCTGCTATCCGACTTTGGACCTTGTTCCAAATTGATGTTAATAATGCATTTCTAACAGTGATCTTATTGAGGATGTATACATGAAACCTCCCTCTGGTCTCGATGTTCACCCCTCATAGGTATGTCTCCTACATCGTGCATTTAATGGTATGAAGCAAGCCCCTCGGGCTTGGTTGATAAGTTTAGTTCTACTATTCTCTTGCTTGGGTTATCTTCTAGTTCTTATGACTCAGCTCTTTTCATTCGTCATACGAATCGTGGAATTATTCTCTTGTTAATATATGTAATACCCCATCTAATTAGTAAAGGGTGAAACAGTAATTTGGGAAGTTAAATAAGATTTTTTTACGAAAAATAAGGTTGGGTAAATTATTGTGCTTTCACCGTTAAGAAATTCGTGTGAAATTTGAGAGAATGTTAGATTAGTGTTCGTAAGTTAATATGCGTTCTTTATTTTAAACATGAACGCGTGTGCGACCACCGCGATTTGTTGTGCGTGTGCCTTACCAAATCACCCAAATAACTGGTGCACCCAAACCACTATAGTGTTTCTCTTATCTTCTTCAACAAACCAATTTTCTCTCCAGATTTTTCCTTCACCGCCTCTATCACCATCATCTCCACTTTTGGAGATCAACCTCCCCAAGCAACCCTCTCTATTTAAGCAACTCAGCTTCTCCCCCTCACACCACAGCCGCCACCAACACCCCATCACCACCATCGTCATCTTCATCATCATCACCACCATTGTTTCTCTCGAACAAGGAAACCACCACCTCCATAACTTGTAATCTCTGACCATGCCTCTGTCTCACTCTCTTCCTCCTCTTTGTTCATCGAAAAACATCGGGACTCACCACCGAGGACCCACCTGGGCCTTTCCATTCTCCTTCCCTCTCTCAGGATCAGCCCGAGTCTCTCTCTCTATCTCTCCCTCTATCTCTCTCTCTCTCGTATTCGCACCCAGAAGAAGCATATGTCAGTATAAGAAACTAGCAGCATAGGAGGAAGAAGACCCACCCGCCAAACCTCCATTTTTTCCGGCGATAAGGTTCGGTCCAGTGAAACCAGTGGCCCCCATGCCTCTCCCTCAATCTATCTCACTCTTTTGATATCCAATCAAGCTCCAGGATTTCTTAGTCACAGCCAAGAACCCCCAAAGGAGTCCCTTCGTGCATCACCACCGGTGGCAGTTTCGGCAAACTCAACCCACCTCATTTCTTGACAGTTTATGGCCATTCTTGGCCTAGGTATGTTCTAAATCACTCTCTAATTATTATTAGATAATAAAAATCTTATCTTGCTTGCTTGAATCCATGTTTAGGTTAATTAAATTGAAGTTCATGTTAGGGGGGGCTAAAGTGTCTTTTACATAAATTAGTTATAGTGTTATTATGGGGGTGTTGTTGGTGTTTAAAGAAATTGTTAAGGGGGATATTGTCTGTCCTTTATTGAATATGTATTGTGAGTGGAGGGGGCCTTAGCTGACTTTTATTATAATCTATGTGTTTCTCATGTCTTTTACCTAAGCAGTATACTGTACGCGAAAAATAAAAATATTATTTTCAATTTAAAATATTTTTAAAAAATAATAGTTTTCGTTCTCGTTACGGAGAAGTGATTTGGGTGTTGTTATAGTGTACGGGTCGTTCATTAAAAATTAAACTAGAAAAATTTTATTAAAAATCTAAATAAACAATGCTTAATCACTTAGCTTTCAATGTTGTTTGTTCAATACTTGTAAAAATTGACATTCGCTAGTTTGTAGACATCGTGGTGTCGTGTTAAGTATATAGAAGAAGTTTTCTTAAAACTTAATATCCATAAATATTGTTTAATCGTTATCGTCGTAATAATTCATTTTCACGAATATTAACTAGCATTTGTTTTTACTATTATTTCATATCTTTTTATATAAACAATTTCTCTAAATAAACAGCCACTTCTAGAAACCTAAAATTTAATAGTTGTTTAAAACTAAACGCATTGTTTTATATAATTTCATTGTTAAGAAAATATATGAGAGAAGTTTTGGGGAATTAGTAAAGGGGTTTTTGGTTTATCTAAAGACCAATTAAGATTCTTGATAGGATTTATGGCGTCATGCTTGTATTGCTGGACTTGCAGTTGAATAATAAAGTATAATTTGTAGGTGAAAGGTTTGTAGACGAAAGCTAAGTTCATCCGTAGGAGCTTTTACGTGCTAGTTGCTGTGGATTAAGGTAAGTGAACAAGCCAAGCGTTGCGTGCCTCACTCCTTTCGTGTCGCAATATAATTTTTAATACTTGTCTTGAAATGTATTTTTTATTAATTTACATGTTTTATATGTGATTTACTTACATTTTAAAGAAGTTGCTTTGCTTTGGTACTGTCACACAAATAATAATAATGCGTAATAACGTAAAGTGGAAAGAGTTGTGCGGGGATCGTTATATTTGCTTATAGATTAGATTGGTCCTGTTGGCTGTGGTCACTGGACCCGTTTATTTTTACCTGATCGCAACCTACCGGGTTGCTCCATGTACTCACCTATCTGGCAGCAAGAAGTCCTAGGGGAGTATCGGCACTTAAGGTATTGGAGTATACGAGATGGATAGATCTTCCCCGTATCAACAGGTTAAAAATGTGGTTTTTCTCTGAAATATGGATATTTATGGAAGCAAAGAAGAATATATTGGGAATAATACTCCCCATTTTGAAAGTTGAGTAGGAAAATTTAAAGAATGATAAGTTTATATGTGTATTCCTTTAATTATTATGATTTTTTCCTCTTTATATTTAGTGTGAAAAGAAAGCATGCCTCATCATCTGTTTACGAGCTCGGGTGTTTCAGTATTTCATTGCTGACTTTGAAAACTGCGATTCCTGTTTCCTTCCCACTGCAGGTTTAGGAGGTGAAGACTATGGTGTAGCCGGGTACAAGAGTCATCTAGATGGATATCATCACGAGTAGTAATCTAGCGTTATTAATTAAGCATAATGTGGTAGTTTTAGAGACGCATGTAATATCTAGAGACTTATTTAATGTTTAATAATATGTAATATTTAAGTTTGTGATTTTATGCTTTCGATTCCGCCGTTACTTTTAGCATCGCCCTCCCGGTCTTATTCGAGCCGGATAAGGGGGTTGTTGCAATATATGTTGATGATATGATCATTATCGGGAATGATCTCGTTGGTGTTCGCGAGCTAAATAAGTCCTTGAAGTTCCATTTTGAGATGAAAGACTTTGGGGCTCTCAGCTATTTCTTGGGTCTCGACGTTACTTCCGATGCCGACTGTTACTCTTTTTCTCAGACCAAGTATGCTTATGATATTCTTTCTCGTGCAGGACTGACCGATCCAAAGGTTGCCTCCACGTCATTGGAGCCCAACCTGAAGCTTACTCCCTTAGATGGTGAACCTCTCTCCAATCCTACTCGATACCGACAGATTGTTGGTAGTCTGGTTTGTCTCACAGTCACTCGTCCTGATTTACAATACGTTGTTCATCGGGTCAGCCAGTTTGTTACTGCTCCACGATCCACACACTATGCTGCTCTTCTTCGGATTCTTCCCTATGTCAAAGGTACTTTGTTTCGCGGTCTTCATTTCTCTGCTCGGTCTACACCCGTCCTACATGGATCTTCTGATGCTGATTGGGCTGGTGATCCTACCGATAGACGCTCCACCACTGGATACTGTTTCTTCTTGGGTGAATCACTTATATCGTGGTGCAGCAAGAAGCAAACTGTAGTTTCGCAATTTAGCACTGAGGCAATATACCGTGCTCTAGGTAATGCCACACAGGATCTCATCTGGCTTTGCTGGTTATTAGCTGATATGGGGATGCCTCAATCCTCTGCTACTACTATATGTTGTGACAATCGTAGTGCCATCCAGATTGTCCACAAAGATGTTTTTCATGAGCGGACGTAACACATTGAGATAGATTGTCACTTTACCCGCCATCATATTCGTGTTGGCACAATTCATCTGAAGTTTGTGTCTTCTTCTGAGCAAACTCCTGATATTCATACGAAGTCTCATCAACCCGGACGATTTCGTAACTTGGTCTCCAAACTTCCACTTATCACGACAACTTCACTTTGAGGGGGGGGGGGGGGCTATTAAGATATATATATATATATATATATATATATATATATATATATATATATATATATATATAATATATATTATATCTCTCCCAAATCGTTGAAGTATGTTATTCTACTTCATTGTATAGTCTATAAATATGACATTTTGTACATTGCTTTTTCTCAAATTGAATACACGATTATTCGCCTTCAATCGCTTCTACTCCAGATTATAACAACTAAGATCGTTGGAGCTCTGATACCATGTTAAGATTGTATTGCAAAAACGAACAATGAGGAAAATAATATGTATTCAACTTAACTTCACAATATAGAAACAATACAAAGGATGTTCTTACATATATATATACACATGGCACTCATAAGGTAATAGCATAAATCAAGGAATCACCATCTATCATATGTTCCAACAAAAGAGATGCCACGAATGAAAAATAAGTGAAATATCTTTTTGTAACATATTTCAACTCAATTAAAACACTTTTACAAACCATCCATGAACCATATACTAATATTCACATATGTATATCAATCACTGAAATGGAGACCCCATAAGCAAACGCTTATCCATGTCAGCTTGAACATGCCGATAAACTAATTTTGAAAAAGAAAAATAACACTTGAGGGACCACAGTTGAAAATAAAATAACCATGGCTGAACAATCTGGTGTAGCGTGCGCACAATAACTGAATGAGATGTATGATTAGATTGCTACGAATCTACTGTCATCAATAATCTTCCGGAAAAAAGAATTGAGTCTAACGGGCAATATCAGAAATCGTGGCATAACCCAATTGTTGCTCCATCTCCCAACTCAGCTTAGATGCTACCGCAGCATGCTCAGGGACATACTCCTACAATCACAATGAACAATTAAATTAGATTTACTTAAATATTGATCAAGTGATGTACCACGTGACAATGAAGGTGGAACAAGTTAGGTGGTATGTACCTCAAGCTTGCACATGAGTTCACGGGCAGTTGGGGCAGAAATGATAATGTGACGGGCAGAGGGGGCAATGAAACCTTCATCAACAGCCTTGTCTATGAAAGACAAAAGTGAGTTGTAGTAGCCATCAACGTTCAACAGACCCACCTACACATAAAAGGATCGTCCAAAAAGTTCATACTATGAAAGTAAAACTCCAATTTGTGTGTATGTAGAAGTTGATTTAACATTTGGGCTTGTGAGAAAATGATGGAATGAGATGGTACAGGTGTTGGGGCCTTTAAAATAAACGAAATCCCTTTTTTACTGAGTCAAACCATGCAAAAAAAAAAAAAAAAAAAAAAAAAAAAAAAAAAAAAAAAAAAAAAAAAAAACAAAAAACTCGGATGGATGACCAAGAGTTGCAGACTTTTCTTACAAAACCAAATATTACTTTAAATTGTTTAGAAATTAGTCTTACTGGTTTGTCATGGATTCCCAATTGAGCCCAAGTGATGACTTCCAAGAGTTCTTCAAGTGTACCATAGCCACCTGGAGATTGACACAACAAGGATAATGCATGAATTTCATGATGTAACATCCATATTCCCATAACTTTCCCCAACAAAGAAAAAAGTACACTAACTTCAATTTTTCACAACACTTTTCATGTCGAGATTGTGAAAGTGAGTGAAAACTTCTCTTCCGGGTTACATACTGATCAAATATTAGCTACATTTTTTATTAAGTAGCTATCTCTCTCTTTCAGCTTACCTTTTCTAGTTTGTCTTTTTTGAAATAGTTATTTAACTCTTAGTACATTTTTACGTGTTTACATTGTCTTTCATTTTAATGAGTTGTGATTTTTTCTGTGTTCACACTGATTTTAGAGGCAGATTTGTAAATGACATAGGTTCGTTAAAACATGTATTTTCTCTACACTAATTCAATAATTTATTTAATAGAGTTTCATGTTTTAGGAGAACTAAGAAAGTGAAATTAAATTAAAATAACGTACCCGTTACCACATAAATTAATAGGGGATATATATACCTGGCAAAGCGATGAATGCATCAGCCTGACGAGACATTTCAGCCTTACGTTGATGCATCCCAGAAACAGGTCTGACTTCTCCGACTGGCTCACCCGTTATCTACAAAATCATAAATTAAATTACGATTAATTTGAGTGCATATGTGAGATAAATCAATTTACGATCATACACGAGAACTTATTTTTAGACGGGTTAAAATGCTTTTTTACTTGCAATGCGTTTGACAAACATTATTTTCTGCTCGTCCTTTTCATTTTGTATTTTCTCACAACCACTTCTTGTTTTTAAATGTACACGAAAAATATTTCATCAAAAAATATATATATACGAAAAGTAGACTCTAAATCAGGAAGCAGAGTGTTAATCATTGAAGAACATCATAAATTAGCGCCATCGATTACCTCTCTTGGCATGAGAGTTTTTGGTATCACTCTGCAAAAGAAGCGAAAAAAACACACACAATGAGTATAGAGTACTTATGTTTAGAGAGAGAAACAAAGAGGATAATGTAGAGAGAGAAGGTTACCCTAACACGTGGCGACCACCATTATACACAGCTTGTGAGACCAGACCCATCAAGCCAACGCTGCCTCCTCCATAAACCAGGTCGATGTTCCTCTCAACCTACCATATTTTTAATTAATAACACTTAATTAATACTAGTATGAAAACACTAAGCAATCTCTAACACGTAATTGAGATTCAAACCCAAACCCAATTTTCATTTGAATAAATCTCACCCACCTCACACCGCTTTTTAATTAAAGAAAACATTACTAATTCTATAGTTTCCCCATCATGCTTCAATCTTTGTCTCTGCTAACTTTGATTTGCTTAAACTAATTCAATGGCTTAATTAATCAAAGAAAACAGAGATATTCATGAGTTTGATCAGACCCAGAATCTTTTCAAGTAGAGCGAGCTTCTTGGACCCTGTTTTTCCGCTATTTCATTAGCAAAACGCTAACGAATATAGTACTTCCTCCGTTTCTTCTTTCTCTACACTTTGACTTCTTGACTCGTATTTGGTCACTTTGACCGGTTGATTAGGATCAAAACGATACAATTTTTAATAATTTTTTCAATAAGTTATAAAACAACTTTTAGTCTACAACACCATCAAAAAATTGTCAAAATATTAGATCATTTTGCTATCTAAATCACCGGGTCAAAGTGACTCCGTGAATAATGACAAAATTCAGAACGTTGAGAAAGAGAAGAAACGGAGAAAGTACTAGCAAAACTGATCGGATAAGCCATCCTATATACCAAATTAGAAAGAACCCAGTTCACTAACATAAAAGATCTGAATTCTGATCCGTTAATTGTTGCCATGAAATATGTTATATGACCAGCATGAATCAACTACTCTGTATTGCTCTGTTTTATGTGAAAGTATTCAAAAAATATACTACTAAAGTTGGTAGTAGATTGAAATGGGTCAGCGTTATATTGGGTTGATGCATATACATATATAGTGGAGTTGAAGATGTACCAATTCTTTTCCGAGCTGTATTGCAGCAAGTTGGTAGCTAGGCTTATTGCCGGGGCTGCTACCGCAGAAAACACAGAGTCGCTTGAACTTTGACTTCGTCACCGGAGACTGGTGGCTCTCCATAACACGAAAAATGCTAATTTCAGATGTCTAGAGAGAGAGAGAGGGCCAAGAAGTGAGGAAAGGAAGCTGGAAGGAATGAAGGTGGGTGTGGTGGTGTCATAAGGGGGGTGTTTGGCCCCTTTTTATATTGGTTATTATATCACCCACAGTGGGGTTTAGACCAATGGCTTCCCCACACGTGGCGGCGATTCTCACGGGGAGTATGATCTTCATCACCACCCATTAGTTCCCCTTCATACTGGTCTCCTCTCCCTTGCAAATTGTAGTTGAAATTTGATCCTAGAACACTAAGTCGCTTTCAATCAAAAGCAACCAAAGAAGATGTTTAACCGTGACACATCTTCTTTCTGCCAACATATTCTGCATCAGTATACGTGTGAGAAACGTATATTCGGGTCTATGTGTCTGATGTGAGAAACTATTAGTTCTCAACAACACCGCGTCAGCATGGTACGTGGTGCTGTACGAATGGTGGCAGTTATAGTAAGAAATCGAAATCATATTTTGTTTGATTTTTTTTCCTCTCCTGCTCATCACACTTTCATTATACGTGTCAAAACGTGAGTGATGTAGAACGCCACATGTGAGTTGCTCTATGTGCACCAAAGAATTTCTTGATGTGATGTAGTACTCTTGAACAGTAAAGGGTAGAAGACACCTATGCAAGACACTACCACCCCTTCTTGTTTGGGAAATGACATTGCACCTCTTTTCTATTCCAAATTTCAGCACCAGCCTCCACCTAGGTCTTCCCTTGCACTTACACTCCTGAAAGTGACGTATCATACTCCAAAATAACGAATTCGTCTCCAAAACTACAATAGTCAGGAACAACCATCCCAAGACTAAAGATGTACTACCTCAGTTTCTTCTCTTCCAATAGCGGCTGACATTTTTACCCATAACTGTGTCACTTTGACTCGGTGATTTGGATAACAAAACGATGTAATTTTTTGGCAATTTTTTCATAGTAGTGTAGAGTAAAGTTTACTCTACAAGATCATGCAAAGATTACTAAATTCGTGTATCGTTTCGCTAACCAAATCACGGGGTCAAAGTGACCCAGAGAATAGTGACAAAAAGTGAAGTAAGCTGAAAGAAAAGAAACGGAGGTAGTAACACTTAGATTGTGTTAGTATTCTGAAATTTGACCGACGGAAGGGGTGAAAGTGGCATTTCCCAAACTAGGAGGTGGTGAAGGTGTCTTTGCATCAAACCTGAGAGGGTGAAGTGTTTTTAACCCTATTTTACCCCCTCAGATTTGAGGCGAAGACACTTTACCCATTCTTGTTTGGGAAATGACACTTTCATTCGTTTGGCCTTCCAAACTTCAGGACAACTGTGTTATATAATACTCTAAGAGAGAGTATTTGTCTCCAAAACTACTATACACTAAAAAAAATCAGTTTGTTACTAACATCCCAAAAAAATGTCGTTAGAATGAAAACACGACGAACTCTGGTGGTCGGTATGTCATCGGGATAGCTCGGTCGGTATGTCATCGGGATAGCTCGGTCAGTAGTTCAATCGGGCGACAAACACATCCGTTGGTCGGTGGAACATATTTACCGACCACTTTTGTCGACCACATTTGCTCGTCGTTGTTCTTTTGCCGACTACTTCCCGACTATCAAACTTCGTGGAAATAATTTTTTCCGACGAACAGATTGACCAATTTTAGTCGTCGTTAAACTTTTCAAAATTAAGCCGACTAAATTTTTAGTCGTCTTTTTCGTCTTATGGTCGCATTTTTTTGGTCATTTTTGATTGAACGACAAATATGCTCGTCGCGTATGTTTTTTGCTGACAAACATGCTCGTCGTGACAGTATTTGGTCTTCTTCATATTAATAGTCGCCTTCAATACGCATTTCACAGGTATGCTCAAATACTTGTTGAACCTATAGAATTTCTATGACCAATTTCAACACAATCCAGACCAACTTAAAAAATCAGATTCATACACAGATGAACCTGTTTTCATAACACACATTCATTCAACTTTTTGCCACTGATCTAGCCAACATACATATAACTTGAAAACCTAGAACATGTTACACAATATACATATCTAGAAATAGTGTGGGCGCACAAACCAGCCAAATGACTACAATGTTCATGAACATAAATAACACATAATATATACATATACACATATATATATATATATATATATATAACTGTCAGACACTTCTTTGTTTCAATATTCCTATAACTGATTCATTTGATTACCACATATTGTTCCTCAAAAGTGGGCGTAGAACTTTGTGCATTGTCAATTTGAATTCAAAAAAGGATCAACGCCAGCTCCACGTACAGTTGTTGTACTACAACAGGTTAAAAGAAATGTATATTTAGACAGATATGTTGATGTGAAAATATTGGATCACTAAGATGAATGATAGCATGTCTACCTCTGGCGAAAGTCCAAACAGTGTACACTATATATACTACATATGGACGTACTCATACTACCAATGTTCTATAACATGAAAATGTGCCTGCAACAAGTGATAGGAAAAATTGTTAAAATTTTGTAAGATACTGATTATCTGTGAAAAGCTATGCAGCAATTAGGACAATGCAAGAACTGCGCTACTGAGAAATTTCAACATGGCCACCCCTAATATTAATATTTTCAGAGATAAGATTGTCACCCCTAATCAATGAGCTGGTTCATCAACCTATACCTAGTGACCTACACTACTCTTTAAATCAGCAGTAATTTTTCTGAAACCACATCTTTAAACCATTATTCATTAAACTCCATTAACCACCCCCCACCCACCTCTCCATCTTCTCCTAACCCCCAACTTCCTTACTGATTATGAAATAGAGTCTACAGCCTTATTCATTTCACTCCACCTTTCATGCATCTAGATAAAGTTTAGATTGTGGGCAAGCATATCGATGTCAACAGTCCGTTATGTTCTTGCCCCCTTGAGGCAGCATTGTGATGCTAGAATGATCACAAATAAGCTGCTGGAGGTGGTAGCTAGCTTCTTTGTGATCGTCCCACACATCACAATGAGAAGAATCTCGTCTACCACAACCCTAGCACAGATAATCATCAAAGATAAAGCTGGCATGGCGGTTTAAATTCTATTGGTTGCTACGTCTATGGTTCATCTACCATAGTACGCCCAAACCAATAGGTTGCTGCATTCGATGGCCGATGAACCATAGGATGAAGCAAAAACAATAAGTTTTAGACTTCTAACCCAAATTTCTTGAGATGCATGGAATGACCACAAAGAAGCAGCTGGAGTTTAGTGCTATTAATTCACATGTTTTTCTTTCTACTGACTATAGATTTTCTCATAGGTCACAGCTAATGCACCCACGCAATAGAAACTAAAAGCTACAGAGCACGTATTGTTGCCGCATAAGACAAGGTTTCCTTCCAAAAGGTAATATCAACATCAAGAAGAGACTGGACTTAAAGGAAATGAAAGGGGGAACCAAAAGATGTTTACCTCTGGCGAAAGTCCGACATGTGCCCACTATAGCACATATGTAGTACTGATACTATCAATTAAGTTATGTAACATGGAAATGTTACCTGCAACATGTGATAGGATATACTTTATTTAACCTTCTTTATACATTTTATGTTGATGTGAAAATTCTTGATCACCAAGATAAAAGAAAGAATGTTTACCTCCGCCGAAAGTCAACACTGTGCACTACCACTATCAAATATGAACGTGAGAGTGAAAATGAAGTAACTTGGACAACGACAATGATAAGACATGGGAATTCAATAGTATCCAAGTTTTTGAAATGCTCCAAATTCTACTAAATCCACATAGTTTAAAAGTAATGAGAAATTGGGGGTCATTAGAGCGCAAACAGTTAGCATGAAAAAGATTACAATTAGCATGAAGAAGCCCAGTTTGGTACTACACAGAAGCAAGAAGCGAGCATGAAGGACTTCATAATAAACCTATAAACCACTTACCGTCATTATGCACAAAAATTTCTGAGGCAACTGCTCAAATTTCCCAAACTGCCTCATTCAACAACATTAATGTACAGGAAGCCAAACTATTCATTGCATGTTCCTTAATGAGGAGGAAATAAAAGAGAAACTGACAATTGCTTAGCTCTATTTAATCTAATACATCCATTCCAAAACCAATCACAGCAAATTAAATCACTTCCCTATGACTCCATCAAAGTCCACTCCCCACAATCCCCTTACCATGAAACTCATTCGCAAACGCCTGTGTGAAGAAGAGGAGGTCACTAGTCCTTTCACAGGGCTGTCAGGGTCCTGTGAGGATGCTCCAATTTTCATCTCTAATGAATCGAATGAAGATATAATGAGCGAGGACTCCCTTCTATGAGGTTGTATAAGAAGAGGAAAATTGCATTGGAGGAAAGTCGGTGGAAAATACAGAGACTGAATGGAGTATCCAGGTAATTGAGCAGATCAAGATTGAACAAAATAGGGTGGTTGTTCCAGTCGAATTGTACGAAGGAACCGGTGAATCTATTTTCCCCGTCAAAAAGAGATACATGGGGGGCTACCGGGAGAAAGCTTTGACACCCAGGAACCAGCAAAGGCCCGACAGATGAACAACTCAAAGAGGACAATGCGGACTAGACTTTTATTTTCTGTATTTTTCTCTTATATTTCTCTTATTCTTGCTAATATGTTGTTTTCTATATATGCATGGCCAGCTGTTTTATTAATGGACAATTTTGTTTTGCAATATTTTGACTTATTCATGAAAAAACTTTCATTGGTAATTCCTCTGCTCATCCTCTACCGTTTGCGGGTAGTTGCCAATGACATTTTGCCCCAGTTTTCATGTACAAATGTTTGCATCCTTTTGCCAACATGATCAGCGGGTCAAAATTACCTTCGCAACTCCATCTAGAATAGAGAGGTTGAGCGGAGGAAATAACAAATATCACGCGCAAGTTCTATGAAAACTAATATATCTGACATATTATGCATCAATTAGGACAAGTATCTCACACGCGATATCACCGCTTGCTCAACACGCAATTGCGTGAAGAGATGACACTACAAAGGCGTGTTTTTCTAATCAAGAAGAGATACATGGAAGAGATACAGACCCGAACATGGAACGAACACAAGGAAATACGGAATGAGGGTCAGATCCGAACTCATTAAAACCTTCAGATAAGAGATCGATGATCAAAGGCTGCAAAATGATTTTGCCTTGCCATGCATATCACACTCTATCGGCTACAACCAGTGAATGTAATAGATCCATATCATCCCAGCCTCTTCAGTGAGCATGAAGAGGCTCATATCTATACTCATGAGAATCAGATAAGTGATTGATGATCACAGGCTGCAAGATGATTTTTCCTTGCCATGCATATCACACTACTCTATCGGCTACAAAGAGTGAATTTGAACTATCCATATCATGACGGCCTCACAGTGAGCGCTAACACTGAGCATGAAAATGCTTAAATCTCATTAAAACCAAATAAGAGATGATCACAGCAGCCTGCAAAAATAATTTTGCATATTACACTCTAACAACTTCAAGTAGTGAATTCGATTGATCCATATCATCACGACCTCACAGTGAGCTCTAGCATGAAAAATGCTCAAATCAGTACACATTTAAAACCAAATAAGTGAGGATTACAACAGGCTGCAAATAATGCAACCCTGATCGGGAAGGTTACCAAATGGGTGTCAAAATAATTACCATACGCGTCATTCATAACTTTCCAAGCAGTTAATTCATTAAGCCATATAAATATTATTTGAACTGTACTAAGTAAAATTATTTGGAAATTCCTCCGTTCATCCTCTATCGTATACAGAGTCATGTGAAGGTCACTTCGATGCGATTTTCATGCATACACTTTTGCAATGTGTTGCCAATATTATCAGCGGGTCGAATGAGCTTCACATGTCCCCTGAGAATAACGAGGTTGAATGGAGAAAATACTAATATCGATTTCAAACCCGTTTGGGTTTGACTTGGCACACCTCAAGTTAAACATGTTGAAGAAATATCATTGTCGCCCCTAATCAATGAGGTGATTCATGAACCTATACCTATTAAGTTGAACTAATCATGAAATCATGCATCAGAAATTTCTCTGAAAACACATCTTTAAACCTGCATTTATTATCCTCCACTAACCCCTAACCTCTGCATCTTTTAACTCCCCATCTTCTCCTAACCCCACAACTTCGCAAATGTGTATAAAACCAAAGCCTAAAGCCTTTTCCATTTCACTCCACCTTTCATCCATCCACATAAAGTGTAAATTCTGGGAACGTCTCCTTCAATGTTGATTCTTTTATGTTTTTCCCACTTCTATGGCTTTGTGATGCAGGGAATGATAAAAAAGAAGTTGCTGGATGTGGTCAGAACATAACATAATTCTACATCAATGCCAACCTGTGTTTCTCATAGCACAAGCTCTCGTCTGAGATGAGCGCTTGTGCTACGAGAACCAGGGGTTGTGTTCCTTTAGAAAATGTTTACCCGGGCAAAGAGAATCATCACAAATAAAGGTGGCATGGCGGTCTAAAATCTATTGGGTTGGTGCGCTCTATGGTTTATATACTATAGTATGAAGCAACCAAATATGTTGGTACATTATATGTTTCATCCACCATTTCATGTAGAAACCGCATAGGTTTTGGAATTCCAACCCAGCTATCTTGTGATGCACACAAAAAAGTTGTGGAGTTTAGTGCTATTGCCTTCACATGTTTTTCTTTCTAGTGACTCTAGATATTCTCACAGGTCACAACTAATGCATCCACAGAAGAAACTAAAAGCTATAGAGTACTGTTGCCACATAATAGAAAGTTTCCCTCCAAAAAGGAATTTCAACATCTAGAAGAGACCAACTAGACTCAAAAGGAAATCAAGGGGGAATCAGAATATGCTTTCTGCAGGTTATCACAAATGCACCAAAAAGTAAAACCTCACCATGGAGCCTTTGGTAGATGAATACACAGCTCATGTACACAGTATGGACAGTGATGAGGTTCCTGGTTAGGGCATCTCCAATAGTTATATATGCAATTGTAATGCAAATAATACATGAGACTGATATTTTTCAATATGCATAAGTTGTATTAGAGCACCTCCTGTAGTGCAAGCTAACATGATAGGTGAAAGTGTGTAATGTAGACTAATTACAGGACCTAAATACTCTAGAAGGGGGGGTTGAATAGATTATGGAAACTTTTTGCAAAACTCAGAACTTAACAGATTAGCATTGTGTGAAACTCAAATCTCAAGGCCTTGAGATTTTAGAAAACTGTCTGAAACTTGCAAAGGCAAAATAGAAAGCTTCAAGGCCTTGAACTATTACCAGTTCTAAGCAGCTTATAAACCCTAGTTTGATTTGAGTTGTGTGCAGCAGATAATAATAAAACTGTAAAGTAAAGAACACAAAGCAATTTACAGAGTTCAGTCCCAATGGACCTAATCTCTGCCTGAGGTATCTAATCCCACCAGGATTGGGCAAACACTTCTAATTACTCACACAGAAACAGCCCTAGATCTTCAAGCCTAAGTGATTTTCCTTACACTTATACAGCTTGTGGTTCCAAACCTATCTAATTCCAGCTACTAACTGCTGAGCTAACAAGAACCTCTTGTTGTTCACTTGAACAACCAACCACTAGGTTAAGTGAGGTTTAAGATATTAAGAAGATACACAGATTACAAAACAAGTGAAGAACACAACATAAATGAATGATCTCCCACGAATTTGTCACACCTCTCTGAGTATTCTGCAAGCCTTTATCTTTCAAAATTCAAACCAGGCTCTTTTATCCACAGCTGCAACTGAATGAGAGATTAAGGATCTCAGTTCCTACAAATCCTCCTTCTGTTTTCAACTGAAATTCAAACAGCTCTAAGTGGATATCCGTTGGAGTTTCTTGTGATTTCTCTTGCACGTTTAACAACCCTGCAACAACATTAAACAACAGCAATAACAAAATCCATAAATATAACAGTACTATAACAGTACTATAACAGTACTATGACTCTTAGAAGTCAATGAATAATCATAATAATAAGAATCACAACCTGCAAGAAAGAATCAACTTAGTTCTGTAAAAACTGTCAGCAGCTCAAGGCACATCTCAAGGCCTTGAAGCTCTGAACCTGCTTCACAGATATTCAAAGTTAAATCCATAAAACTTTGATTCTCCCTGTTCAGATCATCTGAAATTATGTTAGATATGTAGATAATGTAAAACAAGAATATATTCAGCAAAACCCTGATCTGCATGATCAGATATCCAATCTGCAACACAAACTTGTTAGAAAATTCAGCAGAATAAGAATAACTCTCAAGGATTTGAAGCTCTGTCAGTATCTCAAGGCCTTGGAGTATTTGAAATGCTTTGCTGCCAATTTCTTTGTCTTTGTCTTTCATCACTCAAAACAATTATCATCCAAAACACATTCAAGGGTCTTTGAATCAACAATCTCCCCCTTGATGAAAGACAAAACCTACAGCCTTGTGTAGATATTCCTGTCACTCCTCAAAAAATTAGATAACCACATGTTACAAATTCAAAATACAATAATGCCACAGATAACCAATAAACCACAGATAATCAGCAATACCACAACAGATTTAACCAAAACAACTGATTATTATTATTACTCAAATATTCAAGTACTGCAAGTAACACAAAAACACATAATTTCTCCCCTTTTTTGACTTTCATCAAATAAGGATGAAGAAATGTTGAATCATTACTCAGAGTCTAAAAATAAATTAAAACAAAATTTATTACTAAAAGTCAAGGCCTTGAGAACAGAAAAGAAGAAGAGAAAGAGATAGAAGGTCAAGGCTTTGGTCTTCTCTGATCTTCAATTCTTCTTTGATGTCTGGCCTTTCTCTGAGCCTTCTCCAACTTCTTCCTCACTTCCAGCATCTTCAGCAGACTGATTTCCTTCTTCTTCAGCTTCCACTTCTGCAACAACTTCTTGAATTATCTCATCCACTTTCGTCTTAACCTGCACTGAATCCCCCTCTGTAGCTACATCAACACCTGTGTCTTCACCAGCATCTTCTTCATCAGTTTGTTCATACAGATCCTTTGAAGTAAGCACCACTGGAATTGGCTTCTTTTTCTTCTTCAAGAAATCTCCCAGCCTTTCATCTGAATACACACTGGTGTCATGACTAGTAGCAGAAGGTATCTTCTCCAAGTTCAAACCCTTGATGACAACATCTATATTTCCATTCATAACATTCATCAAGCCCTTGAACTGGTTGAATTCAGCTGACAGATCAAATAATCTTTGTCTAAGATCTTCAATCTCAACCTGCTGATCTTCAAAATTCTCAACCAACAAAGAATAATCCTCATTGGCTTGTCCTTTCCCTGATGTAGCCCCCTTTGGCTTCACAAACTCCTTCTCTCAAAGTTCATCCTTTGACAAATCTGAATGGAACTTCCAATGTCCTTTCGACTACCCCAATCCTCTGTAATGCAGTCTCATCAATCAACCCAAAACATTCAGTAATCTTTTTCTCTCCTTTCACAGGTACATCAAAATACTAAAAGAAAAGAGGTAACGGGTTGGCATATGGAAGAGGATGGTTTCTAGTTCTGGTTGCACAATTAATCATATGCTCCATAAAAACTGTTGGCAAGTCTATCTCAAACCCTTGAGATATCAGATACATCAAAATAAGAACCTTATCAGTAACTAACTCCCTTGAGTTCTCCCTAGGAATTACACTTCTCATCATAATTGTAAACAGGATTTTGGCTTCACAGTTGAGCACAGAGTGTGTCAACTGCTTTGGACCAGAGGGTACACCATCAATGAAAAACATATCTTTTGCCTTATCCAGACACTCCTTCCTATCAGGGTAATCTCCAACATTATACTTCCTAGGAATGCCCAAGACTTTGGCAAAAGTCATATGATCTAACTTCAAATCTATCCCAGCCACTTTTGAAGTTAACACCATCTTATCATCACCTTCAGAAACCAAATTCAGATAAAATAACCTAGTTAACCTAGGATAGTCTTTGGAACTAGGATTTAACATCTTCCAAACTGCAGTTTCTCTTAATTTTCTCATACAATCAATATCCAATTTGTCCAACAACACCTCAGAAACCGTACTACAGGAAGCTACCTTAGATGAAGCATAACCTTGCATCCACACAGTTCTAACCTCAGAACTAACAAACCAATCTGACGGAAGTGCATTCTTACCTTGATAACCCTTTTTGGTTGCAGCAGCAACCTGCTTAACCCTAGTTTTCTTCTCTGTGGGTTTGCTCTTCTCTTGTTCTCCTTCAGTTGGCTTCTTCTTGCTTTCTTGAACAGATTTCCCTTTTTCATCTTCTCCAGCCTTTTTCTTCTCTCCTCCTTTCTTCTTTTCTGACCTCGGTTGATCACCACCTTGATCCTCTGTCTCCTTCTGTGGATCAATGCTTGAGCATTCATCTCCCTTTTCTGTTATGGACTTCTTTGCAGGAGGAGTTTCCTCATGCAAGCTCTGAGTGTTTTCTGAATCTGAATCAGAAATCACAATCTTTTCCTTCTTATTTGACCTTTTCTTGGATCTGCCAGAAGGCTTCCCTTGTTGCTGAATTATGGATGATTTGCGCTCCATTTTGGGTTTAGGGTTTTGAGAAGGGAATGTGATTGAGAGAAATTGAGAGAGAGAGAGAGAGAGAGGAGAGTCGTAGAGAATTGAGAGAGAATGAGAGGAATAAGCCCTGACTTTCAGCTTAAGTAGGTTGAAGAGGATGAGTCATAAAAGGACTCTGCTAAATCAACATGCAAAAAGGATCTTGAAAAAATATTTTTTGGATATTTTAGAAAATTCTCTGAGTAATTCAAATATTATACAATTATCTAAAAAGATAAGATATAATATTTGATGATCCACTTTTTAAAAATACAGATGTTTTCAAGACCTGGAGAACAATCTCAAGACCTTGAGATTTTCTGCAGTTTGAGAAACTTCAAAGCTTTGAGCTATACTTTCAAGGCTTTGGAAAGTATAATCTCAAGACTTTGATATTTCAACACATAATCACATATAAGTACTCATACTCCCCCTAAAGCAATGCGTCCTTGTTTAACATCCCCGATTCAAGCCTTAGAGATGAAAACCTATCATCTGGCAAAGGTTTAGTGAAAATAACAGCAATCTGCATTGAAGTAGAAATAAAAGTTAAAACAACATCACCTTGTTATGTATGATCTCTAAGGAAATGATGTCTCACATCTATGTGCTTGGTTCTTGAGTGCTGGACTGGATTCTTAGAGATTGAGATAGCACTTGTGTTATCACAATGAATGGGCACATTTATGAAATTGTAGCCAAGATCTCTAAGTTGTTGAGCAATCCATAACACTTGTGAACAGCAAGCTCCAGCTGCAATGTATTCAGCTTCTGCAGTTGATAATGCTACATATTTTGCTTTTTAGAATGTCAGTTGATAAATGAAGATCCGAGAAACTGGCAACATCCAGAAGTATTTTTTCTGTCTACTTTATAACATGCAAAATCTGCATCTGAATAGCCACTCAACATAAAATTAGATCTCCTTGGATACCAAAGCCCCAAGTCTCTGGTTCCATTCAAATATCTAAAAATTCTTTTGACTGCAGTTAAATGACTTTCCTTAGGATCTGCTTGGAATCTAGCACACATACAGACACTGAACATAATATCATGTCTACTAGCAGTTAAATACAAAAGTGATCCAATCATACCTCTGTATTCCTTTGATTGACACTCTTACCATTTGAATCCTTGTCTAATGAGAGTGATGAACTCATAGGGGTTTTAAGCACCTTGGACTGTGACATATTGTACTTGTTCAATAATTCCTTGGTATACTTTCCTTGATGTACAAAAATTCCTTTCTTCATTTGTAATATATGAAGTCCTAGAAAGAAATTCAGTTCACCCATTAAGCTCATCTCAAACTCCCTGCACATCAGACTAGAAAACTCTTTTGAAAGAGCATCATTAGTAGCACCAAATAGAATATCATCTACATAGATCTGAACTACTAACAAATCACTTTGATGATGTTTAATGAAAAGAGTTTTATCAACTAGGCCTCTTTTGAAATTATTTTCAAGTAGAAATTTTGAAAGTCTATCATACCAAGCCCTTGGAGTTTGTTTTAATCCATAAAGAGCTTTGTCCAGTTTATAAACATGATCAGAAAAAATTTCATCTTTTAAACCAGGAGGTTGTGCTACAAAAACATCTTCTTGTAAATAGCCATTCAGAAAAGCACATTTGACATCCATTTGATAAAGCTTTATGTGATTGTGAGATTCAAATGCAAGAAGTATTCTAATAGCTTCTAACCTGGCAACAGGAGCAAAAGTCTCCTCATAATCTATACCTTCTTCCTGATTATATCCTTGTGCCACCAGTCTGGCTTTATTTCTTACCACTTTGCCATTCTCATCAAGCTTGTTTCTGAATACCCATCTGGTTCCAATAACTGATTTGTCTTTAGGTCTGGGAACCAGATTCCATACCTTATTTCTTTCAAACTCATTCAGCTCACTCTGCATTGCAATGATCCATTCTGCATCTTCTAGTGCTTCCTTGGTTTTTTTAGGATCAATCAAAGATACAAATGCACTAAAAGCACACAAGTTCTTAAACTGTCCTCTTGTCTGAGTTCCAGTTGATGGATCATATATGATGTTATCAGCTGGATGATCTGCAAGGTACTTAAACTTCTTTATTGGTATCCAGGAATATTCTCCTTCAAGGCTTTGAGTTATTGAAACAGTAGAGGGAGCATCATAGAAAGTTTCAGCTTCTGTCTCAAGGCTTTGAGATTTTGGTTCTGCAGGAGGTTCAAGGCCTTGAGATTCTGTTGATGGATTCTGCACATTAGTTTTGCCTTTGTCTTCTTTCACAGCATCATCAGCTGATTCTTGCTTGTTCAAATCTAGATCTGCAAAACTTTCACTCAGAGAATCCTTAGTACTTTCATCATAAATTACATGAATACTCTCTTCCACAATCTTGGTTTTTCTATTATAAACTCTATAAGCTTTGCTAGTTTGAGAATATCCAAGAAATACAACTTCATCACTTCTAGCATCAAACTTACCAAGATTGTCTCTACCATTATTATGCACAAAACAGATACAACCAAAAGGTTTAATATAAGAAACAGTAGGATTTCTACCTTTAAACAGTTCATAAGGGGTCTTTTTCAAAATAGGTCTAATCAAGCATCTATTCAGCACATAATTGGCAGTATTAACAGCTTCTGCCCATAAGAACTTTGGCAAATTACTTTCAAGAAGCATGGTTGTAGACATATCCTCAAGTGTCCTATTTTTCGTTTCAACTACTCCATTTTGCTGTGGAGTTGTAGGTGCAGAAAAGTTGTGTGAAATGCCATGATTTGCACAAAACAAATCAAAGTCAAGTTGATCAAACTCGCTACCATGATCACTTCTAATAGATGCAACAGGTAAGTTTTTCAAAGTTAGAAGCTCTTTGCACAATCTAGAAAATTCAAATAAAGCTTCAGTTTTGTCTCTAATAAACATCACCCAAGTAAATCTAGAATAATAATCTATTATAACAAGCATATACCTCTTACCTTTTGGGGTCTGAACTCTCATAGGACCACACAAGTCCATATGCAACAGTTCTAAGGGTCTAGAAGTACTTACAAAGTTCTTTGGCTTGAATGAGCTTTTGGTTTGCTTACCTTGTACACATGCTTTGCAAACATCATCATCTGAAAACTTCTGTGATGGTAAACCTCTTACCAAATCCTTTGATATGAGTTTATTCAAGGTATGTATACTAATATGCCCAAGCTTTCTGTGCCAAAGCTTTGAATCTTCCTTCAAGGCCTTGAGGCATTTTAGCTTGTCACATGCAACACTGTTAGTACTCATAGCATATAGATTATATGATCTAGGAGCAGTGAGTATGCATCACCAGATTTCTCATCTTGCACCACACATTTCTCCTTGTCAAATATAGCTTTATAACCTTTATCACATAACTGAGAGATACTAAGCATATTATACTTAAGTCCATCTACCAGATAAACATCAGAGATAGAGTTAATAGAACCATTACCAATACTACCTATACCAATGATATTGCATTTTGCTTTGTCACCAAGTGTGATTGTTCCTCCAGATTTTTCTGTAAGTTCAGTAAAGAGAGACTTCTTTCCACTCATATGTCTGGAACATCCACTGTCTAATATCCATTTATGGTCTTTCAAGGCCTTGGTGACATCCTGCAAAAATAAATCATTGCCTCAACAGGCTGTTAGATCAAGTGCAGATTTTGAGTCATACTCAGAATCTGCCTAACCTGTCCCTTAAGCTGATAAGGATAAGTATTCCTCATCATGTGAGGTTCTGATCTTCTGAAGGGACAAGTTAATCTGACATGACCAATTTTTCCACAGTAATGACATTTTGGAGAATGTCTGCTACCAGATTTGACAAAATTAGTTTGGCTTTTCTTTGGAAAATTTGGATTATAGCCAATCCCACTTTTATGCATTGATTTCAGACTTCCTCTAAGAATGAGATTCAGATTATGTTTTGAGCCTGTAAAACTAGCTAGGACCTTCTTAGACTCTTGAAGTTTCTCAGTCAAAGAACAGATTTGTTGTTCTAAATTCTCAGAATGAGTCTTTAGAGATCATCTTATCTTTCAGTCAAAACAATGTTTTGATCAACAACCTCTTTTATATGTGCCTTCAAGGCTTTGAACCTACTGTCCAAGGCCTTGAATTCCTTTTCAAGCTTTGTCTTAGAAACTTCAACAGTATTGTTGGTAAAAACTAGGTCCAAATTTTCTTTTACCTGCTCACGAATCTTAATCTTTAAAGCAGAAATCTCATTTATATAACTTTCCTCATTTAAAAACATACTCTTGAGAATTTTAGGAAGCACATCAGAAGGACAAACAAGTAGATTTTTTACCATATCTTCAATATGTCGGTCTGATGATTTTTCCTCATCATGCTTTGCCATGAAGAATAAGTTTGCTTGATCTTCATCTGTGTCTGAGTCACTTGATGAATCAGAATCACTCCAGGAAGCCATCATGGCTTTCTTCCTTCTGTTGTCATTATCTTTCTTCTGAAAGTTCTTGTTCTTCTTCTTTTGTGGACAGTCCCTTACTAAATGATCTGCATCACCACACTCAAAACAATTCATTACTTTAGTTTTATGTGACTGTGATGAAGGTTTACCTTTGTAGTCCTTGCTGCCTGAAGGTCTTAATCTCTCTCTGTTGTAATCCCTGTTACAAAAACTTTTCTTCTTCTTGAGAATCCTGACCAAGGCCTTGGAGATCAATGCTAAAGCCTCTTAATCATCATGCTCATCTTCAGTCTCAAGGCTTTGAGACTTTTCACTGTCTTTTGCCTTAAGTGCTAAGTTCTTGATGTTTTCACTCAAATCACCTTCCACATCCTTCATAGACATTTCATGAGTGAGCAACTTTCCTTGTAGATCATCTAGCTGAAGAAGACTTAAATCATGAGCCTCTTCAATGGCTGTTGTCTTTGGCTCCCACTTGGCCTTTGGCAAGCTTCTCAGAATTTTCCTGACCTTCTCCTCATTTGAGAACTTCTTTCCCAATGAATCCAGATTATTCACCACATCAGTGAATCTTTTGAACATTTCCTTGATGGTCTCATCAGAATGCATCTTGAATAATTCATATTGCCTCAGAAGTATGTTGATTTTGGTCTTCTTAACTTGGCTAGTTTCTTCATATGTCACCACCAGCTTATCCCATACTTCTTTGACACTCTTGCAATTTGACACTCTGTTGAACTCATCTGCATTAAGAGCACAGCATAACAGATTCATGGCCTTGTAGTTTTTAGATACCTTTTCCAGTTCAGTAACCGAAAGATTTTCCTCAAACTTGATACATCTGACTCCATCAATTGTAGTATAGTACTCATGAGGACCATTCTGAACTATTGACCACAGTTCCATGTCTTGATCTATGATGAACATCTTCATCAATGCCTTCTAGTGCATGAAGTTATCACCACAGAACAATGGAGGTCTGTTGGCTGCCCTTCCTTGTTAGAATCCACCATCTCTTACATTACTCATAGTCACCAGATTGTTACATCTATATCAGTGACACAGGCTCTGATACCAATTAAAAGTGTGTAATGTAAACTAATTACTAGACCTAAATACTCTAGAAGGGGGGTGAATAGAGTATGAAAACTTTTTGCAAAACTCAGAACTTAACAGATTAGCTTTGTGTGAAACTCAAATCTCAAGGCCTTGAGATTTTAGAAAACTGTCTGGAACTTTCAAAGGCAAAATAGAAAGCTTCAAGGCCTTGAACTATTACCAGTTCTAAGCAGCTTATAAACCCTAGTTTGATTTGAGTTGTGTGCAGCAGATAATAATAAAACTGTAAAGTAAAGAACACAAAGCAATTTGCAGAGTTCAGTCCCAATGGACCTAATCTCTGCCTGAGGGATCTAATCCCACCAGGATTGGGCAAACACTTCTTATTATTCACGCAGAAACAGCCCTAGATCTTCAAGCCTAAGTGATTTTCCTTACACCTATACAGCTTGTGGTTCCAAACCTATCTAGTTCCAGCTACTAACTGATGAGCTAACAAGAACCTCTTGTTGTTCACTTGAATAACCAACCACTAGGTTAAGTGAGTTTTAAGATATTTAAAAGATACAAAGATTACAAAACAAGTGAAGAACACAGTAGAAGAGATAAGCTATTGAAGCCTGGATGTGTTCTTCTGGAAACTGGAATGACTTGATCTTCTGAAATCTGGAATTGAAGCTTGAATCCCTGTGTGTTTGAATGAATGATCTCCCACGAATTTGTCACACCTCTCTGAGTATTCTGCAAGCCTTTATCTTTCAAAATTCAAACTCGTCTCTTTTATCGACAGCTGCAACTGAATGAGAGATTTAGGATCTCAGTTCCTACAAATCCTCCTTCTGTTTTCAACTGAAATTCAAACAGCTCTCAGTGGATATCCGTTGGAGTTTTTTGAGATTTCTCTTGCACGTTTAACAACCCTGCAACAACATTAAACGACAGCAACAACAAAATCCAGAAATATAACAGGACTATGACTGTTTGGTTTTTCAGTTTCTGATAAAATTGGTTAATTGATTAGAACAGTAATCTGTTTAACTTCTGACACATATAAATCATGAAAAAACAAGTTTAAGAATCTTAGAAGTCAATGAATAATCACAATAATAAGAATCACAACCTGCAATAAAGAATCAACTTAGTTTTGTAAAAACTGTCAGCAACTCAAGGCACATCTCAAGGCCTTGAAGCTCTGAACCTGCTTCACAGATATTCAAAGTTAAATCCAGAAAACTTTGATTCTCCCTGTTCTGATCATCTGAAATTATGTCAGATATGTAGATAATGTAAAACAAGAATATATTCAACAAAACCCTGATCTGCATGATCAGATATCCAATCTGCAACACAAACTTGTTAGAAAATATAGCAGAATAAGAATGAATCTCATGGCTTTGAAGCTCTGTCAGTATCTCAAGGCCTTGGAGTATTTGAAATGCTTTGCTGCCAATGTCTTTGTCTTTGTCTTTCATCACTCAAAACAATTATCATCCAAAACACATTCAAGGGTCTTTGAATCAACAATAGGCATTTCTATCTTTGTCCTGCTATAATGTAATAAAGTACCAATTTAACAAAAATATTAATTAATTCAAAAATTCAATAAAATTAAATAAAAGAGAAGGAGAACAGGAGACCAGTTAATTTTCAAAACCAGCACTAATATGCAGTTATTATTTATTCCAAGAAAACAATAGCAGTTATTTATGGAACAACAGTATTTTTGAAACAGTCTCTTAAAACATGCAGTCATTACAGTAACTACCCCACATCTCCATCTTCTAAATTATGAATATAATAATCTCTTTTAATAATAATCTGCAGTAATTATCCTCCACTAATTATATATACACTAGGAGTTATGTGTGGAACAACCACTAACCAATTACTAACCTCCACTAACTCACCCCGACCCCACCTCTCCATCTTCTAACTATCCATCTTTTTGTAACTCCCACCTCCCCCATGATCTCCCAAACTGAATCTAGTCAGCATAAAACAAAAGCCTACAGTCTTTTTTTTCCATTGACAACATCTTTTATCTCAGATAAAGTTAAGATTCTGCCAAGCTTGTACTTGTCAGGGGACTACGCATTCCTTCATGTCAATCTGGAGGATGCTCCAGGTAGAAGGAGACCGAGTTGGTCGTACAAAGAGAAAGTGGAGCACATTGTGATCTCCAATAAGTGGTGCTTTCTAAAAGACAATAATGTAGGTAGTGAAACAGGATCAATACTCTTGAAGGGAGGGGGAGTTGAATAGAGTATGGCAACTTTTTGAAATGTATGCTAGAAGAGTAGTTTCAAAGATATTTTTGCAAAGCTATAAGTATTACAAGCGTTGAAATGAGTTTCAAGTCCTTGGAAAGAACACATATGAAAAATAAAAAACTGAGAGTTTTCAAGGCCTTGAAATGCCTTTCAAACCCTTGAACTGAAACATGTTTTGTGCAGTTGATTTGGCTAAGTATGGAACAACAAAATGAATGCAGGAGACACAGAGATTTATAGAGTTCAGTCCACTTGGACCTACGTCTCTACCTCAGGGATTTGATCCCTAAAGTATTTTCAACTCAATTCTTATTAATCATAAGTTAAGCCCCATATCACAAGAACAGAGAGTTCCCTTACTCTGTTACAGCTTGTGGTTCTCACTAATCTATCTAGTACCTTCTCTAGCTAACTGATTCAACAAGAATTCTCTATTGTTCAATTTGAACAATTCAAGAGAACAAAATGTAACAAGTATTATCTGAATGATATACAAATGTAGATCAGAAAGAAGAGCTTTGAGAAATGATCTAGCAGTTGAATGTGCATCGATCTTCTGTGGAATGGGTTGAGTGAAATGAATCTCCTTTTTGTGTTGCTTGTCAATCCTGAGAATTTTCTGAGTTCCTGTTCGTGTCTCTCTATTGGAATTCTTCATCATTCTCTCTTATGCAGCCTGTTTCAATAGCAGATCTTCAAGATCTTCTCAAAACAACTTTCCTAAAAAATAGCTGCAAATCTTTGACTTGTCTAACAGCTCTTCCCAACAGCTAGTTGCTGAATATATTCAAGGATATTGATTTGATTTTGTAGTTGAGAGTGTTAGGAAGGACAATACATGTTTGCGTAAGCACATAATCAGTCAAATAATCCAGTTTCCTTTTCTGCAAGAACATAGTTTAGGGAAGTGACCCTGCAAAATAAGCAATTGATTTTCCTTGCAAAAAATTGTTCAAACAGATGGATTAATAACATGATAGAGCAACAAAATGATTTGTCTTTCATCATCAAGGAACATACAATCAAGCATACGGGACTGGGAATAAGATTAGACAGATAAGCTCCCCCTAAGTTCATGCTGTATACTGCTCAGTATGTTTCAAAACCTTTGAAAATAGTTTCAAGGCCTTGAAACAGACAAGCTGTTTCAAGCCTTTGAAACTAGCTGAACTTACAATCTCCCCCTTGATGAAAGACAAAACCTAAATATTTTTAAGGACTGATTCTCTGCAAAAAATATTCATTAGAGTATAGCAGAGTAACCACAAAATATAAATTGTAACACAAAATATCCAAATAATCCAACTTTTTATGCAGCAAACTTAAGCAAAATAAATCCCTACTGGTCTAAACAGATCCATCTAAAAAGTACCAAAATACCCTAATTTCTCCCCCTTTTTACTTTCATCAAAAAAAGAATGAGAAAATGTTGGATCGATGTTTGGAAAAGTTTGAAAGTAAAAAAGTTAAAAAAGCAGATTTTTTCAAGACTTTGAAAAGGAGTTCAAGGCCTTAAAAATATTGAAAGAAGAGGCAAGAAGTAGGGGGTTGGGTCTCCATCTCCCTTTGGTTCTGCATCTTCTTCTCCACTGTCTTCTTCATCATCCTCATCATCTTATTTTCTTCTTATTGAGCAGCTTTGTCAGCAGTATCACCAACAACTTCACCATCAAAAAGATATGCCTCGGTCACTATATCTCGAATGAGTTTCTTCTGTTTCTTCTTCTCAAGGTCTTTAATCAACATTCCTGAGTCTAGAGTTTCAGCATCATCTTGTTCCTTCTTCATCACCTTGTTTTTGAGCCACTTGCTTCCCTTTGTGCACCACCTCTGCAGCCTCATCCTGTGTTGTATTGTCACTGAAAAGTCCTTGGTTGAACCAGCTTTATTTGATCCCTTTGCAGCCAGAGAGACTTCTTCCTCCACGTGAAGCAGATTGATGCTTTTGAAGATGTATTCAGCCATATACCTGACTTGCTTGAAATCAGTTCCAAACTCATGCTGATTTTCCTTCAATTCTTCCATATCCTTGTCTAGAACATCATGTCTTTGGAACACCATAGAAAGGTCTTGAGATTGAGAGGGTAGGTTTGAAGGATAGGTCGAGGCCTTGGGTTTAGGAAACTTGTTGGAGTGTAACTCTTCTTCAGACAGTTAAGAGTACAGCTTCCAGCTACCTTCACTCGTTCTCACAATCCATTTATTTCAAATGCTTTATCATCAAGCATACCAAAACCAGTAGTAACAGTATCCTCTCTGTCATTTGGGATCTCAAGGTGTTGAAAGAAGGCAGAAAGTTGGTTGGCATAAGGCAAAGAATGCTTTCTTTCTTTGGTTTGGGAGTAAACCATTTGTTCCAACACAATTTTAGGAACATCAATCTCATAACCATGCATGATCAAATACATCAAGTACAGCACCCTGTAAGTAATCAACTCTTCAGAATTCTTCTTAGGAACTACAAACCTCATCAGAATAGTAAACAATACTTTTGCTTCAACGGTTAGCATAGTGTGTTAACTGCTTGGAGGAGGTAGACACATTTGGTAGAATGCATTCTTCCCTAGCCCATTTCAGTGCTTCACTCTTGCTTGGATAGTTGTCTTTGCTATATCTCTTGGGACAACCAAAAACATTTGCAAATTCTGAGTGATCTAACTGCATATCAACACCAGCAAATTTGGTTTGGATCACTAGGCTTACAGTTTTAATTTGCTTGATGTTCATATAGAAAAACCTAGTGAGTCTTGGATATGAAACTTCAGGAGGGTTTAGAATTTTCCAAATAGAACTTCTCTTCAACCTCTTAATGCATTCCAGATTCATGGTTTTCAGCATATCAACACTAACAATGCTACAGAAAACTACTGGCCTGAAGGCAAAACCATCAAGCCATTGTCTTCTAGCAACATTAGAAACAACCATTTGCTGTTAATGCTCGATTTCTTACCAGGGAACTGTTGCTTTCCTGAGTAGATCTGCAGTTCTTTTCCAGTGATTTTGTCTTGTTCTTCCTCTGTTGCTTTCCATGTAACTTTGTCTTCTTTTTTTGGCTTCTTCTTCTTTACCTTATTAGGACTAGCAACCTGTTCTTCTGGTTGCTTCTCTGGATCAGACTTATCAAATTTCTTCTTCTTGCTAGAAGCTGGAGTCTGATCCTTCTTGATCTTCTTCTCTGGAGGAGAATGAGCCTTTTCCGCACTTGGGGGTCTGGAACTTGAATCATCACTGAGTGTTTGAATCTCTTCCTCTACAGTCTTCCTCTTCTTGTCAGTAACTTTCTTTGATCCTTCAGCATCTTGATCCTATCAGACGTTCTTTGGTGCTCATTAGGGTTTGAGGGTATAGAAGAGAGATGCAAGATTGATACGTGAAAGAGAGAGACAGAGAAGGGAGAAGATAAGTACTGAATAGTTTGAGTTTGAAAAGGAAACAAAAATATTTCCAAATCTTTTAAGATTGTGCAGAATCATCTAAATTCAAATTTGTGTGAGTGTGTGACGTGGAAAAGGAAATAATATAATACTGATTTAAAGGAAATATTTCTAAAAGGTAAAACAATATTGAGCAAACGTCTACAGAGATAGCACCCAACATTGAAAGATCCATGTTCTTGACTAAACAACATATGAACTTGTTTTAAAGGCTTTGGAAAGATTTTGAAGGCCTTTAAAAGCTATACCACTGAAACAGATAAAATCAAGGATTTGAAAAGATTTTCAAGGCTTTGAAAATTTAGGGTTTTGATGCAGGTTACACATCGGAAATACAAAAAGTTATTCTGCTCAAAACCCTCCATGAATCGCAGGTGAAGCATCATAACATGATGAAGGAAGAAAGGTTACCTCAGCCATATCACGCTGGGACGATCACATACAAAGAATAGCATCTTTGTCTCTACGGTATCAACATGAATAGACCTCAACCGGGCTTCTTCACCAATGGTGCTAGAAATCTGAGAAGAAGGATGAACTTGGACGTGCACGGGCTGGATCACATCCATCAACGCGGCAAGGAGAGATCCCGGCATTGCCATTCCGTGGGCACAAGAGGGGGCGGCACCATAGGAGGCCGGCGGCCCCATGTGGGGTGGCTAGGGTTTGGACGAACCCTACATGGGAAGAAAACTCTTTTCTTCTTTTCTATCTAGCTCTCTAGTATAAACCTAAGTCACCTAGAGCGGGAGCGGGAGAGCGAAAAATGTTAGAAAACTTGGTTTTGAGCGCGACATTAGAGCGTGTATGTAATATATATTTTTAATATAAATTAATAAATATGTGTACGTGAAACTTGAAATTGGTAGTACGATGTCGTAGCCTAGCATTTAGTTTACTACAAGTAAAAGTGATATCTTAACTATCTTAGCTTTACTCTTACTTTTAAGTTGTGTTCGTATCTATCATTCGTATTGTAATAAATAATAGGTGTAATAAAAGTGCGAAATTGTGAAATATCATTAGTCCCACATCGGTTTTGGGTGTGAAAATGACCTAGTATTGTTATATTAAGTTTCTGACTCAGTAGATTTTCAAAGCATTGAGTTAGTTTTGTCCCACATCGCCAATCAAGGAGAGCTTCAACATGAAGCTTGGTTATAAAAGACGTGGAGCTTCATCTGTGGTTTGAGGGCTTGTGGGCTGACTAAGAAAGTTGCAATCTCGTTATGGGTAGGCCCACCGTAAATGGGTTGGCCCATCACAAAACAAAGTCTAAAATTTCATTTTAAAGGTCCATTTGGATGGAGCAGCTGGCAATCCGCGCTCTGTGAAATGTGGAGCGCGAATTATGTGCGTTTTTGCTTGAAAAGCGCCAGAGCGCGTTTTCGGAGCAGGAGCGGAGGCCTGTTTGGACGAACTAGGTGACTAAGGTATAAACTGTGTTGTGTAGGAATTAATTAAGCATTAATTCTCATTGCATAAATCCTATTTATAGCCATGGAAATTCATCTTTGCCCATAAATCCAACAATGTGGGACTAGTTACATTCTAGCCCACAATTGCTCGTTAGTCCAACTAATGAGCACAGTTTACACTTTCGTCCAATTAACTCATTATTGCTATTTAGTCCAACTAATTAACAATAATCCCAGCTTGATCTGTTATTGTGTGTGACCCTGTAGGTTCCTAATTACATTGGCACTAATAATACTTATTACAAACATTGAGTGGTATCTAGCAATACATCAATGCTCCCAAGTAATAGGTATGTCAGTGATCTGACTAACCTCTGTGACCAACGTTACTATGTTGTATAATCCCTTTGTCTCATCTATCCAGATTGGACACAAGACATGGAGTGTCACACTTTCATATCCAATCCATAGTTTCTCGATCTGTGAGTAGGCTTAGATAAAAAAATAACATCAATATCTAATATTGATTTATTCGAGCATGGCCATGCATTTCCGTAAGTCTCACTCATCGAGTGGTCGTGAATATTTACTCCCGTTATGTGGGAGGGACAAATCCTTACTACATCACTACCATCTCTCAGCTTGCTTCATATCATGTCTGATTAAATCCTTTATAGTTTCCCAGTTACGGTGTAACTTTTGACGATATCAAAACATGATAATTCACAACTAGAGTAACTAGTGACTTCAAGTCTAAGGATCACAAAACCATTGTCACTTTGAGAAGCGCTTGTGACATTCACATAACTTGCATGTAGCCTTCTCATGGTGGGTCAATCCAGTACGCCATTACTCATAATGCGTACCCATGTAATAGACTTAATATCCCCATATCAATCTACCCACACACTATTCTCGATACAATACAATTGTCTTATTAACTGTAGTACTCGACTAGGGATATTTAAGAATATAACATTTATATTCTAAGACTTCATTCATGTTAGCATATCTCTATATCGATAAAATAATGAATAATAAGTCATTAAATGTCACGAAAAATTGATTGCCTCTAGGGCACAATTCCAACAGTCTCCCACTTGCACTAGATTCAATCTGTTGCATCATATGCCTGTTGACCTATTGCGCCCCTTGCGTTTTCGCTGCGCAAGAGGTAAGAGAGACATTCATTGGTACTTTTCAAACATTCACATCTCATCTATCGATAATCGAATGACATCGAACATTCTGAGTATTTGCATCTAATGCAACAATACACTCGCCCCTCTGTGATGGAATCAGCAACTGAATCTTGCCTGGAACCTTTCCAGCTCACAGTCCCTCAACTAAGGCAAAACAAAAAACTTGACTATGATCTAGAATCATCCTTGTTGGATTGGAAGTTTGTATCATTGTAACTCCTTACAGTGAACCCTTCATATCCTCCATATATCAAGAATTCATCCTTAGTTCTTCTCAAGTACATAAGGATATTTCTAGATCAATATCCAATGACTCTCATCAGGATATGACTGGTATCATCATGTCATTATCAAATGACATGTCTGGACCTTGCACACAACATGGCGTATCCTATGATCATACGGTCCTATCTCAATCTTATTGGAAGGACAATTAGCCTTCCAAAGACATGTGACATAATTAAGAATCAATATTCTTGCATGTTGAACTGTTTCAACACCTTTGTCATTATATGCATTTTGACTTAAGCCGAACAACTTTCTTGATCTATCTCCATAGATCCTTATAGGTTATTTCGCCTAAGTCATTTCATTGAAAATTGATTACCTAGCCAATCTTTACCAGATTCCAGAGTAGGGACATCATTCCCAGTGAACAGTATGCCAACCACATACAAGACCAGAAATACAATTGTGCTCCCACTAACCTTATTGTAAACACAAGATTCATCTTCATTCTTGATGGAATCAAACCATTTGATTGCATAATTTATCGAAGATTTCAACTCCAAGAAGCTTGATTCAGTCTGTAGACTGATTGCTACAAGCAAGATGCAAATGGATTTAAGCATCACAATTGAGGAGAATGATTTCGCGATAGTCCATATTATGAGCTGACAGGAAACCTTCAGCCACCAATAATCCCTTAAAATTAATCCTATTACCATCCATGTTAGTTTTCCTTAAAACCCACTTGCACCCTATGGGTCATACCCTTTTAGGTGGTTCCAACAAATCTCATACTTTGTTGGTATACATGGATTCCATTTCATATCTCATGGCCATAAGCCATTCTTGAGAGTCGGGCCCACTCGTGGCCTCCTCACAGGTTGTAGGCTCATCTTCATGAGCAATATATCACAGGGTTATGTGAAATCCATATTTCCATAGCTCCTTGACATATCCTTTCTGTCCTACAAGGTTCTTGTGCTACTTGAGTAGGTTGATCCACAACGAGTTGTGATCCTACTCATGTTCCATCAAAAGATGAATGTGCTGTTGTGGTTCTTGAACTCCTTCAAGTTCTACAATCCTCCCACTGTCTCTTTTAGAGACAATTCTCCTTTTAGAAATACAGCGGTTCGAGCAACAAATACTTTGTCCTTGATTGGATTGTAGGATATTCCACAAAATGCATTTATCCGAATTGGGTCTAACTTTATCTGTAAACGCTTTACATAAACTTCACAATCTCAAATATTTATGAAATACTAGGACACGTCCCAGTCTATATCACATATGGAGTATTTCATAACTGATTTTGATGGAACAAGGTTAAGGGCGAAATTGCCATAAGTAAAGCATAGCCCCAAAAGTAAATTGGAAGTTCTGTTTGAAATATCATAACCGAACCGTGTCCAACAAGGTCCGATTTCTCCTCTTTAGACAGGCCATTCCATTATGTTGTTCGAGGTGGAGTGAGTTTGGATCATATCCAACACTCCTTTAGATGATTGTCAAACTCATGAATTAAGCATCCCCATCCACGATCTAATCGTAGAGTCTTGATAATCTTGTCAAGCTAGTTCTCTACTTCATTCCTGAATCCCTTGAACTTTTCAATGGATTCTTATTTGTTCTTCATAAGACCCAAATCCATATATACTGAATAAGTAAATATGCTGAAGTACATAAAACCATCTCTAGCACTTGTGCTTAGTGGTTCACATACATCAGTATGTATGAGTCCATAAGATCATGTCTTTGCCCAATAAACAAGTCCCACATGTCTCATATGATTCATAATCAAATGAGTCCGTAAATCCACCCATATGGTGTCTAGAAATGCGTTCTTATTCACGAGGCCATTAGACAAATTAGCATTATAATAATGCATTTTATTAAAATAAATGGAACAACATTTGTCCATTATTGTAATAGGAAAATCTTTTCTTGTCCAAACAAAAAATTGTGATAATGTTCCTACTCATAGCAGGGACATAATCGTACTTGTCTAATTCATGGATAATTCAAATAGGTAGAGATAATTTCGTACGGCTAATTTAGCAACCCTTACTTCATTGCCCCACGTGTAGGTGTATCTCTTCCAATTGTCTACAGCTCTTGAGATCCTGCACCTTTCCATAAATGTGAGATCCTCATCTAGTATCAAATACCTATGATGATGAGATAGACACACTGGCTTTTTATCACAAAGATACCTTAAATTGGAACTCATAATTCCTTTTCCTTCCATGTACTTTGGGCAGTTCCTCTTCCACTACACCACCCTTTTGCCTAGCTCTTTGTTCAGGGTTCCTCAATCATATTGAGTAAATCACCTTTGAACAAAACTTTAATTGCATCCAATGAAATTCTTGGTTCAATTGGGAGAATCAGTTCTTATTATTTATCTATATCATATATAACTCCCATATTCAAAGCTTTCAATCTTATTGAAATAGCTTAGTTGCGTTTGATCTCTTTCTTCAGCAATCACACATTAATAGCTTGTGCCGTCGCGTCACATCTTGATGAATCAAGTCACCTTGCTTTGGCAAGCCCGAGCTTTATTAAATCTTGATCATGACGAGTGCTAAGCAAGAAAAGGTAAAACACAAATGGAACAACACTTCAAACCTTTCATGTATATCCGGCTCTTGAAAAAAGTTTCTTTAAATGTATGATTGTATCATACGCCTCCATGTTCTTATCTTGATTCAAAAGCTCAGAGTTCATGGTAGCTAACATGAGGCAAGTCACATCCAAATATCCATTCTTTGATGTTCCTTCCATAAGGTTTTAGTGTGTTTTGGTAGTTGGTGGAAGGAAACTTTATGCTCTAGGATATACATAATTTTCCTTTTATTTGAGAGTAATTCTCATTTTATACCAGTTTATAAAACAGATTCCAGACTGTATGTCATTCTTAAGGACATAGCGATAAAGTCGAGATGGTTGGTTTAATGCCATATATTCAACACAAAAGGATTGTGCAAAATAATGTGACGTTTGAACTATATTTAATAAGGACCTAAATTATTAAATATAGATCCCACTATTTTTCTCGGATTAATAGCCTTCACCATTAATGCGGATAATATCATATACTTTCTAGTGGGCCAAGATCCATATTTCACCTGTTCTTGAGCCTGCTTTGGTACGTCACCCAAGAATTGGTTATTTAGGTAGGAACACCATCCAATTACATCCATATGCAACTCTTGGTGCAACCGGGCAAATAAATCCTTATTTATCTATCTTATAGATAATCCCAATTGCTTTACTTTTAAGCTTTCAATCCTATTGAAGCAGCTTAGTTAAGTTAAACCTTTTGTGTTGCAGTTGCATATTAATTGTTTATGCCGTCGCGTCACACTCTTGAGAAAATAAGGTACCTTGCTTTTGCAAGCCCACACTTAATTAACCAATTGTCTTGACGAGTGCCACACAAAAGAAGGCAATAACTTAATATTCCCTTGAGAGATTTTTAGAGTTTTACTTAATTGTTTGGTTGATCCCATCAACATGATCTACTTATTTTGATTGGGCAATCCACAATAAAAGACCGTCCTTGTTTATTATTATCTTGTTACGTTTTGCTTGTATCAACCATACACCAAAATAAATAACAAGACATAAATAATATACATCCACAATATAAGTTAATGTGGCATGGAGATGGCCCCTAAGACTAAGATATTGCCAAGCCAGTGATAATATCTATATGCCCTAAAGTGACAAGCTCATCTCTATGTGCCTCCACCATAGCCGCGCGTCCTAGGTGTGCAAGTCCTCCATCGTCTTTGTGGCTTCTTGGTTCTTTGGTCTTCTTCTCCATGATCTTGGCTATCATCTAATTATCTAATTCTAGCTAGCATCTAAATTAAATAAATAAATAAAACCTCACATTTTGAGAAGATGATTAGCTCGCAGGCCGTAAAACATTTACTAACTATTACATTAATTTGATCAGCTCGCAGTCCGTAAACCAAACCACAAAGTAAATATTCACAACCTAGGCCATATCCATCCACCATGCAACAAAGCACATAATACAGTTAAAATCAATTTTTAACGCGCTTGTTCAATTTTAATTAATTAAATTGGGACACTTGGGGTAAAATAGTCAAAACGGTCGCGCTAGAAACACTAGCCGAACCGAGCTGACCCGCCGAACCAGACCCACCCGGTCGGACCAGCCCGCCAGGTCAATACCGGTCGGCTTACCGAACCGGCGTGGCCGGTTGGATTGGTCGGCCCACCAAGGAGGGGACGAGTCTTCATGGCCGAACCCCTCTAGGGGTTAAAATCAATATTTTTCTTCCTTCCTTGTGGCCAAACCCCGATGTGAGACAAACACACATTTTCTCCATACATTGTGACCAAACCCTAGCTTTATGTCACCAATTAATTTTTAAATCATATGTACATGAACATCACTAATTTTCACATCCTATGTAAAATTAGTTGATTTCATCATGAAACATATTCATGGCGTATCTAAACATACTATTTTTATTATTGTTTACGGTCAAACTGACATGAACAGTGAAACCTGATAAAATTAGTATATCAAATATACACCTAAAAAATCATTATTTTCACATCATATGTAAAATAATTGAATCTCCACATAAATAATATTCATGGCGCATCATAATACGCATGTCAGTTTTACTACAGCTTACGGTCAATCTGATAGATGCGGTCAAAAAATAATAAAAACAGATAACCACATAAATCTATCGACCCGTGGCTCTGATACAATTGTAGGATTTTGATGCAGGTTACGCATCGGAAATACAAAAAATTATTCTGCTCAAAACCCTCCATGAATCGCAGGTGAAGCATCATAACATGATGAAGGAAGAAAGGTTACCTCAGTCATACCAGGCTGGGACGATCACATAAAAAGAATAGCATCTTTGTCTCTACGGTATCCACACGAATAGACCTCAACCGGACTTCTTCTCCAATGGTACTAGCAATCTGAGAAGAAAGATGAACTTGGACGTGCACGGGCTGGATCACATCCATCAACACGACAAGGAGAGGACACGGCATCGCCATGCCGTGGGCACATGAGGGGGCGGCACCATAGGAGGCCGACGACCCCATGTGGGGCGTCTAGGGTTTGGCCGAACCCTACATGGGAAGAAAACTCATTTTCTTCTTTTCTCTCTAGCTCTCTTCTATAAACTGTGTTGTTTAGGAATTAATTAAGCATTAATTCTCATAGCCTATAAATCCAATTTATAGCCATGGAAATTCATTTTTGCCCATAAATCCAACAATGTGGGACTAGTCACATTCGAGCCCACAATTGCTCTTTAGTCCAACTAATGAGCACAGTTTACACTTTAGTCCAATTAGCTCATCATTGCTATTTAGTCCAACTAATTAGCAATAATCCCAGCTCGATCTATTATTTTGTGTGATATTATTGTGTGTGACCCTGTAGGTTCATAATTACATTGAGAGTAATAAGACTTATAACAAACATTGAGCGGTATTTAGCAATACATCAATGCTCCCAAGTAATAGGAATGTCAGTGATCTGACTAACCTCTGTGACCAATGTTACCGTGTTGTATAATCCCTTTGTATCATCTATCCGGATTGGACACGAGACATGGAGTGTCACACTTGTATATCTAATCCATAGTTTCTCGATCTGTGAGTAGACTTAGATAAACAAATAACATCAATATCTAATATTGATTTATTCTAGCATGGCCACACATTTTCCTAAGTCTCATTCACCGAGTGGCCGTGGATTTTTACTCCCGTTATGTGGGAGTGAAAAATCCTATCCACATCCCTACCATCTCTCAGCTCGCTTCATATCATGTTTGATTAAAGTCTTTATAGTTATCCAGTTACGGTGTAATGTTTGAGGATATCAAGACATGATAAATTGACAAATAGAGTATCTAGTGACTTCAAGTCTAAGGATCACAACACCATTGTCACTTTTAGAAGCGCTCGTGACATTCACGTAACTCGCATGTAGCCTTCTCATGATGGGTCAATCCAGTATGTCATTACTCCTAATGTTTACCCATGTGTTAGACTTGATATCCACATATCAATCTACCCATATGCTAGTCTCGATGCAATACAGTCGTCCTATTAACTGTAGTACTCGACTAGGGATATTTAAGAATATAAAATTTATATTATAAGGACTTCATTCATGTTTTCATATCTCTATATCGATAACATAATGAATAGTAAGTATATTAAATGTCACGACAAATTGATTGCCTCTAGGGCACAATTCCAACAGAAAAACTATTCAAAACTTGGAACCACATAATACTTACCTTGTAACTTACCTGATACTCCCCCTAAACCAATGCTTCTTTATTTAGCATGCCCAGTTCTAATCTCGGGGCTGAGAATCAATCATATGGCAGTGGTTTAGTGAAGATATTTGCCTATTGCATGTTATTAGAAACAAATTCAAGTGCAACATCACCTTTATCAGCATGATCTCTGATGAAGTGATGTCTAACATCTATGTATTTGGTTCTTGAATGTTGAACTAGATTCTTTATGATAGATATTGCACTTGTGTTATCACATTTCATAGGTACATCTTTGAAATCAATTCCAAGATCTCTCATTTGTTGAGCTATCAAAAATACTTGTGAGCAGCAAGCTCCAGCTGCTATGTATTCAACTTCTATTGTTGATAGAGCTACATAATTTTGTTACTTTGGATTCCAGCTGATCAGTGATGTTCCAGGAAATTGGAAACACCCTGATGTGCTTTTTCTATCTACTTTGTACTACTTTGTAGCCTGCAAAGTCGGCATCTGAATAGCCACACAAAGAGAAATTACATTGTTTAGGATACCAAATCCCTAGGTCTTTGGTACCATTGAGATATCCAAATACTCTTTTGACAGCAACTAAGTGTGATTCTTTAGGATCAGCTTGAAATCTAGCACACATACATACACTAAACATAATATCTAGTCTACTTGCAGTAAGATAAAGTAATGATCCGATCATAATGTTGTATTCCTTAATATTCACACTCTTACCATTTGATCTTTGTCTTATGACAGTGATGAGCTCATAGGGGTTTTTTGATACCTTGGACAGATACATATTATACTTGTTTAAAAAGTCCATGGTGTACTTATTCCGATGCTAAAAGATTCCTTTCTTCATTTTATGTATATGAAGTCCAAGAAAGAAGTTGAGCTCTCCCATTAAACTCATTTCAAATTCCCTGCTCATAAGACTTGAAAAATCCTTGCAAAGAGAGTCATTAGTAGCTCCAAACAGAATATCATCAACATATACTTGAACTATTAGAATATCTTTCTCATGAGTCTTTATGAAAATAATTTTGTCTATTAATCCTCTTTTGAAATCATTTTCAAGTAAAAACTTTGACAGTCTTTCATACCAAGTCCTTGGAGCTTGTTTCAAACCATAAAGAGCTTTGTCAAGTTTGTAAACATAATTTGTAAACTCATCATTTTGAAAACCAGGAGGTTGAGCAACATAAACTTCTTCATGAAGATATCCATTTAGAAAAGCACACTTTACGTCCATTTTGAAAAAGTTTCATACTTTTGTGAGATGCAAATGCAAGTAACATTCTAATTGCTTCTAACCTTGCAACAGGAGAAAAAGTCTCCTCATAATCAATACCTTCTTCCTAGTTTTAGCCTTGAACTACCAGTCTTTCTTTGTTTTTGATTACCTTACTATTCTCATCTAACTTGTTTCTGAATACCCACCTGGTACCAATGATAAACTGATCTTGAGGTGGAGGAACCAGATTCCAAACCTTGTTCCTCTCAAATTCATTGAGTTCACTTTGCATTGTAATGACCCAGTCTGCTTCCTGCTTCTTGTAATGCTTCTTTCACATTCGTAGGCTCCATAAGAGAGATAAAAGCATTGAAAGCACGTAAGTTCTTCAACTGTGATCTTGTTTGTGTACCAGTGAATGGATCAGATATAATTTTTTCAACTGGATGAGATTAAAGATATTTGAATCTTTTCCTTGATGTCCATGGTTCTGGTTCTACAGGAATCTTCTCAGGTCTTTGAGAACTTGAAGTAGTGGCTTGTTCACTTTAGTTCTCTTTGATGTTCTTTTTCAAGGCTTTGAGACTCATTTTAAGGCCCTGAAAATTCTTATTGTTTTCCTACAAGCTTTCCTTAGAACCATTTGAAGGCTCCGCCTCATCTTCTGACTCATGCTTGTTTTAATTCAAGTCTGCAAAATTTTCACTCAAAGAACCATCACAACTTTCATCAAAAATAACATGAATAATTTCTTCAACAAGCTTGGTTCTCTTGTTATAGATTCTATAAGCTTTTCTAGTCAGTGAATAAGCAAGAAAAATACCTTCATCACTCCTGGCATCAAACTTATCAAGATTGTCCTTAACATTATTGTGGACATAACAGGTACAGCCAAAAGGTTTGAAGTAAGAGATATGTGGCTTCCTTCCTTTGAAAACTCATAAGGAGTCCTCTTCAGGATAGGCCTAATCAAGCACCTGTTAAGTATATAGTTTGTAGTGTTACAGCTTCTGCCCAGAATGATTTTGGCAATTTGTTCTCTAAAAGCATTTTCTTTGACATGTCTTCAAGAGTCATGTTCTTTCTTTCAACAACACCATTATGTTGAGGAGTTCTAGGAGCAAAGAAGTTGTGAGAGATACCATGCTTAGCAAAAAATAAATCAAACTGAAGTTGATCAAATTCTCTACCATGATCACTTCTAACAGAAGCAATAGACAGGTTTTTCAAATGTTGAAGTTCTTTACAAAGCTTTGAAAATTCAGAAAAAGCTTCATATTTTTCTCTAAGAAACATTACCCAAGTAAATCTTGAAAAATCATCAATAATAACTAACATGTACTTCTTAACCTTTGGAGTTGGATTTCTCATTGGACCATAGAGATCCATATACAATAGTTCGATGGGTCTAGTAGTACTTATAAAGTTCTTTGGCTTGAACGAGCTTCTTGTCTGTTTATCTTGAGCAAAGGCTTTGTCTACTTCTTCATCTTTGAACTTGATAGGGGTCAGACCTCTCACTAGGTATTTAGAAACTAGCTTGTTCAAATTATGTAAGCTAATGTGTCCAAGATTTTTGTGCCAAAGCTTTGAATCCTCTTTCAAGGTCTTGAGACACTTCAGACTTTCTCCTGCATATTTGTTAGTTTGAAAAGTATAAACATTGTTTGACCTTGAGGCTGTGAGGATGCAAACTCCAGATTTCTCATTTTTACCACACATTTCTCTTTGTCATAGATAACTTTGTTACCGTTGTCACATAACTGAGATACACTAAGCAGGTTGAACTTCAAGCCATCAAGTAAATAAACATATGAAATATAATTTTCAGAATCCATACCAACTTTACCTGTACCTAATATGTTGCATTTTCCTTTTTGTCACCAAGTCTGATTGATCCTTCAGATTTCTCTTTCAGTTATGAGAATAGTGATCTCTTGCCACGCATATGTCTGGAGCAACCACTATCCATAAACCATTTATGTTCTTTGCTCTTGGTGACAGCCTGGAAACACCATTCACTGCCTTACCCAGCTGTTAGACCAAGTGTGAAATTTGAATTCATATTCAGGGACAACCATATTAGGTGGTCTAACCCCTTTAGGAACCCAAATATGTCCAACTTGTCCTTTAAGTTGAACTAGAAAATTGTTCCTCATTATGTGAGGTCTCTTCTTCTAAAAGGACAAGTCATTTTAACATGACCAATTGTGTTACAGTAATGGCATTTAGGAGAATTCATGTTTCCAACTTTCACAATTCTGGTATTGTTCTTTCTGGGAAAATTTAGATTGTAACCAATACCAGTTTTGTGAACAGACTTTAAACTTCCTCCAAGAATCAGGTTTAGATTGTGTTCTGAGCCAGAAAGTTTGGTAATAACTTTCTTAGATTCGTGAAGTTTCTCAGCTAGAGTAGTCCTCTGTTCCTCCAATTACCAAACTGATGTCTTAGAGAAACAACATTGTCACTCAAAATAGAGTTATCAGTAACTACTTCCTTGACTTGAGTTTTCAAAGCTTTGAAACTAGTTTCCAAGGCCTTGAAATCTCTGTCAGACTTATTCTAAGAAATTCAAGATTTTTATTTTGACAAGCAAGTTGCAAATTTTATTTTGCTTGCTCATGAACCTTTTATTTCAAATTCTTGACTTCTTACAAATAGTCCTATTCATTTAATAGCATTGTTCTAAGATATTCAGAGGACATATGTTGGTTTTGAAATCAAACAATTCACCATTACCTCAATGTTCTTTTCAGAATTTTCATCATGCTTGGCAATAAGGCAGAGATTGGCTTGTTCTTCTTCAGATTCAGAATCACTTGAGGAATCTAAGTCACTCCAAGATGCTATCATAGCCCTTTTTTGTCCTATCATGGTGTTTCTTATGAAAGTGCTTGTTTTTCTCGTGTGGACAGTCTCTAATCAAATGCCATGCATCACCACACTCAAAGCAATTCATTACTTAAGACTTTATTACCATGGGAATAACTTTTACCTTTGTAGTCTTTGATACTAGAGAATTTATGTTTATCGCTGCTGAAGTCTTTGTTTCCAAAGTTCTTCTTCATCTCGGGACTTCTAGTCAAGGATTTGGAAATTAGAGCAAAGGGATCTTCATCATCATCTTCTTCATTTTCAAGGATTTGAGATTATAAGTTCTCCTTAGCCTTGAGAGCTAGATTCTTGACATTTTCTGGCAGTTCTCCATCAACTTCATTCATGGAGATTTCGTGTGTGAGAAGCTTTCCCTGCAAGTCATCAAGTTGAAGTGATGATAGATCTTGAGCTTATTCAATAGCAGTAGTATTTGGTTCCCACTTTACTTTCGGAAGGCTTCTCAAGATCTTCCTGACTTTCTCTTCATTGGAAAAAGATTTTTCAAACGAGTCCAGATTGTTAACAATGTCAGTGAAACTATTGAAAATGTCTTTGATAGACTCGTCTCCATTCTTCTTAAACAGTTCATACGGTCTAAGAAAAATGTTGATCTTTGTCTTCTTTACTTGACTGGTTCCTTCAAAGGTTACCACCAATTCATCCCATATATCTTTAGCAGTCTTGCATCCTGAAATCATGTTGAATTCATCTGCACTCTAAGCACAATATAAGAGATTCATAACTCTAAAATTTTTGGAATATTGTTATAAGTCAGAAGTAGAAAGTGAATCTTCTGTCTTGGGAGTTCTAATCCCATCTTTCTTTGTGTAGAATGTGTAAGGAGCATTTTCATCAGGGCTTTCTAGTACACAAAGGTTTCACCACAGAATAGAGAAGGTTTGTTAGAAGCTCTTCCCTAAGAGAAACCACCATCACCTACAATTCTCATAATCATCAGATGGTTAAATCTATGCAGTGATACAAACTCTGATTCCAGTTGAAAGACAGTAATGTAGGTAGTGAAACAGGATAAATACTCTACAAGGGGGGGGGGGTTGATTACAATTTATGCTAGAGGAGTAGTTTCAAAGAAATTTGTGAAAAGCTGTAAGTATTTTAAGGCCTTAAAATGAGTTTAATGTACTTGGAAAGAAAACAGATGACAAATAAAAAGGTGAGAGTATTCAAGGCCTTGAAATGCCTTTCAAACCCTTGAACAGAAACCTATTTTGTGCAGTTGATTTGGCTAAGTATTGATCAACAAAATGAATGCAGGAGACACATATATTTATAGAGTTCAGTCCACTTGGATCTACGTCTCTACCTCAGGGACTTGATCCCTAAAGGATTTTCATCTCAATTCTTATTAAAGAAAAGCTAAGCCCTAGATCTCAAGCACAGAGAGTTCCCTTACTCTGTTACAGCTTGTGGTTCTCACTAACTATCTAGTACCTGCTCTAGCTAACTGATTCAACAAGAATTATTTATTGTTCACTTCAAACAATTCACTAGAACAAAATGTAACAAGTATTATATGAATGATATACAAATGTAGATCAGAAAGAAGAGCATTGAGAACTAATGCAGCAGTTGAATGTGCAGTGATCTTCTGTGGAACGGATTGAGTGAAATGAATCTCCTTCTGTGTTGCTTGTCAATCCTGAGAATTTTTTGAGTTTCTGTTCGTGTCTCTCTAGTGTAATTCTTCAGTCATTCCCTCTTATGCAGCCTGTTTGAATAGCAGATCTTCAAGATCTACTCATAACAAACTTTCCCAAAAAATAGCTGCAAATATTTGACTTGTCTAACAGCTCTTCCCAACGGCTAGTTGCTCAATATCTTCAAGTATTTTGATTTGATCTTGTAGCTGAGTGTTTTTGGAAGGTCAAGACATGTTTGCATAAGCACAGAATCAATCAAACAATCCAGTTTCCTTTTCTGCAAGAACATAGTTTAGGTAAGTGACCCAGCAAAATAGGCAATTGATTTTCCTGCAAAAATGTATTCAAACAGATGGATTAATAAAAGTTTAGAGCAACAAAATGATTCGTCTTTCATCATCAAGGAACATATAGTCAAGCATAGGGGACTCGGAATCAGATGAGACAGATAAGCTCCCCCTAAGTTCATGCTGTATACTGCTCAGTATGTTTCAAACCTTTGAAATCAGTTTCAAGGCCTTGAAACAGCTTGTCTGTTTCAAGCTTTCAAGCCTTTCAAACTAGCTGAACTTACACTTTTCTCTCCCACTCATACCATCTCCTAGAGAAAACATGGCCACCATCATGACTCACTTAAAGGCCCAAACAACATGGATTGTAGAGAAGGGGAGCCTCAACAGCCTCCTAGAACAGTTCAGTTGGACATCTGCAGAAATCAATTAGATGATCGCCGAGGAGGAAGCAAGGATGGCAGGCAATGTTATTCCAGAACATAAGACTGTGAAAGGAGAGGAGAGTCTGAGAGAGAACCTCTTGTACATCGTCCAGTTTCCAGCCAATTATGGAGAATCAAGGCATGTAATTATGGAGGACTACAAGGCAATCTGGATACTAGAGTATTCAGGAAACATGGAGCTAAAATTATAAGAATAACTTGATACGGTCCTACAAAAGGGGGGATTCTTGGCATAAGGCAGAAATATGATGGATGTGGCAGAGGAGGAGGAGAAAAACGGTGGCAGACTATAGAGGAATGACACCAGGGGGAAGGCTGGAAGGAGTGAGTGTGTTGAAATTTCCCTTGAGGTTTATTTTTTGGAATGTTATGGATGATGGCATTGTAGCATTTAGAAGCAACTTAATGGATCTGGTTGGCAGGCACATGCCAAACATTGTCTAATTAATTGAAACCATACTTTATGGGGACATGGCTGTTGGAAGAGATGCCCTAGAGGCAATCTAGTTTAGTATGAATTTATTCTGGCTAGAACATTCATTATATTATTTATTGGATATTTAATATAATGAAGTCCTTAGATTTACAATTGTGTTGTTTATCTTAAATATCCCTAGTCCAGTATAATGATTAATGGGACAATCATCTATAGACTAGTACGGGGTTGGATTGATATAGAGATATCATGATCGAACACATGGGTGTGCATTAAGGATAATGGCGCACTGGATTGACCCATCTCCGAGAAGGCTACATACAACTTATGTTAAGTCACAAGTGCTTCTCGTGGTGCAATGGTATTGTCATCCTTAGACTTGAAGTCACTAGATATTCTAGTTGTGGATTATTGTGATTTCGTAGCGTTAAACGCTACACCGTAACTAGGTAGTTATAAAGGCGTGTACCGGATACAATAAGAAGCAAGCTTAGAGATCGTAGTGGACGTAGATAGAATTTGTCCCTTCCACATAAAGGGAGCAAATATCCTAGGCCACTCGAGTGGTAGTGCTTATAGAATGTCTGGCCAGACTCAAATAAATCAACATAGGATATCGATGTTATTTGCACGAATAAGGCTATTCCCATGGATCGATAAACTATGGATTGGATATACGAGCGTGACTTGTATGTCTCATGTCCAATCCGGATATAGAGACAAAGGGATGAGACAATTACTTGTACAAGGTTTTTCGGATGACTATTCTAATAGTTGGCTAGAATGGATGTTTTGCTAGAAACCGCTCCATATTAGCAAATTGTTGCTACCAACTAGATAGAACCTATGGGGTCACACATTATATAGAGTTGAACTAGGTTTGGGAATTAATTAATAGGATTAATTAATCAGAAGGATCACTTTGCAACACCTTGCAAACATAGTAGGACTAATTTGCAAGGAAGGGCTAAACCGAATTCTAGTAGGACTAGAATGGGTCCTTTAGGTAGTTGGCAAGGATTTTTTGGACTATATAAAGGATACTCCTTCCTTCCTCCCTACACTAATGAGCCTTTAGTTAATAACTTGAGTGGGAGAGAACAAAAGAAGAGAGAGCAAGCAAGCAAGAGAGGCGTCCGCCCCCCTTGCTATCGCCCCTTCCTATCGGCCCAAACAAGGAGGCCGCCCCTCCTTGTTTCCTCGTGTTGTGTGATTTCTTCTTCCTATTCCTCCATTTCGGGCTAGCACAAAGGAGAAGTAAGATCTAGATCTCAACTCCAGGCATGGATCAACTATAGAGAACGTGACACAATTCACGTTACAAGTCATCACAGGAGAAACCCTAAGGTGTGTAACTTGATTTCTTCCCTTACCATCGTTATATCTCTTGCCCTGTGATCCTTGGAGGGTATTGCATGGATAATATTTGTTTTTTTCCGCTGCGTATCCATGATCAAAACCCTACAGTGGTATCAGAGCCACAGGTCGTAGAGCATAAACGTGGTTTATGTGTTACGTTTTGATAGATTTACACTTTAAATTTATTGTTTATCGCGTAAAACAAGACAAATCAAGCATATGATGCAATTTGTCAATAATCAATCATAACAAGACCTAGTTTTTGCATTGGATGCATCAATTCGTGAGTTTGAGAAATTTTAGGATCTTAGATCTAGGGTTTGGGCATCCTATGAAAAGAAGGAGTTCTTTTCATACAAGCAAACAACCAAACTTGGGCACCAAGCAAGGGAGTTTTTTTGGAAACAACTCCCAAAGGAGGTTCGGACCCCTAGGGGACGGCCCCTCCTTGCTTGCCGCCGAAGAAAGGGACGGCCAAAGGGTCGGGGCAGCCCTAGCCCACATCCTAGCCGTGTGGGCTAGGAGCCGGCCGGCCCAAGGCCTTGGCGGTCCTCTTTTGGTGTCCATGCAATTTGATTGTTGGGCCCAATTGACCGTTTTAACCTTAGAAAATCCTAAAATCAATTTAAATTGACCAAGCGCGTTAAAATTGGATTTTAACGTTTATGTGCAAATCGCATGGTGATTGATATGGCCTTAGGATGTGGTTTGTGTGATTGTTTATTTTTGCGTTTTGGTTTACGGCCTGCGAGCTGATCAATTAATTGTAATAATTAATTAGGGTTTTATGGCCTGCGAGCCATTTTTTTCTCAACCTGTGAGATTTATTTTATTTAGTATAGTTGTTAGCTAGTACTAGATAGAGTAGATTGTTAGCCAAGATTGAAGAAAAGAAGCCCAAAGCCAAAGGGAGACACAAAAAGATAGAGCATGGAGCATTCCACATGCCTATGAAGGATGGACCAAAAGAAGAAGACGCATGGAGATGTGTTTGCTTTTAGGGTTCATAGATAATTCCATTGGCTTGAAATTATCTTAGTCTAGAAAAAGGTCATATTCACATCACGTTTTATTTTGTTTTGTGGTTGTTTATTTTATTGTCTTATTATTTTGTGGTTGGTGTATGGTTGATGCATGCAATTAGGATAATAAGATAATTAGACAACCCGGATCTATTTTTTGGAGTTGTGCCCAAACTCAAATAGATAGATTAGTTGATATGGATCAACAAAACAATTAAAATTGAATTGAAAAATCCCTCAAAATTTAAATATTATGTTCTTGCCTTCTCGTTATTTAAACACTCATTATCATCATGATTTATCAAGTTCGTGCATGCCAAAGCAAGGCGACTTGGTTCATAATGATGGAATGCGATGGCACAAACAAGTAATGTGAAATTGTTTAAATAAGAGGTTGAACACAAGGCTATTAATATGATTAAAACCTAGAGACAATCAATTGGGATTATCCAGACGGATGGATAAATGCCCAATTTAACCAAGAGTTGCATAGAGATGCAATTGGAATTGTTCCTACCTAAACTAATCAAATTATGGGTGACTTGCCAAAGCAAGCTCATAAGGAGATGAAACATGGATCTTGGCCCACTAGAAAATATAAGGATATTTTCCGCATTAATATCTTGAGGGTTATTAATCCGTAGAAAAATAGTGGGAGCTATATTTGATAAACTAGCCATTATTAAATATAGTCAAAAATTCACAAATACTAAAACTTGCGTATTTTCCCTTTGTAGAATTCCAAATGGCAAACAAATCATCGAGTTCACAACATTCCCTACGATATGTCCTTGAGAAGGACAAGCTCTCTGGAACCAACTTCCTTGATTGGTACATAAACTTGAGAATCGTTCTCAAGCAAGAGAAGAAATTGTACGCAATAGAGGAGCAAGTTCCAGTAGGTCCAGAGAACAATAACCCTGCAGCCCTAAAGGCGTATCAAAAGCGTGTTGATGACGCTAATGATGCGCCCTGCCTTATGCTATGCACCATGACTTCTGAGCTTCAGAAGCAACAGGAAAACATGAATGTTGTCGTTATGATCGAGCATCTGAAGCAGCTCTTCCAAGAGCAGGCAAGGGTTGAGAGGTATGAGGTCTCTAAGGCATTGTTCAAGTGTCATCTAGCAGAAGGGAACCCGATGGGACCCCATGTACTCCGTATGATCGGGTACTTGGAGAATCTCGCCCGACTTGGGTTCCCGGTCGGCCAAGAGTTGGCAACCGATCTCGTGTTGCAATCATTTCCCGAGATTTATGGACATTTCATCATGAACTATAACATGAACGAGATCGTGAAACCACTGCCGGATTTTCTCAATATGTTGAGGATAGCTGAACAAAGCATCAACAAGGGTAAGGGCAAGGCCATTATGATGGTGCAGAAAGGAAAGGGCAAAAGGTTTGCCTCATCCTCCAAGGGCAAAGGCAAGTCAGTTGCCAAGTCCAAGGAACCTGCCCTTAAGCCTGTTGGTGGGATTGCCAAAGGTGTGACTAAAGGTGAGTGTCACTACTATAGTCAGCCTAGACACTGGAGGAGGAACTCCCCAAAATACCTGGAGGACAAGAGGCTTGGAATAGTGATTACACCACCACCAGGTATTTTTGTAGTAGATGTCAACTTAACTGTCTCTACATCATGGGTATTAGATACTGGATGTGGATCTCACATTTGTCGAAATGTGCATGATCTAAATAGAAGTAGAAGATTGGCTAAAGAAGCGATAGATCTGCGCGTTGGGAATGGAGCAAAAGTTGATGCGTTGGCCGTGGGTGTGTGCGAGCTATCTCTGCCTTCAGGATTAGTTTTAGAATTAAATAATTGATATTTTGTGCCTGCTATGAGCAGAAACATTATTTCCATTTCTTGTTTGGACAAGGAAGGTTTTGTTATTTCAATAAAGAACAATTGTTGTTCCTTTTATTTTAATAATATTCACTATTTTAGTGCGCAATTGTTTAATGGACTGTATGTCCTTGATCTAAGCAATCCTGTCTACAACATTAATACCAAGAGGATTAAATTACATGATATAAATCCTGCTTACTTGTGGCACTATCGTTTAGGCCATATAAACGAGAAACGTGTATCTAGACTCCATAAGGATGGACTACTGGACTCATTTGATTTTGAATCATATGAGACGTGTGAGGCTTGTTTATTGGAAAAAATGAAAAAGTCCCCTTTCAATAAGAAAGGTGAGAGGACTAGTGAGCAATTGGCGCTCATACATACTGATGTGTGTGGGCCATTTGCCACGCCTGCCAGGGGAGGGTATGTCTACTTCATTACATTTACTGATGATTATAGTAGATATGGATTTATGTACCTTATGAAGGCCAAATCTGAATCCTTTGAAATGTTCAAAGAATTCAAAAGTGAAGTAGAGAAGCAACTTGAAAAAAGTATCAAGGCTCTACGATCAGATCGTGGAGGAGAATACTTGAGCCAAGAGTTTGACGACAATCATAGAGAGTGTGGGATCGTGTCCCAACTCACTCCACCCGGAACGCCACAATGGAATGGCGTGTCTGAGAGGAGGAATCGAACCCTATTGGATATGGTTCGATCTGTGATGTGTCAAACCGACCTTCCATTATCATTTTGGGGCCATGCTCTATTAAGTGCAGCTTTCACCATTAACCGTGTTCCATCTAAATCAGTCATGAAGACACCACATGAGATGTGGAGTGGGAGGCATCCCACACTGTCGTTCATGAGGATTTGGGGATGCGATGTCTATGTAAAACGTTTACAATCAGACAATCTAGGGGCCAAAGTCGGATAAGTGTAAATATTTGGGGTACCCTAAGGAAACTAAGGGTTACTACTTCTACAATCCAACCGAAAACAAAGTGTTTGTTGCTCGGACCGGCGTGTTTCTAGAAAGAGAATTTGTCTCTAAAGAACCAAGTGGGAGGACTGTAGAACTTGAAGAGATTCAAGAACCACGAATCACTGAACCGATTATGGAACATGAACAGGAACCAGAAGGAGTTGTGGAACAGCCTGTTCAGGTAACACAAGAGCTTCGTAGATTTAGTAGAGTGCGCGAGGAACCCGAGAAGTATGGACTTCTCGTGACCGATTCCGGTGACACAATGCTCATAGATGATGAGCTTACTACCTATGAAGAGGTCGTAAAAGGGCCAGAATCTCATAAGTGGCTAGAAGCCATGAGATCCGAGATGGAGTCCATGTATACCAACAAAGTATGGACTTTGGTGGAACCACCCGAAGGGGCGCGGACCATAGGGTGAAAGTGGATCTTCAAGAAGAAGATCGATATGGATGGTAATGTGATTACCTATAAGGGCCGATTGGTGGCTAAAGGATACAGAAAGATTCATGGTATTGACTATGATGAAACCCTTTCACCAGTCGCTATGACCAAATCCATCCGAATCCTACTTGCAATTGCAGCATACTACGACTATGAGATTTGGCAGATGGATGTCAAAACAGCATTCCTTTATGGGAATCTCCTTGAGGATGTGTATATGATACAGCCAGAGGGTTTTGAAGATCCAGAGCAAGCCAACAAAGTCTGTAAGCTGCATCGACCTATTTATGGATTGAAGCAAGCTTCTAGGAGTTGGAATCGACGTTTTGATGAAGTAGTCAAAGGTTTTGGCTTCATCAGAAACGAAGATGAGTCTTGTGTTTACAAGAAGGTTAGTGGGAGCTCTGTAGCTTTTCTGGTCTTGTATGTGGATGACATACTACTCATTGGAAACGGCGTTCCCATGCTGCAATCTGTTAAAGATTGGCTAGGGAAGTGTTATCAATGAAGGACTTAGGGGAAGCAGCCTATATACTCGGTATAAAGATCTATAGAGATAGATCTAAGAGACTGCTAGGCCTAAGTCAGAGTACATATATTGACAAGGTGTTGAAGTGGTTCAACATGCAAGATCCAAGAAGGGATTCTTGCCCATGTCACATGGAATCACTCTTTCAAAGAGTGGTTGTCCTTCCAATGAGATTGAGAAAGAACGCATGAGTAGAATTCCCTATGCCTCGGCCATAGGATCTATCATGTACGCCATGTTATGTACTAGACCATATGTGTCATAAGCCTTGAGTATGACGAGCAGATACCAATCCAATCTGGGTGAGAGTCACTGGATTGCAGTCAAGAACATACTAAAGTATTTGAGAAGAACTAAGGATGCTTTCTTGATATTTGGCGGCGAGGAAGAGTTGCGTGTAAGGGGTTACACGGATGCAAGCTTCCAAACCGATAGAGATGACTTTAGATCACGATCGGGATATGTGTTTTGCCTGAATGGAGCAGCGGTGAGCTGGAAGAGTTCCAAGCAAGAAAGGGTGGCTGATTCTACAAAAGAGGCTGAGTACATTGCTGCAAATGGCGCAGCAAAGGAAGCTGTTTGGATCAGAAAGTTTTTTTATGAACTTGGTGTGATTCCTAGCATTGAGAATCCAGTTTAGTTGTATTGTGACAACACTGGGGCAATCGCGCAATCAAAGGAACCCAAGTCGCACCAGAAATCCAAGCACGTGCTCAGGAAGTTCTATCTGATTCGAGATATCATCGATAGAGAAGACGTTCGGATATGCAAGATTCCTACAGATGAGAATCTGTCAGATCCACTTACAAAGCCGCTTGGCATACGAGATGCGTTTGATTGGCTCTAGTGCAAGTGGGAGACTGTTGGAATAGATGCCCTAGAGGCAATCTAGTTTAGTATGATTTTATTCTGGCTAGAACATTCATTATATTATTTATTGGATATTTAATATAATGAAGTCCTTAGATTTACAATTGTGTTGTTTATCTTAAATATCCCTAGTCCAGTATAATGATTAATGGGACAATCATCTATAGACTAGTATGGGGTTGGATTGATATAGAGATATCATGATCCAACACATGGGTGTGCATTAAGGATAATGGCGCACTGGATTGACCCATCTCCGAGAAGGCTACATACACGTTATGTTAATTCACAAGTGCTTCTCGTGGTGCAATGGTATTGTCATCCTTAGACTTGAAGTCGCTAGATATTCTAGTTGTGGATTATTGTGATTTTGGTAGCGTTAAACGCTACACCGTAACTGGGTAGTTATAAAGGCGTGTACCGGATACAATAAGAAGCAAGCTTAGAGATCGTAGTGAACGTAGATAGAATTTTTCCCTTCCACATAACGGGAGAAAATATCCTAGGCCACACGAGGGGTAGTGCTTATAGAATGTCTGGCCAGACTCAAATAAATCAATATAGGATATTGATGTTATTTGAAAGAATAAGGCTATTCCCATGGATCGAGAAACTATGGATTGGATATACGAGTTTGACTTGTATGTCTCGTGTCCAATCCAGATATAGAGACAAAGGGATAGGACAATTACTTGTACAAGGCTTGTCGGATGACTATTCTATTAGTTGGCTAGAATTGATGTTTTGCTAGAAACCGCTCCATATTAGCAAATTGTTGCTACCAACTAGATAGAACCTATGGGGTCACACGCTATATAGAGTTGAACTAGATTTGGGAATTAATTAATAGGATTAATTAATTAGAAGGATCACTTTGCAACACCTTGCAAACTTAGTAGGACTAATTTGCAAGGAAGGGACCAAACCGAATTCTAGTAGGACTAGAATGGGTCCTTTAGGTAGTTGGCAAGGATTTGTTGGACTATATAAAGGATACTCCTTCCTTCCTCCCCACACTAATGAGCCTTTAGTTCATAACTTGAGTGGGAGAGAACAAAAGAAGAGAGAGCAAGCAAGCAAGAGAGGCGTCCGCCCCCCTTGCTGCAGCCCCTTCCTGTCGGCCCAAACAAGGAGGCCGCCCCTCCTTGTTTCCTCGTGTTGTGTGATTTCTTCTTCCTCTTCCTCCTTTCCGGGAAAGAACAAAGGAGAAGAAAGATCTAGCTCTCAACTCTAGGCGTGGATCAACTATAGAGAACGTGACACAATTCATGTTACAAGTCATAACAGGAGAAACCCTAAGGTGTGTAACTTGATTTCTTCCCTTACCATTGTTATGTCTCTTGTCATGTGATCCTTGGAGGGTATTGCATGGATAATATTTGTTTTTGCTGCTGCGTATCCATGATCAAAACCCTACAGTGGTATCAGAGCCACATGTCGTAGAGCATAAACGTGGTTTATGTGTTACGTTTTGATAGTTTTACACTTTAAATTTATTGTTTATCGCGTAAAATAAGACAAATCAAGCATATGATGCAATTTGTCAATAATCAATCATTACAAGACCTAGTTTTTGCATTGGATGCATCAATTAGTGAGTTTGAAAAATTTTAGGATCCTAGATCTAGGGTTTGGGCAGCCTATGGAAAGAAGGAGTTCTTTTCATACAAGGAAACAACCAAACTTGGGCACCAAGCAAGGGAGTTGTTTTGGAAACAACTCCCAAAGGAGGTTCTCCTTGCTTGCCGCCCAAGCAATGGACGGCCAAGGGGCCGGGGCAGCACTAGCCCACGGCTTAGCCGTGTGGGCTAGGGGCCGCCCGGCCCAAGGCCTTGGCGGTCCTCTTTTGATGTCCAGGCAATTTGATTGTTGGGCCCAATTGACCGTTTTAACCCTATAAAATCCTAAAATCAATTTAAATTGACCAAGCACGTTAAAATTTGATTTTAACTGTTTATGTGCAAATCGCATGGCCATTGAATATGGCCTTAGGATGTAGTTTGGTGTGATTGTTTGTTTTTGTGGTTTGGTTTACGGCCTGCGAGCTGATCAATTAATTGTAATAATTAATTAGGGTTTTATGGCCTGCGAGCCATTTTTTTTCTCAACCTGTGAGATCTATTTTAATTAGTATAGTTGTTAGCTAGTACTAGATAGAGTAGATTGTTAGCCAAGATTAAAGAAAAGAAGCCCAAAGCCAAAGGGAGACACAAAAAGATGGAGCATGGAGCATTCCACATGCCTATGAAGGATGGACCAAAAGATGAAGACGCATGGAGATGTGTTTGATTTTAGGGTTCATAGATAATTCCATTGGCTTGGAATTATCTTAGTCTAGAAAAAGGCAATATTCACATCGCGTTTTATTTTGTTTTGTGGTTGTTTATTTTATTGTCTTATTATTTTGTGGTTGGTGTATGGTTGATGCATGCAATTAGGATAATAAGATAATTAGACAACCCGGATCTATTATTTGGAGTTGTGCCCAAACTCAAATAGATAGATTAGTTGATATGGATCAACAAAACAATTAAAATTGAATTGAAAAATCTCTCAAAATTTAAATATTGTGTTCTTGCCTTCTCGTTATTTAAACACTCATTATCATCATGATTTATCAAGTTCGTGCATGCCAAAGCAAGGCGACTTGGTTCATAATGATGGAATGCGATGGCACAAACAAGTAATGTGCAATTGTTTAAATAAGAGGTTGAACACAACTAGGCTATTAATATGATTAACACCTAGAGGAAATCAATTGGGATTATCCATACGGATGGATAAATACGGAGTTATTTGCCCAATTGAACCAAGAGTTGCATAGAGATGCAATTGAAATTGTTCCTACCTAAAGTAGTCAAATTATGGGTGACTTGCCAAAGCAAGATCATAAGGAGATTATTGCATGGATAATATTTGTTTTTTCCGGTGCGTATCCATGATCTCTTACAATGGCCATATGCATTTGTGCCTCTCTTGGCTTTGAGAGATGCTTTATGGATGATCCATTTGGATTTGGTGGCGGCTTTTGGATTCTATGTGATCCAAGTGAGGTTCAGGTGGATGTCATTGATGTGTCTCAGCAGGAGATCCATGCCTCAGTCCAGGTTTGATGTCCTCCGAAGCTAATAGTTTTATAATATTTTCAATCACATGTCTTAGCACATATATATGTACATTATTCTTTTTGTTTTTGATGTGTGAAACTTCTAATCACTAGCTATGAATGCATGCGTGTTTCCATGAGTGTAGGCTGCTAGGAACTAACTGAGACACAGGTGAAGGTGGAGAATGGGCACAGGTCTGTCAACAAAGCTCCTCTGCCATCGCTCCTCTGTCGTCGCTTCGGTTTTATATGTTGAATGCCTTCTATGATATTTATTTTAAATTAAATGTTGAACAATGCCGTTTGAACCTCCCTCCCATGGTTCGAGGAGGGGGATGTGGTTGAGGTTGTAAGGGGTGGTGCCTCCCTCTGTATTAACTATGGGTTTATTTTGCATATTTATGTGTATCTGTTATTCCTAAAATATTCCTAGTTATCTATAGTATGTGAGCTCCCACTCTCCTTTCTCTATAACTAATCTGAAGGTGAAGCTGGAGTATGGGCACAAAAGCTGCAGGTGAAGCTGGAGTGAAGGAGAACCCGAAGAAAAGCTGCCAGAAAAAAATATGTCTGATCCAGAAAAGCCATCAGTTCAACCCAAAAAATGTCCCAGAGATGACTATGAACGTGATATCAGCACTTTCGTTCCATGGATTCCCGAAGAGAAAAACAAGCAGTGTTAGGATTTCTGGGTTAATGGGGGTATTGTAATTATTTTAACAATTTATGTTTAATGAAAATCGCATCTTTTTTGCTTTTGGTTGAATTCTAACATGTTATATGTCAGACGAGCAATTGCTCGTCCCAGTCTTAGCACCTAGTTTTGAACTGGGGTTTGCCCAAATGCATTTAGAAAACAAGCACATGAATACCCCCAAAATTAAAAGTTTGACAAGCTCACCATGAAGAACAAACAATGAGACCAGCACAGAAGAATAAATGCACCAGTTTTTTTGGACCAACCCGAAATGAAGAGTAAAGCCCCAAATAAAGAAAAAACATCCCTAGTTTGAACACATACGAAAGCCCAAATACGATAACCCTAATCCAATTGCATACACAAGGGAGCCCTAAATACATCCCTAGTTCAAACACATGCATTCACTTACATACTTGCAGATCTAGAGCACGAATCAACCGGAGAAACCACGTATTTAGAAGACAACTCAACAACATGAAGTAATTTACAAGAGTTTGAGAGAATTTAGACCAAACCGACCGTCCTTGAGGCTTAGCCAATACCGAATCTGTGGGGTTTTCAAGATGACCTTCAGGTGCAACTGTTTTCGTCGTTCCGAAGATGTTCAGTTGTTCCATCTGTCGGGGGGCTGAGTGAGAGGTCTCGGTAAACCTTCAGAGAGTTCGTGGGTGTGGATAATAACGAGTGGAGAATGAGTGGGGAGAAACGGGTCCATGTGTCATTTTTTTTAATTGATTACCCTCCAAAATTATTTGCATTCAATGTATTTTCCCCTGAATATTTGGATGTAATTATTTTTCCCTCCCCTCAAAATACTTCTGTTAGTTATATTTTCCTCCCTAAGTTTCAGTGTAGTGGAAATTCTCTTCCATGCAAATGTATTTTCTTCATTGGATTTTTTTCCCAGAGTCTCAAACAAATTTCATTTCGCTTTAGAAACTGACGCGAACATTGTTCGTGGAATATAAAGCTTAGAAATTATAAACGACGGTTCTAAATTAAGGTAAGAATCGATAATGATATTAGGGTCTAGCGCATAGTAAATCATGCGTTGACTGGAGAGTCGACTTGTGAGCTAACATTTGACAATAGAGTTGAACTTTTTCTTTTACAGATGAATTTATTTGCCTGAACCTATAAATTTGACTAAGTGGAGACCAAATTGTTGACCGTTCACTACATAGTTTACTTCGTAACCTCAAATCTCAGGTTTAGGGTTTACGACACAGTATTACTTGCATTGACTCTAGAGTTTACTTGTGAGCTCGCATTTGAGTTTAGAGTTGACATTTTATTTGATAGTTGACTTTTTTTGTCCGAACCTATATGTTTGACTAATTGGAGAAAGAAAAGTTCGTCGTTCACTTCATAGTTGGCTTCTTACCTAAACTCGAGGGGTTTATGGTCAACCACATATATAGTACGTATATCATGCATTGACTATAAACAGTTGACTTGTAAGCTAAACGTTTGAGTTGACCATTGCATGTTGCCAACTAGTTTCTCTAAGTGACTATAGTACGTATACCAACTAGTTTCTCTAAGTGAACATTTCAAAGTTGACCGTTGACTGTAAAATGTACTTATGACATCACCGTTGACTATATAGTTGACTTTTTAGTTTACCGTTGACTTTCTTTGACCAAACCTATTAGTGTCATCAAGTGGTAACCGCAAAGTTGACCGTTGACTACGTAATTGTCTTTTGAGTTGACCGTTGCATGTTGCCCGTAGAGTTGACCTTTTAGTTCACCGTTCACATTGCTTGACCAAACCTATTAGTTTCTCTAAATGAACATGGCAAAGTTAACCGTTGACTGTAAAATGTACTTATGACTTTAGCTTTGACTGTAGAGTTGATTTTTTAGTTTACCGTTGAATTTCTTTGACCGAACTTAATAGTATTATCAAGTGGTAACAGTAAAGTTGACCGTCGACTATATAATTGTCTTTTGAGTTGACCATCGACTGTTGCCAGTAGAGTTGATTTTTTAGTTCACTATTGACCTTGTTGGACTGAACATATTAGTTTCTCTAAGTTGACACTTGAAAAAGTGACCTTTGAATGCATATTTAACTTTTGCGTTGACCATTCGCCGTAGAGTTCACTTTTTTGTTCCTGGGTTCACTTTGTCTGACCGAACCTATTAGTTTCTCCAAAGTACACCGATGACTGTATATTGACTTATGAGTTGACCATTGAATGTACATTTTTACTTTTTAATTTATTATTGCCTTTCTCTGACCCAACCTATTACTTGATTACAAGCTACACGTTTTACATTTTACGCGTTTGACTCCAGGAACCTTGTGCCGGCCAATAAAAAATTTCACTACGATAGTTATGTAATATTTGAAACCAGGTAATTAGAGATTACAAAATCATTAGTTATAATGATATAATATCGCTTGATTAACATACTAATATCAAAAACTTAAAACTATCAAATATTTTCGAACTTAAACCCACCAGAATCAGTGCACATAGGTACCATAGGTAAAACAACTGTCACGGAATACGTTTCAGGAATAGTTACAGCCAAGACGCAACATATATAATAGACAATAACCAAAAAACATAACAAATATTGTAATGCCCCGTATTTTAGCTAAGGGTTATTTTGCAATTTCGATAAAAAAAAATACTTGAGTTTAAAAAATATATAATATTACTATTTCACACCTACTATTGACTTGTTTTATTTAGTTCATAAAAGTGCATTTTTGACATTTGTATACATAGTATATTATTTGGAATTACTTGGTAATCTTTTTTTTTAATTTATCTTTTATGTGTTAGCTAGTGATTGGGAATTTCATTTCCCACCCCTCAACTTTTGGTCCTTTCCATTTCTACCTCAACTATTAATTCATCTCTTGATTGTTTGCCCTCAAACTCTTATTCCACTACTTTGGTGAACATCATGATAACTAAAATAAGATATGTCTAGTTCATTAGTCTATGTATATATACACATATTCTCTTGTTCATCAACACTCCATCATCCCCATCACTCTCTATCTATTTCTCTCATTTCTTCACATCTTTTTTTCTTCAAGAACACTTTAAGAAACTCTCTCCTCTCTCCACAAACTCCATTCTCGGTTCTGAAGCTTGAACTCCATAAACTCCATCAAAACTTCATTTTCTACTCTACAAATCATGAAAATCTTGAGTCCAAGCATAGTATGACCATGGAGGGGATTTCTTTCACCATTTTACTCAAGGACTGAAGGTCCATTTCACTTTTTTTTCACACAATCTCCTTTAATCATGGGATAAAGTATTCTTCTAGTCTTGAAGTCGTGCTTGCATGTTCATATTTAGCTTGATTGATGGTATTTTATTTTATATTTCTTCACTTCCATACTTGATTCTTCATTTTCATGCTTAGATAATGAGATTGGAACTTGAATGTTCAATATTTCATAAAACCCACACTATAAGACACATTCACTTTGGTGAGTATCTTGTTGGTTGCATGTGCATTTGAAGTAGGTTTTGATAAATATTGAAATAGCATATAAAACATGATTTCTCATTTAGAATTGTATTGTTTGGGTGAAAACAAAGTCTACTTAAATTGCATGTACCACTAGTACCACTCTTGTTCATTTTTGGACAATTTGCATGTTGTTAGAATCTAGACAATATGTGAAAAGCTTGAATTATCTTCAAATTTAATTTATGTGAAATTTTAAGATCTTGAATATTTAGAAACTAGACTCATAGCGGGTCATTCTGAGAAAAAAATAAACTCCATATCCTTGTTGGTTAGGGAGATAAGCTCATTCTAAGTTGCAAGTTTTATGAAACTCTGTTTCTGGACCAACTTTGCCATTTTTGTTAAAAAATCCATTTCCATAAACTTTTATCATCTCATCTTTCTTATTTTCAAAATAGAAACATTAAAGATTAATTACAAGAAGATGGTAATTATTTCCCTTCTCCAAGTAGTAGTAACCAACTTTCAAAGTTGAAAGTTTCTGCAAACTCTTCTCTGCACAACAATGTCTGTTTGTTTTTGTAACTTGAGTTTTAGAATAGCTATACAAGATTTTCTTGATGTTTCTGAAATTATACACATGTTGGTTCATCCAAAATTTATTTAAAAATTTTGGGAGATGTTGTGATATGGTAAATAAGTCTCTAAAGTCAGAGTTAAAAACATGTCCAAGATTGAAGTCTCTTATTTTTTAGAAAACATGAGTTCTTGCCTCTCCATGAATTATGCGTGAATTATTTGTGAAATTGAACATAAATTTATGTGCTTTAGTGAAATTTAGAATCATATTCATGTGCAGCATGTATTCGACACGTGAGTATACCAGCGGTTTAATTGGGATTATTGGGATGGGCTTAGTACCCGACCTAGACAAACATCCATGCAATCGTTTGCTACGTCAACTTCCCGTGAAGATTGTAAATCGCTATCTCGGTGTAAGGTGAGTTACATGCTTAGCCTTGTGTGCCTTGCTTCCTTCGTGTCATAACATGATTTTATAATATGTCTCAAAATGTGTTTTTGTGATATACATGCTTTACTTGTCATTGGTTATGTCTTTAAATGATTGCTTTGAAACTCTCACATGACAGTTAATAACCCGCTAATAACGTAAAATGAAAGAATCCGCCCTTACCGGAACAAGTTATGTTACTTATCTCGGGTTTTGATCCCAGGGTTTTAGACCTTGAAAAGCGGGACTCCGTGTGCCCCCAAATCCTTTCCCCGAAGGCTGGAGTACTACTTCTAGATACCACTCGTTGGATTGACGCTCTTAGCAGGGTGTTGCAACACTTAAGGTCTAGAATGTCTGATGTGGTCATAATGGCTAGCGGGACGCAGGATGCGATCCATAAAGCTTGGTAGAGAGTTTGGGGTTCTTGAACCCCCTATACACCAGTACCATCTTTTATTGTGTTGGTCTACTCGGGTTACAATGCGATATATTGAACTTATTTTCTCTAATTTTGGAAACGTACGACGGTTTGAAATTTGAATATGTGAATTTATTCTTGCGGCATTCATAATTGGTTATCACAGCTGCAAACTCTGACTTTGTTTTTACTAATGCTCTGTTACAGTTATTTTACTTAACTGGCAACCCAATAGTCATTCTTAGCATTTCCTGTTTTACATGCTAAGGTGTATCTCACTCAGTATTTATTATTGATTTTCGAAACTGCGGTTCTTGTTTTTCTTCTCACCGCAGGTCTAGGAGCTGAAATAAAGGAATAGAATGGTGCAATAGACAGTCACTGTCACAAGTAGTATCTAGTAATGCTAGTGTGTAATAGTAATCAGCTAGTGTGTAAGACTCGTGTCTTAATGTAGTTGTTAATATTATAAATATATATTGTGGATTATATTGCTTTTGATCTCTGTCGCTTCTATTAAGCATCGCCCTCCCGGTATCGTCCCGAGTCGGATAAGGGTGTTGTTGCAGCGCCAGTGCCCCAGTTGCCCAAGCTCAGTGATACTAATTATGGAGTTCCATACTGTCGCCGTTGAAAGGAGATTTCGTGGGCGTTCGAATGGTATCGGAAAAAGGTATGTTAGCTTAAAACGGGTATGTTCGCTATCGGCTTTTTAGCCTGCAATATTTCAAAACTTATCAAAAAGGTATGTTAGCTTAAAACAGGTAAAGCTCTTTTACACTCCGTTAAATATAAATAAACACACACACACACAAACACACATATATATAGATATATAGATATCAACAAACATATGTATATATATATATACACTTACAATAGTACGAGGCCATTAGTCCAATTCGCCCACCATCGCATGGAAATCAGTTCATCCTTACTGGGACAGAGTAGTTCACCAAGTGGGTCGAAGCGGTCCCACTCAAGACGGAAAATACATTGGTGGTGGTTAAATTCATTAAGGAGAACATTATATATCGCTTCGGGATCCCTAATACCATCTTGTCCGACAATGGTACTCCCTTTGTCAATCGCCAGGTAGCTGCAAAATTGATGGAGTATAGGGTAAGGCAAGTGTGCTCGACACGCTATTACCCGAAGGGAAATGGCCAAGCTGAGGCTACAAACAAAACACTGCTAAGAATTTTAAGCAAAATGGTCGCGATGATCACAAAAAGGGACAGACTCCTTACATCTGGCACTATGGTCCTATCGCACGTCATCAAGGACTCCTACAGGGGCTTCCCCATTTCTACTTTGCTTTGGAGCTAAAGCAGTAGTCCTTGCTGAGATCAAGATCAATTCTGGGAGGTTAGCCTTCAGTGCTTTATACGAAAATACGCGTAACCACGACCTCATTTTGCTCGATGAGAAGCGCGAGAAAGCCAAGAAGGCAATTTCCAAATAACAGGACAGGATTTCTCGTGCTTACACAACAAGACTATCCAGCACCAAGATTTCGTTGTGAGGGATTTAGTCCTGCGAGCCTCTGATCACTGCATGCGTGAAGCCACTCATCCCAAGTTTGCTGTTAATTGGGAAGGCCCTTTCGAAGTAAAGGAAGTTTTTGATAGTGGCTATTGCAACATCCAGCGCTGCCATGGGACTGCCACGACTCCTAATCTGATCAACATGCGATGGCTTAAGAAGTATTATCCTTAGCCTTGTTGATAGGCAATCTCTATTATTATGTGTATGGATTTCTGCTTACATCCTCCCATATGAGGATTCAATTAATGATAACTCTCCTATATGAGAGCTCTTTTATCAACTGCTGCTTTTGCTCTATTTTGCACGACTGATGGTCAAAAGTGCTAAATCTCACGAATTAGCCTATATGTCTAGATAGAAGCCAAACGCGAAATTAAAAGCCTAACTGCCTAGATAGAAATCTCTTGTAAGCCTATCTGCCTAGATAGCAGTCTCTTGTAAGCCTCTCTGCCTAGATAGCAGTCTATTGTAAGCCTATCTGCCTAGATAGCTATCTCTTGGAAGCCTATCTGCATAGATAGCAATCTCTTGCAAGCCTATTTGCCTAGATAGCAATCTCTTGTAAGCCTATCCGCCTAGATAGCAATCTCTTGCAAGCCTATCTGCCTAGATATTAACCTCTTGTAAGCCTATCTGCGTAGATAGTAATCTCTTGTAAGCATATCTGCTTAGATAGAAATCTCTCGCAAGCCTATCTGCCTAGATAGAAATATCTTGCAAGCCTATCTGCCTAGATAGCAATCTCTTGTAAGCCTATCTGCCTAGATAGCAATCTCTTGTAAGCCTATCTGCCTAGATAGAAATATCTTGTAAGCCTATCTGCCTAGATAGCAATCTCTTTTAAGCCTATCTGCCTAAATAGCAATCTCTTGTAAGCTTATCTACATAGATATCAATCTCTTGCAAGCCTATCTGCCTAGATAGCAATCTCTTGTAAGCCTATCTACCTAGATAGTAATCCTTTCTAAGTCTATCTATCTAGATAGCAGCAATATGCGAACATAAGCCTATCTGTCTAGATAACAGCAATATGCGAACATAAGCCTATCTGTCTAGATAGAAGCAGCATGCGAGCATAAGCTTATCTGCCCAGATAGAAACTATTCTTACTTAAGGCCTATCTGTTCAGATAGGAGCAAAATTAAAGACTATCTCTCTGATAGCATCATCATGCGAAGAAATGCTGGCTTATTTATAGGTATATTTCAAGATAGCAGCTACGCGCGATACTTACACGACATGAGTTGGTCAACACAGCAAAATAGAGCTCAATACTTGCGAAAGTGAAGGAAAGAAAAAGTACTTTTATATAAGAAAAACTGGGAAACAGAGGATCCATACATCAAAAGCGTTCTCAAAAACATTCAAAACTTCTACATAGGACTTGTGAACTATGGAAACGACTACGGCCGACTTATTGACACCATCGACGCCCTCGATCAAAACAGATCCCTTGTCAATGCCCCTGACATGGTAAGATGTCGGATGAACTTCAAGTAAAGGAGGCTGCTGATGTGAAGACCAAACGAGAGAACAACTCATGGGGCAGGAAGCTGATTGTGCAAAGTAAAGTCACATACCAATCATCACTCTCTGGTCCAGGCATTAGTTGCAGAGCGTCTTCCACCGGAGATCCCTTGAGGATAGTCCCCTTGATGATGGCCAGGAAAAATTCATCTCCACCCAAACAGGGGACTTTACACCACATGTCTTTGGAAAGCTCGAGAAAATGAACTGTTTCCTTCGTGGATTTCTTGGGATCCATTTCCATAGCACAATGGGTACATACAAAATTAGGAATCTAAAGCCAATACGAGTTGTAAAGCAGTTCTAATAAGGCGAAGGGCAATGCGAAGAACAGCAAAAACCCAGAAGGACTTAGGATGGTGTTCAAGTCTGGTTTCAGATTCACAAAGAAGAGGGAGAAATCTATGTTGTTTCCTGCTGCTGCTGGGGTTTATATAGGACTTAGGATGGCGAACCTTCAGTTTTTGCCTGAATCAGCAATGTCTCGAAAACAGGCGAGAATTAGTGACCAATGGGATTTGACCAATGGGATTTGCCTCGAGAATTGGCAAGAATATCCAGACGACGCTTGGTTTACTTCGCAACAGCCACGCCTCATTAAAGGCTATACGACGTCACGGAGCCCTGGGTAATTAAGGCTACACATGGGGACTAGGGTTTCAAGCATTGAATTACTCAAAATTCAAATGATCCACGTGGAGGTACGCATGGCTGATTTTGCGCGATTACATCACAGACGCGCGTGACATTCGCGCAAAAGGAGGCTAATGTAGATGGTGCATTCCAGACAGACAGATCATAGCCACATGGCAGCCATCCAACACATCTGACTGTACTCCATACACACCTAATCACTTCTCATACTCATCCACTTGGGGCTGCGAGACGGGGTCACCCGCGATGCTCACCACACGGGAGTTGTAGGGACTTAGTGGTTTGGAGGCTAGAGTAAGGTCCGTCGCGCGCGAACCTTAGTAACTGACTTGAGAGACTTAATGACCACGTCCAATAAACCCGGTCGATCTCATAACGGTCTCCGGTATATGCGGGCAGGGGCGTAACGTTCCTTATATATACGGTCGAACGTGCCGTTACGGGTTTATCATTAAGCCGCCATTTATGGGCGCATTTACCCCTTACAACGGTCACTTCCCCACTATATATAGGATCGTTAGCTTTCCATTGCAACTCTATATTGGATATTCTTGATCTTTTGGACTCACTGAAGCTCTTGCTGTCATTAGACTGTCTCTCTCTCTCAAGAACAGTTAACCATTGCTTACTCTCTCCCTAATCACACCCTTCATCTCCCTGTGTATTCTTCTTATTCTTATTATGATCCCCTACTTGAGGTGTACACTTGGATCTTTCCCTGGTATTTCCTTGTACACACCATTCAAGTCATTGAAATCTCCCCAGATTAAAATATTTCTAGAGCATGTGGATCAATAGTTGCTAAGATAATTAAACTAAGAGAACCTGATATTTTCAATAGGATTTAGATAAACAAAAATGATTTTCCAGGATCTCCATTCACGAGAACTAATCTGGAAATGTATAAAGAAACTTTTTTATTTTATTAGAAGAGCATCAATGTCAGTAAACCATAACACTCCTAACCCACTGGATTTACCTTTGGGATCAACCCAAAAATTATTCACTAGTCTTCTGCAACTATTTTTTTTCCATAAAATGAGCCTTCCTCTTAGTTTCACTTAGAAAATATATATCTGGAGCATGAAGGTTAGAAACCTTCTTAAATTGATGAATTGTCAGGGATCTCCCAGCTCCCTGACAATTCCATGTCAATTGCTTCATCTGGCTGATTGGGACAAGTTAGGGCTGGTGTCCTCCACCCGAGAGTTGAAGATAACTTCTACATTCTTATGTTTCTTACCGTCAGACATACCTTCTTCTTAATCGTCATCCACTTCCATTCAATCTCCTTCTCGTCTCTTCAAGTTTTTTTGGTTCTGCAAGTGTCGGGTAAGCCATGACGGCACTCTGATTTCTTGTTTGCCCGTTACATTTTTTTCAGCTTAGATGGGATACTAATTGGCAAGTAGGCATGTGGAGGCTTATCAACTACTGACGTAGAAGCACAGATTGGCCCAAATCCAATTTGTGTGTAGATGTAATACCCCGTATATTGGCTACGCGTAAATTACTAATTTCGAAGTTGGATTAAGTAAATACTAATTTAATCGTGAAATTAGTGTTGGAAAAATTATCACGTTTATAGTTGAGAAGTATGTGTGAGAGTTTAGGTAAAATGTTAGAAATAATGTTATATCTTTCATATGCTAGCTAGTAATTGGGAGTTTCTTTTCCCCCCTCAAATTTTGGTTTTTCCCATTTCTACCTCAACCACTAATTTATCTCTTGATTATTTACTCTCAAGTCATTATTCCACTATTTAGGTGAACCTCATTAAAATAAGAGATGTCTAGTCCATCAATCAATGTATGTATGCATAAACTCTCTTGTGACATCAACACCATCTTCTCCATCACTTTTTATTATTTCGTCTCATTTCTTCACATCTTTTTCTCCTCAAGAACACTCAAGGAAACCCTCTTCTCTCTCCACAAATTCCATTCCCGGTTTTGAAGCTTGTGCTCCACAAAACTCCACCAAAACTTCATATTCTAGCCTCCAAATCATGAAAAAATTGATTCCAAGCATAGTATGACCATGGAGGCGAGTTTTTCCACCCATTCTTCTCATGGATTGAAGGCCAATTCCACCCTTTTCCTCACCATCATCTTGAATCTAGGGATAAATTTTCTTCTATTCTTGAATTCATGCTTGCATGTCCATATTTAGCTTTGATTGATGACATTCTTCTTAGTTTTCTTCATTTCCATGCTTGACTCATCATCCCCATGGTTAGATCATGTGTTTAACTTCAAAAGTTACACTATTTCATGAAACTCACACTAGAACCCACATGCACGTTGTGAATGCCTTCTTCTTTGCATGTGTATCTCAAGAGAGATTTGATAATTCGAGTCAAGAGAATGTAAAAGTCTCATTTCATGCCTACAATGATGATATTTGGGTGGAAATCAACTATTCTTAGGTTTCATGTACTAGTCGAATCATTTTTGTTGATTTTTGAAAGATTACATGTTGATACAATCTGACCAGTTTGTGAAAAACGTGGATTACCTCTAAATTTTTTTATGCGGAATTTTCAAATATTTAATTTTTAAAAAAAACTAGACTCAGAGAGGGTCAGTTTTAGAAAAAAATCAACTCCTTAGCCTTTGTGGTTAGGGAGATAAGCTCATTTAAAGTTGCATGTTTTCTGAAACTCTGTTTTTTGACCAGTTTTGCCATTTTTTTTTATAAAAAACTAATTTTCAAAACGTTTTGCCACCTCCTCTTTATTTTGTTGTTACTATACACACTGAGGTTTAATTCTGGAGAAGATGAGCATCATTGCTATTCTCCAAGTGGTAGTAATCACCTTTCGAAGTTGAAACTTTCTGCCAAACTATTCGTACAACAGTGTTTTTTAATTTTTGTAACTTGAGTTTCGTAATAGCTATGTATGATTTCCTTTATGTTTTTGAAATTTTACACATTTAAGTTTATCATAAGTTAATTTCATAATTTTTGGAGATGCTTTGATTTGGTAAAGATACCTCTAAATTCAGAGGTACAATTCTGTCCAGAATTGCACTTTCACATTGTTTTGAAAAACTTGAGTTTTTGGAATCACTAATGTTGTGTGACTTATTTGTGACATTAAGCATCAATATATGTGCATTAGTGACATTTCGAATCACATGCATGTAGAGCATGTAGTCGACGCGTGAGTATACCACGTGAAAGCGAGTTAATTGGGATTGTTGGGATGGACTTAGTACCCGATCTGGACAAACATCCATGTATTTGTTTACTCAAATAGTTGGACTTGTGTTGATTTAGAAAGATAGTTTGTAGGTGACAAGTTTTTAGGCGCGGACTACATAGGAGCTTTTACGAGATAATTGCTAACGGATCAAGGAGAGTATACATGCTAAACGTTTCGTGTCTAAACTTGATTTCATTATTTGTCTCAAAATGTGTTTTTTATAATATGTCGGTTCTATTTGAGATTTGCATATGCTTCAAATGTTTGTTTTGAATGTCACATGAGATTAATAATGCACAATAATGTAGTGTGGAAAAGTTGTGCGGAAAATATTATTATTATTGTCGATGTTTACTACGGTCACTCGGCCTGTGTATTTTTCACCCAGTCGCGACCTGTCGGGTTGCTCCGTGTACTCACCTCTCTGGCCGCAAGAAGTCTTAGGGGGTGCCGACACTTAAGGTCTTGGATACTTACAAGATGTATGGTTACTATTGGTTTATCTCCGTATCAGTTAATGGATAAAATAGAATTTGTGATTGGATGATTATGAATGGAAATTTGAACATGGTGAATTAACTGAGAATTTTCAGAGATGGTGTTTGATTATGGATTATGGTTCTTGAGAACTTTTGGATTATGATAAGAATTTGGAAAAGTCTACTATTCCACTGTGCTTTACTTTCGTTGTATTTATAATTAAACTTTTGTTACTTGTGAACAACTCTCTTTATTTATTATCTTTAAATTGAAGGGAAATACCTTGTACCCGGTTTACATGTTTGGGTTTTGCTCACTCAGTATTTTATCGCTGACTTTTAGAAAACTGCAATTCTTGTTTTCCTTTCTACCGCAGGTCTAGAAGCTGGAGTCTACGGGGTTGCTGGGTACGAGACTCATGTAGAGTGACAACATCACGAATAGCTTATCTAGAATATAATGTAGTACTTTTTGATGTGTGTAAGACTTTAAGACTTGTGTAATGTTTAATAGTATGGTAATATGGATGTTAATCTTATGATTTGCACCGACTCATTTAGCATCGCCCTCCTGGGTTTTCCAGTCCAGAACGTAAGGCTTGGGGATCACGGGGTGTTGCAGTAGAATCATCGGACTTTCCCGCTTGCGCAGCAATAAAGCTACTTAGTTTATTGCACCATGTTTCAATCTCTTTTAATAGCCCTTTCTCTAAGATTTCATTACGCTTGTCTGCAATCTCCAAGGTGGATGATGTGTTGCATCCTAAATTTGAATTGTGACTCTTTGGGTTCGCCAGTGCAGACGACTTTCAGCTCCCACCATCTATTCCGCCAAGAAGATGGTAAGGATGATTCCCTTGCAAAATAAATGATTTTTTCTCCTCTGTTTTGTCCTTGCTGCTCTCCTCTTGTGGTTTCAAATAACCCTCAAGCCATAACTCCAAGGGATGAGTAGCTCTCAGCCTTTCGGATTCATAAATTGCTTCTTCTTGAGTACCATTATAGTTACGCTCTTCATGGTCAATTATACAACACCTATCACAAAGAGGATCCAATCTCTCATATTTGGCTTAGATACATCAAATTCAACCTTCAATCAAACGATTCTTCCTTTATTAGTAGCTTTAGACACAAATTTTGTGTCCAGCAGCTCTCCAAACCTGAACCCAGAAGGGGGTTTTTCTGGCTCATCTACCTATAAAATGGATCAGCTCTGCAACTTTGGGGAGCGTTGCACGTTGACAATCTCCTGGTCCAACATAGGAGATACAAGGCAAGCCCTCCTTCTCTCGTCTCGCTTCTCTCTCTTTCTCTCTCTCTCTCTCTCTATCTTGGTCTCCTCTCACTCTCACTATCGATCTCTCTCTCTCTTTCTCTGTATTTCTGTATCCCTGTTTTTCTCTTTGTATTATCTCGGTCCCTTCTCACTCTCTCTATCAATCTTCTTTCTCTTTTTCTCTGTCTCTGTATTTCTGTATCTCTATTTCTCTCTTTGTATATGTCTCTCTCGGTCTCTTCTCACTCTATATCAATATTTTCGTCTCTCTCTTTATTTATGTAGCTCTATTTCTCTCTCTGTATATGTATCTCTCGGTCTCTTCTCACTCTATATCGATATCTCTTTCTCTCTCTTTTTGTATTTATGTAGCTCTATTTCACTCTCTACATGTATCTACAATTCTTTATTTGTCGTGTTTGAGTGTAAAAGTGAACTTGATTGTGCTGATGTGTTGTAACAGAAATCGTGTTTATGTGGACTTTTCATGTGGTTGGATTCTCTGATCGACGAAAAAGTAATTTGATGAACATGTGGGCTTTCTCCTATCGACGACAACAATACCCACCAGAACGGCGCAACGCTACTTGGTGGAGAGAAACGATGGGTTCACTGATTGGGTCGAATACAGTTGATATCTTTCAACCGGTCATTTATGGTGAAAGTCAATTATACCTCACGTGCTACCCACGTGCGTATTTCTATCCAAAAAAAAATAACGGATGTTAGTTTTGGGTACTTGTTTCAAACGTTTTCGAAATTTTAGTACCGTGATCGCACCATTTTAAACTTTGGTTACTAAATCCATGAATTAAGTAAATTATGAGTACCTCCGGTGCAATTTTATAGGGACTTTTTTATAATTGTGGTATCCTCCGGCCCAGCTTACGCGTATCTCGACAAATTTACGATATCCTTAAATGTGTCTAGTTTGATAGTCATGTAATCATCGATGACTTCAAATATAACTTCCGTTTATGGGATGGGGTTCGATGGAGTTCGAACGTGAGACTTGAGGAGAGCTGACCCTTGAATCCCCTAGTCTTACTCGCTATGCCAACCCCTTGGGGGGGTTTAAAGCACCATTGTTTTGGACCATCAAGATATGTTTTCCTTAACACTCTTTCCATTTCGTACTGAAATAATAAGAGAAACTTCCGTCAAGTTTACATTCCTTGTCGTTCCTAATCATTTGAACAAATTTTAGTTTGACCAACTCCCATAACTCAATGTTAGCATTGTAGTTGTACCCTACCCCTTATTCATACTCTTATATATGAAGGTTTGACTTGCATGGAAGTAAACACTCAATTTCAAAGAGTAAGTAAATCATCTATCTCAAGTCAACGGGAGTAAACACACAATTTCAAAGAGTAAGTATGTTATCATCTGTCAGACTAAATATTCAGTAGCAGTGGTATGGTAATTTGTTATCACGGCTGAATCCTATTAGTAGATGAGACATCTATTATATAAAATAGCATAATTGGACTTTTTATCAGCATTTAGATTAAAATAACTTCAACCCTTATATCTCACTCACTTATTATATCTCTAACTAATAGGAGAGATGTTTTTCTTACTAAGACTATATCTCTAACTAATACCAAAGGAGAGAGGTTGTGAGTGATTCTTACGTTCATTATGATGCTCATCCCAAACTTTGAAGTTTTTTTTTTCTTATTTTTTTTATTTCACCACATTTGTAAATATAAAAAAATAATATTTTTTGGGTAACACCTCTAAATTCAAACACTATCTAATTTTGGGATAGTACCATCGGGCACGGACAATCACTCACAACCTCTTTTAACACATAATCTTTCTTTATATATGTTAAAGCAAGGAAATGCCATTCACCTTTTGTGACATGTCCTTTGAGAACCCTCATTTGAATGCTATTTGTCAAGCACATTTTCCTGTGGCATACATATAGTGTATGTGTTCCAGTTAAATTTGGCCAAACTCACTCTTATGTGACATCTAATCTTAATGTGTGGGATCTTTGATTTTGGTGATTTTTAGTTTTCATTGAGAAACACAACTCTTAACCCCAAAAATTTAAGCTTAGTCAACCAATATGAAGTATGGTGTGCAATGTATCTCATGGAGTCATTACTTCTTTAATACATTGAGCTAAATTCAAACACTATCTAATTTAGGGATAGTACCATCGGACACGGGCAATCGCTCACAACCTCTTTTAACATATAATCTTTCTTTATATATAGTAAAGCAAGGAAATGCCCTTCACCTTTTGCGACATGTCCTTTGAGAACCCTCAATTGAATGCCATTTGTCAAGCATATTTTCCTATGTGGCATACATAGAGTGTATGTGTTCCAGTTAAATTTGGCCAAACTCACTATTATGTGACATCTAATCTTAATGTGTGGGATCTTTGATTTCGGTGACAATTTATTTTCATTGAGAAACACAACTCTTAACCCCAAAAATTTAAGTTTTATTCAACCAACATGAAGTATGGTGTGCAATGTATCTCATGGAGTCATTACTTATTTAATCCATTGAACTAAAACTGCGCTTGATTTAGTTAATTGAATTTAGTCAAAACCACTAAATATAATGACAAGGAAAAGGAATATGAAAAAGATTAAGAAGAGTTCATGACAAGAACTTCCTGTGAAGAGAAACAAATTCAAAAGAAACTAAAGAATATTGTAAATACTATAGATATGTGGGCAATTCCAATATAATATTTCCCTTTCTGTTTTTTGGAGTGAAATAGGACAATCTTCTTTCTTTATTTAAGGAACTTTAGCAAATTTTCGCTAAATATTACCTCTTGGTTTTTGAGGAAATTTTAACGACCACCCATACCTTTAGAAAAGTTAAATTTGTTATTTCTTTTAAATATTCTATGAAAGTATATTGTGGTCTTAACATTGAGTATATAATGGCCTCAAGCTATCTTTTATTTCTGTCAAATTTTAATTTTTTCATCCAATACACCTTGAAAATATTTTTGTTAGCTCTATATAGTTCATTCTTAACCATAATTTCTATATGCTATATAGGCCTCCCATTACCATCCAGACATATACATATACAAACTCTTCTATTTAGGGATTATTATATTTCTTTACCATCGCTTCTTTCCTTGCCTCTCCTCTTTCTCGGACGTTGGATAGTTGAAGGTACCTGGGGACACCCCTAGGAACCGGCCAAGCGAAGGACCAGATCTTGGCAGGTCCTCATTCTTTTCAACAGTACTGTGAATTCCTACATGTCACTACCGGTTCAAAAAATTGTATGTTCTTCCATTTTTATGGATTAATCTATTCACTGTTAAGGTAAGTATCTTTCAATTCCAATCTTTTCTTCTTCCATTTTTTGTTCTTCAATTTTTTGGGTTAAAACTAAGTTCACTTTTATGTGAATCTACAAAAATCACTTCTCAATTCCGTTTGAAAAGATGTTGTATCCTTCGATTTATATCACACAGTAAGTTTCTAAGGGTTTTGCCAAGTGCAGCTTTGAATAGTTGTAGACCGTAGAGTTCATCCTATAAAATTTCGTGATGTTGTGAGTCTTTAAGAATTTTTCAAAATTAGTTCTACAATGTCACACACACACACATACACACACACACACACATAAACACACGCGCACACACTTCATTTGTTAGGTTTTATTTCGGGCAATGGAACAAAATGGCTTCAAGATAGCCCTCTGAAATACTATCTAAAAATGATTATCTAAAAACAATATAACCCTCTGACATAGCAATGATTTACGTTCAAAAAAATACTGATACAACAAAGATGTACTTTCTTCTAAATGTTTGTTCTTGACTGAAAAGTTAAACCTCGTTTAAGATTAAGCCGACAACACATCATCACCATTGTTTTCTTTTATACCCCATACTTATCACTTTTCCTTTTTCCAAAAACTGCTGAAATATTCATGGAATGCACAATCATAATCCGATTGCCACACTACCCCGCGACAACGACTAGTAAAATAGAAAGCTTAGGAGTAGTTGGCCGATTATCATTGATCATGAAATAAATATTGTGTTATTGCATGAAATAAAGCCTAAAATTAATTAAACACGGTCGTACATCAATGCAAGACGGTGTTACCAAATAGTTACTCTGGACGTCAAACTGACTGTGGTCAGCCGGTTAGGTCGAATTGAAAAGGTGAGACTTGAGAGTACATAGACGCCTCCACTCGGATGACAGATGAAAGAGAAAGTTGCCAACTCTATTTCTATGATTCTGTCTCAAGTTCGAAGTTCAAACCAATGGACATTCAATAAAAAAGTGAATTCTGGAACAAATCATCCTGCTTACACTATAATCACAAGCCAGCAGTTACAAATTGTACTAGCACTCCAAATACCTGCATCTAAATCCATCCGTTTGCTTTCTTTTCTAAACATATCAAGGACGTGAAGCAAAACCATACGAAAATACGTCAATCTTTAATAATCTTGTGAGCTATAACATTTCAAAGTCTTATAGAGTTGTTATAGATTTACGAGATCATAAAGATATCAACAAATTATTGTACTATCTTGCTACTGAAATCACATCTTCAAAATTGATAGATAAAACAAGACACGTAAATACGGAGAGTGGAATGAAGTAGCTTACTTCTTCAAAAAGCTACATACATGGCATATTCCAAAGACACTGACTCTTGTTTAAATTTAAAAAATAAAAAATGAAATGGAGCTCTTTGGGTAGGTCATAATCGAACCTGCAGTCCACATGTTCCATGGCCAAGAAGTCGCATTATCTTATACCTCTCGGCTATTTTAGGTGGGGTATTGGACAGGCAACAAATACAGCTATTGTAATATTTAGTCCCAAGTTTGTAATAGAGACAGAGAGATCGACGGCCTTATACCTGATGAAACACGTGAAATAAAGATGGAAACGGATGAGTTGCAAAGTCGAATAAACGCGTAGGAACTTCAATTCGGGTATAATTTAAAGCTTCACTCATACATGCCACAAAACAGGACAACTCGATCAATTGACATCCTATGAAAACTCCTAGAACAATGCAGTAATTGAAGACAATAAAATGCGTCCTAATACGTGCAAAACTCACCGATCCTTCCACTTATGATAATTAGCAATAATGTCTCAATTCATCGAGAAGACTATAGTTTTAAGAATCTGAACGCCCAGAAACTCTAGTTCATAGAGTTGGTTCGAACTTCAAACCATACGTCCAAGAATTAAAATATTTATAACCACCCTGAAGCTAATTACTAACAGATAGGAGTATTTTTTATGTTAGTATATGGCTCTCACATGACACAACTCCATAAGGAATATCCGTGACATGTACACATAAGAGTATGGTTTTGAATTATGTAAAGTGTTAATAATAGTGTGCTTGCATGTGTGGTATGGCCCATAGCTAGTGGAACATAACATGTCAATGTGGTATGTTCGAAGTCTAAGAGATTGAACGGGACCGTGCGCACGTGAAATCATCCAACTTTTTCTTCCAACAATTCAATTGGTGTTTGTTTCCTCTGCGCCAGCCGTGCGCATATCTTTACTATCTTAAAAGAGTGAATAAGTAAAATTGATTCCTAAGATGATAAATTATAGAAAGACCTCTTTTAAACAAAACTGTTATGAAAACCCCCCCTTTAGAATACTGGAATCACAATTTTAGCCAAACTGTGTCACCAAAGAACACGTCTGTTCAACTTCTACACAATGATGCTCCCCCTTGAAAATCAATTAACAACCCTGTAAACGGCAAACATGATTCCTCCAATCGAATACGCAATCAAAGCCCTCCGATTTCTGAATTAGATCATCACGTCCTCTTTGTACTGTTGGATCTACTATAAGCGTGTTCGAGATAGCGGAGATTAGTCGATTCAAAACACCATCACTTCTTCTCTGTACTTGATTTTGGACCATTGTAGTATCTTCGTTCGCTGCTGGAAATCCAAACCATGGTGAGACGCATATGGAGATCCTTACACAACGACAATAATCAACACACCTGCTAAAGAAGGTATGCCATGCTTTTCATGCTTAACTAAAAGCTCCCATGAAGAAAAAACCCTGGGTAGATCAAATTTAGTAACAACAAATCATTGTACTGTACTATGAATTTCAATAAATTGAGATTTATGGCTGTGGTCATCTTCTTCTTGTTGTTTCAAAGAGATCTCATACGTTCCTGTTATTTCAAATTCATCTTGGCTGCTTCATGTTTCCCTGGCCGTCTGCATCCTCTGCATATAGTTCACCCTAATAATTTCAGGCTTTCGAATGAAATAAGATTAATTGTTTAACAGAGTTATTTTAGCTATAAGGATGTTAGTTTGGTCACAACCGGTATTGAGAGTGTAATAATGGTCCGGAAACAGTCATTGCCCCCTGAGATGTGGCTATTCCCTAATATTCTCCAATTCCATCCAGGTTTGTAATTTATTCTTATAAAACCCCGAACTCGGTATTAATGTTCAGGGCCCGGAAACAAGGTACACAATGGCTACCTGGAGGCTGACTGAAAATGCGGATGAACTTGCATGCTGCATTGACAGCATGGTTAGTGGAACTCAACCATGGGACATTACTTTTGCTTCTCAAGTAATCATTTCGACTGGACTTGTTGAAGATTTATTGTCCAACTCTAAAAAAAGCACATAACCTTCATCAAGAACTCACATGTCAGTTCTTTTCCCATTTTTCCTAATTAATTGTCATACAATTCTTCATGATCAAATGCTTTACTTCTAAGTTTCTTACTTATTTAATATCCATTCTCGCTCTTCTTCGAAAATATTTTTAAAGATATAAGTACATTGTGCCGGCAATCATGATTAGTGGGTATCGCATATTAAGAAACAAGGTTTGACATTTTCAATTACTGATCAAGGATGGGCAGTCTCTGATTGTACAGCTGAAGGATTGAAAGCACTCTAAGTCCTCCGATACATATATGCTTCCTTTGTTAGTTGTTACCAGTGGAAATTTCTTTTTGATGATTAGTCCTCTATGTTTCAGCGATGGTTTTTTCTGTAGCTTGGAGCCTTTAGTTTAGAAATTTACATCCTATACATGCCTCTTCGAACAACAGCGCATTGAAATTACAGCAATTGCCGTTTCGATTATGAATGGGAAACTTTCGTGTACCGCAGTCAGAATTCAGACGTTGTATACATCTTTCCATTCGGTGATTTTTGAAACAATATCTCGCCTCTTTCGTTTCTGTGTAAGCTATAAGCATCATCGGGACATAAATGCATGTTCTCAAAGTATCTTGTTATTCATTGAATCTTTTTTATCTGGTGCGAAAAGTACTTATTGATTCTAAGAATATCATGCAGAGCAGAGACAACCATTCCCACAAGTCACAACACAAGCAACGGAGTTTGGATTCTTGGTTTACTCCATTGTTGAAAAACATATGAGGTAATTAGCCAATATTTCCTCACTCTCTTACTTTCAAAGCAAAAGGACAATCGCCCAAGCTTTGTAATTCTTGATCGATAATTACATAGGCTGAATGGGGGGATTTGCAGGGGTAATTATTTATTTGATTTTATGTGTTCGTGTCTCAGCGCCAAGAATTGGATTCTTTAACATAACATGACAATTTATTTAGTTTTATAATAGCACACGAATAACTATATATGAAATGAGAAATATGTATTGATTGATTTGTAATACTTTAATATATTTATTTTATTTGAAACAATTTCTTGCAATCCTCTCCTATGTCAAACTTGGCTTTGATTTTGTAGATTGACATAAGTGATTAATCTCTTAAAATGAACATCATCGTCATATTAGGCAGCACATGGGCCATAGTTTCTTACCCTTAAGTTTTTACAAATAGAAATAACTTTTATTTGGATACCAACATACTCTTCGTGAAGTGCGTACAATCTATCACTGCGGCAGCTCATGAAGGGTCAAGTGAGTGTTCAAAGAAGCTATCAAAATACCAAATATATGCAATACGACAATGTTAACCATATTCTAACTTCATATGTGGCTGATAGTGAAGTGCGCAGATTTAATGCCTTACGTGGGAATGGCTTTGTATTCACCTCTTTTCTTCTTTAAATGTCCGAAAAGAATTGGCTATCAGTGTGCCACCTTCATTCTATAGCATCTTAGTGTCCATGTTTGTGTATCTAGATTAGTTCTACATTAATAATCAAGATACCCAAACACCTCCATTGCTTGGAATTCTATGTATCACTGAGATATATGGCTAACTTCTTGCGCAAAAGCCTCCCAAAGTCCAAGTATTTTTTTATCAAAGATTTAAAGTACGACAGGGTACCCTCCAACTTTTATATAGGTTACTGTGTTCTAGGGTATATGCGTATTGCAAGAGAACTGTAGAAGTTAATGACTTTACAGTGTTTTAGGAGAGATATGTTGGCGTCTATTTGGTGTATATCGTTCAGCTCTCTTCTCTTAAACCTACTCTTTCACATAAATACTATTCCCATATAGGGAAAATACCCGTCATTCGTTATATGAATAATGGAAGTGAATTATTATTACAAAACAAAACTCACGCCAAAGAGAATATTTGCCAGGTGGTTGTTATAATACTCTCTAAGAGAACTGTCAAGGTGGTTTGAATTCTCAACAATGGCTATGAGAATATGCTCACAAGGTCCCAGTGCTTGAAAGAGCATTTTTTTTGTCAAAAGGCCTCGCTGAGTTCACATAAGTATAGAATCATTCTTGAAAGGCCTCTCTCAGTTCACATAAGTATGGAATCATTCTTTAGCATTTATCAATGGCACTATTAAAATTCTTCGAGATTTTGAAGAAAAATAACTTAAATAGCTCCCTTTTTTGTGAGAAATTTTACTTTGATTGGTTAGAATATTTTACTTTATACAACACACCAAGTAACCTAATATATTGCCGAACTCAAAATATTCACCGAATGGTGAATTACCAATGTCAAATTTGAGTAATCTACAGAATCTCCTGTTTATAGAAGTAGTACGGTAGACAAATTCCTTATTTTAGTAACCAAAGGATATTTCTAGGAAAACAGAGAACAACAGTTCAAAACAAAGACTCGCAATGAGATTATGTCTAGGTTAATGAGGATTGTTTAACAAAAACCCCTCAATGAGATATATGTCCTCCCTCTCCATCAATTATCGGATGACGTCATGTGGGAGTGAACTGTTGCCGTACCTCTGTTTCTTTGAATTCTATGTATTTCCAAATTGTGTGTGTACCAACTATAGGAAAACATGGCATCAATTGTCGTTATCTTTGGTCAAACGACCAGCAGTACAGAAAGATCAATTATTTGTCGGTAGAACAGAGCATTATAGTGATAATCTTAGAAGCATCACCCAAAGAATGGCAGGTTACTACATTACTGTGTATTAAAGTTGCCTTCTTGTTCACATCATCATTGTAGGACTAGACCCCAGTTTCAGTTGATTCAATTGTTTCAAAGCTTTTGCAGGCACATGAATGAATTGCTGGTTGGAACAATTTTCATGGTTTTTTTTGCAAAATGATTACCCAATGCATTTGCTGAGGGAAGGATAACGTGAATTCGGGTCAACATCCAGCAAGACCACAAGGTTAGTTTACTTTTTTTGTTTAATTGGTACATATTTTACTTCATTTCTGAAAAACTAAATCTTGTGCTCCTAATGTGTTGAAAAGACATTACTGCATTACATCATTTTAATAACCATCTCTAACTAGAATGTCATACCTTTGGTTGTGGAGTTTGACTTTTGTTATCTATTTTCTCCAATACGAATTTTTATAAAATCAACTAAATAAATCACCCACCACAGTATTGAGAAGGCCCGAGAAACTGTATGTGCTTTACGATATTTGACGGTTAAAATGTGAGACTTGAGCGACAATGAGAAGAACTGTTAAACATTAGGGCCTTCTTTGGGTATCGGATATGATAATGCAGATATGGCTTATGCTGGGATATGAGGAGGGATATGTATGTTGTGGGATAAGTCAGATTATGATATACTGGCTTAGCTTACTGTGTTTGGGTGCTGTAGAATATGAGGTTAAGGATACATGTAAAAATAACCCAATTTGTCTACAATGATGGTCAAAGCGCAGTACCTGATTTTCAAATACATAGTTACCAAAACAATTAAAATAATTCAATATATTAATTTATGTTTTATTTAACTGGAAATTGTGAAATTAATTTAACCGATAAATTATTGAGATAATTTTGCAATTTACCAAAATATTTTACTTTTGTCTTATAAAACAGCATCTGTTTATAGTTCATTAACAAATTACATGTTTTTTTAGAAAAAATCCATGTTTCAGTGTTAATCTTGAATAATTAATGTTCGTTTACTATTGAATTATATTAAAATAATTGACCTTGTAATTTTGGTATATTGATGAGTGCATTTTTTTCCAAAAATACTCACTCAAGTCATATCCAATGTATAGGTGGTGTTCACTTGAAGGGGAAAATTGAGGGAATAAATATAGGAAGATATGATTTTCTCTCTGTATACCTTCACCTAAACGAGGCATAGGCTAAAAAAGGGTAAACGACTTCTTTCGTGATGAGGAACTGATACATCTTTACACTTGGTAACAATTGAAAATTGGACCGGGTCGAGAGATAGAGAGAAGACAACCCTTACTTGAACTGGATTAGCGTTGTATTGCTCATCTTCTTCCAATAGTAGCGCCCTAAGAACTAACTTTTTTTTATTGGGACCTTGTTGCCTTTCGCGGGCAGTTTTTGAAAGATGGGGTCTCTACTTGATTCCCTTTATGGGCCAAATTTAACAAGATGGTCAAGCAAAATGTTTCATGGGAGCTTATGATAAATAAAAACTCAAATTTTCCATGATACGTTATACTTAGCCCACAAAGAATATTCAATTCTTCCTATTCTCTAACATCCAACCTTTAGCATATGTTTCTTGTTACGACCAACACTTCTTCTCTAGCAAATTTCTAGCTTCTCGTACGTGAGATGATGACAATTTTACCCGGGTACACTAAAATGCTTCTGATGTCAAAATAGATTATTTGACAATAAGGAGTGGTGTTTCTCGGAGTTAAGTTGCCAAATTGTTGTTATCTATAGTTGGAGATAGCTTGGTAATATACTCTGTTTCCATAAGTGAAATTACTTATTTCGATTATGAGCGACTCTGTTAATAGTTTGTACTTACATTTACAAAGTTTCAGATTCTCAATTATCAATTTCTAGAATGCACAATGTCATTTCGTAACAGCAACAAAAATAAGGTGATGGTCTCGGTATTTTTTCACATTTGCTCAGCCAAACTCACATTTATTTATACTCTCAGTACATAAATATTATTATTTTATTTTGTTTACATTTTTAAATTGTTAAAAGCTCACGTGCAAAGCACGTGTACCTTACTAGTATGTAAAATAATATATAAACATAAATAAGAATATAATTATTTATGTAATGTAAACACAACACACACAGATATACTTTGTTTCATTATAGGAGAAATTCGTGTGAATTGAACTTTTGAATACCTGCCTCTTTATCATGCAAAAACCTTTCTTTTTTCTAAACGTAGTAGTGCAGCTTGCGTATCCAATATAGTTGGTCGCCTACTCGAAGTGTTTCGTTTAATGTCATATACTTGTTAAAAGATGCGAAGTAAGTTGAAATGATCATATTCAATCTTGTACTATATCAGTTGGACCTGCCGATCGCCACCTCAAGACATGAATGCAAAGTAAGTGTTTTTAGGAGGAAATCAAGTTGAATAGTTCATGTATATCCTGGAGCGACTCATGGCGCCATGCATTATATATTGTGGTTTAACATTATGTTATGACTTGTGAGCATCTAATTAGAACGTTAGTTAATTTCAACATCCGTAAGAATCTGGAATAAGGATGAGGAAAGTCCGATATTCTTTGTCAAGAATAATGTCTTGTTGTAAATCATGTTTAATATCAGTTGAAAATCCAAAAGTCTTTTGAAAATAATCTATACATATATCTATATATATACTACTCTCTAAAAGTGTGAAGATGTTTTGGTGTTTCACTGTTTTAATATATTTTTTACCCATGTAGAACAGAAAATTAACAATAAAACCATTTCCGAAGAGTTGTGACTATTAAATTTATAAATGTAATTTAAAATTCAGTTTGACTGAGTTTAAACATCGACAATTGTGAATATTCAATTTGTGTCATTTCTTACATATATCTTCATCACACCCCCAATAGTTGTGACTATTCAGTTTGTGCCTATTTGAATCGGTACATTCGCCATTTAAAAAATGAAGTCTTTAGTACCTAAAAAATTTACCATATCTTGCCAACTCTCTCTCTCTCATTTTCTTTCAATATTTGTTGTCTTCTTTCAAGAATTTGGCGATGAGTTTTGAGACTGTAGCATACACTCGAGGCTAAGCAAGGTCTAAGTGGACGTGCGTTGCACATGACATTTTGTTTATTACAGTAATTATACTTGAATTGTGTTATTAAAAACGAATTGCAACGAATGAGACTAATGAAGAAACTGAAGAAAAAATCAATACAAGAAGCACCGTGATATTTAAAGTCGATGAGTAATATACTAAACTCAGCAAATAAGTGAGATATGAAATGTGCGTAAAATAATTTGATATACTAAAAAGTACTCTTAAGACATATATTCCCTTAACGATTTAAAGGGCCGAGATTAAATATTCTGCAAATCACATAAATAGTTCTCTTCCCATGTTCGGTTTTTTCACCTTCATGTCACATCTATATACTTATAAGATAGGATATGGATTTATTGTTCATTAAGGAAAGTGGTGGTTGAACTTCATCTCTTAGATATCTTTGCAATAGAGGACTGCGGTTAATTAGGGGGTTCAGGGCCACAGGCATCGCACTAGTTTAAACTAATTGATCATTTTTTTTCATATTGAAGTGAAGTATCATACATGAGAAGCGAAGTATCGTAAAGCAAAAAACAAGTGTTTTCAAAAATTTCTTTATTGTATCAAATGACATCAAAATGAGCTAACTTGTTACTATGACATTTTAACTAAAAGATTGTCAATATTTGTTTCAATCAATCGTTTCAAGATCATACAATGGTATTCTATTTGCTACTTATTTGTATATGTTCATTTACTTGTCTTCGTTGCCGCTTAAAGTCATACTACATGAACACATGGACTCATCCTATATGTTTAGTTAAATATTTTATCTTCACGGTCTTTCTTTAGAATAGTTAAATAAGATAAAAGAAGAATACGCGTTTTTTAGTCTTTTGACTATTCCAATAGTTAAGTAAGATACTTAATTGTGCTTTTTTCTGTTAATATGAGCGTGGTTCAGAGAAGTACACATCTTCCTCCATCAAACAAGAAGTACACCATCTCCAATAGGAGGATTTGATGGTTTGGACGTTACAAGAAAGAAATATAGAAACCTAACCACCGGCCACGAAAAAGGCATACTACTACATAAATATGCATATAGATGATTATTTGCTATTTAAGTAATCAAACTCAATTAATTTGGAGTTGTTAGGTGAGAAATATGGTGCCGGTGAGTGAGCTTATGAGAAACTTTTGAGAAATGGACTATGATTTGATATGGTGCATGCATGCATGGGTCTTCCTTATTTCTCAGCTTTCTCTTTTAGGACTTGCAACAAATAAATAAACCATCAATTTATTTTGTGATTTAATTCTTGCCGAAATGTGTGACTTCTATGTTGGCCTTCTTTGACCATAGAAAATAATGGACTTCGTAGTAGTTTCTAATCAGTTTAAAAATATTTTGTAGGGCTCCTCCCGTTTTCGAGAATCTTTTAATTACATCAAGGACACCATTTAACATGGCATTTGGTACTTCACACCATTCATTAACTAACACACGTTCTCACTATAATTAACCACTAACCTGATAAGTTAAAAAAATCATATTATTAGTATACTTTTGTTTAACTAAATAAAATAATGTGTGGCCTGTCTGTATGTAAAATTACAATTTATTTTTCTAAATCAGATCATATTTGTTTTTGTCTTAAGCATTTTCTCACTACAAATCGGAAAAATAATCATCACAATCATCAATTACTCTCTAAATATATGAGGAAAGTTGGCTAGCTCAGTGCCTGTTTGGTATAAGACATAAATCTCATAATCACATTTGAAATCAAAGTATTCGAAAGAAGTTAATTCCATTCGGTACACGTACACCTATGTTGTACTCCTAGTTCAATCTCAGGTGGCCTTTGGAACTTCAGATGCTATGATCTCCGATTTTGTAAATTGTTTAGGAACGTCCTGTTGAAATAGCATATATATTGACCCATTTTCTTTATGTATAAATTATCCATTTCCCATATACAAAACATTTTGGATGATTGACAAGAACTAGGGTTTCTTAGCTCCGAATAAGTCGGAAGGCGATAGTATGGCGAACGGCGAAGCAGAAAGGGGATCGGAGGTAGAGGGTTTTGCGACCATGGTTGACGGCAACTCGGGGAAGACGGGAGAGGATCCAATGCAGGCGGAAAACCCAGAGACGTAGTACACGGCCACAGTTCAAAAGAGAATGGCAAAGCTTTCAAACGAAGAAGAATAGGTGATTGTGTTCTCAACAGAGCACCGCAAGGAAGCAATCCGGAACTTGGGTCCCTGCCTCGTTGGGTCTTTCCTCTTACCTATTCAGTTCAACGTGTGGGCAATGCAATTGTGGTTCACTCGAATCTAGGACGAAGGTGAAGAAATTAGTATCACCGAAGTAAACCCTAATAGGTTTATTCTAGAATTTCCATCAACAGCTTCCATGGAGAAGGTTTTTGCAGGGGGACCATGGATCTTCGATGGTAATCCACTTCTTCTAAAATAGTGGGATACAACAGTTGACGTCGATAAGGTCACCTTTGATACTATGGACATGTGGATACAAGTACGAAATCTATCATACTACCTCCAAACGGAAGATGATTTGAGCAAAGCTTTAAGAACTACATGTCAAGTGATCAAAACAGATGATAGGGTTCTTCCTGGTGATGGAGGGGCTTACATGAGAGCGTGTGTCCGTATTCAAGCTCACAAACCACTGCGCAGGGGAATCCATATCCTAGCCACGGAGAAGAAGGTGTGACTTGACTTCAAATATGAGCGTATTCCGAAGATGTGCGAATTTTGTGGATGTATAACGCACTCTAGTTGGACATGTAATGGAAAAAACATAGGTGTAAAAGAGGGAGGAACACCCGGGGTTTGGATGATTTTTCGACCAAACCCAAGGAAAATGGAGACAGAAGACCACCAGGAGGAGAAGGACATCACTAACAGCCTTAAGAAGTCCAACTCAAACCAAGGATATAATGCAGACACCCTAGTGATAGATGAAACTGATTCTAACAAGAGTCAGATGGACACTGAAGAGCAGGCACCACACTCACCAAAGTCAGCTAGCAAGATCTATGATAACCCACTCGGACAAGAGTCTGCCACCCTTACCACAGATCGTATACCGGCTGATAAAGGTAAAGGTAAAGAAATCGTGACATCCAAGATGAAGACTGTAAACACCAAACGGAAGGCGAGCGAAGCCAACTTCAGCCCAAACCCGAAAGGGAAACTAGCGGATAACGCCAATAATTCTGGGCGTGGAGGTACAGGAAGAAACAATAGAGGTAGGGGGCGTGGCAGAGGAGGCGGAAGAGGAAGGGGTTTAGAACAAAGTTAGGTGGCAGGTGACAAAACGGAGAAGGTTGCAGAAGGGAAGGCTCTAAATATAGACGGAGGCGTCTCAAAAACCCCGATTGCGTCACTGGTGGCGGGTGCTCTGCACCCCCGCCAGGCATAATGTGTCTCATAAGTTGGAACGTCCGAGAATTGGGAACCCTAGCACGTTCCTATCGCTTCGCGATTTAGTGAGGCACCAAGTTCTCGACGTACTCTTTTTGATGGAAACCAAGCTTAATCAAGATGAAATGGAGAGAGTACGGGTAAGACTGGGGTATGCAAACTGTTTTAAAAGAGAGTGTGTTGGAAGAAGAGGGGGTATGGCCCTCTTGTGGGAAGACGCGATACAAGTAACTATTATCAAAAATTCTCATCATCACATCAGCGCTAATGTGGTTGAAAGTGATGGTAATTTCTCGTGGCTCTTTACGGGCTTCTATGGCGACCCTAAAAGAGAAGATCGCCATCATTCCTAGGAATTGTTGCATCAGCTAGCTCCGAAACCGATAGGTCCGTGGTGTGTTGCGGGAAACTTTAATGTCGTAACAACCAATACGGAAAAAGAAGGTGGCTTGGAGGTAAGTTTTTCTCAACTTTCACAGTGTAAGGATGTCCTTAATGAGATGGAGCTTCTTGATTTGGGTTTTTCGGGAAACCCGTTCACGTGGAATAATAATCAAAGTGGGGATGATAAAATTTGAGAACGGCTTGATAGGGTTGTAGCAAATGCTTCTTGGCTTGATAAGTTTCAAGGAGCTCGAGTCGCGCATCTTTATAGCCCGAATTTGGATCACGCACCTTTACGCTTGGATTGGGAGGTAAGTAAGAGGAGAACCCCAAGAAGGTTTCAAATTGATGCAACACCCGTATTTCAAAAAGCTTGTGGAGCAATGTTGGTCGAAGAGGGATGAAATCCCTATCGGACATAAACTGAACGAAATGCAGCGGGCTTGCATAGTCTGGAACAAAGGAACCTGTGGGTTGATTAAAAAGAAGGCAAAGATCCTGAAGGACAAGCTCTCGGTGTTTGACAGGAGTAGGCAAACTAGAGAGGTGATAGAAGAGAAGAAACGGCTTACAAGGGAGTATAAAAAAGTTCTAAAGGAGGAGGAAGTGATGTGGGCGCAATGATCACGGGTCAAATGGTTAAGAAGTGGGGACCAAAACACCCATTTTTTCCACCAAAAAACCACTATTCGCAAAGCAAGAAATAATTTCTGAGGCATTGAAAATGAGGCTGGGGAATGGGTTACTAACGAAGATCAGATAACGCAGGTCCTCGAGCAACACTTCAGTGCGCATTTTACCTCGGCAAGGCCCGAACATGATAATTGAACATGCTTTGTCGTCGATGGATGCAGGAATTAATAGAGAATAAATTCAAGCAATGGAAGAGCCGTTTACGACGGAGGAAGTGAAGATAGCCCTTTTCCAAATGGCCCCAGATAAGGCTCTGGGTCCGGATGGTTACAACGCGGGTTTTTTTTCAGAAGTACTGGAAGATTGTGGGAGCTCAGGTAACTAATACAGTTCTTGATATCTTAAACAATGGTGCTAGTTTAGCGGATTTTAATGCTACACTTATAGCTTTGATTCCAAAAACAAAGCAGCCCAGGAAGGCTAGCGATTATCGACCTATAAGTCTTTGTTCTGTTATATACAAAATAGTAACAAAGACGATTGCGAACCGTCTTAAAACTTTTTCTTCCGATTATTTCAGAGAATCAAAGTGCCTTTGAACCGGGCATATTAATAACTGATAATATTCTTACTTCCTTTGAAGTTATTCACTCTTTGAAGACTCGGAAAAAATGAAAAAAAGGGTTTATGGCTTTAAAATTTGATATGAGTAAAGCGTACGATAGGGTGGAATGGGAATTTTTCCGAGAAACTCTTTTTCACATCGGTTTCGGCCAAGATTTATAAGCATGGTGCGTAATTTCATTTCGACGATGAAATATGCTTTTGTGTGAAACGGAAACCCTACATGGAACGTTGTCCTTGAAAGAGGACTCAGACAGGGTTTCCCGCTCCCGCCATATCTTTTCCTGTTATGCAGTGAAGTGCTATCTCGAGCAGTGACGAATGCAGTTAGAGATGGGAATCTAGAGGGTATCACAGCTTCAAGGGGAGGACCAGTGGTCTCCCATTTATTTTTTGCTGACGATTCGCTGTTTTTTACAGGTGCAAATGAAGAAAACATTTCAGTGTTGTTGCATATTTTCTCAATTTATGATAAGGCCTCGGGTCAAAGAATAAACCTGGATAAATCAGCTATAGTTTTCTCAGATGGATGAAATTCTGCAATTAACTAGGGTGAAAGAGGGGGAGCAATATGATAAATATTTGGGACTACCCACTATCATGGGTAGGAACAAGTCAGATACATATAATGGGTTAACAAACAAGCGGGGAGGAAAACTGAAAGGATGGAAAGAGAAGATGTTATCCGTAGAGGGGAAAGAAATTATGATCAAAGTCGATGCCCAGGCTCTTCCTACATACGCCATGTCCTGCTTTAAGCTTCCAGATGGCACTTGTGAAATATGGAGGGGATGATCAGACAGTTTTGGTGGTCAAAATTCGGCAAAGATAGGGGTATACCATAGGTTGCTTGGTCCAAGAGCAAAGAAGAAAGGAGGAGGGTGGCTTGGCTTTCAAGGATTTAAAGATGTTTAACCAAGATCTATTAGGGAAATAGGCATCGTGAATTCTCCACCACCCTGAATCGCAAGGTTTTTAATCAAAATATTTTGCAGATAAAGATTTTATGCAAGCGGAATTGGGGAACGCCCAATCATTTGCGTGGCGTAGTATCCTGCATGGTCGAAAAATCATACAAATGGGGTCATACTGGAATATAGGATATGGAAAGAAGGTAATTATTGGGGACAGATGGACTCCGAGCACGAACAACCACAATGTAATCACCCACCTAACTAATCCCGACATAACAGTGAGCTCATTTATAAGTGATAACAAGACTTGGGATACAGATAATCTGCTACAGTGTTTATGGGAAGTGGATGTTCAGTCCATCTCCACCATCAAGATCCCATCAGAAGAGTGTGAGGACAAGTTGATATGGAACAAGGAAAGTAACGGGATTTATAGTGTAAAATCTGGTTACAATTTAGCAAAAGCAACAACTGAAATGACTGAATCGAGCTCCAATGATCCCCAGGTAAACAAAGTCTACGGTTACATCTGGAAAATCAAACTTCCAAGGAAAATTCTTCACTTCCTCTGGAAGAGTATGCACCAAATTCTTCCCACTCAACGAAACCCGGTACGAAGAAACCTCCCTATGTTCAATCTTTTTCCGAGGTGCAACCATTATGGCGAAGATGAAACACACGTTTTTTACGGATGTAAATTTGCTCTGGATGTATGGAGAAGATTACCGGACAGCGCGTCGAGTGGTGGGAGAGATTTAATTTCACCGAATGGTTAGCAAACCAAGTTACTGTGCTTAGCAAAGAAGACTGCAGAGTGTACTGCGTTGCCTTGTGGGAACTGTGGAATCAACGTAACGGTTGTGTTTTTTAAGGAAGACTCAAGACGACGGAGCAGCTAGTAGCAGATATTTACTTGAGGATTGATGAATTCAATAGTGCAGCCAAAGCTGAAGGTATTGAAGATTGGGTACATGATGAAAAGTGGGAAAGGCCAAGGCAAGGTTCAGTCAAGATGAATTTCGATGGCTCTTTCGATTCGGACACTAGCAAAGCAGGAGGAGGAGTAATATTGCGAAATGAAAGAGGCAGAAAGAGGTCACAGCTTCTGCATTAGGAGATGTCAGAGCGCAAAAGAGGCAGAGGCAATGACGCTAAGAATTGGGGGTTCGATTCACAATGGAGCAGAACTGTAGAACAATTCAGCAGAGGAAGACCCCCAGAGGACCTGACAATAGTTGCTGAACTTATTCAAGAAACACTACAATTCCTTGCTAGTTTTGAGCTTTGGACTTAAAAGTGGATCCGGCGTGATGCAAATCAATCGGCCAATATAGTTGCGAACCATGCTCGGAGAACTCAAAAGGATGAAACCTGGGTAGCAGTAGCACCTATGTGGCTAGCTGAAGCTCTTCTTTACGATGTAAACTTCCCTCCTGTTTGAGTTGGTTATAATGAAATTCCCCTAAAAAACATTTTAGATGTAATAAACTCAAATAAAAACATTTATTGTAATGTAAAATGCACAAGTGTTTGACCAATGGAAAATGTTACATTTTTCAGCAGGGCAATGAAATCATCAGAAACGTTACATTGTATTGCAACTACAAATCTAACAAGAAGACCAAATCTCTTGATACACAATGATCTCTTATGAATTTGGTTGTGATTGTAAAATTTTCCATATTAGGACTATGCACAGCATCAAATCATGAACAGAGTGACGTTATTTCAAGTGGGCACACTCATGATTCAAAAAAAAAAAAAGTGGCACACTCATGAAGTTGAGTAGTATCAATACTAATCACGTATGTAATTAATACATGATTAGTTGACAAAGATTTATTTAATTATGAGTAATAATGCAAGATTCGGACATCAAGATAGACACTGGTAGATGTAGATTTATTATCCAACATGATAGATGATAGACAAGATATGCATATGCAAACTGATTAGATATTATCAGGATTTAGTGCAAGCGCTCCTCAATCAAGGGAGAGAACTTACATCTAACTGTATTTCTCCATACTAGGGAATCTGAAGAGCAGCAGCATAATGTGTCTAGGAGCAGTCAGAAACTCACTAACCTGAAGAACTGCACAAGCTATGTCGGGATGAGTGACTATGAGATAAACCAGACTATCAACAATTTGTAGATATCAAGTCAGATTACATAGCTGTTCACCCTCCAGGGAGTAGGCTTCAGGTTTGGCTCCAACGGGGTGGAAGTGACCTTTTGATCAGTCAGTTAAAACTCGAAACACCAGTGTGTTCAGGGTCTTTCACCTAAGGGATGTGAGAATTCGAAACTCCAGTGCGTTTAGGATCTCAACTGGGAACATAGTACCCACCTCCCATCAAGCTGGCAGTGCTTTCTACACTGATCTCAAATGCGTTCATGGCCTTTCACCCATGGGATATGCAATCCCTCCTTGCTCCCCATCCATTTATCTTTCCAGTTTCACATGTAAATCATGCATGAATAGTATTATAGGCAATATCATCATCCTAATAGCTTATCAAAAATTAACACAGTTATAAAAAGTATTCAGCATAATCAGGAATATCAACAATATATTCGAATAGAAATTTCAGCAACATCTCTGCATGATTCAAATATCCAAGTAATAATTTCAGCAGCATCTCTACATGAATCAAATATTCAAATAACAATTTTGACAACATCTCTGCATGTATTACATATCAATTCTAATTTTAGTGAAATTAGATATAACATCGGCACGGTAATAGCAATTCAATAAATTTAACAAATAGTGTAAGTAGTATAACGACTAGCATATAAACGTTCGTAAAACCATAGAGCTATAAAGTTAAGATTCTCTACCTCCGTTCAAAAAATCTTCTAATATAATAATATATAATCTCCAGAACCTCGACATATAATACCAATAACACTCTCCTCTAACCTCCTTGTGTCTTTCTTTCTTTCTCTAGTACTTGACTGAAATCTGGAAAACAGAAATTAACTATAGCGTCAAGCTCTATTTATAAGGGAGGGCGATATGTTGCAAGATTTGGCATAGCTAACTCACCAACTGGACACGTGCCTCACTTTGGGGAACTGGGCCCCGCATGAACATCCCATGCATGGCTACGTGGATTGGTAGCCACAGGTCTCCTCATAGCTTCACGTGATATTCACAGGGCATAGTGCAAAGGTCATGTGGTATGGGCCAATGGAATTTTTTCACATCACCGATTTTGCAACAACCCCCTTATCCGGCTCGGACAAGACCGGGAGGGCGATGCTAAAAGTAAAGGCGGAAATCAAAAGCATAACATCCCTACTTAATTATTTATTACAAAATATTAAAAATCCAAAAAGTCTTTAGCTATTACATAAGTGTTCCAGAACTACTACATAATAGTGAACTAGCCAGCTACATCAATACTCGTGTTGATAACCGTCTACATGAGTCCCGTACCCTGCTATGTCATAGTCCTCAGCTCCTAAGCCTGCGGTGGGAAGGAAACAGGAACCGCAGTTTCAAAGTCAGTACAAAATACTGAGCAAGCGACACCCAAGCATGTAAAACGGATGAAGAATAAATATCTTTTCTTTTGCAATAACTCAGAACAGGAAATGAACATGAGGAATAACCTTAAAAATAACTTAAGAAACAAAAGCTCAACTGAAACTTCTCTTCTTGATTAAACTTATTTCTTTTATAATATCCAAAACTCAGAAAAAAACTGTATTATTAATCTGTGTTGATACGGGGAAAATCTACTATGCTATCACTAGCAGCCATGACCTTAAGTGCCGGCACCCCCCTAAGACTCCTCGCGGCCAGAGAGGTGAGTACATGGAGCGACTCGGCAGGTGGCGACCGGGTTGAAATAAGCGGGTCGAGTGAACGAAGTCAACACGACCAATCTAGATAAAGGCAATCACAACGACCCCCGCACAACTCTTTCCACTTTACGTTAATTATGCATTAATGTTATTCGTGTGACAAAACAATTTCTAAAAATGTAAGAACGTCACAATGTAACATGAAAATAAAAAACAAATATTTTGAGACGAATATAAAAGTTAAATTGAGACACGAAAGGAACTAGGCTCGCAAGACTCGGCATGTTCACTTACCTTACTTCCGTAGCAAAAGCACGTCCTAGCAGTGGCTCGGGCCTACAAAGACGTCACCTACAAATCGTGTCTTCTACGTCAATAAATATTCAAATAAAATGCTATAAGTTCTAAGGAGTATTTTCTTTATATCAACCCAAACCCCGCTAGTTAAATTCCTATCGTTTTATCATCTAGTTATAATTTTCCATAAACGAAACAACACATTTATTTTTAAACGGCTATTATTATTATTATTATTATTATTATTATTATTATTATTATTATTATTATTATTATTATTATTATTATTATTATTATTATTATTATTATTATTATTATTATTATTATTATTATTATTATTTAAAAGTGATTAATTATATTATTAAAAATATGAGCTAAAGATGAAATTATACTTAAGAACTAATTATAACGACAGATGATTTTTCGACTATTATGTTTTTAAGAAAACTTTAACACAATACTATAATATTTAGAACTAGTGAAAAGTCTAATTTTACAAGGTAACAACCAATTTTATGAGCTAAGTGATTAAACCATGTTTATTAAAAGTTTTTAACAAAAACATTCATATTTTAATTTTTAACGAAAGACCCGTTTACTATTTCTTTGCCCGAATCAATTTTCCGAGACGAGGACGAAAACTACTATTTTTAGAAATTATTGTTAATCCAAAATTATTATTTATTTTTAACGAAAAGTGTGTAGTTCAATTATATAAACCCTAAGTTATATTAAAAGTCAACAAATACCCCATTTATTCCCAAAACAGTTATGTTTAAAATACTTTAGCCACCTTCTAGTTTCTGAAAATACAAAAACAGTCCCCTACATGTTATAAAGTTTTCTGAAAATACACTTTAACCCCTTTTCAACAACAATCTCGATTTAGCTCCTCTAATCATGAATTTAGCTACCAAGTTTTGATTTTGATTACGTATAACAACTAAACAGTGGGTTTAGAACGTACCAAGGCCAAAAGTGGCCGAAACCGTCAAGATATGAGCTGGGTCGAAGTCTCACGTCGGAGTCGCCGGAGTTGAAGCTCACCGCCGGCGAACAGAAGGGTTTTGGGCCCGAATGATCCTTCTACTGTATTGCTCGAGGCCTTAGGAGCCTACTGGAAGAGGTTTGAAGTCGTGGGTAGCACTGGTTGTGGCGGACTGAGGTTTCGCCGGAATTTTGCCCGGCAACAATGGTGGTCGGGGGTGGCAGCGGCTAAGGCTTCTACTGCTGCTGCTGCTTCCTTGGGCTCTGCTTCAGTTCATGGAAGTACACGAACGAGCAGAGAGGGTCAAAGGAGATGAGAGAGAAAGTCGAGCAGTGGGTTTGCTTGGTGATTCTTGCTGCCGGAGCTTCGGCAGTTGCAGCGGTGGTTGTGGCTGCCGCCACTCTATGCTTCTGCTGCTACTGTCTCCTGGTGGCAGATAGGTAGAGAGGGAGAGAGAGAGAGAGAGAGAGATATGAAAGTGGTGGTGGTGGTGGGTTTGCCTGTTGCCGAAGCTACAACGATGGTGGTGATGACGATGTTGACGGTGGTTGTGGTGATGAAGGTGGCTGCTGGTGCTGGTGAGGAGGAGGTGGCTGGTGAGTCTCTTAAGTAGGCCAGGTTGCTTGGTGGCCAAGCACTTGAGGGCGGTGGTGAAGCCTCCCGAAGGCGTTGAGGCGGTGGTGAAAGTTGGAGGCGGTGATTTGTTGTTTTGCCGTGAAGGCAAAACTTGAAGAAGATGAGGGAGTGGGAGGAGTTGTAGAGTGTGGGTGGAGTACCATTATTTCTAGTGATTGGGTGTGAGAAACTCACCTAGTCTCGCGGTGGTCGGACATGCGTTAAAACTACAATTTTAACTAAATTTACGAAACGTTAACGTATTAATTCACGACCTCTAATCTAATATTATTCTAAAATTTTCTACAACCAAAATTCAAAAATCTATTCAAATATTATTTTGCCAATAAAATTATTATTATGCTTATATAATGACCGTTTTACCCCTACTAATTAAACGGGGTATTACAGATTTCATGTGAGTTTATTCCCCTGCACATCCCAATGATCACGCCACTGAGGTTGTCTCAATGGTGAAGGCAATACATCACTAATTGTTTTGATGAAATGGAACCGAATGTCGTCTGGGGTGAATGCCGCCACCCGCTTCTCATAATAATCCAACACAACAAGGTGAGCAAACAACCCGTCCAAGACCAAAATAATGTCAAGCTCGGCCATGTCTAGAACTCTCAATTCTAAAGTGGCTCGAGCATCAGAAATAACTATTTCACAATCTCTACAGACTTTATCAACACGAGTTCTTTCACCCAATGGTGACTTTACTCCCAAAGCAATGTGTAAAGGTTCTGCATATAAGCCAAGTAATGACACACGAATCAAATATGAAGGAATGTCAAGCACTAGAATCAAACAACACATCTACCCATGTATCTTGTAATATAAATATACCTCGTACCACTAAGTGATCATATGAGGGCTCTCAACTGGATAACATGCAAATGCTCTCTCTTGGAATCCCAGACTTTGACCATCAAATTTTCCATTACCTCCACCATAACTCATCTGCTGGGATCCTTCAGAAGCCTGTGAAACTGGTGGCATAATAGGCTAATCAGATGGTGCATGATGAAAAATGCGATTTCTAGTTCACACTACCCGCAGAGATCCACCGCCAAAACTTCAGTTCAAACGATGACACTCGTTGCGGGTTGATAAATCCCAAAAGAGTTATGATTTGAGGTGCTTTTGGACCAATTTGGAAGGAATCGCATTAGTTACGCCTTAATTTAACCACTTGTTTCGCATCCCTGTTTTTAATCAATATTGATTAAAAACGTGGTTGTTTTTTTAAACTCATTTTGTATGCCTGTTTTTTTGCCTGTTTAAAAATAAAAACATGCTGAAAAACAGTTGTTTGAAGAAATAGCAAATGTGGTGTTTTTTTATGTTTTTTTCATACTATTGGTGTTTAAAGACATTTCAACTATGATTAGATGCAACAAATATCAAATATATGTCGGTATTGTACGTAAAATAATATTCAAGCAAATAACATTAAAATTTAGTAATGTTGTTCAACGTGCTTTTTATTTTAAACACTATTTTTAAACGGATACCAAACAGTTTTTTGATTCTGTTTTTAACGTGTTTTTTCAGTAAGTATTTTTTCCAATGTTTTTCTTGTTTTTAAACGGATACCAAACAAGCTCTTAAGTCTGTAGCTGAATGTAAGGAATTAAATAAATGCAGTGTTTGTTGAAAGAGCTAGTTAGCGTCCAACCAATTAACATAAATTAAAAGCATACATACATACATACATACATACATACATATATATATATAGTGATGATCACATGGAAATGCATAATGGCCGCTTTGCTTCCTTTCCGCGCATTGAGCAAATAGTTACAATTATTATGTGGATTATAATATAATAGAGTGATGTGAGGAGGAAAGTTATAAGTAATTGAATAGTGCGATGTTATCATCATCATCTACATATGCCAAGCATTATAATAGGATTGTGGGGTGAGAAAGAGAGTATCTTCCTCAACTGTTTCAAGTATTAGCGAGAGTTTAATTACTAATCATGCATATCACAACTATATTTAGTATAGTTTGTGTGGAGAACAACTTAAACTAATAGCAATGTAACAGTCTTAGTTGCTTAGAAATCCTCATCCTACAATAATTTCCATTCTTTTCCCTCAACGTCCAGGTCTGTCAGGATTCTATAGACTTGGCCAATCCTCCTGGTCACCATATCAACAAGGGTGGATCTAGAATTAGGTGGATTGAGGTCAAAAAAAAAACAACAAGTAGGCTAACTATTTGGTTGTTCTTCTTTGCATTGTTAGACACTTCATTGACGATTAATTAAGTTTTAAATGATCTCCTTCTCCAACGTAGATGTAGGGTCTATTGATATAAAACTTGATGTTTCCATAGAACGGGTTAAGCCACATATGGAGGTGTTTCGAGTTTGATGCAATTATACTATTCGTTTGGCGATTGAGCAGTTGTCTATAGAATTCTACTGATACACTTGAGATCAAGTATTTGCTTAATTGTTTTCGGTAGCGTTTTCAATGCGCTATTAATCATTTCGCCTTTACTAAGGGGTAATATTTTATAATAGAGATGGTGAATATATGTGGCACTGGAAGCCTGCCTTTGCATACTGTGGTAGAAGATGCCAGTTGTAGCTGGTTGTCATTGACCACATATTCACTTTCTTACTTCTTTCATTCGATCACACGATTAAGTTGTGACACCCTTTCACAAGTATCTGCTTATACAAAATATGGCAGTGATATTTCGAACATAAATAATCGTCTCAGATCTTCTGCACTGGTATTTGAATTTCCCTTGTCAACAAGATGGTTCTCCCGGTGTCTTGTGTGTTAAGGAATGAGATAATCTCGCATTTATCTCTTCTATGATTTGTGCAATTACTTATTATCTCTTACGTGATTCGTGGAATCACACTTAATGTTTTTATTATCTATTTTCTAGTTTAACATATTACACGATGTATGTAGACATGCTCTCTTGTATTTATATGGACCATTGTTCCTCGGAAATATTTCTCACTCATTCATTCTCTCACATTGTGTACTCCATTAGATAGCTTGTGCCAGAATTCTCTATCTGCCATACTCATCGTATTTGTATTGATGCACTAGGTGAGCAAATCGCTATGTTTCCAACACAGGCAATTTTTGACTGATTGTTGTGAGTTACAAAATGGTTGGGGATTGTTGCACCGTATTACTTGGGTGTGACATGACATGTTCTTTATTTTGTGCTAGCTCAGTTACTTAGTCGAGAAGTGTTGGAAGTGTTGGATCTTGGTGGCTTGAATGGACTTACAAGGCTTGGCAAGGAATTAGAAGACGGAGTCCTGAAGCATCAAAGCGACGGAGGAAGACAAAGGAAAGAAATCCAGTTGGGGACTTCCTGTCCATTCGTGCGAGTGCGCCTTTCATTCGCACGAATGGCACAGGGGCGCTAGTTTTTGTTTCCATGTCCATTTTGGAAGCTTCTAGTGTTTCTTTGGGAACAAGCAATGTATAGTAGGCCTATACAAAGGCTACAGGTCGTGCTCTTTGCTGTGTGGTTGTATTCGTGTGTGTTCGCTCAATAAACAGAGGTTTTGGGGTCATGGATGTAGGTAGCATCATGTTAGTGAACCACGTTATATCAGATGTTCTTGTTCTTCGTGTTTACATTGTCTTAGCTCGCGATACCCAGGTCATAACAAGAAGAGCGAAAAATTCTGATCATAAGTACATTTGATGTTGACGCCGTTACATAAGGTAATATTATGGATTTCCTATGTTAGTTGTGATCATAAGTAAATTTGGTGTCAACGCCGGAGAAACGCGATTGAGCAAGACGAATGAAGCACACAATCCTAGACACAAGAGCCTAGGAAAGGAGAGCACAGGAAAGAGAAAAACAACTATAGAAGAAAAAGAACTTGTCTTTTTTTAGACTTACCTTTTTTTTACCGGGTTTGAAGTCAAGACCTCATACGGAAACTTTTAAACGCTTTACCACTTGTGCTATTATATATTTGCAAACTTGTCTTATGATGTTTTGTTTGTTCTCTACAAGCTTAGTTTGTGTCACCAATGGATAAAGCCTACGCAGAAGCTGCCTACTAACTCACGATAATAGTCTCCTCACATACATAGGGCATCTGGTATGAGGGAGAGGTTTATAATTGAAGGTACATCGTGATTTCTAAGTTCATAAGGGTGAGTTGTTTCCAGATTACTGTTAAACAATTACAACTTTATAAATTTTTATACTAATGTCCATGCGTGCTCTAATTGTTAATAATCTATTTTTTTATATAATTTTTTTAGAATAATTTTATTTCTTTATGTCTACCCGCTTCTCATGCAAGAGTTTCAAACACTCTACCACTTGAGCTAGACTCGGATAATTTATTACTCTAATAGTTACTTATTTTTAAGTAATGTCCAATTTGTTATTTTCTAAACATAAGTTCCTAAATTACTACCGTCTTTTTTTCATTAATAGGCCAAAATGATTTTTTGCTATATTAATCTTATTTACCGCCTTTCTATGTAGCTTTCAACCGTTTTCGCTGCTCAAGGAACAACTTTACATAATTCGGAAAAGAAAAAGTAATGAACTTTATAATTAGATCATAGTCGTCATCTTGATAAACAATTCCAACCGTATACGCGATCTTACTCTAAAAGGTTTCTTTTTTGCAAGGAACATATTGCTCCTCTGGGAAATGACTTTACAAGACTTCCCTAGCGTTAGGCCGGAAAAGCCACTGGTCAATTTCTTGTTTGCAAGCCACTTCAAATCATAACAAGCTAACAAATTGTGTACTTTTCTCTCTGCCGTCATTCCTCAAATTAAATTATGTCTGGATTGATCCCATAATCTCTCGTTTCTTTGCTCAGCATCAACATCTCCAATAATATAAATTACAACCTGTAAGTATATTTTGTACTACAAGTACAACAAAAATCACCACTCTTTGTTTTTACTCTTCGTAAAATATAATGTAGCTCCAATCCTATTATATAAAAAGTCAGTTCAGCTGTAGTTCTGTAAATAAAAAATCTAAATGACATAAAGCAATGAGAGAGAGGCATGAAACTTCGGCTATTAACCTCTTCTTTTGAACTTTAAAAAGATAGCGGTAGTTAAATGTCCTATTAAAGATGTTCTAATAAGACCAATTTAGGATAATTGGGTAGTGTAGGAGGGCACACGAGATTTCAATGGTAAACCCATCTCAGCCAGCAAATTAATAGCTAGAGTGTAGTTTGGTATCCAAAACCTAACTTACCAGAGCAAGTTTATCTCGTCCATGGAGTCCTTACGACTTCTGAGAGCCTTATCGACTACAAGCACTGAATACGAGGTCCACTCATCTCATGGACAAAGCAACACATCTAATCAAACCTCCATGTTCATCACGGTTAATTCACAAATGTTTCAAAACAGTTGACCAACTCACGAATCATAATACAACTGCATAGATGATAACTATCCCTAGTATATATTTTACCAAATCAGAAGATAGAAGCGCGCCGATGAATCATAGAAATCTGATGCACAACAACAATCCCAGACGGTTTGCTAATTACTACTACTGACACCTCTACCTGCCATACCCAGGAGGTGGAGGCCTTCTATTTGGACCCCTACTTAATGCCGAAAACTGATTGCCTGCCTGTTGAGGAGGATAATTATAGCCTCTCACTAAATCTGGTTGTAATGGAGGAGGCGTCCAAACAGCACCATTGTTGTGATAAATGGCGACTCCACGAGGTTGGTAGCTTCTGGCTGCAGAAGGAATGTCGGCTTGAACAACATAACGAGGACCACCATGGGAGGGATATCTATTTCCAGTGTTGGGTCGGAATACTGGCTGCTGGTATCCCTGCACAGGATAGTAGTCCCTGGTTTGACCTGAATATCGATTGTTCCTTTCTTGCTGAACATGTGGGCGACTGATGTAGGGTACCCTTTCTACGTTAGGACTTAACCGACTGTAGGGATCAAGCTCAGATATTGTAGCATTTTGCAGGGAATAACTGTGGTGGTCAAAATGATTTTGTACTCTAGGAGGATTTGCCATCCTGTACTGGCCTTGGGTTGTTTGAGCAGGATATCTTATCCTTGGCGGCTCCATCCTATTTTGTGCTCTATTATCATCATGTCTGCTATTCGGGGCGTAAAAAGATTGGCCATTTGTGAGTGTGCGAGACGGCGGAGGGTCGCGCTTGTGATCATTAAAACCATTTCGATCTGCCTTGACCTGTAAGCTGTTAACTACAAGTCGATGAGCAGCCTCGCCGAGTTGTCGCCCGGACATGGTACCAGGAGGATGGGGCCTGATAGGAAAACCAGAAAATTATACACATAAAGGAACAGTAAAATCCAGTATATTAAGAAAAACTAAATAATTAAGAGCAAACATAAAGGCATACCTCCCGTTTTCCGAAGGCCTCCTTCCAGAGTCCTCATGCCACAATGGAGGGGCATCTTTTACATCCCCTATTGTAACTGTCTGAGAGAGAAGTAAATGCAATGATGAGCAATACAGAAACCATCAGACTTAAAAAAAATCCCATCATACTTCCGTACTCAAAAAAATGCCCAAAGACTAGACAACCATAGATAGAATGAGAAATTTTCATATAACTAAACGTAAGGGATGGCCGGAAATAATCATTAAAAAGAAAAACTAAATGCAAAACCCTATCGCTATGTTCAAACAATGATTTTTTTTAAACCTACTGCTCTCTTCAAACCATGATTTTTCTATACTCATTCCTATCTAATTGAGCACGTAGCAAACAGCAGTCTTTACATGAAACCCAATGACAGAAGGCTTAAGAGGCTACTAGGTCCCACTAGAACAAAATGTTCTACAGCTTAGATTCATTTATCTATCTATTTATCTAACTATCCACACATACACATATGAAACATGGTTATGGTAGATGATACCTTCTTTGGGAATATAACCCCCACTGGAGGTCGAGTTATATGTTTATGAGCATCCGGAAGTCTATATATAGAGCATCTGGATGGAAAGAACAGAAATTATGACCAAGTTAACATAGCTACATACAAGAGTATTAATTAATCCCAACCAAACATATCACTAATTGAGCATAACCTACATGACTTGATTGTCCATAATATCCTCCATGCCAACCACTGGTGACCTGAAAATTGGCGGACAAGGATCTCCAGCGCAAAGAGAGAGATAGCCGTTCATCCCAGCGCTGCATATGGAGTAAATTATATAAAATAGAAAAAAACTGAGTATACATATCCAGAATGATTAGACATGACACAGCTCACTTGGGAACCAAGCAGGAAATACTTTCCAAGAAATAAGATTAGCAATGATGAACTGGTTTAAATTAAAGCTGAATTTTATTTACGAACGCAGTACCCAATTAATTCAGCTGGCGACATGGATCACTTCTATCTTAACAATATTTACGAGCAAATCAAAGTATCAACTTATTTGAGTGTTCATTATTTACTGGCCGTGGCAAAGAGAGTATGACCCACCACCCAAGTGAGGATGATTTGTGCCATTGCTGGATAGAAATTAACAAGGCACAACCGTGCAAGCGCAACAAAATAGAACTGGATAGTATTCAAGAACTGAACTGTAACTTCACTAAGGCGAAACACAGCAAATTATTAAGGCAATTTGACTGCATCTTACAACTTCTAAAACCAGAGAATCTATTAATTCAATTTAAGGATTATTATAATTAAGGCAGAAATTTAAAACTAAATTACTATGAAGGCACAAGAATAAACTAATTATTAAAGGACGTATTATTGCAAAAATATTTTATCAAGAAGGCAGAAACTTTAAAGTGAGAACTGGAATGGACATCCATACCCCTTAAATAATCTCAAAAGGTTTCTTGCTTTTAATCTAATAGAAAAGGGCATCTTTCTAATACAGTAATAATTGAGTGTGTCTCTGTCACGCGATCACTAGAGTCTAGGAAAATCACAAGGAATAACCTCATCACCCACTGCAGTTTTCATTTTCGCACATAGCACTAAATCATAGCCTTTTATATTACTAAAAGAAAACAAATGCTCCTCGATGATAAACAAAGCTAGCTATTTTTCATCTCACGAAGTTGTTCTTTAATCAAATAGAAAAGTATATACACACAAAGTATGATATGAGTGATGTGAAATAATTGTTTGGATGAATTCTTTGAGAGTGAAGTGTTCCAGGTGCATCAAAATTCGAAAATGAATTGTAGCTAGTTCTTCCAACCATCGAGAAGCCACGAAGCAATTGAGAGAGGGCTAGTACCCATTGTTTGCACAAAGGAGGTACACATTGGTTCTACACTTTGCTTTCCGAATGGCAGAGGCCATAACACAAAAAGAGGACTACATGCATACGGTTCAAGAGATTCTGGAAGGTTCGATGGAAAGACGAAAACAAATGAAAAACAATTTTAAACATCTCAATCTAGCAGAGCAACGGTATTAGTGTCATTAACAGTGCCCAATTTATTCACTTTCGAAATTACCTATTGTGATATTACCAAATATCACAAGCCCAACTTGTTTAATGCTCATTCCTCAGTGACTTGAGTTGAGATGAATGTGGCTAGTTGATGAAAAACACGTCTAAGTATGTCTTGCCTTCTATTTTGAAAAATCATCGCCGTTACAATAGGGTCTGTTTGCCATAGATTTACATTCTGGGGTTTTTCAAAGGTTATCCACTTTGTGTGGGGGTTGTACTGTAATATCTGAAAGAATTTGAAATTTCTCTTGGAGGATCCAGCTCCTTAGAAGGAGCTTCTATTGGAAGATTCAGTCCTTTTAAGAGGCAACTAGCTTGCAGAAGGGAGTGCTTGTTTTAGATATATGTGCCAAGAATAAGCTGTATTCCAGCTAGTGTTTTAAGTGTTGGAGGCTTCAGTTTGAGGATTCAACCCGTGGGACGTCTACCGATCTCTCTTCACTCAGGAGTGCGTCAAAGACTAGCTCGAAGCCAATTCTCCATCTTTCTGTTTCTACTCTCTGCAGGAGTGTGCGAGAAACCAGCAGCATAAGTTCCTGTGTTTTTCTTCTTGTTTCTGTTTGTCTTTAGGTTTATTCTCAAGTCTGGAAAATAGTCTACTGATTATAGCATAATACATTATCCCATTATCTCCGTGGCTGTTTGCATCACTAGTAGTACACTTCATAAAATAAATTACTCTGTTCACTTATTCCAGTGATCATGAGTATCCAGACCAGATTCTCCAGAGTAACAATCAGAATTTTTTAAGACCAGAACTGTGGAGGGACCATGTCACTGGGTCACCATTTTAATGTTTAGGTGCACTTTTGAGTATGAGCAGGGGATTATCGGACCAGAAAGGTTGCCAGAAACCTTGCTTTTAGTGAAAACAGGAAAGCCCCCAGGAGTTAGGTAGCTGAAGCTTACAATCAGGCTCAGGGCGCCAAACAGTTTTTAGGTGCAATTTTCGGGTTATGTACTACATAGCATGTTTTGTTAATTATTTTGCTCCCACCAAAACTCGAGAAAGTTTTGTTTGCTCTAAGAGCAAATGATGTGGATTTGCTCTAACCATACAACACATGACACGTCAGGAGGAAAGAGAATGAGTGGCAGACAAAAGAAAGTGGATTCCTACATGTTCCTGACATGTCCTGTGATGTATTGCTTAGAGCACCATGTCATCTTTGCTCTTGGAGCAAGCAATAATCACTCCCAAAACTCTGCTAGCCTCTGATTCATGGCCCAACCCAAAAAAAAAATGTGAGTCACTGACTCAACTGCTACTGAATACGTAATAAATAAATATATAGAGAAATGTGACGATTATTCATAAAATAATTCCAAAAATGAATAATAAGTTAAATTTTACCTTTAAAAAAATCTAGAAATCATTAGCACAAAGAAGACAACAAATATCTGAAGTTATTCAAGTAGAAGTTCATAAGTACGAGTTCGGTACAAGGTAGAATTAGTTAAAATTATTTTATCTGACTAAAAAAGTTTCAATTGAACAATACCTTAGTTACTCCAATTTAAACATATATAGTTTGGGTTCATTACAATACATTATAATATTTTATAGACATGTAATCTGAATCGGACAGATGACATGTTGTGAAGTTAATACGTACGAGTGCAGTACATTGTACAACTAGTTAAATGATCTGACGGGTAAGTTTTTCAATTGTACAATACCTTAGCTACTCCACTTTAAGAATATATACCTACTCGATTCATTACAATATGCATTCATAACATTTATATACATGTAGTCTGAACTGGAGAGATGATATATTTTTTTAAGTAAAGTACGAGTTCAGTACATTGTAGAACTAGTTAAAACGTTTTATATGAGTCAAAAAATTTTGAATTGAACAATACCTTAGTTGCTCCAGTTTGAAACATATATATACTTACTGGTTCATTACAATTTGTCATAATATTTTATAGACACATAATCTGAAGTGGAGACGTCACGCGCACACACACGTACACACGCACACACACACATATAGAGGGTAAAAGACAAAAAACCGCCCCTTGACTATGGGTTATATACAAATACACCCCTCGTGTTTGGGTATATACCATTTGGTCACCTCCTAACTGACGGAACTAACGGACGTGGTGAAAAGACAAAACTACCCCTAATGTCGATGCAAATTACATCATATAAATACTATTTCTTCTCCATCAATACTTCGTCTCTCTTTCTCTTCCTCCTCTTCCTCTCCCCCATCTCTAAAAAACCCTAGCCACCATCACAAACTAACCACCATATCTGAAAACCCTCTGAACCTAATTCTTTCTCTCCCTCTTCTTTCTCTTTCTTTCTCTTCATGTTCTTCATTTCTTCATTTCACAGCTCTCCATTTCTCTGAAGCAACCAGAAATCACCGAAAGAGAGGGTGGGGGAAACAGATCGACCACCACCGCCACCAAATCCGTGGTGATGTTGGATTCCGGCGACCAAATCCTCGAAACTCCTCCTTAAAAACAACGTTCTTCACATCGGATTCAACCGTGGGTGCGAGAGAGAAGACGGAGGCGGCGGAATAGGGTTTGAGTTTGAATCGGACTGCGATGGCGGCGACTGCGGCGACGAAGGTTGTTTTGAGGACAGAGGAAGAGAATTTGGGTTTGGAGGTTTTGGTGTCGAGCAAGAGGGGCTCAGAACTCAGAAGATGATGAAGTCGACCAGGAAGCTCCCTCCCTCCCTCTCTCTCTCATTTCTCTCTAGGCACGTGCCCTAGCCCTGTTAGAAAAACATGCGATTTTGCCCCAATGTTGCAAAAATTTATTCAAAAGTGCCCTTGCAATATTTGGGAAAGTGCCCTCGTTAAAATTTGAATTGTTGCTTAGTGCCCTGGTAGTTTTCAATTCACTGGTTTTAACAACTAAAGTAATATTTGTCGAAACCCTCATATTGAAGCAGTGTCATCTGAAAACTTAAAGCACAACATGAAGAAACTTGGATAAACAAACCTGGCCCTTGGATCAAGTGGTTCCATGGTTTCAGCTCGCTCCTTGTCTGTCAACTGCTTACAGCGATCATTTAGCGAAAATATGAATGGAGATAATGGATGAGATAAAGCCACGAAAAGCATGTTAAACATTGTACTATTCCTGCGCACTTCTTCCTTCTGCAGATAAGTATCGCCCTTCAGAAACACGACTAACCCAAAAAAATTGGTAACTAGCACAATTCTTCAGCTATTAAGTCAACATACCGTCAAAGTATGTTCAATTTTTGCAACCTCTGCAAGTAAACGAGCTTCATCAATGAAAGGCAATTTCGCGACACCCTTCATGAAATAGCACCCAAAAAAAAAACATTTATTACATGCCATCCTTCCCATAAGCAGAAAAAAAATTACTTAAATATAACCAACCTGCCATGCATACCGCTTTCCGTTCATATCCACTTCAAAATCTGATCAATAGTGCAGAAATCTAATGAAAATGTGTTTGATGATTCCCGAACAGAGCAACTATCGAGTAAAGGCTGGCAAAACTATAAAACATACCAGTTGGATAGAAGTCTATAATAGGTGAATTAGGGTCGGTCATCAGTCTCCTATAATGCTCTGGAAGAGCATGAGAGCTGCAAAATAAACCTGTTAGAGCTCTCCACAAGAACTTTAATTTCCCTTAGATGACGAGAATTGTGTGGAAGTAGCAGAACCTTGCAGCTGGGAAAACCCCCAATAACTGATTAAATGGCTTGAAGGGGAAACCTAGCTCAAAGCTTATATTCAGCTGGCCCAGATCCTTGAGATCGGAGGCAAATGGTGCATAATGATAAGGATAAAACCTGCAGGAAAAGCATGCTAAGCACAACAAATATAAAACGGAGTATGATAAATGATTGTACCACTTCAAATGCATCCTCGTGTTTTTTTATCTACAAGGTTGGTGCTAATAAATTTATGCAGATATACAAGCCCCTGTTATTATACTAATCGAACTGATAATGTTATTTTCAAGATAAGCATAAAATGCTATGAACCATTTGCATAAATGTGTGCATGTGTGTGTGTCGACATATTTTCCAGATGCTTCAGGTTCATATGTATGCCTGTCTGTATGACTGTAATTGTACATCACATATAAAGTTCACATGTACAAACATGATATTTATCATGAAAAAACAGAAAACATCTTCATCTTTTACCAAATACATGGATCTTTTATTTACATGGCTAAGTTACAAAATTAACGGTTGGAATCAAGGTACAAGTTCATCAACATAAACTCTCTAAGAGGAGGTAACATTACCAATTCCAGGAACAGACCCCTTCATAGTAATAGTGCATAACCCAGCATAATCCCTCTGTATACCTCAAGACCTACCAAATAGAAGAAACTGAAACATAAATTGACCAATAGAAACTAAATTTTCAAAAGCAGACGAGCTTTGAACTCAAAATTCAATTAAATATTCACCAAAAGTGCAAACTCGGTTTAATGTATCTTTCTTAATTACAATTCTTGCTTATACCATATATATTAAGAACCTTAGGGTTCCTCAAACCAATTGGTTATGAAGGGAGTAGCCCAGGATCTTATTAAGCGCAGATAAAACTACCATAATTCTGATCTGGAAGAAGTATCAAATCTCAACAATATAATTAATCTCTTCTATAGCAATCAGACAATAACGAGTATATGGGTGAGAAAAGGGGAATGTACATATACTGAAAGGTATTTTAAAGACGAGGGTGGGCAAATAGATATATGATTGAGAAAGGGTGCAACTGCAGTTCTGCAGAAGGATCCCTATGGAGGTTCTTCTAATAGTCTTGTGGTGCAGGTTGAGGGACTAGTGGTGAACTGGGGGAAATCAGAACGGAACTGAAGGGAATTTCAAGTTCCCATTTCCTGAAACGTGAAAAAATAAAAAAGCTACAGCCAATTTGAAGATCAAAAGAGAATACATGTAAAATATTTATTACATTCTTTCTTAAGAAGATGGTGTGTTGTGCTTTCGTCGTCGTGGTCACAGAAAGAGGGGGAGAAGAGGCCCAAGGATTTTGTAGGTGTACCCATCTGGACGTGGTCTCTTGATTGGGGATCAAATCGTGGTTGGTGGTGAAGGAAATTAGGGATTCTGAGAGGTGAGTTTGGTAGCAAATTGAGGATAGACTGAGGGATTCTTTTCTTGTCTCTCCAACTAAGAAAAGGGTTTTTGGATTCAGACTTTCTTTCGGAATGGCATACCCTTTTCCAACTATGGATATGCAGAGATTTCACATTTCTCTCTTCTCTACAGGATACACTACTAGTGGTAAATAAAAATGCTACTTTTTTCAGAAATAGTGGAACTAGTTTCTTCTACCCCCACCGCTGACAATAAGGGGACAAATATCGGTGGTGTTATTGTACTGCAATGTTAAGGGTAAATTTGTTATATGAACAAGAACAACTTGTTGTTGTTGATGGTGATGGTGGTGGGCTGTATTGTAGAGACATGTTGGCGGTGGTGGGTTGTAATGTAGTCTTCACTTGTTCTTCATTTGTTCTTGGCGTTTCATAGATTCAAAGAGGAAGATAGAGATTTGTTATTGATAGATTCAAAGAGGAAGATAGAGATTTGTTATTGATGGTAGCCTAATTTTGTTAGTTGGTTAAGGTTTCATAGATTTTACTCAAATTAGGGGAACAATAGTCCCAAAAAAAAAGCTAAAAGGTGGCTTTACGGACGGATCTTGACAGAGGGGTGTTAAGTGTCGTAACATTTTTCCACTACGAGGGTGCAAAGTGAAATTATCGGAACGTCAGGGGTGTCGGGTGTCTTTTAGCCTAAACACAAAGGTGCAAAGTGTCTTTTACCCTATAATTATTTATCTCCTATAGTCATTACCTTTTAGTCTTATTTATACCAATGTTTGAGGGAAATCTAATATTTTCAACATTTGTGGTGCCACATGGTTTGTTTCTTTCATTGATGATTGTACTCGAGTCTCCACTGTTTCTCTTCTTAAACACAAATCTAAAGTTCATCAGATTTTCCCAATCTTTCACAAAATTATGCGTAATCAATTTGGTGTTATAATCCATGTCATTCCTTCATACAATAATTGATAGCCTATTGCTAAAAGGAAGGAATACTTCAACAATCATCTTGCCCTGATACTCCCCAACTGAATGGAAAAAAAAGTCTCTTACTTAGAGGTTGCTAGAACTCTTTTATTTCAAATGAGGATACCAAAAACATACTGGGGGAAGCACTCTTAACTGCCACTCGTTTGATCAACATGTTGCCTCCTCGAGTCCTTAATTTTCAAACTCCGTTGAGTTATTTGAGCAATATGTATCCTTGTTGTAAAAACTTTGGGAATCTTCCTCCTACATTGTTTGGTTGTGTCTCATTAGTGCATATTCACCATCATAATCGATCAAAACTCGACCCAGGGCTTTGAAGTACATGTTTCTTGGCTACTCACCTAACCAAAGGGGTACAAATGCTATCATCCCCCAACAACGAAAGTCTATGTTTTCATTCAAACTCAGCCATATTTCATCTTCAGAGGGAGAGTACAATGGAAGATAACAATCATTATGTCCTTCTTGTGTTGATTGAAACCTTACCATACGAGAATCGTGATTCTTCAACAATGTCCAGACCCACTGAAAATCTACAAGCTAGGGAATTCAATCAGCCAACTCCACTTAAGATATACTCCAGAAAAAAAAATACTCCACCAGCTAGGTCAACCAAGTACCACTAAGCCCTCTTTGGTTGATTCCGGTATTTCTACTGATCTCTCCCAATTGCTCTAAGGAAAAATAAAAAAAAACTTGCACTCAAAATCCCATATCCATGTTTGTTTCGAATCATAAACTATCTCCTAACTTCAATTCATTTGTTTCTCAATTATCCACCATGGTAATTCCGAAAACTGCAGATGAGGCCCTACGTGTACCAAAATGGAAAAGATGTGCTAGAGGAGATGAAAGCCTTAAAATTGAATAATACTTGGGAGCTAGGTTATTTTCCAAAGGGAAATAAATTAGTTGGGTTTTAGTGGATCTCCACTCTTACGTATAAAGCTGATGGATCATTCAAAAGATATAAAGCTAGATTAGTTGCCAAAGAGTTTACTCAAACTTATGGGATAGATTATCAAGAAACAGTCGCCCCCGTCGCCAAGATGAATATTATTAGAATTATTACTTGTGTTGCTGCTAATCTGATCTGGACGTAGCAGCAATTTGATGTGAAAAAATTGTGTTTCTACGTTGGGATTTTGACGAGGAAGTTTATATGCAGATTCCACCAGGTATGAACCACGAGATGGAAGGGTAAGTTTGTCATCTCAAAAGATTGTTATATGGTCTTAAACAGTCTCATAGAGCACGGTTTAAACGATACAGCTTTTCGATTTAGACGACAAAGGCAGGGTGACCACACACTCTTCATCAAGCAGAAGACTTCTAAAGCAGATGTCTTCTTGTCTCAGCACAAATATACTCTTCACTTACTTAAGAAGACTCGGATGTTAGGTTGTAAACCTGCAACCAGCCCCATTGAATCAAATCATAAACTTGGAGATCGTGAGGAGAGTGGGATGTTAGGTATCATGGAGGAGTAAGAAGCAACCTGCGGTTGCTAGGTCGAGTGCTGAAGCAGAACTCAGCGTTGGCTCAAGGTATATGTGAGCTTATTTGGGTATGTTTGATTTTGTCAGACTTCGAGAATATAGTGTTGACGTTCAACACTTGATTTCAAGGATTGACACAGAATTTCAGGGATTGACATTTGACCATATCTTTTGAGTTATTCTTGTATAGTATTAATGTCATAATATATTATTACCGTAAAGTGTTAGCTGTAAAATTCCTATGATAAGGCCCTGTTTTATGAAAGTTCCCATTATAAGTTTTTTACGAATTTGTATAAATATCCTCAATGTAATTCATATTGATATAAGAGAGAAAAACCACAGTTTTACCACAAAAGATTTTACTCCGTCAGGGGAAAGCAGACCAAAAAATGAGATAATTTCTTGCATTCTTTTTTTAGTTCTTACATTACCACATAGTCAAAATCAAACCCTTAACAGCATCACGCAGCTCGCACTGAATCGGATGGCCATAACAGAGATGATGCAGTGCAACAGCAAGAGATCTCTTGGACATCCGAGATCAATAGAGCATAGTGTACTCTTCCACGAATCCCAATAATCTGCCTTTAAGTGAACATAGAGTAATATTGGTCACCATGTTCTCGACTAGACAAAGCATAGTAACAACCTGGATTGGATAATATCAAAATGATGTAGCAAAATATACAATTACTAGCACTATTTCTTTTTTATGGGACCTGATAACAAAAGTAAACAGAATTAAAATACAGGTTGAACTTCCAAAGAAGTTGCATTAGACTTACAACGTCTTTCCGTATCCTTTCAATTTCCTCGGGAGTGGATGCACCAAATTTTTCTTCATAATATCTGTCTTTCCACCCTGGTTCACCCAATTTGACCTAAATAAAATAAAAAAAAAATGTCTTACTCCAGATTCGGGTTTTTGCTGGATTCAATACATCATGTTAGACAGTCCATTATTTTACAACAATTAACATTATAAGAAGTAGAATGATAATGCATAGATTCAGAAACTTGAACATTCCAAGTCGCAGATATGATAATGCTCGCCATCAGTGACAAACATGCCGCTGGCTCGCACAGAGACGGTGATGGGGACAACACAATCAGCTTATAACAGCTCCAATGAAACATTTCAGGATATCGATGACCAATGATGCAAACATCTAATTCTGTATCCACTAAAAAGTAAGGTTCAATTCCATATTACCTACCCCGAGGGTACAAGATCCCCATACAAATAGGAGTACTACGATCAAAGAGAAAACAACCCAGTTCAAGACAAGCCTCGCGCCAGAGAGTCTAACCCCTCCCTGGTGGAGATCCAACAGGATAAAGCATAACAACGGTTAGTAAATCCTGGGTCTTCCAATCATGCAAGTTTCGCCTAAATCTAACATCCACACCACACTTCCTCTGCCTCCTCCTTTGCTCCCCTTCAACCTCGAATGCTTACTTAAACTTTTGGATCCCAAGCTGGGCAAACAAGAGGCAGAAACTGACGACATGAAGATTCCTCCCCGACCCAACAATGAGCCCAGAATAGAAGATGATCCCCTACCCAATAAACTAACCCTCTCCACAAGCCAATCCCAACCTACACAACTACCCTTCCATAAATATCACCCAAAAGAACCTACAACAACATTCGAACACCCTCCTTTCCTTTCCCCTTTGGGCCAAACCTCAAAACAATCACTCTCGTCCACAGACTCACTCGCTCCAGTAAATAGCCTCACGTTTTTTTGGTTTAAGTAAAGAAATCTCCATATCCAATGAGAGTTGAACTTAGATCAAGTTTGTCGAAAATAGCAGTTACCACCAAACTTAGACTAAAGTGATTTTAATTTTACATTAAAATAAATAATGTACAGAACTACAAGTATGAAATCTGGGGCCGTGCCGGCCCGAGGCCTAATGCGGCTGCTACGCCTGCCTACCCTTTGGGCCGGCCCTGACTCAACCTAGGCAATGGGTTCATCTGTAAATCTAAGTAAATGAGTAAGATATATGTGCTAGCACATATCTTTTATACCCTTGTGAATTGTGAATTAGATCACTTTATTGCAGAGCATGGTACACACAGTCACACAGATCAGGAAATGTGATTATGGCAATCCAACAGTGGTTAACTAATTTCACTCTGAAAGTTCCTATAGGAGGGAGCATGAAAATTAAATCCACCTAATTTGAGTCAAGAATAATGTAGAACACGGGTCATATGCTAGTCCGTAGGGGTGTACATAAAACCGCTTGACCCATCCAAACCAACTCATCCAACCCAATCCAATCCAATTTTATTGGTTTGAAATGATGTGGGTTGAATACGGATTAAATTTTAGTCCAAACCGATATTTTGGTTTGGGTTGTGGAATTTCATTATAAAATCCAAAAACTAACCCAATCCAACTCAAAATATGTGATGTGTAATAAATTCATAATGTCTATAGAATCTGTATCATATCAATTAAATAATTTATTAGTTGTATAGGTCAAAGTTCTTTCCCTTCATCTTTTATCAAGGAAACATCAGATCCTCCATAACGGAAGATCAATCCCTAATTTTGCCACCAACTTTTTCCTTTTCCCTTTCTAATTATGGTTTCTCTGTATATATGGATTCACCATCAGCAAAATTCTTCGATCTTTTCTGTTTAAACAAGCTATTGATTAACTACTTCAATTGATTTTTTATGCATTCTAAGTTTCAACATTTGAAATGATATTTGCTATTCTACGTCCTGTTGTTTCTTTGTGCACCAATATTTAGGTGTTGTGAAACTAACAATAATATTTTATTTAGTATAAAGGCAAACCGGCTGACCCACCCAAACAGAACCAATCATGATTGTTGGTTTGGGCTGATTTGTCAAGTAGGCGGATTGGTTTTGACTTGCATTTATCTAACCCAATGATCATCGGATCGGGTGCTTTTTTCTCTACTAAACCATCCAAACCTAACCATGTAGACCCTTACTAGTCCGTAATCCAAAGTAGACATTAATTTTTAACAAGGAATCCCAACCAACCAACCCTGTCGAACCGAATTCCACAGGAACTGCATAGCCATTTCTGTACCATTCCACAAGCCAAAAAGGCTTAGCCTTAGCCTGTCTGACTGCTTTCTTAGTTTTAGCTCGTCTGTAATCCATCATATGCTCTCACCTTAGCCTTCTCTCTTACTGCTTTCTTAGTTTCAGCTTTAGCAATTTTATATATCTCTAAGTTCTCTACTCCTATAAGTAAATCAGACTTTGCAAAACTCTTTTCATTCTTACAGCTTTTTGGACTTCCCCATCCCACCACCACGTTTTTTTAGATGGTGGTCAACTTCCCTAAGACTTCCCCAAAGTGCTCGGCGCAACTACCCATATAATAGACCTAGCCATCTCCACCCACATACCATTAGGTTCTTCACTAGAACACCATATTCCCTCCTCGGACTAAATAATTTCTAAAATCAAAGTTTTCACCTCTCAAATTCCACCACCTAGTATGCAACTTCGAGTCTTCCATCTCTTTCTACAAATGTCCAAAACCAAAAGCCTATGTTGTGTGATCAAGCTCTCATCTATTAAATAAACCTACAAGAAGTCACAGCTTCCTCCTATGGTCCTTAACAGCACCTCAAAACTCACTAATCAAGTTTGTTACTACTTTGAACATCTACATTACTTGCAGAGAGCTCTTCTGTGTGTTGTCCCAAGCACGGTAACTGTATAACATGTCCTTAAGTTTCAGGTATTAGTAGGTTCAATCAACGTAAGTTTAGTTGATACATTTATCCAAACTTTTAACATTGTGTAAATATACACAAGCATGCAAAAGCAATATACTACAACTCAAATAGACAAATGCAATTTCACTACCTTTTACCAACAAGTTTGCTCAAGTTCAAATATAAAAAGAACCTGTTCAGGACAGTCATTCGTCTCTGGAATAAAAAAAACATTAATGCATTTCAAAGATAGTACAAGCATCAATGACTATGCATCACATGCCCATGAACTGCATACATTGAAAGATTCTGATACATGTATTTATCCAGACCTTGTCTTCCTCTGGATTCTCGGAGTTGAAAGCATCGGATTTCTCACGGAGCAGCTCCTTTAGCTTCATTTTTAGTTCTTCTTTGTTTTCTAGTATCTGAAAGCAAAGAGAGAGAGAAATGAACTTCTAAAAGCATTCAATATGGAATCATGGCATGACAGCCATGAACAAGAGGAGGATAGTAATTGTTTTCTTCGCTTCATTTTTCACAAGAATACAGATGGTAGTCACCATGATGATTGATATAGAATCATGAGATGAAACAAACTATTTATCCACATAGATCAGTAGATCGTTACTAAGGAAATACAAAACATCACTACCAACAATAGATGACTAGTCCTAGCTACAAAGACGTATCTCTTGAAAAGCAAGAAACCATACCTCCATATCAAGACTATTCTCTGCTTCAACGATAGCAGCACCAACGGTAGCCCCAGCAGACAAACATACACTTTTCGTAACACGTGAGACAGTAGTTTTTATATCAGATTGCTTGTTCTGAATGTCAAGGGCAGATACACCCATAGTAGCGTGCCTCAGTTGATTTTCATTTCTAAGAGATGCTGTACTCTGTGAACTTTGATTCAACCCCACTTGTTCAAATGGTGAGGGTGCAGGACCTGAAGCTAGGCGAGAACCATGATAACGAGCAACAGGTACAACCAAATCGGGTTTAAATTGAGGCTCTGAATCATCTCCTCTTTTTGCTTGAGTCTTGACACGCTTCATCCTTTCTGCTTGTCTCTGTAAATAGAAGTAAATATTAACGTCAATAGAAGACGAAAGAGAGACAAAATACCATATTTAGTTAGAGCTTAGTGGGGGAGGAAGCCTATACTTCTTGTTTCTTTTCTTTTGTTTATTTAATTATTTATTTATTTATTTTTTTCGGGGGGGGGAGTCCCTGTCTTTTATGTGTTGCAGTAATTAGTAAGCAAGAAGTAGTAAGTTGTCTATAGAGCAACTCTTCAGTGACAGGAGAGGCAGACTAACCCACGTCTAATGCAGAATAATCCAGATAATATTAAGGATGTATTTGATGAACTGAGAAACTTTTAAATCTTAGAAACCAGACAATTAGCAAATAAACATTAAGAGGAAATGCTTAAAGAGAGCCTAACAATGAGCATCTACTTTTTCTTCTAAGAAAAACAAAGAACTGACCTGATGCAATCGACCTCTTTTCTGAAATATTTTATCCTCATATGATCCAACAGCTTGAATGAAGTGTTCCACCCTGTTCAGATTTGGCTGAAAGATAATATCAAGGGTCAAGGACCAGCAGCGAAAACTCATAATAGAACGGAATACAAAACTGGTACCTTGCTCGCATCAGTCAAATAACCACCCATTGCTATGAACTCCTTCTTATAAACGGCCAAAAGCAAGTTGATTGCACCCTACAAAACCAACCGGAAATCAAAGTTCGCAATTGAGAAACTATGTCAAATGTTCTGTAAAAACACCTTGATTTTAGTATGGATCCTTCACTTCCATCTTCATGGTACCAAAAAAAAATTTAATGGAGTTTCTAAAATGTGAAACTCAATACAGCAGAAGAAGCATTTAATTAACTGCTAGGAGATCACTGCTTAGATTCTCTCAATTCTTCTTTTCTGCACATCTTTATTTAAGTTACATTAAACAAGCTGTGTACTCAGAACTCCGGATTTTCCTCTAAAGACATCACCATCCCCTCGAAGATCATCAAATGACTTCACATATGTCATCAAGAAGCCTACAGCGGACATGACCATATTGCCTCAAACAGAGTTCACCATGAAATCTTATATCATTGCACGGTCATCAGTTTCATATGCAAGAGATGAGCATTCCATTCCATTTACTTAAGATGTTGAATAAAGGTAAATAGTCGTCTAAAATTGTCCTTATTACAAATTCAAGAAGATTATCGTCCCTCCTGCTTCAAGAGCCATCTCTCACAATCGCTTTTTTCTCTTCAACCTCAGGATACGAATACTTGAATATCAGAGGTAAAGTTTCTAAATAAATAAGGACCAAGATAGTTGTTTTGCTTAAATCACGGTAAGTAAAAACTCTACATTTTCAGACAAAACCTTGGACTGGATAAATCAAACTGCAGCATGCTGAAACAAGCATTATAACAATACAAACGAGCACTAAACATATCTCCAAAGTTAAATATGAAGTTAACATAACATCCATCATAATTTCCACGGAAGGGGTTTGAAAGTAAGAGCAAGTAATATACCTCACGAATCTCCAGTGTGGGCATGTGTGGTAAGAAGTCATTGCCAACAAAGAAACACATGAAGATGAAATCATCTACAATTCGCTCAAAATCAATCTCGAAAGGAGGATTTGGGATTCTCATTTCATAATCCAAATACTCACGGAGAGTCCATATATTGAGGAACTGCAAAATGAGAACATTTTAGAAGTAAGGAAGAAACTAGGCAATTGAATGGACAACCAATCATCAACGAACCTGGTACGGCTTTTTGGGCATTACATCATCTTCACTTTTCTCATCAAATTCCCCTGCTTTCCTCTTTGGCTTTCCTTCACAATTTGCTGCCAAATGACCCATTTGACCACACAGGAAACACTTGTCTTGTTGTCCCGGGGTAAATACCACCTAATAAGGATAATAGAACATTTATTAACTGCAAGTGAAGAGAACAGCTGCCACAAGATGCATGTACATATTCCGATTTGAAAAAATTGCATTAATCAATCCATTGCGGATACAAAAACAGCCGGATAGCACCGAAACCAAATCAGGCCATATACTTTCAGAATGTTCACTGAAAGATAAAAGTTTGTTCAGAAAAAGCACCTACAAATATTTATTTCAATTTTTTTTTTTTAGAAAAAGCACCTACAAATATGAATATACATGAAATACAGAATCCACACAACTCAAATGAAAAAAGTCAGCAAATCAGGAGAAACAATGGTAGTGCTTAAAGTAAATTAGGTCCTGCAGAGCTAAAGCACTTGCCTCTCTGAGTATGGAAAAATGAACTTCATGAGTGGCTAGAGCCAACATAATTAGATCTGCATCCTGTAATGTATGAACAGATATGATAAGTGTAACCATCACTAGTTGCCCGAGCATATCAGAACTAAAGGTAAGCATTCACATTTCACTGGCATTGTGAGATAGACATCTCACCAAACCATAAAGACAATGACGCGTGTTTGGATCATAGCCAGGAAGGTTCCTTTGAAGTCGGATGTATGACATAACTTTGTGTTCCCCTTCACCAGGGACATTTGCATCAGAAAGGATGACCTTCAAAGAAAATTCACAAATAAGCAAAAGTTAAAGCACTCATTCTTCATCCTAACAGGAAGGCATGTCACCAAAAGAAGGCAACAAGTACCTACATTTATTGGCGAAATGTATGTAACCCCAGAATGAACAATTACCTTGATAGGTTTCCATCCAGGATCATTGTTAAGTCTAAGATGGATATAGTATTGCAAAGCTACTGACAGAACTTCCATAAATTCAGTTCCAGGAGTAATAACGTTAGAATCAAAAACTTGAGATTCATTTTTTGGAGGAAGCTTTCTGCCTTCCTTCTCAAACTCTTCCCTCAACTTTTCCTCTTCAGCTGCCTACAAAAGAAGTCAGATATAAAGTCACCACAAGTTAAGATTTTGGGTACAACATGTGTACGGTGGTTGGCTGACATTAAGTTACTGATGGAGATCCTTATGAATTGCAATCTTCTTGGCTATGCAAGTTTGACTATCAAGACACCAATCTATTGTTAGATATCTATCAATGATGAAACTTTGTTTCATAGCTAGAACTCCAATGACAGGTAGCTGCTCATATGGACCAACCTCAATAATCCAAGGAGCGTATAAAAGTCCTAAGAAGCTACTTGTCATCTCCTCTCCCATGAAATAGGTTATTCAGATGCTTAAATGTGACAGAAAAGAACGAAAAGAGAATAAAGTCTGAAGAGAAAATAGTGCATAAGTTAAGCAAAAGCTCCATACAGCGTCTGCTGCGTCTTTAGCAGCTCTAAAACGCCTAGACCTTTGCTGATTCATTTTCGCCCGCGGAGCAACACCATCTGCAAAACATTTCTTTAACCATTCAGTATGATAAGACTAGCATGAAATGAGATTTACTTCAGTTTACAGATGAAATTGCCATTACATAAAAGGATTTCTTTGAATAAAATTTAATCAACCTTGTTACCCACCAATAGCCATGTAAAGTAGTTTTCGGGGTCGCACCATAACAAAAAGCCTATCTATGTAGTCAAACATGCACTGGAACACCTCATTAAAAGTAGTAGGAGAAGGCTGCATGGTAAAAAATGATAATCACCGCATGTTATAACAGTTAAAAAGCAAAAAACTCGTGTTCAGACTCTTCAACAAACAGATCGGAAAAAACAAAAACAAAAAAGTAGGTGGAGAAGGTCTGTCAGTCTTTCAGACATCATAAGTATAAAATTATATGATTCTCAGAAATCGGAAAATAGTGTGTTAAACAACAATTCTGGTATCAAGTAGATCGAAATATTTCTGTTCCTTTTCTCCTATCATTAAAACTACATACCAAAGAGCACATGTACCATATCCGCCCTCAATGCTAAAGTTAACAAAAACAGATTATGTAAGAGCCTGCAAAGGAACTAAGTATCAATGCCACGTGATATAGTAGTAGGCACTAACAAGTCAGCGATAGGAGTAGTCAGGGGCAGAGGCAGCATGTTAGCAGGGGTGGCACGCCAGTTTTCTAAAATATCACATGAACCCCAATTTGAAGAGATTTAAACACTATAATCATCTTGTAAACTACACAAGTGTCCAGGCTGTGCTAAAATTCTTGCATTAGCGCTCTTAAGTTTATCTGTTAGTGAAACTATGCCCTGCCTCTTCATAATTCCTGGTTGTCATTGGTTGCAGGACACCCACTATTGGTGGATAACAGTTACCTTTTAATATTGTGATAGCATCCCTCAATCAGGGAAGTGTTACCCTTGTAAGTGACTGTTGTTTATGGAAATAAAAACAGCATTACCAGTTAAATTCATCTGCCATTACAAAGAAACAGTCTTAAAATGGATCCACAAAGCAGGCACCATGCGGTAGTCAAAAACTACGGTGAACTCACAGAACCCCGGAAACAAGACAAGACCCTTCGAAACTACGTAGAAATGTGAATATTACTAATTTACTCAAAACTTTTGAAGCTACACCATCATGAAATAGAGGAAAGCTACACAAATTCAGGAAGAAAAAAAACAGCTTCAGATTTCAGAAAGACGAAGCCTCTTCATAATGTATAACAGAGATGCAGTATCTTCCCTTTTTCCTGTTTAATTAACTTTTATGTCTCTCCTATCTGAAGAGGGGAAACAAAATTTTAAGAAATTACTAAAAGTTACCTAATACTAGTAGTATTTTACAAGAGTCTTTGCTGGTCAATATTCAGCTATACCAACTAGTTCCCCAAGCATTCGTTCGATGTGAACAATCTGTACTGGGCAAAGAATCCCCAGTGATAACGACCACAAGGTGCTCACTAAATTGCACGGACACTCCATCCGCGGTGCCGTTCGCAAATCGGACACTCGGACACACCTGAACAACGTTTCGGAAACTCTACCTGACGTTTCCAAATAAAAATAATAAGAATATGCCCGAAATGCCGCGGAGATGCCAGAGTCACGAGTCTCCATTTGGGGGAGATGTAGAGAAGGAGAATTAGACAAATTTGTAAGTCGATGTACCTGACCACATCTGATTATTCTTCCTTCTCTTCCTAATCGTTGTCTTCGTCAAAGAGATTGTGCGGCTAGGGTTCTGAAGACGGTTTAAAGATGAAAACATGAGAGAGTATTTTTTACAAAATCGAAAAGCACCCTAATAATTTGTATTTTCTAGTTTCTATCTTTTGGATGTTAAGATTCATTCCACTCTTGCAATGTACGTAGTTTTAGAAGTCATTTACTTAAAATTTTGAATTAGTGTGTTTGTGTGTGTGTGTATACGCAGTGTGGGTGTCGCCTGATTTCATAAAAGTTGGCATTTCGGCATCTCCGTGCAACATAGGGTGTTCATGACTCGTCAATTATAGCCTCTAGAACAAGTTTCACATGTTCATCATATAGACACCAAAAACATGCAATCAATTCTACTGGAATCGAAGGCTGAGAGGGACATCGGCAGCAAGGAAGGGAGGTGGTGCGGCAGTAGCCGTAGTGAGGATGGGACTCCTTCGTTGTCTAAGAGAGAGAGAGAGAGAGAGAGGAACATGAAGGACAAGATAGTGGAGGACTTTGGGATTAGGGTTCAAAATACCTCAGTTGTGTGGTTGGAATGGAGGGCTGAGATTTGATCAAGTGGACCCAATGTACTGTCACTCAGCAAGTGGGATAACTTATCCACCACAATTGGTTACATAGATATTCGTATAAGTTTATATCAGCTTATTTATGCTTTAGATGAATTTTTTTAGATTGTTGCCTCTCAAGTTTGGTATATTATTAAGTAGTACATATTTATGTGTCATGTACATAATAAAAAATTATATATGAGTGTATATATATATATTAATGATAAAGTTATATAATAAACATTGCCGTTCGGCTGGCGTTCCGTCTCTCTCAATTTTTTAAAATCGCTGTTCCGACATCCTCGTCCCCGTTTCGGTGTTACGTAGACCACAGGCTTTATTGCCAGTCATCCACCACCATCTCAACAACCAACAATCGGAATCAACTCAAACCCGAATCAACAATCTGATCGGGGGGATAAAACCCAAAAAGTTTAACTTTCAGGTAACTATTCCAGTCTCCAGATTATTCACCAGTGACTTTCTTGGAAAGGTTGTCTCTTCTAACTAGTAACTTTGAGTTGCCGAGTGAACAAATCTAACCCCAACCTTCATATTCACCCAAAAAATCAACCTTCTTCCACATAACCATAGCTACAAGCAAGATACCACCAGGAATAGGAAAAAAAATCGAAATCATCATCAAAAAAATTGAAAAAGGTCATCGATTACGTGAATTGCTCAAACAATCACAATCATCATCCGGATCTACGCTGTATATTAACAGATTTTGGTATTGGAATACTATTTTTTCCTCCTCGATCGGTAATCAACTCCAGCAAGCCATTAGAGGTTCGGGAATCTGCTGCTCCCTCCGGATAGCATATCGCGCTAGTCGGAACCTATTTCTCATTCTTTCGAGTGAGGTCCTTTCAACTAAATAAAACTGGGCATGATATCTATGTTTGTTTGAAACAAAAGAAATATATTTATGTTTGTGTGCGTTGTTTTACCGCTCTGCTTCTTCCATGCTGCTGTCCGTCACAATCGTCATGGCCTTGATGTGATCCTCACTTCATTTGTATGATATGATTTGTTGACAGCTGATTCGTGCTTGACTAACTAATCTACGAAGATTGCACGTCACGGAATTTGACATTTAGAGAGGAAGGGAGAGGGAAAATTTACTGAGAGAGAGAGAGAGAGCATAATGATGGTGGGTACGGTGATGATGGGAGTTGGTAGGCAGCCATAGATTTTGGTAAGTAAAAAAGTAATGAAGGGCATTACTGGAATGGACAAAAGTATAGAGAAGACATTCTGTAATTTTTGGGCCTCTTAAATAGCTGAGAAAAGGAGAAAAATGTTTGTCAACTTTTACTTTTCCTACTTTTTGATTTAGACCTTTTTAAGAATGTAAAGCATAATAAAGACATACAAGCGAGCACGCGACCTACTGATTAAGGACTAAAACTCATCCTAGCCAGGAGATACAGCAAAAACTGCCAATTCACACTATCATAGGCCTTCTCAGTGTCCAAGTTACAAGAAACTCCTGGCTCCCCTCCTATGATCCACACACTTGTTCGCCACTAAAATCACATTCAAAATTTATCTACGAGCCACAAAAGCACCATGAGACCCTGAAATGAGAGGTAAAACTCGTTTTCTAAACACCTTTGATCAAAACTTATATAACCTAAAATCGCGACCGTACACCACCCCTCCTCAAAGGGAACATCTAAACCAACAGTGGCTCTGTCCTCTAGAACCTCAAAATAGCCCATCCAATTTAGGTCTATCCCCTCACTATCCTAGAAAAGACCCTCATAGAAGTTAACAATCGCCTACCCCACCTCTTCAAAGAAAAACCTCCCACCTTAACACCTGCAATTAAATTCGACCATCTATGAGAGTTTTTTAACTAGCTGAAGAAAGAACTCCAAATAACAATCACTCTCCTTAAACAACACAGCCTAAGATTCTTGACCACAAATGGACTCAAGCTTCGCAATCTGAGCAAACTCACCCATAAGAAAAGCAGGCCTCTCACTCTCACCCCTCTCTAACACCATTTATATTGTGTACGAAGGTGGAATATTAGTTTCTCAAGAAGTAAGTAGAACTACTTACTCTGGACACTGGAATAAATACAAAGTACTGCATCAAACATAATGTAACAGAAATTCTAACATAGAACTTTGAGGAGAAGCAATTGGAACTAGGCCTAGACACCCACGCCAAAAGCTTATATATCCTTCACAAGTGTTGAGCGGATTGGGCTAATTCATTCTTGGCATGAGATACACTTGGTCTTCACACTTCACATCGGTGTCAGATCTGTTAACCCTAAAAAGCATGGTCACTACAAAACAGAGGATGTATCCGTGTCGGACACTTAGAACACTCCGACACTCGTACGACACTCCAAAATACGTGTAAGCCTGAGTGCGTGTCCGGGTATTTTAGAACATTTTTTTAGACTGGACACTTGGAGGACACTATGGGGGACACTTAACGAGAGACAACAGTCGGCCCTTGCATTTATTAGACTTCCGCACGGGTTGTTTTGTGAAAAAAAAAAAATTAAATGGTTAAAATATAGCTAAGCTGAAGTAGATCTAATATATATAATTTTATTAAGGGCTCAATATAAGAAAATGTTGCCCTTTTGAGTGAAATTTCAAGTGAGGTATTAAGTTCTCATATGCAACAAATTCAAGGGATTTTCCAAAACACAACTTGTCAAACTCGAACCCACGTAAGCTACTACTCTTTCTCTTCTCATTCTTATACTTAATATATGCTTTTCCTTGATATTAAAACTATAAATATCAAAGAAGTTGGAACCAATATTTTATCATCTATTAATTTTGAAATTCAAATATATAATAATGTTGGAGTATCCCTGTCGTGTCGTATCCTCATTTTTCTTAGAAAATGATATATCCAGTGTCTGATCAGTGATCCCGTATCGTATCCGACACCCGCAGCCGTATCTGTGCTTCTTAGTGTTAACCCAACTGTTAGATGAACTAGACAGAGAGTAACCTTTTAAACCGCTAGTAATTGTGACAGCAGTGGCAAGGCAGTTAAGCAGTTGCGGTATCAGGAATCAGGTTTGAGTATAATAGGTCAGCCAGAGTTATTAGGGACTTGCTAGATCATATGTAAAAGGGAGTTGGCTAAGAAGTGCATTATTACTTAAAAATGGGTGTCGAATATGTTGTGTGTGCCTTACAAATTTATCTACATATTGATGCATTATGAATAATGTTTAAGATATCTAGCATTCCTATCATATGATCAAAACTTTGAAGTAACTATTATAATAAGGTGATGCTCATGAACAGGGGTCATGACTATGTAACAAGTCGAGATTATGTTGTACATGCGTTAGGAAGACCTACTCAGTTATTTGTAGTCCAGCTAAATAGAGACTTTCAACTTCATGCCCATTCGTTTTGAATAACAGAGTTTCTAACAAAACTTGATAGCCCATTAGCCTAAAATTGTATAAAGCAACAATAATAAGCCCAAAATAAAAGTTTGTTAGGTTATGTAGCGAGTGTCAAGCAACAATGATGCAAGGAAAGTGCAGAGATTTGTGTTGAGCACGTGAAGTAGAATTACTAGAAAAAGCCTAAGCTTACCCTTAGCAATCAACTTCGACAAGTTCAGAAACAAGCATGTCTGAGGTACATAATAAAGGATCAAAGGCCAGATATTGAACCCTTGTGAGTGTCATATCCCATAGACACAGGTATGCCAGCAAAATTGACAACTTTCCTAACATAGTTATACCGTTTTGGAGCGTAAAAAACACTAAGCACAGCAGAAAAAATATAGAGTGCATATTTAGACACAAACAAAAAGCAGCAAAATTTGAGATTTGTAACGTATGGCGAGAATTGAAACATCCAATGCATAATGGTAATGGATAATTTCCAAACACTTCAAGGCGATTAGATCAAAGCTATGTTGATTGCATCAAAACTATCCAGTAACCAAGCCACATATTAAATTATTGGTGTACACTGGACACTAATGAATGCTCGGTAGGACGAAAAGTATTTTTTTATCCACAAGCCCTTCTATTTTACCAAATTATAGGAAGGACCAACGCATCGTATGTTTAGCCGTTCATAAAAGTGGCCCCACAATACCCGTGAAAAACAATATTTAACCCACTAAGGCTCAGTGGGTGACAGGTTACCTCAGGATTACCAGAATTGCTGTATTGTAGCTCAAAACCTTAAAAGAACCTCAGATATGAACTACTGAAGTTCAAGTGCAACTCCGGCAGTGCACTCTTCAAGTGTACACGTATCTGGAAAGTCCTTATTTTGCATCACTAAATATGATACCTAACAGTTCTACTCAACTTGCACTATCAAAAACGTCCTTGTTGAATTGAAGAATTGGTGGGAGCAAGTATATGACGGAAAAAGGAAAATCAGAAATACAGAAATAGTCAACATTTCTCTGCGCACGACAAAAGTATTCTATCATAATTCGACCATGCCCGCAATTGTAAATGCGCAAAGGAATATGTGATTAATGAGATGTGGTTCATGACCTTCAAAATGCTAGTGCTAATCAATTGTGCAAGTCTGTGAGCTCAAACCTTTCAAGGGGACAGCAATTTCTCAACTCGAGGAGATGATAAATTTCATTTCATTTTTTAGCACCCCTTATGAATCCTTAGGTACACATAGATAAAAGATCGCTGAATATTCATTAGGTGCACGTCCTAGGTTCAATAATGATCTAGGGAATCTCATCTCAATATAGAAAATTGGTCTGGGGATAGGCCACCTCATCCTTCAAGCAGAGTTTTAACCAACCCAGTATCAAATTCTGAGTGCCAATTCATTGAAAGGAAATAGTGTTGAGAAGTCCCACATCGGACATTCAAGAAGAAGAAACATAATTAATAAGTTTCGTGGGCTACTACCCTCATTGCCAACTGGTTTTGAGGTGGAACCCCATAGGCCAAAGAATGCCACGCGTTTGGGGGTGTTGAGGAGTCCCACATAGGACATTCAAGAAGAAGAAACATAATTAATAAGTTTTGTGGGCTACTCCCCTCATTGCCAATTGCTTTTGAGGTGGAACACCATGCATTCTTCTTACAAATAGCTCATGAACTTCAAGGAATTTGGAGACAGAAATTTGGCTAATTGAGCAAATACTCAGTGCATAAACTCTTCATTAACTTAATAAAGCAAAATTGAATACAATTTCAACTCTAATGCTAACAAAACTGAAACCATCAATTGAAGCGTACCCGGTCCTCAGGATGAAAACAAGGGTGTATTATCCCATTCATGTCGAGATAGAGGTTGTCGAACTCGATGCCGTTGGGGTTAGGTTTACTGGTGTCGACGGGGATTTTCACGTCCTCGATCACGACCGGCTCTTCCTCGATTACGTCGACTACCACCATCGGATACTTCTCCGCCAACCACCGGTAAAACGCCGGAACCCCCATTGGCGAGCAATGATAGAGCTTGAAGGGTCTATTCTCTTCCTATTTGCAGTGCGATGACGAAGACGAGTCGTCGTGTGTGAATGAGAAAACGTCACGGAAGCGGAATCTGGAGAGGTGTGGAAGAAGGATGTCGGAGATTTTAGCGACGGTACGGAGATATGAAGTCCGGCAGAGGGGGGAATGTTCCTGAGGAACGAATCTAATGGAAATGGCGTTTACGTTTCGTGACGGAAGTGTCCAGGCCCTCCAGGGCCGTACCTAAAAAATTGGGTATTGAGCCTACTGGTGGTGAATTCGAATTAGGGATCTACCCTTTTTTGCAAAAAATTAGGGATCTACCCTTGGTTGACTTTGTAAGAACTATTGACGTCAATTGAGGGTGCAACACATAATTAATTAAAATTGATATAGAATTTTTTTATTTCGCAAATTTCACCGGAGGCATCCATATTTTGCCAAAACTGGCAAGTGGGTATGCACCACGGGTACCCAAATTTTTAAAATTGTGCCACCAGAGGTACTCAACGCTAGCTGTCGTTAACTTTCTGTTAACTTTCCATCCAAATTGGATGGAAAAGTATAAAAGTCTATCGTACTTTTTATTTTCACGTCAAACTTTTTTTAAAATACAACTACTCTAACAAATATAAAAAAAAATTAAAAATAAGAAAAAACTAATTTAATAATTTGATATATGTAAGACAATCCAATATATTTCATCAAAATTACATATTTTTATATCATTTCAAGTTATGAAATATATTTTTATTAACATATATCCGTCAATCTTAAACTCTTTAACTATTTTTAAACAAAAATATCAAAATTTCATAAACTCAAAATGGAAAATTAACGGAAGGGTACATGTGAAATTATCAAAGATACTTGTATGTTATTGTTTTATTAAAAAAATCATGTGAAATTATGAAATATTGAGATTTTTATAATAATTTAAAAAAAAAGTTCAAAGAATTTAAATTGACGGATATATGTTAATAAAAACAATCTCAACATTTCATAATTTCACATGTATATTTTTTTAATAAAAAACAATAACATTCAAGTATCTTTGAGGATTTCACATGTACCCTACCGTAACTTTTCCATTTTGAGATTATGAAATTTTGATATTTTTGTTAAAAAAGAAAAGTTAAAGAATTTAAGATTGACTGATATATGTTAAAAAAAAACATATTTCATATCTTCGAATGATGTAAAAATATGTAATTTTGATGAAATATATTGCATTATCTTACATATATCAACTTATTAAATTATTTTTTTTTATTATTTTTAAATTTTTTTAGATTCGTTAGTAGCATATGTATTTTAAAAAAAGTTGGAGGTGAAAATAATGGGTATAATAGTCTTTTTATACTTTTTCGTCCAATTTGGATGGAAAGTGAACGGAAAGTTAACGGCAGTTAGCGTTGGGTACCTCTGGTGCACGATTTTGAAAATTCGGGTACCCGTGGTGCACGATTTGAAAATTTGGGTACCCACTTGCCTGTTTTGGCAAAATATGGTACCTCCGGTGCAATTTTACCTTTTTTATTTTATTTTTTATTTCTGAGAATCAAAATAACCGAAAATTAAACTACAACCAAAATTCTTTCTTCCCTCGAAAAGAAAAGTATAAGAAATTGAAATTGTATATAACGATCTCGTTAGGCAAACCTAGATTATTGAATAGATTAATTATTCAAAATCTGATAAAAGATCCCGATTTTTGTAGAAGAAGAGCCGGATCCGGCCGGGTTCGGCCCAGATCTGGTTGGATCCGACCCAGATCTGGTTGTGTCCGACCAGGATCCGGTTGGGTAGTTAGCTAACATGTCGCTTCCTAGTTGGTTAATGTGTGATCGACTGGGTCCTACCAGGATCCAGTTAGGTCCTACCTGGATCCGGTTAGGTCCTACCCGGATCATGTTAACAAAATATCAGGATTCGGTTATGCAGTTGGACAGTGAAAAAAAAATTAAAATAACCGGATCCGCCTTTTAAATTACCCGAATCTGGGTAATCTCAAAAATCATAAAATGTATCCCGCTCTCAGATTCAAATTTAATATTTTATATATCTATCACTTAATCCAGCTTTGTCAAACTAGGACAACCTTACATTCATTCTAATTAAACTCACTCTCATAAAACAAACAACTCTCTTCAACTCCCTTTCGTTGCAACTCTCCCTCTCTCTGCAACTCCTTTCTTTATGGCTTTTTCATCCTCACCAATGGATGCCACCGCTTCATTCGCCATCGGTGTCGTTCCCGACCCTACTGCATCCTTCCAAGCCCTCCCCACATGTGTCGTTCCCAACCCTGTTTTTTGCACCCTTAACTCCAGTGATCAGGAGGTATATTCATGTGAAAAATCCTAAGTTGATTTAGTTCGTAACCACCCTCGCAGATCTGGGAATCGGACGAGTGTCCAGATGAGCGAGTAATTGGCCATTCGTCTGGTTCAAGACGAGTGGTTCACTAGCTTGGGACGAGTAAGTAATTGACCACTCGTCTCACTCCAAACGAGTGGTTCACTTTCTTGCTCGCCTGGTTGTAAGTCTGTTTGAAAACTGGACGAGTGACCATTCGAGTCTACTCGTCTAGTCCAAATCGGACGAGTGTCCATACGAGCAAGTTATTGACTCACTCGTCTGGTTCCATACGAGTGGTTCACTAGCTTGGGACGAGCAAGTAATTGACCGCTCGTCTCGTTCCAAACGAGTAATTCATTATCTTGCTCGTCTGGTTACTAGTCCATTCCAAAACTGGACGGGTGACCATTCGAGTATACTCGTCTTGTCCAAATTGGACGAGTGTCCATACAAGCATGTTATAGACTCACTTGCTCGTTTGGATACAGTTGTTTCAGAGATCAGACGAGTGTTAATGCTAAAACAAGACGAGTATACGATGTTTGAATTAAAAAAACTTAACACTTAGAAAACATAACATTGAAACAATAATAACTTTAAAATAAGAACACGTATAAAAACAACACTCAAATAATAAAAACATTCTGAAATAACACTTGTACAAACAACATTTTAAATAACGCTTAGGAAAATGTCAAACACTTATTAATGTCTTTATCAGATAAACTTACTCATATTTTTTCAATAATATTTCAGGTTGAGCTAATTCTGGTCACCTCGTTATGTATGTACCACGTTCGATTTCTGATGTTCCCATTGAGAAAGGGAGCATCACGATGCGAGTGAACTTGGCCTACTACAAGATAATCTTGTTGTACATTTGGGAAGATGTGAGAGACTTGAGTGAGATGAGGATTATGTGGTTAGCCTTTTTGTTGGAAATCGATTGCATTGATTATTTGTTTTTGGGGCATATTGCGAACCTCCTTATGCACTCACAGATGAGCGTAGGCGATAATAAGGTGTGGTTAAAAGTTAATGGTTTGTCGACTTTGTTTGGACGAAAAGAGTTGTGTCTCGTTTCGGGGTTGAGTTTTGACAAAACCACAGGTGAAGATGATGCTGTGGGAAAAATATAGCAGCCTTATAAAATATTCACCTGTCATCGGAGGAGAAATAACATGAGGTTCCCATAAATTGAAGAAGTGTTGAAAGAATGGAACAAAGAAGTTGTCTTGATTCTCGAGAGACTATATGATTACACCAGGCTGATGATGGTGTGCTTGATGGGTATAATGATTTATACCAAAAGCCACAAGGATGAGATATACATGGTCGTGTACGGGTTGTTTACGGATTTGGACTGTGCAAACAACTTCGGTTGGGGAAGGTACTTGTTTCATGATTGCATTGACAGGTGAAGCAAAAGGCATGAGAAGCAACTCTGGACATAGAAGGTAGGCGGAAGTACAATATGACTTACTTCCCCCCACTTATTATATGGTTGGATTTGTGAGGTCATTCACCAGTTCGACGATCTTCTCAAGTAGGAGGATTGGTGAGATACGACGCCCGCGTCTGACTATGTTGCGATGGAGGAACTGCAACCATGTATTCTCCCAAGCATCCAAGTCTGAAAATCAATTGAAAAACTATTTTCTACTTTATTACCCACGGAGGCCGAAAAGCAAGAGGTTTAATGGGCACATTACTTGGCACTTAATCAGGAGATGCCTAGTGTGCCAATGCACCCCAATTGGATTGAGATGTTTAGTAGAAGGACCTTAGTGGGGGAAGAGTTAAATGGTCAACACAATTTTTAGCCTGTATTCAACGATGCCAAGAAACCAAGGAAGGCAAAAACTACTGTTGTCGAGGATAGCTCAGCAAGCCAGCAGAAAAGACCCAAAGGCACGGGAAAAACCAAGGAAATGGTGGACCAAAAACAAAGAATCAACATTCTAAGAAAACGAATACGCCTGCTATTGATAGTGTGGGTGAGGAGCATGTTAACGTATGTGAGGAAGCTGCACTGAACACTATTGTGTATGATTCAGAAGCGGAGACTCAACCTTTGAACCCTGATCCCACAAATATTGTGAGTCCTGCTTCTAATATCTCAACTTCTGAACATTCAGTTACCGATTCGTATCGTGCTTCGACCCATGCTCTTGGTGATGCTCCTGTTCAAGATGAGATTGCAACGACAACGTCTATCTCAAGCTTCGAATCAAGGCAGAAATGATTTCCATTGTTAAGGATGGGTTCGAAAGCGTAAACAAGAAGGTCGATCAGGTGGTAGCCGACTTGACATGGAGGGTCGACAGCTTGTCGACGAGGGTTGAAAGAGGCGAGGGTTCTTTTGTAATGCCCCGTCTAATTTTATGGGTAAAATTAGTAAATTTAGGAGTCAATAATATATATATATATATACATACACTATTTGACGAGTTAGACGATAAATATATTTATACACCGTTATGTATATATATATATATTTATTGGATCAAATAATAATAATAATAATAATAACAACAACAACAACAACAACAACAACAACAACAACAACAACAACAACAACAACAACAACAACAACAACAATAATAATAATAATAATAATAATAATAATAATAATAATAATAATAATAATAATAATAATAATAATAATAATAATAATAATAAGTTGAGTAGATCACTCGGATAAGATTTTTAGAAAACGTTAGGTTAACCTTCGTAACTTAATTCGGGTAAACGTCTATATATTTAAACTATTAATGCGGGTACGACCACCGCAAATTTTGGCGTGAGTGATACACCCAATCACCCTAATACTAGGTGTATCGCCCACACCCTAATCTTTCCCATGTTACTTGTCTTCCCCAACCTCTCTTCCCCGGTGATTTTTATCACCGCCACCGCCAACATCATCAACATCATCCCCTCCACATTTGACTCCTATAAAACCACCTCACCCTCTCAATCATCAAACACAATCATCACAATCACCTTCATCGTCAATTTCATCTTCTTCTTCTTCTCCAATTCCGGCCACCCACCACCGTGAGCACCACCACTTCCACCACCCACAAACTCACTGCCCCTTCTCTCCTCTCTCTCTTTCTCCTCCCCATCTCCCTGTTACGAGCAGAAACAAGGAGCAGCAGCAGCAGCAGTGGTGAAGCCGCCACCACCACCGCTGCCTTCCGTCGGAAAACCACGAGGAAACCCACCTCACCTCTGTTCCTCTCTCTCTATCTCTCTCTGTTCTTTAAAATACCCAACAGAAAACAGAGCGACAAAACAGAGGCAGTAGCAGTGGCCAAAGGCCACTACCACGCCGCTACCGCCGTCGGTAAGGAGGCCGAGAAGACCCACCACACGCCCCTGTTTCTCTCTCTCAATCCCTCTCTGTTTCTCTCTCGCTCTACCCTCTCTGTACTGACCTGAAATAAGAAGGAAGAAGTAGAACACATTAGCTAATCGGCCCTGAAACAGAGCACGACCACAACCACCGCCGACCTCCATTTTTGCCGGCGAAGAGCTCCACCAAACTGAAACAGAGACACCCACAACCTTTGTACCCTTCCAATAAACTCCCATGACCTCGACTAAGCTAGGAGAAGGATCAATCGAAGCCCAAAACCACCGGAAATAGCTCCGGTCGAGCTCACCTCCAGCGACTCGTTTCGGCGACTTGACCCGACTCGATTCTCGACTGTTTCTCGCGTTTCTTGGATTGGGTAAGCTCTAAATCTCGTTGTGAGTTTATTTCAATACTCAAAATCGAGTATTACATGCTTTAATCCGTGTTTAGATTGATGACCTTGAATATGCATGTTTGGGGGAGCTAAGTGTATTTTAAGAAAGCTATTTTCAACAACTTTGAGTGTCTTTTAATAAAACTGTTGGGGGAGCAGTTGTTGATTTTAGATTCTGAAATTTTTATTAATTGGATTATTAGCTTAGTTAACCTTATATTAATTTGTGTTTCAACTAATTTAAATAAAAATTGACTTTTTAAAATGAAAATATAAAAATGAATATTTATTTAAAAATAAACTAATAAAACAAGTATTTTGAAGAATAGAAGTATATTTTAACAATCAAAACAAGTTAAAGTGTTTTGTGTATATTATGCCTAATTAGGAAGAAATAATTCATATTTAGTAAATTTGATTCTAAATATGAGTTCTTGAATATTTATTTACTAATATTTACATAGGTATATATTTAAATTAAATATTGGTGATTGAACTAAAATAACTTCTTAGAATTATTTTTAACGGAATTATGTTCTGTTAATATCACTATTAATGATAATAATTTTCTTTAGATATCACTTTTTATATACATAATTATTTATAAGTATTGTTTTACTACCAAGTGAATAGTTCTTATAAATATACGATCAAAAGACAGGATTATTGGGCATCGTGAGAGAAATAATTAGTATTCTACATAACTGAGCAATTATATAGAGTTAATGCATTTGTTTGTTCCGAAATAACACCGTTATGACTACAGATTTGTAAATTGTAGGAGACGGATACGTGGATGTAGGTTTCGTCGAACATCCGTTGTATGACTCCTGAGTTGACTTCAGGTGAGTTATATGCTTAGCCTAGCACGTCTAGCTCCTTTCGTGTCAATATATGATTTTTATACTTGTCTCAAACTGTGCTTTGTGCTTCAGATGCTTTATTTGAGTTGGTTATAGTTTCGAAATGATTCTTTGAAACTATCACGCATTATTAATCCGCTCATTATGCAAAGTGGAAAGAATCGTATGTACCAGAACAAGTAGATTTACTTTGATCGGCTCCGGCCGGGAACACCGACACCAGCGAGTTCCCCCTGCTTACTTTTGTAGGCTTGGATCTTGAATCATTACAGTTGGCTCCGGCCGGGAACACCGACACCAGCGAGTTCCCCTTGGATTTTAAGCCTTGGACTTATAGTTGGCTCCGGCTGGGAACACCGATACCAGCTAGTTCCCCTTGGCTTTCACGCCTTGGACTTATGATTGGCTCCGGCCGGGAACACCGATACCAGCTAGTTCCCCTTAGCTCTACGCCTTATTGTCTAGGGTCCAGCATCTAGATAACACTCCTATGATTGACGCTCTTAGGAGGGTGTTGCAACACTTAAGGTCTAGTATGTCTGCTGTGGTCATTGTCTACCCTGGTACAACGAAGAGATAATAACTGGACATATTTGCTTCTGTGTTTTGGAAACGTGCAACGGATCAGAATTTCGATAAATGAATTTGTTTCTGGAACTATTCATAAAGGATTATTTCTGCTGCAAACTCTGATAATTGTTTTACTCGTATTCTCTTGCTGTTTTACTTAACTCGTGAGTCAGCAACTATCTCATCTTCTTGTTTTACACGCTAAGGTGTATCTCACTCAGCATTTCTTGCTGACTTTGGAAACTGCGGTTCTTGTTTTCCTTCCCACCGCAGGTCTAGGAGACGTGATTGTAAAATAGAAGGGGCGCGAGACTCATCTAGAGTATGGACGTCACAAGTAATTTGTATAATAAATGTTAGATAAATTCTGTGTAATATTTTTGTGTAATAGTAGCAACTACTGTGTAATACTCTAAGTTTGGTGTTTAATAATATGAATAAGTGTTGTGAAATGTATTGATTTTGATCTCCGCCGCTTCTATTAAGCATCGCCCTCCCGGTCTTGTCCCGAGTCGGATAAGGGGGTTGTTGCAGGTGGTATCAGAGCAGTTCTTTCCAACAAGGGAATTAAAACCTGTAGGGTAACCTAAAATGAACTTAGGGCAAGATAAAATACGGAAAAGCCGGGTATTTGGGGAGTTCTTGGTTACTTCCTCTTTCTTGAAAAGTTGCTATGTGCTATCTGACATTATTCTGTTTCGTGTTGAGTCCCTAGTACCAATACGGTATATGGTTAGGAAACCGTACCTCTTGTATCCTTTATGTGTGTTCTTTTATGTGTACCTCGCTGAGGCATATTGTGTGATTAGTTGGTATTGAGTACTTATTAGTGTGACCTATTATTTGGGGAAGTACGTGTGTTGCGGTGAGGAATCGTTTGGGGTACGTCATCACTAGGAGTATCGTTACTTCTTGAAAGTGAAAAATGGAAGGAGAAGAAGCCCTACACCCATAAGTGGCCCAGTTGATCGGCCATATGGAACAGTTTGTTCAGGCAATGAACAATAACAACCGAAACAACAACAACAGTGTTGTTGTTGAACAAGAACCTGACTGGGCTAAAAAGATAGCTCGTCGGAACCCGAGTTGCTTCTTTGGACAAGAAGATCCCGTGTTGCTTGAGAATTGGATTAGGGAGTTCGATAAGATTTTCCAGGCCATGGAATGCCCAGAAGCTAGAAAGGTTAAAGAGGCAGCGTTCTACTTCAAGGGAAAAGCTGACAACTGGTGGACTGCCAATCGAGCAAGGTTCGTGGCTCAAGAAGGTTTTAATTGGGAGGCTCTGAAGACTGCAATGAGAATTGCCTTCCGGGGCATGTTAAGGAGCACAAGTACCAGGAGTTCATTGCACTGAAGCAAGGAAACGATTCAGTGACTGACTACTACGACAAGTTCGTGGAGTTAGCTCGTTTCGCAGAAGATACTGTATCTACTGAAAAGCGCTTGGTCACTCGTTTCATCGGAGGCCTGAAGCTTGAGATTCAGAGGACCATGCTCACCAGAACCTACGACACGCTGTCTGAGGCGTATGGGATAGCTGCTAACATCTGGAGAGTCGATCAGGTGATGACACAACAAAAGAAGAGAAAAGGAGAAGGCCAAGATGATGACAGTTATGAACACGGCAGGAGTAGCCAAAGGGCGGACAAGCGTCCCAAGCTAGTCGATGTTGGAGGTAATCAGAATTCGGGAAATGGAGACAATCGAAACCATCAACGCAACCTCAATTGCAACAGGTGTGGCCGTAATCATCGTGGGTACACTTGCGAGGGGACACCGATGATATGTAGGTATTGTGGTATCCAGGGTCACATAGCTCGCGATTGTAGGAGAAGGATGGCAGCTAAAAATGAACAAGGGGATAACTAACAGGGTCGTCATCAGAATGGGAACGGGTACTGGCAGAATAACTGGAATGGAGGAAATCAGTTTCGCAACAATAACAACAATGCGAATGGCAACAGGAATGGAGGACAGAATAGGAATGCAGTCGCCAACGGAAATGATGAGGGTGGAAACAATAGGAACATGAATGGAAGGAACGCCACTCAAGGAAACGATCAGAGGCCACGTGGAAGAGTTTTTGTGTTGAGTAAAACAGAGGCACAAGCATTGAACAATACAAAAGGTAAGCATTCTGACTTTAATCTCTATGCGTCTCATTTAGGAAACCTCTGGTGCACGATTCTTACAAATAGATCATGAACTTCAAGGAATTTGGAGACAGAAATTTGGACTCAGTGCAATAAAACTCTTCATTTACTTGATAAAGCAAAACGGAATACAATTTCAACTCTAGGGCAATGCTAACAAAACTGAAACCATCAATTGAAGCGTACCCGGTCCTCAGGATGAAAACAAGGGTGAATTATCCCATTCATGTCGAGATAGAGGTTGTCGAACTCGATGCCGTTGGGATTAGGTTTACTGGTGTCGACGGGGATTTTCACGTCCTCGATCACGACCGGCTCTTCCTCGATTACATCGACTACCACCATCGGATACTTCTCCGCCAACCACCGGTAAAACGCCGGAACCCCCATTGCCGAGCAATGATAGAGCTTGAAGGGTCTCTTCTCTTCCTCTTCAAAGTACAATGACGAAGACGAGTCGTCGTGTGTGAATGAGAAAACGTCACGGAAGCAGATTCTAGAAAGGTATGGAAGAAAGATGTCGGAGATTTTAGCGACGGTACGGAGATATGAAGTCCGGCAGAGGGGGGAATATTCCTGATGAACAAATCTAATAGAAATGCCGATTACGTTTCGTGACGGAAGTGCCCAGTGAATTCGATTTAGGGATCTACCCTCGGTTGACTTTGTATGAACTATTCACGTCAGTTGAGGGTAAAACACACAATTAATTATAACTGATATAGAATTTTTTTATTTTATTTTACTTTTTAGAATCAAAATAACATAAACTAAAACTAGGTTAAATTGCACCGCAGGTACTCATATTTTAAAAAACAGGCAAGTGGATACACAAATTTCAAAATCGAGCACCACAGATCTCATATTTTGAATTTTCGAGCAAGTGGGTACCATTCCCTTAATTTTTCGTTAATATTGAACGGAAAATATAAAAAGACTATTATATCCCTTATTTTCACCCCCAATTTTTTTTTTTAAATACAAGTTTTACTAAGTCTAAAAATAATAAAATTTTAATTTAATAATTTGATTTATGTAAGATAATGCAGTATATTTCATCAAAATTACATATTTTTACATCATTTCAAGATATGAAATATGTTTTTATTAACATATATCTGTCAATCGTAAAGTCTCTAACTTTTTCTATCAGTTTTGAAAAAAATCTCAAAAATATATAATTTCACATGTATTTTTTAAATAAAACAATAATATACAAGTATCTTTGTGCATTTTAACAACTTATACAAGAGTTGACACCTGACATCTTGAGTAACTTTTTATTGTAATGATTCGTATTTTTCATGCAAATGTAGAAAATAGTATTGTATAAAATGCAGAAAGACATTAAACAATTAGATACTTGCATCTAATTGTTTTCGTAAAAAAAATACATGTGAAATTATTAAATTTGATATTCTTTTAACACTGTTAAAAAAAAGCAAAAGAATTTAGAATTGACAGATATATGTTAATAAAAACATATTTTATATATTGAAATGATGTAAAAATGTGTAATTTTGATGAAATATATTGCATTTTCTCACATATGTCAAATTATTAAATTGAATTTACTTATTTTTAAGTTTTTTTAGATTTGCTAGTAAAACTAGTATGTTAAAAAGAAGTTGGGGTGGAAATAAGGGGTACAAAGTCTTTTTATATTTTTCCATCCAATATTAACGGAAAGTTAATGGAGGGTACCCACTTGCTCGAAAATTCAAAATTTGAGACATGTGATTCTCGATTTTGAAATTTAAGTACCTACTTGCCTATTTTTGCAAAATATGGGCACCTCCGGTGCAATTTAGCCATTAAACTACAACAAAAATCATTTATTCTCTCAAAAAAAAAAGCAGAATCTTTTCAAAGAAAACTATAAGAAATTGAAACTTGTATATAACGACCTCATTAGGCAAACCTAGATTATTGAATAGAATAATTATTCAAAATTTGACAAAAGATCCAGATTTTTGTAGAAGAAGAGCCGGATCCAGCCGGGTTCGGCCCAAATCTGGTTGGATCCGACCCGGGTCTGGTTGTGTCCGACCAGGATCCGGTTGGGTGGTTAGCTAACATATCACTCCCTAGTTGGTTAATGTGTGATTGACCGGGTCCTACAAGGATCTAGTTAGGTCCTAGCTGGATCCGGTCAGGTCCTACCAAGATCATGTCAACAAAATATCAGGATCCGGTTATGCGGTTGGACAGTGAAAAATATTTTTTAAATAACCAGATTAGATTAAAATTTAAAATTTTATATATCTATCACTTAATCCAGTTGTGTCAAACTAGGACAACCTTACATTCATTCTAAATAAACTCTCACGCTTACAAAACAAACAACTCTCTCCACTCCCTCTCTCTGCAACTCCTCTCTTTATGGATTCTTCATCCTCATCAATGGATGCCACCGCTTCTTCCGCCACCGGTGTCGTTCCTAACCCCACTGCCTCCTTCCAAGCCCTCCCCACATGTGTCGTTCCCAACCCTGTTTTTTGCACCCTTAACTCCGGCGACGAGGAGGTACACTCATTTGAAAAATCCTAATTTGATTTAGTTTATAACCACCCTCGCAGATCAGGGAATCGGACGAGTGTCCAGATGTGCGAGTAATTGGCCACTCGTCTGGTTCCAGAGGAGTGGTTCACTAGCTTGGGACAAGTAATTGACCACTCGTCTCATTCCAAACGAGTGGTTCACTATCTTGCTCTCCTGGTTGTAAGTCTGTTTCAAAACTAGACGAGTGACTATTCGAGTCCACTCGTCTGGTCCAAACCGGACGAGTGTACATACGAGCAAGTTATTGACTCACTCGTCCGGTTCCAGATGAGTGGTTCACTAGCTTGGGAGGAGCAAGTAATTGACCGCTCGTCTCTTTCCAAATGAGTAATTCACTATCTTACTCGTCTGGTTACAAGTCAATTTCAAAACTGGACGGGTGACCATTCAAGTCTACTCGTGTAATACCATAATTTTTAAACAAGAGGGTAAGTTAATAATTTTGATAGAGTTTGGGGGTTAAAATGCATTTTTGCGGAAGTTATAAATTAACTAAATTAAAGAATGGGTCGAAATTATAGATCTGAGAAAGTTGTAAAGTAGTTGGATGAAATTTGAGGTGTTATAATTGTAGTTTTCAAATATATAAAGTTGTTAATTTGAAGAGTAGGGAGATAATTGTAGTTTAGAAAAGTTAAAACTAATTTAGTTCGATATTGGGGAGGTAGTTGAAGTTTTCATAAAAGATAAACTAGTTAACAAGTTATTGGTTGGGGGTATATTCTTGAATTTCTAAATTCTAAGGGGTTGCAGTTGTCTTTTATAAAAGCTAAAGTATGCAAATAATATATACATGTACATAATACGTATTGAAAACTTGTCAGCACTCGTATTTTATCCAACCCGACCCGTAAAATGGTATAACCCGGTAAGATATACCGTATAATTATACGTGCCCGTATTTTTAGTTATAACCCGACCCAAAACCCGTATTGTATTTATTTATTATTTTATTTGTTTATTATTTTCTTTATTTCCTCCCTCCTTTCTTCTTCTCTCTCTCTCTTTCTCTCTCTCTCTTTTCCTTTACCCGAACAACTCTCACCCTCCTCCCTCACACATCTCCATCCCTCCTCCTACTCCCCTATTTAATTCATCACCTTCCTCCTCCTTCTTCCATCACCATCTCTTCTACCTCCCTACTGTTTGAATAGATGCCCTAGAGGTAATCTAGTTTAGTATGAATTTATTTGTGGCTAGAAATTCAGATATTATTTGTTGGATATTTAATATAATGAAGTCCTTAGATTTACAATTGTGTTGTTTATCTTAAATATCCCTAGTCCAGTATAATGATTAATGGGACAATCATCTACAGACTAGTACGGGGTTGGATTGATATGGAGATGTCATCATCCAACACATAGGTGTGCATTAGGGAATGTTGCACTGGATTGACCCATCTCCGAGAAGGCTACATACACGTTATGTTGAGTCACAAGTGCTTCTCGCGGTGAAATGGTATTGTCATCCTTAGACTTGAAGTCACTAGATATTCTAGTTGTGGATTATTGTGATTTTGGTAGCGTTAAACGCTACACCGTAACTGGGTAGTTATAAAGGCGTGTACTGGATACAATAAGAAGCAAGCTTAGAGATCGTAGTGGACGTAGATAGAATTTGTCCCTCCCACATAACGGGAGCAAATATCCTAGGCCACTCGAGGGATAGTGCTTATAGAAAGTCTGGCCAGACTCAAATAAATCAATATTGGATATTGATGTTATTTGCACGAATAAGGCTATTCCCATGGATCGAGAAACTGTGGATTGGATATACGAGTGTGACTTGTATGTCTCGTGTCCAATCCGGATATATAGACAAAGGGATGAGACAATTACTTGTACAAAGGTTGTCAAGATGACTATTCTATTAGTTGGCTAGAATGGATGTTTTGCTAGAAACCGCTCAATATTAGCAAATAGTTGCTACCAACTAGATAGAACATATGGGGTCACACGCTATATAGAGTTGAACTAGATTTTGGAATTAATTAATTGGATTAATTAATTAGAAGGATCACTTTTCAAAACCTTGCAAACTTAGTAGGGACTAATTTGCAAGGAAGGGACTAAATTGAATTCTAGTAGGACTAGAATAAGTCATTTAGGTAGTTGACAAGGAGTTGTTGGACTATATAAAGGACCTTCCTTCCTTCCTTCCCACATAACTTATGCTCATTATTGAACATAACAAAGAGTGGGAAAGAACAAAAGGAGAGAGAGCAAGCAACAAGAGGAGCCGACCGCCCCTCTTGCCGCCGCCCATCCCGTCGGCCACAAAGGAGGCCAAGACCCTCCTTTTGGGTCTCGTTTTGCGTGATTTCTTCTTCCTCTTCCTCTTCCGGGCTAGCATTAAGGACTTGGGAGATATAGGATCAACTCTAGGCGTGGATCAATCATAGAGAACGTGACACAATTCGTGTTTGAAGTCATCAAAGCAGAACCCTAAGGTTTGTTGTTGATTTCTTCCCTTACCATCGTTATGATTCTTGACTTGTGATCCTTGGAGGGTTTTGCATGGTTATTTTGTTTCCGTTATGCATCCATGAATCAAAACCCAACTGTGGTATTAGAGCCACAGGTCGTAGAGCATAAACGTGGTTTATGTGTTACGTTTTAGTTGTTTTACACTTTAATTTGATTGTTTATCTCGTAAAACAAGACAAATCAAGCATGGGATGCAATTTGTCAATAATTAATCATAACAAGATCTAATTTTTTGCATTGGATGCATGAATTGGTGAGTTTGAGAAATTTTAGGATCTTAGATCTAGGGTTTGGGCATCCTTGGGGAAGAAGGAGTTCTCCCAAAACAAGGAAACAACCAAACTTAGGCACCAAGTAAGGGAGTTGTTTTGGAAACAACTCCCTCAAGGAGGTTCGGCCCCCCTAGGGACCGCCCCTCTTGCTTGCCGCCCAAGATTGGTCGCCCTAGGGGCCGGGCGGCCCTAACCCGCGGCCTAGGCTTGTGGGTTTTGGGCAGGGCCGGCCCTAGGGCCTTGTGGTTCATCTTATTGGGCCCGGTCAATTTGATTGTTGGGCCCATGGACCGTTTTAACCCTAGAAATCCTAAAATCAATTAAAATTTACCAAGCGCGTTAAAATTGGATTTTAACTGTTTATGTGCAATTCGCATGGTGATTGGATATGGCCTTAGGATGTGGTTTGATGTGGATGTTTAGTTTTGTGGTTTGGTTTTACGGCCTGCGAGCTGATCAATTAATTGTAATAATAAATTAGGGTTTTATGGCCTGCGTGCCAATTTTTTTTTCTCAACTTGTGAGATTTATTTTATTTCGTATAGAAGTTAGCTAGTGCTAGATAAAGTAGATTGTTAGCCAAGATTGAAGAAAAGAAGCCCAAAGCCAAAGGAGCCACAAAAGATGGAGCATGGAACATTCCACATGACTATGAAGGATGGACCAAAAGATCAAGACGCATGGAGATGTGTTTGTTTTAGGGTTCATAGATAATTCCATTGGCTTGGAATTATCTTAGTCTAGAAAAGGCCACATCCACATCACGTTTAATTTCTGTTTTGTGGTTGTTTACTTTAATGTCTTATTATTGTGTGGTTGGTGTATGGATGATGCATGCAATTAGGATAATAAGATAATAGACAACCCGGATCTATTATTTGGAGTTGTGCCCAAACTCAAATAGATAGATTAGTTGATATTGATCAACAAAACAATTAAAATTGAATTTAAAATCCCTCAAAATTCAAATATTGTGTTCTTGCCTTCTCGTTATTTAAACACTCATTATCATCATTATTTATCAAGTTCGTGCGTGCCAAAGCATGGCGACTTGGTTCATAATGATGGAATGCGATGGCACGTAACAATGTGCAATTGTTTAGATAAGAGGTTGAACACAACTAGGCTATTAATATGATTAAGAAACCTAGAGGCAATCAATTGAGATTATCCATATGGATGGATAAATAAGGAGTTATTTGCCCAATTGAACCAAGGGTTGCATAAGGGATGCAATTGGAAATTGTTCCTACCTAAAGTAGCCAAATTATGGGTGACTTGTCAAAGCAAGCTCATAAGGAGGTGAAACATGGATCTTGGCCCACTAGAAAATATAAGGATATTTTCCGCATTAATATCTTGATGGTTATTAATCCGTAGTAAAATAGTGGGAGCTTTATTTGATAAACTAGCCATTATTGAATATAGTCAAAAATTCACAAATACTAAAACTTGCGTATTTTCCTTTTGTAGAATTCCAAATGGCAAACAACTCATCGAGTTCACAACATTCCCTACGATCTGTCCTTGAGAAGGACAAGCTCTCTAAACCAACTTTCTTGATTGGTACAGAAACTTGAGAATTAATCTCAAGCAAGAGAAGAAACTGTACGCAATAGAGGAGCATGTTTCAGAAGGTCCAGAGAACCAAACACCTGCTGCCCTAAAGGCGTACCAAAAGCGTGTTGATGACGCTAACGATGCGGCCTGCCTTATGCTATGCACCATGACTTCTGAGCTTCAGAAGCAACACGAAAACATGAATGCTGTCGATATGATCGAGCATCTGAAGCAGCTCTTCCAAGAGCAGGCGAGGGTAGAGAGGTATGAGATTTCTAAGGCACTGTTCAAGTGTCATCTGGCAGAAGGGAACCCGGTGGGACCCCATGTACTCCGTATGATCGGGTACTTGGAGAATCTCGCCCGACTAGGGTTTCCGGTCGGCCAAGAGTTGGCAACCGATCTCGTGTTGCAATCGTTGCCCGAGAGTTATGGACAGTTCATTATGAACTATAACATGAACGAGATCGTGAAACCACTGCCAGATTTACTCAGTATGTTGAGGACAGCTGATCAAAGCATCAACAAGGGTAAGGCAAAGGCCATTATGATGGTGCAGAAAGGAAAGGGCAAAAGGTTTGCCTCATCCTCCAAAGGCAAAGGCAAAGGCAAGTCAGTTGCCAAGTCCAAGGAACCCGCCCTAAAGCCTGTTGGTGGCATTGACAAAGGTATGACTAAAGGTGAGAGTCACTACTGCAGTCAGCCTGGACACTGGAGGAGGAACTGCCCAAAATATCTGTAGGACAAGAGGCTTGGAATAGTGATTCCACCACCACCAGGTATTTTTGTTGTAGATGTCAATTTAACTGTCTCTACATCATGGGTATTAGATACTGGATGTGGATCTCATATTTGTCGAAATATGCAGCATCTAAAGAGAAGTAGAAGATTGGCTAAAGGAGAGGTAGATCTGCGCGTTGGGAATGGAGCAAAGGTTGCTGCGTTGGCCATAGGCGTGTGCGAGCTATCTCTGCCTTCAGGATTAGTTTTAGAATTAAATAATTGCTATTTTATACCTGCTATGAGCAGGAACATTATTTCTATTTCTTGTTTGGACAAGGATGGTTTTATTATTTCAATAAAGAACAATTGTTGTTCCTTTTATTTAAATAATATTCACTATTTTAGAGCGCAATTATTTAATGGACTTTATGTCCTTGATCTAAGCAATCCTGTCTACAACATTAATACCAAGCGGATTAAAATAAATGATTTAAATCCTGCTTATTTATGGCACTGTCGTTTAGGCCACATAAATGAGAACCGTGTATCTAGACTCCATAAAGATGGATTACTAGACTCATTTGATTTCGAATCATATGAGACATGTGAGGCTTGTTTATTGGGAAAAATGACTAAGTCCCCTTTCAATAAAAAAAGGTGAGAGGACTAGTGAGCAATTGGCGCTCATACATACCGATGTGTGTGGGCCATTTGCCACGCCTGTCAGGAGTGGTTATGTCTACTTTATTACATTTACTGATGATTACAGTAGATATGGATTTGTGTACCTCATGAGGGCAAAATCCGAATCCTTTGAAGTGTTCAAAGAATTCAAGAATGAAGTAGAGAAGCAACTTGGCAAAAGTATCAAGGCTCTACGATCGGATCGTGGAGGAGAATACTTAAGCCAAGAGTTTGACGACTATCTTAGAGAGTGTGGGATCGTGTCCCAATCACTCCACCCGGAACACCACAATGGGATGGCGTGTCCTAGAGGAGGAATTGAACCCTATTGGATATGGTTCGATCTATGATGTGTCAAACCGATCTTCCATTATCATTTTGGGGTCTCTCTCTATTAAGTGCAGCTTTCACCATTAACCGTGTTCCATCTAAATCAGTCATGAAGGAACCATATGAGATGTGGAGTGGGAGGCGTCCCACACTGTCGTTCATGAGGATTTGGGGTTGCGATGTCTATGTAAAGCGTTTACAATCAGACAAGCTAGGGCCGAAATCGGATAAGTGTAAATTTGTGGGGTACCCTAAGGAAACTAAGGGTTACTACTTCTACAGTCCAACCAAGAACAAAGTGTTTGTTGCTCGGAACGGCGTGTTTCTAGAAAAGAGTTTGTCTCTAAAGAAGCAAGTGGGAGGAATGTAGAACTTGAAGAGGTTCAAGAACCACAAATCACTGAACCGATTATGGAACGTGAACAGGAATCACAAGCAGTTGTGGAGCAACCTGTTCAGGTAACACAAGAGCTTCGTAGATCTAGTAGAGTGCGCCAGGAACCCGAGAGGTATGGACTTCTCGTGACCGATTCCGGTGACACGATGCTCATAGATGATGAGCCTACTACCTATGAGGAGGCCATGAGAGGCCCAGACTCTCAGAAGTGGCTAGAAGCCATGAGATCCGAGATGGAATCCATGTATACCAACAAAGTATGGAATCTGGTGGAACCACCCGATGGGGCGCGACCCATAGGGTGCAAGTGGGTCTTCAAGAAGAAGATCGACATGGATGGTAATGTGATTACCTATAAGGGCCGATTGGTGGCTAAAGGATTCAGACAGATTCATGGTATTGACCATAATAAAACCTTTTCACCAGCCGCTATGACCAAATCCATCCGAATCCTACTTGCGATTGCAGCATACCACGACTATGAGATTTGGCTGATGGATGTCAAAACAGCATTCTTTTATGGGAATCTCCTCGAGGACGTGTATATGATATAGCCGGAGGGTTTTGAGGATCCAAAGCAAGCCAACAAAGTCTGTAAGCTGCAACGACCCATTTATGGATTGAAGCAAGCTTCTAGGAGTTGGAATCGACATTTTGATGAAGTAGTCAAAGAGTTTGGCTTCATCAGAAACGAAGATGAGTCTTGTGTCTACAAGAAGGTTAGTGGGAGCTCTGTAGCTTTTCTGGTCTTGTATGTAGATGACATACTACTCATTGGAAACGACGTTCCCATGCTGCAATCTGTTAAAGATTGGCTAGGGAAGTGTTTCTCAATGAAGGACTTAGGGGAAGCAGCCTATATACTCGGGATAAAGATCTATAGAGATAGATCTAAGAGGCTGCTGGGCCTAAGTCAAAGTACATATATTGACAAGGTGTTGAAACGGTTCAACATGCAAGATTCCAAGAAGGGATTCTTTCCCATGTCACATGGAATCACTCTTTCAAAGAGTGGTTGTCCTTCTGTAGATAGTGTTTTCTGATCTAACAGATCTTGGCCACATGGCAACCATCTAGCACACCATATTGTGCTCCACACACACTGGATCACCAGCCGCGCAGATCCATGTGGGCGCTGCGAGACAGGGACCTCGCATACCACTGCACGGGACTTGTAAGGACTTAGTGGTTTGGAGGCTAGAGTAAGTCCTGTCGCGTGCGAGCCAAGCCCGCACGCGACCTTTAGTAACTGCTTTTGAGAGATTTATGGCACGATCTCCATAAACCCGGTCAATCCGGTCAAACCCGGTCAACCCCATAACGGTTCCGGTATTCGCGCATAACGTGCTGTAACGGTCCCTATATACGCGGACGAACGTGCCGTTGCGATTAAGCTAATTAAGCCGCCATTAATGGGCGCATTAACCACACTGCAACGGTCACATTCTCCGTTATATATAGGACGTTAACCCTTCCATACAAGGAGAACACACTAGCCATACGCGGAAGCTCTGCCAAACCTCTGTCTCTCTCTCAGACATTACTACTGCCTTACTCTCTCCCTACACACAACCCAACTCTCCCTGTGCCATCTCTGATCCTCTACTTACGGTGTACACAGAGTTCTCCCCGCCGGAATCTCTTGTGCACATTTTGGTGAACCCGACGTGAACTTACCATCAAAAGCAACCATGTCTCAGGAGGATGATGTCAGTAACAGGTCGCCTTCCACCGAAGCCGCCTCAGTAGAGGAGACCCGCCGCACTCCTACGACCACCGGTGAGGCCCTGACGCTAGAATCTTTGGACGCCACCATCCAAGGTCAGGCGAAAGCCCTCAAAGCTCAATCTGCGCAGCTAGAACGGATCATGGCTGTCTTGGGGACTCTTGCACCGAACCCTGCGCAAGCCACCGCCGTTTCTCAGGGAGGAGCCCCTACCGCTCAAGGACTGGGAGTGTCAACCACAACCCCCAACCCTAATCTGCAGACTCCACCAGCTTCACGGCAGCACCCTTCATAGCACGAACTGCGAAGTATACGCCGGCCTCGTTTAGAGTCACGGCGTGATGAGTCAATACATGGTCAATCCACTCATCCATGTAGTCCAATTTCTGAACAAAAGCTTGGGTAGAAATCGCAGCATATGGGAAGTACCCATTTTCGATTCCCAATCGAACCACGTCTTCAGAGCCAATCAAACCGAGCAAGGCCGAGTTAACTGGAGGGGTTAATGTTTGCAATCCTTCACCAGAGACAGGGGCAGGCAGTTTCTTTGCCTTAACCCTAGCATGATAGAAGTCTTTGCCACCCAGGTAGGGGGCTTTTCGCCATAGAGCTCGCGGAAGATCAGGTATTTCTTCGTCCTCCTTGATGGGTCTAGTTCCTTTTGTCTTTGCCATTCCTGCGGAAGAGCAAGAAAAAAGGGGGGAGAAATATGCACACTTCAGTTTGAATTCTGAGATTCAAGATCTATGAGAAGAAAGATGAACAGTTTCTGGTACTAATTTCAGAAATTAAAAGTTGGAAATTGTTTGCATTATCAGGGATTTCAAAACCCTACATCCAAGGTCCTTATCATTGAAGGATTAAATCAAGATTGGGTTCAAAGATTGGAGATTCTTCACAAGTTTTTAACAGATAATATGTCATGGGTTTACAGATCCAACACAGTTCAAAGCATACATCGGTATGTTAAACAAAATTGAACAAGGCCAACCTTGTTTTGGTAAAGCTTGCTTGGGTGCGCACAGTTGAAGAAGACGGTTGACAAGAGTGAACTGGTGATTGATTATTTGAATCTGCTCTCGAAGACTTCCGGGTATCATTCACTTTAAGAAAGAAGTGATGCTTTGCAACAATGGAGAGTACAGAGTATTTATCCAAAAACAATGAAGGGTTGCGTCCTTTCAGTAGTCGAATCGCAACCGTCACCGTCGAATCGCGCAATCACAGGACAAGCTGACGTCACCCCTAAAACCCTAAAGGCCAGACGGCACGACTCTAGGGGATTTAGGTCATAATGGCACGCACGGGGGCTGAATTTACTCATATTTGAATTGGTGCGTGGCGGCGACGCGTATGTTGGTTTCCGCGCATGGAAGTCTATCCAGCTATGAGTCTTCACGCGCAGAAAGGGGGCTAATGTAGATAGTTCTTTCTGAGCTGACAGATCTTGGCCACGTGGCAACCATCTAGCACACCATATTGTGCTCCACACACACTGGATCACCAGCCGCGCTGATCCATGTGGGGGCTGCGAGATAGGGCCCTCGCATACCACTGCACGGGACTTGTAGGGACTTAGTGGTTTGGAGGCTAGAGTAAGTCCTGTCGCGTGCGAGCCAAGCCCGCACGCGACCTTTAGTAACTGCTTTTGAGAGATTTATGGCACGAGCTCCATAAACCCGGTCAATCCGGTCAAACCCGGTCAACCCCATAACGGTTCCGGTATTCGCGCATAACGTGCTGTAACGGTCCCTATATACGCGGACGAACGTGCCGTTGCGGTTAAGCTAATTAAGCCGCCATTAATGGGCGCATTAACCACACTGCAACGGTCACATTCTCAGTTATATATAGGACGTTAACCCTTCCATACAAGGAGAACACACTAGCCATACGCGGAAGCTCTGCCAAACCTCTGTCTCTCTCTCAGACATTACTACTGCCTTACTCTCTCCCTACACACAACCCAACTCTCCCTGTGCCATCTCTGATCCTCTACTTACGGTGTACACAGAGTTCTCCCCGCCGGAATCTCTTGTGCACATCTTCCAATGAGATTGAGAAGGAACGCATGAGTAGAATTCCCTATGCCTCGACTCTATCATGTACGTCATGTTATGTACTAGACCAGATGTGTCATATGCCTTGAGTATGACAAGCAGATACCAATCCAATCCAGGTGAGAGTCACTGGATTGCAGTCAAGAATATCCTAAAGTACTTGAGAAGAACTAAGGATGCATTCTTGATATTTGGCGGTGAGGAAGAGTTGCGTGTAAGGGGTTACACTGATGCAAGCTTCCAAACCGACAGAGATGACTTTAGATCACAGTCGGGATATGTGTTTTGCCTGAATGGAGCAGCGGTGAGCAGGAAGAGTTCCAAGCAAGAGACGGTAGCTGATTCTACAACAGGGGCTGAGTACATTGCTGCAAATGGCGCAGCAAAGGAAGCTGTTTGGATCAGAAAGTTTGTTTCTGAACTTGGTGTGGTCCCTAGCATTGCGGATCCAGTCGGGTTATTTTGTGACAACACTGGGGCGATCACGCAATCAAAGGAACCAAGATCGCACCAGAAGTCCAAGCACGTGCTCAGGAAGTTTCATCTGATTCGAGATATTATCGATAGAGGAGACGTTCGGATATGCAAGATTCCTAAAGATGATAATCTGTCAGACCCGCTTACAAAGCCGCTCACGCAGTGGAAGCATGAAGGGCACACTAGGAGTATAGGCATACGAGATGCGCCAGATTGGCTCTAGTGCAAGTGGGAGACTGTTGGAATAGATGCCCTAGAGGCAATCTAGTTTAGTATGAATTTATTTGTGGCTAGAAATTCATTTATTATTTATTGGATATTTAATATAATGAAGTCCTTAGATTTACAATTGTGTTGTTTATCTTAAATATCCCTAGTCCAGTATAATGATTAATGGGACAATCATCTATAGACTAGTATGGGGTTGGATTGATATGGAGATGTCATGATCCAACACATAGGTGTGCATTTGGGAATGTTGCACTGGATTGACCCATCTCCGAGAAGGCTACATACACGTTATGTTGAGTCACAAGTGCTTCTCGCGGTGCAATTGTATTGTCATCCTTAGACTTGAAGTCACTAGATATTCTAGTTGTGGATTATTTTGATTTTGGTAGCGTTAAACGCTACACCGTAACTGGGTAGTTATAAAGGCGTGTACTGGATACAATAAGAAGCAAGCTTATAGATCGTAGTGGACGTAGATAGAATTTGTCCATCCCACATAACGGGAGCAAATATCCTAGGCCACTCGAGGGATAGTGCTTATAGAAAGTCTGGCCAGACTCAAATAAATCAATATTGGATATTGATGTTATTTGCACGAATAAGGCTATTCCCATGGATCGAGAAACTGTGGATTGGATATACGAGTGTGACTTGTATGTCTCGTGTCCAATCCGGATATAGAGACAAAGGGATGAGACAATTACTTGTACAAATGTTGTCAAGATGACTATTCTATTAGTTGGCTAGAATGGATGTTTTGCTAGAAACCGCTCCATATTAGCAAATAGTTGCTACCAACTAGATACAACCTATGGGGTCACACGCTATATAGAGTTGAACTAGATTTTGGAATTAATTAATTGGATTAATTTATTAGAAGGATCACTTTGCAAAACCTTGCAAACTTAGTAGGGACTAATTTGCAAGGAAGGGACTAAATTGAATTCTAGTAGGACTAGAATAAGTCCTTTAGGTAGTTGACAAGGAGTTGTTGGACTATATAAAGGACATTTCTTCCTTCCTTCCCACATAACTTATGCTCATTATTGAACATAACAAAGAGTGGGAAAGAACAAAAGGAGAGAGAGCAAGCAACAAGAGGAGCTGACCGCCCCTCTTGTCGCCGCCCATCCCGTCGGCCACAAAGGAGGTCGAGACCCTCCTTTTGGGTCTCGTTTTGCGTGATTTCTTCTTCCTCTTCCTCTTCCGGGCTAGCACCAAGGACTTGGGAGATCTAGGATCAACTCTAGGCGTGGATCAACCATAGAGAACGTGACACAATTCGCGTTTGAAGTCATCAAAGGAGAACCCTAAGGTGTGTTGTTGATTTCTTCCCTTACCATCGTTATGATTCTTGACTTGTGATCCTTGGAGGGTTTTGCATGGTTATTTTTGTTTCCATTGCGCATCCATGAATCAAAACCCTACACCTACACCTCCACGTCCCTACACCCTACTACTCAAATTCATTTTCCCCTTCCCCCCATTTCTCCACCTCCCTCACGGCACACTCTCACAACTCACACAACACCCTAAAAAAACACCTCCCCATCTCTTCTCTCTCCTCCCTCACGGACAAAAACACACACACACCCCCCCCTCATTAGTTTTTTCTCTTCTCTCACAAACATCTCTCTCTCTCTCTCTCTCCTCCTCCCTCTAACACACACCTCCCCAATTGCCTATTCCCCATCCTCTATAAAACCCCCTGCCTCTCATCACAACACCACACAACAAAAACACCACCACCACCATCATCATCCTCTCTCTTTTCTTCCTTCGGCAAACAAACCCAAACACCACCACCACCCTCCTCCTCACCAAGAACCACCCTCAACACCCATTCTTCTATAGATTCACCTCCTCCTCCTCATTTCTCCATCACCACCACCAACAACGACAACAACCATCACCATCCCCGTCACCACCTCCATGACCACCATCCCTATCATCACCACTCCACCACCCACCTCCCTCTCAATCACACCCTCTCCCCCTCGGTAAAGCAGCAGCAGAAACAACAACCAACAACACCCCCACTGCCACCATCATCACCATCCACCATCACCACCCCCATCACCACCTTTGGCACCACCACCATCACCACCTTCTTCCTGCCTCTATCTCTCTCTCCCACCTCTGTTTCTCCCTCTCACTCACGAACCCCGTAACAGCAGCAGCATCGCCACCGTCATCAACATCACCAAAACCACCCCGTCACTTCCACCATCTCACCGTCGGCGCCTCCCTCGACAACACCTCCAGACCCCTCTCTCTCTCTCTCGGCCTCTTCTCTCTCTGCCCTCGCCTCTCTCTCTCTTCCCCCTCTGGTTTCGAATAACAACAGAAGCAGCGACAACGACGGCAGCAAAGGCCACCATCGTCGGTGACCCGAAGACCCGAACCCAGCGGGTCACTTCCAAAACTCTCTGTCCCTCTTCCCCATTCGGCACTCCTCCAACCTCTCTGAGGTCCGACGAACCCAGGGGACCCCATAACCGGCCACCAATGCCGTCGGAACGCCATAAATTCCGGCGGTTTTCGACCCAACTTCGGCGAACAATATCTAATTCAATCGGTAATCGTTTCGATCGATTCTTGGCATGAATCTCACTATTTTTACTTGAATTAGAGTCCTAGCTAATCAAAACTTCATGGGTATCATTATATGAAGGTTTCATAAATCAATTTGGTGGGTTGAAGAAGAAGATACCTATGTGTGTTTTTGGGGGTGATTCTGTCATTTCAGAAAATTTAAGGGCATAAAGTGCTAAAAATGAAACTTGTTATATTATGGGAGGGGAGTCCCTTGTCTTTTACCTAAACTATATTAACTATATAATAACATTTTGTTTATATTATTGTCAACTAATTATTTTAAATGAATAAATAAAAATAGCCCTTTTTGTAATGAAAATAAAAGCATAAATTTGTATAAGATGAAAATTAATCTTGCAATTCGTTTTTATTAAAATATATATATATAATAATAATAATAAGTAAGTAAGTAAAAGACTTGTTTTGTAAAATCAATAAAGAGTAACGTTTTAAATAGATATAACTCTAATTTTATGTATTCATAAACATTTCAAGGTCTCCTTAAATTGGATATTGTTTACATATAATAAAGCAAATTAGTTGTAAATTATAAATAATTTCTTTAAAAACATCAATTTTACAAATACAATAATTATTGTTACACGTGCCTCAATAAAAGTCCCAATTTTCTTAAAATAAGTAGTATCAATAATCATGTAATATTTTTAAAAGTGTTGATTTTATTATTTAGTTTTTTTTTTTTATAATCGCTCACTTCCTAAAATTAATTGTATATATGAATATTAATCGTGTTATTAATAAATGAGTTATATCACTATACGCATGTCATCTAAATTATTACTTTGGGGGAATCGTAAGGGTTGGATTGGCCGTTCATCCTAGCCGAGCATTCATATAGGGTTAGTGCATTGGTTTCGTAGTACTATCCGTGTGACTAAATAATCGATAAATTGTAGGGGACGGATTTGTGGACATAGGCTTCGTCGACCATCCTACGTACTAACTGTTGAGTCGACATCAGGTGAGTTTTACATGCTTAGCCTTGCGTGCCAGCTTATTTCGTGTCCATTACTTGCTTAGGTGAAAACAGTTATCTTATTTCATCCCCTACTTGATAAATGTGTTTTATATGTTTACGAATCATCGAAATATTATTTGAGTTTGAAATACTTGTTACACTTGATCAGAAATTAGTAATCACGTAATGTTGTACGAATACTTATATTGGGTGATGATTCCCTGGACTTAGTCCCTAAAGATATATTTGGGTTCGATCCCCGGAGTAAAGTAAAACGATTCGCATGTACCAGAACCAGTTATGTTACTTATTTCGGGTTTCGATCCCCTGGGCTCATGTCCCTAAAATGCGGGACTTCGTTTGCCCCTCAGGTTTCGATCCCTTGGGTTTTGGTCCCTAAAATGCGGGACTTCGTGTGCCCCGACTCTTTGTCTTATTGGCTAGGGTCCAGCTTCTAGATACCACTCCTTTTATTGACGCTCTTAGGAGGGTGTTGCAACACTTAAGGTCTAGTATGTCTGATGTGGTCACTGGTCTACTCGGGTACTGTGAAACGAATATCGATAATTTAACAATCTTGTTGGCATTAATATTTGGCAGGCCCTTTGTCGGCACTACTATATACATCTGATGTGCATAACGGTTGGATTCTTGGATTCTATATTGGTTCGAATTTCAATTGTCATTGTTATTTATACTGCTGCGAACTCTGATATGTTTTACTTATACTCTGTCACTCTTATTTTATTTAACACGTGACCCTGTAACCTTTCTTAGCCTTCCTGTTTTTACATGCTAAGGTGTATGTCACTCAGCATTTCTTGCTGACTTTCGAAAAACTGCGGTCTTTGTTTCATTCCCCCGCAGGTCTAGGAGCTGGAAGCTGGGAATAAGGGAATCGCAAACTTATCTAGTATTTTGTAGCATCTTTATTATGTCGAGTTCTTAGTCAAACTTTTAATATAATATCATCTGGTGTAATAGTATATCATGTTGAGACAATTGCGAGTTGTAATATAAATAATTATGGAATGTTTTGTTCACGATTTCCACCGCTTCATTATAAGTAGCACCCTCCTGGGCTCTCCGGTCCGGAACGGAAAGCTCGGGAATCATACGGGGTGTTACAACTCGTCTTGTCCAAACTGGACGAGTATCCATACAAGCAAGTTATTGACTCACTACTTGCTCGTTTGGATACAATTGTTTCATAAATCAGACGAGTGTTAATGCTAAAACAACACGAGTATACGTTGTTTGAATTGAAAAAACTAAACACTTAGAAAAATAACACTGAAACAATAATAACTTCAAAATAAGAACACGTATAAAAAAACAACACTCAAATAATAAAAATATTCTGAAATAACACTTGTAGAAACAACATTTAAAATAACGCTTAAGAAAATGTCAAACACTTATTAATGTCTTTATCGGATAAACTTACTCATATTTTTTCAATAATATTTCAGGTTGAGCTAATTCTGGTCTCCTCGTTAGGCGTGTACCACGTTAGATTTGTGATGTTCCCATTGAGAAAGGGAGCATCACGACGCAAGGAACTTGGCCCACTACAAGAAAAGCTTGTTGTACATTTGGGACGATGTGAGAGACTTGAATGAGACGAGGATTATCTGGTTGGCCTTTTTTGGTGGAAATCGATTGCAGTGATTATTTGTTTTCAGGGCATATTGTGAACCTCCTTATGCACTCACACATGAGCGTAGGCGATAATGAGGTGTGGTGGCAAAACCACAGGTGAAGATGATGCAGTTGGAAGAATATAGCGGGCTTATAAAATATTTGCCAGACATCGGAGGGGAAATAACATGAGAATCCCAGAAATTGAAGAAGTGTTAAGAGAATGGAACAAATAAGTTGTCTTTATTCTCGAGAGAATGTATGATTACACCAGGCTGTTGATGGTGAAAAGCCACAAGGATGAGATATATATGGTCCTTTACGGGTTGTTTGCAGATTTGGACTGCGCAAACAACTTCGATTGGGGAAGGTACTTGTTTCATGATTGCATCGACATGGTGAAGCAAAAGGCATGGGAAGCAACTCTGGACATAGAAGGTAGGAGAAAGTACAATATGACGTACTTCCCCCCACATATTCCATGGGTGGATTTGTGAGGTCATTCACCAGTTTGACGATCTCTTGTAAAGTAGGAGGACTGGTGAGATACGGCGCCCGCGTCTAACTATGTTGCGATGGAGGAACTCCAACCATGTATTCTCCCAAGCATCCAAGTCTAGAAATCAATTGACAAAGTATTATCTACTCTAGTACTCACGGAGGCCGAATTGCAAGAGGTTCACATTACTTGGCATTTAAGCAGGAGAAGCCTAGTGTGCCAATGCACCCCAACTGGATGGAGATGTTTAGTAGAAGGACTTTAGTGGGGGAAGAGTTAAAAGGTCAACACGGTTTTTAGCCTGTATTCAAGGATGCCAAGAAAACAAGGAAGGCAAAAACTACTGTCGTCGAGGGTAGTTCAGCGAGCCAGCAGAAAAGACCCAAAGGCACGGAAAAAAGCAAGGAAGGTCAGGGTGGACCAAAAAAAAGAATCAACATTATAAGAAAACGAATACGCTTGCTATTGATAGTGTGGGTGAGGAGGATGTTAACGTAGGTGAGGAAGCTGCACTGAACACTATTGTGTACGATTGAGAAGCGAAGACTCAACCTTTGAACCCTGATCCCGCAAAAATATTGTGAGTCGTGCTTCTGATATCGCAATTTCTGAACATCCAGTTACAGATTCATCGCGGAACGCGACCCATGATCCAGGTGATGCTCCTGCTCAAGATGAGACTACAACGACAACGTCCATCGCAAGCTTCGAATCAAGGCATAAATGAATTCCATTGTTAATGATGGGTTCAAAACCGTAAACAAGAAGGTCGATCATGTGGTAGTCGACTTGACATGGAGGATCGACGGCTTGTCGACGAGGGTCGAAAGAGGCGAGGGTTCTCTGGCTTCGTTGGAATCCTCTCTCGCCCTAATCGCATTACTAGACCCAATGAATAGTGATAAATAGTAAACCAATAAGAAACAGAGAAATTACTAGTTAGGAGTATTCTCCCGTTTAAATCCTCTCTCGCCTGTCTCAAGAGATTTCCTCAATCGCAATCAACTGAAGAATATAATGCATTTCGAAACAAAAAAACAGAGTAGCCAAACAGACTTCTGGACTTCTGAACTTTTTCTCAAAAAGAAAGCAGAGCCTACATTTGAAGCACAAACACAGAGTCTTGAATTGACAAGATCTGAAGAGTCCATTGTTGTGAGTCTAGAGAGCTCAACCATTCTTCAAAACAAACAAGGCTTAAGAAACAACAATTACCTAAACATGTCAAATTTCACATAGAAACTGAAACCAGAAAACCAAAATTGATCACCATAACTAATACAAATTCATTAGGGTTTTACAATATTTTATGGAAAGATGAACAAACGAATAAAAGGTGCAATTAGACCGCAAACAGAGCAAAGAAAAAAAGAAACATAGCATTGCATAGATTTGAGGACCAGAACACATCATCTGAACAAAACCCATTACAAATTGGATATGGGCAATCTCAATTCTTCTTCTTCTTCTACTACTAATAGCTACGAATCCACAAAAATTTCTTGATTAAGAATGGCAATTCACAACTGTTCATTCGTTAGTAGTAATTGAAAATATCCCTAAAATGTTGCTTCTTCATCTTCTTTCTTGGCTGTCACTGATGCGCTTTTTAGCGTGCTATTCGCAAGTATACGAAATCAAGTAATACCGGGTGTATTTCAATTCGAGTTGTCGATCCCATAGAGACTGTTTCGGGTTTTCTTAAGTAACCAGTTTCAATTAACAGAGAGTAACAACGAGGAGGAGTTGGTTGTGATTGTAGATTACTAACCTAAATATTATAAGACGAAAACGTAAATATTTTTTGTGACGTTTTTCTGGAATAAGCTTAATTGGTTGTAACTATAGTTGATGGGAACTAGGCTCCAGCATCCCCTAGGGTTTCTACAGTTTCAGTTTATCGTTTGATATGAAAACACTCAGCAGTTTTGTTATCTGTGCAACGTACCGGTTGTGCAGTGACCTTTCAGCTTCCACACGTAATCCCGATCCTGCAGACTTTATGATTCCTGTTAAGCTGCCTAAGTCTGCAGTCTCGTTCTAATCCTGTTAGGGTTTCTAACCTGTCCGAATGGCCCGGGTCAAATTCTCTAACAGTTGGTCTCACGTTTTTTAGTGCTAGCCCTATCTCCCTTTCTCTGGTCGGTCTATCAGGGTAAGGCACTCAATCCTGACTTTTCTTCCTAACCCTAACCTGACGTTTTCACCTACAGGCTCGGGTCTATAGCAATTCTGGGTGATCAATCCTATCATGCATATACGAGAATAATCAAAGCTAGAATAACAGATGCAACTGCTGAATTAAGATAATAATCATGAATCGATAATCAAACTAGTTATAAAATCTGGGGACGAAACCCTAGGTTCACCGAGAACCTAGGTAAGAAGTTTAGCTGCTAGTAGTCATACTAATAAAACACAGTTTCTGAATAAAGAGAGAGAGAGAGAGAGTGAAATCAAACTAAGTCTTCGAATCTCGAATTGCTCTTCTGTGCTCTTCAGGGATGCTCAGACTCTTCCTTCGGTTGTGCTGTGTGTTCAAAATGAGTCCGGACGAGTCTTTAAATAGTGCTGTTTTTTCCCGAAACGCTTGTGCCAGAATTTACGAAACTGCCACCGGTCCACCGACTCAAAAAAAAAATCAACCTGTCTGCGTATATACGCAACAGGCTACGTATATACGGAAACAGGGCCCACAAAATCCATCTCCCCCTCTCCTGCCTGCGTATATACGCAACAGGCTGCGTATATACGCAAGCCCCTGCGTATATACGCAGTGAGGGGGCTCCTGGTGGCCTGGCTGGGTCCTCTGCTGGGCCTGGCTGGGTCTTCAGGGTCCCACAACTCTGCCTGAAATCTCCACTTTGCCCTCCTTGGTGTCTTCCTGCTCTTTTCTGCCTCGGCCTACGTTTTGACCCAAAACTTGCCAAAATTACCAAAATACCCCTGGGTCAAAACCGCTCTAAATTCTGTCCAATCCTGACTCTGGCCTTAGAAAGACTGCTGACTGAATCTGGGCGCCAAAATCCAACCTCGACTTCCGAAAACACGGGCCCGGTGTCAAAATGACCAAAATACCCCTAGTTCAAAATTGTCCCGTAAATCGTCACGAACCTGAAATAGCTGCTCACGACTCCAGACACCGGAAACCGAGACTCCTTACTCGGACGTGGCCTATCTGGGACCCACACTTGACGGGAGTCGGTTTTTCGACCGGACTCCGTTTCAGCATTATAACTTGTTTTCGGAAAGCTCTTGACGTCCGTTATTTTGCCCCTGGTTTCACTTCAAAATTCCAAGTCAAGCTCAAGATATTGTCAACCGAGCGCATCCCGGTGATTCTCGGTTTTGGCGTTTTCAGCTTCCTCGGTCGGTTTTCACTGCTCGTTTTTCCTATAGTCTTTCCGTTTTCCATTCCACTCTAATTTTTACCAGTCTCGGTCAAATCCTGCTCCGAGCATTTTTGCACGTTTCCCGAGGCAATCCCGGTTCTGTCTCGGCACGCATCCCAATGCACTTCCCGAACCTGTTCCTGTAACGACAACATGAACAAACCCGCGATCATATCTCGAAATGCGTGAAATAAGCAGAAATTTACGAAGAGCAAATAAACATCTCGTTCTAATTTCCGAGGCTTTCTGAGGGTGAATTCTGGCTAAAAACGCGGTTTTCCAGCACACACACACATCTTTTCAGGCTAAAAGATAACCCCTATTTGGGCGTTATCAGTCACATCTGATATATCAAACATATCATCATGATAAAGAAGATGAAGAAGAAGAAAACTTCGTCGGAGGAGTCTTCGGCTTTTTTGGTACTGTTTGGGAGAGTGACCGGATATGGGCTTTGGGGTACGACTGCGGAGGAGGTCGGCGGTGGTGAAATCGGAGACAACGACAGCTCCCCAGTCTGGAGAGAGTGAGCAGTTAGAGGGAGCAAATGACCAGAAGAAAGAGGAGATATGCTCTTGACTAGGACCGTCTATAGCATTTTGGTGGCCTGAAGCGAGCAATAAATTTGAGGCCCTCAAGAATTTTCTAGAAATGATTTACACATATCTTGTGTGGGAACATGTTGTGCAGTATACGTGCAATGTGTGTGCTACCTTCGTGTTGGCTCGCACACTTCATATTTTTATTTTATTTATTCAATTTTTATTTTTTCTCAATTCATAAAAATCTTGTATTTTATTCTAAATCGTCAAAGTGAATGATTCATGTAAAATCCTCAAAAGAGATGTGATGTATATTTGAAGTATCTCATAAATTATTTTTTTTCCAAGCAGAAATTATGTTAAAAATGTAAAATTATTTAATAAATTTTATATAAATTGCTAAACTATCCCTATTATTTTTTGAATTTGAGGCCCTCTATTTTGTGCCTCTAAGCGTTTGCCTTAACCGCTTAAAGGTTGAGATGACCCTGTATCTAGCTTTCAGCTAGCGGCCTACTTTGAAAAGTGTTACACATGTTGAAACAAATGAGAACACAAATTAAAAGGAAAGTAACTTGATATAGATCTGGTAAGGGGCTCAAAGATTTTACCCAAACATCATTGAGAAAGATGCATTGCGCAAAGCTCCACTCAATGGGTGAATGTGCAGGCAGTCTGTCTATAATTCGCCGGATGATACATATTCATATCCGCATGCAACTCTGTAGGCACACCTATTTTCCCAGGAATTTACTGAGAACAATTTTTCAGACACGGTATTGGCGAAGTAGTTGATGAACTTGATGCATTGAAAAACTGTGTCCAATTTGAAAATCCAATGCGTGTGTCATTAACTAGTATAATGCAATTAGCTTTAGTTACGATAAGCAAATAAATCCAACTAATTTAAAAAACTAACATTACAGAACATAATAGTTTACTTGCATTGAGAGCTGATACATGCGAGTAGCTCTCGATGTAGTACACTATTTTTTGTCTATAATGACAAGTGACTTCTGAAAATTTAAAGTTACTCGTCAATACTAGTTTGATTATAAATTAAGCAAAGAAATACAACTCGTTAAAAAGCTAGCAACATATGTACAAAATGGTGTACTCACACCGAGAGCTGACACGTGAGGGCAACAAGTGCAAGAAACACAATCAACCCATAGTAGATTAAATCTCGTGTCAACCCGGACCTGTAAGTATCGGGGTTGAGTGCCCAATTTGATCTTTGTGTGCCAAATTCATTAGGGTTTTACAATATTTTATGGGAAGATGAACAAACAAATATTAGGTGCAATTAGACCCCAAAAAAGAGCAAAGCAGAAAAGAAACATAGCATTGCATAGATTTAATCATCTGAACAAAACCCATTACAAATTGGATATGGTAATCTCTCTTCTTTTTCTTCTTCTACTACTACTACTACTACATACGAAACCCTATAATTTTCTTGATTGAGAATGACAATTGACAACTGTTCCTTCGTTAATAGTACCTGAAAATATCCATAAAACGTTAATTCTTCATATGTTTCATGGCTTTCACATCTAATATATCAAAAATATCATCATGATAAAGAAGATGAAGAAGAAGAAAACTTCGTGGGAGGAGTCATCGGCTTTTTTGGTATGGTTGGGGAGAGTGACCGGATATAGGCTTTGGGGTACGACTGCGGAGAAGGTCGGCGGCGGTGAAATCGGAGACGACGACAGCTCCCTTTCCTGGAGAGTGAACATTTAGAGAGAGAAAAGGACCAGAGGAAACAGGATATATGCTCTTGACCAAGGCGTATCTAGCATTTTGGTGGCCTGAAGCGAGCAATAAATTTGAGGCCAACAAGCATTTTCTATACATATCTTGTGTGGGAACATGTGCAGTATACGTGCAATGTGCGTGCCACCATCGTGTTGGCTCGCACGCTTCATATTTTTATTTTATTTAACCATTTTTTTCCCAATTCATAAAATCTTGGATTTTATTTCTAAATCGTGGAAGTGAATGATTCAAGTAAAATCCTCAAAAGAGATGTGATGCATTTTTGAAGTACCTCATAAATTATTTTTTTGTCCAAGCAGAAATTATATAAATATAAATTGCTAAACTACCACTATTATTTTTAAAATTTGAGGCTCTCTATTATGCTGTTGGGGCGGGTTCACAATGTATTCCATGTATCTCAGATCAAGAAATACGTGTCTGACCCATCGCATTTGTTGGATCAAGAGCCAGTGTAGATGGACCCGTCGTTGACATATGAACATAAGCCAGTGAAGATATTAGACACAAAAATGAGGGATACGCGCAACAAGAGTGTCAAGCTGGTTAAAGTTCTTTGGACAAACCACCAAACAGAAGAGGCTACGTGGGAAACCGAAGAGGAAATGAGAAAGAAGTATCCCCACCTGTTTAGCAAGGTAACGAGAGTTCGGGGACGTCACTCCTCTAAGGGGGAGAGGATGTAACCCTTCATCTTAACACCTTTCGTTTACGCCGTCTTTAGCTTCGTGTATTGCATATTACTCTATTAGTTTTGCTTGACATTACTACTGAGTGCATCGCATGTCATTTTGTGTGTATCATAGAGGCGCACTGGTGGATCGTGTTGTAGTAGTTTGCCTAGTTTGTGACTTTAGCTTCGAGGACGAAGCTCTCTTTAGGGGGGGGGGGAGAATGAAATACCATGATTTCTCGTAAGGGGTAATTTAGTAACTTTGCCTATTGTGGAGTAAATTTTAAATCTCTAAGATTAGTCAGGGTAAACTTTGAGCGGTCATTATTGAATCTTTTGAGGTTGGGGCGTTCTTTTTGTAGTTCACTATGATGTTAGGGGCATCTTGTGTCTCTTATAAAACACTAAGGGTGTCTTAGTTAATTGTGAAAACGTTGGGGTGCATGACGTATTTTACAATATACATATATATATATATATATATTCATTTTATCTCCTATTTTTTTTACTCCCCAGAATTCAATCTTTATTTCTATTCTAATTTTCTAAGAATTTTTCTAATTGTACACCTAGTAACTCCACCAAGCACACACCCGAATCACCTGAACTCCTCCTCCCTTTCATTCATCAGTACGGGATCTCTTCCCCTATCTCCTATTCACACTCGAACTCTCTCCTTCCCCTCCGCCTTACAAACTCGGCCAAACCCTACCAGGCTCATCAAAACCTACTCCTAATCCCCACAACAACTCAAGTCCTCAACGCTTCGCTCGACCCAAGAAACTGCGGCCACCACCGCCACTCCGCCGCCATCTTATTCGCCTCTGGCAAAGACTCCGTTAAACACCCAACCGTCTCCCTATCTCCATGCTATGTCCAACCAAATCTAGACGACAGCATCAACGATAGTTCTAACGCACCAAAACAGCCCAGTTTGGCACCGTTTTCGTCTCTCGGAACCACCGCTTTTCGTCCCTTTTTAACAGCTTCTTGTTCGCCCCAGTAAGCCCTGACTTTGTCGAGTAATTTCAGAAACTTCATTCATGTTTCCGTCGATTTTCAGAGCATCTTCCGTCCATGCGTGTATACACCTGTAGTTATATTTAGGTGTCTGTATAGTTTTAAAGGGGTCATACGCATGGGTAGTTACTTGGTGTTTGTGAGTGTGATGATGCATGTGTGGGTATGAGTGTGTGTGTGTGCATGAGGTAGTGTGAGAGAATTCATGTTGTATGGGAGTTGTGTGGGTATTATAAAGAGCTCACTGATAGTGTTTCATGTGGTTGCAGTTAGGTGTGTGAGGCGGGGTATTTGTAAGGAAGGTTGTGGTTAGGTGTATTCTTCATAGGTGAGTTTGATTAGGTGTTGATTGGCAGTGAAAGTAATTTGTTAATTGAATGTAAATGTCACCTTAACGCATAACTTTGTTTTCCACAGATAACATGAAATGATCAAAACCGGGTTTTAGACATGGTGTTGTATATGTAAATCTAAAGCACGTTTTGTAAATTTCTCACTTAGTTGCATTTTCTTAGTAAACAAGGACTCCAAAGTCAAATCTATGTAAACACCAAATTGTATTACATTTTTTTTGGGTAACAACAATTTATTCTGTTTATTTTAAAATTAAAGTGTAGCCTGCTTCTTTTATTCTAAATATTATGACCTTGGATTTATTTCCTAACATAATAAAATAATTAAACTTTCATTCCTCTGGGTTCGATTTATTACTCTCAAATGATATAAAGTGTATTTAGGAACTCGTTTTTTTTTTCTTGAACGCGATAAAAATAAGTATTTTCTTTACACTTGTGAAAGTGGGTTATTGAAGGACTTAAAGGGGGTGTTGGGTGAACTTTTGAGTTACACCGAGTAGGGAGAGAATTAGTTTTCCCTAAACCGAGCATTTTATATGCATATCGTATAGGAGTAGTGTATTTCTTCGTCTTAGATGTACTGTGATTGTTGAATAGGAAATTTGTAACTTGTAGGCAATCATTTCTCAGACGAAGGATTCGTTAACTTCTAGGAGTAACTTGCTTTAACTGCTATTTGGCTAAGGTAAGTAAAAATGTCAAGCCTAGCCCCATTTCTTTCCTTTCGTGTCAAATATTTTGGTGATACTCTATCTTTAAATGTGATTCTTTCGAGTCCCTCCTTGTACTTACCTCTCTGGCCGCAAGAAGTCTTGGGGTGGTGTCGACACTTATGATCTTGGTAGCTTGTGATGGTTGGTTATTCCTCGTGTCAACAGGATAATAATGTGGAATTTTTAAGACTTGGACCTTTATTGTTAAAATTTGGAAGTCCCAATTGGACAATGAAGAGAGTTTGTGAATGTTTCCCCAATTGAGATGCTAAAATGAAAAGTTGGTGAATTCTTGTTTCTAACATGCATTAATACTTCAGCTCCTTCATTGTTAAACTAGTGTTGTTGTTTATTAAAACATGTCTCATAATCTGTTTACATGTCTGGGTGTTTATTTACTCAGTAATTTTTGCTGATTTTTGGAAATTGTGGTGTTCTCTTTTGTTTTCTTCACCACAGGTCTAGATGATGAGGGCATAGCTTAGCGGGGGCGCGAATCATCACTTAGACATTTAGTAATTTCAGTTTAATAAATATACCCATTTTAGATTCATTATTTCAGTAATTTGTTTATGCCCGTGTTTGTGGCATTACAGTTTGAATTGTAATAAGTGTTGCTTTAAGACTTTATGGGTGTGTTGCTTGGAACCACTTTTAAATGTCTTTGTATCCGAGTTTCATCTCGGGTACGGAGTGACACCCTCACGGGTTTCGACTTGATCAATTTAGGGGTGTTACAACCACCCCTATATTACTTGACCGTGCACTTGCACATACGCGTAAAGAATCGCGTCAATACTTTCCAATGGCGCATGACTTGATAGAAAAATTATTGCGTAGCTCCAGATATAGCCTGAATAGTGCATGTTTATCCTAGCGACTTTTCCAACTTCACTTTCCTTCACTCCTCATGAGCTCCCATTATTTCCGAAGTTCGTTTCACACTTCCAATCAACCTATAAGCATATATTTTATCCAAGACACCATGAACAACCATACCAGAGATTGTATCCAACAAAAGCCTTAAATCATCACATAAATTCCCGAAATTCACATTAACAAATTTTAACTCATGTTGCGAATTACACACATAAACATACTCGACATGACAGTACATTCCCCATGTCACATCGCAAAACGGTAGATAATAAATCATGAATATAACTCCTAATACGGTTTTATCGTTATTTGTAGGCATTGATTTTCTTAGACGAAGTTGTAGTCGCCGAAGAAATAGTTGATCCGGCAGCTGAAAGTGCACTTAGTATTCGAAGAACGTACACAAGAAGTGGCATATGCAACGAAAATGGAAGTCATTACCATGCATTCCTCCATGGCCTTTAGCTTATAACCTATAGCTCTTGCACTCAACTTGTGAGGGAGAACCGCTACGCCAATGGTTTTAAGAAAGAATGGGCAAACCTATGATAATGCGAGCACCTTGCAAGGAGATGCCTATTTTATGATGACTGGTGATAAATGTGTTTATGCTATTTTTCCAGCAATGGGGAAATATTATAGGGCCGAATCATCGCTACGTAGAGTCATGTATGTAGTAACTTGTGCGAAACTATAGATACCGCTAATGTAGAGCACATACTGAGCTGGGCATGTGAGCTGTGTGTTTCCTACCCAACCCAATGATGGCGGGTTGGTCATATCGATACCCAAACCCAATCAAGTAGTCGACAAACCTAAACCTAATCTATCCTTTCGACTTAGTCCGGTTCAGCCGGGTTTAGACATGTTCAAAAGGTTTCAAATCGTATGAAACTTAGGTCTATATACGTGACATATTCAGCGCTTGGGGTGAGCGCGAACCAGTTTGGCCGGGTTTTGTCAACAAATTTTCCCCGACCCAACATGTAAGGGTTGCAGAATGTTCAACCCAAACTCACCCTATTCTTTTTGATACCCAAACAAAACCTAACTTATACAACTTGATTTGTGGACGCAAAGTATGTAAATTTTTCATGTGATATTTAAATCGAAACATACCAGTTTTGAATGGTTTACTAACTCTGTAATTATGATCAATCAAAGTTAGTCCGGGTTTTAGTTCTGTAATCGTAATCAATCAAGTAGCATGAATGGGTGATAAATTCAGACCGGTTTGGGACATATTGGTTTGGGGGCAGCTGATATGGGCGAATTTTGCTCACCCCTAGATACCCCTATATTCCATAAGTACCCCCTTAGTGCTTGATTTCATATCCTCAACCCAATGTCTCTAGCCATAATGAGGGGTTGTAGGGCATTGGAAGTGGATCGAAGGGGAGGGTTCGCAAGATCCCTCTAATTAGGTCATGATTGAAAGATGCAAGAGTTCGACTTTCACCATGGACCTTTAGGGAAAGTTTATGAAGGCAAAATTTGAAGGAATATGAGTATGGGATGGCAGAGGTATAAATTAATGAGCATAGTTCCAAAAACAATCCATGTCATAGCAGAATTTGCGTGCAGGGATGCTAGAAAACTTGATCAATAGAAAACTTGATCAATAGAGGGATTTAATGTGTTGTAATGAGTTTTTATGTCAAAAATGGTTATTCTGAACATAGAATGAACATGGGGATGTGGCAAATGGATAGAGCAGAAGACTTATGGAAGAAACTTGATAAGAGTAAAGACTATCTTGAAAAGGGGGTTACAGATTTAATACATAAGACCTACGGTTGCAAGCCTCCCTTTCGCTGAATAACCACTGCAAAAGTGGCATGTGCAAGGAGATAATGTTGACACAATAGGTTGGATACCTAATTCCAAGGGCTAAATAACAGTCCTCAAGAGTTGAAAAGTTCAGTGGAAGGGGGGAGGGTCAACACATTGAAAATATTAAGCGAAGGGAGCGAATGAACAAATTCAACAACCAACAACATATTAAGTAACATGGAGATCCCTGAAGGATGTTGGTAGGAGTAGCTGTTTGCTGAAGGACGAAGGATATGCTGAGCTGGAAACAGAAGGTGCAAGCCAAGGATTTTTGCCTATAAAAGAGGTACTATGGGTTCAAAATAAGGGACCATAGTCTCACCCCAAAGTGAGTTGTATGCATTTTATATAGAGAAATTTCGTTTGTACTCCATCAATTGTATAATTCCTTTAGATATGTGTGATTTATTCATAATAGCAGCTTCAATATCGATATTTGTAATTGATTCTCAGTTGTTATCCAATTAATTCGTAATTTGATCATCTCTCTCAAATTTGCTTGTTCTTCCCCGTTTTTTCTTCTTGGAAATTGTTTGGAGATTTATCCCCTCTCGTTGATTTGTGATTAAGCTTTGCCTAGACAATCTCAAGCATATTACTATATCAACATGTGGTATTTATAAATTTAGTCAATTTGACTGAAAATCGATGATCTAATTTAACTTCGGGTTGCTTTTTTTTTTCAGTGTACTTCTAAAATGTTTGGGGTTGAAAATTGGTCTATTATAGAATTGACAAATTTATGGATTCTCTAAACCTTGGTAGTCTAAAAAATTATTACTCCCTCTACAAATAAAGGATGAAACACTAATCCCCCAAAATGAAAACGAAAACAAAAATGAGTGATGCAATGTAGTATGTGTTCATGAATTTCAGCTTCGCCACACAAGAGACTTGGGTATGTATCCTTCGGGAGTGTAACTGAGTTGGCCGAATTTTCATTCTATTTTTTCGGCATTTGTCTATAAGTCTTGAGTTTGAACCTTAACAGATTTTAGGGTTGTCTATTGGCCTCCTCAACTGCAAGCCTGTCAGCCCGAGTTTTCTTAAGCTGGTTTACCTTTCTACTGTGGTTTGCTAGCTATTCTACATGAGTGAGGCTTCACTCAACGCACACCAGTGTACACCTTCGAATTCCCACGTAAAAAAAGGCGTATGTAGGTATCATCTCTTTTTTTTTTTTATACAAAATAACTACTATTACAGTTCTTCATAATAAGGGAGTGTAATTTATTTCTTCTATGTCTTTTGAAAACCAGAGCAACTTTATATTATTTATGATACAACAATACATTTTACAACACTTGATTTTTTCCAGTTCATAGCAAACAATTGATAACTTTTCATTTCAGCCATATTAGTTACTCATATATATTTTTAGCCGATTATTTAGATTTTCAGTTCGTGCCGAATAGACGTTTACAAGTGCATGTTTTGGGACAGAAAAGGTGGGATGCTATCCCCTAAAAAAAAAAGATGGGGTGCTAGATTGCACAATCAAAAAGTCTTTTGTGGCATTTCTTCTAGTTGGAGGGTGCAATGTGTAATTCAAGATTTGAAAAACAATAAAGAAACTGAAAAGAAAACGCACCCCCACCTGCTTTAAAGCCCGTTCATCAATCTTGTGGTAGCCTTTAGCAGTTCACAGAATCTTACTTTCTCTCTCTCTGAAACGTAAAGATGTTTTCCATAATTAGAGGTGCTGGTAGTTCCGCCGTTTGGATTCCCCAATCCAGGTGGATAATTTCACTCCCATCAAACCCCAACGCATTCTCAGCAACTCCTTCACTCTCTCCACAAAATGTCTTTCACAGTTAGATCACACCTCAACACCACCCATCTCAGTTTCAGCCCCCAAACACGAATCCACCGCCGAACCCACCACAGTTGCAGCATTTTAACGAAACCCATTAATCAGTTCACCCGATTGAAGCACACCCAGGTCTTGATTCCTCGTCGAATGTCTTCGATTAAGAGCTCTCTGATCGACCCAGATGGTGGGTCGCTGGTGGATCTGGTGGTGCATGAGAGCGAGAGGGATCTGAAGACCCGTGAGGCTGAATCGATGGCGAAGGTGAAGCTGACGAGGATTGATCTTGAGTGGGTTCATGTTCTGAGCGAGGGTTGGGCGAGTCCATTGAAGGGTTTCATGAGGGAGGATGAGTATTTGCAGAGCTTGCATTTCAATTGTGTGAGGATGGGAGATGGGTCTCTGGTGAACATGTCGTTGCCGATTGTTTTGGCAATTGGTGATGAGGATAAAGAGAGGATTGGTGCGTCTTCTGCTGTGGGGTTGGTCGGACCGGAAGGTGATTTGGTTGGTGTTCTTCGGAGGTTAGTCTCTTGATGAATCGTTATTGAAGTTTTGAATTTGCTTCAAATGGCATTTATTTGTTAATTATTGTTATAAGTGTTTTTCTTATAGTAACTAGGGGATTGCCCGTGCCCAAGGCACTACCCCAAACAAACACGAAGAAACGTCAGTTAAAATGTGCATGAAACAAAATGAGAACTTCATCTAAGAACATAGAAAAGAGATTAAGGCAACATACATAATTGAGAAAAAATTGAAGGATAACAACTACAAACTTTGATGTTTATATTAAAAAACTACAAACAGTGAAGTTTATTACGAAAACTATAAAGTTATTGAAACGAATTCCATGAAAATTACTGATAAGAATCAAACAGAATCATACTTTCTGTAATAACCATGAGCTAAAGTATTTGTTGCACTTTTATAACCTACATTGTCTGTTCAATTACTGCAGAAGGTTGCTTCTACTGGTCAATCAAACCAAGAGAAACAATTCTCAAGACTATCATGAAAGTTTCGACACAATACTGTGTATGGAGCGGCTCAAATACGTCATCTTATGTATTTTTAGTAACCCAAATTCCATGTATTGTCAGCCTGCAAAATAACGACACGATTATTTCAATAACTGTATCAGATCCGACTGTGTTCTACTCGTCATGCCGTATTAGAGTACTAAAGGATTGTCAGACGAAACCGAAAATAACATGCAACAACAACCCGGTCAAGGGTGGGAAACGAACCGAAAAAATAAAAAAGGTGGGAAACATAAAAGTGAAACCCATCTACACCCAGAGGTCAAGGGTGGGGAACGACCCTAAAAAATCAAAAACGGTTCAGATGTCGAAAAAAATCTCATCCCTCGCAGTAAAATATTTGCGAAAAAATAGAGAAAAGCATGATTTCTGCTATAGACCTATCAAGCCATCAATAGCACCAAGAAACAGAGAAAATCCACAACCATCAAATCAATATTATTCTTTAAACAACACCCATTCCGAAGACGCAGTCTATTCCTATCATATTCATGCCACCACTGCTGCTCAAACGCGATGACTTTAACCCTGATTCAGAACAAAAAGGGATTGAACTCAACCCAGACCATGGTAAGCGATTGAAAAGATTCACATATCTATAGAATTTCAAATCAACGAAATTACCTAAGATGATTAGCAAAGTTTGACCCGGTACTTGTTCCATCCTTAGAGGAGTTAATTGATCTCGTTGTCCAGAGAGAGCAACCGTGCGTTTTCAAATCATTAGATCCTTGACGACAGATGAAAGAGACAGTTCAGAACTTTGAAGAGAAAGAGACAATACATGGTGGCCGGCGATCGTTGCGGCAGTGAAGAGCGGAACGTCGTGTGGGGAGACGTGGGTTTGAGCCCTAACTCCAGTGGGGAGGGTTTTGAAATTGGAAGTTAATAGGTTATGGATCCAACAGTTAAAAACGACACATCTATTAGATCAACGGTTCAAATTTTCTCCTTAAAATCTCCAAAAAAAAAAACACGATCTGCTTCCATCTCCAAATGTTGGGAATAATAACTATAAGTGGGTGAGATCTAAAGGATGGGGTTGACTTGATCTAATGGCCTAAAAAACATTTTAAAGTCAACCGTCCTATTTTATTATATAGATGACAAACTTGTTCTTTTTAATTTAATCAGATTTGTGTTCAAGCAACTATCTTTATAGATGAACCAATGGATTCGTTCAAGCCTTTTTATTCTTCCAATATTACCCATTGTAACCGGAAAATTTTGCACTTTAGTGGCAAGTTACTCCCAAGCCCCAACTTTGCATTACTCCAAAATAATCTCCCACTACTCACTAACACCAAAACGGCATATCCATATAGCCCCGGCAAAGATACGCCACCTCTCACATGTACAAGCCAATTCATTGTGTGGGCACAGTTGCTGGTGTTTTAGCTAGAGTTTTAGCTATCTGGGAAAATATTCGATTTGGACTGATTTTGTGAAGTGAAAGTCCACAGTGAACCAAGGAGAAGGTTGTAGAAATAATTGACCATGTGGGGTTAAAGTGAGAAGATTATATTTGCAAAGTGTAGACTGATGTCGGATCTAGTTAACTCACGAGTTAGCAAAGATATAGTGTGAACATCCTCTAGTGTGAAGGCTTCTGGGGAACACATTTTTGACTGGACTTCACCTTTGGATTACACAAATTTGGTGTTCATGTACCAGAATATATCCATTTTAAGTGTTGGTTGAATGTGATTGGGGCTGTTATGCACTGTCCTTTTTGGATAAAAGGGTAACCCACCAATGGTATATATTTTTTTTAGCTCGACGTTCTTGTTAAAATCCCATATGATGTGCATTTCAAACTGTAAAGAGTAACCAATCTATGTTATGGAATGGAGGAAAGGATCGAGGAAAGGCTTTATTGTCATACCCATTGTGAGATGTGAATGACTTTTAAGATCACAAGCGGGCGGGGTTGTTAACTTCGCATTATTATGCCAGTGTTTCGGATTTCGGTGGGGATGCCATTGTTTTCATCTGTTGAGAATGAAGCTCTGGGATTGTTTTATGGAGAGAGACCTAAATATTTTGGATCACATAATATCAGTTCGGACGTTTGCTAGGGAGATCGACCATGGAGGCTATGTTCCTACAAGTTACTTAATGGATAAACATAAAAAAAATAGGAAGGAGCTTTACTTACTGACTACTGTTAGTAGCTGTAGAGAAGGCATACAATAAAGAACGCAGAGAGCCAATGTTGAAAGAGTAAGAAAAAAAGCTTCAACACACATCAAAGTGATTAAGGACATATATGAGGCAGAAGTTACGAGTTAAGAACAAGGTGCTGAAGAGGAACGTGGTTAATCGTACATAGTGGTGGGTGAAATGGAGCAATGAACAAGGTACATCAAAGAGATTTAAGGACATGAATGAGCCAGTAGTTACAAGTTCGGAATAAGTATTGGAAGGAGGAATTGGTCAATTGTACATAGTGGTTTATGAAGTGGACGAATGATTAGTGGTGGATGGAGTTGAGGAAATGTTCTGGAGTGTTGTGTGACTCAGGGGCTAGGCTGAAAGTTTATTTTTTTGAATCGTTTTAAGACCCGTTCTGAAGTATGAGACTCAGTGTAAGCGGACAAGGGGATGTATAATCAGAAAACGAGTGTGGCATAGCAGAATGAGAATGATAAGGTGGATGAGTGGTGCCACTTGGAATGGAAAGATAGAATAGGCAATAAAACAATCTAGATGCTGCACCGATAGAAGATAAAATTCTAGAAATTCGTTTAAGGAGGCTTGGTCATGTGTATCTTAGGCTCTTGGACGCACGAGTTAGAAGTGTTGTGGTTCAAATCGAGGGTGGTAGAAGAGTGACAGGGTAACCTGCATGAACTTGAAGATTAGATTCAAACCAATTAAACCCAAGTGAGGAGATGTATATGGAAAAACGGTAGGGAGGCAATTGATCCATGTGGCCGACCCTGGTAAATTTGGGAGAAGTTTTTGTGAGTTTGGTTGAGCTGGTTTGATTCGAATGGGGGGGGGGGGGGGGGGTCGAACCTGGTTTTTCTTTTCCCTTTGAGGTGCAGCTAATGTTAAGATCACAATGACTGATCACTTGGGTCAACCTTACTGATTTCTCAGGTAAAGGGTGCATCTCATGTTAATTTGATTTGGAGCAATTGCAGTTTACTACTTGCTTTCAAGGTTTGGGACTTAATAACACCAATTCCAGGGTGGTCTGGATTCATGATACCATATAAGATTTCCTTTTTTGCTTGGGTGATGGGGTCATAATGGATAGGACTATCAGTTATGCTTGGCATTTCCCTTTCGTTGTCATCTTTGGGTAGCTTAGAGGGAGCATATTGAGCACATTTAGGAGCATCGGAGTGGTAGCATCAACATTTGTTGAGCATTTGTCGCAGATTTTTTTTTTTTTTTTTTTTCCAAAATGAGATGCTAAAAAGTCTTGTGGTTGTTTTGGCATTGACTTGAATTCATTATCTGTTTGTCCAAAACTGTAACATACCATTAGAAGCTACAACTTTGCTTCTAAGCTATTGGAGGAAAAGATAGAGACTTGCTGCAGGTGCTTTCAGTTTAATAGATCAATCAATCATCATGTCATGAAACTAGAGAAAATGAAAAGGGCGCCCTCCACTTTTATACATTGAGCATGTTCAAAACCTCCTGTCTAAACTAAAAGTAACATGTAGATGCTGAATAGGGAGACTGATGTAAAATTTGACGTCTCCCTCACGGTTGAGTTAAAGGAGCAAAACACAATTTTTTGGCTATACATAGGCTACCCATGCTCCATTATGTAGTGGTCATGTTTGGATGAGAGGAAGTAGAGAGGTAGCTTATAGTCAAAAATCTAATATTTCTGGTCAAAGCTCCCAAAAAATCCGGAATTCCGGAAGTAATTGAGTATTCCGGAATTGGAGAAACGGAAGTTTGAAATTGAAGATATTGTCCGGAGTTATTGGTCCGTATTGATTGTTCATGCAATTGAAGATTTCCCTAGTCCACGTGTTTTTCTACTATTGGACCATTCGGTCAACTTTGTAATAAAAGAGATGATATCTACACTTTTGGGGCCCACATAATTTCAGCACCATACCTAATGGAGTAAAAAAGGGTTATTGTAAGCACTTATTCAATAATCATCATCAGCATCAGATTTCCGGATTCCCTTTTGGGAATTCTGGATTTACCTTGTTTTTTGAAATTTTTCGTTTTTATTATTATTAAATTGTTTTTTTTTTAAATAAAAGTTACATTAATCTACTTTACCTGATCCAAACAGCCCAGATAAAAGGAGCTCTTTAGCTAAGGCACTCACTTACTTTAGCTCATCCAAACAGACCCAGTGTGGAATTGTCCCCTTGTCTACTAAAACTGTATTTTCACGTTGAGAAGAAAAAGTTCTCATTCTTGTTCTATAGTGAAACCTCCTAAATTTTTCAGTGGTTATAGTCTCAATTTAATTGATGGTTTTTGCATGTTAGATACTGGTCTATTTTCATTTCCCCAATGCAAGAAATGCCAATTCTATATTCTTGACTTATCTCATGCGAGGATGAATATGTGCAAGAATTCCCTTACATTTTTAGTTAAGTTGAGGAGCAGGAAGATCTTGCAATAAAATCAAGGCTCAATTATATAGTACCCACCTCCAGTATAGGGAAATGATCCATGTGCTAGCAATCAACACTTAGGGATTGGGGAAATTTCCGTCTTAGATTTTCTTTAGTTGACAATATTGAGGGGCAAAGTGGTCAAGCAATAAAAATATGAACATGAAGAAGTCAGCCTTCTCCTCTGCCGCACCACCAGCACCTGTGCAACTGTAAACCCAGAACTCGGCGACCACCTCTACCATTAACCGCTACAACCTCTAAGAACACCACCACCATCCTTGTTTCAGCCACAACCATCATCACCACCATTAAACAAAATAAAATTCAATCCTGAAATTGACTCAACATCCAAATCAAATTAAAATCAATGCTCCAGAAATAGAACACAACCCAGCCCTAAATTCAACTCCAACTTCACCAACACAACCTCCCCTCACCAGACCTGATTCCAAGCTAAAACACAACCCAGAAACACCCAAATCAACATCGACAGTGAAGGCTGATTCTCAGCTTTCTGGGGTTCGCAAATGGCTGGTTGCTGATTTCTCGATCTTCTCCTCTGATTGCTCTTGGACACCCATGAAAGGGGACGAAATTGGAACCCTAATTCCGAGATCCGTGGATGAACACAGAAACCTGCTCTGTAACACAGAGAGAAAGAGCAGAGAGATGAAGAGTGGGTGGGAGGGAGGGACACAATAGCTGTTCTTCATTTATTTTGTGTAAATTTCATTTATTTTTTGCCCTTCTATTTGCTGCCAATTGTTGATTTTTATATCCTTGGTTTTGTTCTTTTGGGTTTGTGGGTTCAAGAGACAAATGAATTTTTTTATGGACAATTATAACCTTGACGGAGTGGGTAGTTTGCCTAAAGAAAATTGGAGGGGGAACATGTGGTTCATTTCCCTATATTGGAGATGGGTAATGTCTCATTGATCCATTTTAAACTAAAGTAGACACCTATATTGTCAGTACGGAAACCACATCAAATATGGTGCCTATTTTATTTTGGTGGTTATAGTCATTGTCCCCGGCGTTGTATGACAGCTCAATGTGTCGGGGGAAGAGAGAGAGATCGTAAGATATCATTTGGAGGAGTTCCGTGTCGGGAGATATGTGGAGACTGGAGAGGTACTACTGGGATTTTTGTTTTTTTTTAGTCAAACTCCGTCCATTTAGTTACATATTTACCATGTATTGGTGGGTTCCATCATGATATGTGTTACTCTGTATTACAGATTCTAACTTTAAGTTAGTTCTGAACTATATCTACGTAATTTATTATATTTAGTAATTAAATGTTGAAAAAATACTTGGTAATTACTTCTAAAATAATCAACAGCAGCTAGGAAGTAAAATATTTAGTCTTTCAAACATATAATAGGAAGCAAATATGTTGTCCTTCAAGAAAAAGAAGTAGAATTTATTTTCTCCAATATATTGAGCAGAATAACGGGAAAAAGAGCAACCCAAAATCTCAGTCCGCATGAATGAACCGCAGAAGCCTATCCCGAGCGAACCAAATTCCCTAGGGTATCTCGATTTTGACTCCAAATTGAAATGCAAATTTGGGATCTTATTTTTGAATTGGATGGTCTTAGAAATTATATTTGGTCAAAAATAAATCTGCAGAAGTAGCAGTATACATGTTTTCACTCTTTATTCAATTGTGGCACGTTTGGTTTTGCGGTATTAGCAGTATTAGCTGGTATTGGACTAAGTATAGTCCAGGTATTAGCTAATACTGTGTTTGGTTGTTCTGGACTAATTTTAATACTAGTACTAAATAGTTGAAAGATGGTGTTTAATATCCCAAATTAATCAGCTGAATTAGACTATTTGTACCTTAATGCTGAACTAATATTGCACAAAACTAAACACCTTACTAATCATAGTTCAGCTAATCCAATCCAATCCTGTCCGGAAAATCTAATCCAGTCCAGTCCAATCCTGCTAATCCGGAAAACCAAACATGCCTTTGGGGACTTTGTGATAAGATTTTACTCCCTCCGTCCCATAACAGGCGTCCACTTTTCTATTTTCGGATGTCACAGAATAATTGGTCACTTCCATTTTTCATGTTTGAAAGTGGATACATTGACGAGAGTACCCAATAAAAAGTAATTATACTTGTGTTGGAAATAGAGAAATGAGGGATATTTGTGCCAATGTCATTATAAAACTCAATCAAGTGTGCAATTGATGCCTGTCCCATAAGAAGTTGGAGTCCTAAAAATGGACACTTACGGAAGGAGTAGTTGTTTAGACCCAGATCTGCAGCACTTGGAGACAAATTCAATGGAATAGATAAATGTTTATGAAAAGAAACATGGTTGGAGGAGAGATTGGGGTTTGTGCGGTTCGTTTGGAGTATGGTTTGTCGAACAATGATCAGAGAAGGTCGGAGAGTCTGCCGGCCGGTCAGAGGTGACTTCAGAGGTCTCAAACTCCAATTTCACAGTGTTCAGATAGAGAGGACAGAGAACATGTGAGAGAGAATGAGAGTGGATTGAGCATGCAGACTCCAATTTATGAGTTCAGATAGAGATGAAAGGGACAATGTGAGAGAGAAAGAGAGAGGATTGGGCATGTGCGCGTAGGTATCTTTTTCACCTTTCTTTAATTTGTTCACCTGTCATGTGGCAAATTAGGAGCACTTGGATGGTACTGTACAGGACTGGACAGATTAGAACCAGACCTAATCCGATCCCCAATTTTAATAACATATTATTATTAGAGTGGAACTATGCAAATATATTCAAGTGCAGTAGCGCTCATGGGGACGAAGTTTGACGTTCAGAAGTTAAAGACAAGTCATTTACTGGGGAAATAAAATCTAGTCATTTTTAGGATGAATAGTTCCTTCATAACAATTAGAGAGGCTCGTGGAATTCACTGGGGTCAACAAGTTGAACAAGATAGGTGGAAATGCTTAAACCAACCTATATTTTGGACTAGTTATAACATTTTATTGCTTTAGGCAAACAAAAAGACAGCGAAGGACATATGAAATAGACTAAAAAGTTTTCATGTGGCTTAATCACCTCACAACAAAAGCTTCTTAAAAAGAAATCTTTACACTCATCCAATGGTGATATCCTATAAACTCAGTCTTTGGTTGATGCCAAACTACCTATTTGGTGCTGAAAGTTTCAAAGATCTCGCATCAGCTTGGTATTAGAGTATGATTATGATGTCCAACTACCTATTCGATGCTGACTAGTACCCCATACTTGCATGATTATTTCATCTACGATTTTCATCAAGATTTTAAATTTCAAGCCATTTTGATGAAAGAACAGATCAGGAATTAGAAACTGTGTGGATCATGGTTTATAATACTTTATTGGCCAATTACGTTATGTGGTGATATCTTGTGCCTCCGCTACGGTTACGACCAGTACCTATAGAGTGAATCATATCATGCAAGAAACAGCTGATTCCCTGCAACTGATTATCTGTCATTGCATTTTGCAACGATCTTACAAGATTTGCTCATTCCGTTGCCAATCCCCACAACAGTGTTCTTTACTGTCCGATGCCGTCACACTGCAACCATTACATCGCCTTACTGTTATTTACAACCATGGTGTTCATAACTTGATACACGAGGGGTTCATATTGGGTGTATACAGTCCATCATAAAGTCAGAATATGATATAGTGATATGACTTGATTTTAACCTAAGACAATGGGGGAATGTGGTTTCCTCCCTATCATTCGGTGTTGTGAATATTGTAGTTTGAGATATTCATGTTCTTAGACTCTTTGTGCAAAGAAATTATTTAATTTTTCTGTTGCCAACATGAAGGCAATGACATCTCATCTTCAAAAGCAATACAGACCTAGAAATCTTAGTAAGTTCTAACGAATTCCATAAGCCACGATTAAAAACTAATAATACAGTGACTGCCATGTTTAGCTACCATAGACATCCAAAGAAGCTTACTGGGGGTGTACCACATTCTTGCTCTACTCACTTGCGGCGTATTATATTTCATTCCATTAACCGCTGCAATCCCCGATCCTGCCTACTTGCGAGAGACTTGCTGCAAGAGACTTCTAGTTGCTATTATTCTTGCATACTTTTGAACTTTCGTTAGTTGTTATATACACTGTTCTACATTTAGAAAATGTCCTAATTTGAGAGTTGTATTTGCAGCATTGAAATATACAAGCATAACAAAGAAGAAAGAATTGCAAGAACTTGGGGAACCACTGCTCCAGGGTTACCTTATGTTGAGGAGGTAATTACTCCAGCTGGAAATTGGCTCATAGGTGGCGATCTCGAAGTGTTAAAGCCTATCAAGTATAATGATGGTCTTGATAGCTACAGGCTCTCTCCCCAACAACTTCGCAAAGAATTTGACAAGCGTCAAGCTGATGCAGTTTTTGCATTTCAGTTGAGGAACCCTGTGCACAATGGGCACGCTTTATTGATGAACGATACACGTCGTAGACTTTTAGAAATGGGTTTCAAGAACCCTATTCTGCTGCTTCATCCTTTAGGAGGATATACAAAGGCTGATGATGTTCCTTTGGATGTTCGTATGGACCAACATAGCAAGGTTAGTGTCTATTACGCTAGTTAGTTAAACTTACAGTTATATCGGAAGTGAAGTTTTGTTATGTGTAACAAGCTACCTCAAAAGAGAAACCAACTAAACTAATGTTTAATAAGCACAACGGTATAGAAGATAGAGTTCCGTTTCCATTATTTTCATAATACATGTTTGCAAGAGCTGTATGTAATGGTTGTGATGTTTCAGGTTCTCGAAGATGGAGTCCTTGACCCTGAGACAACTATTGTGGCAATATTTCCGTCACCCATGCATTATGCTGGTCCTACAGAAGTACAATGGCATGCCAAGGCACGAATCAATGCAGGGGCAAATTTCTACATCGTAGGTCGTGACCCAGCTGGTATGAGTCACCCCTTAGAGAAGAGGGATTTATATGATCCTGACCATGGGAAGAAGGTTCTTAGCATGGCTCCCGGTTTAGAAAAACTGAACATATTGCCGTTCAGGGTAAGTGTCACCTGTTGCTTTTATTGCTGTACCAAGAAAATCCTTCTTTTAAGAAATTTGGACACTTGCATAATCATCTGTTTTTTTCTGCTTTAATGTATTTCAAGGCCTCATAAGCTAGTACCAGCATAATGCTTGCATACAAAGTAGTTTAGAATCTAGACTTGTTGTAGCTTTTTAATACTACCAGAAAACTCACTTGTTTTTTTACTGACTTGATGCCATTGCTTCTGTTTTATGTGTCAAGTGTGTGTCTGTTATCTGTTGTTTGTTGTTTGTTTTTTGTTTTTATTTATTTAGTTTTGAACTCTTTTTAATTTACTAACTTGAAGCCATTGCACCTGCTTTACGTGTCAAGTGTGTGTGGGGTGTTTGTTTTTTGTTTTGTTTTCGTGCTCTATTTAATTTAATTTATCTTGATCGGAACAATTAAAGGTAAAGGGAAATCTTTATGTTGCCTTTTGTTGTTACAGGTAGCTGCATATGACACAGTGGCTAAGCAAATGGCATTTTTTGATCCTTCTCGCGCCAAAGAGTTCCTTTTCATTTCTGGAACCAAGGTATGAATTGGATCCTCCCTTTTATTCCTTCTCGTGCTAATTGTATTTATGTTGAAGAATTTCGTACAGAAGATGTTTTATGTCTCCAAGCGACGAAGGGGAACTGGTGGAAGTTGTCTCCAACTGATGAAAGGGAAGGGGAAGGTTACGGGGAAGGGGAAGGTTTAAGGGGTAGAATAGGGTGAAAAGGAGAAGGGGAAGGAGAAAACCCCTTTGGTCATCTCTCACGGGGATGACCATTAAGTGAGTGGTTTTGGTAGTTTTATTAGTGTTAATTAATAGTTTTTTATTATAATAATAATATTTAGCAAGAAAATTAAAATATAGTTGTGTAACATTTGAAATAGAAATCAATGCTTTATATTTCCAACACATTTTCTGTGTAATATTAATAGGTATTAATATTTTGCTTATTATTCAATAATTTAGTTTAGAAAACTAAAATAAATAGATATAAATCATTTTGCAGTTTCTAAAGTCTTATAATAAGTAAACACTTCACTTAAATAAGATAACAACATTAAGTTAATTCATAATGCCACGTGAAAATACATAAACCCAAAGCAACTAGGTTTTAGTAAACTAGTATTCATTTTTTTTTTATTGTTGTAGTATTTTGTATTTTAATTATTGTTTCAATAATTTTCTCAGTCATTTGACTAAAATTTTCTCTAAATATCATTAGTGTAATCCTTATGTTATTTTACCAAACATTACTACTATTTATTTATGTATATATTTATTTAATATTTAATATATTATGTTAGTTATTAATTGGTTGTGTAAAGTCTATGTTATACGGACTCGGGTGCGGGTATCGGATATGATCTGGATCCGGTAGATCGGATTTGCAAATTTTCTTAAAACTAGGATATGTGGACTCGGCTAAAAAGTATCCAACTTTTGGACACGGGTGGTAGAAAAATAATTGTTTCCAAGTATTATCATAAGATGTCATACATGAGAATGCAGAAAATCAAGAAATGCAATTTGTTTAAGCAAGTTTTAGTGTATTTAATTGTAATATAGCTAAACTACAAGGAGTATAAGTTGTTTAGTGTATTTAACGGCAAGAGATGGCGACCAAGTTTTTGTCGGAAGCACATGTCGCTTTAGTAAACGTGTCTGGTGAGATCCAGCCACATCCGCCACACATCCCATACCCACACCAGTGTCAGATTGTATCAACACGGGTGCGGCGGCGATTTAGAAGAGTCCAGGTAACTCAGTGTAAAGTGTTAAAAATAGATTTAAATGGATGATATTAGTTCTCCGGTTGGAGATGATGATGTAGTGATGAAGGTGAAGGGGAAGGTGTGAGCTTCAGTTGTAGATGCCCTTCGTATGCCAGTTCAATGTTGGAATGCTGTTCTGAAACATAAAGTTGAATGAAAATTCAATCTTGAATAACTGGTCCATGGTATCAATTTTGTCAAGAGGTTTTGTTTCAGCTATAACCTGGACAAGTGAGGAGAAATATGATCCTTGTCCATATTAAGTCAACACGGAAGGGAATGAGAATATTAAGCTCGTCGAATTGTGTGATTCTGGAACAGAATTACGACGGATCTATTTGATTGTCCTTTTTCCAACAATACTGTCTTGGGCTATTCCTAATTCCTAGTTCCTGGGGTTTTCATTGCGGTTTCAAAGTCTTGTGCTATTCCTAATTCCTAGTTCCTAGGGTATTGAGATAGGATTTGAGCTGGCCTGAAGCTTCATATCTCCCTATTGGTTAATAATATATGTTTCTGCTTTCGGGCTTCAAACTTTTGGAGGATAATGTCTTCAGTTTTGACACTAGTTTGTAAACTTTATAGGAATTGTTTTGTAATGTTTTCAAGACAATGTAACAACGAGGTTGCCCTTAAATTGCAGATGCGGACTTTTGCAAGGACCGGCGAGAACCCTCCTGATGGATTTATGTGCCCAGGCGGATGGGAAGTCCTTGTAAATTATTACAAGAGTCTGCAAGTTGAAGAAGCTAAACAAGAACCAGCTGTTGTAGCTTCATGATAAATAGTTTCAAGCAGTTTTTGGAAGATAAAGCAGGAAGGAAGGGGAGGCGAGACTCTTTTGACATATTTGAACTCTGCGCGATTGCTCTAACTGCATTTTTCATCTTTATTTGTAGTTTCTGTAGTACTTAGTACTTGCAATGTTGGTTTCTGGTGAATTCTAATTTGATTCGATATTCTTAGCTCGCTGTTGAAACTTTGATTTGAGAGGAAGATCTATGAGCTAAATTAGTCATGTAAGGTTGTTTGCAGTTGATTAATCCAAGGCTCAACTGGTCTCGAAGCTTCATACTCTCACCATTTTCTGCAAGTATCAGCTAATAAGACCTACGAGCCAGACACACAATTCTTCATTGTTCCATAGTTCAGAGCAAGCAGACCATATGTATTTCTTGCTCAATTAATACCACCAAACAAGGTACAAGTAAGTCAACTAGAGCGAGAGCGGGAGCGCAAAAGCCGCAAATTCTAAAAAAAAATTGTATTTGAGAGAGCCATGAGAGCGCGTATATAAATTATATATTTAATATAATTTTAGATATAAACATATTATATATTGTATTTTTTTATAATCTAGATTTTGTGGCAGCCAATAACTAGAAAGCTTATATATAAAACTAGAACGTTATATACTGAAAATATTGCTGTGTTCGTCTCACAAAGATCATGCATTACAGCTTTTCTTTCTCACGAATAATTTCTATGTTTTTCTCCGTTATTTTGTTGATGGGTTGTACTGCTACTTCTGCTCATGTTGGCATGTTGCAATTAGAAGTTCTTATACATTTTTCTAACAAATAAATGAACATTGCTCATGTTAAGGTCAAAAAACGCGTTACAACAAGTTTTTTTTAGAGATGTTTAACTTCAAAATTCAAATTTTAGGTATTCTACAACTTCCCTAAGATTGTTTTAATTACATATTTTCTACTTAAAATTTTGTGTCATAATAAACAAAACTATCTATAAAGGCATATTTCAATTCTAATTTAGTTAAAATCTGCAATGCCAATCATGCACTATGCCTAAGTTTTTTTATGAGCTAAAAGTTAGAAAATCAACTAAGAGTTTGATCAAATCAACTGAAAATAATATGGGTACAAAAATCAATTTAAGTGAGAATTGTCATATGTTTGGTATGAGCTGAAATTGTGGATCGTTAATTTGATCCTTTAAAGTAACGGACCGACTTCATTTTTGACAGAAACTAACGGAAAATTCCCTTGCCCACTAAGTGAGCAACAACTGGCACCCGGGCACGCCAATATCCAGTGCATGCAGCAATGTGGATTTTTATTTGGTGCATTAGAAGCACCACTAGTATGTTTTTCGCAAAATGCTTTAAGGTTATGATTTAGAGTAAAAACATTCCGGTCTTGCAACATGATTTTACACCAGATTTTTGATGTCATGACTATAGTACCCCCATAATTCATAAATGGACAAATGACACTAAACATATATGCAGTTTGACACTTGTGACACTAAACTTCTAACACTTTCGATTTCATAAAAAGACCTCATGTAGTTTAGCCTCTAATGTTAAATAAATTAAATTTACTGCAATACCCATCACGTGAGGTCATGTGATGGGTGTCATGTAATGAGTATTACAGTAAATTCCGCTAATTTAATCTAACTTTTGTCAACTATTATTAACAAAGAACTCTGCTATCTCTCTAAGAGCCCCTTCTGCTCCCCCATGAGCATCATCAGCTCCTTGAGCCCATCAAAAATCATACTCATAGCCTAATCCATTTTCAACGCCTAATACCTTCCCCAATCACCCACCGTCTCTCTCCTTCTGATTTAGGGTTCATCATTTGCATGCATTGTTTCATGTGATTTGTACTTTTTTTTAGTAGATTTAGTCGGGTTTGCAGAATCTTTTGCTTGCTTCATCTGCCTAGCATCTTGGATATCACTAGTATTTAGAGACTCCATTTCTTCCTTTTCTTCTCAGTTCCTTTCATCTGCCCCTTCCTTTGTTTTCAACCCCGTTTTCAGTGTCTCTCCATGTCAAATCCATATCGTACTGATTTTAATAGTTTTTCTTCTAATGATTCTAGAGAGGAGAGGCTAGATGAAAGGGGATCAGTTCTTGCTCTAGATCCTGTGAAAGCATATGCTTTCAGAGAGCTCACAAAGAACACCCTGATAGCCAAGATCATTGGGTGTAAAACCCTTTCTCCTGCTGTCATGCAATGCGAAATCACAAAGAATTGGAAAACTTTTGGGAATGTTTTGATTGAAAGGAAAGATCTTTCAAAAAAAGATGTCAGATATCTTTTTCATTTCCAAAAACAGGAAGACAAAGACTTTTTTCTCAATGAATCAGTGGTCACTTTTCATGGTTTAAGTCTAGTTTTCAAAGAAAGAAAGCCTAATCAAGCTCTTATGGAGGTTGATTTCTCACATGCAGATTTATGGTTTCAAGTTCCTAACTGTCCTATTGAAGGTTTTCATTTTGATCATGCAAATGACTTGGGTGTTCTTGTTGGAAATTTACTGGTGATTGATTGGTCGTATGAAAGAGTTAGAAACTGGTAACTTAGATAATGCTTTGGTTCCTGGGACTTATGTGAAGCTGGCAAATGAACCCCTCAAGTGGGTTTATTTCAGCTATGAAAGGGTGTTCAAATTTTGTTATCGATGTGGATTGGTTGGAAAGACAAACAAAGAATGTAAATCAAACCCGGTTGAGGTCTTGGAAAGACTGGAGATGAGATATCTTCAATCCCACTTCCTCTCAAGCCTACCCTTCTATGTGAATCCCAACAAACCACTCTTCATTAACCTCCTCAAAGCTCACTCAAAGAATGGCCCTTACCGTACTATGAAGTTTGATACTAGTGTTATCCCTATCTATGATTTCTCCATTCCTCCTATGATCCAAGAACCAACCCAATAACTACCGCACAATCTCATCTTTTCAGTGGATAGCATGTCATCATCCCCTGAAGAACCCTTCTACACTCCATGCTCACATACTCAATGTGAAGAAATCAACCAAACTCCTCCTATTCCACCAGATCAGGAATTTATAGGCAACACCTCCACCAACCCTGCATGCACCACATTTAATATGCCTCATCACTTCCAATGGCCTGATCACATTCCTTCTGCAGTTAATCCATCTCCTTTTTCAAACCATCTGAATCTGTTTAATGTGAGCACTACAACCGAAGCGGTTTCTGCCCCCCTTAATTCAAATCCACTTTCAATGCATGAAGAAGTTTTGGGTTCCCAACACTCCTCTGTAACTGCAAAGACACCCTTTGACGATTCCCTTCCCCAAGAATTGGTTCAACTGCCTCCGATCATTACTAATAAAGGGAAAGAAGTTGATGTGGAAGAAGTTTTGCCCACCACTTTACCACCTTCATTTGCTTCAACCATTAACCATCAGTTTTCAATCAATTCCAACACCATGCGCACTCTCCCAACCACCTATAAGATGTTAAGAAACTATGGATTCGTGATGAAAGCCCCTGATTTTACCCTGTCAATTACAACAGAGCACGAGTTTGACCCTTCCTAGAGAAAGAAGGAAATTGCAGAGTTAGACAAGGCCATTGCTGAGAAAGACAAGATGGTGCCCAGAAAAAAAAGAGCAAAAGCCAAAGAATCAAAAGATGTGGTTGGTGTCAAGATCAAGAAAGGTGAAGGTTCCTCCATTAAAATGAAGAAGAAAGTTGCTCTCCCAAAAAAGGCCAAGGAAGACAAAGTGCAGAAGCCAATCAAGAAGAGAGATGCTGGATCCTCCCAGATGGGTTCTCCTTTCAGTATGATCAAGGGTAAGAAGCCACGAACAAAAACTAACAAAGCCTTGCAGAAAGATTCAGCAGCTTTGGTCAAGATTGCTTCAGTTGATGGTGCCCCCTCTTGGGTAAAGGCTAGTGATCAGTTTGCAGCATGTTCCAGTTTTCAGCAGGTGCTTGATGTGGTTCCTTTGGCCTCTGAGCCTCCTCTTTGTGCTCCAGATCAGGTTCCAGCAGTTGGTGTCTCTGAGTTTGGTTTGCTCCAAGTTGAAGGTGGTGTTCCTCCTCAGTCCACAGAAGGTGCTGCAGTCCTCCCTCCTTTGCCTCCTTCTTTGGTGCCCTCTGATGCTATCATCCCCTATGTTATGGAGTGATCTTTATGGTTCTAGTTATTAGTTATGGTTAGGAGATTCCAGTTTCATTATGGTAATGTTTGGTTATGTTCTATGTAATGTCATGACGTTGGTAGCTCCTCCCCTGGATTTGTAGTTCTTGATCTTCTTTTCATGAACTTGTTTGTAAGTATTGTGCTTAATCTATGGTAATTATCATGTTCTTCAAAAAAAAAAAACATTTGTCAACTATTGGAGGCTATTTTTCTCAAAATGAAAACTGCAGGGTTTTTTTTTCCATGAAATTGTAAGTGCTGGAGGTTTAGTGTTTCAAGTGTGAAACAACATACATGTTTAGTGTCATTTATCCCTTATAAATTATGTATAATCTTTTATATGTGCGTATTCAATTTACAATCATCTCTTTTTTGGGATTTGTAATAAAGCCTTCATCTTTTCTGTGGTTTGAAGTCGGAAATCTTCATCCCGATTACTCATTCTTTAATTTGGAATCGAAGCACGAGATAGTCCTTGGCGTTGATTAGATCTGATCTAGAGCTTTATTTTGGAAATCTGATTGGTTCCAAGTATCATCTTGGGATTGATATGTGTGGAAAATGGGGTTCAATCTTATGGCCCCATTTGTTCCCTTAGACTACACTGAGAAAAGGGATTTGAAAACTTCCTCTCAAAGTCGTGCTGTAACAATGGGGAAAGCCAAGAAGTTATGCGGTCGAAGAAGAAAGTAGGTGCTGTAACGATTTGTGATTTGTGGGTTTTGTGGTTCACAACCCTGAACTCATCACCAAATCTTGAACCCTTGATTTTGAGAATAGCTTCTTGTATAGAAACACCTCTTTTTTCATATGTCGGTGGATTTCAATTTTAGTTGTAATACCCCGTATTTAAGTTAGGGGTTATTTTTTCATTTTGAGAAAATATTTGAAAATTTCAAGAAATTTAATTTCAAACTTATTAATGAACTTTTGTTAGTTTTAACGTATAAGTGTGTCATTGACATCTATGATGATATATAATTTTATTTTGGGGTTACTTTGTAGTTTTTAAAACTTGAAAAATGTTATATGAAACTTATTTTTTATACTTGGGAGGTACTTGTAGTTTTCTAAAAGTGAATTATACAAAGTATTTTATTTGAAATTATTTGGAGATTTTACAATTTATGAAAGTTATATTTTCTAGTGTTACCTATTAATTGAAAATTATATTTTCACCCCAATTTTGGCCTTTTCTATTTCTACCATAACTAATTGTTGGGAGACTTTTTCCTTTCAAGCTCATCTTCCTCTCCCATGCAAGTCAAACCCAAATTAAATAATTACTACCTACAACTTGTATGTATGTACATCCCATTGTGGGATTATTGACTCCATCCTCACATCACCTCAACTAGTCATCACTCCATAGCTTTTTCACCCATATTTTTTCTTCATCTTTTTCTCTTCAAGAACATCAATACATGCTCTCTTCTCTCTCTCAAAACTTCATCCCGTTTTTGGGATTTGACCTCACAAAAACAACACCAAAACTTCATTTCTTAGTCTCCAAATCATGAAAAACTCGAGTCTAAACTTAGTACAATCATGGAGGGGAATTCTTTCATCATTCCACTCAGGAATTCAAGGCCAATTTCACTCTTTCATGCACCATCTTGTTGAATCTTTTGGTAAAGTTTTCTTCTAGCCTTCAATTCATGCTTGCATGTCTATGTTTAGAATTTAATTATGAAAATTCATCTTAGATTTCTCCATTTCCAAACTTGATTCTCCATTTTCTTGGCTTGATCATGATTTTGACATTTGATTGTTCTCTATTTCATGAAACCCACACTAGAACCCACATGCATGTTGTGAATGTCATCTTCTTTGCATTGTTACCCAAGAGGGTTTTGATCATTTGTGTCAAGAGCATGTAAAAATCTTATTTAATGCCTGAAATGGTGTTATTTCGGTGAAAATCAAGTCTCCATAAATTGCATGTATCATTTGAACCAAACTTGTTGATTTTTGGAAAAATTGCATATTATTACAATGTGACCAGTTTGTGAAAAACGTACATTATATCTAAATTTTCTCTATGTGGAATTTTTAAATCTTACATATTCTGAAACTAGACTCAAATAGGGTCATTTAGAAAAAAAATCAACTTTATAGCCTTTTTAGTTTGGGAGAAAAGCTCATTCTAAGTTGTATGTTTTCTGAAAATCCATTATGGACCACTCTTGTCATTTTTGTTAAAAACTCCATTTTCAGAAACCTGTGGCATCTCATATTTTTTTTGATTAAATTAGACACATAGGGTATTCATTCCGGAGAAGATGGGCATCTTTCCTATTCTCCAAGTAGTAGTAATTGTTCTTCAAAGTTGAAATTTTCTGTCAAACTTGTCTCTGCATAGCCGTATTTGTTATTTTTTTAACTTGAGTTTTATAATAGCAATGAATTATTTTCTTTGTGTTTCTGAAAGTATACACATGTAGGTTAATAATACATTAATTTAAAATTTTTAGGAGATGATTTGAAATGGTAAATATGGATCAAAAGTCAGAGCTACAATTCTGTCCAGAATTGCAGTTTCACATTTTTTAGATAGCTTGAATTTTTGAACTTTTAGGCGTTTTGTTGGACTTATTTTGATAATTAAACATCATTATATGTTCATTAGTGACATTTAGGACTATGTGACATGTAGTTTTCATTTTTATTATGCATGAGTAAATTGGTTATAACGAGTACGTCATACGTGTGATTGTAGACATCGACCTCGTAGGAGAGAGCGGTTGTCGTCGGAGTGCTAGGCTTAGTTTCTTGATTTTGATTGTGCTTCATCTCAGTGGTAAGTACATATGTACGACCTTTTCATATCAAAATGTGCGTATGTGTTTGATGTTTCAAATGAATGCCTGTTATATGAAAAAGTATGAGAATGCATGTTTTCCACTCGAATGTTGTTAAACTATATTATTCATCTCCTTTGAGAACTCTCGAAAATTACTTGTGAAATGTTGATATTCTGATTCTGGTTATGTGAAAGAGAAGAAACAAAATACCTCTAATAGACTCAGGACAATGTACAGAGTACTGTTATCAATGGGAGGCACCAAGCGATCCTCCATTTTCTTATGGCTAAGATCATTGAAGCAATGCTTCTTATTATTGGATAGAACGTTAATGTTCAAAAATCCGCCCCCGATGAGCCAAAATGTACCAAGTTATTGAGGCCAAGGGTTTTGTTAGAGCTATAGAGTGCTACTTATACTTGTAAGGGTCACTACGGTATAGGGGTGTCGACACTTAAGGCCTTTCAGCTAATTTTATGAGCGGGATTGACGAATGGGCTACCTTAACGCTCGGGTGAAATAGGATTTGATAGACCCTAGAAGGAACCCTTAGTGATTATTTCGTGATCCCTCTGTTTACATCGATCCTGCTGGTGGCTCTGGACATGCCTCAGCTAAACTTTACGGTTAATGGAACTTGAAGTAAAATTGACTACTCTGTTAATGTTGTTTGTGGCTCTTGATATGCCCTAATCGATTGAAATGATTTGAAAAAGCTTGACTAATTGTGAACTAATATCGTTATCAACTCCAAATTGACTTGTTTACTCTGAAGATTTCACTGAATACTTATCGTTTCTTAAAGTTCTTAACTTGAGAGGTTTTATTATTCATTTACTTTCAGTTGTTCCAACATCCCCAACATGTTACTGATTGATTTAAATCTTCTATTTTGTTTCAACTCATGCTTCTGTGCCACTCATGCTTTAAATGTCGTAGTATGTATTTACTCAGTTTTTACTGATAATTTTCTACAAAACTGCGTCGGCTTTTGCCATTTTAAAACCGCATGTCATCAATCAAGGTGGAGTTATGGGAACGCGGATCGAGACAAAGACGTTTAGACCACTTAGTAGATCACATAGCTTATTTCAAATCACATTACATTTGTAAACTTATCTTCTCAAGATTGTTCTATTTATTAGATGAAATGTAATCTTAATAGTTAATATTCTACTTTTGGTTATCGATTGTCTCTTTAATCCTAAACCGAGATCCCGGGTCGTTACATTAGTAGTTTCAACTTGTGGATTTCTCCAAAAAAAGATGAACGTTATGGGTTATAGTTTGAAATCTAAAACCTTTTGTTTGTTTGTTTTGTTATTGTTGTGGCGGCAACGTGGTGGTGGTGGTGGTGTTGCTGGTGGGGATTCAGTGGTGGTGGTGGTGGTCATGAACATCAACATATGTGGTCAAGAACATCAAGAACATCAAGAACATAAAAAATTTAAATAGGGGCAAAATGATCGTAAGAAAGACAGATTGCACCCCTATACTAATTGATTGTAACATAATGGTGCTTTTCGTCTAACGTCCATCCGCTGACAGGGGTGATTTTTGTCTCGACATGGGTGGTTTTTGTATATCCCTGAACAATAGGGTTGTTTTTGTAATATAATCCATCTAATGAGGGTGCATTTTGTCTTTTATCCTATTTAAATTTGTGACACTTAACCCTCTGCATTATCAATTTAACATGAAGACCACATGCATTATTCAAATTTGTGACAAATAGCCTATTTCAGTTAGTCTCAGCTACGAAAAGTAAAGGGAATTGTGTAAACATTATGCAATGACGCATTTGCTTCATTCATGTACCCCTTCATTAAATAAGGAAAAATGTGTAATGTTTACACGATTCCCGTTACTTTTAGTATCTTAGACTAGGCTATTTGTCACAAATTCGAATAATGCACGTGATTTTCATGGTAAATTGATAATGAGTAGAAAAAGTGTCACAAATTTGAATAATGCAGGTGGTTTTCATGGTAAATTGATAATGCATCAGGTTAAGTGTCACAAGTTCAATAATGCATGTAGGTTTAGTGTAAAAATCCTATATATATGTATTAATTTTTCTTTAACACCAAATTTTTTATAGCACTCACACAAAATGGCGGACCCTAAAGTCACACACAAGCTTAGATGTCATAGATGGGTCACACAGTATGACTTGGTGAAACGACCCGGGATCTCGGTTCAGGGTTAATGCGACTATCGATAACCAAAAGTAGAAATATAGTTACGAACATTACATTTTATTTAATAAATACAAAAAACTTAAGAAGATAAGTTTACAAATGTAATGCGATTGAAATAAGCTATGTGAACTACTAAGTAATCTAACTTAAGCTAAACGTCTTCGTCTCGAGTCACGTTCCCATCCCCCACATTGATTGATGACCTGCGGTTTTAAAATGGCGACGCAGTTTTAAAGAAAATGATCAGTAAAAACAGAGTAAATACATACTACGACATGTAAAGCAACGAGTGGCACGAAAGCATGAGTTGAAACAAAACAGAAGATTTAAAACAATAATAGTAACATGTAGGGGATTTTGGAACAACTGAAAGTAACCGAATAACAAAACCTCTCAGTTTAATAAATTTAAGAAACCATAAGAATTCACTGAGATCTCCAAAGTAAACAAGTCAATTTGAGTTGATAACGATATTAATTCACGAGTAGCATATGCATTTCAATTCATTTCATTAGATTAGGCAATCAAGAGCCACAAACACATCAATAGAGTAATCAAAATTTATTTCAATTGCAATTTAACTATTAAGTTTAGCTGAGGCATGTCCATAGCCACCAGCAGGATCGGTGTAGACAGAGGGATCACAAAGTAATCACAAAGGGTTCCTTCTAGGGTCTATCAAACCCTATTTCCCCCGAGCGTTAAGGGAGCCCATTATTCAAACCCACTCACAACTGATAACTCTCTATTAGAGTTATATTTATTGCATATTTTATATCGTTTTGGGTGATTCCCGGGTTGAAACATGAGTTTTACACTATGAATGTTGAGAAAACGTAGAAAGTTGAGTTTGTAGCACTTTATTGTTAATCCGGGCATTTCGATGCATATTTCGATGTTATTTGACAAATATAATCGCTTGGTATGGTTGTTCATGTTGTCTTGACAGGAACGGATGCTAAACGATTGCAAGGAGGCATGAAACGAACTTCGGAAGCAAAGCAAACTCAAGAGGAAGTAAGAGAAGCAAAGTTAGAAGAGCAAAAGTGACCAATCTCCAATATTTTGATAGTATCTTGAGTTCTACAATATATTTTGGAGTGAGACCGGTGGAAAATGAAATTAGACTCAAAGAGCTTTCCAACGATAGGTCACGGAGCAAAAACGGAGATCGGACGAGAAAGATATGGTCCGTCAAAGAGGATGCAAATCTGAAAAAATCCCCAGGGGTGTTCGTGCGCAAAATTCCTTATAAAAATTTCAAGATGGCCAAAAGGGTGAAAAAGGGGCTGTTAAATTGTAGGAACAAGAAATCTGTTCACACGAACGGAGAACAAAGGTGTGTTCGCACGAACAAAAAGTTGTTCGCACGAACAAAGAGCAAAATCGTGTTCGCACGAACACACGGGTGTTCGTGCGAACAAAAGGCCAGAACGCAACTTTTTGGGGCTGTTTTGTATTTTTTTGAAATATTGGGAAATGAAGACCTATTCCAACCTAGGAGGCCGTGTTGGGGAGGACATTCACGCATCTTGGACGGGAAAAAACACAGCTTGGAGCAAGGGGACGAAGACGGAAGATCAAAGCTTCACCATTGAAGCTCTAGTGTTTGCTTTCTCTTCTTTCTACCTTTCTTAGTCAATTTTAATGGAGAAACTCATGAGTATTTCATACTTAGTTATGAGTAGCTAATAAAATTTTGCTAGGCATCTCGATTGGAGAGCCTAGGGTTCATGTAAACGATGAATATTTTCCGGATTTGACCTTTTCTTCATGAATTATTGACTTCATCTCTTGAATTCATTCTAGTTTCTTGTTTATGTTAGTAATCCTATTTGAGTGACACGATTAGGAGATAAACTAGGATTCAAGAACTAGGGTATCATTCAATAGTTGATTCATGCTTAAAGTTGACTTATTATAACTCAATTGTTCATGAGCTGTTCTTAATACTCAGTGTTAATGGAGTAGCTAACCGGAAACATTGCTTAGTTAGCGAATGCACTATAGTGATTCTAACTAACTAGGAGGAGACATGAACATCAATCCTGTATCACTGAGACTGAGAAGAGACGTGTCAGGATTGGCCTAGTGTGGGTAGATTCGGTAGGTGAGATTCGACTGTGTCGTGAAACGGTGGACCGACAGGACCCGTTGCCGTGCACGTCGTTAGCTTACTGGAACGGACCGGTAGACACAAGAGACCGATAGGAGATAGTAATCTACCGTGAAGTAGAATGACTTGAGATCGATATGAGACAGTCAGCGCTATTACCCGGCTTAGTTAGAATATAGTCAACGTGTTGCTCACATAATTCGGATATCGTTTACAACCCTAGGTGATCATCGAGATTGCCTAGTCATCTCCATTAATTGATTAAGAATTCTTCTTAATTCTTGTTTACTATTATTTCTGTCTTTACTACAGCCACTTGTTTGGGGGTGGCAACACCACAATTCTCACACTTTTTACCCGCTTACTTAGTAAATTACACTAAATTGTTAATTATCAACTTGTTTCGAGCTTGTCCTGGAGGGATCGACAACCCGAGTATTAAAAATACTCACTATTTACTACTTGACTGTACGCTTGCGTAATACGCGCTAGTAATCCGCGTCAACAACATTAGCTAAAAGACCTTAAGTGTCGACATCCCTATACCGTAGTGACCCTTACAAGTATAAGTAGCACTATATAGCTCTATAAACCCCTTGCCCTCAATATCTGGATACATTTTGGCTCATCGGGGCGAATTTGTGAACATTAACGTTCTATCCAATAATAAGAAGCATTGCTTCAATGGTCTTAGCCATAAGAAAATGGAGGATCGCTTGGCGCCTCCCATTAATAACAGTACTCTCTACATCGTCCTAAGTCTATTAGAGGTATTTTATTTCTTCTCTTTCACATAACCAGAATCTGAATATCAACATTTCACACGTAATTTCCTAGAGTTCTCAAAGGAGATGAATAAAATAGTTTAGCAACATTCGAGTGGAAAACATGCATTCTCATACTTTTTCATATAACAAGCATTCATTTGAAACATCACACATATGCACACATTTCATATGAAAAGGTCGTACATATGTACTTACCTCTGAGCCATGAAAGGCGCAAAGCAACACTAGCACTCCTACAACGCTCGTCTCATATGAATTGGGGTCGTATAGTCAATGTGGCAGTACGAGCACATACGTCTATCATGGAACAGTCCTCAACACCGGCTGGTTATACACAAGTCAAGTATGCAGTCTATTAGCATTTACCCTCTATATGAGGTTGTATGCAAGAATGCGGTGAAATGTAGGTTATGCAAGCTAACTGCCCAAAACGCCCTTGATACTTCAAAACTGTCTAGTTGGTCGGACCCAAAATTACACTCATACTGGCCCAAAAACATCCAAGAATGACCCTTAACTCATCCATATGAACTTAGCATTGAAATCTACAACTTTTAATAAATTGCACTTAGGCCCCTAAAGTTTAGTAAAATTGCAAAAAGACCCCAACTATTGGCTTGGTCAACATTAGCCGAGAATGACATACGATTACTCCAAATACGCATAAAAGACATGCTGACAAACTCCAAGTTATTAAACGAAACTCAATTCAAAGCTTAAGTGAAATTACTATTTTGCCCCTCCTATACAGTTCACTCAAAGTAGGGTTTTTGAAAAGTCAAACTTGGTCAAAATTGATAGTTAGAATCAGAATATGAATACCAAAAAATTTGATGAAGAATGTGAAGGCTAGAAATGTTGTTCAAATGCTCAAAACCGAAGGTTAAAGATAGCGAAACGTCATTTCAAGTAGTCAACTTTGCGGCTGATTTTCTATCAATTGAGAATGAGTTTTGAGAAATTGGAAATAGGGTTTTGAAGATGGCAGTTCAAGGATTCGAGAACATATTTGAACTCCTAGAAACTCTAAGTATTCAAAGAGATAGCGCTAGTCAAAGTTGGACAAAAAAATTCGATTCAATACTTAGAAAAATTCAATGGTGCTTCATGAGTTCAAACTACCAACTTTAGGCTCGTTTTGTGAGAAATCCGATATAAATTTGAAGATGACCCAGAGCCGATGAAATGAAGTATTATATACCATATATACCATATTTACACAGGAGAAAGCAGATCTAAATTTCATTAAGTTTTGAAGAAGATACAACTGTTAGAAAATGGGTGTTTCACCATAGGATTCTATACTTAGAAAATTTTGACCACTTGACAGCCAAGAACACAACACGAAATCAGCAACTTTAAAATGATTTTTTAGGTAGTTTAGAGGCCGAATTAGACAAAATTTAAAAAACAAAAGTTGTAGACAATCATCCGAGGATTCCAGGACGCTATGGATCACTCAAAACGGATTACAAACGAAGGAGATACAAGCATTTGAACATGGGAGGTTTTTGTACCAAAAACACATGAACACCAAGAACACATTCATGAACTTCACGTTCCCCTAACTTTAGCTCAGATTTAGACATGATTAGAGATCAAATTGGACCAAGAAATCAACACGAAAGTTATAGCTAATCATCTCACGATTCCAGAAAGCCAAGACTTGCATGATTTCAGCGAGTAACGAGAGAGATACAATCACTTGAACATGGGAGGTTTAAGCAGCAAGAACACATGAACCCAAAGAATCAAACCCCTATAATTTGTTGTTACAGTCATGATTTAACAATCTAAACGTGTTCAGGGCATGATTATGAGCATGCTAAGGCTTTAAACCGATCCAAACAAACAAGAAACGAGTTTGTACCGTTCAAGAACAGAGGCCGGCGGCCATGGAGGAAACCGGCGACCAACCGGCCCCGATTTGGTGCTCCGACGAACTCCCAGCCATTCTGGGTTGATTGAAGGGTCTTGAGATGTCTAGAGGTCACAGGGGAAGTCGCACGGAGGGAAAGAACGGCCCAGAACGAACCGAACGCCGAATCTCGACGTTCGCCGGCGGTCCACGTCCGGTTTCCAAACCCAGAATCCGGCGAAGGGTCAATTCGTCGACCCATAACTTATTTTTTTGTTCCCTAGCTGCGCCTGGTCACGAGGATCACAAATCCAAGACCCAATTCGATTAATTTTCAACAAGGAAGGAGAATTGATCGATCAAAACAACTAGGGTTCATGAGTGTTACCTTCCATTTTGACCTTAAAACTCGATAAAATCTCAAATTAATTTGTGCGTTTTACTCCTGGTGTTGGTGGCTACCTCCGGTAGTAGCAGAATCATGAAAGAAGGATTGGTGGAGGTGGTGGCTGTGTTGGTGGTGGTGGTTGTATGGTGGAGAAAAAGAAGAAGATGATGAAGTTGATGTCTCTCTCTCTCTCTCTCTATCTCTCTCTCTCTCTCCCTCTAAAATCTGATGGTGGGGGATGTGAAGAAGAAGTTGCCACCTCACCTAGAGAGTTGTCAAAATGAGATTGCCAAGTGGCTCTCATGCAAAGGGGGTGAAAGTGTATTTTTCCAAACTCTAGGGTATAGACTAGAATTAGAGATTCTACTTAATTTCAAAGAATTACACAAATACCCCAAATATTTCTAGCGCCTCAAATTCATTCTTACAACTTCCAAGTATTGCTAACACTCCAAAATTCCAACTTGAAAGCCGTGACAAACTATTTACAAATTTGCCCCCAAAGTCTTGATATTGCACTAACAACTCTCCAAGGAATTAGGGGTGTTAAAGTCTACCCACCTTAAAAGAATCTTCGTCCCCGAAGATCTCATACTATAATTACCCACATACATGAAATGCACATGAAATGTAGCACAGTGACTTAGTCTATTTGACTTAGCCAGACAAGTTCCTAAACCGCTCTGGTCGAATGTTCTGCTCCCAAAAGATGGCTTCCTTACACGGTTATCTAGAAACACCTTAATTGGAAGTAATTCCTCATTCTCACTCCACACGGCGAGGTCTATACTACATAACAACCTAAACTCGCATCACATTAGGGTTTCATATAAAATTAGCTCAAGTAAAAAGGGTCGACTGAATTTTGAAAAGCTAGACCAAAATGCAATTTCTCACGTTTACAAAGCAATTTGAAAATTTTCTAGCATTTAAACAAATCTCGAAATTTTTAGAAAAACACTTTGATCGAAACTAACACGTAATTTTTCTTGGCTAATACGCATTAAAAATGTGGTCTTACCTGTATAGGATTAGATACACCAATGATATCAAGTGTTCCACGCATACGAGGGGGAAAAGAACACCATGTGTCGTCACACACGTGTCTCTCTATCACAACTCGCATGTGTTTCTAATGTTCCAACTTAGCCTACACAGCGGGTACAACTTACAGTACCGTCGTACTAACAGTCGCGCCGGCGGACTGTAAACTAAGCGGTCCATATCACTTGGCATTTGGTAGCTCGAAACGCCAACATTTTTTTTAGGAAACCACTTTATTTATTTATTTTATTATTATTTTTTAAGAATACTTTAATGTCAAAACTTTCATTTTTTTTTGTTTTTGAAAGAACCATGTCAAATTTAGTCGAAATGAAACAAGACAAAGTAAAGTCTTAAACGTCGTCGTTCGTAGGTAAGAAAAGAATAGTCTCAGGGTCTTCTAAGTCAAACGTCGATACTCTCATGCCGACAAAGTAATATAAAAACATACATAGTCATAGATACGCATTACACAACAAAAGCAAGCATTTCAATATAAATAAGTGTGTCACACAAGAACAAAACATCTAAATAGGCAAGTAATTTTTACAAATCACGTCTCTATGAGACGCTAACATTTAATCAACGAATACGGTACAAATCGAGTTGCACAACACTTAAGTACCCAGACTCCTCGACGACTTGTTTACTTCATTTATTCCCAAATTAAGTTATCCTAGTCAATTTTAAAATTTCGAAAACATTTTATCTTTCTCATTCTCTACTAATGGAAATCGAAAAGTCACTTTAACCGTAGAACCGATGCTCTGATACCAGGTGAAACGACCCGGGATCTCGGTTCAGGGTTAATGCGACTATCGGTAACCAAAAGTAGAAATATAGTTACGAATATTACATTTTATTTAATAAATACAACAAACATAAGAAGATAAGTTTACAAATGTAATGCGATTGAAATAAGATATGTGAACTACTAAGTAATCTAACTTAAGCTAAACGTCTTCGTCTTGATTCAGGTTCCCATCATCCACCTTGATTGATGACATGCGTTTTAAAATGGCAACAGGCGACGCCGTTTTGAAGAAAATGATCAGTAAAAACTAAGTAAATACATAATACGACATGTAAAGCAACGAGTGACACGAAAGCATGAGTTGAAACAAAACAGAAGATTTAAAACAATAATAGTAACATGTTGGGGGTTTTGGAACAACTGAAATTAACCGAATAACAAAACCTCTCAGTTTAAGAACTTTAAGAAACCATTAAGTATTCAGTGAGATCTCCAAAGTAAACAAGTCAATTTGAGTTGATAACTATATTAATTCACGAGTAGCATATGCATTTCAATTCATTTCATTAGATTAGGCAATCAAGAGCCACAAACAACATCAATAGAGTAATCAAACTTTCTTTCAATTGCAATTTAACCATTAAGTTTAGCTGAGGCATGTCCAGAGTCAGCTGCAGGATCAATGTAGACAGAGGGATCACAAAGTAATCAGAAAGGGTTCCTTCTCGGGTCTATCAAACCCTATTTCACCCGAGCGTTAAGGGAGCCCATTCGTCAACCCCGCTCAAAACATTAGCTAAAAGGCCTTAAGTGTCGACACCCTTATACCGTAGTGACCGTTACAAGTATAAGTAGCACTCTATAGCTATATAAAACCCTTGGCCTCAATATCTTGATACATTTTGGCCCATCGGGGGCGGATTTGTGAACATTAACGTTCTATCCAATAATAAGAAGCATTGCTTCAATGGTCTTAGCCATAAGAAAATGGAGGATCGCTTGGCGCCTCCCATTAATAACAGTACTCTGTACATCGTCCTAAGTCTATTAGAGGTATTTTATTTCTTCTCTTTCACATAACCAGAATCAGAATATCAACATTTCACAAGTAATTTCCTAGAGTTCTCAAAGGAGATGAATAAAATAGTTTAGCAACATTCGAGTGGAAAACATGCATTCTCATATTTTTCATATAACAAGCATTCATTTGGAACATCACACACATGCACAAATTTCGTATGAAAAGGTCATACATATGTACTTACCTCTGAGCCATGAAAGGCGCAAAGCAACGCTAGCACTCCTGCAACGCTCGTCTCATATGAATTCGGGTTGTATAGTCAATGCGGCAGTACGAGCACATACGTCTATCGCTGAACGGTCCTCAAAACCGTCTTGTTATACAAAATTCAAGTATACAGTCTATTAGCATTTACCCTCTACGTGAGGTTGTATGCAAGAATGCGGTGAAATGTAGGTTATGCAAGCTAACTGCCCAAAACGCCCCTGATACTTCAAAACTGTCTAGTTTCCCGGACCCCAAATTACACTCATACTGGCCCAAAAACATCCAAGAATGACCCTTAACTCGTCCATATGAACTTAGCATTGAAATCTACAACTTTTAATAAATTGCACTTAGGCCCCTAAAGTTTAGTAAAACTGCAAAAAGACCCCAACTATTGACTTGGTCAACATTAGCCGAGAATGACATATGATTTCTCCAAATACGCATACAAGACATGCTGACAAACTCCAAGTTACTAGACGAAACTCAATTCAAAGCTTAAGTGAAATTACTATTTTGCCCCTCCTATACAGTTCACTCAAAGTAGGGTTCTTGAAAAGTCAAACTTGATAAAAATTGATAGGTAGACTCAGAATATGAATACGAACAACTTTGATTAAGAATGTTAAGGCTAGGAATGTTGTTCAAATGCTCAAAACCGAAGGTTGAAGATAGCGCAACGTCATTTCAAGTAGTCATTTTGCGGCTGATTTCCTATCAATTGAGAATGAGTTTTGAGAAATTGGAAATAGGGTTTTGAAGATGACAGTTCAAGGATTCCAGAACATATTTGAACTCCTTGAAACTCTAAGTATTCAAAGAGATAGCGCTAGTCAAAGTTGGACAAAAAAATCCGATTCAATACTTAGAAAAATTCAATAGTGCTTCATGAGTTCAAACTACCAACTTTAGGCTCGTTTCGTGAGAAATCCTTTATAAATTTGAAGATGACCCAGAGATGATGAAATGAAGTATTATATACCAGGTTTACACAGGAGAAAAAAGATCTAAATTTCATTAAGTTTTGAAGAAGATACAATGGTTAGAAAATGGGTGTTTCATCAAAGGATTCTATACTTAGAAAATTTTGACCACTTGACAGCCAAGAACACAACACGAAAGCAGCAACTTCAACATGATTTTTAGGTAATTTAGAGACCGAATTAGACAAAATTTAAAACACGGATGTTTTAGACAATCATCCGCGGATTCCAGAAAGATATGGATCACTCAAAACGGATTACAAACGAAGGAGATACAAGCATTTGAACATGGGAGGTTTTTGTACCAAAAACACATGAACACCAAGAACACATTCATGAACTTCACGTTCCCCTAACTTTAGCTCAGATTTAGACATGATTAGAGATCAAATTGGACCAAGAAATCAACACGAAAGTTATAGCTAATCATCTCACGATTCCAGAAAGCCAAGACTTGCATGATTTGAGCGAGTAACGAGAGAGATACAATCACTTGAACATGGGAGGTTATAGAAGCAAGAACACATGAACCCAAAGAATCAGACCCCTATAAATTTGTTGTTACAGTCATGATTAAACAATCTAAACGTGTCCAGGGCATGATTATGAGCATGCTAATGCTTTAAACCAATCAAAACAAACAAGAAACGAGTTTGTACCGTTCAAGAACAGAGGCCGGCGGCCATGGAGGAAACTGGCGACCAACTAGTCCCGATTTGGTGCTCCGACGAACTCCCAGCCATTCTGGGTCGATTGAAGGGTCTTGAGATGTCAAGAGGTCACAGGGGAAGTCGCACGGAGGGTAAGAACGGCGCAGAACGAACCGAACGCCGAATCTCGACGTTCGCCGGCGGTCCACGTCGCGTTTCCAAACCCTGAATCCGGCGAAGGGTCAATTCGTCGACCCATAACTTATTTTTGGGTTCCCTAGCTGCGCCTGGTCACGAGGATCACAAATCCAAGACCCAATTCGATTAATTTTCAACAAGGAAGGAGAATTGATCGATCAAAACAACTAGGGTTCATGAGTGTTACCTTCCATTTTGACCTCAAAACTCAATAAAATCTCAAATTAATTTGTGCGTTTTACTCCTGGTGTTGGTGGCTACCTCCGGTAGTAGCAAAATCATGAAAGAAGGAGTGGTGGAGGTGGTGGCTGTGTTGGTGGTGGTGGTTGTATGGTGGAGAAGAAGAAGAAGATGATGAAGATGATGTCTCTCTCTCTCTCTCTCCCTCTAAAATCTGATGGTGGGGGATGTGAAGAAGAAGTTTCCACCTCACCTAGAGAGTTTTCAATGAGATTGCCAAGTGGCTCTCATGCAAAGGGGGTGAAAATGTATTTTTCCAAACTCTAGGGTATAGACTAGAATTAGAGATTCTACTTAATTTCAGAGAATTACACAAACACCCCAAATATTTCTAGCGCCTCAAATTCATTCTAACAACATCCAAATATTGCTAACACTCCAAAATTCCAACTTTAAAGCTGTGACAAACTATTTACAAATTCGCCCCCAAAGTCTTGATATTGCACTAAGAACTCTCCCATGAATTAGGGGTGTTACATTTGGAACACATTTCTCTGAAGGAAGTGGAAATAAAACTTTTCAGACATTCCAGTTAGGGTCTCGCAAGCCATTGGTTGCGGTAAAGTTGGTTATATGGTCAATGACATGTACAATAAGTTACAGTCATTGAAAAATACTTACTCAAATCATGGAGATGAGCAACTGGCCTTGCAATACATTGGCACCATTGTGAATACCCATGTGAGTGTTTTAAAAAGGAATATCTAATTTCATTTACATTATGCTCTTAGTTCAAAATTCCAATTAACATTGTTCATATAAAAATGATGTCACTGGATTTTGGCATGCTCATAAATTTTCTCTATATGCTTTGGGTTTATTTCTTAACTTTATACATATATATACATAATTTCATATTTTTTGTCCCTTGTTTATGTTTGTTCATAATATTTCTCCTGCGGCTGCCTACACGACTTGCCACATATGGGCATATGCCTTTCTCAAAATGACATTTTTTTCGCTGGCCAAACAACTACATAACGGTGTGAGAGTATCAATAATTTTTTTAAAGAATATTTGCGCTACTCGTTGTTCTTTTCCAAAGATTCATGCGAGATCTCCAGAAGCTTTGTGATTACGCGCATGGTTAACATTGTATTCCTGACCAATTCAATCATGTTCTAACAAGCTAGTTTAAGGAACTAGAATTGCATGCTACCATGTTCTACATTTGGGCTGTGTATATGAAGTTCAAGGAGCAAGCAACGAAATAAAGTCACTACAAAGCTGTTGACATTCAACAACTACCTGGATATCAAATGGATGCAATCTATGTCACAACGAAGAAGGAAAGGGCATATGTCGTAAGTTCATACATTACACTGTCTGTTTGCTCTTTATTTATAAAATTGTCTGTGTTTTTAAGGGTTCTAGCTCTTATTGCAATTAAAATGTTTGTTGCACCTTTATTTACAATCTAGTAATTTCCAGTATTTGTTTAGTTTACTTAATGCTCACTGCTTTTATCTGACTTGCCAGATAAAATATGAGTCTGACTTAACATTGTTCTCTCATCACACCATTATCTGTCAACGAGATAATAGCGTGATCCAATGTACATGCATGGATTTTGAGTCATTTTAGATGGTTTGTGGCCATATTATTTTTGTGCTCTTTCATAAAGGAGTTCAATTTATTCCGGAACGATGGCAAAAGACGGATAGTGACTTCTACAAGAATGATCCTTGCATGAAAGACTGGGAGACAAGACGGTGTGACAATCCAAAAATCCAGTCATTTCGTCGAGGTTGCATGAAGGGTAGGATGAAGTTGATTAGAGACTTGGGTGAAACATCATAAGAGACTTACGACTATTGGAGAGAAAATGTTGACTTGATGATAAGGGGTCTTAAGAATATTATTTTGAAGCAAAAAAATGAATACCTTAGGTTATTGTCAAAGCGAAAGAGTACGCTCATGTAAGACCCCAAAATGGGACACAAAACCCAAAGGGAGATGTAAAAATGTTCGAAAGAAGTGCGGGTGATGTCACCAATATGGACACAATCGAACAACATACCCTAATCCTCCCGTGGATGTTTCCGGTCAAAATGTCGGTCAATCATAACCACAATCACAAGCCCTATCTCAATCAACACAGTAAATTATGATTTCCAACGTCAACTACAGCTGATCTCAGGGAATCAATGGCCCAAACTCTTTCAGGGGTGTTGGGGATGACCATATTTTAGTTATTTCAAGAACTAGATTAATGGTGTTCATGTTTTGTTAAGTACGTACCTTAACGTTTTTATCCAAATAATTAGGTGCTCTCTCCCCAGAGCCTCTCCCTCTGCTCTCTGAGCCACAATAATCAAAATAGAGTTCCAAATCAACCCTTCGTCTTCTACAATTTGCTCTAATTTACACTAGCTAATTGGCAACAGTACCCAATCAAATTCATCCCTGATCATCTCTTTCTCTTCTCTCCTCTCTCCCTCCTCCCCACTACTCTTCTCGTTTGATGCACCTCCATACCCCTAAGGCCTACACAATCATCATTTCATGCATTGTAACTCACGGCTAGTTTCATTGTTGCACTCTTCCGAGATTTCGAAATATTTTCTTGTGCATGCATTGGTTCCTTTTGATGCTAGATTATTTACCTATTACTTGTTGCTAATCAAATCTTTTCATATCTTTTCCTGCAGGTTTTCATATCTTTGCTTATATTTAGTGTTCTTGGATTGTTTCTATTGATTGATCTAGTTCAAATTATAGCTTGTTTCTCTCTTCATCCTCGTTTTCTTCCTTAACATTTCCTATGTCTAACCCCTTTCAGTTTGACGTTAGTAGTCCATCTTCCAATGACTCCATAGAGGAAAGACTTGATGAGAGGGGGTTAGTGATTTCACTGAACCCTACCAGAGCCTTCACCTTTCGGGAAAACATGAAGCACACACTGGTAGCCAAATTCATAGGTAAAACATCTCTGTCCCCTCTTGTCATGCAACAAGCGATCTGCAAAGCATGGAAAACGTTTGGGTCAGTTTGGATTGAGAAGAAGGTAGATGTATATCTTTTCCATTTTCAAAACCCTAAAGACAAAGATTTTTTCCTCAATGAGTCTCTTATCTCCATGCATGACCTATCTCTGATTTTCAAGGAAAGGAAAAATAACCAAGCTCTTTCTGAAGTTGATTTTTCTAAGGCTGATATTTGGTTTCAAGTACCAAACATTTCCCTTGAAGGATTTGACCATGATACGGCTGAAAAATTGGGAAACTTAGCAGGAGATCTGATAGTTGTTGATTGTCTTTTGATAGAGTTAGAGCATTGCATGGTTTGCGAATTAAATGTAGAGTCTCTTTGGATCAAGCCTTAACCCCGGGAGCTTATGTGAATGTACCAGGGGAAGAGGAGAAGAAATGGGTTTTTTTCAGTTATGAAAGAATTTTCAAGGTTTGTTACAGGTGTGGATGCATTGGTCATGACAATAAAAGATGCAACACTAACCTGGTGGAAGTCCTAGAAAAGTTGGAAGCCAAATACCTGCAATCCCACCATCTCTCCTCCTATCCTTTCTATGTGAACCCCCAAAGGAAAATGTTCACCCACCTCCTCAAACTTCTTTCTAAACATGGCCCATTCCGAACAATGAAGTTTGATACCAGTGTTCCTCCTGTTTATGAATTTCTCTACGTCCCAACCCTTCAAGATCCCAACCAAGGACCCCCAGTTCCACCCAACAATCAACTCTCAGAACACTCCTCATCTTCAACTGATTCTGCAAATTTTTTTACCCCCCTTCTGAACCTTCCCTCAATGATTGTTTCAAAAAACCCAGAATTGGGAGTGGTCCTTGTTATAAAGGTGGAAATTCCAAGTTGGAAGACCATAAGATTGGGCCTTTTCAAACGCCTCAGTTACAATCTCTGTCTGTTCCACTAGCCTCACAAATGCATGCATGTTTCCCAAGTGGTGCCTTGAATGTCTCTGCTTTCCAACAGACGCAACCGGTCAATTTCCACGCCGATTGGTTTACCGAGCAGGCATTAAATAGGCGCATGCATTTGGGATTCCAAAGAGGTGACTCTTTGTTGCAAGAGCTCTGTAACCTCCCTCCTATTTGTACTATAAATGCCACATCTCTGTCACAAGATCAGGTTTTGCAGAACCCTACAAATCAATCTCTTCCCTGTTCCATTCCCTCACATTCTCTGCCAAAATCCAATATGGTGCGACAACTCCCAACCACTTTGAAAAATTAAACCATGCAAGCTTTGCTATAAAAGCCCCTGAGTTTTCCCCCACTGTAACCACTGAACCCGACTCAGAGACTACGCAGAGAAGGCAGGATCTGGTAGATATTGACAAGATGCTAAAAGAGAGTGGCCCTTCAGTGCCAAAGAAATCCAGGGGAAAGAGGAGTTTAGGGAAGAAAGAGCAAGCAATGGAGAAGAAACTGATCAGCAAGAAAATGACAGGGAAAGCCAAAGGGAAGCCTCAATCCAAACCAAAAACGTTGCAAATTCCGGCTCTAAAGAAGATGGCAAAGCAAAAAGACACAAGTGGGCAACAATCCTCTGATCTCAAAGGGAAGGGTAAGAGACAAAAGACGTCTTCCAAGCCAGAGGCTATCAAAGGTACTTCTAATTTTTATGATTTATTTGCACAAATTAACTTCAACCCCTTCTCTAATCACTTTTTCAAATTCAAATTTAAAAAGAGATGCAGAGTTTTGAATGAATCTTCCCTAGATCACTCTTATTTCTGCAAAAAACCTAAATTGGGCTTTGGAGTGGTTGTGCCAGAACAACCTCCAAGAGAGCCATGAATCTTCTCAGTTGGAATTGCAGAGGTTTGGGTCAGGACTCTGCAATTCGTGAGATCTTCTCACTGACTCGTAGGTTTAAGCCTGAAATCATCTTCCTTTCTGAAACTAAACAACCTGCTTCTTTTATTAAACATAAATTTAGAAAATTAGGTTTTGATAATCAATGCTTTGTTGACCCTAATGGCTCTAGTGGAAGATTATGGTGTGCATGGCATACTCATGTCTTCACCATCATCCCCAAATGGACCTCTAGTAATCTTATTCTGCTTGAACTGAACTTTCACAACTCTTCCTCACCATCCTCTTTTATTGGCCTGGTTTATGGTCATCCTAACTTTGAGAAAAGAGATGAAGTTTGGAAACAGTTTGATGATATATTACCCTTTAATTGCCCGCTACTTATAATTGGTGACTTTAACCAAGTTTTGTTTTCTCATGACAAGTCTGGTCCTTGTGCTTCTATTATTAGGGGTGCTAATCAATTGTTGAATTATCTTCACCGTTGGGGTCTGTTTGAGATCAAGAATATAGGCCCCTGGTTTACATGGTCAAACTGTAGATTTGATACTACCCCTACCTTTGAGAGGCTAGATAGAGCATGGTGTAATTTTGAGTTCATTTCTCTATTTCCTTGCTTAGCTTTACACAATTTGGGTATTGGAGTTTCTGATCATTCTCCCCTTGTTCTCAAACTTAACAACTCCTCCTCATCCCGCACCAATCCACCTAGGAGATTTGAAATATGGTGGCTCAAGTGTCCAGAAACTAAGGATCTCCTTCATTATATTTGGAGGCTTCCTATTAGAGGCTGTCCTTGTTTTAGAGTGGTAAAACTTCTCTCAATCACTTTGAAAGCTTTAGAACCTGGGCCATGTCCAGACCCTCCTTAGCCAACCAGATCTCTCAGACCAAGAATAATATTGCTCACTACCAAGCTCTATTGCCAGACCCCATTGCTGCATCTAATTTTGTTGCTTGTCACAAGCAATTGCATGATCTTCTAGCCTCTGAGGAAATCTTCTGGGCCCACAGAGCACGATGCAAATGGCTCCAAGAAGGCAGCAAAAACGCGAAGTTTTTCCATGCATACACTAAAGTTAGGAAAAATTTCAACTCAGTTTGGAATATCAAACTTAACGATGGATCTTTTATCTCGGATTTGCCTTCTATTATGCAGAATTTTTTTGATCATTATACTCAAATTTATTCTCAACCCTCTCCTACTGCTTTTGAGTTTTTGCAACAAAACGATAACCTGTTCTCCTTCTCCCTCCTTTTTAATATCACAAAAACTCTTAACCCTGATCAACAAAATTTTCTCTCTAGGCCGTTTTCTGCGTCTGAAATTTATAATGCAACCTTTGGAATGTCCCCCTTAAAAGCTCCAGGGCCAGATGGCTTTCAACCAGCTTTTTTCCAACAAAATTGGTCCCTGTTATCCACGTCTATCACAACTGCTGTGCTCTCTTTTATTAACTCTGGTCATTTACTTAAGGAGATAAATAAAACTCATATTGTATTAATCCCTAAAATTAACAACCCCCAAACTGTAGGAGACTTTAGACCCATAAGTCTTTGTAATGTTTTGTACCGTATCATTGCTAAAGTGCTGGCTAATAGGCTTAAACATGTTCTCCCTTCTCTAATTTCTGTTAACCAAAATGGTTTCATCCCACAGAGACTTATTCAAGACAACATACTTGTTGGTCAAGACTTAGTTCATACCATTCATAAAGCTAAAACTGACCAGCAGCCAAAACTTGGGGCTCTTAAACTTGATATCTCCAAAGCCTTTGATAGAGTAAGATGGGACTTTCTTGAACAAGTTATGTTTCAGATGCACTTCCCTGCTCATTTTAATAGACTCGTCATGCAATGTGTCACCACAGTATCCTACTCATTAATCATCAATGGATCTCAATCTCGCAGTTTCACTCCTCATAGGGGTCTAAGGCAAGGAGATCCATTATCCACCTTTCTATTTGCACTTTGTGCTGAGGTTCTCTCTAGCTCACTTCAAATGGCTGAATCTGATAATTTAATTCAAGGAATTCACTGTTCTAGAAATAGAACCATTTCTCACCTTCAATTTGCTGATGACACCCTATTGTTTTTCAAGATTCAACCCAACACTAGTGAAAATATCAAGAGCCTTCTTGATACCTATGCCTCTGAATCTGGGAAGGCCTTAAACCTTGACAAGTCCTCTCTACTTTTTAGTCCTAACTTCTCAGATTCTGACAAATTGCAGTTCTCAGCCATTTTAGGTTTAGCACCCCATGAATCAATAGGCAAATATCTAGGTGTTTTCCTAGATAAACAGGGCTCTAACAAAGAGCTAATCAAATCTACTATCCATAAAATTAATGACAAATGTGCAGGTTGGCAAAGCCTCCTCCTTAATTCTTTTGGAAGAGCCACTCTTATTAAATCTGTTCTCAATAGCTACCTAGTTTACCCAATGTCTGTTTGTATCTTCCCTAATAAAGATTGTGAGACCATCCAATCCATTCTTTCAAGGTTCTTCTGGGCTGGTTCAGCTTCTAAAAGATGCATTCATTGGCTCTCTTGGGAATCTCTGTGCAACAAAACTCAAAATGGGGGGTTGGCTTTTAAAAACTTACAATGCTTTAATAATGCTCTAATCGCCAAAAACTGTTGGAAACTTGTTAATGACCCTGCTAGCTTCTTTAGTTCCTATTTCATTTCTAAGTACTGTAGAAGGCAAAATTTCCTTTCTATTAAAACTACCTCCATAGCCTCCTGTGCTTGGAAAAACATCTGCAAAGGAAGAAAAACTCTCTCCCTTGGGCTGCAGTGGAAAGTCGCCAATGGACAATCTCTTATGGTGAGAAGTGATGGATGGATTCCAGATGTTCCTGGAGACTCTATAAGTGAATGTTTAAGGCATACTGACCCGGACAGCAGAATCAAGAAGGTGGCACAGCTAATCTCACCGAATAGACAGGGATGGAATGTCAATCTCTTGGATAATCTCTTCCCCCACTGGCTCAGTAATAGAATAAATCAAATCCCTTTAAGACTTAGTGAAAATCAAGACATTCCTTTCTGGAAGTCTACCTCCAATGGAGTCTACTCTGTAAAATCTGCCTACTTTCTACAAAATTACAACAACTCCTCACCTAATTTCTCTGCCAAACGCATTCAATTCCATTCCACCTCTTATGATTTCAATTGGAAAATACTTTGGAAATCTGGCCTCCCCGCTAACTTCACCATCTTCTTTGGCGTATCTGCTCTAATTCTTTGCCTTGTTTAGCTAACATCCACTACAGAATCCACTCAATTAACCCCAACTGTAACCACTGCAATAATCTTATTGAAACCCCTGAGCACATCTTCATTTATTGCCCTGTGGCTCAGCAACTTTGGGAGAGAGCCCCTATTCCCTCTATTTATAAACCTAATCTTAACATTGTTAATATCCAGCAATGGATCCTTTGTTGGTTAAAGAAAAGGAAAGCTCGTTGCTCCTTTCAAAATTGGCATTGGATCCCAGCAATCATTTGGATACTATGGATTACCAGAAACAAAAGATTATTTGAACACCAAAATCCTACTGCGGATCAAGTTTATTACCAAACTGAAGCTTTTACTAAATTTATTTCGATTTGCTAATTTCATAGTCTATGTTCAGCTGCTAGTCAATGGGTTGAAGTGGAAATAAAGAAAGGAAATTTCACCTGGAGGCCTGGACAGATTCAGTTTGATCCACAGTTCACTCCTATTGCGCCTCAAGCCTTAGTGGAAGTTTCTGATGCTTTCCCTCTTGCTATGTTGCCTCCATCAAGTTTGGCTCATGCAAAAATTCCAGCTTTCATGGAGGAGAGCTCAGCGTTTGTTTCTTCCTCAGCTCATGATTCGTCTGGTGATCAAGTGGTTGCTTCAGGAGGTGCTGTTGGAGCTAATGCCAATCAAGAGGCTGCTGGTGAAGGGCATCCTCCACTCCCGGATGATGAACTAATGTCGGCTGTGATCCCATTTATTGATGCATAGGTGGTTTTCGAGTATGTCCTATGTTATTTTTAAGTCATCTTTTGCTATCTAATGTAAGCTCTGTACTCTCTGGTTTCACTAGACTTTGTTGGGAATTGCTTGTTGGTGGGGATGAGTCTCATGTGTCCCCTTTCTTTTGGGTTATCTTTGGGTTAAGTTTTTTCTTATGATGGGCTGGCCCACTATGTTTTATTTGCAACCCCCTTCACAGACGCACACACCCAAAAATAATGCATCTATTCGCCAACTACTACAACTAACATGAGTGTAAAGTTCGAACAATTCTTTTAAAGCGTAGCTCCCAAAATCATATTCCTATTTGTTTATATTTTCTCTCTTACTCACCTCACTACCAAAATATGAGTGCAATAGAACAGCATACTAAGACCACATAAGAATTACTCATAAATAAGTGCTCAGACATGATGGTAGTACATAACAGTTCTACACTTCTCTTTGTTGTATCTCTCCCCTGTTCTTTGCCTTTTCTTGATTCTGAAATGGTCCTCTCGTTCACATGGCTTCCCCTGAAATATAACACTACCGTATGAACAATAAAGTACATTGTACGAGAGAGAGAGAGAGAGAGATCAGACAGGGCAACAATACCTATCCAAGAGATGAAAGAAAATTTGATAATTACTTCTCAGATTTACATAGCAAAAACCCACAAGTCTTTCTTCAATTTAACTTGTTTCTGGGGTTCTTGGGTTAGACTAATTACTAATCTAGCAGATCACACAATAAATTTAACTAAGAAAAACGAGGATATCTTGGAAAGCTCAGAAGCAGAGTACAAAGCAGCTTCATGAAATCTTCCCCCAATCTCTCTCTCTCTATCTAATTCTAATTATTTATCTAAGCATGGATGTTAGAGATTCGAACACGAGCTCTTCGCAAGGGAGAGTCAAACCCATGTCGTGATCGAACCCAAACTCTTCCTCAGCTCGCCGGAGCAGTGTCTGGAACTCGGGGTGACTCAGGAACGAGATGGGCACAATGTATCTGCTCCGGTTCTCGCCGACGTAGACGGCGAAGTGACCTTTCGGGACGTCCACCGGAAGACCCTCCTCTTCGCCGGAGGAGCTCTGCTTCTTCCCCAAGCTCGAACATCTCTTCAGGATTTGCTTCAGAACTGCTTTCTGTGAGACCCTGTTTGGTTTCTTGATTGCCATTCCTTGTAATATGAGAGAGAGAGAGAGAGAGAGAGGGTGTGGTGAGAATGAAATGGGGAGGGGAGAGTGTGTTGAGGGGTATTTAAAGAGGGAGTTATGTGGGGATGAGAGGCAAGGGAAAGAGACCAGGGGGGTGGTTTTTTGGGGGACTGTGAGAGCTCAAAAGACTTGTTGGGTGCCCTTACTTCAGACACTTTGGTCCCCAACTCTTTCTCTCCCTCTCTCTCACAAACACAAATTTTAAATTTTGGTCCATTACATCTAGGGTAATTATTCTTACAAAGCAGAAAATTATTCTTACAAAGCCACTAACATTATTTGTGCAATTTCATTGGTCATTAGATGCATAAATAATGTTAGTGACTTTGTAAGAATACTTTTATGGTTTGTAAGAATCATTACCCTACATCTAAACAAGCAAATTATGTCTACTCAACTTCTGTGAAAATCAGATGAATTCAGTCTTTGGAATTAAAAGTATATTGGTTCAACTAGGCCTGTCAATGGGTCGGGTCTACCCAAGATAGACTCGGATACTATGAGATCCATGCAATGGGGAGGGGAGACTGGAGAGTGTGTAGAGGGTATTTAAAGAGGGAGTTATGTGGGGGTTAGAGGCAAGGGAGAGAGACCAGGGGGGTGGTTTTTTGGGGGATTGTGAGAGATCAAAAGACTTGTTGGGAGCCAAATCCATTGGGGTTATTACTCCCTCTGTTCCTCCAGATTCTTCACAAAATTATATGAGTATTATTTGGGCCTAGCGATTTGGTTAGAAAATAAAGCAAAATTTTGATAATTTTTTTGTGGTATTATAGAGCAAAGTTCACTCTACGACACCGTGAAAAAATTACATAATTCTTGTATCGTTTTGCTAAACAAATCGCTAAGCTCAAATAATACCCATATAATTTTGTGAAAAATCTGGTGGAGCGGAGGGAGTACCTCTTGTTGCCCTTACTTGAGACACTTTGGTCCCAGACTCTCTCTCTCACTCTCTTTCACAAATACAAATTCTAAACTTTGGTCCATTAATTTTTTTATGACGTGAGAACCTGCAACCACTACTTTTCGTGTGTGTACTGGATAAATCCCCGTTCTAGTACAATAGCCTACAAACTACACTAGAGAGACAAACTAACCTGAGAAAATCTCGACTGACAGGTTCGCAGTTGAGAAGGCCAATAAGCTGCCTTTGAGTTGTTCCAAAATTTGAACTCAAGACCTCAAGGCAAATGCCCAAAGTCTTAAGATTGCTCACCCGACCAACTCAACTACCTCGAAAGGTGGTCCATTACATATTTGCTCTTTAATTATAGTTGTCTTACTTGAATCTAAATATCTCATACCGTAACTAATTGCAATATCTATTATAGTTTGTAAGTACAATTTTTCTCTAAACTTGATGTCTCATATTGTAAATTTTTCTCTAAAGAAGCAAATTATGTCTAAATTATGTCTACTCAACTTTTTTTGTGAAAATTAGATGAATTCAATCATATACATTGTTAGCTTCTGCATCATATGGCGTTGGTGAATTAGAGAAATAATCTTCTCTTGGTAGACATAATTTTTTATCAGCATCATACAAGTTGACAAATGAAAATGCACAATCGCAGCTAGGGTGGTTAGCTCAAGTGGTAGAGCGTTAAAAGTCCTTGTACAAGGTCCTGGGTTCAAACCCGGTTGAGGAAAAAAACAATTTCTAAAAAAAAAAAAAATGCACAATCAGTTTAAGTACGCTAAGTATTAACATTTAATTCTAAAAAGTAACAATCATTTTTGTAGGGCGTAAACATAATTTCTCCCCGGAATTGTCTTACTCTTTTTCTTTTGTACTCTTCCATGTAGAGAAGTTTCGTTCCAATTTCCAATTCCGTAATTTGCTTTTTTCTCATGTAATGTCAATTCTATGTGGTCACGGGTAAGCAGCAATCACACAAAATAGAGAAATTGCAAAATCATTTATGTTCTTCTGTCTCTATGATGTTCTTTGAGTGTTGGTAGTAATAATAATAAAGGTGTGTTTCGTACGACATTCAATCGCATGTTCAGCAACTTATGTTGAAAAGCTACTTATTTGGGCTGAAATTAATGTGAATTGCTAGTTTTGTGTAAGAACTGGAGCAGTAGTTTTCTTCTTCTGAAAAGTCAATTGTTTTTGTTCTCCTTAATTTTTCCTAATGGTATGTGTGCTATTTTTTATCAGACTTACTGGTCTATCATTGGCTCAGAAGTATCTAATTTGGTTTTGAACTTGCTCAATAATTAAGGGGATCTTTCAAGTATTAATCAAACTTGTATTGCATTGATACCCAAGATTGATATACCTAAGCATACCACTGACTTCAGGCCTATAGTTTTGTGTAATGTGATTTACAAGCTGGTATCTAAGGTGTTAGCTAACAGACTCGCACAAATCCTGCCTGCAATCATAGATGAGTCTCAAAGTGCTTTTGTGCCTTTCAGACAAATAACTGACAATGTGATTATTGCATTTGAGACCATTCACTCTATGAAAAGCTATAAAAGAGGCAATGGTTATTTCTCCTTGAAGTTGGATATGTCCAAAGCTTATGACAGAACTGAGTGGCATTATCTAAGAGGTTGTATGCTTAAACTGGGCTTCCCTGATGGTTTTGTTAAACTCATTATGAATTGTGTTCAATCTGTATCTTACTCAATTCTGATTAATGGAGAGATATCAGAGTTTTTCTATCCCACTAGAGGATTGAGACAGGGTGACCCTCTATCACCTTATCTATTCCTACTTTGTTCTGAAGGATTCACTTCTTTGCTAAACAAAGCTGTGTCAGAAGGCAGATTGCAGGGTTACAAGTCTGTAGGTTATGGTCCTATTATTACCAATCTATTTTTTGCGGATGACTCATTATTTTTTAGTAAAGCAACACCTGAGGAAGCAACAACTTTCAAGAGGATTATTGACACTTTTTGCAGTGCTTCAGGTCAGAAAGTTAATTGTGACAAATCTGCTCTTGTTTTTTCACCTTATGTTTCAGAAATAGCCAAAGTTTCTCTTAAGGAAATTTTTCAAATTCCTGATGCTCTCTGTCATGAGAAATATCTTGGGTTGCCTACTGTTATTGGTAAAGACAGGAAAAAGATTTTTAGCTCTCTAAAAGGGAAAGTTTGGAAGAAGGTCGGCACTTGGAAAGAGAAAATCCTATCACCTGCAGGTAAGGAGGCTCTTTTGAAGTCTGTAGTACAAGCATTACCAACCTACTATATGTATTGCTTCTTACTTCCTACTTCAATCATTAAAGATATTGAGAGCATTATGTCTAAATTTTGGTGGGCAATTAATATTGATAGAAGGTGTCTTCATTGGTCTTCTTGGGATAAAATGTGCATGCAGAAAGATAAGGGGGGGTTTAGGGATGAGAGATATGGAGATATTTAATCTCTCTATTCTGGCCAAACAAATTTGGAGAATCTTGAAGAATCCAAATCTACTTATTTCTAAAGTTCTGGAAGCAAAGTACTTCAGGAGTAAGTCAATTTTAGATGCTGATCTTGTATACACTCCTTCCTATATTTGGAGAAGTCTCATGAAAGCAAAAAGAATTCTCCATGAAGGTTGCAGATATATGGTTGCTAATGGTGAACAAATCCATATCTATAAACATAGATGGATCCTGGATAAAGGGGGTAGAAGGGTTTACAGCTTCCCTACACTGCTTATTGATGCTACGGTAAAGTCCCTCATTAATACTGGTAATCGATGGAACTATGATCTTATAGTTCAAAACTTTAATCAGGAAGACACTACAGATATTACGCAAACTCCTATCAATCATACACTCAATTCTGATGGGCTATGTTGGGGTTATACAAAAAATGGTGCGTACACAGTTAAGACAGGTTACAGGAAAGCTCTCTCCATGAAGATTTTGAGCACTAAGTCTAAAATCAATGGGGAATCTAGTTCTGGAGTATCTGAAGAAGATTGGAAACGAATTTGGAAGTTACCTGTCCCTCAGCGAATAAATTTTTTTCTGTGGCCGTTCTGTGCCAATACACTTCCTGTAAGAGATAATCTTAACCACCGTGGAATCCATTTGAATATCAGCTGCCCTCTTTGTGATTCATCTGCAGAAACACCACATCATCTTTTCAGTAAATGCAGCTACTTCAAGTTCATTTGGAAAAAGTACAACCATTTAATAGACTTATCTTGTGTTTTTCCTAGAGAAAGGAATTGGATTAGTTCCATCTTGGTACAGAATGATGAAAAGGGTCGGATTTTATTCATTGCTTGTTTGTGGATTATTTGGAAGTCTCGCAATTTGAAAGTTTTTGAACAGAAAGATCAGAATCATATTTTCAACTGGATTGAAAGTACGCTAGCAGATTGGGACGTTTGTGCTGCTAATCAGAAGACCATGGATACGAATGGCTTACCTGAGAAATGGAGTCCACCTCCTGAGGGCTTATTGAAAATCAATGTTGATTTTGCTACTTCAGTAAGCAATCTTCGTGCTTTTGCAGGTTCTATTTGCAGGAATCAAAGAGGGGATTTTATTATGGCAGCTTCAAAACCGATCCCTATATCAAAAGACTCAAATCTAGGTGAAGCTAGGGATCTTCTTGATACGGCTAGATTAATGAGGGATTTGGGTTTCTCCAACAATCTGTTGATTTTTGAGATTGATTCGCTCAACGTCTGTAACTGGTTCAAAGGTTCTCAGACTTGGTATAACGAGTGGCATGGAATTTTGGCAGAGCTGTGGTACTTCATCAGAGATCTTTTCAATGGCAGGCTTGATTATATAAGGAGAATAGGAAACCAATCGGCTCATGAGATGGCTTCGAGGGGTATTGAAGAGGAAGACATGAATGTGTATACGGTTCATCCCCAAACTTTCTACAGAGGTATCTAGACAGGGACATTAATGAAGTTCATCCTATTTAGGTTTCTGTACTCATTAAGTCTTGTTTGTCTTTTCGGTTTTTATGCTTACTCCAGTAGTTTGTTTTTATGGATTTACTTGGGCTTGTTGTGTAAGGTTTTAATTGATGGGTAAGGCCTATATCCCCCCATCTGTTATTTTATGGGTTGGGAGCCCAATTATTAATATAAGCGGGGTTTATACCGCCCTACCTATAAGGTAGGTTCCCTCAAAACAAAATGTATGTATGTATGTATGTATGTATGTATGTATGTATGTATGTATGTATGTATGTATGTATGTATGTATATGCGTGTGTGTATATATATATGTATATATATATGTATGTATGTATGTATGTATGTATGTATGTATGTATGTATGTATGTATGTATGTATGTATGTATGTATGTATGTATGTATGTATGTATGTATGTATGTATGTATGTATGTATGTATGTATGTATGTATGTATCATTCTCAACAAGATGCTTCAGGGCTTGAGCCTCTGCTCTGGAGAGAGACAAAACTATCCCTAAAAGATGGCGGTAGATAAAACTTATAGGAGCGATCAATCACGGTCGACAACAGCACAAGTGAAGGTAGTGGTTGTGTTCGAGGATGAGTATTGCAAAAGATCGGAAGAAGAGTTCAAATACAGTCCGATCGGGAGATTCTAATTGAAAACCATGATAAACATGGGAGCCATTTGTAGCTACTTTAAATGAATCTAGAACGATATGGAGAAAGGATCAAGTATTTTCTAGGTTCGGGAAAATACATTTGTTTTCATGTTCCCCGATAAAGAATGTATGGAGCCAAGTTCATGGTGGGGGTCTATGAGAAATCAATGGTCAAATACTACTAACGGAACCATGAGAGCTGGGGATAGAGGTTGATTCAATTCGATTTGATCAAACAAAGATTTGGATCCAGATCACGAACCTGCTGAATCATTGTATCAAAGAAGACTCATGGCTAAATGTTTCTACAGATGAGGTCACAAAATCTGATCCACGAAATTATTATGACGATTGCTATACCTATACATGTAAGGGTGAGAGCGCGACTAAACTTGCAAGATGCTTTGAGAATGGGAGTGTATGCTAAAATAAAAGGTGAGAAAGTATGGTAGAATCTTTGTTATGAATAATACCATGGATTTTTTAGTAGTGTGCAAAACATACACACTCAAGTGGAGAAGGCGACCTTCATGAAGAGATGCATAGAAGGGAGGAACACGTAAGGTATGACACATGATTATTTCTTAAGCCTCCAATGCAGAAGACTAAGGGTCCTCAAAAATGGGTGCAAAGGAACACAATTAGAAAACTCTGCATGTAGATAACACACATAGAATAAAGGGAAATGAATGGGTGAAGTGAGGAATGGGATGTTTGAGATGTAGAATAAGTGGAACACATCTGAAGAAAGGGCATATGTTGGAATCGGAGGTGCCATACCAGTTTGAGGGTATGGAAATAGTGGGAAGGGGGGGGGGGAATGTTAGCACGGATCAACAGGGCTACCAAAGGATAGTTATCAAGAGAGACTGCCCGAGGTTCAAGTATATGCTGATCGGGAAGACGGAGCCAAGTGCGAACAAGGCACACCTACTGAAACGAAGAAAATATGTGGAGTAGTTTCTATGGTGAGCTCGTTTGAATTCCATGGAAAAGCGGGTTCGAACAAGGCACAACTAATGAAACGAAGAGTACAGAGCACAAAAAAAACTCAATGGAGAAAACCACCCCTATCCGCAAGATAAAGGTATGGGAAAATTTTAGTACCCCACGACAACAAGAAAGCATATCAAAATGTGAGAATGAGGGAAGGGAAATATGATTGGAAAGAAAATTAATCGAAGCCTTCAAATGAGAGTTCGGGATCCGGACTCCTAGGTGGAAAAAATGCTGGCGAATTCCTGTGACATAACATGAAGACTGGAGCATTCACTTCTTGAAGTTCGTAAAATATCTCCATGCTAGAGATTTCTCTTAAGAATGTTGTAGTCATACTCGTGTTAGGTAGGTGGAAATTTAACACGAGTGTCCTCGAGAAAAGTCTCTTGCTCATCAAGGTTTTTACAAGAACATGTGTTATCTCTATTGGAGCAACTTATGTATGATAACTCCTTTTTAGGAGTTACATTTGTATTAGTTTCACCACCTTTTTTGTGTGACTTATATGCATTTACATGAGAAATCGACCAAATCGTAGGTGTTTTGAGCATGCTTGAGTATTTGGACTCGACTGTTTAATCCGGGCTTTCCTTGTGTAATTTTGAGCTATTTTTTTCACGTTTGATCTTCCAGTATGTTTTTTGTTGTGCTTTTCAGGAACCGGGAGCGTGGAGACGTGCATGGGCAAGAGGAAACGAACTTCGGAACGTTTGAAGGCTCGAGAGCATGTCCGAATCGAAGGAGGGTGAAGAGAGGATCAAGAAGCAAAGGAAAAAAAGAAGCTGAATTCTCCAGACTGTCGTACGACCAGTCTACTGGTCATAAGACTAGTGACGCTTATAATCTATGGAGACAATCAACAAAAGGAACCCTTCTGCTGGTCGTACGACCAGTCATAGTGGTCGTACGACCAGTCTGACCACCAAGGCGCCATATTTTGGGGGTTTACGCAATTTTGAAGACTTTGGGGGCAACAAGTGAGAGGAACTAGGTGCTAAATGACCTAGGGGAACGATCATTCACGCACTTGGAGGCAAGAACAACGCTAGAGAGCAAGATTGAAGACAAAAATCATCAAGACTTGAAGATTATTCGTTTGATTTCTCATATCTTTTCCCTCATTGTATGATTATGGAGATTATCACTTTGCTAAACAAGATTATGTATAGCTAAACTTCTCTTTTCTAGATAATCTATGGATAACTAGGGTGTTTTAAGCGTTGTCCGGAAATCATTAAAAACCCCAGGGACCCTAGATTATCTAGTTCTTCTCCATAATCGTATTCACTACAACTACTTTATTTTACATTGAAAAACATAAAAAAATAGTTAGCTTAGTCTGTCTTTTAATTTAAGTCACTTGTTTGAGGGTGACAAACTCTCAACATCAAACCACTTCTTACCGGTTACTTAGGTATCTTGTAATTGATTCTTAATTAGCTAATAATTGTCTATTTACCTTGGGTTCAATAACTTGGAGTCTAAAATACTCCACTCTACTACTTGACCCTACGCTTGCGTTTAAGCGTGTTAGAAATCGCGTCAAGTTTTTTGCGCCGCTGCCGGGGAATTTAAACGGTTTATTAGTTTAGTTAACAATTAATTTAGGATCCTTATTTTAATTTTGTTTTACCTGCTTACCTCACGGGTGTGCTAGTGTTGTTTTCTCAGGTAGCGACGGTGGAAGGCCAGGGACTGATTAGCCTCACAACGGAACAGTTGCAAGCTATTATGGATGCATCCGTAGAGAAATCAATGGAGGCAACATCTAGGCCGCACTCGAACTCAATGCCATATAACCGTTCAGGGAAAGCAATAATCCAGGCATTTGAGGCGGATCTTAAAGGAAGGGATCCAGTAATTGTGGTGCCACCATTTCAGGCAAAAAGCTTATACCTCAAGATGGGCACAATTCAATTTGATCGGGAACAATGCATCTTTGCTGGTACACATGAGGAAGACCCACATGCATTCATGGGGAGATTTTAGAGCCATTGTGGGTAATCCGTTATAGTGGGGTCACTTCTGAAGCAATAAGACTGCTGCTATTCCCTCATTGCCTCAAAAGAGCTGCTGTGGATTGGCTAGATTCTTTTCCATCCAACTCAATCAAGACATGGGAAGAGTGTGCCTCCCATTTCATGAGTAAATTCTTTCCCATCTCACGCATGATTCAGCTGCAGAATGAGATTAGGGCATTCAGGAAAAAGAAGCATGAATCTATGGTCAAAGCATGGGAGCGCCTCAATTGCTTGCTACATTAACACTCCAACCATGGCATTGACAAAGCCCATTTCTTCCAGGTCTTTTACGACGCACTAGGAAATCTTGACAAAGACAAGATCGACAGAGAAGCTGAGGGACAATTTCTTGTTCAAATGCGATGTGGAGGGTGCATATGCATTGATGAGACGTGTGGTTGAACAAGAGGATATCTTGGATTATGAGTACCGGCAAGAACCGAAGAAGCATAGCTCAGTGGCATATAGCACGGTTCGGGTGAATGCGGTGGAGGCAGTGCATGAAACAACAGATTCAGAGTTGCATCAGCAACAACAAGCATTAGCTTCAGAGTTGGCTGAGATGAGAGGATTCATGAAAGCGATGGGTCAGCACGCGACGACCATGATTGCACAGAGCACTACTTCTGCAGTTGCTCTCCAGGAATCTCGAGAGAAAATTAAGGAGCTTAAGGAACAACGTGAAAAAAGAGCACTGGACAACACTGTTGACACATATGAGGAACATGCTCAGGCCATCACCACTCGGAGAGGTACTGCACTCAAAGACCCTCAATACCCTAGTCATGCCAGAGCTGTGGAATAAACGGCTAAGGAGCATGAAGTCTTCGATTCTGAGAAGACTCTTGTCATGGTCCCCCAATCAAAGGGCATGACTCAGCAGGACGAGGAGGAATCTGCTCAGGTACCACTCTCATGTTATCCTTCTTCTTCAGAACTGCCATTCCCATTACGTACTAGGAAGAAGAAGGTCGATTCAGAGGAATGCATGCTTTTCATGAATGTATTCTCTAAACTGCATATCAATATCCCATTAATTGAGGCACTTCAAAAGATGCCTAAATATGCTTGATTTATTAAGGATGCGGTCCTTGGAAAGAAAGCTGTGAATGAGTTTCAGAGGTTGAACTTGAATGAACATGTTAGTTCATGTGTTTTCCATGGGCTACCTAAGAAAAATAAGGATCCAGGTAGTTTTTTCATTGAAGCTACATTGGGTGACGCCTACACTCGAAGGGCTCTCTGTGATCGGGGAGCGAGCAAGAATTTGATGCCACTGTCGGTATTCAAAAAGTTAAGTGTGGGGGAGCCGCAGAAAACCTGGGTCACTCTTCAATTTGCAGACAAATTATCCAAGAGCGCATGTGGGATGATACAAGATGTCCTTGTGAGAGCAGTATGCCTGATAATTCCAGCTGATTTTGTCATATTAGACATGCCAGCTGGTGATGTTCCTATAATTCTAGGTAGGCCGTTCTTAGCGACTGGGCGTACTCTCATTGATGTAGAGAATGGGGAGCTGATTATGAGGGTAAATGATGACATGGAGACTTTTCGAGTGTTCAAACCGACGCCCCAGTATTCCTGGGAGTACCAGCCAGGGGTACCTTTTCCTATTAAAGTAAAGAGCGAAGTTCCTGAGTTGTCACAAGGAGATCCACTTGACTATTGGGAAAGAAACAAGCCCTCAGCTGTGCAAGCACATGAATCAGTGTTCAAATTCAGCACAGGAAACCAAAGCTTGAAGCGGCACAATGTGCCACACCACCTTTCTGAGCGTCATGAGGTAACATGGTCGATCCGTCGACCTTAAATTACAAGCGCTGCTTGGGAGGAAATCCAATGTATAGCAGGATGTTTTTTGTTTTGAATTCTCTATATATCTTATTGCGAGGGGTGAGAGGGAGTGGACTAATTCTTTCAATCAGTGTGCAGGGATACAGGTACAAAAGATGCACCGGATTCCCCTTCTTGAAGTGCGTGTTAGGGATTGCACGAACAAGTGAAGAAAAATCCCCACAGAATTTACGGAACACATGCCAAGGATTACTCGAGGTCGAGGAGTGCTCGTATAATCATTTCAGCGCCAGACATGGATTGGGCTAGAGTTCACATCCTAGACGCACATCAGAATCCGGGCGCGTAGAGACTTATCCGGAAATTGTCAACGATGCGCAGACCTTCTTGTTGAAATTTCACGGCGTCGGTATCCATGTAGGTCCTGGCACCCAAGGTACCTCTAGCACTTTTTCTTTTCTACATTTGAGCGTTAATTGTAAATATCCACCGCCTACACATTTAAGCAAGGATACCTCTTACTTTATCACTAAATCCGTTGAGGGAAACAAAACACTTGAGTGTGTGTAGGGGGGGGGGGTTGTGTATAGTCTTGACTAGCCGGTCCATGTTTGCATTAACCTGTCACATATAGGTTGTCGTAGCGTATTGTGTCGTATTCGTGGCCCGTGTCGTTTTTAGTTATAGTGTCTTAGCGTGATGTGTTTGTTGTTTAATTTTTCATGTTTACTTAATTGAGTCCACCACCTTATCGAGTCAGTTTTATGTGGAGTCTTTATTCAAGTCGGCCGTGCATATAGAGTTAGGAATTTATGCGAAATCTATAAAAAATGATTTTTTTAGAAAGGGCAATCAAAATGAGTTGAACTTTGCGAGGACTTAATGATAGAATTCCCTAAAAGGATGAAGATCCAAAGTAAGGCAGACGCGTGAATCTGGAGTAGGAAGACTTATAGAGATAATTCACACTAGAAATGCAAGTAATTGTCTCTTAGACTTAGATATCCTACTAGTACTACACCTCCGTCACTTAGGTAGTCGTAAACCTTCCTCGTAGTGGCAACGGAACAGGTGTGCGAGTGATATTTTTTGGGATCCACTGGTCCCGTCTCACAGCCTAGGTCCACTTAGTTAGCCCCATTGATCCGCTTACCCCTTTTAACTTTCATCACTTGTTGGAATGACCCTTTCTTGTGCGTCATGTTAGAGGGAGTCGAGTTTGGGAGGTTCGATGAGCGTGCGCTGATGTGATACATTCATTGGGGATACTCTTGCATATTTCGTCTTATGAGGGGATGTGAAGGTGAGTTAGAGACGGCAACACGCTTCGGTGTGGCGGTGAATCGTGTCCTTACACCACGATCATAGGTGGAGTGTCGTACTGCATGACATTCTTTCCGGGTGGGGTTGATTGATCTTATGGGAGTACGTGCTTGATTTTCATTTTATTCTCGATATCTTAGATGATAAGGAGGATTGTTGGAAAACACGTAATATTTTGACTACCGGGTTTTGTGAGTTGGTTTACATCGAGTGTGGGGGTGTCGAAGATTATGATTATATCTCTTTGATTTGACACATTCCACCCTCACGTCATCTACATGATATTTTGTATCTCCTCGGCTTCATTGAGTATTATTTGTGCTCCATGTGTTAGTTATTTGTGGGAAGCGAGAAAATGAAAAAAAGAGAGAAAAAAATAGAAAAAAAAGAGAGAGTAAAAGGAAATTACAAGGTAATTAAGGGACCTTGTTGTGACATTCATAAAGGAACGAGAAGACTAGCTATGATTCACTTTGACACTCTTTCACATTTGTGGCCGCGAGAAAGGCGTTGCCCTGTGATTGAGGGAATGAGGAGATTCGGTGGGTTCCATTTATTTTGGTGAGGTAGTGTGAGAATCGGGCTATGGACGCTATATCATGATGTTTAGGACTACCCTTGAAAATAGCCTATCCCACCCGTCCTAAGCCGTCAACAGTTATAACCCGTAGATAAATAGCTCGGATGGTAGGTACTAAGGATATGTCTGATGAGTGTGCAAAAGCAGATTATTAAGTGCTCGTGCTTGTTCTGTCTAACGAATCTTAAAGCAATTTCTGCCGATCACTGATGTTGTAGAATTTTTGAAGGGGATATGAGAGCCTGACGACTTTCCGGTTCACTTTATCGAGATTTCCCAATCTCAACCAAAAAGAAAGATATTTGTGTGTGTGTATAAATATGTGTTGTGTAGGATCGAGTCGTAGCTTGCATGTGCAACATCTTGTTGCATTATTGAGTCATATTTTATTATAGAGTCGGCTATTTAAGATTTGTATGCAACGGTGTTTTGAAGAGTATGCAAATTTTCTTGGCATGTATGATGTTTTTGGTGGAGGATGGAGTAAGAATTTGGTCGGGTTTTGAATTTTTGCTCGGGACGCGCAAATGGTAAGTGTGGGGGAATTTGATAACTCCTTTTTAGGAGTTATATTTGTATTAGTTTCACCACCTTTTTGTGTGACTTAGATTCATTTACGTGAGAAAACGACCAAAACTTAGGTGTTTGGAGCATGTTGGGTATTTGGACTTGATTGTTTAATCCAGACGTTTCTTGTGTAATTTCGAGCTAATTTTTTCACGTTTGTTCTTCCGGTATGTTTCGTGTTGTGCTTTTCAGGAACCGGGAGCGTGGAGACATGCATGGGCAACATGAAACAAACTTCGGAACGTCTGAAGGTTCGAGAGCATGTAAGAATTGAAGGAGGGTGGAGAGAGGATCAAAGAAGCAAAGGAAGAAAAAGAAACTGAATTCTCCAGATTGGTCGTACGACCTGACCAGTGACACTTAGAATCTATGGAGAAAATCAACAAAAGGCACCCTTCTGCTGGTCCTTTACGGCCTGTCTGACCACCAGGACGCCATATTTTGGGGTTTTACGCAATTTTTGAAGACTTTGGGGGAAACAAGTGAGAGGAATTAGTTGCTAAATGACCTAGGGACAGATGGGAGCGATCATTCACGCACTTGGAGGCAAGAACAACACTAGAGAGCAAGATTGAAGACGAAGATCATCAAGAATTGAAGATTATTTGTGTGATTTATCATATCTTTTCCCTCATTGTATGATTATGGAGATTATCAATTTGCTAAATAAGATTATGTATAGCTAAACTTCTCTTTTCTAGATAATCTACGGATAACTAGAGTGTTTTAAGCGTAGTCCGGAAAGCATTAAAATCATAGGGACCCTAGATTATCTGGTTCTTCTGCATAATCGTATTCACTAGAACTACTTTCTTTTACATTGAAAAACATAAAAAATGGTTAGCTTAGGTATTCACTTGTTTGAGGGTGACAATATTTAAACAAAACCACTTCTCACCGGTTACTTAGGTATCTTGTAATTGATTCTTAATTAGCTAATAATCGTCTATTTCCCTTGGGTTTGATAACTTGGAGTCTAAAATACCCCACTCTACTACTTGACCGTACGCTTGCGTTTAAACGCGTTAAGAAATCGCGTCAATCTACGTTTCTTCACTTACTTATAAGGTTGATTCTTTCACTAAGCTCATGAATGCACAAACTCACACACTTCATCTCAAATAGTTGATATTTTCTATGCTATAGTCGAGTCCCATATGTAATAGGTTTTATATTATTACCGTTTCAGAAGTATCTTCTTGGGTTTATGAGTTTCTCAGGAGTTCATGTGTCATATAAAGAAGTTTCTATTAGTTCACCGCTCCAGTGAGTCCGCCTGAGTGAGAGGTAAAAGAGAACTAGATATGGCTTGTTCTATCTAGCCTCATAGGTTAATTTTTTCAGGGTTTTGTCTAGTAAGTTGCATGAGATTGTTTTTTATTTCGTGTTTTTAAGCCTTAGAAGTTGGATACTTTTTTTTATGAGCTCGAGGCTTAGATGGTGTTTGAATAAGACTGATAATTGGTACCCATGCGTGTGCATGTATCCTGGAGCAATATAGATAGCATATTGCTTGACATCTAATTCAGGTTGATGAGTCTGATTTATTTATAGGGTACGTCGTGACCCGTAGGCTTTATGGACCACATATCACATATATCAATATTCGATTGATGTGGTGAGAATTTGTTTAACTATAGGATCCCTCGTGACTGGTAGGCAATATGGACCACATAATACCTGGGCTCTAATCCGTTGGACCACATTATCTAAAACCATCCGCTCCAAAAAGAAACCCTAGGTGTCGTTCCTCAGAAACTTCACAGAACCTTGTTTTCTAACTTTTTCCAAGGACTTGCTTGTTTAGAAATATACTACCTAGCAATCCTGAATGTCCACTTTAGGCTTGAAACCACAACAAAGACTTCCAACCTACGCATGTTAAAATCAGTCGTGGACTTTCCGAACCAACCTGTTGAACTAGTGTTATCTCTTCCTATATGTTTGAATTGTATTATTTTCCCTGAGACCCTTCCTCATTTTGTTTTCTATCACAAAATTTTAAATGAGTTTCTTTTATGCATGTGCATGGGGGTGGCAAAAAGATGTTTCGTTAAAGATATTTGTGAATTTGAAAGAAAAAAAAATATCTCAGTTTTTTCAAGTGAAAAAGAATGGAAGAGTTTGAATGATTACTTAAAACTTATTGTTTTCATAAAGAAATTTTTTTTCTCTTTTCCTTACCCTTAGGGATTTTTCATAGTTAGTATGTGCCTTTCTACCAGCCTTTACTTCCACCGCATCATGTGTTGAGTTATGCTAAGACTGAAGAAAACTTTCTTATTTTTTTGACCTGTGTATCAGAAGGATATATCTGCACTTCCTCTAATATGCTGAATGGGAGGAGTTCCCAAATTGTCCTCTTTTATATATGATATTGTGAACAATTGTGGACTTTGTAGACTCCTGAGATTTCTTAGTGCTGGCTCGATTGACGTGACCTAAGTGAAGTCACGGGGAGTTGCCACACTGTCCTCATCAAGTACACGTGCGCTGGTCTTAAGATAAAATCCTAAAAATCTCACACTTATTAGCTCTACTGCACGGTTAAGTGACCACAATGTCCCTACCATCAAAAGAAAAATTTGTATTCAATACAACCAGAGCTAATTCAAAATCTTATAAAAACTAGAGCCTCAATTTTTCCATATGTGAATAGGGTCTAAAAAAGGAGAATATCAAATATTCCATCATAAAAGGACACTAAGAAAGTTAAAATAACTTGAGATGAGTATCTCCTAGGTTCCAGTTGGACCTTCTGAAGTGTAGAATGTTCTCTTAGGATACTTAGGATGAAAATAGTTATCTTCTTTATTTATTTAAAGGGTAAAATATATTTTAGTATGGAAGTCGTTGTGTGTCTCTGCATAGGATCAACTTTTACGAAACATTAATTTCATTTTGTGTACATTCATTGCATGAGAATTTTTGTGGAAAATGATTTTTCTCATACTCCCTCGCAATTCTTTTTGAAAATTAGAGAGATTTAAGTACTCTTTTCATGTTTCAGGAGTTTTCGCAAAAGAATGTTCCTCCATTGATTTTTTTTGTTCACGAAGAAGTTCTATTGAAGAATTTTTTTTTTCAAAGTAGTTTCTTTAAGAGATTGTGAGTAATCTTGTTTTCTACATATTCTTTACTCTCTAGGCGGGATTGTTTTTGCATTGAAAATTGCCAATTTCTAGCCATTTTTCACAATTTTGATATTTTTTTTCTAAATAAACAATGTTTTCCCCCTATTTCGTTGGGAAAATTCCGTATCACATGGTGTACGCACGATTTTTGACATTTTTGGGAAGGATCACTTTGGTTATTCTCTTTCCTAGTGGTACCAAAATCCAAAATTTCTTTCTCAATTTAGTCTCATATTTAGGTTAGTAATAAACCTTAGGATCTAGTGTTTTAGGAATTGTTTCCCAACCTAGAATCGTAATTTTGATAGGATTGAGACTCCCAAATCTAACCCAAATGGTATTAGGAACCTATATAAACACCTGGGCTGGTAACATTTTCCATAAGCTGAATGTGTTGGACTCCATAGCAACCATAGTGAACCCATAGGCCTCCTTTTGAATGGGTACAATGTAATGGTACTCACCTTTACGATGTGGGTTGTTTTTGAGAAAGAACTCTTTTATAAAGATTAAGAATATATAGAGACCTTTGAGTTCATTAGCATTTATCAGAAGTCTTTGTTTGAAGGTTCCTTGGTATTATGCATCATGCTCAGATTTTTTGATGGAGTTCATTTTTTTGTTTCTCTGACGACGCTACAGTTCCATTGCATGTATACTACACATACAATGGTTCTCATCGGAATTATATTACTTATTTTAGGAGGGAGTTTTGTGATTATGTGGACAAAATCGGCGTACAACCTCCTTTTCCACACAAAGAAATGGTCGTGAGCGTTTGTCATTCTTCCATATTAGAAGAGGAAGAAGAAATTGATGATACTGTTAACCCGAATCCTCTCAATGGTGGCTGGTAGGCGTATGTGGCTTTCCATGTTTTGCATGATTATTTCTTTTAGTTCATTTATTTGAGTTGGATTTAGCTCTTTCTTTAGTTAGGTTTAATTAAATAAATGACCCATTTGTCAAATTCGCGTGACAAAAAGGGGGAGCAATTTTGTATTTGATAATTAATTTTACGTTTGATAATTCGTTGGAGCATTGTTAATGTTTTTAATTATGGATTATAAGTTTATGTTTTGTTTCAAGGGAGTTAAATACTTTTCTTTTTGATGTTCATATTCTCTCGTGCATTTTCAATTGATTGTGACTCATGTGATGGTGTATTCACAATGATGCAGTAAGTGAATCATTTGATGTGATTATTCTTTATTCCATATGCTCCATGCTACTCAAAATTTTACAGCTTTTAAGATCAGAGATCTAAAGAATTTCTGGCTTGAATCTTTAATCTCTGTATTCTATTTGACTATGAAAAACAATTTATATGTTCATTCTTACTCTAGGATTATTCTTAGTGATTGTTTTATTGTTTATTGCAACTGCACTTGATATTTAGTATGAGTATTGTTTTGCAGGATCATAAGAACATGATTGAATGAAGCGAACTATGAAGACAAAGATATGTTAGTCCAAGTAGGTAAAGTTTGAAGCATTCTTGTAGGAGCAAGATGATGCAGAAAAATGAAGAGTTTACTTATTGTTTGTCTTTAGAAATTCAAAATGAGTTTTTGTGCATGAATTGAAAAAGGGGGAGATTGATATAGGATGATACCGATTGTGTCAATTTAAGATCCCATAGTGTTTCTAGACAAATGTCAATTTTAGTACAAACGGTCTCATATTATGTAGTGAATTGTATAGGTTTATTATAAATGAAATAAGAGTTATTTATTTAGATTTTGTATAGGTTTATTATAAATTAAATAAGAGTTCTTTATTTAGATTCTTTGTGATGCTAACCCTTTCCTTCAAGGCAAATCAATATTCTTTGAATTTAGTGCGGTAAGTTGAAGATCATATGTTGTTGTAAGGGTTTTTTTAGTATTCTTCATAGTGTCCAGTTTTATTATTATGTCTCAGAGTATTTCTGTTGAATCAATCCAAGAATTTAGAAACTTAAATGACAAAAATGCAAAAGAGAATAAGATCATTGACGCAATTAAGCCTCTCTAGCATGCCTGCAGTGCAACATGAACCCTCTAGGGAGATGTGCAATGCTAGGGGCGGCTAGGGTTTGGCTGTCTAACTCCTTGGACTTCCTCTCTAGGTGTTTGCAAGTTTAGTCCGTCAAAAAAATATTATTTTTATATTTTCTAGGATCGTATTCCTTATCGTCCAAGAGAGAGAGAGAGAGAGAGAGAGAGAGAGAGAGAGAGAGAGAGGGAGAGAGGGAGAGAGGGAGAGAGAGAGTTTAATTAGGAAAACGTACTTTCCTTTATTATGAATGTTTTAATGATAATGATCACATATCTTTTATGAAGAACTTTCCTATTAATACTGTTTTATCATTTTAATTATTTGTTTTAATTAAAGTGAATTATAATTCTTACAATATAAATCAATATTATAATTAATAAACTTGTTTAAATTTATTTGCAAAAAGAAAACTTGTTTTAATTGAGCATATAGTGTTTACTATAAATTGATATGTTTGAATTATTAATTAAATATTATGTTATTTAAATTAGTAGAGAAGACTCTTTGGCACCTTAATATCTTTTCTACAATAAAGTTTTTGTAATCTAGTAGAAGTTTTCTTTTAATTAAATTACTTTATTTAGAATTTGATATTAATATGAATCTAGTACTTACGGTATGACTCTTTGTAAATTGATTTAATTATCTTTAATTGAGAGTTTGAGTTTTGTTTTGACTACCAATAGTCTATATCCATATCATATTTTCTATTGAACTCTCTTTTATTGGAAAATAAGTTTCTTCACTCTATATACAGAGATCTAGGATTCAGGAGAAAATTAAGCTGTGAGAATACCCTCATACCTACGTAAAGAGAAATTGAGAGAGACATACCGAGAATTCCCCTTTAGCCTGCCAGGTTCAGCCAACAGAGAACTAGAGAAGCCAGTTCCACCCTTTCTCTTCCATTCCCACAGCCTAGAGAGATGAACCCCTAGGGTTTTATTCTGGTTGTTCCTTCTATCAGCTAGGAGTTGCTAATTTTCCAGTGTTCTGATTCAAGGTTAGTTCAAAGTATTCTTGTGGAGATTCAACTTCATGTATTTAAAGTGTGTTTTATATTCTAGAGTTATTTAGGTTAGATCTGTTATTCTTTGTTTATTAAAGTTCTAGATTATCTCTCTCTTTTGGATATAGACCTTATGCTTATTTAATATATATATATATGTCTAGAATCTTCCATGGAAGGTTGTTTATTTATAAATCTTAATATCTTCATATTGTCGTAGATTTAGATTATCAGATCTAGAATCTCTCACATATTTTTCATTCTCGAGTGTGTTTGTTTTAGATCTGTGAAGTTGTCAATGGGTTCAGGTGTTTTGATCGTATTGCTTAATATATGTTCGTGTATTCCTATTGGTTGTCTTCTGACTTTCCAGCTTTGTCTAGATCTAAGTTACTTGTTGCCTGTAGGCCTAAGATACAATTAGTCTTATCTAGAGTCTCATATTCCTTACATGTTATTATTTTCCAGTATCTACCTATATAGAGTTGTTCACTCGCAAAGTAACAGTGCTAGAGTTGTTCACTTGACGAACTACGGTGGAAAAGTCCTTTAGTACAAGTCGCCTGCTCAATGCTTGAGTTGGTGTGTTAGTTCCAAACTAGCTTAAAGGGAATACTTGGATTTCCATCCCGTGGGGTGGTATACAAGATATTTCACAAGCTAGGCTGGTAAACGTATTATAGTGAGTAGTTGATATGTGTGGTAGCTTGTTATATATATATATATATATATATATGTATATATGTATTATCTATATATAGAGTTTATTACGATTTCTGTCAATAAAGTTGTGTGATAGAACTGGTTGGTGCTAGCATGTGTGGTTTTCATCCTAATTATCCTTATCAGGAGAAGAACATAGTGAAGTTTTCCCCGCGGTTCAAATCTTGCGTGCCGTGCATCTATACTTTTCGTATAACTGTCGCATTGTCTGATTTTGTATGAAGTTTTATCGTTGCATCAACAAGTGATCTTTACTCAGTCATTGTTTATAATAGATTAGATCTTATTTTCTTGTTAAATATATCTTCTGTTTCTTGGGGAAATGACTAATTCAATTGGCTCTACAAGTAGACTTCCACTATATCGCAATTTGCGGGGTATAAATAAATAAACACAATCATACTCGTGTGCTTGTTTGTCGTCTACCGACTCTTTATCCACTATCGTTGTTGTTGTTGTTGTTGTTGTTGTTGTTGTTGTTGTTGTTGTTGTTGTTGTTGTTGTTGTTGTTGTTGTTGTTGTTGTAGTGTTGCCAAAAAAATGCTGAATAAAGCTCAAGTGGTGCTTGTTAAAGAAGATAAAGTTCAAAAGCCCGGGTTGTATTCCATATTTAGAGATTCCTAACGCGTTTCACATGGCTGTCCATCGAGTAGTGACATGATACCAGAGTTCGGAAGTGATGAATGTTAGTATCATTGATGGAGTTGTGAGTTGGGCTATATGAGTTGTATTGTGATGCTTAGGACCGCGCTTCTATGTATCCTTTGTCCACTTTCTTTAAGCCTTCATAAATACACCCTATAAAATACTACCTCTGTTTCTTCTCTTTCAATGGCGGTTGCCTTTTTTACCCGTAACTGGGTCACTTTGACTCGGTGTTTTGGATAGCAACGATGTAATTTTTTGGCAATCTTTTCATAGTATTGTAAAGTAAATTTTACTATACAAGATCATGCAAAGATTACCGAATTCGTGTATCGTTTTGCTAACCAAATCACCAGGTCAAAGTGACCCAGTGAATTGTATCAAAAAGTGAAGTAAGCCGAAAGAGAAGAAACAGAGGTAACAACGCTGATTTTTCACAATGGGATGTGTTGAGGTGGTCGAAGGGCATCGCTTGGCGACAGTGCTTGTTCCCGCGAACTAGGACACTTGGATTGTGAGAAATGAAGTGCTAATTGTAAAAGTCTTTAGGGAAGCGTGAGTTCTTGATGATTTTGATATAGTTTCAAGAGATTGCCCGATCTCAATTAAGAAAAAAATCATAAATATTTTTATTGTTAGTAAAACTGAATTGCATTTAAAGAGTTATAACTTGAATTTTAATACAGCTCGCATTTTTATCTTGTTTCATGATTCGTGTTGTATAATTGATTCGAGTCATTACCAGGAAGTATGTGGGTGTAAAACTGTTTCTTTGGATCTTAATATGACACCGAGTTAGTTCAATTGGTCGTGGTGAATAGAGTATGACAACCTTTGCTAAAATGGTGGTTTTAAAAAATAAATAGAAAGTTTATGAAATTTTCCAAAGCTTTAAAATCAGTTTCAAAGCTTTGAACTGAAAACAAACAGCTTACAAACTTTGAAGATTTTCAAGGCTTTTCAAAGCTTTGAAAATTTCCTGTTCAGGGACATTTGCAAGCAGGTAAAGATCAGAAACGTAACGCACATGAAACAAGTATTTGTTACAAAGTTCGGGCTCTAAAATGCCTACTCTTTTCCTGAGAGAACTGATCCCTCTAGTATATGAAAAAATTCTTATTTATCACTACCTAAGAACTAGATCTCATGCCAAAGAGAATTGTGTTACTATTATCCAACCCGTGGTTTTCTCTAACCTATCTAGTACAACTTCGACTACCTTTAGAACTTAAGTTGTCCCTCTTCACTAACACAGCTAAAAAAGAATGTAAAATACTTAAAAATAATTATGATTAATAAACAAATTAAGCACTGATGAAGAACACTGTGAAAGATAATAAAGTTGTAGAAGCTTGGAAGTGTTTTTCTGGATTGAATGGATTGAGTAAACATAGTTGATCTTCTTCTTTGATGCTCTCTCAATCTGGACGTATTTATCTAAGTGAATAATTATTTATGTGTCCCTCTATCTATCGGCCCCAATTTAAATTGAATTTATATAGAATTGTTGCAACAGAAAATCCCTAAAAATCTGCAACTGAATCTTGACTCTCAACAGCTCTTTTCCAACGGTTATGAGCTTGATTTTCTCCACTGATTTTGAGCATAATATTTACCCTCAATTCTTAAGACAAGATCCGAACAAATCCCACAAAATTAACTAAGCAATAGTGACCTGTTTGGAAGCCTGCATTCAGAACCTTAGACTAAAAACTCAGAGTATATTCAAAGATTTGGCAAGCCTGAATTGAGATCCCTAAAAACTTTTCGAATCTTTGATCCTGCAGGACAAAGTTTGAACATGATATATCTTACAACAAGTACATTTAGAATATAAGAACTGTTTGGAACTCCTGCAATTAGATAGTTAAACAATTTTCCTGAAAAACAGAACTTTGGCAAGCACAAATAATTTGTCTTTCATCACATAAAAAGTTTTAGTTTAAAACTAGGAGATACCCCCCCAGTTCATACTTTACCTCTGAGGTTTTTCCAAGCTTTGAAACTAGTGTTGAGTTAACAATCTTTCCCTTGATGAAAGACAAAACAAAAAATCTGTATAGACTGTATATCTGCATTGAATCAAAGACATTTGCAGCATAGCAGATACAATTATTAAAAATTACCAAACAGTTACACATATTAAGCATAGATCAAATATCACAAGACAGTAAAACCAAATATCCAAATTTAGCAAATACCAGTAGATACCAAATATTTAATCTTACAAGCTAGAAGATTATAAGACACCCATCCACATCAGACACAATTTACCACATAATTTCTCTCCCTTTTTTACTTTCATCAAAAGAGTAAGAAATTTTTTGGAAGTAATGTTGGATCATTATTACAAAAAGTTTTATAAGTTTAAATAAATAACTTAGAGTTTTAAAAGAGAAAAAGATAGTTTCAAGGATTTGAAAATTCAGAAAGAAATGCTAGAGTTCAAGGCTTTGGAATCTGGTCATCTCCTTCTGTCTCAGATTCTTCAGCCTCCTCTTGGTCACCTTCCGCTTCCTCTGAACCTTCTTCATCTGCCAAAATTTCTTTATTTTCATATTCTTCCACTTTTTATTCTACTTCATCAACGTTTTCACCTTGTTCTTCATCAACCACCTCTGCATCATCGTCAGTATCCTCAAACAATTCCTCAGAAGTAACAACCTTTGAAATCACTTTCTTCTTCTGCTTCCCTTTCTTCAGAACCTCCCTAATTGGCAACCCTGAGTCAAAGGTGGCTTCTTTCCCTATTCTCTTATCTCCAACAAATTCTTCTTAAGTAGAATACTCATCAAAGAGCTCCATGGTAGAATCTGAAGTCTTTGCACCCTTTTGAACTTGTGCAGTCTTTTCTTCCATATCCGCCAAGTTCAGGCTACTGAAAATCTTAGAGAATTTTTCATTCAAAGAGGAAACCATGTACTGTTTTCTTAAATTCATTACACAAATCAAATTGATCAATCTTCACTTCATCTAACTCATTCTCAATTACAATATTTAACTTCACAAGCACCTGATACTGATCTGGAACAATATAGGGTAAAGCTAAAGGGGTGGTTTTGGCTTTTGTTTGGCTTTTGACTTAGGAAACTTCTCGGATTTAAGCTCACTCTCAGAAAGTTCTGAATAAGACTTCCATTCCCCCTTTGAAGTCTGCGCAGTTCCAATCCTTTGAAAAGAAGATTCATTTACCATTCCAAAACCAGCATAATCTTTTCTTCCTTAGCAACACGAGTTTCGAAGTGTTGAAAGAAGAGAAGTAGGAGATTGACATAAGGTAGGGCATGGTTTCTTCTATTGGTACTGCAATACAACATGTTCTCCATCACAATGCTAGCCAAATTAATCTCAAAACCATACATCATCAAGTACATCAAGTACAGAACCCTATCTGTGAGCAATTCCTTTGAATTCTCCCTAGGCACCACACACCTCATCAAGATTGTAAAGATAATTTTGGCTTCAAAATTTAACACAAAGTGTGTTAACTGTTTTGAGGTTGAGGGTGTATTAGGTAAGAAGAAATTCACTTTAGATAACTTTATTGCCTCTTTCTTACTAGGAAGACTATCAACATCATACACCTCAGGACAACCTAAAACCTTTGAAAATACCTCATGATTTAACTGTATATTAATCTCAGCAACCTTAGAAGATAAAATTAAATCTTTACCATTCACTTGTTGATGGTTAAGATAAAACAACCTAGTTAATCTAGGGTATGCCTCTGCAGATTAATTCAAAACCTTCCAAATAGAAGTCCCTTTCAACATTCTAATGCACTGTAAATCCATCTTTTATAACATCTTCGTGCATATCATTGATAGCACCTTTTAGGAGCTACAATTATTGAGAATTTACCACATGCTAATAGGTACTTGAGAGTGATTCGAGCCTAATGTTAGAGAATAAAGATCGTTTTATCACTTCTTGCTCACCATGTGCTATATTGTTAGTCCGGGCGTTTTCTATGCATATTTCGTTGTTATTTGTCAAATATAATCGCTTGGTATGTTTTTTCATGTTGTCTTCGCGGTAAAGGATTCTAATCGGTTGATAGGAAGCATGGAACGAACTTCGAAAACAACCGGAGCTCAAGTGGAGTAAAGAGAAGCCGAATTGGAGGAGCTTGGATGACCAGTTTGCACTGTTTTGATCCTAGCTGGAGTTCTACAAATAATTTTGGAGTGACCAGTACCAAATTAAAGTATACTCAGAGAGCTCTCCAACGATAGGGCACAGAGCTATATCCGAGTTCGGACGAAGAAGTTATGGCCTGGCGAATTCAGGAACAGATTTCAGGGGGCAATTGTACAATTACTGAAGACTTGTGACGGGTTATGACTAAAAAACGACCTAGGGACGGAAAAAGAGATCATTCACGAATAGAGGGAGTCAAGAAGAAGGAGGCGAGCAACGGGACACCATTGGAGAGCATCTTGGAGCTTGGGGATTGCACGAATTTGTCTACTCTTCGGCGATTTCACCGTTTGATCACTTCTTCTCTTCTCTTTCATTATCTATGGAGAAACTTGTTATATTATCATTTCTATGAGCAGCTAGATAATTTTCTAGGCTCTATGGTAAGCCTAGGGTTATGTTAGATTCATCTTTTCCGGATTATTATGATTGATTCATGTATTCGATTCATGATTGTGACGATTCTTCAAGTCTTTTGGTGTATTGTTGAACTAGGGTTATTGACACACTCTATTTATGAGATGAATGGCCATTAGAGAATGATTTTTCTTCATGATTATGTTATCTTACTTATTGTTTAATTTAGTTTAGTTATTGTTCATGTTCTATGCTTAATCCTTAGCAACAATGGAGTAGCTACCCAAAATTGCTAGTAATTAGGTGGGGTGCTTGACAAAGACCTAGCTTAGTGTGATAGAGAACGTGAACACAATCCATAATCAATGAGACTGAAAGGTAATTTTAATAGGATTGGCCATTTAGGTAGACAGAGGTGGACCGAGAGGACCTGAAGTAGACCGAGACATAGAACTGCATGAGATCGACAGAAGATTGCAGTAACTAGTAACCTGGCATAACTAATTTAGGATTAGCGTGTTTCCATATGATATCCGGAATTTTATAGCAACCCTAGGTGATCCATAGATCGCCTAGTCTTTCTCCATAATTGATTAAAACGTGTTTAACTATAAATCCAAAAACATTGTCTTTTCATTATTTTAATACAGCCACTTGTTTGGGGGTGGCAAACTCTTAACCCATCAAAACTTCCTCCTGGTTACTTCACTCTTAAATAATATTATAACTAAATAATCTCGTGATTGTCCTCGTGGGATCGATAACTCGGGGTTGAAATATTGCCTTATATAACTTGAACCGTGCATTTGCGGTAACACGTAAGAAAGCGTGTCAATCATGCTAGAGAATGCAATAGGGGTTGATGCATAGCCATCTAACCAAATCCCTTGTGATTTTAAATTGATAAACCAATGCTTTGATATTGAAGACTTACTGGAAACAAATTTCTTCTCCTTTTTGGATTTTTCTGATTTTTGAACAGCCTTCTGAACATCCTTCTGCCTATCATCCTTCTGAACTTTCTTCACCTTATTTGGACTAGCCAACTTGATACCTTTTCCGTTGTCAGATTTTGCTTTCACTTTCTTGGACTAGATTTTCCACTTCCTGAATATTCTTACTCTTCTTCTTCGAAGGAGGAGATGGTAGAGGCATACTTACAGTTTCAGAACTGGAACTTACAGTCTGAAGCTCTTCTTCAGGTTTGTTCTTTCTCTTCTGACCTTGACCCTTCTTTATCATGCTTTCTGTCCACTTGTTGAGTTTTATTCTCTGAGATCTTCTTGAATCCATTCGGAGAGGGCGAGGGTTTTGATAGAGATAGGCAGGAGAGAGAAAAATATTTTCATGTAGAGTTGGAGTGAAAGAAGGAAACTAAAGCTTTTAATCTCTTGAGGGATATATTTAAAAGATCTTCTGAAACCGGATTTGTAATTAAATACTGATTTAAAATTGGAAACAAAATCCTTTCAAATAGTAATAATAATGTCAAGCAATTATCTACAGAGATAACACTTAACATTAGTGATCCATCAAAAATTTATATAGTATACAGATTCATATTCAAAGCTTTGAAATCGATTTCAAGTCTTTGAAAGACTGTTATACTTCAAACAAATTTTCAAGGCTTTGAAAAAGCTTTCCAAGGCTTTGAAAAACAACTAACATATACTCCCCATACATCAATGGATCCTTGGTTATCATACAAAGTTCCAATCTTAAAGCTGCAAATCTATTCTTAGGCAACGACTTAGTGAAAATATCAACAATTTGCAAGTTACTAGGCACAAAAGATAAAGACACATCACCTTTCTCCACATTATCTCTAATGAAATGATGTCTTACATCAATGTGTTTTTTTCTTGAATGTTGAACTGAATTAGACCTCTTTGGATACCAAAGATCTAAGTCTTTCATACCATTGATATATATTCTTTTGACATCCACTAAGTGAGACTCCTTTGGATCAGCATGAAATCTAGCACACATAGACACATTGAACATAATATCTGGCCTAATAGCAGTGAGATAAAGTAGTGAACCAATCATACCTCTGAATTCTTTTTTGTTCACACTCTTACCATTATGATCCTTGTCTAAGGATAAATCATAACTCATTGGAGTCTTAGAAACCTTGGAATGAGACATATTGCACATATTTAGTAAATCTTCGGTATACTTGTTCTGGTGTAGGAAAATCCCTTTCTTCAGTTGATGAACATGAAGTCCAAGAAAGAAATTTAACTATTCAATTAAGCTCATTTCAAAATCCCTGCACATAAGACTTGAGAACTCCTTGGGTAGATCATCATTAATAACACCAAACAAGATATCATCAACATAAACCTGCACTACTAAGATATCTTTCTCATGAGTTTTGATAAACAATGTTTTATCAAGTAAGCCTCTTTTGAAACCATTTTCAAGTTGATATTTAGACAGTCTTTCATACCAAGCCCGTGGAGCTTATTTAAGACCATAAAGAGCTTTATGAAGTTTGTAAACATGATTAGGGAAATCATCATTTTCAAAATCAGGAGGTTGATTAACACAATCTTCTTCTCGAAAATATCCATTTATGAAATCACATTTGACATCCATTTGAAAAAGTTTAATGTTCTTGTAAGAAGAAAATTCAAGCGACATTCTAATGTCTTAAAACCTAGATACATGAGCAAAAGTCTCCTCATAGTCAATACCTTCTTCTTTATTGTAGCTCTGAGCTATAAGTCTGGCTTTGTTTCTGATTAACTTACCATTCTCATCCAGCTTGTCTATGAATACCCATCTGGTTCTAATCACAGATTGGTTCTTGGGAGCATGAACCAAATTCCATACTTTGTTCCTCTCAAACTCATTCAGCTCACTTTCATAGCAATAATCCAGTCTGCTTCTTGTAATGCCTCTTTCACATTTTTTGGTTCTACAAGAGAAACATAGGCATTAAAAGCACACAAATTCTTTAATTGAGATCTAGTCTGTGTACCAATAGTTAGAAAATGATGTTATCTACTGGATGAATGATGAATATATGAAATTTTTCCTTTGAGTCCATGGTTCTGGTTCTCCACAGAGCTTTTCAAGGCCTTGAGAAGTTGAGGAAGTGGATGATCCACTTTGTATTCCGTGAGATCCTGTTTCAAGACTTTGAGAACTATTTTCTAGGATTTGAAAATCCTTATGGTGTTCCTGCAAGCCATACATACTACCATTCTTTGTATCAACTTCATCATCTGAATCATGCTTGTTCAAATATAAATCTGCAAAGCCTTTACTCAAAGAACCATCATTGCTTTCATAAAAGATAACATGAATACTTTCCTCAACAACTTTGGTTCTCTTATTAAGAACTCTGTAGACTTTGCTTGTTAAAGAGTAACCCAGAAAAATACCTTCATCACTTCTGGCATCAAACTTTCAAAGATTATCTTTACCATTGCTATGAACAAAGCAAATGCATCCCAAAGGTTTGAAATAAGAGATGTTTGGCTTTCTAAATTTAAACAGTTCATAGGGGGTTTTCTTCAAAATAGGTCTGATCAAGCACATGTTCGAAATATAGTTGGCTGTAGAAAGATTTTGGTAAATGATTTTCGAAAAGAATTTTCCTAGGCATATCCTCAAGAGTTATGTTTTTCCTTTTAACTACCCCATTCTGTTGAGGAGTTCTAGGAGCTGAAACCTGTGAGAAACTCGCACAAAACAAATCAAATTCAAGTTGATCAAATTTTCTACCATGATCACTCCTAATAGAAGCAATTGGTAGGCTTTTATAAGTCTCTACTCTTTACAAATCTTTGAAAATTCAGACATGGCTTCAGACTTTTCTCTTAAGAAAATAACGCAAGTAAACCTAGAGAAATCATCAACAACAACTAGCATGTATTGCTTACCCTTTAGAGTTTTAACTCTCATAGGTCTACAGAAGTCCATATGAAACATTTCAATAGGTCTAGAAGTACTTACTAAGTTCTTTGGATTAGAAGAACTCCTTATTTGTTTTCCTTGAGCACAAGCCTTGCATACATCTTCATCCTTGCATTTTATGGATGGAAATCCTCTGAATAATTATTTAGAAACTAGTTTATTTAGGGTGTGTATGCTAATATGCCCAATCTTCCTGTGCCAAAGCTTTGAATTATCTTTCAAGGCTTTGATACACTTCAGACTTATTCCTGCAACATGGTTAGTATTCAAAGAATAAACATTGTTTGACCTAGGAGCTGTGAGGATGCAATCACCACATTTGTCATCTTGCACCACAAATTTCTCCTTGTCAAATATTACCTTTTTTCCTTTGTCACAAAGTTGTGAAATACTAAGAAAATTAAACCTCAAACCATCAACTAAATAGACATCAGAAATAGAATAAGCAAAATTACTATCAACTTTACCAATTCCAACAATATTGCACTTCCCTTTGTCACCAAGTGTGATTGTTCCTCCAGATCGCTCTTCTAATTCAGAAAACAGAGAACTCTTACTACTCATGTGTATGGAACAACAACAATCCATAATCCCTTTCTGATCCTTATTCTTGGTGACAACCTGCATATAAAAATCAATGCCTTACCCAGCGTTTAGACCAGATATTACATTTGGAATCATACTCGGGATCAACCATGTTAAGAGGTATGATCCATTTTGGAACCCAAATTTACCTTAGCTGCCCCTTAAGATGAAATGGAAAAGTGTTCCACATGATGTGAGGTTCTGTTCTTCTAAAGGGGCATGTCAACTTAACATGACCAAGTTTGCCACAATAAAAGTACTTAGAAGAATGTTTACTACTAGCTTTCACAAAACTGGTATTTTTCTTTCTAGGAAAATTTGGATTGTAACCAATACAATGTTTATGAACTGAGTGTAAACTTCCTACAAGCATCAAGTTGAGGTTATGTTCTGAGCTAGCAAATTTTGTCAAGACTCTCTTTAAATCTTCAAGTTTCTCAGTCAGTATGATCTTATGTTCCTCTAATTCATCATGATGATGTTTTAGATAAACAAAGTTGTCATTTAAAAAGGAGTTTCCTGCTAAAATTTCTTTGACCTGAGTTTTCAAGGCTTTGAAAGTAGTTTCCCATACTTTGGAATCTTTTTCAGACTTTGCCTGAGAAACTTCCATAGTTTTTTTTGACAAACCAAATCCAAGTTTTCTTTTGCTTGCTCATGAACCTTTACCTTCAAAGATTTTATCTTATTTCTGTAACATTCTTCATTTATGAGCATGCTTTTCAAGATCTCAGACAATACATAAGTAGAACTAGATATTATATTTTCTTACCATTACCTCAATGTGTTTGCCTGATATTTCTTTCTCATCATGCTCAGCCATAAGACACAAGTTAGCTTGGTCCTCTTCTGAATCTGAGTCACTAGTGGAATCAGAATCACTCCAGGAAGCAACCATGGATTTCTTTCTTTTGTCCTTGTCCTTCTTTGGATAATTCATATTCTTCTTGTGAGGACAATACCTGAATAAACGATTTGCATCACCACATTCAAAGCAGTTTAGTCCTTTTGGTTTATTTGAATAGGAGAAGAACTTAACTTTGTAGTTCTTGCTGCTTGATGATCTATATCTGTTATAGTCCTTGTTTCCAAAGTTTTTCTTCATCTTGAGAGTCCTGGTCAAGGCTTTGAAAATCAGTGGAAAAGGATCTTCATCATCTTCCTCCTATTCAAGGCCTTGAATCTACTCACTCTCTTTAGCTTTGAGTGTCAGATTCTTGACACCTTCAGAGAGTTTTCCATTTATTTCATTCATGGAAATTTCATAAGTGAGGAGCGTTCCCTGCAAGTTATCCAGTTGAAGAGTACATAGATCTTGAGCCTCTTCAATTTCTGTTCTCGTTGGTTTCCATTTGGCTTTTGGAAGACTTCTCAGTATCTTCCTGATTTTTTTCATTTGAGAATGATTTTCCCAAAGACTCCAGGTTGTCCTTGACTAACTCATCTGCATTCATCTTGAATAGCTCATATTTCCTTAGAGAGATGTTAATCTTTGTCTACTTCACTTGGATGGTTCCTTCAAAAGTCACCACCAATTTGTCCCATATATCCTTATCACTCTTGAAAGTGGACATCCTATTAAAATCATCTGCATTCAAGGAACAATAAAATAAGTTCATAGCTCTATAATTTTTAGAGATATTTTCTAATTCAGTGAGAGTCTTTAGATTTGAGAGTTTTAATCCCCTCTCTTTTTGTGAAGAAGGTATGAGGTCCATTCTGAATGTTAGACCACAACTTCATGTCTTGATCTATGATGAAAATATTCATCAGAGATCTCCAGTGCACAAAGTTATCTCCACAAAAAAGAGAAGGTCGATTTTCTGCTCTTCCCTGTGAGAAACCACGTTACTTACATTACTCATGATCACAAGACTGTTAGATCTGAACAATGATAAATGCTCTGATACCAATAAAGTGTGTAAGTAGGTAACAATGCATGATCAAATATACTCTAGAATTGGGGGGGGGGGTGAATAGAGTATGGCAACTTTTGCTAATACGGTGGTTTTAAAAAATAAACCGAAAGTTTGTGAAGTTTTCCAAATCTTTGAAATCAGTTTCAAAGCTTTGAACTGAAAACAAGCAGTTTAAAAAATTTTAAGATTTTCAAGGCTTTGAAAGGCTTTGAAAGGATTTTCAAAGCTTTTGAAAATTTACTGTTCTGGGACATTTTTCAAGCAAGTAAAGGCAAGAAATGTAAAGCACATGACACAAGTATTTATTGCGAAGTTCGATCTCTAAAAGGTCGACTCCCCGCCTGATGGATATGATCCCTTGATGGTTTGAAACACTTCTTATTTATCACTATTTAAGCCCTACATCTCATGCCTAAGATAATTTCCATACTCTTATCCAACATGTGGTTCTTTCGTTTGGTGTTGAAATATAAAGTGAACTTATTGGTTATTATTAGTTAGTTATTAGACGAGATTATACGAAAAAAAAATTTGATTTGAAGAGAACAAATATTTTTTTTCAATACTCACCACACTTCTTATTAGTTAATAATCCTAGCGATTCAATTTATATGCTTATTCGGATACAAAATAGGATAGGATATTCAAATAAATTATTCTCCCCAAAATGCGTTGAGGCGCAGCAGTTGACTGGACATCTAGGGTTAAAGCACTGTTTCGGTGCGGGCCGCGAGAGCGGTACCAAATCGAGGCAAATTCTGAATACTAGATATGACCTCAAAATAACAGAGGTCAAGGTCGGCCAGTGAGACGATGGGAGCCATCTAGGAAGGGAAATTGATGTTATTAACTTTCGCCCATGGGCCCGTTTAATAAGTAACCATAGAAACGACGGAACCCACTATTTATTTATCCATTTCTATTTACTACTTACTCGATTTTCTATACCTAATAGAATGAAATTGTGGTCGGGAAGGTTATAGTAGCTAAAGCCATTGGAGTTGTTATTTTATACATTGGAAAAATTGTTTTGTTATTCTAACCTATCTAATACAACTTCAACTACCTGATACTATAAGAACCTAAGTTGTTCCTCTTGAACGACATAGCTAAAACAAAATGTAAAATACTTAGAAACAATTCTGATGAATAAACAGATTATGCACTGATGAAAAACACTGTGAAAGACAGTAAAGCTGTAGAAGCTTTGAAGTGTTTTTATGGAATGAATGGATTGAGTAAACAGAGTTGATCTTCTTCTTTGATTCTCTCTCCATCTGGACGTATTTATCTGAGTGAATTATTCATTCTGTATCTCTCTATCTATCAGCCTCAATTCAAATTTGAACTTACATAGAATTGCTGCAATTGAAAATCCTTAAAAATCTGCAACTGAATCTCGACTCTCAACAGCTCTTTTTCCAACGGTTATGAGCTTGATTTTCTCCACCGATTTTGAGCATAATCTTTACATGCAAAGCTTAAGACACGATCTGAACAAATCCCATAAATTTGCTATGCAATAGGGACCTGTTTGGCAAGCCTGCATTCAGAACCTTAGACTAAATACTCAGAGTATTTTCAAAGATTTGAAAAAAATTCAAAGCTTTGATCCTGGAGGAAAATTTTAGAACAGGATATATCTAACAATAAGCACATTCATAATATAAGAACTGTTTGGAACTCCTGCAATCAGATAGTTAAATAATTTTCCTGCAAAATAGAACTTTAGCAAGCACATATAATTTTTCTTTCATCACATACAAATGTCTAGTTTAAAACTAGGAGATAAACTCCCCTTCAGTTCATACTTCCCCTCTGAGGTTTGTCAAAGTTTTGAAACCATTGTTGAGTTAACAATTTTGTTATTTCATGTTCTTACATTTTTTTGTATGATTTAGTGCATTTCTTGCCATCCCAGACTTGAATCATGGATTTTGTTGAGTGATTTCAGGAACAGGAACTCGAAGCATGCAAATTAAGGATCGAAAATGGAACAAAAAGCCTCGTAACTTAGTTGGAAAGAAAAAGAACAGAGGAAACGGGAGTTAAAACGGTGCAGCGAGCAAGGAAAAGGAAGTGACAGAGCATAATTCACTACGCTATAGCAACACTGCTTAACGCTATAAGAAAGTTGTAGGTATCCAGGAGAAAAAAACAACAACATAGGATACCGCGGTAAGGACACTAAGTGTACCGCAATATGTGACTGCCAGATGAATGATTCGTTTCTTGGAAATGTATACCGTGGTAAAGCACACCTGCTTCCGCAGTCTGCCACCGTAAGGGGACATAATAATTCCTCTAAATATCTTAACATTGTACATCATCAGTACCAAGCCGGAAGGAGCGCCCCAACGTGGGGGTCAGTGTATTTTGCCAAACTCTTGGGGAGGTAGTTGTTGCCTATGAACTTTTAAACCTCTTTTCCACTACAAGTCAGACGATACTCAAAAAGGTATCCATCACTTTTCAATTATCACAGAACATAGAAACATGGGGGAGGAAAAATGAAGAAAGAGAAAATTTGGAGGCAAAGCTAGGAGATCGGGTCAAAAGAGCTCATCGCTTACGATTCTGTTGGACTAACTATACTCTCTATTGAACTATATATATGATTATTTTCACCATTATTTTGGTCTTGATTAAAACCATGCCGAGCTAATTTCTTATTATTAGGACCCGAGTTGGGTGGCTATACTAACTATCTAGATGATTTTACTTATGGATCTGTGGTATATACCTGCATTTTTGGCTCAATAGATGATGTCTTAGTTTATGTTCAGGTCATTAAGTATCTCTAAGATAGGTTTTTCATGCTAGACCACAATGTGGTTTTCTTAGTAAAATCTTAATGGAACAGGTACATGAACACCTAGTGACACAACTTGGAGTGACAAACTGAATCGTGGAACTAGGAGCTTATGGGTAGAATTTATCGTAAGACTTCATTAAAATAATTTATTTTTGTGATGTGTGACCACCCTGATTTCCTATTAGTAGAATCTTATTTAAAAATTTAGTTAACGATTAATTCAACTTTCTATAGTGTCTCTCTTGGCCAAGTAACAAGTTTGTATTTCGTAGACTGATAACTATGTATTAATGTTATATTTCTTGCACGATTCGTTATCGTTTTATGTGATTTCCAAGTGAAATATCTTACAAATTCACTACGAGTATGAAGAAATGGTGAAAGTTGAGTTTTGAGTGCGTTATTGATAATCCGGGCATTTCTTGTAGTAATTTACGTTATTTTGTCACATTTGATCGCATGGGATTGTTTCGTGTTTTTTTTTACAGGAAACGTACATTGGGGATCAAGTGGAGATGAGAGAACGAGCTTTGAAATGATTAAAGACTCGAGAAGGGTGTTTGGAATTGAAGACGAGACATGAGGAGTATAGAAAAATGAAGAAAAATCAATGGCGCGTTGAAGGCAATCGTACAATTGGCAACTGAAATCGTTGGATTGGCAAATTAAATCGTACAATTAAAAGAAGTTAGCCAAATCCAATTTATGAATGAAAAGCAACCGTAGGCCCTCTCTGTGCCAATCGTATGATTGGTTTATAGTCCAATCGTTCGATTGGCAGGTCCATCAGTGTATCAATTTTATTTTAGAGGCTTGTTTTGGAAACATTTTGGCCAACATATAAAAGAAATCTAGAAGTCTTTTATGAGAAAAATTCATCTATTCACGTAGGTTTGGAGAAAAATCCAAGGAAGAAAGAGACGAAGAACACGAGATCACCATTGAAGCTTTTCCGTTTGATTTCTTCATATTTTCTTTATCAGTTCATATGGAGAAACTCTATTTGATTGCTTTAGATACTATGAGTAGCTAAATTCACATAGTTAAGCATCTCACTATGAGATCCTAGGGTTTTATTTACACGATACCTTTCCAAATTATCCAGTTTCATGCGTTGAAGTTTTCTTCTTACTGAATGATCTCTAAGTGTTGATTATCGTTAGTAATCCTAAACTATTGACACATTTAGGAGAAGATCTAATTTTCATAAACTAGGGTTTCATTCGTACGAGAAATTCATGCTTAAAGTTGATTAGTGTTCTAATATAATTGTTCATGCACTTCTTAAAATCTTAACAAGAATGGAGTAATTAACCAGAACTGTTACTTAGCTAGCGATAGCACGGGAGTGAATCTAACTAGTTAGGATGAGACATGAACAACAATCCCGTATCACTAAGACTGAAAGGAGAGGTGTTAGGATTGGAATGTGAGGGTAGATTCAGTATGGTTAGTCTATTTTTGCATGAAACGGTGGATCGACATGACCCGTGATCGTAACAGTAGAGAGCCTGCTAGAACGGACCGGTAAACGTAGGTGGACCGACATGACCCTAGGTAAACTGTTAAGTAGAATGACCTAAGACCAACATGATATGGTCAGTGCTATTACCCGACTTAGTTAGAAAGTAGTGAACGTGTTACTCAGATTATCCGGAAGTTGTTTACAGCCCTAGGTGATCTACGAGATAGCCTATTTTTCTCCATTAACTGATTAAGGCTCTTTCTTCTTAATTTCAATATTATTATTTTATGCAATCACATACAGCCACTTGTTTGAGGGTAGCAACCTCACTGTTCACACACTCTTCTTCCTGTTACTCAGTAGGCTTAAGTACTTTGTTAATTAATAACTTCTTACGAGTTTGTCTCCGTGGGATCGACAACCAGAGTATTAAAATACTCACTCTTTATTACGCGACCGTGTACTTGCGTACATCGTTAGTATAGAGCGGTCATAGACTACAGGGAAAATTCAAAAAAGTTGATCTAGTTCCTCAATGAGGAAGTCCTAGTACTTTCTATCCATATTTCTCGGAGCATTTGTTATATTCACCTTTACCTTTTCAAAAAATAATTGTTCTAATTATTCTCTACATCATGTATTAAATATTTTTGAGACATAAAATAGATAAGAAGACACTTGGTCCTTTAAGTCGGATATTACCTGGAGATTTTTAGATTATTTCTACACCGACAACCGCGCACTTGCAATTAGAGCGAGTCACCAACATGAAACCTACCAAAGAAAATTTCTTAGTTTGATGACTCCTTATATTATGTATCTTAGCTTTGGATTGATTCTCAATCACTGCGTAGATTGAGGAACAACTTTTTGTTTTTTCAATTTGTGAACCTGCACGCAAAGCCACATTATTCTTATGCCATTATCAACCAAAGTAAGAAAGTGCATGTGTCCTGCATATGAGGAAAACTTATAAGGCCCCCAAATGTCACAATGTATCGAAATAAGGCTTTTTTCACCATTATACCAATATTTATGTAATGTAACTTCTTTTGTTTAGCATGTGAACATATCTCACATTTAAAATTATCCATGACATAATTAACATGCAACACCATCCACTTCAATTTCACATCAGAAAAGTGAACCAAACTTTGATGCCAAGTCTAGTTAGAACATGGTGATTTTAGGTTGGAAAGAGCACCAAAAGAAAATATGTGATTGTTTGTTGGTTTCAGTAGGTGTAAACAATTAATCTTATTCCCTTATTCCATAATCTTGTTTGTACTAGCACTCAATATCCGGCACTTCTCTGCATAACATACAAATACGCTTAACCAATTATGTCATGGAAATAAGATTAAATTAAAATTTTGGGGATGTACAATCCTCTATGTAACTAAAGGGTAGGAGTGACTTGTGTAACTCTTGCGTGAGAAACCTTCACCTTCTTCCCATTGAAAAAAAATACACAAATACATCTGTAACAAAATTAATATTGGTCTAAATATTCATATCATGGCACATGTGGCATGAGGCACCATTATCAATTATTCATGTTTGTTTCATGGAATTGTGGCCGTCCTGAGAATAATGAAAAAATCAGAACCCTTCCCATAAAATGTTGATTGTATATAGAGTCCCCTTTGACCGCAAAAGACTTTCATCAAATTTGACTAATTGCTATGAGGACTTTGAGTGGGTGACATGAAACTAGGGTTTGTGGGACTAGCTCCTCCGTGAGCAGATTATTAGATCTGAGTATTGATATATTGCTTCATTTAATGAGACAATGTTTGTGAGATTAAAATATTTCATCTCCATAGAAGATCCAATACTGAAGGTAGTGTTGCTAACAACATTATGTGCTTGAAACTTATTCTTAAAATTAGCTTGATAACCGTGCAACTTCTGACATTTGGCTTTGATATGTGTAGTTCCACCACAGTGATGGCATGCGAGTTTGAATCTAAGACTGCCTCGTCAAGATGCAACATTACACCCTATATTCTTGTTGATGAAACACTCCTTTTTAACTTAAGTTCTATCTTGCATTTTCGTGATGACCATAAGACTGCAGGGGGTTGTATTCATTAGAATACATGGATGTATACTTCATGTTATTTTACTTGTTATGTGTGATTGCCTTAGTGGACATAGCAGCAAAATCAGTACCACTGATAGCTCAGCGCATGTTTTACTGCACAATTCATATGCAATGGATCCATGAGAACTCTTGATCTATAACTCAAGTACAGTTGGCATTTAAGCCCATAAAAAGTTGCATAATGTGCCGATGTTGATGCTTTTTATTTCATTCACGAAATATTACAACTGTTGTTCTGCAATACTCTACAAGAATACATAGTTTTGTTTGTATAATTATAATATTTATCTCACAATGACTTCAACGTCGGAATAAAAAAATTCTGACAGTCGGGTTACTTGGTTTTAACACAACAATGGCACTAATTGTGTTGATAAATTTTTGGAAGGTTCTTCTAAGGAAAACATTTAACTAGATCAAACCGCATGCCCTTAGTTGTATTATAGTACACAAGTAACACATTACTAGGTTCAATCTCCTTACACATATAGTTCAATAATCATTCAATCACAACCTTTCCATAATGGATGCAACACTGAATTCTTATCATGATCCAAAATCACACAACAGTGGTAAAAATCCATCTTTTTCTTCGCTTCAACAGAAACGATCATATATGTGTACCATACTAAAAAAATTCACCAGACAAAACTTGAGAAACCAAAACCATACATGGTGAGTCTGAGTTATGAAGAAAGAAGGAGAAAGATCAATCCAATTGTCCCCGCAAATCAAAATTAACAATGGTTCTGGATTGCGAAACACTTGGATCATCATCAAGTGCCCTGACTTCATAAGTAGAAACTTTTCTATTAACCACATCATGCTAGATCGACATACAGAGACAACCCCACCTTCTTCAACCAACAATTAGGCTCCGTTGACTACTTAACAGGAGGCTCTGATACCATGTTGAAATAACGAATGAAAGACGATAGAAATTGAAATTGCAGAATGAAATTGTCAAATTAGGTGAAACACTTACATAAGACCTCTTAGAACTCATGTATGTGGATTAAAGAAAATGAAAATGCAGTAAAATTATTGGTCAATAAAATACCAATTATATCATTCCACATAAACTAATTAATTATCTTACACAACCATCACACGAGTTGTTATAATTATATGGTGCGCCCATGTGGGGTGCACATGTAATTAGCACAAACCTTATGGGGTTAGCTGCAATAAGGCACAAAACCCTAGGGGGTTAAGTTACAAACTGAATAGAAGTTCTGTCTATATAAGGAGACAACCTGCTACATAAGTCAGAACACATATTAGACTAATGTTTAGAGATCATGTGCTGATCAAAGACAACTCTAGGAACCCTAGCCTCTCTCTCTAACTTTTGCATCCAAATTGTGTGGAACGTGGGTTGGATCACAGTATTCGTCCTCGAGATTCGCACTAGACCGGTGGGGGCAAGACTGTGCTACGTGAAAGCAAGCAATCAACGATCATCCGCTGCGCTAGGAGATTAGGCAAAGAGGTATGACATAAATCTTCAGCTTTATTATGTGTTTAGATCTATACATGATTAGATCTGATTATTCCTTCATTGGTATCAGAGCCCTGAGCTTGTTTTTCGGGCCTAGTAGTCTGAACCCGTACCTGTTGCAAGAAACCGATTTTTATTTTTCATAATCAGTAGGCGAATCTTATATGATTGTATAGGATTTTTCATGAGGATTCCAGAAATAAAAAGATCATATTTTTTGACAAACGTACAGAAAGTTATGCCTATTTAAATATTCGGAACTGTATTAATGTTGACTGTTTTGATCTGATTATTGACTTAAGATTTTTCAAAGTTGTTGAAATTGGACTTTTTATACAAGATCGGGATCAGGACGAAAAGACGATTCCAACGGTATAAGCATCATCGGAAACGGAGCACGGGAAGGCGGTGTATGGGCCCCACGTGTCACTGACGCCGCCTCCACACGCGCGGCCACGTTCCACTGACGCCACCTCCACACGCCAAAGGGAAGCAGTTGCTGCCGTAGCCGTATGGATGACATGGAACATTGACGTTAAAGTGACACGTCAGTAGGTGGTGACGTGGCGTTGACGGGACAGTCCATGTGCCTGCTGAAGTGGCAGTCTAGTCGGCATAAGTGTTGATGTGGCGTGCCACGTGGAACATGCTGACGTGACGGCACGTGGCGGCGAGTGCATGCGCGTGCGGCCTCCTCCCGCCGTCATTTTTCGTCATTTCTTTCATATAATCAGAATTATATTTACTATTTTCTACTTCCTCCGTTCTCTCTCTTTCTTCACAGTTTGACTTTTTCTTCCGTAATCGGGTCACTTTGACCCGGTGATTTGGATAGAAAAACGATAAGTTTTTAGAATAATTTTTCCACGGTTTTGTAGAGTAAGGTTTAATTGACAACATCATGCAAAATTTATCAAATTCTTGCATCGTTTTACAGTTCAAATCACCAAATCAAAGTGATCCAGTGAATAGTGGTAAACTGAAAACTGTGAAGAAAGAGAGAGAACAGAGGAAGTAGGATTTTTCCATAATTTTTGGCAATACGATTTTTTTTTTTGATTTTTATATTAATTAATTAGTGTTTAGCACAATTCTCGAGGCAATTAGATTACCTTAAACACACTGTTTTGAGCCCAATTTATTTCTAAAGACTTAGGTTATTTTTCCCTACTGTCTACCATAGGTGGTGAGACCTTAGGTGGTTTGGAGCAATTTTTGATCACTTAGGGTGATTCGATTATTGCTTATTAATTTCCAGTAATTAGTATTCAATTTAGGAAATTTCAAGAAAATTTCTATATATTTATATTATTGTTTTACATAATGTTGTGCGTTGAATGAAAGTGTTTGATGCATGGATGTGACACAGATGTGGATGTTTACTTTTTTGTTTTGGTTTTGGTTTTGAATTTGTAATCGAATAAAATACGGTATGCGTGCGTGCCTCTTTACATACTCTATTGTCTGCTCTTCTCATCTAAATCGCCTCTTTAGAGGTTCTTCTTATTTCAAATAAGATTGTTAGTGAAGATTGAAGATAGAAGCTTCAAGAGATGTGGCCAAACCAAGAGACATGGCTCAAGGTGCATGGAGCAGATAGACGATCTAAAGAACCTCAAGAGTGGCGCCCTCGAGATAAGCGAGATAGCAAGAGAAGAAGTTCAATATTTTCTCAAGAAGTATTCCCATTAGTGGGAGTGAGCCTTAGGGCCACATCCATTGCATATTTATTTATGCTTATGCTTGTTTTATGTTATAACTGCGTGTGTTTGGATATAAATGTATAACCTCACATGCTAAAGAACTAAAACGAAAGAGCTCACATGAGTAGACATGATTAAAATTTATAGGGAATCATAAGTGACGAGGTTTGATTCCTAGGGTATACTCTAGGTTTTGGTGGAGTCCTTGTGAGGAACTATTAAATTTTAATCGATGTCACATGTTACTTAGGAGCTAAAACTAAATGCTAGTAATTAACTTCCACTCTCATATTTTCAGTAATGTCGAAATCATCTAGTCTCATCGTTTATTCTGCTAAAGTTGTAAAGCTAAATGGGGACAACTATAATATGTTTGTCGTGCTATGTACTACATGTAGACATAGATTTGTCCGACCATCTCCAGACAGAAATGACCGAACCCATCATGGATGATGATGAGACCTTGGAGGATCATGAGCGCCACCTAGCTGCCTTTCAAAAGTGGGAGGTGGCGGATAGGAAGGCATGTTATAATATTCTATGTATTATGGAAGATGATATCATCCGGGAGTTCAAAAATTCTGCCATTGCAAAGGAGATGTGGGAATTGATTAAAAGAAAATATTGATCCACTTCTGTCACCAAGCTGAGAGTCTTGAGAATGAGGTTCGATTCTTATCGTAAGAAGATAGAACAATCAATGACGTAGCATTTGAGGGCTATGGCCTTCATGATCATAGAGCTCATAGCATCCAGACGAAACTTATCCGACGAACAAAAAGTGCAAGCGGTAATGGGATCTCTGCCACGCACATGGGATCACATGAAAAAGAATATAACCTATAATGCGGATGTTAAAACGTTTGAGGATGTCAAACTTCACCTACTGTTAGAAAGTGAGCGAATCGAGGTTGCCAAGAGGTGTTATGGCAGAAAATCCTCTTCCCATGACGCATAAGGCGCGTGGAAACTGGAGGAAGGCGAATACGAATGTCAAAGGAAAAGAAAAACCCCTTGGGGGCGGAATCCTAAGATCAAGAAAGGAACTTGTGGAAAGGAGAGACAAAGAGCTAGAAACTTGGCAAGGGTCTTGTGCTTTAACTGCCAAAAGAAGGGTCACTTTGGTCGTTCTTGTGCCGAGCCAAATGTATGCCATAATCCAAACTCCAACAGTTGTGTTATAAGTCAAGTTCTTATTGCTGATTCAACTCATTTGTGGGTTGTGGATTCAGGTGCAAGCGACCACCTAGCGTGTGATCGATACTCATGCACGAATTATAGGCGAGTACCAGTGGGAAGTAGAAGAGTGTACATGGGGAACAACTCCTTCATTGATGTAGTGGACATTGGAACATATCAGCGGAAGATGAGGTCTGGAGAGACACTTGTTCTTCATGACGTTTTATACGCTCCTGATGCAAGCATAACTTAGTTTCGGTTTCTATACTTTTGGATTTAGATTATAAACTTGTTTTGAGGGTAGAGTTGCCAAACTATTTTAGGCAATTTATGTTTTGGAACTAGTTAGATTTCTCGTGTTTTATTTTACTTAGAAATTATTGGCTCAAGAATTGGTGATGTTTATAATTCTTGTTCATTCACTACATCTTCTAGTGATGGGATTGATTCTGGTAGATGGCATGCTAGATTGGGACATAAAGGAAATGATAGGATGAACATGCTAGCGAAGTCATGCCTACTTGGAAATATGTCCAAGATCAACTTGCCTGTATGTGAGTCATGCCTTGCAGGGAAGGCCAAACACAAACCGTTCGATAAAGAGGTAAGGGAAACTAAGCCTTTACAACTTATTCATTCTGATGTTTGCGATCCATTAAATGTTAGATCTAGAAAAGTTGCTCGCTATTTCATCACATTCATATATGATCACATTCGTTTCGGTTATGTGTACTTGATGTCACATAAATCAGGGGCACTAGAGTGCTTCAGAAAGTTCCTACAAGAGGTAGAGAACCAACTGGAAAAAAGAGTTAAGGCTCTTAGGACAGGCCGAGGACATGAGTATATATCTGAGTAATTCAAAGAACTATGTGAGTCAAAAGTAATAGTGAGGCAGTTGACTATTCCATTTGAAATCTCAGGTTATTCAAGACTTGAAACAGCTTGGCTATTTCAAGGCCTTGAAACAGATTTCAAATCATTGAATCAGCTTCATAGGCTTGAAAATAGTATTGGCTATTTTCAAGGCCTTGAAACTGGATTCAAAAAGCCTTGAAACTGTTAAACCTGAAAGCAGATTCTCAGGGAGAGTATTTATGCTAACTCTCTGATTTGATTTACTTGCTCTCATTCATATGTTTGATTATCTTTTATTAGATGATGAAAGAAAACTAATGAACATGTTTTTAATCGTACTATATCAACTGTTTGACCATGATAATGCAGGAAACATTATTTCTAAGTTTTGCAGTATTGTTTCCTAAACTGGATTGCTGCAGATTTGGAAACACTTGAATACTTTGATCCTGTGATTAATCAGACGTGTTTGACAGCTTCTCATGATGGTTAAATGAAGGATTACAACAATATCTCTGAAGATTATGATCATTCAACCGTTGGAGAAGATCTCAAAGTAGTCAAACTTTGTTGCCTACAAAATAGGAAGGTTGTTGCTGAAAATCTGGAGAGATTTGCAGAGCTGTTTGAAGTATTTAAAGAGCTCAAATTCAAAGCAACATGAACACAATTGTCAACGGGCAAATACAGAGAAAGCATTCTGGATTGATAAGCATCAAAGAAGTTCTTCATCTCTTCCAATCCATACACAGAAGTTCACTGCATTACGCTGCAGTTTTCTACTCTTAAGTGATCTCATGTATAGAGCTATATTGGTAGATCATTTCTGTATTATTTCTACATTGATTCTCACGGATTTTTCAAAGTGAACAATAGAGAATTCTTATTTAATCAGTTAGCTAGAGCAGGTACTAGACAAGTTAGGGAAAATACAAGCTGTAACAGAGTAAGGGAACTCTCTGTGCTTGAGTTATAGGGATTAGCTTTTGATTAATAAGAATTGAGTTGAAAATCCTACAGGGATCTAATCCCTGAGGTAGAGACGTAGGTCCAAGTGGACTGAACTCTATAAATCAATTGTCTTGTGCATTTTCAGTTCATTTACTTTCACAACTTTTGCAGCATACAAAAATTGTTTATTTTCAAGGGTTTGAACTTGTTTTCAAGGCCTTGAAAAATGCATACTTGTTCTAAAACTTTCTGCTTCTTTTCAAAGGCTTGAACCTGTGTTCAAGGCCTTGAAATTATTTGTCTGCTCAAGTTTTTCTTCTTGTTAGCAAGTTTTGCAAAAAGTTGGCGTACTCTATTCAACCTCACCTTCTAGAGTATATCAGTTGCTTATACATCTGCATACTCACACTTTCACCCTTGACACCGCAGCAAAATGGTGTAGCAGAAAGAAGGAAGATGACATTGTTACAAATGGTGCATAGTGTGATATAAAATCGGAACCTGCTTGTCTTCTATTGGGGAGACGAATTGATGACTGCCACATAAATACTAAATCATGTGCCCACCAAGTCTTTAGCCACAAACCATTACGAGATGTGGACCAAAAAGCAACCCGAATTGGGTCACCTTAGGCTATGGGTGTCGGCCGCCTATGTACGTAACGTCTCCCATGTCCATGGGAAAGTGGGTGCTAGAGGAAATAAGTGCATCTTCATACGTTACTCAGAGCACTCAAAGGATTACGTATTCATAGCGCAACAGCTGGATGGCAGTCTAACAGAGATAGAGTCGCGAGACGTTGATTTCTCTAGGGAGATTTTTCTAGTTACAGGGAGGTACGTAGAGATGGTATTCTCTACGAAGAAGAAGAACCACTAGATGACACTCAGTTCACTACTGACCAAGAGGAATTAGTTCCTATGGATCTTGCGAACAGTGGAAGCGACTTGCCTAGCGAGCACCCCATCATATACGATGATGATCCTGAAGAACCCTCCTTGTGTAGGAGCACTCGTGTGAGCGTACCCCATCGACGATTTGACATCGAAGGGGGGGCCATGATGCTCACTAAGCGGGAAGATGATGAACCTAGGACAGTGTCCTAGGCTCTCTCATTACCTGACAAGAAATAATGGGACATTGCTTTGCAAGAAGATCTAGATTCAATGAAAACCAACCATGTTTGGGACCTATTTGACTTGCCTCCTGGACGTAGGGTCATTGGAAACAAGTGGGTTTTCAAGGTCAAAAGGAAGGCAGGCGGAAGCGTGGAAATACATAAGGCCCGACTAGTGGCGAAAGGCTACACCCAACAGCAGGGTGTAGATTACGAGGAGACATTCTCCCCAATGGTAAGAATTGCCTCCATTCGCCTCATATTGGCAATAGTACCAAGCGTGAATTTAGAGCTACATCAGATGGATGTAAAGTAATCTTTTCTCAATGAAGAATTGGACGAGGAGATCTATATGACTCAGCCAGAAGGCTTCGAGATAAGAGGTCAGGAGCACAAAGTGTGAAAATTGATTAAGTCCATATATGGTCTTAAATAGTCCTCAAGATAGTGGTATTTGAAATTTCATCAAGACATTGTGGCATATGGCTTCACAATGGTAGATGAGGATCACTGTGTATATGTCAAACGCTTTGGCGAAAAACGTTCATGATAACGTCATTATATGTAGATGACATACTACTAGCCAGTAAAGATAAATGACTTCTCGAATCCACCAAAGGGTGGTTATCCTCTCGTTTCTCGATGAAGGATATCAGTGAGGCCAGCTACATTCTTGGGATAAAGATCCTAAGAGACCGTTCCAAGAGACTTCTAGGATTGTCGCAAGAGTCGTACATAAAGAAGATACTTGAATGGTTCCAAATGCGGGACTCAAAACCATTCAAGACTCCTATAGCTCATGGCGAGAGACTCAGCCTAGAATGTGTCCCAAGACCCAACACGAGAGAGACCAAATGGACAGAGCACCCTACGCAAGTGTTGTCGGGAGTTTAATGTACTCTATGATGTGTACAAGGCCCGATATCTATCATGTTGTCGATTTAGTAAGTAGATTGATCCCGGTGCTGGACACTAGAAGGTTGTGAAGAGGATTCTCCGATATCTCAAAGGTTCGAAGGATTACGTGTTGTGCTATCGAGGCTTAGAGCTTCGACTCGTTGGCTATAGTGACGCTGACTGGGGTGGGGGTCTAGACGCATACAAATCCACCTCAGAGTACGTTTTCATGCTGGGTGGAGGAGCCATCACGTGGCACAATAAAAAAAGAGGACTTGCACTGCCTTATCCACCATGGAAGCTGAATACGTTTCCTGCTCTGCGGCAGCGCAGGAGAGTGTTTGGCTGAAGAGGTTTCTGGTCATCTTAGGAGCGGTTGACGAACCAAGACCAGTAACACTTCGCTGTGATAGTATGGCGGCCATAGGTTGTGCTAAGAATCCGAAATACCACAGTAAAGCCAAACATATCGAGATAAAGTATCACTTCATTAGGGAGGTTGTAGCTAAAGGAGACATTGCCTTAGAACATATTCCGACAAGTCATATGTTAGCTGATCCAATGACCAAACCCCTTCTATAAGCGACTTTTGTTGGTCATGTTAGGAATATGGGATTAGAGAAGCGATGATACATTTCAGAGATTTTAGATTGATTATATTATTTAGGCATTGATTATTGGATTTCAATTAGATTTGTTTGATTATGCTGCATGTTGTTTTGATACATGCATGATACGTTACATTTCTTGTACTAGCATAGAGCATGTCACGCAGACATAAGGTCGACTCTCTAACACAAGCGACCACTTTTGCGATATCCTGGATAGTCTAGGTGAGCAGAAGATGAGACAGATTCCCGATAAGTGGTAGAAGCCTATGATATGATATGATACGCCTATCATATGAAGCAAAATGCCTATGATACGAGCTAGACATCTATCAATAGTGCTAGGCGCCTGTCAGACGAATTCGATTGTCGCATTGGAATAAGTTCCAAGGTGAGATTGATATATGTGCCTTTCAAACATGGTTAATTCTCCAAATCATGTATAGTCAGCGTAGAGAAAGCCAGATGAGAGAACCGATTTTGTGCGCAATAGTGTGACATTTTAGTACTCGGGTTAGTAGCCATAAGGGTTACTAGAATAAGATCGTCATAGTGGTCCTTATGGTATAAAACATGCGCTCTGATCAGATTCCAAACACTATGTCACATATTTTCCCAAAAATAAAGCGTGCTTATGAGTGACGAGGTGGCGAGTAGAACTAGCCAATGAGATTCCTCATCGTATGAGCCTCGTTGATCACATGACTAGGATTGACAGTGTATACTCTTTGTACTTTCATCTGTGTCATGAGGAGATGGGTTGGTGGTGCTACTTTGGCGTGACACCTTACGACTATGGATTATTCGGTCTTGCGGACACTGCTGGGAAAGCAGCTGAGCCGAATCTAAGTGGCACATGGATGAAAGGAAGATTTTCGTTGTATCACTTTTTGTTGTTTTCATTGGGCCCACCTATGAGATCCATTGGGGTCATGTAGGATATGAATATAATAAAGGAGATGTAAACTCATTGGAGCACGACCTACGGACTAGGTAGGTGCTCATGATCTACGAGATGACAATTGATCGAATCTAGGGGATACGTGAGTTATGATGAACATTATTTTTTAAAAGGGTTGAGCTTTCCTGCGCTGGCTATACTAGTTTGGTGTACGGATCTCCCAAATGCAGGTACTCTCATCGACCACACGCCACATTCACAAAATACTTTTTGTAGATTATTATAGTTTGAGAGTGAGAGAGACTAGATGAACTGTATGTGCAACCCCACCCCACTGTGCTAGTGGGAAACGTTAGAATTACATGGTACGCCCATGTTTGGTGCACATGTAATTAGCACAAACTTTATGGGGTTAGCTACAATAAGGCACAAAATCCTAGGGTGTAACACCCCGCTTTTATATTAGGGGTAAATTAGTAAATTGACACTCAAGGATCGGTTACGAGTAGCTAGAAATTGTTCGGTTAATATTTTGATTCATAACTTGGACATGATAATTATGGTCTAAATTAATTTTATTTAGTTATACCTAAACTACACTATATAATCTAATTAAATTAGATATTTATAATCTTATTCTGGTATTACAAAAGTACATAATAATTTTCACCTACTTGTGGTATATCCAAACACACCCAATTATTTTTACCTAGCTATGGGTACTCCCAAAACACCAAAAATTTTTCCCTAAGTCTCCTATTGGCCAATTGACCAAGACTACCCACCAATTGGCCATTTGACCAAGACCAAAGACCTAATATGGTTGGACCTAATCTATTTTGACCCTATCTTTTTACTCTATTTAATTTCCCTAAACTCTCCTAACTTTCTCACTAAAACACATCAGGAGAACAAAACACTCCCCCACCTTCACCATCGTCACTACCACCGACGGCACACCCCCATGGACGCCACCGTCACCACCTCCGGCTCTCACCTTTTCCTCCCCTCTCTCTCTTGAACTCTCTGCTCCCTCACGCCCCCTCTTATTTTGCCGGCGAAGAGAAAAAGAAGCGGCAGCATCGGTGGCATAGCACCACCACCGCTGCCTTCCCCGACGAACAGCACCATCGCCGCCACCACCATATGTTCCCACTCTCTCTGTCTTCAATCTCGAACTCTCTCCCTCTCTGTTCTCTCTCTCTCTGATCGATCGAAGCAGGAGTAGAACCAGCGGTGGCAAGAAACCACCGCAAATCAAAACCCGACGACAACCGACGGGAAACGACGACGGTGCCTCAGTCTCCCTCTCGTCCTCTTCCGGCGACTTCCCGACCTCCCTAGAGGTCCGAACGAGGTCAGAGAACCCCAAATCCGGCGACCCATCCACCGGAGTGCCATGATTTCCGGCGAGGAGCTCAACCCGAAACTCAAACTCGATTCTCTATTATCTGGTATTCGATTTTGATAATTTTTGACACTAATCTCATTGTCTCGACTTGAATTCGAGTTCTATATCCTTGAAATTGAATGGGTATCAAAGAATAATCAGATTGTGAAATGGTTTGTTGAAATTTGAGGAAGATGATGATTTGAGGGTTGATTTTGGTCTTAAACATGAACTTGAGGGTATATTGTATTAAAGCAGAAACTTTGGGGGGAGCCCCTGTATTTTAACATTATTATTTATATAACTATATTTCTATTAACCTATTATATTAGGGTAAAAGAAAATTACCACCCCTGAGTTTAGGCATAATACCAGCCTGCTACCCTGGGTTTTGGAAAAAGACACTCCGCACCTTTTTTTGGACGGAGACTAACAGCTGACTAACAGCACGAGTAAAAAGACCATTTTACCCCTGAAATTTCATAAAATTACCCCCTATGTATTCCCTTTACCCCACTCTAACCCTAAACCCTCTCTCTTCCCCTCTGTCACTCACAGCCGCCCCCCTCCTCTTCTCCTCCTGCTACCAGACACAAACACCTCAACTTCGAAGAAACTCTAACCCATTCCCTTATGTGTCGCCATTGCCAAGAAGAAGAACAAATAGAGTGGGTTCTGTACGACAGAGACAGAGAGAGAGTCTCCGGAGAACAAATCGAGTGGGTTCTGTACGGCAAACTTCGATCTGGTGCTTGAAGAAGAAAAGTCTCCGGAGATGACCCGGCTGTTGAGAGAGAGAGAGAGAAGGGGGGGGGGAGAAATCGAGGATTTCAGAAGGGGAGCCATGAAAATCGTTATGCTGTACGAGAGAGAGACGCAGCCGATCGCACTTTGTGAGAGAAGAAAAGCTTCGATCTGGTTTCATCGGCAATTTCACCCCCACTTCGATTTGTACGACAGAGAAAGAAAGAAAGAGAGAGAGAGAGAGAGAGAGAGAGAGAGAGAGAGAGGATATTTCACCCCCACCGCCTCCATCTCTCTGCGTGGATGAATAAGGTCCCCCTTCCATTCTCAACTTTCCCCACTGCTCTGATTCAGTCGAACGAACGATCGATCGATCTCACCCTTCTCTCTCTATTTTGTGTTTTGCAGGCGAGAGGGATCAAAGGTTGAGGACGTATGAGGAAGAACTGAATAAGAAGAAGATAAAGCCGATGAGTTTCAAGAGGAGTCGCTAAGAGTACTTTCTCTTCCATCTCTGAGCAAGCCCTTCATCTTTTAATGAAAAATCTTTTGTTTGTTTGAACAATTGATGTTGTCTCATAATTAAAAATGCAATCTTTTCTTTGGATTTGAAATTGCTTACCATCAGTGATTCAAATGTGTGGGTTGTTTGTGCTTTTTGCATTTGTTTTGTTGGAAGCAGAGATACTGAGAACTCCAGGGGTATTCTACAAATACCAGAGGCCACCCGTAAAGTGAGTGGGTTCATCGGCAAACTTCGATATGGGTTTGTGTTGGAATAAGAAAGCTTCGTCTGGTCTCCCAGGAGAATTCAGAGTCCGATTCAGATATTAGGATCCATCTGTATTTCAGAGCTTCACAATTGTTATTAGGGGCCAAATCGAATGATTTGGGAGGTTTGTTTGTGTCTCTTGGTTTCTTTATCTATTCTCAAACTCAGAAATTTTATAGGTTGTTCTTGGTGTTCTTGATGTTCTTGATGAATAAGGGTAATAAAGTTCAAAAACACACATGGGCAATATGGTCCGAAAAAAGTCTATTTCTCATTTTTTAACGGAATACAACAGAAGGGTGGTCATTGTCCGCGGAATATTCCGTTAATTGGGTGCTGAGTGTCTTTTTCCAAAACCCAAGGTAGCGGGCTGGTATTATGCCTAAACTCAGGGGTGGTAATTGTCTTTTACCCATTATATTATTATTGAGGTTACCTATTTAAATATTTTAAACAAAATAGATGAAAATAAATACGTTGGTAATAATAGTAAGCAAAAACAAGTACTTTTTTTATATGTGAAAAATAATACAGTTTTAGTTACCAAATACCACTTTAGTTTACTCGAATAAATAATGAGTTTCAAATAATCATAGAAATGGGCATTTATGTTCTATAAAAAAATAAAATGAAATAATTAATTTACTATTAAAACAAAATATGTTGGTTGGACGTGTATTGATTAGGAGGTATAAATTTGTAGGCGACGAGTCATAAACAAGGAACTACATCTAGACATGACGGCTATTTCGAGCTTTTTGACGTTTCGATTTGAGGTAAGTTAATATACCTAGCGTTGCGTGCCTTTCTCTCTTTCGTGTTTCGCGTGAGTTATTTGTAAAATAATATCATACATGCTTTATTTGTATTCTTTACTTGATTATGAAAAGTTCTACTTTGAAAGTTTCACGTGAAAAGTGATAAATCCAAAATAAGAATGCGAAAGAAGAACATCTAAACTATATTGCGAAATGAGAAAGCACCGTCCCAAACACGACTACCATATTAGGCCCCGATTATCTAGTTCAAGGGCCACGATTATTCAAAATTAGCACACCGCTCACTTATTGGACAAACACACATATCTCTCTCATTCATACATGGATTATTGAGAAAATTGCCACATCGACTTTACTTGGAGCTCCCGATTTACATCTTGTATTATCTTGAAAGAAAATTCGTAATGATGTAAAGTGAAAATTGTTGTGCGCGGGTTTGTACCATATCCCTGATACGCTACGGTTCATACAAATTGTGATTGGTTATGTTACGGCTCCGGCCGGAGGCGCTGAGACTCGAACCTCCTTGTTATTATGGTATAGTTATGGTTGTGCTTGTGAGAAAGCAGTTGTGGATCGGATATGGTCACGCCCCGTACCAACTACTTAATAAAATGGATTCCTCGACTCGATTATTTTGTCATTGAGAAAAGAGAATACTATCAACTTGAGATATAAAGTGATAAGTTGTGGAAATATTGCAAAGTATTATTTGACTGTGATTCTCCAAGATGGCCCACATCTTTGGATTGGAGATATGAAATTTGAAATCGATATGAAATTTGTCTAAGGAAACAACACAAATGTTATTCCAACATATATCTGATATTTAGTATTTAACAGCGAATTCTTTATTCCTGACATGCCTCATAATCTGTTTACTTGCTATGGGTGTTAGCTTACTCAGTCGTTTGCTGATCGTTTTCTGTAAAAAAAAAACTGCGTCGGCTTTTGCCATTTTAAAACCGCAGGTCATATGCCAAGGTGGGGGACGTTCACGACACGGATGGCTAGAGTATCAGGCTAGGATATTATGCTGCGCAAGACTTCATATAGTAATTTCCATTATAAATTATTGTAATTGTAACCTTCAGACAATGTCACTGGTTTATCTTGAATGTATAATAATTATATTTGGATATTCGATGGTTGTACTAACTGTGGACCGACGATCCTTATCCGTTCCCAATGAGGTTCATCACCTCGGGCGGAGACATCTCTCCAAACATGCGGCCCGACCGGTCGTGTGATTTGGGGGGTGTTGCATAGGGGGTTATGTTGCAAACTGAATAGAAGTTCTGTCTATATAAGGAGACAGCCTCCTACATAATTCAGAACACATATTAGACTACTGTGTAGATATCATGTGATGATCAAAAGACAGCTCTAGAAACCCTAGCCTCTCTCTCTAACTTTTGCAGCAAAATCGTGTGGAACGTGGGGTGGATCACAGTGCTCGTCCTCGGGATTCGCACTAGATCGTGGGAGCAAGACAGTTGTATGTGAAAACAAGCAATCAACAATCATCCGCTGCACTAGGAGCCTAGGCGAAGAGATAACACATAAATCTTTCGCTTTATTATGTGTTAGATCCATACATGATTATATCAGATTATTCCTTCACTAGTAAATGGCACAGTGCCCTATAAAGGCAGCGCCCTTCATTTTACATACGGTTATTTGAATGACACAACTTTCTGATAATATTTTTATCTTGTTGTAACAGTTGCTCTATATCACGTTGAAAAAAATATCAAAAATTGCATCATTTTGCTATCTAAAGCACAAGGTCAAAGTGAACGAGTGGAAAAGCTAAATTGAGGAGGAAGATTTGTGACGGGGTTGTGGATAAAGAGAGGGTATGTTCTAGGACAGACCTATAGTGATGGAATACAGTAATTATAGAGAGGTTGGATTGTCATTTTCAATGAAAGATGGAGAGAGATCAGGTTTCATAAATTACGGATCGATAGTTTACCATAAATGACCGAGCAAGACATTTACCACCTTTGCTGGAGAACAATGAGTTTTTTGGTCGTTTTGGGCTTCGGTCAATGAGACCATGCATTTGCAATTAAATGAAGTAACAAAACACAAGAGAGAGAATTGAGGTGATCGCCATGTGCTTAGTTTGCTGTGACTTGCAGGCTTCTACATGATGCATTCAACAAATAACATACATGGTGCGTTTTGCAACTTATTGCACTAGTAATACATGTACGTACCACTCTTCAATACTACTGCGGGTAGGTACGTAATGGTACACTACAAGCATGTGACTTCTCTGTGCATGTGCATGTGCATGTGCATGTTCATAACTGATGCACAAACTCGATTCACTCCTTATGTTCAATACCAGAATCAGGGCCGGCTCTATGGTTTTGGTTGCCCTAAGCGACCAACAAACCTGATGCCCTCTATACATTAATATGTAAATTTAAATTTATGATATTACATAAGCATCAACCAAATTAACCACCTTGTTTTACATACCTAGATATTGCTGGAGCTTGATGTATTAATTTGCGGAATTCCAGTTCATGAATTGAAAACAACAAATTAACTGAAAAAATCATCAAAACGGTGATAAAATACAATTTGTAAACAAGTATTCAGAAAGCTTACATACCCAAAGATTTGTCAAGATTAATGGTTCTTTGGAAGTCTTGAAGAGCCTTCAATTTGCATTGTCAAACAGATGAAAGTTTAAATCTTGTAACGAGCTATGACTGGAGAATTAGTGAAAATGTTGAACCGGAATCCAGATGATAGAAGTTCAGAGAGAAGAGTGTGATTCTACAGAGATTTTAGGAGAAAAATTTGGAGATAAAGAGAGATAATGTTCAAGGAAGTTGATTGATAGAGATTTAGTGAGATTTTAGGAGAAAAGTAAGGAGAGAGAGAAAGTTAAGGGATTGTTTCCTCCCACGATTTGGATAAGGCCGAATTTATAGGTAAGTTGAATATATTTGAATTAAGGATTTCTCCATCTTTTCAAACAAAAAATTAATGATTGCTACGACAAATAAAATAAACTTATTAATAACTATTACTATTAATATGGTTAATTACAATAGTAGTATCTTTTCAAAACTTTGGTGCCCCCTAGAATCGAGCGGCCCTAAGCAAGGGCTTTAACGGCTTACCTATTAAGCCGGCCCTGACCAGAATTGTACTTGTGTGGTTCGTCATCTTTGTCATGGGATCACAACCTAAATTTGTTTAATCTTGGTTTAATTATAATCTAGTTTGGTTTGTTGTTTGAGCTTGAGTTGTGATTTCTGCACTTCACATCGTGCAGATTCTTAGTCCGCACCAAACGTTTAAGCTACTCTAACTTTTTAGCTTACATTATGCTGAATTTGGTTCGCAGCAAAATGTTTAACAAGAAAAAAATATTCTACGCGTAATATATTTTGTGTGAAAAAGTTTTGTCGGAAATTATTTTCTCGTATTTGGTTGACACTTGCCAAAACAGTGGGCCGTGATGGCAATGGCAATGGCAGTGATGGGTTGCGGTGTAGGTGGCACTACAAGAAATGAAGGCTATACCAGCAGCCGGAACCGCTGGTATAGCCTTCAAAAACCGTGGGTGAAAGTTTCTCCAGCGGTTTCCAAAACCGCTGGCAGAAAAATGACAACTGATGGCATGTAGGCGTCGCTAGAAGTCTTACCCGCGGTTTTCTTGACCGTTGTAGCAGGCTATATCTGTACCAGCGGATTTGAAAACTGTGGGTGTTGAGTCCCCAACCGCGGGCACTAATGAAAGCTTTACCAGCATTTGTACCTGCTGGAATAGGATCCAAAACCGTGGGAAAATGTTTCTCCTGCGGTTGTCGAAACCGCTGGCGCAAATTGTGACAACCATTGTAAAGTAGGGGGCCTAGAAGTTTACCCGCGATTTCTTTGGCCGCTGTAAGAGACTATTTTTCCAACAAATTTCAAAACTATGGGCATTGTGCTGTTGGCCGCGAAACTAATATTATCATAGTGGTTATATAACATTGAAGCTGGAGTAAAATTCATTGTAATAAAATTATTCTTAATACATAAAATATCAATTTCATATATTCATGACCAAACAAAATTCTAGCAAACTTCATCTTTGAAAGAAAAAAACATATTATATCCTGATGCAACATTATGCCCAGAGATGATTCACCAAGTTAATTAGATCCCAAAGCAATGCATGAATATCCAAAACTATCTTAAGCAAATATGTTACTCAAAGACAAGATATGAAAGATCATAACACTACGCCAAAATGAATCAAGAATAGAAGGCTGATCCGACTCTACCCATCTTCATCTCTTCAAAGATAATGCACGCTCAAAACCTGGAGGAAGGATTGCTTCAGCTTACCAGCCTTCTCCTCATCAAACACACAGAGTGTAGACCTTGTATTAGTGGACCTTTTATTTCACATCTTTGCTCTTCTTGATCTTCACTGACCGTGCATCCTTCCATCTGGCAGCCAAGAGAGGAAAACCTTGATCTCGTGAATTTTCTTAGGTTGAAAGACATAAGAAATAAGGTCAAACTTCGATGAAATTGAAAAGAAGGAAGCATCATACATTCAATGATATATCCAAAAGGGATCTACAACGATAAGGCTCATTGATTGAAGACCTGAATGATATAGAGCACTACTCATGTTAAACAGAATGAAAACAAAATAGGGAGAAATGATAAGCATCTAGTTATAGCGAACATGGGCATATATTTTACATCATACTAATGTTATTGACCAGGGGAGTAACAAGGTTTCTTCATAAATATCCGCTTTTAATTGACATATATTTTCACTAAAGAGCAAATTTATAAACACTTCATGTTTATTGCGCAGTAGCAGACAAACAGATGGTTCAATATCACCTTCAAGAAGCGGTGTTCTTCTTCCCAAGTTATAGAGCGGAACGAACAAAGTGTTAATACAATGAAAACACCATTCACCTGCCTAAAATAACCTGTTCTACATAATGGCGTACCCGTGTATTACCCGTCTATACCCAAAACCTACTACACCAGAAATTACGAAATTACCACCCCAAGGGAACCCCAGGAATCAGGGTTACAAAATGAAGCATGGATTACTTTTGGTTACCATTCCACTATTATGAGCTTGCCCGAGGACAATAAGTGGGCTCCAATCATGTTGTTAAGCACTACTTCCAGATTTTATGTCTTGAACTACTGCAATATGAGCTAGACTGATCCCTTCCGAAGTTTTTCCATGCTTCTCCCTTTCAGACATCCCCGAACACTAAAAGTCAAAAATGAACGAAAACAATAGAGCCATTTTCTTGTTTAACAACCAGAAAACACAGGCCAGCGAAGAGCCATACGAACAGTCGCAATATTGAAACCCTAACTCAATCAACAGAGCATCTAACCAAGCAAGCACGCAATCAGAGTCCAAAGACTAGTTTCATTAAATGGTGTCACTCACGTTAATATCACTTGATATCATCAATTCCAAATGGGTTTGATGACCTGACCTAAATGTCGTTGTCTTGAGAGTCGTCACTGATTGTACAATACTCTGTAGTCACTTCCAGTGAGTGGAACCTTGCCCGTCTTACACCATTGTAACAAAAGAGGTTATCAAATCAGGGTGATCTAAGTATTGTACCCCCATGTGAATTAGATTCTTGGAAGTTTAGCCCAAAGAAGAGGGGTTCTAGGAACAATATGTAACAAATTTATACAAGTGGCCTATTTACATTCCGTGTGATGGCCATTGTCTTTTCATGTTTACCCAAGCAATCTTGCCAATGTGTCATAATAATTAGGAACATATCAAGTAATCAATTTAAACTGAATATATGTCTATCGAAAATCAGTACCATATAATATTTCATATTTTATACAACTTGTCCGTGATAAACTTCACCTCTCCTGATGTGTCTTAATATAATAACTGATTATTATGTCTTAAGCCCAAAACTAGCTTGATGTTTCATTTGAGAGGAATATGATTTTTCCTTTCAAATTTATTTTATTTTCAAGACATGAGTCTTTGATCTCACTCCAGACAATAGGCACACCAGCCTAAAGAGCAGAGAAAATGGTTGCTCGGATAAAACTAACCTACGACACACAGGATACGAATATACCTTAACATGCTGATATTCAGAAAAAACATTGATAATGAAATATAGTAGACTTTAAACTAACCTGAAGAGGGGGGGGGGGATTACTTCAGCTTATCAGCCTTCTTCTCGTCAATACACACAGTGTATAGATATTTGGAGCAGTGGACCTTGAACTTTACCACATCTTTGCTCGTCTTGATCTTCACTGACCGTGCATCCTTCCATCTGGCAGTCAAGAGGATGTCCTTGATCTTGTGAATTTGCTTAGGCATGACTCTTTTCTAGGTTTCTACGTTTCTGAAAGTGTCAGCCAATACGTATCAAACTTCTTTTCATATCTAGTAAAATAATACACTGTAAGTGATTAAAATTCAGAAAATAGGAAGGAATCTTACAACAACATCAATCTAGTTCCAGGTACTACAAAATCTCACTCTAGTTCCAAGTGCTTCTTTCTCTTGACGCTCAGATGTTGTAAGATAGATATTCCTATGAGCTTAAGAAGAACAATTTGTCACGAATTGATTGTTATCTTAGTTGGAGCAATACACTGTATCTCAATTCCATAATCCGCAAGATTATTTTTTCTTCCAGGGACCTTGTTGAAGTTTAAGTTCTTAATCAAGTATGAGCATAAAATTTGTCCAAAAAAAAAGCCTGAGCATGAAATTTGTTAAAAAAAACAGCATGAGCATAAAAAGTAAATTGACGGGTTCAATAAAACAAACCATATAGTTGGAAGCTTTTCCACGCTGCCAGTAGACAAAGAAGAAATGCGGAGCTCCAGGAAGCTTGGATAGAATATTCTTGAATTTTTTTATCACCTCTCACAAGTCCAGGGCCCTTCGCATTGGTGGACCCTCTTCAAAGACATCAAATACTGCATCAATTTTCTACAAGAACCAGCAAAAGATACTTGAATACTTTCCAATACTTCTACGTAATTAAACAAGAATCACAATAAAAAAAGATAAATTTAAAGACTTACAAGCCCTTTCAAATCTCCTCATTTGATGAGAGTAGAGATAAGGCTACTAATGTCACAAAGAGCTGAAAATTGGCTACGTCCCAGTACTCTCTCTTTGTTGGATCCACATGTTTCTAAAGAAACAAAGCAATCAGGCACAAACCCACCAAATAAGAGACATGGTAGGAAATTAAAAGGGGAGAAGGGAAAACAAGACAGTCAGAGCACCTTGTTGTTGAAGTTCAACTTGCCATTGAAGGGGAAGAAATCTTCCCCATTTCCTACTTTCAACTGCAATAAAGAATAATACCCAAGTGAATCAAGAATTCAAATCACATCTCATAGTAAAACAGATGAAAGCAAAACAGCCAAATAAATAAAACCATTAACCTATCATCTGGAACAAAATTATACATACCTTAGGAGTTGAGTGCACCCTCCCTTCAACTTGGGTGAAACCAAAACTGATCGAAAAAATTATAATACAATCAGAATAATGTTTGTGATTGCTGAGTTTTTTTTAGACATATATTGCAATAGACCATATGCCCTTCAATCTTTATTGATTACAAAACTAGGTATTGCCCGTGCCTAAAGGCACGAACATGAAACAAAATAAGCATTCATGTCAATGTACTAAATGTACTAAAATTACTGATTCTACAATCTCCATCGCACAAAACGATGGAGGCAAAACGTTCAAATATAAAAACAATTACTATAGTACACAATTCGGCAACAGAATCACATCGGATAGTAAAAGCCAAACATGTTTCAGTATATACTAAGTTTATGTTCTGATCATATGTGACCACTTAACAATCCATTCAACATGTAATATGTATGGACATAAGAGTCATTCAGTTCACTTAATTTCAGCTTATCCGATCACTTCATAAATTAAAGAAAGTTCAAGGACAAAGTATCCGTAGGAGAGTGTAGAGCAATGGAGAGGCAATTATAAGGAAGGGTTTGGAACAAAGGTAAGGTAAAACTATACAAATATCTCTCTGGAACTTACATAGAAGTGCACATAAGTGGATCTTAATCTTAATTTATGTATTCCCTTTGATCAACACCTTCAGTTAAACGATCCATACCTTGTAACATGAAGAATGAATGGGTAATAAGCAAAACGAAATATAAATGACAACATCAGTAGCTTATAGAATTGAGATATGAAAATCTAGCAAGCATGTATTTATGTTTTGATAGTAGAATGAGGATGATAGCCCTTTTTGTCTTGTAAATACTTCTCTGTTAATCATAGTTCGGTAGTGCCATAAATATCGACTTAAATCAGAGAATAAGAACTGTTAATCATACCAATCAACTATCGCCTTCCATTTCATGCTTCTTCTAAACCTTTATGTTTTTCAGATTAATGTAATCTAAAAATCAATCAAGCGTGCTAGATTGATCCTTGTACCTGGTGACATAGAACGATAAATGACCATTATGCACAATATCTAATACATCCTGGAACTATAAACACGTTTGTAAGAGTTCATACTAGAGAGCATATATGCATTATGAAGATAACTTACTTCAAAGCAAAATTAATGTGAATCTGTTGGTATCATTCAGTTTTATTCCGTAGAAGACCAACAACCTAACAAACAAAAAGAGAACACGATGAAATTATAGTAAAGAGAAGAAGAACATAATCAAGATTAATCAAAAATCTAGCCAAGGCATAGCTTGTTATGGTCAATCAGAGGAAATTTAATTAAGGGAAAACCCCTATTGCACCAAAACTGAAAGAAATAGGAAGTCTGCACCGTGAAAAATTAAAAATATAATATGCAAGGAGTACTGTCACAAACCTGGGAACCCTAGCTTCTGTTGATAATCCTGAAAATAAAAAAACAATGAACACTCATTCCAAACAAATTCGAGGCCCTGAAAGTCGAAAGGCTGAAATCGAAGTCATTAAGAACATGTTCACTATGTTAGGGCTTCTTTAAAGAACATATTGAAAATCAGACACTGAAAATCAAAATCGTACCTCAGGTAGTCATGTTCATACGAAATCAACCCTCGACGTAACCACTGAAATAGAAAATAGGAAAACCAGAGAGCCTCCAGTGAGATGAAGAGAGATGCAATCGAGGACTTGAATCGCGTTAGAATGAGAGGTCGACATACAGTGGGAGATTTGGAGAAGGATTGAAAGATAGTGAAAGCAATTGGGTTGAAAGATCAAAATACACCTTCACTAGCGTATCTACTGGAGAAGACAACCCTTCCATCGCTTTTGGCAGAGAACTTGGTTACAAGGAAGTTCAGCGAGGGTAAGAAAGAGAGAGGGAAAGCAGGGAGTTAGATTGAGTTTTGGGGGGAGAAATATCAGATTTAGGTGAGTGATGGAGGGAGAAATTTCGCTAGGGTTGAGAATCGGGGGGAACTCTGTCGCCCATTTATTTAGTATTAGGCACATGTAATTTAAAAATTATGGATTTTAACCATTATGTTTACTCTATATCCTAAAATTGTTAAGTTTAGTCCACTAAGTAATGTTCTATTTAACTATAGGCCCATAGATATTCAATAGTAGTCACTTCAATCCTTCCCTCAATCATTTATTACTTTCATTTGAGTGTTGACTCAAAGTTGATAGTCTAACTTGGTCAATTAGTGGTACGATTGAATTCATTACTATAGATTGGCGGTCCAATTGAGGGATGAGTCACAACCAATTGTCCAATTTGATCAGTTAGTAGTTTGATCAACAAGTGAGATCCGCATTCCAATTTGATCAATTACAAGCTTAATTGAGATAATTAGTAGAGATCGATGATCCACGTGATCATCAAGTCAAAATTGATAGTTCACTTTGACCAATTAGAAGCCTTATTCAGTCAATTTAGCACTGAACATCGGTCCGATGACCTAAAAATCCAGTCCGGCCCAACCGTATCATACTAGGGCTTTCGATTAATGGTTTCTTGAAAACGTTGGGATCTGGTTTGACATTTTGGCATGAATTTCTAAGATGGGATTGTGTTTTAAAAGTTAGGCCTATGCTTGGTGCAATTTGGTCAATTCAATGTTCCCTTAAGTAAAATAGTATAGATCGACAGTCAACTTGAGTCAAAATTGATACTTTGATGTAGTCAATTCATATTACGGTTGAATAACAAATGTGATGGTGGTGTTGTGCTAAGAGCCACCAAAGTCACTTGCGAGGTTTGGGGTTCGAACCTTCTAAGCGGTTAAGAACTTTTTCTCTACTAAAAAACCGCTACTAATAGTGACACAATCGCTGGTATATACAGTGATTTTCCAGCAGTTACAGAACTGCTGGTAAAGCAACTACTTACCTGCGGTTTCCAAGTGGTCGCTGGCATAGACCATAACATATACCAGCGGTCGGTATATTTCCCAGCGGCATTGAAATTGCGCCGGTACAGATGTTCTATACCAGCGGTTTCTTCAAACTGCTGCCATTGAAACCTCTGGCTATTCCCCCATTTCTTGTAGTGCAACTGGAAGCGAGTCGTGCCACAAACGCCAAACATGGTATATAAGTGTTTTGGGCATTTTCATAATCTATAAAAACTGCAGCCACCTTTTATTAACACTACCATAGGAAGAAGAAAGGTTACCCGAAGATTGCTTGAGTTGATCTTGATAGCCGGTAGCAACCGTGTAGTTGCCGTCATCCGAGTGAAGCCACGAGAACTCGTCTTGTGAATCCATCTGAAGTGGTATTGATGAAATAATTTCTCTATCGCTGGGAGGAATATGTTGTTTAAAGTTTCATAATTTCAAGTGCCCATCGTACTGTCGATAAAAATGTCTACTCCCACCTCTTCCAGTCCTGGAGGACAAACCGTCATGGGAAGGAAGGAGTTGAACCTGTGTAACCACATATATTTGAAAGCTCGTACTTGTGAACCATCTCTGATCCTCCAAATAAGGCCGGTTTTGATGAGTTCACGATCGGCGAGTATTCTACGAAAAGCATATGAAATTTGCGTCTTTGGTTTAACCTCAACATTTAGGACTGAAGAGTGACAAAAATATTTATCTTTAAGAACCTTACCAATCAAACTGTCAGTCGCCCTAAGAAACCACCATGTATGTTTAGCAAGTAAGGCAACGTTAAATTCCTGAAAGTCTCTAAATCCAATTCCACCATCTTCTTTAGCCTTCTTCATTTTCTCCCATGCCACCCAATGAATTTTCCTTCTAGTTTCATCACCACCCCACCAGAACTGTGCAGATTGATTGGATCTAAGGATCAGTGTTTGCTGGCCAAAGCTTTGAAAGGCAGCCAAAGCTCCAAAGCTTTGGAGGTTGCCCTTGGGCTTCTTCTAGATATATTTGTGGCTAACGGATTCTTTGTGCAGATTAATTTATCTGTTTATATTATTGAATATTGACTTGTTATTAGTCATAATCTTATCATTGTTCATTATTTGGTGAAATATACAGGTTACATATATAGAATTTTATCTGAATTAGAAAATAGCTAAATTTATTGTTTAAACAGATCTGTCAGATAGATCAGTATATTTGTGCTATTTTATCTGGGTTTGATTTGATCTTGTGATTAAATTGGCAGGGATGTTCGTAGGTCAAACCTGCCTAAAAAAATCAAATCATATATTCAAACATAGCTGTTGAAAGAAGCTATTGAGGGTTGAGGATTTTCAGGGAGTTTGTTCCTAAAATCTCTCAAGTTGTTGCTACTGTTTGTTATTAGCCTTATTCCGATTTTTAAAGATGACAGAGAGAGCTGTTCAACTGAGGAAAAGAAGATAATTCATTCGTGGAAAAAAAACTCTGCAAACATTCAAGCATTCAGTATTGCAGAAGTTCAATCATTCCAGATCAGAAGAAATCTTCCAAGCTTCACTTCTTATCTGTTCACTGTGTTCTTCTTTCCTATGCTTTTACTGTATAATTCATTATAATTTCTTAACCTCACCAACTTTAGTAAGTTATTTCTTCGAGTGAACAACAAGAGGGTCTTATTGTTTCACAAGATTGTAGCTGGAACTAGATAGGTTTGGAACCACAAGTTGTATAAGTGTTAGGTACTTCACTTAGGCTTGAGATCTAGGGCTAAGTATGTGATTAATAAGAAGCTTTTCAAATCCTAGAGGGGTAGTATCCCTCAGGCGGAGATTAGGCCCATTGGTGGCTGAACTTCGTAAAAAAACATTGTGTTCATCTCTTTACAAGTTTTGCATTTCATTATGCACAACAAAGGGAAACTCCAAAGGTTTGTGGAAATTTATAATTCAAAGCATTGAAGCTCTAGACAGTTTCAAATTTTTTCAAACTACTTTAAACCTTTCAAAATCTTTGAGATTCTATCTTAACTCCGTTTTAAAGTTTAAAGGTTATTATTAGCAAAAGTTTGCATACTCTATTCAACCCCCCCCCCCCCCCATTTCTAGAGTATATTGAGCCTGTTTTAGACCTACATTACACTCTTTCAATTGGTCTCAGAGCTTGGGTCACTGTAAAGATCTAACGATCTTGTGACAATTAGAAATTTAGGTGATGGAGGATTCTCACAAGGAAGAGCAGCCAACATACCTCCATTGTTCCGTGGTGACAATTGTGTGCACTGGAAAGCATTGATGAAGATGTTCATCATAGATCAAGACATGGAGCTGTGGTCAATCATTCTCAATGGCCCCTATGTGTACTATACTACTTCAGATGGGATCAGAACTGCCAAAATTGAAGAAGATCTTTCAGTTACTGAATTTGAAAAGGTATGAAAGAATTATAGAACTCTGAAACTGTTATATTGTGCTTTTAGTGCAGATGGGTTCAACAGAATATCCAACTGCAAAAGTGCCAAGGAGATTTGGGATAAGCTGGTTGTGACTTCTGAAGGAACTAGTCAAGTTAAGCAGACTAAAATTAACATCCATCTGAGTTAGTATGAGCTGTTGAAGATGAATTCTGATGAATCCATCAAGGACATGTTCAAAAGGTTAACATATATTGTGAATAAGTTAGAGTCCTTGGGGAAAGCATTCCTAAATGAAGAAAAGGTTAGAAAGATTCTAAGGAGTCTACCAAAATCCAAGTGGGAGCCAAGGACTACTGCAATTGAAGAAGCTCAAGATTTGAGTCTTCTGGAGCTAGATGATCTGCAAGGAAAGCTAGTCAGTAATGAAATTTCTATGACAGAAGTGGATGGTGACATGAGTGACAACATCAAGAACCTGACACTCAAGGAAAAAGACAGTGATAAATCCCAAGGCCTTGAACAGGAAGATGATGATGATGATGATGATGATGAGGAAGCCTTAGCCTTGATCTCCAAAGCCTTGACCAAAATTCTGTAAATGAAGAAAAACTTTGGAAACAAGGATTACAACAAGGACAAGTCCAGATCCTCAAGCAGCAAGGATCACAGAGGTAAGTCTTCTTCACATTCACATAAATCTAAAGTAATGAATTGCTTTGAATGTGGATATGCAGATCACCTGGTTAGAGATTGCCCACAAAAGAAGAATAACATACATTTTCCCGAGAATAAAATGACAACAAAAGGAAGAAAGCTATGGATGCATCATGGGATGATTTTGATTCATCAAATGATTCATATTCAGATGAAGAATAATCCAATATGTGCCTAATGGCTGAGCATGAAGAAGAAAACAGCTCAGACAAGCATATTGAGGAGATGGTAAAAAATCTTCTTGCTAGTCCTTCTGATGTTCTACCTGAAATCCTCAAAAGCATGTTTTTAAATGAGGAAACTTACAAAAATGAGATTGATTCCTTAAAGATAAAATTTCATGTGCAGGCAAAGAAAAATTTAGATTTGGTTTTGGTTTTTCTTAATTAAACTCTTGAAGTATCTAAGCCAAAAATTGACAATGACTTCAAAGCCTTGGACAGCAGCTTCAAATCTTTGAAGGCACAAGTCAAATAAGTTGTGGATCAAAACTTTCTTTAACTGATAAGTATGTTGATCTAAAACATCATTCAGATGGCTTAGAACAACAGAGAACTTCATTGACTGAGAAACTTCAAGAATTAAGGAATGTTTTATCAAGTTTTTCAGGCTCAGAACATAATCTCAATCTCATGCTTGGAGGAAGTCTGCATTCTCTACACAAAAGTGGAATTGGATACAATCCAAATTTTCCAAAGAAGAACCAGAACACTTTTGTGAGAGCAAGAAACAGACATTCTCCAAAATTTCATTAATGTGGGAAACTTGGTCATGTGAAGCAAACTTGTGTAGGGTTTGCTAACGGATTACGCAGCGGAGAAACAATAATTAAGATCCGCAGAAGACCCTCCAAGGATAACAGGAAGAGACATCATAACGATAGTGAAGGTTCTAGTAACAATTACCTCGTTTGTCTCATGTGATGACTTCAAACGCAAAATATTATTTGCGCCTCTACAGCTACTCCACGCCTAGGATCAAGATCTAGATTCATCCATGTACTGTGCTAGCAACCGGTGGAAAAAGGAAGAAGAATCACGCAAACAAACGGACCAAGAAGAGGTCGCACCTCACTTGGTGGCCGACATGTAGGGGCCGGACAAGGGGTCGGGTTCGGCCTTTTGTCTTGCTCTCTGCCCTTGATTTTTTCTCTCTCACTCAATGTATGTTTTGAGCATTAGTGAGAAAATAAGCTAGGAGTGCCCTTTATATAGTCCACAACTCCTTTTTAACTACATAAAGACCCCTCTCCTAATCATGTCCATACACGGATTAGTCCAACTTGAAAATTAGTCCTACTAAGTTTGCAAGTAGTTGCGTATTGGTCCTTCTATTTAATTAATCATATTAATAACTTCTCAAGTCTATTGTAATCCATATGGCGTGTGAACTCATAGGTTTCTACTTAGTTGGTATTAATGATTACTAACATGGAGTAGTGTCTAGCAATACATCCATGCCACCCAACTAATAGAAATAGTCATTACTTTGACAAACTTTATGCAAGCATTGTCTCAACCCTTTGCCTCTATATCTGGATTGGACACGAGACATACAAGTCACACTCGTATATCCAATCCATAGTTTCTTGATCCTAGGAATAGTTTTATCCATGCAGATAACATCAATAGCCTATACTGATTTATCTGAGTCTTGCCAGACATTTTATAAGCACCATCCCTCGAGTGATCGTGGATATTTGCTCCCGTTATTTGGGAGGGATAAATTCTATCTTCATTACTACCATCTCTAAGCTTGCTTCAAATTGTGTACGATAAGCGCCTTTATTGATACCCAGTCACGGTTTAGCGTTTGACGATATCAAAACATAATATTCCCCAACTAGAGGATCTAGTGACTTCAATTCTAAGTATGACAATACTGTTGTCACTACGAGGAGCACTTGTGACTTTACATAACATGTATGTAGCCTCCTCGTTGTGGGTCAATCCAGTATGCTATTACCCTTAATGCATACATGTGTGTTGGATCGTGATATCTCCATATAAATCCAACCCCATACTAGTCTATAGTTGATTGTCCAATTAATCAGTATAATTGACTAGGGATATTTAAGACAAACAACACATTTTCAATCTAAGGACTTCATTATATTAAGTATCTCCATAAATAATACAATGAATATTTTAGCCAAAATTAATGTTCATACTAAATAAGATTGCCTCTAGGGCATCTATTCCAGCAACTTGCCCCTTTAGAAGGACAGAACCTCACATAATGAGGAACACTTATCCTTATTCTCTTAAGGGACAAGTAAAGCAGATTTAGGTTCCTAAAGGAATCAGACCACCTAACATGGTTGATTCTAAATATGAATCCAAATTCTACACTTGGTCTAATAGCATGTTGAGGCATTGATTGAATTTTGCCGGCTGTCACCAAAGCTTTGGATCAGAAGTGAATTTTGAACACTGGTGTCTCCAGACATATGAGTGGAAAGAAATATTTGTTCATATAATTTTAAGAGCAATCTGGAGGAACTATTACACTTGGTGACAAAGCAAAATTCAATATCATTGGCATAGCTAGTATTGGTAATGAATCTGCAAGTTCTATTTCTGATGTTCACTTGGTAGAAGGTTTGAAATATAATCTGCTTAGTATCTCTCAATTATGTGATAAGGGTAACGACGTCATTTTTGACAAGGAGAAATGTGTGATGCAAGATGAGAAATCTGACAACTGCGTACTCATTGCTCCTAGGTCATACAATGTTTATGCTATGAGCAGTAACAAAGTTGCCGGTGAAATTATGAAGTGTCTCAAAGCTATGAAGGAAGACTCAAAGCCTTGGCATAGAAAAATTAGTCATATAAGCATGCATACAATGAAGAATCTCATCTCAAAGGACTTGGTAAGAGGTTTACCAACTATGAAATTCAAATATGATGAGATTTGCAAGGCATGTACCCAAGGGAAACAGACAAGGAGTTCATTCAAGCCAAAGAACTTTGTAAGTACTACTAGACCCTTAGTGTTGATGCAGATGGACTTGTGTGGTCCTATGAGGGTTCAAACACCCAAATGTAAGAGATATATGCTTGTTGTGGCAGATGATTACTCTAGATTTAGTTGGGTTATGTTTATTATAAGAAAATATGAAACTTTATCTGAATTCTCAAAGCTTTGTAAAGAGCTTCAATCTTTGAAAAACTAACATGTTGCATCTATTAGAAGTGATCATGGAAGAGAGTTTGATCAACTATAATTTGGTTTATTTTATGCACAACATGGCATCGCACATAACTTCTATGCACCTAGAACTCCTCAGCAGAATGGAGTAGTTGAGAGGAAAATAGGAAACTTGAGGATATGTCTAGAACCATGCTTCTTGAAACTCATTTGCCAAAATATCTCTGGGCTTAAGTTGTTAACACTGCCAACTATGTGCTAAATAGATGTTTAATTAGGCATATTTTGGAGAAAAAACCATATGAACTTTTCAAAGGCAGAAAGCCAAGTGTTCTTATTTGAAGCCTTTTGGTTGTACTTGTTATGTGCATGATAATGGTAAGCATAATCTTGATAAATGTGATGCTAAGTGATGAAGGCGTGTTTCTTGGTTATTCTCAATCTAGCAAAGCATATAGAGTTTTAAATAAGAGAACCAAAGTGGTAAAAGATAGTTTTCATGTGATTTTTGATGAAAGGGATGATGGTTCATTTGGTGAAAGTTTTGAAGATCTTAATCTAAACAAGTATGAGGCAGATGATGACTTTGTGAAAAGAAAAAGTAGCAAAAATAATTTGTGGGAACAGTCAGAATAATCTCAAATCTTTGAACATCCTCCTGACTCAAATTCTCAAAGCCTTGAGACTGGATTTCACACAAAACAAAGTGCTCCAGCTACCGCATCAAGTTCTCAAAGGAAATATTGTTGGAGAATCAGAACCCTGAAGACCAAGGAAGAAGTTCAAATATTTTTTTGCTGGTCCAACAGACAATATCATTTCAGATCCAACCACTAGTACACAGAAAAGAGGACGATTGAAAAACTTGAGTGCCTTCAGTGCTTTTGTGTCACTACTTGAACCTAAGAATAAAAAAAAGGCATTACAAGATGCATATTAGATCATTGAAATGCAGAGTGAGCTGAATGAATTTGAAAGGATCAAGGTATGGGACCTGGTTCCTAGGCCAAAGAATCAATTAGTTATTGGACCCAGATGGGTTTTCAGAAACAAACTTCATGAAAATAATAAGGGGGTAAGGAACAAATCCAGACTTGTGGAACATGGGTTTAATGAAGAAGAAGGTATTGATTATGAGGAGACATTTTCTCATGTTTCCAGGTTATAAGCTATTAGAATACTTCTTGCATTTTCATCTCATAAACATATAAATCTTTATCAAATGGATGTTAAATGTGCTTTTCTAAATGGTTATTTACAAGAAGAAGTATATGTTGCTCAACCACCTGGTTTTGAAGATGACAATTTCCCTGATCATGTTTACAAATTAGACAAAACTCTCTATGGCCTTAAACAAGCTTCAAGGGCTTGGTATGACAGACTTTCAAAGTATTTACTTGAAAATAATTTTAAGAGAAGCCTAGTAGACAAAATTATTTTCATTAAGAATCATGAAAAAGACATCTTAGTAGTGTAGATTTACGTCAATGATATATTGTTTGGTGCTACTAATGATGCTGAGTTTGATGGGAGAGTTAAATTTCTTTCTTGGACTTCATGTACATCAAATGAAGAAATGATTTTTTGGGCATCAAGGAAAATATACCAAGGACTTGCTCAATAAGTACAATATGTCTCACTCCAAGGTAGCTAAAACTCCCATGAGTTCTTTACTATCCTTATATAAGGATACAAATGGTAAGAGTGTGAATCAAAAAGAATACATAGGTATGATTGGTTCACTATTGTATTTAAATGATTGTAGATCATATATTATGTTTAGTGTCTGTATGTGTGCAATGTTTCAAGCAGATTCTAAGGAATGTCACTTAGTTGCTATCAAGAGAATCTTTAGATATTTGAATGGTACCAAAAACTTGGGGCTTTGGTATCCAAGAAGGACTAATTTCTCTTTGAAAGGTTATTAAGATGCAGACTTTGTAGGATACAAAGTTGACAGGAAGAACACATCAGGGCGTTGCCAATTCCTTGGGTCATCACTGATCAGCTGTAATTCTAAGAAGCAGAATTCAGTAGCACTGTCAACTGTAGAAGCTTAATACATTGTAGTTTGAGCTTGTTGCTCACAAGTATTGTGGATTTCTCAACAACTGAGAGATCTTGCTTATCATTTCCGAAAAGTACCAATCTATTGCGACAATACAAGTTCCATTTCAATTACAAAGAACTATTTGCAACACTTCAGAACTAAGCACATTGATGTAGACACCACTTCAGAAGGGATCATGTTGAGAAAGGTGATTTGCCTTTATCTTTTATATCTACTGCTATGTAAGATGCTGATATTTTCACTAAACCATTGTCAGACGAGAGGTTTGCATCTCTAAGGCTTCAATTGGGCATGTTAAACAAGGACGCTTTGGTTTAGGGGGAGTATTAGATCATATATGTGCTATGTGTGTGAAGATCTCAAAGCCTTGAAATTATACTTTCCTAGCCTTGAAAGTATGCTTCAAAGATTTGAAGTATTCTATTAATTTTGCAGTACCCCAAAGCTTCGGACCTCTACTTCAATGCTTTGGAGAATAATATGCTTATTTTTTTCATTAATTGGATCAGTAAATATTTCGTATTATCTTAATAGATAATTGCAGAATATTTTGATACTTCAGAGTTGAAAGCTCTGGTTGTTCAAGACTTGAAAGAGCTTGGCTATTTCAAGGCCTTGAAACAGCTTTCAAAGCCTTGAATCAGCTTCAGAGGCTTGAAGATAGTCTTGGCTATTTTCAAGGCCTTGAAACTGGATTCAAATCCTTGAAACTGTTAAACCTGAAAGCATATTCTTAGGGGGAGTTTTTCTATTAACTCTCTAACCTAATTTATTATCTCTCTTACATATGTTTGATTACCTGTTTTTAGATGATGAAATAAAAATTGTTAAACATTTTTTGAATCGTGTTATATCAACTGTTTGACCATGATAATGCAGGAAATATTGTTTCTAAGTTTTGCAGGATTACTTCCTAAACTGGATTGCTGCAGATTTGGAAACACTTGAATACCTTGATCCTGTGATCAATCAGACGTGTTTGACAGCTTCTCTTGATGGTTAAATGAAGGATTACAACAATATCTCTGAAGATTATGATCATTCAACCATTGGAAAATATCTCAAAGTAGTCAAAATCTGTTGCCTACAAAATAGGAAGGTTGTTGCTGAAAATCAGGAGAGATTTGCAGAGTTGTTTGAAGTATTTAAGGAGCTCAAATTCGAAGCAACGACAATACAATTCTCAACGGGAAAATACAGAGAAAGCATTCTGGATTGATAAGCATCAAGAAGTTCTTCATCTCTTCCAATCCATACACAGAAGTTCACTGCATTTCACTGCAGTTTTCTACTCTTAAGTGATCTTCTGTATAGAGCTATATTGGTAGATCATTTATTTATTATTTCTATATTCATTCTCAAGGATTGTTCAAAGTGAACAATAGTGAATTCTTAGTTAATCAGTTAGCTAGAGCAGGTACTATTCAGGTTAGGGAAAACCACAAGCTGTAACATAGTAGGGGAACTCTCTGTGCTTGAGTTCTAGGGCTTAGCTTTTGATTAATAAGAATTGAGTTGGAAATCCTGCAGGGATCTAATGCCTGAGGTAGATATGTAGGTCTAAGTGGACTGAACTCTATAAATCACTTGTCTTGTGCATTTTCATTTCATCTACTTTCAAAGTGCAACATACAAAATCTGTTTATTTTTCAAGGGTTTGAACTTGTTTTCAAGGCCTTGAAAAAGGCATACTTGTTCTAAAACTTTATGCTACTCTTCAAAGCCTTGAACTTTTGTTCAAGGCCTTGAAATTCATTGTCTGCACAGGTTCTTCTACTTGTAGCAAGTTTTGCAAAAAGTTGGCATACTCTATTCAACCCCCTCCCCCTTCTAGAGTATCTTGGTTGCTTATACTTCATACTCACACTTTCAATTGGTATCAAAGCTTGTATCACTGTATAAGATTTAACCATCTGGTGAGTACTGCAGGTGATGGTGGCTTCTCACAGGGAAGAGCTGCTAACAGACCTTCATCTGGTGATCATGGGTACAAGTCAAGGAAGTAGTCACTGAAAATTCCTCTGTGAATGACAGCCTTGTTAATCTAAGACATCATTTTAATGATTTAGAAAGACAAAAGACTACTCTTACTGAGAAACTTCAAGAATCTGAACTAGTCAAAATCAAGCTTGCTGGATCAGAACAGAAGTTGAACTTGATTCTTGGAGGAAGTTCACAGTCTGTTCACAAAGCTGGTATTGGAATCAATCCAAACTTTCCAAGAAGAAACAATACCAGATTTGTGAAAGTTAGAAACAAAACTTCTCCTACTTTTCATTACTGCTGTAAAACTGGACATGTTAAAATGACTTGTCCTTTTAGAAGAAGAGACCCTCACATAATGAGGAACACTTTTCCTTTTCAACTTAAAGGACAGGTTAAGCGGATTTGGGTTCCTAAAGGGGTAAGACCACCTAATATGGTTGATCGTGAATATGAATCCAAATTCCACACTTGGTCTAACAGCTCGGTAAGGAAGTGATTGGTGCTTGCAGGTTGTCACCAAGGAACATAAGTGGTTCATGGCTAATGGTTGCTCAAGACACATGAGTGGAAAGAGATCTCTATTCTCATAATTAAAGGAGAAATGGGAAGGTTCAATAACACTTGGTGACAAAGGAAAGTACAATATTCTTGGTATTGGAAAAGTTGGTACAAATTATGAAAACTCTATTTCTGATGTTTATCTAGTTGAAGGTTTGAAGTTTAATTTGCTTAGTGTATCTCAGCTTTGTGATAATGGCAACAAATTCAGCTTTGATAAAGAGAAGTGTGTGGTGCAAAATGAGAAATCAGGATATTGCATTCTCACAGCCTCTAGATCAAACAATGTTTATACTTTTCAGACTAACAAAGTTGCAGGTGAAAGTTTGAAGTGTCTCAAGGCCTTGAAAGAAGATTCAAAGCTTTGGCACATGAAACTTGGTCATATCAGTTTGCATAATCTGAAAAAATTGATCTCTAAAGACTTGGTAAGAGGCTTTCCATCCACCAAGTTCAAAGAGGATGAGTTATGCAAAGTCTCTGCACAAGGAAAGCAGACCAAAAGCTCATTCAAGCCAAATAAGTTTGTAAGTACAACTAGACCTATTGAATTACTTCATATGGATCTCTGTGGTCCTATGAGGACTCCTACTACGAAAGGTAAAAGGTATATGCTAGTTGTTGTAGATGATTTTTCTAGATACACTTGGGTCATGTTTCTGAAAGAAAAATCTGACGCTGTCTCTGAATTTTCAAAGCTTTGCAGAGAACTTCAAAACTTGAAAAACCTACATGTAGCTTCAATCATAAGTGATCATGGTAGATAATTTGATAAGCTAGAGTTTGATTTATTCTGTGATAAGCATGGTATTTCTCATAACTTTTCTGCTCCAAGTACTCCTCAACAGAATGGTTTTGTTGAAAGAAAGAACAGGACTCTGGAAGATATGTCAAGGACAATGCTTCTTGAGAACAAATTTCCAAAACACTACTGGGCAGAAACTATGAATACGACAAACTATATTTTGAACAGGTGCCTGATCAGACATATTCTAAAGAAGACCCCCTATGAACTATTCAAAGGGAGAAAGCCAAACATCTCTTACTTCAGACCTTTTGGATGCACTTGTTTTATCCATAACAATGGAAAAGACAACCTTGCTAAGTTTGATGCAAGAAGTGATGAAGGTATATTTCTCGGTTACTCTCTGAATAGCAACGCTTATAGAATTTACAATAAAAGAACGAAACTGGTTGAAGAGAGCATTCATGTTATTTTTGATGAAAGCTATGATGGTTCTTTGAGTGAAATTTTGCAGATTTGAATTTGAATAAGCATAAACCAGAGGAAGAATCTACTTGGATTCAATAAAGGCTCAGAAGAAAATAGAATAAATTTTCAAGACCTTGAAAATAGTTCTCAAGGCCTGAAAAATACAGCTCAAAGCCTTGAAAAAGGTGATCAGAAGGACTCAAGTGACAAAGCCACTACTTCAAGACCATAGAAGATCTATGGTGAACCTGAACCATGGTCTCCAAGGAAGATATTTAAATATCTCTCATCCCTTCCAGCTGATAATATCATATCAGATCCAACCACTGGTACACAAACTAGATAACAGTTGGAGAACTTATGTGCTTTTAATGCTTCCATTTCTCTTGTAGAACCAAAAACTGTGAAGGAAGCTTTACAAGAAGCAGACTGGATCATTTCTATGCAAAGTGAACTCAATAAGTTTGAGAGAAATAAGATTTGAAACTTGGTTCCTGCACCAACAAACCAGTGTGTCATTGGTACCAGATGGGTGTTCAGAAACAAGTTGGATGAAAGTGGAAATGTAATCAGAAACAAAGCAAGGTTAGTTGCTCAAGGTTACAATCAAGAAGAAGGTATAGATTATGAAGAAACGTTTGCTCCAGTTTCCAGGTTAGAAGCAATTAGAATTTTACTTTCATTTGCATCTTACAAAAAAATGAAACTATTTAAAATGGATGTGAAGTGTGCTTTCTTGAATGGATACTTACAAGAAGAAGTTTATGTTGCACAACCACATGGTTTTGAAAATAACAGTTTTCTAGATCATGTTACAAACTTGACAAAGCTCTTTATGGTTTGAAACAAGCTCCAAGGGATTGGTATGAAAGATTATCTAACTTTTTACTTGAAAATGATTTCAAAAGAGGTTTAGTAGACAAGACTCTTTTCATTAAGACTCATGAGAAAGATTTACTTTTAGTCCAGATATATGTCAATTGTGCAGAGAATTCTCAAGTCTTATGAGCAGGGAGTTTGAAATGAGCGTGATGGGAGAATTAACCTTCTTCCTAGGACTTCAAATACATCAATTGAAGAAGGGTATATTTATGAATCAAAGCAATTACACAAGAGACTTGCTGAATAAATACAACATGGCTCAATGCAAGGAAGCCAAGACCCCAATGAGCTCTACACAATCCTTAGAAAAGGATGAATCTGGTAAGAGTGTCAATGTAAAAGAATATAGAGGCATTATTGGATCATTACTCTATCTGACAGCAAGCAGACCAGATATTATGTTTAGTGTATGCATGTGTGCTAGATTTCAAGCTGATCCAAAATAATCACACTTAACTACTGTGAAGAGAATATTCAGATATCTCAATGGTACCAAATAGTTAGGGCTTTGGTATCCAAGACATTCTAACTTCTCTTTAAGTGGTTTTTCAGATGCTGACTTTGCAGGCTGCAAAGTTGATAGAAAAAGCACTTCTGGAACCTGTCAATTCATTGGATCATCTTTGATTAGTTGGCATTCCAAGAAACAGAATTCAGTTGCTCTATCAACAACTGAAGCTGAATATATAGCTACAGGAGCATGTTGCTCACAAGTACTATGGATTGCTCAAAAGCTAAGAGACCTTGGATTTGACTTCAGAGGCATACCTATTAAGTTTGACAACACTAGTGCAATTTCAATTACAAATAATCCAGTACAACACTCAAGAACCAAGCACATTGATGTCAGACACCACTTCATCAGAGATCATGCTGAGAAAGAAGATATTGTTCTTGAATTTGTTGCTAGTAACAAGCAAATTGCAGATATCTTCACCAAACCATTAGCAGATGAAATGTTCTCAGCTCTAAGATTGGAATTGGGAATGCCAAATAAAGCTGCATTGGTTTAGGGGGAGCTTAAGTTAAGAAAGGTAAGTTATTTGTGTTTACAAAGGTTTGATTTTAGTTTCAAAGCATTGAAAATCAGTTCAAAGTTTTGATCTTTTATCTGTTTCAGTGTTACAGTGTTTCAAGGCCTTGAAAGCCTTTTCAAAGCCTTGAAAATGATTCTGTTACACTAATAATCAATGAACTTGGATCATTCTATACTGGGTGATATCTCTATAGATATTTTCCTAATATAGTCCCTACCCCTTTCAAAAATTTGTTTTAGCCAAAAATAGTATTAGTATATTCTTTTTCCAACGGCATAATAGTTTGAAATTTTCTCTGATCTTTGCAAATATTTTTAGAATCAGAGAGATACTAGTTTCCTTTTGAAACTCAAACTCTTTCAGTATTTATCCTCTTCTCTTCTCCTTCATTCCGTGTCATTCCATCTCTCTCTTTTCTTCTCCCTAACCCTAATGAGCACAAGAAGAGCCTCAGACCGAATCAAGATGGCTGGTGGTTCAAAACCTGTCTCAGAGAAGAAGAGAAAAGCAGCAGTAGAAGAGGTTCAAGAAATCAGTGAGGACTTTGTGTCAAAAAGTTTCTCTGAAGAAGAAGAAGAATATTCACCACCCAAGAAGATAGTGAGAAAAGATCAAGCTCAAGAAAGGAAGAAACAATCTACGGCATCTACACAAGATAAGCAGAAGGTATCCATATTGGAAGCCCTAAGAGAGACAAGAAGAAGACAGTCTTTGAGCCTAAAGGAAAATGAAAGGAAATTCTTATTCAAGATTTAGACTCAGACACTTATTCAGGATCTTGTGGTGTGTATGCCGTGCCCAACGAAGAGAAACTCGAACGGAAACTTGGCAAAGATCCATCCCCAAGAGGCATCAAAAGCAGGTAAGAAGAATATAAAGACTGCCTCTCCTCAACAGAAAAGGTTAGCTGTAAAGAAGAAGCTGAAGCATGGGAAGAAAGACTTGGAAGGACTCACCTTCCTATTCAATAGTGTTATTGAAAAGATCAGTTCCTTCATTGAGTAAATAGATGTGATCTCTCAAGAAGTTCAAACCAACAGTGCAGAAAGTGAGGAAGAAACAGGAGATCAGGAAGATGAGAAGGACCATTAATCTTGCCTATTCTTTCTTCCACACTCTCTCTGCTTTAATTATTTCTTTAAGTTTTTAAAATATTTCAGACACTTGATCCAACATCTTCTATATATTTGATGAAAGTCAAAAGGGGGGAGAAAATTCTAGGTTTCATATTAGGTTTTTAGGTTTATTTGATTTTATGTTTGTAGGTTTATTTGATTTTATCTGCTGAACTATTTTTGTGTTTTTATTGGTATTTAAATAAGTTGGATCTTTTTGGAATCTGTGTCTTATTGCAGACTAATCAGTTTATTTTGCAGAGACTAAGGATCAAACAAAATTTGGTTTTGTCTTTCATCAAGGGGGAGATTGAAAGCTCAGGTTGTTCAAGACTTGAAAGAGCTTGGCTATTTCAAGGCCTTCAAACAGCTTTCAAAGCCTTGAATCAGCTTCAGGGGCTTGAAAATAGTGGCTATTTTCAAGGCCTCGAAACTGGATTCAAAGCCTTGAAACTGTTAAACCTGAAAGCACATTCTCAGGGGGATTTTTCTATTAACTCTCTGATCTAATTTATTATCTCTCTTACATATGTTTGATTACCTGTTGTTAGATGCTGGAAGACAAATTGTTAAACATGTTTTGAATCGTGTTATATCAACTGTTTGACCGTGATAATGCAAGAAATATTGTTTCTAAGTTTTGCAGGATTGTTTCCTAAACTGGATTGCTGCAGATTTGGAAACAGTTGAATACCTTGATCCTGTGATCAATCAGACGTGTTTGATAGATTCTCTTGATGGTTAAATGAAGGATTACAACAATATCTCTGAAGATTATAATCATTCAACCGTTGGAGAAGATCTCAAAGTAGTCAAACTTTGTTGCCTACAAAATAGGAAGGTTGTTGCTGAAAATGTGGAGAGATTTGCAGAGTTGTTTGAAGTATTTAAAGAGCTCAAATTTGAAGCAACGACAACACAATTCTCAACGGGGAAATACAGAGAAAGCATTCTGGATTGATAAGCATCAAGATGTTCTTCATCTCTTCCAATCCATACACAGAAGTTCACTGCATTTCACTGCAGTTTTCTACTCTTAAGTGATCTTCTGTATAGAGCTATATTGGTAGATCATTTATGTATTATTTCTAAATTCATTCTCAAGGATTGTTCAAAGTGAAAAATAGAGAATTCTTAGTTAATCAGTCAGCTAGAGCAGGTACTAGACAGGTTAGGGAAAACCACAAGCTGTAACAGAGTCAGGGAACTCTCTGTGCTTGAGTTCTAGGGCTTAGCTTTTGATTAATAAGAATTGAGTTGAAAATCCGGCAGGGATCTAATCCCTGAGGTAGAGACGTAGTTCCAAGTGGACTGAACTCTATAAATCACTTGTCTTGTGCATTTTCAGTTCATCTACTTTAAAGCTTTTGCAGGATAGAAAATCTGTTTATTTTTCAAGGGTTTGAACTTGTTTTCAAGGCCTTGAAAAAGGCATACTTGTTCTAAAACTTTCTGCTACTCTTCAAAGGCTTGAACCTGTGTTCAAGGCCTTGAAATTCATTGTCTGTACAAGTTCTTCTACTTGTTAGCAAGTTTTGCAAAAAGTTGGCATACTCTATTCAACCCCCCCCCCCTTCTAGAGTATCTTGGTTGCTTATACATGTGCATACTCACACTTTCAAGATTTTTATTCAAGATATCTCAAAATATCTCAAAATATCCTCAAGATATGATTTTGCATGTAGTTTCAAAAAGAGTCCTTTTAAACTCAATCAGTTCAGAAATTTCCTACTTATAAGCCACTACTTCAGGGCTTTTTATCTCCATCTCAATATATAAATCTCCGTCTCTATCTCTCTCTCAATTATCTCTATCTCTTCTAAAAACCCTAAACCCAATGGAGCACAAATCACAGAGGCTTCATCAGAAAGTTCAGGGATCACCAATGAGGAAGAAGAGAAGAGCAAATAGGAAGGAAATGATAACAATATCTGATTCAGATTCAGAGAGGACTACCAGCATGCAAGAAACTTCTCCTCCAGCTAAGAATATTAGAAAGGAGAAGGAAGTGCTAGAAACTGGGTCAGAATCTGAGAAAAAACAGGGAGAAGTGATGAAGGATGGGGGAAAGAAGGATCAGGGTGATCAATATCAAGCAAATAAGAAGGGAAGAGAAAAAGAAGAATAGTTCCGAAGAAGAGATGAAAGAAGATCAGACTCCAAAGAAGAAGAAGGATGACCAGTCTTCGGAGAAGAAGAAAAGAGTCAAGTACAGTGTTTTAAAGGCTAAGAGCAAAGGGGTTTCTGTACGGTAAGAGCTTACTTCCTGAATCTTGGTTTATATTTCAGAAATTAGGAGTGTATGGATCGATGATTATGCATACTAAAAGATAGCTTACTGTAGCATGATTTATGAAGAGTTATTAGATAATTTGGACATTAATTGCATGAGAAAGCTTAGAGAATCATCTGTTTGGAAGATGTTAAACCCTACTTCTGAAGCATATCCTAGGTTAACTAGATTGTTCTTTCTGAATCTTGTGCAAGAGTATGAGGATAGCTATGTCTTAAACTCTTGGGTAGCTGGTGTGGATATAAGATTGGATCATAAGGTCTTTGCCAAGGTTTTGGGGATTCCTATGAAGTATAAAGTTCATGAACATCTTGACAGGAAGGAGTGTTTAGAGAAGGCAAAATATGAGTTCTTTTTAGAAGGTACACCATCTGGACCAAAGAAATTAACACATTATGTGTTCAATTGTGAAGCTAAAATCTTGTTTTATATCATCATGAAGCGTGTTGTTCCCAGAGATCACTCAAGAGAACTAGTGACTGATAGGGTATTGATTCGGATGTACTTGATCTGTCAAGTCTTTGACATTGATCTGCGTATTATGATTATGGAGCATATGGTATACTATGGTACTAGGACAAGGAATCACTCACTTCCCTATGGAAATTTGTTTCACTTTTCTTTAAACATGTTGAGGTTCATGTGAAGGATGAGGAGAAGATGACCAGTGGTTTTGGGTTGGTGGATGAGAATTCTCTCCAAGTGATTGGAGTTGTGCAGACTGGTAAAGGTAGTTGGAAGTTCTATTCTGAATTGTCTGCAAGTGAGATTAAGGATAAGGATTTCATCAAACCTAAATCTGCAACAACACCCAAGGTTTCAACAAATCTAGATATTCTCAGATCGTTGACAGAATTGAGAACTTGGAAGATGGACTGGAGGATTTGAGGAAAGGATATTTTGACTTGTCTAATGAGTTTGAGAAATTCAAAGCTTTGACGGTAGGGAAACTAGACTTGATTATCAAGGGTTTGAATATGGAAAAGGTGCCATCTGGTGGGAGTACAGAAAACAGTATTGGTTTAGACATGGTCATTGAAGAAGAAGAAGAAGAAGAAGAAGAAGAAGAAGAAGAAGAAGAAGAAGAAGAAAGTGCCAGTGGTTCTTACTTCAAAAGATTTGTTTGAGCAAAGTGGCGATGAGGCTGAAGACGTTAGTGAGAAAGTTGCTGAGGAAGTTGCCGGTGATGTAGATGCTAAAGATGAGCCTGCAGATGCTCAAGATCAGTCTAGTGATGAAGAAGCATATGGAGATGAGGAATCGACAAGGGAGGAACAAGCGGAAGCTGAGACTGTCAAGGTAAATGCAATGAGAAGAGCAAGGCCAAGGAAGGAAAGAAGACAATCAAGAAGGATGCTGATGCAGAAGACTGAGCTTCGAATCCTTGAACCATTCTACCTTCTTTCTGTATATTTCTTTCTTCTTCTTTCTAAAAGCCTTGAATTATGCTTTTTTTTTTAGTTTTTATGTTTTATTTCCAAAACTCTGAACATGATCCTACATTTTGCGTACTCTTTTGATGAAATTTAAAAGGGTGGAGAGATTATGTGCTAAGGTGGATTATGTGTAATAATTTTTGATGCTGAAGGATGTTTTTGTCTATGTTAGTTAAGTTTTGAGTTATATTGGTTTTATAGTTGTGTTATGTGATAAATGTTTAGTTTTGTGGTGGTTTTATTTTGTTGCTTCTATGTATATCTACTGGATATTAATGGCTATTGAGTTGCAGGATACTGTTCAAAGCAAGGATATTTGTTTTGTATTTCATCAAGGGGGAGATTGATAATTCAATCCCTTTGAATTAATGAGGTGTATGAACTCAGGGGGAGTTTGTATTTGGAAGATGATGAAAGACATAAATACTTAAGAGACAAGATCAAAGCTCCAAAGCTTTGAAGTTCAGATTACCGAAAAAAAAGCTTTGAAGTTCAATTTTGAACTTGTTATATGCTTTCCGACACGTTTCTCTGATGAAGACTAGACATTGGATGGAATGTTGTCTTAGTGTCTCTTAAAAAATATTATTGAGCCTATACATTTGAACATATATATTGAGATTCTAATGCTAACAGATTGTATAGATTGATTGGCTTCAAGGATCAGTGTTTGCAGGCCAAAGCTTTGAAAGGCAGCCAAAGCTCCAAAGCTTTGGAGGTTGCCCTTGGGCTTCTGCCAGATATATTTGCGGCCAACTGATTCTTTGTGCAGATTAATTTATCTGTTTATATGATTGAATATTTACTTGTTATTAGTCATAATATTATCATTATTTATTATTTGGTGAAACATACATGCTACATATATAGCCATGTTCAAATGAGTTATTCAAACATAGCAGTTGAAAGAAGTTGTTGAGGGTTGAGGACTTTTATGGAGTTCTTTCCTAAAATCTCTCAACTTGTTGTTGCTGTTTGTTATAAGTCTGATTTTGAATTTTAAATATGACAGAGAGAGCTGTTAAAATGAGAAAAATAAGAGAGTTCATTCGTGGAAGATCAACAAAAAACTCTTCACACATTCAAGCACTCAGCATTGCAGAAGTTCAATCATTCCAGATCAGAAGAACACTTCCAAGCTTCACTGCTTATCTGTTCACGGCGTTCTTCTTTCCTGTGCTATTATAGTATAATTCATTAGAATTTCTTAACCTCACCAAATTTAGTAAGTTAGTTTGAGTGAACAACAATAGGTGTTTATTGTTTCACTAGATTGTAGCTGGAACTAGATAGGTTTGGAACCACAAGTTGTATAAGTGTAAGGTAGTTCAATTATGCTTGAGATCTAGGGCTAAGTCTGTGATTATAAGAAGATTTTCAAATCCTTGAGGGATAGTATCCCTCAGGCGGAGAGTAGGCCCATTGGTGGCTGGACTTCGTAAAAAATTATTGTGTTCTTCTCTTTACAAGTTTTGCATTTCATTCTGCTTAACACAAGGAAACTTGAAAGGTTTAGGGAAATTTCTGCTTCAAAGCTTTGAAGCTCCATATAGTTTCAACTTGTTTCAAACTACTTCAAACATTTCCAAAGCTTTGAGATTCCAACTTAACTCTTTTCTAAAGTTTCAAAAGGTCATTGTTAGAAAAAGTTTGCATACACTATTCAACCTCCCCCCCCCCCCCTCCTTATAGATTATGTTGATCCTATTTTAGACCTACATTACACACTTTCAATAAAGGTCGTTTTGAACCAGGGAATTCATGCAGAGGCTTCAAACGCCCTACCACTGAGCAAGCACACATTTGCAATTCATCATTTGGTTTAACGTGTTAAGAAGCCGTACAAAGTTGCTAGTTATTGGCTACTGATTGATCAATAATATTTTATTGAATAACTCAGAAAAGATTTGATATTTTTTAGAATAAGTAAGCTCGTCGTATGGGGCAGAGATTGAAGCTTCAAGATAGACATGAGTATAATTGAAGCATTAAGCAGTTTCACCACTAACACAAGATTGTCCTAAACAAATGCATATTGTAATTAATGTATGTGGATCAAGTATAACATCGTGAACTAGAATTCTAGTCATGAGTTGTGTCATAACTAGAATTCCTGTCACGACTGCAAATCCATGTTCGAACTTCCTAGAAGATATGGCAAGAGCAAAACAGGAGGTGGCATGCAGTTGCGCTTGGACAGATGGCTGAGACTGTAACAATGCTGAATGCTCTGATCCTCCAGTTTGAAGATTCCATTATCGTCAAAGAACTCTTCAGGATGGGCCACACACATAGTGAATGAGTCGGTCATCAGTAAAGTATACTGAATTTGGCTAAAACCACTGGAAATCATGGGAGGTTATTGAGATGTCGATGCAAATGGAATGATTCTCAATGAGCAACAACGCGCCATTGTTACCAATTTTTTTGTTATGACACTCATGATTGCTCTCACCTCACGAACGATAATCAAACAATGCAAAACACAAGTTTTAACGTGGTTCGTTAGCACAAATTATGCTAACTACATCCACGGGAAATAAAGACCTTTATTCACTCAGTAGGAACGTTACACAATGCTTACATATCATAATAGGAGCCCAAATGACAAATTTATACGCCCTAAAACCGGCCCGACACAATAAGGAAATAATACCTTCCTTATTTTCCGCCTTTTGGATTGTGTTCGTACGAAGACACGTTGCCTTCGTACAAAGGGTTTCGTGATCTTCGTGCAAACACCTTTGTGCTTTAAGACAATATTGTGTTCTATGGACACTCTTGGCCTTCTGATCTTGCTGAGAGGGAGTCTTCGTGCGAAGACTTCCTTGTCTTCATACGAAGACACCTGGGGCTTCACTTCTTCATTGCTTCATTAAGTATCTTCTAACTTCAAGGCACAATCCTTACCAATCTCCACCATCACTTGAAGTATCTCGTCTGCACAAAAGCTTTCTCCTCCTTGTGAACAAAGCTTGTCTTCTTGCCTCCTGATGTATGTAGTCACGTAGACTCACTGGACCACGTCGGGTCCGACATGCCCCTAAGGGCTCACTGGCTCATAATGTTAAGAAATTCAAGACAATGCTGGAACTTGCTCCTTCGAACCGGCTTGGTGAACATATCAGTGGGGTTGTCAGCTGTCCCAACCTTCATCACCTTAATCCTGCTTTCACTTCTCATAAAATGATACCTGACATCGATATGCTTGGTCCTTTCATGATGGACCTGGTCCTTCGTCAATCAAATCTCACTCATACTATCACAGTACACTATCGCTTGATCTTGATGTAGCCCTATAACATTAACCATACCCTTTATCCAGATTGCCTCATTTGTTGCTTCTGCCAAAGCCATATACTCTGCCTCAATGTTGGAAAAAGTTATCGTCAGCTGTAGCGTCGCCTTCCAACTCACAACATATGCTCCCAGAGAAAACACATAGCCAGCCATATCAACATCCCATGCATAGTCCGAATATGAGAAACCATCTACCAAGATGTTTTCATTAGACCCATATCATAGGACAATGTATGACGTACCTTTAAGATACCTGAATATCCGTTTCACCGCCCGCCAATGGTCCCTACCTGGATGAGCCATAAAATGACTAACCGCACTAACATCGAATGCTATGTCTGGTTGAGTACAGACCATAGCATACACGAGGCTTCCAATCGCGCTAGCATATGGAACCTTGTACATGTACTCATTCTCCTCCTCATTCTGAATGGTGGACATTTAGCTTGCTGTTAGTCACCATAGGAGTAGCTAGAGATTTTTCTGATAATATTCCGAACCTTGTCAAGATCTTCTTGACGTATCCTCTCTGTGATAGAAAAAGCTTCTTCGTCTTTCTATCTCTATATATCTCAACTCCTAATATCTTCCGAGCAGCCCCCAGATCCTTCATCTCGAATTCCGTACTAACGGACCTCTTCAGTTCTCTAATGACCTTGATATTTCGAGTTGCAATCATAATATCATCCACATACAGACCTAGGTAAATATTTGATCCACCATGCAACTTCTTGTGATACACGCAGCAATCATACTCGCACTTTTGGTAACCAATCTTCAACATGAAGCTGTCAAACCTCTTGTACCATTGCCTCGAAAAATGCTTAAGTCCACAGAGAGATCTTTTCAGCTTGCCCACATGTTCTTCTTTTCCGTGAACTTGTAACCCTTCAGGTTGGCTCATGTACATTTCCTCTTCCAACTCTCCATGTAGAAAAGTTGTTTTCACATCCAATTGCTCAAGCTCTAAGTCGTGGTGTGCCACTAAAGCTAGTAACACCCGGATAAAAGAATGTCTGACCACTGGTGAGAATATCTCGCCATATTCAACCCCTTCTTTATGACTGAACCCTCTTGCAACTAGCCTTGCTTTACACTCGACGCTCTCTCCAGCTGTTGTTCCTTCCTTTCTTCTGAAGGCCCACTTGCAACTAACTATCTTCCTTCCCGCTGGAAATTTTAGAAGCTCCTAAGTCGAGTTCTTGCTAAGAGACTCCATCCCTTATCCCATCGCGGCAATATACAGTGCTAATTCAGAACCAGATATAGCGGCTTTTTAGGTGGATGGCTCATCCTCCACCTCCTCCGCTACCTGAGTGCATATCCCACCATACCATAATCTCTATATATCACTGGAGACTTTATGACTCTCCTTCGTATTCCCACAAGTAACACCCGGATAGAAGAATGTCTGACCACTGGTGAGAATATCTCGCCATATTCAACCCCTTCTTTATGACTGAACCATCTTGCAACTAGCCTTGCTTTACACTCGACGCTCTCTCCAGCTGTTGTTCCTTCCTTTCTTCTGAAGGCCCACTTGCAACTAACTATCTTCCTTCCCGCTGGAAATTTTAGAAGCTCCTAAGTCGAGTTCTTGCTAAGAGACTCCATCCCTTATCCCATCGCGGCAATATACAGTGCTAATTCAGAACCAGATATAGCGGCTTTGTAGGTGGATGGCTCATCCTCCACCTCCTCCGCTACCTGCAGTGCATATCCCACCATACCATAATCTCTATATGTCACTGGAGACTTTATGACTCTCCTTGGTATTCCCACAAAAATACTGTGATGATCCGCTTCCTCTGGTAGAGACTCATCCTCACTATTAGACTCTTCTGCTTCTTCCTCTTTAGCTTCCAGCCACATTGTAGGGATTTTGGAATCCTCAGGATCAGTAGGATCTGACTCTCCCTCCACCTTATTTTATGCAGCTCCAACCTCTATCTCTACGGAATTCTTCAACATAGGACTCTAATCAAATATTACACTTCTAGTAAGTATGATCTTGTTGTTTGCCCATATATTGTATCACTTCACACCTGTTCTGAATACCATGAATACTCCCTTCTTGAGTCTAGTTTGCCATCATCAACGTCATAATAGGAAATGCAACCAAAATCTCTCAAATATGAGTAATCCACTGCTCTACCAGACCAGAACTCCATAGGAATCTTTCATCCTATACCCGTTTGCGTGCTCAGATTCATGAGATAGCATGCCATGGAGACTGCTTCTCCCCATAAACCTCTAAAAAGACATTCATTTGAAAGCATACACCTTGCTTTTATCAAAAGTGTATGATTCATTCCTTCAGCTATACCATTCTGTTGTGGTGTGTGTCGAACGGTGTGATGGCGAGCAATAACCTAATCCTTGCAGAATCCATCAAACTCCGATGAAAAACACTTCAATTCGTTGTCCATGCGCAGCCTCTTCACCTTCTTTCCCACTTGATTCTCTACTAGTGTCTTATACTCTTCACCTTCTTTACCACTTGATTCTCTACTAGCTTCACTCTTATGCTTCATCACGAATATCCAATTCGTACTTGAGTAGTCTTCTATGATGATCAGAAATACGTGTACCCGCCAATCGCCTCAAATCGAGATGGACCCCTGCAATCCGAATGGATGTAATCAGGAGTACTTTTCATTCTTTGAACCGCCTTAGGGAACTTGCTAAGCTTTAGCTTCCCATACACGCAGTTCTCACAAAACCCTAGGCTCTTGGGCGCATGCCCAGTGAGATAGCCTTTCTTGTGAAGTTCCTGCATTCCCTGTTCACTCATATGACCGAGTCTTATATGCCATAGCTTGGTTTGATCAGCTTCCTTAATCTCGACCGACACAACTCCGACAAACCCTGTGATTGCCGAAACCTGTAGTACATATAAAGTTCCATCCTTGACCCCCTTGAGTAGCAAATTCGAGTCCTTGCAGATGCATAATCCTCCACCTTCACCCTAGAATCTAAATCCCTTGTTGTCGATTAGACGCAAAGAAATCAGATTCTTTGTGACAAGTGGTACGTGTTTAAGATAATTCGAAGTGCATGTCTTCCCATCAACCGTCTTGTCTTGAATCTAACTCAACCTCTTCCTATAACCTTGCAAATAACTCCATTTTCCATATGAACGGATCCTCCATTTGCACCGTTGTAGCTTGAAAACAATTACCTATTAGAACATATATGATAAGAAGACATAGAGTCAAGAAACCATGAATTCGGTTGATGTGTGTCATAATCCGCCTGTAGAACGAAATCATCCTCAGACGAATTCCTTTTCTCAACCACAGTTGTAGAGCCATTTTGTCCATGTTGATCTCTTTTCGAGCAATCTCTATTCCTGTTCCCCTTCCAATTTCACCAAGAACAGACATCCTTGGGTAATTTAGAAAAAAAATATTGCTTCTTCTTGTTCTTCTTAACCTTCTTTCTTCCACGGGTTTCCATCAAGCCGGAAGCATGGTCGTCTGTCCCTTTGCGTGCACTCTTATGGTGCAGTTCCCCAGCATGGAACACTGATCTGACCTCCTCTAGGGATAAGTCGTCCTTGTTCACAATGAACGACTGAACAAAGTTCTCGTATGATGGAGGTAACGAGATAAATGACAAGAGTGCAGCATCCTCATCATCCAGATTCTCGCCAATATTACACAAATCTAAAAGAATCGTATTTAATTGATCAAGGTGGTCTTTGAGATCCGTACCTTCGAGCATACGCAGGGTGAAGGGCCTTTGTTTTAGAATCAACTTACTAGTGATACTCTTCGTCATGTAGATACTCTCCAACTTGAGCAAAAAACTTTGTTGCTTCCTTTTGATATGTGATCTCGATGATCACGTCATCCGATAAGCACAACATGATAGTTGAGTGTGCCTTCTCCTCCAATGGCTTGAACTCCTATGTACTAGCATACATGCCTCCCTTATCCACGGTCAAAGGTTCCCACAAGTCCTGCGCTTTAAGAAAAGCCTCCATCTTTATCTTCCACAGAATGAAGTTGTTCTTTCCAGTGAACCTGTCGATCTTCAACATCGATTCGGACATTGTTCTTGGTGGATTAATCTCGACTTAAGCTCTGATGTCAGTTTGATACTCACGATTTTTATCACCTCATGAACGATAATCAACGATGGAAAACACAAATTTTAACGTGGTTCGTTAGCACAAATTATGCTAACTACATCCACGGGCAAGAAATACCTTTATTCACTAAGTAGGAACGTTACACAATGCTTACATATCATAATAGGACCCCAAATGATCAATTTATATGCCCAAAAACCGCCCGACATAATAAGGAAACAATACCATTCTTATTTTCCGCCTCCCGGATTGTGTTCGTTTGAAGACACCTTGCCTTCGTACGAAGTACTTCGTGCGAAGGGTTTTGTGCTCTTCGTGCGAACACATTCGTGCTTTAAGACAACATTGTGTTCTACGAACACTCTTGGCCTTCTGAGCTTCCTGAGAGTTGTCTTCGTACGAAGACTCGATTATTCGTACGAAGACCCCTTGGGCTTCACTTCTTCATCGCCCCATTGAGAATCTTCTAACTTCAAGACACAATCCTTACAGTTTTTGACTTCACACCAGGAAGTTAAACGTTTTTCACCACCGAAGGTCATAACTTGAAAATTTTGAACTTGGTAGTCCAAATGTCGTCCAGAAACCTATAAACTACCAGCAGTGATCCTTCCAGTGATTGCAAAATATAATACCTGGTGTAGTGAGGCTTCAAAGTTAGGGGAGGAGGACGCGGTATAATTCGTGGAGGAGGAGAAAACTTACCGTAGATTGGGTTTTGGTTGGTTTGGCTCGGTCGATCCTTTACGTGTCTCCGAGACATATGTCCAATGCGCGTCACACCTGGGTATGATGAAAGCCAATCTCTTAGAGGTGGCATACATGGCTACGGCAAAATCATCGTCATCTTCACCAACCAACTCAGGATCACAAGACAACACAACCTCGTGGTTACAAAACTCACTTATTAAATTCATAGCCATTTCTTCATCATTATGTTCATCATCTTCATCATCATCATCAGAATATCCGTAACGTATAGATGGGATACGATTAATACCTTCATTGCAACTTCCTCCTCCACCTAGGCAGAACGGATTAACAAGCGTCAATCATGATGCAGATCTGGCTGCGAAGATCAACCAAGCATGTGAAGAGCCCCAACACCTTCCAAGAGAGTTAGGCAACGCCGGTAACTTGAAATTCTCCACTATGATTCTCCTTCTGAAAACGTCTAATACGGCTCCCACTTGGGCCAACCATCATACACTCCAGTGCCAGTTTCCTTTCCTTCTTCCGGAGCAGGATGAGGAGGTGACGGCAATAGGAGTAGGGGACCATTCCGCCTGAAGACGTTATTTTCAATTCCATTTGACAAAACCGATTGATGGGCTCGACGCCATCTAATGCAAATTGCTCCGAACTGATCATAGTCAACAAGTAAGGTTAATGTATCCAATATAGACCAAGAATGTCGTTCGGTAGCTCTGCCCAACTCCTTGAATTGTCCTTGTGGAATCTTCTGTCAAAGACTTGCGCCATAGGTTACCTATAGAACGCAGCAGATCATAACATAACTTTAGTTCTAACTTTTGTTGATTATATAGTAACATGAGAGATGGTTATACAGATGAAAAACATCAGACTCCCACACCGTTTAGGATGTGTGTTTGGAACAGGGAATCTGCATTGGAAACGAAAAGACAAAGGAGAACAAATAAAATTAAGATTAGAGTAAAACCTCTACAAATTAATAACGTTGGGATCGAGATATTTTATTAATTTAGCGAGATATTATTACATCGGTAAAGTAATAATTTATTAATTTAAAGATATTTTACTTATGATCTTTAAATTTCTAAGTCCAATGTACTAGTTACAATGTATATTAGTTAGAGATGAAAAATAAATTACAAAACCATATTGCGAGGCACAACTTTTTGTTGCAATACGAGAAGACAATGCCTCAACCCTACAATGAGATTGAAAGATGAACTCAATATAGATTTAAATTTCAACAAAAAAAACTCAAGTGACTATAGATTTATTTTTTACTATAAAATCTTAGAATTTTGAATATGTTAGTAATTATTAATTTATACTTTCGTTGGGGCCAATATATGTACATTGGGATTTCAAAAAAATATTATATTATTATTTTATTGATTGGGTCTAATTTTGTACTGGTCCCAAGTTGGGACTGGACAACTTATTAATTTTATCAAAATTATTAATTTATCAAGTATTAATTTATATAGGTTTTACTGTAAATAGTTCTCTTAATCTATTTTGAGAAGTACAGGAAAATCTAAAAAAAAAAGGATGACTGTGTTTTGACAATTTTCAATTGAGATATGTATAATTAATTTTACTAGTCGTGTTAACTCGTGCTATGCGTGGAATTGCTCTTATACTAAGTGGTTAAAACAACATTATTGTCTCTCCAATGGTTAAAGACAATCAGTATGGGATATCTCTAGATATCTAGCGCAAGGTAACTTCTTAGATAATGCTATTTTGAGTAAGAAGTATGGTGTGTTTCTTAGAACAATTCATGCAAATATGGGGAAAAACAGCACGTTAACACTTTTGTTTTTCTATAAAAGTTATACGACTGGGGAAGCATACGGGCCCCTCCGATATGGCATTTGTAGATATCATTGATAGCAAGACAAGTGGGCCTTTATTCTCTTTAGTCCATCTACAGCAAAGCCCACTTAGCTACTTTAGGCCTCAAGAGTGTTGTTCAAGCCCATTCGTCCTTTTATTATCTTTAGTATCAGCCCACTATTAATGTAAACCCTAATTCTATTTGTAACAGTTGGATCTTAGATCCGTACATCCTACGTTGAGATGTCTCTGTATATATATCTATATAATAAAACAGAACGGTGTGGGTCCCATGCATATTTTCAAACACATTTTCAAGAGACATTTTCAAAGAGACATTTTAAGAGACATTTTAAACCGTTGGATTAAAGTATTTTTGTAACATTTCCTTCCAACCGTTAGATTATAATATTCTTATATCAAAAGAAGCATATTCTCAATTGCTTAGGTCTTTCTTTCTCTCTCGAAAGCTCCACCTCTGGCGTTCCTCTCCTGCGTGCCGCCGCCGCCGCCTCGCTCCTCCTCTCGCTTCCGCGGTTCCGCCCATCACCGAACCTTACTCCATCAACATATCGACTTAAGTCTGCTCTATATTTGACCCCCAAAAAAAGGTCTGCTTCTATTTTCATTTCGCTCTTCTTCACTATATTTCGTTCTTCTTTCAAGTTCGCGGGATTCTTCTTCGACACATCTCCAGCTTCTCAGGTTCGCCGATTCCATTTGTTTCTTTCCATTAAACCCTCGATTTACATTGGTTATGCATATTTTTTCTATTTAGGGTTCCCTTTGGATCCTCAAGTCGATCAAAGTAGCAATGAGGGTTCTGGTCTCAAACTGTCTTCTTCTGTCTGGTACGTACGACCTCTCCTTCCAAAACCCCGGTTATGGTAGAGAAAAAAAGAAGAAATAAGTTTCTACTGTTATTCGATTGAAGCAGATGATGTGGCTTATACTTACAATAATTTTAGCAGAAGGAAACTTATACTCTGTTGATATTTTCCTGGATTTCTTACGGTCTCTCTAGCTCCTCGATGGAGCTTTCTGTACTCAGGTATGTCTAAGTTTACACATTAATCAAATGATGGACATGGGATTACATTGCTTCATGTGGCCAAGATTAGAGTATTAGCTCATCTTCAATTCTTTCCGCACACTCATTACAAATACCATCATTAATTCATTATCGACCAGGGCTACATGAACTGGTTATGCTGCATTTAGCAGTTTCCAGAGAAAAAGAATATAATTTGGGGTTGTATAGGCACACACCAAATCCACCTCCACAAACACATTGTGCTATTTTTTTTTGGAAAAAGCTGTATCAGATTGCATCAAAAGAAGGGCATAACCCAGACAAAGAGGCTGTGAGAGGAGCAACAATCAAAACTTCCCACACTCAGCAAGTAGGAGAGCATCTTTGGCGCAATAATGTGCATCAAAGTTGCTAGAACACATTATGCTATTTTAACCCCAATACTTGGCTGCTTTTTGCTCTCAAATAGATTATAAGCTGATTTCATATTGGGATCGGCTTGATATAATGTTATTTTATATTGAAGTCATATACAGATGGGGTTTACAAAGGAGGAACAGTTGACTTTTTTTTTTTTTTTTTTTTTTTTTTTTTACCTCTGTATAGAGCCGTTTTGATGAGGCTAAATATTTTGACATTTAACTATCTTTATTGTGAATCCTATATATTTTATGATGAACTGTGTGACATTTGAAATTCATTTTATATGAATTTTGGCAGATAAATAGGGAAGAACTAGCGACGAAGTTTTAAGAGAATCAACCTATGAAGTTTTATTACCCTTTCCATGCATGTGATCTGCCGAATACATCTAAGCAATTGGTGAATGTTTCTTTTCCCGCCCTTCATAAGGTATGTACTGAATTAGTGCTTAGTAACACTCAAATTGGGGTTCTGCTGAAAGTGATTTGCATGTTAGAAATTGAGAATCATAGCCGATCACAGAATTTTATGGTTTCTCCGAACGTATGAGTACCTTCGGCAATTTGCAAACTTACATATTCTGCTAATAATCATTTGTAGTACCCCTGATGAGGGAGGACTCTAAGCTAAGACTGGTGTTCATGTTCTTACCAGGGTGAAGGGGGGCTGGGTGTACATGTTATTATCAGGGTTTAATATTTTCAGTATTTGGTTTGAGATCCCCAAAGATAGCCACTCAAGAAAATACATGGCTATACTCTATTCTTCATGTAGGATTGAAGATTTCAATTAAGGATGGTGCTCATTTACCCTAAGCTCATTTCATGGTCCAAACCTGAGTGATTATACAGCGATTTTCTACTCTGTACAGGAACATTTTCCCTTATCCGAGTCTTTATATTTTGTTATGTGTTGCTGTGTGTGTTGTATATTCGTATGTGCTTGCAGGGGTGCATGTTAATATCAAATCCATTATCTCTAATAAAATACACAGTTAAATATTTAGAAACATGGGTACTAGGAAGGAGGTAGATGCTAAACAAGGCTTTAGGTTACATATTATGTGGCCAGTTCAAGCATAAAATTCAAAATAAGAGCTTAATGATCAATCATCTAAACGTACGCTTGGTGGTAGATCACAAGAGTTTTTTTTTTTTTCCATAATTGTTATCTTATACAATGGAGATTTTGATGGCTTTATGTTACTGATGCTTATGTTACATTTTTCAGTTGGTTCATCAAGACACGCGGGCATACTTCAGTGTGCAATATCACAAAAGGTCACTGACAATTACACCCAATTGGCCATGAATATTATGATAAGAGAGTTTCTAAACAGGAACATTCGTGTAGAAATTAGATGTACAATTTTTCCTTTTTGTTACTGTGAAGAATTATGTTCATATCTATAATGAGTGTAATCCAGAAATGGTGTAACTGGAACTAGATACCGCCACCCGATTTACCATGCATAATATATATGATTGTTCTGTAACTTGACTGTTTATTCCATTTTCGAAAAAACGTCTAAGTTTATATCTTACTATAGTTTGGCCATGTTCTACTCTCTAATGGAGTCTTTTTAAAAAAACAAACAAATACTTCAGCTACAATTTTTGTTAGATTGATTGCAGAATTCTGAACATGTTTTCCATCATGGTTTTGCTTGGCGTGCCTTTAGGCACGGGCAATACCTAGTATATATATATATCATCTCTTGTATTAGGGTTTACGGTAATGAATCAATACAATCTTTCTCTTCATCTTTGTTTCGCCGTTTCAATGCAAATGGGTTAAAACCCTAGATCGGCTTTCAACTCATCCCACTGCTCCATATATTTCTAATATTCATATTCACAGTAAACTAATAAGGAGAAAGTTTAAGTGCCGACCGAATTTATCTGAAATGTACTACAATTAATGGGCCAATTATAAGAGAGTTCTCTGCTTCTCTAGAGAGAGAAAGCTAGAGAGAGATAGTCCTCCTTTGGAGAGTTCTTGTCTTGCTTCCTGCAAGTTCTTCTTCTTCTTCTCCTCTTCTATCTCTTCTTCCTTCTATTCTACTGTCTCTGGTCGCGCTGCTAGGGATAGCCGTCGGGCTCGTCGTCGCCGCCTCTCTTGGCGGCGGCGAGCCCTCCGTTCCGTTTCAGTCTCTGCTTTCTTTTTTTTTTGTTTTTTTGTTTTTTTTTTTCTTTTTAGTTTTCAGATCTGGGCATTCCAACCTCTCTCAGGAAGCAGCAAGGTCTTTTTGGCAATGGTGTTGCTAGGGCTTTAAGTGTTATTTATCAGATCTTCTTGATCGGCAGCCATGGCTCTGTCCTCCTCTGTTTGCTCTCCTAGGAGCCAGGTATGACCAGATCTCTTTTGTTCCGGAGATGTGGCCCAGTTCTTGACGAGGATGATGATGTTGGGGTATTTTCGGAACCGTCGACGGTTGTGTTTGAGATTGCTAATGGCCTTATCCTGAGCTTCAACGACAGATTCAAGTTTTTCTGGTGGCTGTTGCCATGGTTGCAGCTTCCCCCTCTTCTCGGTGGCCTTCCTTTCTGCTTTGGGAACTCGCAATTGACTGCTTGTGGAAGCGTAATAGTCTTTATTATTTCTGTTGGAAATGACCACTTGGTTTCTTTTGATGTTTTTCTTTTTTGCTCTTTTCTAGAGCTTTGTCTCTTAGAGTGGTGTTTGTACTGCTCTATGTTTGTCAGATGTATTCTGATCTCTTTGGCTGAGATAGCCTTTTTAATGAAAGCTACAATTTCCGGTAAAAAAAAATGGGCCAATTATAATTCGAGTAATATAAGTAAGACAAATATTCAAAATCAAAACGACCATTTTTTTCAGTGGCATATTTTACTCTTCTTTTATATTTAAATCACAATGATAATAACTTACCTAGACTGAAAAATGGATTTTTAAATATAATGTAGATTATAGAAATTTCAACTCTCATGTATCACACGGTTCAAAAAACAAAAAGTTAATGCCAATTATATAAGTGGAATTATGTAATGCATTCCAAAGTTTGTAATATCATGATAAAGCAACATTGAAAAAATAAGGCTAAATTGCACAGGAGGTACCCAAAGTTTTCCAAAATGAGCAAGTACTAAAATTTTAAAATCGAGCACCACAGGTCCCGAAATTTGGATTTTCGAGCAAGTATATATCCTTCCGTTAACTTTCCGTTAACAATTGACTGAAAATTATAAAAAGACTTTTGTACCCCTTATTTTTCCTCCAACATTTTTCTTTTAAAATACAAGTTTTACTAAAAATCTAAAAAAAGTTAAAAAGAAAATATAATAATTTGATGTGTAAGATAATGCAATATATTTCATCAAAATCACATATTTTTACAACATTTCAAGATATGAAATATGTTTTTATTAACACATATCTGTCACTCTTAAAGTCTTTAAACTTTTTTAACATTGTTTAAAAATAATCCGAGATTTCATAATTTCACATGTATTTTTAATGAAACAATAACATACAAATATCTTTGTACATTTAATACAATAGTCTCTTTTACATTTTCATGAAAAATATTAGTTATTACAATTAAAAAAAAAAAACTACTCAAGAATGGCTAGTGTCAACTCTTGCGTAAGTTGTTAAAATGCACAAAGATACTTGTTTGTTATTGTTTTATTAAAAAATACATGTGAAATTATGAAGTTTTGAGATATTTTTTAAAAAATGTCAAAAAAAATTGAAAGACTTTAAGATTGACAGATATATGTGAATGAAAATATTTTTCATATCTTGAAATGATGTAAAATTATGTAATTTTGATGAAATATATTGCATTATCTTACATATATCAAATTATTAAATTATTATATTTTATTTGTTTTTTAGGTTTTTAGTAAAACTTGTATTTAAAAAAATGTAGGAGGTGAAAATAAGGGGTGCAAAAGTCTTTTTAAAATTTTCCGTCAATTGTTAACGGAAAGTTAACGGAAGGGTACTTACTTGCTTGAAAATCTAAAATTTAGGACATGTGGTGCTCGATTTTGAAATTTAGATACCTACTTGCTCGTTTTGACAAACTTTGGATACCTCCGGTGCAATTTAGCCAAAAAATAATGATTGAGAAGGCAATTTTAAAATAAAATAAATGCAAGGATTCTGAAGTTACCAATATCGTCATCCAAGGTGACATCATTATTTGATTGTAGAAGTTTTGTATCAATGAAAAACTTTCCATCAATGAAATCTAAATGAGTAAACATAAATTGTCTCAACGTTTAATAGGAAGATGACAACTCTGGAAGAAAAGCTAAGAATGGCAAAATTATCATTGTATGGAGATGAATTGAGTTATTAGTAAATGAAATGTCTCATATCAAATGCAATGCATAAATTAAGCTGACTTCATAGGTTGTCACATTCATTAAATGGAACATCTATTTGAGTGAAAACTCATCTTTTATGTTTTAGTCCAAATACAGTTATTGACATTTTGAGAAAACAAATGCAATTATATATAAATGCCTTGGGAAACTATCAGTTGGATTAATAGAATTTACAAATAGGCTGATTACATATCAAAAATTTCCTACTTGTCAAGATTTAATTGGCTCACATGTATGCCAAGTATGATACATGTCGAGTTTGTAATGCTTCTAATATGACATGTGACATCAAGAGAAGTCTATTCCCTTGCTTTAATATATATAAAGATTACATTCGGTACCAAAAGTTTGATATAGTTGCAAATCGATCCTTGCATATTAGGGCATCTCCAACCCAATGGGGGGAGGGAGAGGAAAAATCGTATAAAAAGGTGGTTCAACTCCAACCACATGAGTGGGGGGTGGGGTGCTATGGGGAGAATTTTTACATTGTTGTTATGGAGAAATCCACCCTAACCATCTCACGCCCAAGGCAACATTTCTCCCCATAGCTCCCCCTCCCCATCCCCATCCCCCTCCCCTTATGGGGTTGGAGTTGAACTGTATTTTTATACGATTTTCCCCCTCCCCCTCCTCTCATGGGGTTGGAGATGCCCTTATAATTAAGCCAACATACCACCCAAAGGACGAGTCTGCTCAAGCTTCAACACTACAGAGCACCACCAGACACCACCACACCGCACCACACCAACCATCATCACTCCTCATCCCATTGATATTCATTGATATTCCCAACATAATTCTATCACATTCAATTAACCTAAATATAAGAAATGTTTGATTGGAAATTCTTACACCCATAGTTCAGAATAGTACACCAGCACGCCCTTTTCTTCCCTTGAACAGTAGCTGAAGGAATATTTCTACAACAATAAATCCTAGACAATATTAAGCAACTGGAAGATGAGCAATCCTTGTCACATCTTCAATTGGAAAACAATAAATATTACAACTCCATACTCAGCAAATCAAAATCATAGCTCTCACCCAATTCAAAATCACTAAATAAACTAGTAACCCTAATTTTTGGATTGAAATTGAAAATTTAATATACAAATCAGTACTAACACACGAATGTATCCGGGTGGCCGCAATGGTCATTGGGGCCACGGTTTACATTGTTGTCGCGTTCCCTCTCAATAAAGTTCAGGTTCTCGCCGCGGATGGAGCAAGCGGATTTGTTGGGGGATCCATTTGTGAATCACGTTACAAATTGTCTCATTCTTGATTTTTTTTCATCGTCCTTCTTGTTGTGGTGCCAAAATAGTTTTCTTTCCCTTCATAACGATAGAGTGTTTGTTTTTCCGTCCATCGTGGAAAACATTAGGATCATGCTGCCAAGGTCTCCCCAGTAATATATGACATGCATCAATCTTCCCCATATGACACCAGTGACTGTCATGGTACTTATTACTAATTGAAAAAGAAATAAGGCATCTCTTATCAGCTGTTATCTCAGTAACCTTGTTCGACCATGAAATCTTATAGAGTTTAGGATGATACTCTGTCTTCAACTGCAATTTTTTACTGCATCTTCAGAAATGATGTTGTCACAGCTACCTCCGTCCACTATCATCTTGCAAACCTTATCTCCAACGGTGAAAGTTGTGTGAATGATATTGGTCCTCAACCAATCATCTTTAGAATCATGTTTTGGATCATCTAGATCTTACGAATGACCATATTCTCATGACTTACCCTGTAGAGCACATCATCATCTGCATAATCACCAATAGGATCACCAAAATCCTCATACCCTTCGGCATCGCTATTCATGTCTTCCTCGATGTACATGCTTTTACCTTTCTGCACATTAGGCTTCTTGTACTAATTTTCCATGTGCCCTCGTTCACCGCATCGATAGCACTTAATTGTGGTGCTTGAAATTCCCATCACAACCCTCGTGGCTGGACGAGATGATCGATTCTGATCGCTCTTGGACACTTATTTCCTGATTTGTTGCTTCTCCACAGCAAGTGCTTGCTGGTAGGGATCCGAGACATTCCACAACGAGTGGAGGCTGAGAACATCGTGCAAAGATTAGAGCAAAACTCCCAAATAACGTGCTTCTAACTGCTGCCCCGATTCTTATAACTCGTTTTGAGAAACTAACTGTTAGAACTCCTTGGTGAAATCTTTCAATGATCTGGTACCCTTTCTCAACGTATGGAGCCGCTGAAGTAGGGTTTGAATACAGCCGAAGGGAAGGAAGTGAGCCTTCATCTATTTCTTCATCTTCCCCCAATCAACGATCTTGGGCTTGCCCTTCTTCTCACGGGAACGACGCAATTTTTCCCATTATGCCGAAGCCCTGACATTAAGTTTGATAGCCACCAGTTTTACCTTAATCCCCGCGATCTGAAACCTCCTTATATTCAAATATCCGATCTACCTCATTTAGCGAATCGATGAAACCATGGGCCTTTAGTGTACCGGAATAACTGGGGATGTCGACCTTGAAGCCTAGAGCTCCCCGGTGATCGCCCTGACCACGTTACGCCCAAATCATGGTTTGCAGTGGTACGGGATCTCGAACTACGCCTCTGAGTTGACGTATAATTCGTCCTGATCATCCAGATCTTGCGCCACCAGGCGCCATGTCAGCTCTTTAATCTGCTGCTGACCCTAGTTCTACCGCTGCAAATCTTTTATGACATCATCTCCTCAAGGCTGCGTTCTCTTTGGGGGGGGCGTCTTCAGTAGCTTTCTCCCCACGATCACGAGCACGCCCACGAGCCATCGTCGATGATGATGTTCCTCCCACATCGAACTGAGCTATGTTACCAACCTGACTCCGAATTTAATCAAGGCATGCGATCAAACAACATAAGCAACATAATGGAAAGGAAAAAACACAAGGGAAAAATCATCTCTAAAATTAGAAAGAAAGTACAATAACCAATATATGTAAAATCATGTCCACAAGCCGGATAATTATAGTCTAAAACCCTAATTCTGCTAAATTATTATAAAATCACGAAATTGGTCCAAAAAGTTTGCCTTATTGAAATAACGCACGCGAAAGTTTGACCCATATTGGGTTAAAAATGAAGTCCTAATTAATACTTGAAATATTACCCGAAAAAGTAAAAAAAAAATACCTTAAAAAGCTCATTTGACCGGTCAAATGGTGGATTTTGGGGTCGAAGACAGACCCCGATGAGTCTCCAACCGATTGGGCCCCTGTGCATCTTTTCTAAAGCTTTCCGAATCAAGGTGACTCGCGTCATTTTGATACCCGCACCCAAAGTTATGGCTCAAACTGTGCGGCGACACCAAAAGCTGTGATTTCTTCCGTTGCTTGCGTTTATCTTCCATCTCATGGTAGAGAAGCGCCAATTTAATCGCGTCTGACAGTTAAGCTTCATTTGAATCATCCGCTCCTGCATTCATTAAGCTGCAAAGAAGTGGAAGAAGAACAAGAGAGAGTGAGATAACTTGATAATTTATTATATTTATGGACGATAAATTTATTTGTTTGTACAGAGGGCAAATTAGTCTACAAATAGTGTTTGGTGTGGATCCATGTGTTCATTGGACGGAATTGGATGGATGGGTTGTATGTATCCTAAGCTTGGACTAACAGATGGGTTGTTTGGGGTATTATCAGACTACGGTGTAGTGTATTGAGATTTGGCAATACCACAGGGGTAATTTCTTCACCTACCCATTGTGGAAGCTCATTATAGTACAAAGTTAGCTCTTAACACCTCTGTTAATTCAGAAGTTTGGATGTAATCTTTCGGCTGTTTTGGCCTATTTTAATACACTAAAGGTTCTGAGAAAAAAAAGTTAGATTTTTTAAACTATGGAGGTAACAACAGTTCCTTATTCTGATAGTGGGATGAACGGATGATCACTATTAAAGTTTTTCTCAATTTGGTTGCAGAATTTTATTTGGCATATGTAGGCCATCCCCCTATACAAGGCACATGGGTGATGATCAGAAATGAAGATTAATAGAATTTTCAAATGCTTACCAGTAACTAATACAACAAACAAAAAGTGGTGTTATTAGTACTCTACCATGCCAGGATACAGATGCATCTTGATCTTACAAATATATACAAAAAGAAACGCCCTAACCAGTAACAACCCTTATGAGAGAGAATAAATTTCCTGGCTATCATGTGGGTGGTTTAGAGTTGGTTTCTTTCTCTACATAGTTGGCGTGCTGAAGCCTGAAAGCATCCACAAAACACCACATCAACTAAAGTCTAAATAAAAAAGTTCGATATTTGGTGTTGTTCTCAATATAGTTCGTGTGTTGAAGCCTGACAGCACCCATCTCTTTGTCGTATTTTTCTTGTGAAGTCACTGATTAGTTGTTGTGAACGGGGTTGTTATAGTATATGAGCACCAAGTAGAAAAAGTACTACGGATATATTGGTCAGTACCAAGTAAAGATTCGCGATTTGAGAACATATCGAATTTTTGGTGATTTGGTAGATGCTTTTGGCCTTTCATGCACACATTAGAATATATCGGATCAATGAAATAAAATTGATGGGTTCTTACAGTTCTCTTAACATTCTATACGACTCTGGAAGTTTAACTGCAATTTCATATATTGTCTTTCTCTGAGGCACAAGAAAATGTAGGGTGCAGTTTTGAGGAAAAAAAAAAAAAAACAAAAACAACAACAACAAAACAAACTAGACATAATTCATACTCTCTTCAAAACCAAATGAAGTTTGCTAGGCGAAAATATCGCTTACTCAAACAAAAGGCGCTAGTCTCAACTTGATAATTAGAGGCATGGCTTCCTTAGTGAAGTAGTCTCACCACGACCGCAACAGTAACCCGAGCTCGATCATTTCACTGACTTAATTGAATGTAGCATCGGTAAGGCAACCAACATAAGGCAACCAAATGATTCTAGCGAACCTCGATAGCTAACCTAAACCGTCTTTTAAGCCACGAGATTTGCCTTAGCGCCAGGGGCGGACCTACGTAGGGGGGGGGGGCAAAAAATTTATAAATTTCTACTAGTACGTTTAACTTTTTAGATTTTTTATGACTAATTTTGAAGAGACACAAATACCAAATTGCTCGAGCAGTTAATTCGAATGTTTAGCAAGGCCATTTCATGTGTTCGAGTCCCCTCCAAGGCAGAATATTTTTGTATCCGATTTACAGGGTGTTTTACTGTATACAAGGATGACGTTTTTTTTATGTCAACTGGTGGTGCTGTTGCACAGTCCCCGAAATGTTAGGGTCTGTTTGTTTCTTGTGCACAGCCCCAAGATTAGAGTAGTGGACAATCTGGTTTGTTAGGCATTAGGCATTAATAGCAAGTTGGGTTCATTAGGCATTTAATAGTTTTACTTGAGTAAACACATGAGCGGTGATGTAAATTCCATCACTAACTTCTAATTTTATTTGAAATATAAATGGCCATATTTGTCAATTTATTAAATAAAAGGCCACTAATAAATCCTTAAAACGTAGCAGATTATTATTTTAGCACGCTCTTCAACTAATAAACGATAATAGTTCAAACGGGACTAGACTGCAATGACATTTGTAATGAAAAGTTATAAAATATAACGACTTTTGACTTTTGACTGTTGATTTTGAGTTTTAACTTTGACTTTTGACTTCATGAATCTTGTCCCGGCTGACTTGATTTCCTGGCTCCGCCACTGCTTAGCGCTCACTCTAACCAACACCGAAAGGAGCAAAATCAGAAAACTAAAGCGTCGGGTCCAAACACTGAATTTGAAGAAAAGCCTAATGAAAATCAATTGAACTGAAGCTATCAATAAAAGTAAAACATAATCCACCAAATTAATCTCCAAATCAACTCGGTTGGTACTAAAAAAACAAGTTACATGAACACTGAGCAAAATGTATAGGAGGAGAACTCTAAAATGCTTCATGTTGTGCTCTGTGTATACTCTATTGTGAGAGGAAGTCCACTTTCAATGAGTTGTGCTATCTATCAGGGCCGTCTTTAGGTATTTCGTGACCCTAAGCGAGCATTGAGTTTGAAGCCTTGTACGAACGTACATGTTATATGTCAAATGGATAGTTAGATACGAATTTCTCTTCTTAACTATGTTTAGGTGCAAGTGTACAAGTCAATTTTTTTTTCTTCATTTTAATGGATTGTTAAATATAAATGTCTATCCTTAAATTGACCATGTTCGTTCATGCTCTTTTTATTTAAGAAAAAGGGTTTAATAAAAGAAAGCTCTAGAACTACTACAGACCAGCTGAGACTACTAAACTACCTTCTTTTTTTTTTTTCTTTTCTTTTTTTTGATTTTGTTTTTTTTTTTGTTTTTTTGCGGGAAAGGAAGAACTTCATTGATTAAACATGAAAAGTACATAGCAAAATACATAGCAAGACAAACTGAACTAGATGAAGACCAACATCATAACAAACCCCAGCTAGCTGATGACTTAACTAGCTAATGAACATAAATTAAACAAAAGCAAAACCAATCAGCAAGCTCCTAAACATCATAATCCAGCAAGGGAGGAACCAAAACAAGTCCATAGATCAACTTGAACTAGATGAAGACCAACATCATTACCAAACAAAGCTACCCAGAAGAGATAATCACAACAGGTCCATTAAGCATCAATGAAGGGGATGACAGCCGACATGAGGTCATCATCTGGAATGGGTGGAAGCTCCCCCCCCCCCCCAGCAACACAAACTGGATCACTAGCACTTGAAACATCACGAGAAGGCACCACGGGGACATTAGGTGAAGCATCCACAGAAAGAGATACTCCTGAACTTCCCTCCCCAGCAGATGGAGCTTTCACAGCAACTTCAGTATTAAAGGGGGCTTTGAAGGCATAGGAGCAGTGAGCTGGAGGCAAGACAGCAAGAGGGAGAACTTGAGAGACCTCCACGAGGGTCTGGGGATAGAACTGCACTTGTCCTGGCATCCACTCTGATCTACCTTTTTTGACTTCAACTTCAACCCAACCTTCATTAGCTGAATGAAACAAACTCACAACTATTATTAGGAGGTCAATAAAATATTAGCAAAAGCCTCTGCCTGATGATACATTTGAGTAGTAGGAGTTAGTTGATTGTCAAATAATCGTTTATTCCTGGTGATCCAAAGAATCCAGAAAGTGGCTGGAATCCAATGCCAGTTATTGAGCTTATGAAAATTCTTTTTTCTTTTTTATCCACAACATGATCCAATTATGAACATTATGGGATCTATGGCTAGGTTTTTGAGATGGAGGGAGAGGCGCTCTATCCCAAAGCTCTCGAGCCTTATTACAGGTGAGGAAGATATGATTAGAGTTTTCAATTTGATTAGGATAATCTGGACAGAAAGGGCTAATGGATCTAATTTTAGAGGGAGTATTAGAAAGACATGGCAAAGAGTTTGTGCAAATTCTCCATAATAAATGAACAATATTTGAAGGTAGGCCGGAGGACCAGCCTTTTCCAGTTGTAATTATAGGAGTTTGAGTTGAAATGTATAAGAGCAGAAGTAGAAAGAGGAGAGGAGTTGTTATAATTTTGAAGGAAGTAGGCAGATTGAACTGTGAACATTCCATTAGGGGTGGCTTTCCAAAAGGGGGTATCCATGCTATCCAAGACTCCAATGGGAGTACATGCAATTCTTGCACTCAACCAGCTGGGGAAAAAGTTGTTTAGGACATTAAGATTCCAAAATTTGTCCTGCTGGTTAATGAGCTGATCAACCTTCTTAAGATTACTAAAAGGATCCGTTTGGCTTAAGCAGTCCTTTATGGAAGCACCTGGGACATCCTTAATCCATCCATCTGTTCTTAGCCTGATAGAATTACCTGTACCAATCCTCCACTGTATGCCAAGATTGAGAGTACTCCTATCTTTGCAAATATCTTTCCAAGCACAAGAGGAAGTGGTAGCAGGCTTGAGGCTCAAAAAGGCTTTCCTTTGACAATATTTTGAAGTGAAGTAATTAGTGAAAAAAGAGTTTTGTTCATGGAGAATTCTCCAACTGCTTTTAGCAAGTAGGGAATTATTAAAGCGATTCAAGTTTTTGAAACCCAATCCTCCATTTTTGGATCTATTACACAAAAAGTCCCAAAAGAGCCAATGAATACGTTTCTTACTATAGTCAGATGACCAAAAGAATCTAGAAAAAACATATTTAATGGCATCACAATCTTTCTTAGGGAATTGACAGATAGACATGGGATACACAAGGTAGCTGTTAAGAACAGATTTAATTAAAGTGGCTCTACCTGAGGAGTTAAGTAAAAGACCTTGCCATCCTGCACATTTGTTAACAACTTTGGCAACTGTGTTTTTGACAAGATCTTGGTTAGTGCCTCTTTTGTCTAAAGTGATACCCAAATATTTCCCTATACACTCATGAGGGACAATGTCAAGACTATTAATGAAGAGTTCTTTATCTAGGGAGGAGCAGTTAGGACGAAAAACAAGGGAGGACTTATCTAAATTAATAGATTGTCCGGATTTCCTACCATAATCATCAAGGATGGATTTAATGTTAGCACTTGTATGTGGCTTCACTTGGAAGAAAAGTAAAGTGTCATCTGGAAACTGGAGATGAGCAAATAGTTTGATTCCTAGAGAAAGGAATTCCTTGGATTAAACCATCATCTTCAGCCATCTTTAGAGAACTAGAGAGGACTTCAGCACACAGAGCAAAAAGGAAGGGGGATAATGGATCTCCTTGTCTTACGTCTCTATTAGGTTTGAAGAATTTAGATTGGGAGCCATTTAATATGATGGAGTAAGAGACAGTAGTTATACATTGCATAATAAGTTTCAGAAAATGAGAAGGAAAGTGCATTTGGATCATAACTTGCTCTAGGAAATCCCATCTGATACGATCAAAAGCTTTAGAGATATCAAGCTTTAGAGCTCCCAATTTAACTTGGTTGTTGGCCTTAGCTTTGTGAATAGTATGGACAAGGTCTTGTCCAATGAAAATATTATCATGGATTATTCTATGAGGAATAAAATCATTTTGATTGACTGAGATGAGAGAGGGAAGAACTTGTTTAAGTCTATTAGCTAAAATTTTAGCAATAATTCTATAGAAAACATTACACAAACTAATAGGCCTGAAATCTCCAACTTTCTGTGGGTTGTTGATTTTAGGAATTAGAATGATATGGGTTCTGTTTACTTCCTGTAAAAGATGTCCAGAGTTAAGGAAGGAGAGAACTGCAGTAGTAATAGTAGTAGAAATTAAAGTCCAATTTTTTTGAAAAAAAGCGGGTTGAAATCCATCTGGCCCTGGTGCTTTTAGTGGAGACATTTCAAAAACTGCTTTAGAGACTTCCTGAGCTGAGAAGGGGTTAGATAGAAGTTGTTGTTGCTCAGGGACAAAAACTTAGTGATGTTAAACAGCAAAGAAAAGGATAAAAGATTGTTGTTTTGTGCTGAAAGAGTAGACATGCTAGGCGTGGGTTCAGAGTAAATTTTCTGAAAATGATCAAGAAAGTTGTGCATAATTACGTTGGAATCAGTCACATGACTTCCATCAGGAAGTTGGAGGTTCCGAATCCCATTAAAACTTTTCTTGACTCTAGTATAGGCATGAAAGAATTTTGTATTTTTGTTTCCCTCCTTAAGCCATTTGCATCTGGCCCTCTGAGCCCAGTAAATTTCTTCCTGGGCTAAAAGGTCCTGCAATTGTTTATGAAGAGTAATAAAATTGGAGGCTGCAAGGGGGTCGGGGAGAAGGTTCTGGTGAAAAGCAATTTGCTGTTTAAAAGTGCTAATCTGATTTGATAGGGAAGACCTAGCAGAGGCCCAGGCTCTAAATGATTTCAGAGTGATTTCCAGCAACTTGGAAAATCTAAAGCAAGGAGATCCTGTAATGGGAAGACGCCAGATAAACTCTAAAAGGTCCTTAGATTCTGGCACATTAAGCCACCAAATTTCAAAACGCCTAGGAGGGAAGCAACAGTAACTAGGGGAAAAGAATTTCAAAACTAGTGGAGAGTGATCTGAAGCTCCAATTCCAAGATTATGGAGAGCTAGATCAGGAAACAAATTAATAAATTTAACATTACACCAGGCTCTATCAAGTCTTTCAAACGTGGGTAAACTGCTAATCCTATTGTTGGTCCAAGTGAACCAAGGGAAAACATTTTTAACTTCAAACAGAGCCCAGTTATTAAGATAGTTGAGAAGAGTGTCAGCTCCCCTAATGTTTGAGGCGCAAGGACCAGATAGATCATGTTGAAACAGAACTTGGTTGAAGCCGCCAAGAAGATGCAGAGGACTATTGCGTGGAAGAATGGAATCATAAAGGTTCCAGACACCTATACGCTGATCAAAATTAGGGTGTCCATACACAAGTCTCAGGAACCAGGGAGGAAGATTAGAGTCTGTGTGTGAAAATTCGAGAAAAATTAAGTTCTCTGAGGATCATTTCAAAGTGCCAGAGAGAAGAGAGGAGTGCCATGCACACCAAAGACCACCACTAGACCCAACCGGGTCAACAAAGCAATTTTTATCAAAACCTAGTTTTCTAAATTTACTTTGGATGAAACAACTCTTTTGCTTAGTTTCAGATAAGAAAATGAGGGCAGGTTTGAACTTATGGGTCAGGGAAAAAACTTCACGAATTTCAGAGTCCTGCCCCAAACCTCTGCAATTCCAACTAATAATATTCATGGCCCTCTTGGGGGTTGTTCTGGGACAACCACCCAAAACCTGATTTCAGTTTTTTATTTGCATGAAACTCATCAGAAACAGAATTGTTGAACAATCTTAAACGTTTTTTGAATTTGAACTTAAATAACTGCTCTGAAAAGGGATTAAAATTAAACATGTTCATAATATCAAAAAACACAGATTTACCTTTTTGAGCCTCCATTCTGGATGTAGTTTTTTGTTTCTTACTCTTCCCCTTGTGATCAGATGCATGAGCCACAGAAGTTTCTCTCTTCTTAGCAGCCTTCTTCAGTGTTGGGATCTGCAGGGACTTTGTTTTGGGATTGATCTTCTCTTTTCCCTTGTCCGTGTCCTTCTTTGTACACTTCTTTTTCACTATCCCCATGTCCTTATTGTTCTCTCCTCTTTTTCCTCTACTCTTTTTGGGGATTGAAGGACCAGTCTCCTTAAGGATCTTGTCTATATCCACTAAATCCTGATTTCTCTGATCTCGTTCAACATCTGTTTCTGAGGTGAGAGAGGGAGTGAACTCCGGTGCTTTGATGGAGAACCCTGTGTGGGATAGCATCTTATAGGTGGTTGGGATTTGTCTCATTTTAGATGAATTGGGGTGCAAGTGTGAAAGGTTGGGACAAGAGAGAGACTGAGTGGGCAGTTGCTGTAAAAAAAAGTCTCCGGAGATTGGTTGTGGGTTTTTATAGTGTTGATTGGAGGGAAGCTTTTCAGTTCCTGGAGTAAAGAGTCACCACTTTTAAAACCTGGGTGCATGTGTCTATTGAAGAGGCTCTTGAACCGAAGCAACATTCAAATGAGACAGTTGGGGTTGCTGAGAGAGAGATGCATTCATAACTGCTTCCGAAACGTGTGCATGCATCGGAAGTGAAGATGAAACACTCTGCACGGGAATAAGAAACGATTGGGATTGCTGTATTAATTGCCGGAGATTGGGAAAATTATCCTTTATAAATGAAGAAGTGGCTTCCAAGAACGAATTTTTGTTTGCGACCATGGGTTCAGGGTTTGACGGGGGGGGGGGGGGGGGGGGGGTGAAGAAGTTTGCTGAATCATTCGAATATGCAGAGTGTTCTGAGGAGAGATGGTTTGGTGGCAGAGGGGGACCTTGGTTGGGATCATGTGAAACAGAGAGATCTTGAAAAGTGTAGATAGGGGTGATACTGGTATCAAACTTCATGGTGCGAAGGGGACCATGTTTAGAGTGGAATTTGAGCAGGTGAGTGAACATTTTACGTTGGGGGTTGACATGGAAGGGATAAGCAGAGAGGTGGTGAGATTGTAGATATCTAGCCTGAAGCTTCTCCAAGACATCCACCAGGTTAGTACCACAATGTCGATTATCATGCCCTATACATCCACAACGATAACAGACTTTGAAAACTCTTTCATAACTGAAAAAAACCCATTTCATTTCATCTTCTACGGGGACATTGATATATGCCCCCGGGGTCAAAGCTTGATCAAGAGAGATTCTAGATTTGATTCTAAGCCCTTGCATGCTACGGACTCTTTCAAAAGACCAGTCAACAACAATTAAATCCCCTGCCGAATTCCCCATTTTTTCTGCTGTTTCAAAATCAAACCCTTCAACCGACACATTAGGTACTTGGAACCAAATATCAGCTTTTGAAAAATCAATTTCTGAAAGTGCCTGATTGTTTTTTCTTTCTTTGAAAACCAGAGATAATCCATGCATAGGGATGAGCGATTCAGTGAGAAAAAAATCTCTATCTTTTGGATTTTGGAAGTGAAAGAGGTAAAAGTCTTTATTTTTTTCAATCCACACTGAACCAAGTGTTTTCCAAGCTTTATTAATTTCTTTCTGCATGACCGCAGGTGACAGTAAAGTTTTCCCCAAGAATTTGGCTACCAAAGTGTTTTTCAGAATCTCTCAAAACGTGAAAGCTCTTGAGGGATTTAAGGAAAGCACGGAACCCCTTTCATCAAGCCTTTCCTCCATGGAATCGTTTGAGGAAGGGCTGTTAGTATCGAATTCGTAAGGTTTGGACATGGTAGGAGAGGGAGAGGAGAGAAAAGAGAATGGTGAATACAAAATCAGAGGAGAGAAGGGGAACAGGGGACGGATTAGCTATAGATTGGACAATGAGATTGAGAAAGCCAAGATCCTCTCATGGAATTCCACGGTACTCAAGGGGATTGTGTGACTTACTAAACTACCTTCAGATTTCCACTTTTTGGAATTCAGAATAGAAATGCCTCGCTGTGCAAGCCAATGAGCTTCTTCATTCTCACCCTGACGCGCAAATATCGAGACGACATCAATAAATTGTGCCTTCATCTCTTCAATCTCTTCGCCTTCCTCTGTAATCAACGTTCGCTCAACGGTTAAAGGGGTTTCTGATACATAATGGATTTCGTGGAGATATGCGTCAGAGAAACTGTTTTGGTCCAGACGCAGAATGAGGGACATAATTAAAGGATTGAAGAACGGGGTCAAGCTATACATGAATCTAACTAGAATCGACATTCTAAAGATAACTCGCGACATAGTCACGTGCACCAAAAAGATTGACCCAAATAGGGTTTAACTTGACCTCCTAATTAACAAAAAAGATTATTATTAAAAATAGAAAATTTAACGATTTCAAGCCTTAAACAGTTGAATTTGGCCAAATCATTGTGATGCTCGTGAAAAAGTAACGAGTTATATTTAGAGTGTCATTTCTCGTAAGATCCATGTGTGGTGTGACTTCGTTTTGTAATCCTTTAATTATGCCCCTGATTATGCGTCTTGACTGAAACAGTTTCTTTGAAAATAACGCATATCTCCACCAAATCCATCATGCGTAAGTTACCCCCCCCCCACCTCAAAATAAGTGGCCATCGAGTTCAACATATGCACTTGAATAAAAGGCTTCACCAAGAATGGATCATAATAGAACAATGGTGGATTGATAAGAAAAGTTAGGCATTTATTTAATTCCATCTTTGCCCCTTCATATTCAAATGTAACTTCGTCTTCAATAACAATACTTGATGGACTAAAGAATTGGGAACGATCTGAAAGTACGTCATAATGATTAGGGATATCCAAAGAGTTCTTCTCATCTTCCAACATTTTAGCCTCGTCATCATCTCCATAATCGTCATGAATGGAAGCTTAGACCAATACACAAAACATTCACTTGAAGATGAATTAACCTAAAAAAGTTGCATCACATGAATTATTGTCGAAATTCTCGACTATTAGTTCTTCCGTTTCGTCAAGAAAATCAAAACAGTTACCAAACAGTGACATACCAGAATAATCAGACATATAATTCTTCAAACTCACTCCTCCATAACGCTCGTTCCGACAACGGAATTTGCCATTATTGAGGATCTCGAGCGTGTGCTGCGAATAATGATCGAAGACCTTGCAATCATGTGCCGCAACACGTCGGGTTAGCTTCGCAATTTTCTTTGCAAATCCCTCACGGCTAGGCGCTTGTCTATCACTACAATCTTCCTCTGCAAATCCCGTTGTTGATTGTGTTGACCTTTTATCATCACAACGTCTTGGACGCTACATTTCCGTAAGTGGGATTCCTCATTCAGAACCTGCTAGAAGCATCAGGTCGTGCAAGAACCATGGTTATGACGATCTTCTTTCCACGGAGAGCTTTAAAATCAACTCCCGCCGAGCTTAATATCACTACTAGAAAAACAGCTTGAAACGACGGTTTAAAACCGCCTTAAATTTGACAAAAACTGCCTTAAAATCAGCTACGGCAGTTTTTAAGGCGGTTCCTAAGGTGATGCGAAGAACGCCTTCGTATAGTGAATAAAGGCAGGCAGAACAGCCGTGTGTTTTTGTTTCGGCGGTTTTTAGAAACCGCCTTAAGCCATAAGGAAAAGATTTACAACAACGTCTGAAAGTATTAACCGCCTCAAAAAATATATATAATAATTATTTTTTCAGTTAATTTTCCTTCGAGTCCATTTTATTCTTTTTATAATTAATTGAAATTTTACATTTATGATATTTTCGGTCCTCTTCTTAACAAAAAAATCTTCTCGAAAGAATGATATTTTCAGTCCAGATCCATATGAACCCAAATCTTCAACCTGAAGAACTAAGAGCCCGGTAATTCTTTTGCTTTCTAAAATGCTGCTTTTCAAATCCAAAAGCAGTATTTTTGTGTTTGGTAAAGTTTTGTTTTTCTGCTTTCTAGAAAGCAACTGCTTCCCCACAGCAGCTTTTCAAAAGCAGGGGAGGGATTGCTTTCTCCGACCTGCTTTTTGATTAATTTATCGTTTGACATCATTATCCATTAATAAATATTAATAATATTTTTATGTAATAGTATTTTTTGTTATATCATGTCTGAAATGGTTGTGTTGACATTAAAAAAAAGTATAACGCACTAATTACCAAACACAAAATGTCAAAAGTGCTTTTCTACAACAGATTTTATACGGAGTTTACCAAACACTTTTTGTGTAGCTTCTCACAGCAGCTTTCTCACAGTGCTTTCTACACAACAGCTTTCTAAACCGCTACAACATTACCAAACTAGCCCTAAGTGAGTTCAAATCAGATCGAAGGGGGAGGGGGGGATCTGCTCGCGGAAGCACAGAAAGAGAGAGAGAGAGGCGGAGAACGATGGATCGATCTGCTCGCGAAAGCATAGAGAGAGAGGGATCGATTTTCAGACGGTGTTGGGTCGCCGGAGAATTGAGGTCGTGGTGGAGGGTTTCTGACGCTGTTGTCTCTTACTTGTCTGATCAAATTCGTGAAGACAATTGGGAGGAGAAACCGGTGGTGGTTCTCCGTTGTTATCGAAGATAGATGGAAGGTGAAGAGATGGTTGTTGGGAGGAGGAGGGCAAAGTCGATGAAGAAACAAATAGCTATAGGGAGGGACAGAGAACAGGGAAGTGGTACCAGGAGGGCAGATGAAGAGTGAGAGGAAGAGAGAGGTTTGAGATTATAAAGCTAGGGTTGCCAATGGATGGCTGAGATTTAATCTAGTAGGGATTCTAGTCAATGGCTGAGATTTCTAGTAGATTCACTTGTGCATATATTTTATTTAAATGAAATAATAAACAAAAAAAATTAATTCAAGGCGGTTTTATTGGATCACCGTATACCTTCACGGAGCAATTTTTACCTTTTGTCGTTTAATTAACGGCTACAAAATAATAACCGCCGTAAATTTAGGGTGGTTGTTCATTTTCCGCCATATATGGACCACAATTATATATTTCTAGAATTTTCGTTGCTTTTTAAAAACCGTTGTGACAAGGCTATTTAAACGGCAGTTTTTTCGTCCACCGTACTTAAAACTGCCGTAACAAGCTATTTTTCTAGTAATGATAGAAGTGTGTGGCTACCAACTAACGCTGGTGGCATTTTTAGGAGCAGCAAGAAGCAAAGAATAGAAGGAACAAGACTAGGAGAAAAAATCTCTAGGATTCATAGAAAACACCATGTTTTCTCGAAAAAATATAAGAATCAATAAACTATCAAAATAAATACACAAGTCAGACTTAAATAGCCAAAAATGTTTTTTTGCTAAAGATATCAAAACCTCAAATAATTATAAATTAAAATTATTAATAAGAAAAGCATGCTGGAAAAAGATTGACCCAAATGACGTGTTTATTCACCTCACGAGTAACCTTTGGATCGCTGTTTCTAGTAAGATTAAGTATGGCATGACCATGTTCTTCAATTCTTCAATTCTGCCACTAATTCTGCGTCTGGACCGAAACTGTTTCTCTGAAGCTGACGCATATCTCCACCAAATCCATCCTCCATCATTTTCTCCGGTGATTTTTTTTCACGTGTATCACTTTCTAAAAACAACTTGTCAATACGAAGATCCACGGATGTTTGAAATCCGAGCTAGATTGCTAGAACCTCGATCTCTTTTGCGCTGGTTCCCCATGAAATCGAAGCAACGACTGTACAAAGTACCTCCCCGTGATGATGTTTTGCAATCACTTCATCTCCGACGACATTCTTGTGTAGGACCATGATCCATCGACGTTAATTTTTTTGTACCCTCTTAGAGGTGTGGGTGTCGGGAGTCTCTTTGCCCTAGTGTGGTGGGTGATCTTGAGAGAGCGGAATCTGAAGAAGGCAACTCTTTATCAAATTGTCTTGATGATGAATGATATATTCTTGGTCAAGCAAGTCTTGAGTTTCCCCATGAACGTTGTTGTGGTAAACTTTGTTCCTGTAATTCCAGATCACCAAAAACCCTAATCATAATTGTTCTGCATGATGATATTGTCGTTCTAAAAAAATAGTAGGGTTGAAGCTGTTAAGATTTTGACTCGGCTGAAGAAAATCCCCCGAGCTCCAAAACTGTTTCCAAATGTTTTTCTCCGTAGTGAAGAAAAATATGACATATTCCCTTTTCCTCTTCTTGATTGCGTAATCTGCATATAGGGTCAGCGTTTTCCTTGCTAATTTGTGGATTGTGAGAATGATGTTTTTAAAATTCCTCAAGACTAATAGATTGATTTTCTTTGGAATTCTGAGGTTCCATAGCTTAGAAAACTACTTTTTATGTTTGATTTGAGCATGCAGGAAGAGTACCACTAAGGGAGAGTTCACTTGCCACTTTATATCAAGTTTTAAGTGTACTGGTTGGGATTGGAAGCCGCACAATACCCTGTACACCCTCCTCCCACATCACATTTCAGAGCTTATTCACATCCCATGATCTAATGGCTTGGTTGATATGATCTTTCACATATTGATCTACTACTTCACTCTTGGTGTAATTTGTTTAAAATCCTATAGCCCAGGTACCATGGGTGTCCGCCAACGCATTAGCTTGATGTACGGAGACTATAATGACCATACAAGGGTCCGTTTAAAAAAAATGAAGCAAGTACGAACCAAGTAATTCAAAGACGAGTGTGAATCATATCCATACTCACATGTTTTATGTGCATATATATTCATGAATCCCATGATTTATTCCACGATTTTGTACCTCATACTCATAGACATGTCTATGGCTATTAAAGTATTTCTTGATAGAAAATACAATCACTCACATGACTTGGTAGTCTGCCTAGTATTTCTGATTCAGCGATGCCGATTCTCCATCCCAAAAACTCTATACATACAATACGCATATATCATCAGTACACGTTCTCAATAGTGTGGTAGAATACAGATGCATACCTCCCACTGACATTCGAGCCCAAAATTATCACTTTGCCCCTTAAGTCTTAGTCTTCTCTGTACAATCTTAGTTATGCGCAACCGGAAAGTCTCATAAGTCACAGAGTTTTCCAGTTAATATTGAATATCAAGTCTTTTTATTTAACTTAAGTCCCTTAAGTTCAATTAAATTGTACTTTATCCCTTGATTGAGCATGAACTCCTAGACAAGTCTTACTCTGCTCAACAATATGAAATCACCTTTTAAATAATCTCAGGTAGTCATAGGGTTGAAAGCTACAAATTTTAGTTATTTCCACTTAGACACCTCCTGATGTTTACTAAATTTTCATTTTAGTCACTGAACTTTAACAAAATTACATAAATACTCTCAAAGTGTTGACTTGTTCAAAACTAACCCATAATAGCTTATTATAACTCAAGATATCCGTTCGGGTAATGTAGATAACTCCAAGATATTCATTTCAACTTCACACTGCTTTTATCTGTAACTACAGGTTTACACCCCCCCCCATATAGTTTAGGTCAAAAAAGGGTATTCTAGGAGGTCAACCTGGTCAGATTAAGCATACATACTGTAAATAACATTGTGATCAAGCTTGTTCAAGGATGTGAAGGCTAGAGAGGTCATTTCCAATACAAACTCAAACTCAACGCTTGAGTGATAATAGAACAAACATTCAACTTTAAAGCTAATTTCTGATCATCTGGCAGAGTGTTTGTAAAAACTAAATACACGATTTTGAAGGTGGTTCAACCAGGATTCCAAAACATATTCACTCTATGGGAATTTCAAAGTAAACAAAGAGTTATTTCACGTCAAAGTTGGGTAAAAGCAATTTCAATTCAATAGACAAAATCATGATGTTGTTAGCTAAAACACATTCTGCCCTACTTTGGAGCAGCTTTCAAGGAGGTTTGAGACTCGGTTTGAAGATTAAAACTATACAAAACTTGAAGCCAAGAGGGGAAAGAAGACATAGTAGAAAGAGATACTTGATTTCATCTACATGTGAGAGAATAATGCTGTCTCAAAGTTGGACCAAAACACATAGAGCTTATGGAAAAGAAATTAGCCAAGAACATGCATGTATACACAAGAAATGTTGCAGGTTTGAACAAAAATTTGAAGAAAATAAATATCATAAGAATTATACATCATGAACATTGAAGTAGGACATGCAAGAATTACACAGGTCCAAAAACACTCAAATCAATGGAGTATAGAACGAGATACAACCCCAAGAACAAGGGAGTAAATCCCCCGCCCAAAAAAAACGTGGGGAATTAGAATCAAAATCCTTTAAAAACACAATCTGGGTGGGAATGAATTATATTAAACGCCTGACATCCCTAGGATGGTTATGCATACAACAAGAATTGGATTTAGTTGAAAAACAAGCGCAATCTGAATCTTACCGTCGCTCTAGCGGGCAAATGCAGAATCAGTGAACCTATCCCTAGAATCTGGCAAGCCTTCCTCTTTTACGATGAACTACGGTGCAAAACCGGTAACCCGAACTCTCCAGCACCTCATGATCACAAGGATGAGTAATTTCACTAAAAATAAACAGAGGGAGAATTAGATCGATTACTAAACTGGGGTTGATACCTTGAATTGGGTTTTTCTCTCTCACCCCAATTGTTTCTTGATTTTTTTTCAGGATGCTACTCCCCTTGACGAGTACATCATTGGTAGCAGAAGGTTTGGAGGAGGCAAATGATAAGGAATATCTCTCAAAAAGGAAGAAGAGCATCAACAAGAAGGAAGAATCAAAATCAATGGGAAAACCTATCCAAAGTCCAGACTAGCAGTAGCAAATCATTCCATAATTGGATATCAACTGACCCAAAATTACAGCAGCCCGTTCCACCATCACAGGGTCAAACGAATATTTTCATATAATTCCCGTTAAATGTAATTTCCTAAATTATACAATAGGATCATGTTTATAAGCACCACATTGTGGAAATCAATACACACACAGAATTCATCCCAATCGATCTTGTTTCATGGTATCAGAGCCATAAACCTACAATCCTAAACACCCTCCTTGAAGTATCTCAACCCTCTCCAACATCTCCTTCCATTCTTCCTGTCAAACCAAATGGAAGAGCCCATACTCACAATCCAGTCATTTCACCAATGTGTCAGCCTAGTGTCAATCAAATTAGGCTCGAATAACTATTTGATATGGCGTTCACAGATTCTTCATCTTGCTCGCAGTCTCGGAATTCTTCACCATCTTGAAAAGGCTGATGGAAAACCGAACGCTTTCTTGGAAGATAAGAGTGTGAATCTAGCCCACAACTTGTGGGTGACCAATGATGGGTTACTCATTTCATGGCTCCTTAGTACAATAAAAGAAGAAATCCATCCGTCCATTGACGAGGATTCTACAGCCTATTCTCTCTGGAGTTCGTTGGAAGAACAATTGCTACCAACAACAATTGAGAAAGAAGGGTTGCTCAAAAACATGCTCATGACAATCAAAAAGGGCTCACGTCCCTTGGAAGAATACATCAAGGAGTTCAAGTCTATTTGTGACAACCTTGCTGCCATAAAGAAGCCTGTCCCTGATCCTGATAAGGTGTTCCAGTTTGCCCGTGGCTTGGGGTTAAAGTATGAAAACTTTCGACTCGCCTTGGTAGCAAAACCTCCATATCCTTCCTTTAATCAGTTTGTTCTAGCTCTCCAGGGACACGAACAAACCATGAATGCTCGTAAGGAGGAAGAAAAAGGTTATATTGAGCACGCTCAGGCTTACTTCAGTCAACGTGGTCGAGGACGTGCTATAAGAGGAGGTCGTGGAAACTTCAGTTCCAAAGGGAGAGGCTTTACTCCAGCAGGTCGTTATAACACTCAAAATAGCACCAATAACCATTCAAAGGTTAGGTCGAGCACCTCCCCAAAGGATGGGAAGGAAATAGGAAGGAACCAATTCGCCGAAAGAGGTGATAAGATAGCCTGTCAAATCCGCGGTAAATGGAATCACATAGCTCTTGATTAATGGCACAAATTTGAATATTCACATCAATCAGACTTTCCACAAGCTTTGGCTGCCTTAACTCTGAATAAGGAAGATCCTTCCTTCTATGTGGACTCTGGTGCGACTGCACATATGACAAATGATGCAGGCTCGTCTAAAACCTTATAGAGGAGATGATGTTATTTATGTTGAAAATGGAGAAAAACTGCCTATTACTCATATTGGTGATGCTTGTGTTGGAAAATTGAAGCTAAAAGATGTCCTCGTAGTTCCTCAATTGAAAAAGAACCTAATGTCGGTCAGTAAAATTACTTCTCATAGTGCTTGTACCGTTGAATTCTCATCTTCTAAATTTGTTGTTAAGGATCAAAATCAGAAAGTGGTACTGAAGGAGCATAAACAAGGACAATTATATGCATTAGATTCAAGTTTTCAGGAGGCATTAACAACAATAAAGGGTAGCGGCTCATCTTCACTATGGCACCAACGACTGGGACATCCGAGTTCAAGGATTTTATCTTTGCTGAAAGGAAGAAAAGCTAGTGACGTCACAAGCTGGAGAACTAAGTCTTCTATATTTGTCAGTTGTCAATCAGGAAAGAGTTGTAAGCTACCATTCCATTTGAATAATAAAATTTCTGATTTGCCTCTACAAAAGGTGCATTGTGATCTTTGGGGACCTGCTCCTGTTGCCACAAATCAAGCTTTTCGATTCTATGTCGTCTTTATAGACGAATTTTCAAGATTCACTTGGTTTTATCCCTTAAGAAGGAAGTCTGACTTTTATGCCTGCTTCCTCAAGTTTCAAAAACTTGTTGAAAATCAGTTTGAAAGGAAAATAAAGACGTTTCAGTGTGACAGGGGTGGAGAATTCAGTTCTATCGAATTGATAAATCATGTTGAAACTTGCGGGATTCAGATGCATATATCTTATCCAGGTACCCCTGAACAAAATGGAGTTGCCGAGCGTAAACATGGTCATCTAGTTGAAACAGGTCTCACGATGATGTTTCATGCTAATATGCCATTGTATTTATGGAGTGAGTGTTTTCTTGCTGCAACATATTTAATCAACAAGGTGCCCTCTTCAGTATTGCACAATGAAACTCCATATTCAAAGCTATATCATAAAGAACCTGATTATAGTGCTTGCGGGTGCTGGGCTGGGCTGTCTATGTTTCCCTTCCCTTCGGCATCAAGGAGGCAATAAGTTCACCAAGAAAACATACCCTTGTGTTTTTATTGGATATAGTCCAATTCATAAAGGTTATCGGTGCTTGGACACTCAAAGCAGACGGGTTTATATTTTGCGGCATGTTGTTTTTGACGAAGGAAAATTTTTTTTTAAGCATACTGAACAAGAGGTTGCTGTATCTTCTCCAGAGCTTATAGAATTTCCATCACTGGATGAATGGAAAAAGAAGAACACGGATTTTACCTACAAACCACAAGATGGCCAACCTGATCTTGGCCCTTCAAATCATCATATTGGTTTACAGTTTGATGAAACTCCAGATGGTGCTCATCAGATAGTCACCAACACTCATTCTGATACTTTGTCCCAAAATGATGCTACATCTCCACAAACAATACGAGTCCATCCAATGACACTCAGTCTGATCCCTCAAGTCATGAATAGCCAAACACGATTTATGTTGAACCAGACGTCACTCTCACACAAGATCAAATCAACAATGATGCTTCCATTTCACTGTGGCCCCATCGAGATAAAAGTCGTCCTGCTTATCTCAGTGATTACAAGTGTAATCTTGCCGAAACGCAAATTCCTACAGAGCCTTGAACTCTACGTTCCGCTCTTAAGGATCATCTTTGGGTTGATTCTATGAATGAGGAAATCCAAGCTCTTAAATCCAACAACACTTGGCATTTAGTTACTCGCCCATCTGATGTTAATGTTATCAGTTCAAAATGGGTATATCGGGTAAAGCAGCACGAAGATGGTTCTATAGACCGTTTCAAGGCTCGCCTTGTTGCTCGTCGATTTACACAAGTCAGTGGTGTTGATTATGACGAAACATTCAGTCCCGTTATCCGTCACACCACTATCCGGTTGGTGATTGCCTTATGCACATCTCTTAACTGGTGCACACGACAACTCGAGGTGAAAAATTCCTTTCTACATGGAAATTTAAGAGAAACAGTCTATATGGAACAACCCCCTGGGTTCATTGATCCTCATAAACCAGATCACGTGTGTTTACTTCGGAAGTCCCTATATGGTCTTAAGCAAGTGCCCAAGGCATGGTTCGATCGACTTTCTCAGTTTCTACTTCATCTCGGGTTCTATTGCAGTAAGGCAGATCCCTCCCTTTTTATTTATCGTCAAAATTCTACAATTGTGCTACTTCTTATTTACGTCGATGACATTTTAGTCACAGGCGATAATACTCCTTTTGTTAATACCCTTATAGATCAGTTGGGCTTTGAATTTGCCATTAAGGACTTGGGAGCCCTTCGATAATTTTTGGGAGTTGAGATTAAACCATTCAATGCAGGGATATTTCTTTCACAGGCTAAATATATCAAAGATTTACTTGCTCGCACAGGAATGGTCGACTGCACACCCAATGCCACTCCAATGGCTCTTAAGGAAAAATACAATGCTCGTGATGATCAGCCTGTCAGTGCTTCATATTACCGAATTATAGTAGGTGCACTCCAGTACCTCACTTTTACTCAGCCATACATCATTTATGCAGTGAATCGGGTACGCCAATTCTTCAATAACCCTACCATGTTGCTATTGGAATACATGCCCTAGAGGCAATCTTATATTTAGTATGAACATTGTTTTGGCTAGAATATTCATTTATTATATATTGTGATATTTAATATAATGAAGTTCTTAGATACAATGTGTTGTTTATCTTAAATATCCCTAGTCCACTATATTGATTAATAGGACGATCAGATATAGACTAGTATGTGGGTAGATTGATATGGAGATATCAAGTCTAACACATGGGTATGCATTAGGAGTAATGGCATACTGGATTGACCCACAACGAGAAGTATAAATTAGATATGTCAAGTCACAATTGCTTCTCGTAGTGCTAATATAATTGCAATCCTTAGACTTGAATTCACTAGATACTCTAGTTGTGGAATATTGTGCTTTGATGTTATCAAACGTTACACCATAACTGGGTAATCATAAAGATAGCTATCAGGCATGATAGGAAGCAAGCTTAGAGATCGTAGTGATGTAGATAGGATTTGTCCCTCCCACATAATGGGAGTAATTATACACGACCACTCGATGGATGAGACTTATTGAGTGTCTGGCCAGACTCAGATAAATTAATATGGAGATATTGATGTTATCTGCTAGCATAAGCATATTCCCAGGATCGAGGAAATATGGATTGGATATACGAGTGTGACTATTTATGTCTTGTGCCCAATCCGTATATGGAGACAAAGGGAAAGTGCAATATAAGATATTGGGCACAAGAGGTTTGTCGGGATCAATGACTATTTCTATTAGTTGGGTGGCATGGATGTGTTGCTAGATACCGCTCCATGTTAGTAAAAGTTACTACCAACTAAGTAGAAATCTATGGGGTCACACGTCAAATAGAGTAGAGCTAGATTTGGGATTAATTAATATGATTAATTAATAAGAAGGATCATCGTGCAACACCTTGCAAACTTAGTAGGACTAATTTGCAAGTAAGGGACTAATCCAAGTTCATGAAGAACTATGAAGGACCTTTATGGAAACAACAAGGAGTTGCTGGAGTATATAAAGGAGGTTCTAGCTTCCTTCCCACTTAATGTTCATAAAATAAGAGAGTGGAAGAGAAAAAAAGAGAGAGAGCAAGACAAGCCTAAGGCCGAACGCCCTAGGCCCGTCCGCCCCCCTTCCCATCAGTACAAAGAGGAGGCCGAATCCTCCTCTTCTCCTTGTTGCTTTGATTCCTTCTTCCCTCTTCCTCCGGTTCAAGCTATCACTTGCAAGAAGGAAGAATCTAGATCTCAGCTCTAGACGTGGATCAACCATAGAGACGAGGACATCATTCTTCGTGTGATCTCACAAATCAAAAAGGTACACAATACTATGTCCTTTATCATGTTATGATGTCTCCTCCTAACGATCTGTGGTGGGCTTTGAAGTAGGATTTTTTTTTATTCCGATGTGTTACCTACGTCAAAACCCAATAGTGGTATCAGAGCCACATGTCGTAGAGCATAACATGATTTTATGTGTTACGATTTCAGTTTATACACCGTATTATTGTTTATTACGCGAAAACTGAAAATAATTGGCATAGTAGATGCAAATTGAATTTGATTCAATATAAACAAGATCCAATTTAACATTGGATGTTAGAATTTGTGAGTTTAATCACATAGAATGTGAATAATTGGGTTCTTGAAAAATTAGGGTTCATGGGCACATAGTGGAAAAGGGGTTTTCAATTATGGAAACAAATTTATGGAAACAAATCCATAAGGAAACAACCTTGCTTGGGCAAAAAGGAAGAGGGAAGGAGGCTAGGGCCGAAACCCTAGCCGTCCGCCCCCTCCTTGCGCGCCAAGCAAAGGCCGCGGGCCACAATGGGGCGGCCGGTCTTGGGCCGAGCCTAGTGGCGGGCGGCGGTCCTCCTAGGGGTTCGGGCCCTTGTTGGCTTGAACTCCTTGGACCGTTGTAACCCTAATTACCCAATTAAATTAAAATTGAAAAAGTGCGTTAAAAATTGGTTTTAACTTTATTATGTGCTTTGTTGCATGGTGGATGGATATGGCAATGACGTGACTTGCCTCATGCTTTGTACCATGAATCCTGAGCTTCAGAAGCAGCATGAGAATATGAAAGCCTATGATACGATCATACACTTGAAACAATTGTTTCAGGAACAGGCTAGGCATGAGCTCCATGAGGTGTCTAAAGCATTATTCAAGATTAGTTTTGCCGAGGGGAATCCGGTAGGGCCTCATGTGCTCCGAATGATCGGGTACATTGAGAACCTTGAGAGACTGAGATTTCCACTTGGCCAAGATTTGTCTACTGATCTTGTCTTTCAATCGTTGCCTGACATTTATAATCATTTCATCATGAACTATAATATGAACGAGATCAGAAAGACTCTGCCTGACTTATTGAACATGCTAAAGACAGCGGAACAGAGCTTTAACAAAGGCAAGGGCAAGGCCATAATGATGGTACATAAGAAGAAGGGAAAATCAGTTGCCTCTACTTCCAAAGGAAAGCGCAAGAAAGTTGCAAAATCCAAGGAAGACCTAAAGCCTAGTGGAGGCGTGGCTAAATGTGAGTGTCACTACTGCAGCCAGCCGGGTCACTGGAGGAGATTGCTCTAAATATCTGGAGGATAAGAAGCTTTGAATAATGATTCCACCACCACCATGTATTTATGTTATAGACGTCAATATTTCTATTTCTTCATCTTGGGTATTGGATACCCGATGTGGCTCTCACATTTTTGTCATAATGTGTAGGATTTGAAAAGAAGTAGAAGATTGAGTAAATGGGAGATATATCTGCGCGTCGGGAATGGAGCAAGAGTTGCTGCATTAGCTGTAGGCGTTTATGAGCTATCTTTGCCTTCTGGACTTATTTTAGAATTAGACAATTGCTTTTATGTGCCTGCTATGAGCGGAAACATTATTTCCATTTCTTGTTTGGACGAGAAGGGTTTTTGTATTTCAATAAAGTACAAGAGTTGCTCCATTTATTTTGATAGTATGCACTATTGTAGTGCACATTTGTCTAATGGATTGTATATCCTTGATCTAAATAGTCCAATCTATAACATAAATACTAAGAGGATTAAAACTAATGATTTAAATCCTACATATCTGTGGCACTGTCGTTTAGGCCATATAAATGAGAAACGCATTGCTAGACTCCATAAGGATGGACTTCTAGACTCATTTGATTTGGAATCATATGAGTCATGTGAATCTTGTTTATAAGGAAAAATGACAAAGTCCCCTTTCAATAAGAAAGGTGAAAGGACTAGTGAGTTATTGGCACTCATACATACTGATGTATGTGGACCATTCCCCACGCCTGCCAGAGGTGGTTATACCTACTTCATCACATTCACTGATGATTTCAGTAGATATGGATTTGTATACCTTATGAAGGCCAAATCCGAATCCTTTGAATTGTTCAAACAATTCAAGAATGAAGTAGAGAAGCAACTTGGTAAAAGTCTTAAAGCTCTACGATCGGATCGTGGAGGAGAATACTTAAGCCAAGAGTTTTATGAGTATCTTAGAGAGTGTGGGATAGTATCCCATCTCACTCCACTCGGAACGCCACAATGGTATGGCGTGTCCGATAGGAGGAATCGCACGCTATTAGATATGGTGTGATCTATGATGTCTCAAACAGATCTTCCGATATCCTTTTGGGGACATGCTCTAATGACGACAACTTTTACCATTAACCGCGTTCCATCCAAATCAGTCATGAAGACACCATATGAGATATGGACTGGGAAGCGTCCCATAGCGTCGTTTATGAGGATTTGGGGATGCGATGTGTATGTAAAACATTTACAAACAGACAAGCTCGGGCCCAAAGAGGATAAGTGTAAATTTGTGGGATATCCTAAGGAAACTGAAGGATATTATTTCTACAATCCCATCGAGAACAAAGTATTTGTTGCTCGGACCGGCGTATTTCTAGAAAGAGAGTTTGTCTCTAAAGAAGCAAGTGGGAGGGCTATAGAACTTGAAGAAATTCAAGAACCACAAATCACTGAACCGATGATGGAACATGAGCAGGAACCGCAAACTGTTGAGGAGGAACCTGTTCAGGTAACACAGGAACTCCGTAGATCAGGAAGAGTGCATCATGCGCCAGAGAGGTATGGACGTCTCGTGACCGAGCCCGATGACGTACCACTCATGGATGATGAGCCTGCAAACTACGTGGAAGCCATGAAAGGCCCAAACTCTAAGAAGTGGCTAGAAGCCATGAGATCCGAAATGGATTCCATGTACACCAACAAAGTATGGACTTTAGTGGATCCACCCGAAGGGGCTCGGTCCATAGGGTGCAAGTGGGTCTTCAAGAAGAAGACCGACATGGATGGCAAGGTATTTGCCTATAAGGGGCGATTGGTAGCCAAAGGGTATTGACAGATTCATGGTATTGACTATGATGAGACCTTTTCACCAGTCGCCATGACTAAATCCATTCGATTCCTACTTGATATTGCAGCATACTACGACTATGAGATTTGGCATATGGATGTCAAAACAGCGTTCCTTTATCGGAACCTCCTCGAGGATGTGTATATGCAAAAGCAGAGGGTTTTGAGTATCCAGAGAATGCCAATAAAGTCTGTAAGCTGCAAAGATCCATTTATGGATTAAAGCAAGCTTCTAGGAGTTGAAATTGACGTTTTTATGACGCGGTCAAAGAGTTTGGATTCATCAAGAACGAAGATGAGCCTTGTGTTTACAAGAAGGTTAGTGGGTGCTCTGTAGTATTTCTGGTCTTGTATGTGTATGACATACTAATCATTGGCAACGACATTCCTACTTTGCAATCTGTTAAAGATTGGCTAGGATAGTGCTTTGCAATGACGGACTTAGGAGACGCTGCCCTTATACTTGGTATAAAAATCTATAGGGATAGATCTAGAAGGTTGCTCGGCCTAAGTCAAAGTACATATGTAGACAAGGTGTTGAAGAGGTTCAACATGCAAGATTCCAAGAAGGGATTCTTGCCCATGTCGCATGGAGTCACTCTTTCTAAGAATGACTGTCCCTCCAATGAGATTGAGAAGGACCGCATGAGCAGGATACCCTATGCTTCGGCCATAGGATCCATCATGTACGCCATGTTGTGTACTAGACCAGACGTATCATACTCGTTGAGTATGGTGAGAAGATACCAGTCCAATCCGGGTGAAAATCACTGGATTGCTGTCAAGAACATCCTAAAGTACTTAAGAAGGACTAAGGATGTGTTCTTGACATTTGGAGGTAAGGAAGAGCTATGTGTAAAGGGTTACACTGATGCAAGCTTCCAAACCGACAAAGATGACTACAGATCGCAGTTTGAATAGGTGTTTTGCCTGAATGGAGGGCTGTGAGCTAGAAGAGTTCCAAGCAAGGGACATTTGCTGATTCTACAACAGAAGCTGAGTACATTGCTGCTGCAGAAGCAGCAAAAAGAGGCAGTTTGGATAAAGAAGTTTATCACTGAGCTCGGTGTGGTCCCTAGCATCGTGGATCACATAGAGTTGTACTGTGACAACTCCGGGGCGATCGCACAAGCAAAGGAACCAAGATCACACCAGAATACAAAGCATGTACTTAGGATATTCCATCTTATTCGTGATATGATCGATCAAGGAGATGTGAAGATGAGCAAGATTCCAACAGATGACAATGTTTCAGATCCGCTCACAAAACCTCTTGCGCAACGAAAGCATGAAAGGCACGCCAGATCTACAGTCATACGAGATGCGCCAGATTGGCTCTAGTGCAAGTGGGAGACTGTTGGAATAGATGCCCAAGAGGGAATCTTATATTTAGTATGAACACTGTTTTGGATAGAATATTGATTTATTATATATTGTGATATTTAATATAATGAAGTCCTTAGATAAAATGTGTTGTTTATCTTAAATATCCCTAGTCCACTATATTGATTAATAGGACGATCAAATATAGACTAGTATGTGGGTAGATTGATATGTAGATATCAAGTCTAACACATGGGTATGCATTAGGAGTAATGGCATACTGGATTGACCCACAACTAGAAGGATACATTAGATTATGTCAAGTCACAATCGCTTCTCGTAGTGCTAATATAATTGCAATCCTTAGACTTGAAGTATCTAGATACTCTAGTTGAGGAATATTGTGCTTTGATGTTATCAAACGTTACACCGTAACTGGGTAATCATAAAGATAGCTATCAGGCATGATAGTAAGCAAGCTTAGAGATCATAGTGATGTAGATAGGATTTGTCACTCCCAATATGTGGGAGGGCCTCTCGAGGGATGAGGCTTATTGAAAGTCTGGTCAGACTGAGATAAATCAATATGGAGATATTGATGATATATGCTAGCATAAGCATATTCCCAGAATCGAGGAACTATGGATTGGATATACGAGTGTGACTATTTATGTCTCGTGTCAAATCTGGATGTGGAGACAAAGGGAAAGTGCAATATAAGTTATTGGGCACAAGAGGTTTGTCGGGATCACTGACTATTTCTATTAGTTGGGTGGGATGGATGTGTTGCTAGACACCCTTCCATGTCAGTAAAAGTTACTACCAATTAAGTAGAAACCTATGGGGTCACACGTCAAATAGATTAGAGCTAGATTTGAGATTAATTAATATGATTAATTAATAAGAAGGATCATTATGCAACACCTTGCAAACTTAGTAGGACTGATTTGCAAGGAAGCGACTAATCCAAGTTCATGAAGAACTAGGAAGGACCTTTATGGAAACAACAAGGAGTTGTTGAAGTATATAAAGGAGGCTCTAGCTTCCTTCCCACTTAATGTTCATAACATAAGAGAGTGGGAGAGAGCAAAAGAGAGAGCAAGACAAGCCTAAGGCCGAACGCCCTAGGCCCGTCAGCCCCCCTTTCCCCGTCGGCACAAAGAGGAGGCCGAATCCTCCTCTTCTACTTGTTGCTTTGATTCCTTCTTCCCTCTTCCTCCGGTTCAAGCTAGCGCTTGCAAGAAGGAAGAATGTAGATCTCACCTCTAGACGTGGATCAACCATAGAGACGAGGACATCATTCTTCGTGTGATCTCATAAATCAAAAAGGTACACAGTACTATGTCCTTTATCATGTTATGATGTCTCCTCTTGACGATCCGTGGTGGGATTTGAAGTAGGATTAGTTTTTGTTATTCCGCTGCGTTATCTACGTCAAAACCGAATAGTTGCATCTTAGAGCAGTCAAAAGGATTCTTGGTTATCTCAAAGGCACATGGGAGCTTGGTTTGCGTTTCATCTCAAATACACATATATCCTTATATGGTTTCTCCGATGCCGATTGGGCTGGATGTCCGACAACCAGAAGAAGCACCACTGGCTTCTGTGTATTTTTAGGGGCGAATTTCATTTCCTGGTGTTCCAAAAAGCAACCAAGTGTTGCTCGTTCTAGCACTGAAGCAGAGTATCGCTCTATGGCATCTACATCAGCAGAATTAACTTGGCTCACATCCTTGCTTTGTGATATTGGGATTCCCTTGCTCAAACCACCACAATTATTTTGTGATAATCTCAGTGCCTTGATATGTCTATTAATCCTTTATTTCATGCTCGGACAAAGCACATTGAGATAGACTACCACTTTGTTCGTGAAAAGGTTGCTATGGGTACACTTACTACAAGATATGTGCCCACCTCGCTCCAACTTGCTCATCTATTCACAAGACCTCTGCTACGTGCACCGTTTCTTTTCCTTCGCAACAAGTTGGGACTATATCTTCATACCGTCTCCAACTTGAGGGGGCATGATAAGGAATATCTCTCAAAAAGGAAGAAGAGCGTCAACAAGAAGGAAGAATCAGAATCAATGGGAAAACCTATCCAAAGTCCAGACAAGCAGTAGGAAATCATTCCATAATTGGATATCAAATAACCCAAAATTATAGCAGCCCGTTCCACCATCACAGGGTCAAACGAATATTTTCATATAATTCACTTTAAATGTAATTTTCTAAATTATACAATAGGCTCATGTATATAAGTAGCACATTATGGCAATCAATACACACACAAAATTCATCCCAATCAAGTTTGTTTTCCAGCAAAATGGTGGTGTTATAGTGGTGATGTGGGTTGTTGTTCATGGAGGTTGGAAAGGAAGAAGATTATGGATGGTAATTGGGTGATCGTAATGCAATTCAATTGGAAGGGGTGGTTATGGAGGTGCTGCCACCTCATAGGACATGCGGCAAGCATGCACAAAGTTCCAGACAAATGGCTTTTATGCATTAGGGGTGGAATTTGCAAATGGCCTCCACAGATCCGGTATTCTCAGAATAGCCATACATCAGCGAAGAGTTAAGTTTCAAGCATTTCCACATTTGCCCCAACATTTCTAATAATTGCACAAGTGCCCCTTAGAAATTTACATTCTAGTAATTTCTTGTTGATCAGATGTCAGCAAACAATGCTGAAAAGAACATTCACATAGCCAACTTATAATTTTAATTAATTATAGTTTGACCCATATAAAATTTCAGGGTGTTACAGGAGCAGCTATTTTGAACAATCAAGGAAAACTGGTTGCGACAAAAGCTCATCCTTCGGAATGCGGGCATGGGGCGTTGGAAGTTGAAGCCCAGGCTATTCGGATTAGAATAGAAATGGTGACAGAGTTTCTAATCAAAGAGCTTTTGATTAAAGGGTACGCACAGGTTTAATCGAGCTCCTAAAGGACAGTTACAATCCATAAAAAGAACAAACAATAATGAAAAATATGGCGGGGTTATTGTGAAACGAACAAGCAGCAAAAGATTTCGATCTGAGTTTATTCCCAGATCAAGAAATGGATTGGCAGATTGGTTAGCTCGCCGTAGTCTCCTTTTGGATAGGTATTAAGACCATATGGCTGTGTTTGGTTCTCAGTTTTGGTTATTTGATGTTTCCCTCGATTAAAAAAATGTCACGAAAGAAAAAATAAGGACAAGCGGAAACCCCAAAATAAAAACGAAAAACTATTTTTTGTCGGAGGTGGGTAAAATTTGATAGTTTCATTGGATAAGTAGAATTACTTTTGACAAAATAAACTAAAATGTTCAATGCACCCAATCTCTTATTGAAATGAGAGAGGTACTATTGTCCTCGTAAATTATTGTGTAAAAGTTATATGACATGTTACTTGCTGTCGTGTTGTTCCATTTTGTTTTTTTTAAGTCTCAAACATGTAACAAGATAATAGAAAAAATTACTCGATGTTAAAGTAATTAACACTATAGAGATTATAGAGATCTGAATAGAAAAAAGTACTAATAACAGCACAAAAAGAAGAAAATGATGAAATGCTTTGTTGTCTAACTGGCAAAACCAAAACAAAAATGTTCTAAAAAAACTAATCAAAAAGATACAATTTAAATAAGAAGACCACACCATACCATACCAGAACAAACAAATAAATAAACACACCAAACACATTCAATCATCGAAAGATGCTCCTCGAACAAAAGCCCAACTTTGCAATTCTTCTAAACATGAAGGGCAGTCTCGTACGCAACGTGCTATATAGCTCGGTCTCTTCTCCACATTTCAATTCCCTCAGCTTCTTCATCAACCTCTGAACAACAAAACTCGAAACTCAAACCTCTCCCAATGACAGGTTGCTGCAAACTCCGCCACATTGTGAAGCTCCGCCAAATGCTCCGGCAGTGGCGGAAGAAGGCTGCAGTTACGTCCCGCCGCTTGCCCTGCAACGTACCTTCCGGACACGTGGCGGTCAATGTGGGCGTCAGCTGCAGGAGATTTGTGGTGAGAGCGACGCACCTAAACCACCCCATCTTCAAGAAGCTGCTGACCCAGGCCGAAGAGGAGTTTGGATTCAACAACTCCGGCCCATTAACCATCCCATGTGACGAGCTTCTATTTGAAGAGATCATCCGCCACTTGTCGCGATCCGGGTCAAAAACCACTACACGGTTCACTAATCTGGATGACTTCAAGAGATACTGCAATGTGGGCAGTCTTCGGGCCAATCTTGAGTTTTGGCCCGAATCTAGACCGCTCCTTAATGGACTGTCTGACAGCCTCGTTCGCTGATCAGACAATTACAATATATTGGACCACGGGTTCGTTTGACCACGATGAGTCCACTCGCCAGCTGAGTAGAGGAGATGACTCAGTCGGGTGAGATTGAAGTACAAGTTTTTGGTGTAGTTCAGGGGAAAACCAATGGAGATGGCAAGATGTGTGGGTGAGTTAACCACCAAGTCGTCCCGGGTACGGATCAGACAGAGTTGAACTCACCGGCGAGGAAAAGTTAATTAGTGATTATACGATATCAAGTTAATTATGAGAAGTGAAGCTATTTTGTAAAATCGATTCATTTAGTTCACATTTGAATAATGAAAATATACAGAGAATATTTATTCATTGGTGGTATGCCCTTTGCAGGGATTTAGTATTTAAATCTTATTCTGTACATTATTAGTTTTTTGTTTTAATTTATCGTTGCCATTATGTATGTTACAAGGACAAATTGACACCAACGGCCATGTGGAATCAACAACCTGGAGAATATGCTAGCTACTTGCTCTGTTCTTTCTCTTTCTCTCAGTTTGATTTTATGGGTCAAATTGAGCGACTAATTTAGTTAACGATAAGATAAAAAAAATTAATATTGTAGTGTTAAGAAAGATATGCAATATTATAAAAAAAAAAGAAAAAAAAATCTAGAACATTTTCGCATCATATTGTTAGTTAAATTAGTCGGTTAATTCAACAACTAAAGTTTAATGGTGAGAAAGAAAAGCAGCAGAGGTAGTACTACAGTTTGGGAATGAGGGTTTTGTGGTTTAGTAAACATAACATGTGTTGTGTTAGAGAAAGAAGTTTTTGAAGTTTTGGGTTGTGATTGAAGTTCTCAGGTTAAGTGATCACACGTGTGGTTAGTGGCACCAGTGTGAATGATCTAGGTTTCATGTGAAGATTTCTTGTAACTCACAGAACCATAAAAATTGTAGGGACTTCACACCAGGGGCCTGGTAAAACTATAAAATGCACTACCTTTATTTGAAGCATCTAATTGTGCCCCAGTACTTATTAGTTCCTAGCTCCGCCCCTGCTTCAACCTCCCCCCCACCCCCTCCCGAAGAGTTGGCCATGCACTGAATCACTTTTGGAGAAATAGTGAACATGACTCTCAATATAACTGGAATGATTACTGTGAGAAGAAGAAACTGAATTAGAATCACTTGTAGCTCCATTGTGAGACTGTTACATTTGAGTATTGATGTCCTGCATCATTCAGATGGCACTGAGTTGCGGTGAAAGGAAAAGAAACCTTATCATGTTGAGGACTGGAGACTGGAGCAGTATTAGCGGTCACATATATTTTGTGCGTGCGACTTATGTTTATTCTTCAAATTAGCTGGATAACCATACTATTTCTAGCATTTAGTCTCAATCGGAAACTTACCACCGCACTTGTACTATAATATATTTGATCATTTTTTTTTTGATAAGTTAATATATTTGATCATTGACTAGTTTCAGAATGACATGCAATTTTTTGTGCATTCTATGTAGGGTAAGAAGACTGTTTTTGTGCTTGTCATTCTATTAGTCGTCATTCACCAATTTAACGTCTATTTTGTATTCCATCGTTCTACAACGGTCGTCCTTCCAAAATGCACGTGAATGAACGACATTTCACATTGTCGTTTATTAACTGTGAACCACAAAATCATTTTTTTAGGAACAACAAAATCAATTAAAGACTCCTCAAAGACTCAAATTGTCGTCTTATTTGTAGATTTTTTAGAGGGAAACAAAATTCGATAATATCCACATCTAAACTAGACAAATAATGTCTTTCATTTCCTAAAAAAAAATGTCTTTCATTGTGAGAAATAACGCATAACCTTTTCACTGATTACATCATGAATTAACTGGACTACCGAGTGGAAAAGTACCCAAACACGAAATTTTCTAGTACTATTTTACACATACATAATGAACGAGAGAGAGAGAGCATGTTCTGTGACCGGATTTCAAGGAGAGACTTAGTTATATATCCATTCACATGGAGGTGGATGCAACTCGCAAATGCATCATTCAACAACCAGCTGAAGACTAAACAAATCTCTCACTCTTTTGAAATATTTTTCTATGAATGGCAACTTGGCAGTACATGCAGGTCAAAACGGAATGTACCCGCAAACGCAAAGTCCTCCAATACATTTAGATGACAGCTAACTTCATATTTTATGTATTTATTTAGTTGTGATTTAGCCATTTAAATTTTGACACATGTCCAGTCCAACTTGCGGCTTATGATCACGATTCCCAAGTGAGTCCATCAATCATTAGGAGTCCCACCGGAAGATGCGATCTGGAGACCATCAACATTGATCCGAACTAGACGTCTCACCAGCTAAATATGCTGTACAATCAGGTTTCGGTCTTCTGTACTACCTCTGTCGCAGCTCTTCCCCATCATTTTGACTTTTACCACTATTCACTAGGTCACTTTGACTCGGTGATTTGGATAGTAAAATAATTTAATTTTTTGATAATTTTTTCATGGTGTTGTAGAGTATAAGTTGCTCTATAACACCGTGAAAAAATTATCGAAAAATCGCATTATTTTGCTATCGAAATCACCTGGTCAAAGTGACCCATATACGAGTCAAATATTCCCAATGATGGGCAAGAGCTGGGACGGAGTAGTACATAATTAGGTTAGCTTATAAGGGGCTATTAATTGCCTCCCAAAACCAGTACGTAGGAGAACTGAAGAAGACTGACAAATGCTAGGTGACCTGATTGTTCAGATAATACAGTTTCATGATTGAAGCATGATTTGTCGGTGCTTGTTCCATAGGTGATTTCAGAGAAGCGCAAACGCACAAATCGGGACCATAAAGTAAGCGAACCAACCATTTGAGTCTAGATTACTTTAATTGCAATCACATAATTTAGGGATCGGTGCACATAGACGAATTTGAAGGGGATTTGAAAGTGGATATAGAATCGGTAGACGACAAACAAGCACACGAGTACGAGTGTGTATTTTTACCAATACCCGCAAAATCGCGAGACACCGGAAGTCTACTTCGAAGAGCTAATTGGATCGGTCTATACCACAAACAATAGAAGCGATAATTTGCAAGGAAATGAGATCTAATCGTCTTAATCAAGGAGTGTGTGAGGATCACTTGTAGATGTGGTGATATAGCTGTATAGTAATTCAAAAATACGATATTGTATGAAAAGTAAAGATGCAAGTCACCCAAGATATTTATCGTGGGGAACAGTCACTGTGTTTTCCACATGAGAATGACAGTTAGGATAAAAACCACACCTGTTAGCACCAACCTCTACTAGACAACTTTATTGCAAGAAACTTATGCTACAAGATATATATAAGAGTTATCGCACATATCAACTACTTACCACAATACCTTTACATGCCTATCTTCTACAATCTCTTGTGTAGCACCCCACAATGGAAATTCAAGTACTCTGTTGAATCAAGTTGGAAACTAACACACCAGCTCGGTCCTTTGAACAGGCAACTTGAGATTCACATGAGCCAGGTGCCCCAGGCATGCACTACAGGACATTTTCCAATGTAGTTAAGTGAACAACTCCATCATCATTAGTTCGACATGGAACAACTCTATCACATGTACATTATAACCTGCAAGGAATAGAAGACTCTAGACAAGACTAATTGAATCCTACACATGCAGGGAACGAGTAAACAACCCTACACAATACCATTATGTTACTCCAACGTCCCAAACGCGGAAACAACCTGAGATCTGAAGCATATAACCAATAAACAGTTCACAACTACAACTTCACAGATCTGGAATAATACACACTCTAGGATGAATAAAGTGAGAGATATAGATCAGAAAAATCAAAATCTAAGAACACTATCAATTGATTTTGAGTTAAGAATACACAAATTTCTATGGAAGATTCTAGCACAAGTAGATCAAACAAACATAAATTCTAGATCTCAATAGGAGTGATAATCTAGAGCTTCAATGAATCAATAAGAATATATCTAACTTGATGAACTCTAGATTATAAACAAAATTAGAATGATTGGAGTTGAACAGCCTCACGAATACTTGTAGGTAACGCTGAATTAGAATGCCGAAGAAATCAACAACTACTAGCCGATAGTTCGAACTACACGACTTGGAAACTCTAGCTCGCTTCTCTCTCTAGGCCATGTGACGTCACATGGAGTAGGAAGACACATCTCTCTCTCCCTCCCTCCCTACCTCCCTCCCTCCCTCTCTCTCTCTCTCTCTCTCTCTCTCTCTCTCTCATGTCGGAACCCTAGATGGATTGAAGGGAGCTCTCTCTCACTCTCACGCAGAAGTATGAGAATTCTCACAGCTTGATTTTATCCTAAACCCTAGATGTCTATAGATAGAGCGAGGAAACTCATTTTTGAAAAAAAAAAGAGAGTTTTACAGAAAAATTATATGAATCAAGACATATAGAAATAAAATTAAAGTCAAACTGTAAATTACAGATAATTAAATCAAGGGTAAAAGACATTTTCCACCCTCCGACTATGGACAAAAGACATTTTGCCCCCTGATTTATGGAAAAATCCCTTTTGCAGCCCTATTAGAGTTAAAAACTAGCTGAGGACTAACACACGGGTGAAAAGACAAAAATACCCCGAAAAATTTAGAAATTACCCCACTATAAATTCCCTCTCCTCCACATTTTTTAAGCCTAACCTTATCTCTTCCTCTCTCTCTCTCTCTCTCTCTCTCTCTCTCTCTCTCTCTCTCTCTCTCTCTCTCTCTCTCTCTCTCTCTCTCTCTCTCTCTCTCTCTCTTCCTCACCCACCATCTTAAAGAACCCGGAATCTCGGTTCAGGGTTAAAGAGACAATCGATATCCAAAAGTATAAATATATTTACGAAGATTACAATTTAGCTAATGAGCACAACCATCTTTGAGAATATATGTTTACAAGATCAATATATTTGAAATGAGCTATGTGATCTAAGTTAAGATAACGTTCTCGTCTTCTCGATTCGCGTTCCAATCCTGACTTGCATTATCTGTGGTGGTTTTGAAACAACAAACGCGGACAACACATTTCGGAAACAATCAGTAAAAACTGAGTAAATACACACTGCGACACGTAAAGCAATGAGTAGCACACAAGCATAAGTTGAAATAAATTAAGAGAATTGAAATATTAACAAGTAAACAAATTGGAATTATTTGAATGAATTATAAGTAAACGTGTAGAAAAACTTCTCAACTTTAAAGCATTTATAAATCACGAGTAGTCAAGATATTCTTAAAACATTTCAATCTCAAGGGAGCAATTCATGCTTCAATGTAAAACGTATTAATTGACAAGTCTAAATTTCTTTCAACTTCGCTTATTTTGGTTGGGGCATATCAAGAGCCACAAACATGATTGATAGAGTATATCATCTTTTGTTCAAGTCCAATTAACTGTTAAGATTAGCTGAGGCATATCCAAAGCCACCAGTGGATCGATGTGGATAGAGGGATCACGAAGTGTTCATAAAGGGTTCCTTCTAGGGTCTATCAAACCCTATTTCACCCGAGCGTTAAGGGAGCCCATACGTCAATCCCCACTCACAATTCATTGCTAAAAGGCCTTAGGTGTCAACACCCATATACCGTAGTGACCCTTACAAGTATAAATAAAACTCTATAGCCCTAGAAATCCCATGGCAGCAATGCCTTGGTACATTTTGGCTCTTCGGGGGCGGATTTGTGAACATCAAAGTTCTATCGAATAATATGAAGCATTGCTTCGATAGCCGTAGCCATAAGTAACATGAGGATCGCTTGGCGCCTCCGGCCAGAGCCATAAATAAACACAACTCTGTACATCGTTCTAAATCTATTAGAAGTATTATATTTATTCTTTTTCACATAACAATCAGAATATCAACATTTCACAAGTAATTTTAGGAGTTCTCACAAAAGATTTATAGGTATTTAAACAAATCTTGAAGTAAGACATACTTCTCATACTTTCTCAAATAAGATAATATTCATTCAAGACGTCATACGCATACGCATATTTTGATAAGTAAGGGTCACACATATGTACTTACCACTGAGCCAAGAAAAGTGAAAAGCAAAGCTAGAACTACGAGGAGGACAGTGGTCTCATATGAAGTTGGGTCTAACAGTCAATGCGGCAGCACCAAGACATACGTCTACTTCGAACGATCCTTAAAAACAGCACTCGGCGTCGCATTTCCGTCGGCCATGGAAAAAACGGACGACATATCGCTCGGTTTCCAGTGCTTCAGTGCGTTCAGAGGAGCTTATAGGTTTCCCTGAGTTTTCCACGACGTTCAGAGGCCTCGAAGAACCCTTCGTGAGGGAAGAAATGGCTAAGAACGGTGAGAATGCAGAAATCCGGTGTTCGACGGCGGTTCCCATCGAGTTCGAAACCCGGAATCTGGCGATCCCTTAAACTTCGATTTAGCGCGCTAAAATGGTACCTCCAGGACCGCCTTGACCTTTCTTCACCAATTCCGACTTCGTTACGCAACCAAACCAGGAGCTAGAGGAAGTCTTTTGGTCCTGGTGTTGAGGGCTCCCCACGGTAGTAGCAGCTCGGTGAAAGGAGATGTGGTGGTGGTTTTTTCGTGGAGTTGGTGGTGGATGTCCATGGTGGAGAAGGAAGAGGATGAAAATGAATTAAGTGTTGAGGAACTCTAGAAAATCAGATGGTGGAGATGGTGAAGGAGGTGCTGGCACCTAAGATATGAGGTATCAAAAGTAGTTTAACAAGTGTCTCACATGCATAGGGGGTGTAAGTGTACTTTTTCAAACTTTAGGGTACAATTAGAACTAGAGGTCCATACTTACTTTTGGAGAATTCTACTACCACCGAACATTTCTAGTGCTTCCAAATCGTTCTAACAACTTCCAAATATTGCCAACACTCCAAAATTTCAGGTTTAAAGACGTGACAGACTATTTACAAATTCGCCCCCAAAGTCTTGATATTTCACTAAGAACTCTCTCAGTAATTAGGGGTGTTACACCATCTCCTGGAGGCGACCCACCACCAGGAAAGCAGTCGACACCAGCCGCCGTCCCTTCCTTCTCCTTCGGTGGCGAGTCCCTTGGCGAGTTCCGAGTCGGAATCGGCTTCCAAAGATCACGTTTTTGTTCGAATCGAGGTGGGATCTGAACCAGACGTGAGAGACACAGACCTGAACCTTGTTCTCGCGGGTCTTGAAATCCTCTCCGAGCGAAGAGACCATCGACATTCCGAAATAGATCGTGGTCAAAGACCTCGAATCTCTTTCAGATCCAGATCTAGGTTTCAAGTTTCCGGGGGTTGGGAGGCCTGAAACCACCGCTGCTACGAACCGCCAAGAGAAGAACTAGCTTCCCAGTTATGGGTTTACTTCAAGAATGAGGTCGCCGCCGAGAGAAGATGTGACGACCTTCTTCTTCTTCTTCTTCTTCTTCTGAAACAGGGATGACTTGGATTTCGAGTTTAGATTCATTTGGTGACAAAGAGTTTTTCACTGTGGAGAGTATGTTCAAATCACGCCCTGATGGTTGTTTGATTATCGTATCGAGTTCGTTGGATTCAACAAGAGGAACCCAGATTCTAAATCCGTTTCTGGAAAATGGGTTTCGCGTAATTGTGATTTCGCCTGATTTTGATTACTTGTTCACGCACATAGTAGCAAAAGCTTAGACTTGCCATGTTATACGAATTTGGAGGGGTTTACATAGACACTGATGTTATGATCTTGAAGAGTTTCGCACATTTGAAGAATATGATTAAAACGATAAATCTTGAAATAGGAGAGTGGAGTAGATTGAACAATCAAGGGATAGTTAGTATGTTCAATTGATTATTGATTTTTAACTTTGGTTAGCTCTGTAATGAACATGTAAACAGCGATCAACAAAGGCAAGAATGAACATGTATGAAACATAGATGAACAAACGCCATATTTCTTCTTTCTAGCTCTGTGATTTGTGAGTTGCTTTTGGTTAGTCGGCTCAATTTATTATTGCGTTTCGTAATTGACATTTTGGTTTTTATTTCTTCGCTTATTGATTTGTTAGGATTCGCTCGAATCGCTTTGCTTACTCTCCGGTAATTCATCTTAGAATCTAGGTTTATAGTTTGATTGTTACAACCTTGATTTTGTTGTTGTTGTGGTGGTGGTGGTGCTGGTGATGGTGTGGGCATTTGGTGGTGGTGGTGGTGGGGATTTGGTGGATGGTGCTGAAGAACACCAAGAATATCAAGAACATGATGAACACTATAATAAACAAAAAAAGGTGGTATTTGTCCACAATTCGTAAGGGTAAAATGATCACAAAAAGTCACTTTGCAACCCCACTAACGGATTGTAACAGAAGGGTGGTATTTGTCGACCTTTAATTCTTAACAAGGGTGCAAAATGTATATTTCCACAAATTAAGGGGCAAAATGTCTTTTGTCCATAATCAGATGGTGGAAAATGTCTTTTACCCGTAAATCAATGTAAAAAAATTACGAAAAATACTAGATTCATACTTAATATCAAATTCTACATAAAGAAAATTACTTAGAGAGAAAATCTCATTTCAAATTTCCAAACTATTAATTTTGACAAAGATATTAAGCTTTCAAAATCTCTTCTTTCTAAATTAAGAAAACTCTTTAATTAATAAAAAAATAAGTAATCAATAAAAAAATATATTAATAGATATTAAAATACGAAAATAGTCAATTAAAATAAATTTATTATTTTTATATTTTTATATTGAAAACATCCAATTTATTTCAATTAGAACACAAATTAAATCAGTAAATGAATATCAATAGAAAAACACTTCTTAAAAGATATGTGATCATTATCACCAAAATATTCATATTAAAAAGAAGTAATTATTCGTAGTCTTTCTTCGCCAAGTCATTTTAGATTTAAATCTTTTAGCCGCGATTGTGCTCTAATGCAAATTGTCCCAATGACGGGAGACACAACTCCGTGTTATACGGATTGACTCTATTTTTTCTTATTTAATCTAATTGGATTGAATTCGAATTTCCAACGTGAATGGAGGCACATTAGATTGTTCACCAGAGCAATCCAAGAGAATATCTTAATTATCTTGTTTTTTTATTCTATTTCATTTATTCAACCATGCATTTAGAGCAAACAAGTGTGAAATTTTTCAGTTAGCTCTTGAAATCACCGTAAGGGATGGTGGTGTACACTCCCCGACTTTGCTTAGACCGAATACCACATTAAACCAACTCAACACGAATGTCCACCCCATATTTCAAGAAGCCTCAAGTTTCCACTCGAACAAAGAGTAATCAATTGCCTCAGGACATAATCTCCTAGCACAATAAAGGAACTAGAGTTATGCCCAATTGTGTCTAATCTTTCCACAATTCCCAAATATCCTGGACATGCTTTCGTGAACAATTGCATAGGACTAGAAATACAATTATCCTATTACGGTGCTTTCTATTCTCATAAAATCTTTCACTAAACTCTGTTCGGCTTGTAGCTCCTAGATCGCCCTTCTTCTAAAAAAAGTATTTTTTTATGGTTTTACATGCTTTCGTTAAGTGTTACGGCAACTGCACGGTTAAAGTAATATAGTGGTGGTATTTCTACCACAAGTTATCGATCCCACGAGGACAAACTTGAGATTATTTAGTTAAAAGGTTACTTTAGAGCTACTGTTACCAGGAGGAAAATTCTTCATTCAAAAGGTTGCCACCCCCAAACAAGTGGCTATGAACTAAAGTTGAAAGACAATAATTGTAAAATTAAGAGAAGTCTTAATCAATTACGGAGAAACTATGAAATCTTTAGATCACCTATTAGACGATTTTCAGATTAGCAATGTAACACTTTAATTCTACTCTACTTAAGCCGGGTAACACTATTGACAATCTCATGTCGGTCTCATATCATTCTACGTCTCGGTTTACTACAGGTCATGTCGGTCCACTGATGTCAAACGGTTCGTTTTAGTAGGCTAACTCTTTTCACGAAAATGGGTCATTTCGGTCCATCGTTGCACAAAACAGTCAAAATATCCTAACGAATATACCCACTAAGGGTTAATCGTACTCACTTCTCTTTCAGTCTCAGTGATTCGGGATTGTGTTCATAAACTCATCACAACTAGTTAGAGTCTCTGTCGTGCACTCGCTAGCTAAATAATTTTTCCGGGCCATGACTTTATCCGTACTAAGGGTTAAGCATAGCATATGAACATTAACTACAACGAAATTTAACATTAAGAGAGATTACGATCTATGAAGAACACACGTTTTCATGAAATATCAATTCCTAGCCTAGCCTTGTCAATAGAAAAAGTTCCTTAATAAATTCAAGAAAAAAAACATCCATTCAATAGAATCAATTCCAAAGCACGAAAAATTGTATAAATCCAGAAATGTAAACTTTTTGAAAAACCCTAGGCTCTCTAGAGATGCCTAGCGATGAGTTTAGCTACTTATGTTCAATGCAGTAAAATATAAGAGGTTTTCCATAAAATGATTAAGAAAGGAAGAAGAAGAAAATCAAACACTAGGTCTTCGTTCTCGAGCTTTGCTTGATCTCCCTGTCCTTTTTCTCTCTGCGTTCTTGCCCCCGAATACGTAATGAACAAAAGGATGAATAATGAATGATCCGTGTATTATTTAATTACCAAACCAGGGTTTTGTCTTTAATCAAAACCACATCATAAATCACCCGAACTTCTCGAAACTCCTCACCTTATAGCACGATATGCCCTTTTCTGACTGTGCAATCAGCCTTGGAGTTGTCTCTTCTTTCCTTGCTGATCGTGCGACCTCATTCTCACTGGTCGCGGAATCTTGTCCTTCCTTTGGCCTTATTGTTCAATCAGGTGAGCTGATCACGCAAAACATAATGTTTTCTCTCTTTTTCCTTGCGTGAATTTGGCTAAGTCTTTTATTTTCTTCAAGTCGGGGTGCTAAGTGTCCTTAAGTGAACTTCTGAAAAAGGGACTTGGCTCCCCTCTTTAATTCTGTTCACTTATTCTTCTTTATTTATTTGTCTTCCAAGATTTCTCATCTTTTTTCCGAAGCTCGTCCCTCCTATCCTATTGATCTCCGAAGCTATGTTTCCTATCAAAACAACACGAAAACAAACTGTGCGATCAAATGAGATAAAATAAGCGTAAATATTGCGAGAAACACTTGAATTAACAATTATGTGCTCAAAGCTTAACTTTCACAATTTTCTCACATTCATAGAAAATATCTCATATAATTCACTCGGATATCATGCAAAACGGTAAAAACGTGTAAGAATATAACTCTTATTCAGATTTACCAGTTTTCCTACGGACGGTCAAATTCCTTTGTTTCTCAAGCAGGTGGTCTGAGAGATGGTGATCGCGTGCACTCTCACAAAGGTGATTCCTAGAAATTCCGTGAATGCTTTCGGGCGTGAGGGAGCATGTTGAAGGGATCACACATGAAGGGGGTGATTGTAGGGTATCATGTGTGAGCAGTTTGTTTCACATCGGGATGGTGGACATGATGTCCATAGTTAATATAGTATGATTTGTGCCCTAACTCATAAAGTTGACATCGAGTGTAAGTGGGTGTTCCAGATCATACTATGGTTCCCTTCTCTCGCGGTGCTTAATCTCACAACAAGAGCTTGGCGGGTCTCCTCTAAACGAATCTAGTGATTTTTGCAACTAACTACTCCTCTCCTGTGCTAACCTCTTTGAGTACTTTGACTCCACTAGATGTACCCTTTCACTCAGGCGTTGACCACTGACTCTGATTCTATCCTACTCTTTCACTTGTTGAATCCTCCTTCCACTTAATCCATAATACTTCGAAGCCCGTATGTCAACAGTGCTCTTAAAGGACCAAATACATTTCGACTACCCGCAGCAGTTGTTCCCCTTCACCCGCCTGGCCTACCTATATCCCACTATCAATTACCTTGATATATACAATGTTACCCTAATACCAACAACAGTTAAAACACTCTCTTCCCTCTTATTGTATTTTATTATTCAAAAAATGGATCCCATTCGTTCATTGTCAAAAAACAAAAAACAAACTCATATATGCAGAGGTGGCGTGGGCTAGGCAGGCAAGGCCGCGACCTCAACTGCAGATTAGTGCCTCCCCCTCCCCCGCCTTGTTGAAGCATCTAATCGCAGTCTCGTGCTCACCCAAGTCAACTGATGCAAGTAGTCTTAGTGATCCCGTTACTTACATATAGCCACGTCACACAAGTGATTGTAAAAGAGAAAATTGTCAAATAAGAAATTAAAAATTTCTGTTTCGTAAATGAGTGTTTAATGGACTATTTTGGATCCATCAAAAAAGAATTATTTTGGACAAAAATATCTGTTAATGAAAACTGTGTAACATTTGACGTGGTGTGTTTTTTCTTTTGAGAACAAAAAAGTATATTATAAAGCACTAAGGTGGAAGTGGTCCTCAACTATTACTACCTCCGTTCTCTCTCTTTCTTACATTTACTGTTTATATCACTATTCACTAGATCGTATTGACCCGATGATTAGTATAATAAATCGGTGCAGTTTTTTGACATTTTTTGCATGGTGTTGTAAATAAATTTTTTCTTTACAACACCATATAAAAATTACTAAAAAATACATAATTTGTTTATTTAAATTACCGGGTCAAAGTGACTCAATTACGAGTCAAAAATTTAAATTAGAAAGAAAGAGAGAGAACAGAGGTAGTACATCTTTCTGGGCTAAGTCTAACAACCAAGTGGGTAAATCATTTGAACATCATTATTTCTAGTGAAAGCTGTTAGAGAGTGAGCCACTTTATTCACGTCCGTGCCGTAGAGTAAACAAACCAATCGTCGAGAAAAAATAACGTGGTGTTTTCAAAGCAATTAAAAGTTTGTCATCTTTCCAAAATACCACCGTAATCTAAAAAAAAAAAAAAAAAGTTTATGGAACTAATATGATTGTACGAGACTTCTAGTTGGGGAGTAGGAGCTCAATTTTATAACTAGTCCATGTTACATTCAAAACCGATCGAGCATCTCTCTCCACAAGACATTTCTGTTCTAATGATACCCAAATCATTTGACTACAAATAGAGATATGAGAAAGGCCATACAATTGACTGGTCAGGTCGGAATCTTTTGGTAGTTTAACTATCTTAATCTGACAAAGTGATCTTCAAAGATCTCTTGTCATAGATATAGCATATGATGAAGTGATGATTTGAAGCTGATACATTTTATTATTAGTAATACTCTTTTGAGAAAATAATACCACTCCGTCTGTTTTCTTTCTCCTCGTCGCGGTTAAGCGGGGGATTAGGAAATACTAGTAGTAATTTTTGTCCAAACTACTCTCGACAGAATACCCTTGACAGATTTTGAAAATACCACACAATGTCCCTTATTACCCTTATAGTTAACCACACTCAACACCTCCATGACACCCCCATCAGTCACTTCTTCGAGTAAACCACCATCAACACCACACCATCAATTTCGCCATTAACAACAGATTTTTTTTTTAATAAAAAATGGCAGAAATAATAACACAAAACTGGCTTATTTATCAAGAACACCACCAATTTACAGATCTATATTCCATTTTACAAATCTTCTTAAAAAATACAAGATGGGGAAGAAACGAAGAAGAAAACAGAAAAAGGAGCATAATAAGGATGGAAGATAGTTGAAGAACCTTCGATCTGCCACTGCCATAACCCGCAACCACCGCCACCGCCAACGACCGCCAATGCTGAAACCAGAACCACCTTCGAACGACCCTAGATTTGTGAGAGAGAGGGGAGATCAGAGCCGCCGCCGCAGCTGCTACAGGCTCCTCGTCCTAGTCTTCCACCGCCAAATCGGAGCCGATATTGGCGTTCTTTTCGCCGACCTCTGCACCTTGTTCTCTGTCGTTCTGTTCACCGACCTTCCATTGGGCTTCTGGTCTCCTTCGTTCTCTTCTCCTCGTTTCTTCCGCCCTATCTCTCTCGGCCATTCCTCCCCACCCCTCTCTCTCTCATTGTGTCTCTCTCTATACGTGTGGTCTGTTATGTGAGATAACGGGAATGAGTTGGGAGAAGATAAGGGCAGGTTAGTTAGGGTTAGGGAGGGTAATGTGGTCGATCGAACCATTCAAGGTTACCAAATAAGAAAATAGGGAGAAAGAGGAGAGACGTCCCAATAAGGAAATTGGGGAAAAAGAGAAGAGACAAAGTAGCATCCTATAGTCAATAACAACCGTTGTTACAATGATACTGTTAGAATTGGTGACTTTTAATCGCAGTCGGAAAAACAGTGTTTGAGAAGTAGGGAATAATTCCTAAAGTGAGGTGGTGGTGCAAGTCAGCTATGCTTTACTTTCGAAGCAAGCAATATTAAAGTGAATTGGAAATAACTCCACCACCAGATGTGTCTCTATATATAGGCATGTATGCCGTTGGTACTCTATACACACACACAGAGAGATGAGGTGAGAACTAGTGTAGAAACTTTATTAGTGTGAGTCCGCGGGTGTTTGGGGTGGGTGACCGTCATGGCCGTTGTTGCCACAGTGTGCATTGTAATCGGGTTATGTATCAATAATATATCGGGTTTTCAGACCGTGGAGGTAGCTAGCAGGTCTTTTGCGAATTCTTTAGTGAACCACGTTAAATTTATGTATCATTCTTGTTTTTGTTTAAATGTCTCGTTCAAGTGTGATTCTTTAGGATCGGCTTGAAATCTAAGCACACATGCACACACTGAACATGATATCTGGTCTACTAGCTGTGAGGTAGAGTAATGATCCAATCACACCTCTATACTCTTTCACATTCACACTCTTACCAGATTCATCTTTGTCTAGAGACAGTGTAGAACTCATGGGGGTCTTTATCTCTTTGGACTGATACATATTATACTTGCTTAGCAAGTCCCTTGTCTACTTGCTTTAATGTAGGAATATGGCTTTCTTCATCTGATGAATTTGAAGTCCAAGAAAGAAGTTCAATTCTCCCATCATGCTCATTTCAAATTCCCTGCTCCTAAGACTTGAGAATTCCTTGCAAAGAAGATCATTAGTAGCTCCCAACAGAGTATCATCAACATAAATTTGAACTATAAGCATGTCTTTCTCATGAGTCTTTATGAAAAGGGTCTTGTCTACTAGTCCTCTTTTGAAATCATTTTCAAGTAGAAACTTTGACAATCTTTCATATCAAGCTCTTGGAGCTTGTTTTAAACCATAAATATCTTTTTCAAGTTTGTAAACATGATCTGGAAACTTGTCATTTTCAAAACCTGGAGGTTGAGCAACATAAACTTCTTACTGCAAATATCCATTTAGAAATGCACACTTGACATCCATTTGAAAGACTTTCATATTTTTGTGAGATGCAAATGCAAGTAGAATTATAATTGCTTCTAACCTGGCAATAGGAGCAGACGTTTCTTCATAGTCAATACCTTCTTCTTGATTGTAGCCTTGAGCTACCAATCTAGCTTTGTTCCTGATTACCTTTCCATTCTCATCTAACTTGTTTCTGAATACCCATCCGGTGCCAATGACATACTGATTTCTTGGTGGAGGAACTAGATTCCATACCTTGTTCCTTTCAAACTCATTGAGTTCACTTTGCATTGCATAATCCAGTCTGCTTCTTGTAATGCTTCCTTCACAGTTTTAGGTTCTACAAGAGAGATAAACGCATTAAAAGCACTGAGATTCTTCAACTGTGATCTGGTATGTGTAGTAGTGGTTGGATCAGAAATAATGTTATCAGCAGGATGAGATGACAGATATTTAAATCTCTTCCTTGGTGTCCATGGTTCAGGCTCTCCAGTTTGCTTCTCAAGTCTCTGAGAACTTGAAGTAGTAGCTTGTTCTGCTGTCTTCTCTGGAGGTTCTGCTTCAAGGCTTTGAACCTTAGTTTCAAGGCCTTGAAAAATGCCTGCTTTGTTCCTGTGACATTTTCTTGGATCCTTTTGAGGATTCTTCTTCAGTATCTGAATCATGTTTGTTCAGATTGAGATATGCAAAACCATCACTCACAGAACCATCATAGCTTTCATAAAAAATAACATGAATGCTTTCTTCACCAAGCTTGATTCTCTTATTATAAACTCTATAGGCTTTGATACCAAGGAAAATACCTTCATCACTTCCTGCATCAAACTTACCAAGATTGTCCCTACTATTATTGTGGAGAAAACAAGTACAACCAAATGGTTTTAAGTAAGAAATGTTTGACTTTCTTCCTTTGAACAGCTCATAGGGGGTCTTCTTCAGAATAGGTCTAAATAAGCACCTGTTAAGAATATAATTTGCTATATACACAACTTCTACCCAATAATGATTTGGCAATCTATTTTACAAAAGCATTGTTCTTGACATGTCTTTAAGAGTCATGTTCTTTTTTCAATAACTTCATTCTGTTGAGGATTTCTAGGAGCAGAAAAGTTGTGAAAGATACCATGCTTATAACAACATACATCAAACTCTAATTGACCAAACTATCTACCATGATCACTTCTAATTGAAGCAATGGGTAGGTTTCTTTAAGGTTTGGAGTTCTCTACAAAGATTTGAAAATTCAGTGAGAGCTTCAGATTTTTCTCTAAGAAACATAACCCAAGTATGTCTAGAGAAGTCATCTACAATAACAAGCATGTACTTCTTACCCTTTGGAGTTGGAGTTCTCATAGGACCACAGAGATCCATATGCAATAGTTCAATGGGTCTAGTAGAACTTACAAAATTCTTTGGCTTGAATGTGCTTCTGATTTGCTTTTCTTGTGCACATGCCTTGCATACTTCTTCATCTTTGAACTTGATAGAGGGTAGACCTCTTACTAAGTTCTTTGAAACTAGATTGTTCAAGGTTTGCAAGCTAATGTGTCCCAACATTCTGTGGCAAAGCTTTGAATCTTCTTTCAAGGCCTTGAGACACTTCAAGTTTTCTCCTGCAACTTTGTTAGTGTGAAAAGTATAAACATTGTTTGATCTAGAGGCGGTGAAGATGCAATTGCCAGATTTCTCATTTTGCACCACACATTTCTCTTTGTCAAAGATAACCTTGTTTCCATTATCACAAAGCTGAGATACACAGTGCAAGTTAAATTTCAAGCCATCAACTAGATATACATCAGAAATAGAATTTTCAGAATCGGTACCAACTTTACCAATACCAAGAATGCTGCATTTACCTTTGTCACCAAGTATAATTGATCCTTCAGATTGCTTTTTGATTTCTGAGAATAGAGATCTCTTTCCACTCATGTGTCTTGAGCAACCACTTCCCATAAATCATTTTTGCTCTTTGATATTGGTGACAGCCAGCAAACACCATTCACTGCCTTATCCAGCTGTTAGACCAAGTGATGAATTTAAATTCATATTCATGGTCAACCATGTTGGGTGGTCTAACCCCTTTAGGAACCCAAATTTGTCTAGCTTATCGTTTGAGTTGGAAGGGAAAGGTGTTCCTCATTATGTGAGGGTCTCTTCTTCTAAAAGGACAAGTCATTTTAACATGACCAATCTTATTGCAGTATTGACACTTAGGAGATGTTTTGTTTCCAGCTTTCACAAATCTGGTATTGTTCTTCTTTGGAAAAATTGGAATTAATCCAATACCAGTTTTGTGAACAGACTTTAAGCTACCTCAAAGAATCAAGTTCAAGTTGTGTTCTGAGCCTGCAAGTTTTGTTTTGACCAATTCAGAGTCTTGAAGTTTCTCAGTCAGAGTAGTCTTTTTTTTATCTAATTCACCAACTTGATGTCTTAGATTAACAATACTGTCACTCAAGAGATATTTCTCAGTGATTACATCCTTGACTTGTGTTTTCAAGGCTTTGAAACTGGTTTTCAAGGCCTTGAAATCACTGTCAGTTTATTCTGAGAGATTTCAAGATTCTAATTCAGGCAAACAAGATGCAAGTTTTCATTTGATTTCTCGTAAACTTTTTCTTTCAATACTCTAATTTCTTTCAGATAGTCCTCTTCATTTAAAAGCATTGTTCTAAGATAATGAGAGAGGGCTTCTGTTGGTTTTGAAATCAAGCAGTTTACCATTACCTCAATGGTCTTGTCAGAACTTTCATCATGCTTGGCCATAAAGCATAGGTTGGCATGTTCTTCTTCAGATTCAGAGTCACTTGAGGTTTCTGAATCACTCCATAAAGCTATCATAGCTTTCTTTCTTCTATCATGATCTTTCTTCTAAAATTTCTTGGTCTTCTTGTGTGGACAGTCTCTTATCAAGTGTCCTGCATCACCACACTCAAAGAAACTCATGAGTTTAGGCTTATAACCATGTGAAGAAGATTTACCTTTGTAGTCTTTCCTACTGGAGGATCTGTGTCTATCTCTGCTGAAGTCCGTGTTTCTAAAGTTTTTCTTCATTTTAAGAATTCTAGTCAAGGCTTCGGAAATCAAAGTAAATGGGTCTTCATCATCATCTTCAGTTTCATGGCTTTGAAATAGCTCATTCTCCTTTGCCTTGAGAGCTAGGTTCTTGACACCTTCTGGTAGTTCTCCATCAACTTCATTCATGGATATTTCATGTGTAAGGAGCTTTCCTTGTAGGTCATAAAGTTGAAGTGATGAGAGATCTTGAGCTTCCTCAATAGCAGTAGTCTTTGGTTCCCATTTTTCCTTTGGAAGACTTCTCATAATCTTTCCAACCTTTTATTCATTGCAAATGTGCTTTATCAATGCATCAAGGTTGTTGAATTAGACTAAGTAAAGAATAAGTATATATCAAGGCCTTGAAATGAATTTCAAACCCTTGAAATGAAACAGTATTGAATGCTGCAAAAGATCTAAGTATGCAACTGAAAAGTAAATGCAAGATACATAAGATATATAGAGTTCAGTCCACTTGGACCTACGTCTCTACCTCAGGTATCTTCTCCCTGTAAGATTTTCAACACAATTCTTATTAGTCCACAGCTGAGCCCTAGATCTCAAGCACAGAGAGATGCCTTACTCTATTATAACTTGTGGTTCTCACTAACATATCTAGTACGTGCTCGAGCTATCTGATTAACTAAGAATTCTCTATTGTTCAATTTGAACAATACATGAGAATGAGAACTAGAAGTATTGTCAAAATTATATACAAATGAAGTTCAGAAAAGAAGAACACATAAACTAATTCTGCAGTGAGTGTGCAGTGTTCTTCTAAAGCTTGGATTGTGAGAAATGAATATGCTACTTTGTTGCTTGTCAATCCTTGAACGTTTTTGAGTGTCTCTGTGAATTGCTCTGTGTTTTATCTGCGAATTTCTTTAGCAATTCTCCTTTTAAACACCCAGTTTGAATTGAAGATCTTCAGAATCTTCTCAACAAACTTTCCTGGAAACTTGCTTCAAATCTTGACTCTTCTAACAGCTTTCTCCAACGGCTAGTAGCTCAGTATCTTCAGGAATACTGATTTGATCTTGTTGGAAGTATGTTAGGAAGCTTTTAAATGCAGCAGATTTATCACAGAATCACATCATCAAGAAGTTACCATATCTGCAAAACATATGTTAGGAAACAAATTCCTATAAACTAGGAGACATAATATCCCTGCAAAACTTTATCACACATATGATATTAGTTAGTGTAAACGGTGTCAAAATATTTTGTCTTTCATCATCAAGTATCAGCTAATCAAGCACATGGGTTTAGGAGTTGGATTAAGATCAGAAACTCCCATAAGTTCATGCCTATAAAGCTCAGTCAGTTCAAGGCTTTGAAAGCTGTTTCAAGGCCTTGAAATAGACAATCTGTTTCAAGTATTGATCCTGCAATGAACTTACAGTATTCTATACACACGGGAGTGAGAAATAGTATATGAACTTTATTAGTGGGTGTACGTGGGTGTTTGGGTGGGAGGCCGTCGTGGCCGTTGTGGTAACGGTATGCATTGTAGTACAAGACTTTAAATTTTAGAATACACGCTCTACAATATAACTATATGAATGATTGTTTTCCATATACACGTTTGATAGGTTATACATCAAACAGAAGAAGTAACATTTTTTCCTGTATGTAAGATTTTTAAATCTAACACAAATGCTATCGGGACAAAGCAAGAAGCAAGAAATAATTTTGGGACGAGTCTCCCGCCCCTCGGCCCCTCCTAAGTAACATGATTCCAATGTCCTTAAAATTCATACAACAATAGATCGATAGCGTGTACTTTTGTAAATAAGGTATACCACTTTGATCACTTGCTTTTTTTTATGAGAATTGTATCATATAACCGGATTCGATTCCAAAATCTCATGCAGGAATTTCAAATGATCCACCACTGAGCTAGTACCCATTTACATCTCACGTCTGTCTTGATTTGTAAATGTACATGTCATTTTACTATTTTAGTGGATGTTCGTCGAAGGGAAAAGTCTTCTTCTCATAGTTAGTATGAACAATATAATTTATAAAGTAGACCAATGTTTATTTTAGCCAAAAATCTAGACCAATGATGCCTAATCATAATTGTCTATCATCATTATGACTGATTGTTAAATGTTAATCCAGTTTTTGAACAAGATCTGTCAAATTTAGCAATACAAATTGCCGAAAGACAGCGGATTTGGCCTTAGACTTTTCCCTCCCGAGCCGTGCTAGGGAGACAAAAAATCAAACAGAAACTTGAACATAAAATGACATGGCATATGCCACATCAATAGATGTCTAAATATCACACATATTGATTCTTTCTATTTCCTTCATAATGTTCATCATTAATGGCATGTTTCTATACACATCACTTTATGTTCAATTTTTTGTACGAATTTTTGTTCACCTAGACTTTTCCCTCCCCTTAACTTAAAACTGGAGATACTGTCTAATAGGAATCAGACCCATATTCTTTTGACTGTGTAGGAAATAATCTTTGGATTCAAGGCAGATCAAATTTAGGGCTTCGATATCGATTTAACTTTTCGGACTAGTCCTTTCCATATCTCTTTTAGAATAAATAAATAAATAAATAAATAAATAAATAAATAAATAAATAAATAAATAAATAAATAAATAAATATTTGACAAGCTAGCACACGCAAAATGTATGTTAAACACACAAGTCGTTAAGAGTTTTCGGAATTAATTTCCTTCTCAGCTAATCAGTTTATACATGCAGGATAAACTGAACCTTCTATTTTATCGCCTTCCATGAGGGTTTTTTGTTGCTTGTCAGTGTGTGTAGTTTTGTCCCCCGCGGTTGTTACAGGTTGGAAGCCCAATATTTTTCGGAATAAGAAGCGGGGTGATGACACCCTACCTCTCTATAGGTTAAAAAAAAAATAAAGTGGAAGCAAATGAATGGTGTTGGTATATGGTAGCATAACCATGCTGTTGCGAAGAAACTTCGATTCAACAATAACATATCTGGTATCATTCAATAAATGTGTGGTTGAAGACTTGAAGTATAATCAAACAAGAGTAGTAGACTATTGCTTGCCCAACAAGAAATACAGCTGGCTAAGAGTAGTAGACTTGTACTACTAGGCAGAAACAAAATCTGTCAAACCTTAATATGTTGAGAATATGCGTTAGAAGTGTAAATATGTAGTCTATTCTCAGTTTGTAATTAGTGAAAAATGTTTAGTTGTGTAGTTAGTAGGAAGTTAAGTTCTAACATATGTGTTAAAAGTATATATGTAGCCTATTCTCGAAAGCTAAGTTCTATATAAAGCTGTAAACACAGTTCATTGTTAGTTAATGAAAACTTTCCCATTGTATACTTTAGTGTCTTACTAAAGTATACGGTCAAAGTAATAAAATTGAGCACTTAGACTCGAAATGTCGAACCAACATGGACATAATTAGGATTGCGTTAACTCAGGAACTGAATTCAAAAAGTCAAATAAATCAGAAAAAGCTGTTGAGTTGATTGTGCTAATGTGTGTACTGAAAGTAAGAACCATAACAAATCATATTTTTGGTAGTGCTTTCGGAAAAAAAAAAAATTGCTTGTGAAACTGTAATTTTGGGTAATTAGGTTTCTGGGTCCCGTAGAGTTCATCAGTGTTAAAGATTTTTTACGAAAACACGGAGTTGTTTCTACTTATGCCACGTAATCAATTGTGTAATCTCCTCTCAGTCTCATACCCGTTTTTTCTCTCCTACAGATTTTTGGGTCCTCTCGATACAGCTGAATCTGCAGATTGAATTCATTCTAAGTCTGCTAAGGTCATGAGATCTCCTCGCGATCTCGTCCAATCCCTATAGCAGTCAATTAATAGGCACGGGCTACTACGCACATACATGGCATCTCGGTCCATGATGTGATACGGGAATAAAGAGTGTCTTTGTCTACTCTATTTTGACCACTCTCATGCACTAGGTAAGATCTGTAGTACTACTGGTTAGCTACTCAGTTTATACACGAAATACATGAAAAATAAGTATCAAAGACAGAAATCTAAGATAAAACATAAAAATTTCATTCAGATCTATAGATCATGAATCCATAGCAAAATATCTAGAAAAAGCTAAATAAGAACCTCAGGTTCACTGAGAACATAGGCAAAATATTTAGCTACTGAAAACATACATAATAATATAACTTTTTTTTTCATAAACTTAAGAAAAAGAGAGAATAAAACGATTGGTGAACTCTGCTGATTCCCGAACGACGCTCCCGAGCGGCCTCCCAAGTGAGTTTGTAGTAATTGTGCTATGCTAGCTGGTGAGCTAATATTTATATTGCCCCAAGTTTCTTAAAAGCTGTGATGGAATGACCTTTCTGCCCTTTTCTTCTATGAGTGTATGAATGTGTGTACTAATGCATGTGCGCACATACGCACCCATTCTCTCCATCAGTCTTCTTACTGCTCTTTCTCTCTCTGTGTGCCTATGGATGTGCTTATTGAAAGAACAGTGAGTGTTCTTGAGAGATGAGGAGATTAAACGCAGTAAATGAAAGAGATCTCCATTGATATTGTAGAAGAAGAATACAATGTATCAGTCGGCTTAACCTAGCAGCAGCCGAAGAGACTAGATATATAGGAGTTATCCAACGGTATGATCTGAACGGATCTATATCCAACGGCTGAGAGTAACTAGGGTTTGTGAAGGGCGAAAAGACTGTTATACCCTTATACATGTGGGTAATTACAATACAGCAAATAGAGTTGGGCTCTCAGCATAATTGGGCTTTGAGAGGCCTTTTAGAGTCTTGGGCTTTATCCGTTATTATCCTCCCGTAAGCTGATGGGGGCAAGCACCATGAGCTTAGTTTTTAATCCTTCAAAAGTTGGTCCAGCAAGGCTTTTTGTGAAAATATCCGCGATCTGGTCTGCACTAGAAACATGAGAAACAATTAGTTGCTTGCGAAAAGCTTGCTCACGAACATAGTGGTAGTCAACCTCTATGTGTTTTGTGCGAGCGTGAAACAAAGGATTAGCCGTGAGGGCAAGAGCCGATAGATTATCAGTGTATAAAACTGGAGCAGTAGGAATAATAAACTTTAAATCACAAAATAAAGTGTTAAACCAAGCTATTTCAGCGGCGGATGTGGCGAGAGCGCGATATTCAGCCTCGGTGGAAGACCGGGCCACCGTGGGTTGTTTTTTTGAGGCCCAATGAATTGGATTTGGGCCTAAAAAGACAACAAACCCAGTGGTGCTACGGCGATCCGTTGGGTTACCAGCCCAGTCGGAGTCGGTAAACACTTGAAATGGCAAGTAACCCTTTTGATAAAAAATGCCTTGAGATTTTGTCCCTTGTAAGTAACGAAGAATTCGTTTAGCCCCACTTAAATGAGCATCGGTGGGACAATGCATAAATTGGCAAAGATGGTTTACAGCAAAAACAATGTCAGGCCTGCTAAAAGTAAGATATTGAAGGGACCCCAAAAGTTGTCGAAAAATGGTAGGGTCGGGGAGAGGTTTTCCCTCAGCAATGTTATATTTAAGTCCAGCAGCTAAAGGAGTTGGAACTGGTTTACAGTTACTCATATTAAAGCGACAAAGAAGATCAACAATATATCGTTCTTGATGTATCAAAATCCCAGATTTGGAGCGACTAATTTGTAGACCCAAAAAATAAGTTAAGGGTCCTAAGTTAGTCATTTGAAATTCAGACCCAAGTTTGGTAACGAGTGAAGTAATATATGAAATATCATTACCCGTTACAATAATATCATCGACGTATAGAAGAAGAATTGTAAGTTTATTATCACTGTGACGAATAAACAAGGAACAATCAGCATATGAGGCGACAAAACCCAAAGAAAATAAATAGTGCGTGAAACGTTCAAACCAAGCACGTGGTGCTTGTTTTAAACCGTATATCGACTTGTGCAATTTGCATACAAGATTGGGAAACTGTGGGTTTATAAACCCAGTGGGCTGTTTCATATAGACGTCTTCTTTCAAAAAACCATGTAAAAAGGCGTTTTTCACGTCGAGTTGCTGCAAGGGCCAACCAAAATTTGCAGCAAGAGCTAAAATACAGCGGACTGTTGCATGTTTAACAACGGGACTAAAAGTTTCGTCGTAGTCCAAACCTGCTGTTTGATGAAAACCTTTGGCTACAAGGCGGGCCTTGTAGCGAGAAACAGTCCCATTTGGGTTAAATTTAGTTTTAAAGACCCACTTATTCCCAATGATGTTGGTATGAGGTGGAGGTACCACCAATGACCAAGTCTGTTGATCTTGGAGGCTCTTGAATTCCTCAGCCATTGCTTGGCGCCACTGAGGAAGTTTAGAAGCCTCCATATATGAAGATGGATCAGTGGCAGTAGTGTGAGGAGTAGTGGTATGAAAACCAAAAAAAGAAGAAGAATAAGAGGGAGAAGTAGAACCAGCAGTAGTGTGAAAAAGTGACTTTTTCTTGTAAATACCAGATTTAGAACGTGTCTGCATAGGATGCCCAGTAGAAGGGGCATGTTGGGGGGAAGGGGGGGGACTCATCACTGGGTCTGAGTGTGCCAAGCCAGGGCTGGGAGGAAGCTCTGGTGCAGCACCAGTAGTATCTGTAGGGACAGGAGTAGTATCAGTTGAGGTAGCTGAAACAGAGCCACTCCCAGGTGGCTGCAACTCAGAGTATCCCTCAGATATAGTAGATGGAGTAGTAGGGACAGAGGGACCTGGAATAAGAACAGAAGATGAATGTGAGTCATCAGGAGAAATAGCAGAATTAGTAACTGATGCATAAGGAAATAAAAACTCATCAAAGATAACATCGCGACTAATATAAAACTTGCGACTAGAACGATGAAAGCATAAGTAACCTTTATAGCCAGAAGCATAACCTAAAAAGACACATTGTTGAGTTTTTGGGTCTAGTTTTGATGAAATGTAAGGTTTCAAGTTAGGATAGCAGGCACAACCAAAAACCTTTAGAGACTTGTAATCAGGTTTATTTTTAAAGAGAATCTCATATGGAGATTTGTTAGAAGTATTGGAGCTTGGCATTCGATTAATCAAGTAAGTTGCTGTTGCAACAGCATGGTACCAAAAAGATTTAGGTAAAGAAGCAGCATGTAGTAAGGTAACAGCAGTTTCAATTATGTGACGATGTTTACGTTCCGCAATGCCATTTTGCTGCGGAGTATGTGGACAACATTTCTGATGCATAATACCATTGTTAGACAGGTATTGTTGAAACAAGTAGGATGTGTATTCTCCTCCACCATCAGAGCGAAGGATGCATATAGAGTAACCAAGTAATTTCTCAATAAACAACTTAAAAGTGATAAAAGAAGCATGTAAATCTGATTTTAATTTTAAGGGAAAGAGCCAAGTAAATCTGGACAAGTCATCTATAAAAATAACATAATATTTGTATCCATGAAACGAGACAGTTGAAGCAGGTCCCCATAAGTCACTATGTAAGAGATGTAAAGGAGTACTAGCAGTAGAGTTTGACAATCCATATGGTAACCGAGACATTTTACCAGCTAAACAAGAAGAACATATAGAACCAACTGTATTAATTAAATTAGAACGACAAGTAACACATTTGTGTAAAACTGTGTTTGAAGGATGACCCAGGCGTGAATGCCAAAGGTTTGAGTGTATTCTTTGACCGAGAAAGGCTTGTGGACCAGTAGCAGACTGGAGATTGACTGAGGATAGAGGGTATAACCCATTTTTACTGGGTCCTTGAAAAAGTATTTGGCCTGTAGGTTTGGCCTGGATAAAAAATGAGTCTTTATCAAATACAAAACGAACATTGTGATCACAGCAGAGTTTATGTACAGATAGTAAGTTAACAGAAAGTCCAGGAACATGAAGAGTATTATGCAATTTAAACGTGCTATGAGCTGTAGTCAAGAGAGCAGTACCAGAATTGTGTATAGGAAGACTAGAACCATTTCCAACCGTTACTTGATCATCACCAGAATATGGTTCAGAGATGGAGAGATTGTGAAAGTCAGCCGTCATATGATTCGAAGCTCCAGTATCAGTGAGCCATAAATCAGTAGAAGTGTTGTAAGGCTGAGAGGTTGCGGCCATAGCTGTTAGCTGCTCAGGGGGGTGGCGTCCCTGGTAAGCGTAGTCCATCCTGTGCCAGCAGTCTAAGGCACTGTGGTAATCGGTTCCACAAATCTGACAAGTGATGGGTGCATTGGTACTACCACCCCCGCCTCCTCGATTGGACCTTCCCCGTGAGTTGTTTGAACGACCCGAACCACCTCTGTAGGTAGACCCGGATCCGTATCCGCCACCAGAACCGGATCCGTACCCGGATCCATAACCGGATCCATAACCGGATCCGTACCCGGATCCGTATCCGCCACCCGAACCAGACCCATAACCGGATCCGTTGCCCATCCGACCACCTCGGTAAGAATCCGAGCGGCCACCACCTCCACGATGGCCCGATCTAGCCCCGCCACCACCTCGAGAACCAGATCGGCCGCCACGGCCACCGCGAGAGGGGGAAGAACTGTAGAAAGCAGACGGAGCAGAGAGATCGGCGGTAGGGACTTGTGAGGCAAACATCTGCTCCTCTGCTTTAAGGAGAACATGAAGTTCTTCAAAGGATAAAGGGCTAGAGTGGGTGCGGAGAGAGGAGCGAAACGGGTTAAACTCAGGTGGAAGGCCATGGAGGGTGTAAAGGAGCATGTCTTCGTCGTCAATGAGGACGGAAGAAACAGCTAGGCGATCTCTAAGGGTTTTCAGGCGCTGCATGTAGAGATCGATAGAATCGGAGCCTTTCTTGATGTTTTGAAGATCTGACTTCAACTGTAAGATGTGAGATCGAGAGAGAGAGGCATAGCGGCGCTCAAGGATGAGCCAAGCAGATCTGGAATCGGTGGATCCAATGACCTGTGTCAACGCCTCTTGGGAGAGCGTGGCGTTCAAGATCGTGAGGACCGCTTGGTCCTGTGTCTGCCAAGAAGAGTAGGCAGGGTTTGGTGCCTGAGATCCATCGGTGCCGGTGATAAACTCAGCCGGACATGGCAGAGAGCCATCAAGGAACCCAAATAGGTTGTGGGTTCGAAATATAGAGGTGATTTGGTGTCGCCATAACACAAAGTTGGAGTTATCAAGTTTGAAGGGTAAAAGATTGTGGATGTTGGAGAGCAAGAAGACTGGAGATTGAGAGGCGTGTGATGTAGTAGAGAGCATTTTCACAGAGCTCTGATACCATGAAAGAACAGTGAGTGTTCTTGAGAGATGAGGAGATTAAACGCAGTAAATGAAAGAGATCTCCATTGATATTGTAGAAGAAGAATACAATGTATCAGTCGGCTTAACCTAGCAGCAGCCGAAGAGACTAGATATATAGGAGTTATCCAACGGTATGATCTGAACGGATCTATATCCAACGGCTGAGAGTAACTAGGGTTTGTGAAGGGCGAAAAGACTGTTATACCCTTATACATGTGGGTAATTACAATACAGCAAATAGAGTTGGGCTCTCAGCATAATTGGGCTTTGAGAGGCCTTTTAGAGTCTTGGGCTTTATCCGTTATTACTTATATGCACACACATAGAGGTAATTTCTCCCGCCTTAGCCATTTTCAGCATCAATTTCATCTCCACTGCCTCTGCGTGCGCTTGTATGCACATATGTGCATCTGTATTCACATGAAAGATCATTCCTCTTATCCCTTGCTTATTTTCTTGATCAAATCCGGTCTCGAGTGTGCTAGAGCCTCACCAATACCTCCCGAAGCTATTCCCGTCAATCACAACACAAGCAAAACTGCGATCACATCCCCAAAATAGCAAAAAAAAAAAAAAAAAAAAAAAAAAGCATGCTAAAACACTTGAAATCCTTATCAAAGCTCAATTGCATATTGTAGATAGTGCTTTCTGGACAGGCAGATCTTAACCACGTGGCGATCATCCAGCAAACCTAGTTGTGCTCCACACACACAGGATCACCACCCGCGCTGATCCACGTGGGGGCTGCGAGACAGGGCCCTCACATACCACCACACGGGACTTGTAGGGACTTAGTGGTTTGGAGACTAGAGTGAGTCTTGTCGCGTGCGAGCGACAACCAAGCCCGCGCGCAACCCTTAGTAACTGACTTGAGAGATTTATGGCACAAGCTCCATAAACCCGGTCAACCTCATAACGGTTCTGATATACGCGGTTACGTGCGTAACGGTCCCTTTATACGCGGACGAACGTGCCGTTGTTGTTGAGCTTATTAAGCCGCCATTAATGGGTGCATTAACCCACTAGAACGGTCACATTCTCCGTTATATATAGGATCGTGAACCCTTCCATACAAGGGCGAATCACCTGAGATACGCGGAAGCTCTGCCAAAACTCTGTCTCTCTCTCATACAGTACTATTGTCTTACTCTCTCCCTACACACAACCCTACTCTTACTGTGTTCTTTCTATCCCCTGCTCTTGGTGTATATTGAGTCCTCCCTGCAGGATTCTCTCGTACACATTTGGTGAACCTGACGTGAATTGAACCACTGCACGCAACCATGTCTCATGAAGATGATGTCAGTAACAGATCACCCTCCACGGAGACCACCTCGGGATAAGAGGCCCGTCACGCTTGTGTGGCCGCCAGTGGGACTCCGACGTTGGAGGCTCTAAATGCCACCATCCAGAATCAGGGGAAGGCCCTTCAGGCTCAATCCGCACAGATGGAACGTATAATGGCCATCCTGGGAACCCTTGCTCCAAATCCTACGTCGGGCACTGCTGTCTCCCAGGGAGGGGGAACCTCTACCACTCAGGGGACTGGGTTGGTACCAATACCACCCAACCCTAATTCGCAAAACCCACCAGCAATGGTGCAACTATCCTCTGTTCAGGGGCAGACAACCCAAATATCGCCTCTTACCATACATATTCCTCAACCACCAACTGTGGCACCCAACCTTTCTTCACAATACCCCTTGCCTCCTCCGCCGGCACTGCTGGGCAACGTGACTTCACAATACACTCCTAGCCCGACCGCAACATATGTGTCCCCGCCGGCTACAACAACCCTTCCTCCTGCTGCTGGGGGAAGTGCACCAGAGTGTATGACGTCGCTGCAGCGGCGCATAGAGACCTACTTGGCCAATCAGCCGTTCGCAGACACCATTATTCCAAAGGTCGACAACGATCCGCCTGTCCCACGAGAAATCTATCTCATGCCTAACCCCGCGGGGTATAAGGCTCCCAAGTGGGACAAGTTTGAAGATGTCAACGGGAATGCCCACGAACACATCATGCGTTTCATCGATGTGATGGGACCATACGGGGCTGATCCCAAGTTGCTGATGCGCGAGTTCCCGAAATCTTTGGGAAATGTGGCCTACAAATGGTACAGGACGTTGGAGTCCGGATCTGTAAAGACCTGGGACGACATGGTTCAGAAGTTCTATACCAAATTCTTCCAGGTGGAAGAGAAGGTGGCAATGATTCATCTTTCTCGTATGTACCAGAAGCGCGAGGAAGATGGAGTCACATTCAATAAGAAATTCAGAGCCAAATCCTTGGAGTGCAGAGATGAAGTGCTTGAGGGCAGGCTCATGGAAATATGTAAGGCATGCGAGATGAGTACAAAGGTATGCTGATCAACCTACAAACTCCTACCTTTTGAAAGCTAATCGAATGCACGAAAAAAATAGAGCCTATTGTGGAAAGGTAGAAGAAGAAGCACGCCCCTGAACGACCCTCAGGGGGAACCACTTTCAAGATTGGAAGGTTTAGCTATAAGAGGGGGCGCGAGGCTGAGGTTAATACAGTTTCGCCGCACAAGCAGTCCAGGGTTACAAACTCGGACGCGCCATCTCTACCGTGCTCGATAGAGGAAACTGACTTGTGTAAGCAGTGGCGTAAAGATGGGATCTTGCCTCCGCTCGAAAGGATACCCTCCAAGGAGATGATGAGGGACCCGAAGTGGTGCGAATGCCACGGGAAAATTATGCACCCCACAGCTGATTGCAAGAAGCTCAGGAACATGGTAAGCCGGAAAATGAAAGATGGTGAGTTGATTGTCAGCGATCAGAGGCAGGATGTGCGAAGCAATCCACTGCCGGCTCACGCGGAGCAAGAGCCGAGAGGAAAAGAAGTAGCCATGATCACGATCATGGATCTCGAAGAGATTGCGGAAGACGGCTTGCCTATCGTTGCCGAAGTTTACAATGATGAGAACTACAGTATAGACACGGAGGACGAACGTGCTGATCGAATGAAGGGGTCGCATGGGTTCAGCAGGTTCTTCGATGAAATAATTTTCGGAGAAGTGCCGGAAAGAAATGACGAAAGCGATTCTAAGGGTAGCAGAAGACTTCGAAGAAGACATCGTGGTTTCCAATGGGAAAATTGTTAGGGCGGCTCGCTCTACGGAAAAGGTTATGACCTTCTCCGCAAGTGACAAGAAGACAGACTCGAGCCACCAGAAGCCTTTGTATGTAACGGCGGTGATAAATGGTGTCGAATTCAAGAGGGCATTCGTTGACGGAGGAGCGACAGTCAATGTAGTCTCGCTCAACACTTTAAAGTTGGCAAGAATCCCGGATTAGAAGATTGTCAGACGTCCATCCCCGCTGATGGGATTTGGAAGCGATTCCAGATGACGATAGGATGGATTCGTCTGGGCGTCCAGTTGGGAAAATCAAATGTTCAGCCAAATTCTACGTCATTGATGCGAACACTACGTATCACATGATCATAGGGCGAGCTTGGATTCATCGCTTTGACGCAGTCCCCTCGACAGCTCACCAGGTGATGAAGGCTATCTGGAACGACAAAATAGTGGAGATACCAGCTTCGGTAAACCCTTTCAATTTAGACGAGGGGCACCTAACGGAAGCAGTGTGGGTTACTGAAATGGCGGACGAGCAAACGGCAGGGCCGTTTAATCCGACCCCCTTGCCTCGATGGGAAGACATCAAGGATCAATCACCAGCGGGAGTGATGGTGACAAGGGAGGATGCCAAGGAAAAGCCGTCCACGCGAGAAGAGGCACCGCAGGTCGCCTATCAAAGGAATAACGTGTACACTATGAAAAGAGTAGTAACACATGATCCCGCGGGCAAAGAGATAGAAAGCTTCTACTCCAATGGGAGGAAGTGCTACCGCATATGAAGGCGCGCGGGGGTACCCCTATTCGAGCATGGGGATATCCCTGGGCAAATCAATCAAGTTGAGCAGGTCAAATCAACATCAGAGGTTTCAGAGGAAAAGATGAAAGAAGCGCCTGAATGCATGGAGGATAAGCCGAAACCTCAGAACCAGGAGCTGAAGGAAGTATTCCAAAGCCCAAATGAAGAAAAGAAGAGGCCCGTCTTTCTGAGTGCAGACCTCACAAGCAAGGAAGAAGCAAGATTGTTGCAGCTACTGACTGAATACAAAGACGTGTTCGCCTGGGAATACGATGAAATGCCTGGCCTGGACTCCAGCATCACCATGTACAGATTAGATGTCATCCCGGGATCTAAACCGGTAAAACAAAGAAGCTTCAGGCCGGATATAAACGTGAAAATCAAGCAAGAAATTGTCAAGCTACTGACTACCAGGTTCATCGATCCAAATCATCATCCCACATGGTTGGCTAACATTGTGCCTGTGTTAAAGAAGAATGGGCAGCTTCGCATTTGTGTAGATTTCAGAGATCTCAATCGCTTCTGCCCCAAGGACAATTTTCCGCTGCCCAACATCGATATGGTCATTGATTCGACTACGGGTCATCGTATGTTCAGCTTCATGGATGGTTTCAGTGGGTACAATCAGATCAAAATGGACCCTGAGGATGCACGAAAAACCGCGTTCATCACGCCAGTGGGAGTCTTTAATTACACGGTTATGCCGTTTGGGCTCAAAAACATGGGCACGACTTACCAGCGAGCAATGATGGCTCTGTTTCACGACATTATGCACAAAGAAGTGGAGTTTTATGTTGATGACTTGGTTGTCAAGTCCAAAGAGGAAGCGGACCATTTGGGGGACCTGCGGAAAGTATTTGAAATATGCAGAAGTTTCCAGCTAAAGATGAACCCCATGAAGTGTGCATTCGGAGGCACCTCAGGGAAGTTCTTGGTATGTGTGATACATCGCCAGGGCATCGAGCCTGATCCCGCAAAGGTATCAGCCATCACTAGCATGACGGCACCACACAATCAAAGCACTCTGAAAACATTCTTGGGGAAGTTATCTTACCTGCGAAGGTTCATCCCAGCAATCGCATAAATAACCTTCTGCTTCAGCGATCTCCTCAAGAAGAATGCTGTGTACAATTGGACTGCGGAACATTAGGCTGCATTCGGGAGGCTAAAGGACTTGCTGACATCGCAATGGGTAATGATCGCGCCGCAGCTTGGATCGCCGCTTTTGCTGTATCTGACGTCGACAAAGAGGTCTATAGGGGCACTTTTGGCTCAGGAATATGAAGGGCAAGAAAGGCCGATTTACTATATTTCTCGCATAGTGCAACCAGCCGAATCAAGGTACACAAATATCGAACGTCATTGCCTTGCCATATTCTTCGTAATAGAAAAGTTGAAGCACTACTTCGCCTCACACAAAGTGGTGGTGGTTACAAAGAGCGACCCCATACGGTACCTCTTGACTCATACCTCTCCCGGCGGAAGATTGGCAAAATGGTATATGACCATTTCCTAATACGACATCACGTGCGTTCAACCGCGGGCAATCAAATCACAAGCAGTGGCGGATTTGCTGGCATAGTTCCCGGATAACAGCTACGAGCCCATGATCGAGGAGGAACTAGAGGGACCCGAGATCTATGCAGTCGAGTTACCTTGCTGGACGCTTCATTTTGATGGATCGTCAACAAGGAAATGTGGAGGAATTGGAATCGTTTTGACTAAACCGGATGGGGAGGTCATCCAAATGTCTACAAAACTCAATTTCGCAGTCACCAACAATGAAGCGGAGTATGAGGCTCTCATCGCAGGCCTCCATGCAGCTAGGGCACTAGAAGTAAGCAATTTGACAGTTATGGGGGATTCGACGTTAATCGTCAAACAAGCTTCAGGCGAGTACGGATTAAAGGAGGTAAATCTATTTCCCTACCGGACTTTGGTGCAGAAGCTAGTACAACAATTCTGCGATGTCAGGTACGAGCGCACACCTAGATCAGATAATCGGCATGCTGATGCTTTGGCCACTCTGGGATCTAAAGTTAGTGCAGATAAGTGCCCTGCGAGAATCTCGATCGAAGTTCGAATGTCGTCGGCATTGACAGAGGACGCATGCGAGGATGAGTTCATGGATGATGCAGACTGGAGAAAACCGATATTACACGCCATCACCGAAGGAACGAGCAAAGAAAATTGGGCATCCACTAAGGGGTACTGCATACATGATAACACTCTCTACTACAAAGGTCCAGGAGGAATACTCATGCGATGCGTCTCACCGCAGGAGGGGCAAGCACTATTGGAAAAGATTCACCAACACACTTGCGGAGAAAGTGAGGTGTCAATCTATCGAAAAGCCCAAAGGTATGGGATTCACTGGCCGGACATGTCAACGGCTGCCGCGATAATTCAAGGGAAGTGAAAAAGTTGCGCATTGATCAAGGATTCTTTGACAATAGCCTTGGTTGATGATGACACGGACTGGAGGAAGCCACTCTTCGATTTTATCACAGAAGGAATCGAGCCTGAGTCAAGAGAGGAAGCCGAGAAACTGAAAAGAAAGGCAGCCCGGTACGTAGTACAGGAAAACATACTCTGGCGAAGGGGTCACGAGAGTAATCTACTTCGATGCCTAGATAGCAAGGAAGCGCAAGAGGTGATGGATCTCTCTCACCAAGTGGAGCATCAGGGAGGGGCAAAACTATGCAAACAGCTCCTCACAGTTGGCTATTTCTGGCCCACCATGGAGGCAGATTGCCGCAGTAAAGTAAGGAGATGTCACGAATGTTAATTCAAGGGTAACCTCGTACATGCCCCTGCCGTAGATCTACACGCGTTGGGGACACCATGGCCATTCTACACTTGGGCTCTAGATTTTGTTGGCCCCATTCGACCAGCCTCACATGGGAACCAGTTCATCCTCACCGCGACCGAGCTATTTACTAAGTGGGTGGAGGCAATGTCGCTCAAGACAGCTAATGCGCTCGATGTGGTCCATTTTGTTCAAGAGAACATCATATACAGGTTAGGAATCCCCAACACAATTCTTTCGGATAATGGCACACCTTTTGTAAATCGTCAAGTAGCCGCAAAACTAGCGGAATACAACATAAGGCAGGTCTGTTCCACTCCTTATTATCCAAAAGGAAATGGTCAAGCAGAAGCGACCAACAAGACACCTCTAAGAATCCTAAGAAAGATGGTCGCAGACGATCACAAGAAATGGGCCGATTCTTTGAACATAGCATTATGGGCATATCGGACTTCGCCGAGGACTCCCACAGGAGTCTCCCCGTTACTTTTATGCTATGGAGCTGAAGCTGTTGTACCGGCGGAGGTGAAAATCAACTCTGCGATTTTAGCCTTTCATACATTATATGACAATCAACGCGACCATGACTTGATCTTATTGAGGAAAAGCGAGAGCAAGCCAAGCGAGCTAACAAACGATACAAGGAGAGGATCGCTCGCGCATACAACAAAACAGTCCAACATCGAGACTTCGCGGTTGGGGACCTGGTTTTGCGCGCTTCAGATCATTGCATGAGAGAGGCAGCTCATCCAAAGTTCGCAGCTAACTGGGAAGGACCATTCAAAGTTAAAGAAGTCTTTGACAGTGGTTACTGCAAAATAAAGAGACTTCATGGGACTGCCACAACCTCAAGCTCAGTCGATATGCGCTGGATTAAAAAGTATTATCCTTAAACTCTCTCTTTACATACATCGGATTCATATGTCTATTGAAAATTATGTCTACTGTGATAGATTCATGCGTTGTTTCCTCCCATATGAGGAACTTGTAAGCTTGCCTCTCCCATATGAGGGACTTGTAATTTCGCCTCTACCATATGAGAGTGTTAATAATAAAAGAATTCTCCCATATGAGAGGAATTTTATTACTTTAGTTGTCTCTTATCATTTTATTCTCTGCTTACTTACAACAAAAGCCGATCTGCCGAGATAGCAGCAAATTTCAAAAAACGATCTTAAGTGATCTAAAAGCCTATCTGCCGAGATAGAAGCTATGATGTATGATCCTATACAATCCAAAGCCTATATGCCGAGATAGCAGCCGTAATGTATAATCCTATACGATCCCAAGCCTATCTGCCGAGATAGCAGCCGTAATGTATGATCCTATGCGATCCAAAGCCTATCTGCCGAGATAGCAACAAAGTTCAAATGCGATCTAAAGGGATCTAAAAGCCTATCTGCCTAGATAGCAGCCATAATACACGATCCCATGCGATCCAAAACCCATCTGCCGAGATGACAGAAGTAATCTTAACTGATCTGTAAGCCTATCTGCTTAGATAGCGACCTATAGCAACAACGCCCTGCGAGAATGCAAAATTTATCAAGCTTGAAATAAAGAATTATTCAGGCGCACATTCAAATGCAAAAGGCGAAAGAAACATAACTCGTTTTATAGCCAACATGCATGCGATATTACAATATTTGGTATCGAACAAGAACAGCAAATACTAAAGCGCATTTCATTAGTAGTCAAAATGACTTACAATTTATCTGTCTAGATAGCAGCTTACAAGCAAAAGCTCATAGTAAGGAAATTATTACCATAAAACGGTCGGCCTACTGGCCCTAACACAAGCTATGCGACATAGCAGCTTACAAGCAAAAGTTTATAGCAACAAAAGTCTTGCTGTAAAATGAACGGCCTACAAATGCTAATAAAAGCTATGCGACGCCATCATCGAGGTCCTAGATCTGAACAAGGTGATAAATCTCTTTTAGGAGCTATTAATATACTTCAATATTACTTTTATTAGGCTTATTTCACATGATTTATATGTTATATTTGCACAAATATGTGAATTTGACGATTTATAAGCCTAAGAGTCAAAAGTTGTGTTTCTAGCTTATTTGAGCATGATTTCTATCATATTTGCGATGATAATTGCACGGGTAGTATTTTGTTGTGTTTCTCAGGTAAATTAGGTGAAATGGAGTTTATTAGAGGCTTGGATACACTTGGTATGGAGCTAGATGAAGAGGAGAAAAGAAGATGCAAAGACGAAGAAATGTTGAAAAAGTCACTCCTGACCAGCCCGTACTATTTTTTATGCTCAGGAAAATCTATACATAATTTGGGAGCAAGGCCTGCGGCATTGGAAAGTAGACATCCGTAGATTTCCAACGATATATGGTAGGCCCGAAGACGAGTCCGGATGAGGGAGATACAGTCCGCGCAAAATCAGCTTACAATTCTGTCTGGGAATTACAAACTGGAGGGGCTGAAGTGCAAATTCGACCAAAGTTCATTAAAAAACGTGCCCAGGCCTTATGAAACGACTTCAGCCCTAGAACACAGAACGACGCTGCTGGAGGAAGGGAGGGGACAGCTCCCAAGCCATTGGAGAGCTCGGATTCCCGCCGGATCAAGGATTCATCGTTTGAACTCTCTATCTCTCTTGTTTTTGATGAATACTTGGAAATTCCTCGTTGTATTTCCAACTATGAGTAGCTAAACTTTCTTCTATTCGGGATATCTCATAGGTAGCTAGGGTTTGAACACCATGTTGGTGATTTATGGATCTTTTTCATGCTTTTAGCTTAATTGAATGTGTTTTCTTAGCTATGCTTGATTTATGTACTTAATTCTATCGTTTCTATTATTTGAGCTCTCAATAGGATGATTATAGGTATAGGATGTTAGAGGAATCAACATTCTCTACCCGGAAACTTGAATCAAGCACTAGCCGTATCTAGGGTTGAGGAATCTTGCTAGTTAGCTAGAACTAAGAGTAGACCACAACACCATAATGCTTATTTGAACTTGAGTAGGCTAGAGGAATCAGGTACAAGAGTTTGAATATAGGCTTTGGTTGAGGAATCTTCAAAGCATAGGTGCTCGTTTGGCTAAATAAAGACGTTCTTGTTACTTGAACATAAATCATAAGTGGTGTGATATCCCTAGTGAACCCGAAGAGATATCCTGATACTTGTCCCTCGTATTAATCTCACTTTTAATAATCAGTTTGTTATTTAAATTATTAGTTTAGTAAAACAATCCAATTGCTTGCCCACACGAAGTTAATCATCCTAGTTAATTCACGACAAGTTCCTTGGGTTCGACTAACCCGGATTACCGGATATTACTACACGTGACAGCCGTACACTTGCGGTTGGATCGTGTCACAAGGCTCTTGACTGGTCTTCTACCCAAGAGATGTGCCAGATGAACCCCATGTCCAGGCGGATGCGGCGGTGAAGAACAAGTGCAGAACAGCTCCTGGGGCAGAAAGCTTATTGTCCATGGAGACGAGCGCCATGGCTCGTCACCCCTAGTTCAAGAACGTGGAGGCAAATAGTTCTCCTCTAGGAAAGCTAGAGGAGAAACACTCCATTCATTACGAGTTGGTAAAAAGGTCAGTATGGAACTGCACCTCGCCGGAAAGCAGCCGGAGATACGACCTTCAAACATAATAGACGAAGAAGAATCTTCGTACAAACATGAGGTATTATGTGTATCTTCTTCACAGTGGTCACGGAGATCAGTAAGCTTCATAAAGAAGGTATTGGGAGCTATTTCTATGGCACAAGGCACAAACTCAGGTTTCACAACTTGAAATTGCCATGAATCAACAAAAGACAATCATTGAAGCCAGCAGTCGTAAGGACTCATGGCAAGCCACATTTCGGGATGAAGAACCCAAGCAGCAAGATGCAGGGTTTATATAGACTCTACGGGGACTCTTCAGTTCCCTGGCTGAGTCAGCAAAGCTTGGAAAAAGGGTAAGAATCAATTACTTACGTCTCAAAAGAGGTAAAATTCAATTACCCTACTAAGGCTATGACGATTCGGTGGCACGCCCTAATTGATGACAGAAGGTCATAATAAGGATGGGCTTCCCAAGGAAATCGTGCTTATCTAATAAATCATTAGCGCGAAAATCAAGGCAGGTACGTCGCTATGTGACGTCATAATTGATACGAACCAAAATATTCGAGCAAATCCCCAAAAGAGAAAAATGGGGCATGCAAGTTCCGGATAAAAAAGGGGGAGAAACCCTAGCAGCATTACAATAATATTTTTTGTTTCAAACAAATATTTTTGTTTCTTTCTCAAAATAAATCCTTGATCAAAGGGTCATATGGAGAAAACGAGAGTGATGTCTCTCTCACTTGGTACACTTTTCGCTTCAGCCGCTCGTACTTGGCGTTCATCGCATGGAAGAGGTTGACAGCTTCTTCAGCCTTTTGCCTTTGCTCCTCTACCTTCCGTCTCTCAGCTGCGAGGTTGTGGAAGCCGCGTTTCAGATTCACAGCTGCGCGAATTTGGGTAATCCTGTTGAGAAGATACCCGAAGCCCAGTTTGCCTTGAACTTTAGCTTGAAGCCCATGGCATGTGCTAAAAAGTAGCTGTGCATTGTGAGGAGAAATGGTCGCAGGAGTAGCCACAGATAGTTGCTCCAGAATCCAGATGGCTTCGGTCAAGAAAAGCATCCTATCATATGGCTCTATCTCTAGAGATCTCGCGAATGAAAAGGGGTATGAGAGGCGCATTTCAACTAGTTAGTCCGCATCAGCTTGCTTCAACCCTGATAAAGATGATTCAAGATTAGAGCATGAAAGCTTTTTAACAAGGATGTAGAATGTGAAAAATAGTAACATACTAGTTCCTTCAAGGATTTCACGCAAGGAGGGAATGCGCATTTCCGGAAAAGCTGAAGCCTGCCCTCGCTCCATTGCTCGTTTGTCAGCCGCGAGCTCGAGCTCATCATAGTTGGCAGGAAGAGTATAGTCCGTAACAGGCGCAACAGCAGTCCCAACTTGCGAGTTCCAAAAACTCCATGCTTGGGGAACCTCTGGAAGCTCTACCTCTATTGAAGGAATGGCAACATTAGTAGCTGCTACTCGACCAGGAACTTCTTCGGCTGCGAGGGGCTCTGGTGGCTCGGGAGCATTCATCTGGACATCAACATTTGCATGTGATGCTTTGTCTTCCATGACTTGTTCATCTTCATGAACTTCACCTCCAGACCCATCTGTATCCATCTCCTCAACTGCAGCATCGACATCTTCCTCTCTTAGCACGGTGTCAGCTTCGATATCATCAGAAAGCTCAATGATGTCCTCCAAAGGCTCGCCTGCGTACTCAGTAGCTGCGATAGGCTTCTCAACATGAGAGCTTCGCTCTGGAGCATAAGATGCAGGGGGCTGACTTCTTTGTTCCGGTATGTCCTCATCAGCATCGCCTGCGATACAAGACAGGAAAATGTTGAGGTAACTTTTATCATACAGTGTTATGTTATTTTGATAGATCAAGAGCGAGCACCTCCACACGTAGGTGGGATTGCAACGCCTTCATCATATGCTGAAGACGTGACACCATATCCTACTAGGGTATCTTCATTAAGCACATCCTTAAGGTGAGCGTGACTTGGGGTGCGAAGAAACTTGTTACGATGATTATTGGGTTACTAAGCCTAGTTTACAGACGTTGCTTGAATGATTACCTGAGGGTTCACCACACTTGCTTACTATCCATCGGCGAATATCAGCTTTTGATAAGCCATGCTTTAACGCACCAGTAATCACTTCTTGGTAAGTCACAACAAGATTAAAAATCTCACCTTGTTTACCACCTGCGATTTCCTCAAAATCTGCTTGAGCTTGTTCCAAAGCAGCCGCATCCAAATCGTCAGCTTGCTCCACCAAGTCATCCACTTGTTGTTCTTCCAAAATTCTCCTCTTTATGAGCTCGATCTCATCTTATTCTCGCTTCCTCCTTCTCTCTGCGGCTTCCGCAGCTGTCCTCTCAGACTCAGCCAGGATATCCTCGTCTATGGCTTCGCTGGGAGCGCCAGAGTGAGGACCCTTGGTTTTCTTCTGCTTCTTGGCCAGGAGGCCGCTTATGGTACTTGTGTCATCATCTGCGAAAGAACAAACTGTTCAATAAATATTGCGAGAGCTAAAGTACTGAGAAGATAAATTCGTTTGAGATACCTTCCGAATCTTCCTCTTGTATCTCACCTCTTTCTTCTTCTCTTTCACTTTCTACTCTTTCTTCTTCATCATCATCTCATCCTCTCATCTTCCTCTTCCTCCTGACCAAAAGGGACAAAAGTCTCAACTGCGAGCTCTCTCAGCACTTGGCTTGGCATACGACCTTTTCCCTTGTCCTTAGAAGAAAGAGACTTCGCAGGAGATGAAGCTGGAGCACTCTTGGGGGGAGAGGAGATTGCAATACCCTTCTGCTTTTGTCTCTTGGACCTCGGGGCAACATCTGTTGGAGAAGGCGGAGCATCCCTGTGAGGAGACAGAGCTGGAGTATTGTCTATCAGCGAGTCAGCAAATGCATCCATTACCTCGCGAATCCGAGCCTCGACTGCGGGATCCATTCCCATTGTTAGCAGAATTTTCTCGCCCTGTCTTCTCGCAGCAACAATAGTATTGATCAGTTACTTGGAGCGCTCACCAGATGCGAACCTCCTCGGATAGCACTAAAACAGAAAATGGAGTGTAAGTTTCAATGCATCAAAGGAAAGAAACTTAACACGCACAAAGGAAATTGTTTACCTTGGCAAAATCTTCGTTGTAATTGATAACATGCGAAGCACCATCCCTAACTGCAGTCATCTTTTCCTCAAGAATGGTGGATGGGCACAAGTGATTGTCATGATCCAGCAAGGAGTAGCAGCCATACTGGGAGTCGTCCAAGCTGCAATTAGGACGGAATGGTAAGGAATTCCTCTTGATTATAGGAGCTCTGCTGGGCTGAGGGGTCGACTGTGTCTCGAACCTGGCCTGCTGAGTAGTCCAGTAAGCAACCCAATTTTTGGAGAAGAGACCTGAACGGCCACTTGAAGGTTGAAAAAAGGGCAAGTTGCTCCTCAAGATCGTTTGACACTCGCCAGACAACAGCCGCTTGTAGCAGCCTCTTACGATTGATCTAGGCCAAACAGAGGGCGCCACTGCATCAAAGCCAAACTGGGGAGAAACGCGAGTTGGATCAACATCGACTGTGATCCTCTCATACATGGGAGTAAGTTCAGGGACATGCTCAGCAAGAGCAGGGAGAGAACCCCTTAAACACCAGCAGAAGAATTCGCGATAGCGCTCATGAAAGCGCTCATGACCTTCGAAAAGGAGCTCTTCTGAGAAAGCAAGAGATTTGGCGGGATACAGCTTCGGGAACCATCGCACATTCTCAATACGTGTGGCATAGGGCCTAGCTGTAAACTTGCTTCCGTCATCGCATATCAGACTCCAGGTGCACTTGGGAGAATTGGTTCTAAACCATCGAGCAGCTCTCCCACTTGAAAGTTCATCCTCCGCACCTGGGACACACCACTTGTTGGGCCTAGAAGGAACAGGAGCATAGGAAGGGCCATCGCTCAAAAACCCACATGGTCAGGAATGCGATGTTCACATAAGTCAGCACGTCGAGGCGACTGCGAGAGCCCTTGACCGCCATTACCAATTGGTCCAATCTGTGATATAAAATGCCCAAGACCAGAGGCCCAAGAGCGACTCTCTGGCCGAGGGCCAATTTCACAGCAAGAGGGAGGACATGATAGAAAACCCCATCATGAGTGTGACCATCGATCAGGTACCTTGACAACCAGGCACAGAGGAAGCCGCACAAGGTTAGATGGTACCCTTTCCCATTTACATAATTTTTCGCCTTTGAGTTCTGGTCCAGAAGTTTCTTGGTAATACTGCCACTCGCATAGTCGCGGAAGAAGTATTGCACCCATTTGCCCCAGGTGTTCTTCGCAGATGTATCAACAAGCTGCCAGTCAGGAAGAATTTTCGCAGATGTCCACCGAGTGGAAATCTTATTTACCTCGGACAAGCATTCCTCCATCTGCTTGTATAAAGCAAGTTCTGGAGCAGTCCTCAAAGGGCTCAGAGGATCCACCTCACCGATGGGAGAAAGATCATACAACATGTGCACATCTTCCAAAGTGGGAGCAGCCTCGAACGCAGCAAAGTGGAAGGTATGAGTCGCAGGTGAATAGCGAGAGAGAAGGAAGCATGGACGGATCCAACTTCACGGCAGCACCCTTCATAGCACGAACTGCGAAATAAATACCTGCATTGTTCAATGCAATGGCATGGTGGGTCAATACATGGTCGATCCACTCATCCATGAAGTCCAATTTTTGGAAAAACGCTTGGGTAGAAATCGCGGTATGGGGGAAAAACCCATTTTTAACCCCCTAACCTAACCACATCGTTGGAATCGATCAACTCTAGCATGGCTGCGTGGACAGGCGGGGTCAATGTCCGCAACTCTCCATAGGAAACAGGGGTCGGTAGATTCTTCACTTTAACCCTAGCATGATAGAAATCTTGTCCACCCAAATAGGGGGCTTTTCGCCATAACATCTGGGGAAGATCAGGTATTTCTTCGGCCTCTTTAATGGGTTTAGATCCTTTTATCTTGGCCATTCCTGCGGAAGAGCAAGAAAAAGGGGGGGGAGAAATATACACACTTTCAGTTTGAATTTCAGGAGGCAATTATGTTTTTGTCAAAAGAAGATGAACAGTCCAGGGTCAATTCTGGGTTTAGAAGTTCAAAAATTGCGTATATTGCTCAGAATTTCAGAAGTTCCGCATTCAAAATCATAACAATCCAGTGATTAGATCAGTTCTGGGTTTAAGAAAAATGTCTCTCTTTGCAGTTCTCAATGAACAACATATTTCAAATAGCCATGGGTTTACAGATCCAAGACAGTTCAAAGAGTATTTGAGTACATTAAATGGAATTGAGCAAAGCCAACCTTGTTTTGGTAAAGCTTGTTTTGATGAAGCAAGTTGAAGGAGACGATTGATAAGGAAGAACTAATGATTAATCACTTGAATCTGCTCTTGAGGGCTTCCGGGTATCATTCACTTTAGAGAGAGAAGTGATGCTTTGCAACAATGGAGAGCACATAGTATTTATCCAAAAACAATGAGGAGTCGCGTCCATTCAGTAGTCGAATCGCAACCGTCACCGTCGAATCGCACAATCACAGGACAAGCTGACGTCACCTTTAAAACCCTAAAAGAACAGACTGCACGACTCTAGGGATTTTAGGTCATAATGGCACGCACGGGGACTGATTTTGCGTGTATTTGAATTGGTGCGTGGCGGCGACGCGTACATTGGTTCCTGCGCATTGAAGCCTATCCGGCTATGTGCCTTCACGCGCAGAAAGGGGGCTAATGTAGATAGTGCTTTCTGGACAGGCAGATCTTAGCCACGTGGCGATCATCCAGCACACCTAGCTGTGCTCCACACACACAGGATCACCACCCGCGCTGATCCACGTGGGGGCTGCGAGACAGGGCCCTCGCATACCACCACACGGGACTTGTAGGGACTTAGTGGATTGGAGGCTAGAGTGAGTCCTGTCGCGTGCGAGCGAAAATCAAGCCCGCGCGCGACCCTTAGTAACTGCCTTGAGAGATTTATGGCACGAGCTCCATAAACCTGGTCAACCTCATAACGGTTCCGATATACGCGGTTAACGTGCGTAACGGTCCCTATATACGCGGATGAACGTGCCGTTGTGGTTGAGCTAATTAAGCCGCCATTAATGGGTGCATTAACCCACTACAACGGTCACATTCTCCGTTATATATAGGATCGTTAACCCTTCCATACAAGGGCGAATCACCTGAGATACGCGGAAGCTATGCCAAAACTCTGTCTCTATCTCTCACACAGTACTATTGTCTTACTCTCTCCCTACACACAACCCTACTCTTCCTGTGTTCTTTCTATCCCCTACTCTTGATGTATATTGAGTCCTCCCTGCAGGATTATCTCATACACACATATATTCTGTATTATCAAGGATAAAGAGGCTAATATAGGATAAATCATTAAAAAATCAAATTTAGTCCTAAACGAGCTCTCATATAACTCCTAAAAAATAGTTATCAAATACCCCAACACTAAAACTTTGCTCGTCCCGAGCAAACTCAAAAAGTTCCCTGACTCGACTATAGGACCTCAACCGAATCAGAATTCGACCAGACGACTCAATTGACTCAACTATATGTCTCAATCATACACTGACTCAACCTGACTCAACTGATAGACTGGCTCAAATTTTTGGTAACAATAAACTCTCCTTTTGGCGAGATTGGGCTGCTCTATTACATAAGCTAAAATTTCCTCGAGCCCTCATATTTCCCTAAATTTCTACAAATACAGTGATCGGATGAACTCGTGGCCAACCTAAATTACGAACGAGCACTAACATTACGTACATCTTCTTTTGCACGCAACCCAAACGTATCCGTAACCACACACTTCGTGCTTTTACTCCCAATGGAATGTAAATATGCTGACTTTGGGATTGTGGGATAAGTCAATTTAGAAGCGAAGTCAAAAACGTCATAGCACAACTCACAAACACCCTAATCTGGAACTCCCTCACAAAGAAGACATAAACTAACCCAGATCACATAAACTCAATTCCAACCATCCCGGTGCCAATGTCATTGTTGCGGCCACAACTGTTAAAGAATGTGAAACTATTTTTGTAAAATCTTGTCGGCCTGACATTTTTGAAGTAAAACCAAGCTCTAAATACTTTTTGTTTCTTTTTTCATATATTTTTTCTCTTACCCTTTTTTCATCTTTTTCTTTTTTTATTTCTTTTTAAATGTGAGGCATGCAGTGAATAATGATAAATCCTGGGCGGGTTTTCAATAAAAAACAATTTTTGGGTGAATAAAATAAAGAAATAAAAATGTCCAAACTGCGACCCCCGCACTAGATCCAAATCAAATAGTGAAACCGTAATGTACTCGTTCTTTCCAACTGATCCTCCTCACATCAAAGATTTCAAAAATCATAACGCCACTACCAATTCAAAACATGTCAACGCACGTTCCCCATATATGCGAAAATAGTATCACGCACTACGGCTATCCTCATGTGTTCACCGTGTATATATGGTTGTGAATCACCACCACACCTAAGTGTGCTGAAGTGACTACCTCATTCTTTCATACCCTCATATATATCAATGAAGATCATCAACTCTCAAATATAAAAAAATACAGCTTTAACCCTCATAATCCTCCCTCAACTCAACTCTCTTGTGCCACGGCGCGTAGGAAAGGTCACTAATATTAATGATGCGAGTTTAAAGAAATGGCTTTCATATTTAAGGGATTATGAAGAAAAGTAATAGGATCAATTGGGCTCACTAGTGGACCTAATGTGACACCCAGTACTTCGTCGTGGGAGAAATACGGGACGTCGCCCCACACCCAAGATCGCTCTCGGGTGCCAGGAACAATGGTAATCAAAACAAACGCCAACATAGTTATTTATATTACAAACCATAATATCTTCAAACAGTGAAATAATGCATACTATTAAACATGATGAAATATTATTTAAGTGTTCAAATATATAGTAAAATCACAACTAGATGAGTCCGCGATTCCCCTTAAGCCGAGCTCGCTTCACCTAGACCTGCTGGGGAAATAAACAAAGACCAAAGGGGGAAATTCAGGCCTTTGTCTATCTCTAAAGTATTTAAGAACGAAGGGGATACCTTTAGGATCACCTTGCATGACGATAAGAAAGTATTCTAGGCGTTATCGTCTCATGATTATGAAGAATGTTAATTAAGCTTTACAGATAGAGTTGGAGTCTTTAAGTAACAACCAAGTCTAGGACTAGGTTGACTTTCCGGCTCGATGATAGACTATTGGAGATCAATGGGTTTCGAGGTTCAAGCAGAGGCGCAAATGGAAGCATAGAAAGGCATAAGACTTGCATAGATGTGAAAATCTTACACTCAGTATATGATTATGGGCATAGACGAGAAATTCTACGCAATAGTAGGGTAGCGAGAATTGCGTTAGTTCGACGAGGTAGCCTCCCCAACGGGATGAGTATTGAGGATTACATTGATTTACTTAATACGGAAAGAGGTGATAATGGACTTAGATATCCATTCTCGGTGGACATGGCGAATGCATTTCTCAATGGAGAAATCAAAGGTGATCTATATGAATCAAAAATAGGGTTTCGAGACATAAGGTCAAATACACAAAAGTTTGCAAGCTAATTAATTCCATTTGTGGTCTTAGGAAGTCCTCTAAATAGTGGTATTTCATTAGGCAATCTTTTTTGATATGTTTCGGATAACAAATTAAAATCGTTTTATGTCAATCTCTCAAGGAGATAGTTGATGATAATTTCACTTACATCGACACACTATTGGCAAGTGGAGCTTAAGGAATGTTCATATCCACTAAAGGGAGGTTATCCTCTTGATTTTTGATGAAGGATACTGGTAGGGTGAGATGCATTCTCATTCCTTTACTGAGACTTCTTACGTTTTCGCTATAGACGTACATGAAGATGATGTTTAAACGATTCCATATTTTGGACCCAAAAACCATGCGATACTCTTGTATCTCGTTGCAAGACTTTGCGAGCCCACATATGTGCCATAAAGATGGCATATTAGATTAAATAGATGACCAAAGTACCCGATGCAGGAGTAGTGGGAGTCTCATGTATGCTATGATGTGTACTCATACCCAACAGACGCTATGCAGTCGGATGATTGGATTTTAGGAAATCCGATCTCGGACACTTAATTGCAGTGTTACTAGGATACTCAAGTATCTCTAAGGAATGTATGCTATCGGAGTTAGATACTTCGACTAGTTGGCTATGCATGATTGGATTTAGGAAATCCGATCTTAGAGGTTGAGCCTTCCTGCGGTGGCTCGTGATGAGTTTTGTGTACAGATCCACCCGAAATGTAGGTACTCTCAGCAGTAACACTCCATGACCGCACAAAACTTTGTAGATGATTTGGTTGGAGAGATGGAGACTATTAGAGCTATGCGTGAGCCCACAGGTCAGGGGAGATGTTAGAAAAACCACATATAGCGCCTAGGGGGCTGCTTTGTACTTGACTTAAACCCCAGGGGTAGGTTGCAGTTAGCTATAAATTTGTCTATAAATAGATACAGGTTCACATAAATCAAGAAGTGATTTATGCACATACGTAAGAAGCCTATTTCTCTCTACAAAATTCATATAAATGCGGAACATGGTGTGAAACATAGTGTTCGCCCTCGAGGTTCGCACTAATTGATGGGAGCTTGGAGCACGTGAACACAAGCGCAACAAATATTCGGGATGTCGCATGCAAATAATTACGCTACAAGAGGTAAACCAGTTTAAGTTTTTCCGTATATGATTAATTGTCTAGGGTATACTGCTGTCGCATATTTAATCCTTCAAAAACTAACCGAACGACTAAGCAAACGTCAACAAAACTACCAAATCAGTCGTTGTTTTGAAGAGCACGACGACCAAAAATAGTCGTCGCATTTCATAAAGCAAAGATGACTAGCAATTTTCGTCCATCGGCTAACGAACGACCCGAGTTGTTCCGGCTACGTAATGACGAGAAGAAATCGTCGTCTTTCCATTCTAACAACGAGCTTTCCGTTTCTAACAATGATTTATGTCGTCGTAGCAAATTGTTTTTTATTAGTGATAGGAAGATTGCTTGGGAAAGTGGTCTGATATCCGGCTACCATGGTCGATTTCTACTAGCTATGACTATTCTGTTGATTCCGATTTAAAATTCGAATCAAGGAGAAACAATTATATTTACTGGAAATTGCCCAAACAGTACGGGATCTACTGTTAGGCTACACAGGAGTTGTATTTGAGAAGGATTCTACCAATTTGTGCAAAAGGAATCCCCTTAATTGAATGGGTGTGATTTTGGCAGAAATTCGGTGCATCATCAACTCAACTGGGATCTTTAGAAACAAATAATAATAACATGGTTCATTTCTCGAATTTTTTTTGGTTTCTTAAAAATGACAAAGTGGCTACTCGAATTTTATTTGGTTTCTTAAAAATAACAAAGTGGCTAATACTGTTCTAGAATAAAAACATTAAGAAAAATGAACACTTAGTTTGAATCTTATCCTTTCGATTTTGTCATCTCATGTTTGCGAGATCATATGTTATATTATATATACAAATTAACTGAAAATGCATGAAACACAAACTTAATCATGTGTAGATATACCATTCATTGAACCAAGATTGATTAGCATGAACTAAGTTGGATTACTATAAGTTTTGTTCAATCTGCAAAGTGATGGCACGTACCAAGTAATAGTTTTATCTAGGTTTGACCGATTTAACTATAATTACTTGTTCAGAACCCCCACATTCATTTGTTTTATACTTCTAATCATATCTAGCTAATTCAAATCTTGGTAACTAAAACTGATATGTTCATGGCATTGTATGGGTTAGGTTTTGAATACGCCAATTGGTCATTAGGGGTCTTTAGTTATTTCCTAAATGTCATCCAACTCCTCCAGTGAAAGTTTGTGTGATCGATTTCTGCTAGTCATCACTTTGGGGGAGGGTATCACAGAGTGTGACCTTACTTGCAACTACGTGACCAACATGTCACTAACCAAATAAATGTTACCTCAATCTACGCATGTCACTTCTTTAAGTAACCTTTAGTTTTCCCATACATATTCCTCAAATCTACACACACATATTTCTCCGTGAATGCAAACAACCACATTAACAACTAATAATAAAAGAAACATAAATACAAAAACACACATGAGAAAATACAAATCACTCACAATGTTTCTTTAAAAATATTTGATGCACCATCATGTGGATTGTTGTTGTCGTTCTACAGATACATATTTTTGCTGGAGGAGCTAGAAACATTGAACATGTATTACTTTATATAATATGTATATATACACAAGTACTGCTATGTTTATTTTATTTGTGATTATAATTGAACGATCCATAATGAGCAAGGTTTGTCTATAAAATGTCAGTTTATAGATATGACATCCATAATTATGGATAAGCAACTGATCTTTATGTATCAAACACCTAAGATATGCACATGGGGTCCTTTTATTTGATGCCAATTTCCCCTAATTTATTTTGAAAAATCGTTAATGTAGCTCATGTTAAAGAGTTAAAATCCCCATATCATCTTCAACAGTGTCATAGCAGAAGCTGAACAAGTTGAAGATGGAGAGAGAAGGATAAAACCAATAAAGAAGAGAGAGAAATTGTAACTAACTTGTATAGCAATATTCTATTTTTTTTTTACAAAGGCCAAAAACTACATTGATAATAGTCATAGTGCCGAAGATACCGATAGAGATAGGAAAAATTTTTGTTTGCTCTAAGAGTAAATGTGAGGTAGTACTCTAATCCATACACCATAGGACACACATATAAGAAAGAGAATGAGTGGGAGACAAAAGAGAGTGGAGTTCCTACATGCACTGACATGTCTTGTACCGTATGGATTAGAGTACCATGTCAAATTTACTCTTTGAGCAAGCAATAATTACTCGAGAGATAGGGACTTACACACGATAAAGGCACACCATATATACACCATTACAGGATGCTAGCCATTTAGCACTCCGTCTCTACTCTTTGTTCCCATGGTGGCTCAGCGTGGGAATTAATAAAAAGATGGTTAAGACCAAAATACCCCTAACACTCTTTGTGAATAACAACTCTGACGCTCACTTAGCCGCTATAATAAGACCACCACCAACAGTAAGACCACCACCACCGCTACATCCCATCAGCAATTTCACTGCAACATAGGTAAACACCATTAACCGATCCAATATATATGTATACAGATCTAAAACCAATTCTTTTCATGACAAATTCAATATGTTACACATCCAAATCAGATGAGAAAGAAGAAAAAAGGAGGACGAGGACATGAAGAAGAAGAAGAAGAAGAAGAAGAAGAAGAAGAAGAAGATAGAGGAGAAATTATGAAGAAAACTGGAGAGGAGGAGAAGAAGAACGGAAGACCAACAGCACCGCCTTTTCGCCCTCATCCGCAGCAGATCGGAGCCGCCAATATATGCCAAAGAAGGAGATCTTCAATCATAAAGAATGGATCTACAGAGGTAGACGCCAAAAGAAGAAGTAGATAAAGAAGAGAGAGAGAGAGATAATGATCTGCATCGTCGTCTCGGTCCACCTTCGACACTGCCATCTTCGTCGAGCTACACCTTCGACCGCCAAGAAGCAGAAGAACCAGGTCGTCGCCGTTCATGGCCAACCCCTTCCCCAGTCTCTCCTTCTCCTCTCGTCTCCAACCTCCATCTCTCTGTCTCTCTCTCTCTGTCTCAATTTCTATTGTGTGGTTGAAAAGTTATAAGAGAGGATATGGTTGTGTGTAAAATGAGTGAAACGGGTAGAGTTGGGTTGGAAAAAAATATGTAGGGAATTATTTGTGAGGGTAAGGTTGTCATTCTAACTGTTTAAGGTTACCTAAACAGAAAATGGTAAGAAAGAGTAGAGACGTACCAAAAAGGAAACTGGAAACAAAGAGCAGAGACGGAGTGGTACTACACTAATTACAATGGAGACAGCAATACTACTAAATTAGTAGGAAGAGACTATCGGGGAGACACATAACTGTCCAAAAGGAAGACGACTAGGACTACTAGTAGGTTGTACTATCTCTTAGGTATTTACAAACTTTGCACAACTAAATTTGTAACTGCTAACACTTTAGCTCTTATATACTTTAAAATCCTCCTCATATTGAGTGTTAGGAATTACATGATGCTTGAAAACGAGAAATATGAACTTAGGGAATCTAATTGCTTTTCAAACACATTAGCATGTTGTTTTGGAGGTTAAAAAATTAGCCCATTTCAAAGATCCAGCAGAAAGTAGAGATTGCGGAAAAAAAATTGGAGATAGGTGATCAGTGATGAGCTACGATGGCTCTTATAACATAAAGAATAAAAAGACCCAAATCATCTTCAACAGTGTAATTGCTTATATGAACATATTGAAGATCAAGAGAGGAGGAGAGAAAAACAGTACAGAAGATAGAGAATGTAACTTACATGCATAACAATATTTTTGTTAGATATTGTTATATAGTCATTACTATCTCTTGGAAATTTACAAACTAAACCCTGTACTTTCTACACTAGATTTGTAACTGTTAAAACTTTAGTCCTTATATAATCAACACATGTGTATTTGGATCCATTAATATGTATTACCTGATTCACCAAATTATTAAACTTTAGAAATGTAAACTTTTTGAAATAAAGGATTTTTATGTTTGAGATATCAACTGCCTTACAAGAATTTTTCATGAATTCTTGATGTTACCTTGTGTCAGGATGCGACACTGGGAGTACTAAAAAGTTTTAAACTATGACAGCATTGACCTAGTAAATAGTCGCGGCAGTCGCGTCCAAGATCCATTTTCACACGAACATCTCTAGAAGCTTCTAGAAGGAGGATCCAGAATTATGGAGAATGCTCAAGTTCTTTGCATGGAGGTGGAAATAGTCTAGCCCCACAATTTATTGATTTATTGGGATAAATAACTTTCATTTTGTACTCTAGATGGTAGTATAAAGTAAGGTTGGCATATTTGGAGAAAACCATCTTAGAGAGTTTGTACAATTTTACGTACTCCTTGTGTTCTCTTTTAAGATCAAATAACCATATTCGAGCATTCTCCATGACATAATATCATTTCTCTTTTGGTTGTTCTATTTTTAAAATTACATGAATTAGAACCCAGTGCCACATGGAATATAGAAACCCTAACTTGTGACAAGTTGTTTTAGAGTGGGAAAGAAGAGGGATGTTCGATCGATGGCTGAAGAATATAAGAATGTGTTTCTTGACAAGGATACTACTAATGAACAAACGGGTCTAACTGCATTAGAGAAGTATTCCATGAGAGGAAAGTCAAGGGAAGTTGTTGGTAAATCCCTACGGGAAACCAACTTGCTAATATCCTTACTCAGCCTTTGGACACCTAGTGATTTTTTCACCCTAGGAAGTCCGTTGACTTGATATATATTGATTAGGAGATCTAGCATCCACATTTACTTCACCTCATTCATCATTTTTCTTTCTACTAAAATTGGAAAATGATTTCTATATGTCATGCATGTAAATATATCAATAGGTGGAGGAATGTTTTAGTTGAAAAGCAATGTGGATTTGAAAAGAAAAAATTCTCCTATTTATTTTGGGTGAAAAAAAGAATTTTTGGCTTTAAAGCATTTAAATCGTATCGTTTTCACGAATTTCTTCTTCGTCACTACTTTGCTATTTGGACTTTCCTTGTATCTATGTGCCTTTTACCTATCAATTAACTCCGTCGAATTTTATACACTACCATGCTTAGCTAAAGTACTGCAAGTAACAAAAAATATGGAATTCTTCATCATAAGAAGCTCAGAAGGTATATATGCACATCCTCCATTGTGCTAGCTAGAGGAAGTTCTTCATGACATAATATGTGAGAATGTGTGGACTCTCGGGATTTTGGATAGACTTTTGTGTTGAAATAGTTTTATATTTGTGATAACATCATTTAGGTGATATTTTAGCCACAAATTTTGGGTTTTTGAGAGTGCCGGTGAGTGATTATCCCTTTATTTTACATGTTTGGCGTGGCTTTCACCATTGTGGTAGTACAAAAGTATTTTTGTGATTTCGAAACATTTTGGGATATTTTGTGCATTTTTTTTTTGCGGGTATAAACCTTGGTGTATATTCGTTTTGCAGTGTTACAAGTGGAGGAATAGATCTCGAAAACGCAAACCAAAACCTCAAGTGAACAAAGAATGAAACTCAAAGTCTGACAAAAAAATAAGAAAAATGCAAAATCCAAGCTGCAACCGCGGTGAGGGACCATCGCATAAACTTTTACACAATGGTGAGATATTTTGCCACCGTAGTGACAGTTTGTATGAGATCTTAGATTTATGGGCTGTTTCACAATTATTGAAGATACTTCATCAGTTTTTCATAGTGATGTAAATAAGGCAAACCGAATATTGGCATTTTGAATTTGGTTTGTTTAAAAATAAAACAAACACGAACTCGAGTCGCACCTTTTTTGTGCGGTTTAGATTTTTTGATTAAATTAAATTCGAACTAGAGTTGAATTCGAGCTTGCAATCGAGCTGTGATTAAGGAAAATTTTAGGCTATTATGTAGTCCCTTTAGTATTTATATTTTGATGTATTTTTTCTCAATGATTTCTTTCTAATATACCATAAAACAATTATAAAGTACAACAAAATTATAAAATTTTAAGTACATTCACTTACAAATTTTGAAGGCTCGCTTTTATCTTATGAAATTACTTACAAAAATATAAATAGTAGTTGTTCACAAACAAAACGAACAAACGGGTCAAATCTTATGTTTGTTGAGTTATTAATCGAATAATAATATCTTGTGTTTGAGTTTTTTTTTTTTTTTTCTTCATACCAAATATGAGCTAGTTTTTTGAAAGCTTTGCCTGATTTTTTCGCGGACGGCTTGGTGCATCTACATCCATAGTTTCTCTTTCATGTACGAGTATTTTTTGGTTTATAAGCAAACCCTATCTTCATTTTATGGAAACAACTATCCGTTCGTCGACTAAGCTCGAAGATTAGAAGCAGCTTTTGGAGAAGAAAAAGAAGATCAGCGTCGACTTATCCACCAGAGATGAGGTAAACTCTGTTTTGATAATATGTCACTCTGTTTTGAAGAACTCCATGTTTGATATATTTTGAATAACTTCATGTTTGATAGAATGCATTTTGTTTTCGCAATCCCAACATGCGTACCAAAACATTCATGGTACTGATTATGGTGCATATATTTGTTTATCATGATGATTTATACGATAACATTGAATTTCAGCTAGATTAAATATTCACGAGGCAATGTTATGTAGATAATTTGTTATTCAATGGATCAGCAACTAGGTCAATCCTGCAGGTGTGGTTAAATGTCATGAGAATTGTTAACCTCCTTGGCGTGAATGATGCTTGTATAAGAGTAAGCGGTAGCTTAAAGGCGAGGTACTTGAATAAAAGGGAGTTTGTTGTACTAAATAATGAAGTGCGTTTAGTGGTTACCTAGTTGAGGCGACAATGGATTAGTTAGACTTAAAGGTTTTAGATGAGTGGCGTCGTCCAATATTTGGGCATATTCTTATTATTAGTTTTAGTAGTTCTCATGAAAGTCTTAATAGTGCCAAATGTATCATCCCCACAAAGTAAACAGTCTAGTGCCCCAAACATGGTTCCCAAATTGCCTTCTATTTATTAAATTCTCTCTGTTCAAATTTTTTAATTACTTGAAATTAGTTTGCTCGTGAGTACTACCTTAGTTTCTGTGGGATCTTCCTAGAAGACTTTTTTCCACTATTCATTGGGTTACTTTAACCTGATGATTTGATTAGCAAAACGATATATTGTATTATAATCTTTCCATGGTGTTGTAGATTAAACTTTACGCTACAACATCATGTAAAATTTTCCAAAAACTTGAATCGAATTGATATCCAAGTCACTTGGTCAAACTGACATAGATACGGGTAAGAAAGTCGACTGGGAGGATCCCAGAGAAATAGAAGTAGTAACAATAAAAACCTTCTTTTCACTTTAGATAAAAATAAAAAACTTTAACTTGCTGGTCCTTGGGTTCGATAAAAATCTGATACTTACGAGGAAAACGACAGAACGACACTATGATATTTTATTATTTCGGCAACCATTGAGTAGCTATTGTTCTTATATTTGGGGGGGGGGGGATGCAAAACTTTGTGTTGTCAAGTTTTTGTATCTATTTTGGAAAACTACATAACGTCACTGTGATATTTCAGTATTTCGGCCACTATTGAGTAGCTATTGTTCTTATATTTTTTGGGGGATGCAAAACTTTGTGTTGTCAAGTTTTTGGCTCTATTTACGAAGACTAGGAATTAATTTAGTTTTTCGTTTCGAAGAAGTTTTAATTTTAATTTTTCTTTTTATGTTAAATATAATGTGCTTACCTACTCTTCTTGTTTGTGAATTTGCTGTTCAAAAAAAAAAGTTGGTGCATTTTCAGATAATTTTGACATTGTATGATCTGCCAAAGAGGGAGCTAATACAAACAATTTATAAGATCTTAAATTGCTCTTTCACAAAAGGGGTAGAGAACTAATAAATCGAATCTAATGAATTAGCTGAAGTTGAGAGGTTGAGAACCAATCAGGAAGCGGAACAGGCTCGATGGGAGCAAAATCTGAAAACAATTGAGGAGTTTCATACTATGGTTCAAGATCACAATTCTCGGTTACTACAGCAGCAGCCACCACCAGGACAGGAACCAATCGGTCATATAAACGTTACTCTTTAACTTGCTAAATCACAAGAATAAGAACCGGAAGCACCAATGGTTGGCAATTTCAGGCCTACTGAGGGTAGCTATCAATCACCAATCATTGTTCAATCAGTGGAGAAGGACTTTGAGATTAAGATTTCACTGATGAACGTGGTAAAGAAATATTGTCAACTCAGCAGGAAGCGGACCAATAATTTTTAACACTCACTTGGCAATACTTTGTTAGATTTGTAGAACTATAAAAATTCGCAATGGGGACGAAAACACGGTGAAATTATGTTGCTTCTATTCGCTCTTACGGTAAAAGCTAGAGCATAGTTACTCTCTTTACCAAGTCATTCCATCACTACAGTGGAACAAATCGATAAGGAACTTCTAAGGACATATCATTCACCATCTAAAGTAGCCGAACATATTAGCTTCAACATGTTCAGAAAATAGGTGATCACATTCTGGGTGAAACATGGGAAAAGTTTAACCAAATCTCGCGCAAAGTCTTAATCATAGGGGAGCCAATATACAAACTCCTAAATTTCTTTTTACTGTTCGTTAGACTAAGAAACTGAAAAGGAACTCGATCAACTATTAAATGGTAATTGGGAAACACTTACCAGTCGAATAATAGATAACATCCAAATTTTAGCTAGACTAGTCCAAATAACCTAGTCTATATACCTGGACAAAAACGAGCATCAAGTGTACAACAAATTCAACATCCAGTGAAAGCTCCAAACATTATGAATCTATTGGTGAAGATATGTTGGACAAGCTAGAAGGTGACATCATATCTACTCAAGCATCAGTGAAAGCATATGAAACTCAGACTAGTTAGATCGCCAGTCAAACCAGTCATAGTCAACCCGGAGCATTTCCTAGACCATTGCTATTCCAAATAAGCAAAAAATATCTATTTCCTTTTTTAGTGGGTCCGTTATACAAAACCCCTCAATTTTATCACATTCTATAGCTAAGATTTTGAAAGCTATTGAAATGGAGGCCATTCATGATGAAGCTCCAAAGAGGAAGGTCGTGATTCCCAAATCAAAGGATGTGAATAAAGTCGACAGTACCAATTGAAATAGCCCGGGATCTCAGTTCATGGTTAATGCTACAATCGATTATCAAAAGTAGATTATTACTTAGAGAGATTACATTTCATATAGTGTATACAACAAATCTTGTCGAAATAATTATACAAAATAAATAAATAAAAATTGTGTGATATTCTAAGTGATCTAACTTAAGCCCGCGGCTTTTTCTCGATTCGCGTTCTCATTCTTCCACCTTGATTGATAACATGCGATTATAAAATGGAAAAAAACAACTTAGTTTTGAGGGAAATGATCAGTAAAAACTGAGTAAGTACAAACTACGACATGTAAAGCATCGACTCGCACACAAACATAAGTTGAAGTATATTAATTGATTTGAAACATTAATAAGCAAAAGAGTTGGAAAAAATTGTTATAATTATGAGTAAATGTGAAGAACGATTTCTCAGCTTTGAACCATTTATAGATCACGAGTATTCAAGATACTCCTTAACTTGCCAGCTCAAGTGAGAAAATTATATTTCACTGAAGAACATTTAATTCGCGAGTACCAAATTTCTTTCAATTTCATATACCAACTGCTTCACGAGTATTCGAGATATTCTTATACAAGTAAAATATTTTTATAGAGGTAAATATTCTAATGTTACGAATGATGTGATTAAAAATGTTCCATTTCCTTCATGCATTAGAAGATAGGGTGAGGAACACCGATATGGCCACTTTGTACAAATTTTTAAGAAAAATTGTATTAATGTTCTAATGGCAAAGGGTCTTACTCATATGCCTGAATATAATAAAATATTAAAGGATGTGATATGACGCAAGCAAAAGTTAGAGGACACTGGGACGGTAACATCAACCGGCATGCAGTGTCGTGATTCAAAGAGAAATCCATAAAATGAGATATCCGAGAAGTGTTATTGTTTCATGATTAATTGGGGTGATTTACAACAAAAGAATTATGTGATCTGGGAGAAAGTAGGATTCTTATGTCATTATCTAAATTCAAATATCTTAGAATTTGCGATCCAAAATCATCTAGTGTGTGCTTACATATTAGCCCAGAGTGTGTGCGGATGAAATGATTGAGAACCTACTTGTGAAAAGGGGAGGATTTGTGTTTCTTGTGGATTTACTGTAAAGGAATCAAGGAACGAAAAGAGATTCCTCTCATATTTGGGAGGCCTCTCCTTACGACTATGAAGGCACATTTTGATTTGAAAACCGATGAACACACGACCAAACATTAAATGAGTCAATGACGTTTAAGGCATTCAATGACTCGTTTGGACGAAGCAAGTTGGCGATGATCAAGTTTCAGGAGCCTAAACTTGCAAAAGATGAGATAAAGGAAGATCCTAAACCGCTACTTGAGACGTTACTGAATGTTGGGGTACAACCAAAAGAATTGATAATGGAAAAGAAAATAAAAGTTAAGGAGCTGGTGGGAAAAATCAAAGAAAAGAAGCTCATGGAGGACATTGTCTGAGGTCGATACTACTAGATTTTGTTGGAATAGATTTCCTAGAGGCAATCTAGTTTAGTATGAATTTATTTTGGCTAGAACATTCATTGTATTATTTTTTGGATATTTAATATAATGAATTCCTTAGATTTACAATCGTGTTATTTATCTTAAATGTTCCTAGTCCAGTATAATGATTAATAGGATAATCATCTATAGACTAGTACGGGGTTGGACTGATATGGAGATATCATGATCCAACACATGGGTGTGCATTAAGGGTAATGGCGCACTGGATTGACCCATCTCCGAGAAGGCTACATACATGTTATGTTAAGTCACAAGCGCTTCTCGCGGTGCAATGGTATTGTCATCCTTAGACTTGAAGTCACTAGATATTCAAGTTGTGGATTATTGTGAATTTGGTAGCGTCAAACGCTACACCGTAACTGGGTAGCTATAAAAGCGTGTATCGGATACAATAAGAAGCAAGCTCAGAAATCGTATTGGTCGTAGATAGAATTTGCCCCTCCCACATAACGGGAGAAAATATCCAAGGCCACTCGAGGGATAGTGCTTATAGAATGTCTGGCCAGACTCAAATAAATCAATATATGATATTGATGTTATTTGCACGAATAAGGCTATTCCCAGGATCGAGAAACTATGGATTGGATATACGAGTGTGACTTGTATGTCTCGTGTTCAATCCAGATATAGAGACAAATGGATGTGACAATTACTTGTACAAATTTTGTCGGATGACTATTCTATTAGTTGGCTAGAATGGATGTTTTGCTAGAGACCGCTCCATATTAGCAAATTGTTGCTACCAACTAGATAGAACCTATGGGGTCACACGCTATATAGAGTTGAACTAGATTTGGGAATTAATTAATATGATTAATTAAATAGAAGGATCACTTTGCAACACCTTGAAAACTTAGTAGGACTAATTTGCAAGGAAGAGACTAAATCGAATTCTAGTAGGACTAGAATAGGTCCTTTAGGTAGTTGACAAGGATTTGTTGGACAATATAAATGATGCTCCTTCCTTCCTTCCCACACTTATAGCCTATTGTTCATAACTTCAGTGGGAGAGAACAAAGGAGAGAGATCAAGCAAGCAAAAGGGCCGACCGACCCCCTTGCCGCCGCCCCTACCCCGTCGGCCAAAAAAGGAGGCCGCCCCCTCCTTGTATCCTCGTGTAGCGTGATTTCGTCTTCCTCTTCCTCCGTTCCAAGCTAGCACAAAAGGAGAACGAAGAACTAGATCTTAACTCTAGGCGTGGATCAACCATAGAGACGTGACACAATTCACGTTACAAGTCATCACAGGAGAAACCCTAAGGTGTGTAACATGATTCTTCTTTTACCATCGTTATGCTTCTTGTCCTGTGATCCTTGGAGGGTATTGAATGGATAAATTATATTTTTCCGCTGCGTATCCATGATCAAAACCCTACAGTGCTATCAGAGCCACGGGTCGTAGAGCATAAACGTGGTTTATGTGTTACGTTTTGATAGTTTTACACTTTAAATTTATTGTTTATCGCGTAAAACAAGACAAATCAAGCATATGATGCAATTTGTCACTAATGAAACAAAACAAGACCTAGTTTTTGCATTGGATGCATGAATTAGTGAGTTTGAGAAATTTTAGGATCTTAGATCTAGGGTTTGGGCATCCTATTGAAAGAAGGAGTTCTTTTCAAACAAGGAAACAACCAAACTTGGGAAACAAGCAAAGGAGTTCTTTTGGAAACAACTCCCTAAGAGGTTCGGCCCCCTTAGGGGACCGACCCTACTTGCTTTCCGCCCAAGTAAGGCGCGGCATAGGGGCCGGGGCCAGTCCTAGCACATGGCCTAGCCGTGTGGGCTAGGGGACGGCTGGCCCAAGGCCTAGGCGGTCCTCTTTGAGTTTCGGCCAAGTAGTTGTTTGGCCCCTTGGACCGTTTTAACCCTAGAAAAATCCTAAAATCAATTGAAATTGACCAAGCGCGTTAAAATTAGATTTTAACTGTTTATGTGCAAATCGCATGGTGGTTGGATATGACCTTAGGATGTGGTTTGGTGTGATTGTTTAATTTTGTGGTTTGGTTTACGGCCTGCGAGCTGATCAATTTGTTGTAATAATTAATTAGAGTTTTATGGCCTGCGAGCCATTTTTTTCTCAACTTGTGAGATTTATTTTATTTAGTATAGTTGATTAGCTAGTGCTAAATAGAATAGATTGTTATCCAAGTTTGAAGAAAAGAATCCCAAAGCCAAAGGAAGCCAAAAATGATGGAGAATGGAGCATTCCACATGACAATGAAGGATGGACCAAAAGATGAAGACGCATGGAGATGTGTTTGCTTTTAGGGTTCATAGATAATTCCATTGGCTTGGAATTATCTTAGTATAGAGAAGGCCATATCCACATCACGTTTTATTTTATTTTGTGGTTGTTTATTTTATTGTCTTATTATTTTGTGGTTGGTGTATGGATGAAGCATGCAATTAGGATAATAAGATAATTAGACAACCCGGATCTATTATTTGGAGCTGTGCCCAAACTCAAATAGATAGATCAGTTGATATGGATCAACAAAAATAATTAAAATTGAATTTTAAAATCCCTCAAAATTCAAATATTGTGTTTTGCCTTCTCGTTATTTAAACACTCATTATCATAAAAATTTATCAAGTTCGTGCATGCCAAAGCAAGGGGACTTGGTTCATAATGGTGGAATGCGATGGCACAAACAAGTAATGTGCGATTTTTTAAATAAGAGGTTGGACACAACTAGGCTATTAATATGATTAAAACCTAGAGGCAATCAATTGGGATTATCCATATGGATGGATAAATAAGGAGTTTTTTTCCCAATTGAACCAAGAGTTGCATAGGATGCGATTGGAAATGTTTCTACCTAAAGTAGTCAAGTTTTGGGTGACTGGCCAAAGCAAGCTCAAAAGGAGATGAAACATGGATCTTGGCCCACTAGAAAATATAAGGATATTTTCCGCATTAATATCTTGAGGGCTATTAATCCGTAGAAAAATAGTGGGAGCTATATTTGATAAACTAGCCATTATTGAATAAAGTCAAAAATTCACAAATACTAAAACTTGCGTATTTTCCTTTTTTAGAATTCCAAATGGAAAACAACTCATCGAGTTCACAACATTCCCTACGATCTGTCCTTTAGAAGGACAATATCTCTGGAACCAACTTCCTTGATTGGTACAGAAACTTGAGAATCGCTCTCAAGCAAGAGAAGAAATTGTACGCAATAGAGGAGCAAGTTACACCAGGTCCAGAGAACAATACCCCTGCAGCCCTAAAAGCGTATCAAAAAACGTGTTGATGACGCTAATGATGCGGCCTGCCTTATGCTATGCACCATGACTTCTGAGCTTCAGAAGCAACACGAAAACATGAATGCTGTCAATATGATCGAGCATCTGAAGCAGCTCTTCCAAGAACAGGCAAGGATTGAGAGGTATGAGGTCTCTAAGGCATTGTTCAAGTGTCATCTTGCTGAAGGAAACCCTGTGGGACCTCATGTACTCCGTATGATCGGATACTTGGAGAATCTCGCGCGACTAGGGTTTCCGGTCGGCCAAGAGTTGGCCACCAATCTCGTGCTGCAATCGTTGCCTGAGAGTTATGGACAGTTCATCATGAAATATAACATGAACGAGATCGTGATACCACTGCCAGATTTACTCAATATGTTGAGGACAGCTGAACAAAGCATCAACAAAGGTAAGGGCAAAGCCATTATGATGTTACAGAAAGGAAAGGTGATAACGCCCAAATAGGGGTTATCTTTTAGCCTGATTTGACGTGCCATTGTGTCGGAAAGCCGCGTTTTAGCCAGAATTCACCCTCGGACAGCCTCGATTTTAGGAACAAGACGTTTATTTGCTCTTCGTAAATTTTTGCTTTCGTACTTTTATTGGATATGATCGCGGGTTTGTTCATGTTTTCTTTACAGGAACAGGTTCGGAAAGTGCATTGGAATGCGTGCCGAGACAGAACCGGGTTTGCCTCGGGAAACGTGCAGAAAATGGGCAGGACTTGACCGAGACTGGTACAAGGGAGAGCGGAACAGAAAACAGAAAGACTGGAGGAAAAACGAGCAGTGAAAACCGCCCGAGGAAGCTGAAAACGCCATAACCGAGAATCACCGGGATGTGCCCGGTTGACAATATCTTGAGCTTGACTTGGAATTTTTAAGTGAAACCAGGGGCAAAAGAACGGAGACGTCAAGGGCTTTCCAAAAACAGGTCATAATGCTGAAACGGAGTCCGGCCGAAAAACCGACTCCCGTCAAGTGTGGGTTCCAGACAGGCCACGTCCGAGTAAGGAGTCTCGGTTTCCGGTGTGTGGAGTCGTGAGCAGCTATTTCAGGTTCGTGACGATTTCCAGGACAATTCTGACCCAGGGGTATTTTGGTCATTTTGGCACCGGGCACGGGTTTTCGGAAGTCGAGTTTAGATTTTGTCTCCCAAATTCAGTCAGCTTTTTTCCTATGACCAGAGTCACGATTGGGCAAAAATTAGAGCCGTTTTGACCCAGGGGTATTTTGGTAATTTTGACAAGTTTCGGGTCAAGTTTCGGTGTGCGTATATACGCACACATGGAGGTTTTATACGCACACATGAGCTTCATACGCACAAGAGGAGAGAGAAAACGAAGACGACATGCCTCTGCCTGCGTATATACGCATACAGGGAGAAAATGGGAGTTGAAAAAATTTGCTGTTTGAGTATATACGCAGGCAGGTTGCGTATATACGCAGACAGCGAGTATTCCGAGGTGGTTCCAGGTCTAGTGGCAGTTTTGTAATTACGACAATTTCCACAAACGTCTTCAGCACTATATAAAGACTCGTCCAGGACTCGTTTTAGGGGGAACACACAGTACAACCTAAGGACAAGGCAGAGCATCCCTGAAGAGAACGGAAGAGCAATTCGAGATTCGAAGACTTAGTTTGATTTCACTCTCTCTCTTTATATTCAGAAACTCTGTTTTAGTATTATGACTATTAGCAACTAAACTTCTTACCTAGGTTCTCGGTGAACCTAGGGTTTAGTACTCATATTTTATAACTAGTTTGATTATGGATTCATGATTGTTATCTTAATTCAGCAGTTGTATATGTTATTCTGGCTTTGATTATTCTCGTATATGCATGATAGGATTGATCACGCAGGATTGCTATAGACCCGAGCCTGTAGGTGAAAATGTCAGGTTAGGGTTAGGAAGAAAAGTCAGGATTTAGTACCTTACCCTGATAGACCGACCAGATAAAGGGAGATAGGGCTAGCACCGAGAAACATGAGTCCAACTGTTAGAGAATTTGACCCGGGCCATTCGGACAGGTTAGAAACCCTAACAAGTTAGAACGAGACTGCAGACTTAGGCAGCTTAAGAGGAATCCGAAAGTCTGCAGGATCGGAATTACGTGTGGAAACTGAAAGGTCACTGCACAACCGATACGTTGCACAGATAACAAAACTGCTGAGTGTTTTCATATCAACCGAAAAACTGAAATCTGTAGAAACCCTTGGGGATCCTGGAGCCTAGTTCCCATCAATTATAGTTACAACCCATTAAGCGTACTCCAGAAAAACGTCACAAAAAATATTTACGTTTTCGTCTTTTAATTTCTGTTATAGGTTAGCAAACTACAATCACAACCAACTCCTCCTTGTCATTACACTCTGTTAGTTGAAACTGATCACTTAAGAAAACCCGAAACAGTCTCTGTGGGATCGACAACCCGATTTGAAATACACCCGGTATTACTTGATTTCGTATGCTTGCGAATAGCCTGTATTCTGCGCATCAATTTTTTGTCGCCGTTGCCGAGGACTTTTAGGGTTTTTTAGTAGTCAGAATTAATTTTCAGAGTTTTTATTTTTTATTTTTTATTTTTATTTTTCTGTTATCTCACTACTCTTGAGATCTCTATTTTTTTCAGGATGAGCGACAATACCGAGAGAGAGCCGGAACTGCCCGAGACACGTACTCCAGCCGAGATGGATCGGTACATCGAAGATCTCATCGCAGCAGGCTTTGCTGCCCAGAACAATCTGAGGACGTACAACAGGTTTTGAAAGGCATTGGTTGAAAATTTTGAAGTCCCCACGGGGGGGGGCATGAACGAGCTATTGTGGTACCCGAGATCACCGCAGAACACTTTGACATAAAACACTCCACCATCCAGACTGTGCAGACCCTCTGCCCGTTTTATGGCAAAGCCGGCGAAGACCCGAACTACTTTATCGGGAAGTTCGAGGATTACTGCAACAAAGTACGGTATAAGGGAGTCGATGCATAGGCACTCATGTTAATTCTCTTCCCGTATTGTCTATACGGAGTGGCCAAAGACTGGCTCAAATCCCGACCACCCAGAGCCATCACTACATGGGAGGGGTGTGTCACGGATTTTGTGGCCAAATTTTACCCTGCTTCCCGGATCATTCAATTACAAAGCGAGATTTTGTCATTAAAGCAGACGATGGGGGAGACGGTGGTAGACGCATGGGACAGATTGATGAGGCTGGTGAAAAGATGCCTGAACCATGGTTTTGGAGACCCGAAGATCCTGCAGGTATTCTACCATGCCCTAGACAGGGAAAGTGCTGACAGGATTGACAGAGAAGCCGGATGAAACTTCCTGTACCATGTGGACAAGGACGGTGCCTATGAGCTGACGAAGCAGTTAGCCAAGCAGGACACTCTACTGTTTGACGATCGCAGAATCACGGCCCAAGCTGAGCCAGTGGAAGACGACCGGATAGACAATCTGGCCAAGATCGTTCAAGACTTGGTTAAGAAAGTCTACTCGGAAAAGAAGACTGTTGCGGCAGTAGACGAGCCAGATTTGAACACAGCCATTGAGGGGCTCAGGACCGAGGATGCCAATTAAGTACAGCAGCAGTGGGATCCGAGCCGGTACAGACCGGGTACGAGAGATCATCCCGGGTTCCGGCGGAAAGGCGAATTTTGCGATTTGTTCACCAGGATTCCAGCACAGGCCATAGGCACAGCAGGCAGTACGTGCAGATCAAGTACAGCCAGGCCCATCCGCACAGCATAACGATGCTCAGATGAAGAAAATCGAGTCCATGTTCCAGACCATCGAGTCCCGGTTTGCACACATGGACGCCCCTGACAGCCGACGTGCAGACGACCAAAACGTCACTGCGCGCTTTGGAGGTACAAGTAGGGCAGTTAGCACATCAGCTAACTGAAAGATCACCAGGAAACTTACCCTCGACCACTGTCAATAATCCACATGCTCAGATCAATGCCATCACCACTCGGAGTGGCTTAGACTACAGGATCCGCCGTATCCTAGCCATGTGATAACTCTCTTTTACGAGTTATTAATATACTTCTATATTACTTGTATTAGGCTTATTTCACATGATGTATATGTTATATTTGCACAAATATGTGAATTTGACGATTTATAAACCTAAGAGTGAAAGGTTGTGTTTCTAGCCTATTTGTGCATGTTTTCTCTCATATTTTCTATGATAATTGCACGGGTTGTTTAGTGTTGTGTATCTCAGGTAAAATAGGTGCAATGGAGCTTATGAGAGTCTTGGATATGCTTGGAATGGAGCTAGATGAAGAGGAGAAAAGGAGAGCACAAACGAAGCAAAGTTGGAAAAGTCACACAGGACCAGCCTGCACTCTTTTCGATGCCCAGGAAAATCTACAAAGAATTTTGAAGCAAGGCTTGCGGCATTGGAATAGACATCCGTAGCTTTCCAACTATATATGGTAGGCCCGAAGACGAGTCCGTATGAGGGAGATACAGCCCGCGCAAAATCAGAAAATAACTATGTCCGGGAATTACAAAGTAGAGGGGCTGAAGTGCAATTTCGGCTAGTTTTCATTAAAAAGCGTGCCCAGCTGGTAAAAAACGCAAGAGACGACCTAAGAACAGGACATTCACGCATCTTTGAAGTCTTGGGAGCTAGGGAAGATAGGAGACAAAGCTTGGAGCTTGGAAGATCATCAACATTGAAGATTCAAGCGTTTGATCATCTTTTCTTCTTCTATTCTTCATGGACTCTATGATTTTGATCATGTTGAACAATATTATGTCTATCTAAACAAATTTAAGATAGGTGATTGATGGAAAACTAGGGTTTGTTGGATGATTTTCCGGATTTTGGACTTGATGCATGCTTTTGCTTAATTCTATGAACGTTCTTGTTAGCTTATCTATTCTTGTACTCAATTCTTAGTGTTCTTGGCTTGATCACCCGAAGAAAGCTACTTGTTGATAGAATTGCATGAAAGTGAATTCTTTGAGACGTGTTAAAGAATAGCTTAGGTGATCTTGTAGTTTCTTGAGACCGAGAGGAGAAATGGAACTTGATTAATCGTGTGAGGGTAGTTTCGGTTGATTTTTGTTAGAACTTAGTGAATTCGGTGGACCGATAGGACCCGGTGAATGAGCCTAACAAATCAATTAGATTGTAGTGATAGACGGAGGTGGACCGAGAGGACCCGAAATCTATTGCTTACACAAATTCACGTGAGATCGAGAGAAGATCGTGATGAGCATTACCCAATATAACTAGAATGTGAGTAGAGTGTTTCATGCATAATTCCGGAAATCGTTAACAAACCTAGGACCATCAATTGCCTAGTTCTTCCTTATTAATCGTATTACATCACAATTTATCTTCGTTTAAAGTGAGAATTCTCCAAAAATATTTAGTTACTTGTCATTTAATTTTAGTCGCTTGTTTGTGGGCGACAACTTTATAAAATCCAAACCCTTCTTACCGGTTACGTAGATATCTCAAAATTACTTTCTAGTTAACTAATAATCGTAAATTCCCTTGGGTTCGATACTCGGAGTCGTAAAATACTCCACTTACTACTTGATCGTGCACTTGCGTATACACGTAAGAAATCGTGCCACCATGCACGTGCAGAAAAGTCGAAGGAAATTGAGCACGAAGTATTTGGCTAGGATAACAGTTCAGCCGACCGCCCCCAGCCGAAGGGCTCGGTTGAGCAGGATGTAGTGAATGATAAAAAGGAAGCAGAAATGGTACCTGTCTCTAAGGAGGTGCCGTATCCTTTGAAGACACGAAAGAGGGATGATAGCAAGGACTACGCCATATTTCTCGAGATGTTCAAACAGCTGCAGATCAACATACCCTTTGCGGAGGCGTTGACAAAGATGCCCACTTATGCCAAGTTCCTCAAAGATATTTTGTATGGACGGAAACGTATGAGCGATTTCAAGACAATAAATCTGACGGCAGAAGTGAGCAATTGTGTGAAGAATGGGATACCGAGGAAGAGGAAGGACCCTGGCAGTTTTATCATCCCGGTGACCTTAGGTAATGCTTACACAGGAAAGGCTCTATGTGACCTAGGGGCCAGTATCAATCTGATCCCGTTATCAATTTTCAAAACTTTGAAAGTCGGTGAACTCAGGCCCACCAGAATCAAGCTGCAGATGGCGGACAGATCGGTGAAGCAGGCTTACGGAGTTATTGAAGATATTCTGGTGAAAATTAGAGAATTGATTTTTCCGGCAGATTTTGTAATTCTGGACATGGAGGCAGGAGACGTACCGCTCATTATGGGCAGACCGTTTTTGGCCACTGGAGAAGCCATGATAAACTGCAAGAGTGGAGAACTGACTATGCAGATTAATGAAGACAAGGTGAAGTTCAACGTTTTCAAAAATTTACAACTACCGAATTATTACGAGCATGAAGACATCTTTGCAGTGGAGGTAGTCGAAGAAGGCTGGGAAAACGAGGAGATGGACGAGCTATGGGCAGATATTGACAGGGTGGACAGAGAGAACGAGGAGAGATTCCAGGAGGAGCAGGCCATGCAAGTTGAAAACCGGACCAGTTTACAGCTGGATGGAAAAAGTGGGCAGAAATTGGCCCTGGTCCCGTTACTCAAAGAGCCACCCACCCTAGAGCTGAAATCGCTCCCGAGCCATCAACGTTCAGCACAGTCAAGGCAGGTTCTAGAAGGGAAGAAAGCACTTCTCTGCGAGTCTCGGAAGCAGCTTTTCACGGGAAAATTGAGATCTGAGTGGTCAGGACCGTTTATCATCAAAGAAGTACTTTCATGGGATGCGGTTAAATTGGAGAATTCGCATGACAGTACAACTTGCAGGGTGAGAGCAAACCGGGTCAAGCCATATTTGGGCCCGGAAGCAGAAGTCAAGGTAGACCCTGGCGGTTTTGACGTCCCTTGAGCAAACATGAGGTAACTGGGTCGGGCCGTCGACCGTAAATTACAAGCGCTGGTTGGGAGGCAACCCAACGTAGTAAGTTAGTTAAAATTATTTCAGTTTTATTTTCAGTTTTGAGTTCAAAGAGAGGTAAGATGAGTAGGTATTGACTTTGAATTGAGCGTGTGGAGACACAGCAAAACGGAAAACAGGCAGAAAACAGGAAAGAGGAAGAAAGATAAATTTTTTCTTTTTTTGAACATTTGTGAGGGTACTGCGTATATACGCAGACAGCACCCTCCAACTATCCAGGAAAAAAAAGAAAAAAAAAAAAGAGGACCCTTAAGCTGCTGCTGGGTATATACGCAAGCTGCTGCGTATATACGCAGACAGCAGCACGTTTTTGCCCCATTTTTCTCTCTCTATACACAGATCCGTGGAGTTTGAATCGAATTCAGAAAATTTCGTAGAAGGAAATGCAGATTTTCGAAAACTTGAAGAATCGACCCCGGTGTGTTCTGGCACACTCGACCATCACAGGGACTCGTACGAGTTGGGGATTTTTCAGGAACAGTTTTTCTGCAGAATAGAGCAATCGACCCCGGTGTACGGAAGTATACTCGACCATATGGGAGCACATTGTCAAACACAATGGTGCTCGGGGATTGCACATTTGAATAGCACGCTAAATAACGCATATAGAGCCCAGAAGATTGACAACTTCCATCGAGAAATTTTATGGCGAGCGGTCAACGTCCTGCTCCACCGGAATCTGCGAAAAATTCCGCACCTGGAAGAACTGACTCCGGGTGCACAGGTTCAATTTCTGTCTCTCGCTTTATTTTTCTGCATATGCTGCCAGTTGTTCCCATTCGATGTGGCAAGCCAGCTCATCCAATCCAGATTGTATGCCTGATGATTAGTACCATGAGGGCATGGCACCATCCAGTGTGGGGGGTGGTGGCGTTGTAACTGCATTACTTTTTATAAAAAAAAAAGTGAAAAATAAAATTTAAAAATTGATAAAAATTGAAAATTTTGAGACTGGGCGAAGGATTTAGCTTAAAACTAGAGAGAGCTTAATGATAGAAAATTTCCCAAAGTGGACGAACTTAGGTGAGGAAGAGCTGTGAGAATCTGTCTAGGGGAGTTAATAGAGCCAATGCACTTCAGAAAACGCAAGTAGCTGTCTCCCGAGCAATGTATCCGGCTAGCTGCCAGACCACCGTCACCAGGTAGTCGTCAACCCGCCATCACGGTCACCACATCATTTGGTGGAGTGATAGGCCATAGGGGACCTCACGTTCTGTCTCGCGCCTTAGGTCCACTAGTGAGCCCCGTTGATCCATTAATCCTTTTCTTGGTAACCGTTTGACCTAGGAAGCCGCTTTTTTATACTCGCATCATTGTTAGTATTTTGACCTGTCCTACGCGTCATGGCACGAGGGAGCTGAGTAAAGGGGGATTTTCTGGGGTTGAGCAGAATTGTCATATTTGATAGTGGATGGACTTTATTTTTATACTTGAGGGTGTGAAAGGGTGAGATAGTGACGGCAGCACACTTCGGTATGGCGGTGACTCACGGCAATACACCGGGAGCACAGGAGGAGAGCCGTAGTGCGTAAATTTTCCGCACGACATGGGAAACTTGGGGTTGACAGGGTTATTTGGAGGACGCGCTGAGCTATTTAGACATCCTTGGAGTGAGGAGGATCGGTTGGAAAAGCGCGATTATTTAGTGTGGGGGTGGTCGTTTCAGATTTTATTTCAGTATTTTTCCGCCACCCCACGTTTTTGGTTTATCATAGAGTTGGCCTGGTTTATATTATTGTTGTTTATTGTGTTTCCCAAAAAAAAAAAAAAAGAGAGAGAGAGAGAGAAAAGGAGTATCATAGGCAGAAAATTCAGGGTGCTTGATTGATTTTATTTCAAAACGCCAGGTCGACAATTTTTATAACAATTTCACATTCATTCACAGTTGTAGCCGCAAGAACGGCAGTTACACCGGGACTGGGGAAATTGAGTGTCTAGAATCTTAGGTGATTTGGGTCAGTTTCTATCGTCTTGGAGAGGTAGTGTGAGATTGGGGTATGTGTGAGTGTGTTGTGACGTTTAGGACATCGCTTCTAAATGACTTATCCTACCGTCCCAAAGCCGGCAGATTTACATTACACCCGGAGTAAGAGCACGGAAGGTGTGCGTTAGGGATACGTTCGGTTTGCGTGCAAAAGCGGAAGTAAGAGGTGTTCGTGCTTGTTCCTAACCTAGGCTGGCCGCATGTTCTTCCGATCACCGCAGTTTCTGAAATCTAGGGGAATATGAGAACTTAATGATGTCCTGTTTGAGTTGAAGAGATTGTCCAGCCTCACCAAAAAGATAAATTGTTTTTATAATATTAATATTGTTTTTAAATAAGTGCAGTTACACCGCTCTGGATTGATTCGGGACAATATGCATTGGTAGTATATTGCTAGAGTTTGCTCGGGACGAGCAAAGTTTAGTTTGGGGGTATTTGATAACGCCAAAATAGGGGTTATCTTTTAGCCTGATTTGACGTGCCATTGTGTCGGAAAGCCGCGTTTTAGCCAGAATTCCCCCTCGGACAGCCTCGGTTTTAGGAACAAGACGTTTATTTGCTCTTCGTAAATTTCTGCATGTTTCGTACTTTTATTGGATATGATCGCGGGTTTGTTCATGTTGTCTTTACAGGAACAGGTTCGGAAAGTGCATTGGAATGCGTGCCGAGACAGAACCGGGTTCGCCTCGGAAAACATGCAGAAAATGCTCGAGGCAGGACTTGACCGAGACTGGTACAAGGGAGAGCGGAACAGAAACGGAAAGACTGGAGGAAAAACGAGCAGTGAAAACCGACTAAGGAAGCTGAAAACGCCAAAACCGAGAATCACCGGGATGTGCTCGAATGACAATATCTTGAGATTGACTTGGAATTTTGAAGTGAAACCAGGGGCAAAAGAACAGAGACGTCAAGGGCTTTCCGAAAACAGGTTATAATGCTGAAACGGAGTCCGCCCGAAAAATCGGCTCCTGTCAAGTGTGGGTCCCAGACAGACCACGTCCGAGTAAGGAGTCACCGTTTCCGGTGTCTGGAGTCGGGAGCAGCTATTTCAAGTTCGTGACGATTTCCGGGACAATTTTGACCCATGGGTATTTTGGTCATTTTGACACCGGGCCCGGGTTTTCGGAAGTCGAGTTTAGATTTTGTCTCCCAAATTCAGTCAGCAGTTTTCCTATGACCAGAGTCAGGATTGGGCAAAAATTGGAGCCGTTTTGACCCAAGGGTATTTTGGTAATTTTGACAAGTTTCGTGTCAAGTTTCGGTGTGCGTATATACGCACGCATGGAGGTTTTATACGCACATAGGAGCTTCATACGCACAAGGGGAGAGAGAAACGAAGACGACATGCCTCTGCCTGCGTATATACCCAGACAGGGAGAAAATGGGAGTTGAAAAAATTTGCTGTTTGCGTATATACGTAGGCAGGCTGCGTATATACGCACACAGCGAGTATTCCGAGGCGGTTCCGGGTCCAGTGGCAGTTTTGTAATTATGAAAATTTCCATAAACGTCTTCAGCACTATATAAAGACTCGTCCCGGGCTCGTTTTAGGGGGAACACACAGTACAACCGAAGGACAAGACAGAGCATCCACGAAGAGCACGGAAGAGCAATTCGAGATTCGAAGACTTAGTTTGATTTCACTCTCTCTCTCTCTCGCTCTCTCTTTATATTCCGAAACTGTATTTTAGTATTATGACTATTAGCAGCTAAACTTCTTACCTAGGTTCTCGGTGAACCTAGGGCTAGCACTGAGAAACGTGAGACCAACTGTTAAAGAATTTGACCCGGGCCATTCGGTCAGGTTAGAAACCCTAACAGGATTAGAACGAGACTGCAGACTTAGGCAGCTTAACAGGAATCCGAAAGTCTGCAGGATCGGGATTACGTGTGGAAACTGAAAGGTCACTGCACAACCGATACGTTGCACAGATAACAAAACTGCTGAGTGTTTTCATATCAAGCGCAAAACTGAAATCTGTAGAAACCCTAGGGGACCCTGGAGCCTAGTTCCCATCAATTATAGTTACAACCCATTAAGCGTACTCCAGAAAAACGTCACAAAAAATATTTACGTTTTCGTCTTTTAATTTCTGTTTTAGGTTAGCAAACTACAATCACAACCAACTCCTCCTTGTCATTACACTCTGTTAGTTGAAACTGATCACTTAAGAAAATCCGAAACAGTTTCTGTGAGATCGACAACCCGAGTTGAAATACCCCCGGTATGACTTGATTTCGTATACTTGCAAATAACATGTATTCTGCGCATCAAAAGGGCAAAAAGGTTTGCCTCATCCTCCAAGGGCAAAGGCAAGTCAGTTTCCAAGTCCAAGAAACCTGTCCTCAAGCCTGTTGATGGCATTGCCAAAGGTGTGACTAAAGGGGAGTGTCACTACTACAGTCAGCCTGGACACTGGAGGAGGAGCTGCCCAACATATCTGGAGGACAAGAGGCTTGGAATTGTTATTCCACCAACACCAGGTACTTTTGTTGTAGATGTCAAGTTAACTGTCTCTACATCATGGGTATTAGATACTGGATGTGGATCTCACATTTGTCGAAATGTGCAGGATCTAAAGAGAAGTAGAAGATTGGCTAAAGGGGAGATAGATCTGCGCGTTGGTGTGTAACATGATTCTTCTTTTACCATCGTTATGCTTCTTGTCATGTGATCCTTGGAGGGTATTGAATGGATAAATTATATTTTTCCGCTGCGTATCCATGATCAAAACCTTACAGATTTTCCATGAGGTAGCCGGGTCTGGATGTCGACCTTAAATTTCAAGCGCTTTTTGGGAGGAAACCCACACATGTACCATTTTTTATTTCAGTTTAACTTTCAATTTATGCATTTTTTAGAAGTTCAACATAGGTTAGTTAGATAGTTATAGTATATCAATTGCAAGCTATTTATGTTGTTTTTCCTCAGTTGATTTGATTCTATTAGCGAGACCGATGAAGGAAGTGTTTGTGTTATGGTTGCAGATAATGAAGCAGGAATTGAAGATCGACTCGGTGTGCAACAACGCACTCGACTGAAAAGGGATATTTGTGCATGGAACGTGGAGATGTTTTGACGAACGCAACATTCGAGAAAATGTGAAGTGTGATTAACCCCATGCATTAGGTTCCATTTGACCCCCACATGAAACTCATTCCAAAAGTATGGAATCACATGGCACATGTGAAAAAGCACGAATTGAAGAAACAAGAATTAAAAGTAAGTACGGACAAGGGGAATCAAGGTTGGCAAGGAAAATGATGAAAACGAAGGTTGGCACATGTCCCATGGCGGCAAGGAAATCTGTCACCTCGGTGAGACAACGACAAAAAAATTCACTTCGGTGAGAAGATCTCCTACTGCGGTGATAAGATTTTTTCCATTGCCGTTGCGGTGAAACCAACTATCACCACAACGAGACTAAAAATTGAAATGCGGCTAAATTTTCTCATCGTGGAGAGAGAAAACATGAACATACAAGAGAAAGTTAAAGGTGCAAATTACAAAGACTCTCACCACGGTGAAAAATTTCCCACCGCAGTGAGGGAGTCTGAAGAAGTAAAAGAGATGGGAGGAACATCTTAACTGTCTCACTTTAAAAAACTGAAATTGGTGTTGTTTTCACTGATATTTTTTTATTTAGCCGTTAGTTGTGAGAACTTTTGAGCATTAATGATACATTTGGTGTAATATTCACCATTGAGGGAGTACATGAGTGTGTTAGTGAATCTCATGAATTTTGCACTGCTATTAATATATATTGTTCATATTTCCTTCTGCCAGTATGAACTTTTGTGTTTTTGGTTTTGTCATATATTTAGGCAAAGGAAAAGAACTTGTTGAGGAGATGTAAAACACGAAAACGCAAGCTCAGAAACCTCAAGTGGGCTAACGAACATAGCTAAAAGGTGGAGCAAAGGAGGAAAAAGGAAGAGAGAAGCTGCCAAGTTCCTCGTGCGGCCACACCAGATCAGTCCCGTTGTGGCAAGAGTTAGCAGTGGCAGCCCATATTTTGGAATGTTAATGCAATTTTTGAAGACTTATCTCTAGCTTATTCACGTATGTTGCTTTGGGGGTATAAATTCTAGCGTCCTAGTAATTTGACAATATCTACTCATCCATTTACTAGTGAAATGAATAAGAGAGCCACTACTCAAAGATTAAAGATTCGTGAAAATTGGAGTCATGACGAAGTTGAAGATCGAAGACCTCAACCGCAATCCTTCCGAAGTAATGATAGTTTGTATCAATTTCTCATCTCTATGAACTCTTTTATTACTGTCACAATGATTCTGTGATTCGTGAGATGTTGTGCGTGGCTAAATACTTTTTGGCAAGGGTTCAATTTGGGTGCTTATATCTGTTAACGAGATGATGTTTAGACTGAGTTTCAACATTCAATTTTTTTTAAATAAAAATTCATGTTGTTCAAACTTTATTTTAGTAATATTGCACTTACGTTAATCTTGTATGAGTTAGTGAATCTGCATAATTGACAACCCCGTGGACATGGAGACGTCATGTATATTAATAAGTGGTAGGATATGAGTGAGACTAAAAGTAATTGGGAGATGCTTGTATTAATTATTAAACTTAGTCTACGATCTAGTTATTCGTGGTGAGATTGAGTTAACTAGTACTAGTTGTAGCAATGAGGGACAACGTTTACTGTTTATCCACGTTCCATATTGATTTGAATAAGTCTTATGAAAGTGTAGAAAGCCTCAAAACAACAGCCCAACAATGTAAACTTGTGTGGTGCCAATATGAGGTGCTCTAGCACTTTTCTCCATTCTATTTCCCGATTTATTTACGATTTCAGTTCAGTAGTTAGTAAATTTACAAACCAACTTTTCACTTTAGAAAGCAAATTATCAACTATTAGGACATGTGAGTTCGATATATACCGGAGAATTATCGATCAGAAAAACTATAAGCTGACACCGTGCACTTGCGATATACAGAGAGTATAACTCAACATCTGTGAAAGCCCCAGAAGTAGAAGCTTTGGCTGCCATGGAGACTGTGCAACTAGCTTACACAAATGGATCCAAACATTAACAAGGTGGAGATGCCAAGAATTTATTACAAATGACGAAGAGAACGTAAGAAGGTGGACCGGTCCAAGATTTCTGAAATATTGGCTAATTATTGTTGGAAATTATGATAAAACTAATAGTTTCCATGGAGATAGAAGTGAGCTTCACCATGAGAGAGGACAATTGTACCGCGTTCATTTATTAGCATTGAAAGGATGTGGAGACCACAATTCAATGAACACGAAAGAAAGTGGACCGATGTAGCTTATTGAGAGTATCGAATGAGCTAAAGCTGTAACATCTGGAATTTCTATAGTATTAGGTAAAAATTATGTAATTTATGCCTGAAAATACTATTTTTTTATGCAGTGTGTTTCTTCGTCTTGGACTTCAACGCTATTATTTAATAGTTGTGTAATTTAAATTCAAGGATAATAATTTTTTGTAATTTCCCAAAAAAAAAAGGTAGAGAAATTTTTAAAAAATAGTTATCATCATGTAGGAAACAAGTGGGAAGTGGTTGAGAAATATCAGGAAACATGTGCTTAAATTATTATTACATCATACAAATTCAAACTCCAACTACACTATCCTAAAATGTAGGAAAAGAAATCAATATGCCGAGTGAAAAATTATGACTAAATTTGGCGATAAATATGCCAATTTTGCATTTAACATAACATGATACATAATCTATTGGACTTATACTTTCAATCAATTTATTTAAATTTGTCTAAAAAATGTGTTTACCTATTCTATGGGAGATGCTCTAACCCAGTACTAGGAGAGAAAAATTATATAAATTATGGAGAAAACTATTCTTTTACATAACAAACAAAGAAGATTTCAAGAGTCTTCTCCAATAGTGATTATGTAAAAAATATGTATTAGCATTTTTAATTTATTTTATTTTAGAAATGTGGACACATGAAGAGAAAATAGTGGAAGTTGGTGAGAAAACTTAGGGAACATGTTCTTACCCACATAAATAGAGGAAGAATATGATTTTACATAACAAAAAATCATCGCAAAGTTTGGCGAAGTGGATACATAATTTGTGTTTTACATATCAAGATACATAAGCTATTGGAGCCCGATTTTTACCAAATTATTTATAATATGCCTAAGAAAATTGGTTTACATAATCTATTGGAGATGATCTAACATGGCAATAGAAAAATTTATGTGGAAGTAAAAACAGAAAAAAAAAAAAATATTGCTCATTTTTGCTTGTCTTCTTCTTGCTTTATCTATTTGGGTAAAAGACAATTTGCACCCTTTTTGTATGGGATATGTACAAAAACACTCCTCGTGTTCGGGGATATACCAAAACCCCCTGACAAAGACAAAAAGCACCATGTCAATTGATGGAAGTTAGACAAATAGCACGCTTCTTTTACAATCAGTTAGTATGGAGGTGCAATCCGTCTTTTTTATGACCGTTTTTTGCCTATTTGTGATTTTGTGTCTATTCTGTTCATGTTCTTAGTATTCTTGACCATCATTCTTGATGTTCTTGAACCACCATCAGCAACACTACCACCAAAAACCCACATCCACCAACTATCCGATATAAATAAGAACACCACCTACTATCACAACCACTTTTGCCGCACTACACCCAGAATCCGGCCGCCAGCAATGCAGCACAACCAAAACCATCTCAAACGAAGCTTAAATTGAGCTCAACCAAACTCATACATTGATTCAACACAAAAACATGACATATTTGTTTATAAATCCTTAGAAATATCAATCCAATTAATCAAACCCAAAATCACACCTATGAAGAACCCTCAGAACCATCCACCATAACAACACTCCCTCTGGAATCCATGGGCTGCGAAGTCCATGGGATTCGAACACAACCAAACTGTGAGGTCTCCGACCTCACAGAAGCTCCGATGACCGGTAATTTCACCGGAGAAGAGGAATCAACCGGAGAATTGATCTCCCAATTGAGGAAGAGAGGTTAGGGTTGGATAAAGAGAGGGAGAATTTGGGGCAGAAATGAAATATCATAAAAAACGTAACAAGCTTTTACAATTCCACCTATTTATAATAGGGAGGAGGAAAGTGCAATAAACCTAAACTAGCACGGCAAGCCTAGTCAGCACCTTCCGATCAAATGAACCAATCAGAGAAGGGGAAGGAGCTGACTCAGCAGCTTATATGTCTCCTAGCCCTAAACGACACCGTCCTACTTGACAATTCAAATAAAACGTTCAAAAGCTAGTCTACGTCCAGGATTAGAGTTCCTCGCCTGATCGAACGAGTGCTGCTGCTGCAAATTACACAACCACCGTTTTGACCTGTTTGCACTTTAGTCCTATTTATACAACCACAGTTTTGATAGCTTTGCACTTCAGTCCTTCTACTGCAACCCTGACAAGTGCCTCCCCCTTAAGAAAGCTTGCCCTCAAGCTTGAAAATTAGGAAATTGCTTCTTCAACTGATAGTGTTCTTCCCAGGTGGCTTCAGCAGGAGACAAATTCAACCATTGCACTAAGAATTTGACAGTAGAGGTGTTACCTTGTTTAGCTAGTTTCCTTTCCAGAATTGCAACTGGTTCCACCAAGAATTGGCCTTCAATTCCTACCTTGGGCAATTGAGGAGAAGCAGTATAGTTCCCAATGGCTTGTCTGAGCTGAGAAACATGGAATACTGGGTGGACTTTGGATTGATCAGGTAACTGCAACTTATAAGCCACCTTGCCAATTTGCTGGATGACCTGGAATGGGCCATAAAACCTAGCAGATAACTTGTGGTTGATCCTCAGCTGCACTGACTGTTGCCTATATGGCTGCAGCTTCATAAACACCCAATCACCAACCTGGAATGACCTTTCTGGTTCTATTCTTATTGGCATAATGTACCATCCTTTCTTGAGCCTTAGACAAATTATCTTTAAGAAGCTGAAGTAGTCTAGCTCTATCTTGGATGAAGCTGTCCACAGCCTCCACCCCAGTTTTGTTCAACTGGTGGAAATTATAGTGTTGGGGTTTGAACCCATATACAGCTTCAAAGGGTGTAAGTTGTAGAGCAGTGTGGTAATTAGTGTTATACCACCACTCAGCTAAACTTAACCACTTAGCCCACCTCTTTGGCCTATCACCAGTCAGACACCTTAGGTAAATCTCCAAACACTGGTTCAATCTTTCACTTTGACCATCAGTTTGGGGATTATATGCAGTTGTGTACTTGAGCTGAGTCCCCATAAATCTGAACAAGGAAAGCCAGAATTGTAGATTTATTCTCAATTTTAGGTAACCCCTCTACAAAATCCATGGCAATGTGGGACCAGGGCTTATTAGGTATGGGAAGGGGTTGTAATAGCCCTGGATATGGTAAATGTTCAGACTTCATCCTCTGAAAAATATCACAGCTCTTCATCCAACTCTTGACTTGTGTTTTCAACCCTGGCCAATAGAACAACATTTTAACCCTCTTGTATGTACCCAAAATTCCAGAATGCCCACCTACTCTTGTATTATGTAGTTCTTGAATGATGTGATGCCTGAGTTCAGTGTGCTCTCCCAAATATATCAAACCACTGTGTTTTAGAACACCATCTTGAAGTTCAAAATGAGGGCAAGCATTGCTATCAATAGCTAGTATTGCCATTTTATCCTTGGCCAGACTGCCATCCTTATAACTATCCTTCACTTCTTGAAGCCATTTGGGTACCACTGAAGAGACTGCACTACATTGTCCATCTATGTCATCTCCAGAACTACTCCTTCTAGAAAAGGAATCAGCTACCTTGTTTTCTTGCCCCTTCTTGTAATGAATCTCATAATGCAGTCCAAGTAATTTAGATATCCACTTTTGCTGAAGTACTGTTGTGAGTTTTTTCTCTAGTAGGAATTTAAGACTGTGATGATCAGTCTTAATGATGAATTTTCCTCCTTCCAGGTAAGATCTCCATTTGGAGATTGCATGAACTAGAGCCACCGGTTCTTTCTCATAAGTAGAAAGTCCCAAATGCCTTGGAGATAAAGCCTTGCTAAAGAAAGCCAATGGCCTATTCTGCTGCATCAGTACTGCTCCTAACCCATCATAACATGCATCAACTTCTACTACAAAAATCTCTTTGAAATCAGGGAGAGCCAACACTGGAGCCTGGACCATAGCTTGTTTAAGGGCAGTGAATGCTGCTGTAGCTTCTTGACTCCATTTGAAATTTCCTTTTTTTAGAAACTGAGTGAGTGGTCTAGCCAAGCTTCCATAACCTCTCACAAATCTTCTGTAATAACCTGTGTGACCCAAGAACCCTCTGAGCTCCTTAATGGTCTTAGGCATGGGCCACTCCTCCATAGCACTCAGCTTTCTGGATCAGCTTGCACCCCCTTTCTGCTGATGATGTGTCCCATATATTCCACAGCTTCTAACTCAAAAGAACACTTACTAAGTTTGGCATATAACTGATGCTTCCTCATGGTGTCAAACACCACTTTCAGGTGATGTAAATGCTCTTCCATACTGCTACTGTAAACCACTATATCATCAAAGAATACAAGCACCATCTTTCTTAAGTAACTCCTGAAGATGTCATTCATAAGACATTGAAAAGTGGCAGGAGCATTAGTAAGGCCAAATGGCATTACCCTGAACTCATACAACCCCTCATGAGTTCTAAATGCTGTTTTGTAGACATCATTCTCAGCCATTCTCACTTGGTGGTACCCTGACTTGAGATCTAACTTAGAAAAGACAGTAGCTCCCCTTAATTCATCCATCAGCTCATCAATAACTGGAATTGGAAACTTATTTTTGATGGTGATGTCATTCAAACCCATGTAGTCCACACAGAATCTCCAAGAGCCATCCTTTTTTCTTCACTAACAAGACTGGAGCTGAGAAAGGACTAGTACTAGGTTGTATGATCCCATTATCTAGCATTTCCTTCACCATTTTTTCTATTTCATTCTTTTTCAAAAATGGATACCTGTAGGGTCTTAAACACACAGGTTGAGCTCCTTCAACTAGTGGTATCTTGTGATCCTGACTTCTGGGACGAGGTAATTAATTAGGCTCGGCAAAAAAATCTTGGAATTGCTCAATCAGGGTTTTAATTTATCAGGGGTTCTTATGACATTATCCACCACCCCAATGGAGTACAGCTGAGCAGCAATGCAGTGTTCATTTGATTGATACTAAGATTGTATGGTTTATAGTTGCTCCTCTTGTGGTGCCTCTTCACTGTGGTGAGCTGTAATTACCACTTCTTGTCCATCCCACTGAAATCCAAAATTTTCTCTTGTTGAAGTCTAGGAATATGGGACTAACCTTTCTCAACCATTGATCCCCCAACACCACATCACATCCCCCTAGAGGCAGCACTCTAAGATCAGTGATAACAATGCATTTCTGCAACTCAATTTTGACTTCTTTACAAACTGCAGTGCTGCTTAACCTCCTTCCATCTGCCACTGCTACCTGCATCTCCCTGGTGATTTGGCTTCCACATTGTACTCTTTTAGCTATGCCTTTGTCAATAAAGTTATGAGTACTACCAGTGTCTATCAGAATGTGTAATTCCTTACCATTGATCTTTCCAATTAATCTGATAGTTTCAGCACTAGAACACCCTGACATTGCATGTAGAGAGACACTCAGTGGCAAGTCCTCTTCTGTAATGGTCTAAAGCAGTTACTTCTTCTGAATTTAGCTCAATAGCACTTGTTATTTCTTGGTTCTCCTCTTCCTCTTCAGAACCAATCAATAGGTATATTGTCTTTTTTGCACACTTATGCCCTGGTGAGTAGCTTTCATCACAATAAAAGCAAGGCTTCTTATCCCTCTTCTCCTTCATTTTAGCAGCAAATAGTCTTTTGAACACAGAGTTCCCTGGTTTGTGTGCACCTTCTTCTTTCACAAAGCTTCCTTGCCCCACTTTAGTCTTCTCTGTACCATGGATATTGGCAAAGCTAGGTTTACTACCTCCCTTTCTGGAAATGTGTTTTTCTAGGGATTCCACTTGACCTTCTTCCAGCCTAGCAATGGCTTTAGCTTGTGACAAAGTTTTTGGAAAATTTAGTTGCACTGCCTTCTGCAAATCTTCTCTTAAACCACTAAGAAAGCTCCTTACAAAATACATTTCATCAGCCCAAGGTTGTAAAGCCTTGATTCTAGGTCTTAGTGCCTCAAACCTAGATTGATATTCTAGCACAGTTGTGTGCTGCATTAATTTGTTAAACACCCCTAGGATGTTCTCATGACCTTGTTCAGCAAATTCTCCACACAGCCTTTCACTAAAACAACTCCATGTAATGTCCTCTAATTGATCAAACTCTGATCTGAACCAGAAGTCAGCTTCTCCATCCAAATGTCGTGAAGCCATTACCATTTTCTGACAATCACTCGTTTTATAGATTTGAAAGTATCTGTCCAATTTCTTCAACCACCCCAGGGGATCTGTCCCTCCAAATCTAGGGAACTCAATTTTAGGTAAGGGAATGCCTCCTCCAGAGAAATTCCTTATGATACTGGAGTTCTCTTCTGTGTGCATTTCCCTAGTGACATTACTACTTCCCTCAGCTCTCTTTCCAAGTGAAACTGGAGTCCTACTTTCACCATTCAACACCTCAGAGTAACTAGCTAATTTTTCTTTGTCTCGCTGATTAGCTAGAAGGTTGTAACAGTTTGTACTCTTCTTAAACTGATCATCAAACTTTTTCTCCATACTACTTAGGCCTTCATGTAGATCAGTTTTCAATTCCTGCCAAATACTGTGAAATTGACTACGCATACCTTCATCAAGTTGAAAAAACTGCACGCGGACTCCATTAACCATCTCCTCGAAGTCATTGAGGCGCTCTTCAAGCACTATCACCATCGAATCAACATCCATGGAGATTAGGTTTTGGCTCCGTGTGTTGGGCATTTTCAGGCCGGCCGGTGAAGGAAACCAGGCTCTGATACGAACTTGTGAGGTCTCCGACCTCACTGAAGCTCCGACGACCGGTAATTTCACAGGAGAAGAGGAATCAACCGGAGAATTGATCTCCGAATTGAGGAAGGGAGGTTAGGGTTGGAGAAAGAGAGGGATAATTTGGGGGAGAAATGAAATATCATAAAAAACGTAACAAGCTTTTACAATTCCACCTATTTATAATAGGGGGAGGAAAGTGCAATAAACCTAAACTAGAAACGATAAGCCTAGTCAGCACCTTCCGATCAAATGAACCAATCAGAGAAGGGGAAGGAGCTGACTCAGCAGCTTATCTGTCTCCTAGCCCTAAACGACACCGTCCTACTTGACAATTCAAATAAAACGTTCAAAAGCTAGTCTACGACCAGGATTAGTGTTTCCCGCCTCATCGAATGGCTGCTGCTGCAAATTACACGACCACCGTTTTGACCTGTTTTCACTTTAGTCCTATTTATACAACCACGGTTTTGATAGCTTTGCACTTCAGTCCTTCTACTGCAACCCTGACACAAACTCAGATCCGAGCAATACTTGTTCAAGGACCATAGCTGCGAAACCTTCTTCTTCCATTATTATCGATGGTCGAATTGTATTCACACCCTCTTCCTCCCTCCCTCGATCTCTCAACCAAAGCAACGAAAGAGAAGTCGAAGAGGAATCGACCCTGTTCCTTCAACCTTGCGAAACTCCAGCAGCCCATTGCTACTCCAGATCTTCCTCTGCTTCTTCTTCTTCCTCTCCTCGTCCAGATAGTCCAGATCTGTGGGTTTGTAGTGGGAATCGACAAATTCAGATAGATAATTAGGCAGCGTGCTCCTCCATCTTCGGTTCGGGTCAAAGAAGAAGGAGGGAGAAGAAGAAGTGGGGAGGGGGGGGGGAGAAGAAGTGTGGCTCGGTGAAGGAGAGAGTGACGGGGAAGGACGTGGAGATAACAGAGAGGGAGGGGAAGAGAGCGTGACTAGGGTTAGGTAATAAGGAGGAAGGGAGTGAAAGATAATTTATAGTGGGTAATTTTGTAAAATTCCAGGGTTATTTTGGTCTTTGTTGCTCCTCCGTTAGTGCACCATCATCTCCTAACTCTGACAGGGGTGGGTTTCGTATATCCCCAAACATGAGGGATTTTTTTGTATATAACCCATACAACGAGGGTGCAAATTGTCTTTTACCCTATCTATTTTTATAATTTTTTCTAGCAAATAGAAAAAAATTAAAAATAAAGAGAATATGAAACTTTCTGTTGCATAACTGGCAAAACATAAACAAAGCAGATATTACTTAAATAAGAACACCATACCAGAACGGCAGAAAAAATATAATAATACTGCATTGAAAGAGTTCGAATCAGCCACTCCAGGATTAAGGAGTGCATGAAGATGCTCAAAAGTCCTGAAGTTGTAAATATGGAGAATATCAAGGGCATTCTACAGGCCCATGACTTATAAATCACCCTCTCTTTTCCTCCTTCCAACTCCCTCTATTTCTCTCCATCCAGCTCAACAAAGCTCAAACTCAACTCTCTCAATCAATGACAGGCTGCTGCAGCAAAATCCGCCACATTGTCAAGCTCCGCCAAATGCTCCGGCGGTGGCGTAAGAAGGCGGCCGTGGCATCCCGCCGCCTGCAATGCGACGTACCCGCCGGACATGTGGCGGTCACTGTGGGCACCAGCTGCAGAAGGTTCATCGTGCGAGCGACGCACCTAAACCATCCAGTTTTCAGGAAGCTGCTGACCCAGGCCGAGGAAGAGTTCGGGTTCAATCACTCCGGCCCATTAGCCATTCCATGTGACGAGCTCCTATTCGAAGAAATCATCCGGTACTTGTCCCGGTCCGGGTCAAAAAACTCAACCCGTTTCACAACTCTAGAAGACTTCCAGAGATACTGCAACGTTGGCAGTCTTCGGGCTAATCTGGACTTTTGGCCTGACTCTAGACCACTCCTCAACGGGCTTTAAAACCCTTTAAAGTACGAGAATATAGGGAAAACTAGTCACGAGTTGGCTCACTTGCCAGTTGAGTTAAGAGCGAGTTTGCTATGATTGACTCAGCTGAGTGTGACGGAGAACTCACAATACTATACACTATACAGACCATTTGTCAGTGGTGATTTATTTTTCTTTTGTATACAAGTTTTTGGTGGAATTCATAGGGGAACCCAACTGGGTTTCAGAATACCGAGTTTGGTGACGACGAGTCGGATGAGAAAGCTGAAATGGAGATGGCTAGGTGGGTGGGCGAGTTAACCCCCGAGTCGTCCCGGCTGGAATGGGACGAGTCCAGAGAGGCGAAGTAAAATAGGGATATCTATTTGCGGGTCACTTATTTTATTTTGTATCGTTACATTCAATTCAATGATTACATATTTGATAAATGAGAATACAGGAAGGATTAATTCAGAATTGATTGTTCATTTGATTAACGAATTGTGAAAACAGCGAAGACAAGTTCAATGATTACAACTTTGATTGACGAACTGTCAAAGCAACTAACTTCGGGGAAAGTTTATACCACTAAATTGGGAAAAGACAATGAAACCACGAGAGTTGTTAGAATGGAGAACGTTCTGAAGGCTTTATATGTTAAATCGTACTAAATCTGTTTTTTCTGATATAGTTCAGAGAAAAATGACACATATTTTTAGAATCTTTTGATTTTAATTTGTCTTAGAGATAATGTCAACACATAAAAATTTATTACTCATCAAACAGAAAAGCTATGTGAACAAACACAAAGTGAGTTGACAGACTGAATATTTATTTCATAAAAAAAATTTCTTAAATAAGTGAAGTAAACTAAAAGACATGAAACGGTCCAATAAGGTTAGTATTCTGGTTCAGAAGAAACAAAGAGAGTAACAACTTCTACAAACTTAAAGTTGAGTTTAGTAGTTTTTTTTTATAGTCCAGAGGAAAGAAAAAACTACAACAACAAAGCAAAAGAAAGCAGCAAGAAGTTGGTGTTGGGAATTATTCGTCGAATTCTCCCCGCAACGGAAGCAAAAAATACGCCACACGATCACACACTCAACACACGGAATATAGGAGAAGAAAAACGACAACACAAGAATTTAACGTTGTTCGGAAAAACCTCCTACATCCACGGGAGGATTAGAATCTCACTATATCAATAAGGGAATACATCGTAGGGGAGAGACAACTCAATCTGCGGACCACATCGACGGGGTACTCTCATCCTCATGGTCTACAACCATGAAACCCTAACCTGACAAATCCGCTTAAAGATATCTCACCATTCTCTACTGTACTAAACTCGCTCAATTAGAAACAGTAGCTAGCACATCTATTTACACTAATATAGAGGAGGTGGAAAAGCCCACCAAGGCCAAGCTATCACCTCCTCAGAGATTACCTCACCAGAGGAGAAATCAGACGCATCGGGTACACCGATTCGTCTTGCGGTATTCGAGACAAAACCCAACAAACTCCACCTTGGCTTGAATTCTGCAAGCGCCTAGCAAATTCCTCAGCCAACTCCGTTGTTGATGATGTCAACTCCGCCGCATCTGCCATGCTCCTCCTGCATGGACCACCAACGCATCTCTACCGAGATGCTCTGCACCCTCTCCTAGGGAACCACCTTACCCCCGACACGGGTGCGTCCCAAAGCATGCCACTTTGGGGAGTAGTGTGGCTCCATCTCTCCACCAGCTAGCTCATCACTAGAGAGATCACCACCAACCATGTCAAGTGCAAACGAGACTCACTTCCTCTTCACTACTTCAATAGTTTTCTTCATCACTCTTCTCGTCACTTGAGCTTCTTCTCGAACAACCTGCAACTGGTGCACATCCTACACTTTTTCCATGCTTCAGCGTCCTCACACGTCAACCACGTGTTTCTCCACGCCATCCCTGAGTGCTTCTCCTTGCGCTGTTGCTTCTCCTGTTCGACTACACGCCTTCACCATGACGTCTTACAAAGTCACCGCTTTACGAACCCGCCGTGACTTACCTTTCTTCTTGCCTCGAGTTGCTCAAGAGTTATCGTCACAAACCACATACAGAGATATCAGGACGCCACCTTTTCCATGGCCTCGTCAACTGCGTCCATCGCCTCGACCTCTGCCATGGAACTTCTCATGAATGTCCTTGCAATAGTTGTCCACGTCTCTGACCAGACTCATTCGCAATTGTTGCGTCTCGTGCTCACAATCACACAAAGCCTATGCTTGTTGCCTATGTTGAACAGCAGCTCCACTTGTAAACACACTCCCAAGCCTGCATAGGTTGCCAATCGAACGTTCAATTAGGAAAAACACCTCTAATTGACCCCACCTGATTGGACTTGAAGCTGATTGACCCTGATTGCATCCCGTCGTCTTCAATCTTGCCTACCGATATCGATTGATGGCGATCTTCTCAATCCACTAAGAATCTGAAAATTCTGACCGTACCGATGAATCCGCAACGTCCAAAAACATAGAGTTAGACTCCTGACTCATCCCAATCCGATCTACAGGAACATCGTAACCACCCGAACAAGTTTGGACCGTCGATTCGCGTCGATACGTTGCCACGTCATCACTCTGCAAATTCTGCAAGCCCCACCATCGCGTCCAAAAACATAGGGTTCACCTCTTGTTCGAGCCCAATCGGACTTACAAGCAGCTCAGAACACCCAAAATAGTTTGGACCACTTGCATCGCGCCTTGGAGCACTGTGCAGCCGCGGGTGCAACACACTGGAAAACTTCTCTAGGCAGTACCCTACCTGCTGCCTTCTTCTCCACCATGACCCACGTCAGCCACATGGGCAAACTCCCATCAGCCACAAACCAGAAGAAAACCACGTCCTGTTTTTCCTTTTCTTTTTGCTCGTTTTTTTCATTCTTTTCTTGTTTTCTTTTTCTTCCTTGATCAGCGTGCTCCGTGAACCAGGCTGTGATACCACTTGTTGGGAATTATTCGTCGAATTCCCGCCGCAACGGAAGCAAAAAATACGCCACACGATCACACACTCAACACACGAAATATAGGAGAAGAAAGACGACAACACAAGAATTTAACGTTGTTCGGCAAAACCGCTACATCCACGGGAGGAGGAGAATCTCACTATATCAATACGGGAATACATATTAGGGGAGAGACAACTCAATCTGCGGACCACATCGACGCGGTACTCTCATCCTCATGGCCTACAACCATGAAACCCTAACCTGACACATCCGCTTAAAGATATCTCACCATTCTCTACTCTACTCAACTCGCTCAATTAGAAACAATAGCTAGCACCTTTATTTACACTGATATAGAGGAAGTGGAAAAGCCAACCAAACCTAAGCTATCACCTCCTTAGAGATCACCTCTTCAGAGGAGAAATCTGACGCATCGGGTACACCGATTCGTCTTGCGGTATTTGAGACAAAACCCAACATTTGGACTTAATAGTTGATACCAGTGTGTCACAATTGGGTGATTACAATATTTACTTTTAACCGACTGTAATCCCCATTTACAATTAGGCCACCTTATTGAAAATGGAAATATTTTAATCCAAAGACCATCAGATTTCTCAATTGAAAATTTGTGATATTGAAAGAAAATGTAAAAGGAAAAATACAAAAATGAAGAACAAGATAAGTTATTTTTGTTCTTTCAAAAGAATAGGAGATAAGTTTTTCTCTATCTCTACCTCTCTTCTGATTTTCTCTATCTAAATTTAAAAGAAAAAATAAAAATTAAATTTTAAAATAGCAATTTGTCTCTCTATCGAAATCTTTCTCTCTTCTCTCTCGGTCGAAGCTCTCCTGAATCTTCCAACACACGCCCCCGTACTCCCTTTTTCTAAGGTAAGAAACAATAGCAACCAAAAATCTCACACTTTGTCATGTTTAACAATCAAAATATACTCAAAATCATTATGGTCGCAGAAATTTCACAAACACCCACATCTCTCTTTCAAAATCATTATTTTATACTTGCATCAATTACAACAAGTGTTAGAACATTTTTCCTCGTAACAGACTTTTCTTGCATCAGCTTATACAAGTCAAGTTCACACCAAAACTCTCCATTTGTCATAATACTGTAGGAAGTAGGTACTTCAAATCAGGCTATATCTTATTGTCCCATCAAAAGTTACAAATAATAAGGCCCACACTAGATTTAAAATATCGGCAAAACAAAAACCGAATTTAGAACGTGCTTTCGGCCCACCCAAATTGTGCATCTCGTCCTTCCCTAAGCTCTCCAGGCCTGTTAAGAAGACAGCCCAAACTTTTGCACGACAAACTGGGCTCAATTGTTACGGGAATGGGCACTTCAATTTGTTAAGGGTGAGTTTGGGAATGCTTCTGCTGCCAGCACAGCTGCTTTCCGACAGCAGAAGCAGTTTTAGTGTGTTTGGTAAAAATAAAATTTCTGCTTTTCCGGACAGTTTCTGCTGTCCCGCAGCAGTTTTCAGGAAGCAAGGGGGGAGATGCTTTTCCAGAAAGTGTTTTTGATTAATTTATCTACAACTGATTTTGACCTTACAATTTTTTAAAATATCAATAGTTATCTTTCCGGAAATGACACGTGTCATATATTTTTGTCATTTTACCCTCTCACAGCAACTTCACAGTTGATTTTACCAAACACAAAATACTATATCAATATTTCACAGCAGCTTCTACGTAATATTTACCAAACAACATTTTATCAAGAATTCACAGCAGCTTTCTACAGTGTTTTCACACAGCAGTTTTCCACCACCGCCACAACATTCCCAAACTAGCCCTTAGTAGTTCTCTTCGTTGTTTGTCTCTTCTTTTTAAACATTTTCAGTCATTTTTGTTTCTAGAAATAATATTTTTTCACTGGATTTGAGCCCGAGACCTCATGCAGGGACTTTAAACGTTCAACCATTGAGCGAGCACCTTACTCATTAGCGTTAGTTTCGTAGCAACTGAAAATCTTTATAATCAGGTAAAAATATTTTGAAAAAATATGGTGACTGAAAGTTTAAAGTAATTACATTAAAATCTTCAAAGCATGGGGAAATATGCGAAATTGGGGATCAAATAATTCGCAGTTTTTTCTTCCATAACAAATTTTAATCGGAATTTGAAAATAGTGCAGCAAATGGAATTAAATTGTACTAACGGAGTCTAATCATAATTATTATTTGAGTACACATGCACTAAAACCAAACACAAAATAAACCAAATGAAAACAAAACAAATAAAGAAAAAAGACAGAAGAAACTTCTAATAATGAATCTCTTAAAATCAGTTCATGAAAAATAGAGGCATCCGTAATGAAATTAGCTAGAGTAGGCCCTTCTCTTTCCGTAGAGATATTATTGATAACCCAATCCATAACAGATTCTGCGAGGAGAAGCACTCTCCACATCGCCAAGGTCATGGCTCTAGCAAGAATGTAACAAGGTTAGCTCCTCTCATTCAAAAGACGTTTACTTTAGCCCACTCAGTTTCATCACTTTAGAGTTCGGCTTGTATGAAGTGCAATAGAACAAACACCTAACTCCCAATTTCTTTCTTACGCATTCTTCTAAAGACTCCCGAGGTTCCACCTGTTGAAACAGACAAAGTTCTAACACGGACGAACAACAATCCTCAACACTTTATTACACTTATTTAAAAGTTTTTGATATATCATATGTATAGAATGGATGGTGTCGAAAGCGTAATCTGATTTTCAATACTGGCAAAACTAATGAAAAATATTTCTTCAGGGTCCATCTCCATTTAACTATATTCTTAACATACTTGTAGTGCAAGAGAACTTTATTGGGAGTAATTATGAAAAGCAAACATTTGCGGGTACTTGTAAAAGCAATTGAGTTTGGTGGAAAGTTGCAAAATCCCAAATCCAATCTAAAGTTTGAACTCCCTTAACTTTCACAACAGCTTGAGCACGAGAAGCTGCAGCTAGATTGGACCCTCCCTCTCACTCTCTCATAATATGCTTTCGTGCTCTCTCATAATATGCTTTCGTGCTCGCAAAGCAATTCTATTTGTAGAGCCCTGCAATTGCAGATATGTCACCATTGTGAAATAAATTTTAATATTTAAAGAGCATGTGTGTCGGTGCTCTTATACACGTTCACATAACCACGATTTATGGTTGACAAATGTATTTACCGTATATATTTTTACTTTACACTAGGGAATACGGAGTGGGCTCTGTGTGAAGTTGTTACTCTCCGGGTAACGATCGGGCACACACACGCGCACAAACACGATAATAAAAGAGATAAAAGGGAAACAATGATTTGTTTATTTCTTTATTGAATAAGCTGGTAATTACATCTCTTAAATAGACTAACTAGCAAACCCTAACACTAACCTAGACTCCTACGGGCCAAGCCCGGACCAACTAAATAACCAAATAATATAATGAAATACAAATAATTGATTAAATAACTAAATAAATAAATACTAAAATAATATTGATACGCTATCCGTATCAACTCCCCCACGCTCGAAAAACCTCCTTGCCCTCAATGTGGATGTCGAAAAATCCGTCGTACTCTTGCCTGGGTCGAATTGACGTCGAATAGTCTTCAAAACACCACTTTGTAGTCTCAACTCACCACTAATCTTGCCCGGATCAAATTGACGTCGAACAGTCTTGAAAAGTGTGGGTTGTAGTCCAACATCAGCAACAAGCTCAAATATTTTATGCCCAAAGGGATGAGACCCAAAAGAAGAATTAGGCCAAAGTAAATCATTAGACCCATTTGCAACCTCCAGCCCAATAGTAAAATTTAACCCACTTGAAGAAATAGACCCAATTACAGAACTTGCCTCGGCCCAAAGCACAAAATCAGCCCAACTAATTGTTGGAGCCCAATTGTTGAGAACAAACCCATGGCTTGTTGCCCTAACCTCTTGCTGCTGAGGAACAAAACCCTTACGGGATTGTAATGGTGGCGGGTCTGGTGGCTTGAACTGCGATGGTAGCGGCGCAAGAGATGGCAGAGGCGGCGGAGGTGGTTTCGGCCGAGTCGCTGGCGTCGGGGAAGAAGGTCGGCCCCTCTAGTTCGCTGGACTTGGAGCAGACGCCGGTGGAATCGATCAGAGGGCATTCCGATTGTGGCTTTTAGGCGGTAGTTCGATCTGGATCAGGACCAACGGTGGTGATTGTTGTGACTTGGGGTTCGGATCTGGTGGTGGAAGTGGTTGGATCGACGAAGGGAGTTCTTCGGAAGCCGGGGGTTGCTGGATCGAACGGCGTAGGCGGTTGAGGCTTGACGATGGTCGGCGTTTCTGGGTTTTCGCCGGCGATGGGAAGGACGACGACGAGGGGTTCGCCGTCGTTCGAATTTTGGGTCGCCGGACTCGGAGGAGACGACGGCCATGGAGTTTAAGGGGTGTGGGTTGGCGGTTGGAGTGAGGAAAGTGGGTGTTGGAGGTTCCTCGGCTATTCTTCCAGCGGCAGTGGCGGCGGCTGCGGGATCGGTTGAATATTCATCTGCTGCAACTGTTGTTCTTCTTCCAATGGCTGCGGTGTAATCTGTTCTTCATCTAACGACAGTTCTCCAGCTCTGATTATGTGCTGGAGGCGGCAGAATTCATCAGTCGAAATTAATCTGAATTGATTATGTCTTGCTCTGAGGCCTTCTAGATATGCAGTGGTGTTGTACCCACTTGTTTGAAGGTCTTCCACATCTGCCAAGGTGAGACAGTTAATTGTTTCACCTTGCTGGGAGAGCTCATCGATTTCATCGAAAAGCACCAGTTGGACACCCTTGTGATTGAGATTGACAATAGCTTAAGGGAGATCCGTGGAGTCCGAGGGCGAGCGCCGCGAACGAAATTCCGACCGACGCTCTTAATGAAAGCACCAATTGTTACCCTCCGGGTAACGATCGGGCACACACACAAACACGATAATAAAAGAGATAAAAATGAAAGACTGATTTGTTTATTTCTTTATTGAATAAGCTGGAGATTACATCTCTTAAATAGACTAACTAGCAAACCCTAACCGTAACCTATACTCCTACGGGCCAAGCCCGGACCAACTAAATAACCAAAAAACATAATAAAATACCAATAATGATTAAATAACTAAATAAATAAATACTAAAATAATATTGATACGCTATCCGTATCAAAAGCTTTCCCACTAGTTACTACCGCTAAACTTGCAAAAAATTAATTGTTATTGTTATGATATATGTCCCACATCGTTTATATATATATATACACACACACACACACACACATATATATATATATATATATATATATATATATATATATATATATATATATATATATATATATATATATATATATATATATATATATATATATTTATAGGAGGGTGAACGATGGGCCCAGTGGCGGATGAACATAGGAGGGTGTGGGGGCTATAGCTCCCACTCATTTAAAAAAAATACTATTTCACCACATAATTTATGAATTATATACAGCTTAGCCCCCACTGAAATTATACAATAGCCTCCATTACTTGGGTTTATTCATTATAACTTTCTCACATTAGAATTTAGCCCCCACTCACGTGAAATCCTAGACCCTCCCCCGTATAGGCCCCTTTACAAGTTGAATACAAGATTATTTTCCTTCAATCGCTTCCGCTTTACATAATAACATGGTATCAGAGCCTTATCGGTTCTAGGGTTCCGTTTTATTTTTCTTCCGTTGTCTTCTCCGTTCGAGTCTTAAAACTCACAAATTGATCATAGACGGTCCTACGATCGTCGATCAACAACACCATCCACATCAATCGGATTGGAATCAAATTCCGACCCAGACTGCAAAGTTTCGCAGCGATCGGACAACGCACGCGCTTTCACGCACCGTCCAAAGTCACCCAGCTTTTGTCTTCACGCGCCATGCGCCAACAACTCCTTTGTTCTCTTCGGCTTACGTTCGGCTTCCGGGGCCGTATCAGCGTCGTCGGCTCAGTAACGGCTTGCGAAACCGTTTCTTTTCCTGGATCCGGCTCGCCCCGTTATGTTTCGCTCTGTTCCGTTCCATTTCGGTCAGCCATCATTGACCGGGTTATTTCAGATGTCTTCTCTCCTTTTTTTGTAACCGGAACACCCGCTTCTTAAGGTTTTTTGACCCTCTGAATCCAATTCTAGGATATGTTTTGCCATATTCTCTCATTTTGGTACGGGTTCTTGATTATTTTGGGTATTTCGGTTCCTGAGACCCCGTTTTGGCTCCAAATCTTTCACGATCATGTCTCGTATGAAAAGCATTGCTTGTGATAATGCTTACTGCACATATTTTCGTACCCGTGGACACATGCTGCTTTATTGCCCTTTTCTTGTTTGTCGACATAGTTGAACCATGCCATTAATTATCTGACTATTTTGAGCACCCCGATCTTTGGTCAGAACCTTCTTCTACAGACTCTATGACGAGTGATTCATCACCTCGTTTTGTATTTTCAGTTGAACAGATTGTTGGATTTCTTCAGCGTGTAGCTGATATAGTTTGTGAGCGGACTACATCTTCTTCCCTCTCTGTTATATCAGGTAACGGTGCTTGGTATTTTGACTCAGGGTGTTGTAATCATATGACTTTTGATTCTACACTATTTAAAGCGCTTCATGAGACATCTTCTACTCTGAGTATTTATACTGCCGATGGTACAACTCTCCGCGTTACGCATACTGGTCAGATTTCTTTGGATAATCTATCTATTTCAGATACATTCTTGGTTCCTAATATCCATCTTAATTTGCTGTATGTTGCACATATATGTGAATTGGGTTTGGAAGTGACATTTTCCTTCAAAGGGTGTCGTGTGCACGATCCTCAAACCGGGAAGAAACTAGGCTTTGGTCGCAAAGTTGGACGATTATTCCAACTCACGAGCCTCACTCTCCCATCGACATCTTCAGTTGCTGCAGCCACATCTCCGGTATCATCTTCTCTTCACTTGTGGCATTCACAATTGGGTCATGCTTCTATTGGTCGTGTTCGTTCCCTTGTCTCCACTGGTCAATTAGGCAATGTCGAGGATGAGCATCTAGACTGTGTGCCTTGTCATTAGCCAAGCAGCCTGCTCTTCCCTTTTCGCATAGTGTGACATCTTCCTCGGTGCCTTTTGACCTGTGTTCGTTCGGATGTTTGGGGGCTTTTCCCTCATGCCACAATGGGTGGATCGAGATATTTTGTTATATTTGTGGATAACTTTACTCGATATACTTGGATATCTGTAATGAAGAATCGTTCAGAGTTGGCTCAAATCTATTTTGACATTGCAGCTATGGTCCAAACAAAGTTCTCGTGCCCGATCAAAGTTTTTTGGACTAAGAATGCGAAAGAGTATAAGTCTTCGTAGTTCTTGGCTATTATCCGCAAGCATGGGACTGTCCTCCCCAGATCTTGTCCCGACACATCTCAGCAGAATGGTTGTGCAGAACGCAAGCATCGTCATATTCTTGATAACTCATGCTCTCCTATTCTCTTCTTCATGTCCAGAGCGCTTTTGGGGGGAAGCTGTCCTAACTGTTGTGTACACCAGCAATCGGGTTCCTACACCTGTTCTTAAGAACAGAACTCCGTATGAATTGTTATATGGTATGTCCCTTGATTCTTCTTCTCTTCGGGTCTTTGGAAGTGTAAGTTTTGTTCACAAGCATAATAAGTTGGAACCTCGATCAAGAATGTATTGTTTTCTTGGATATGGTATTGACCATAAAGGATATAGATGTTGGGATCCAGTTTCGAAGCGCCTTCGACTCTCTCGCCACGTGGTATTTATAGAACATAAGATGTTCTCTACAATTTCTTCCTTCGATGCTTCCACCACTGTTGACCATCCGCGTCTTACAGATCCGTCCTTTGATCCATTCTTCGAGGATTCTTTAGTCGACAGCTCATTTTCGTCACAGAATCCTCCTCTAGCTCCTCCAGATTGTTTGGTTGATGAAGGTATCTCCCCTGATCCTGCTCTAGCTACACATGGTCATGTTCCAGGTCCACATGCTCCTGTTACGCTTCCTGCGCTATATCCGGTTCCACAAGCTCGAACTTTGGTTTCTAATTCTGCAGATGAAGCCTCCTCAGATCGTGAGAGTGACAGAGATGAGTCTGCTTCTTCTACAGTTTGTCGGTCAACCAGAGAACGCAGACAACCTGTTCGGCTTCATGATTTTGTCACTTCTGCTATTGTTCAGCATCATGAACCACAGTCCTATCAGAATCTAGTTCTGATCCTATGTGGCGAAAAGCAATGCAAGATGAGATGGATGCTCTCGCACGAACTCATACTTGGGACTTGGTTTCAGTACCTTCTGATAAGACTGCAGTTGGGTGCAGGTGCGTGTATAAGATCAAGACTAGGTCTGATGGTTCCATCGAGAAATATAAGGATCGACTAGTAGCGAGAGGTTTCACACAAGAGTATGGCATTGACTATGAGGAGACCTTTGCTCCAGTTGCTCGACTTACCTCGGTTCGCACTCTGATTGTTGTAGCTTCTATCCGATGTTGGACCTTGTTCCAGATGGATTTTAAGAATGCTCTTTTTAATGGTGATCTTAAGGAGGAGGTATACATGAAACCTCCTCCTGGTCTCGATGTTCACCCATCACAGGTATGTATCCGGCGTCGTGAATTATATGGTCTAAAGCAAGCCCCTCGGTCTTGGTTTGATAAGTTCAGCTCTACTATGTTCCAGCTTGGGTTCTCATCTAGTGCTTAAGACTCAGCTCTTTTCATTCGTCATACGAATTGTGGAATTATTCTCTTGTTAATATATGTTGATGATATGATCATTATCGGGGATGATCTTGTTGGTATTCGTGATCTAAAGAAGTCCTTGAATCGCCATTTTGAGATGAAAGAATTGGGGCCTCAGCTGTTTCTTGGGTCTCAATATTACTTCTGATACTGGCGGCTACTCCTTGCCTCAGACCAAGTATGCTTCTGATATTCTTGCTCGTGCAGGACTGACCGATCCAAAGGTTTCCTCCACGTCGTTGGAGCCAACCTGAAGCTCACTCCCTTAGAGGGTGAACCTCTCTGATCCTACTAGATATCGACAGATTGCTGGTAGTCTGGTTTATCTTACACTCACTCGTCCTGAATTACAGTATGTTGTTCATCAGGTCAGTCAGTTTCTCACTGCTCCACGGTCCACACACTATGCTGATGTTCTTCGGATTCTTCGATACGTCAAAGGTACTTTGTTTCGCGGTCTTCATTTCTCTGATCAGTCTACACCTGTCCTACATGGATTTACAGATGCTGATTGTGCTGGTGATCCTACTGATAGACGCTCCACAACGGGGTATTGTTTCTTCTTGGGTGACTCACTTATATCCTGGTGCAGCAAGAAGCAAACCGTAGTTTCGCGATCCAGCACTGAGGCAGAATACCGTGCTCTAGGTGACGCCACACAATAGCTCATTTGTCTTCGCTGGTTATTAGTTTTTATGGGGATGCCTTAGTCCTCTGCTACTACTATATGTTGTGACAATTGTAGTGCCATCTAGATTGCCCACAATGATATTTTTCATGAGCGGACGAAACACATTGAGATAGATTGTCACTTTACTCACCATCATCTTCGTGCTGGCACGGTTCATCTGAAGTCTGTATATTCGTCAGAGCAAAATTCCGATATTCATATGAAGTCTCATATGAATATGAACTGGACGTTTTCATAACTTGATCTCCAAACTTCCTCTTATCACGACAACTTCAGTTTGAGTGGGGCTGTTATGATATATGTCCCACATCGTTTAGCATAGCATATTACTCATTGTATAGTTTATATATAGTCCCCTTTGTATATTTATTTAGACAAGTTGAATACAATATTATTTGCCTTCAATCGCTTCCGCTTGACATTGTAACAGTTATAATTGTATCACTAAGCTTTGTTGGAATAGGTTCCCTAGAGGCAATCTATATTTAGTATGAACAATGTTTTGGCTAGAATATTCATTTATTAATTATTGTGATATTTAATATAATGAAGTCCTTAGATACAATGTGTTGTTTATCTTAAATATCCCTAGTCCATTATATTGGTTAAGAGGACGATCAAATATAGACTAGCATGTGTGTAGATTGATATGGAGATATCAAGTCTAACACATGGGTATGCATTAGGAGTAATGCCATACTGGATTGACCCACAACGAGAATGATACATTAGATTATGTCAAAGTCACAATCGCTTCTCGTAGTGCTAATATAATTGCAATCCTTATACTTGAATTCACTAGATACTCTAGTTGTGGAATATCATGCTTTGATGTTATCTAACGTTGCGCCTTAACCGGGCAACTATAAAGATAGCTACCGGGCATGATAGGAAGCAAGCTTAGAGATCGTAGTGATGTAGAGAGGATTTTTCCCTCCTACATAATGGGAGCAAATATCCACGACCACTCGAGGGATGGTGCTTATTGAATGTCTGGTCAGACTCGGATAAATCAATATGGAGATATTGATGTTATCTTCTTGCATAAGCATATTCCCAGGATCGAGGAACTATCGATTGGATATATGAGTTTGACTATTTATGTCTCGTGTCCAATCCAGATAGGAGACAAAGGGATAGTGCAATATGTGATATTAGGCACAAAAGTTTGTCGGGATCACTGACTTATTTCTATTAGTTGGGTGGCATGGATGTGTTGCTAGACACCGCTCCATGTTAGTAATAAGTTACTACCAACTAAGTAGAAACCTATGGGGTCACATGTCAAATAGAGTTGAACTAGATTTTGGATTAATTAATATGATTAATTAATTAGAGGATCACTTTGCAAAACCTTGCAAACTTAGTAGGACTAATATGCAAGGAAGAGACTAATCCAAGTTCATGTAGAACTAGGAAGGGCCTTTATGTAGTTAACAAGGAGTTGTTGGACTATATAAATGATGCTCTAGATTCCTTCCCACAACTAATGCTCATAACATAAGTGAGTGGGAGAAGACGAGCTAGAGGTCGAAGCCCCTAGCAGTCCCCCCCCCTACCCGTCGGCCCCAAATAGAGGGCCGATCCTCTCTTTGTTCCTCGTTGCTTGATTCGTTCTTCCCTCTTCCTCCGGTCCAAGCTAGCTCTAGAAGAAGGAAGATCTATATCTCACCTCTAGAAGTGGATCAACCGTAGAGACGAGGACATAAGTCTTCGTGTGATCTCCCAAACCAAAAGGTACACATCTTCTATGTCCATCATGTTATGAATGTCTCCTCCTGTGATCTTTGGTGGGCTTTGATTAGGAATTAGATTTTTTTCTTATTCCGTTGCGTTACCTACGTCGAAACCCAACTGTGGTATCTGAGCCACAGGTCGTAGTTCATAACATGATTTTATGTGTTACGATTAAAGTTTATACAACGTTATATTCATTTTACGCGAAACTGAAATTAATTGGCATAGTAGATGCAAATTGAATGTGATTCAATATAAACAAGATCTAATTTAACATCGGATGTGTAAATTGGTGAGTTTAATCACATAGGATGTGAAGAACTTGGTTCTTGAAAATTAGGGTTCATGGGCACATAGTTGGAAAAGGAGTTTTTCAATTATGGAAACAATTATAAGGAAACAACCATGCTTGGGCAACAAGGAAGGAAGGGTAGGAGACTAGGGCCGAAACCCTAGCCGTCTGCCCCCTCGTCCTTGCGCGCCAAGCAAGGCCGCGGGCCACAAGGGGCAGCCGGCTTATGGTCGGGCCTATGTGGCGGGCGGCGGTCCTTTGGCCTAGACTTAGGTTGGACCCCTTGGACCGTTGTAACCCTAATTACCCAATTCAACTAAAATTGAACAAACATGTTAAAAATTGGTTTTAACTGTATTATGTGCTTTGTTTCATGGTGGATGGATATGGCCTACATAGTGGATGTTTTTGTGTTTGCTGTGGTTTGGTTTACGGCCTGCGAGCTGATCACATTAATGTAATAGTTAGTTAGTTTTACGGCCTTCGAGCTGATCATCTTCCTCGACATGTGAGGCTTTGTTTATTTATTTATTCTAGAAGTTAGGATAGACTTAGAAATATTTAGACGATAGCCAAGAACATGGAGAAGATGAGCAGAGAACCAAGAAGCCAAAAGACGACGAAGACTCCCTACCCTAGGCGCGCGGCTATGGTGGAGCACATGGAAGTGAGATTGTCACTTTAGGAAAATAGATATTATCATTCTCTTGGTAATATCTTAGTCTAGGGGCCATATCCATGCCACGTTATTTTTCTTTTGTGGATTTTATTATTTATGTCTTGTTATTTATTTTGTGTGTATGGCGATACTAGCAAAACGTTGACAAGATAATAATAAACAAAGATGTTCTTTTACTGTGGATTGCCCAATCCAAATAAGTAGATCATGTTGATTAGATCAACCAAACGAATAAATAATGATTAAATCCATCAAATAAAATATTGCGTTTTGCCTTCTCTTGCCTAAACATCCTTCATGATCAGGGTCTATTAAAATTTGGTCTTGCCAAAGCAAGGAGATTTTAATTCACCATGATGTGTTGCGGACGACACAAGCTAGTAATGTGTGTATGTTGAAGCAAGAGGTTGGACGCAACTGGCAAAGAATCAGAAGGATTGATGAACCTAGAGGCATGACAATTAGGCATTATCTAAATAGATAAAGAATAAATAGTTATTCACTTAATTGGACCAAGAGTTGCATGGAATGCAATTGGAATGGTTCCTACCTAAATAACAAATTCTTGGGTGACTTGCCAAAGCAAGCTCGAGAAGAAGTGAAATATGGATCTTGGACCTACTAGAAAATATACATGATATTTTTCGCATTAATTGTGAGGGCTATTAATCCGAGAAAAATAGTGGGAGCTATATTTAATGATCTAGCCATTGTTGAATATAGTTAAATTGTTCAAAATACTAAAATTGCACATTTCTCATTTTTGTAGAATTCCAAGTGGCAAACAATAACGCATCGAATTCATCCCTACGATCTGTACTTGAGAAGGACGAACTGTCCGGAACAAATGTCCTTGACTAGTACAGAAACTTAAGGACTGTCCTTAAGAAAGAAAAGAAGTTGTACGTCTTGGACACTACAATTCCAGCCCCATCGCAGGATGAGTCTGTTCTAGCAGATGTAAGGGCACGTCATAAATATATTGATGATTCTAATGACGTGACTTTCCTCATGCTCTGCACCAAGCACGAGAATATGGAGGCCTATGATATGATCATACACTTGAAACAATTGTTTCAGGAAGAGGCAAGGCATGAGCGATATGAGGTGTCCAAAGCATTTTTCAAGAATAGTCTTGCAAAAGGGAATCCAGTTGGGCCTCATGTACTCCGAATGATCAGGTATATTGAGAACCTCGAGAGACTGGGGTTCCCACTTAACCAAGATTTGGCCACTGATCTTGTCTTGCAATCATTGCCTGACAGTTAATAACCAGTTCATCATGAACTATAACATGAACGAGATCAGTAAAACTCTGCCAGACTTGTTGAAAATGCTGAAGACAGCTGAACAGAGCATCAACAGAGGCAAGGGCAAAGCCATAATGATGGTGCATAAAAGGAAGGGCAAATGAGTTGTCTCTACTTCCAAAGGAAAGCACAAGAAAGTTGCAAAATCCAAGGAAACCCTAAAGCCTAGTGGGGGAGTTTCTAAAGGTGAATGTCACTACTATAGCCAGTCGGGTCACTGGAGGGGGAATTGCCCTAAATATCTAGAGGATAAGAAGCTTGGAATAGTGATTCCACCACCACCAGGTATTTATTTTATAGACTTCAATCTTTCCATTTCTTCATCTTGGGTATTGGATACTGGATGTGGTTCTCACATTTTTCGAAATGTGCAGGATTTGAAAATAAGTAGAAGATTGGCTAAAGGGGAGATAGATCTGCGTGTTGGGAATGGAGCAAGAGTTGATGCATTAGCTGTAGGCGTTTATGAGCTATCTTTGCCTTCCGGACTTATTTTAGAATTAGACAATTGCTTTTATGTGCCTGCTATGAGCAGAAACATTATTTCCATTTCTTGTTTGGACGAGAAGGGTTTTTCTATTTCAATAAAGGACAAGTGTTGCTCCATTTATTTAGATAGTATGCACTATTGTAGTGCGCATTTGTCTAATGGATTGTATATCCTTGATCTAAATAATCAAATCTATAACATAAATACTAAAAGGATTAGAACTAATGATTTAAATCCTACATATCTATGGCATTGTCGTTTAGGCCATATAAATGAGAAACGCATAGCTAGACTCTATAAGGATGGACTTCTAGACTCATTTGATTTGGAATCATATGAAACATGCAAACCTTGTTTATTAGGAAAAATGAAAAGTCCCCTTTCAATAAGAATGATTGGAGGACTAGTGAGTTACTGGCACTCATACATACCGATGTATGTGTGTCGTTCCCCACGCCTGCCAGAGGTGGTTATATCTACGTCATTACATTCACTGATGATTTCAATAGATATGGATTTGTATACCGTATCTAGTGACATGGATTTTAGCAGAGGAGGCAGTCGACCCCGGTGTGCGAGTAGACACTGACCGGTTGGAACATGGTGGCCCCACTACTTTGCTTGGGGACTGCTTGGCGCGATTTCGTCCCCACCCTTGAGGTGGTTGTGAGTATCTTTTTCTTTTGCTGGATTTTGTGTCACTTTTAGTGTATATGTCATGCTCCATCTCATATACTGGGCTTTTACATTGATTGTTGAGTCTTCTTGCATAATATCTAAATTCGTTGAGGAAAACGAAGCATTCATTGTGGGGGTGGTTTATCTGTTTGTTAGACAAATGCTTTTCATAGCCAGTTAAATGTAGGATGTGTTTAGATTGTCGTATTGTGTACAGTAGTTTACATACTTTTGCACCTTTAAATAATTGAGTATACCCACCAAACTTTTTGAATTGAGTTTTGTGAAATTTTTCGTGTCTAGCCTTGCATATAGAGTTAGGATCTTATGAAAAATACAAAAATTAGAAAATTGAAAATTTTGAGAAAGGGTAATTGAAAAAAGCTTAGACCTGGTTGATTTAGTGAGATGTGAAAACTTTAGGCATAAGGTGTGGAAAGAAGCTTAGACCTGGTTGATTTAGTGAGATGTGAAAACTTTAGGCATAAGGTGTGAATTTTGACCTAGAATGACATTTTAGTTCCCCTTAGTAAGTATAGAAAGAATCTCATTACGGGAATGGCTATATATTTTTTTAAACCAAACTGAATTTTAAAAGCCAAAGTATGTGTTGTTTTCTCCTAAAAGAGTTGAGCTTGGTGTTTGCTAAACAAGCCGAACGTTCATGTTGTCCATCTTAGGTAGTCGCCAGCCCGCCTCGTAGTGGCACACAGAACAGTTGTGCGAGGATGTGTATTAGAGAAATCACTTCTTTCAGATCTCACCTTGTAGGACCACTAGTAAACCCTAATTGATCATTGGATTTATTGTTAGCCTCTTTGACCTAGGAAGACGATTCTTGGCCTTCATCATATATCGTTAGAATTACTTTTCTATAGCGTCACGAGGAAGCAGTAGTTGAGGGGGTTAGTTGAGGGAGTGCTTCGTTATATATTTATGTGAGTTCTACAGATCGCATATGCTTCATTGGATATCTACGAGGGGATGTGAGGGTGAGTGAGTTGGCTTGCGCACTACGATGTGGCAGTGTTCCATGTCATTACACCATGGACACAGTAGTGGAGAGCATGAGTGCATGACGTCTAATCCGCACAAAATGGGGTTGGTTGAGCTTAATTGGTGGAACATTCTGGGTACCTGATTTTTATCATCTTGGTGTAGGAGGTTCGATTGGATTAGGCAGGTGACATGTATTATCTGACTATTTGAGAGGGGGCCATGGCTACAGCCTAGTGTGGGGGTGTCGACATTTGACTACGGACATAGAGATTGTAAATTGACGACTCCACCCCAATATACGCTTTGACTTTGACGGTTTGTGGCATCGTGCGCTTCATTGAGTTAGGGGGAGATGAATTATTATTGTGATACTTATTCATTGCTTTGTTTATTTCCTCCCCCCTGACATTATTACTACTGTTTGATTCTTGGAAGACGACCACTCGTACATTTTTATTTGTATTATTGTTGTAATATTGAGAGAAAGAAAAAGAAAAAGAAAAAGAAAAAGAAAAAGAAAAAGAAAAAGAAAAAGAAAAAGAAAAAGAAAAAAGAAAAAAGGGGAGAGAAAAAATGAGAGAAATAAAGAAATACATTTGTGCTTATTGGAAATCGAGTGGTGAAGGGTTCTTTTTATTCCGTTTGAAGACAGATATTGAGATTTGCATATCATCCGCTTTGATGGCCACGGGATTGACATGGCACCGGGGTTTGAGGGGATTTAGGGCCGGAGTCCGTGAGATTCAGGTTGTGGATTCCTATCATCAAGGTGAGGGTGTGTGAGATATGGTGTTTGGTGAGCTTATGTGGCGCTTTATGATATTTTTCTTCATACAAGTTATATTCTTTTTGTCCTTAAGCCTCATCATATTTGACCATTGGCGGATTAGGAGCTCGGACTATGAATGTGGCTTAACCTTGGTTAGCCTCTTATTTTATCAGCACACATGAAGAGGTAGGTTGTTCTTTATAGTAAGGTTAAGATTTCTATATTAACTATGGGGAATTACTTGGTGTCGAACTTAGTTGCGCTTGACACCTCTTGTCTAACTTTTTCATTACTCCAGGAGCACTGGTCTTATGTGGATTGAAATTTCCATATCTCCCAAAAATAATGTAATTTGTGTTTTTATGTGTTTAAGATCGAGTCTAGATTTTCATTTGCATCATCTTGTTGCATTAGTATTGTCTTGATTTATGTGGAGTCGTTTGAGTCTTGTTGGCTATTAAACAGATAGATGTAGTAGATGAGACTTTGCTCGGGACGCGCAAATGGAAAGTGTAGGTGTATTTGATAACTCCTTCATAAGAGTTATCTTATGTACATTTTATATTATTATTTGTGTGCGTTTCAGTGCAAAGTGATGAGATTCGAGCCAAATTAGAAGAACATGAGATTTTTGATGTTTTAGAGCTTAAAAGTGCAATCCGGGCAGTTCTATGCGTGATTTAGGTGTTATTTGTCAAATATAATTGTCAGGTATGATTTTTCATGTTATCTTGATAGGAGCGGATGCCAAACAATTGCAAGGAGGCATGAAACGAACTTCAGAAACAAAGCAAGTTCAAGAGGAAGCAAGATAAGCAAAGTTGGAGGAGCAAAACTGACCAACCTTCACTATTTTCATGATATCTTGAGTTCTATGCTATAGTGAGACCAATTCCAAATGAAATTAGACTAAAAGATATTTTCAAGAGTAGGTCACAGAGCTCAATCAAAGTTCGGATGAGAATATTATGGTCCGGCGAAGTTGACGCAAAAAAAAAATCCGGTAAAGTTGCACGGGATCAGTGTGCACTCTTCGGCGGTATCTGGAGTTACCTATAAAATTTTGGAGCAAGGCCTATGTCATTGGAAATTAGACATGCAGGGATTTCTAACGATATAAGATAGTTCCAAAAAGAAGTCTGGATGAGGGAGAAAAGGCCCGCACAAGATCAGCTTATGATTTATGTACGAGAATTGCAAACTGGAGGGGCTGATTAGCAAATTCGGCCAAAATACATAAAAAATAGTCCCCAAACGTGTTCTTAGACCTAGAAGGCATGTTAGAAAAGAGGTAGAGGCATGGTTCTACGCACGTTGGAGACACAGAGAACCCGCTAGAGACACAAGAGACAAAGTTGGAGAAGCGAATTGGAGCCGGGTTCGTCGTGGAAGCGAGAATCCATCAGTTTGATCTCTCTACTCTTATCTTTTTTTTTTTTTTTATCATGATGAATATAAAATTCATCGTATTGAAGACGTGTTTGGCGAATTATGAGTTTGATTCATGTTTGATTGAACTTAAAAGATGATGAATGTCTTTTCTATGGTTAATTCTTGTTCTTAATACATCTTTGTGTTGTTTGACCATCAATATGAAGATTATAGGTAATACGTTAGTGAAAGCAACGAATTGCCCGAATAATTGAATTAAGCACGTAGTCACAGGTTAGAAAAATCAACCACAGACTGTGAACGTTGAGTAGAATTAGATGATCGTCATTATATGTTTTAGGGATAATTATAACTTGGTAACTCGGTTGTAATTTTTCCTAGGCATAGAAATCTAGCTTGGTAACTCGATTAGCCTTATTGATTGTTTGTCAAATCAGATCATCATCTGTGTTTCAGAACGTAATTCGTTATCGGTCAATACCTAGTGAACCTAGAGAAAGTCCTGATATATGTCTCTCGTATTAATCTCCGTTTTAATCATTAGCTTATTAGTTACTTTCTTAGATTAGTTAAACAAGTTCTCTTGCTTGCCCACATTAAAGTTAATCATCCTAATTGATTCCTGACAAGTCCTCTGGGATTCGACAACCCTCTTTATCACATTATTATTAGAACGATAACCGTACACTTGCGAATATCGTGTCAAGAACCTTGAGGAAAACATTGTCGAGTGACCTCGGCGAGGGCAGCAGCGGTGAGGAAGGAACGTCGGAGACTCCATGAATCGATCACCGGGACGAGGCGGAAAGAAACTGCCATAAAACTATATGCACACAAGCAGATCTGTAAGTCCCAAAAGAGACATTTGGCTATCATTGAGATCAAGCCCGGCTACCACTAGAGGATCATCTCCATAGGAGACCACACAGTCGGTGGAAGAAACAGACCGGCCGAACAACCGACTGACTCTCTCTCTAGAAACCTAGAGAGAGGTCATATCTTACTCGTACCCTTATTGACTATTATATTTCTATTTTACATTTGTTTGTTTGGACTAGTCTAAGTATAGTAGCTTAAGATTGCACATTGAGTTGTCCACTCAAGCTTTGGAGAGGATGAAAGAGGGTATTACTGAAAAATAGTACGTAGAATATAATAATCAACAGTCATTGAGTAATATTCTTAGTGCTTAAAGTTCTAACACTATGCTAATATGACAATACTTGGAAAATGCAGACACGATAATCTGACTATCCATCATTTCAGTAAAAGAAATGGTGGTGTATCATAAAAATATGTGTTATAATACCTATAAAGATTCTTTAGAATGACCACAATTCCCACAATTATGGCAGGACGCTTACATGATTATTCTAATATAATCTCCAACCAAGCCTATTCTCATTTCATTCCTCCTTCGCCAAACTATATGAAGTGTTCGTTTATGCTAATCTGACTGTTTCTGACTAATTGTAGATTTCAGAATCAAATGTATCAAATTTTGAAATTTCACTTATATAAATTATATAAATGATTTGAGAACTCTTGTTTAGATATTTTCTGCAATGCTAACCATATTCTTGCAGGTAATTCAATCATCTTGAATTCAGTAAAGCAAGTTGAAGATCATTCTTTCTTCTAAGGTCAAACCTTATTCTTAGGTCTAAGATCAATTATGCACATCCATCCAATATCTAAAAAAATTGAATAATACTTCAAAGAAAAGCAGTATCAAGGTGTGGGTTAGACACCGTAGCAAGCCCACACGACATGCACGCATCCCTAGGCATGCCAGTATTAGACGGATAGGGTTGCCTCTACATCTCCTTGGACTCCTTCTCTTGCTTTGTTTGGAAATTAAGTCAATATGGAATTATTCTTTCTAGATTTCTTAAGTTTATAAACTTGTTCTTCCATATAAGAGAGTTTAGTTGGATTAAAATGCTTATTTATTAAGTGATTTAATCAAATGTTTTATAAAGACATATTTTCTCTATTAAACTTCTATAAATTTAAATTATTTTTTTAATTAAAGTAAGGGTAAAGACACGGACCACCCCTGAGTTTAGGATTAATTCCACCTCGCTACCTTGTGTTTTGGATAAAGACACTTCGCACCTTTTTTGGATGGAGGTAGACAGCTGACTAACAGCGTGTGCAAAAAGACTATTTTACCCTCAAAATGTTATAAAATTACCCAGTCTATATGACCCTTGCATCTATCTCCCTCATTTCTAACCCTAATCCCTCTATCCCTCTTTCTCTCTCTTCCCCTCTTTCTAACTCAGCCGCCCAACACTGGCGATGAAACCACAACCTTCTACTTTTGTTTTGTACAAAAACCACAACCTTCTTCTTCTTCGCTGCAACACCAGAGAAATCCAGTAGTGAACAGTCTTAGGGTTATGGGACCACTCATATCCAGTCCATGAATTGAACTTTTCACATCCAACTGGTTCACAAATAAGAATTCCCCAATTTTCTTTTATCCCTAATCAGGTGAAACCCCTATTGGCCAGTAGTGTCCTAAATCTGAGCCTTGTCGATCTTTTCATTTACACGAACGCTCCAAAGAGCGAATTCAACACCAATGGGGGACTTTGATTTGAGGCTGAACTCGTTCTTGGAGAACTGGAGAGCAAGTTGGATTTTCCGACGCTGGAGTCACAAATCAGAACTAGCTTGAAGAGGTAATCATAGTCATCGTCGGCTCTGTACGCCGCCATGGAATCAGATCGGATCCCTCATCATCATCATCTTCTTCTTCTTATCAAAAGCCCTGAATTGGGATTAACCAGAGAATAGGCCATTTCAATTGTTGAATCGAAGCTACGTCCTGCAAAATCCGAATCCCCCTCTGGTCCTCACGACAACCCCAAACGATTCCAACCTTAAATTCCAACCTCACCGGCTGGAGTCCAACCTCAAATCAATCGCACTGTTGGGTTTAATTTGGGTCGATTTGGTCTAAGACAGAGAGAGAGAGAGAGAGAGAGAGAGAGAGAGAGAGAGAGAGAGAGAGAGAGAGAGAGACGCGCTGGTGATGTTTATGGTGGCCGAGTGTTGGAAGTGATGGAGGAGCATGGGATCTTTGATTGTATGCAGCTGGGTCCTGGGGGTTGTTTTTTCCTTTGATGTTCAGGATAGTGTTCGAGGCAGGGAGGAGAAAGATGAGGGATGAAGCTGAATTGTGAAGTAAAGTTTATCCCCAGATCCAAGTATGTTGCTGCTCATAATTTTGGCTCAATGGCTTTTAGAGAGAACTCATTTGGGGTAGTTCGTGATGAAACTTTGAGTTCAATTTTGATGCCCAATCAGGGTTTGATCCTTCAAATTTTGTTTGAGTTAGTTTGGATTCTGTTTGTGGGCCTGATCCACCCACAGTGTTTTCCCCTTTCTTAGATCTAGTTGTGTTTGCCCCTTTCTAATACAAAAATATCCATAAAAAAATGATATAGCGATTTTGAATTATCGTAGTTCTTCACGGGTATGAAGTTTATGATATTGCCCTCAGTAATTAGGACATACATGGTTACTAACAGAATATTGTAGATTAGTTTGGATTGCATTCTTCAATTGTGTGTTCATGATGTGTTCTTGATGTTGATGGTGTGTTCTTGATGTTCTTGGTGTGTTCATAGATGGTCTTCATGTTCTTGACAAAAACAGGGCAATAAAGTCATAAAAATACTCAGGGTAATATGGTCTAAAAAAAATCTCACTTTTCTACTGGAACAAGACGGAAGGGTGCTAAGTGTCCAAGGAATAATCTGCAAATGGGTGCGGAGTGTCTTTTTCCAAAACACAGGGTAGCGGAGTGGAATTAATCCTAAACCCATGGGTGGTCAGTGTCTTCTACCCTTAAAGTAAACTTAGAGGAGTTTTAGCATAGGTCTATTTATCTATTGAGTATGATTTTCTTTATTAATATATATTTTTGATTTGTATTTGGATTTTTTTATTAATTGGAAATTCTTTTTTTCTTAATAGATAATAATTATCTCTCCATCATTTATTTTGGAATGTATTTTGAAATATGTAAAAATTATTATTTAAATAATTTCTCAATGAATAAAAATGAGTTTTATAGTAAATTGATATCAATTATTCAATTAAAGTTTCTTGATTATTTAGTATTATTTTTTATAGAATAAATTTACTTATAATTCTTTTATATTAATTATGAATTTGGTATTTTTAGAAATAACTATTCCATTATAAGCACAACTATCTTTAATTGGTGATAGTTCTTCTTTTATTAGAGTTTGAATTTGAATTAATATCTAAAGGTCAAGATTAATTGTAACACTCAAAGTGTATCTCTCATAGCGTATCACTTATGAATGAGTTAACACACCACCTATTGGTGTTTGGGCATTAAACACTCGAGTCCTCTAAGAAAAATATTAATTGTAGAATTTCTCTAAAGTCTCGTACTTGGTGAAAGATTTCCTAATCTATAAACAGAGGTCTAGGCTTCAAGACAAATCAAGATGTGATAATTCTTCTCCAGCCCATTAGGGTTGCGACTAGAGAGAGGAGTTGTCCCCTTTAGTGGACTTCGGACAGGAGAGAGAAACCTCTAGGGTTTCATGCTAGGGCTTGTCAGGTTCGGCCAAGGAGTACTGTTGTTCCGTATGTGTGTTCTAGTTCAACGTCAGACACATTCATTGTCTATTTTGATAAACTCTGATGGAGTACTCTTTGACACTTGTCTGGTCGCAAAGTTGTTTAGTATGGCATACCAACTACTTGTGATTGGTGGTACTAATCCTTAAGCAGGTTGAAGCAAACAAGTGAGATCTTTGCAGGAGGAGCAAGATAGGGGTTGAATTCTGCATCTCAATTGCCGAAGATCACTATGTCTCCAAGGTTGTTAGATTGGAGTACCTACGAACAATCCATGCCTCTGATACTCACCATTAAAAGTCCACTCGTCATCAGATGATCATGCTTTGAAGTTGGAGTCCAGCAGTACTTTGGCAGACTGACACCAGAAAGCCTGACTCTATTATATATTTTTTTTACCTACTAAATGTCACTTCCTCTTTGAGTGAACGATCGTCCAGAAGCTCTAAGAGTTCTTCTGATACATAGTAAAGAGTGGAGCACTCACTTTATGATGTTTTCAGACGTCGTATCCAAACGAAAGATCTCCTCTAATCCTGTTAAAGACAAGCTCTCATTAGATGGGCGAAAGTCTAACATGACTGTCTTGAAGAAAAATCTTGTGTTCATTAGCATTATTCCAGAAAACTCAGTGATCTCTCCTGGAGCTAATCTCATGTACGTTTGTTCACTTACATATGAACATTCACAATTTCTCACAGTTGATTTGATAAAATGCAACACCCCGCGATTTCACGCCTAGCCCAAACCGCTAAGATGTCCCCCGCACGAGGAGTTTTACCTCATTGTGAACAGAGTAGAACGTCGGCCTCGTACCAAACCATAAAGAACAAAACTTCAAATTTAATTCAAAATCAACTTTATTACAATAAAGGATATGAACAAACGCGGTCCTTAACATGGAAACTGGAAAACAAACCAAATTGTTTGTAAAACATGAAACTAGTGATTTATTTCGTGAGAGCTAAAGTGATTCCTTGATCCAAGCTAGTGATTCGTTCCCCCCAGAGTCTACAGCGGTGCTAACCTGTGGGTTTTCAAATAGCAAAAGCTGACCACAGTTTTTCTAAAAGTCAGCTTAAACTGAGTAGGAAATACCTCAACATGTAAACAGATGATTGAGCACATAATTCAAGAATAAGTAAATAAATAAGTAAAGAAAAAGATGATTAAAGCTTTAAATTGAGATCACAAAGGCAAACAAGAAAGGTAAAGGGATAAACTTGGATTTGACATTCCATCTCAATCTTTCTTATTAAAGTCTTCTTCTGAAACTTTTTTGGCGGCCACCTGGCCACGTGCCACGGGAGCAGCTAGCTCTACTGCCCCATGAGCCCCAGAAATTAAACATTGTACGAGCGAATGCAGAGTTCCCGCCTGCCTCGGAATTAAATAACCCAGGGTTACTTCGTGGGTCTAACAAACCCTACTTCAACGCGGCAGTTGTGAAAGCCCCTCTAGTTATGGCCTTCCCGCCTCAATACTGACCTACAAAACCTTAAGTGTCGACACCCCCTAGAGGTTAGCAACTCCGCTAGAGTAGTACAAGTAGGAACCCCCAAGTCCTCATGGTAGTGTAGGACTATGGGTATCAAGGGTACGCCAGAGTTTGGCTCCCAAAATCTCTTGACCAGAACGTATGGTCTTAAACAATATAATCACCGAAGTGAACTAAAGAAGAGCTCGTACAAGTTATCTTTCACTTTACATTACTTATTGTCTTATGAATGTTTCTTGAAAGAAGATGTTTCTCGACTCAAATTAGGTATTCAAAACCAATAAGGAAAACAAGGATTACAGTGCTGATCAGTTCTAGGACGAACATAACTCAGGTTTTCAAGAGAGAGATTTCAGTTCACAATTTTTGCGAAAGTAGACATGATTTTCAGAGTTTCAACAAATGGATAGTACGATAATCAAAACAGTAACAAATTTGGCACACAACACATCTTGGAAACTCATTTTGATGGTAGAAGAGTTGAGCATACAACTTACTTGAATTAAAGAAAGCTCCACACACACAAGCAAGCACGGAAACTAGTACTCGTCGTACGGGTTCTCAATGAACTGATCGTCTACGAACACTACAATAGTTGAATAATCCTAACATTAATACACGACCAATCTCATACAACAAATGCAAATATGCCCTATATGCAAATGCAAAGAATATTCCCCCGACAAGTTCCCAATAAAATTTTACCCCAAATTACATTACGGGACTCTAGTATTAGAAAAATAATATTAATTTATAAAATTATTGTAATTAAGAAAATAAATCAAACAAAGACAATTAAAGGTAGGATTTAAACTATTAATATTATACTTAGGAAAAAACTATTTATAATTAGTATTTAGAAAATAGTATAATATTTAAAGTTGATGATAGTATTAAAGAAAAGTTATATTTACTTATTAAAAGAGTAAATATATTTATGAACCAAATATTTTATTTATATAAAGAAGAACTAGAAATTAAAACATGATATAACTATACAATAACTTAGGGAAATACCACTTTTTATTTATTAATAAAATATTTACTTTATAGTAAACTATTCTTGTAAAATTACAATATAAAACAATATTACATTTGTTTTCATATTAAAAGAAACCAATTAATTATAATGGTAAGTAATAAACAAAATACTCCATATAGAATAAAATAACCAAATAAATATTAAAACAGTTTATAGTTAACAACTAAGACTCCCCAAAAGTTTCTGAAAATACAACAACCACCCCCAAATTCATTTAAATCTCTCAATTTCTCCATCTTCCTCCTCTTCCACATTACGTGATGAACCCACGATATCAACATGATTACCCACATACAACAAGCTTGACAGATTCTAAATGATAACATGAACTCGTGAGAGCAAGACAAAAATAGGGCTTTCTAGGTTTTTACCGAATGATGACGAAGGATGGAATGAGGAGGTACGACGACGACGGTGGTGTGTCGATGTCGCAACTGTAGCACTGCTGCTGTTACGGGTTCACCTGGACGGCTGGAAGCACCGTCGGAAAGCTGAAGGAATGGCTGAAGATCGGTGAGAGGGCCAATCGAGTTTTAACGCCGGAAATCGGGTTCCGGGTCGCCAAATCGGTTCGGCGCAGAATAGAGCCGACGAAGGCTCCGTTGGTCCTTCTGGTTCGTCGGAAAGGAGAGAGGGAGGAAGGGCGAGCTTGGCGGCTTCTGGGTCGCCGGAAAATGGAGCAGCGGTGGTGGTCGGGTTCAATCGGGTCGGAGGTAGGTCGGCACAAAAACAGAGCCGACGAAAGCTCCGTTGGTCCGTCTGGTTCGTCGGGAAGAAGAGAGGGAGGAGGCGACCTTGGCGGCGCGGTTTCTGGTGGTTTTTCGCCGGAAATTGCAGGGACAGTGGTGGTGGTGATGCGGCGGTGCTTTGGAAAAAAACAGAGCACTGGTTTTGTTTTCTTCGGCAAAACAGAGGGTTGGTTGAGAGATGGAGGTGGATGAGAGAGGAAGGTGGTGATATATATAGACTGGAGGTGGAGTTTAGGGGAACGTGGGAGTTCTCGTTGCAAGAGTCGTGGGGGTCGTCGGGGGAGAAGCAGAGATTTCTCTAGTTTTGTTTCTCGATCAGTTAGAGAGAGAGAGAGAGAGTGGGTTAAGTGGGTTTACACCCAAGTTTTGAGAAAAGACACTTTAACCCCCACACCAAAATTTACGAAACTACAAATGCATACTCCCTATTGTTTAGGAAAAGCTAACACTAACCCACACCCTTAGAAAATTAACAAATGAATACCCTATTAAAAATAGGGGCATTACATAAATAGGTGACTACTTTAGATTCCCTCTGCCATAGTATAGTCTCATGTGTAGGAAGCTTTCTATAGTTATAAATTCATAAGTGTTAGCTTGATTTAATGAATAAGTTTGAGAGTTCAGGTGTCATTTCTGAAGAATTATTGTTCGTTCTCCGCTCTGGTTCTGATTACTTGGGTGCGAGGTAAAAAGACCATGGGAGTTTTCTTATATCCATGTCTTTAGGTTGAAACACTATACAGTTTTGTGTCTTTGTTTCTTCTGGTTGAATTGGTCACCTTGATATGTTCCTTTAGAGTATTTATAATTTGGCAACCTCTCACATTTATTCTTGAGGTTGGGATGGTATGAGTTAATTTGACTTATAGGTACTCTTTCTCAGTGCACCTCGTTGGTATTATGAACCATATACGCATGTGATATAATTTGTTGGAATGTAATTTCCTTTGGCCATTCTCTTAATGATAAAATCCTTTGATGTTTCTCATTTGGATCATCTTAGAAACTTACTTTCACTCTAAGAATTCCGTAGAAATTTCTTTAGATAGTAATATACCACAAAGCAAGCCTTGTGGACCACTTCAGTCTTCAGGGAACCATAAAGACTCTTAACCTACTATGTAAGGATTTTTGTAGCAACAAGCATTGACCATAAAATCTTCTTGTAATACCCCGTCTATTTACTAGGGTAAAATAGTAAATTGGGAATCCAAATAGAAATTTGGCTGCAGCAAATAAGTTGAGTAAAATTATCGTATTTTATTAGTTGAGAATTTTGGGTAAGATTTTATGAAATGTTAGATTAAGATTCGTAGTCAAAACGTGTGTATTTTCTCTATTTTTAGTTGTGACCGCGAATGTGACCATCACGAACTTGTGTGGGTGTGTTACACCGAATCACCTTATCATTTGGTGTGCCCACCACACCTAAGAATTTCCAAGTATTCTTTTCTCATTTGAATTGTCACCAGACTCTACTTTTCTTCTTCTTCTTCTTCTTCTTCTTCTTCTTCTTCTTCTTCTTCGGCAATAATTTTCTACCGACACCGCCACCGCTTCACTGACTCCGCCTCTTCTTCTTCTTCACCAATTCCTCCTCCTTATAAAGCCATTCTCCTCCTTCCCTTCGGCAGAATTCAACACCAACAATAGTACAAACCACCTCCACCACAATCACCATCTTCTCCACCATCATCTTCACCACCACCGCCACCTTCACATCATCGCCGAAACCTCCATCTATTCTCCACCTCTCTTCCACCATGTCTCCGCCTCTCTCTCTTTCTGTCCCGAACAGTAGCAGGACCAAGAAGCAGCAGCGGCAACAAGAGCCATGCCGCCGCTGACGCCGTCGGGAAGGAAGCCCGAGAAGACCCACTTCTCTCTCTGTCTCTCTCTCTCTCTTCTTCTTCGTCTCTGTTTTTCTGTCTCACTCTCCCTCACTGTATTGACCAGAAATAAGAAATTAGAAGGAGAAACCCAACTGCAAAATAAAACAGATCATCACCATCGTCGCCGTCGGCCATTAAAACCGGCGAAGCTTTCTGGTAACATCCACCAATGCCACCCACTTCTCTCTCTCTCCATCCCTCTAGCCTCTAGGAGACTCGAGCAATCTCCAGGAGATCCTGGCCACACCCATAACTGACCGAAAACAGCCCCGTCGGCCACAACCTCTGGCGGCAATTTTGACGACTCGACCCGCTCCGTTTCTTCGTCGTTTCTCGCATTTATTGGGTTGGGTTGTTGGGTTTTGTCTCGAATTCCGCATGACGAATCGGTGTACCCGATGCCTCTGATTTGTCCTCTGAGGAGGTGATCTCTGAGGAGGTGATCTCCTCTGAGGAGGTGATCTCTGAGGAGGTGATGGCTAGGGCTTGGTGGGCTTTTTCACCTCCTCTATATTAGTATAAATAGAGGTGCTAGCTATTGTTTCTAATTGAGTCGAGTTGAGAGAGATTGGTGAGAGATATCTTTGAGCGGATGTGTGAGGTTAGGGTTTCATGGTTGTAGGCCATGAGGATGAGAGTACCGCGTCGACGTAGTCCGCGGATTGATCCGTCTCTCCCCTACGATGTATTCCCTCATTGATATAGTGAAATTCTCCTCCTCCCGTGGATGTAGGCGGTTTTGCCGAACCACGTTAAATTCTTGTGTGTCGTTTTTCTTCTCCTAAATTGCGTGTGTGTAGTATGTGATCGCGTGGCATTGTTTTTGCTTCCGTTGCGGCTGGAATTCGAAGAATAATTCCCCAACAAGTGGTATCAGAGCCTGGTTCACGATCCGGGTGGAGCACGCAGGTGAAAGGACGAAGAAGAAGACAACAAAAGAAAAGAATTGGAAAAAAAGGGAACGGAAAAGAAAGGAAACAAATTGGGTTTCTTTCTTGTCTGTCTGTCACGTGCATGTGTGCTGGCTGGACTTGGTGCTGCTGGTGGAGGAAGGCAGCGAGAAGTTGTTGGGTGCAGCGCGTGCACGGTGCTCGAGGACGCGATCGAGTGGTCCAGATTTGTTTGGGTGTTTAGATCTGCCTGTAAGTCCGATTGGGCTCGAACAGGAGGTGAACCCTAGGTTTTTGGACGTTCCCGACGCGATGGCGGGGTAAGATTCTGCAAATTGTCTCTGGATTTTGCAGAATGCTGACGTGGCAGTTTGCGGTGAGATCCAACGGTCCAAAATTGTTCGGGTAGTTACGGCGTGCCTGTAGATCGGATTGGGATGAGTCAGGAGTCTAACCTCATGATTTTGGACGTTTCAGATTCATCGGTACGGTCAGAATTTTGATATTCTGAGTTGATTGAGAACATTTGCATCAATCGATATCGGTAGGGAGATCGAAGACGACGGGATGCGATCCGGGTCAATCAAGTTCAAGTCCAATCAGGTGGGGTCAATTAGAGGCGTTTTTCCTAATTGAACGTTCGATTGGCAACCTATGAAGGCTTGGGAATGTGTTGACAGGTGGAGCTGATGTTCAACATAGGCAAGAAGCATAGGCTTTGTGTGTCGTTGTGAGCACGAGACGCAACAGTTGCAGAGGAGTCTGGTCAGAGACGTGGGCAACTAGTGCAAGGAAATTCACAAGAAGCTCCAGGCCAGAGATCGAGGCGGTGGACGCAGTTGACGAGGCCATGGCTCGAGGTGGCGTCCTGATATCTCTGTGTGTGTGGTTCGTGACGATAACTCTTGAGCAACTCGAGGCAAGAAGAGAGGTAAGTCACAGAGGTTACGCAAAGCAGTGGCTTTGCAATACGTCTTGGTGAAGGCGTATGGTCGAACATGAGAAGCAACAGGGCATGGAGAAGCACTCAGGGCTGGCGTGGAGAAATACGTGGTTGACGTGTGAGGACGCTGGAGCATGGAGATAGTGCAGGCTATGCAGAAGTTCCAGGTTGTTCGAGATGGTGCTCAAGTGACGAGAACGATGATGAAGAAAACTACTGCAGTAGTGAAGAGGAAGGGAGTCTCGTTTGCACTTGACGTGGTTGGTGGAGAACTCTCCAGTGATGAGCTAGCTGGTGGAGAGATGGAGCCACACTACTCCCCAAAGTGTCATGCTTTGGGACGCACCCGTGTCGGGGGTGAGGCGTGCCCTAGGAGGGGGTGCAGAGCATCTCGGTAGAGGTGCGATGGCGGTCCATGCAGTTGGAGCATGGCGGATGCGGTGGAGTTGACATCAACAACGGAGTTGGCTGAGGAATTTGCAAGGCGCTTGCAGAATTCAAGCCAAGGTGGAGTTTGTTGGGTTTTGTCTATAATTCCGCAAGATGAATCGGTGTACCCGATGCGTCTGATTTGTCCTCTGAGGAGGTGATCTCCTCTGAGGAGGTGATCTTTGAGGAGGTGATGGCTAGGGCTTGGTGGGCTTTTCCACCTCCTCTATATTAGTATAAATAGAGGTTCTAGCTATTGTTTCTAATTGAGTCGAGTTGAGAGAGATTTGTGAGAGATATCTTTGAGCGGATGTGTGAGGTTAGGGTTTCATGGTTGTAGGCCATGAGGATGAGAGTACCGCGTCGACGTAGTCCGCGGATTGAGCCGTCTCTCCCCTACGATGTATTCCCTCATTGATATAGTGAAATTCTCCTCCTCCCGTGGATGTAGGCGGTTTTGCCGAACCACGTTAAATTCTTGTGTGTCGTTTTTCTTCTCCTAAATTGCGTGTGTGTAGTGTGTGATCGCACGACGTTGTTTTTGCTTCCGTTGCGGCTGGAATTCGACGAATAATTCCCCAACATGGGTAAGCTCTAAATCACGTCACGCGTTGGTTTTTGTAATCAAAATCATGTCTTGAGGCTTTGATTCGTGTTTTGTTCGGATGGAGACCATCATGTTCTGTTTGGGGGAATTTTGTGTAGTTTTAGTAAAGCTTAGGGAGATAAGTGTAGCTTATGAAACTGTTTTGGGGTGTTTTGCTTCTTTTAGCATAACCTGGGAGTTCTCTTGTCATTTACCAATCTAAATGCATAAAATAAAAATAAATTAGGATTTTTGGGTTTAAATTAATTTTTACAATTTCTAGCTACTATTCGAATTGAATAAAAATGAGTTAATTATTAACTTAATATATGTAGAAATATTTTTTTGTTAAATATAACTTTTTTTTCTTGAAAATAAATAAGTTAATAGTATATTTTGCAATTACTTCAGATTTGTTTGAATAAGTTGGCTATGTAATTAGTAATTATAGAATTAAGTTAACATTTCTCTCATTTGATAGAAAACATTTATTTATATTCATAACTAGGATAATTTCTCACAACTTAAGTATTTATACCTATTTTCTTAAAGATAATATAAATAGTTTCATAATTAATTTTATAAATTTTCCAATAAATGACTACTTTAACTAAGCCGTTTTAAAGGAATTTCTTGGTTACTTAAAAATAAATGTGTTAATCAACACATTAATATTTAGCAAATAAAAGAGTTAATGAATTTAAGTTATGGGCGAGCACACAATAATTTTATTAAAATTTGGAATAATATTATAAAGAAAATGTAAATAATGTGTGGGGGGAATTAAGTGATTCCAAATGAGACTCGATAGGCTTATAGCAATTCGTATTTCCATAATTGTATCGACAAACTCGTGATCGAATAAGGGAATGTAATGTGTAGGTGACGGATTCGGAGACGAGGGGTACGTGTTCTTCTAGGAGAATTTACGTGCTGTTTGCTGGAAATCAAGGTGAGCATACGTGTCAAGCCTTGCGGGCTAGCTTTCTTTCGTGTCATAACAGGATTTTATTGCTTGCCTCAAAATGTGTTTTGAAATATACATGCTTTACTTGAGTTATTTTTATGTTTTGAAATGACTGTTTTCAAATTGTCCGGAGATAATTAATAATCCGTAATAACGTAAAGTGGAAAGATTTGTGCAGGGAACGCCATTTGAATTATAATCATTTGGTTTGGTCGATGTTTGGCTCAGCCACTCGAACCATTGTGATTTAGCCCGGTTGCAATTCGCCCGGGGTTGGCTCCTTGTACTCATTCCTTCTGGGTACAAAGATCCTATTAGGGGGGGGGTGTCGACGCTTAAGGTCTTGGAAGCGGGTTTGGGGATATGTTTGTGTTGCGATTGGATTTTCCACTTTCTACTCAAGGTTGAAAATGAAATTTTGTTGGAAAGTTTATTGGTGAGAAACCGAATATGTGTAATTAAATGAGAACTCCATACATAGATTATGGGAATTTATTGAAAATTTCTCAGATGAGTATATTGGATATGGATCACGGATTGGTTACTTGAAACTTTCCAGATATGTGACAGGAACTTCAGAACATTTTATTCAATTGTCCTTTACATCCGCTGTTGCTATTATTATTTACTATTACTTAGATTATCTCCACTCTTTGTTTGAATCGCTTGAGTGTTGCTCACACAGTATTTCTTACGGACATTTCGAAAAACTGCGGTTCTTGTTTTCCTTCCCATCGCAGGTCTAGGAGATAGGAACTACGCAATACAGGGGTACGAGGCTCATATGCAATGAAAATGTCACAAGAAAAAATCTAGTATGTAGTTCGTGTGTAATGTTTTTTTAGGGAAATGTAATGTTTAGTAGTATTGTAATATACTTAGAAGTTATGCTTTTGATGTCTGCCGTTACTTTTAGCAGCGCCCTCCCGGTCTCACCCGAGCCGGATAAGGGGGTTGTTGCACTTATAAATGAACTAGCCTCACTACACACTTAAGTGACCAAATGTGCCGCCTTTCATTGGATAATTTTTATCTGATACAATCACCGCTAAGATGATTTCAAATTAGAGTCTCAAATTCTCTATTATTGTTGATAGGGTCTTAAATTGTTAAAACTCTAAAAGATAGTTATTTTAATTTTATTACAGAGTGACAATTTCCGACTTTTGGAATATTTCGTGATGTTTAAAGCTAAATTATATTTACACTAGGTATTGCCCGTGCCTAAAAGGACAACAAATAGAATCATGAGCAAAACTATAACAAAACTTCAGCGTGATAATGCATCATTCCAAATATATTAAGGAGACGTAAAGAAAATTTCCCCAAAACTGAACAAAAAGTTAAGCTACAATCCAATCTTGTAGATTTTGCATCTTGTTCAATCCAACTATAATAAGCATGATAATGCATCACCAATTGGTTGGTACTATGCTTCTTCTGTCTTTTTGAGCTATTTTTCAATTGAAGGTAATCAATGAAACAATAATCAACATGATAGTGTAACTTTTTTTCTTGGTAAATCAAAAAAAAAAAAAATTGCTACTTCATTGTCATGTACTCTAGGCATGGTCCCCATTTGCTAATGGAAAGGCACGTCAAGTATAACTATGTGCGGAAACTTATTCAAAACGATGCGAGTACAACCATGAGGGGAAACATGTTCAAAAATAGGCAATTGATAAAAAAAAAAATGATAGTTGAAGCATTTGCTGTAGAACTATACATTTAATTGGCATATCACAAAAAAATGGCAGAGAGATACCGCATATGAAGGTTTGAGGAAAGGGGAACACTTTCAAACCACCAAGAAAACTGGACGACGAATTTGTCTAAATGAAAAGACAATTCCCAAATGCAAGCATTAACCCATACTTAAACCAAGTATCAGAGAAGAACAGCAGTGCAGGTCCACATACTGAAACCAATACTTAAATCAAGAATTAACCCATACTTAAACCAAGTATCATAGAACAAAAGCTCCACATATTTAAGCCAAGAGTCAAAGAAGAGCTGTGCAGGTTCTAACCCAAAAGGCAAAAGTACGATTGCACAATTGCAAAAATATGAAAAGCCCTAACCCAGATTGCACTCCTTGAAAAGACCTAACCAGAATCACATAAGAGCCCTAACCAGAATCACAACAACAAATTGTAGATGAGAATATAAGTATACATCGATGGAGAGGAGGCGGTAACGTTGGTTAACAACAACAGTGGAACCGGAGGCGCGCGTCGAATCGTGCTTCTTGAAAATTTGTAATGCAAGTATAAAGCAGGATCTAAATAATCTAGAAGGGGGTGAATAGAGTATGCTAAATTTGGCTAAAACACAGTCTTTTTAAAAACTTGAGTAGAGTATGCAGTTGATATCTCAAAGCTTTGAAACAGTTTAGAGAATATAAAGATATAACTGCGGAATATAGACGATAAGTCTGAAGCTCATGGATACTATGATATGAAAATACAGACAGAGAGCTTAGCTCATTAATGATGAAAACCAGAAACACAAGCATAAGAAATTGCTAAGTACCAAAGATTCAAAGCTTTGAGTTACTATATAAGTTCTTGTATGTTGTATTTGTCTAACTATTTTGTGCACGTTTTGGTTATGTTTTGATGATAATTAGTTTACTTATATAATTATATTCAGTAATCTATATTCTAAGCGGATCACTGCAGGATTAGATTGGATTGAAAATCCAATACACATTCTGGAGAAGTTAGCAGGCAAAGCTTCAAAGCTTTGAGATTTCAAGTCACTCTTTACTGTTAAGTTCTTCTAACCATCTTTCTGTGTGCAGATGGATTCAGTGTTACTTGGATGTTGTTACATGCTGATTATTGTCTATTACTGTGGACTCTATATTGGGTATTAGATATATTCATGAGATTGAATATAATTGTTAACCCAGAACTATCAGTAGACAAGTCTAACATGAATATCTCTTTATTGGTTAGCTGCTGGTTCAAGCAGATCTCTTTGCTAGATTGTATTGTTATTTGTTTGATCTTGTTTTATAAGTATTTGCCGGTTTTTTGGAATCTCTAACGTCCATAAACAGATCAGCATTGTACTCAAATTGAGTTGTTAACAGGAGCTTAACAGATAGGGGATATTTTAGGAATTATGTTCCTGAAATCTCTCAAGTTAGTTGCAGACTAAAACAGCTATCTAAGTTTGAATTGCAGAGACTATTTAGAGATACAAAGGTCACACTTTTGAAGAGGGAAATCATCTGGGAAGATCAATTACATATAGCTCTTCAAATGATTCAGGGAATCAATTCAAGCAGGCTGAAGATCACTCAAATCCAGAAGAACTCTTCCAGGCTTTAAATAGCTTATTCTTTCTGAGTTCTTCTCTCTGTAATAATCTTTTATGTATTTCTAAACCTCACTAAACTTATTAGTTTGGTTGTTCAAGTGAACAACAAGAGGTTCTTATTGTGTCAACAGGTTGTAGCCCGTAACTAGATAGGTTGGGAACCACAAGCTATATAAGTGTAAGGTAGCTCACTTATGCTTGAGATCTATGGCTAAATCTAGGTGATTAATAAGAATTTGTGTTTGAATCCTGGAGGGATTAAATCCCTCAGGGAGAGACTAGGTTCAATTGTGACTGAACTCTGTAAAATATTTGTGTCCTTGCTATTTACTTTTGCTGCATTTACATACAGTTTATTTTGGAAGTTTCAAAGCTTTGGAGCTTTCCAAGTCTCAAAGCTTTGAAGCCTCTATACTCTGTTGTTATATCTTTTAGCGTCTCAAATCTATTTCAAAGCTTTCAGATATCAACAGCTTGTTTTACTTAAGTTTCAAATAATTGAGTTTTGGCAAATGCTAGCATACTCTATTTAAACCCCCCCCCCTTCTAGAGTATTATTTTACCTGTTTACACCTACATTACACACTTTCAATTGGTATCAGAGCTTTGGGTCACAGTTTAAAGATCTAACAATCTTGTGACAATGAGTTTTGTAGGTGAAGGAGGATTCTCACATGGAAATGCATCTAATAGACCTCCATTATTCTGTGGTGATAACTTTGTGCATTGGAAGGCATTGATGAAAATGTTCATCATAGATCAGGACATGGAACTATAGTCTATTATTGTGAATGGGCTAAACATATTCTACACCACTATGGATGGTGTTAGAACTCTCAAAACTGATGAAGATCTCTCAGCTACTGAACTGGAAAAGATATCAAAAAATTACAAAGCTTTGAACTTATTGTATTGTGCTCTTAGTGCAGATGAGTTCAACAGGATATCCAACTGCAAGAATGCGAATGAGACCTGGGATAAGTTGACTGTTACCTATGAAGGAACTATCCAAGTCAAGCAGACAAAGATTAATATCTTTTTGAGGCACTATGAACTGTTTAAGATGGACTCTGATGAGTCCATCAAAGATATGTTCAAGTGGTTTACAGATATTGTGAACAGCTTGGAATCTTTGGGAAAAGTATTCTCAAATGAGGATAAAGTCAGGAAGATTCTCAGAAGCTTGCATAAAGCCAAATGGGAGCCCAAAACTACAGCCATTGAAAGAAGCTCAGGACTTAAGCATTCTGGAACTGGATGATCTGCAAGGAAAGTTACTCACTCATGAGATCTCTATGAAGGAGGTTGATGGTGAACTGAGTGACAACATAAAGAATCTGGAAATCAAGGCAAAAGACAATGAAAAATCCCAAAGCCTTGAACCAGAGGAAGATGATGATGATGAGGAAGCCTTAGCCTTGATTTCCAAAGCCTTGGCCAGAATTCTCAAGAAAAAGAGGAACTATGGAAACAAGGATCACAACAAAGAAAAGTTCATATCCTCAACTAACAAGGATCAGACAGTTAAGTCCTCATCACAATCATATAAACCTAAAGTTATGAATTTCTATGAATGTGGAGATGCAGATCACTTGGTGAGAGACTGTCCTCAAAAGAAAAAGAGCAGACAATTTTCAAAGAAGGAAAATGACAACAGAAGGAAGAAAGCAATGGAGGCTTCATGGAGTGATTCAGACTCTTCAGATTCAGACTCTGATGATGAGCAAGCAAATATCTGTTTAATGGATGGACATCAACAGAACCATTCCACTGAGAAACCAATTGATGACATGGTAAACAATCTCTTATCTAGTCCTTCTGATGTGTTACCTGAAATGACATTGACTCTTTGAAAATGAAGGTTCATGAGCAGGCAAAAGAAAACTTAGATTTGGTTTTTCAGAATAAATGTCTTGAAGCTACTAAGTTAAAAATTGACAGTGACTTCAAAGCCTTGGACAGTTGATTCAAAGATTTGAAATAACAAGTCAAAGAAGTAGTTGATCAAAACACCATTTTAACTGATAAGTTTGTTGATCTAAAAAATCATTCTGATGATTTAGAACAACAAAACACTAATTTGACTAGTAAGCTTCAAGAATCCAAGAAAATTCTTTCAACTTTTGCTGGCTCAGAACATAAGTTAAGTCTCATGCTTGGAGAAAGTCTGCAGTCTGTTCACAAGAGTGGAATTAGATATAATCCAAATTTTCCAAAAAAAAAAGCCAAACCACATTTGTGAAAGCAGGAAGCAGACATTCACCAAAGTGTCATTATTGCTGTAAAATTGGACATGTAAAAGTAACTTGCCTCTTTAGAAGGACATAACCTCACATAATGAGAAGCACCTATACTTATCAGCTTAAGGGACAAGTGAAACAGATTTGGGTTCCAAAAGAAGTTAGACCACCTAATATGGTTGACTCTGAGTATGAATCCAAATTCTACATTTGGTCTAATAGCCTGTTAAGGCATTGATTGATTTTTGCAGGATGTCACCAAAGCTTTGAAAGATCAGAAATGGATATTGGATAGTGGATGTTCCAGGCATATGAGTGGGAAGAAATATTTATTCTCAGAACTGAAAGAACAATCAGAGGGAACAATCACACTTGGTGACAAAGCAAAGTGCAACATAATTGGTATTGGTAGTGTTGGTAACAATTATGCATATTCAATTTCTGATGTTTATTTGGTTGATGGTCTTAAGTATATTTTGTTGAGTATTTCTCAGCTTTGTGACAAAGGTAATAAGGTTGTCTTTGACAATGAGAAATGTGTGGTGCAAGATGAGAAATCAGACAATTGCATTCTCACTGCTCCTAGGTCACATAATGTTTATGCACTATGTACTGACAAAGTTGCAGGTGATAGTCTGAAATGTCTCAAAGCTTTGAAGGATGATTAAAAACAATGGCACAGAAAGCTTGGTCATATGAGCATGCATTCCTTGAATAAACTTATCTCAAAAGATCTGGTAAGGGGATTACCAATTCTTAAATTCAAAGATAATGAGTTTTGTAAAGCATGCATTCAAGGTAAGCAAACCAGAATCTCATTCAAGCCAAAGAATTTTGTAAGTACCTCCAGACCCTTAGAAAAGCTGCATATGGACTTGTGTGGTCATATGAGGGCTCAAACACCCAGAGGTAAGAGATATATGCTTGTTCTAGTTGATGATTACTCTAGATATACTTGGGTTATGTTTGTTAGAGAAAAGTCTGGAGCATTATCTGAATTTTCTAAACTTTGCAAGGAGCTTCAAACTTTGAAAAACTTACCTGTTGCATCTATTAGAAGTTATCATGGTAGAGAATTTGATCAACTTGATTTTGATTATTTTTGCAAAGCATGGCATATCACAAAACTTTTCTGCACCTAGAACTCCTCAGCAAAATGGTGTAGTTGAGAGGAAAAATAGGACTCTGGATGACATGTCTAGAACCATGTTATTTGAAAGTAATTTGCCAAAGTCTTTGTGGGCAGAAGCTGTTAATACTGCCAATTATGTAATCAATAGATGTTTGATCAGGCCAATTTTAAAGAAAACCCTTTATGAACTGTTTAAAGGCAGGAAGCCTAGTGTTGCTTACTTTAAGCCTTTTGGCTGTACTTGTTTTGTGCATAACAATGGCAAATATAATCTTGATAAGTTTGATGCTAGAAGTGATGAAGGTTTGTTTCTTGGTTATTCTCAAACCAGCAAAGCTTACAGGGTTTACAGTAAGAGATCTAATATTGTAGAGGAGAGTATTCATGTTGTTTTTTATGAAAGTATTGATGATTCTCTAAGTGGAAGTTTTGCAGATCTTAGTTTGAATAAATATGAGGCTGATGAAGACCTTGAGAAAGTCAACAAGAGCAAAACTAAGAATCAAAAACTTTCAGAAGAATCTCAAGGCCTTGAATCCCATGCTGAGCCAAAATCTCAAATCCTTGAGAGAGAGATTTACAGGAGATATGATGCTCCTTCTACTGTATCAAGAACTCAAAGCCTTGAAGGTCCATACACTTGGACACCCAGAAAGAAGTTCAAATATCTCTCAAATCATCCTATTGAGAATATTATATCAGATCCAACAACTGGAACTCGGACAAGAGGTCAATTGAGAAATCTATGTGCATTCAGTGCTTTTGTATCACTCATTGAGCCCAAATGCAAAGGAAGCACTAGAGTATGCAGATTGGATCATTTCAATGCAGAATGAGCTGAATGAGTTTGAAAGGAACAAGGTCTAAAATTTGGTTCCTAGACCAAAAGATCAATCAGTGATTGGAACAAGATGGGTGTTCAGAAATAAGCTTGATGAAAAAGGTAAGGTTATGAGAAACAAAGCAAGACTGGTTGCACATGGATACAAGCAAGATGAAGGTATTGATTATGATGAAACATTTGCCCATGTTGCAAGGTTAGAAGCTATCAAAATACTTCTTGCATTTGCATCACAAAATCACATAAAACTTTATCAAATGGATGTGAAATATGATTTTCTGAATGCTTATCTACAAGAAGAAGTATTTTGTTGCTCAGCCACCAGGTTTTGAAAATGATATCTTTCCTGATCATGTTTACAAACTGGACAAAGACTTATATGGTCTTAAACAAGCCCCAAGGGCTTGGTATGACAGCCTCTCAAAGTTTTTGCAGGAAAATGGTTTTAAAAGAGGTCTGGTTGATAAAACTCTTTTTATCAAAAATCAGGAAAAAGATATGTTGGTTTTTCAGATATATGTAGATGATATTCTTTTTGGTGCTACTAATGAGGCTCTTTCAAAAGAGTTTTCAAGTCTAATGTGCAGGGAATTTGAAATGAGCTTGATGGGAGAACTGAATTTCTTTCTTGGACTTCATGTACAACAAATGAAGAAAGGAAGTTTTGTGCATCAAGAAAAAAACTCCCTGGACTTGTTAAACAAGTATAACATGTCACAGTCCAAGGTTGCAAAGACCCCTATGAGTTCATCACTGTCTTTAGACAAGGACACAACTGGTAAGAACGTAAATCAGAAAGAACATAGAGGTATGATTGATTCACTTTTGTATCTAACTGCTAGTAGACCAGATATTATGTTTAGTGTATGCATGTGTGCAAGGTTTCAGACTGATCCTAAAGAAAGTAATTTAATTGCTGTAAAAAAGATTTTTAGATATTTGAATGGAACCAAAGACTTGGGTCTTTGGTAAGAACTAATTTTATGTTGAGTGGATATTCAAATGCAGACTTTGCAGGTTACAAAGTAGACAGAAAGAGTACTTCTTGATGTTGTGAGTTTCTTGGATTTAATTGATAAGTTGGCATTCAAAGAAGCAGAATTCAGTAGCCTTGTCAACTGCAGAAGCTGAATATATTGCAGCTGGAGCTTGCTGTTCACAGGTTTGATGGATTGCACAGCAGCTAAGAGATCTTGGATATGATTTCATAAATGTGCCAATTAACTGTGACAATACAAGTGCCATTTCAATATCAAAGAATCCAGTACAGCACTCAAGGAAAAATCATATAGATGTGAGACATCATTTTCTTAGAGATCACACAGAGAAAGGTGACATTTTTCTATATTTTATTTTTACTTCTAATAAATTAGTTGATATTTTCACTAAACCATTGCCATATGAGAGTTTTACATCCCTAAGGCTTGAATTGGGTATGTTAGACAAGGATGCATTGATTTAGGGGGAGTAATCAGCCACTATGTGTAGTATCTGTGTGATTTCAAAGCCTTGAGATTATATTTTCTGGAGCCTTGAAAATATAGCTCAAAGCTTTGAAGTTTCTGTATTCCTCTGAAAATTCTCAAAGCTTTGAACTACTGTTTCATTGCTATGATGAGTGGATTTGCATTATCTTTAAAAATTGGATCATGAAAAATTTTGTATTATCATTTTAGATAATTACATAATCTTTTCAAATGTTCAGAGATTTGTTCAAATTATCTACAAATATCTTGAAAATCTTCTCAAATCTTTTTGCATGTAAATCTCCTACTTTTAGTCAAACTCTCTACCTACTTAAGCCAGCTTCAGGACTTATTTTCTTTCATTCTCTGCTTCAATCTCTTCGTCTCTATCTCTCTCTCTCCCCATTCTATCAATTTCTCAAAACCTACCCAAATGGAGAGAAAATCCGAAAGAATCAAGCAGCTAGGTCAGACCTCCAACAAGAGGGAGAAGAGAAAAGCTAACAGAAAGATCACCATCCATGGATTAGACTCAGAAGACACGACTAGTGTTCATGAGACCCCACCCCCTGCAAAGAAGACCAAAAATGGGAAGGAAGTCCAAGATGAAATTAGGGCTGGGTCAAATTCAGAATCTGCAACAGAGGAGGTGGTGAAGGAGAACAAGGATCATGAGGAGGAGTCAAGCAAGAAGAAGAAAGAGGTGATTGCTGAGAAAGAAAAGAAGAATGTACCTTCTAAAAAGGAGAAGAAGACTGGTGACAAGAAAGAAGAAGCAACCCCAGAGAAGAAGGGTGAAGAAACCACTGAGAAGAAGAGGGTGAAACACATTGCAGTAAAAACCAAGAAAACCACAAACTTTGGTAAGAATCTCTTGCCTGAATCTTGGTTTGTTAATCCTAACCTCAAAGGTCGCTGGAGTGGATATCAGGTTAGATCACAGGGTGTTCTCCGAAGTCTTGGGAGTGCCTAGAAAGTATAAGGTTGGTGACTACCCTGATAGGAAAGAGATCCTAGAGAAATCCAAATCCATGTTTTTCTTGGAGGGAACCACTTCTGAACCCAAACAGTTACCACATTATGTGTTCAACTGTGAAGCCAAAATCATATTTTCCATTATCATGAGGTGTGTGGTACCCAGGGAATACTTCAAACAGTTGGTAACATACAAGGTTTTAATCCTGATGTACTTGATTTGTCAAGGGTTTGAGGTAGACCTTCCTACTGTGGTGATGGAACACATGGTTTACTGTGGGACTAGGACTAGAAATCACTCTCTACCCTATGCCAATCTTTTACCACTATTTTTCAAACATTTGGGAGTGTCTTTGAAGGATGAAGAGAAGATTACTACTGGTTTTGGGGGTAGTTGATGAAGCATCCCTTCAAAGGATTGGGATTGTGTATACTGCAAAGGGAAAGTTGAAGTTCTATTCAGAGTTAAGTGCTAAAGAGCTTAAGGAAAAGTATTTTATCAAACCTAGAGCTGCTTCAACCCCTAAGGTACATGGTCATCTGGATTTCTCACAGATCATAGATAGGGTTGAAGTTCTGGAAGATGGTGTGGAAGACTTGAGACAGGGATTGTTTGATTTATCCAATGATCAGACTAAGTTCAAAGGTTTGGTGCTTAACGAGCTTGACCTGATCAACAAAGGTTTGGGTCTAGATAAAGTGCCTTCTTCAGAAAGCAGAGAGACTAGTATTGATTCAGAAGAAGTTCTGGGAGAATCTCTCAAGAAACAGAAGAAGAAGAAAGGGATTCCTGTTGTTCTGACATCAAAGGATCTATTTGATTAGTCTGATGAAGAGGCAGAAGATGAGGAAACTGCTGCAGAGAAAGCTGAACAGGAAGCTGTTAATCTGGAAAAATTGGTTGATGAGGTTGTTGAGATGATGCAAACTGAGGAAGATCAAGGAAAGAAAGTTGAAGAGCAAGGAGAGCCAGCTGAGGGAGAGGCATAAGATGCAGAATTTTCAGAAGAAGAACAAGAAGAAACTCAGAGCAAAGGCAAAGGAGCAGCAAAGTCTACAGGATCTTCAAATCCGTGAACCTCATCTATCTATTCTTTCTACTCTCTTTAGTTCTGAAGCTTAGGCTACTATTCCTATTTTCTTTTTTTTAAAAAAAAAAACTCTGAACAGATCCAACAAATTCTTCAACTCTTTTGATGAAAGTCGAAAAGGGGAAGAAGATTATGTGTTTTATGTGTTTTAGTTTCATGTTTTTAGGATATTTAGTATCTACTTTTATGATGTGTAATAAATTGTGGATCTGATGATGTTTATGTTCTATGATTTATTTACTGCTGTTTGTAAGTTGCAGGATATCAACTGTTCAGATAATGTGTTTTTTCTTTCATTGAGGGGGAGATTGATAAGTCTAAAGCTCATGGATACTATGATATGAAAATACAGGCAGAGAGCTTAGATCCTTGATGATGAAAGCCAGAAACACAAGCATAAGAAATTGCTAAGTACCAAAGCTTCAAAGCTTTGAGTTACTGTAGCAGTTCTTGTATGCTGTACTTGTCTAACTATTTTGTGCAGGTTTTGGTTATGTTTTGATGATGATTAGTTTAGTTATATAATTTTATTTAGTAATCTATATTCTAAGTGGATCACTGCAGGATTAGATTGGATTGAAAATCCAATACACGTTCTGGAGAAGTTAGCAGGCAAGGCTTCAAAGCTTTGAGATTTCAAGTCACTCTTTACTGCTAACTTTCTTCTAACCATCTTTCTGTGTGCAGATGGATTCAGTGTTACTTGGATGTTGTTACATGCTGATTATCGTCCATTATTGTGTATTAGATATATTCATGAGATTGAATATAATTGTTAACTCAGACCTATCGGCTGACAAGTCTAGCATGAATATCTCTTCATTGGTTAGCTGTTGTTTCAAACAGATCTCTTTACTAGATTGTATTGTTAATGGTTTAATCTTGTTTGCTAAGTATTTGCAGGTTTGTTGGAATATCTTACGTCCATAAACAGATCAGCATTGTACTTAAATTGAGCTGTTAACATGAGCTTAACAGATAGGAGATATTTTAGGAATTCTGTTCTTGAAATCTCTCAAGTTAGTTGCAGACTAAAACATCTAGCTAAGTTTGAATTGCAAAGACTAGTTAGAGACAAAGAGGTTGCATTTTTTAAGAGGGAAATCATCTGGGAAGATCAATTACATACAGCTTTTCAAATCATTCAGGGAATCAATTCAAGCAGGCTGAAGATCACTAAAATCCAGAAGAACTCTTCCAGGATTTAAACAGCTTATTCTTTTTTATTTATTCTCTCTGTACTTAATTGTATCATATTTTATGTATTTCTAAACCTCACTAAACTTAGTAGTTTGGTTGTTCAAGTGAACAACAAGAGGCTCTTATTATTGCAACAGGTTGTAGCCTGTAACTAGATAGGTTGGGAACCACAAGCTGTATAAGTGTAAGGTAGCTCACTTAGGCTTGAGATCTAGGGCTAAATCTGGGTGATTAATAAGAAGTTGTGTTTGAATCCTGGAGGGATTAGATCCCTCAGGCAGAGATTATGTCCAATTGTGACTGAACTCTGTAAAATATATGTGTCCTTGCTATTTACTTTTGTTTCATTTACATACAGTTTATTTTGGAAGTTTCAAAGCTTTGGAGCTTTCCAAGTCTCAAAGCTTTGAAGCATCTATACTCTGTTGTTATATCTTTTAGCTTCTCAAATCTATTTCAAAGCTTTGAGATATCAACAGCTTGTTTTACTTAAGTTTCAAAAACTTGAGTTTTGGCAAAAGCTAGCATACTCTATTCACCCCCCCCCTTCTAGAGTATTATTTTACCTGTTTACACCTAAATTACACACTTTCAACAGAGGCTTCAAAGATTTGAGATTTGGAAGGCTCCAAAGCTTTGAAACTTCCTGTTTAGACTGGAATGACAGAATAAAAATTAAGCAACAAGAACACAAGGATTTTACAAAATTCAGTCACAATTGGACCTAGTCTCTGCTTGAGGGATCTTATCCCTCCAGGATTCAAACACAACTTCTTATTAATCACCCAGATTGAGCCCTAGATCTCAAGACTAAGTGAGCTACCTTTCACCTATACAGCTTGTGGTTCCAAACCTATCTAGTTCCAGCTACAACCTGTTGAAAAAATAAGAACCTCTTTGTTGATCACTTGAACAACTAAAATTCTACGTTTGTGAGTTTTAAGAACACATAATGATAATACAACTTTAGTACAAGTGTGAAGAAAACAGAATAGAGATAAGAAATAAATATTGGAAGTGTTCTTCAATCTATAATGAGTGATCCTGCTTCTGTAGTGTCAATAGCCTGATGATCTGAAGATTTGAGTGATATGAACTCTCCTGTTTTTAGCACTCTTCAAATCTCACGATGATCAGTCTCAGTCTCTTTGTCTCTATTCAAATTCAGAGCACTGATCTCTTTAAATAACAACCTGCAACAACCTGAGAGATTTTAGGAACTGAAAGCCTAAAAATCCTCTTCACTAATATGCTTATTTGAACAGCTATGTTCGGATAGCTATTTGATTTGTTTATGGACTTTGAAACGCCCAACAAACATGCATACACTCAACAAACAAGATCAAACAATATCCAGACAAACTAGCATCAACATCTGATCATCAAAATCGCAAACAGCTCATGGGAAAAAACTGGGCTAGGTTTTTTCTGAAAATAAACTCAGCTAATACATCCAATTTGATGATTATATCATCAAAACATTATGGAATAAGTATTAATCGACAATAATAGATTCATAACAAGTTATGAATCCCAAAGAAATAACCTGCACACACAGATTTAATCAGATGAACTTAGCAGTGAAAGGTACTCAGTAAATCTCAAAGCTTTGAAGCTTTGTCTGCTAGTTCATCAGAATGAACTTTGGTTTTTCAATCCAACTCAAACCTGCATATAATGTTAATCCATCCAAAACAAGGATTACTAATGCCTGCATAGTGTTATATGTAAAGTTGTATAACTCAGTTCATATCAAAATCAAAGTCCTGCACAAAAGAGTTAGTCACATGTATATATGCATATGTGTGTGTGTGTGTGTGTATATATATATATATATATATATATATATATATATATAAGCATAGCTACAGTGCCTCAAAGCTTTGAAGCTTTGGCACTTAGAAATATTTCCAATATGTGCAGCCTGTGTTTCTGTCTTTCATCATCAAGGGATCTAAGCTCCTTCTGCATATTTATTCATAAATCAATATCAAAGATCTACAGATCTATCAATCTCCCCCTTCATGAAAGACAAAACACATTACTGAAATCCAGATTATGAACAATCTCCTGCAACTTCAAAAACAAAAAAGATTCACCAATAACAGTAACAGTATCAAACTAAAGAAAACATTTAAAAAAAAATATAGCAACAAAATAAATCTGCATATAGCAATAAGCAAAATATCCAACCAGCATCCTACAAAAATAAAATTATTCAGCATCATCCTACCTATTACAAAACTTAAGACAAAAACATATAATATTCTCCCCCTTTCTGTCTTTAAAAAAAAGAGTAGAAGAAATGTAGGATCAAGTTCAGAGTGTTTTGAAGAGAAACAGCAAACTTAAACAACCTTCAGGACTTGAAAGAGAAAGAAGGGAAGAAAGAAAAAGAAGGGTGGACTTCAAGGCTTTAAAGATTCAGTTTCAGGAACCTTCTTTGCAGACTTTTTTCTAGACTTAGCTTTTCCCTTTCCCTTATCCTAAGCTTATTCCTGAACCACTTCAACTGTTTCAGCCTCTGAATCTCCTTCAGCTTCAGCTGGTTCTTCTCTTTGCTCACCTTGTTCAGCACCTTCTTCACCCTGTGTTTCCTCAGTCTCAACTTGCATTTTCAACTACTTCATCAACAAGCTTATCCAAATCAGCAGCTTCCTTTTAAGCAGTCTCTGCAGCTGTTTTCTCATCACCAGCCTCATCCACAGATTGATCAAAAAGATCCTTTGATGTAAGAACAATAGGAATTGGTTTCTTCTTCTGCTTCAGCTTCTTGAGGGCTTCTCCAAGTACTTCATCCGAGTCAATGCTAGTTTCTCTGCTTTGAGGGTATCTTCTCTAGGTTCAAACCTTTGATGATGTCTAGCTTATTGTTTACCGAACCTTTGAACTTGGTGAAATCAGTAGACAGGTCAAACAACCCTTGTCTCAGATCCTCCACTCCATCTCCCAAAACTTCAACTCTATCCAGTATTTGAGAGAAATCTAAGTTACCAGACACTTTGGGGGTTGTAGTAGTTCTATGTTTGATAAAATCCTTCTCTTTAAGTTTTTAGCACTCAAATTCAGAATAAAATTTCCATTTCCCTTTGGCAGTATTAACTATCCTAATCCTTTGAAGATATGCCTCATAAACCATCCCAAAATCAGTAGTAATCTTCTCTTCATCTCTTCAAAGAGACTCCAAAGTGTTTGAAAAAAAGGTAAGACATTGTCATAAGCCAGGGAATGGTTCCTAGTCCTAGTGCCACAGTAAACCATATGCTCCATCACAACAGTAGGTATATCAACTTCAAACCCTTGACATATAAGATACATCATAATTAACACCTTATCTGTCACCAATTCTTTGGAATACTCCCTGGGAACTACACATCTCATGATGATAGAAAACAAGATTTTAGCTTCACAGGTAAACATAGAATGTGTTAACTGTTTTGGTTCAGTAGGGTTTCCCTCTAAGAAAAACAAGGATTTGGCCTTCTCCAAAATCTCATTCCTATCAGGGTGATCACTAACCTTATACTTTCTAGGTACTCCCAAAACTTTTGCAAACACCCTGTGATCCAACTTAATATCAACACCAGCCACTTTTGAAGTGAGAATGTACTTATCACTATCATCCAATTCATGAACTCAATTCAGATAGAAAAATCTGGTCAGCCTAGGGTAAGCCTCAGATGGTGGATTTAACAAACTCCCAACAAACTATTTCCTCAAATTCTTAAGTAGTCTAAGTCCAATAAATCCAACAATTCAGTACTGATTAGACTACAAAAAGATACTTTGGATGATGCATATCCATCCATGCATACAGTCTTAACTTCTGAGTTAACAAACCAAGAATCAGGCAACAAGTTCTTACCAAAATTTGTAGTCTTCTTGGTCTTTTCTGCACTATGTTTCACTTTTTTCTTCTCTGTAGTTGCTTCACCTTTCTTCTCATCTAGCTTTCTTCTCATTTGAAGATGGCACACTCTTCTTTTCACCTTTCTGAACAGCCACTTCCTTCTTCTTCTTGCTTGATTCTTCTCCCTTATCCTTATTCCCATGTTCCTTGTTCTTCACCACTTCTTCTATAGCAGACTCAGATTCTGACTCAGCCACTAGTTCTTCTTGAAATTTCTTTTCCCTTTTCATCCTTCTTTGAGGGAGGTGAAGTCTCATGGACACTGGCTGTGTCTTATGAATCTGATCCATGAATGGTGATCTTCCTGTTAGCCTTCCTCTTTATCCTCTTGTGGGAAGTCTGAACTTTCTGCTTGATCCTTTCAAACTTGCGCTCCATTTTGATTAGGGTTTGAGAGGGTTTGACAAAAAAGAGAGAGAGAGAAATAGAGACGAAGAGATAGAAGTTTGAGAATGAGAGAAATAAGCCTTGAAGTTAGATTAAGTAGGTAGAAGAGTTTGATTTGAAAAGGGATTTGCATACAAAAGAGATTGCAAAAGATTTCCTAGGATATTTTTAGATATTTTGTCAAAATCTCTGAAATTTTTGAAATATTCTGTAATTATATAAAAAGATATTACAAAATAATCCACGATCCAATTTTTTAAAGAATGCATATCCAATTTTTTTGAGAAGTTTTAGACCAACACAGAAGCCTTCAAATCTTTGAGCCCTACTTTCAAGGCTTATGAAAGTATGATCTCAAGGCTTTGAGATTCACATATAATACACATAGAAACTAATACTCCCCCTAAACCAATGCATCCTTGTTTAACATACCCAATTCCAGCCTTAGGGTTGCAAACCTCTCATCTGGCAATGGTTTAGTGAAACTATCATCTACTTGATTAGAAGTAGAAATAAAACATAGAATAATATCACCTTTTTCAGCATGATCTCTAAGAAAATGATGTCTCACATCTATGTGTTTTGTCCTTGAATGCTGTACTGGATTCTTTGATATAGAAATGGCACTTGTATTGTCACAGTTGATAGGCACATTTATGAATTCATATCCAAGATCTCTTAGCTGTTGACAAATCCATAAAACCTGAGAGCAATAAGCTTCAACTGCAATGTATTTAGCTTCTGCAGTTTGTAAAGCTACAAAATTTTACTTCTTTGAATGCCAACTAATTAGTGATGAACCAAGAAACTAGCAACATCCTGAAGTGCTCTTTCTATCTACTTTGTATGCTGCAAAGTCTGCATCTGAATAACCACTCAACATAAAATTAGATCATCTTGGATACCAAATTCCCAAGTCTTTGGTTCCATTCAAATATCTGAAAATCCTTTTTACAGCAATCAAATGACTTTCTTTAGGGTCTACTTGAAATCTAGCACACATACATACACTAAACATAATATCTGGTCTACTACCAGTTAAATACAGAAGTGAACCAATCACACCTCTATATTCCTTTAGATTCGCACTCTTACCACTTGTATCTTTGTCTAAACACAAAGATGAACTCATAGAGTCTTAACTAACTTGGACTGTGACATGTTATATTTATTTAACAAGTCCTTGGTGTATTTTCCTTGATGCACAAAAATTCCTTTCTTAATAAATTGCACATGAAGTCCAAGAAAGAAATTCAGTTCTCCCATCAAGTTCATCTCAAATTCCCTGCACATTAGACTTGAAAACTCTTTTGAAAGAGCATCATTAGTAGCACCAAATAGAATATCATCAACATATATCTGTACTACTAACAAATCATTTTCATGATTCTTGATAAAAAAGAGTTGTGTCAACAAGTCCTCTCTTGAAACCATTTTCCAGTAAAAATTTAGAGAGTCTGTCATACCAAGCTCTTGGAGCTTGCTTAAGTTCATTTAAGGCTTTGTCTAATTTGTAAACATGATCTGGAAAGGCGTCATTTTCAAAATCCTAGAGGTTGAGCAACATATACTGCTTCTTGTAAATATCCACTTAGAAAAGCACATTTGACATCAATTTGAAAATGTTTTATATGATTACGTGATGCAAATGCAAGAAGTATTCTGATGGCCTATAAACTTGCAACAGGGGCAAATTTTTCCTCATAGTCAATGCCTTATTCTTGATTATATCCCTGTGCATTCAGTCTTGCTTTATTTTTCACAACCTTACCTTTTTCATCAAGCTTTTTTCTGAACACCTATCTCGTTCCAATCACTAACTGATTCTTTGGTCTAGGGACAAAATTCCAAACTTTGTTCCTTTCAAACTCATTCAGATCATTCTGCATTGCAATGATCCAATCTGCATCTTCTAGTGCTTCTTTTCCATTATTAGGCTCAATAAGTGATACAAAAAGCACTGAAAGCACACAGCTTCCTCAGTTGGCCTCTTTTCTGAGTTCCAGTGGTTGGGTCTGATATGATGTTCTCTGCAGGATGATCTGATAAGTATTTGAACTTCTTAATGGGTGTCCAAGTGTATGGTCCTTCAAGGATTTGAGTTCTTGATACAGTAGAAGGAGAATCATATTTTCTGTCAGTCACAGTCTCAAGGCTTTGAGATTTTGGCTCAGCAGGGGGTTCAGGACCTTGAGATTCTTCCGAATGTTTCTGTTGCTTAGTTTTGCTTCTATTGACTTTCTCATAGTCATCATCAGCCTCATACTTTTTCAAATTGAGATCTGCAAAACTTTCACTCAGAGAATCATTAGTAATTTCATCAAAAATCACATGATTACTCTCCTCTATAATCTTAGTTCTTTTATTGCATACCCTGTAAGCTTTGCTAGTTTGAGAATAACCAAGAAAAACACATTCATCACTTCTAGCATCAAACTTACCAAGATTATCTTTACCATTGTTATGCACAAAACAAGTACAGCCAAAAGGCTTAAAATAAGCAACACTAGGTTTTCTGCCTTTGAATAATTCATAAGGAGTTTCCTTCAAAATAGGTCTGATCAAACATCTATTTAGCACATAATTGTAAGTATTAACAGCTTTTGCTCATAGATACTTTGGCAAATTGCTTTCAAGTAACATGGTTCTAGACATGTCTTCAAGTGTCATATTTTTCCTCTCAACTACACCATTCTGCTGAGGAGTTCTAGGTGCAGAAAAGTTGTGTGAGATGTCATGCTTTGCACAAAATAAATTAAAATTAAGTAGATCAAATTCCCTACCATGATCACTCCTAATAGATGCAAAACTTTAAAAATTTAGATAATGCTTCAGACTTATCTCTAATAAACATAACCCAAGTAAATCTGGAATAATCTCAACCACAACAAGAATATATCTCTTACCTTTGGGTGTTTGAACCCTCATAGGATCACACAAGTCCAAGTGCACCAATTCTAAAGGTCTAGAAGTACTTACAAAGTTCTTCGGTTTGAATGAACTCTTGAGATAATTTTGTTCATAATGTTCATGCTTATATGACCAAGCTTTCTATGCCAAATCTTTGAGTCATCCTTCAAAGCTTTGTGACATTTCAGACTATCACCTGCAACTTTGTCAACACATAGTGCATAAACATCATGTGACCTGGGAGAAGTGAGTATTCAATTGCCTGATTTTTCATCTTGTACCACACATTTCTCCTTGTCAAAAACTACCTTATTTCCTTTATCACAAAGCTGAGAAATACTCAATAAATTATACTTAAGACCATCAACTAGATAAACATCTGAAATTGACAATGCATAATTATTACCAATACTTCATATACCAATTATGTTGCACCTTTCTTTGTCACCAAGTGTGATTGTTCCCTCTGATTTCTCTTTAAGCTCAGTGAATAAATATTTCTTTCCACCAATGTTCCTGGAACATCCACTATCCAAAATCCTTTTCTGATCTTTCAAAGCTTTGGTGACATCCTGCAAAATTCAATCAATACCTTAACAGGCTATTAGAACAAGTGTAGAATTTAGATTCATACTCAGAATCAACCATGTTAGGTGGTCTAATCCCTTTTGGAACCCAAATCTGTTTCACTTGTCCCTTAAGATGATAAGGATAGGTGTTCCTCATTATATGAGGTTCTGTCCTTCTAAAAGGGCAAGTTAATTTCACATGTCCAATTTTACCACAATAATGACATTTTGGAGAATGTATGCTTCCTGATTTTACAAATGTGGTTTGGTTTCTTTTTGGAAAATTTGGGTTATAACCAATTACACTTTTGTCAAAATGCATACTTCCTCCAAACATAAAATTTAGCTTATGTTCTGAGCCAGCAAAAGTTGGAAGAATTTTCTTGGATTCTTGAAGCTCACTAGTCAATGAAGTGTTTTGTTGTTCTAAATTATCTGAATGACTCTTTAGATCAACAAATTTGTCAGTTAAAAGAGAGTTTTGATCCACAATTTCTTTTACCTGTGATTTCAAAGCTTTGAATCTAGGCTTTTGAAGTCACTATCAATCTTCAATGTAGTAGCTTCAAGACAATTTTTTGAAAACCCAAATCAAAATTTTACTTTGCTTTCTCATGAAATTTTACTTTCAAGGAATCAATCTCATTCCTGTAAATTTCCTCATTCAAAAACATGCTTAGGATTTCAGGCAATACATCAGAAGGGCTAGATAAAAGATGTTTACCATATCTTCAATTGGCTTCTCTGAAGAGTGATCTTCTTGATGTCCAGCCATCAAACAAATATTGGCTTGCTCTTCATCAAAATCTGAGTCTAAAGAGTCTTAATCACTCCATGAGGCTACCATAGCCTTCTTTCTTCTGTTGTCATTTTCCTTCTTAGGAAATTTCCTGATTTTCTTCTTTTGAGGGAAATGTCTTACTAGATGATCTGCATCTCCATATTCATAGCAATTCATTACTTTAGGTTTATATGAATGTGAAGAAGATTTACCTTTATGATCCTTACTGGTTGAGGATCTGAATTTTTCTTTGTTGTAGTCCTTGTTTCTAAAGTTTCTCTTCTTTTTTAGAATTCTGGCCAAGGCTTTGGAAATCAAGGCTAAGGCTTCTTCTTCTTCTTCTTCATCATCATCATCATCTTGTTCGAGGCTTTGAGATTTTCATTGTCCTTTTCCTTGAGTGCCAGGTTCTTGATGTTGTCACTCAAGTCACCATCTACCTCCTTCATGGAGATCTCATGAGTGAGTAATTTTCCTTGTAGATCATCAAGTTCCATAATGCTTAAGTCCTGGGCCTCCTCAATTGCAGTTGTATTAGGCTCCCATTTTGACTTAGGAAAACTTCTGAGAATCTTCCTGACATTTTCCTCATTTGAGAAAGCTTTTCCCAAGGGTTCCACGTTATTCACAATATTTGTAAACCTTTTGAACATATCCCTAATAGATTCCTCAGAATTCATCTTGAACAGTTCATACTGTCTCAAAAGAATATTGATCTTAGTATGCTTGACTTTACTAGTTCCTTCATAAGTGACAGTTAGCTTTTCCCATATCTCTTTTGAACTTTTGTAGTTGGATATCCTGTTAAACTCATCTTCACTAAGAGCACAATATAATAAGTTCAAGGCTTTGTAATTCTTTGATACCTTTTCCAGCTCAATGACTGAGAGATCTTCATCAGGTTTGACAGACCTGACTCTATTTGTAGTAGTATAGAATAAATTTGGGTCATTCACAACAATAGACCATAGCTTCATGTCTTGGTCTATGATGAACATCTTCATCAATGCCTTCCAATGCACAAATTTATCACAACAGAACAGTGGAGGTCTATTAGCTGCTCTTCCCTGTGAGAATCCTCCATCACCTACATTACTCATTGTCATAAGATTGTTGGATCCTTAAACAGTGACCCAAGCTCTGATACCAATTGAAATTTTGTAATGCACGTATAAAGAAGGATCTAAATACTCTAGAAGGGGGGTTGAATAGATTATGCTAACTTTTGCTAAAACACACTCCTTTTAAGAACTTGAGTAGAGTATGCAGTTGATATCTCAAAGCTTTGAAACAGTTTAGAGAAACTAAAGATATAACTACAGAATACAGAGGCTTCAAAGCTTTGAGATTTGGAAAGCTACAAAGCTTTGAAACTTCCTGTTTAGACTGGAATGAAAGAATAAAAAGTAAGCAACAAGAACACAAGGATTTTACAGAGTTCAGTCACAATTGGACCTAGTCTTTGCCTAAGGGATCTTACCCCTCCATGATTCAAACACAACTTCTTATTAATCACCCATATTTAGCCCTAGATCTCAAGCCAAAGTGAGCTACCTTTCACCTATACAGCTTGTGGTTCCCAACCTATATAGTTCTAGCTACAACCTGTTGAAACAATAAGAACATCATTGTTTTTCACTTGAACAACTAAACTTCTAAGTTTGTGAGGTTTAAGAACATAGAATGATAATACAATTTTAGTACAATTGGGAAGAACACAGAATAGAGATAAGCAATAAAGCTTGGAAGTGTTCTTCAATCTGTGATGAGTGATCTTGGTTCTGTAGTGTCAATAGCCTGATGAATTTGAAGATTTGAACGATCTGAACTCTCCTGTTTGTAGCACTATCAGTCTCAGTCTCTGTGTCTCTATTCAAGTTCAAAGCACTCTCTTTAAATAACATCCTGCAACAACCTGAGAGATTTTAGGAACTGAAAACCTAAAAATCCTCTTCCTTGATATGCTTCTTTCAACAACTATGTTTGGATAGCTATTTGATTTGTTTATGGACGTTAGAACGCCCAACAAACCTGCATACACTCAATAAACAAGATCAAACAATATCCAGACAAACTAACATCAAGATCTGATCAACAAAATGCCAACAGTTCATGAGAAAAAACGGGAGTAAGTTTTGTCTGAAAATAAACTCAGCTAATACATCCAATCTGATGAATATACCATCAACACATTATGGAATAAGTATTAATAGACAATAATAGATTCATAACAAGTTATGAATCCCAAATAAATAACCTGCATACACAGATTTAATCAGATGAACTTAGCAGTGATAGGCACTCAGTAAATCTCAAAGCTTTGAAGCTTTGTCTGCTAGTTTGTCAGAATGAACTTTGATTTTTCAATCCAACTCAAACATGCATATAATGTTAATCCATCCAAAACAAGGATTTCTAATGCCTGTATAGCGTTATATGTAAAGTTGTATAACTCAGTTCATATCAAAACCAAATTCCTGCACAAAACAGTTAGTCACATGTATATATATATATATAAGCATAGTTACAGTGCCTCAAAACTTTGAAGCTTTGACACTTATAAATATTTCCAAGATGTGCAGCCTGTGTTTCTGGCTTTCATCATCAAGGGATCTAAGCTCCTTCTGCATATTTTATTCATAAATCAATATCAAAGTGCTGCAGATCTATCACGCTCATTTTTTTTAGGAGGACATCAATTTTTTCTTTAATCCGACGTTGTTTGAGGAGGGAATCCAATTTTGCTCTAATCCGACGTATGAACATGTATATTTACTTAATATCAAATCTCACGGTAGAACATGTCTCTTTAAAATGTCCTCAAAAATGTCTTTTAAAAAGGGTGGGACCCACAACACTCTATCTTATTATATATATATACATATATATATACATATACATATATATATATATATATATATACTGCAGGCATTGTCTTATTTATGCTTACTCCCTCCGTCACATGTGATTCATCAAAAAAATGAAAAGTTTCTTTATTAAGAAAAGAGGTGAAAATTCATAATTGTCCCTGTTAAGTGGCTTAAAAGCTGAGTGCAGTCCTAATCAGCTGCTTATGTGGGACGTCCAAATAAGGAAATCCTGAAGAACTTGGTGGGACGGAGGGTGTATATCTCAGTTTTCTATGAGTTTATGTTACTTATAACCCTTTTGTTGGACTACTAACAATTTCACTTGAGATGGTGTGTTTTGAGTTGTTTTCTAGTTCATTCAGGTTAGCTGGTATTGCAAATCGAGGAACAAGGATAAAGTGCCCGAGAAAATTGATGCAAAGATCCGAGATAAAGCTAAAGTGCGCCAACGGATGTTATGAGCTGATGGAAAATATGTTGTTGTTCCAGGGCTACCGGAGGACCATATTGACAGTTATACACATTATTTCGGGCTGCTTTGATATACATGGGTTCTATGGAAAATCTGGATGATTTTGAGGCCCATACTGGACCAAATTCAGCCACTTTTTAGCCCACAGGAGCATTATTACAGGATTTTTACTTCGGGCGGCCTATTCAGCAGGGAAAAAGGAAATAAACCGAAGACGGCGTAGAAGAATGGATATACATATATACAAACACACAGAGCAACGAAGTACGTAGAAGAAGCATATTGAGAGAAAATAACGAGGCAGAGGTCTGAAGCGAAGAAGAAGAAGACGACAAACACAACAATTGCTAGTCTAAACATCTTCTCTTTAGTAATTATCTCCATGTTTGCATTCTCTAAACTCATGTATTGTTTAGATTTTTTCATGGTAGCGTAAACTCTACGCTAGGTTGTATGAGTATGAAATAGTTTCTCCCCAACATATTATGCCACTACAGTTTGTCAAGTTCTTAGTTCATTCGTTATATAGTGCAAGAGTTCTTAATTCTTTCGATTGTCAAGCTAACTTTTGAGTGATCTAGACCTAGTTAATTTTTCAGAAGAGATTTATCTAGGATTTTAGTACTTGTGACAGGGTTTCATATCTAAATCAAACATCGGGAGATAGTATTTATATCGAATGGTCCTAAGTATGCATGATTGTGAACTTTCTGCCTAGCTTGTGTAATGTTAGTATTTGGAAAATTGCTAAGTTATACGAATTGGAGTTCAATTATAACTCGAGAGAGTATAGCTGATAGTATGCATGACCTAGTGAGGACTGAGTGAAAGTGTTGACAACAACTGAAATAGAAGTTGGGGGAATTAGGTAAACTCATACAACCTAGTTCTTTTATAAACTTAGTAACTACAATCTGTCTTATGGTCTTTCCCTTTTATTTTGTTAATTAGAATTACGCTTAGAAATAATCAAATCAACGTGTTCACCCGTTAGCCTAGATAGTACATTGATTAGCATCAACTAATAGTTTCAATTTAACTCCCTTGCGTTTAATAAACAAATTCCTGGTATTTGCTTACCACATTGATTACTTGCTACAATTTCATTCACTTGCGAATTATGCTAACAGCAATACCTTATTGTCAAGCATATTCTCAAATTCTCTATATTAGATAGAATCTCAAATATTTTATCAATGTGGGACACTCAAAGTTAAAAAGAACTTGAGATAAGGTTCTCAAGGCTTCTAGTTAGACCATCTGAATTGTTAAACCTGTCCTTTGAGCCTGAAGAAAATATGTATTTTCATTTTTTAAGGTAAATTATTTTTTAGTATGGAAACTATAGTATGTCTTTGCATGATCTCTTCCACCCACCACAAATTCGATACGTGTGTGTATTCTTTGCATGTGTATCCTTACGGTTAAATGTTTACTCATACTCCCTTCTTTGTGAAAAAATTAATAAGATTTAAGAAATCTGTTGATCTCTCATGATTTTTCACAAAAGAATGCTTAATGAGCCCTTATTTGATTATTTCAAGTTCAAGAAGGAGGTATTTAATAAAAGAAAAAAAAATCTAAATTTTACGAGTGATTGTTCCACCAATCTAACTTTCAAAAAGAATTGACCCCTTAGTATGGTTCACGAATTTATTATTTTCATTGGAAGTTTGCCTTACCAATGTTTTTTAATTGAAAATTAATTTTTATCAATAAAAATAAAAAGAAATGACACCTACTTGGGGTAAGACCGATTATCTTGTTGGGATTGGGTCATATTACATTGTTCTCTTTCATTGTGGAACCAAAATCCTACATTTCTTCCTAGAATTTAATCTCCTTTTTGGTTCAAACATAATGTTTAGGATCTAGTAATTTAGGAATTATTTTCAACCTATAATCTTTATTTTGATAGAATCGAGACGGTCAATGTTTACCCTTAAGTCATCAGGACCCTATAAAAACCTTAAGGTTGTATGTGTCCCATAAAAATTCAATTTTGACTTCCTAGCAACTCTCGAAAAGATTGTTGGCCCCTTCTTGTTCATGGTTGACTCTCTTGTCCTGACACCTCTGACTGCTCATGAGGAATACTTTACTCCTTTTTTGAAAAATCATTATGGATAATATGAATCGGTTTTGAATATGAAACTTGTTTTGAGAATGAATTTAAGATTTGCCTTGAAAATTTTGCTACTCCTAGTCTTTTAAGGAATAATTCGGGAGGCAAAGCGTTTTTCAAAGCATTGATTAAGTTCTTTTGGAATCTTGATGCTTAGTTTTTTGGACTTCTTATCATTGTTTTCAAAGTGTATTCTTTATTAGTTGAATTTAGCTCTTTGTTTAGTCAGGTTGATTAAATAAATTGGCCCTTTTGGTTAAGTTTGTGTGACAAAAAGAGGGTAATTGAGTTTCAGACTTGTAGTAACATTGTTAGTTTCTTTATTATGGAATAAAATTTGTTTCGTTTGTGGGAGTATAATTTTTTTTCTTTATGTACTGCTCATCTCCTATGTTAATCAAGTAATTATAACTCATGTGATGTGTTTATTCATTAACGAATCAATTGATAGCTTGTTGTTTATTCCATATGCTTCAGCTACTCTAACAACGTTCTTCATTGGATTAAGAATATCTAAAAGAGTTTTACACTTAATTCTTGAATTCTTGGTTCTAATTGAGTATAAAAAAACAATAACTTCTCTTATACGTTCTTATTTTGTTTCATAGTTTATGAGCATCTACCTTGATATTTGGTACAAGTGATCATAAAAACATGACTAAAGGACGCAAACTTTAAAGACAAAATTGATTTATTCCTTCTTGACGAAGTTTGAAGTTTTCAATGAAAGAGCATGAAGATTGTATATCTTTCATTTTTATTGTTTCTTAGATATTCAAAAAGAGTTTTTATGTCCCAAAATTGACAATAATGAGATTGAAATGGGAAGTGTCATTCTATGGTAATCAGACTATTTCTGATTGATTGTCAATTCTGAATTAAATATCTTAAATCGTGTAGTTTCATGCATAGGAGTTACATAAATGTTATGCAAAATCTTATTATTTCTACTATGCAAACCATTTTCTTACAGGTAATTCAAGTGTCTTGAATTTAGTAAAGAAAGTTTTTGCAAATATTTTTTTTTTGCAAATAATTTAGTAAAGAAAGTTGAAGATCATTTGTCCTTCTAAGGTTATTCATGTACTTTTTCCTACTGTGAAGCAATATTCTTAGGTCTATGATCATTCATGTAGCATAGGTTCAATATCTAGGGACTAAACAGACAAAACTGCCAAGAGAAGTAATATCATGGAATGGGTCGGCCACTATAGCAAGCCCACAGGGCATGCACGCATCCATAGGCACGCCAGTGTGGGAAGGCTAGGGTTTCCATCCTCACATCCTTGGAGTTCCCCTCCTGCTAGTTTCGGAACTTCAGTTAATATAGAATTGTTCTTTTCTAGATTTCTAAAATTTTATAAACTTGTACTTCCACATAAGAGAGTTTAGTTGAGAATTAAAATACTTCTTTAGTATAATAATAATAATAATAATAATAATAATAATAATAATAATAATAATAATAATAATGGTAATTTAATCTTATATTTTATGAAGTCGTATTTTGCTAATAAGCTTCTCTACCTTTAAATTAGTTTTCTAATTAACGTAAACTGGAAGACGTTTAGTATAAAAATGATTTTCTATTGAGTACGATTTCTTTATTACTATAGATTATGATTTATACTTAGAAATCCTTTATTGATCAGAAATTCAATTTTTCTAAAACGATAAGCATTATCTCTCCATCGCTTTATTTTGAGATCATGTTTTTGAAATATCGAGAGATTTTTCATTTAAGAATTTCTTAATTAATAAATAAAAAATTTATCGTAAAGTAATATCAGTTATCCAATTAATTTTTTTCTTGATTATTAAGTATTATCTTTTTATAAAAATGTTTTAATTATGATTTTTGGCATTAATTATGAGTTTGGTATTTTTAGAAATAATTATTCAATTATAACTATAACTCCTTTTATTTGATGACAATCATTCTTTAATTATAGTTGACTTTTAATTGATTTCTAAAAGTTCGAGTTCATTGTAGAATTTCTCTAGATTTCTCTTTCTTGGTGAAAAAGTATTCCTACTTTAAAAGTAGACGTTAGGGTTCAAGAAAAATTAAGTTGTGAGAATTCTTCTCCGCCACTACATGAGAGAGAGGGAGAAATATTGAAAGAGAATTCGCCCAAGCCCATTAGGGTTGCGGCTAAAGAGAGAGAAAGAGAGGCCCTGTTCCATTTAGTGGATGCCGACCAGGAGAAAGAATCATCAGGGGTTTCGTGCCAGGGCTTGTGAAGTTCAGCCAAGGACCGCCGCCGTTTCGTCTGGTTGTTATAATTCAGAATAAGAAACGTTCTACAGATCTAGTGGTTACATATCTCCTCCAGGAGTTGTTTCACTCTTCTAGAATTCAAGTACAATTTTTATTTACAATTTAGAGTCAGTCCATCTTGCTTTAGGTCTAAAACTTCTATCAATCTGTGCACCCGAGTCTAGAGAATCAACCATAAAAGTTTCACTGTTTTATAAATCTTAATCTTCTAATCTCATTCTTTAGATTTTTGTTTTGCATCAGATCTATTTTAAGACTACCTTTTCTTATAGGAGTCTGCCACATCTTGAATTCTAGAATTATCTCTGTCATGCAGTTGAACCTCCAAAGTCTCCAAACCTGTTATACTTTGATTCGCTACGCATATTCTTCTGACCTTGATCCTAGAGTCAGTTTTCCATATCTGCGAAGTTTAAGATGTGCTTAAGTGTTTATTGAGCTATAGCTTCATATCTGAGTCGTGTGCCCTTACCAGGAGTATTTTGTAACCCTCTTAGCTTTTTTTAAGAATTGTTACACGTGCTTGTAGGTCTAGGGCCGTTAGCCTTGTCTAGAGTTCCCTATTCCTAACGCGTTACTGTAGTTCTAATACCAACTTGTGGTAGAGTCATTCACTCACGAGCGCAGTGACAGAGTGCTTCACTTTACAAACTACGATGTAAAAGATCATGAGTATTGAGAGTCCGACATAGTACCTTGTACTCATGTCACTAGTACAATGTACCAACCTAGTGTGTTATCGCAAACTCAATTTTGGAGGTGCTTGGATTGCCAATGTTAGGGTGCTACACAAGTGACGCAAAAAGTAGGAAGGTAAATATATATATTAGTGAGTGGCTAATGGGAGTTTCAACTCAATTATATCTTTCATCATACGGTTTTGTGCTTATAATTGTCTAGCATTGGTTGGTGTTAGTATGCAGGATTTTTATCCTTCTCTAGATTCACATTGAGGTGATCCATCAGATGAACTCCCACAATAAAAATTTGGTGTGTCGTGTCTCTTCTCTTTATAACCTTTTAGTTTCATGTTGATTTACTTTAGTGTTACTGTAAGCATCAAACGAGATATTTACGCTTGCTATTCCTGAAGTAGATTAGATCTTATTACGGTGTTAGTTATCACTTTTGTCGAATAGCAAGACATTTCCGTGACTCTACTTGTTTAGGTGTATTCCACTGTGCAATTTAGACACACTTGTACTCGTGCTTGCTGTCGTCTATAGGACTCTATATCCACTTTCAATAAGTAAATAATTGTTTATGTTTTGAAACATCTTAAATATTATTTATGGAATAAATGTTTATTGAATTATTATTATTTGTCTTAACTATTATTTATTAAATTATTATTTTTATTATTAATTATTTATATTTTTCTTAACGAGAATTTTCTTTTGCAAACTACATAGCCCCAGGTTCGAATCCGAAACCCCATGACATGACTTTAAACGCTCTACCGCTGAGCTAGCACCCATATTCAATAAATAGGAGTTGAAAAGTGCATGTATAAAAATAAATATTGTATAAAAATAAATAATAATGAATATCACCAATTAGAGTGTTTCAAATATTAGGCTTAATTACTTAATGCATACCCCCAGTTTTCCGAAACTATCACATTGCAACCCTCAGTTCTAGAACTAGCTGATTGCATCCCCCGTTTGCAAAAAATACGTCAATGTGCAACTGAGAACGAAATTCAACCATCAAATTAAAACACAACGAAGGTATTTTCATAAAATTCACATCGTCTATAATACAATCGCATCACATTGTTTCAGATAATGCCTTTCGAGTACGTTAATTTTTCGATGAAATTTTGTTCTCAGTTGCACATTGACGTATTTTTTGCAAACGGGGGATGCAATCAGCTAATTCTAGAACTGGGGTTGCAATGTGATAGTTTCGGTAAACTGGGGGTATGCATTAAGTAATTAAGCCCAAATATTATTCATGTCCAATTAGATCTTAGATGAGTGTCTACTTGAGTGTTATCTCATGGGAGGAAACAAAGATGAGGGTTTGAAATTTTCAAGGGACGGTGGATAGTTGGTGTTAATCGTTGCTGATCTTGTGCTGATTTTATGGGGTTGGGTACTATTATGTACGTATTGGTGTGAGAGTTAAGATGATATCTTCCTCAAACTTTTTAGCAGGAAGGAGGTCTTGTGTTTGTGTGTGTCTTCGAAGTTTTTGCAAATTCTCTGGGTTTCGATTATGGTGAGTTCTTTCTCTTCCTATGCAATTGTACGATGATGAAGACAAGTTTGTTGAGATCGGGGATAACCTCAGTCTTAGGGGAGAGGAGGCTTACCCAGCAAGCTTGATTGGTAAGTTTCTCTCTAATCAACTCATTAAAGAGAAGATTATGATGGACGTGCTCAGGAAGGTTTGGAGGATGAGCCGCTCCGAGTCGATCACCAAAGAGGGGGGAAATCTCTTTCTCTATAGTTTTGATTTCGTGTTCGTTTGACATGTAGTTCTGATAAGTGGATCTATTTATTCCTCCGTCAAAGTATATATTTACGGAGCTCTCCATTTGGGTCCAAGTGCAGGGATTGCTCACCTTTGGATTGAGGAGGTTGGTGTTTGGTATGCAAAAAATTGGGAAAGGTTTAAAATCAGAAGGTGTTGATGAAGTGAGAGGTGAACAAATTCTACACGTTTGGGTCCTGATTTTCGTGGACAACCTCTAAAAAGCTCAGCTAGTGTCGTGATTGGGAGAGGAACAAAGTGCACTGTTACGTTCCATTACGAACGCATTATGTCTATCTGTTTTCGGTGCGGTCTCATCTTACATCAATTCAGCTCATGCCATCGACAATATGACGAGGTTCAAGTTAGGGTACAACTCTTGTCTTCTAATACCTGGAGGTTTCAAGTACCCTAGCATTTCTAGGACTACTCGAAGAGGAAGACCAGCGCCGGTGATTTTGCTAGAAACAACTGCAAGTCGGCGATCGCTGGATCGTGGGCGCACTCGGAAGTCTCTAAAAATGATCCTGAATTTCCTTTCGTTAGTTACGGATGGAAATCTTCAAGGAACATTAATTGATGCTTCAAAAGTAAATGTGGAAGGATTTACGGAGCATGACGTCATGGAGAAGTGTTTAATGGGTTTCAGGAAAATAATTACACCAGTTTCAGAAAAAAAACTTATTTACGCTCCAAATTCACAAGAGGGTTTTAATACAGTCACAAATGCAGGAGGGGTCAAAGTTAATGCAGGGAATGAACTAAAACTAGAAGGCCGAATGTGCGAACTCGAGCTGGAGGATGCTGCTGCGGGCCGACCAAACCCATAAGCCCAAACAAGGGAATAGTGTTTTCAGTCCAATCATATGGGCTGGTGTCCCTTCAGGCTGGCAAGAAGAAACAAGCTTTGGAGGTCTAAATAGTGGGTGAAGGTGATGTTTTGAAGGGTAAAAACTTCGTAGAATTACGGGACAAGATTTAGAAGGGTAAAGGGAAGGCCGAGGAGAAGATGGGAAATACACTAGTTCCTTCAAAATAGAAATATGTTGAGATTTTGCTCCTTTTAACTTCATGATCGACTTTTAAGGAGACGAGAAGAAAACTTAACAAAAAGGCAAAGATTTTTTACAAGATCCACAGGATGGTTCCCTTAACGACCATGAAACGGCAGTGGATGCGGAGCACTGCCGCCGGGATCAATGATCGCCTTGAGTTGGAACGTACAGGGGTTGGAAAATCCATGTGCGTTTCGAGTTCCCTGCGACCTCATGGAGAGAAAGCGTATGAATTTTCTATTCTTGATGGAGATGAAGAGGAGTAGCAAGGAAATGAATAAGATTCGCTACAAATGACAGTTTAATAATGATTTTTACGTTAACTTTGTCGATCGTAAGGGGGGTATTTATCTCTTGTGGGACTCTTCCTTTGACGGTTTCGGTTGTGTCATATTCTCAATTTCATATTGACTGATTAATAAAATTAGACACTTTTGATTAATGGTGGCATTTTACGGGGTCATACGGGGACCCAGAGGCTTCGGAACGAGTTAATACCTCGATACTTATTGATCGCCTTCGTCGACCGGACATTCGACCTTGGTGTATCATGGAAGATTTCAACGCTATTATGTCGAATAAGGAAAATGAAGGGGGTCACTTCGTGTCATATTTGCAAATCTCTCAGTTTATTCAAGCTCTACACCGAAATGATTTACGGGACCTAGGTTTCGTGGGCCCTAGATTCACTTTGATAAATAATCTGTAAGTTCAATGCAGGTTCATGACTTGAAATAGCTTGTCTATTTCAAGGCCTTGAAACAGCTTTCAAAGCCTTGAAACTGACTAAGCTTTGTATGCATGAACTTAGGGGGAGTTTCTATACTTGATTCAACTCCTAAACCCCTGTGCATGATTAGATGATACTTGATGATTAAAGACAAAGTTTTTTTACACAGTTTTAAGTATCTAACATCATCTGTTTAACTCGGTTTTGCAGGGATATTGTGTTTCCTATTTTGTAGGAATCTGTTTCCTAACTTATGTTTTGTAGAAATGGAAACTGCTTGATGACTTGATTCTTTGATTGATCTGCTGTGTTTAAAAGCTTCCCAACATATTTCCAACAAGATCAAATCAATATACTTGAAGATACTGAGCTACTAGCCTTTGGAAGAAGCTGTTAGAAGAGTCAAGATCTGAAGCTAAATTTCAGGAAAGTTTGTTGAGAAGATTCCGAAGATCTTCAATTCAAACTGAGTGTTTAAAAGGAGAATTGCTGAATTAATTCATAGACACAACAACACAGAGCAATTTATAGAGACACTCAAAAATATTCAAGGATTGACAAGCAACAAAGAAGCAGATTCATCTCTCTCAATCCAAGCATCAGAAGAACACTGCATACTCACTGCAATTTCATTTCATGTGTTCTTATTTTCTGAACTTCATTTGTATATCATTTTGATAATACTTCTAGTTCTCATTCTCAAGGATTTTTCAAGGTGAACAATAGAGAATTCTTACTTATTCAGATAGCTAGAGTAGGTACTAGATAGGTTAGTGAGAACCACAAGCTGTAACAGAGTAAGGCTTCTCTCTGTGCTTGAGATCTAGGGCTTAGCTGTGGATTAATAAGGATTGTTTTGAAAATCTTGCAGGGATAAGATCCCTTAGGTAGAGACATAGGTCCAAGTGGACTGAACTCTATATGTCATGTGTCTCTTGCATTTACTTTTCAGTTGCATGCTTAGAACTTTTGCAGCATTCAAAACAGTTTCATTTCAAGGGTTTGAAACTCATTTCAAGGCCTTGAAATAGACTTATTCTTGTTATACTCCAACTGTTTTCATTCCAAGGGCTTGAAACTCATTTTAAGGCCTTGAATCACTTTACAAATCTTTTGAAACCACTATTCTTGCAAGTTTAGCAAAAGTTTGCATACTCTAATTAACCCCCCTCCCCATTCTAGAGTATTGATCATGCATTTCTACCTACTGTACACCCCTTCATAATCAAAGCAACGAAAACTCAATTCCTGAGCGCTTAGACGGGGTTGTTGCAACACCCGAGTTCATGGAACATTTTGTGGGGGCTTGAGTTTGTCATATGGTAGCATCAAATTCGGATCACTTCCCATTTTGATTGATGCTTGACCCACAAATACATAGGAAATTTAGACCCATCAACCACAGGTTTATGTTTGAAGCGACTTGGATTTATCATGAGGAGATTGAATCGGTAGTCGATAGTTGCTTGGACTCGGCGGCCCAAAATATTGAGACTTTACCGCATCACATGGTAGAAAGCTCTAGATTTGGAGCAGGGCAGCTTATGGGGATGTTACCAGGCGGTCTAGAGAAATACGGCTAAAGCTTCAACATCTTCTAGATTATCGGCGAACCCAAGCAGTTAAAGAGGAGATATGTACGCTCTGGACTGAGTGTGATGCTATTTTACGGGAAGGGGAGACCCGATGGTACAAACGGTAAATTAGCTAAAATTGAGGGATAGAAATACCCGCTATTTTCACCAAAAAATCCTCTTCCCGTCGAAGGAGACACTATATTTTCGATATTAAAGACGAGGACGGGCACAGGACGGAGGACAGGAAGGGTGTATCAGAGGTCCTGCAAAGATATTTCCAAATGCTTTTTACCTCCCAATCCCTTTCACATTAGGAGATTGGTAAAATTGTGATAGCAGTACCATGTTCAATTGATGAGCAGCTGCATATGAAGCTAGAGGAGGATTTTTCGCCGTCAGATTTCTGAGATGCGCTAAAAAATGGCACCGTATAAGGCTCAAGGGGTGGATGGTTTCCCGCCAACATTTTTTCAGCGGTTTTGGCCTATTATCAGAGAGAATGTGACGGAGGCTTGGATGGGTCTTCAGCGATTTTGACCTATTATCGGAGAGAAGGTGACAGAGGCTTGGGTGGGGCGCTGAATGATGGGACGGCATTCGTAAGTTAAACTGGACACTCCTAGTGCTTATTCCAATGGTGAATCAACCGCGGAGGGCAACTGACTTTAGGCCGATATGTCTGTGCACGGTAATTTATAAGATCATTTCCAAAGTTATAGCTAATAGATTGAAAAATGTTTTTGGATAAGCTCATATCTCTATATCAAAGGGCCTTCGTTCAAGGTTGTTTGATATCGAACAACTTCATTGTGGCGAAAGAGATGATATATACTATGTCTAGTCAGATGAAGGGTAGAAAGAGTTATATGGCTCTTAAGTCGGATATGAGCAAAGAATATGATAGTGTGGGTTGGATTATTTATGGGCTATATCATGTTATAGTTCGGTTTGGGTACTCAATTTTTGGATCTTATCATGGGATGTGTGACGACAGTCAGCCTTTTTGTTTGTTCAGAATGCGGAGGTGGTCAAAAATGTCATCCCACAACATGGCTGACGCCAATGTTGTCCGCTATCACTGTATCTATTTCTATTCTTTATAGAAGGTCTTTCTCATTCGCTTATAAAAGCATAACACGACAAGGCGATTACTCCAATCAAGGCATTCAGAGGCGGTCCACCAGTTTCACACTTTTTTTTTGCAGATGGTAACATTTTCTTCGCGGTGTACGCCTCGAAAATATCAACTCTTATTTACACGATCTCGCATCATGTCAAACGATTAACCTCGAGAAGTATGTGGAAGTGCTCTCTTCAAATGTGTCACATAATTATTAGGAGAGTCTTTGAGCCTTTCCAGGGGTGCAATGGGTGCCATCTTTTGAAAAGTATCTTGGTATGCCAACTATAATTGAGCGGTAAAAACACAAGCTTTCTCGGGTATCCTGGAGAGTATCAGTGTGCGCACATGGATGGAACGAGAAGTATCCCTCAGCAAAGGGAAAAGAGGTGTTGGTAAAGGCAGTAATCTAAGCTATGCTGGATTACATTATGTCATGCTTTTTACTTACTTGGTCACTTTGTGATAGAATTTAAAGTCTGATTTGACAATTTTGGTGGAGGAAAAATGCAAACTCCAGAGGTATTTCGTGGATGGCATGGGATAAGATCAAAATATTGAAGGGTGAGGGTGGCTTGGGGTTTAGGGATTTTAATTCCTTTAACCTTGATTTATTGGCCAAGAAAAGTTTGCGTATTCTTTCTAATCCAGAGTCCCTGCTAGCACAAATGTTGAAGGAGAAGTATTTTGCAAACTCGATTTCCTTGAGTTGGATCTTGGTAAGAACCCATCTCAGACATGGAGGGGAATTATTGCGGGTCTATAGTCTTGGCGCAAGATATGTATGCGTGAATTCGTGATGGAACAAATTTCAATGTGTTTGAAGACTGATGGATACTAAGGACATATAGCTTCAAGGTGGTTTGGGCAAGACTTTCTAGTGATCCAATTCAGGTGAGTTCTCTCATGTCGCTTTTTTCCAAACAATGGGATATGAAACACATCCGAAGCTTGTTGAATGTGGCGATGAGCAAGCTATACATGCCATTGTGTTACCGGTAACTGAAAAAGGAGATACTTGGGCTTCGTTTTTTATCAACAAAGGGAGTATACGGTGAAAACTAGATGTTGGAATAATGCCTTGAAGCTTAGAAGACACTCAATGGAGCAATGACGAAGTGAAGCCCAGGGTCATCGTACGAAGACAAGAAGTCTTCGCACGAAGACATCCCAGAGATAGTCAAAATTCAAGAGTCAGAATAGGCCTCTGTCTCAAAAGAGGAAGAGCTTCGTACGAAGACAGAAATGTCTTCGCACGACGGGTCTTCGTATGAAGACAACGTGTCTTCGCACGAAGACAATCCGGGAGGCTGTAAATAAGGACTGGGTTGTTTCCTTTTGTATTCGGGGCAGTTTTGGGGGCTATAAAAGGATCAGTTGAGGTCCTATGAGCGTATGTAAAATCTTTGGTCGTTCCTACACAGTGAATAAAGGACTTTCTTCCATGTGGACGTAGTTAGCTCAACTTGGGCTAGAGGACCACGTAAATCTTGTTTAATTGCATCTTTCGTTACCGTTCGTGGGGCGTGAGTGATCGTGAGAAGCATAACATCAGCCATATGGTAGCAGTGGACTTGAGGAAGGAAATATTGAGTATGGGACATCAAACGGGACAGCGCATCAATTGAAAGGAAAGCAAGCTAGTGTCACTATGGAGTTTGGAGATACCGAGAAGTGCCATGTTTATGGTTTGGCGAGCTTATAATTCTTCACTTCCCACTGTAGTGAATCTCACCAAGAGAAGTTATGATATCCAAACTTGTTGCCCATAGTGTTCCAGGGAAGAAGAGTCCGAGGCGCCTATGTTATTGAGGTGTAAACGGACAACTCGGATTTGAGATATGGTGTTGAGCACGGATTCACTAAATCTTAATTTCCAAAACTTTGAAGATTATAGATGCATCACTCAGTACGTTGTGAAGAGAAAATAGAGCCACACGATTTGGACCATTTGGCGCAGCAGAAACTTGTGACTTTTCGAAGGAATAAGTCAAGATGAGTTCATTGTTGTTGAATGGGTAAACTACCACTTGTTGGGAATGTGATACGGGTAGCCCGTATCCATTATTTAATATTTATTATCAAGTTATTTATTTAATTAATAATCCGGGCTTGGCCCGTTATGTCTAGGGTTAGGGTTAGGTTATTTATCTATTTATGCAATGTAATATTTCACTATTCATCAATCAATAAGAATATGATTCTTCCTCTGAACTCTTATCTCTCCCTAACTCTTGTCTCTACTCTCGTCTAATCTCATCTTCTGCCAATTTCTCATCTAAATCTTCGATTTCTTCATCTAAATCTTTAGTTTCTTCATTATCGATACGATAACCGTATAAATTTGGTGCTTTCATTGAGGGAATGGCGGACGCGGGTAATATCCCTCGCGCTATTCTCGAACTCAATCAAGAAGATATCGACGAAATCAACTTTATCATCAACAAGTTGTACCGGCAAGTGTGTAATTTTGAGAATCATATGAAAGATAACCTAGCCGCGATCCAATCTTCCTTCGCAAGTTACGAAGATTTATTGGCGGAATTTGTAGATCAAGGGAAACAGCTGGAAGAACCATCAGAGATCCTTCACGGCCGCCGGAGATTCCACCCACACAGCCGCCAATCGAAGAACAAGAGCAGTCAACCAATCAACAGCAGCAGCCGCCATCACAAGATCAACCATACCGCCGCCACCATCGCAACCAACCCCAAAGCACGCCCTCGTAGCGTCGCCGCCGGATCCACATACCACTACCAGAGAAACGGACGACGAATCGCAGGTCACTCCGATCGCAAGCGCGGATGAGACCGAAATTCTGGTCAATCCACCATCTGTTGAGCCACCGTCTCCGGCGCCAAATTTTCGATGGAGATTCATAGCCACCACCAACAAGCGTGCAAAACGAGCAACGAACGACGCCCAGGTCGCTCCAATCCATCCAACCCCTGCAAGAGGCACCTGCGTCGGCGAATCGACCCACCCACAAGTTGGCAGTGCACCACTCTCCGCAAAAACAACCCTCTCCAGGTTTTCCGGCCGGCAATCAACTGCCTTGGCCGCCGAAATTCGATGAAAAGAAGCCACAACCCCAATCCGAGCACCGGCCGACCACCAACCACCTACGACGCCGCTACACAACCGGCTAAAAGGCCACGGGCGTCCTGGCACAGCCGTCGCAACCTGGGCTTGCCGCACCTAGACTCCAATTGTTAGGTTTTGACGTAGGTAACGCAGCAGAATAACAAACTTTAAATCCTACTCAAAGCCCACCAAGGATCACAGGAAGATACATTCATAACATGATGAAGGTCATAGAAGATGTGTACCTTTTTGATTCGGGAGATCGCACGAAGAATATTGTCCTCGTCTCTACGGTTTACCCACGTGTAGAAGTAAGATTAGATTCTTCCTTCTCAAGTGCTAGCTTGGACCCGAGGAAGAGGGAAGAAGAAATCAAGCAACCAAGGCGGCAAAGAGGGGTCTCGGCCCTCTCTTTTGAGCCGACGGGAAGGGGCGGACGCAAGGGGGTTCGGCCCCTTTGTGTTCTTGCTCTCTCTCTCTCTTGCTTTCTTTACCACTCACTTACGTTATGAGCATTAGTTGTGAGGGAAGCTAGAGCATCCTTTATATAGTCCAACAACCCCTTGTTAACTACATAAAGGCCCTTCCTAGTTCTACATGAACTTGGATTAGTCCCTTCCTTGCATATTAGTCCTACTAAGTTTGCAAGGTGTTGCAAAGTGATCCTTCAATTAATTAATCATATTAATTAATCCCAAATCTAGTTCTGCTCTATTTGACGTGTGAACCCATAGGTTTCTACTTAGTTGGTAGTAACTTTTACTAACATGGAATGGTGTCTAGCAACACATCCATGCCACCCAACTAATAGAAATAAGTAAGTGATCCCGACAAAACTTTTGTGCCCAATATCACATATTGCACTATCCCGTTGTCTCCATATCCGGATTGGAAACTAGACATAAATAGTCACACTCGTATATCCAATCCATAGTTCCTCGATCCTTGGAAGATGCTTATGCAAGAAGATAACATCAATATCTCCATATTGATTTATCTGAGTCTGGCCAGACATTCAATAAGCCTCAACCCTCGAGTGGCCGTGGGTATTTGCTCCCATTATGTGGGAGGGCGAAATCATCTCTACATCACTACGATCTCTAAGCTTGCTTCCTATCATGCCCGATAACTACCTTTATAGTCACTCAGTTACGGTGGAACGTTTGATAACATCAAAGCGCGATATTTCACAACTAGAGTATCTAATGACTTCAAGTCTAAGGATTGCAATTATATTAGCACTACGAGAAGCGATTTTGACTTTAATATAATCTAATGTATCCTTCTGGGTCAATCTTGTATGCCATTACTCCTAATGCATACCCATGTGTTAGACTTGATATCTCCATACCAATCTATACACATACTAGTCTATATTTGATCATCCTATTAATCAATATAACGGACTAGGGATATTTAAGATAAACAACACACTGTATCTAAGGACTTCATTATATTAAATATCACAATATATAATAAATGAATATTCTAGCCAATAACATTGTTCATACTAAATATTAGATTGCCTCTAGGGCACCTATTCCAACAGTCTCCCACTTGCACTAGAGCCAATCTGGTGCATCTCGTATGCCTATAGATCTGGAGTGCCCTTCATGCTTTCGCCGCGCAAGAGGTTTTGTGAGCGGATCTCAAAGATTGTCATCCGTTGGAATCTTGCACATCTTCACATCTCCTCGATCGACCATATCACGAATAAGATGGAATCTCCTAAGTACATGTTTTGATTTCTGGTGTGATCTTAAGTCATTGGCTTGTGCGATTGCCCCGGAGTTGTCACAGTACAACTCTATAGGATCCACGATGCTAGGGGCCACACCGAGCTCAGTGATAAACTTCTTTATCCAAACTGCCTCTTTTGCTGCTTCCGCAGCAGCAATGTACTCAGCTTCTGTTGTAGAATCAGCAGTTGTCCCTTGCTTGGAACTCTTCCAGCTCACAGCTCCTCCATTCAGGCAGAACACGTATCCAGACTGTGATCTGTAGTCATCTTTGTCGGTTTGGAAGCTCGCATCAGTGTAACCAATTACACTTAGTTCTTCCTTACCTCCAAATATCAAGAACGCATCCTTAGTTCTTCTCAAGTACTTTAAGATGTTCTTGACAGCAATCCAGTGACTCTCACCCGGATTGGACTGATATCTGCTCACCATGATCAACGCGTATGATACGTCTGGTCTAGTACACAACATGGCGTACATGATGATTCCTATGGCCGAAGCATTGTATATCCTACTCATGTGGTCCTTCTTAATCTCATTGGAGGGACAGTCATTCTTTGAAAGAGTGACTCCATGCGACATGGGCAAGAATCCCTTCTTGGAATCTTGCATGTTGAACCTCTTCAACACCTTGTATATATATGTACTTTGACTTAGGCCGAGCAGCTTACTAGATTTATCCCTATAGATCTTTATACTAAGTATATTGGCTGCATCTCATAAGTCCTTCATTGCGAAACGCTTTCCTAGCCCATCTTTAACAGATTGCAAAGTAGGAATATCGTTTCCAATGATTAGTATGTCATCCACATACAAGAATAGAAATACTACAGAGCTCCCACTAACCTTCTTGTAGACACAGGGCTCATCTTCGTTCTTTATGAAGCCAAACTCTTTGACCGCGTCATTAAAACGTCGATTCCAGCTCCTAGAAGCTTGCTTCAATCCATAAATGAATTTTTGCAGCTTACAGACTTTATTGGCATTCTCTAGATCCTCAAAACCCCGGTTGTGTCATGTACACATCCTCGAGGAGGTTCCCATAAAGGAACGATGTTTTGACATCCATATGCCAAATCTCGTAGTCGTAGTATGCTGCAATAGCAAGTAGGATTCGAATGGATTTTGTCATGGAGACTGGTGAAAAGGTCTCATCATATTCAATAACATGAATCTGTCTATACCCTTTGGCAACCAATCACCCCTTATAGGAAACTATCTTGCCATCCATGTTGGTCTTCCTCTTGAAGACGCACTTGCACCCTATGGGCCGAGCCCCTTCAGGTGGTTCCACCAAATTCCATACTTTGTTGGTGTACATGGAATCCATTTCGGATCTCATGGCTTCCAGCCACTTCTTGGAGTCTGGGCCTTTCATGGCCTCCCTGTAGGTTGCAGGCTCATCATCCATGAGTGGTACGTCATCGGGCTCAGTCACGAGAAGTCCGTACCTCTCTGGCTCATGACGCACTCTCCTGACCTACAGAGTTCCTGTGTTACCTGAACAGGTTCTTCCACAACAACTTGTGGTTCCTGCTCATGTTCCATCATCGGTTCAGTGATTTGTGGTTCTTGAATCTCTTCAAGTTCTACAACCCTCCCACTTGCTTCTTTAGAGACAAACTCTCTTTCTAGAAACACACCGGTCCGAGCAACAAACACTTTGTTCTCGACGGGATTGTAGAAATAATATCCTTTGGTTTCCTTAGGATATCCCATAAATTTACACTTATCCGCTTTGGGCCCGAGCTTGTCTGTTTGTAAACGTTTTACATAGACATCGCAGCCCCAAATCCTCATAAACGACACTGTGGGACGCTTCCCAGTCCATATGTCATATGGTGTCTTCATGACTGATTTGGATGGAAAACGGTTAATGGTAAAGGCTGTCGTGATTAGAGCATGTCCCCAAAATGATATCGGAAGACCCGTTTGATACATCATAGATCGCACCATATCTAATAGTGTGCGATTTCTCCTCTCAGATACGCCATTCCATTGTGGCATTCCGGGTGAGGTGGGATACTATCCCACACTCTCTAAGATACTCATCAAAATCTTGGCTTAAGTATTCTCCTTCACGATCCGATCACAGAGCCTTAATACTCTTACCAAGTTGCTTCTCTACTTCATTCTTGAATTACTTGAATAATTCGAAGGATTCGGATTAGGCCTTCATAAGGTATACAAATCCATATCTACTGAAATCATCAGTAAACGTGATGAAGTAGGTGTAACCACCTCTGGCAGGCGTGGGAACAACCCACACACATCAGTATGTATGAGTGCCGGTAACTCACTAGTCCTCTCACCTTTCTTATTGAAAGGGGACTTTGTCATTTTTCCTAATAAACAAGATTCGCATGTCTCATATGATTCCAAATCAAATAAGTCTAGAAGTCCATCCTTTTGGATTCTAGATATGCGTTTCTCATTTATATGGCCTAAACGACAGTGCCATAGATATGTAGGATTTAAATTGTAAGTTTTTATCCTTTTAGTATATGTTATAGATTGGACTATTTAGATCAAGGATATACAATCCATTAGAAAAATGCGCACTACAATAGTGCATACTATCAAAATAAATGGAGCAACACTTTTCCTTTATTGAAATAGAAAAAACCATTCTCGTCCAAACGAGAAATGAAAATAATATTTCTGCTCATAGCAGACACATAAAAGCAATTTTCTAATTCTAAAAGTCCAGAAGGCAAAGATATCTCATAAACGCCTACAGCTAATGAATCAACTCTTGCTCCATTCCCGACGCGCAGATCTATCTCTCCTTTAGCCAATCTTCTACTTCTTTTCAAATCCTGCACATTTCGACAAATGTGAGAACCACTTCCAGTATCAAATACCCAAGATGAAGAAATAGAAAGATTAACGTCTACAACATAAATACCTGGTGGTGGTGGAATCACTATTAAAAGCTTCTTATCCTCCAGATATTTAGGGCAATTCCTCCTCTAGTGACCCGGCTGGCTGCTGTAGTGACATTCACCTTTAGCCACGCCTCCACTAGGATTTAGGGCTTCCTCGGATTTTGCAACTTTCTTGCGCTTTCCGTTGGAAGTTGAGGGAACTCCTTTGCCCTACCTCTTATGCACCATAATTATGGCTTTTCCCTTGCCTTTGTTGATGCTCTGTTCAGCTGTCTTCAGCATGTTCAACAAGTCTGGCAGAGTCTTACTAATCTCGTTCATGTTATAGTTCATGATGAACTGATTATAACTGTCAGGCAAGGATTTCAAGACAAGATCAGTTGCCAAATCTTGGCTAAGTGGGAATCCTAATCTCTCGAGGTTCTCAATGTACCCGATCATTCGGAGTACATGAGGGCCTACTGGATTCCCTTATGCAAGACTACTCTTGAACAATGCTTTGGACACCTCATAGCGTTCATGCCTTGCATGTTCCTGAAACAACTGTTTGAAGTGTATGATCATATCATAGGCTTCCATGTTCTCGTGCTCCTTCTGAAGCTCAGCAGTCATGGTGCAAAGCATGAGGCAAGTCATGTCATTAGAATCATCAATAAGTTTCTGACGTGCCCTTACTTCCGCTAGAACAGACTCATCCTGTAGTGGGGCTGGAATTGGAGTGTCCAAGGCGTACAGCTTCTTTTCTTGCTTAAGGACAATCCTTAAGTTTCTGTACCAGTGAAGAAAATTCGTTCCAGACAGTTTATCCTTCTCAAGGACAGATCGTAGGGATGAAGTCGATGCGTTGTTGTTTGCCATTTGGAATTCTACAAAACGAGAAATGTGCAATTTTAGTATTTTGAACAATTTAACTATATTGAACAATGTCTAGATCATTAAATATAGCTCCCACTATTTTTCTCAGATTAATAGCTCTCACCATTAATGCGGAAAATATCATTATATCTTCTAGTAGGTCCAAGATCCCTTTTTCACTTCTTCTAGAGCTTGCTTTGGAAAATCACCCAAGAATTGGTTATTTAGGTAGGAACCATTCCAATTACATCCCATGCAACTCTTGGTCCAATTAGGTGAATAACTCTTTATTCTTTATCCTTTAGATAGCGCCTAATTGTCATGCCTCTAGGTTAATCAATCCAATTGAGTCTTACCCAGTTGCGTCCAACCTCTTGCTTCAACATACACACATTACTGACTTGTGTCATCCGCAACACACCATGGTAAATTAAAATCGCATTGCTTTGGCAAGCCCAAATTTTAATAAACCCTAATAATGAAGGGTGTTTTTGCAAGAGAAGGCAAAACGCAATATCTTGTTTGAGGGATTTAAACATTCTTTTATTTGTTTGGTTGATCCAATCAACATGATATACTTATTTGGATTGGGAAATCCACAATAAAAGACCATATTTGTTTTATTATTATGTTAACGTTTTGCTAGTATCGTCATACACACAAAAATACATAACGAGACATAAATAATAAACATCCACAAAAATAAAAATAATGTGGCATGGATATGGCCCCTAGACTAAGATATTATCAAGCCAATGATAATATCTATTTGCCCTAAAGTGACAAGCTCATCTCCATGTGCTCCACCATAGCCGCGCGCCTACGGTAGGGTGTTTTCTTCGTCTTTTGGCTTCTTTGGTTCTCCGGTCCTCTTCTCCATGCTCTTGGCTATAATCTAAATATTTCTAATTCTAGCCTAACATCTAGAATAAATAAATAATAATAGAAGCCTCACATGTTTAGGAGAAAAACAACTCGCATACCGTAAAACCTAATTAATTATTACATTAATTTGATCAGCTCGCAGGCCGTAAACCAACAACAAAAACAATAAACATCCACAACCTAGGCCATATCCATCCACCATGCAACAAATCACGTAATACAGTTAAAAACCAATTTTTAACGCGCTTGTTAAATTTTAATTTGAATTGGGTAATTAGGATTACAACGGTCCAAGGGGTCCAACCCATACATGGGCCGAACCCTAAGAGGACCGCCGCCCGCCACGTGGCCCGGCCCTTGGCCGACCGCCCTAGTGACCCGCGACCTTGCTTGGCGCGCAAGGAGGAGGGGCGGACGGCTAGGGTTTCAGCCCTAGCCTCCTTCCCTTCCTTCCTTGTTGCCCAAGCTTGGTTGTTTCCATATGGATGTTTTCATATAATTGTTTCCATAATTGAAAAACTCATTTTTCAACTACGTGCCCATGAACCCAAATTTTCAAGAACCCAATAATTCACATCCTATGTGATTAAACTCACTAATTCAAACATCCAATGTTAAATTAGATCTTGTTTATATTGAACCAAATTCAATTGTGCATCTACTGTGCCAATTAATTTCAGTTTTGCGTAAAATAAATAATACGGTGTATAAACTGAAATCGTAACACATAAAATCATTTTATGCACTACGACATGTGGCTCTGATACCACTGTTGGGTTTTGATATATGTAACGCAGGTGAATAAAAAAAATTAATTCCTACTCAAAACCCACTAAGGATCACAGGAAGAGACATTCATAACATGATGAAGGTCATAGAAGATGTGTACCTTTTTTATTCGGGAGATCACACGAAGAATAGTCCTCGTCTCTACGGTTGATCCACGACTAAAGGTAAGATATAGATTCTTCCTTCTCAAGTGCGAGCTTGGACTTGAGGAAGAGGGAAGAAGGAATCAAGCAACCAAGGAGGCAAAGAGGGGTTTTGGCCCTCTCTTTTAAGCCGACGGGAAGGGGCGGACGCAAGGGGGTTCGGCCCCTTTGTCTTCTTGCTCTCTCTCTTGCTTTCTTTCCCACTCACATATTTTATGAGCATTAGTTGTGGGAAGGAAGCTACATCATCCTCTATATAGTCCAACAACTCCTTGTAAGCTACAGAAAGGCCCTTCCTAGTTCTACATGAACTTGGATTAGTCCCTTCCTTGCATATTAGTCCTACTAAGTTTGCAAGGTGTTGCAAAGTGATCCTTCCCATTAATTAATCATATTAATTAATCCCAAATCTAGTTCTACTCTATTTGACATGTGAACCCATAGGTTTCTACTTAGTTGGTAGTAACTTTTAACATGGAGCGGTGTCTAGCAACACATCCATGCCACCCAACTAATAGAAATAAGTCAGTGATCCCGACAAACCTTTTGTGCCCAATATCACATATTGCGCTATCCCTTTGTCTGCATATCCGGATTGGACACGAGGCATAAATAGTCACACTCGTATATCCAATCCATAGTTCCTCGATCCTGGGAATATGCTTATGCAAGCAGATAACATCAATATCTCCATATTGATTTATCTGAGTCTAGCCAGACATTCAAAGCCTCATCCCTCGAGTGGTCGTGGATATTTGCTCCCATTTATGTGGGAGGGACAAATCCTCTCTACATCACTACGATCTCTAAGCTTGCTTCCTATCATGCCCGATAACTACCTTTATAGTCAACCAGTTACGGTGTAACGTTTGATAACATCAAAGCACGATATTTCACAAATAGAGTATCTAGTGACTTCAAGTCTAAGGATTGCAATTATATTAGCACTACGAGAAGCGATTGTGACTTAAAATAATCTAATGTATCCTTCTCGTTGTGGTCAATCCAGTATGCCATTACTCCTAATGCATACCCATGTGTTAGACTTGATATCTCCATACCAATCTATACACATACTAGTCTATATTTGATCGTCCTATTAATCAATATAACGGACTAGGGATATTTAATATGAACAACACATTGTATCTAAGGACTTCATTATATTAAATATCACAATATATAATAAATGAATATTCTAGCCAATCATTGTTCATACTAAATATTAGATTGCCTCTAGGGCACCTATTCCAACACCAATTAGCCGCTAGGAAGAAATCGGCTCCACCTTGGCTCAATCTAGCCGCTATTTCGCATCCAGCTTGGCTCGAGTCACCGACTAACCAACAGCTCGGCTTCCTATCGGCTAAGGAAGCTCAATTGGCTCAGGGTTCCCTTCCAGCTGGGCTTGAGCTGCAAATTCCAACTCGGCTTGGGTTTCTTCACAATAGCTTTGGGCTGAAACCACCTTTGGGGCCTCAATCTTTATTTGGGCCTGAGTATTCATGTGAGCTCAGTGCTAATAAACTTGGGCCTAAGTTATGGTTGGGTACCAAACTAGTTTTGGTCAACCTACGGTCCTTGAATTTGGACTCCGAAATAAGGTTCTCAAAGACGTTCGACGACAATTTGATTCGAGAAAGAATACGACGGATTTTTCGACATCCACCTTGAGGGCAAGGTGGTTTTCAAGTGTGGGGGAGTTGATACGGGTAGCCCATATCCATTATTTAATATTTATTTATCATGTTATTTATTTAATTAATAATCTGGGCTTAGCCCGTTAGGTCTAGGGTTAGAGTTAGTTCATTTATCTATTTAAGCAATGTAATATTTCATTATTCATCAATAAATAAGAATATCTTTCTTCCTATGAACTCTTATCTCTCCCTAACTCTTGTCTCTACTCTCGTATAATCTCATCTTCTGCCAATTTCTCATCTAAATATTCGATTTCTTCACCTAAATCTTCAGTTTCTTCATTACCGGTACGATAACCGTATCATATGTCTCACCGAATGAAGAGAGAGTTAATACTACTGTGGTTACAAGACAAACGGGGACAGAGCTGGCCACGTGGACACCGACACCAACGACCTTCTAGAAGCTTAATTCGGATGGGGGCTGGAGAAGAAATACCCTGGTTGGGGGCCTTCTGGGCTGTTTTACAAGGCGCAAATGGGGAATGGGTGGCCTCCATGGCAGGACCGCTTATAGGTATTGTGTCGGCTAGAAAGGCAGAGGTATTTTCTTTACGTGAAGGTGTTAGCAATTGGTGTGCCCATGTGGGGTGCCCTATGCAATTATCATAACCTTATCGGGTTTGTTGCACTAACGAACAAACCTGGAGGGGTTAGTAGCAAAGGCTCAAACCCTAGGGGTTTATGTGCAAACTTAGGAGAAGTCTTGCCTATATAAAGAGGCAGCCACTGACATATTATAACGCTACTCTACACAGTAAAGTTACTCTGTATAGATTTATTCTGAAGTTGTAGAGAACCCTGGTCTCTCTCCAACTACATCCAAGGAGGTGGAACGTGGGACGGAACATAGTGTTCGTATTTGAGATTCGCACTATATTGGTGGGAGCAAGACGTTGAAGAAAGCACGTGAAAACAAGCAACAACAAATATCACAATTTGCTGCGCTAGGACCTAAGGAAGAAAAGGTACACATGAATATTCCGCTTTAATTCATGTTGTAGATCTATGCGTGATTAGATCTTCTTTGCCCTTCAGACGAAATTCTCTTGGCAAGATGCTTGGGTATTCGAAAGGGTAACGAATCCGATTTACGAAAGTTGGTTCCCGAGTTGCAACATCATAGTGTCTCCTCAACGGATCGCTCGGCTTATGGCATTTTGGTTGAGGATTGTAGAATATTTCTTTGTCATTTCGAAGTAGCACATATTAGTTGGTGTTTCAGAAAGATAGATATAATTGCCCATCGATGAGCAAAAGTTCGATACGATTTAGCACACCCAAAAGTTTGGATGAGAATCATTCCAGCATGGGCTGACATTGTTGATGTAATAGATGGTGTGTTTGGTAAAATTATTTTTTTTTTGGTTTATGGTTTAAAAACCAAATAGTTTAACGAAAGTGTTTGTTTGCAGTGGTTTAAAAACCAGTTTTTAATCTAGTTTTGTTTGACATTTTGTCTTGAGGAAAAAAAACCCAACTTTTAGTGGTTTTTCTTTTGGTTTATTTGTATGACACACAAATACGACATTACCCTCACATCATAGGCGTATTAAATTGAAAATTGTCTCTCATTTCGGTAGCTCTTTGACTTTTTAGTCATCGAGATAATGAAAAATATTCCCCAAATTTTTTTCTATAATTTTGCCATATTTTTTTCCCAAAGAACTCAATTCTCGCATATTTCGGACGATACATTTTATATGCAATGTTCTTATTATTTAGGATCAACCATTTTTGTGGTGTTCTTTCCTTAGTTTATTATTATTTTTTTTTTGTCTGTTACTCAATGTGACATTAAGTGTAAGTGAAATTTCTTGAAATTGTTAACTTTTTGTTGAATTTAAGTAAAAAAAATGATTTTTTGGATGTCATAATAGTGTTACTTTGTTCTTCAATTTGTTACATTCATGAAATCGTTCAATCTCATGAAATCGTGAACTTTTTACATTACATTTGTTCTTTTGAATCTGTAAGAGAAAAATAAGCGGAGGGTATATTTGTCATTTAATCTACATCATCTAGTATTAAAACCACTACCAGACACATTTCTCTAGTTTTTAATCTAGTTTAAAAACTACTACCAAACACACTGATTTAAACAGTATTTCTGAAAAAAAAACCAAAAAGTTTCACCACAATATAAAAACCAGTTTTTCCACCAGAAACCATTCTACCAAACTCACCCAGAGTCGGTAGCTAATCCCTTTCATTAATGAAATTTCTACTGTTTTAAAAAATGTCCAATTAGATCGTGTGTCTGCAGTTGAGTCATCTTCTATATTATAAACTAGGACGGTTGACTTTAAAATGTCTTTTCAGCCGTTAGATAAAATCATCCTCAGCCCTTAGATCTCACCCACTTTAAGGGAAAAAACTACCACTAAGTTACAATTAAAAAAAACTCACACACGACCTGGGAAGAAACCCACGATTCTTGATAGAATTCATAAAACCCTTCCAGTCTCTCTCTCCCGACTCTCCCTCTGTCTCTAAATTTGATGATAGACTTTATAAAACCATTCCTTTCAAGTTTCATCTCTCTCTCTTTCTCTCTCGAAGATGATGATAGCCGGAAACATAGACCGAAGTGGTGGTGGTGCTGGGCAAAACAGAGCAGTGGTGATGGGTGTGTTGTGTTCTATCGGCAAAGCAGAGAGGTTGAGAAGGTGAGTGAGTGATTTGCGAGGAAAATGACGAGGGGGATGCAGGGTTTAAAAGAAACTGATTTAAGATTGGTATGAGTTTGATTCGGGTGAGTTCAGTGAGGAGTTTGAATTCAGTTTGGGGACGGGAGATGGATATTTCGCGTTATCACCAGGTTTGTTCCGTGGGAGAAGATAGGTTTGTTAGGGAGAAATTATTTGGGTGAATGGGTTGTACATTAGAGGTACTGAAAATTACACAAGGACCCCTCAACATTTAGGAAAAGATAGAAATAAGTTAAGGAAGCTAAACTAACAACCCCAATACTTTATGAAATAATACTAATAGCTCAATTCCAAAAACACAGGGGTATAAATAATGGTGCATCTTTTTTCTTTTTTTTTTTTGAAAGAACCTACCTGGTAGGTAGGGCGGCATAACCCCGCGTCTATTAAAAGGATCGGGCTCCCAACACGTAACAAAACAAATGGGGGGGGGGGGGGGCTTAAACCTGACCCATAAACCAAACAAAGCACAGAACTAAAGGCCTTTACAATTAATCAAAACCTAACAAGACTACAGAGCTTAACTTAGCGAAGACCATGGTTGTCATGGTTCAGTTCATCTGAAATCAAATTTGGCGGATCCACGAAGAACGAAGCCGATCTCCTTTCTGATAAACCAGACCTTGCTAGCTTGTGTGCAGCCATATTCCCCGATCTTCAGATTTCCTTGATCCCTCTTCCATTACTTCTGCCGATGAGTTCCTTCAGCTCCTTGAAACCCCACCCTTCTTCATTATTCATAGCTTTCACCGAAGCCAATTTTTGAACCACAGCTTGTGAGTCAGTTTCGATTATGAACGGCGTCGACGACAGATTCATAAACCATTTGACAGAGCTTTCAATCGCCTTCGCCTCATTAGCAGTAGAGTTGACAAGGTAACTTACCTGCATCATTATTGCCGAGACAAAGCTCCCAGTATCATTTCTCACTAAACACCCAGCCCAAGCTATGCCATTCCTCTCATCAACGGCGACATCAGTGTTCATTTTAAGTGTTCCTATTTCCGGCTCCGACCAGATCTCCGGTGCCGAAGAAGTTAATCTCATACGGTGGCGTTCCAAGCTGTCAGATAAGTCAATCTCCTTCAGAAGAGCTTCTGTCCGCTCAATAATTGTGGATGTATTACAGTCCTCCCCCTCCAGACTAATTTGTTTCTGTGATTCCAGATTAACCAGCAAATCACAAAACACCTTCTGAGATCAGGAGAATCTAAATCGTAAAAAATAACGACGGATAATCTCTTCTGGAGTTGTAATCGGGTCACGTCTGGAATTCCTGAACAGGCCCAAACTGCTTTGAATTTCTTACATTGAAAGAACAGATGCTGAGTATCTTCTATCGCCTTTTCACAGGACAAACAGCACAAAGGTACCTGAATACCTCTACCCCTTAAATTTTGTTTCACTGGTAGATAGTTGCATACTAGTTTCCAGGCCAAAAATTTAATTTTTTCAGGCATCTTAATACGCCAGATTTTCTTGTATAAATTGCATATATCCTGTGTGCTGCTTCCTTCCGAACTATCGCTAACAATATCCGGGTAACATAGTTCAAAAGCCACTTGGTATCCCGAGGAGACACTGTAATGTCCATCAACAGTAAATCCCCAAGTTAGCATGTCTGGTCCCTTATCATCACACACCGGGATCTGAAGAATACAACTAGCATCATCTGCATCAAAATTATTCAGAATTTTGTCCCTGTCCCATTGCCCTGTATTATCAAAAAGCTCACTAACCTTGGTGTTGGGTCCTAGATGAGGTAAGTTGTAAATCTTTTTCCCCCCTTCCTGAGGCGGCCACTTGTGTTTGTACACAAGAGTGGACTCTCCATTTCCAATGGCGTGTCTCGCTCCTTGGTAAATGACTTGACGGCCAAGAAGGATGCTTCTCCATATGAAGGAAGGTTTGTGTCCCAATTCCGTAGTTAAAAAATTGCGATTATTGAAGTATTTACCTTTCAACAGCTTCGCAACAAGGGATTCCGGGTTGCACATCACTCTCCACCCTTGCTTCGCCAACAATGCTAAATTAAAAGCCTCGAGGCATCTAAGTCCCATTCCGCCTTTGGCCTTATTCAAACACAACTTCTCCCACTTACACCAATGTAGCTTCCTCTTTAGAGTAGTCCCTCCCCACCAAAAAGTCGGCATACTCCTCTGCATATCACTACACATAGTAGTGGGAAGCATAAAGCAAATCATAACGTAAGTTGGGATAGATTGTATTACCTCCTTGATTAGAACTTCTCTTCCCCCGCAGCTAAGAAATTTTTCCTCGTAGCCATGAATTCGTTTTGAGATCCTGTCATTGACATTAGCGAAGAGCGATTTCTTGTTATTCCCTACCGAGACCCAAATACTTGGAGTGTCTAGAAACAGTTGTTATTTGCAAGATTCCCGCAATTTCAACTCTTCTTTCATTGGAGACTTTTGGGCTGAAGCACATCGCAGATTTGTCAAAACTTATACATTGTCCCGATGCCTTCTCGTAAAGGGTTAAAATTCTTCTAAACTCCGCAGCCTCTTGAATCGTGGATTGACCAAAGAGGACGCTATCATCTGCAAATAAAATATGAGAGACTGGGGGACATCGTCTACCAGCCTTAACCCCTTTTAAATTACCATTATGCATAGCCCTCTGCAGAAGACAAGTATCAGAAAAAGGTAAGGAGATATAGGGTCACCTTTCCTGATTCCCCTAGATGGTTTGATGTCCCCTTGAGAATGACCGTTAATAAGGACATAAAATTTAACAGTAGTTACACACTTCATCACTTGTTGCACAAAAGTACCATGAAAGCCCAACTTGTACATAACTGCTTCTAAAAAAGTCCATTCAAATCTGTCATAAGCTTTTGACATGTCCAATTTGAGCGAAAACGATCCCTTTTTTCCTTTTGAATGTTTGACAGAATGCATATTCTCAAAAGAGACAATCACATTATCAGTAATAAGTCTACCTGGGATAAAAGCGCTCTGAGATTGATCGATAATGTTGTTGAGAATCCTCTTTAGCCGATTAGAGATCATCTTAGACACCACTTTATAGCTGACATTGCAGAGACTAATGGGTCTGTAGTCCGTCACATACTTAGGGCCCTGCACCTTCGGAATAAGAGCAATATTGGTCATGTTCAAATCAGACAGGTCCATACCATTGTTGAGGATTTTGAGGGCTAAATCCGTCAAATCTTCTCCCACGACGTTGCACTACTGTTGGTAAAAGAGTGTTGACATACCGTCGGGCCCAGGCGCTTTAAGAGGTTGCATCTGAAACAATGCTTCCTTTACTTCTTCTGCCACATACGGTCTTACTAGATCTGCATTCATCTGCTGACTGACCTTGCGCGGAATAGTTGCCAGAACCTCCTCCATTTCACAGCCCTGTGAAGTAAAGAGATTCTTATAATAATTGATGAACATTTGTTGGATTTTACTGTCATCCTCAATCCATAAATCCTGAGAATTGCAGATTCCTCTAATATTATTTTTTCTCTTTCTTGCCGTCGCTCTCTTGTGAAAATAAGCAGTGTTCCGGTCACCTTCCTTAAGCCATAGGGATTTTGATAATTTTCTCCATTTCACCTCCTCAATTTGCAGTACTTTGTTGAACTGATCCTCTAAACCTTTGATTTTTTGCCGGTTCAGTACTGTGGGAGGCTGCTGCCTCATTTTTCCCAGCTCCTTCAGGATGTTTTCCTTTGCAGCGTTGCGAAAAATAGCTCTCTTGCGACTCCAGCTTTGCAGTGCTAAACCGGTGTTTTTAGTTTTTTTTGCAAAACTTTCTGCCGTATCTGGATTTGCTTCACTCTGCCATGTGTTGGCAATTACTTGGGCGCATTCTTCCTCCCTAATCCACTGTGCAGCAAAGGCAAAGGATCTCTTGCATTTTGGCTTTTTGTTTGTATTTTCTGCTAGAATCAACACTGGACAATGATCAGATGTGGTAAACTGGAGATGTTTTACCGTAGCATAGGGATACATGTTGCTCCAGTTCTCATTACAAACTGCTCTATCTAAACGTTTTTGGACATTATGTTCTCCTGATCTGCCGTTACTCCATGTATACAAGTACCCTTCGTAGCCCATATCGCGCAAGTTACAATTCAAAAGTGCGCCAGCAAAATTATTCAAAATTATTCATTAATGCTCTATTGGGCATGCATTTACCTCTGTATTCATGGACTGAGACAATCTCGTTGAAATCTCCAAACACTATCCATGGTTCGTCATTACTCGGCTTTAATCTTCTAAGAAGTTCCCAAGATAATTCGCGGCGCGAAGCCTTTGGATTACCGTAAAAGCCGGTAAAATAGAACCCAGCATTAGCATCAGACACATCTTTAACCCAACAATGAACGTAAAAAACACTATAAGTCAAAACCGACACATGAACATTACTATTCCAAAGCAACATTAGGCCTCCAGCTAGGCCTCTCCTAGGCACACAAAGCGCACTTTGATAACCTAGTTTAACCCTCAACCTTTCGCCTTTTTTCTTACACAACTTTGTTTCAGAAAGAAAAACTAAAGAAGGTACTTCTCTCTTCACCCAAAAGTGAAGAGTGTCGAACGTACAAGGGTTGCCTAACCCCCGTACGTTCCATGCTAAGATTTTCATGGCTGACGGCGGGGGTGATTAGCATGTGAACTCTCATAATTACTCTCTGTTGCCATATGGTTGGGAGAAAACAACAAAAACAACGAGGAGAAATGATAAAACTGGAGGAAGAAAACGAAAGAAAGAAAACCTCACGGGTAGTTTACACCAATCTGTACTCAGCAATGGTGGCACCGCCGCAAAATATAGCCGCAGACCACCGTGAACAGAGGTTAACCTCCCTCAATCGCCACTATGAAGGTGGGTAACTGCTTCTAACTTCCAGCTAGCTTCTTCAGAACGTGGGTCATAATAGGAGAGAGGGGAGAGCATCTTTTTCTAATCTTTTGCCTCAAATAATGGTGCATCTTTAATCCTTCTTTGCATATACTCGCACTTTTGTTAAATTTCTGAGTTTTCTTTAGAATAGTGGCCTCGGCTACGGGTCATCCCCTAGTCCATATAAAAATGAAAAGTTTTACCCTTACGCGAAACTAAACATTATTTAGTAAAACAAACTATCAAAAAAGGGTATGTTGATTATTTTTGATAAATGTAAACATTTTTATTATCAGTAATCAATACCGAAATACTTGCCCATAATCCCTCACCACTTCTCCCTGTTCTCAGGTTGGAGAGTGGAGACGGTTAGAGATGCCCTAACACACTTTATATTATGATCACACTAATCAGATTTGTCAACATGTTAATATAAAATTATTTTGACGGAAAATCCCTTCGCAGTTTTACTTTGCTGACAGCTAGCTGCATGCAGTATTGATTTTATCACATATCGTCTCCGCAATTTGTAAAATTACGACACTCGAGTCAAATTGATTAACGCCGTTAACTTCCGTTATATAAATAAGCAAAAAAAAAAGAAGAAAGAAGAAAAAATAAAAATAAAATTGGAAGAGAGATGAACGGAAAAAGCAAAAAAGAATATCAAAGTAGAAAATATCACATTGCTCCTTTTGAAGTATTAAGATACTAAAATTCCAATCACTTATCTAACGAAAGATAACGATATTAGACAGTTTGACCTAAGTGTCGCAATTTTACAAACTGCACAGATGATAAGTAGCAAAACCAATACTACATGTAGCTAAGTGTCTGCGAGGCAAAACTGCGAGGGAGTTTTCTGTCAAAAGTTCTAAAATCAAAACCACCAAATAAGTATTGAAGATATTGGGCTACAACTTCACTGGACTTCAGCTGTGTTGCATTGGGCCTGTCTAATGATCCAACCTTCACTTGAAGAAAGCCCAACAATGAAGCCCATTGTCCTAAACCCTAATCGGCTGTAAACATTTCTAGATCCTTCTCGCCTCTTCTACTTCTAACGGCTGTATTTCTTCCCGTTAGTTTCTTTGTATTAAAGAGACGACGTCTCTTAGGTTTCCGTTAAGTGAATCAATACAATGAATCAAACTCTTCGTTTCATATTCTTCAGTTCATTCCTTTAATTGTTTCATTAGAACCATTTCTGCTATTATGGTATCAGAGCCTCTCCTGTTTTTGACCTAATTTCTCTCCAATGGCTTCTACGCCGATATCTCCCAATCCTTTAGCTCTCCTGTCAAACATTCACAATCTCATAACCCATAAATTCGATGGCACCAATTATGTTATGTGGAAGCATCAGCTTCAATCAGTCCTCAAAACCCAATCACTGTTTGGATTTCTCGATGGATCTACACCATGTCCACCGGAGTTTTTAGTCGCCACTGATGGATCTGTCTCAGCGACAGTCAATCCTGCCTTCACCGCCTGGCAGATACAAGATCAAGCTTTGATCACTCTCATCAACGCCACACTCTCCTCCGAAGCTCTCTCACATGTTATCGGGTTAGATGATTCTAGAACCGCCTGGCTTACACTTGAGTCTTACTATGCCTCTGTGTCTAGATCTCACATTTTACAGTTGAAATCTGATCTTCAAACTCTCAAAAAACGATCTGACTCCATAGATCTTTACATGCAGAAGCTTAAAAATCTTCGTGATAAATTGTTTGCCTCAAATGTCAAAATAGATGATGAAGATATGATTCTTTATGCACTGAATGGCCTACCAATTGAATACAATTCTTTTCTTTCTTCACTTCGTATTCATTCAACACCTCTTACACTTGCTGAACTTCATGTTTTTTTAAAAGCTGAGGAACAAATGCTTGATTCACAACATATTTAAAATGATTCTACTACCCCTACTGATTTTTACACTCAATCCCAAAAAAATTCTTCCTCTCGTGGTCGAGGTGGCGGTTCTGGTCAAAACCCTAGAGGTGGTGGTCGTTTTGTGGCTATTCTAATCGTTCTGGTCAACGCGGTGGTCGTTTTGACCACAACAGGGGTCGATCTGGGTATCGCAATGGTTCTGGTCAAAACCCTAGAGGTGGAGGACGAGGTCCCTCTAACAACTCATTTGGTATATCTAAAACTGAAAAGGCTCCTGTAAATTGCCAGATCTGTGGCATGGATTACCACTCTGCACTCGACTGCTGGCATCGAATGGATTATGCCTACCAGGGTCGAACACCGCCTGAACAGCTTTCTGCTATGGCTGCTACATCTCAGCCTCCACCTATCTCTCCAAATTATTGGCTCACAGACACAGGTGCATCTGCACATATGACTGGTGAACTTCGCAATCTCTCTCTCTCAGAACCTTATTTTGGATCTGACAATGTGACTGTCGGTAATGGTTCATCTCTCTCCATCAATAACTCTGGTACTGCCTTTCTGCCCACTCTTAATCATGTTTTTACCTTGTCTAAAACTTTACATGTACCTGATTTGACTGCCAATTTGCTTTCTGTGCATAAACTTTGTGAAGAACATAATGCTAGATTCATTTTCGATGCCCAATCATTCTGTATTCAGGATATTGCAACGGGCAGAGTTCTTTATCAGGGTTTGAGTAAAAATGGTCTTTACCCCATTCAGACCACTCCTCTTTCTATCAAGTCTTATGTCAAGCCTTCACCTCAAGCATTTCTGGGTCAAAGGGTCAAGTCAAAACTTTGGCATGATCGACTGGGACATCCCTCTAATGAAATCTTGTCTAAATGTGTTAACTGCTCTTCTCATACTTCTGTTTTATGTTAATCTTGTTTAGCTGGTAAAATTACTAGACTTCCTTATGAAAAATCTTCTACTGTTGTAAAGAGACCTCTAGAATTAATCCATTCTGATGTATGGGGACCTGCACCTTTGAAATCATTTCATGGTTTCAGATATTATGTTTTGTTTATTGATGGATACTCTCGTTTTACTTAGCTATTTCCTCTGCATAACAAATCAGAAGTTGCTACTACTTTTCCAAAATTTAAAAACTTTGTTGAAAAACTGTTAAACTGTTCTATATCTGTGTTTAGGTCAGATGGGGGTGGTGAGTACACATCTTTTGTTTTTCAAACTTATTTGAACAATAATGGTATCATACATCAACGTTCATGTCCTCATACACCACAGCAAAATGGTGTTTCTGAAAGAAAACACCGTCATATAGTAGAAACTACTTCAACTCTTCTTCATAATGCTTCTTTGCCTGCACATTTTTGGTATCATGCTGTTTCAACTGCAGTTTATTTAATCAATCGTATGCCTAGTTCAAATACAAGCAACAAATCTCCTTTTGAGCTTTTATTTAACAAACTTCCTTATTATGATCGACTTAAAAATTTTGGTTGTGCCTGTTATCCTTGTTTAACACCTTATACTCAATCTAAGTTAGCACCAAAAACAAAACAGTGTGTTTTTGTTGGATATGCAGATGGTTTTAAAGGATATCTTTGCTATGAGAAAACTTCACAAAAATTTTACATTAGTAGGGATGTTATCTTTGATGAACATTGTTTTCCATATGCTAAATCACAACATGAATCTGCTCCTATTAATTCTACTGCTTCTCCTACTGACTTTGATTTATTTTCAGGTATCAACACAGAAACTGTCCCTCCCCCCTCTATTCCCCCACCCTCTCCAGTGTTTCCCCATAACACTGTGTCTGAGGACTCTGGGGTTCAGCAGCCTGCTGGGAATCAGGTCTTATCTCCCAGAACAGATACTACAATCACAGATTCTACACCTTCTGAGATTCCATCTCAGCCACAGACCTCTCCCAGTCCAGGCTTGGTTGAACCTCCAGCTAGCCCAATGATGAATTCCCCCCCAGCTCCTATCATTCATCCCATGAGGACAAGGAGTAAATCTGGGATTACTAAAAAGAAGTTGCCATTCACTGGCACTGCTCATACAGGTTTCCATGTTATTCCTTTTTCATCTCTTACTGACCCTACTTCCTTTAGTGAAGCTGCTAAACACTCTCAGTGGCAAAATGCCATGACTGAAGAGTTTAGCAGTCTCCAAAAGCAAAACACTTGGACACTTGTCCCTTGTCCACCTAATGCCAACATTATTGGCAACAAATGGGTGTACAGGACTAAATTTAACCCTAATGGCTCTGTTTCACGTTATAAAGCTCGTCTAGTTGCAAATGGGTTCCATCAAACACCTGGGCTTGATTATGAAGAGACCTTTAGCCCAGTGGCTAAGCATGCTACTGTAAGATGTATTTTAGCTCTTGCTGCTTCTTTTTCTTGGCCTCTCACTCAATTAGATGTTAAGAATGCCTTTTTACATGGTGTTCTAAAAGAAAGAGTTTTTATGAAGCAACCCCAGGGCTTTGTTTCCAAACAGTTTCCTAACCATGTCTGCTTACTCAAAAAATCTATTTATGGGCTAAAACAAGCCCCCAGAACATGGTTTGAAAGGTTTACAACCTACTTGATGTCTCTTGGCTTTGCTCCCTCTTCTGCAGATTCATCTCTTTTTATTAGGCACTCTTCTGTCAAAATTTCAATTCTTTTACTTTATGTAGATGACATTATCCTAACTGGAAATGATCATCTCTTTCTTCGGGACCTTGTGATCAAACTCAATACTGAGTTTGAAATGACCAACCTTGGTCCTCTCACATATTTTCTGGGTTTACAAATAAAAAGAACCTCTTCTGGCATTTTTCTTCATCAAGAGAAGTACATTTCTGATATACTGCAAAGGTTTAACATGGTCACTTGCAAACCATGTTCCACTCCTTTAGCACCTGGCACTAAATATCACTTATTTGACAGCAAGCCTCTACCTAATCCTACTGTTTTTCGCCAGCTGCTTGGCGCTTTGCAATATCTTACTTTTAGCAGGCCTGACATAGCCTATTATGTGAATCATTTATGTCACTATATGCATAATCCTACTGAAAATCACTTAGGTGGTGCTAAACGCATCTTGAGGTACTTGCAAGGCACCAAAACTCATGGGATTCTTTATAGAACTGGTTCTCTGCCTCTTCAGGTTTTTACCGATGCAGATTGGGCCGGTAATCCCTCTGATAGACGCAGCACTACTGGACTTGTTGTCTTTTTGGGCCCAAACCCAATTCATTGGGCTTCAAAAAAACAGCCCACAGTAGCCCGTTCTTCTACTGAGGCTGAGTACCGGGCTTTAGCCACAGCAGCAGCAGACTTGTCTTGGTTTAAAACCCTGTTCAAAGATCTCAGATTTCAACTCACTTCTTGTCCCATTCTTTGGACTGATAATTTATCAGCTTTGTCCTTAGCTTATAATCCCCTTTTTCACGCATGTACGAAACATATTGAAATTGATTACCACTACGTGCGTGAAAAAGTATTGAATCGTGAACTCATTGTTGATTTTCTTTCAAGTGCAGAACAAATAGCGGACGTCTTCACCAAAAGTCTCCATCCTGCTCATTTTGAAGAACTCAAGACTAAACTCATGGTTCAAGTTCAACCACCATGAGTTTACGGGGAGCTATTGAAGATATTGGGCTACAACTTCACTGGACTTCAGCTGTGTTGCATTGGGCCTGTCTAATGATCCAACCTTCACTTGAAGAAAGCCCAACAATGAAGCCCATTGTCCTAAACCCTAATCGGCTGTAAACATTTCTAGATCCTTCTCGCCTCTTCTACTTCTAACGGTTGTATTTCTTCCCGTTAGTTTCTTTGTATTAAAGAGACGACGTCTCTTAGGTTTCCGTTAAGTGAATCAATACAATGAATCAAACTCTTCGTTTCATATTCTTCAGTTCATTCCTTTAATTGTTTCATTAGAACCATTTCTGCTATTAATAAGTAGTATCATTTTATTTTGACAAAAAACCTAGAACATCAATAGAGCTGACATTGTTTATATTTTTATTTTTGTATCCGAATCAAATTAACAGTTGTTAGAAACTTGTGTGATACTCAGAAGTATGATGGCAATGGCAGCTTGGGCAGTACTCCATAAATCAAGCCAATAATGGGAGTCACCCACCCATGACTCCATTGGTAGCAATCATTTTTCATTCCACTATATCCTTTTACTACTCTATTTGTTGGTCAAGTCACATTGTCAAATATGGGCATAGAGAGTTGTTGATCCATGCATATTAGTATCTTTTTATCAACTTGCTAAATGTGGATGTTGCTTCGAACATACTCACCCGTTTTATCTGCTTCTTTTAAGGATTGTTTCTTGCTCGGCCAAAAGCTAGTTAGCTAGTATACACCACAATTTAGCTGTGCGTATGTAAAACACCAATCTTCAGTTGACTTAGTGCATGTTTGACATGAGACTAAAATCAACTAAAATTAAAATATAGTTAAATAATTTAAATTTCGCTTGTCTTGTGTATTTTGCATTCATATTTTAGTATAGTTTGACTAATAGTTTAGAGATTGTACAATCTGTATTTTCTCAGCTTACTTGAATCCGACTTGTTAAAATATTATAATAAACATCTTTTTTATACATGAAATATGAGTTTGTCCAAACAAATTACATTTTAGATGTATCGTAAATTCAATGAATTACATTTATCATGATTTTTATTGTAAAAGTGCCGCTGAATATATTTACATTATCTTTCAGCACATACCAAACAATAATAATTATGACAATTGTTGTAATTATTTGTCGAATAATTTTTCATCAAATTATTGAGAATTTCAACATAAACTAATCAGCCACGTACATTTGTTACATAAAATTTGCAAATAAGGACTTGGTCTTTAGTTCAAAGGTAGAGCAGTTTGAGCCATTTGATCAAACCTCGGTTTGACTCATGTCGCTCCTTTTAGTTAGTTCATACGGTAGTTAGAATTTCTTGAATGTAATTACAAGGAATCGCAAACTACAATAATGAGGGACTTAGGTTAGGTTACACCTTTTTTCATCCATTATTTGTTTCAAAGTGGGATAGTACTATTCTTAACTTGAAAATTACTCAATTTGGTAAAGTTTTATTGGATTTATATTACTGTCTCCATTAGGCAAATAGAAGCCCACATAAGAATAATGCCTCAAGCTGGAGTACTCAATGTCTCAAACGACCTACTCTCATCTCCTTTGACTTGGTCCATGGCTCCTTTTGGTGAATCGACCCTGAGCTTGTTTGGTAAGCATTTAAAAAAAAAAAAAAAAAAAAAAAAAAAAAAAAAAAAAACTGTAAAATTATGATGGAAAAATATTTTAAAAACAAAAACCGAAAGTGTAGATTTGTTGAAAAGCAGTGATCACCATCAACATCAGATGCTGATTAATTAATGTCATGTATATCTTACACCGGCATGTAATTGTGAATTTATTCACTCAGTATAAGTAACTATATTTCTAATTCAGAAAGTGTGAAATGAAATTAAAGTGAGAGAAGTAGAATAATTGATATTCAACTTGACTTTAGAATATGTACATAGGTAGCAAATGGTGGAGTATTTAAAAGCCCCTGCATGTGGTCATAGGTTCGAATCATGTAGACAAAAAAAAAATGTAAGTCTCAAAAAATATATATACATAAGTCCCATATAGTCTATACACATTATTATACGACTAGACCCTTAAGTTTATACATAATAGAACTATGACCAATATACTATGTATATCATAACAGCCCCATTCAGATTGTAGCTTTCCTGATAAGCGAAAGTTTGAAGACCAATTCACCAAAGCGTCCAGGCCGATGAGACTTCGTGTGAACGAGACGTCGGGTTAAACACCGAGCGGGGAATCACAGCGGAATCAACACAGAAACGGGTAAAGAACTAGGGCTCGAAGCTCTCTAGAGTCCTGTAATATTCAATGATCAAAAACTGACGTTCACCCACAAGCCGGGTATTATAGATGAAAACCTAATTTTGCCAAAAATGGCAAATTTACAAAATTGGCCCAAAACTATTGGCCTTATTGAAAATAATGTGTAAATGATCCCAAATTGGGCTAAATAAAGAAGTCAAAATACGAAAATTGAAAAACTGTCAAAACTAGCAAAAAATCTCTTCGAAGTCTCCGTTGACTGGTCAAACTTCCTTTTTTGGGGGCTTAAATCTTGCGTGATGGGGATTGACCCCGCTCATTTGTGTCTGCCTCGCCGAGAGCTTTCCGAAAACATATTATAATAGACATTCTGATCCCTGTAGCTCAAGTTATGCCCAAAACAGTGTGGCATGACCAAAAGTGACCATTTTGCACTTCTCTTGCGCTTGTCTTCCATGTCGTAATAGTTTAGTGCCAGATTAGTCGCGTCTGACAGCTCGGCCTCGTCTGGTTCATCTGCTCCTGCATCAGAATGTATGCAGTTTGATCGGTCAAAGTTACAAACTCCAGATGAACGGTGCCATCATGAAGGTCATGACGAGTAACGAGTAAAGTGACAGTCTACCTCAATGTGCTTCGTCCTCGCATGCAACACATCACTGTGAGCAATCTAGATGGCACTGCGACTGTCACAAAATATCGTAGTAGCAGAAGACTAAGGCACTCCCATATCATATGGTAACTATCGAAGCCAAACATGCTCTTGTGTGGCATCAAACAATGTACAATATTCAACTTCTATGTTGGACCGAGTAACAAAAGTTCTCTTCTTGATGCACCAAAGACATATAAGTGAGTCGCCCAAGAAGAAACTGTATTCAGTGATTGAGCTCCTATCAGTCGGATCACCGACTTAGTCTAAATCTGAGAACCCATGTAACTTGGGTGTAGATTGAGCTAAAAATGGAGACCACAAAACAGAGTACCTTTCACATACGGAGAATCCGGAGAACATTAACATAATGTGTAGAGTGAGGAGCAGACAGAAATTGACTAAACTGATAAACTGCATAAGCTATCTGCAGAGTGACAGTGAGATAAACCAGACTACCAACAATCTGTCGATATCGAGTAGGATAAGATAGTGGTTCACCGTCCCAGGGAATAAGCTTCAAGTTGGGCTCCAACGAGGTGAACGCGATCTTTTGATCAGTCAGTCTTGCACGAGCAATAACATCAGAGGCACACTTAATTAGCCTATGAGAGAGAGTAGGCATCAGCATTAGAAGTGACCTCAAGAACCTTGAAATAACTGTGTAGTTTCAAGTCTTTCATCTCAACGTGGTGATTCGAGGATTCTTTCAATTTCGTAATATTGACTTGATCATCCCCAGTAAATATCATATCATCATACATCAGTAGAATAATAATACCCCGATTTGTATGACGAATGAAGAGAGTTGAATCATAGGCACTAGAAGAGAATCTAAGTTTGAGCACCGTCGAACGAAACTTATCAAACCAAGCCCTAGGGGCTTCTTTTAGACCATATAATGTGTGATACAGGTGACATAATGTGAGCCTGAAAAAAAGTACGAATGGTTGAACCTATATCGATCCTACTCGATATCGACATATTATTGGTAGTCTGGTTTACGTCACTGTCACTCGTCCGGATTTTTGGTGAATTTAGACATTACAAATGTTGAGTTGGTGCCTTGAATTGGTCAAAGGCGGCCAAACTCTTTGTTTCCAACTTTGATTAGGAAACATTGGAAGTCAAAGGCAATGGAGGATTAGTTAGGAAACAAGTTGTTTCCAAATCGGATTTGGAAACTTTAGGAATTTCCTAGCACTATATATAGAACCCAGTAGTCACACTATTAGGTACGCAATACAAGTTGTAATTGTTCCTCTTAAGTGAATAAAGAGTGCTTTTCTTCCGTGGAGGTAGTTAGCAAATATTTTGCTAGCGAACCACGTAAAATACTCGTGTTCTTCTTTTATTCGTTCTTCGTTCGTGAGGTGGTTTGTCATAACAAACTGGTATCAGAGCTCTGAAACAAGAGTTCTGTTACAAAAAACTGGTATCAGAACCGAGGTTGACGGTGTTTCAAGATCAAGATCAAGGCGGAGCAAAGCTAGGGTTTCACAGCTTGGTGAAATCAAGGCTAGGGTTTTGCGATCTAGGTGGAGCACGTGACTAGGGTTCAAGATCCACCAAGAACGATGTACGGATCGATGTTGAAGATCAACAGGTTCACATGAGGGAACAACTTCAGTCTGTGGAAGATAAAGATGGAGGCTTTGCTCAAATCGCAAGGCTTGTGGGAACCTTTGACCGCGGACAAGGGAGGCATGAATGTTGCATCAGCGGAGTTCAAGGCGATGGAGGATAAGGCACACGCAACTATTATGATGTGCTTATCGGATGACGTGATCATCGAGATCGCAGATCAGAAGGAAGCAGCGAATCTCTGGCTCAAGTTGGAGAGTCTCTACATGACGAAGAGTCTCACTAGCAAGTTGATGCTAAAGCAAAGGCTCTTCACCCTGCGGATGCTCGAAGTACGGATCTCAAGGACCATCTTGATCAATTGAACACAATTCTGTTAGATTTGCGTAATATTGGCGAGAAGGTGGAGGATGAGGATGCTGCACTTTTGTTATTGATCTCGTTACCTCCATCATATGAGAACTTCGTGCAGTCGTTCATTGTGAACAAGGACGACTTATCCCTAGAGGAGGTGAGATCGGCGCTCCATGCTAGGGAACTGCGCCATAAGGGTGCAGGCACAGGTATAGAGGACCATGCTTCCGGACTGATGGCAACGGGGGGAAGCAAGAAGGGTAAGAAGAACAAGAAGAAGCAGTTCTCAGGTTCTAAGTTACCCAAGGATGTCTGTGCCTTTTTGCAAGGAAAAGGGGCACTGGAAGAGAGATTGCCCGAAACGAGGTCAACAGGGGCAAAATGGATCCGCAGCCGTAGCAGAACAAGGTAACTCATGTGAGGATGATTACGTTCTAGTGGCGGATGTTGTCACGCACTCTCAGGATGCGTGGTTCCTTGATTCCGGAGCTTCCTATCATATTTGCTCTAACAGGGAGCTATTCTCGACGTACAACCAAACGGATGGAGGGTCTGTCTACATGGAAAACGGAGCCGTCTGTAAGGTGATTGGGAGCGGCTCAGTTAGATTGAAGACGAATGAAGGGAAGTTATGTACTTTAGAGCAAGTCAGGAATGTACCACTTATTAAGAAGAATCGGATCTCCTTGAGTCTACTCAACAGCAAGGGATACAGTTTCAAAGGTGAGGGTGGAGATCTACAAGTCTGCAAGGGTTCTAAGGTGATTCTCAGGGGAGTCAAGAATGGGACTTTGTACATGTTGCAAGGTTCAACGATCACAGGTTCTGCTGGAGTTGTCTCAGCTGAGATTAAGGAATCTGATCTAACCAAGCTGTGGCATATGAGGCTCGGTCATATGAGTAAACGTGGAATGCAGGAACTTCACAAGAAAGGCTATCTCACCGGGAATGCGCCCAAGAGCCTAGGGTTTTGTGAGCACTGCGTGTATGGGAAGCTACAACGTAGCAAGTTCCCTAAGGCGGTTCATAGAACGAAAGGTACTCTTGATTATATCCATTCGGATTGGTGGGGTCAATCTCGAGTTGAGGCGATTGGCGGGTAAAGGTATTTCCTAATCATCATAGATGACTACTCCAGGATGACTTGGATATTCGTGATGAAGCACAAGAGTGAAGCCTTCGCAAGATTCAAGGAGTGGAAGACACTAGTAGAGAATCAGGTGGGAAAGAAGGTGAAGAGGCTGCGCACGGACAACGGCTTAGAGTTTTGTTCATCAGAGTTTGATGGATTCTGCAAGGATCATGGAATAGCACGCCATCGCACCGTTCGGCACACACCGCAGCAGAACGGTGTAGCCGAGAGAATGAATCAGACACTTTTGGCGAAAGCAAGGTGCATGCTTTCGAATGCAAGTCTTTCTAGAGGTTTCTAGGGAGAGGCAGTTTCCATGGCATGCTATCTCATAAATCGGAGCCCGCACACAGGTATAGGTAGGATGCAAGATTCCTATGGAAGTCTGGTCCGGTAATGCAGTGGATTACTCGGATTTGAGATTTTTTGGTTGTGTTGCCTATTATCACGTTGATGATGGCAAACTAGAACCAAGAGCTAAGAAAGGAGTATTTATGGGTTTCGGAACAGGTGTGAAGGGATACAAGATATGGGCAGACAACAAGATTATACTTAGCAGAAGTGTAGTCTTTGATGAGACTCATATGTTGAAGAACTCCGTGGAATTGGAGCGTGGAGGTGCAAAGAAGAAGGTGGAGGGAGAGTCGGATCCTACTGATCCTAAGGATTCTGAAATCCCTACACCACCGCCAGAAGCAGAAGAGGAAGAAGCAGAAGAGTCTGATAGTAAGGATGCTTCTACACCAGAGGAACCGGTTCATCAAAGTATTGTTGAAGGAAGACCAAGGAGAGTCATAAAGCCTCCGGCGAGATACAGAGATGATGGTATGGTGGGATATGCATTACAGGGAGCGGAAGAGGTAGAGGACGAGCCATCCTCCTACAAGGCCGCTATATCTAGTTCTGAGTCAGCACAATGGATTGCCGCAATGGGAGAGGAGATGGAGTCTATTAGTAAGAACTCGACTTGGGAGCTTGTTAAATTGCCAGCGGGAAGGAAGATAGTCAGCTGCAAGTGAGTTTTCAGAAGAAAGGAAGGAACTACATCTTGAGAGGGCGTCAAGTATAAGGCAAGGCTAGTTGAAAGAGGGTTCAGTCACAAAGAGGGAGACTACAACTAGATCTTCTCACCGGTGGTCAGACATACTTCTATCCGGGTGTTACTAGCTTTAGTGGCACACCACGACCTAGAACTTGAGCAATTGGATGTCAAGACAGCTTTCCTGCACGGAGAGTTGGAGGAGGAAATATACATGAGCCAACCAGAGGGGTTCCAAGTTCCCGGAAGAGAGAACTACGTGTGCAAGGTGAAGAGATCTCTCTACGGACTTAATCATTCCCCGAGGCAATGGTACAAGAGGTTTGACAGCTTCATGTTGAAGATTGGTTACCACAAGTGCGAGTATGATTGCTGCATGTAACACAAAGAGTTGCAAGGTGGATCACGTATTTACCTAGTTCTGTATGTGGATGATATTCTGATTGCAACTCGGGATATCAAGGACATCTGAGAACTGAAGAGGTCCCTTAGCGCGGAATTTGAGATGAAGGATATGGGAGCTGCTCGAAAGATATTGGGAGTTGAGATCTATAGAGATAGGAAGAAGAAGAAGCTTTTCTTATCACAGCAGGGATACATCAAGAAGATCTTGGCAAGATTCGGGATGTTATCAGCTAAAGCTATAGATACTCCTATGGCAACTAACAGAAAGCTAGGAATGTACACCGTTCAGATTGAGGAGGAGAAGGAGTACATGTTCAAGGTTCCATATGCTAGCGCAGTTGGAAGTCTCATGTATGCTATGGTCTGTACTCGACCGGACATAGCATTCGCTGTTAGTGTGGTTAGTCGTTTTATGGCTCATCCGGGTAGGGACCACTGGCAGGTGGTAAAGCAGATATTCAGGTACCGTAAGGGTACGTCAGACATTGGCCTATGTTATGGGGCTAGTGAAGAAATCTTGGTAGCTGGTTTCTCGGATGCGGACTATGCAGGAGATATTGATAGTAGAAGATCAATGACATGCTATGTATTTGCTCTGGGAGCATCTGTTGTGAGTTGGAAGGCTACGCTACAGCCGACGGTGACTTTTGTCCACCACGGAGGCAGAGTACACGGCTCTAACGGAAGCAGCAAAGGAGGCAATTTGGCTTAAGGGAATGGTCAATGATCTAGGGCTACTTTAAGATCAGGCGATATTCTACTGTGATAGCTTGAGTGCGATTTGCTTGACTAAGGAACAATTTCATCATGAAAGGACCAAGCATATCGACGTCAGGTATCATTTTCTGAGAAACGAGAGCAGGATCAAGGTGAAGAAGGTGGGGACAGCTGACAACCCCGCAGATATGTTCACCAAGCCGGTTCCGGAGAGCAAGTTCCATCATTGTCTGGAATTGCTCAACATCTTGAGCTAGTGAGGCCCTTCGGGGCATGTCGGACCCGGTGGGGGTCCAGTGAGTCTCTGTGACGAGAGACATAGGGTGCGGAGAAGACGTAGCTATATTTACGAGAAGAGGAGCAGCTGCTGTTGACAAGACAATTCAAGTCAAGGTGGACATTTGTTGAGTTGGTGCCTTGAATTGGTCAAAGGCGGCCAAACTCTTTGTTTCCAACTTTGATTAGGAAACATTGGAAGTCAAAGGCGGTGGAGGATTATTTAGGAAACAAGTTGTTTCCAAATCGGATTTGGAAACTTTAGGAATTTCCTAGCACTATATATAGAACCTAGTTGTCACACTATTAGGTATGCAATAGAAGTTGTAATTGTTCCTCTTAAGTTAATAAAGAGTGCTTTTCCGCCGTGGAGGTAGTTAGCAAATATTTTGCTAGCGAACCACGTAAAATACTCGTGTTCTTCTTTTATTCGTTCTTCGTTCGTGAGGTGGTTTGTCATAACAAACTGGTATCAGAGCTCTGAAACAGGAGTTCTATTACAACAACAAAGTCATGAAATCGAGCATGTGAATGATGAAATCATTGCGTCTTGATGTTTCTGGGTTGATACCCTTGCTGCAATGCTCCAAGAATGATCCCAACGTGAATGATGCTATTTTTTGTGACTGCTAGTTTTTATTGTAATGTCCGAACATGAATTTCCATGTAAAAGTCTCAAAATTACATTTTGACCTAGATTTTTCTCCTCTGGTTGCGTCAGAATGTAGACATGAATGTGTGCGAAAAGCATACAGTGAGTGAAGCTCTCCATATTTAGCCAAATTTTGGAATTTTCTTCTCTTTTCTCTTCGGGTTGCGTCTCGACGCAGAGCCCTCTGCATCTAGATACATACAGCAGCGCGTACTGCCTCAGACAATTCGACGTTTTTTCTGAAGTAATTCATATCCCTGCTGCTCGGGGGCGGAGCCAGAAATCGAAAACTACCATGGCACTAAGCAGGGTCGGATTCAGAAATTTGACCCAATGGGGGCTAGAAAAAATTTTAATTTTAATGACGGATTTTTCGATACATTTTGAAATATTTAAGGGTTAAAATGATGACTTTAATAAATTTTTGAGATGAAAATATAACGCGACTTGGGTCTAATGTAATTATATTAATAAAATTTAGGGTAAATATTGTAAATATGAAAACTTGAGTAGGGGCTAAAATAATTAAATAAAAAAAATATTGGATAAAAATCACAAATTTCAAAATTTGAGTGGGGGCTATAGCCCCCACTTGTCTCCACACAGGTTTGCCACTGGCACTAAGCAACTATTTATATTTTAACAGGACACTTCTCAATTATTGCAAGGGCACTTTTGAATAAATATTTATAAAATAAAAGTAAAATTGCATCTTTTTCCAAAAGGGGTAGAGCACGTGCCTACTCGTGCTCAGGGTTGGCTCCGCCCCAGCTGCTGCTCCCTAGATGCATCTTGGCGCTGGACTCTTTTTCGTCTGGACGCATACAATGAGAACAAAGTTTTTTACTTAGTCACTTTCAGAAACATTTCCTTCCTATACTATCTGGATGCGTCTGAACACACCCACAATTGCTTTTGAACGCAGGCAGCAAGCTCCCAACCCTCTTTTCTGCTCCAGCCTTGGCCAACTCTTCTCATGCTTCATCTGAGCAATTCGCCAATCTGAGATCACCTGAACCTGTTCCTGCTGAAGAGAACAAGATAAATTTTCATATCCAAATATACATGAATTTATATAAGCAAAATGTACACCCCCCCCCCCTATCAAATAATCACATTTGTATATCATAAATGGCTAAAACGGTCTAAAAACACATGGACATCCGCCGGAAACAACCCAATATCATCCAGATTATAACTCCTATTCAGAAATTTATCAAAATTCTAAATAAATAACTTTAATGTGCTTTTTATATTAAATGCGGCAAGAGATCATTAAGGAGTCACTACAGGGAATTAGTGTATTAGAGACAAAGTTTTAGGCACAAAGATGTTATTTGTTGCAAAAAGTAACTATTAAGGAGAAAATTATACTTTTGTCTCTAAAATTTTCACAAAAGGACCAAATTGCAATTTTGTTAAAGTTTTATGAGGAAACATAAAAAAAAAAAAAATCACGGAACATTGATTTATTTTGTTGCAAAAAGTGAGTTTTAGGGAGGAAAACAACATTTCGTCCCCCAAAGAATTCTTTAAAGGACCAATTTGCAATGCGTTGAAAACTTGGTTGATAAGAAAATGATTTAGTTTAGTTTGCAGCTCAATATCATCTAAACCCTAAGTTCCAAATCCATTCCATCTCTCTCACTTTCCCTACGAAGATCCACAAATCGATTGCAGCTCTCTCTCTCTCGTCGAAGAACCACAAATCGATTGCAGCTCTCTCTCTCTGTCCTATTTGAAGCTTGCCTTTGATCCGTAAGTCGATTCAGCTCTGAATCGTTCCGTGATTCGTTTGAATAGTTGGAGTTTTCAATTTCAAAGCTCGTCGTTGTACTCTCTCGCATCTCAATCTCAGAGGCTTCGGTTTCTCCGCGACGGAGGTCTGATTTTTCAGGTACGCCGTCGGTTAATCGGTAATTGAGTGTGCTAATATGAATCTCTTGGTGAAGAGAGTGGTGGTTACTGAGTTTATGTGTGTTCTTTCTGATTTTATGATCTCGTCGGAGACAAGTGAGAGTTCGTAATTCAGTTCCGTTTTGCGCTGAACTGTTGTTCTTCATATGAGTATGTGAATCATGATCAGAGCTCTGATTTGGATGAGTTTGATTGTTTTTCTGTTTTTGGCTGAGTTGAGCTCAGACTCGATTTGGTTTGAAGTTCAGATGTCAGCTTCTGTTAGAAAAGCAATAGAATATGACTTTTTCCCCTGAATTATTAGTTTCTGAATATGGAGATTTTCTCTCTTTATTTGTTTTGGAAAATTAACAGGCTAGATCAACTTTTTGACTGAGAACAGGGTCAATTTCTGTATTTCTGTGTGGATAGCATGTTTTGTGATCATTTTTGTTTTTCTGATGCGCTCCGAGATTATTCAATTGAGTCCTGATCACTTAAGTTTTGATTTGTTGAAATCGCCTTACCGAATCGGTTATCTAGAGTCCTCCAGAGTTTTATTTTTTTATTTTTTCTTCGCGGAGTCATAGTTCCTCGCATCTTTCATAATTTGTGTGAAGAGAAAATACATTTTACGTTATCTAATTGACCTTTGTAGAACAATCTGAAAGGTCGAGAATTTGCCCTGTAACAGATGAGGAATTATCTATTAGTGTCCTGAGTGTCAGGTTACTTGCGAGGATTGGGGCATGGTGCTAAGCCTAGCAATGTCTTCATAGTAAGCTAGTTGATCTCTATCTTTACTGAATTCGCATTGATAAAGACATTTCCTGCTGTATCTGTTTCTCTATATAAACCATTGCTTTATCATTTGGACTCTTGTTCATCTGGGTACTCTGCTTTCTTGCAATTTGAGTAATCTAGCTATAGGTGCTCGATCACTGCAAAACACATGTAATTGATAGATTCGTTCCTTGGATTAAGGATGATAAAAATTGCAACATGGTTTTGTGGAAATGTTACAGCATGTATGATAAGGGAACCTGTCGCATGTATATGTATATAGGTGGAATGATATAGGTGAAGCTAGATCACAAGAGTTACCCCAAATTTAACCTATCTCTGATTGTATGGTACTCTTTGATTGTCTACTTTTACACCAAAACAGAACAGATGAAATATGAGTGGTTTCTTGCGTTCTTCTAATCAGACCACGTATTGCCGGACCTGTGTGAGACGACCCCTCTAACCTTCGGGTAAGTTCGTGAAGACGCTGTTTTGTGACCGATTTTGTTCAGATCTCCCATTGATTGTTTTAGGGTTTGTCGAAAGAACTTATTGTTAACTGTATTCGTGATCTCCATAAATCTGATTTGGGGTTTGTCAAAGAACCTAATGTTTCCGGTTTCTGGATAAATTTCTTCACTGTGTATCTAGGATTGCCTGCATTTGATTTAGAGTTTAGGACTTTAGGGTTTGTCAACAAAATTAGAGTATTTTTAATAATAAGCACATAGTTCGTCAGTTCTTCGTTGGTGATCATTGACAATGAGATCTTCGAACTATGTCCTGTGACCTTGATGACTCTGAATTAGTCAAACTTCATGAGTCATACTGATTAACCTTCAGGTATCTGATTGAAGTATGCCTGAACTTGTACATTACTCATTGAATGAACATTGTGTCTCTAATGAGTTTGACCTTCTTGAATAATATTTTTTGCTTATGCCTGCTTAATGATTGTAAGCTGCTTAATAATTGTAAGCTGCTCATACCTGATTACATATTTCATGTAATCAAATAAGTTGGCAATTTCTATAAGTTGGCAATCTTCCAGGGTCAGGATACATCAAATAAATTATGGTTGATAACAAAAAGAAAATACCCTGCAGGCCACCTGATAACAAAAGGAACCAATAGAATCAATGGTAACCAAATAAATAGAGGTAACTAAGAGAGGTACAATTAGGAATAGATGCTACCATGAGAGCAGACAGAAGCTAAGTTGTTTGTCAATCGCATAATGAAAGGGAAAGATCATGGTATACTCCCCTCGTTACCAATTGGTTTTGAGTTTGAACCCATAGAATCTCACGTGTGCGGTTCATACGTGAAATGCTGTGGCATATTTTTTTGGGCACGTTAAGAAGCCCCACATCCGAAAAATACAAGAAACTACAACTAATGAGATCCTGGGATACTCCCTAATTACCAGTTCCTGTACTTTCATGTGGGACATGCTTCTGTGATACATCAGGAATATGTAGAAACATGTTTCTGAGAAGTTCGATATCAAAAGAGAGTGAATGGTTTGGTGAATAGATATAAATAAAGGAGGTCGTTGTCGTGAAAGCAATGTCTTTATAGCTTTATTTGGGAACTATCTACACTTAATTCTGCTTCCTTATTCTTTTATCTGCTAAATAAGGATAGGAGTCACGAGTATCTGTCCATGTTAAATGAGAGAGTGATATTCATATGATGCAAACTGTAATGCATAATTACTTAACTACGACCTACTTGCCGTTTACCTTACAGTCATTTTCGAGTATCCATTCACATAAGCTAAGTTGTTTGTCAATCTTGTTCTTATCAAGTAATTCTTACCTTTTGCAATGTTGTATGGATCATGCATTTAGAGAAGCTGGGTTGATTGATTGAAATGAACTTACACGAATTGTTTCATTTTCAAAGAGCATCATGGTTAATCAATGTATGATTGGCAACCAATAAAGATTGGATGACGTGGTTGCTCTGGAACTTGTAGGTAAGTGTTGAGGGAAGCTTTCAAATTTCTCAGAATTTATGAAGTGATGAAGATGGTATTTCAGAATTTTAGCACATGTGAATGGAAAACAGTTGACATGGATGTGACTGGACCTTTTGTCGTGTTTCTAAATAGGTGATTTCAGATCTTATGGGCATGATCATCGTATGAGAAAAATGCAGTCTGTTAAGGTCCCATGAGTTCATTAATGAGTAACCACATATATGAATGTTGCACGTAACAACATGAAACCTCATGTTTTTTGTTATAAGTAAATATGCTTTTGCAATGCATTCACTTCATTTTTAATTTTACTCTGTATGTGGAAGTTGGAACTGTGTTTGCATGTCAGGCAAGGAAGACTTTGGAATGCCTTCATGTTTCTTGATGAAGACTCCGGCAACCCAGGTGCTGGCCTAGAATGATCACTATTACACTTACTACTGGTTAGATGTCTATTTGACTTTGTTCTGTTCAATATTGCAGAACTTTCTCCATATGTTTTGCATGTACTACTACTGCTGCTGCTGGTGGATGATGTTTTGGAGTGTAATTGATTGCATATTAGATTATTTATTTATTTGTTGTTACTATTGTCTCTGTTGTAGCTTGGCTGAGAATAAGAAATTAAACTTGACTGCTGCTGATGATCATGTCCTGACTCGAGTTCACAGTCTTGGTGAGCGCGTGGATAGCGTTCTCGCTTGCACTCGGTGATGAAATTTTACTGCTTCTGTCCAAGTAAGTGGCTAATTTCCTCCATCAATATTTACTGCAATTAAATGACTCTTAATTGAATTTAATTGAATCGAATCCCTCCTCCTCTTCCTCTGATATTGAAAGTCATGGAAAAGGGATTCTGAAACCCCATCAGCTGGAAGCTGCTTTTGAAGCACTACCTGAAGATCCCCAAAAGAAATTGCATGATCCTGGATTTGAAGAGATGCTCAAATCTGCACAGGAAGCAATAGTTTTGCCTCCATGGGTTGCACTAGCTGTTCGTTCAAGGTCTAGTAGTTGTTGATCAGTTGAGCCTACCCGATTATCTTCAGTTTAAGAAGATTGTCGATGGCCCAGCATAGGTAGAATTAGAAGAAGTTCTTTTGTTTTGGCTCATTTGAATTTGTAAATAGATTGATACTGTTATGGGATTTGAAGTATTTAGCTTAATGTGAATTTTGGATCTGATTGTAATGCAAATTATTGCTTCTTTGTGGTGTTGTAGCTGGCTTTAGGACAATACCATTTTGTAATTTACATTTGTCAGAAAATTTAGTTGTTAAAACTCCCTTTTTAATCCCAGAAATTTTGTTGGGAAATGTATATTTTAGGGAGGAAATATGTTTTAGAAAGGAAAGTAAATTGTAAGAAGCTCTTTCAGGAACAATTTTTTTTGTCGCAAAAGGTAACTTTTAGGGAGGAATTTTTTTTCGGGAGGAAAGTAATTATGCAAAATTTCTTTTAGGGACAGAAATTTCGTCGCAAAAGGAACTTTTTATGGTGGAAATTTGTTATAAACTTTCCAACAAAATATACGATTTGTCGCCAAAAGTGACGTCTTTTGAGACAATATCAAAATTTTGTCCCAAAAAACTTTCCCGGATGGACTTTTAGCCACAAACTGCGCAACGAATATTTTTTGTCTCAAAAATACTTTTAGGGAGGAAAATATGATATTTAGAGACAAAAACTGTTTGTCCCTAAAACACCAATTCCTTGTAGTGAGTATAGGTCAGTGTATTGTAGTAGTTGATTCTCAGACTCCTCAAATTTTTTCATACTAAGTTAACAAAATTAATAATCTACTATTTCATCTTATACAAAACATATTTTGCTTTTCAGATCGATCAAACGTAAATTATCACCCAAATTATTTTCCTTACGTTTTTCAAACTTTCAAATGATGCCAAACATAGATGCTCATGCACATTCTGAATTATATATGATCCATCTTAGAGTTCATGTACTTTGTTTTTATTGTGGAGAAGCATGATATTTAATTATTCTAGCTGGCATTGGTAATGAAATGGCTTTTGTCTTTTCGGTGGTTATTGCTAAAGACAATATATAAGTAGAAATAGCAGAAGAAACAACTCGTCTGAGTCTAACCTAAATGTCTTTGTATGTTTCACACTAAATTACAACAATATTGTACAATGCTCCAAACCCGTATACATCTCTTTATATGAACTGTTGTCTAAAGACTAGTGGTCCTAAAGATAAAAATGACATGGTGCTCCAGGTTTAACTACCCCTCCACCTAAATTACTGCATTTACCAAATGATTCGACATATGTACTGGAAACTTGTTAAACCACAAAACTTACAAAACCTTGATAAAATCGCATGTACATGCCGGAAATAAGTGGTTGTATTTAACCGAACATATTAAATGATTCGTTATATACCGATTGTCTTACTTTCACGGACACAGTTTTGTGAATTAATTGTAGGTTGTAGACTTCCACGCATTTGTGTGTAGTGGTTCGGGAGATTTTTTCATGTAATTTTGCGGCTGAATCGCACATTGAGGAACCCTCATATACGGTGATGATTCACTCCTACGGCTAAGCCGGACACATGACCTCCTGCACAAGCTACTTAACAATTTGGATTTGGATTTGTTAGTGTCTAATTTAGAGCCTGACTGAGAACGATGCTTAGGAGAAGATACCTGAAAGAGCAATACATCTTTTTTTTTTTAATAGAGAGCAATACATCTTTTATATAACATACTGATATAAAGTCAAAACTATTATAAATTAGTGTTAGTTTAGTGATAGAGCATTTGCAGCACACGCGTGATGTGGCCTGTTCGAACCCAACTAAATGTAAAAGTTGATGTAATTCTAAAAACTATTTAAATTTCTCAAACCATAGTGAACATCTTCAACTTTAGAAAACATTTTCTTTTAGCAAATCTTACAAAAGATAATTGAATTTAATACGTACATTGTAAAGTAGTTATTCTCACAATAATCGAACTTCGGTCACTCATAACCTAACGGATTGGCCTAGTGGGTGAGCCTCGAGACTTATCTTTTTGTTCCCCTTGAAGTCTTAGGTGGGATAGGCCTAGTGAGTGAGCATTAAGATTTATCTTTTTATTCCCCTTGAGATCTTAGGTGGGATTGGCCTAGTGATAGCCTAGACTTATCATTTTGTTCCCCGTGAAGTTTCAGGTTCAAATCTCACGACAACAAATAATCTTTGGAGTTATGTAAATTTAGTCGAGATGCACGCAAGATAACATGCACACCATAGTTATTTCTCAATCTGAAAACAAAATGAAGACATTGGTACCAAATATAATGTCTAACAGAACCATTATCAATAACGCGTAGACCAACTGGATGAATGGTCTTTGTAATTAATTTAATTGCTTAGAGGTCAAAAAAAATAACAGGCTTTGAATAAAACATACATGAGTAAAAAACACTTTCAACCCCTCTAGTTTGACTAAAAGACACTTTCACCCCCTTTCAGTTTGGAAAATGAGACTTTCACTCCTTCAGAGTGCCAACTTCACAAAACTTACACTTCGTGGTTGAGATACTAGTAGGCTGGTGTGCAGGCGGTCATGCAAAGAGTCTATTGTACACTTGAATAATCTCTACATTTTGCAAAATATGGGGGCTCAAGTTTGTCCAAAAAGTGATTTTTAGTCAGGGATGGATCTAGAACTTTGTCTCAGTGGGGGCTAAAATTAAGAGAGTGAACATTTTAAAGAAAAAAATATACGAGTAATGTGCTATTGTGTAATTTCAGTGGGGGTTAAAATGTATACTATACAAAAAATATAGGGTAAAATCACAAATTTTGAAAGTTGAGTGGGAGTTATAACCCCTACAATTGTCTATGTGGATCCGTACTTGTTTTTAGCTACATACGCCAACTCCAGACTAACGGCGTAAAAATATAAGGTGTATGCATGTTTCTTAACGTTCAACACACTGAAGGGGTAAGAGTGTTCTTTTCTAAATTGAGAAGGGTGAAAGTGCCCTTCAATTAAACTAGAGGGGGCATAAGTGTCTTTTAACGAACAATCTCATGTAAAGAAATCACCAACGTCAAGATTAATTGAACTGTCTCTATCTAGTTGCAACAATTAATGATTAATTGTTATTATGATTTATTATTATGATAGTACAGCTGCAGTATTTAGGTAATTAAGTGGTTGGCGAGATGATGTTCCAATGCACACCCCCATAGTTTGAAGTCTGAATAGGAACAATAATAATTTGCAGCTGTTGCGAATGCGTCGTCTTTGGTCTCTTCTATTGCATGTAACTACAAATACATACCTATATTTTATTTATTTATTTATTCATTCAATTAGTTTGATAACAATTGATTGATTGTGATGGGTTATGATATGATGGTTTTTAATTTGATGGTGGAAGATTGAATTGGTCGACTAATGCAGCTACATGATGGGATTAGGTTTGTTCTTGTGTCATTTTAAAGACATTATTCTGGTTTGGTGATTGATGATTAAAGTTAAATTTGGGCGTATCAAGGAAAAAGAAGAGATAAGCTTAATATAAGTCCAACATTATTTTATAATAAGTAGTACTAAGTATTTTTTTTTGTTTTTTTTAGGGAAGTAGTAATGGTATTAGGAGTAATAAGCGGAGTGCTCCAGCTTTTGTTTTTCATTTTCCGATATCTTCCTTGTTGAGGGTGTCTTTGTAGTCTGTATGCACTAGAAGGGTAATACTGTCCTTTTGCAATGTATTGGTTCTGTTAGATTGTTACAGCTGTATGTTCTAAGTATAAATACTGTACGATGAGATGTATATCGATAATAATGAATACACATTTTCAGTTCTATCTCTCTTTCTATTCTCTTTCTTCTTGAGCTTCTACACCTTGCCCTAATTGTTCCACATGGTATCAAAGCCTTTCTAGGCTCGTTCGCCGATCCATTTCTTCAATTCTGTGTGCTCTCCTTCATCGTCTACCATGGCCTCCACCAGATCTGAGTCTTCGTCAACCATGGCGACATCTGTTTCCGACTCTGTGTCTCTTCCGGCTGGTTTGTGTTTTCTTATTTCTAACCTGAAATCGTTGATTCAGATCAAGTTAGATGCGACAAATTACTTATCTGGGACAGATGGAGACCGCATTTCTTGCGAATTATCTTCTATCTTTTGTTACTGGTCAAGATGCTTCACCGCCGGCGACTGTTTCTTATTCCTCCGGTGAGTTCATTTACAATCCTCTCTTCTTGCGATGGAAGACGATTGATCAGCATCTTAAGAGTTGCCTTATTGCATCAATTTCTCCTTCTCTGTTACCTTTAATTCTTCATTTGCCTCATGCTTCTGCAATTTGGTCAAGCCTTGAGTTGCGATTTGCTTCTCTTTCCCGATCTCATATTCATCAGCTAAAGCTTATGCTATGTACAATTGAGAAGGGAGATATGTCCATGGATGAGTATCTCAATAAGGTCAAATCAATGGTTGATAGTTTACTTACAGGTTAATGAGGTTGTGTCTGATGAGGATATTGTTTTGTATATCTTGAAAGGTTTGCCCTCAGGGTATGAGTCTTTCAGATCTGGAATTCGTATTAGATCTAATCCAATCTCTGTAGCTGAACTTAGCACCTTGCTGTTAACTGGAGAATTGCATAAGTCTATGCTCTCTAAAATGCACATTACACCTTCTGTTTGCAATGTTGCACATCCAAATTCTTTGTGTTTTGGTGCTTCTGATAATCATGCTTTGTATGCTAATACTGTCAAGTACAAGTCTCAGCACTTCAAGTCTCCTCAGAAATCTTATGGCTCTTACACCACTGGTTCTGGTTCTTCTTCTGGCATTGCTCCTTATAATGCTATGCAGCCATAGTCACATTATCATCACAAACCTCAAGGCAGAGGTAGAGGCTATTCAGGTTCTGGATTGATTTGTGTGGAAAAGGCAAGCATTCTGCTCTGAATTGTTGTCACAGACTCAATGTCTCTCTGTTTGCAGCTACTAAACTTAGACTTCAAGGTTACTCAGCTGTATTTTCTTCTGAAGCTCCATCTCAATTCAACATTCCACCAGGGTATTCACTCTCTCCTACATCATATGGAGTCCCTCAGTCACGTCATGGTTCCTCTAGTACTACTTTTGGTATTCTTGGTGCTCCTCCATCTAATCCATCATGGCTTCTTGACAGTTGGAGCCAATAATCATGTAACTAACACCATGAATACATTCAATTTCATGACCCCCTACTCAGGATCTGAAACCATTATAGTAGGCAATGGAGCAGCTGTTCCCATCTCTCATTCAGGTTTTGGTACTGTCACCACTCCCTCTCATGTCTTTCATTTGCACAATGTTCTACATTCACCTACAGTTCCTTAAAATTTATTGTCTATCTCTAAATTTACCTCAGAAAATAATTGCTTTGTGTCTTTTGATTCTCTTGGCTTTGTCATTCAGGACAATCTTACCAAGAATATTCTCTCTCAGGGCCCCTGTAATCATGGCCTCTACACTCTTCCTATCAGTTCTTCTACTTCCTCTCCTGCTGCTTATTCAGCCTCAAGTGTTGTTCCTACACCTTCTGTCTGGCATTCCAGGCTTGGCCATCCTTCCGAGAAGATTTATGATCAAGTGGCTAGAATGTTGCATTTTCCTAGTCAGTCTTTATCCCATGTTTGTGAACATTGTTCAGTGGCTAAAAGTCATAAACTACCACTCTCTTTATCTCTTTCCAAAACTTCACATGTATTTCAGCTTGTTCATGAAGATGTGTGGGGTCCAACACCTTTATCTTCTTTCAAAAATTATAAGTATTATGTCATTTTTATAGATGACTTAAGTAGATTTTTTTGGCTATATCCTTTAACGCTAAAGTCTGATGCATATCAGTCTTATATTCATTTTACAAACATGGTGTATACTCAATTTCACACCACTGTTCAGCTCTTTAGAACAGATAATGGTGGGGAATTTGTTAGTTCTGCTTTTGCCTCTTATCTCCAAAATCAGGGCACTATTCATCAACTCACTTGCCCACACTTCAGAACAGGCTGGTAAAGTTGAGAGAAGGCATAGGCATCTTGTTGAAGTTGCCATTGCACTTCTCAATCAAGCTCATTTTCCTATCTCCTATTGGCTTGATGCAGTCTCTACTGCCAATTATTTGATTAACAGGTTACCTAAATCTACTCTTAATTTTCAGTATTCCTATCAGGTGTTGTACCACAAAGCTCATGATTATCAATTTTTAAAATCATTTGGGTGCTTATGCTTTCCCTGGCCCAGGCCTTATTCGACCCACAAACTTCAGCCCATATCTTCTAAGTGTATTTTTCTTGGGTACTGCCCTACTACGAAAGGGTATAGGTGCTTGGATTTGGCCTCTCATACTGTCTACACCTCTAGACATGTTGCTTTTATGAAAATATCTTCCGTTATTCTACTCAATCTACCATACCCTCTTCTGCATCCTCTTCTAAGTCATTTATTACTCAATTTTTTACCAATCCATTTCTGCCATATGCTTCTTCACCTACTACCCCTTCCTCCTTTGTGCCACCTCTCATTTCTAATTCTATGTCTCCTTTATCTTCTGCTACACCTGTCTCTTCACTTGGTGAGTCTTCTTCACCATCTCCATCTGTTTCTTCTTCTTCTTGTCTTGTCACTCCTGCTCCAGTCCATCACATGGTGATCAGATCTAGGGTAGGTGTTCTGAAGCCTAACCCTAAGTACCAAGCCCACTTGGCTGCTTCTGCTTATGTTGATACAGAACCTTCTACTTTTGCACAAGCTATGACTAGCACTCATTTGCAGAAAGCTATGGTTGAAGAGTACCAAGCCTTATTAGGTCAACAAACCTGGGTTCTTATCCCACCCCCTCCTCACAGACACTACATTGGGTCTAAGTGGGTGTTCAAAATAAAGAGATTTCCTACTGGTGAAGTTGCTAGGTACAAAGCCAGATTAGTGTCCAAAGGCTATCTCCAAGAGTTTTGGTTGGATTATATGGAAACCTTTAGCCCTGTAGCTAAGCACACTACCATTATAGTGGTGTTGACTTTGGCTTTGACTAGACATTGGTCTATCAAGCAATTAGATATCTCTAATGCTTTTCTTCATGGTGATTTGGATGAAGAGGTATTTATGGCTCAACCAGAACGCTTTGTGCATCCAAGGTATCCCTCTTATGTCTTCATGCTTCAGAAATCACTCTATGGGCTTAAACAATCCCCTAGAGTTTGGTATCAGGAATTATCAATTTTTTTGCTTGTATCCAAATTTGTGGTTAGCAGTGCTGATTCTTCCTTATTTTTGCATAACACCACTAGTACTGTTACACTTGTGTTATTGTATGTTGATGATATATTATTCACTGGGAGTGACTCTGGTTTTATTCACCAACTAATGCACAATATGAAGCAATCCTTTGCATTGAAAGACTTGGGAGCTCTCCATTACTTCTTGGGTATTGAAGTTGCTTTTCTTGCCCATGGAGTGATTTTACATCAGTCCAAGTATGCTCATGATCTTTTGAATAAAGCAGGTCTCTTGGATAGCAAACCTGTCATCACTCCTACCACAATGGCTTCTTCCGAGACCTCTTCTTCTTCTGTTGTTTTCAATCCCACACATGTTTCTTTCTACAGAAGTATGGTGGGTGCTCTCCTGTATCTTACTATTACCAAGCCAGATCTTCAATTTGCTGTGAATTTTCTCTGTCAGCACATGCATGCTCCCTCTTCTGATGATTTTCAGGCCTTAAAAGGGACTTTGAAGTATATTAAAGCCACTCTTCATCATGGTCTTCAATTTTTCACTATGTTGATCCTTTTCATGTTGACGCGATTCTTTACGCGTATGCGCAACTGTACGGTCAAGTAATATAGGGGTGGTATTTCAACCCCGAGTCATCGATCCCACGAGGACAGACTTGAGATTATTTAATTAGTTACTTAATTTAGATTATGGTACAAGAGGAAGGATTTGATTGATTTATGAATTAAAATAACAACTAAGCTAATATTTTTGTATTTTTTTATATTTAAGAAATAAATATGGAGAAACTAGGCAATCTCTAGATCACCTAGGGCTGTAGACGATTTCCGGTTCAGCTATGTAACACGTCAATCCAATTCTAGTTCAGCCGTATAATAAACTATGACATTATCTTGTCGGTCTCATGTCACTTTACGTCTCGGTTAACTACAATCTCCTCTCGGTCTCATGTTGTCTACCGGTCCGTTCTAGCAGGTCATCTAGTGGTACGATAACGGGTCCTGTCGGCCCACCGTTTCACGGAACAGCTAAATAATCATACCGAATCTACCCACACTAGGCCAATCCGAACACTTATCCTTTTCGGTCTCGGTGATTCGGGATTGTGTTCAAATTCTCTACACAATTAGGTTGAGTCACTGTTGTGCACTCAGTACGTCCGGGTAGCTACTCCATTCATACTAAAGATTAAGCATAGAACAAGAACATGTAACTAGAACGAATATTAACTTTAAGAAAGAAATTGATTCACAAAATAAATCTTAGTTTCGTTGAATATCAAATCATATCCTAATCGTGTCAATAGACTAAGATCAACAAGTCCAAGAAACTAACATTCAATTGAAGAATCAAATCAAACGCATGAAACAAAGTATGAAATCCGGCAAATAACCGTCTACATAAACCCAAGGCTCTCATAGAGATGCCTAGCAAAGTATTTAGCTAAGAAGAATCAACCAAACACGGTGCAATAGTTTCTCCATACAATGATTGAGAAAGAAGAAGAAGAAAAAATTAAAAACCTAGCTCTCCAATGGTGGCTTTTTGTGTTCTCTTCGTCCCCGTCTTCGTCCTTGTCATCCTCCCTTTGTTTCCTTCTCCAAATATGTGTGAATACTCTTTAAAGGACGGAACCCTAGGCTAGAAGAAGTCCCCAAAGCTCAAACTCTTTGAAAATTACAAAACAGCTCAAAAAATTGCGATTTAGCCCTCTGTTCGCACAAACAAACGGGTGTTTGCACGAACAGATTTTTACTCTCTGTTCGCACGAACACTTTTTTTATTCCCAAAAATTTTCATCTTGTTTTTCACCTTTTATTGGTTGTCCCGAAATTTTTCTAAGTGTTTTTGTTCGCACGAATACAAAAGTGTTCGCACGAACACCCCTAGAGATGAACTCAGATTTTCATCCTCTTCGACGGACCTTAACTTTCTCGTCAGATCTCCGTTTTAGCTCTGTGACCTATCGTTGGAAAGCTCTTTGAGTCTACTTTCATTTGTAACTATTCTCACTCCAAAATGTATTGTATAACTCGAGATACTATCAAAATAGTGTAGATTGGTCACTTTTGCTCCTCCGACTTTGCTTCTCTTGCTTCCTCTTGAGTTTGCTTTGTTTCCGAAGTTCGTTTCATGCCTCCTAGTCATCGTTTAGCATCCGTTCCTGTCAAGAAAACATGAAAAACCATACCAAGCGATTATATTTGATAAATAACATCGAAATATGCATCGAAACGCCCGGATTAACAATAAAGTGCTAAGAACTCAACTTTCTATATTTTCTCAACATTCATAGTGTAAAACTCATATATCAACCCCGGAATCACGCAAAACAATATTAAATATGCAAGAACTATAACTGTAATAAAGAGTTATCACATGTTATTGGGTACTGAGATGCTGATTGGGCTGGTTCCCAGATTGATAGAAGATCTACCACAAGTTATTGTGTTTTTCTGGGTTACAACTTAGTTTCTTGGTGCTCTAAGAAGCAGCCAAATGTGGCTAGATCTTCCACACAAACACAATACAGATCCGTGGCTGCTCTAGCTTGTGAGGTGAAGTGGTTGCTATATCAGTTGGGCATTGCACCTCATACTCAACCACTTTTATTATGTGAAAATGTGTCTGCTTTGGCTCTGGCTTTTAACCCTGTGTTTCCTTCCAGAACCAAACACATTGAAGTGGATTACCACTTTTTGAGAGAAATGGTTGTTGCAGGTATTGTCAAGCTTTATCATGTCTCTTTTCAATCTCAACTTGCATATCTGCTTACCAAGTCTCTATCTCATTCTCAGTTTCATCTTTTGAATGAAAAACTGCAGCTTACTTCAGCTTCTTGAGTAAGCTGAGTTTGAGGGAGGCTATTGAGGATGTCTTTGTAGTCTTTATGCACTAGAAGGGTACTATTATCCTTTTGCAATGTATTGGTTTTGTTAGGTTGTTACAGCTGTATGTTCTAAGTATAAATACCGTATGATGAGGTATATATCGATAATGATGAATATACATTTTCAGATCTATCTCTGTTTCTATTCTCTTTCTTCTTGAGCTTCTACTGGTTGCCCTAATTGTTCAACACTCCTTCCTTTATGTGGTGATGGGAGATATGAAACGCTTTCTTAAATTTTTGAGAAAAGATGAAAACGGTTCTGGGTTGGGTTTGAGTAGAAAATATTTAAGTTCCTCAATATATATATATATATATACATATATATATATATATATACATATATATATAACCCTGTACAGTTCATTTAGTCATGGTTTGGTTCTTTTTTTTTAAGGAAGTTCTTTTTTCATGCCTTGTTTTACGCGATCGATTTCTCAAAAAAAAAGTATTCATGTCCACGCAATGCCTGGAGATTATGATTTAAAAGAAAAAACTGGAAAATAGATAATGGGTATACTTTGACAGAAATAATACGAAAAAAAATGGGAGAGTGGGGTTGTAAATTCCATAATTCAGGTATAGTACTTCCCTATTTATATTTGGGAAGCAAGGGTATTTTGAAAAAGTACAAATGTTTCACCAAAAACTTTGGATGTCTTCATATAGTATAGTATAGATTATTGCTAAAATTATGTAATTGACACTAAACTTACCTGCAAACGGATTTTGGGATACAAAATCTCCTACATTTCTTTTTATTTCACATTACAATCCACTGCAATATACATCCGTGTGGGTCTTTTAACCCCAAATTGATAGCAAGGATTAAATTTTTAACGGAAATTCATCACGTGTTGGCTCTATAGATGAAGAAAAAGCAACTTCAAGGAACATAATGTGATTAGCACGTGGTCAATTTTCTTTATAAATTTAACTACTGTTGTCAATTTGGGGTTATGAGTCCCAAGAATGTATATTGCACGGGTTCGTAGTGGGAAATTGAAAGTGCAGGGCTTTGTGTCCCAAAATGCATTTTGCAGAGGTTTATTGTCTATTACCCACTAAAATTAAATCTGTAACATAACGATACACTATTTTCCATAGAGTTTGAGCCTCTAATCTGCTATTAGTAAGTGGGAGAGAAACCTTAGGTGGGGAGACTTTTAGTACGGCGGCGACAAGCAACTGGATTGAAGCAACGTCAAGGATGAGCGTGGAAGGGAAATCAGCCTCTGTTTCACAACTAAGGAGAGTGAAGTTGTGTTGTTCAATGATGACTATTGCGATCGGGCTGACCAAAACTTTCTCTTTTGCCTCAACGACATGTTTGCTTTGGAATCTTGTGTGAATTCCAATGCTATGAGAAACATGTTCCGATGGATATGGACCGATGGGGAGAGGGGTAACATAATTGAGGTTGACTTTAATACATATTTTTGTTTTCCAAACTAAGATTGTCTTGAAAGAGTAGCTGCGGGGGGGGGGGGTTGGGGGAGGGTTCTTTAATAAAAAAAAAAAAAACTCTTGATAATTCAATCCTTTTGAATTAAGGATGTATATAAACTCAGGGGAAGTTATACTTTGAAGATGATGAAATACATGGTTTTTTGAGAGACATGTTCAAAGCTCCAAAGTTTTGAAGCTCAACATTGTATATAGTCTTGCTATATATTTGCAGACGGTTTTTTGGGTGGCAGGTTGGGCATTGGATTTAATGTTGTTTATAAGTTCATTATTGTCTTCTACAAATATTCTTGATCATATATATTGAGGCTATATTGCTGGACAAGTGTATAATTTGATTTGTCTTAAGAATCACAGCTTGCAGGCCAAAGCTTTGAAGGAAGCCAAAGCCTTAAAGCTTTGGAGTTTATACTGGATTTTAGTTAAGTTATTCAGGCTAACAAATTTGTGTTGCAGGCTAACTTATCTAAATATGTGATTGGTTATTAACTTGATCTAAGTCTTAATCTTTATGTTTACTATCATTAGGCTATATATACAGATATATATATATATATACATATGTATATATAAAATATAGTGTTTATTCGCTCAGAAAATAGCTAATCTTAAATCTGATCTGCCAAACAGGTCACTATACTTATGCTATTCTTTCTCGATTTTGTCTTAACTTGTGTTCAAGTTTTGCAGGGCTAGACTTTGGTCAAACCGGCATAACAAAATTAAATTAGCCGTTTGAAAATAGTTGTTGAAAGAATATGTTAAGTGGTTGAGGATTTATAGGAATTTTGTTCCTAAAATCTCTCAGGTTGTTACTGACAGTCTGTTATATACTAGATTTGAATTTTAAGCACAGAAAGTTGATCAGCAGGGAAACATAAGTGAGAACAGTCGTGGGAGATCAATCAAGAATCATTCAAACAGATTGACGGCTCAATATTGAAGAAGATCAATCATCTCAATCATTCCAGACATCTGAAGAACACTTCCAAGCTTCACTGCATATTCTGTATTTTTTGTTCTACATACTTGTCCCTTATTTGTAAAATTCATTAGACTTTCTATACCTCACAAACTGTTAGAAGTTAGTTCTCCAATTGAACAACAAGAGGTTCTTATTGTTTCATTAGATTGTAGCTGGAACTAGATATGTTTGGAACCACAAGCTGTATAAGTGTAAGGGAGTTCAGTTAGGCTTGAGATCTAGGGCCAAGTCTGTGATTAATAAGAAGGTGTTTAAATCCTAGACATATAGTATCCCTCAGGCGGAGAGAAGGCTCGTTGGTGGCTGAGCTTCGTAAAAAATTAATGTGTTCATCTTCTTTATAGTTCTGCATATCATTCCATTCAAAACTGTTCATCACAGAGCTTATCCAATGCTTTGGAGGATTTCCTGTTCCAAAGCTTTGAAGCTTCTGACTATCATAAACTGTTTCAAGTTGTTTCTATACTTGTTTAAATCTTTGGAAATCTATTCTATCTCTGTCTTAAGTTTCAAAAATCCTATTTTTAGAAAAAGATTGCATACTCAATTCAAGCCCCCTCCTTCTAGATCTTAATTACGTTTTACTACACACTTTCAATTGGTATCAGAGCTTGGTTCACTGTAAGGATCTAACCATCTTGTGACAATGAGTAATGTAGGTGATTAAGGATTCTCACAAGGAAGGTAAGCTAACAGACCTCCACTATTATGTGGTGATAACTTTGTTCACTGGAAAGATTTGATGAAAATGTTCATCATATATCAGGACATGAAATTATGGTCAATCACTCAGAATGGCCCCTCTATATTCTATTCCACTGTATATGGAATTAGAACTGTCAAGACTGAAGAGGATCTTTCAATTACTGCATTGGAAAAGGTATCAAAAAATTATAAAGCCATGAACTTATTATACTATGCTCTTAGTGCAGATGAGTTCTACATAATATGCAACTACAAAAGTGCTAAGGAGATTTTGGGAAAAACTAGTTGTGACATATGAAGGAACTAGCCAAGTCAAGCAGACTAAAAATTAACATTCATCTGAGGCAGTATGAACTATTCAAGATGAATTATGATGAATCCATCAAGGACAAGTGGGAACCAAAGACCACTGCAATTGAGGAAGCTCATGATTTGAGTCTTATGTAACTTAGATGATATGCAAGGCAAACTACTCACTCATGAGATCTCTATGAAAGTAGTGGATGGTGATATGAGTGACAACATCAAGAATTTGAAACTCAAGGAAAAAGAAAATGAGAAATATAAAAGCCTTGAACAGGAATATGATGATGATAATGAAGCCTTAACCTTGATCTGCAAAGCTTTTGACCAGAATTCTGAAAATGAAGAAAAACTTTGAGAACAAGGACTACAATAAAGAGAAATCTAGATCCTCAAGATGCAAGGATCACAGAGGTAAGTCATCTTCACATTCATATAAATCTAAAGTGATGAATTTCTTTGAATGTGGAGATGCAGATCATCTGGTAAGGGATTGTCCACATAAGAAAGAAGAACAGGCATTTCCCTAAGAAGGAAACTGACAACATAAGGAAGAAAGCTATGGTTGCTTCATGGAGTGATTCTGACTCATCAAGTGATTCAAATTCAGATGAAGAACAAGCCAATCTTTTTCTAATGGCTGAGCATGAAGAAGGAAACAACTCATACATACACATTGAGGAGATGGTAAAAAAGTTTACTTGCTAGTCCTACTGAAGTTTTACTTGGAATCCTCAAAACCATATATTTAAATGAGGAAAGTTATCTAAATGAGATTGAATCTTGAAGGTAAAAGTTCATGAGCATGCAAAGGAAAATGTATATTTGGTTTTTCTTAGTAAGACTCTTGAAGTATCCAAGTCAACAATTGACAGTGACTTCAAAGCCTTGGACAGCGGGTTCAAAGAATTGAAGGCACATGTCAAAGAAGTTGTGGATCAAAACTCTTGTTTAACTGATAAGTATGTTAATCTAAAGCATCATTCAGATGACTTAGAACAACAGAACACTTCCTTGACTGAGAAAATTCAATAATCAAGAAAAGTTTTATCAAGATTTGCAGGCTCGGAACATAACCTTCATCTCATGCTTGGAGCAAGTCTACATTCTATACACAACATTGGAATTGGTTACAATCCAAATTTTGCAAAGAATAATCAAACCACCTTTGTGAAATCAGGAAATAGACATTCTCCAAAATATCATTACTGTGGCAAAATTGGTCAATGTGAAACTAACTTGCCGCTTTAGAAGGACAGAACCTCACATTACGAGGAATACATATCCAAATCAGCTTAAGGGAAAGTGAAGCAGATTTGGGTTCCTAAAGGAATCAGACCACCTAATATGGTTGATTCTGAATATGAGTTCGAATTCTACACTTGGTCTAATAGCCAGCTGAGGCATTGATTGAATTTTGTAGGCTGTCACCAAGGGTAAGGAATAGAAGTGGATTTTAGGCAGTGGTTGCTCCAGGAATATGAGTGGAAAGAAGTCTCTATTCACAGAACATAAAGAGCATACTGGAGGAATAATTACACTTGTCGACAAGGCAAGATGCAACATTATTGGCATAAGTAGTATTGGTAATGAAACTCCAAGTTCAATTTCTGATGTTTATTTGGTAGATGGATTGAAATATAATATGCTCGGTATCTCTCAATTATGTGATAAGGGTAATAAGGTCATTTTTTAGAAGGAGAAATGTGTGGTGCAAGATGAGAAATCTGGAAATTGCATACTCACTGCTCCAAGTCATATGATGTTTATGCTATGAGTACTAGCAAAGTTGCAGGAGAAATCTGAAGTGTCTCAAAGTTTTGAAGGAGGAATCAAAGCTTTGGAACATAAAACTTGAGCATATAAGCATGCATACAATGAACAAGCTTATCTCAAAGCATTGGTAAGAGGATTACCTGCTATGAAGTTTAAAGATGATGAGATATGCAAGGCATGCACCCAAGGTAAACAGACAAGGAGCTATTTCAATCCAAAGAACCTTGTAAGTACTACTAAACCCTTAGAGATGCTACATATGGACTTATGTGATTCTATGAGAGTTCAAACTCCTAAAGTTAAGAGATATGTGCTTGTTGTGATAGATGATTACGCTAAATTTACTTGGGTTATGTTCATTAGAGAAAAATCTAAAGCACTATTTGAATTCTCAAAGCTTTGTAAAGAGCTTCAAACTTTGGAAAATTTGTATGTTGCATCTGTTAGAAGTGATCATGGTAGAGAATTTGATCAACTTGATTTTTATTTATTTTGTTCACAGCATGGCATTGCACACAAATTTTCTGCACCTAGAACTCCTCAGCAGATTGTTGAGAGGAAGAATATGACACTTGAAGATATGTCTAGAACCATGCTTCTTCAAAATCATTTTCCAAAATATTTTTGGACATAAGCTGTTACCACTGCCAACTATGTGCTAAATAGATGCTTGATTATGCTTATTTTGAAGAAAAATCCATATGAACTTTTTAAAGGAAGAAAGTCAAGTGTTTCTTATTTTATGCCTTTTGGTTGTACTTTTTATTGCATAATAATGGTAAGGATAATCTTGGCTAATTTGATGCTAGAAGTGATGAAGGTGCGTTTCTTGGTTACTCTCAATCTAGCAAAGCATACAGAGTTTTCAATAAAAGAACTAAGGTTGTCGAAGAGAGCATTCATGTGATTTTTGATGAAAGTTATGATGGTTCCTTGAGTGATAGTTTTGCAGATCTCAATCTAAATAAGTATGAAGCAGATGATGATATTGAGAAAGAGAAAAGTAGCAAAATTAATTTGCATGAACATCCAAAAGAATCTCAAAGCTTTGAGACTGGACCTCACATATCACAAAATGTTCCAATCACTGCATCAAGCTCTCTAAGGGTTGAAAAGATTATTGGAGAACCAGATCCTGGACACCAAGGAAGAAGTTCAAATATTTTTCAGCTCATCCAGTAAAAAATATTATCTCAAATCCAACTACTGGTACACAGACCAGAGGACAGTTGAAGAACTTGTGTGCCTTCAATGCCTTTGTATATGCAAAGGAGGCATTACGAGAAGCAGATTAGATCATTGATATGCAGAATGAGCTGAATGAATTTGAGAGGAATAAGGTATGGAACTTGGTTCCTATGCCACAGACCCAGCCAATTATTGGAACTAGGTGGGTGTTCAGAAACAAGCTTGATGAGAATGGTAAGATTGTCAGAAACAAAACCATACTTATGACGCATGGGTATAATTAAGAAGACGATATTGATTATGAGGAGACATTTGCTCCTGTTGCCAGGTTAGAAGCTATCAAAATATTTCTTGCATTTGCATCTCACAAACATATAAAGCTTTATCAAATGGATGTCAAATGCGCTTTCTTAAATGGATATTTACAAGAAGAAGGGTTAGTTTGGTAATGATGTGGCGGTTTAAGTGTGTAGAAAGCATGTTGTGAAAGCTGATGTGAGAATCTACACAAAAGTGTTTGGTAATCTCCGTAGAAAATCTGATGTGGAAAAGCACTTTTGACATTTTATGTTTGGTAATTAGTGCTTTATACTTTTTGTTAATGTCAAAATAACAGGTTCAGACATGCTATAATAAATAGTACTATTATAATAAAATGTTATTAATATTTATTAAAGGGTAATGATGTCAGACGATAAATTAATCAAAAAGCATGTCGTAGAAAGCAACCCCTCCCATGCTTTTCAAAAGCTGCTGTGGTGAAGCTGTTGCTTTCTAGAAAGCACGAAAACAAAGCTTTACCAAACACAAAAATATTTCTTTTGGATTCGAAAAGCAGCGTTCTAGAAAGCAGAAACATTACCAAACGGACTCGAAGTATATGTTGCTCAACCTCCTGGTTTGAATATGAAAATTTATGTGATGATGTATACAAACTTGACAAAGCTCTCTATGGCCTGAAACAAGCTCCAAGGGCTTGGTATGACAGAGTTTCAAAGTATTTACTTGAAAATAATTTGAAGAGAGGCCTAGTAGACAAAACTCTTTTCATTAAGACTCATGAAAAGGATATTCTAGTAGTACAGATTTATGTTGATGATATATTATTTGGTGCTACTAATGATGCTCTGTCAAAAGAGTTTTCTACTCTAATATGAAGGGAATTTGAGATGAGTTTAACGGGAGAATTAAATTTCTTTCTTAGACTTCATGCACATCAAATGAAGAAAGGAATTTTTGTGCATCAAGGCAAATATATCAAGGACTTGCTGAATAAGTATAACATGTCTCAGTCCAAGGTAGCTAAAAGTCCCATGAGTTCATCATTATCCTTAGATAAGGATACAAATGGTAAGAGTGTGAATCAAAGTGAATACAGAGGTATGATTGGTTCACTATTGTATTTAACTACTAGTAGACAAGATATCATGTTTAGTGTATGTATACGTGCAAGGTTTCAAGCAGATCCTAAGGAATGTCACTTAGTTGCTGTTAAAAGAATTTTTAGATATCTGAATGGTGGGGTTTGGTATCCAAGAAGGTCTAATTTCTCTCTGAATGGTTATTCAGATGCAGACTTTGCAGGATACAAAGTTGACAGGAATAACACATCAGGATGTTGCCAATTCCTTGGCTCATCACTGATCAAATGGCATTCAAATAAGCAAAACTCAATAGCCTTGTCAACTGCAGAGGCTGAACACATAGCAACTGGAGCTTGTTGTTCACAAGTGATGTGGATTGCTCAACAAATGAGAGACCTTGGTTATGAATTCAGATAAGTGCCTATCAATATGACAACACAAGTGTAATTTCAATTACAAAGAATCATGTGCAGCACTCCAGAACTAAACACGTTGATGTAAGACACAATTTCATACGGAAACATGTTGAAAAAGGTAATGTGTTTTTATCTTTTGTATCTACGGCTATGCAGATTGCTGATATTTTCACTAAACCATTGCCAGATGAGAGGTTTGCATCTCTAAGGATTGAATTGGGCATGTTAAACAAGGATCCAAGATAGCTTATTGCAGTATGATCTCTGAAGATTTATTGGATAAATTGGATATAGATTGCATGAGAAAACTTAGAGATTCATCTGTTTGGAAGATTCTAAACCCTAGCACATTGGCTTACCCTAGGTGAACTAGACTTTTCTACTTGAATCTTGTGCAAGAGGAGAATGGTGTTTTAACCTCTAGGGTGGCTGTTGTAGACATAAGACTTGATCACAAGGTGTTTTCAAAAGTTTTTGGGATTCCTAGGAAGTATAAAGTCGATGAATATCCTGACAGGAGGGAATGTTTATAAAGTGCCGTTAATTTATTTCTGGAGGGTACACCATCTGGACCAAAACAATTGACACACTCTGTGTTGAATTGTGAAGCCAAAATTTTGTTCTTTATCATTATGAGGTGTGTAGTTCCCTGGGATCATTCAAAGGAACTGGTTACTGATAGGGTTTTGATTGTTATGTATCTGATATGTCAAGGCATTGACATTGATTTACCTAGTGTTGTGATCAAACATATGGTGTATTCTGTTACTAGGACCATAAACCATTCTCTACCATATGAAAACCGATGCCTCTTTTCTTTGAGCATTTTGAGGTGCCTGTGAAGGATGAAGAAAAGATCACCAGTGTTTTGGGTTAGTTGATGAGAATTCTCTCCAAAGGATTTGAGTAGTGCAGACTGGTAAAGGGAGTTGGAAGTTTTACTCTGAATTATCTTCTGTTGAGCTTAAAGAGAAGAACTACATTTAACCTAAAGCAGCAACTACACCCACAGTTTCATACAAACTAGACTTCTCCCAGATCATAGACAAGCTAGACTTTCTGGAAGATGGACTTGAGGATTTGAGACAGGGTCAGTTTGACCTATACAAGGAAGTTGGGAAGTTAATGTCTTCAGTGGAGGCAAAGCTAAATATGATTATCAAATATTCTGATATGGTTACTGGAGGAGCAGTAAAGCTGCTGAAGAAGAAGAAGAATAAGAAGAAAGTACCAATTGTTCTTAATTCAAAGGATTTGTTTGAACAATGTGATGATGGAGCTGTGAATGATGAAGCTGGTGGAGATGCTAGTAATGAAGTGTAGAGTTTTGATGCAAGTTACGCAGCGTAATAAAAAATTAATCATGTTCAAACCCCTCCAAGGATCACATGCAAGCAATCATAACATGATTAGGGTAGAAACATGTGTACCTTAGTTTGTTTGATCACTACGAAGAATTGTGTCTTCTTCTCTACGAGTATCCACACCTTGGATCTTTGACTCGAATCCTTCTCCACGTGTATTGCTAGTAATAGAAGAAGGGGAAAGAGATCACGCAAAACGGAGCAAGACCGTCGCACCTAGGGAGGGCCGACGGTGATGGGGCGGGCGGACAAGGGGCATCGACCTCTCTTTGTATCTCTCTCTCTCTTGCTTTGTTATGTTCTCTCAATAAGGACTTTTCTCTTGAGAAAATAACTAGCTATAGTTCCTTTATATAGTTAATAACTCTTTATTAACTACATAATTCCCCCAATACTAATCATGTACTGACATGGATTAGTCCACTTGCAAATTAGTCCCACTAACTTTGCTTGTGGTTGCGTTATGATTATTTTATTAATTAGTTCAACTAATTAATACCCATATCAAGTTTAATCCATATGGTGTGTGACCCCATACGTTTCTACTTAGTTGGTAGTAACTATTACAAAAATAGAGCGGTGTCTAGCAACACATCTAAGCCATCCAACTAACAGAAATAGTTAGTGATCACAACAAACCTTGTGCCCAATGTTACCGTGTTGTACTATCCCTTTGTCTCCATATCCGTATTGGACACGAGACATAATCGTCACACTCGTATATCCAATTCATATATAGTTTCTCGATCCTGGGAGTAGGCTTATCCAAGCAGATAACATCAATATCTCCATATTGATTTATCTGAGTCTGGCCAGACATTCCATAAGCTCCACCCCTCGAGTGGCCGTGGATATTTGCTCCTATTATGTAGGATGGACAAACCGTATCTACATCACTGCCACCTTTAAGCTTGCTTCCTATCATGCCCGATAGCTATATTTATAGTTAGAGTTACGGTGTAATGTTTGATAATATCAAAGCATGATATTGCACAACTAGAGTATCCAGTGACTTCAAGTCTAAGGATTACAACACCATTGGCACTACGAGAAGCACTTGTGACGTTGACATAATCTAATGTAGCCTTCTTGTGGTGGGTATATCCAGTGTGCCATTGCTCCTAATGCATACACATGTGTTAGACTTGAATCACGACTTTTATAAATTACTTATTTAGTCTCTCGACAAGTCAAGACCGCATCAGCATGTCACGCCCTCCTCCCGTTAACGCAGAGTTTTATTAATCGCTAATCAGGGTCATCGGGAGGGGGATGTGACAGTAGCACTTTGCTTTTATATATCCTTCATGACCACAATGGTGAAACACTAGTTTCCCATTTGATCCTCTCCATCCAAAACTTTGAGTAACACCACTTGAGTTTCCTTCTAATGGTACTACATTCTTATAGCTACTTAAACCACCATTATGATTTCCAAATGAAACAGATTCATCATATACATTCATAACCATATTATGTGTCATGAAAGATGTTGGAATTGTGCCCTAGAGGCAATCAATTAATTGTGACAAATATATGGATTTACGATTCATTATGTTATCGATATGGAGATATGCTAACATGAATGAAGTCCTTAGAATATAAGGTGTTATATTCTTAAATATCCCTAGTCAATTATAGTGATTAATGGGACAATCATCTATAGACTAGTATGGGGTTGGATTGATATGGAGATATCACGATCCAACACATGGGTATGCATTAGGAGTAATGGCATACTGGATGACCCACCACGAAAAGGATACATTAGATTATGTGAAGTCACAATCGCTTTTCGTAGTGCTAATATTATTGCAATCCTTGGACTTGAAGTCACTAGATACTCTAGTTGTGAAATATTGCGCTTTGATGTTATCAAACGTTACACCGTAACTGGGTAATCATAAAGGTGGCTATCGGGCGTGATAGGAAGCAAGCTTAGAGATCGTAGTGATGTAGATAGGATTTGTCCCTCCCACATAATGGGGGTAAATATCCACGGCCACTCGAGGGATGAGGCTTATTGAATGTCTGGCCAGACTCAGATAAATTAATATAGAGATATTAATGTTATCTGCAAGTATAAGCATATTCCCAGGATCGAGGAACTATGGATTGGATATACGAGTGTGACTATTTATGTCTCGTGTCCAATCCGGATATGGAGACAAAGGGATAATGCAATATGATATATTGGGCACAAAGGTTTGTCGGGATCACTGACTATTTCTATTGGTTGGGTGACATGGATGTGTTGCTAGACACCGCTCCATGTTAGTAATAGTTACTACCAATTATATAGAAACCTATGGGGTCACACGTCAAATAGAGTAGAGCTAGATTTGGGATTAATTAATATAGATTAATTAATAGAAGGATCATTGTGCAACACCTTGCAAACTTAGTAGGACTAATTTGCAAGGAAGGGAATAATTCTAGTTCATCTAGAATTAGGAAACTCTTTTATGGAAACAACAAGGAGTTGTTGGAGTATATAAAGGAGGCTCTAGCTTCCTTCCCACTTGATGAGTTATTATTAGTCATAACACAAAAGTGGGAGAGAGCAAAAGAGAGAGCAAGACAAGGTGCTAGGACCGAAACCCTAGCCACCCGTCCGCCCCCTACCCGACGGCAAAGAGAGGCCGCCTCTCTCTTGTGCCTTTGGTGATTTGTTGCTTTGATCTTCATCCCTCTTCCTCCAAGGTTCAAGCTAGCACTTGATTGAAGGAAGAATCTAGATCCCACCTCTAGACGTGGATCAACCGTAGAGACGAGGACATTATTCTTCGTGTGATCTCACAAATCAAAAGGTACACATCTTCTATGTCCTTAATCATGTTATGATGTCTCTTCCTGTGATCCTTGTTGGGCTTTGAGTAGGATTAATTTTGTTATTCCGCTGCGTTACCTACGTCAAAACCCAACAGTGGTATCAGAGCCACAGGTCGTAGAGTATAACATGATATTATGTGTTTACGATTTCAGTTCATACACCGTATTATTGTTTATTACGCGAAAACTGAAAAATTGGCATAGTAGATGCAATATTGAATTTGACTCAAACAAACAAGACCCAATTTAACATTGGATGTTAGAATTGGTGAGTTTAATCACATAGGATGTGAATAATTGGGTTCTTGAAAATTAGGGTTCATGGGCACATGCTTGGAAAAGGGGTTTTCCAAGTATGGAATTAATTAAACTTGGGCAACAAGGAATAAGTTGTTTTGGAAACAACTAAACTTGGGAAACAAGTAAGAAGTTGTTTATGGAAACAACTAAACTTGGGAACCAAGGAAAGAATTATTTTGGAAACAATACCATAAGGGTGTTTTGGAAACAACCCAACAAGGAAGGAATTGTTTATGGAAACAATTCCATATATTGTTTTTGGAAATAATTCCATGAATTGTTTATGGAAACAATTCCATGAGGAGAGGTGGCCCATGTAGGGACCGCCCCTCTCTCTCCTTGCCGCCCAAGTAACACACGGCACAAGAGGGGCCGGCACACCCTAGCACACGGCCTAGCCGTGTGGGCTAGGGGCCGGCCGGCCCGGGCCTAGTGTGGCGGTTCCTTGGTTGATTTCGGCCATTCTTTGGTAAATCCTTTGGACCGTTGTGAAACCCTAGTTACCCAATTTCATTAAAATTGAACAAGCGCGTTAAAAATTGGTTTTAACTGTATTATGTGCTTTGTTGCATGGTGGATGGATATGGCCTAGGATTGTGGATGTTTATTGTTTTGTGGTTTGGTTTACGGCCTGCGAGCTGATCAAATTAATGTAATAATTAATTAAGTTTTACGGCCTGCGAGTCGTCTTTTTCTCCTCGACATGTGAGGCTTTTGTTATTTATTTATTCTAGATGTTAGGCTAGAATTAGAAATATTTAGTTGATAGCCAAGAACATGGAGAAGAAGACCGGAGAACCAAAGGAGCCAAAAGACATCCCTAGGCGCGCAGCTATGGTGGAGCACATGGAGATGAGCTTGTCACTTTAGGGCATATAGATATTATCATTGGCTTGGTAATATCTTAGTCTAGGGGGCCATATCCATGCCACGTTATTTTCTTTTGTGGATGTTTATTATTTATGTCTTGTTATTTATTTTGTGTGTATGGCGATACTAGCAAAACGTTAACAAGATAATAATAAACAAAGTTGGTCTTTTATTGTGGATGGCCCAATCCAAATAAGTAGACCATGTTGATAAGATCAACCAAACAATTTAAAAGAAAATCCCTCAATTAAATATTGCGTTTTGCCTTCTCTTGCCAAAACACCCTTCATGATCGTGACCTATTAAAATTCGGGCTTGCCAAAGCAAGGCGATTTTAAATTTCATGGTGTGTTGCGGACGACGCAAGCTAGTAATGCGTGTATGTTGAAAGCAAGAGGTTGGACGCAACTAGGCAAGAATCAATTGGATTGATGAGCTTAGAGGCATGGCAATTAGGTGTTATCCAAAGGATAAAGAATAGAGAATTATTCACCTAATTGGACCAAGAGTTGCATGGGATGCAATTGGAATGGTTCCTACCTAAATAACCAATTCTTGGGTGACTTGCCAAAGCAAGCTCAAGAAGAAGTGAAAAAGGGATCTTGGACCCACTAGAAAATATATAAAATATTTTCCGCATTAATGGTGAGGGCTATTAATCCGAGAAAAATAGTGGGAGCTATATTTAATAATTTAAATCCTTATTGAATATAGTTATATGTCACAATGCTTTGCATAATCCTATAAGTGTTGAATACCCATCGCATTAAACAAACAAACGCGACTTTATGTCCATGAGATGGACAAGATATCTGGAATCAATTTTCTAGATTGGTATAAAATCGAGAATTGTTCTCAAGTAAAGGAAATATGTTGTACATTGTAGAGCATAAATTTCTCTTCCCAACAACTACCAAAACGCACTAAAGCCTTATGGAAGGAACATCAAAGAATGGTTCTTTGGATGTAACTTGTCTCATGTCAAGCTCCCATGAACTCTGAGCTTTGGAAGCAAGATGAGAAATTTGGGGTATGTGATATGATCATACGAGCTTGTCATGAAAGGCTTAAGGAGTTGCTCCACTTTGCAATCTCTTGCTTAGCACTCGTCATGATCAAGATGGAATAAGTTTGGGCTTGCCAAAGCAAGGCGACTTGGTTCATCGAGATATGACGCGACGACACAAGTTAGTAGTGTGTGGCTGCTGAAGCAAGAGGTAAAGCGCAAACTAAACTAACTCAATAGGATTGAAAGCTTAGATATTGGGAGTTATCTATAAGATAGATAAAGAATATATAGTTATTCTCCCAAGTGGACCAAGAATTGCATTGGATGCAATTACAGTTTTGTTTTAAAAGTTGATTTACTCAATATGATTGAAAAATCACTAAACAAAACACTCATAATGGGCATGGGCAAAAACTGTTAATAGTTAACAGCATGGGTAAGGGCAAATGGTTGCGCCGAACCCATGAGTATAAAGCAAGCCTGTTGCTAAAACCAAGTTGCCTTGGAGTCCCATAGGTGGTGTAGAGGAAGAGAGACTACCCAAAGTACATGGAAGTAAGTAATAAAGGAATTATGAATTCCGACTTGGGTATTTTATTATAAAATTCAATGTGTCTATCTCATCATCAAGAGTATATGATACTAGATGAGGATCTCACATTTATAGAAATGTGTAGGATCTCAAGAGACGAAGACAATTGGATAAGGAAGAAATAATCCTACACGTAGGGCTATGAAGCAAAGGGTTGCTGAAAAGCCGTAGGGAATTATTTCTACCTTTCAGAAATTGTTCATGAATTAGACAAAAGGGATAATATCCCTGCTATGAGTAGGACCATTATCATAGTTTCTTGTTTAGACAAGAAAGCTCCTTATCATAATAAAAGGACAAATGTTGTTCCATTTATTATGGTATGCATTATTGTAATGCAATTTTGTCTAAGTGGATTTTATATCCATGATCATGATAATTTCATCTATAACATTAATACCTAGAGGTTTGCATATAATGATATGAACTTCACTTATCTTTAGCATTATCGTTTAGGCCCATAAATAAGAGATACATATCTAGAACTCCATTAGGATGGATTTCTGGGACTCATTTGATTATTGAATCATATGAGACATGTAAGACTTATTAGGCAAAGATATGATCTTTTGGGAATCATACATATTGATGTATGAAGGCCACTAAGCACAAATACTAAAGATGGTTTTAGTACTTCATCATATTTACTGATAGGATCAGAGAAATATGGATTTGTGTATCTTATGAAGAAACAAATCAGAATCCTTTGAATTGTTCAAAGTATTCAGGAATGAAGTAGAGAACCAACTTGGCAAAAGTATTTAGACTCTACGATTGGATCATAGAAGAAAAATACTTGAGCCAAGAGTTTGACAAGAATCTATGGGAGTATTGGATATGATCCAAAACTCGCTCCACCTAGCACGCCACATGGGTTTGGCATGTCTAAAAGGAGAGTTCGAACCTTGTAGGACACGGTTCGGACCATGATGAGTCAAACAAAACTTCCAGTTTACTTTTAGGGGCTATGTTCTAATTACAGCAAATTTCGCCCTTAACCTTATTCCATCAAAAACGGATTATGAAAAACACCATATGAGATATGGACTAGGAAGTGTCCTAGTATGTCATTCATAAATATTTGGGGTTATGATGTTTATGTAAAAGAGTTTACAAATAAACTTGGACCCAAGTCGGATAAATGTTTTGTGGGATATCCTGAAAAGGATATTATTTCTACAACCTAATCGAGAACAAACTGTTTGTTTCTCGAACCACAGTGTTTCTAGGTAGAGATTGCCTCTAAAAGAAACAGTGGGAGGACAGTAGAAATTGAAAAGTTCAAGAACCACAATAGAACATTAATCCGTTTGATGGAACATGAACAGGATCACAAGGTGTTGTGGAGCAACCTACTCAGATAACACAAGAACCTCGTAGGACAGGTAGGATATGTCAAGGGACTAGAGAAATAAGAATTTCTCATAACCCGTGATATATTACTCATCGAGATGAGCCTACAACCTATGAGAAGGCCACGTGTGGGCCATACTCTCAGAAATGGCTTGGAGCCGTAGGATACGATATGGAATCCATGTATACCAACAAAGTATGGACTTTGGTGGAACCACCTGAATGGGTAGGACCCATAGGGTGCAAGTAGGTTATGAGGAAACCAACATGGATGGTAATATGATTACTTTTAAGGGACAACTGATTTGAAAGGGTTTCATGAGAATTCATAGTATAGACTATGACGAAATATTTCCCCAGTTGTGATGCTTAAATCCATTCGCATCCTGCTTGTAGCAATCTGTTTATAGATTGAATCAAGCTTCTAGGAGTTGGACTCTTCAAATTTATGATGCAATCAAAGGAATTTGGTTCCATCAAAATTGAAGATGATACTTGTGTTTACAAGAAGGTTAGTGGGAGCATAGTTAAATTTCTGGTCTTGTATGTAGAGACATACTAATCATTGGGAATAATGTCTCTACTCTGCAATCTATTAAAGATTGGCTAGAGAAATTGATTTCCAATAATTGACTTAGGCGAGACAATCTATAAAATCTATGGAGATAAGTAATTGTTCAGCCTGAGTCATGGTACATATATTGACAAGGTGTTGAAATGGTTCAACGTGAAAAGAATATTGATTCTTACCCATGTCACATGGAATTAGTCTTTGGAAGGCTAATTGTCTTACCAATTAGATTGGGAATGGACCGTATGAATTAGATTCACGAGATACGCCATGAGATGTACAAGGCCAGACGTGTCATAAAGCATGACACAAAGATACCAATCAAATCCAAGTGAGGTGTCACTTGATAATTATCAAGGTTATCCTTTAGTACTTGAGAAGCACTAAGGATGAATTATTGATAAATAGATAATATGAAGAGTTTGCTGTAAGGGGTTACAGTGATGCGAACTTCAGATCTGACAAAGAAGATTTCAGATTATAAGTCAAGTTTTGAGTTTTGCCCTAGTGGGAGCGACTGTGAGCTGGAAAGGTTCCAGGCAAGATTCAGTCACTGATTCTAACATAGAGGACTGAGTAAATTAATGCATAAGATGCATTTATTCAGAATATTCAATCTCAATCAAATTGTTGATGGAGGAGATGTGAATATTTGCAAAGTGCCACCATATGTCTCGCCCCTACGCAGTGTAAGCGTGGAGGACCGCGCTAGATCAATAGGTATATGATGCAGGAGATTGACTCTAGTGCAAGTGGGAGACTGTTGGAATTGTGCCCTAGAGGCAATCAATTAATTGTGACAAATATATGGATTTACGATTCATTATGTTATCGATATGGAGATATGCTAACATGAATGAAGTCCTTAGAATATAAGGTGTTATATTCTTAAATATCCCTAGTCAATTATAGTGATTAATGGGACAATCATCTATAGACTAGTATGGGGTTGGATTGATATGGAGATATCACGATCCAACACATGGGTATGCATTAGGAGTAATGGCATACTGGATGACCCACCACGAAAAGGATACATTAGATTATGTGAAGTCACAATCGCTTTTCGTAGTGCTAATATTATTGCAATCCTTGGACTTGAAGTCACTAGATACTCTAGTTGTGAAATATTGCGCTTTGATGTTATCAAACGTTACACCGTAACTGGGTAATCATAAAGGTGGCTATCGGGCGTGATAGGAAGCAAGCTTAGAGATCGTAGTGATGTAGATAGGATTTGTCCCTCCCACATAATGGGGGTAAATATCCACGGCCACTCGAGGGATGAGGCTTATTGAATGTCTGGCCAGACTCAGATAAATTAATATAGAGATATTAATGTTATCTGCAAGTATAAGCATATTCCCAGGATCGAGGAACTATGGATTGGATATACGAGTGTGACTATTTATGTCTCGTGTCCAATCCGGATATGGAGACAAAGGGATAATGCAATATGATATATTGGGCACAAAGGTTTGTCGGGATCACTGACTATTTCTATTGGTTGGGTGACATGGATGTGTTGCTAGACACCGCTCCATGTTAGTAATAGTTACTACCAATTATATAGAAACCTATGGGGTCACACGTCAAATAGAGTAGAGCTAGATTTGGGATTAATTAATATAGATTAATTAATAGAAGGATCATTGTGCAACACCTTGCAAACTTAGTAGGACTAATTTGCAAGGAAGGGAATAATTCTAGTTCATCTAGAATTAGGAAACTCTTTTATGGAAACAACAAGGAGTTGTTGGAGTATATAAAGGAGGCTCTAGCTTCCTTCCCACTTGATGAGTTATTATTAGTCATAACACAAAAGTGGGAGAGAGCAAAAGAGAGAGCAAGACAAGGTGCTAGGGCCGAAACCCTAGCCACCCGTCCGCCCCCTACCCGACGGCAAAGAGAGGCCGCCTCTCTCTTGTGCCTTTGGTGATTTGTTGCTTTGATCTTCATCCCTCTTCCTCCAAGGTTCAAGCTAGCACTTGATTGAAGGAAGAATCTAGATCTCACCTCTAGACGTGGATCAACCGTAGAGACGAGGACATTATTCTTCGTGTGATCTCACAAATCAAAAGGTACACATCTTCTATGTCCTTAATCATGTTATGATGTCTCTTCCTGTGATCCTTGGTGGGCTTTGAGTAGGATTAATTTTGTTATTCCGCTGCGTTACCTACGTCAAAACCCAACAAAAGATGCACTCTTTAACTTAGCATGTCTCTCTTGCTAAATCATTTTAGAAACTAACACATTGAAAGGAGGCAAGTGTTCTGTCAACACCAACTGATCCCTCACTGGTATGAACTGTTCGTTCAACCCCAAGAGAAACTGCATTACTCTTTCTTCTTCTTGAACATGCTTCAACCTTCTTCCCATATTACATAGACAACCATTGAAAGTACAAGTAGACAAAGGCTTGTAGTTACTCAGTTCATTCGAAAGTGTCTTCAATTTGGTAAAATAAAAAGTCACAATCAAATAAGAGTGTTTCAAATTAGCTATGGCTATAGCTGATTTGAAACAGTCAAGTCAAATTACCCTGGGAGAATGTTCAAGTAGATCCAGCCATACTACTGCAACATTAGCTCTACCAACAACACTGCATGCTATGTATTTTGAAATAGAATTGAGTAACCAAGACATGATCATTCTGTCAAATCTTCTCCAAAAATGATACATTTCAGATCCAAAACAGCTGTATTTCCATCCACGAATTCCAATTTATTCTTTGCTTCCAAAGAAACAATCATAGGCATATGCCATGAATAGAAATTATCACCAGTGAGCAACTGAGTAACTAGAACATTACCTTAACTATCACAATGATGCAGGAAATATGGAGAATGTGAATCATTCACCATTTCTTACCAGACACAACCGAATCATCCAGAAGCGAAATCTCTCACAAAATCTCAGAAAGAAGATGTCAGCCTCAAATCACCACTCAAACGAGCCGATTCAACACACAGAGAGTCACCTGGAAATACACTCCAACACCTGAAATCACTCAGCAGCCGCAACCAGGATCTCATACGTATTGAAATGGTGAAAACAAAACCCTAGAATTGGTAACTCGCATAAGAAGAGAGAAAAATATTGAGAGAAAATGAATTCATTTCATTCTAAAATACTAAGTGAGGAAGAAGAAAACCGTTCCGGTCTTCTATACCTAGACCATTGGACCGGTGATTTAATCCACCAGTAGGAAACAATTTCGGCTAACTCACTCACATTTAGCAAACCAAAACAAAATGACACAGTTACAGTAAAGGAGCATTAACGACTAAGATTAAAAGAGCCAAATGGAGATCGAACAACTACTGCAGCTGGTTTCATGTCATCAGTTTAGCACTGATTCCAAACTAGTCTAACCACCAAACTCAATCAATATACCACAGCACCCAAATTTTACTCGAGCATTTGCTACACGTGCTGTATTTAGCTGAGCTAAATCAATGGATTATGAGATAATAAATTAATAAGTTGAGTGAAATTAATAAATATGTCTCGTTCAAACAAGAAAACAATCAGATAATACATACCACTTTGTCTCTTGCCTTTCTACCCATTCTAGCTTTTACCACTATTCGCGGGGTCACTTTGACTCGGTGATTAGATAACAAAATGATGCAATTTTCGATAACCTTTTCATGGTGTTGTAGAGTAAAATTTTCTCTATAACAAGATAAAAAATAATAAAATAATCCTATAGTTTTGCAATCAAAATCCTTGGGCCAAAGTGCCCCAGTACAACTTACAAAGTCAAAATAAAGAGAAAAAGAAGAGACAGAGGCTCTGTTTGGTTCGCAGTAAGGTGTTTTACAAGGGAAAATATTTTACGCGTAAAATGTTTTTGGGTGAAAAAACTTTCCCTGCAATTATGTTCTCGCGTTTGGATGTCTCTTGCCAAAACAGTGGGCCGTGACGGAAATGACAGGGATTAGTGGCGGTGAAGGTGGGTGGCGGTGATTGGTCGTGGTGGAGGTAGGTGGTACTGGTAGTGGAGGTGTTAGTATGAGTTGTTGTGGCTCCTTCCCTCTCAGAAAATGACTTACATATTTGAAACGTGTAAATCATTTTACATAATTTGAAGGAAAACATTTTACAGATTTTTTTTTACTTCCAACCAAACAGCAGCAAAACACCAAAACAAGGGAAAACATTAGACATGAAAATGTTTTACCACCAACCAAACGGAGCCAGAGTGGTATACTGCATAGTTTAAAAATCCGGACCAGACCGGTCGGTTCAACCAGTCGGACCTGTGAATTGGCCAGTGTTCGGTCTGGTTCAAGGCCCGGACCGCTCATGCACGGAATCGGTTTTCGGTGATTCCTGAAAATTGCATTTTTGAGAATCAAACACCTGAACTCGCCTTCGTAGGCAAGAGCATTTACTACTGGAGCTTATTTTTTGAGATTGCAACTTCATTAAAAACTAGGGATGAAAACCTAAACAATCCTCCCCGATTACAACTATAGCCCAAGAAGGCTCAATCAAATTCCAAACACAAGCTTAGTACATAACAGTCCATGCTTAGAAAAAAGATTGGTGCAATGGTTTTATTTTGCGACACCCATTCAATTGTATACTTGAAATCTAATCCAAGCAGGTCAATACACTCGTCCACTACTTCCACAGCTTCTGAAACGTCTACTTCTTCGTAGAATCGTCCTCTACGCGATTTCCTGTTAAGCCACAGCACCACCAAGTTCTTGGCGTCAATTTCCAACGCTAGGGGCTTAAGATTCAGCTTAAGCGCGAGATGGACTCCTTCCGAAGAGCCCGCACTTCTACAACCTTTGGAGAGCTTCCAGAAGGTAATTCAGATGCTTTTCCGGCAACAAAAGAGCCGAACTCGTCTCTGATAACCACCCCCGTCGTCGATCTTTTACTCCGCCTATCCCACGTCGCATCTACGTTAACTTTAAACCAACTTTGCGATGGGCTCTTCTAGCTATAGCTCCCCCCCCCTCCCGACGAAATCGCCATCCCCCGTGAAGGTCCCTCATGGAAAATCCAGCAAATGAAACATTGTGCTGAACGCCTATGCCGACTCCAAGTCTTACCATTTGAAGACCCATTTGTTTCGACGCCACCAGTTGATTCAAACGCCCCCACTAGCAGTCGTCTATCTTTATCTTGGAGCACGTCGAAGGTGTCTTGGAACCAGATATGAAAATCGCCAATGATTCCAGTTGAAATCATCGCCGAAACATAAAGCCCATATTTATTTGGCTTTTTTTACATCTCATAAAGAGATGGGATTCCGTCTCTGGCTCGCAATCACACATCGAGCAGTTGCTCGAAACCTCCACCCCTCGTCTCATTAAATTGTACCGGGTCGGAAAGATTTGATTAATAGCTCGCCAAGCCGGAAACAACATTTTTTCGGTAATTTCATACCCCAAAATCGTTTCCACCAAGAAGCCATACCCATTCCTCCAATCTCAAGATTACTACAACTATGATGTTCTTGCAATAATCTGAAACGCGAGCGAACTGAATAATGCCCATTATCCTCGTAATGTCAAATCAATCTATCCGGTTTATCCGAAGGAGGAACATTTATACTAATAATTTCACATCTTCCTCTCAAAAAAGTTGAGTTAAGAGAGGGAGATTCCATGAACGATTCTCCGTTAAAAGCTCCGTCACCGTACTACTTATTTGTAATGGCGAAATAGCCGGATTTCTCGGCTTAAAAGTCTGAGACACTATGTATCCATGGTGAAAAGGTGAAAAGTTTTCTCCGTTGTCGATCACCCATCTAGCCCCATTTAACACAACACTCCGTCCTTCCATAATGCTCCTCCAAACATAAGAACATCTCTTCCCCAACGAATCATTTAGAAGACCTGTAGAAACATAATACTTATTACGAAGAACTCGAGCTAGTAACGAATCCGGTCTGTAAAGCAATCTCGAATATTGTTTTCCCAACACGGCCGATTAAAATTCTGGAAATCTCTTAACAGTTTACTATATAACCTCAAAATTGAATGCTATTGAATGTACATTTTTTATTTTCTTTTTTTGTTCATTCATTTTTTGACATAACTACTATGCGCAATTCCAATGCAGGGCCGGCCCATCCACTAGCCGGATTAGGCGGCCGCCTAGGGCCCCCAATTTTAAGGGGTCCCGTAATATTTTTTCAGAAGTAGGGGTAATATCGTAAATTTATAATACATAATGAAAATAAAAAAATTATATTGTAGATAACATTTGGAAGAAAACTAACCGATTTTGAAAATGAAATTACGTGAGAATGATAACGGACTTTGATCGTGCCAATAATCAACAACTTATCCTAATTTTTAGCATTGAATTAAGGAAGATTTTTTTTTTTTTTTTTAGAAAAATTAGGGAATATTTTATCTCTTCACCTACCAACGTTCAATTACTTTGATGGTAACAATATCAACAACTTACTGCTAATAAAATACGGGATATATGCCGCACTACAAGTTGAATAGGTTTTCTTTTTATTCAGAGTTATGCTTATGATAAATGGGGCCTCACTTTCAACCATCGCCTAGGGCCCATTAAAGTTTAGGGCCGGCCCTGTTCCAATGCTAAAGCTTCATGTTCAAACACGTATTAAATAATGCATACATCATTGTTTTACAAAATTTTAATTCAAACTTACCGAGAAAATTACAAAAAAATTGTCAAATTTAATTTGACAAATCACTAAATTATGTGCAGAATAACTATGTTAATCTTTCACTGTATTTCCTAAAACAAATGTTCTCATTATGTAACTCCATATATACTGGGCTTGTTTGGATGAGATTAAGTACAAAGGAACTAAAAAGTAAAAAATGTGAGATAAGCAGTCAAACCTCTCCAAAAAAACAAACAAACCGGATTTCTGCCAAAAAATTCGGAATTCTGGCTTGAAATCCGAATTTCCAGATTTTCAGCCGGATTTCCGGAGTTTTTGGCGGAAATCATTTTTTTTTGCAAAATTCCGAACTTCTTAATGAAATTTTGGTTCTGTTTGCACAATTTTGTGTTATCACAGTGGTAAAGTGTTTGAGTCGATTACTTGAGGTCCCATGTTCGAACCTCACAATCTCAAAAACAATTTTTTTACCCATAATCTATAATAATCGACCTCATCTAAACACTATAGATAAAGGAGCTTTTAAGCTCAACTCTCACTTATTTCAGCTCATCAAAACAGTCTCATTATATATTTATATTAAAAAATATTGTTTATTATAAAATAAAACGCGCGGTCCGACCTGTTGAACCACAAAACGGTGCCTCACCGGCAGGGGCGGAGCCAACCCTGGGCACGGGTAGGCACGTGCCCTACCCCTTTTGGAAAAAGATGCAATTTTACATTTATTTTGTAAATATTTATTCAAAAGTTAAAATATAAATAGTTACTTGCCCCCACTTAAATTTTGAAATTTGCAATTTTTATCCTATATATTTGTTTATTTAATTATTTTAGCCCCCACTCAAGTGTTCATATTTATAACATTTACCCTAAATTTTATTAATATAATTACATTAGACCCAAGTCGCGTTATATTCACCTCAAGAATTTACTAAAATCATCATTTTAACCCTTATATATTTCAAAATGTTTCAAAAAATCCGTTATTAAAATTTTTTCTAGTCCCCACTGGGTCAAATTTCTGAATCTGCCCCTGGTTAGTCTCCTGATAGTTTTCGATTTCTGACTTCGCCCCTGCGTGGTATACTACTGTATGAAAAATGAAAAAACAAGTTGGTGGTAGAAGGAGAATCAACATCCGAAGTTGTATGGCTTATGGTATGTAATGGAGAAATGAGCTGTAAGAGGTAGTGACAACCCAGTGACGCTGGGGCCCAAAAAGTCGTAAATGCATCATATGCTTGTTTCCCGCATACAGCTCATTCCCTTCCCTCCTTTTTCTTCCTTCTTTCACTTCTTTCTGCCAGAGAGAGAGCGTGGTTTCTGCCCTTCCACGTTATTATCTCCGCCACCCAGGGCTAAACCCGTCATTCCTTGCTCCCTCAACACGCTCTCTTGTACTGCGTCCTATTTTTTCCACTCTCCTTCTAAGAATTTTTAGGATAAATTTATAAATTTGACACCGAACGCCGAATCTTTTACCTTCCCACCACACCACCACCACCATCGCCACTCTCTTTTCTCTCTCTCTCCACAGAACTGCACATTCTGTTTCTCTCCCTCTAGAACACTGTAAAGTTACCTGAAAAAGTGCTTCCAACACCAATTGGATCTTTCTTTCTGCTATCTCAATTCTCAAGCCATCTGATTCCAGTCATTCTCTCTCTTTAGAAGCTTCATTCATTTGCAGTGGTAAGTTAATATCCAACACTCGCAAATCTTCATTCGCACTACTCCATTTTCGGTGAATCGCTTGCGTCAGTGAGTCGATTATTTACTGGATTTTGCCGATTGGTCTCGTGTCGGTGTCGTTTCGTAACTGTTCTCGGATTCGATTTTGAACTTGGAGAACCGAATTCGATTTGAGCTGCTTTATTTTGGTAATAGTTTCAGCTTCGTGTTGCTATCTCTTTCCTAAATTGGCAAGTTCTGGTGACATCGAATCAATCTATGTGTGAATTCCAATTCTGCACTGTCGCGATGTTTTGGCCTTACTTGATCTGATTACTTACAATTGTACGCTTCACTGTAGTTCAAGTGTTTGTTCTCGCTATCTTCTCCTTCTGATGACGATGATTTGATAAGATGTGTGTTTTATCTTCATTCTGGTAGATAACTGCAAAAGCGATTAGCCTAAATTTAGATAATGGACAAGGTATTAATGAAGAACACAACTTCAACACGCTTGGATTTTAGTTTACTTTTTCCGTGATCTATTTATTTCTTAATTGGAAACAATTGGTCTTTCCTTTTTTTGGGCTTTCTTCTTCCAAATAGCAAAGAGATGGTACCGGCACAAATCGTTTTCTTAGAAGAGTTAATGTTTATTAGCATTTGGTTAACCTTATTTTTTCTTACCTTTGCTGAAGAACAATTTTGGTCAATTTGTTACTGTATGTGTCTGGCATTCATGTGCGCCAGCTATTATGTATGCTGGAATGGACAGGAATGTTAGGTGCAACCATGTGTGCAATTGTTAGATCTCATACCTAAGACACCGATGTGAATAACACATTCATTTTGAAAAGGCAACCGATGTTACTAGAGCATCCTTAATAGTATGTTCGCGCTGAACAGCTCCTGCAAATTATCGTAGAAGTTTCTGTAACAAACCATGTACTGTGGCTGCCCTAGGAGGCATTGCAGCAGATTTGCTTATGTGCCTGTCATTGAACCCATGGATTTTCCCTGTGATCCGATTTGAGCATTTCATGTTCTGCAAATGCATTTTAGAGTTTAGACTTTTCGAATTCAAATATTAGGACTGGCACATTCTTTTAGAATTTAGATTATTTAGTTAAATAATATTTACGTATCCTGTTTCTAACTTGAACATCGTCAAACACAGACTGAAATGGACAAGCGGAGTTGGCCCTGGAAGAAGAAATCCTCCGACAAAGCTGGTAATGAGAAAACAGTTCCTGGTTCAGAGTCTGCTGCTGATTCAGCTGATGGTGATCAAGTATGCCCATTAACTCTTAGCACCACTAATGATTTCTTATTGAACTTGTGTTAGGAAAGACTGCTCGAATACATTTGCGTCCTTTCCTTTTTATGTATTTTTCAAGGAAACTTACCTCATTTGGAGAGTTCTCTCCCTATCAGCAATCCTTCACCTCTGTTCGAAATTCACGGGCTGTTATGATTTCTATTTTTATCTAGCTTTCTCTGTTGATTACTTTGAGATGCAAAAGATCAGTCAAAATTGCTTGGAAATATTTGGTTTCGTATACATTTGATTTCCTGTAGTCATCCCCATGAACTGTGAGAGCTTGCTGAGTAAGCATTTGATCATTAGGGTCAATTGTTGATCTGCAATTTGAACGGTGGATCATCTTCAAGGACACAATTGAGGTTATCAGAGGTCATGGAATAAATTATTGCATTGTAGAACCTTGGCATGGTTCGAAAGGACATCCATGGTTTTGGTCTGAGTGAATGCCTCCTTTATATCTGAGGGGCCAACAGTGTAGATCATTTCTTGCATCTACTAAAGCAGCGCTCTTCAGATATCTTCTCTCTTTAAGACTGAACAAAATCACAGGGAGTGAGGGCGAGTGGCTACTAAAACTCCTCTACCTCTTTGGCCCCATGATTCTCTCAATTGTCCCAAATTTAGGTGAAATCTAATGCCATGCTCCTTATCTAGGGCCTAAATGTTGCAAAGCAGAGGCTGTCTCAGGTCCATGGACATAGTGGATTCTTAAGAGACGCTATTGGAGGGTCTTATGAACCTTTATGTCTGGCAGAAAGTAATGGCTGACCAGGACATCTCTTTACCATGAAACATGATCTGACCCGTTGTTAGGCGAGCACTTTTGACATGATTTTGCAGTTCTGTTCTGTCACAGGAGGGTAGCTTGAGTTATACACAATTCCTAAACCTACGTAGCTATAGTTTACAAGCCTGTTGCGTGCTGATCCATATTTTCATTAGTATTATTTTTTGCTGAAACAGATCTTGTGGTTCTGAAATTTGAGTCTTCTAGAAATAAATTGAAATTTATTCTCTTTTTGCTCCAGAAATAGATTAAGAAAGCTTTGGCAAGTGTCATGGTTATGTGAAAGCTTCTAACTTAACAATGTGAAGATTCGTCATGTTTCAGGGCAGAGAGTTGTTTAATAGTTGGCATAATGACTATAAATATGTGATACAGTATGATAGAGAATGTTGACACTGAAACAGATGATATTAATTAATAAGTCTTACTGAACCTCATATGTAGCTAATCGTTGTACGAGCATGCTCATGGGATGTTCGAAGGTTCAAACTACCTCCTCAAAGAGAACATCAGTTAACTTCGCCCAGCTGATCAGCTCAATCATGTTTTGTCTTGCTTCCCTCTCTGCAGTATCACATGTTGGTTTGTAATGTTGAAAGTAGCTAGCACCTATAGAAAAAGAGTATAGTAGATACAATGAAACGGTTGAATGCCATTGTAGACTCGTCTTCATTTTTCATGCAGTTGATTGAACTAGTCTCTCATTGGCCTTTATTTCCGTGCTTGTCTATTCTTTTCTCCTCTCTGCTAGCAGGATGATTACAAAAAGCCAAGATATGTTCAAATATCTGTTGAGACATATTCACATCTAAATGGGTTGGGGGACCAAGTAAAGACATATGAAGATCAAGTGAAAACTTTAGAGAATGAAGTTGAGAACTTAAATGAGAAGCTATCTGCTGCCCATACAGAATTGACCAACAAAGAAGGCATTGTGAGACAACATTCTAAAGTTGCAGAAGAAGCTGTATCAGGTTTGATAATATTTATGATTTTTTTTTTCTTTTCTTTTCTTTAAAGTGATGAAGTTTGTCTCTTCGAGTCTATTCCAGCACCCACTGGCATAATAACCGAACTGCTTACTTTTAGATTTGGATTCCGCAGCTTCTATAAATGAAATCTTTTGTTTGCTACAGGTTGGGAAAAGGCCGAGGCAGAAGCGTTGGCTTTGAAAAATCATTTAGAATCTGTAACACTGTTGAAGCTTACTGCTGAAGATCGAGCATCACATTTGGATGGTGCCTTAAAAGAGTGCATGAGACAGATACGAAATTTGAAGGACGAACATGAACAAAGATTGCATGACGTTGTTCTTACTAAAACAAATCAGTGGGATAAAATAAAGCAGGAATTTGAAGCAAAGTTGGCCAGTATGGACCAAGAACTTCGTAGGTCTGCTGCTGACAATTCTGCACTTTCGAGGTCATTGCAGGAGCGTTCTAACATGCTCATTAGGATAAGCGAAGAAAAATCTCAAGCAGAGGCAGAGATTGAAATGTTGAAAAGCAACGTTGAATCATGTGAAAGAGAAATAAATTCACTGAAATACGAACTCCGTATAGTTGCAAAAGAGCTAGATATCCGCAATGAGGAAAAGAATATGAGTGTAAGAGCTGCAGAGGTAGCCAACAAGCAGCAACTGGAAGGAGTAAAGAAAATAGCAAAGCTAGAAGCTGAGTGCCAAAGGTTGCGTGGTCTTGTTCGTAAAAAGTTGCCTAGTCCTGCCGCATGGGCCCAAATGAAGTTGGAAGTTGACAGCTTAGGCAGGGATTGTGGAGAAACTCGTACAAGACGATCTCCTCCTGTAAAGCCTCCTAGTCCTCGCTCTTCCCAGATGTCTGAATTTTCCATTGACATTGTACAGAAGTTCCAGAAAGAGAATGACTTCCTTGCGGAACGTCTAATGGCCATGGAAGAAGAAACAAATATGTTAAAAGAAGCATTGGCAAAGCGCAACAGTGAATTGCAAGTTTCCAGGAATGTTTGTGCGAAGACAGTTAGCAAGCTTCAAAGTTTAGAATCACAGTTGCATGTGAATAGGAATCCAACAGTATCTAATGATCAAATTATCCCTGATGGCTTGTTTACTCATAGCGCTAGCAGTCCACCCAGCTTTACCTCTGTCTCTGAAGATGGAATCGACGATCAAGCAAGTTATGCTGGTTCTTGGGCGACAGCAATGATATCTGAACTCTCCCATTCCAAGAAGGAAAACAATGTTCAGAAAGCAAGCAGGGCTGAGAGTGCAAATCGCTTGGAGCTTATGGACGACTTCCTGGAGATGGAGAAATTAGCAAATGACTCAAATGGGGCGGTGGCTCGTTCAGATGTTTCGGACATTAAGAATAGGGCTGTGGTGGCGAACCAATCTGAAACAGTGACAAGTGATATGCATTTCCATTCAAAATATGAGCCTAACTTGCTCTCATCTGCAGGTCCAACTCCGCAATCTGATGTTGAATCAGTGGCCAAGGGAAAGTTCGAATCAGTGGTTGCTTTGGTTGAATCGATGTCCAAGGACTCCGATGTGAGAAAGGTTTTGGACGACATCAGGCTTATAGTGCAGGAAACACATGACAATCTTCAGCCGCATTCCATTATCTCTGGTTTGGAGGGAAATCTTTGTTCAGATGCCTCAATCGATAGGCAGGTTTGCAATGAGGGGCATGGGGCAACTGCAGAGAAAGAAGTTTGTATGTCCAACGATAATAGCCAGGATGGCGAACTTGCCCATATGATTAGTGAAGAATTGATTGCTTCCATATCTCAGATTCATGACTTTGTTCTGGTTCTGGAGAAAGAAGCTATGTCTTTCAAAAGCTCATCTCCTGACGGGGATGGTTTGAGCCAAAACATTCAAGAATTCTCTGATACGTTTGAAAAAGTTATTCAAAACCAAAAGCATGTGAACGATTTTGTTCTCGATCTTTCAAATGTTTTTAATAAAGCCAGTGAACTTCACTTTAGTGTCCTGGGCTACAAGAGTAATCAAGCATTGACCAGTAGCTCTGATTGCATTGACAAGGTTGCATTACCAGAAAACAAGTTGGTTCAGGACACAGAGGGAGAGGCATATGAAAAGGGTTGTTCCCACTTTTCTGATTCTGTTTCTGATCCTGGCATTCCCAATGAAGTACCTACTTCGGATTCAAATGTTAAATCTTGGAAATGCTCTCAGGAGGAGTTTGAACAACTCAAAGAAGAAAATGAGAAAATCGTTTTGGATCTGGCTAGGTGTTCTGATGATTTGGGGAGCACAAGAACTCAACTCCAGGAAACAGAGCAGCTTCTGAGTGAAATTAAATCGCAATTAGAATCTGCTCAAAATTTGAACAGCTTGGCTGAGACTCAACTGAAGTGTATGGCCGAGTCATACAAGTCTCTTGAAAGGAAAGCAGAGGAGTTGCAGAATGAAGTGAATCGTCTACAATCAAGAACTGAAAGTTTGGATTCCGAGCTTAAAGAAGAGAAGAGGAATCATGATGATGCTTTGGCTAGGTGCAAGAATCTTCAAGAGCAATTGCAAAGGTTAGTACTTAATTTTGTCTTGCTTATGTAGGAACTGGCTGCAGTAAGTGGTAGGTATAGTGGGTGCATGGTCAAACATATAATCCTAGGCTAAGGTTTAGATATGTTCATTCTACTGCAGCTGCATGTTATATATCATTAAACTTAAGCACATAATCACACATGCCCTCTACTTTCCTTCCTTGGGGGACTGGGGAGAACTTCACACAATAGTGTTTCTATGATTACTCCTTCATTTCTCATAGCATCCGTTCGGAACTTCTCTTCAGAGATAATTTGTAGAAGTAAACATGTTTAACTTTATTATACGCTGAGAACAAGTCACCAAAAAAGAGATTTAGGGTTTTTGTATGTACTTGTGCCATGTTGCTTTATCTTGGCTGCTATATATCCAATATATCTTGTATCCTCATGCTTCATACGGATTTTACTTATCCTTGGTCGTTCTTTGTTATATTACAGAAATGAAAAGTGTGCAGTGGGCGAGCTCCACATCAAGACTGATCAGGTGAGATACTTTTACTTCCTATCATGTAATCAGTCTTATCCTCGTATGAACTTATACTTTTATCCTCTCCCATACCAGGTCCTGATTTTTCTTTTAAGACCGTCATAATTGACTTCAGATATTTTACGTGATTAGATCTATACCCTATGCATTCTTTGGAACTGAAAGTGTCATAAAAGAGCTCTTGGTCTTTAAAAGTTTTTCTGTATACAGTTGCATTCCACATCTCTTTTGTTTCTTCGAATGCTCGCCAATGTATCTCAATAATTTTCTTTACTATGTATCTTTATTCCTAAACCTAGCAGTCACTTGTACTATCCTAAGACGGTGAAGGAGTTGCACATGACTAGCCTTAAAGCTCCATAGCACAATTGCAATCGTTAAAAACATTTTGAGATAATTGGGGCTTCAATAATAATACCCGTGATTACTGTATGCGTATCTCCAGTTCCACAACATTTGTGGTTTCATCAAAAGCTCCACTAATACCTGTAATCAGCCTACATTGATGTAGGTGTGCTGACGGCTTGAGTATGTTAATGTTTTGAAAACTTCAGTTACTTAATAATTAACATTACTTCATCAATGTATTGAAATACTGTGGGAACGTATTACCAAGGTACACCTGCACATGAAAAAGAGGAGGAACCTCACTGAAAGGGTGATAACAGAATTTAGCGGCAAAAGGACGTCCCTGTTTGGAAGCATTGACAAATGTTGAAAGTTAAAGATGACTTTATGAAAAATTTAAGTTTATATATGCATTTCTGTTCAATGAACTAAAATATGCAATAAAAGATGGCGTGAGGCATGAACTAGAGAAGTCTTCAAATTTCAGCCTTCATTTTGTTAAAGTAGTAACTACGTATAATCTAGGTACTCGAGCCTTCTGCCTATATGCTACTTTCGCTGGCACATGAAAGTTTGCAATTGATCGATTATCCATGTAACTTGTTAACATTTTTTCTTTTTTTATATATCTATAAAGTTCAGTCCATGGCTTAAATGGATGAAGTGTTGATATCTGAAAGCACTTTCGTTCTAAAAAAAGCACTTTCTCGAACTGCAGGAGAAAGAAGTAGCTGCTGCAGCAGAGAAGCTAGCAGAGTGCCAAGAGACCATCTTTCTTCTAGGCAAGCAATTGAATGCTATGCGACCTCAGACAGATTTTATGGGATCACCCTATACAGATAGAAGCCATAAGGGTGAAAATGGCCACACGGAAGAACCTTCAACCACTGGCATGAACTTGCAGGATTTTGATGATCAGTCTGAGATGGATGGTGACACCACTATGAATTTGCACAGGAAAGGTGCCGAGTCCCCGATGGATTTGTACAACTCTCCTTTCACTTCTTCAGACACTGAAGCGAGCAATCTCTTGAAGTCACCAATCAATTCCAAGCATCCGAAACATCGATCTACCAAGTCTGGATCATCTTCTTTATCTTCTGGTCTCACGCCAGAGAAACATTCACGTGGATTTAGCAGGTTCTTTTCCTCTAAAGCAAAAAGTGGCTATTAGTGTAAACTTTATAGAGCAGTGTCTCTGCTTAAAGGTAGGCGATGAAGGGTTGCAGCTCGCAATCATATCTCTACTTGTTTACGAAGTTATGGACTATTTACAGTAGCACCGAGTTGTACTGTCCACTTGCTGCTGGTTTGGATATCTGCATTTTCAGCAAGTTTTTTTCCAGACTCGCTTGAAGTTCAGTGGCGAGTTTGCGTCCTGAAAAAGCCGTTTCATATTTTGAAGACCTCACTGTCATAAACTGTCTGAAGTAGCGCTATGAGGTCTGGATTCTGACAATCTCATTCTGCGCGTTCAACAGCCAAGAGGTGACCGCTTTAGACCAATTTGTTAGTAGTTTTTGTTTGTAATGCATGTATATGATGTTCAGTGGTTTTACGGATTGTTATAGTATACAAGATAGCATTTTCTTTTTCCCTTCTGTTGTTTGACTAAACAATTTGAGAAATATAAAGTTATTTTAAAGTTGATTATGTCCTTGGAATAGATACGATCCTTGGTCGATTGGTTTATTATTATGTCGAAGAGAAAAAGTGAAAGCGGGAGGGTAGTGATTACTGAATGAGACCACATTGTCAAAGGCAGTTGCCTGGGCGCCTCAGGTAAGGTGAGTCATCTAGACATTACGCGTCTGAACCTTAGCAATTAGGTGGTCGCCTAAGGATCGCCTAGTCGTTGTCCCGTTGCCTAATTCGCTCAAGCGGTTGCCAGCGTTCAGCACAATTTTATTGTTTGTGAAATGTATGGTATTAAATATATTAATCAAGCTAAAGATACATACATTGAGGGGGGGGGGGGGGGGGGGGGGGGGGGGGTTGACGTAAATTGTTTGTAATCAAGGAGTGCCTGGAGTAGAGTGGTGGAGGCTAGGCAGGGGTCCGACGGGTTTGAAACTACATAGTGCTTACCTGGCCAAGCAGGAAAAATAGTGGACCGAGTGGGTCCACAATAGAATTATAGGTATAAAACACCTAACTCGGCTGGATTATGATGCACTTCTAATCATTTACTGCCTGATGAGAGGAGAGACCATAGATATCCCAACCTTTATTTGTGGGTATTTCCAAGAGCGGAAATGGGTTGTGAGCAAGAAAGGGTTGGGCGGGTCAATGATCCAGATGGCCATGGACAATGGGGTTGTGATCCATGTGAAACTCCGAGACATGAAACTGCCTAGGGTTAAGCTTTATCGAAAGACTGCTGCATTGACCCCTGATGCAGTGGTTGCTGCAGCGGAACAGGCAGAGCATGTCGCTCTGATTGGCGGTACTAAGAGGGATGATGAACCAGAGAACATGGACGAGGACATGCCAAGTCCACATGTCCAGCATGTTTACTAGGCAGGAGGCCTGAAGACAGGCAGGAGGCCTGAAGACATGGCAGAAGGCCAGTCTAGCCGGGCTGCCACGCGCAGTTTGGCAGGACGAATCGAGCGACTGAGCATGAGCAGTGGGTGAGGAAGAAAATAAAGGTCCCAAGATAAAAAGCTCAATATTTTTGCCAAAATAATGAAGAAAATGGCATGGTGCTTGGGCAAAAAAATTAAGACCCAAAAACATGCACATGCTGCGAACAAGGCCATTGTGGAGCTTGTAGGGTTTTGATGCAGGTAACGCAGCGGAATAACAAAAATTTAATCCTGCTCAAACCCCTCCACAGATCGCAGGCAAGCATTCATAACATGATTAGGGATAGTGAATTGTGTACCTTAGTTTGTGTGATCACTACGAAGAATTGTGTCTTCGTCTCTATGGTATCCGGATTGCAGCTGGAATCCTTCTCCACGTGTAGTGCTAGCAATGGTAGAAGGAGGTAAAAGATCGCGCAAAACGGAGCACGAAGCACCGCGCCACAAGGTGGCCGGCGGCACTAGGGGCGGACGGGTAAGATACTTCGGCCTCTTGCCCTGTCTCTCCCCTTGCTTTGTTATGTTCTCTTAATAATGACTTGTTGTAGAGAAATAATAATCTAGAATGCCCTTATATAGTTAATAACTCCTTATTAACTACATATTTGCCCCAATACTAATCATGTCCATACACGAATTAGTCCACCTTGTAAATTAGACCTACTAACTTTGCACGTGGTTACGTTATGATTCTTTTAATCGATTAGTTCAACTAATTAATATCCAATTTCAGTTTAATCCATTCCGTGTGTAACCCTATAGGTTTCTACTTAGTTAACAGTAACTATTACAAACATAGAGCGGTGTCTAGCAACACATCTATGCTGCCCAACTAATAGAAGAATCAGTGATCCAACAAACCATGTGCCCAATGTTACCGTGTTGTATCAATCCATTTGTCTCGATCTATATTTGGATTGGACATTAGACATAACTGTCACACTCGTATATCCAATCCAAGTTTCTCAATCCCGGGAATAGACTTATATATACAGATAACATCAATATCTTTTTTAGTCTGGCCAGACATTCCATAAGCACTACCCCTCGAGTGGTCGTGGATATTTGCTCTCATTATGTGGGAGGGACAAACCGTCTCTACATCACTACCATTTCAAAGCTTGCTTCCTATCATGCCCGATGACTATCTTTATACAGCGACGGTGTAACTTTTGATAATCAAAGCATGATATATCAAAACTAGAGTATCTAGTGACCTCAAGTCTAAGGATTATAACACCATTAGCACTACGAGAAGCACTTGTGACTTTAACATAACTTAATGTAGTTTTCTCGTTGTGGGTTAATCCAGTATGCCATTACTCCTAATGCATACCTATGTGTTAGACTTGATATCTCTATATCAATCTAGCTACATACTAGTCTATAGTGATCGTCCTATTAATCAATATAATGGACTAGGGATATTTAAAATATAAACATTTATAAATTCATTCTTGCTAACATATCTCCATATCGTTAACACAATGAATAATAAGTCAATATAAATGTCACAATAAATTGATTGCCTCTAGGGCACAATTCCAACAGTCTCCCACTTGCACTAAAGTCAATCTGGTGCATCATATGCCTATTATTCTAGCGCGACCCTCATGCATTCGTTGCATGGTAGTGTTGGAATAGATGCCCTAGAGGCAATCTAGTTTAGTATGAATTTGTATTTGGCTAGAAAATTCATTTATTATTTATTGAATATTTAATATAATGAAGTCCTTAGATTTACAATCGTGTTGTTTATCTTAAATATCCCTAGTCAAGTATAATGATTAAATGGGACAATCATCTATAGACTAGTATGGGGTTGGATTGATATGGAGATATCACGATCCAACACATAGGTGTGCATTATGGAATGTTGCACTGGATTGACCCATCACCGAGAAGGCTACATACATGTTATGTTGAGTCACAAGTGCTTCTCGGGTACAATGGTATTGTCATCCTTAGACTTGAAGTCACTAGATATTCTAGTTGTGGATCATTGTGATTTTGGTAGCGTTAAACGCTACACCGTATCTGGGTAGTTATAAAGGCGTGTACTGGATACAATGAGAAGCAAGCTTATAGATCGTAGTGGACGTAGAGAGGATTTTCCCCTCCCACATAACGGGAGCAAATATCCAAGGCCACTCGAAGGATAGTGCTTATAGAATGTCTGGCCAGACTCAAATAAATCAATATATGGGATATTGATGTTATTTGCACGAATAAGACTATTCCATGGATCGAGAAACTAGGGATTGGATATACGAGTGTGACTTGTATGTCTCGTGTCCAATCCGGATATGGAGGCAAAGGGATGAGACAATTACTTGTACAAGGTTGTCTAGATGACTATTCTATTAGTTGGCTAGAATGGATGTTTTGCTAGAAACCGCTCCATATTAGCAAATAGTTGCTACCAACTAGATAGAACCTATGGGGTCACACGCTATATAGAGTTGTACTAGATTTGGGAATTAATTAATTGGATTAATTAATTAGAAGGATCACTTTGCAAACCCTTGCAAACTTAGTAGGGACTAATTTGCAAGGAAGGGACTAAATTGAATTCTAGTAGGACTAGAATAAGTCCTTTAGGTAGTTAACAAGGAGTTGTTGGACTATATAAAGGACCCTCCTTCCTTCCTTCCTCATAACTTATGCTCTAAAGAGAACATAACAAGAGTGGGAGAGAACAAAGGAGAAGAGAGAGCAAGCAACAAGGAGGACGCCGCCCCCTTGCCGCCGCCCCTCGTCCCCGACGCCACAAGAGGGCCGAACCCCCTCTTTGCGCCTCGTTTTGCGTGATTACTTCACCCTCCTCTCATTCCGGGCTAGCACCAAGAAGATTGGAGATCTAGGAACAACTCTAGGCGTGGATCAACTATAGAGAACGTGACACTATTCGCGTTTGAAGTCATCAAGGAGAACCCAAAGGTGTGTTTATGATTTCTTACCTTCACTATCGTTATGCATCTAGACTTGTGATCCTTGGAGGGTTTTGCATGGTTATTTGTTTGATTATGCTTCCGTTTGCGCGATCCATGAATCAAAACCCTACAGTGGTATCAGAGCCACAGGTCATAGAGCATAAACGTAATTTATGTGTTACATTCTTGTTGTTTTACACCTTAATTTGTTGTTTATCGCGTAAAACAAGACAAATCAAGCATTGGATGCAATTTGTCAAAGAATTAATCAAAACAAGACCCAATTATTGCATTGGATGCGTGAATTGGTGAGTTTGAGAAATTTTAGGATCTTAGATCTAGGGTTTGGGCATCCTTGGGGAAGAAGGAGTTCTCCCAAAACAAGGAAACAACCAAACTTGGGCTCCAAGCAAGGAGGTTGTTTTGGAAACAACCTCCACAAGGAGGTTCGGCCCCCCTAGGGGACCGCCCCCCTTGCTTGCCGCCCAAGAATGGCGCCCTAAGGGGCCGGGCGGCCCTAACCCGCGGGCCTAGCTTGCGGGTTTTGGGCCGGCCCGGCCCTAGGGCCTTATGGTTCACTTTGTTTGGGCCCGGGCAATTGGATTGTTGGGCCCATGGACCGTTTTAACCCTAGAAATCCTAAAATCAATTAAAATTGACCAAGCGCGTTAAAATTGGATTTTAACTGTTTATGTGCAAATCGCATGGTGATTGGATATGGCCTTAGGATGTGGTTTGATGTGGATGTTTAATTTTGTGGTTTGGTTTTACGGCCTGCGAGCTGATCAATTAATTGTAATAATTAATTAGGGTTTAATGGCCTGCGTGCCATTTTTTTTTCTCAACTTGTGAGATTTATTTTATTTAGTATAGATATTAGCTAGTGCTAGAAAAGTAGATTGTTAGCCAAGATTGAAGAAAAGAAGCCCAAAGCCAAAGAAGCCACAAAAGATGGAGCATGGAGCATGGAGCATTCCACATGACTATGAAGGATGGACCAAAAGATCAAGACGCATGGATATGTGTGTTTGCTTAGGGTTCATAGATAATTCCATTGGCTTGGAATTATCTTAGTCTAGAAAAGGCCATATCCACATCACGTTTAATTTCTGTTTTGTGGTTGTTTATTTATTGTCTTATTATTTGTGTGGTTGGTGTATGGATGATGCATGCAATTAGGATAATAAGATAATTAGACAACCCGGATCTATTATTTGGAGTTGTGCCCAAACTCAAATAGATAGATTAGTTGATATTGATCAACAAAACAATTAAAATTGAATTGAAAAATCCCTCAAATTCAAATATTGTGTTCTTGCCTTCTCGTTATTTAAACACTCATTATCATCATTATTTATCAAGCTCGTGCGTGCCAAAGCATGGCGACTTGGTTCATCATGATGGAATGCGATGGCACGTAACAATGTGCAATTGTTTAGATAAGAGGTTGAGCACAACTAGGCTATTAATTTGATTAAGAAACCTAGAGGCAATCAATTGGGATTATCCATATGAATGGATAAATAAGGAGTTATTTGCCCGATTGAACCAAGAGTTGCATATGGGATGCAATTGGAATTGTTCCTACCTAAGAAGTAGTCGAATTATGGGTGACTTGCCAAAGCAAGCTCATAAGGAGATGAAAAAGATGGATCTTGGCCCACTAGAAAATATAAGAATATTCTCCGCATTAATATCTTGAGGGTTATTAATCCGTAGTAAAATAGTGGGAGCTATATTTAATAAACTGGCCATTATTAAATATAGTCAAAAATTCACAAATACTAAAACTTGCGTATTTTCCTTTTGTAGAATTTCAAATGGCAAACAACTCATCGAGTTCACAACATTCCCTACGATCTGTCCTTGAGAAGGACAAGCTCTCTGGAACCAACTTTCTTGATTGGTACAGAAACTTGAGAATTGTTCTCAAGCAAGAGAAGAAACTGTACGCAATAGAGGAGCAAGTTCCAGAAGGTCCAGAGAATCAGACACCTGCTGCCTTAAAGGCGTATCAAAAGCGTGTTGATGACGCTAATGATGCGGCCTGCCTAATGCTTTGCACCATGACCTCTGAGCTTCAGAAGCAACATGAGAACATGAATGCTGTCGATATGATCGAACATCTAAAGCAGCTCTTCCAAGAGCAGGCGAGGGTAGAGAGGTATGAGGTCTCAAAGGCACTGTTCAAATTTCATCTGGCAGAAGGGAACCCGGTGGGACCCCATGTACTCCGAATGATCGGATACTTGGAGAATCTCGCCCGACTTGGGTTCCCGGTCGGCCAAGAGTTGGCAACCGATCTCGTGTTGCAATCGTTGCCCGAGAGTTATGGACAGTTCATTATCAACTATAACATGAACGAGATCGTTAAACCACTGCCAGATTTGCTCAACATGTTGAGGACGGCTGAACAGAGCATCAACAAGGGTAAGGGCAAGGCCATTATGATGGTGCATAAAGGAAAGGGCAAAAAGTTTGCATCTTCCTCCAAGGGCAAAGGCAAGTCAGTTGCCAAGTCCAAGGAACAAGCCCTTAAGCCTGTTGGTGGCATTGCCAAGGTCGTGACTAAGGGTGAATGTCACTACTCTAGTCAACCTGGACACTGGAGGAGGAACTGCCCAAAATATCTGGAGGACAAGCGGCTTGGAATAGTGATTCCACCACCACCAGGTATTTTTGTTGTAGATGTCAATTTAACTGTCTCTACATCATGGGTATTAGATACTGGATGTGGATCTCATATTTGTCGAAATATGAAGGATCTAAAGAGAAGTAAAAGATTGGCTAAAGGGGAGGTAGATCTACGCGTTGGGAATGGAGCAAAGGTTGCTGCGTTGGCCATAGGCGTGTGCGAGCTATCTCTGCCTTCAGGATTAGTTTTAGAATTAAATAATTGCTATTTTGTGCCTGCTATGAGCAGAAACATTATTTCTATTTCTTGTTTGGACAAGGAAGGTTTTATTATTTCAATAAAGAACAATTGTTGTTCCTTTTATTTGAATAATATTCACTATTTTAGTGCGCAATTATTTAATGGACTTTATGTCCTTGATCTAAGCAATCCTGTCTACAACATTAATACCAAGCGGATTAAAATAAATGATTTAAATCCTGCTTATTTATGGCATTGTCGTTTAGGCCACATAAATGAGAAACGTGTATCTAGACTCCATAAGGATGGATTACTAGACTCATTTGATTTTGAATCATATGAGACATGTGAGGCTTGTTTATTAGGAAAAATGACAAAGTCCCCTTTCAATAAGAAAGGTGAGAGGACTAGTGAGCAATTGGCGCTCATACATACCGATGTGTGTGGGCCATTTGCCACGCCTGCCAGGGGTGGTTATGTCTACTTCATTACATTTACTGATGATTACAGTAGATATGGATTTGTGTACCTTATGAGGGCAAAATCAGAATCCTTTGAAGTGTTCAAAGAATTCAAGAATGAAGTAGAGAAGCAACTTGGCAAAAGTATCAAGGCTCTACGATCAGATCGTGGAGGAGAATACTTGAGCCAAGAGTTTGACGACTATCTTAGAGAGTGTGGGATCGTGTCCCAACTCACTCCACCCGGAACGCCACAATGGAATGGCGTGTCCGAGAGGAGGAATCGAACCCTATTGGATATGGTTCGGTCTATGATGTGTCAAACCGATCTTCCATTATCATTTTGGGGCTACGCTCTATTAAGTGCAGCTTTCACCATTAACCGTGTTCCATCTAAATCAGTCATGAAGACACCATATGAGATGTGGAGTGGGAGGCGTCCCACACTGTCGTTCATGAGGATTTGGGGCTGCGATGTCTATGTAAAACGTTTACAATCAGACAAGCTAGGGCCTAAATCGGATAAGTGTAAATTTGTGGGGTACCCTAAGGAAACTAAGGGATACTATTTCTACAATCCAACCGAGAACAAAGTGTTTGTTGCTCGGACCGGCGTGTTTCTAGAAAGAGAGTTTGTCTCTAAAGAAGCAAGTGGGAGGAATGTAGAACTTGAAGAAGTTCAAGAACCACAAATTACTAGACCGATTATGGAACATGAACAGGAATCACAAGCAATTGTGGATCCACCTGTTCAGGTAACACAAGAGCTTCGTAGATCTAGTAGAGTGCGCCAGGAACCCGAGAGGTACGGACTTCTCGTGACTGATTCCGGTGACACGATGCTCATAGATGATGAGCCTACTACCTATGAGGAGGCCATGAATGGCCCAGACTCGCAGAAGTGGCTTGAAGCCATGAGATCCGAGATGGAATCCATGTATACCAACAAAGTATGGACTTTGGTGGAACCACCTGATGGGGCGCGGCCCATAGGGTGCAAGTGGGTCTTCAAGAAGAAGATCGACATGGATGGTAATGTGATTACCTATAAGGGCCGATTGGTGGCTAAAGGATTCAGACAGATTCATGGTATTGACTATGATGAAACCTTTTCACCAGTTGCTATGACCAAATCCATCCGAATCCTACTTGCAATTGCAGCATACAACGACTATGAGATTTGGCAGATGGATGTCAAAACAGCATTCCTTTATGGGAATCTCCTCGAGGACGTGTATATGATACAGCCGGAGGGTTTTGAAGATCCAAAGCAAGCCAACAAAGTCTGTAAGCTGCAACGATCCATTTATGGATTGAAGCAAGCTTCTAGGAGTTGGAATCGACGTTTTGATGAAGTGGTCAAAGAGTTTGGCTTCATCAGAAACGAAGATGAGTCTTGTGTCTACAAGAAGGTTAGTGGGAGCTCTGTAGCTTTTCTGGTCTTGTATGTGGATGACATACTACTCATTGGAAACGACATACCCATGCTGCAATCTGTGAAAGATTGGCTAGGAAAGTGTTTCTCAATAAAGGACTTAGGGGAAGCAGCCTACATACTCGGTATAAAGATCTATAGAGATAGATCTAAAAGGTTGCTAGGCCTAAGTCAAAGTACATATATTGACAAGGTGTTGAAACGGTTCAACATGCAAGATTCCAAGAAGGGATTCTTGCCCATGTCACATGGAATCACTCTTTCAAAGAGTGGTTGTCCTTCCAATGAGATTGAGAAGGAACGCATGAGTAGGATCCCCTATGCCTCGGCCATAGGATCTATCATGTACGCCATGTTATGTACTAGACCAGATGTGTCATATGCCTTGAGTATGACAAGCAGATACCAATCCAATCCAGGTGAGAGTCACTGGATTGCTGTCAAGAACATCCTAAAGTACTTGAGAAGAACTAAGGATGCTTTCTTGATGTTTGGCGGAGAGGAAGAGTTGCGTGTAAGGGGTTACACTGATGCAAGCTTCCAAACCGATAGAGATGAATTTAGATCACAGTCGGGATATGTGTTTTGCCTGAATGGAGCAGCGGTGAGCTGGAAGAGTTCCAAGCAAGAGACGGTAGCTGATTCTACAACAGAGGCTGAGTACATTGCTGCAAATGGCGCAGCAAAGGAGGCTGTTTGGATCAGAAAGTTTGTTTTTGAAATTGGTGTGGTCCCTAGCATTGCGGATCCAGTGGAGTTGTTTTGTGACAACACTGGGGCGATCGCGCAATCAAAGGAACCAAGATCGCACCAGAAGTCCAAGCATGTGCTCAGGAAGTTTCATCTGATTCGAGATATTATCGATAGAGGAGACGTTCGGATATGCAAGATTCCTACAGATGATAATCTGTCAGACCCGCTTACAAAGCCTCTCACGCAGTGGAAGCATGAAGGGCACACTAGGAGTATGGGCATACGAGATGCGCCAGATTGGCTCTAGTGCAAGTGGGAGACTATTGGAATAGATGCCCTAGAGGCAATCTAGTTTAGTATGAATTTGTATTTGGCTAGAAAATTCATTTATTATTTATTGGATATTTAATATAATGAAGTCCTTAGATTTACAATCGTGTTGTTTATCTTAAATATCCCTAGTCAAGTATAATGATTAAATGGGACAATCATCTATAGACTAGTATGGGGTTGGATTGATATGGAGATATCACGATCCAACACATAGGTGTGCATTATGGAATGTTGCACTGGATTGACCCATCACCGAGAAGGCTACATACATGTTATGTTGAGTCACAAGTGCTTCTCGGGTACAATGGTATTGTCATCCTTAGACTTGAAGTCACTAGATATTCTAGTTGTGGATCATTGTGATTTTGGTAGCGTTAAACGCTACACCGTAACTGGGTAGTTATAAAGGCGTGTACTGGATACAATGAGAAGCAAGCTTAGAGATCGTAGTGGACGTAGAGAGGATTTGCCCCTCCCACATAACGGGAGCAAATATCCAAGGCCACTCGAAGGATAGTGCTTATAGAATGTCTGGCCAGACTCAAATAAATCAATATATGGGATATTGATGTTATTTGCACGAATAAGACTATTCCATGGATCGAGAAACTAGGGATTGGATATACGAGTGTGACTTGTATGTCTCGTGTCCAATCCGGATATGGAGGCAAAGGGATGAGACAATTACTTGTACAAGGTTGTCTAGATGACTATTCTATTAGTTGGCTAGAATGGATGTTTTGCTAGAAACCGCTCCATATTAGCAAATAGTTGCTACCAACTAGATAGAACCTATGGGGTCACACGCTATATAGAGTTGTACTAGATTTGGGAATTAATTAATTGGATTAATTAATTAGAAGGATCATTTTGCAAACCCTTGCAAACTTAGTAGGGACTAATTTGCAAGGAAGGGACTAAATTGAATTCTAGTAGGACTAGAATAAGTCCTTTAGGTAGTTAACAAGGAGTTGTTGGACTATATAAAGGACCCTCCTTCCTTCCTTCCTCATAACTTATGCTCTAAAGAGAACATAACAAGAGTGGGAGAGAACAAAGGAGAAGAGAGAGCAAGCAACAAGGAGGACGCCGCCCCCTTGCCGCCGCCCCTCGTCCCCGACGCCACAAGAGGGCCGAACCCCCTCTTTGCGCCTCGTTTTGCGTGATTACTTCACCCTCCTCTCATTCCGGGCTAGCACCAAGAAGATTGGAGATCTAGGAACAACTCTAGGCGTGGATCAACTATAGAGAACGTGACACTATTCGCGTTTGAAGTCATCAAGGAGAACCCAAAGGTGTGTTTATGATTTCTTACCTTCACTATCGTTATGCATCTAGACTTGTGATCCTTGGAGGGTTTTGCATGGTTATTTGTTTGATTATGCTTCCGTTTGCGCGATCCATGAATCAAAACCCTACAGTGGTATCAGAGCCACAGGTCATAGAGCATAAACGTAGTTTATGTGTTACATTCTTGTTGTTTTACACCTTAATTTGTTGTTTATCGCGTAAAACAAGACAAATCAAGCATTGGATGCAATTTGTCAAAGAATTAATCAAAACAAGACCCAATTATTGCATTGGATGCGTGAATTGGTGAGTTTGAGAAATTTTAGGATCTTAGATCTAGGGTTTGGGCATCCTTGGGGAAGAAGGAGTTCTCCCAAAACAAGGAAACAACCAAACTTGGGCTCCAAGCAAGGAGGTTGTTTTGGAAACAACCTCCTCAAGGAGGTTCGGCCCCCCTAGGGGACCGCCCCCCTTGCTTGCCGCCCAAGAATGGCGCCCTAAGGGGCCGGGCGGCCCTAACCCGCGGGCCTAGCTTGCGGGTTTTGGGCCGGCCCGGCCCTAGGGCCTTATGGTTCACTTTGTTTGGGCCCGGGCAATTGGATTGTTGGGCCCATGGACCGTTTTAACCCTAGAAATCCTAAAATCAATTAAAATTGACCAAGCGCGTTAAAATTGGATTTTAACTGTTTATGTGCAAATCGCATGGTGATTGGATATGGCCTTAGGATGTGGTTTGATGTGGATGTTTAATTTTGTGGTTTGGTTTTACGGCCTGCGAGCTGATCAATTAATTGTAATAATTAATTAGGGTTTAATGGCCTGCGTGCCATTTTTTTTCTCAACTTGTGAGATTTATTTTATTTAGTATAGATATTAGCTAGTGCTAGAAAAGTAGATTGTTAGCCAAGATTGAAGAAAAGAAGCCCAAAGCCAAAGAAGCCACAAAAGATGGAGCATGGAGCATGGAGCATTCCACATGACTATGAAGGATGGACCAAAAGATCAAGACGCATGGAGATGTGTGTTTGCTTAGGGTTCATAGATAATTCCATTGGCTTGGAATTATCTTAGTCTAGAAAAGGCCATATCCACATCACGTTTAATTTCTGTTTTGTGGTTGTTTATTTATTGTCTTATTATTTGTGTGGTTGGTGTATGGATGATGCATGCAATTAGGATAATAAGATAATTAGACAACCCGGATCTATTATTTGGAGTTGTGCCCAAACTCAAATAGATAGATTAGTTGATATTGATCAACAAAACAATTAAAATTGAATTGAAAAATCCCTCAAATTCAAATATTGTGTTCTTGCCTTCTCGTTATTTAAACACTCATTATCATCATTATTTATCAAGCTCGTGCGTGCCAAAGCATGGCGACTTGGTTCATAATGATGGAATGCGATGGCACGTAACAATGTGCAATTGTTTAGATAAGAGGTTGAGCACAACTAGGCTATTAATTTGATTAATAAACCTAGAGGCAATCAATTGGGATTATCCATATGAATGGATAAATAAGGAGTTATTTGCCCGATTGAACCAAGAGTTGCATATGGGATGCAATTGGAATTGTTCCTACCTAAGAAGTAGTCGAATTATGGGTGACTTGCCAAGGCAAGCTCATAAGGAGATGAAAAAGATGGATCTTGGCCCACTAGAAAATATAAGAATATTCTCCGCATTAATATCTTGAGGGTTATTAATCCGTAGTAAAATAGTGGGAGCTATATTTAATAAACTGGCCATTATTAAATATAGTCAAAAATTCACAAATACTAAAACTTGCGTATTTTCCTTTTGTAGAATTCCAAATGGCAAACAACTCATCGAGTTCACAACATTCCCTACGATCTGTCCTTGAGAAGGACAAGCTCTCTGGAACCAACTTTCTTGATTGGTACAGAAACTTGAGAATTGTTCTCAAGCAAGAGAAGAAACTGTACGCAATAGAGGAGCAAGTTCCAGAAGGTCCAGAGAATCAGACACCTGCTGCCTTAAAGGCGTATCAAAAGCGTGTTGATGACGCTAATGATGCGGCCTGCCTAATGCTTTGCACCATGACCTCTGAGCTTCAGAAGCAACATGAGAACATGAATGCTGTCGATATGATCGAACATCTAAAGCAGCTCTTCCAAGAGCAGGCGAGGGTAGAGAGGTATGAGGTCTCAAAGGCACTGTTCAAATTTCATCTGGCAGAAGGGAACCCGGTGGGACCCCATGTACTCCGAATGATCGGATACTTGGAGAATCTCGCCCGACTTGGGTTCCCGGTCGGCCAAGAGTTGGCAACCGATCTCGTGTTGCAATCGTTGCCCGAGAGTTATGGACAGTTCATTATCAACTATAACATGAACGAGATCGTTAAACCACTGCCAGATTTGCTCAACATGTTGAGGACGGCTGAACAGAGCATCAACAAGGGTAAGGGCAAGGCCATTATGATGGTGCATAAAGGAAAGGGCAAAAAGTTTGCATCTTCCTCCAAGGGCAAAGGCAAGTCAGTTGCCAAGTCCAAGGAACAAGCCCTTAAGACTGTTGGTGGCATTGCCAAGGTCGTGACTAAGGGTGAATGTCACTACTGTAGTCAACCTGGACACTGGAGGAGGAACTGCCCAAAATATCTGGAGGACAAGCGGCTTGGAATAGTGATTCCACCACCACCAGGTATTTTTGTTGTAGATGTCAATTTAACTGTCTCTACATCATGGGTATTAGATACTGGATGTGGATCTCATATTTGTCGAAATATGCAGGATCTAAAGAGAAGTAAAAGATTGGCTAAAGGGGAGGTAGATCTACGCGTTGGGAATGGAGCAAAGGTTGCTGCGTTGGCCATAGGCGTGTGCGAGCTATCTCTGCCTTCAGGATTAGTTTTAGAATTAAATAATTGCTATTTTGTGCCTGCTATGAGCAGAAACATTATTTCTATTTCTTGTTTGGACAAGGAAGGTTTTATTATTTCAATAAAGAACAATTGTTGTTCCTTTTATTTGAATAATATTCACTATTTTAGTGCGCAATTATTTAATGGACTTTATGTCCTTGATCTAAGCAATCCTGTCTACAACATTAATACCAAGCGGATTAAAATAAATGATTTAAATCCTGCTTATTTATGGCATTGTCGTTTAGGCCACATAAATGAGAAACGTGTATCTAGACTCCATAAGGATGGATTACTAGACTCATTTGATTTTGAATCATATGAGACATGTGAGGCTTGTTTATTAGGAAAAATGACAAAGTCCCCTTTCAATAAGAAAGGTGAGAGGACTAGTGAGCAATTGGCGCTCATACATACCGATGTGTGTGGGCCATTTGCCACGCCTCCCAGGGGTGGTTATGTCTACTTCATTACATTTACTGATGATTACAGTAGATATGGATTTGTGTACCTTATGAGGGCAAAATCAGAATCCTTTGAAGTGTTCAAAGAATTCAAGAATGAAGTAGAGAAGCAACTTGGCAAAAGTATCAAGGCTCTACGATCAGATCGTGGAGGAGAATACTTGAGCCAAGAGTTTGACGACTATCTTAGAGAGTGTGGGATCGTGTCCCAACTCACTCCACCCGGAACGCCACAATGGAATGGCGTGTCCGAGAGGAGGAATCGAACCCTATTGGATATGGTTCGGTCTATGATGTGTCAAACCGATCTTCCATTATCATTTTGGGGCTACGCTCTATTAAGTGCAGCTTTCACCATTAACCGTGTTCCATCTAAATCAGTCATGAAGACACCATATGAGATGTGGAGTGGGAGGCGTCCCACACTGTCGTTCATGAGGATTTGGGGCTGCGATGTCTATGTAAAACGTTTACAATCAGACAAGCTAGGGCCTAAATCGGATAAGTGTAAATTTGTGGGGTACCCTAAGGAAACTAAGGGATACTATTTCTACAATCCAACCGAGAACAAAGTGTTTGTTGCTCGGACCGGCGTGTTTCTAGAAAGAGAGTTTGTCTCTAAAGAAGCAAGTGGGAGGAATGTAGAACTTGAAGAAGTTCAAGAACCACAAATTACTAGACCGATTATGGAACATGAACAGGAATCACAAGCAATTGTGGATCCACCTGTTCAGGTAACACAAGAGCTTCGTAGATCTAGTAGAGTGCGCCAGGAACCCGAGAGGTACGGACTTCTCGTGACTGATTCCGGTGACACGATGCTCATAGATGATGAGCCTACTACCTATGAGGAGGCCATGAATGGCCCAGACTCGCAGAAGTGGCTTGAAGCCATGAGATCCGAGATGGAATCCATGTATACCAACAAAGTATGGACTTTGGTGGAACCACCTGATGGGGCGCGGCCCATAGGGTGCAAGTGGGTCTTCAAGAAGAAGATCGACATGGATGGTAATGTGATTACCTATAAGGGCCGATTGGTGGCTAAAGGATTCAGACAGATTCATGGTATTGACTATGATGAAACCTTTTCACCAGTTGCTATGACCAAATCCATCCGAATCCTACTTGCAATTGCAGCATACTACGACTATGAGATTTGGCAGATGGATGTCAAAACAGCATTCCTTTATGGGAATCTCCTCGAGGACGTGTATATGATACAGCCGGAGGGTTTTGAAGATCCAAAGCAAGCCAACAAAGTCTGTAAGCTGCAACGATCCATTTATGGATTGAAGCAAGATTCTAGGAGTTGGAATCGACGTTTTGATGAAGTGGTCAAAGAGTTTGGCTTCATCAGAAACGAAGATGAGTCTTGTGTCTACAAGAAGGTTAGTGGGAGCTCTGTAGCTTTTCTAGTCTTGTATGTGGATGACATACTACTCATTGGAAACGACATACCCATGCTGCAATCTGTGAAAGATTGGCTAGGAAAGTGTTTCTCAATGAAGGACTTAGGGGAAGCAGCCTACATACTCGGTATAAAGATCTATAGAGATAGATCTAAAAGGTTGCTAGGCCTAAGTCAAAGTACATATATTGACAAGGTGTTGAAACGGTTCAACATGCAAGATTCCAAGAAGGGATTCTTGCCCATGTCACATGGAATCACTCTTTCAAAGAGTGGTTGTCCTTCCAATGAGATTGAGAAGGAACGCATGAGTAGGATCCCCTATGCCTCGGCCATAGGATCTATCATGTACGCCATGTTATGTACTAGACCAGATGTGTCATATGCCTTGAGTATGACAAGCAGATACCAATCCAATCCAGGTGAGAGTCACTGGATTGCTGTCAAGAACATCCTAAAGTACTTGAGAAGAACTAAGGATGCTTTCTTGATGTTTGGCGGAGAGGAAGAGTTGCGTGTAAGGGGTTACACTGATGCAAGCTTCCAAACCGATAGAGATGAATTTAGATCACAGTCGGGATATGTGTTTTGCCTGAATGGAGCAGCGGTGAGCTGGAAGAGTTCCAAGCAAGAGACGGTAGCTGATTCTACAACAGAGGCTGAGTACATTGCTGCAAATGGCGCAGCAAAGGAGGCTGTTTGGATCAGAAAGTTTGTTTCTGAAATTGGTGTGGTCCCTAGCATTGGGATCCAGTGGAGTTGTTTTGTGACAACACTGGGGCGATCGCGCAATCAAAGGAACCAAGATCGCACCAGAAGTCCAAGCATGTGCTCAGGAAGTTTCATCTGATTCGAGATATTATCGATAGAGGAGACGTTCGGATATGCAAGATTCCTACAGATGATAATCTGTCAGACCCGCTTACAAAGCCTCTCACGCAGTGGAAGCATGAAGGGCACACTAGGAGTATGGGCATACGAGATGCGCCAGATTGGCTCTAGTGCAAGTGGGAGACTGTTGGAATAGATGCCCTAGAGGCAATCTAGTTTAGTATGAATTTGTATTTGGCTAGAAAATTCATTTATTATTTATTGGATATTTAATATAATGAAGTCCTTAGATTTACAATCGTGTTGTTTATCTTAAATATCCCTAGTCAAGTATAATGATTAAATGGGACAATCATCTATAGACTAGTATGGGGTTGGATTGATATGGAGATATCACGATCCAACACATATGTGTGCATTATGGAATGTTGCACTGGATTGACCCATCACCGAGAAGGCTACATACATGTTATGTTGAGTCACAAGTGCTTCTCGGGTACAATGGTATTGTCATCCTTAGACTTGAAGTCACTAGATATTCTAGTTGTGGATCATTGTGATTTTGGTAGCGTTAAACGCTACACCGTAACTGGGTAGTTATAAAGGCGTGTACTGGATACAATGAGAAGCAAGCTTAGAGATCGTAGTGGACGTAGAGAGGATTTGCCCCTCCCACATAACGGGAGCAAATATCCAAGGCCACTCGAAGGATAGTGCTTATAGAATGTCTGGCCAGACTCAAATAAATCAATATATGGGATATTGATGTTATTTGCACGAATAAGACTATTCCATGGATCGAGAAACTAGGGATTGGATATACGAGTGTGACTTGTATGTCTCGTGTCCAATCCGGATATGGAGGCAAAGGGATGAGACAATTACTTGTACAAGGTTGTGTAGATGACTATTCTATTAGTTGGCTAGAATGGATGTTTGGCTAGAAACCGCTCCATATTAGCAAATAGTTGCTACCAACTAGATAGAACCTATGGGGTCACACGCTATATAGAGTTGTACTAGATTTGGGAATTAATTAATTGGATTAATTAATTAGAAGGATCACTTTGCAAACCCTTGCAAACTTAGTAGGGACTAATTTGCAAGGAAGGGACTAAATTGAATTCTAGTAGGACTAGAATAAGTCCTTTAGGTAGTTAACAAGGAGTTGTTGGACTATATAAAGGACCCTCCTTCCTTCCTTCCTCATAACTTATGCTCTAAAGAGAACATAACAAGAGTGGGAGAGAACAAAGGAGAAGAGAGAGCAAGCAACAAGGAGGACGCCGCCCCCTTGCCGCCGCCCCTCGTCCCCGACGCCACAAGAGGGCCGAACCCCCTCTTTGCGCCTCGTTTTGCGTGATTACTTCACCCTCCTCTCATTCCGGGCTAGCACCAAGAAGATTGGAGATCTAGGAACAACTCTAGGCGTGGATCAACTATAGAGAACGTGACACTATTCGCGTTTGAAGTCATCAAGGAGAACCCAAAGGTGTGTTTATGATTTCTTACCTTCACTATCGTTATGCATCTAGACTTGTGATCCTTGGAGGGTTTTGCATGGTTATTTGTTTGATTATGCTTCCGTTTGCGCGATCCATGAATCAAAACCCTACAGGTAGGCAAGACCTCTTCTGGTACTTCTCATAAATTCACATATTCTCTATCGACAATCGAATGAGATAGAATCTTCTGAGTATGAGCATCTGATGCATCATTTATACCCAGTCCTATGTGATAGAAACGACAACTGAATCTTGCCGGGAACCTTTCCAGCTCACAGTCCCTCTACTAAGGCAAAACACAAAACTTGACTATTATCTGAAAACATCTTTGAAGGATTGGAAGTTCGCATTAGTGTAACCCCTTACAGTGAAATCTTCCTCTCCTCCATGTATCAAGAATTTATCCATAGTTCTTCTCAAGTACTTAAGGAAATTCTTGACACCTATACAGTGACTCTCACCCGGATTTGACTGATATCTATATGTCATACCATATGACATGTCTGGCCTAGTACATAACATGGTGTGCCTAATAAATCTTATTCATAGGGTCCTTCTAAATCTAATTGGAATGCACTTAGCCTTCCAAAGACTAATTCCATGTGACATGGGTAAGAATCTACATTCTTGCATGTTGAACTGTTTCAACACCTTTGTTAATACATGTACTTTAACTTAAGCCAAACAACCTTCTTGATCTATCCCAATAGATCTTTATAGGTTGATACGCCTAAATCCTTCATTGAAAATCAAATCCCTAGCAAATCTTCACCAGGTTGCAGAGTAGGGACATCATTCCCAATGATCAATATGTCTCTACATACAAGCCCGAAAATATAACAGTGCTCCCACTAACCTTCTTGTAAACACAAGCTTGATCTTCATTCTTGATGAATCAAAGATTCCAACCCGAAAAGCTTGATTCAATCCATAAAATGGATCGTTGCAACTTACACACTTTTGAGCAGGCTTTAGATCGACAAAACCCCTTCGATGTGTCATACACATCCTCAAGGAGGTTTCTATATCCATCTTCCAAATTGTGCAAGCTACAAGTGCGGCAAGATGCAAATGAATTTAAGCATCGCAACTGGGGAAAAGTTTCGTCATAGTCTATACTATGAACTCTCTGAAAACATTCATCCACCAATCGTACCTTAAAAATAATCATATTACCATCCATGTTAGTTTTCTTAAAACCCACTTGCACCTTTTGGGTCTTACCCTTTAGGTGGTTCCAACAAAGCCCATACTTTTTTCGCATATATGGATTCAATTTCGGATCTTATGGCTCCAAGCCATTTATGAGAGTATGGCCTACTTGTGGCCACCATATAGGATGTATGCTCATCTCCATGAGAAATATATCACCGGGCTATGAGAAATCTACATTTCTCTAACCCCATTGACATATCCTACCCAACCTACGAGGTTATTGTGTTACTTGATGACGTTGCTCCACAACATCTTGTGATCCTGCTCATGTTCCATCAAAGGATCAATGTTCTATTGTGTTTTTTGAACTCCTTCAAGTTCTACCGTCGTCCCACTATTTCTTTTAGAGACATTCTCTTTCGAGAAACATAGTTGTTCGAGCAACAAACACTCTGTTCTCGATTGGATAGTAGAAATAATATCATTTCGTTTCCTCAGGATATTCCACAAAATACATTTATCCAAATTGGGACCAAGTTTATCTCTGTAAACGTTTTACATAAACTTCACAACCACAAATCATTATGAATCACATAATAGGGAACGTCCTAATCCATATCTCATATGATGTTTTTTCATAACCGTCTTTGACGGAACACGATTAAGGGAGAAAACTGCAGTAAGTAGAGCATGGCCCCAAAAGTAAACTGGAAGTTCTGTTTGGATTAAAATCCACAAGACACTTTTCAGTCTTAGGTTAAATGCTATAATTATTTCTCTGTTAAATGCTATAAGTAGGGGGCTTTATGATTGCACCCGAGCCTTAAGAAACTTGACACATGCGCAAGGGGGTTAATATTGATATTCCAAAATAAGATTCTAGTATGGGACACGTGGACCAACCAGCAATCCACATACGTCTACCCAACAGTACGTGTGTACACTGTATCAGGCCATGTCAGCACCAAGGACTTTTAGACAGTGTCCGTTGCATCTCATTTATTCACACGGGAGCCAGGGGACTTAGTGGTTTGGAGGCAGGAACAAGGCTCATCATTGTGTATCAAAACTGAGACTTGCCTAACCTCCTCCGTATAAACAGGCTTGGTCAAATGGTCACACGACATGGTCTTGGCCACAGCCTCCCAAGATCTTCTCCATGACATGCTTAATGGCTTTAATTGTGGGTTTAATTAGCTCATATACTTCCACATAACCCTCATTATGACCATTGGGGCTCGACTTGTATATATAATGAAGGTACCATCTTCTCAGGGGCAAGATTGACTGCAGATTGGTAAGCCTATCACACCCTGCAAGCTGTCTCTATCCTTCGTTATACACTTTGCGTGTTTCCATCCCCTTTCAATTATCATCCTAGGGTTTCCACATCTGTCGACTTATCTGGTTGTGGCTTTGGTTACCTGAAGCCTGAACAAATTCACTTGACCCCATCAACAAATCGCCTCTACAATTATCTTTGTGTATAAATGATGAACTTGGGTGTTCATCTTCATTGATGAGATGAGTTCATTTATGGAATTAGTTTTATCACTTTCTTCATGGTATCAGAGCGTGAAAGCTCTCCGCTCCATCAATCCTTTCTTCTCCTCTACTGACTCTTCTCCCTGTAGTGTCGCCTCATCCTTCTCCGGTGTTTAATTCGTTCTTCTCTCCATTTCTCGTTGCTTTGTGGTGCTATCATTGACGATTTGACTACTTTCTACAAATTAGGGAACATTCTATATCTCTTTTATCCATGGCGACATATGAGATATTCCTATAGGTCTCAAGTTCTTGATTTTTAATCTCAATTCCTTCATCCACATCCAGCTAGACTCCTCCAACTATAGCATCTGGAGAGCAAAATTTGAAACGGTTCGTCAAGATAATGATCTTCTTGACTATGTAAATGGGAAAATCTTGCCTCCTTCTATCTTTGGTTTCTGGTAATTCTACATTCTAAGTTCCGAATCCTGATGTTGTTTTGTGGAAGTTGGTGGATTAACACCTAAAGAGGTTCTTGATTTCATCCATTTCTCCTTATGTTGTGCCTCTAATTCTGCATCTACCTCATGTCTCTTTTATCTTCTTAGTTTAGAGACACATTTTGCCACTATGTGTGATCTCATATACACCAACTCCAAATGCTTCTCTGTATATTGAAAAGAAGGACCTCACCATGGATGCTTATCTTGCTAAAATGAAACATCTCACTCATAGTCATCTTCAAATTAATGAACTAGTTCAAGAAGAGGATATTATATCGTACATTCTTAAAGGATTACCACCAAACTATGATTCCTTGAAGTCTAACACTAGAATCCTCTCCTATTTATGTGACTGGACCAAGTTCTCTCCTTAGTGAAGAACTACATATGTCTATGTCCAAATTAACAATGTCCACAGCTCATTTCCCCCAATAATTATTCAAGAGCCTATTCAGGCCTATTTTGTGCAGAGGAGGTAGACACTCATATTACAACAAGTACAGTGGTGGTAGATTCTCTGGTAGAACAGATAATTCCCATAATGCTGGTCAGTATCATGCTCCACAAAATATAAGTCAGTATCACATAGGCAGAGGTTGCTCTTAAGACCTTCTAGTAGCTCATAAGTGGAGTTTCATATATGTGGCAAAGGAGAACATGTGACTCTTGAGTAACAGGTTGGATACCTTTAAAATGCTTCTCCATGTGGTGTTCTTGGTTCAAGACCTCAATCTCCACATTCGATGCATGTCCACTATTGGCTACAGTCATCACAACATATGCAGCCATCATCATCCTCTCATTCACCTGCATGACTTGCTTCTCATGTTTCTCAAAAGCCATGGTTGTTTGACATTGGTGCAAGTCATTACATGATCAATGACATTCAAGACTTGGATTCAGCTCATGTGTACCAAGGACATGACTCATCTCCTATTGGAAATGGCACTCAAATGCTAATCATTCATATTGGAAGTGGTAAGCTAGTGTCGACTTCTCACATTTTTCATCATGATCATGTTATCCATTATCCTAAGAACCTTGTTTCTGTTTCTAAGTTTACTAAATACAATAACTGTACCCTCACTCGAAATGTTCAAGGTTACTTGATACATGACAATGCTACTCAACACATCCTGTTTAGGGCTCCTTTTTCATCTATATGCAACAATTTACATCATGTATTGTCTATTCCTTGGGAAAATTGGAAGCTAGTATGTGAAAATTGTAATGTAGCATAAAGTCATAACCTACCATTTTTCTCCATCAAGCACCAAAACTCATGTTCCCTTTCAAATTGTGCATTCTGATGTTTGGGGACCAACTCCTCAAGATTCCTTCAGTGAATTATTGTAATATTTTATTTTCATTGATGATTTTACAAGATGTTGTTGGTTGTATCCTATTCAAACCAAATTTGGTTATGTATGCTTCTTATGTTCATTTTATTACTTTATTGATACTCAATTTCATGCTTCTGTTAAGATCTTCATAACTAAAATTTGTGGTGAGTTTATGAGAAACCAATTTGGTTCTTAACTTCAAAGTGAAGGCACTCTCTACCAAACTATATTCCCTCACACTTCTGAATAGGCGGGCCGAGTTGAGAGAAGGCATAAGCATTTAGTAGAATTGTTATTGCCTTGTTACACGCACATATGCCTCTCTATTTGTGGCTTGGCGTCTTGCAATATCTAACTTCTTAATTAATAAATTGCATAAAGTTCATTTGAACTATAAATCTTCTTATGAATGCCTATTTCATTATATTCCTGATCATTCATTTCTTAATGCACGTGGTTGTCTTTGTTTTCCCTTATTGAGGCTTAATAACTCTCATAAGCTGCAGTCAATGTCCACTAAGTGCATATTTCTTGGATATTGCACAGCCTCAAAAGAGTATAGATGTCTTGATTTGCAAAGCTATAAAGTCTATAATTCTAGACATGGGATCTTTCATGAAAATGTATTTCCATTTCATGTCTCTTCTCAATTATCTTTTGTGACTGATGTATCTTCCAAGTTATTATTTCCTTGTGTTTTCATTTTTAATCCATTTATTATTGCATCATCTTAATTTAACTCAACAATGCATTTCCCTTCTCTCACCTGAATTTATTCCTCCTCCTTCACCATCATCTTCAATTGGTCAAGCCTCTTCATGTAGTTCGTCACTAGCACCACCACCACCACTTTCAATTCATCATATGGTGACCAGAGCAAGAACTTTCTCTTTGAAGCCCAATACTGGATATCATGCTTACACTGCTTCTAATGCGTTTGTGGATACTGGGCGTACAAGTTACAAACAAAGCTATTCAATTTCTTCATTGTCAACGAGCCATGAATGAAGAATTTACAACTTTATAGCAGCAACTTACTTGGGATTTCTCAACTATGCCACCTCATAGATCTTCAATTGGCAGCAAGTAGGTGTTCAAGATTAAAATAAGTGGTAAAGGTTCTATAGGAAGATATAAGGCTAGGTTAGTAGCTATGGGGTACACTCAAAAGTTTGGTTTAAAATACACTAAGAACTTTAGTTCAGTTGCTAAACACCAATCAATCAGAATTATGCTCACATTGGCTTCGACTGCTTGTTGGACTATCAAGCAATTAGATGTATCCAATTCTTCCATGCATGATACATTACAAGAGGAAGTCTACAAGAAGCAACCTGATGGTTTTGTGGCTAAGACATTCCATTATTTTGTGCGCAAACTGAAGAAATCCTTGTATTGATTGAAACAAGCTCCTAGAGTTTGGTATCAGAAATTGTCAGGGTTCTTGCTGCACATGGGGTTTCACATGAGTCCAGTTGATTCTTCACTTTTCATTCATAAGTCAAGCAACCATTTGACTTTGTTTCTGGTGTATGTTGATAACATATTATTCACATGAAGTGATTATAAGTTTATAAACCAGCTATTGGCTTCTATGAAGTCTACTTTCATGGTGAAGGATTTAGGCCAGCTGTCTTACTTTCTGGCAATTGAGGTTGAACAAATTATGATAGTTACTCTTCTAGTTCTTATGTTTTATTGAATCGGTCAAAATATGCAAGAGATCTCTTTCTGAAAGCCAATCTTTTGGATTTTGTTCCTACTCACAGTGTCTTTCCATCTACCTCCATGTCTTTTCCAGCTTACCAATATTGTAATTCCACTGCAACACTATACAAATGCTTGGCTGGGGGTCTGCAGTATCTTACTCTCACTAGACTATATATCCAATATGCAGTTGATTCGCTTTCCCAGCATATGCACAATCCTTCATTTGCAGATGTTTTAGTACTCAAAATAACCATGAGATTTTCCGAAGTAACTCTCACACATGGGTTACAAATTACTGCTTCTGGTAACGTTTTTCAACTTCATTGTAAGCATATTGTGACGGTGATTGGGCATGTCGTATGGATGATTGAAGATAACCTACTAGGTTTTGTGGGTTCCTATGTCCAACTTTAATCTTATGGCAGGCCAAGAAGATATATGATTTGCTCAGATCTTCCACAAAAGCTGACTACAGATCTCTAGTTGATACAGCTTGCGAGGTAAAATGGTTAAAGTACTTTCTTAAAGAACTGGTAATTTTGTCATAAAAAACAACCCCGCATTTGGAGTGACAACTTATCTGCTTTGGTGTTTCATGCTAGTATCAAGCATATTGAAATTGACTTTCATTTTATCAGAGAATTGATATGCTCTCAGCAATTGAGTGTTTATCACATTGGAACTGCTGAACAGGTTACAAATATGTTTACCAAATCCTTGTTACATTCCAAGTTTATGTATCTCATAAACAAACTTCATCTCTGTAATGTAATGCATAGATGTGTTTGACGTGGGCTCTTAGAGAAGTATAATAAATAGTATATGTTGTATTTGTAATCGTGTTAAAGTGATGGGGTGAGTGTGTAGTTTGTAAAAGTTGGTAACGAATTCGTTGTTTTCTTAGAGGGAAAGTCAGTTGAATTAGCTTTGTGTATAAATGATGAACTTGTAATGAGTCCATTTCTGGAATTGGTTTTGTCACTTGCTTCGAATGAATGGGTAACATGGCCTAGACCACGTGAATAGCCTCATCATCTTCTAACTATTCGCAACTGCACTTTCTTTTATTGTCTTGATCTGGTTGGGTGTGACAGTTTTAAGTCACACTAAAATATGATTTGAAATTGAAATATGTAAATTATTTTGTTGTTGAAATATATAAATTATTTTGTCATAATCTCGAGCGGAAGCGGTTAAAAGGAAAATGATCATGTATTCGACTTAAGTGAAATAATGTACAAGATGTCCTATATAAGAATATACAAGGAGTGAAAATAATAGGTAGAACTATGTGGGACAAATGCACATAATCTCTCTCTCTCTATATATATGTTGTTAGCTATCAATTTTTTAAATGATTTTTTTTTTAGAATTTAAGATGATAGCTAACATGCTCCAAAAAATTGGCCCAGTCTGTTAAACAAGCATGAAATGTGCATTTAAAAAAAAATGTTTTAAAACACGTTAATTCCTCAAGGGTAAACCTTTTGAAAAGTTAGAGTAGCTCAGTCACTCATAAAAACCGAAAATCAGAAATGACTTCCTATCCAAGTCTCTGTAAAGAGCACAAAATTTCATTTAGATGAGCGACTGTCATGACTCAGAATAACAATGTTTTTTTACTAATTGACAATTTTCAATAATTCGTGATCAAACATTTTCCTGTAAAATGTTTTCCCTTGTTTTGGTACTTTGGTGCTGGTTGGTTGTAGCTAAAATATTTTTATGTAAAATGTATTCACTCAAATGATGTAAAATGATTTACACATTTCAAATCGGAAAGTCATTTTCTGGAGAGTAAAGGAGCACAACAACTCGTACCAACACCTCCACCACCAATAACAACCACTACCACCTACCTCCACCACGACCCATCACCGCCACCCACACTACCGGAGATCAGGGTTATTGCTGCTTCTTTTTTACCAGCGGCTTCAAAAGCCGCTGCTATAGGGTATATATGCCAGCGGGTATATATGCCAGCGGGTAAAACTCAACCCCCGGCCAAACAGGTTCTTTAGTAGCGGGTTGTCGAACTGCAGCCATAAATTTTCTCTGTGCAGCGGTTTGTTGGGAAGCCGCTGGTATAGATCATTTATAGCAGCGGTTTTTCAGGCAGCCGCTGGTATAAGTAATTTGTAACAGCGGTTAGAAAGTGAACCGCTGGTATAGCGACGGTTTTAAGCACTGGCATATAACACTTTTAAAAAGAATATCTTTTGATACCAAAAAATAAGCATTGTTGTGATTCAAACTGACGACTTGCTACTTGAAGTGATGTAAGTCTTACACCCACGCCAACACTGGTTTTAAGATTTGAGCAGAATGTAAAGTTAATTAACATATTATAATCTTGAGTAAAAACAATTGGTTTATTTTTATTTGAATCTTTAAAATACAATACACATGTATAAGTTTATTATTGAGTAAAATAATAAAAATACACTTCTAAGTTTATTTTTATAATGATAAATACATATTAATTTATTATAGTTTAACATTATTTCAATCTCAATTTCTCCTCCTCACAATCCTGCTATATTGGTCTAGTGTATGGTCACCCCAACTTTGACAAAAGAGAAGAAGTTTGGAAGCAATTCAATGAAATTTTACCTTTTACTAGCCCTCTCCTTATTATTGGTGATTTTAATCAAGTCATGTTTCCTCATGATAAAGCTGGGCCTTGTGCTTCTGTTATCAGAGGAGCTAATCAACTTTTAAACTATCTTAACCAATGGGGGCTGTTAGAAGTAAAAAATATAGGCCCCTGGTTTACTTGGTCGAATTGTAGGTTTAGCTCTAATCCCACTTTTGAAAGATTAGATAGAGCTTGTTGTAATTTTGAGTTCCTATCTCTCTTCCCTTGTATTACCCTGCACAACTTGGGTATTGGAGTTTCTGATCACTCCCCTATCGTCCTCAAACTCCAAGACTCTGCCTCCATTCGTGTTAATCCGCCAAGAAGGTTTGAATTATGGTGGCTTAAGACCCCAAAAACTAAAGACCTCTTGCACTATATCTGGAGACTTCCTATTAGGGGCTCTCCATGCTTCATAGTGGTTAAGCTTCTTTCTATAACGTTAAGGGCTTTCAGATCATGGGCTATGGCCAAACCTTCTTTAGCCAACCAAATATCTATGACCAAAGCCAATATTGCCCATTACCAGGCCTTACTCCCTGACCCTATTGCTGCCTCTAACTTTGTAGCCAGCCACAAGCATCTTCATGATCTTCTTAATTCTGAGGAGATCTAATGGGCACATAGAGCTCGTTGCAAATGGCTCCAAGAAGGCAGTAAGAACACAAAATTCTTTCATGCATATACTAAAATAAGGAAAATTTTTAATTCAATACACAATATCAAACTCTCTGATGGCACTTCAATCTCAGATCAGCCTTCCATCATGAAAACTTTCTTGGATCATTATTCTAATATTTATTCTCAACCTTCCCCCACAGTATCTGAGCTTGCACAACAAAATGATGGTCTATTTTCCTTCTCCCTCCTCTTTAATATCACAAAAACACTCAATCTTGACCAGCATAATTTTCTTTCTAATCCATTTTATGCTTCTGAGGTGTCCATTGCAGTCTTTAGTATGTCACCCCTCAAGGCACCTGGGCCAGATGGTTTTCAACCAGCCTTCTTCCAGCAAAATTGGTCTCTTCTTTCCACATCAATCACTTCAGCTTTTCTAAATTCAGGGTATATGCTTAAAGAACTGAATAGAACTCACATTATCTTTATCCCTAAAACTAACAATCCCCAATCAGTAACAGACTTTAGACCAATAAGCTTATGCAATGTTTTATATCGTATTATTGCAAAAGTCTTAGCTAATAGACTCAAGAAAGTCCTTCCTTTCCTAATTTCTGTCAATCAAAATGGCTTCATTCCAAATAGACTCATCCAAGATAACATCCTTATTGGCCAAGACCTAGTGCACACCATTCACAAAGCCAAAGCTGCTCATCAACCAAAATTAGGGGCTCTTAAATTGGACATCTCTAAAGCCTTTGATAGAGTGAGATGGGATTTCCTTGAACAAGTGATGTTTCAAATGCACTGCCCTCCTCACTTCTCCAGGCTTATTATGCAATGTGTCTCTACTGTAACTTACTCACTAATCATCAATGGATCTCAGTCCAACTCTTTCTTCCCCCACAGGGGATTAAGACAAGGAGATCCATTGTCTCCTTTTCTTTTTGCTCTTTGTGCTAAAGCTCTTTCTAGTTCTCTCCAAATGGCTGAATCCGACAACTTAATTCAAGGAATTCCATTTGCTAGGGGTAAAACTATTTCTCATCTTCAATCTGCTGATGATACCCTGTTGTTCTTCAAAATCCATCCCAATACTGGTGAAAATATTAAGACTCTTCTTGACACATATGCTTCTGAATCAGGTCAAGCTATCAACCTTGACAAATCCTCTCTAGTTTTTAGTCCTAACTGTTCTGAGTCTGATAAACTACAGTTTTCTACCAATTTAGGGCTTAGAACCACAGGAATCTATAGGCAAATATCTAGGTGTTCTACTAGATAAGCAAGGGTCCAACAAAGACTTAATTAAGTCTACTATCCTCAAAATCAATGAGAAGTGTGCTGGTTGGCAAAGTCTGCTCCTAAATCCTTTTGGTAGAGCCACTTTGATTAAATCTGTCCTCAACAGCTACCTAGTTTACCCTATGTCTGTTTGTATTTTCCCTAAGAAAGATTGTGATAACATCCAAACCATTTTTTCAAGATTTTTCTGGGCTGGTTCAATATATAAAATATGTATTCATTGGCTCTCTTGGGATTTTCTCTGCAACAAAACTCAGAAAGGGGGATTGGGGTTCAAAAACTTACAATGTTTTAATAATGCTCTAATAGCCAAAAACTGTTGGAAGCTAGTCAAGGACTCAAAAAAATTTTTCAGTTCTTATTTTATCCCTAAATACTGTAAAAGGCAACATTTTTTGGCTATTAGAACTACCACCACAGCTTCCTGTGCTTGGAAAAACATCTGCAAGGGAAGAAGTACCCTATCCCTGGGCTTGCAATGGAAAGTTGCCAAGGGTCATTCTCTGATGGTAAGAAGTAATGGTTGGATTCCAGATGTTCCAGGGGCCTCTATTGAGGATTGTTTGAGACAAACTGATCCAAATAACAGTTACAAAAAGGTGGAGCAGTTAGTTGCACAGAATGAGCAAAGTTGGAACAAAAACCTTGTGGAGAGTCTCTTCCCACCCTGGCTTAGTAATAGAATTCAGAGTATTCCTCTAGGGTTTAATGATGATCATGACACCCCTTATTGGAAGTTTACCTCCAATGGAGTCTACTCTGTCAAAACAGCCTATCTACAACAAAACTACAATAATTCTTCCCCTAACCTATCTGGAAATCGTATCCAATTCCGCTCTATTTCCTTTGAATTTCATTGGAAGAACCTCTGGAAATCTGGCCTCCCTGCTAATCTTCTGCATCTTCTTTGGCGCATTTGCACTAATTCTTTATCTTGTCTAGACAACATACACTTTAGAATTCCTTCTATTAATCCCTCTTGTACAAGATGCAATCTTAATCTAGCTGAAACCCCTCAACACATTTTCCTTCATTGTATTGTGGCTCAACAGCTTTGGGAGAGAGCCCCCATTTCTACCATCTATAAGCCTAATACTAACACTATTAATATTCAGCAGTGGATTCTTAGTTGGTTAAAGAGAAAGAAAACTAGGTGCTCCATTCAAAATTGGCATTGGATCCCAGCTATTATTTGGATCCTTTGGATTTCTAGAAATTAGAAATTATTTGATCAACATAATTCTTCTGTAGACCAAATGTACTATCAAGCTGAAGCTCTTGCTGCATTCCTTGTCATTTGCTAACCTCTTAGTTTCATTCAGCTGCTAACAATTGGGTGGAAGTTGAAGTTCAGAAAGACAACTTCTCCTGGAAGGCAGGGCCAGTTCATATTGAGCCACAGTTCACTCCAGTGGCGCCCCAAGCTTTAATGGAAGTCTCTGATGCTTTTCCTCTTGCAGTACTGCCCCCAGTATTTGTGTCTCATGCAAAAGATCCTGCTTACAAGGAAGAAAGTTCAGTTCTTGTCTCCTCCTCTGTTCATGGCTCCTCTGGTGATCAAGCTACTTCTGCTGGGAATGTTGTTGTTACTGATGCAAGAGTTCTCCATGAAGGTGCTGGTGGTGATCTTCCTCCTCTCCCAGATGATGAACTGATGTCAGCTGTGATTCCTTTTATTGATGCTTAGGAGGTGTCTGGAGTTGTTTCATCTGAGTTGGTGTATTCTGGTAGTAGTTTGGTCCCTTTGATATCTTTTGAAATCTTTGTTAATCTTTGGAACGATGGTTTGTACTTGATGGGTTGTATGGTGGTTTGTTTGGTCTTGCATGGTTTTGCTTTGAGGGTTGGGTGCTTGTCTACCCCTCCCCTCTCTTGTTAGAGCTACGACCTAGTTTTAGTCTTGGTGTCTTTGGGTCGTGGTGTTAAGCTAGGTGTCTAATTGGCAAACTTTCAAGTGTATTTTCGTTATGTTTTAATGAAGTTCTCTTTGTTCCGCAAAAAAAAAAACATTATTTCATTTATGCTCTATCTTTACGATTGTGCATAGTAGTGGGTTTTCATTAGAAATGTATTAACATATGGATGCAATCAAACTTATAGTATACCTAATGAACTCAATTAAGCTTTAATGGACCAAATTGCACTCTTGATTTTTAATTTAGCATGTCATATTATAAAGATTGTTGCCTTTGTCATCTTTTTATGAAGATATACAATGAGCATCAGATGTATATCTTATATGCTTGAATCAAGCTGTTTAATTTATATGATGAGAAATCTGAGGTTTATGCCCTTGGTGGTTTATGGTTTAGTAACTAGTTATCAATGGAAAGAAATGCCCTTGGTGGTTTATGGGTTACTTAATTGCAGGGTCTCGGAGGGTTTGATTTCATCAAGGTTGCGAGTGGATTCATACTGATTGTTAAGTTTCCTTTGTTCACAAGCACCACATAGGCTTGAAACTTCGATTTTCAAGTTGTTTATTGGAAGGTTTGCATCTTCTGCTGATCACCTTTCTATCATTGCCTAATACAACTCCTTTAAGACCAGGCATATCCTATTATGAAGTGAAAACATAGCAGTATTTACACTTCCTTTACACGATCAGTATTTTTGACTATGTGCAATAATATATCAGACTGATTATTTGAAAATAGAGCTACCAGCATTGTTTCATGTTGTATGGGGGCAAGGGCACTGGCTATCCCCTAGTTTTGATTACGGACCAAATGATTTGGCGTCAATTTTACCTGCTTGTCAAATAGCATCTTGCATGAAGTTGTTAAACGAAACTCCATCAAGATTCTCATGTTCGTTAAACCCTTTTCGTAATAGGCAAACTGAATGTTCTTTGCCCATTTCATCTATTTTGTCTTCTGCCAATGATGCCTTAATACTCAAATTTATCGTGTTTCGTCTACCAGGTCAGTCTCAGTCTCCCTAAGCATTATGTCGGTGCTACTTGTACGCTAGCGGATGTCATGCCATAGTTTGGAGGTGATCTCCACCGGTTTGAAGGAAGTACTAGCTTGCTATTCTAGCACAATAATACCTCTTGAGAAATCTATGATGAGGTCAGGGTATGGAGGTATCTGAAAATTGTTAGTAGCGTGATATTGATTAGCACTACCTGTTGTAAATTTTCCCTTTTTTTAACTTAGCAAATGAACCATGTAATGAATTCTGATAGGATGACACCTCCAGTGACTGAGGTATTAGAATTTTGTAAATAATTTTGACTAAATTTGTAGTTTTGTTTACTATGTATTGGTTGTGAATGGTACTTGATATCATTTGCTGTTGTAATTTAGCACCCTAAGTCAGGATAGATAAAACTTTATTATTCAGTTGGAGGTTCCAATAGGTTGTGAGATTGTTTTATTGCTTGGGGGAGGCTGTAGAAGCAGCTAAGTTGCCAAAATAAGCTTCTGCAACGGTTAAGCCATCGGCACAAGCCCAGTTGAGAATGAAGAAATGCTTTCCCGGTGGCTGTAGTCGCTACCGTAGACCAGAAGCATTCCTGGCGGCTAGAGCCGCCGCGATAGATTACAAGCTTTGTCAGTGGTTGATAACTGCTGAGTAGATATCAAACTAGCCCAGCGACTGAAGCCGCTGCAATACATTCGGAGCGATACCAGCGATTGTAGCCAGCGCCGTAGGTACCTACCGCAGCGGCTTTCTTACCCACCGCTTGAGAGCTAGGCCAACAGGGACATAGCGGCGGCTAATGGATCATTTGCCAGCGCAAATGCACCCGCTACGCTAGATCTATTCCGGCGGGCTTAGGGGTCTATGCCAGCGGTTACAGCCGCTGCTAAAGCTCTGATTTCTTGTAGTGTAATACCAAAATAGGTTCTTTTTGAACAATCACTGAGTCTCGGTTTGTTAGTTTGATTTAAGACTTGGATTATTGTTTCATAACTCATTAAGGCAGCTTGAAAATTGATTAACACTATTAGTTTTTGGTTGACAACCAATATACCCTTTATCGGTCAATGCTTGTGCCTGAATGATACTCATGACTTGGGAAACATGGAAAACGTGGGAGAGAGAGAGAGATATTGATGTAGACACAGATAGGTAGATAGATATTTTTTTTGAAAGAAATCTCATTGGACTAAAGCAAAGAAACTGGCCCAAAACAGCCCATTACATCCAAGTCTAAAGATTCTAGAGCCCAGCTTGGAGGCTGATGGTACCAAATTGAAGTCATCTGAATACGAAGGGCTTGAGACGCAAATAACTGCGCACTACTTTTCCACTTCCTCGGGACATGGAAAACGAAGTGGTCTCTTGTGGTACAGAGGAGCTTGGTGCATTCTCCCACAAAAAAGCTCAATTTCCGTAGTGTCCTCTGGATTTCTCCTTTGAAACCTGCGATTCATTTCTCTCTCTAGAGCGAGAGAATCCGTTTCACACCATATCTGATAATGGCCGAGTTCTGTAGAGAGCTTGATTCCATCTCTCATGTTCCCTGCTTATGCAACTTTAGCTGAGATAGACAGTGGATTTCTCTTGGCAATTTCAGCGATGAAAACACCATTGTTGGATCTGATAACAACTCCGGTCGCTGCCGCTCCCAGATTTGGATTCCAAGCGGCGTCCGAGTTAATGATGACCTAGGTAGATAGGTAGATGGAGAGACGATATGATGGGGTTTAATTAACATCAACTTATTACTATTATAATGAAGATAGGGATTATATTGCACTGGTCTACGGTCTATAAGGATCAAATGTGAAATTGTTCAAAATTCTGAGTTAGGTGGTTAGGTTGTTAGTAGTAATATTTTGTTACTGTATAAATACAGTAACTATATATTGTATCTGTATTGTATTGAATACACCATCTTCTTCGTTGAAAGTTTGTAATGTAAGTATAAAACAGAATCTAAATACTCTAGAGGGGGGGGGGGGGTTGAATAGAGTATGCTAACTTTTGCTAAAACACAGTCTTTTAAAACTTGAGTAGAGTAAGAAGTATATATCTCAAAGCTTTGAAACAGTTTTGAGAAACTTGAAGATATAACTGCAGAATTCAGAGGCTTCAAAGCTTTGAGATTTGGAAAACTCCAAAGCTTTGAAACTTCCTGTTTAGACTTGAGTGTAAAGATAACAAAATTAAACATCATGAACACAAGAATTTTACAGAGTTCAGTCACAACTGGTCCTAGTCTCTGCCTGAGGGATCATATCCCTCCAGGATTCAAACACAACTTCTTATTAATCACCCAGATTTAGCCCTAGATCTCAAGCCTAAGTGAGCTACCTTTCACCTATTACAGCTTGTGGTTCCCAACCTATCTAGTTCCATCTACAATCTGTTGAAACAATAAGAACCTCTTTGTTGTTCACTTGAACAAATAAAATTCTAATTTTGTGAGGTTTAAGAACATATAATGATAATACAAGTTTAGTACAAGTTTGAAGAACACAGAATAAATATAAGAAGTAAAGCTTCGAAGTGTTCTTCAATCTGTGATGAATGATCTTGCTTCTCCAGTGTCAATGGCCTGATGATTCTTAAGATTTGAATGATATAAACTCTCCTGTTTGTAGCACTCTTAGATCACACGAAGATAATTCTCAATCTCTATATCTCATTAAAAATTCAAAACACTGATCTCTTTAAATAACAGCCTGCAACCAACTGGGAGATTTTAGGAACTGAAAACCTAAAACACCTCCTCCCTCATATGCTTCTTTCAACAACTATGTTTGGATAGCTATTTGATTTGTTTATGGACTTTGGAACGCCCAACAAACCTGCTAAAACTCAACAAACAAGATCAAACAATATCAAGACAATCTAGCATCAAGATATGATCAGCAATATGCTATCAATTCATGTGAAAAATGGGCTAGGTTTGTCTGGTGATAAACTTAGCTTATATATATATACCAGTATGAAACAAGTGTTATTAGTTAACAATAGATTCATAACAAGTTCTGAATCCCACAGAAATAACCTGCATACACAGAATTAGTCAGATGAACTTAGCAGTGAAGAGTAACCAGTGAATCTCAAAGCTTTGAAGCTTTGCCTGTTAGTTCATCAAAATGAACTTGAATTTTCAATCCAACTTAGTCCTGCATATTTTCTTAATCAGAACATAGATTACTAATGCCTGCATAATGTCATTCCATATCCAATCCAAAAACCTGCACAAAACAGTTAGACAAATATATATATATATATATATATATATATATATATATATATATATATATATATATATATATATGTATATATATGCACATAGCTACAATGCCTCAAAGCTTTGAAGCTTTGGTACCTAGGAATAATTCCTGCTTGTGTTTCTAGCTTTCATCATCAAGGAACCAAAGCTCTTGCCTATGCATTCATGTATTAATATCAAGGGGCTTCAGACTTATCAATCTCCCCCTTGATGAAAGCCAAAACACATTATTGAAATTCTGATTTTGAAAGAACTTCCTGTAACTCACAAACACAAGTGATATCCACTTAAAAACAACTTGAAACAGACCAGATAGTCACAGATAGGACAAAACCATAGGTAACACAAAATAATCAAAAACACATGCAACTTTCAAGAACCAAGCATCCTACAATATCCAGGAATTATTACAAAAACGCTGGTACTTAGACAACCTAAAAACATAATAATCTTCTCCCGCTTTTTGACTTTCATTAAAAGAGTAGAAGAAATGTAGGATCTGTTCAGAGTGTTTTAAAAGAAAATAAAAGATTTAAAAAAAGAACTTCAGGACTTATTAGAAAGAGAATAAGAAGGTTGGGTTTCAAGGCCTTAAAGATCTAGCTTTTCCTTTTCCCTTTCCCTGAGCCTACTCCTGCTCTTCTTCAGCTGCCTCAGCCTCTGAATTTCCTTCAGCTTCAGCTGGTTCTTCTCTTTGCTCACCTTGTTCAGCACCTTCTTCACCCTGTGCTTCCCCAGTTTATATTTTTTCAACTACTTCATCAACAAGCTTGTCCAAATCAGCAGCTTCCTTTTCAGCAGTTTCTGCAGCTGTTTCCTCATCACCAGCCTCATCCTCAGATTGATCAAAAAGATCTTTTGATGTAAGAACAATAGGAATTGGTTTCTTCTTCTTCTTCTGCCTCTTAAGAGCTTCTCCAAGTACTTCATCTGAGTCAATACTTGTTTCTATGATTTATGAAGAGGGTACTTTCTCTAGTTCAAACCTTTGATGATGATGTCTAGCTTGTTGTTCACCAAACCTTTGAACTTGGTGAAATCAGTAGAAAGGTCAAACAAACCTTGCCTCAGATCTTCCACTCCATATTCCAAAACCTCAACCCTGTCCAGTATTTGTGAGATATCCAGGTTACTAGACACTTTGGGGGTTGTACCAGCTCTAGGTTTGATAAACTCTTTCTCTTTCAGCTCTTTAGCATTTAACTCAGAATAGAATTTCCATTTTCCTTTTGCAGTGAAAACTGTCCCAATCCTTTGAAGAGATGCCTCACCAACCATTCCAAAACCATTAGTAATCTTCTCTTCATACTTCAAAGAGACTCCAAAGTGTTTGAAAAACAAAGGTAATAAATTGGCATAAGACAGGGAATGGTTCTTAGTCCTAGTGCAACAGTATACCATATGTTCCATCACAACAGTAGGTAGATCAACTTCAAACCCTTGAAAAATCAGATACATCAAGATCAACACCTTATCTGTCACCAAATCTTTGGAATACTCCCTGGGAACTACACACCTCATGATAATTGAAAACAAGATTTTATCTTCACAGGCAAACACTGAACTGTTTTGGTTCAGAAGCGATTCCCTCCAAGAAAAACAAGGCGTTGGCCTTCTCTATAATCTCCTTCAGGGTGATCACTAAAATTATACTTCCTAGGAACTCCCAAAACTTTGGCAAACACCCTATGATCCAACTTAATATCCACACCAGCCACTTTTGAAGTAAGAATATACCACACATGATTCAACCGCAAGTGTACGGCTGTCGCGTGTAGTAATATCCGGTAATTCCGGGTTTATCGAACCCTAGAGGCTTCTTTGTAAATAAGTTAATAATTCAAATCCTTATGTGGGTCAAGCGCAGTTGTTGTTTTTACTAATTCTATTAAATTAAAGAAAATACAAATCTCAATTAATCGATTGAATTAATTCACGATTATTAAAGACGAATTGATTTGGGTTTTTCGCAAAGTTTGACAAAATCAGGATATCTCTACGGGTTACTAGGAATTACACACTATTTGGATTTACGTCCCACTAACACAATGATTCTTTATTCTAGCTAAACGAGGATGCTTATGTTGAAGATGTCTAAACCAACATCTATACTTAAACTATCAAAACCGATTTCTCTAGTCTAATCAAGTCTAAGCATGCTTTACGATCAATAATCTACTCTTTGTTCTTAGCTAACTAGCAAGATTTCTCAACCCTAGATTCGGCTAGTGTGTATTTCAATTTTCCGGGCAACAAACGTTGCTGTCTCTAACGTTTACAACCTAGCTCAATCCTATTAATATGTCTACCAATAGAAAAGATGAATCAAACGCATAAATACACATAACTAGAGAAATAATCATCAATTAAGCTTTAAAGCATGCGAGCAAATCCATAAATCATCCAACAAGGTGATCAAACCCTAGTTCCCTACGAGATGTCTCGAAATAAGAGTTTAGCTACGCTTAGACATGATCAAAGTACAAGTTTTCATGATCAAAATCCAAAACTAGAAACGGAGTTTTTAGAAGCCAAACGAATGATCTAAAAGCTCCCAAGCTTCTCCAATCGTTCCCTAAGCTCCAAGACCTCCAAAGCAACGTCAAAACTGTGTTTTAGGTCTGAGAATGCGTTTCCCCAGGTTTGGGCACGTTTTTTTTTTAATGAAACTTGGCCGAAATTGCACTTCAGCCCCTCCAGTTTGTAATTCTCGGAGAAAATTGTAAGTTGATCTTGCGCGGGCTGTATCTCCGTCATACGGACTCGTCTTCGGGCCTACCATATATCGTTGGAAAGTTACGAATGTCTACTTTCCAATGCTGCAGATATTGCTCCAAAATTATTTGTATATTTTATTGAGCATTGAAAAGAGTGCAGGCTGGTCTTGTGCTGCTTTTCTAACTTTGTTTCGTTTTTGCGTATCTTTTTCTCCTCTTCATCTAGCTCCATACCAAGCATATCCAAGCCTCTAACAAGCTCCATTGCACCTATTTTACCTGATTTACAAAATACTAAACAACCCGTGCAATTATCATCGCAAATATGAGAGAAAACATGCGCATATAAGCTAGAAACACAACTTTTGACTCTTAGGCTTATAAATCGTCAAATTCACATATTTGTGCAAATATAACATATAAATCATGTTAAATAAGCCTAATACAAGTAATATGGAAGCATAATAATAACTCATAAAATAGAGTTATCAAATACCCCACACTTACCTTTTGCTCGTCCCGAGCAAATCATTGTTTACTAGCCGACTCAAGACGCAAACGACTCAACACGACTCTCGACTATGCAACTACATGGTATATACAATGCAAATAAATTATACACAATGCAATGAAATAAACAACAATAATTATTTTTTTCTCTTTTTCTGAGATTGGGCAGCCTCTCTATCATAGACTGAAATCATCAAATCCTCACAAGCTCACTTTGAAATTTCACAACACGTAGCCAGAAATATGATATGATGACCCTATGCACCAACTCACTAAGGCGTCCCCAAACATCCACCAAATCATTCCAAGACACGGAACGTGTTTTGAATCAAAGCGTCTAGTCCTCTCAAGCTCTAAATGATCTTCCTTCGTTAAGTCATTTGAGGTTTTCAGACCCTCTTATCCGTTATTGCTTTGAATGAAAAATATCCCATTGCTGGGAGACACAACTCCTGTGATATACGGCTTGACTTTAGTTTCCCTCTTAAGCTCTACGTTGGATTGAATCCAAATTTTCCATGCACACGGAAGCACGTTAGGTTGTTTCACCTTTGAAGCTCAAATATATGTTTTTTTTTTTTCATTTTTTTTTTCTTTTTCATTATTCTCCTCTGTTTTTACAACCGTGCAATAGAGCTTAAGAGTGTGGGCTTTTTAGGATTTTCACTTAGAACTACCTTAAGGGATGGTGGTGCACGCTCCCCGACTTCGCTTAGGCCGAAGACTCGTACCACATGAAACCGACTCTACACGAAGGTCCACCCCAGATTCTAAGAGTCCACAATTTGCCACCGGAAACGGAATAATCAATCACTTAGTGACTCAATTCTCTTAGCACAATAAAGGAGTCAAAAGTATGCCCGTAATCTTCCTTCACCATTCCCTATATACCCGGGACATTCCCTCGTGAGACTTGTGCACAAGATACTAGGATTAAAGTCCCCATGCTACGGGGCTTCCTACTCTCATGAGCTCTTTCACTGGATTCTCTTCGGTTTCTAGGTCTTAAGTTGCCCTTTTTCTCAAAATTTTCAATTTTTTATGGTTTTCACCTATTTTTTTTCATATTTTCTTAGACTCTACATGCTTTTGGCCAACTCGATTAACCAACATATTTGGGGTAGGAGGACTCAATAAATAAAAGTGCAACAATAATATATACAATGCAATAAATTAAACGTGCAAATGCAAACCGAACTGACTGACATCTACGTGCAAGACTGACTCACTAAACTATATTCTAATCCAAATGTAACTGGCGATGTAAGACAAGGGCATGGCTAACTCGATTAAATGTGCAAATGCAAACCGAACTGACTGACATTTGCGTGCAAGACTGACTCACTAAATTATATTCTAATCTAAATGTAAATGGCGATGCAAGACAAGGACATGGCTAGCAAATAGGTAAAAATTCCCCCACACTTGAGTGCTTCGTTGTCCTCAACGAATTAAGAGATCAACCAAGAAGACTCGGCATTCAAATGCGAGGGGCGGTGATTCTACTCGAAGTCAAAGCCACGACACAAGAAGGTAGCTACAATAAATTTAGGGATAATTCTAGCTACGTGCACGTGACAAGCTGTGTGTACAGAAAAGAAAGAATTACGCAATTAACAGATAAGTCCTAGAACACTAGTCAATCGCCCACGAACGCCGCAACTAAGCGACAATTATAAAAAGTTGGGCTTTTACTCAATGTGCCTAAGACTCGATGAAATTGCAATTGTGAGAGATAAGAATGTACCTGTTGCACCCGGATTTCCGTTCTTACGGGTGCCGTTTCGCGAAAAACTTGACAAGAAAGGGTCAAATTTTGACCGTCGAATTTTTCCGATTTTTTTTTCCATTGAAGACGTTTCCGTGCTTCTCACAGTGTCCCCTTTGATATCTTCTTCTTCACCAACTGCTGAATCGCAACCAAAAAGCCCCAATTCTGATTTTTTCTCAAGAACCCTAGGTTCTTCAATCTGCGAATTCATCCTTTCTTCTTCGAATTCAGACAAAACTCCAAGCACACCCGCTTCTCTACTGTCCCTCGCGCCCAAAACCCTTCACGCAGAGTTGAACTTGAGCGATTTTTGGTTGAAGAGGGTTGTGGTGCTTCGGGTGGGAGAGTGAATGAAGAGAGCTGATTCGTGGCTTTACGTTGCGGTTCTGAGGGAGAGAAGAGCGTGCGGCCACAAACCTAACCCTGGCCGCGCTGAATTGTGGCCGGCGGTGGTGATTGTGACCGTCGGTGATGGAGGAGACGAGAGGAGGACGATGGGTAAAGTGGGTTCTTCTTCACTGTTGGAGTGGGCGTCGGTGATAGCGGCGGCCGGCGGTTGTAGTGGCGGTGTGGAGGTGTGGTGGTGTTGGAGTGGCAGTGTGGTGTTGGAGGAGGAAGAAGGAGAAGAAGAATGACGGGGGTGGGTGTCTGGTTTCTTTGCCCGATGAAGGAGAATAAGGTAAGGATTTTTTTTTTTAGTTTTGAAGATATGACACTCGGCCCCCATAAGGTTTCAACAAATTGAAAAAGACCCCCATTCGGACTAAATTGAAACCACCCAGTACTAGGTCGTGCGACCTAGTAGGCAGGTCGTGCGACCTAGTCAAACAACCTGTTTTGGCTAAGTAGGTCGTGCGACCTAGTAACTAGGTCGTGCGACCTAGTTACCAGCCTGCAAAACTTTTAACTTCGCCCAACTTGCTTTTTCTTGAATTTTGAGCTTGAAACAATTCCCCCGATAAGCTCAACCATGATATTTCACCCCCACACTTGGGATCCAACATGCCGTTTAACAATTTCGACTGGTAGCACACGGTTTTGACATTTTTCACCATATCCGGATGTTTTTCATCGCTTAAGCATCCTTTCTCGCCTTTTTGATCGTTCCTTCTTTTTTTTATTGAATTTCCTCGACCTCGAGATTCCATTTACCTTATAAAAAATTTCCAATGTCCGGGGAATCCTTTATTCTTCAAATTTTCTCTTCCAAAGACCCGTTTGGCAATTCCGGATGTTTTTCGCCGCTTTTTCTTCAAGAATACATCCAAATGGCCATAACTCTCGCATCCGAACTCCGATGCATGCGATTCAACTATCAATGGAAAGCTCTCAACAACCCCCACACAATGGCACTCACCATTTCAGCTCACAGTCTCGTTTGCAAAAAATTGCCTCGTAATCCGTGCCATTATGTAGGCTTTCTCGGTTTTGCACTGCATTCTTCGCTTGCATCAAGATGGGGCGTCCGGATACGTGCCTCCCCTCAGGTGCGTTTGTTGAATGCGTGTTGGAATGGAATCATTCACCAAATTCTTCATTCCGGATCCCGATACGCGTGTTGGGATGCTTTTTCTCGATTTTTATGAAATTTTCTCCACGCGCATCAAGAAAGGGGATCCGGAATAGGCGTTCCACCTAAAATTCCTGCACACACTCATTGGAAAGATTAGTCCCACTCTCTCGCACCTCTCAAATAAATAAAAATAAAATAAAATAAACGAAACACAATTAAAAAAATTACACTAAAGCAATAAATAGGTTGGGTTGCCTCCCAACAAGCGATTGTAATTTAAGGTTGACGGCCCGACCCAGTTACCTCATATATGTTAAGAGGTCTAGCACGACGTGCCTCTTCCTTCAATTTCTTGCTCTTCATATTTTGTACCACATCATGTGCACTCACCACATTTGGCTTCTTCTATGATTCGGGTGGATGTGGCTGCAAAACTGTAGGCAACCCAAGAGAAGGATCCACACGATATTCTATAAACTTGATCATAGCCAACTTATTCTTCCCCTTACCCAGATGAAATTCTTTGAACACCAGTGATGAATCCTGAGCCTTGATAGTAAGCTCCTCAGTCTCTAGATCCACATTAGCGCGCATTTTCTTCAAAAGTGGTCTTCCAAAGATGAGTGGAACATCGCGATCCTCCTTGATATCCACTATCACAAAGTCAGCTGGGAAGAAAAATGCACCCACTTTGACAAGCAAATTCTCTATCACCCCCTTTGCTGTAACAATTGAATTGTCTGCCAGTCGCATACCCATATTCACCGGGGTTGGCTCACCAATGCCCAATCTCTGAAATAGGGATAATGGCATGAGATTAATACTCCCGCCCAGATCACAGAGACCATGTGTATGATATACACCCCAAGAGTGCAACCTAATAGGACACTGCCCGGATCTCTCATCTTGGGAATGTCCCTCTGAATTACAGTACTACATGTCTCTGTCAGCTTCACCGTGGCATAAGGGTCTATGCTCTTCTTGCCCCATAAGATCTATTTCAAGAATGTCCTGTACTTGGGCATCTGAGCAAGCGCTTCCACAAGAGGAATATTTATATGCAATTTTTTTAATATATCCATAAATCTCCCAAAGTGTTCCTCATCATTCCTCTTTATACCCGCCGGATATGGTATCCGTGGCTCGTAAGTAGCCGGATTTGGAGTGTTCTTGGGCTCTTCTTTCTTCTCAACTATGTCCTTTGATTGGGAATCACGGCCTTGGAAAACTCTTCACCCAATACTTTCTCTGTGGCCTTTGTAGCTTCAGCCCTCACATGGCTAGGATATGGAGGATCCTCCGTAGTCACACCACTGCGAGTAGTAATAGCTTTGAGCTGCTCATTAGGGAGAATGGTATTAGAAGGAAGCATACCTAGTAGAACGTTAGCATTCTGATTAGAAATTTGCCCAATCTGCGTCTCATGACTCTTCATTGTAGCTTCCATGGAGACAATTCTACTCTCCATTATATCTTGATTAGCCAGCAATTTCCTCAATAAAGCGTTTGTCTCTTGTTCTTCTGGTTGTTGAGCTTGTTGTTGTGGAGCTTGTATCTGCACTTGGTATGGTGGATTTTGCTGATGACCCGGTGCATATAACCCACTGTTAGGGTTGGCATAGCTAAAGTTGGGATGAGTGCGGTTGCTGGGATGATAAGTGCTCGACCACTGCTGTTGTCTTAGTGGGCCCATATAATTCACGTCTTCAGTGGAGCCATATCCCTGATTCTCATCCGCGATCATCTCTCCCACAGACTTCACCCCTGCTGATGGATTCATGTTGCTGAAAGTCGAAGTCATGACAGCCATTTGCTGCTCAAATTTCTGCTCCACCATTGTTTCAATATTGTTTACCAGTGCCCCATCAGATTTTGAATTTCTACGCATCTCAGACCTCGTAGACTCACGTTTTGCCACATTGTCCAGCAGATCCCGACATGTCTATATTCCTAAACCCATGAAGTTTCCTTGAGCCATCATGTCTAGCTCATTTGCTGTCACCCTGTCTAAGCCATTATAGAAATAGTGTAACAGTTTGTACCACGGCTTCCCATGAGTAGGGCATCTGTGAAGAAGCTGGTTGAATTTCCTCCATGTGTCTCCCAAAGAATCATCTTCTTGCTGAGTGAACTTGGTGATGTCAGCCATTCGCTGTGCAGCCTTTGATGGTGGAAGATATTTCCTGAGAAACTCCTGGCAACACTCTGCCCATGTAGAGATACATCCTGCTAGAAGCTCCATGAGCCATGTTTTTGCTTTCCCCGATAAGGAAAAGGGAAATAGCATCAGTTTCACCGTAGCATCTGGCACCCTCTGATCATGAATGGTGGCGGTAATCTGGTTGAAGTTGAGTAGATGGGCATTCGAATCATCCCCAGGAGCTCTAGTGAACATACATTCATCACGAGCCATATTGATTAGCGACTGACGCAATTCAAAGTGAGCTGCGTTGATTTGGGGTGTGACAATCGTTGGCAGGTATCCATCTGGTGTGGTCCTGAAGTAGTCCACCAAAGGACGCTCATCAAATTCAGCATTGTTGACCTGTTCTACGGCATTCTGACCATTATCATTCCGATTATTGCCCCATTATTCCTATTTCCATCGTTGTTTCCACCATTCGCTCCTACATTGTTTCTATCAACTACCCCCGCACCAGGAAGTTGTTGTGGATTTGGAGGGTTCAAGCGTGCCATTGCAGCTTTCATCTCGGTCGACTGGGCTCTGAGCTCCTCAGTCTCCCTTGCACGATTAACTGCATCCTCTACAGGTGTAATTCTAGCTGCTTCCGCATCCTGCATATTTGTGCGAATTGTTTCAATCTCAGCTCTAATTTCGTCGTCCATAGTAACTGAGCTTGATTTCCTCGAGTCTCTATGTCCTGTGCGCCATAAGGATTCCGTGTCCTCAAGTACTGGGTTCAAAGTTCCGTCTCTAGAACGGGTCATGCACCGTGACAATCAACCTGAAATCACAAATAGCACAAAGAAAGCAGGTGAGTAACAGATATAAACAGAAAAATAGAATTCCCTAAGGCTAGGAATTATAACTAATTTAGCCGAAGTCCCCGGCAACGGCGCCAAAAACTTGACACGATTCAACCGCAAGCGTACGCCTGTCGCGTGTAGTAATATCCGGTAATTCCGGGTTTATCGAACCCTAGAGACTTCTTTGTAAATTAGTTAATAATTCAAATCCTTATGTGGGTCAAGCACAGTTGTTGTTTTTACTAATTCTATTAAATTAAAGAAAATACAAATCTCAATTAACCGATTGAATTAATTCACGATTAATAAAGACGAATTGATTTGGGTTTTTCTCAAAGTTTGACAAAATCAGGATATCTCCACGGGTCACTAGGAATTACACACTATGTTGGATTTACGTCATACTAACACGATGATTCTTTATTCTAGCTAAACGAGCATGCTTATGTTGAAGATGTCTCAACCAACATCTATACATAAACTATCAAAACCGATTTCTCTAGTCTAATCAAGTCTAAGCATGCGTTACGATAAATAATCTACTCTTTGTTCTTAGCTAACTAGCAAGATTTCTCAACCCTAGATTCGGCTAGTGTGTATTTAAATTTTCCGGGCAAAAAACGTTGATGTTTCTAACGTTTACAACCTAGATCAATCCTATTAATACGTCTACCAATAGACAAGATGAATCAAATGCATAAAATACACATAACTAGAGAAATAATCATCAATTAAGCTTTAAAGCATGCAAGCAAATCCATAAATCATCCAACAAGGTGATCAAACCCTAGTTCCCTACGAGATATCCCGAAATAAGATTTCAGCTACGATTAGACATGATCAAAGTACAAGTTTTCATGATCAAAATCCAAAACTAGAGAAGAAACAGAGTTTTTAGAAGCCAAACGAATGATCCAAAAGCTCCCAAGCTTCTCCAATCGTTCCCTAAGCTCCAAGACCTCCAAAGCAACGTCAAAAATGTGTTTTAGGTCTGAGAATGCGTTTCCCCAGGTCTGGGCACGTTTTTTAATGAAACTTGGCCGAAATTGCACTTCAGCCCTTCTAGTTTGTAATTCTCGGACATAATTCTAAGCTGATCTTGCGCGGGCTGTATCTCCTTCATACAGACTCTTCTTCGGACCTACCATATATCGTTGGAAAGCTACGGATGTCTAATTTCCAATGCCGCAGGACTTGCTCCAAAATTATTTGTAGATTTTACTGAGAATTGAAAAGAGTGCAGGCTGGTCTTGTGCAGCTTTTCCAACTTTGCTTCGTTTTTGCGTATCTTTTTCTACTCTTCATATAGCTCCATACCAAGCATATACAAGCCTATAATAAGCTCCATTGAACCTTTTTTATCTGAGTTACACAACACTAAACAAACCGTGCAATTATCATCGCAAATATGAGAGAAAACATGCGCATATAAGCTAGAAACACAACTTTTGACTCTAAGGCTTTTAAATCGTCAAATTCACATATTTGTGCAAATATAACATGCAAATCATGTTAAATAAGACTAATAAAAGTAATATGGAAGCATAATAATAACTTCTAAAAGAGAGTTATCAATACCTATCACTATCATCCAGTTCTTGAGCTAAATTCAGATAAAACAGTCACGTTAGCCTAGGATAAACCTCAGATGGTGGATTTAACAAACTCCCAACAGATGATTTCCTCAAATTCTTAATGTAATCCAAGTCCAATAAATCCAATAAATCAGTACTAATTGTGAAAGATCAGGTTGTGCAAGGCTTGGAATAGCTCAGCTATTTCAAGGCCTTGAATCAGTCTCAAAGGCTTGAAAGCTATTTTCAAGGCCTTAAAACTGGATTCAAAGCCTTGAAACTGCTTAACCTGTATGCACACTCTCAGGGGAAGTTTTCTGCAAACTCTTTGATGATTTCCTCTCTTTCCTTCATATGTTTGATTCACCGTTACTAGATGATGAAAGAAAAATTATTCTAACATGTTTTGATCATAAGATATCATCTGTTTGACCATGATAATGCAGGAAATTTTGTTTCCAATATTTGCAGGATTGTTTCCTAAACTGAAGTTGTGCAGTTTTGGAAATAGATGACTATTTTGATCCTGTGATCAATCAGAGACTTATGACAGCTTTTTAGATTGCTTATGGACAAGATCACAACACTATCTCTGGAGATTTTGATCAACTGTCCGTTGGAGAAAGCTGTTAAAGAGAGTAAAAGTTGTTGCCTACAAAATAGGAAGTTGTTGCTAAAAATCTCGGAAGATTTGCAGAGCTTCAAACTGTTTAAATAGAGTTCACCTTGAAGCAACAACACACGAGAATCAACGGGCAAAAACAAGAGACAAGTTTCTGGATTGACAAAGCACCAAAGAAGAACATCAAACTCTCAATCCATTCCACAGAAGTTCACTGCATTTTAACTGCAGTTTTCTACTCTAAGTGTACTTCTGTATTGAGCTGTATTGGTTGATCATTTCTGTAATATCTCTACATCTATTCTCAAGAATTTTTCAAAGTGAACAATAGAGAATTCTTATTGTGTACGAGAGAATCCTGCAGAGAGAATTCAGTATACACCAAGAGTAGAGGATAGAAAGGACACAGGAAGAGTAAGGTTGTGTGTAGGGAGAGAGCAAGGCAATAGCACTGTATGAGAGAGAGACAGGATTTTGGCAGAGCTTCCGCGTATCTCAGGTGATTCTCCCTTGTATGGAAGGGTTAACGATCCTATATATAACGGAGGATGTGTCCGTTGTAGTGGGTTAATGCGCCCATTAATGGTGGCTTAATTAGCTTAACCACAACGGCACGTTCGTCCGCGTATATAGGGACTGTTACGGCGCGTTATCTGCGTATATCGAAACCGTTGTGAGGTTGACCGGATTTATGGAGCTCGTGCCATAAATCTCTCAAAACAGTTACTAAGGTCGCGCGCGGGCTTGGTTGTCGCTCGCGCGCGACAGGACTTACTCTAGTCTCCAAACCACTAAGTCCCTACAAGTCCCGTGTGGTGGTATGCGAGGGCCGTGTCTCGCAGCCCCCACGTGGATCAGTGCGGGTGGTGATCCAGTGTGTGTGGAGCACAGATAGGTGTGCTAGATGGTCGCCACGTGGCTAAGATCTGCCTGTCTAGAAAGCACTATCTACATCAGCCCCCTTTCTGAGCGTGAAGACGCATAGCCGGATAGGCTTCAATGCGCAGGAACCAATGTACGCGTCGCCGCCACGCACCAACTCAAATACACGCAAATTCAGCCCCCGTGCGTGTCATTATGACCTAAAATCTCTAGAGTCGTGCCGTCTGGTCTTTTAGGGTTTTAGGCATGACGTCAGCTTGTCCTGTGATTGTGCGATTCGAAGGTGACGGTTGCGATTCGACTACTGAAAGGACGCAAACCTTCATTGTTTTTGGATAAATACTCTGTGCTCTCCATTGTTGCAAAGCATCACTTCTTTCTCTTAAAGTGAATGATACCCGGAAGCCTTCAAGAGCACATTCAAATAATCAATCATCAATTCTTTCTTGTCAATCGTATCCTTCAACTGGCTTCATCCAAGCAAGCTTTACCAAAACAAGGTTGGCTTTGCTCAATTTCTATTTAATGTACTGATATATGCTTTGAACTGTATTGGATCTGCAAACCCGTGACTATCTGAAATATGTCACTCGTTGAAAACCGCAAAAGAGACCTTGTTCCTTAAACCCAGAACTGATCTAATCACCAGATTGTAACGATTTTGAATGGGGGGTTTCTGAGATTCCAAGCAATATAAACGATTCTGAACTTTCAAACCCAGAATTGACACTGAACTGTTCATCTTCTCTTTGACAAAACAACGTTGCTCCAAACCGAAATTCGAACTGATTCTTGAAATTCAAATTGAAAGTGTGTGTGTTTCTCCTCCCTTTTTTTTTTCTTGCTCTTCCGCAGGAATGGAAAAGACAAAAGGAACCAAACCCGTTAAAGAGGTCGAAGAAATACCTGATCTTCCCCAAACCTTATGGCGGAAAGCCCCCTATTTGGGCGGAAAAGATTTTTACCATGCTAGGGTTAAGGTGAAGAACCTGCCGACTCCCGTTCCCTCGGAAGAGTTGCAGACATTGATCCCGCCTGTTAACGCAGCCATGCTTGAATTGATCGATACAAGGATGTGGTTCGATTAGGGGTTGAAAATGGGTTTTTCCCCCATACTGCAATTTCGACCCAAGCTTTTGTCCAGAAATTGGACTTCATGGATGAGTGGATCGACCATGTATTGACCCATCATGCCATCGCATTGAACAATGATGGCGTCTATTTCGCAGTTCGTGCTATGAAGGGTGCTGCCGTGAAGTTGGACCAGTCCATGCTTCTAAACCTTCTTTCTCGCTATTCGCCTGCGACTCACACCTTCCACTTTGCTGAGTTCGAGGCTGCTCCCACTCTGGAAGATGTACACATGTTGTATGATCTTTATCCTGTTGGTGAGGTGGATCCTCTAAGTCCTTTGAGGACCGATCTGAAACTTGCTCTATACAAGCAGATGGAGGAATGCTTGTGAGAGGTAACGAAAATTTCCACCCGGTGGACAACTGCGAAACTTCTTCCCGACTGACAGCTGGTTGATACATCTGCGAAAAACACTTGGGGAAAGTGGGTTCAGTACTTCTTTCGCGACTATACGAGTAGTAGTATCACCAAGAAACTCCTGAGCCAGAACCCAAAAGCGAAGAATTATGTGTACGGGAAAGGTTATCATCTGACCTTGTGTGCCTTTCTCTGCGCCTGGTTATCGAGGTACCTAATTGATGGTCACCCTCATGATGGGGTTTTCTACCATGTCCTCCTTCTTGCTGTGAAACTGACCCTTGGTCAAAGAGTCGCACTTGGGCCGCTAGTCTTGGGCACCCTGTACCATAGATTGGACCAATTGGTTGTGGCGACCAAGGACTCTCGCGGTCGCCTTGATGTGTTGACCTATGTTAACATCGCATTCCTAACTATGTGGGTTTTTGAGCGATGGCCCTCCTCTGCTCATGTTCCTTCTAGGCCCAGCAAATGGTGTGTCCCAGGTGCGGAGGAAGAACTTTCCAGTGGAAGGGCTGCTAGATGGTTTGTAACTCATTTTCCTAAGTGTACCTGGAGCCTGATATGCGATGATCGCAGCAAGTTTACGGCTAGGCCTTATGCCACGCGCATTGAAAATGTGCCATGGTTCCCAAAGTTGTATCCTTCCAGACCTGTTGCTTTCTCGGAAGAAATTCTTTTCGAGGGTCATAAGCGGTTCCATGAGCGCTATCGCGAATTCTTCTGCTGGTGTCTAAGGGGTTCTCTTCCTGCTCTTGCTGAGTATGTTCGCGAGCTTACTCCCAGGTACGAGAGGATCACAGTCGATGTCGATCCCACTCGCGTTTCTCCCCAGTTTGGGTTTGATGCGGTGGCGCCATCAGTCTGGCCCAGATCCATTGTAAGAGGTTGCTACAAGCGGCTACTATCTGGCGAGTGCCAAACAATTCTGAGGAGCAACCTTACCTTTGATCAACCTTCAGGTAACCGCGCAGGTGGCTACTCCAAGAATTGGGTTGCCTACTGGACTACCCAGTAGGCCATATTTTGAGACACAGTCAACCCCTCAGCCAAGCAAAGCTCCTGTGATCAAGAGAAATTCCTTCCCCTTTCGTCCTAACTGTAGCTTGGATGACTCCCAATATGGCTGATATTCATTGTTGGACCATGAGAATCACTTGTGCCTCTCCACAATCCTCGAAGAGAAGATGGCCGCAGTTAGGGAAGGTGCTTCGCATGTCATCAAGTACAGCGAAGATTTTGCAAGGTAAACAATTCCCTCTGTGCGAGTTAAGTTTCTTTCCTTTGATATGTCGAAACTTATGCTCCATTTTCTGTTTTAGTGCTATCTGAGGAGGTTTGCTTCTGGCGAGCGTTCCAAGTCGCTGATCAACACCATTGTTGCTGCGAGAAGGCAGGGTGAGCCAATTCGGCTAGCAATGGGAATGGCTCCCGTAATTGAGGCCCGAATTTGCGAGGTAATGGACGCATTTGCTGACTCGCTGATAGACAACACTCCAGCGTTGTCTCCTCCCAGGGACGCTCCATCTCCTCCAACAGTTGCCGCTCCAAGGGCAAAGAGACCAAGGCAGAAGGGAATCACAATATCTTCCCCTAGGAGTGCTCCAGCTTCCTCCCCTGCGAAGTCCCTTACTTCCAAGGACAAAGGCAAAGGTCGCATGCCAAGCAAGGCGCGGAAAGAGCTCGCAGTTGAGACTTTTGTTCTGTTTGGTCAGGAGGAAGAGGAGGATGAGAGAAGCGAGGTGAGAGAAAGAGATGATGATGAAGAAGAAGAGAGAGTGGAAGATGAAAGAGAAGAAGAAAGAGGTGAGATACAAGAGGAAGATTCGGAAGGTAACCCCAACGATCTTATCATCTCATTACTTAGACTCTCGCGCTATTTATTGAACAGTTTGTTCTTTCGCAGATGATGATGCAGAAACCATCAGCGGCCTTTTGGCCAAGAGGCAGAAGAGGGGTTCTCACTCTGGTGTTTCCAGGGAAACCATTGACGAGGACATCCTTGCTGAGTCTAGGAGAACAGCTGCGGAGGCTGCGGAAAGAAGAAGGAAGCGAGAAGAAGATGAAATCGAACTCATAAAGCAGAGAAGTTTGGAAGAGCAACATGTTGACGACTTGGTGCAACCAGCTGATGAGGAAGATGCAGCCCAAGTCGATGAGGAGGATGCGGCTGCTTTGGAGCAAGCTCAAGCAGATTTTGAGGAAATCGCAGGTGGCAATCAAGGTGAGATATTTAATCTTGCAGTAACTTACCAAGAAGTGATTGTCGGTGCATTAAAGCATGGCTTATCGAAAGCCGATATTCGCCGATGGCTAGTAAGCAAGTGTGGTGAACCCTCAGGTAATCATCCAAGCGATGTCTTTAAACTAGGCTTAGCAACCCAATTACCATCATAACAAGTTTCTTCGCACCCCAGGTCACGCTCACCTTAAGGATGTTCTTAATGAAGATACGTTAATAGGATATGGTGTCGCGTCTTTAGCATATGATGAAGATGCTACAATCCCACCTACGCGTGGAGGTGCTCGCTCTTGGTTTACCAAAATAGCAAAACATTGTATGATACAAGTTACCTCACATTTTCCTGTCTTATATCGCAGGCGATGCTGATGAGGTCGTGCCAGAACAAAGAAGTCAACCCTCTGCATCCTATGCCCCAGAGCGAAGCTCTCATGTTCAGAAGCCTGTCGCGGCTGTTGAGTATGCAGGAGAGCCCTTGGAGGATGTCATCGAAGTTTCTGATGACATCGAAGCTGTCACCGTGCTGATGGAGGAAGATACTAATGCTGCAGCTGAGGAAATGGAGACAGATGCTGCTGAGGCTGAGGTTCATGAGCAGGTCGTGGAAGCTGTAGCATCACATGAGAATCTTAATGTCCCAATGAGTGCTCCCGAGTATCACGATCCCCTCGTACCCGAAGGAGTTCCTAATCGAGTAGCAGCTTCTACTGTTGCCATTCCTCCAGCAGGTATTGAGCCTCCAGAGGTTCCTCAAGCGTGGAGCTTTTGGAGTTCGCAAGTACGAGCTGCAATCGCACCTGGTGCGGCCTATACCCTTCCTGCCAACTATGAGGAACTAGAGCTCGCAGCTGATAGAAGAGCAATGGAGCGAGGACAGACTTCAGCTGTTCCAGCAATGCGCATCCCTTCTTTGCGCGAGATCCTTGAAGGAACTGGTATGTTACCATTTTTCTTGTTCGCATCTTGCACTTTTCATTTACGAGTTTCATGTTCTAAACTTGAATCATCATTGTTAGTTTTGAAGCAAGCTGATGTGGACTGGCTGGTTCGGATGCGTCTCTCCTATCCTCGGTCATTTGCGAGGTCTCTAGAAATAGAACCTTTCAACAGGAGACTGTTCTTGACTGAGGCCATCTGGATTTTGGAGCAGCTGTCTGCGGAAACCCCTGCGACCATCTCTCCTCAGAGTGCGCAGCTGCTTTTCAGCATGTGCCAAGGCCTTCAAGCCAAAGTTCAGGGCAAGCTGGGCTTCAGGTATCTTGTCAACAGAGTCACCCAGATTCGCGCAGCTGTGAATTTGAAGCGCGGCTTCCATAACCTCGCAGCTGAAGGGCAAAAGGTAGAGAAGCAAAGGCAGAAGGCTGAAGAGGCTATCAAGCTCTTCCATGAGATGAGCGCCAAGTACGAGCATCTGAAGTGAGAAGTGGACCAAGTGACAAATACGTCACTCTTGTTTTCTCCTGATGATTGATCAAAGATTTATTTTGAAAAATAGCAAGTATTTGTTTTGAACAAAATGTTAAAATATTATTGTAATGTTGCTAGGGTTTCTCCCCCTTTTTTATATTCAAGGCTTGAATGCCCGTTTTGCCCTTTCCGGGATTTGCTCGAATATTTTTATGCGTATCAATTATGACGTCACCTGGTGACATGTCCGCCTTGATTTTCGCGCTAACTGCTTATCAGATAAGCACGCTTTCCTTGGTAAGTCCATCCGTATTATGACCTTCCGTCATTAATTAGGGCACACCACTGAATCGTCGTAGCCTTTAGTAGGGTAATTGAATGTTACCTCTTTCGAGATGTAAGTGATTGATTCTTACCCATTTTCCAAGCTTTGCTGACTCAGCCAGGGAACTGAAGGGTCTCCGGAGGGTCTATATAAACCCTGCCTCTTGCTGCTTGGGTTCTTCATCCCAAAATGTGGCTTGCCATGAGTCCTTACGACTGCTGGCTTCAACGCTTGTGCTTTGTTGATTCATGGCAATTTCAAGTTGTGAAACCTGAGTTTGTGCTTTGTGCCATAGAAATAGCTTCCAAGATTATCTTTACGAAGCTTATTGATCTTCATAACCATCGTAAAGAAGATGCACATAATACCTCATGCTTGCTCGAAGAATTTTCTTCGTCTATTATGTTTGCAGGTCGTACTTCCGGCTGCCTTCCGGCGAGGTGCAGTGCTGTACTGACCTTCTTACCAACTCATAATGAATAGGGGGTTTCTCCTCTAGCTTTCCCGGAGGAGAATTATTTGCCTCCACGTTCTTGAACTCGGAGTGGCGAGCAATGTGCTCGTCTCCGTGGACAAGGAGCCTCCTGCCCCAGGAGTTGCTACCTGCCCGTTCTTCACCACCGCACACGCCTGAACAGGTGGTTCATCTGGCATTTCTCTTGGGCAGAAGACCAGACAGAGGCCTTTTCAGATCCTGGGATCTTGAAGATGGCATCGTATAGCTTTTGTAGCGTTTTGTAGGCCGTTCATTTTATAGTAAGATTTACCTTACCATTGGCTTTCACTTGTAAGCTGCTATCTAGACAGATAGATTGTAAGTCGTTTTCACTCTTAATGAAATATAGTTTGGGTATTTGCTGTTCTTCATATGATAGAACATATTGTAATATCGCGTGCGAATTGGCTATAAAAAAATTATGTTTCTTTCGCCTTTTGTATTTGGATATTCGCTTGCATAATTCTGCGTTTTACACAGGGTGTTGCTGCTTTGACTAGCTATCGAATAGATAGGTTTGCAGACCAGTTAAGATCGTACATTAGAGCTACAATCTTAGGCAGATTAGCTTTTAGATCATTTAAGATTGCATTCGCATAGCGCTGCTATCTCGGCAGATAGGCTTGGAGATCACTTAAGATCAGACTCAAGTATAGCTGCTATTTCGGCAGATAGGCTTCGGATCAATTAAGATCATATTTGCATAATGCTTCTATCTCAGCAGATAGGCCTTGGATCAATTAAGATCGTATTTGCATAGTGCTGCTATCTCGGCAGATAGGCTTTAGGATCAATTAAGATCATATTTGGCATAGTGCTGCTATCTCAGCAGATAGGCTTAGGATCAATTAAGATCGTATTTGATTAGTGCTGCTATCTCAGCAGATAGGCTTTCGTTATTAAGAAATGGAGAAGTAAATGAAGCGATACAAGACACCCAAAGTCATAAAATTCTTCTCATTTGGGAGAAGTCTTTTATTATAAGCACCTTCATATGGTAATTGGGAGCATTTGTGTTGTTGCTACCAACTGAAACATGAAAAGCTGAGATTTCATCAAGAATGTGGGATATTTTGTCAAAGAGTTCAACCTCCAGTTGGTGGTCAATGGTATAAGACTGGCTAATGTTCGCAGCCTTTCCTTTCTCTTCCAGAGCTGGAAAAGCAATCTCATCTTCAGAGTCGGTATGAATTTGGTAGAGAAATCTTATTAGTCTGAACCGCCTCTGAAGATCCACTAGGTTCCCTGAATTCTCGCACAACTTACCTGAAACAGTGACAAAGTACTCCAAATCTTTCTTCAAAGCCTTGTGAAAAAATAATATATGATCCACAAGCTTTGGTTCATGTTTGATACTCGAACTGGCACCGGTATCGAAGGCAAGCCATTTAGGAAGTGGAGGTATCGTGTTTGACATTTTATGGGGGAATATATGTACATTGATCCTACTAGCATATGATGGGCTGTACTTTTGAGTAATGCTGTCATCAGATATGGCTTCGGCATCAGAGATGTCGATTGGTTGTACGTTCAAGCTTAATGGAGACAATGGTTTATCAATCTTGGCAGGCTCTGTCAATGAAGAGCTTTTGCTATTGAACATTTCCTGCAAGTCTTCTCTAAATTTTTCAATGGACATCTTACCGGAATAACCCATGCGAACCCAGTCATACAAGAGAAACGCAAAAGCTTTGTTGTTAACTTGGTGGTTCTTGTTCTTTATGCTTTCCAGAATGGAGTTACACTCATCTTCAGATAAATGAGTCGAGAACCAAGTTGTCATACCCTTCAGCAGCCCAAGTTGTACAAAGTCGAGGCTTGTGTACAGTAACCACAGCTGAAATTCAGTGGTGCAGCTCTTGGAAATGAAGGAGATGACCTGATTGAAAGTAGATTGTGTCAGTCATCTTAATAAGAGGTAAACTTCCTAGCTATGAACATCAGTTTCGATGACATTGCTAGCAACTTCTAAGTTCTCAATGAATGTGGATTGACTGTCAAATCGTAACTGCCATCAATAAAGTATGATTTGCAGCTACTTTAAGAGCAGTTTTCCCCAATTCCCTTCGGATGAGAGAATTGTAGTTTGAGGGGTTTTGCTCTCCGCTTACAAGTTTCTATGGAAGTGGTTTCACTAGCAAATTACAACAGTACTGGATATCGTGCCCTTTACAGTTTGACTATGTCTGTCTCTTTCAGAAAACTGCACAGGAGGAAAAAAATCTACCTGTGCTTCTAGCAAAGCCAAATGTTTGCTGACTCCTGCAACTAGTAGTTCCAACTTCCGTGAGAGCATCTCTACAGAAGAGCAAGAAGGTAACCCGTTCTGAGCTTGTTGGTACAAAAACCTCTGTAAATCTCCAATTTGACTTTCTTCAAAGTGACATTTGAAGCCCTCGGCACGTTCATTCACCACAGGGTTAAATATTTTATCCAATGCAATGCTGGGAAAGAAAAGCATTCCTCAGGAGTAAGAGAATATGAATAAAATTGTGTCTCTTCTGCTTGACAAGTAGAAGGCCTAACTAAGAGAAGTACTTGGTTGATTGTGGGAAGTACATGTAGAAGATAAGGATGTCCACCAAAAAATTTAGCTGCAGGATTGCAGAACTAAAAGTCGAGAAATCTTTCGAGTTTTGAATTTGATATAGCTCCTCCAAAATTCTGTTGAAATCTTTTCTAATGGCACAAGTCCCTCATATGGGAGGAACGACATATGAGTCTATCATAATACTAGACATAAACAGGCATTGTAATGTGATGCATGTAAGGAGAGAAGTTAGGGATAATACTTCTTAGTCCAGCGCATGTTGACTAAGCTTGGGGTTGTGGCCGTCCCATGTAGCCTTTTTATATTGCAGTAGCCACTGTCAAAGACTTCTTTGACTTCGAAAGTTCCTTCCCAGTTGGCTGCGAATTTTGGGTGAGCCGCCTCCCGCATGCAATGATCCGATGCGCGCAAGACCAGGTCCCCGACTGCGAAGCCTCGACGTTGGACTGCTTTGTTGTACGCGTGGTACCGCTTATTAGTCCGCTTAGCTTGCTCTCGCTTTTCTTCCAATAGAATCAAGTCATGATCGCGCTGATTGTCGTATTGTGCGTGAAAGGCCAAGCTTGCAGAGTTGATTTTTACCTCCGCCGGTACAACAGCTTCAGCTCCATAGCACAAGAGAAATGGGGAGACTCCTGTGGGGGTCCTCGGAGAAGTTCGATACGCCCACAAGGCTATGTTCAAAGAATCAGCCCATTTTTTGTGGTCGTCCGCAACCATATTGCTCAGGATTCTTAGCAGTGTCTTGTTGGTCGCCTCCACTTGACCATTCCCTTTTGGATAATAAGGAGTAGAACATATCTGCCTTATGTTGTACTCCGCTAGCTTTGCAGCTACTTGGCGATTAACGAAGGGGGTACCATTATCCGAGAGAATTGTGTTAGGAATCCCGAACCTATATATGATGTTCTCTTGGATAAAATGGACTACAACAAGCGCATTTACTGTCTTGAACGGTATTGCCTCTACCCACTTGGTGAATAACTCGGTCGCGGTGAGAATAAACTGATTCCCATGCGAGGATGGTCGAATAGGGCCGACAAAATCCAGAGCCCAAGTGTGGAACGGCCATGGTGTCCCCAATGCATGTAGGTCTACAGCAGGGGCATGCACGAGGTTGCCTTTGAATTGACACTCCTGGCATCTCCTTACTTTAGCGCGGCAATCTGCCTCCATGGTGGGTCAAAAGTAACCAACTGTGAGAAGCTGTCTACATACTTTCGCACCTCCCTGATGTTCCACTTGGTGAGAGAGGTCCATCACCTCTTGCACTTCCTTACTGTCTAGGCATCGAAGTAGATTACTCTCGTGATCCCTTCGCCAGAGTATGTTTTCTTGCACCACGTACCGGGCTGCTTTCCTTTTCAGTTTCTCGGCTTCTTTTCTCGATTCGGGCTCGATTCCCTGTGTGAGAAAATCGAAGAGTGGCTTTCTCCAATCCATGTCATCATCAAGCAGAGCAATTGTTAAAGATTCCTTGATCAGTGCGCAACTCTCGCAATTTCCTTGAATCAACGCTGCAGCCGCTGACATGTCCGGCCAGTGAATCCCATACCTCTGGGCTTTTCGATGGATAGATACTTCACTTTCCCTGCAAGTATGCTGGTGAATCTTTTCTAACAGCGCTTGTCCCTCCTACTGCGAGACGCATCGCATGAGTATCCCACCTGGGCCTCTGTAGTAGAGACTGTTGTCATGTATGCAGTACCCCTTAGTGGATGCCCAGTTTTCTTTACTCGTTCCCTCTGCGATGGCGCGCAATATTGGCTTCCTCCAGTCTGCATTGTCCATGCATTCATCCTCGCATGTGTCCTCTGTCAATACCGACGACATTCGCACTTCAATCGAGATTCTCGCGGGACACTTATCCGCACTAACCTTGGATCCCAGAGTGGCTAAAGCATCAGCATGCCGATTATCAGCTCTGGGTTTATGCTCGTACCTGACATCGCAGAATTGTTGCACCAGCTTCTGTACCAAAGTCCGGTAGGGCAATAGGTTTACTTCCTTTAATCCATACTCGCCTGAAGCTTGTTTGACGATTAGCTTGGAATCCCCCATAACCATCAAATTGCTTACTTCTAGTGCCCTGGCTGCACAGAGACCTGCAATGAGGGCTTCATACTCCGCTTCATTGTTGGTGACTGCGAAGTCGAGTTTTGTGGACATCTGTATGACCTATCCATCGGGCTTGGTCAGAACTATTCCAATTCCTCCACCTTTCCTTGTTGACGACCCGTCGAAATGGAGCGTCCAGTAAGGCAACTCAACTGCATAGATCTCAGGTCCCTCTAGTTCTTCCTCAATCATAGGCTCGTGGCTATTATCAGGGAACTGTGCTAGCAAATCCGCCACCGCTTGCAATTTGATTGCCCGGGGTCGAACGCACGTGATGTCGTATTGAGAGATGGTCATATACCATTTTGCCAGTCTTCCACCAGGAGAAGTGTGAGTCAAGAGGTACCGTATGGGGTCACTCTTTGTAACCACTACCACTTTGTGTGAAGCGAAATAGTGCTTCAACTTTTCTATTACAAAGAATAGGGCAAGGCGATGACGCTCAATGTCTGTGTACCTTGATTCTGCTGGCTGGACTATGCGAGAAATATAGTAAATTGGCCTTTCTTGCCCTTCATATTCCTGAGCCAAAAGTGTTCCTATAGACTTCTTTGTCGATGTTAGGTATAGCAAAAGCGGCGATCCGAGCTGTGGTGCGATCATTACCCTTGGTGATGTCAGCAGGTCCTTTAATCTTCCGAACACGGCCTCATGCTCTGTGGTCCAATTGTACACATCATTCTTATTGAGGAGATCGCTGAAACATAAGGTAATTTCTGCGATCGCAGGGATGAACCTTCGCAGGTAAGATAACTTCCCCAAGAATGTCTTCAAAGCACTTTGATTGTACGGCGCCGTCATGCTGGTGATGGCTGATACTTTTGCGGGATCAGGCCCGATGCCCCGGCGATGTATTACACAACCCAAGAACTTCCCGGAGGTCACTCCGAATGCGCACTTCATGGGATTCATCTTTAGCTGGAAACTTCTGCATCTCTCGAACACTTTTCGCAAGTCCCCCAAGTGGTCCACTTCCTCCTTGGACTTGACAACCAAGTCATCAACATAAAATTCCACTTCCTTGTGCATCGTGTCATGAAACAGAGCCATCATGGCTCGCTGATAAGTTGCGCCTGCGTTCTTGAGTCCGAACGGCATGACCGTGTAACTGAAAACTCCCAATGGTGTGATTAATGCGGTTTTCGGTGCGTCTTCAGGGTCCATTTTGATCTGGTTGTACCCACTGAAGCCATCCATAAAGCTGAACATGCGATGACCCGCAGTCGAATCGATGAGCAGGTCGATATTGGGCAGCGGAAAATCATCCTTAGGGCAGAAGCGGTTAAGATCTCTGAAGTCTACGCAAATGCGAAGTTGTCCATTCTTCTTTACCATGCACAATATTAGCCAACCATGTGGGATGGTGATTGGTCTCGATGAACCTGGCAGTCAGCAGGTTGACAATTTCTTGCTTGATTTTCATGTTTATATCCGGCCTAAAGCTCCTTGTGGTTTGCTTTACCGGCTTAGACCCTGGGATTACATCTAGCCTGTGCATGGTGATGCTCGTATCCAGACCGGGAATCTCGTCGTATTCCCATGCGAACACGTCTTTGTACTCAGTTAGAAGCTGCAACAGTCTTTCTTCCTCCTCACTCGTGAGGTCTGCACTCAGAAAGACGGGCCTCTTCTTTTCTTCGCTTGGGCTTAGGAATACCTCCTTCAGCTCCTGCTTCTGCGGTTTGGGCTTATCCTCCATGCACTCAGGCGCCTCTTTTAGCTTTTCTTCCGCAACGTCTGGTGTTTGCTTTTCCATTTCCATGACACGCTCGATTTGATTGATTTGCTCAGGGATATCCCCATGCTCGCGTGGGGGTATCCCCGCGCACCTTCATATGCGGTAGCATTTCTTCCCGTTTGCGTAGAAGCTTTCTATCTCTTTGCCCGCGGGATCATGCTTTACTATCCTTTTCAGGGTGTACACATTCTTTCTTTGATAGGCAATCCGTGGTGCCTGTTCTCGCGCGGACGACGTTTCCTTGGTCTCCTCCCTTGTCACCATTACCCCTGCTGGTGATTGATCCTTGATGTCCTCCCACCGAGGCAAAGGGGTCGGATTGAACGGCCCTGGTGTTTGCTCATCTGCCATCTCAGTGAACCACACTGCTTCAGTGAGGTGCGCTTCATCCAAATTAAAAGGGTTTACCGAAGCTGGTATCTCCACTACTCTGTCGTTCCAGGTAGCCTTCATCACCTGGTGAGCTGTCGAGGGGACTGCATCAAAGCGATGAATCCAAGATCACCCTATGATCATATGATACGTAGTGTTCGCATCGATGACGTAGAATTTGGTTGAACATTTGATTTTGCCTATCTGGACGCCCAGACGAATCCATCCTATCGTCATCCTAGAATCGCTTCCAAATCCCATCAGCGGGGATGGTCGTCTAACGATCTTCTGCTCAGGGATCCCTGCTAACTTCAGAGTGTTGATCGAGACCACATTAACTGCCGCTCCTCTTTCGACAAACGCCCTCCTGAACTCGACACCATTGATTATTGCCGTTACGTACAAGGGCTTCTGGTGGCTCGCATCTGTCTTCTTGTCGCTTGCGGAGAAGGTCATAACCTATTTTGTGGGACGAGATGCTCTGACAACTTTCCCATTGGAAACCAGAATGTCTTCTTAGTAATCCTCTGCTATCCTTAGGATTGATTTTGTCATTTCTTTTCGGCATTTCTCCGAAAATTTCATTTCATCGAAGAACCTGCTGAACCCGTGCAACCCCTTCATCCGCTCGGCATGTTCATCCTCCGTATCTATACTGTAGTCCTCATCGTTATAGACTTCGGAAATGACGGGCAAGCCATCTTCCGCAATCTCTTCGAGATCCATAATCGCGATCATGGCAACCTCTTTGCCTTTCGTCTCTTGCTCTGCATGGTCGGGCAGTGGATTGTTTCGCACATCCTGCCTCTGGTCGCTGACGATCAACTCGCCATCTTTCATCTTTCGGCTCACCATATTTCTGAGCTTCTTGCAATCAGCCGTGGGGTGCATGATCCTCCCGTGGCATTTGCACCACTTTGGGTCTCTCATCATCTCCTTGGAGGGTATCCTTTCGAGCGGCGGTAAGATACCGTCCTTACGCCACTGCTTGCACAATTCAGTCACCTCTTCCTTCGAACATGGTAGGGGTGGCGCATCCAAGCTTGTAACCCTGGGCTGCTTCTGTGGCGAGACTGTATTCACCTCAGCTTCACGCCCCCTCTTGTAGCTAAACCTTCCAATTTTAAAAGTAGTTCCGCTCGGGGATCGTTCGGGGGCGTGTTTCTTCTTCTGCCTCTCCACTATAGGCTCTATGTTTTTCGTGCACTCCATCAATTTTGAAAAGGTAGGAGTCTATAGGTTGATGAGCATACCTTTGTACTCGTCTCGCATACCTTGCAAACATATTTCCACGAGCCTGCCCTCAAGCACTTCATCTCTGCATTCCAAGGACTTAGCCCTGAATTTCTTGATGAACGTTACTCCATCCTCCTTGCGCTTCTGGTACATGCGAGAGAGATGGATCATTGTCACCTTTTCTTCCACCTGGAAGAATTCGGTATAAAACTTCTGAACCATATCATCCCAGGTCTTCAAGGATCCGGCCTCTAACGTCCTATACCACTTGTAGGCGACATTTCCCAAGGATTTGGGGAACTCACGCATCAGTATCTTGGGATCGGCTCCATATGGTCCCATCACATCGATGAAACGCATGACGTGCTCGTGAGCATTCCCGTTGACGTCCTCGAACTTGTCCCATTTGGGAGCCTTGTACCTTGCGGGGTTGGGCATGAGGTAAATTTCATGTGGGATAGGTGGATCATTGTCCACCTTTGGAATGATGGTATCTGCGAACGGTTGATTAGCCAAGATGGTTTCTATGCGCCGCTGCAGCGACGTCATGCACTCCGGTGCACTCCCCCCAGCAGTAGGAGGAAGGGTTGCTGTAGTTGAAGGCGACACATATGCCGCGGTCGGGCTAGGAGCGTACTGTGAATTCACGTTGCCCCACGTTACCGGCGGGGGAGGCAAGGGGTATTGTGAAGACGGATTGGGTGCCAGAGTCGGCGGTTGAGGAATATGAGTGGCAAGAGGCAATATTTGAGCTGTTTGCCCCTGAACGGAGGGCAACTGCGCCATCGTAGGTGGGGTTTGCAGATTAGGGTTAGGTGGCGTGGGTATCACCCCCGTCCATTGAGTGGTGGAGGCTCCTCCTGCTTGAGAGACGGCAGTGGCCGATGTGGGATTCGGGGCAAGGGTTCCCAGGATGGCCATTATCCGTTCCATCTGTGCGGACTGAGCCTTAAGAGCCTTTGCCTGATTCTGGATGGTGACGTTCAAGGCCTCTAGCGTCGGAGCCTTACCGGCGGCCGTAGGAGTGTGACGGGTCTCCTCTCCCGAGGTGGTCTCCGTGGAGGGAGATCTGTTACTGACATCATCTTCATGAGACATGGTTGCTTGCAGTGGTAAGTTTCACGTCGGGTTCAGCAAATGTGTACGAGAGAATTCTGCAGAGAGAATTCAATATACACCAAGAGTAGAGGATAGAAAGGACACAGGAAGAGTAAGGTTGTGTGTAGGGAGAGAGCAAGGCAATAGCACTGTATGAGAGAGAGATAGGATTTTGGCAGAGCTTCCGCGTATCTCAGGTGATTCTCCCTTGTATGGAAGGGTTGAGGATCCTATATATAACAGAGAATGTGACCGTTGTAGTGGGTTAATGCTCCCATTAATGGCGGCTTAATTAGCTTAACCACAACGGCACGTTCGTCCGCGTATATAGGGACCGTTACGGCACGTTATTCGCGTATATCGGAACCGTTGTGAGGTTGACCGGGTTTATGGAGCTCGTGCCATAAATCTCTCAAAACAGTTTCTAAGGTCGCGCGCGGGCTTGGTTGTCGCTCGCGCGCGACATGACTTACTCTAGCCTCCAAACCACTAAGTCCCTACAGGTCCCGTGTGGTGGTATGCGAGGGCCCTGTCTCGCAGCCCCCACGTGGATCAGCGCGGGTGGTGATCCAGTGTGTGTGGAGCACAACTAGGTGTGCTGGATGGTCGCCACGTGTCTAAGATCTGCCTGTCTAGAAAGCACTATCTACACTTATTTAATCAGCTAGCTAGAGCAGGTACTAGACAGGTTAGGGAAAACCACAAGCTGTAACAGAGTAAGGGAACTCTCTGGGATTGAGCTTAGGGCTCAGCTTTTGATTAATAAGAATTGAGTTGAAAATCCTGTAGGGATTTAATCCCTGAGGTAGAGACGTAGGTCCAAGTCGACTGAACTCTATAAATCACTTGTCTTATGCATTTACAGTTCATTTCTTTTCATAGTTTTTGCAGCACACAAAACTGTTTATTTTTCAAGGGTTTGTTTTCAAGGCCTTGAAAAAGGCATACTTGCTTTATACTGTCTGCATCTTCTCCAAGGGCTTGAACTAGTTTTTAAGGCCTTGAACTTCATTGTTTGCACAAGTTTTTATCTTCCTAGGAAGTTTTGCAAAAAGTTGGCATACTCTATTCAACCCCCCCCCCCCTTTTGAGAGTATCTTAGCTACATATACATCTGCATACTCACACTTTCAATTGGTATCAGAGCTTGTATCACTGTATAAGATTTAACCATCTGGTGATCATGAGTACTGCAGGTGATGGTGGTTTCTCACAGGGAAGAGCTGCTAACAGACCTCTTCTATTATGTGGAGAAAATTTTGCTCACTGGAAAGCTCTCATGAAAATGTTCATTATTGATCAAGATCTAGAGCTTTTGACCATTATCCAAAATGGACCTCATACTTTCTACACATAGAAAGATGGGATCAGAAGTCCCAAAACAGAAGATTCACTCTCCTCTTCTGAATTAGAGCAAGTTTCTAAGAACTACAAAGCTATTAACATTTTGTATTGTGCTTTGAGTACAGATGAATTCAACACGATCTCTGGATGCACAACTGCAAAGGAAATATGGGTTAAGCTTCTGGTTACCTTTGAGGGAACCAGTGCAAACCAAGATCAACACTTATCTCAGGCAATATGAGATGTTCAAGATGAATGAAGATGAGTCCATCAGAGATATGTTCAAGAGGTTCACTGATATTGTCAACAACATTGATTCACTGGGAAAACACTTTTCCAATGAAGAAAAGGTAAGGAAGATTATCAGAAGTCTTCCAAAGGAAAAATGGGAACCAAGACCACAACTATTGAAGGAGCTCAGAATCTCTCAACTTTACAACTTGATGACCTACAAGGGAAGCTCCTGACACATGAGATATCTATGAATGAAGTTGATGGAGAACTCCCAGATGGTGTCAAGAACTTAGCTCTCAAAGCCAAAGAAAATGAGAGAACACAAAGCCTTGAAACTGAGGATGGTGATGATGAAGATCCAATTGCCTTAATTTCCAAAGCCTTAACAAGGATTCTCAAAATGAAGAAAAACTTTGGAAATAAAGATTTCAACAGAGAAAGGCATAGATCATCCAGCTACAAGTACTACAAAGGTAAGTCCTATTCACAAAACAAATCAAAAGTTATGAACTTCTTTGAATGTGGTGATGCAGGACACTTGATAAGAGATTGTCCACACAAGAAAAGAAAGAGATTTCAAAAGAAAGATCATGACAGAAGAAAGAAATCCATGATAGCTTCACGGAGTGATTCAGATAGCTCTAGTGAATCTAAATCTGAGGAAGAACATGCCAACCTATGCTTCATGGCCAAGCATGATGAAAGTTCTGAGAAGAACATTGAGGTAACCGTAAATTGTCTGATTTCAAAACCAAAAGAAGCTCTTTCAGAATATCTCAGAAAAATGCTTTTGAATGAGGAAGATTATCTGAAAGAGATCAGAATTTTGAAAGAAAAAGTTCATGAGCAAGCAAAAGAAAACTTACAACTTGTTTGCCTAAATCAGAATCTTGAAATCTCTCAGAAGAAAACTGATAGTGATTTCAAGGCATTGAAAACCAGTTTCAAAGCCTTAAAAACACAAGTCAAGGAAGTAGTCACTGAGAACTCCTCAATGAGTGACAGACTTGTTAATCTAAGACATCATGTTGATGAATTGGAGAAACAAAAGACTACTCTTACTGAGAAACATCAAGAATCTGAATTGGTCAAAGTCAAGCATGCTGGATCAGAACACAAGTTGAACTTGATTCTTGGAGGAAGTTCACAGTCGGTTCACAAAGCTGGTATTGGATTCAATCCAAACTTTTCAAGAAGGAACAATACCAGATTTGTGAAAGCTGGAAACAAAACTTCTCCTACTTGTCACTATTGCTGCAAAACTGGTCATGTTAAGATGACTTGTCCTTTTAGAGGAAGAGACCCTCACATAATGAGGAACACTTTTTCTTTTCAACTCAAAACACAAGTTAATCAGGTTTGGGTTCCTAAAGGGGTTAGGCCACCTAAGATGGTTGATCCTGAATATGAATCCAAATTTCACACTTGGTCTAACAGCTGGGTAAGGCAGTGATTGGTGTTTGCAGGTTGTCACCAACATCAAAGAAAAGAAGTGGTTCATGGACAGTGGTTGCTCAAGACATATGAGTGGAAAGATATCTCTATTCTTAGAATTAAAGGAGCAATCAGAAGGTTCAATAACACTTGGTCACAAAGGAAAATGCAACATTCTTGGTATTGGAAAAGTTGGTAAAAAATTCTGAAAACTCTATTTCTGATGTGTATCTGGTTGAAGGTTTGAAATTTAATCTGCTTAGTGTATCTCAACTTTGTGATAATGGCAACAAAGTCATATTTGATAAAGAGAAGTGTGTGGTGCAAAATGAGAAATCAGGAGATTGCATTCTCACAGCCTCTACATCAAACAATGTTTAACTTTTCAGACTAACAAAGTTGCAGGTGAAAGTTTGAAGTGTCTCAAGGCCTTGAAAGAGGATTCAAAGCTTTGGCATAGGAAAATTGGTCATATCAGTTTGCATACTTTGAACAAGTTGATTTCCAAAGACTTGGTAAGAGGATTGCCATCCATCAAGTTCAAATAAGATGAAATGTGTAAATCATGTGCTCAAGGTAAACAGACCAAAAGTTCCTTCAAGCCAAAGAAGTTTCTAAGTACAACTAGACCTATTGAATTGCTTCATATGGATCTCTATGGTCCTATGAGGACTCCTACTCCAAAAGGTAAAAGGTATATGCTAGTTGTTGTATATGATTTTTCTAGATATACTTGGGTTATGTTTCTCAAAGAAAAATCTGAAGCACTCTCTGAATTTTCAAAGTTTTGCAGAGAACTTCAAAACTTGAAAAACATACCTGTAGCTTCAATCAGAAGTGATCATGGTAGAGAATTTGATCAGTTAGAATTTGATTTATTATGTGATAAACATGGTATTACTCACAAATGTTATGCTCCAAGAACTCTTCAACAGAATGGTGTTGCTGAAAGAAAGAACAAGAATCTTGATGATATGTCAAGAACAATGCTTCTTGAGAACAAGCTGCCAAAACATTATTGGGCAGAAGCTGTGAATACAACAAACTATATTTTGAACAGGTGCTTGATCAGACCTATTCTGAAGAAGACCCCCTATGAACTATTCAAAGGGAGAAAGCCAAACATTTCAGACTTCAGACCCTTTGGATTGTAGGGTTTTGATTCATGGATCGCGCAAACGGAAGCATAATCAAACAATAGTCATGCAAAACCCTCCAAGGATCACAAGTCTAGATGCATAACGATAGTGAAGGTAAGAAATCATAAACACACCTTTGGGTTCTCCTTGATGACTTCAAACGCGAATAGTGTCACGTTCTCTATAGTTGATCCACGCCTAGAGTTGTTCCTAGATCTCCAATCTCCTTGGTGCTAGCCCGGAATGAGAGGAGGGTGAAGTAATCACGCAAAACGAGGCACAAAGAGGGGTTCGGCCCTCTTGTGGCGTCGGGGACGAGGGGCGGCGGCAAGGGGGCGGCGTCCTCCTTGTTGCTTGCTCTCTCTTCTCCTTTGTTCTCTCCCACTCTTGTTATGTTCTCTTTAGAGCATAAGTTATAAGGAAGGAAGGAAGGAAGGAGGGTCCTTTATATAGTCCAACAACTCCTTGTTAACTACCTAAAGGACTTATTCTAGTCCTACTAGAATTCAATTTAGTCCCTTCCTTGCAAATTAGTCCCTACTAAGTTTGCAAGGGTTTGCAAAGTGATCCTTCTAATTAATTAATCCAATTAATTAATTCCCAAATCTAGTACAACTCTATATAGCGTGTGACCCCATAGGTTCTATCTAGTTGGTAGCAACTATTTGCTAATATGGAGCGGTTTCTAACAAAACATCCATTCTAGCCAACTAATGGAATAGTCATCTAGACAACCTTGTACAAGTAATTGTCTCATCCCTTTGCCTCCATATCCGGATTGGACACGAGACATACAAGTCACACTCGTATATCCAATCCCTAGTTTCTCGATCCATAGAATAGTCTTATTCGTGCAAATAACATCAATATCCCATATATTGATTTATTTGAGTCTGGCCAGACATTCTATAAGCACTATCCTTCGAGTGGCCTTGGATATTTGCTCCCGTTATGTGGGAGGGGCAAATCCTCTCTACGTCCACTACGATCTCTAAGCTTGCTTCTCATTGTATCCAGTACACGCCTTTATAACTACCCAGTTACGGTGTAGCATTTAACGCTACCAAAATCACAATGATCCACAACTAGAATATCTAGTGACTTCAAGTCTAAGGATGACAATACCATTGTACCCGAGAAGCACTTGTGACTCAACATAACATGTATGTAGCCTTCTCGGTGATGGGTCAATCCAGTGCAACATTCCATAATGCACACCTATGTGTTGGATCGTGATATCTCCATATCAATCCAACCCCATACTAGTCTATAGATGATTGTCCCATTTAATCATTATACTTGACTAGGGATATTTAAGATAAACAACACGATTGTAAATCTAAGGACTTCATTATATTAAATATCCAATAAATAATAAATGAATTTTCTAGCCAAATACAAATTCATACTAAACTAGATTGCCTCTAGGGCATCTATTCCAACAGTCTCCCACTTGCACTAGAGCCAATCTGGCGCATCTCGTATGCCCATACTCCTAGTGTGCCCTTCATGCTTCCACTGCGTGAGAGGCTTTGTAAGCGGATCTGACAGATTATCATCTGTAGGAATCTTGCATATCCGAACGTCTCCTCTATCGATAATATCTCGAATCAGATGAAACTTCCTGAGCACATGCTTGGACTTCTGGTACGATCTTGGTTCCTTTGATTGCGCGATCGCCCCAGTGTTGTCACAAAACAACTCCACTGGATCCGCAATGCTAGGGACCACACCAATTTCAGAAACAAACTTTCTGATCCAAACAGCCTCCTTTGCTGCGCCATTTGCAGCAATGTACTCAGCCTCTGTTGTAGAATCAGCTACCGTCTCTTTCTTGGAACTCTTCCAGCTCACCGCTGCTCCATTCAGGCAAAACACATATCCCGACTGTGATCTAAAGTCATCTCTATCGGTTTGGAAGCTTGCATCAGTGTAACCCCTTACACGCAACTCTTCCTCTCCGCCAAACATCAAGAAAGCATCCTTAGTTCTTCTCAAGTACTTTAGGATGTTCTTGACAGCAATCCAGTGACTCTCACCTGGATTGGATTGGAATCTGCTTGTCATACTCAAGGCATATGACACATCTGGTCTAGTACATAACATGGCGTACATGATAGATCCTATGGCCGAGGCATAGGGGATCCTACTCATGCGTTCCTTCTCAATCTCATTGGAAGGACAACCACTCTTTGAAAGAGTGATTCCATGTAACATGGGCAAGAATCCCTTCTTGGAATCTTGCATGTTGAACCGTTTCAACACCTTGTCAATATATGTACTTTGACTTAGGCCTAGCAACCTTTTAGATCTATCTCTATAGATCTTTATACCGAGTATGTAGGCTGCTTCCCCTAAGTCCTTCATTGAGAAACACTTTCCTAGCCAATCTTTCACAGATTGCAGCATGGGTATGTCGTTTCCAATGAGTAGTATGTCATCCACATACAAGACCAGAAAAGCTACAGAGCTCCCACTAACCTTCTTGTAGACACAAGACTCATCTTCGTTTCTGATGAAGCCAAACTCTTTGACCACTTCATCAAAACGTAGATTCCAACTCCTAGAAGCTTGCTTCAATCCATAAATGGATCGTTGCAGCTTACAGACTTTGTTGGCTTGCTTTGGATCTTCAAAAACCTCCGGCTGTATCATATACACGTCCTCGAGGAGATTCCCATAAAGGAATGCTGTTTTGACATCCATCTGCCAAATCTCATAGTCGTAGTATGCTGCAATTGCAAGTAGGATTCGGATGGATTTGGTCATAGCAACTGGTGAAAAGGTTTCATCATAGTCAATACCATGAATCTGTCTGAATCCTTTAGCCACCAATCGGCCCTTATAGGTAATCACATTACCATCCATGTCGATCTTCTTCTTGAAGACCCACTTGCACCCTATGGGCCGCGCCCCATCAGGTGGTTCCACCAAAGTCCATACTTTGTTGGTATACATGGATTCCATCTCGGATCTCATGGCTTCAAGCCACTTCTGCGAGTCTGGGCCATTCATGGCCTCCTCATAGGTAGTAGGCTCATCATCTATGAGCATCGTGTCACCGGAATCAGTCACGAGAAGTCCGTACCTCTCGGGTTCCTGGCGCACTCTACTAGATCTACGAAGCTCTTGTGTTACCTGAACAGGTGGATCCACAATTGCTTGTGATTCATGTTCATGTTCCATAATCGGTCTAGTAATTTGTGATTCTTGAACTTCTTCAAGTTCTACATTCCTCCCACTTGCTTCTTTAGAGACAAACTCTCTTTCTAGAAACACGCCGGTCCGAGCAACAAACACTTTGTTCTCGGTTGGATTGTAGAAATAGTATCCCTTAGTTTCCTTAGGGTACCCCACAAATTTACACTTATCCGATTTAGGCCCTAGCTTGTCTGATTGTAAACGTTTTACATAGACATCGCAGCCCCAAATCCTCATGAACGACAGTGTGGGACGCCTCCCACCCCACATCTCATATGGTGTCTTCATGACTGATTTAGATGGAACACGGTTAATGGTGAAAGCTGCACTTAATAGAGCGTAGCCCCAAAATGATAATGGAAGATCGGTTTGACACATCATAGACCGAACCATATCCAATAGGGTTCGATTCCTCCTCTCGGACACGCCATTCCATTGTGGCGTTCCGGGTGGAGTGAGTTGGGACACGATCCCACACTCTCTAAGATAGTCGTCAAACTCTTGGCTCAAGTATTCTCCTCCACGATCCGATCGTAGAGCCTTGATACTTTTGCCAAGTTGCTTCTCTACTTCATTCTTGAATTCTTTGAACACTTCAAAGGATTCTGATTTTGCCCTCATAAGGTACACAAATCCATATCTACTGTAATCATCAGTAAATGTAATGAAGTAGACATAACCATCCCTGGCAGGCGTGGCAAATGGCCCACACACATCGGTATGTATGAGCGCCAATTGCTCACTAGTCCTCTCACCTTTCTTATTGAAAGGGGACTTTGTCATTTTTCCTAATAAACAAGCCTCACATGTCTCATATGATTCAAAATCAAATGAGTCTAGTAATCCATCCTTATGGAGTCTAGATACACGTTTCTCATTTATGTGGCCTAAACGACAATGCCATAAATAAGCAGGATTTAAATCATTTATTTTAATCCGCTTGGTATTAATGTTGTAGACAGGATTGCTTAGATCAAGGACATAAAGTCCATTAAATAATTGCGCACTAAAATAGTGAATATTATTCAAATAAAAGGAACAACAATTGTTCTTTATTGAAATAATAAAACCTTCCTTGTCCAAACAAGAAATAGAAATAATGTTTCTGCTCATAGCAGGCACAAAATAGCAATTATTTAATTCTAAAACTAATCCTCAAGGCAGAGATAGCTCGCACACGCCTATGGCCAACGCAGCAACCTTTGCTCCATTCCCAACGCGTAGATCTACCTCCCCTTTAGCCAATCTTTTACTTCTCTTTAGATCCTGCATATTTCGACAAATATGAGATCCACATCCAGTATCTAATACCCATGATGTAGAGACAGTTAAATTGAGATCTACAACAAAAATACCTGGTGGTGGTGGAATCACTATTCCAAGCCGCTTGTCCTCCAGATATTTTGGGCAGTTCCTCCTCCAGTGTCCAGGTTGACTACAGTAGTGACATTCACCCTTAGTCACGACCTTGGCAATGCCACCAACAGGCTTAAGGGCTTGTTCCTTGGACTTGGCAACTGACTTGCCTTTGCCCTTGGAGGAAGATGCAAACTTTTTGCCCTTTCCTTTATGCACCATCATAATGGCCTTGCCCTTACCCTTGTTGATGCTCTGTTCAGCCGTCCTCAACATGTTGAGCAAATCTGGCAGTGGTTTAACGATCTCGTTCATGTTATAGTTCATCATGAACTGTCCATAACTCTCGGGCAACGATTGCAACACGAGATCGGTTGCCAACTCTTGGCCGACCGGGAACCCAAGCCGGGCGAGATTCTCCAAGTACCCAATCATTCGGAGTACATGGGGTCCCACCGGGTTCCCTTCTGCCAGATGACATTTGAACAGTGCCTTTGAGACCTCATACCTCTCTACCCTCGCCTGCTCTTGGAAGAGCTGCTTTAGATGTTCGATCATATCGACAGCATTCATGTTCTCATGTTGCTTCTGAAGCTCAGAGGTCATGGTGCAAAGCATTAGGCAGGCCGCATCATTAGCGTCATCAACACGCTTTTGATACTCCTTTAAGGCAGCAGGTGTCTGATTCTCTGGACCTTCTGGAACTTGCTCCTCTATTGCGTACAGTTTCTTCTCTTGCTTGAGAACAATTCTCAAGTTTCTGTACCAATCAAGAAAGTTGGTTCCAGAGAGCTTGTCCTTCTCAAGGACAGATCGTAGGGAATGTTGTGAACTCGATGAGTTGTTTGCCATTTGGAATTCTACAAAAGGAAAATACGCAAGTTTTAGTATTTGTGAATTTTTGACTATATTTAATAATGACTAGTTTATTACATATAGCTCCCACTATTTTACTACGGATTAATAACCCTCAAGATATTAATGCGGAAAATATCCTTATATTTTCTAGTGGGCCAAGATCCATCTTTTTCATCTCCTTATGAGCTTGCTTTGGCAAGTCACCCATAATTCGACTACTTCTTAGGTAGGAACAATTCCAATTGCATCCCATATGCAACTCTTGGTTCAATCGGGCAAATAACTCCTTATTTATCCATCCATATGGATAATCCCAATTGATTGCCTCTAGGTTTCTTAATCAAATTAATAGCCTAGTTGTGCTCAACCTCTTATCTAAACAATTGCACATTGTTACGTGCCATCGCATTCCATCATTATGAACCAAGTCGCCATGCTTTGGCACGCACGAGCTTGATAAATAATGATGATAATGAGTGTTTAAATAACGAGAAGGCAAGAACACAATATTTGAATTTGAGGGATTTTTCAATTCAATTTTAATTGTTTTGTTGATCAATATCAACTAATCTATCTATTTGAGTTTGGGCACAACTCCAAATAATAGATCCGGGTTGTCTAATTATCTTATTATCCTAATTGCATGCATCATCCATACACCAACCACACAAATAATAAGACAATAAAAAAACAACCACAAAACAGAAATTAAACGTGATGTGGATATGGCCTTTTCTAGACTAAGATAATTCCAAGCCAATGGAATTATCTATGAACCCTAAGCAAACACACATCTCCATGCGTCTTGATCTTTTGGTCCATCCTTCATAGTCATGTGGAATGCTCCATGCTCCATGCTCCATCTTTTGTGGCTTCTTTGGCTTTGGGCTTCTTTTCTTCAATCTTGGCTAACAATCTACTTTTTCTAGCAGTAGCTAATATCTATACTAAATAAAATAAATCTCACAAGTTGAGAAAAAAAATGGCACGCAGGCCATTAAACCCTAATTAATTATTACAATTAATTGATCAGCTCGCAGGCCGTAAAACCAAACCACAAAATTAAACATCCACATCAAACCACATCCTAAGGCCATATCCAATCACCATGCGATTTGCACATAAACAGTTAAAATCCAATTTTAACGCGCTTGGTCAATTTTAATTGATTTTAGGATTTCTAGGGTTAAAACGGTCCATGGGCCCAACAATCCAATTTCCCGGGCCCAAACAAAGTGAACCATAAGGCCCTAGGGCCGGCCCGGCCCAAAACCCGCAAGCTAGGCCCGCGGGTTAGGGCCGCCCGGCCCCTTAGGGCGCCATTCTTGGGCGGCAAGCAAGGGGGGCGGTCCCCTAGGGGGGCCGAACCTCCTTGTGGAGGTTGTTTCCAAAACAACCTCCTTGCTTGGAGCCCAAGTTTGGTTGTTTCCTTGTTTTGGGAGAACTCCTTCTTCCCCAAGGATGCCCAAACCCTAGATCTAAGATCCTAAAATTTCTCAAACTCACCAATTCATGCATCCAATGCAATAATTGGGTCTTGTTTTGATTAATTCTTTGACAAATTGCATCCAATGCTTGATTTGTCTTGTTTTACGCGATAAACAACAAATTAAGGTGTAAAACAACAAGAATGTAACACATAAGCTACGTTTATGCTCTATGACCTGTGGCTCTGATACCACTGTAGGGTTTTGATTCATGGATCGCACAAACGGAAGCATAATCAAACAATAGCCATGCAAAACCCTCCAAGGATCACAAGTCTAGATGCATAACGATAGTGAAGGTAAGAAATCATAAACACACCTTTGGGTTCTCCTTGATGACTTCAAACGCGAATAGTGTCACGTTCTCTATAGTTGATCCACGCCTAGAGTTGTTCCTAGATCTCCAATCTCCTTGGTGCTAGCCCGGAATGAGAGGAGGGTGAAGTAATCACGCAAAACGAGGCACAAAGAGGGGTTCGGCCCTCTTGTGGCGTCGGGGACGAGGGGCGGCGGCAAGGGGGCGGCGTCCTCCTTGTTGCTTGCTCTCTCTTCTCCTTTGTTCTCTCCCACTCTTGTTATGTTCTCTTTAGAGCATAAGTTATAAGGAAGGAAGGAAGGAAGGAGGGTCCTTTATATAGTCCAACAACTCCTTGTTAACTACCTAAAGGACTTATTCTAGTCCTACTAGAATTCAATTTAGTCCCTTCCTTGCAAATTAGTCCCTACTAAGTTTGCAAGGGTTTGCAAAGTGATCCTTCTAATTAATTAATCCAATTAATTAATTCCCAAATCTAGTACAACTCTATATAGCGTGTGACCCCATAGGTTCTATCTAGTTGGTAGCAACTATTTGCTAATATGGAGCGGTTTCTAGCAAAACATCCATTCTAGCCAACTAATAGAATAGTCATCTAGACAACCTTGTACAAGTAATTGTCTCATCCCTTTGCCTCCATATCCGGATTGGACACGAGACATACAAGTCACACTCGTATATCCAATCCCTAGTTTCTCGATCCATAGAATAGTCTTATTCGTGCAAATAACATCAATATCCCATATATTGATTTATTTGAGTCTGGCCAGACATTCTATAAGCACTATCCTTCGAGTGGCCTTGGATATTTGCTCCCGTTATGTGGGAGGGGCAAATCCTCTCTACGTCCACTACGATCTCTAAGCTTGCTTCTCATTGTATCCAGTACACGCCTTTATAACTACCCAGTTACGGTGTAGCGTTTAACGCTACCAAAATCACAATGATCCACAACTAGAATATCTAGTGACTTCAAGTCTAAGGATGACAATACCATTGTACCCGGGAAGCACTTGTGACTCAACATAACATGTATGTAGCCTTCTCGGTGATGGGTCAATCCAGTGCAACATTCCATAATGCACACCTATGTGTTGGATCGTGATATCTCCATATCAATCCAACCCCATACTAGTCTATAGATGATTGTCCCATTTAATCATTATACTTGACTAGGGATATTTAAGATAAACAACACGATTGTAAATATAAGGACTTCATTATATTAAATATCCAATAAATAATAAATGAATTTTCTAGCCAAATACAAATTCATACTAAACTAGATTGCCTCTAGGGCATCTATTCCAACATGGATGTACTTGTTTTATCCACAACAACGGAAAAGACAACCTTGGTAAGTTTGATGCAAGAAATTATGAAGGTATATTTCTTGGTTACTCTCTGAATAGCAAAGCTTATAGAGTTTACAATAAAAGAACCAAATTGGTTGAAGAGAGCATTCATGTTATTTTTTATGAAAGCTATGATGGTTCTTTGAGTGAAAGTTTTGCATATTTGAATTTGAACAAGCATGAATCAGAGGAAGAGACTGAGAATCCATTAGGATTCAAGAAAGGATCAGAAGAAAATAGAAGACATTTTCAAGACCTTGAAAATGGTGATCAAGGCCTTGAAAGTAAACCTCAAAGCCTTGAAAAAGATGATCAGAAGGATTCAAGTGACAAAGCCACTACTTCAAGACCAGAGAAGATCTATGGAGATCCTCAACCATGGTCTCCAAGAAAGAGATTTAAATATCTCTCATCACATCCAGCTGATAATATCATATTAGATCTAACCGTTGGTACACAAACTAGATCACAGTCGAAGAACTTTAGTGATTTTAATGCCTTTATTTCTCTTGTAGAACCAAAAACTGTGAAAGAAGCTTTCAAGAAGCAGACTGGATCATTGCTATGCAAAGTGAACTCAATGAGTTTGAAAGGAATAAGGTTTGGAACCTAGTTCCTGCACCCACAAACCAGTCTGTCATTGGTACCAGATGGGTATTCAGAAATAAGTTGGATGAAAGTGGCAATGTGATCAGAAACAAAGCAAGGTTAGTTGCTCAAGGTTACAATCAAGAAGAAGGTATTGAATATGAGTGAAATTTTGCTCCAGTTGCCAGGTTAGAAGCAATTAGAATTTTGCTTGCTTTTGCATCTTACAAGAACATGAAACTGTTTCAAATGGATGTGAATTGTGCTTTCTTAAATGGCTATTTACAAGAAGAAGTTGATGTTGCACAACCACCTGGTTTTGAAAATGACAAGTTTATAGATCATGTTTAAAAACTTAACAAAGCTCTTTATGGTTTGAAACTAGCTCCAAGAGCTTGGTATGAAAGATTGTCAAAGTTTTAACTTGAAATGATTTCAAAAAAGGTTTAGTAGACAAGACACATTTCATAAAGACTCATGAGAAAGATTTACTTGTAGTTCAGATATATGTTGATGATATACTGTTTGGAGCTACTAATGATCAATTGTGCAGAGAATTCTCAAGTCTTATGAGTAGGGAATTTGAAATGAGCATGATGGGAGAGCTGAACTTCTTCCTAGGACTTAAAATACATCAATTGAAGAAGGGCATCTTTCTGCATCAAAGTAAGTACACAAGAGACTTACTAAACACATATAGCATGGCCCAATGTAAGGAAGCTAAGACTCCTGTGAGTTCTACATTATCCTTAGACAAGGATGAATCTGGTAAGAGTGTCAATGTAAAAGAGTATAGAGGCATGATTGGATTATTACTCTATCTGACAGCAAGCAGACCATATATTATGTTTAGTGTGTGTATGTGTGCTAGATTTCAAGGTGATCCAAAAGAATCACACTTGACTGCTGTGAAGAGAATATTCATATATCTCAATGGTACCAAAGACTTAGGGCTTTGGTATCCAAGACATTCTAACTTCTCTTTACATGGCTTTTCAGATGCTGACTTTGCAGGTTACAAGGTTGATAGGAAAATTACTTCAGGAACTTGCCAATTCGTTGGATCTTCCTTGATCAGTTAGCATTCCAAGAAACAGAATTTAGTTGCTCTATCAACAGCTGAAGCTGAATATATGGCTGCAGGAGCATGCTTCTCACAAGTGTTATGGATTGCTCAACAATTAAGAGACCTTGGATTTGATTTCAGTGGCATACCTATTAAGTGTGATAACACTAGTGCAATTTCAATTACAAATAATCCAGTGCAACACTCAAGAACCCAGCACATTGATTTCAGACACCATTTCATCAGAGATAATGCTGAGAAAGGTGATGTTGTTCTTGAATTTGTTGCTACTAACATGCAAATTGCAGATATCTTCACTAAACCATTAGCAGATGAAAGATTCTCAGCTCTAAGAATGGAATTGGGAATGCTAAATAAAGACGCATTGGTTTAGGGGGAGCATCAGGTAAGAAAGGTAAGCTTTATATGTTTACAAAGGTTTGAACTGAGTTTGAAAAACTTCAAAATCAGTTCAAAGCCTTGGCTCTTACTTGTTGCAGTGTTACAGTTTTTCAAGACCTTGAAAACCTTTTCAAAGCCTTGAAAATAAGTCTGCTACACTGATAGTCAAATAATCTTGGATCATTCTGTGTTGGGTGATATCTCTGTAGATATTTGCCTAATATAGCCCCTACCATTTTCAAATTTTTTTTAGCCAAAAATAGCATTAGTATATTCTATTTTCCAACGGCATAAGAAGATTTGAAATCTCTCTGATCATTGCAAATCTTTTGAGATTAGAGAGATACTAGTTTCCTTTTGAAACTCAAACTCTTTCAGTATTGATCTTCTTCTCTTCTCCTTCATTCCGTATCACTCAAACTCTCTCTATTCTTCTCCCAAACCCTAATGAGCACAAGGAGAGCCTCAGATAAAATCAAGATGGCTGGAGGTTCGAAACCTGTCTTAGAGAAGAAAAGAAAAGCAGCAGTGGATGAGGTTCAAGAAGTCAGTGGAGACTCTAGCTCCGAACTCCTACTGCAGAGGAAGTTCAAGATCTTCCTCCACCAAAGAAGAAGGTCAAGAAGGTTACAACCTCCTCTTCAGAAAAGCAGAAGAAGCAGAAAGCTGTTACAGAAAAGCAACAAGAAACAGAGACTACCAGTTCAAAGAAGGTAAAGAAGAAAGCAACTCAGGAAGAAAAGGGTAAAGGAAAGGTGACAGAAGCTCAACCAGAAGGTCAATTGGAAAAGGCACTACAGATCTAATCACAAGACTCAACAAAGAACACATCATCAAATGAGACTTGGTTTGTCTCAAACATCTCTAAAGGTCAGTGGTTAGATGGTTTTGCTTCAATATCTATTGGTTTCTGTAGTATGGTCAATAAGCATGTGATGGAACACATGAAACTTAAGTGCATCTCTATGTTTAAGAAGAGTTCTTTGTGGTGTATGCTGAATCCTAAAGAATTAGCCTACCCTAGAATCACCAGACTCTTCTACCTGAACTTGACCCAAGTTAAGAGATCTGCACATTTGGTGATCAAATCTAAAGTTGCTGGAATAGTAATTGGACCGGATCACTCTGAGTTTGCCAATGTGCCAGGGTTTCTAAAGAGGTATGATACTAGAAACCATCCACCAAAGTCAGAAACCTGAAGCTAGCCAAAGAAGAGTTCTTTCTTCCAAACATCTCAGGCCAAACAGTTAACACATTTTGTGTTGAATGTTGAAGCCAAAGCTCTTCATATCATCCTGGTTAGGTGTATCTTTCCCAGAGAGCACTCTAGAGAATTGGTGACTGAGAGAATGCTGCACATCATGTATCTTATTATGCATGGCTATGAGATTGATCTTCCAAAACTAGTGATTGAACACATGCTCTTTAGCCTTACCAGTAACAGGATTCACCCTCTGCCCTATGCAAACTTTCTCACTTTTGTTCTTTGAACACTTTGAGATTCCAACTACTGGAGAGGAATAAGTCACATCTGGATTTGGAATACTTAATGAGAAATCCTTTGAGAACATCAAAGTGGTGAAAACCAAAGAGAAAGTTTGGAAACTTTACTTAGACTTGACTGAAGTAGAACTAGGTGCAAAGAAGTTTCCTAAGCCCAATACATTGACTCCCACTTCAAGTCAGACTTCTCAGCCAATAGACAATCAAAGACTTGATGGTTTGGAGTTGGACATGGAGGATGTCAAAGCAACTGTTTTTGGACTGGAAAGTGATTTGGGGCAAGTCAAGTACATGGTGGAAAGCATCTTCGGAAGCATGAATTTACTTGATGTTCCTGAGGATGCTGAAGGTACAAAGAAAGGAGACTCTGAACAGGATTTTCCTAGTGAGCATTCAGACCAGGAAGAAGTTACTCTAGTTTCAGATAAGGGAAAGAAGGTAGCAAAACAAGCATCACAGGAAGAAGATGAAGCCAATAGCCCTGACTCAGATGAACTGCTGATTACCTTGAAGAAGAAAAAGAAATCTCCAAAGGTTGCTGCAAAGGACAAGACTGAAGAAACAAATGTTGCTGGTGGGAATGCAGAGGAACAGGAAAACCTGGGGACCAAGAGGATGAGAAAGATCCTTAATCTTGCCTACTCTTTCTTCCCCAATTTCTCTTCTTCAATTTTTTTTTAAAGTTTTCAAAATTTTCCCGACACTTGATCCAACATCTTCTATCTTTTTGATGAAAGTTAAAAAGGGGGAGAAATTCTTGGTTTTTGTTTTTAGTTTTTAGGTTTATTTGTTGAACTGTTTAAGTTTTTGTTGGTATTATGAATAAGTTAGATCTTTTTGGAAATACTGCGTTATATATTGTGAACTAATCGGTTTATTTTGCAGAGACTAATGATCAAACAGAATTTGGTTTTGTCTTTCATCAAGGGGGAGATTGAAAGATCAGGTTGTGCAAGGCTTGGAATAGATCAGCTATTTCAAGGCCTTGTATCAGCTTTCAAAGCCTTGAATCAGTATCTGAGTCTTGAAAATGGTTTAGCTATTTTCAAGTCCTTGAAACTGGATTCAAAGCCTTGAAACTGCTTAACCTGTATGCACACTCTCAGGGGGAGTTTTCTGCAAACTCTCTGAGTTGATTTTCTCTCTTTCCTTCATATGTTTGATTCAGTGTTACTAGATGATGAAAGAAAAATTGTTCTAACATATTTTGATCATAAGATATCATCTGTTTGACCATGATAATGCAGGAAATTTTGTTTACAATATTTGCAGGATTGTTTCCTAAACTGAAGTTGTGCAGTTTTGGAAATAGATGACTATTTTGATCATGTGATCAATCAGAGACTTATGACAGCTTTTAAGATTTCTTATGGACAAGATCACAACAATATCTCTGGAGATTGTGATCAACTATCCGTTGGAGAAAGCTGTTAAAGAGAGTCAAAGTTGTTGCCTACAAAATAGGAAGTTGTTGCTGAAAATAAGGGAAGATTTGCAAAGCTTCAAACAGTTTAAATAGAGCTCACCTTGAAGCAACAACACACGAGACTCAACGGGCAAAAACAAGAGACAAGTTTCTGGATTGACAAAGCACCAAAGAAGAATATCAAACTCTCAATCCATTCCACTGAAGTTCACTGCATTTTCACTGCAGATTTCTACTCTAAGGGTACTTCTGTATTGAGATGTATTGGTAGATCATTTATGTATTATCTCTACATCGATTCTCAAGGATTGCTCAAAGTGAAAAATAGATAATTCTTCGTTAATCAGCTAGCTAGAGCAGGTACTAGACTGGTTAGGGAAAACCACAAACTGTAACAGAGTAAGGGAACTCTCTGGGCTTGAGTTCTAGGCCTTAGATTTTGATTAATATGAATTGATTGGAAAATCCTGTAGGGATCTAATCCATGAGGTAGATACGTAGGTCCAAGTGGACTGAACTCTATAAATCCCTTGTCTTCTGCATTTACAGTTCATTCATTTTCATAGTTTTTGCAGCACACAAAACTGTTTATTTTTCAAGGGTTTGAACTTGTTTTCAAGGCCTTGAAAAAGGCATAATTGCTTTATACTGTCTGCATCTTCTCCAAGGGCTTGAACTTGTTTTCAAGGCCTTGAACTTCATCGTTTTCACAAGTTTTTATCTTCCTAGCAAGTTTTGCAAAAAAGTTGGCATACTCTATTCAACCCCCCCTTCTAGAGTATCGTAGCTACATATACATCTGCATACTCACACTTCAAATTGGACTACAGAAAGATACTTTAGATGATGCATACCCATCCATCCATACAGACTTAACTTCTGAATTAACAAACCATGACTCAGGCAACAGGTTCTTACCAAAAGTCACTTCCTTCTTGGTATTTATTTCACTGTGTTTCACTCTTTTCTTCTCTTGAGTTGCTCCACCCTTCTTTTCATCAGCTTTCTTCCCCTTTGAATATGGCACACTCTTATTTTCACTTTTATCAACAGTCACTTCCTTCTTCATCTTGCTTGATTCTTCCCCTTGATCCTTACTCCCATGTTCTTTGTCGTTCACCACTTCTTCTGTAGTAGACTCAGATTCTGACTCGACCACTAGTTCTTCTTGAACTTCCTTTCCCTTATTGACCTTCTTTGAGGGAGGTGTTATCTCATGAACACTGGTTGTGTCTTCTGAATCTGATCCATGAATGGTGATCTTCGTGCTAGCCTTCCTCTTCACCCTCTTGTTGGAAGTATGAACTTGCTCCTTGATCCTCTCAGACTTGCGCTCCATTTTGGTTAGGGTTTGAGAATTTTTGAGGGAAAAGGGAGAGAGAGAGAGAGAGAGAGAGAGAGAGAGAGAGAGAGAGAGAGACGAACAAATTGAAGTTGAGACTGAGAGATATAAGCCCTGAAGTTGGCTTCAGTAGGTAGAAGAGTTTGATTTTAAAAGAGAGATTGCATGCAAAGAGATTTCATAAGATTTGCTAAGATATTTTTCGATATTTTGTCAAAATCTCTGAACTTTTGAAAGACTCTATAATTATCTAGAAAGATATTACAAAATAATCCACGATCCAATTTTTTAAAGAGTACAATTCCACTTAATCAAAGCAGTGTAACAGTGGTTCAAAGCTTTGAGAAGTTTCAGACCAACACAGAAACTTCAAAGCTTTGAGCCATACTTTCAAGGCTTAAGAAAGTATGATCTCAAGGCTTTGAGATCCACACATATAATACCCATAGAAACTAATGCTTCCCCTAAACCAATTCATCCTTGTTTAACATACCCAATTCAAGCCTTAGGGATGCAAACCTCTCATCTCGCAATGGTTTAGTGAAAATATCAGCTATTTTCTTAGAAGTATAAATAAAAGATAGAAAAATATCACCTTTTACAACATGATCTCTAAGAAAATGATGTCTCACATCTATGTGCTTTGTCTTGAATGCTCAACTGGATTCTTTAATAAAGAAATGGCACTTGTATTGTCACAATTCATAGGCAAATTTCTCAATTCATATCCGAGATCTCTTAGCTGTTAAGAAATCCATTAAACCTGAGAGCAACAAGCTCCAGCTGCAATGTATTCAGCTTCTGCAGTTGATAGAGCTACTGAATTTTTCTTCTTTGAATGCCGACTAATCAGTGATGAGCCGAGGAATTGGCAACATCCTGAAGTACTCTTTCTGTCTACTTTGTATCCTGAAAAGTCTACATCAGAATAACAACTCAACATAAAGTTAGATCTTCTTGGATACCAAAGCCCCAAGTCTTTGGTTCCATTCAAATAGCTGAAAATCCTATTCACAACAATCAAATGACTTCCTTTAGGATTATCTTGAAATCCAGCACACATAGATACACTAAACATAATATCTAGTCTACTAGCAGTTAGATATAGAAGTGAACCAACCATACCTCTGTAATCCTTTTGATTCACACTCTTACCACTTGTATCTTTGTCTAAAGACAATAATGAACTCATATGAGTCTTAAATACCTTGGAGTGTGTCATGTTATATTTTTTTAACAAGTCCTCGGTGTATTTCCCTTGATGCACAAAAATTCCTTTCTTCATTTGATGCACATGAAGTCCAAGAAAGAAATTCAGTTCTCCCATCAAGCTCATCTCAAATTCCCTGCACATTAGACTTGAAAACTCTTTTGACAGAGCATCATTAGTAACACCAAATAGAATATCATCAACATATATATGTACTACTAACAAATCCTTTTCATGATTCTTTATAGAAATAGTTTTGTCAACAAGTCCTCTCTTGAAACCATTTTCCAGTAAAAACTTAGAGAGTCTGCCATACCAAGCCCTTGGAGCTTGCTTTTTAATTCCATACAAGGATTTGCCTAATTTGTAAACATGATCAGGAAAGGTGTCATTTTCAAAACCTGGTGGTTGAGCAACATATACTTCTTCTTGTAAATATCCATTGAGGAAAGCACATTTGACATCCATTTGAAAAGGTTTTACATGATTATGTGATGCAAATGCAAGAAGTATTCTGATGGCCTCTAACCTTGAAACAGGGGCACATGTTTCCTAATAGTCAATGCCTTCGTCTTGATTATATCCCAGTGCAACCAGTCTAGCTTTATTTCTCACAACCTTACCTTTTTCATCAAGTTTGTTTCTGAACACCCATCTTGTTCCAATCACTGATTGTTTCTTTAGTTTAGGAACCAAATTCCAGACTTTATTTCTTTCAAACTAATTCAGCTCATTCTGCATAGCAATGATCCAATCTGCATCATCTAGTGCTTCTTTTGCATTCTTAGGCTAAATAAGTGATACAAAAGCAGTGAAAACACAAAAATTTCTCAGTTGGCCTCTTGTCTGAGTTCCAGCTGTTGGATCTGATATGATATTCTCTGCATGATGATCTGATAAATATTTGAACTTCTTTCTGGGTGTTCAAGTGTATGGTCCTTCAAGGCTTTGAGTTCTTGACACAGTAGAAGGAGCATCATATTTCCTGTCAGTCTCAGTCTCAAGGCATTGAGATTTTGGCTCAGCAGGGGGTTCAAGGCCTTGAGGTTCTTCTGAATGTTTCTGCTCCTTAGTTTTGCTTCTATTGACTTTGTCATTCATCAGCCTCATACGTTTTCATATTGAGATCTGCAAAACTTTCACTGAGAGAATCATCAGCACTTTCATCAAAAATTACATGAATACTCTCCTCTACAATCTTAGTTCTCTTATTGTAAACCCTGTAAGCTTTGCTAGTTTGAGAATAACCAAGAAAAACACCCTCATCACTTCTAGCATCAAACTTACCAAGATTGTCATAGCTATGAACAAAACAAGTACATCCAAAATCCTTGAAATAAGCAACACTAGGCGTTCTGCCTTTAAACAATTCATAAGGAGTTTTCTTCAAGATAGGCCTGATCAAACATCTATTGAGCACATAATTTGTAATATTAACAGCTTCTGCCAACAGATACTTTGGCAAATCACTTTCAAGTAGCATGGTTCTATAGATGTCTTCAAGAGACCTACTTTTCCTCTCAACAACACCATTCAGCTGAGGAGTTCTAGGTGCAGAAAAGTTGTGTGAGATGTCATGCTTTGCACAAAATAAATAAAAATCAAGTTGATCAAATTCCCTACCATGATAACTCCTAATAGATGTAACAAGTAAATTTTTCAAAGTTTGAAGCTCTTTACCAAGCTTTGAAAATTCAGATAATGCTTCAGACTTATCTCTAATAAAAAAAACCCAAGTAAATCTAGAATAATCATCAACCACAACAAGCATATATCTCTTACCTCTGGGTGTTTGAACCCTCATAGGACCACACAAGTCCAAGTGCATAAATTCTAAAGGTCTAGAAGTACTTAAAAGATTCTTTGGCTTGAATGAACTTCTGGTGTGTTTACCTTGAGTGCATGCCTTGAAAATCTCATCATCTTTGAATTTCATAATTGGTAATCCCCTTACCATATCTTTTGAGATGAGTTTGTTCAAAGTGTGCATGATTATATGACCAAGCTTTCTATTCCAAAGCTTTGAGTCATCCTTCAAAGCTTTGAGACATTTCAGACTATCACCTGCAACTTTGTCAGTACATAGTGCATAAACATTATGTGACCTGGGAGCAGTGAGTATACGATTGCCTGATTTTTCATCTTTCACCACACATTTCTCCTCGTAAAAAACTACTTTATGTCCTTTATCACAAAGCTGAGTAATAATCAATAAATTATACTTAAGACCATCAACTAGCTAAACATCTGAAACCGACAATGCATAATTATTACCAATACTTCCTATATGTTGCACCTTGCTCTGTCACAAAGTGTGATTGTTCCCTCTCATTGCTCTTTAAGCTCAGTGAATAAAGATTTCTTTCCACTCATGTGCCTGGAACATCCACTATCCAAAATCCATTTCTGATCTTTCAAAGCTTTGGTGACATCTTGCAAAATTCAAACAATGCCTTGACAGGCTAATTATACCAAGTGTAGAATTTGGATTCATACTCAGAATCAACCATGTTAGCTGGTCCAAATTCTTTTGGAACCCAAATCTGTTTCACTTGTCCCTTAAGCTGATAAGGATAGGTGTTCCCCATTATATGAGGTTCTGTCCTTCTAAAGGGGAAGTTAATTTCACATGTCCAATTTTGCCACAATAGTGACACTTTGGAGAATGTTTTCTTCCTGATTTTACAAATGTGGTGTGGTTTCTTCTTGGAAAATTTCGATTATAGCAAATTCCCCTTTTGTATACAGAATGCATACTCCCTCCAAACAAAAGATTTAGCTTATGTTCTGAGCCAGAAAAAGTTGAAAGAATTTTCTTAGATTCCTGAAGCTCACTAGTCAATGAAGTTTTATGTTGTTCTAGATCATCTGAATGACTCTTTAGATCAACAAATTTTTCAGTTAGCAGAGTGTTTTGATCAACCACTTCTTTGACCTGTGATTTCAATGCTTTGAATCCGCTGTCGGGTTGGCACCCCTATCCAAGCCCGAGTTCTATACGGGCTGCCCAAGTCCAGCCCGACCCGAGCTAAGAGCATTGTCAGCCCGTCCGAGCCCAAATTTGTATGAATCAATTCGGGTTCGGGTTGAATTCGTGCTAGTAAATTAACTTAATATCTTTTTTAAAACACAAGAAAATAATAAATTGTTGGCAAAAAAGTTAATCAACTAGTTCAAGAACAAAACAATGATTAAGAACATCGTTAATAATAAAAATAAAAGTAAAATATTAATGTTAGCTAAGGTACATAATTCCTTCAAAATATAATATTTATAAGTAGTGGTCATGCAAATCGGGCAATTCGGGTTAGCCTGTCGTTCGAGATTTGTCCCCAAGCCCGACCCTAATTGCAATTCGGGCAGAGAATTTCTGTCCAAGCCCGTCCAAATTACCAAAACTATGTGTTCGGGCCCTACTTAAGTTCGGGTTGTGCTCGGGTTGGTCGGGTTCAACCCGCCCAAGTTGCACCCCTACTTCGAAGTCACTGTCAATTTTCAACTTAGTAGCTTCAAGACATTTGTTTTGAAAAACCAAATCTAAATTTTCTTTTGCTTGCTCATGAACCTTTACTTTCAAGGAATCAATTTCATTCCTGTAACTTTCCTTGTTAAAAAACATGATTTTTAGGATTTCAGGTAAAACATTAGAAGGACTAGATAAAAGATTCCTTACAATATCTTCAATTGGCTTCTCATTAGAATGGTCTTCTTGATGTCCAGCCATTAGACAGAGATTGGCTTGCTCCTCATCATAATCTGAGCCTGAAGAGTCTTGATCACTCCATGAGGCTACCATTTCCTTCTTTCTTCTGTTGTCATTTTCCTTCTTAGGAAATTGTCTGTTTTTCTTCTTTTGAGGGCAATCTCTTACTAGATGATCTGCATCTCCACGTTCAGAGAAATTCATAACTTAAGGTTTATATGAATGTGAATTAGACTTACCTTTCTGATCCTTGCTGGTTGAGGATCTGAATTTTTCTTTGTTGTAGTCCTTTTTTCCAACGTTTCTCTTCTTCTTCAGAATTCTGGCCAAGGCTTTGGAAATCAGGGCTAAGGCTTCTTCTTCATCATCATCATCCTCATTTTCAAGGCTTTGAGATTTTTCATTGTCCTTTTCCTTAAGTGCCAGGTTCTTGATGTTGTCACTCACGTCACCATCTACCTTCTTCATGGAGATCTCATGAGTGAGCAATTTTCCTTGTAGATCATCAAGTTCCAGAATGCGTAGGTCTTGATCCTCAATTGAAGTTGTCTTAGGCTCCCTTTTTGCCTTTGGAAAACATATGAGTATCTTCCTGACCTTTACCTCATTTGAGAAAGCTTTTCCCAAAGATTCCAAGTTGTTCAAAATATCTGTAAGCCTTTTGAACATATGCTTGATGGATTCATCAGAATTCATCTTAACAGTTCATACTGTCGCAAAAGGATATTAATCTTTGTCTGCTTGACTTGGCTAGTTCCTTCATAAGTAACAGTCAGCTTGTCCCATATCTGTTTTGCACTTTTGCAGTTGGATATCCTGTTAAACTCATCTACACTAAGACAATATAATAATTTCAAAGCTTTGTAATTCTTTGATACCTTTTCCAGTTCTGTAACTGAGAGATCTTCATCAGGTTTGACAGTTCTAACTCCATTGACAGTAGTATAGAACAACTTTGGGCCATTCACAACAATAGACCATAGTTCCATGTCATGATCTATGATGAACATTTTCATCAATGCCTTCCAATGCACAAAGTTATCACCACAGAACAGTGGGGGTCTATTAGATTCTCTTTCCTGTGAGAATCCTCCATCACCTGCATAACTCATTGTCACAAGATTGTTAGATCCTTAAACAGTGACCCAAAGCTCACACCAATTGAAAGTTTGTAATGTAAGTATAAAAAAGGATCTAAATACTCTAGAAGGGGGGTTGAATAGAGTATGCTTACTTCTGCTAAAACACAGTCTTTTAAAACTTGAGTAGAGTAAGCAGTAGCTATCTCAAAGCTTTGAAACAATTTTGAGAAAATTCAAGGTATAATTGCAGAATACAAGGCTTGAAAGCTTTGAGATTCGGAAATCTCCAAAGCTTTGAAACTTCCTATTTAGACTCGAGTGTAAAGATAGTAAACAGCAGGAACACAAGGATTTTACAGAGTTCTGTCACAATTGGACCTAGTCTCTGCTTGAGGGATCTTATCCCTCCAGGATTCAAACACAACTTCTTATTAATTACCCAAATTTAGCCCTAGATCTCAAGCCTAAGTGACCTACCTTTCACCTTTGTGGTTCTCAACCTATCCAGTTCCAACTACAATCTTTTGAAACAATAAGAACCTCTTTGTTGTTCACTTGAACAACTAAACTTCTAAGTTTGTAGATTTAAGAACACATAATGATAATACGATTTTAGTATAAATGTGAAGAACACATAATAAAGATAAGCAGTAAAGCCTGTAAGTGTTCTTCAATCTGCGATGAATGATCTTGCTTCTCCAGTGTCAATGGCCTAATGATTCTGAAGATTTGAATGAAATGAACTCTCCTGTTTTTAGCACTCTTCAAATCTCACGAAAATCAGTCTCAATCTCTGTATCTCATTCGAAATTCAAAACACTGATCTCTTTGAATAACAACCTGCAACCAACTGAGAGATTTTAGGAACAAAAACCTAAAAAACCTCCTCCCTCATATGCTTCTTTCAACATCAATGTTTGGATAGCTATTTGATTTGTGTATGGACGTTGGAACGCCCATAAAAACCCGAAAAAACTCAACAAACAAGATTGAACAATATCAAGACAATCTAGCATCAAGATCTGATCAGCAATATGCTATCAATTCATGAGAAAACTGGGCTAGGTTTTTCTTGTGATATACTTTGCTTTTATATATATACAATCTGATGAACATATCAAGTAACCAGTATAGAACAATTGTTATTAGTCAAAAATAGATTCATTTATAAATAACCTGCATACACAGAATTAGTCAGATGAACTTAGCAGTGAAGAGTAACTAGTGAATCTCAAAGCTTTGCCTGCTAGTTCATCAAAATGAACTTGGATTTTCAATCGAACTCAGTCCTGCATATTTTATTAATCAGAACATAGATTACTAATGACCCGCATAATTTCATTCCATATCCAAACCAAAAACCTCCACAAACAGTTAGACAAAAACATATATGCACATAGCTACAGTGCCTCAAAGCTTTGAAGCTTTCGTACTTAGGAATAATTCCTGCTTGCGTTTCTGGCTTTCATCATCCAGGAACCAAAGCTCTTGCCTATGCATTCATGTATTAATATCAAGGAGCTTCAGACTTATCATTCCTCTCTCTCTCTCTCTCTCTCTCTCTCTCTTACTCTCTTCCCTCTCCTCTCTATGGTTCAAATTCCATAACTTTCCACATGGTATCAGAGCCTCTCAAGCTTATTGCCAGCTAAACTCCAAGGGTTCGATCATTATTTCTTTATATTGATGTTCAATTTGATGCTCACAATCTCGATTCTCTTCCCGACGCTTCTCTTCTCCGATGGCTTCCTCTTCTCTGACGAGCAGTCACTTTCTCAACATTTATGGGATCGTGATATATGTGTATGCTAATTCCTCTCTCTCTCTCTCTCTCAGCACTTACTCTGTCAGATCTGGATCAATTAACTGAGTTTTCTTCGAGCTCCAGAACTCTATCCGAGTCTTTCCGAGTTATTTTCCCGAGTTTTGCCGATTTTTTCCAAGTTCTGTCGAGTTGTTTGAGGTTCACCGGGTTTGACCGGATTGACCGGGTTTATGGAGCTCGTGCCATAAATATCTCAAAGCAGTTACTAAAGGTCGCGTGCGGGCTTGGCTCGCACGCGACAGGGCTTACTCTAGCCTCCAAACCACTAAGTCCCTACAAGTCCCGTGCAGTGGTATGCGAGGGCCCTGTCTCGCAGCCCCCACATGGATCAGCGCGGCTGGTGATCCAGTGTGTGTGGAGCACAATATGGTTTGCTGGATGGTTGTCACGTGGCCAAGATCTGTCAGCTCAGAAAGCACTACTACATTAGCCCCCTTTCTGCGCGTGAAGACTCATAGCTGTATAGACTTCCATGCGCGGAAACCAACATACGCGTCGCCGCCACGCACCAATTCAATTACGGGTAAGTTCAGCCCCCGTGCGTGCCATTATGACCTAAAACCCCTAGAGTCGTGCCGTCTGGCCTTTAGGGTTTTAGGCGTGACGTCAGCTTGTCCTGTGATTGCGCGATTCGACGGTGACGGTTGCGATTCGACTACTGAAAGGACGCAACCCTTCATTGTTTTTGGATAAATACTTTGTATCCCCCATTGTTGCAAAGCGTCACTTCTTTCTCTTAAAGTGAATGATACCCGGAAGTCTTCGAGAGCAGATTCAGATAATCAATCACCAGTTCAGAACTGCAAATCGTCTTCTTCAACTGTGTGTATCCAAGCAGGCTTCGCGAAAACAAGGTTGGCCTTGTTCAATTTCAATTATGAATACTAGTATATGCTTCAAACTGCGTTGAATCTGTAAACCCATGACATATAATCTGTTGAAACTTGTGAAGAAGCTTCAAGCTTTGGACCCAATTTTGGCTTAATCCTTCGATGATAAGGATCTTGGATGTAGGGCTTTGAAATCCTTGATAATGCAACCCTCTAATTTCTGAAATTGATACCAGAAACTGTTCATCTTTCTTTCCCATAGATCTTGAATCTCGAAATTCAAACTGAAGTGTGGCATATTTCTCCCCCTTTTTTTCTTGCTCTTCCGCAGGAATGGCCAAGACAAAAGGAACCAAACCCACCAAGGAGGACGAAGAGATACCTGATCTTCCGCAAGCTTTGTGGCGAAAAGCCCCCTATCTGGGTGGCAAAGATTTCTACCACGCGAGGGTTAAGGCGAAAATATTGCCTGCTTCTGTCCCCAATGAGGGATTGCTAACACTGACTCCCCCAATTAACTCAGCCTTGCTCGAGTTGATTGGCTCCGAGGACGTGGTTCGATTGGGAATCGAAAATGCGTACTTCCCCTATGCTGCGATTTCCACCCAAGCTTTTGTCCAGAAATTGGACTACATGGATGAGTGGATTGACCAAGTGTTTACCGATCATGCTGCGACTCTTAATGAGGCCGGCGTATACTTCGCTGTTCGTGCTATGAAGGGTGCTGCCGTGAAGCTGGACCAGTCCATGCTTCTGAACCTTCTTTCCCGCTACTCGCCTGCGACTCACACTTTCCACTTTGCTGAGTTCGAGGCTGCCCCACACTCGAGGACGTGCACATGCTGTACGATCTGTCTCCCATGGGTGAACTGGACCCTTTGATTCCTTTGAGGATGGCTGCGGAGATCGCTTTGTATACGGAGATGGAGGAGTGTCTGTCAGAGGTAAAGAAAATCTCCACCCGATGGACCACTACCAAAGCCCTTCCGAACTGGCAGTTGGTTGATACGTCCGCGAAGAATACTTGGAACAAATGGGTGCAGTACTTCTTCCGTGACTATGCGAACAGCAGCATCACCAAGAAGCTTCTGAGTGAGGACCCAGAGGCCAAGAATTATGTGGAGGGTAAAGGTTATCACCTGACCCTTTGTGCTTTCCTTTGTGCATGGTTGTCGAGGTACTTAATCGATGGTCACCCGCATGATGGGGTCTTCTATCACGTTCTGCCGCTTGCTGTGAAGCTCGCCCTTGGCCAGAGAGTTGCACTCGGACCCTTGGTCTTGGGCACGCTGTACTATAGACTGGATCAGCTAGTTGTGGCCATGAAGGAGTCGCGTGGCCGCCTCGATATACTGACTTTTGTCAACATTTCCTTCTTGACGATGTGGGTGTTTGAGCGATGGCCGTCCTATGCCCCAACTTCTCTTAAACCCAACAAGTGGTGTCCCCCAGGCGAGAAGGAGGAGCGTAACAGTGGCAGAGCTGCGAGGTGGTTCGGAGCGAGCAATACCAAGTGCGTTTGGAGTCTAATATGCGACAAACGGCAAGAGTTCACTGCCAGGCCCTATGCCATGCGCATTGAGAACGTGCGATGGTTTCCAAAGCTGTACCCTTCTCAGGGTGTCGTCTTCTCAGAAGAGCTCCTCTTCGAAGAGGGATCGCATTTCCATGAGCGCTATCGCGAATTCTTTTGCTGGTGTCTGCAAGGTTCCCTTCCTGCTCTCGCAGAGCATATTCGTGAGCTCGCGCCAAGGTACGAGAGGATTACCGTGGATGTTGACCCCACTCGAGTTTCTCCCCAGTTCGGCTTTGATGCAGTGGCACCATCAATCTGGCCCCAGTCCATTATCAGAGGTTGCTATAAGCGCTTGCTAACAAAGGAGTGCACGACAGTCTTTATGAACAATCTTCCCTTTGAGCAGCCTGCGGGTAACCGCGAGGGCGGTTGTTCCCAGAACTGGCTCGCATACTGGATCGCCCAGCAAACGAGGATTGAGACACAGTCGGCCGCCCAGCCGAGTAGAGCTCCCTTGATCAAAAGAAACTCTTTTCCGTTTCGCCCCAATTGCAGTCTGAGCGAGTCTGAATACGGTTGCTACTCACTGTTGGATCATGAGAACCATTTGTGCCCTGACGTCATTCTGAAGGAAAAGATCGTCGCAGTTAAGAAAGGCGACTCGCATGTCATCAGATATAGCGAGACATTTGCTAAGGTAAGCAACTTTTTCCGCGTGCGTTAAGCTTCTTGATTTCCACATGTTGATGCCTTTATTCTATACTGTTTGCTGTAGTGTCATGTGCGGAGATTCGCATCTGGTGATCGTTCCAAGTCGTTGGTTAACACCATTGTTGCCACCAGAAGACAAGGACAGTCGTTCCTGCTAGCATCGAGGATGGACCCCGAGGTCAAAACCAGGATTCGCGCAGTCATGAATGCTTTTGCTGACTCGCTGATAGATAACTCTCCGGCCTCGTCTCCACCCAGAGATAATCCATCTCCTCCAGCGACGGCCGCGCCGAGAGCGAAGAGACCCAGGCAAAAGGGAATTACAATTTCTTCCCCTAGAAGTGCTCCAACTTCTCCTCCAGCGAGGTCCCTTTCTGTCAAGGATAAAGGCAAAGGTCGCATGCCCAGTAGAGCGCGGAAGGAGCTCGCAGTTGAGACCTTTGTTCCATTCAACCAGGAGGAAGAAGAGGAGAGGCAGGAGCCCAGAGAAGGTGATGAAGAAAAAAGAAGAAAGAACAAATGTGATACATGAGGAAGAATCAGGAGGTACCTCCATCGCGTTTCCCTTCCCATTATCGTAATTCTTTTGCCACTCTTTCTTAAACCAATCGTTTCTTTGCAGATGATGATGATGATGAGACCATCGGTGGCCTTTTGGCAAAGAGAAAATAGGGGAATGCTCATTCTGGCATTCCATACGAACCCATAAGCGAGGACGTTCTTGCCGAGTCTAGGAAGACAGCCGCGGAAGCTGCTGAAAGAAGAAGGCAGCGCGAAGAGGAGGAGCTCGAGCGTGTGAGACAGCGGAGCCTCGAAGAGCAACATGTTGACGACTTAGTGCGTCCCACTGATGAGGAAGATATGCTTCCCGAAGAGGTAGCTCCTCAGGCTGAGGAGGAGGATGTGGCTCTAGAAGAGGATGCAGCAGCTCTGGAGCATGCCCAAGCAGATTTTGAAGAAATCGCAGGCGGAAATAAAGGTGAGATTTTCAATATCTCAGTAACTTATAGAGATGTTGTAGTGGGTGAATTAAAGCATGGTGTGTCAAAAGCTGACATTCGCCGTTGGCTAGTAGGCAAGTGCGGAGAACCTTCAGGTAATCATTTGAACGATATGCATGGACTAGACCTTAGCAACTTGAAACAGAATCATGACTGGTTTCTTCGCGTCCCAGGTCACGCTCATTTTAAGGACCTGCTTAATGAGGACACACTAATAGGGCATGGTTCCACGTCTTTAGTGTATGACGAAGATACTTCAATCCCACCTTCGCGTGGAGGTGCTTGCTCTTAGCTTTAGCAAAGATAGTAAAATAACGTACAATACAAGTTACCTCATACTATCGCATTTTGTATCGCAGGCAATGCTGAGGAACCTGTGCTGGAGCAAAGAAGTCAGCCTTCTGCGTCCTATGTTCCGATTCCGAGTTCCCATACCGAGAAAGCCCGTCGCAGCTGCTGAACATGCAGGAGATCCTCTTGAGGACATCATCGAACTTTCTGATGATGCTGAAGCTCACGCTGTGCTAATGAAGGAAGATGCCCATGCTGGCGCTGAGGAAGTAAGAACAAGTACTGTTGATGCTTCCGCATCTGAAAGTGTCCCTCGCCAAGCAACTTCGGCTGTCACTTCGCCTCTGGCAATGACTGGGCCGACAGCACCTCTTCCTGCGTGGAGCTTTTGGGGCTCGCAGGTCGGGAATGCAGTCGCAGCTGGTGCGGTTTATACTCTTCCTCCTAACTATGAGGGGTTAGAGCTCGCAGCTGACAGGAGAGCTATGGAGCGAGGACAGTCTTCGACCACTCCAGCAATGCGCATCCCTTCTCTTCGTGAGATTGTTGAAGGAACTGGTGAGTAGAGATTTGCTGTTTGCATCTCGCATTATTCATTTGCGAGTTTGGTAGCATAACTTATCTTTGACATTGCTTTAGGTTTGAAGCAAACTGATGTGGACTGGCTAGTTCGGATGCGCCTCACCTACCCCCAATCATTTGCAAGATCTCTGGAGATAGGGCCCTTCGACAGGAGGCTGTTTCTTACCGAAGCCATTTGGATTTTGGAGCAGCTGTCTGCGGCCACGCCTGCGACCATTTCTGTTCAGAGTGCCGAATTGCTTTTTGGCATGTGCCAAAATCTTCTTGCCAAAGTCCAAGGCAGACTGGGTTTCAGATTTCTTATTAAAAGAGTTACCCTGATTCGCGCAGCCGTAACTTTGAAACTCGGCCACCGAAACCTCGCAGCTGAGAAGCAGAAGGTGGAGCAGCAGAAGCAAAAGGTTGAAGAGGCTATGAAGCTCTATCATGAGATGAATGCCAAGTGCGAGCAATTGAAGCAGGAAGTGGAGCAGGTAGAGAATCTGAGCCATCAGTTCGCCCCTCATGATTCCTTGATCAAGAATTTGCTTTGACTTTTGAATTTGAAAAGTAGCAAATAAATAACTGGAACATTAATGTAATGCTGACACATTAATGTAATGTTGCTAGGGTTTCTCCCCTTTTTTTTAACAAAAGAATCGACATGGCCGTTTTGCCCTTTCCGGGATTTGATAGGATATCTCTGTGCATATCCAATTATGACATCAGCAATTGATACTCTGCTTGATTTTCGCGCTAATTTCTCGTAGGATAAGCACGCTTTCCTTGGGAAGTCCATCCGAATCATGACCATCCGTCATTAATTAGGATACGCAACTGAATCGTCGTAGCCTTTAGTAGGGTAATTGATCGTTACCGCTTTTCAAGGCGTAAGTGATTGACCTTACCCTCTTTTCAAATTCTGCTAACTCATCTTGGCAACTGAAGAGTCTCCACAAGGTCTATATAAACCCTGTCTTTGTCATTTGGGTTCTTCATCCCAAAAATGTGCTTTTCCGTGAGTCCTTACGACTGCTGGCTTCAACGCTTGTTTTTCGTTGATTCATGGCAACTCCAAGTTGTGAATCCTGAGTTTGCGCTTTGTGCTATAGAAATAGTTTCCAAGATCCGATTTATGAGGCTTATTGCTCTTTATAACCATCATAAAGAATATGGAGATGATATCTCATGTGTATTCGAAGAATTTTCTTCGTGTATTATGTTTGCAGGTCATGTTTCCGGCCGCCTCTGACGCGAATTACTAGCGCGTATTACGCAAGTGCACGGTCAAGTAATATAGGGGTGGTATTTCAACCCCGAGTTATCGATCCCACGAGGACAAATAGTAAGTTTATTGTTAATTAGAGATTAAATCTAAAGAGTGTAATTGAAATAACAGGAAAAAGTTGTTGATTTGAGAAGTTGTCACCCCAATCAAGTGACAATATTAAACTAACTAGACTACTATATTTTTTGTATTTTTTGAATTAAACAACGGTTTATCAAATATGGAGAGTAACTAGGCGATCTATGGGTCACCTAGGGCAGTAGACAATTCCGGATATTGCTTTGAAACATGTAATATTGAATATGCTCTTGATCACGTTTCAGTACTCACAATCTTCTGTCGATCTCAAGTAAGCCTATGCTAGATTCAATAGTCGTCATCTGTCGATCCATAAACTATATCACCTAACAAGCACTAAGTTTAATCCTACGTTTTGATCCAAACCCTAACACTTCGCCTTTCGGTCCATCATGATACGGGGTTGCTAGCAATCCTAAATTCATAAGCTAGTCAATCTTCACCTCTCAGTCCATCAATCTTTCACCAAGTAGTTACCCTAGTTCATGACGCTAAGGTAGCATAAAATTAAGAACAAGATTACTAGAAGAAGCAAATTCACTATTACTTTAAGCTAAGATAAACGCTATGGATCAAAGACATCTCTATTCATCATTCATATCCTACCTAAAACGTGTCAATAGTTCTAGGTCAACAATACATCAATAGAGATAAAATCAATCCATCACATGAATCCATAAGCGTGAATCAAACAAACAAATCCGGGACGTGTCTAACAAAACCCTAGGCTCTCCATAGAGCCTAGCAAATAAAACTACTCAAATATGCTGAAAATATAAGCTAACAAGTTCATAGTGTTGAGAAACGATAGAAGAGATAGAAGGGATAGTCAAACTCGTGACGAAAATCGCGTTCCGGCGACTCCGGCGTTGTTCTCCATGCCCCTTGTGCTCCCTAGCCTTCTTGGATCTTCCCCAGCAGCGTACCACTCTGTTTTTGGTCTAATCATGCGTTCCCCAAGGCCTGGGCACGCTTTTTAATGAAATATGGCCGAAATTGCACTTCAGCCCCTCCAGTTTGTAATTCCCGGCCAGAATTATTTGCTGATCTTGCGCGGGCTGTATCTCCCTCATACGGACTCGTCTTCGGGCCTACCATATATCGTTGGAAAGCTACGGATGTCTACTTTCCACTGCCGCAGGCCTTGCTCCAAAATTCTTTGTATATTTTCCTGGGCATCGAAAAGAGTGCAGGCTGGTCCTGTGTGACTTTTCCAACTTCGCTTCGTTTTTGCGTCTCCTTTTCTCATATTCATCTAGCTTCATTCCAAGCATATCCAAACATCTCATAAGCTCCAATGCACCTCTTTTACCTGAGATACACAACACTAAACAACCCGTGCAATTATCATAGCAAATATGAGAGAAAACATGCACAAATAAGCTAGAAACACAACTTTTCACTCTTAGGCTTATAAATCGTCAAATTCACATATTTGTGCAAATATAACATATAAATCATGTGAAATAAGCCTATTACAAGTAATATGGAAGTATAAAAATAACTCCTAAAAGAGAGTTATCAAATACCCCCACACTTACCTTTTTCTCGTCCCGAGCAAATCACTGTTTACTAGCCGACTCAAGACGCAAACGACACCAGACTCGACAATGCAACAATATGATGCAAATGCAAACTACGACTCGATCCTACACAAACACATATATACACAAAACACACTTTTTATCTTTTTGGTTGATATCGGGCAATCTCCATTGGCTTAAATCGATTATCATGAAGTGATGAGAATCCTAGGAACAAAGCATGAGTTGAAACTAAATTCGACAACGAGACTCTCCCCTAGTTAGTATAGAAAGCCTAACTTTACTAAGTACAAGAGCACGCTACCTCTTCGCGTGTGCCACGAAATAAGAGACTACACTAGGCAAAGCCACATCCAAGGTCCGAGCTCCTAATCCGCTAACGGTTTTCACATGATGAGGCTTAGGGACATAAAGATAATCTCATCGAAATCAAGTCCTAAGCGTCACATTCTCACATCAAAACCCACATCTCACACACCCTCACCACGATGATAGGAACCAAAACCCAAATCTCACCACCTCCGGCCCTCAATTCCCTCAAACCCCGGTACACTAGTGATCTCCGTGGCCATCGTCGTTTGTCGTGCATGAAACGTGAACCGTCGTCGTCAAAGTAGCTCCACCACTCGTTCCAATTCAATTCCAACTCAAAACTTTTATTTCATCTCTCCTTTTTCTTTTTCTCTCTTTTTGTTTTCTCTTTTTTTTCATTATTTATGTTTTTCACAATTCTCTCAAAATCCCATCGAAATCCAACAATAATATCCGAGTGGTCTTCAAATAACAATCAAATATGCTAGGAGACGGAAACACGTAAATCGATGAATGAATATCACATAAAAATATCATCTCCTCCTAACTCAATCAAAGTCCAAGTCAAGTCCAAGCTGCAAAATCAATGAAATGCATGTGTGGGAGTGGAGTCGTCGCAAGCTCATACTCAATGTCCGGAGTCAAAAGTCGACACCCCCACACTCGAATGTAACCATATCCCCTCTCAAGTAGTCCCGAAGATGAATGTATCTCGTGCCTAATCCAACCGATCCTCCTACACCAAAGTAATCAAAACCGGTACCTAGCACGATCCACCAATTAAGTTCACCCAACCCAATTCCGTGCGTATTAGATTCACGCACTCACGGCTCTCCACAAATGTGTCCATGATGTAGTGGCATGGAACACCGCCACACCGAAGTGCGCAAGCCTACTCACTCACCCTCGCATCCCCTCGTAGATAATCAATGAAGTGCAAGCGAGACGTAAAACTCAACGAAATGTATAATCACTCCCTCATCGAACCCCCTCAACTACACAACCCCCTCATGACGCACTAAAGTGGTGATTCTAATCAATTTGTGATGAAGGCCAAGAATCGTCACCCTATGTCCGAAGGCTAGCAAGAATCAAGGTTCAAATTGGGGCGTCTAATGGTCCTACAAGGTGAGTTCTAAAAGCAGTGAGTGCTCTAATACACGTCCTCGCACAGCTGTTTCGTGTGCCACTACGAGGCGGGTTGGCGACTACCTAAGACGTACACATGGATGTTCGGCTTGTTTAGCTCACACCTAGCTCAGCTCTTGTAAGAAAATAGGCACACACTTTGACTTTGAAAATCACGTAAGTGTTAGAAATAGGTAGGCACTCCCGTAAAGGAAGTCTCTCTATACCTACTAGGGGGGACTCACGTCGTCACTCTCGGTCGCAAATCATGCTCTACGCCTAAAATCCTCACACTTCGCGATTTATCAAACTTTAGCCTCTTTTGATTGCCCTTTTATCAAAATTTTCTCTTTTTTTTTATTTATTATTATTTTTTTTATTTTTATTATTTTTTTTATTTTATTTTTATTTTATTTTTTTATTTTTTTTGATTTTTTATATAGTTCCTACACTACATGCAAGCCGACACGAACGAAACTACACAAGACATTCGACAGGGTAGGTAGACTCAAATAAGAAAACGTGCAATATTAAACACAAACACAAACAAGTATATACGCGACTAACAAAACACAATATGACATACTACACAATATCACGACACGGACCACATAAATAGACACAATACGACACGAACAAACTATATGCAGACATGGCGATGCAGACACTGACTGGCTAGCAAATAGCTAAAAATCCCCCCACACTTGAGTGCTTCGTTGTCCTCAACGAATTTAGAGATCAACCAAGAAGACTCGGCATTCAACTGCGAGGGGCTGTGATTCTACTCGGAGTCAAAGTCATGGCACAAGAAGGTAGCTACAATAAATTTAGAGATAATTCAAGCTACGTGCACGTGACAAGTTGTGTGTACCGAAATTAAGCAAGTACTCAAGTATTCCCTAGGATTCTAACAGCTAATCCAAGCGGCGACTAGGCACCGTAACAAAGTAGTCAAAATAAAACCCTAGAGCAAGTACGATGTGCCTAAAAACGGTAAATAAAGAGAGAGAAAAGAAACTCACGACCGACAAAAGGTCGGGGACGAAATCCGATATGTGCTGACTGATATAGCAAGAGCAATCCCCAAGCAAACACTGCCCGGAACAATGCAAGCTCCCTTGCGGTCGAGTGTGCAGAACACACCGGGGTCGATTGATCTCTTGTTGTTGACTAAAAATGAATGAAGAATCCCCGAGCTCGCATTGTGTACGCCAATGCGAGCTCCCGTGACGGTCGAATGTGCAAGTAACACACCGGGGTCGATGTCTTCGTCAAACCTGTCATCCAGTTCAGAACTTGGGCTAACACATATGCTCCCACTAGCCAATTTCTTAATAGCTGAAGCTATATATCAAGAATCTCTCAACAATAAGTCAGAGTCCAACCCTCTGCCTTAAACCCACAACCACTTATTATGCCATCAATAAGTCAAGAGTCCAAAAAGCTCAATTGGACCAAATTCTCATTAATGACCAAGCAAATCATCCTCTTTTACGTTCACAATATCGACAGCGTCCTGCAATTGATCAAACAGAGAAGTTTGGGAAAGAGATGGCGTTGGGTGAGAGTCAGACCTCCAATCGACAAAGTCAGGGAGAGTGGCCGATGGTGGTGGTGACTGGGTTTTGAATCGCAGTTCAAGACGGTTCTGGTTTTCAATTTGCAGCACAGAGGGAGAGAGGTGGGTCTGGGTTTGTTTCTGTCGGGGATTCAGGCGGGGATTCGAATTGGCGGTCGCGGTTATCAGAGAGGGCGGAGTTTAGTGGGTGTTTCGTGAATTGGAGGTGGGTCTTGGTCGTGGGTTACAGCGGTGGAGAAGGGCCGGTGGAGTTCTGGGTTTCGGGGCGAGACGAAGAAAGCCGCCGGCTTTAATGGCTGCCGGCGGATGAGTCGATGGCGAGGCCGGTGGCTCAAGATTGGTCTCGCTTGCGGGTTTGGGATTGGGTCGATTGTTGAACGGCGGTGGAGGACAGAGAGGGCTTCGGTGGTCGGAACTGGTGGGGGATGCGGTGGTCGGAACTGGTTCTTAGCAGAAGCAACGGGTGCTGCGGTGATTTGGGTTTTACAAAGAAAGAGAACCTGCAAAGGGTTCTGGGCGTTGCAAGGGGTATGCAGGTGTACTTTTCCTCAACTCTTCATATATGCACTGGCCTCCCCCCCCCCCAATGCTTAAACAGCTGGGCTTCACATAACACCCATAAGTCAGGCAATTTGAGAAACATTCTGAAACTGTACAGCAGCCCCTTTGCTTGTAAACAAACTTTTCTCGCCACTTTTTCTTTTTCCACCACCTTTTTTCTTTCAATTTCTTCTCAATAGAGCACGAACAAACTATCACATAGAACGCGAATTTGAACAACGATGAACTCGGGTTGCAAAAAGGAAAGTTTTCCGCAACCTTTTTCTTCTTCTTCCAATTCATGAGTATAAACATCATAACGTTTTCACCAACAATTTCAAGTCTCCCACGTTGTGAAAAGAGATTGATATCCCCTTTGTCCTTCTTCTCGATTTGAGGTATCTTTGTTGACGTTTCAAGTGACAACTCGCAAAGTATGAATGACTGAATTTCTCCGTCTCCTTCGCATAAAGCAACCGTATCATCTACAAAGTCAATCTCGGCGTCTTGTTCATCTTCATCAAGCTCACATATGAGATGATCCATTAAATTCACAATAGGAGAGTCAAGCTCATCAATATTAATTCCATGAAGAAGACTTTCAATCTCACCGAAAACAGCATTATGCTTCTCCTCCATACTTGATTCAAGCCATGAATCGATGTTTGGACATGTTGGGATACACAATGGCTCATCATCATCTTCTTTGAACGTTGGGAAGGTTGGAGCATCTTCAACATTAGAATAGAGACTAAGTTGTGCGTCCACAAGTGTCGTTTCCATTCCCAATTGTGTTGCTCGTTGCTTCCATTCTTTAACATTTGGAATCATCTCCTCAATCATCCAACCAAGGAAGAACATTAGGCTAGTAGGAGGAGTTGGGTCATTAGGATAAGAGATATAGCGTTGTATTTCCATGCCTACCCTCTCTCTAGTGCCATCCACATGACCCTCTTTCACAATTTGCCAACCCGCAAGGTTGCACACTTCAATTATGCTCGCAAAACGACGATCTTTCTCATCCCCCATCCTTATAGAAAAACCTGCACACCAAAGATCTCAAGAAATACCGTGAGGTACTAAGGATAGATAATAACAAAAAAAATAATAAACTCTCTAAACTAAATTCTAATTAGCAAATAAACTGCTGTCCCCGGCAACGGCGCCAAAAACTTGACGCGAATTACTAGCGCGTATTACGCAAGTGCACGGTCAAGTAATATAGGGGTGGTATTTCAACCCCGAGTTATCGATCCCACGAGGACAAATAGTAAGTTTATTGTTAATTAGAGATTAAATCTAAAGAGTGTAATTGAAATAACAGGAAAAAGTTGTTGATTTGAGAAGTTGTCACCCCAATCAAGTGACAATATTAAACTAACTAGACTACTATATTTTTTGTATTTTTTGAATTAAACAACGGTTTATCAAATATGGAGAGTAACTAGGCGATCTATGGGTCACCTAGGGCAGTAGACAATTCCGGATATTGCTTTGAAACATGTAATATTGAATATGCTCTTGATCACGTTTCAGTACTCACAATCTTCTGTCGATCTCAAGTAAGCCTATGCTAGATTCAATAGTCGTCATCTGTCGATCCATAAACTATATCACCTAACAAGCACTAAGTTTAATCCTACGTTTTGATCCAAACCCTAACACTTCGCCTTTCGGTCCATCATGATACGGGGTTGCTAGCAATCCTAAATTCATAAGCTAGTCAATCTTCACCTCTCAGTCCATCAATCTTTCACCAAGTAGTTACCCTAGTTCATGACGCTAAGGTAGCATAAAATTAAGAACAAGATTACTAGAAGAAGCAAATTCACTATTACTTTAAGCTAAGATAAACGCTATGGATCAAAGACATCTCTATTCATCATTCATATCCTACCTAAAATGTGTCAATAGTTCTAGGTCAACAATACATCAATAGAGATAAAATCAATCCATCACATGAATCCATAAGCGTGAATCAAACAAACAAATCCGGGACGTGTCTAACAAAACCCTAGGCTCTCCATAGAGCCTAGCAAATAAAACTACTCAAATATGCTGAAAATATAAGCTAACAAGTTCATAGTGTTGAGAAACGATAGAAGAGATAGAAGGGATAGTCAAACTCGTGACGAAAATCGCGTTCCGGCGACTCCGGCGTTGTTCTCCATGCCCCTTGTGCTCCCTAGCCTTCTTGGATCTTCCCCAGCAGCGTACCACTCTGTTTTTGGTCTAATCATGCGTTCCCCAAGGCCTGGGCACGCTTTTTAATGAAATATGGCCGAAATTGCACTTCAGCCCCTCCAGTTTGTAATTCCCGGCCAGAATTATTTGCTGATCTTGCGCGGGCTGTATCTCCCTCATACGGACTCGTCTTCGGGCCTACCATATATTGTTGGAAAGCTACGGATGTCTACTTTCCAATGCCGCAGGCCTTGCTCCAAAATTCTTTGTATATTTTCCTGGGCATCGAAAAGAGTGCAGGCTGGTCCTGTGTGACTTTTCCAACTTCGCTTCGTTTTTGCGTCTCCTTTTCTCATATTCATCTAGCTTCATTCCAAGCATATCCAAACATCTCATAAGCTCCAATGCACCTCTTTTACCTGAGATACACAACACTAAACAACCCGTGCAATTATCATAGCAAATATGAGAGAAAACATGCACAAATAAGCTAGAAACACAACTTTTCACTCTTAGGCTTATAAATCGTCAAATTCACATATTTGTGCAAATATAACATATAAATCATGTGAAATAAGCCTATTACAAGTAATATGGAAGTATAAAAATAACTCCTAAAAGAGAGTTATCAGCCTCCCGGTGAGGTGCAGTGCCGTAGTGACCTTGCTACCGACTCGTAATGAACGGCGGAATTCTCCTCCAGCATCCCTGGAGGAGGATTTCTTGCCTCTTCGTTCTTGAACTCAGGAGGCTCGTCAATGCCCTTGTCTATCTGGACAAGGGACCCAGTACCAGAGGAATGACTGCTTCCCCTGTTTTGCACGACGGCATACGCCGGAACAGGTGGTTCCTCTGGTACATATCTTGATCAGACAGAGGCCTTTGTCAGCTCCTGGGGTCTTGGACGTACCGTCACCCAGATCTTGCTGTTAGGGACGTAGCGAATGACGAGTTGATCTCTTCGCAGAAGCATCCCACTTGCTACAGATCTTTGGCCGCAGATCTGCGTATCGCATAACCGGTGTTAGGACCGTTGGGTTCATCCTTTTCAGTCAGGATTCCCGTGGTGTGTCTCTGCTGGATTGTCAGTTACTTTTCGAATGTATTGTAAGCCATGTTGGCTGCGTAGTCAGATTTGAGCTTTTTCGCTTGTAAGCTGCTATCTAGACAGATAAATTGTAAGTCTTTTTGACTCATAATGATAAATGGCTCTTGTATTATCTGCTGTGTCGTTACAACAAAATGAAATTTCGCATGCGTATCGGCATATTTCGCCTTGTGTAATGCTATATACATATTTCGCATTTGCTATCTGCCATATAAATTCGCAGATGTTTTATTAGATCGTTCGAGATCGTGTTTGCGCAGTTGTGCCATCTTGGCAGATGGACTTGTGATTTGCTTTCAGATGTAAGTGCAGGCGTCATCTCATCAGATAGACCTTTGTAGATCACTTAGGCCGAACCGGCCTTGTGGTCGTGGCCCTGCTTGCCACGCAAGGAAGGGGGTAGGGGGGCAGTGTTTCGTCCCTAGCTTGTTTCCTTCCTCTTCCTTCATTGTTTTCTTGTTTCCAAATTGAGAAAACCCATTTCCCCAATTTGTGCCCAAATCCTAGTTTTAAAAACCAAATTGAAATATCATTTGTGAACGGAATTTTCTAATTTTAATAAGACGATTCAGATAAGCTCATTCCCAACTGAATCATTTTCAGTTTGCATCATTATGCCAACTCTACTTTTTACGCGAAAAGTAGCAGATCGGTGTAAAAACTAACTGAAAAGTAACACATAAAGCACGCTATGCACTAATACCTGTGGCTCTGATATCACTGTAGGGTTTTTATACGGTTTATGCAGCGGAATAACAATAAAAAGATTCCGTTTAATACCCTCCTAGGATCACATGAGTAGACATCATAACGATGGTAAGGGTAGAAACTCATGTGTACCTTGTTTGTCTGAAATCGTGACTTTACTTAGAATAATGTCCACCTCACTATGAATATCCACGCCTAGGTATTCACCAGATCCTCCCAACGTCTTGTGCTAGCTCATTTAAGCAAGGAGGAAGAAGAAGATCACGCAAAAAGAAGATACCCAAGGTCGCGCCTCACGAGGCCGACGGCAAGAGGGAGGGGCGGACGGGGGGTGTTCGCCTCCTTGTCTTGGCTCTCTCCTTGCTTGGTTTTTTCTCTCTAATGTGATAACAATTATGAAACTTATGAGAAAATAAGCTAGGAGTGCCCGTTATATAGTTAATAACTCTTTATTAACTACATAAAAGGCCCAATACTAATCGTGTCCATACACGGATTAGTTCACTTTGCAAATTAGTCATACTAAGTTTGCTTGTGGTTGCGTATTGATCCTTCACTTTAATTAATCACATTGATTAATTCCCAAGTCCGGTTTAGTCCATAGGGAGTGTGACCCATATGTTTCTACATAGTTTGTAGTAACAATTACTAACATAGAGTGGTCTCTAGCAACACATCAATGCCACCCACCTAATAGAAATAGTCAGTAATCCGGAAAACCTTGTGACCAAGGTTTCCGCATTGTATTATCCCTTTGTTTCCATATCCGGATTGGACACGAGACATATAAGTTACACTCGTATATCTAATCCATAGTTTCTCGATCCTAGGAATAGTCTTATCCCTACAGATAAAATCAAGATCCTATATTGATTTATCTGAGTCTGGCCAGACATTCTACAAGCACTAACCCTCGTGTGGCCGCGGATATTTTCTCCCGTTATGTGGGAGGGACAAACCCTTTGTACATCACTACCTTCTCTAAGCTTGATTCATATTATGTCCGATTAATGCCTTTAACGCTACACAGTCACGATGCAGCGTTTGACGATGCAAAAATACAATAATCCACAACTACAGTATCTAGTGACTTCAACTCTAAGGACCAAAATATCATTGTCACAACAAGAAGCGCTTGTGACTCTTACACAACTTGTATGTAGTCTTCTCGTTGATGGGTCAATCCAGTATGCTATTACCCCTAATGCATACCCGTGTGCTAGACTTGATATCCCCACATACTAGTCTATACTTGATCGTACTGTTAATCAATATAAACGACTACGGATATTTAAGGTAAACAACACATTGTAACGTAAGGACTTCATTATATTAAATATCTCCATAAATAATACAATGATTATTCTAGCCAAATAATGTCCATACTAAATAAGATTGCCTCTAGGGAATCTATTCCCATATTTACTCTAAAACCCTAATGAGCACAAGAAGAACCTCTGAGAGAATCAATATGGTTGGAGGATCAAAGAAAAGTGCAGAGAAGAAGAGAAAAGTTACAGAAGAAGATGTACAAGGAGTAGTGATGGATCCAGTTCCAGAACAACTTTTGACTTCTTTTCACCCCCTTCCCCTTCGAAGAAGAAGAGAAAGAAGGACAAAGTAGAACAGGCTGTTATTTCCAGTAGGAAGAAAAATTCAGAACCAACTGTGGTTTCTAAGAAACAGAAGGGTGTTCAGATTGGCAGTCACTAGAAGGTGAAGAAGAAGGTTCAGAAAACATACAAGGGAAAAGCAGATGTTATTGGAAAGGAGATTCGAGAAATAGAGAATGACACTAGAAAAGAACTTCAGATCTATTCTGAAAATCAATACCCTTCAGGTAAGAAAGGTCTTTCTAGCAAGTGGTTTATCAGTCATTCTGCTAAAGGGATTTGGTTAGATGAATTTGCATCCACTCCTGTATCTTTCTGTTGCATGATCAATACTAGCATGTTGAATAGTACAGACCTGGAATGCATAATAAGGTTAAAACAGAGTTCTCTTTGGAAAATTCTTAACCCTCCAGAAGTTGCAAATCCTAGGCTTAAAATGTTGTTCTATCAAAACTTGAAACAAGTGAAAACCTTGGCCTTGATAATAACTACTAAGGTTTTTGGTATGGTTATGGAGTTAGATCATGCTGAATTTGCAAATGTCTTAAATTTTCCAAAGAGATACAACACTGAGAGTCACCCAAACAGGATTGATGCTTTGAAGTTGGCAAAAGAAGAATTTTTCCTACCTAATGCTGCCACCACTTAAAAGCAGTTGACACACTCCGTGTTGACTGTTGATGCTAAAATCTTATTCACTATCCTAATGAGGTGTGTAGTACCTAAGGAAAAGTCAAAGGAGTTGTTGTCAGACAGGGTATTATACTTGCTGTATCTTGTAATGCATGGTTATGAGATTGATTTGCCAAGCATTGTGATGGAGCACATGCTTTACTCCTGTACCAATGATAACTCCACATTAGGAGTTATATTGTTTATGATCCATGACCTTTTTGCGAGCGTTTTGATGTATTTATGTGAGAAATTGACCAAATCCGGGTTGTATTGAGCATACTTGAGTTATTGAGCTTTATTTCATAATCCGGGCGTTTTTCGTATGATTTATGCATTGTCTATCGCATGTGATCTTCCGGTATGTTTTCGTGTTGTGTATTTCAGGAACCGGGAGCTTGGAGCGATGATTTTGGGGTGGAAACGAACTTCGGAACACAAGCTAGCTCAAGGATATGCTCGGGAATGAAGAGGAGAAAAGAAGACGCTATAACGAAGAAAAGTTGGAAAAGTCACACAGGACCAGCCTGCACTCTTTTCGATGCCCAGGAAAATCTACAAGGAATTTTGAAGCAAGGCTTGCGGCATTGGAAAGTAGACATCCGTAGCTTTCCAACGGTATATGGTAGGCCCGAAGACGAGTCCGTATGAGGGAGAAACAGCCCGCGCAAAATCAGCAAAGAATTCTGCCCGGGAATTACAAAGTAGAGGGGCTGAAGTGCAATTTCGGCATATTTTCATTAAAAAAACGTGCCCAGCTGGTAGAGAACGGGGAGAACGACCTAAGAGAGGATTATTCACGCATCTTTGAAGATTTTGGAGCTAGGGAAGAAGGGAGAACAAGCTTGGAGCAAGGATCATCAACTACATTGAAGATTCAAGCGTTTGATCATCTTTTCTTCTTCTATTCTTCATGAACTTCACTATTTTGATTATGTTGAACCATATTATGTCTAGCTAAACTTCTTAAAGCTAGGTGATTGATGAGAAACTAGGGTTTGTTGGATGATTTTCCGGATTTTGGACATGATACATGCGTTTGCTTAAAGTTTATGAATGTTCTAGTTATCTTACATATTCTTGTACTTCATTCTAAGTATTCGTGGCTTGATCACCCTTAGGATACTAGTCGTTGAGATTGTTGCACGAAAGTGAACTCTTTGATACATGTTAAAGAATATTGTAGGTAATCTTGTAGTTTCTTGAGACTGAGAGGAGATAGAAACTTGATTAATCGTGTGAGGGTAGTTTCGATTGATTGTGTTAGAACTTAGTGAATTCGGTGGACCGATAGGACCCGGTGAACAAGCCTAACAAATCAATTAGATTGTAGTAGTAGACGGAGGTGGACCGAGAGGACCCGAAATCTATTACTTACACAAATTCACGTGAGATCGAGAGAAGATCGTGATGGGTATTACCCGATATAACTAGAACGTGAGTAGAGTGTTTCATGCATAATTCCGGAAATCGTTAACAACCCTAGGGACATCAATTACCTAGTTCTTTCTCATTAATCGTAGTCAATCTCAAGTTATTTTCTTTTAAAAATTGAAAACCCTACAAAAATAATTAGTACTTGTTATTTAATTTACGTCGCTTGTTTGTGGGCGACAACGTTACAAATTTAAACAACTTTTTACCGGCCACTTAGATCTCCTATAACCACTTTCTAGTCAATTAATAATCGTAAATTCCCTTGGGTTCGATACTCGGAGTCGTGAAATACTCCATATACTACTTGACCGTGCACTTGCGTATACACGCGCTAGTAATTCGCGTCAAGTTTTTGGCGCCGTTGCCGGGAGTTTAACGATTTATTAGTTAGTAGAAATTGATTTAGGATATCTCATTTATTTATTTTTGTTTAATTAGCTATTTGTTTTCTCATTTGTATTTGATTTTTGCTTTTCAGGTCGTCAGTGTATGCCCAGGATCCCTATAGAACTTGTGCCCCCACTTGAAGACCCGGAACAGTTATTCAGAGATCAGAGGAGAAGACAGAAACAGAGCAAGATGGGTGATCAATTGACCTACGCGCAACTCAATGAGAAAATGGAAGAGTTGGCGAAACAGTTGAATGATCGCAACACTCAGACACCATACAACAAGTCTGGGCAGGCGATTGTGGAGAAATTTCAGACGTCCACGTATGGACACAATCCGGCAATTGTAGTGCCAGACATACAGGCTGAGCATTTCGATCTCAAGCCAGCTACGATCCAGACAGTCACCAATCAGTTCCAGTTTTATGGGAACAAGGATGAGGATCCCAACGACTTCATTGGGAAGTTCAATGCTTATATCAAGACTGTGAAGTATAAGAACGTGACTCCAGAGGCGTTGAAACTTATCCTATTTCCTTATTGTTTGAAAGGTGCAGCTGAGAAGTGGCTTGAGTCGAGAGCTCCGGATTCAATCACTACATGGGCTCAATGTGTGGATGAATTCATGGCAAAGTTTTACCCAGTTCAGCGGGTGATTCAGTTACAAGGTGATATCCTTGGTTTTCAGCAGCAGGCCCATGAGACCGTGGTAGAGGCGTGGGATAGATTTATGCATTTGATCAGGAAGTGCCCAAATCACGATTTTGGGGACTACAAAATTTTGCAGGTCTTCTACCATGGCTTAGAACGCCATAACCAGGAGTTAGTTAACAGGGAAGCTGGAGGAAATTTCATGTATTCAGTTGACAAAGAGGGAGCATTTGCACTTATGAAACAGCTAGCCAAGCAGGATACACAGTTTTATGATTCTAGAAGACTTTCGGCATTGCCTGAGGCTAAGGATAATGAGTGGAAGGATGGGATCAGCAAGATGGTGTCAGATTTGGCCAAGCATGTTTATAAGGACAAGAAGACAGTAGCAAGTGTTGAGGAGCCAGAATATGATGCAGCAATGGCACACATGGCAAATGAGGATTTGAACTATGTGGGGGCACACGGACAGAGGCAGAACTGGAATCAAGGGAACTACAGGCCAGGCACGAGAGATCATCCAGGCTTCAGGTATGGGGATCAGTCTGGAGCGACATATGCACCGGGGTTCCAGCATAGGCCACAGGTTTCGCAGGCTCCACCAGCAGCTGATGCAGCACCAAGTTCAGAAATCTCTGTGTTGACAAAGGCATTGGCACAATTGAGTGAAAACATGAATACTATGACCACCAATGTGAACAACATGTCCACGCAGGTTACTGCTGTGTCTGCGGATTTACAGGCTACGAAGACTTCTCTTCGTTCTCTTGAGGTACAGGTGGGTCAGATTGCTACTCAGCTCTCATCTAGAGCTCCAGGTTCTTTGCCTTCCAACACGGAAGAAAATCCTCGTCAAATTAATGCAATCACTACTCGAAGCGGGGTTGCATTGAAAGATCCGCCATATCCCACTCATGCTAGAGCCGATGCTTCTAAGGCTAAAGAGCATGAGATATTTGATGATGATACTAATGTCGTGATCCCCCAATCAAAGGGCGCGATGGATGAGGAGGCGGTGAAAGACAAGGATGAGGTACGTACTGATACTACTGTTTCTAAGGCAGTTCCATATCCTTTGAGAACGAGAAAGAGGGATGATTCTAGAGATTTTCAGAGGTTTATTGATATATTCAAGAAGGTGGAGATTAACATTCCTTTTGCAGAGGCTATCTCTAAAATGCCTACATATGCCAAGTTTCTCAAGGATATTCTTTCAGGAAAGAGACGCATGAGTGATTTTGCACAGGTGAATTTGACTGCTGAGACTTCTGAATGCGTCAGGAATGGATTGCCTAAGAAGAAGAAAGACCCTGGGAGCTTTGTGATACCGGTTACTCTTGGTGATTCTCTCACTATGACTGCATTGTGCGATTTGGGGGCAAGCATCAATTTGATGCCCTTGTCCGTATTCAGGAAGCTAGGTGTGGGGGAACCTCGTCCCACCCGAGTTACCTTGCAGATGGCTGACAGGTCGATCCGTAGAGCATATGGGGTGATTGACGACATTTTGGTCAAAGTTGGTACTCTTATCTTTCCTGCAGATTTTGTCATCTTAGACATAGAGGTTGGCGAAGTACCTCTCATTCTTGGCAGGCCCTTCCTAGCTACAGGGGAGGCGATTATTCATGTGAAGAGTGGAAAGTTGTCTATGCAAATCAATGATGAAAAAGTGGTCTTCGATGTGTTCAAGGCAATGAAAATGCCTTCATGTTATAACTATGAAGATTGCTTTAGCGTAGAGATCTTTGATGATGATATGGGAGATGAGGAAGCTAAATTGATGTGGGAGGAAATTGATGGAATGTACAAGGATGAAGATCAGAGCCCTCCCATGGATTTGTGTCACATGAGCAGCTGGACCAAGCTAGATTTATATGAGCAAGGGGAGCAGAAGTTAGCTCTTGTTCCTTCACTCAAGTCACCACCCGTGCTTGAGTTGAAGCCATTGCCTAGCCATCTCAGGTATGCTTTTCTTGGTGTTGATAACACATTGCCCGTAATTGTTTCTTCTGTTTTATCTCAGGCACAGGAGGAGCAGCTTTTGGATGTGCTAAGGAAGCATAAGGGAGCAATTGGATGGACTATCGCAGATATAAAGGGGATCAGCCCCGTCTATTGCCAGCACAAGATCCGGGTAGAAGAAGGAAAGAAGCCAGTGATCCAAGCACAGCGGAGATTGAATCCGCATATGAAAGAAGTGGTGAGAAAAGAGGTCATGAAGTGGCTAGAGGCTGGTATTATTTTTCCGATCTCAGACAGCACTTGGACTAGCCCGGTCCAGTGTGTGCCTAAGAAAGGAGGAATGACTGTGGTAGAGAACGACAAGCATGAGCAGATTGCTCAACGGACAGTTACTGGATGGCGTGTATGCATGGATTACAGGAAGCTGAATGAAGCCACGCTCAAGGATCACTTTCCGTTGCCGTTTATTGATCAAATGCTTGATCGTTTGGCTCATCACGAGTACTACTGCTTCCTGGATGGTTATTCAGGCTACAACCAGATAGCCATTGCTCCAGAAGACCAGGAGAAAACCACTTTTACATGCCCCTATGGCACATTCGCGTTCCGCCGCATGCCCTTTGGGTTATGTAATGCACCGGCTACTTTCCAGCGGTGTATGATGGCGATCTTCTCAGACATGATTGAGAGGAATTTAGAGGTCTTCATGGACGACTTCTCCTTATTTGGTGACAGTTTTGAGGACTGTCTAAATCATCTCGGCCGTGTCTTGGTTCGTTGTGAAGACACTAATCTCGTGCTGAATTGGGAGAAGTGCCACTTCATGGTCACAGAGGGGATAGTTCTTGGTCACAAGATTTCACGCAGAGGTTTGGAGGTTGATCAAGCGAAGGTAGAGACAATCAAGCAACTCCCTTATCCGACTTCAGTAAAGGGGGTCAGAAGCTTCTTGGGACATGCAGGTTTCTATCGCAGGTTTATCAAGGACTTCTCGAAGATCTGCAAGCCTTTGTGTGAGTTGCTAGGGAAAGATGTCCCGTTTGTGTTTGATGAAGCGTGCAAGAAGGCCTTTGACTTTTTGAAGGAACAGCTCACCTCAGCTCCTATCATCACAACTCCGGATTGGAGTTTGCCATTTGAGCTCATGTGCGATGCCAGTGATTTCGCCATTGGAGCAGTATTGGGGCAAAGGAAGGAAAAGGTATGCCATGTTATTTACTATGCTAGTAGAGTTCTTAATGAGGCTCAACTAAACTATGGCACTACTGAGAAGGAGCTTTTAGCTGTGATTTTTGCTCTTGACAAATTCCGGCCTTATCTTGTGGGATCGAAAGTGATTGTCTTTACAGATCATTCAGCGCTGAAATATCTTCTTGATAAGAAGGATGCCAAGCCAAGATTGTTGCGGTGGGTTCTTTTGATGCAGGAATTTGATGTGGAAATCCGCGACAAGAAGGGTGTTGAGAATGTGGTAGCGGACCACCTCTCACGACTTGAGAATGGAACGGTAGAGAAGGTGCCGATTCAAGAGAACTTTCCGGACGAGAGCTTGATGTCTTTGGGGGATACTGAGCCTTGGTATTGGGCAATTGCTAACTATCTCACTAATGGGAAGATTCCGGAAGAGTGGACAGTGCAGCAGAAGAAGCGGTTCTTGTATGTGGTAAAACAGTATTTTTGGGAGGATCCATATCTATTCAAGATGGGAGCTGACAACATCATTCGGAAGTGTGTGCCTACTCATGAGATCTATGATGTGATAAAGCAATGTCATGCAGCGCCTAGTGGAGGCCATTTCAGCGGTCCTCGCACCGCCATGAAGGTACTACAATCCGGTTTCTTTTGGCCCACTATATTTAAAGATTGTCATGATTGGGTTGCAGGATGTGATAGTTGCCAAAGAACGGGTAACATCTCCAAGCGAGATGAGATGCCAATGTCTGAATGGCTTGAGGTGGAGCCCTTCGATGTTTGGGGCATAGACTTCATGGGTCCGTTCCCTCCTTCGTATGGTAATCTCTACATCCTCCTTGCTGTTGATTATGTGACGAAATGGGTTGAAGCAATTGCGTGCCCCAAGAATGATGCAGCGACTGTAGAGAAGTTTCTGAAGAAGCATATCTTCACTCGGTTTGGCACACCAAGGGCAATGGTGAGTGATGAAGGTTCACACTTCATAAACCGAGTGTTTGCCAGAGTCTTGAAGACGTACGGGGTGTCTATCCATAAGGTTTCCCTACCTTATCACCCCCAAACTAATGGGCAAGCTGAAGTTTCGAACAGGGAGATTAAGGGGATTCTTCAGAAAACCGTCAACACTGGACGCAAGGATTGGGCTATGAAGCTGGATGACGCATTGTGGGCATACCGTACTGCATGGAAGACGCCATTGAACATGTCACCATTCCAGCTTGTCTTCGGTAAGGCATGTCACCTTCCCGTTGAGCTAGAGCACAAGGTTTATTGGGCGATAAAACGGTTGAACATGGATCCTGAGTTAGCAGGACAAGCAAGGAAGATGAAGCTTCTTGAACTTGAGGAATGGAGATTACAGGCCTATGATAGTTCCCGAATTTATAAGGAGAAGACGAAGAGATGGCACGACAGTCGTCTCAAACCGAAGGAACTTCGTGTGGGACAAAAGGTTTTGTTATTCAACTCACGCATGAAGCTCTTTCCGGGAAAGCTTCGTTCGAGATGGTCCGGGCCGTTCCGGATCCACCAAATCTATCCTTGGGGTGCGGTTGAGTTAGAAGATCCACATACGAATGAGTGTTTCCGCGTCAACGGAAGCAGAGTGAAACCGTACTTGGAATCCGCGCCAATTCCGGCCAAAGTGGATGTTATCTACTTTGACGAGCCGTGATCTTATTGAGGTAACTGGGTCGGGCCGTCGACCGTAAATTACAAAGCGCTTGTTGGGAGGCAACCCAACGTATTTTATGCATTAGTGTAGAGAGTGCGTTTTAAATACTGTTGTGTGCGTTTTTAATTCCGTTTTGTTATCTGAGGGGTGAGAGAGCGAGAATTTGACATTTGAATTGAGTCTCCGCAGGATTACAGGTTATTACGCGATTCGGATTCCCCTTCTTGATGCGCGTAGACTCGCATGGAAATGCGCGCATCGGAGTTCGGACGTAAGAGAAAGGCGGAATTTGAACGAGAAAGACATGATCATGACGAGATTTCCGAGGATGTGGGAAGCTTGTCACGAAAAGTTGGCTCAAGAATAAAAAGAGGAACATGGAATTCAAGCTAAGGATCCTCGAAGATCAAGCAAAGGAAACGGATCAAAAAAAAAAAAAAAAAAAAAAAAAAAAAAAAGTTCAGCCCCAGACTGGTCTTATGATCAGCCAACTGGTCATAAGACCACTTTTTACTTAGTCAAAATTTGAAAAACTAGCAAAATCAAGCTTCTGCTGGTCGCAGGACCAGTACCAGTGGTCGTACGACCATGATGGGCGCGGGCGAGATATTGTTAATTATCTGGGGGTAGTTTTGGTATTTCAGGTAAGTTGAAGAAACAAAAATCGTGAGAGGGGCTGTTCTTCCCTTCAGACGACGAACACCAGACACACACAGAGCTCTCGTGCCATCGATTCTTGCTAGAAATCGTAAACCCAGAGGAATCCCGCCGATCGACGGGTCTCTCTCGCGTCTCAGAGCAAGCGACGCTCCGACGCGGTAGTTGCGGCGTGTTGGGTTGGAGTATCACGAGGCAGAGCGCCGCCGAAGAGCCGCCTACCGTCGGACGTCGGCCATAACCTCCGATTGGAGCCAAAATCCGGCCAATCGGGGAGGGTTTTCGTCGCGATCACCGTGCCACCACGATTCCGGCGTCAGGTCGCGGTGGTTCACAGAGCCATCACGAGGCAGAGCATCGCCCAGCCGCCGATCCTTCTGCCGTCGTCCAGAACCTCTCACGTCGGTGAAATTGTAAGCTGCTTGGTGGGTTTTGCTCGCAAACCAGGCTCCATCCACACCATCATAGTTAATTGCTGGTATCTGTGGTGATTGGGGCTGAAATCGCACTGAATTGAAGACGAACCCACCTAGGGTTCTTCGAAGAAAAGTTCAAAATTGTGAAGAAAGGTTGCAATTCAGCTTTCACGGAAGAAGGAAGAAGGACGCAGACACTTTGGGGAGTTCAGTGACGCAAGCAATTCCAATTTTTCAGAAAATTTTCGACGGTCGATTTTCGGCCCTTCTTGTCGAAATTTTTGTGGAACACGCAACCGTCAGAGGTCAATTCTTATTCTCTCTCAGTTTCAATTTGGCATCTAGGCACAAGTAGGTTGCGCTTTATTTGAAAAATTGATTCATATCTCTTGTACCACTTGTCAATTTGGAGCTGCTGTTTAGTGTGTAGGTGTGAATTGTCACGTGTACTTATTTGTGTATTTGTGAAACGTTTCTGGAAATTGTGAACAATGAGTAAGAGATTGCGTTTAACTAGTGGTGACCTTGATTATGCACCTGACGATGAGGGGGATAGTGAGCACGAGATGGTCATAGGTGGAGATAGTGGCGATTTCACATACGAGGTCCCATTATCTCCGGAAAGGGAAGAGTTAAAGAGATCTTTACCGAGTGGGTTCCCGACCATTGACAAAGGGAGGCTTAGGAAGATGATAGAATTGAAATCTGGCATAGAGCCAACCCCTAAGTTGTTCTGTAACTTCCGTTTCATATCAGCGGAAGCTCATTTTGCGTATGAATTTGATACTCGTATTTCGAGAAATGCAAATGCAGAGAGACTCTTCCCAATGGATGGTGTACCCTCGGATTTAGAGGATGTGGCAAAGAGAGAGAATTTTGCGGGTTGGATGCGCTTGATTGATGGTAAGGCAAGTACGGCCCTTACCAAGGAGATTTGTGTTAACTCCTTATACTATGACTCTGCGGAGGGTCGCCATCTCCGTGATCAGCGACTGATTTATGTGAGGCGGAAGTGGATTCTCTTTTCTCCCGAGACCATAGGGGCGGCTCTTCAATGGCCGCCACTGACTCAGAAGTGCCAATTCGAAGTTTACCTTAAGAAAGACCCCAGAGAGTTGTTTGATGAAGTTCACCAGTTTTGTTGCAAGGGTGTGAAAGGTGCTGAGTGGATTAGGAAAAAGAGCCTTAGGCGGTGGAAAATTAAGATAGGGTTTATTCTTCGTGAGGCACGGTGGCTGGTTGAGATCATAGAGTCGTGGGTCGAGGGCTTGTCTCCTCAGAACTTTGTGTCCTTTGATACTTGTTTGATGGCTTTGTGCTTATCGAAGGGTGATCGTATTGATATCCCTAAGCGACTATACCTTTCTTTCCTATCTAGGGGGAAGGACGACAACAGAAAGGCCGCGGGATACGGGTATCTTTTGAAACACCTTGTTGGGAGTGTGACTGTGAAAGGGGATCGCGATGAGTGGGATCTAGTAGCAAAAAGCGAGAGAAAATATAAGATGATACCGGATCCTTTGAAGAAGAAGAAAAAGAGTGACGTTGAGGAGGGTCCCAATTCTAGAGCCGGTCGTGCCAGTTCTTCTGAGTCTGAGCTAGCTCGGGAGATGAGACTCACCAGGGATATGATAGCGGCTTCCTCTACGATGAGGGACCGACAGTATACGCATGTGCGTCACGGCATGCGTCAGTTGGGTGAGGGGTTACGACGGATGGGTTTGCGTCAGGATAGGCAAGACCGGAGGATTGAGGAGATAGCGATTGCGTGTGGGGTTCTGGATGAGCCGGCACCCGGACCGGAACTTGATTTCACATATGCCTCGAGTGACTACTCAGGAGACCAGGGTGGTGAGGAGTCCGAGTAGATTCACCGCCCCTCGCATTAGAATTGCCGAGTCCTCTTGATTGATCTCCGAATTCGTTGAGGACAACGAAGCAGTCTAGTGTGGGGGGGATTTTTAGTCTTAACTAGCCAGTCCGTCCGTGTCTGCATTAACCTGTCACATATATATTGTTAGTTCGTATTGTGTCATATTTGTGGTTCATGTCGTGTTTAGTTATAGTGGCGTATTGTGATGTTATTAGCTCTCTATATATGTGTTAGTTGTTTAATTTTAGTTGCACGTTTACTTAATTGAGTCCACCTACCTGAATCAAGTCAGTTTCGAGTCTTCTTTCGTGTCGGCTTGCATGTAGAGTAGGAATTATATATAAAAAAAAAAAAAAAAAAAAAAATCTAAAAAAGAGAAAATTTTGAGAAAAGGGCAATCGAAAGAGGCTAAAGTTTGATAAATCGCGAAGTGTGAGGATTTTAGGCGTAGAGCATGATTTGCGACCGAGAGTGACGACGTGAGTCCCCCCTAGTAGGTATAGAGAGACTTTCTTTACGGGAGTGCTTACCTATTTCTAACACGTACGTGATTTTCAAACTCAAAGTGTGTGCCTATTTTCTTACAAGAGCTGAGCTAGGTGTGAGCTAAACAAGCCGAACATCCATGTGTACGTCTTAGGTAGTCGCCAACCCGCCTCGTAGTGGCACACGAAACAGCTGTGCGAGGACGTATATTAGAGCACTCACTGCTTTTAGAACTCACCTTGTAGGACCATTAGACGCCCCAATTTGAACCTTGGATTCTTTGCTAGCCTTCGGACCTAGGGTGACGATTCTTGGCCTTCATCACAAATTGATTAGAATCACCACTTTAGTGCGTCACGAGGGGGTTGTGTAGTTGAGGGGGTTCGATGAGGGAGTGATTATACATTTCGTTGAGTTCTACATCTTGCTTGCACTACATTGACTATCTACGAGGGGATGCGAGGGTGAGTGAGTAGGCTTGCGCACTTCGGTGTGGCGGTGTTCCATGCCACTACATCATGGACACAGTTGTGGAGAGCCGTGAGTGCGTGAATCTAATACGCACGGAATTGGGTTGGGTGAACTTAATTGGTGGATCGTGCTAGGTACCGGTTGTGATTACTTTGGTGTAGGAGGATCGGTTGGATTAGGCACGAGATACATTCATCTTCGGGACTACTTGAGAGGGGATATGGTTACATTCGAGTGTGGGGGTGTCGACTTTTGACTTCGGACATTGAGTGTGAGCTTGCGACGACTCCACTCCCACACATTTACTTCGCTCATTTTGCGGCTTGGATTTGACATGGCCTTTGATTGAGTTAGGAGGAGATGATATTTTATGTGATATTCATTCATCGACTTATGTGTTTCCTTCTCCTAGCATATGTGATTGTTATTTGAAGACCACTCGGATATTATTTGTGCATTGTGATGGTATTTTGAGAAAAAAAAAAAGAGAAAGAAAGAGAAAGAAAAAAAAAAAAAAAAACAAAAACAAAAAAAAAAAAAAAAAATGAGAGAAAAAGAAAAAGGAGAGATTAAATAAAGTTTGAGTTGGAATTGAATTGGAACGAGTGGTGGAGATACTTTGACGACGACGGTTCATGTTTCATGCACGACGAACGACGATGGCCACGGAGATCACTAGTGTACCGGGGTTTGAGGGAATTGAGGGCCGAAGGTGGTGAGCTTTGGGTTTTGGTTCCTATCATCGTGGTGAGGGTGTGTGAGATGTGGGTTTGATGTGAGAATGTGACGCTTAGGACTTGATTTCGACGAGATTATCTTTATGTCCCTAAGCCTCATCATGTGAAAACCGTTAGCGGATTAGGAGCTCGGACCTTGGATGTGGCTTTGCCTAGTGTAGTCTCTTATTTCGTGGCACACGCGAAGAGGTAGCGTACTCTTGTACTTAGTAAAGTTAGGCTTTCTATACCAACTAGGGGAGAGTCTCGTTGTCGAGTTTAGTTTCAACTCATGCTTTGTTCCTAGGATTCTCATCACTTCATGATAATTGACTTAAGCCAATGGAGATTGCCCGATCTCAACCAAAAAGATAAAAAGTGTGTTTTGTATATATATGTTTGTGTAGGATTGAGTCGTAGTTTGCATTTGCATCATATTGTTGCATTGTCGAGTCTTGTTTCGTTATTGAGTCGGCTAGTTAGGATTTGTATGCAACGGTGTTTCTAGTAGGTATGCAATTCTCGACTCGTATCACTTGTGGGGTTGAGTTTCATTGGAGGATGTTTTTGGATGGATTGTGGTCGGATCTTGGTTGTACTTTGATTGGATTGCTCGGGACGCGCAATAGGTTAGTGTGGGGGTGTTTGATAACTCCACATTAGGAGTTATATTGTTTATGATCCATGACCTTTTTGCGAGCGTTTTGATGTATTTATGTGAGAAATTGACCAAATCCGGGTTGTATTGAGCATACTTGAGTTATTGAGCTTTATTTCATAATCCGGGCGTTTTTCGTATGATTTATGCATTGTCTATCGCATGTGATCTTCCGGTATGTTTTCGTGTTGTGTATTTCAGGAACCGGGAGCTTGGAGCGATGATTTTGGGGTGGAAACGAACTTCGGAACACAAGCTAGCTCAAGGATATGCTCGGGAATGAAGAGGAGAAAAGAAGACGCTATAACGAAGAAAAGTTGGAAAAGTCACACAGGACCAGCCTGCACTCTTTTCGATGCCCAGGAAAATCTACAAGGAATTTTGAAGCAAGGCTTGCGGCATTGGAAAGTAGACATCCGTAGCTTTCCAACGGTATATGGTAGGCCCGAAGAAGAGTCCGTATGAGGGAGAAACAGCCCGCGCAAAATCAGCAAAGAATTCTGCCCGGGAATTACAAAGTAGAGGGGCTGAAGTGCAATTTCGGCATATTTTCATTAAAAAACGTGCCCAGCTGGTAGAGAACGGGGAGAACGACCTAAGAGAGGATTATTCACGCATCTTTGAAGATTTTGGAGCTAGGGAAGAAGGGAGAACAAGCTTGGAGCAAGGATCATCAACTACATTGAAGATTCAAGCGTTTGATCATCTTTTCTTCTTCTATTCTTCATGAACTTCACTATTTTGATTATGTTGAACCATATTATGTCTAGCTAAACTTCTTAAAGCTAGGTGATTGATGAGAAACTAGGGTTTGTTGGATGATTTTCCGGATTTTGGACATGATACATGCGTTTGCTTAAAGTTTATGAATGTTCTAGTTATCTTACATATTCTTGTACTTCATTCTAAGTATTCGTGGCTTGATCACCCTTAGGATACTAGTCGTTGAGATTGTTGCACGAAAGTGAACTCTTTGATACATGTTAAAGAATATTGTAGGTAATCTTGTAGTTTCTTGAGACTGAGAGGAGATAGAAACTTGATTAATCGTGTGAGGGTAGTTTCGATTGATTGTGTTAGAACTTAGTGAATTCGGTGGACCGATAGGACCCGGTGAACAAGCCTAACAAATCAATTAGATTGTAGTAGTAGACGGAGGTGGACCGAGAGGACCCGAAATCTATTACTTACACAAATTCACGTGAGATCGAGAGAAGATCGTGATGGGTATTACCCGATATAACTAGAACGTGAGTAGAGTGTTTCATGCATAATTCCGGAAATCGTTAACAACCCTAGGGACATCAATTACCTAGTTCTTTCTCATTAATCGTAGTCAATCTCAAGTTATTTTCTTTTAAAAATTGAAAACCCTACAAAAATAATTAGTACTTGTTATTTAATTTACGTCGCTTGTTTGTGGGCGACAACGTTACAAATTTAAACAACTTTTTACCGGCCACTTAGATCTCCTATAACCACTTTCTAGTCAATTAATAATCGTAAATTCCCTTGGGTTCGATACTCGGAGTCGTGAAATACTCCATATACTACTTGACCGTGCACTTGCGTATACACGCGCTAGTAATTCGCGTCAACCAAGCATAGGAAACATCATTTACCCTATGCCAACCTACTCACACTCTTCTTTTCAACACCTTGAAATTACTTTTGATAGGGAAAAAACTGTAACTGTTGGTTTTGGAATGCTATATGAAAAGGCTTTTCAAATGATTGGAATTATGAAACCAAAGAGGGATCTTGGAAGTTGTATTCTGAGTTTTCTAAAGAAGATTTGCCGGGTAAGAAGTTCCAAAAACCCAAAGTATTAACTTCTCCATCAGCCATACCTTCTCAAGGCTAGCCATCCTTGAGAATGAAATGGATGAACTCAAGCAAGGGTAGTATGGGTTAGGCATTGCATTCAAACAGATAAGGTATATTGTTGAGTGTCTTCAAGAGTATCAACTTGATCCATGTGGAAGAGGAAGTTTCACAAGCTGCAGAAGGATCAAAGAAGAAAGGTGCAACAGCTGACCTGTTTGATGAAAACAGTTCTGAAGAAGAATCGACAGGGCATAAGGATACTGGGAAACAAGTTGCGGGAATACAGATGCAGGGGCAAATAATTTTGAGGATGAAGAACAGGACTAAGAAGAAAGTGTGGATTCTGGTTTGGTTCTCAAAGATCTGAAATAGAAGAAAAAGAAGACAAAGGTTCCAACCATTGTGAGTTCAGCTGACCTGTTTAAAGGTGATGATGTAGCTGCAACTACTGGTGAAGAAGAATAAGATTAAGATGGTGAGGAAGATGAAGAATGCAGTGATCAAGAGGAAGTTGCAGAGCCTAAGGGAGATGAAGACCCAAAGCCTTGATTCTAGCCTCTTCTTTCTTCTTTCAGAGACTTGGAACCCCTTTCAAAACACTTTTATTTTAGTTTCTCTATTTTTTTAAATAATTAGGTTTGATCCAACATTTTCTCAATTTTTTGATGAAAGTCAAAAAGGGGGAGAAGTTTAGGAGAATTTTAGAAAGTTCAGGGGGTACTTTAATTCTGGACAATTTAGTTTTGGATGTTATGCGTTTATTTGCTTATGTTTGATTTAAATTTTGCTTATGTCTGTCTAATTTGAACTTATATCGTCATCTCTTCTATGCTCTAATGTTTATCTTTTGCAGAGATTCAGATAAAACAGATTAGTGTTTTTGTCTTTCATCAAGAGGGAGATTGTAAGTTCATAGCTTGTCTGAAAGAACTGAAACAGGTTTCAAAGCCTTGAAACTGAGTTTATGTTTCAAAGCTTTGAAGATGTTTTCAAGGCCTTGAAACAAGACTGCAGTTTGTAAAGCATAAACTCAGGGGGAGTTCTTTTCTCAAATCAATCTTAAATCTCTTATACTTGAATATGCCTTATTTGATGAGGAAAGACAAACTAATCTGATGATATATTATGACTCAATCTACTTATTTGACAAAGTTCTTGCAGGAATTACTAGCTACTTATTTTGCGGGATTTGTTGCCTTATTTAACTGAATACAGGGAAGGAAATACATCTTACAGATTGATCCTACACTTAAACCAGGGCAACAATCTTATCAATTTCCAGTGTTATTACACTGGGCCTCTATGTGAAGCATTTCCAGAAGGTCCTGAGCACCAAGTTGCTTCAACATGAAGTTCCTCCTAAAGGACAACTTTCCATGGATACAAACGCCTAATTTATCTGTTTAAGTTTAGTGAATTATTTCCATGGTTTTCTTTGTATATCCGAACCATGAAGGAATGACCCAGTTTTTGTGTGTAACCCAATTTTGAGTGAGTACATAAACCTTCCCGTTCCCACAGAATCTAGACTTGGGATTGATCCAAAGGTTGATCGTGGTCTGGGTTTCCGTGAAAGTACGAAACAGTACAAGTTGATTAGGATGTATTGGAAACGTGAGTGTGGAAGCTCTCATGAATTCACTTTGAAAAGGGCAGGCTCTTGGCTGAGATACATACACTTGGTACAAGCACATGAAGAAACAATGAGAATTACCTTACACCGTCTGAATCTAGGATTTCCTACATATCTAAATGGAGCTCTTTTTTTTTGCTGAATTTGGATGACAAAAGTCCAGATAAGGTAGTTACCTACGACTTTGTCAGTGTAAATTTTCAATGAATTCCACCACGTCAAGAGGATGTCGCGTGCTGGAGTAGGAAAATCTCACTCGGAGAATTTAGAGGCTGCCTCTCTACGTGTTATTCTTACTATGAAAATATTGTTGTGTGGGTGATGCATGATCCCAGAATTCCCAGTGGGGGTTTATTTCAACACATAAGTGTTTCGAGCAAAGGATCTTTACTTTTATATCATCATCGTATCAGCGGTCTATTACATTATTATCCAAATGGAAGCAGTTACATGTACCCGGTTGAGGTCCAGGTTCGACACCATTGCCTACATGCCTAGTTTTTTTCTCACCGAAGGATGTTGTTTCTAATGAAGGTGTATTGAATCTACACTCAAGGTAAGTTCCTATTTATTTATCCTTGTAATTACGACTTAAATTTATGTAAGTGGCACATACTATTTTGAAATTTCGCAGTACCTATAAAAAACATGTAATGACATTGTTAAGTTTTGATAATCATATTTTTAATGGGAGGTTTTGTTTACATTGATGAGGAGTTCGAGGAATCACCTACTTGCTACTTTCTAACCATCAATCTTAAAGGGTACTTTGTTTGATGACTTCTTAGCATTGCTATTGCAAGTGCAGTGGAAGTTTGTAATGCAAGTATATAAGCAGGATCAAATACTCTAGAAGGGGAGGGGGTTGAATAGAGTATGCCAACTTTTGCTTAAAAACCGTATTTTGAAACTAAGAGAGAGTATGCAGTTGATATCTCAAAGCTTTGGAAAAGATTTGAGATACTAGAGATATAATTGCAAAACACAGAAGCTTCAAAGCTTTATGATTTGGAAAACTCCAAAGCTTTGGAACTTCTTGCTTAGACTGGAATGTAAAGATAATAAAAGTAAGCTGCAAGAACACAATAATTTTTCAGAGTTCAGTCACAATTGGACCTAGTCTCTGCCTGAGGGATCTTATCCCTCCAGGATTCTAAGACAACTTCTTATTAATCACCCAGATTTAGCCCTAGATATCAAGCCTAAGTGAGCTACCTTTCACCTATACAGCTTGTGGTTTCCAACCTATCTAGTTCCAGCTACAACATGTTGAAACAATAAGAACCTCTTTGTTGTTCAGTTGAACAACTAAACTTCTAATTTTATGAGGTTTAAGAACACAGAATGATAATAAAATTTCAGTATAAGTGTGAAGAACACAGAATAAAGATACGCAATAAAGCTTGGAGTGTTCTTCAATCACTGATGAATGATCTTGCTTATGCAGTGTTAATAGCCATGATTATTTGAAGAATTCTATGATCTTATCTCTCCTGTTTGTAACACTCTTAAAATCTCATGTTGTTCAGCCTCTCCTTGTGTGTCTCTCTTTGAAATTCAAAGCACTGATCTCTTAAATAACAACCTCGAACAACTTGAGAGATTTTAGGAACTGAATGCCTAAAAATCCTCTCCCCTGATATGCTTCTTTCAACAGCTATGCTTGGATAGCTATTTGATTTGTTTATAGACGCTGAAACGCCAAACAACCCTGCATACACTCAACAAACAAGATCAAACAATATCCAGACAAAATAGCATTAATATCTGATCAGCATAATGCCGACAGTTCAAGAAGAAATTAGGCTAAGTTTTGTCTGATAATAAAAATAGTTTATCTGTCTAATTAAATGGGTATACCAATTAACCATTATAGAAAAATTATTAATAGACTAGTATAAGTTAATAACAAGTCATAAAACCAAATGAATTGACCTGCATACACAGATCTGGTTTGATGAACTTAGCAGTAAAAAGTACTCAGAAATTCTCAAAGCTTTGAAGCTTTGACTGCTAGTTCAACAAAATGAACATGGATTACCAATCCATCTCATTCCTGCACATTGTGTTGTATTATTCAAATCATGTTTCCATATTATTTTCAGAACATTATAGAGAATGAAAAAATCATTCCAAACCCCAACTTATAGACCTGCAGAATACAGAACAGTTAAAAACATATAAGGCAACTACAGTGTCTCAAAGCTTTGAAGCTTTGACATTTGTGTTTCTGGATATCATCATCAAGGAACCAAAGCTCCTCCTTTTTATATGTCTACATATTAATATTAAATATCTTACGATCTATCAATCTCCCCCTTGGTGAAAGAAAAACACTATTATTGAAGTCCATAATTTTTGAATATTTCCCTGCAACTCAAAAACACAAATGATTCTCAAATACCAGTGTAAAACCAAACTAAGCAGTTTTTGAACTTATCATGGCAACACAAATAAAAAAACAACCAATCTTAACTCATAGCAAAAAGACGAGAACTAGCATCCTACAATATCCAGAATTATTAGAAGACTTAAAAACAACTCAAAACACAATAAATCTTCTCCCTCTTTTTGACTTTCATCAAAAGAATAGAATGAATGTAGGATCTTGTTCAGAATGTTTTAAAAAGAAAACAAGTTTTAAGCACTTCAGGACTTGGAAGAAAGAAAAGATAGAAAGAATAAGAAGGATAGGTTTCAAGGCTTTGAAGATTCATCTTCAGCATCCTTCCTTGCAGATTTCTTTCCAAGCTTAGATTTTCCCTTTCCCTTCTCCTGAACCTCTTCTTGTTCTTCCTCAGCTGTCTCAGCATCTGACTCGTCTTCAGCTTCTGCTTGTTCTTCTCTCTGTTCAACTTGTTCATCAGCGTCCTCACCGTGTGCTTCCTCAGTTTGAGCTTGAATTTTTGCCATCACTTCATCAATAACCTCATCCAATTTAGCAGCTTCTTTCTTAGCAGTCTCTGCAGCTTTTTCCTCACCACCAGCCTCATCCTCAGATTGATAAAAAAAGATCCTTAGAAGCAAGAACAATAGGGACTGGTTTCTTCTTCTTTTTCTTCTTTATAACTTCTCCAATTATCTCATCTGAATTGATACTAGTGTCTCTGCTCTCTGAAGAGGGTATTTTCTCCAGGTTCAAACCTTTGATGATGACATTAAGCTTGTTATTCACCAAACCTTTGAACTTTGTGAAGTCAGTAGATAGATCAAATAACCTTTGTCTCAAATCCTCCACTCCATCTTCCAGAACATCAACCCTATCCAGTATTTGAGAGAAATCCAAATTAGCAGGCACTCTGGGGGTTGTAGCAGCTCTAGGTTTGATAAACTCCTTCTCCTTCAATTCCTTAGCACTAAGTTCATAATAGAATTTCCACTTTCCTTTAACAGTTTTAACTATCCCAATCCTTTGAAGAGATGCCTCATCCACCAACCCAAAACTAGTTGTAATCTTCTCCTCATCTTCCATAGGGACTCCAAAATGTTTGAAAAACAAAGGTAACACATTGGCATAAGGCAGGGAATGGTTCCTAGTCCTAGTGCCACAGTAAAGCATATGCTCCATCACAACAGTAGGGAGATCAACTTCAAACCCTTGACATATCAGATACATAAGAATCAACACTCTATTTGTCACCAATCCTTCGGAATATTCCCAAGAAACCACACATCTCATAATAATAGAAAACAGAATTTTAGCCTCGCAAGTAAACACAAAATGTGTTAACTGTTTTGATCCAGTGGGGGTTCCCTCCAAGAAAAACAAGACTTTGGCTTTCTCTAAAATCTCCTTCCTATCAGGATGATCTTGAATCCTATACTTTCTAGGAACTCCCAAGACTGTGGCAAAAAACCTATGACCCAACTTAATATCAATCCCAGAAACTTTAGATGTCATAATGAAACTGTCATTATACTCCAATTCTTGAACCAATTTCAGATAGAAAAGCCTAGTTAGCCTAGGGTAAGCCTCAGATGATGGATTTAACAAACTCTCAACGTATGATTCTCTCAAATTCTTAATTTAGTCTAAATCCAATAACTCATTACTAATTAGACTACAGAAAGATATCTTGGACGATGCATACCCATCCATCCACACAGTCTTAACATCTGAATTGACAAAACAAGAATCAGGCAAAACGTTCTTACCAAAATTTGTAGCTTTCTTGGTCTTTACTGCACTGTGTTTCACTCTTTTCTTCTATGGAGTTCGTTCATCCTTCTTCTCATCATCCTTCTTTTCCTTTAAAGATGGTGCACTCTTCTTCTCACTTTTCCATTCAGCCTCTTCCTTCTTTTTCTTGCTTGATTTTTCTCCCTGATCCTTACTCCCCTGTTCTTTGATCTTCACCACTTCTTCTGTTGCAGACTCAGATTCTGACCCAGCCTGTGGTTCTTCCTGAACTTCCTTTCCCTTCTTGATCTTCTTTGAGGAGGTGAAGTCTCATGGACACTAGCTGTATCTTCTGAATCTGATCCATGAATGGTTATCTTCCTGTTAGCCTTCCTCTTTGTCCTCTTGTTTGAAGTCTTTCCTTGTTGCTTGATCCTCTCAGATTTGCGCTCCATTGTGGTTAGGGTTTGAGAGGGTTTGATATAGAAGGAGAGAGAGATAGATACGAAGAGAAGAGAGGTGATCATGAACAAAATAAGCCATGAAGTTGACTTAAGAAGGTAGAAGAGTTTGATTTAAAAGTAATTGCATGAAAATCATATTGCAAAAGATTTCATGCGATATTTTAGGGATATTTTGTCAAAATCTCTGAAAATTTGAAATATTCTGTAGTTATGTAAAAAGATATTACAAAATATTCCATGATCCATTTTTTAAATAAAATGCATATCCACTTAATCAAAGCAGCTGAACAGTAGTTCAAAGCTTTGAGAAGTTCAGAACATAACAGAAACCTTCAAATCTTTGAGGCATACTTTCAAGGCTAAGAAAGTATGATCTCAAGGCTTTGAGATTTACACACATAATATACATAGAAACTAATACTATCCGTAAACCAATGCATCCTTGTTCAACATACCCAATTCAAGCCTTAGGGATGCAAACCTCTCATCTGGCAATGGTTTAGTGAAAATATCAGCTATTTTCATAGTATTAAAAATAAAAGATAGAACAACATCACCTTTTCCAGCATGATCTCTAAGAAAATGATGTCTCACATCTATGTACTTTTTCCTTGAATGCTGAACTGGATTCTTTGATATAGAAATGGCACTAGTATTGTCACAATTAATAGGCACATTCCTGAATTCATATCCAAGATCTCTTAGATGTTGAACAATCCATAAAACCTGAGAATAACTGGCTCCAACTGCAATGTATTCAGCTTTTGCAGTTGATAGAGATACTAAATGTTCCTTCTTTGAATGTCAACTAATCAGTGATGAACCAATAAATTGGCAGCATCCTGACGTGCTCTTTCTATCAACTTTGTATCTTGCAAAGTCTGCATCTGAATAACCACTCAATATAAAGTTAGATCTTCTTGGATACCAAAGCCCCAAGTCTTTGGTTCCATTCAAGTATCTAAAAATCCTTTTCACATCAATGATATGACTTTCTTTAGGATCTGCTTGAAATCTAGCACACATACATACACTAAACATAATATTTGATCTACTAGCAGTTTGATACAGAATTGAACCAATCATACCTCTATAATCCTTTTTATTCACACTCTTACCACTTGTATCCTTGTCTAAGGATAATGATGAACTCATAGGAGTCTTAACTACCTTGGACTGAGATATTTATATTTATTTAACAAGTCCTTGGTAGATTTCAGACGTTTATTGCTTCACAAAAACGTCTCTGATTTTATTTTCGTTTGAAAAACGAACTGAAATATGGCAGTTATAACCGCCAGATTAACCGCCTTGTCTCCCTCTCTATTTGTCAGTTTTGGCCGAATTCAGAAACACAGTGAGAACAATATGGAGTTCAGAAATCCATAGAAAATGCCATATTCGTTCTTGATACAGTCTCTGTCTTATCCGATTATAGATTTCGTGCATACCGCCGAAATACTTTAATATGAAAGTGATCCCACGACTCAGAGATTATCCAGGCCTATTGTTCCCGTTCTAAACACACCCAAATTTTCCTACAGCTCGTACTTCTATCTTTCTAAAAGACTATTCTTTGAAATGGTGCACAGAGCTAACCAAAAAAAAATTCCGTTCCCACCATTTGCAAATCGAAATCATTCCTAAATAGACCTCTTTAGCTAATGTGTCAAATGAGAAATCAGAATTGAACTTGAATCTGTCAGCCTTTGGATCTCTCCAAACCGATCAGAGGTTTGACTTTTTTCTTTCATTGAGGTAGACCCTTCAACACTTCTGTGATTAGCTTTCTAAATTTTTGAACGAGAACACCAAGTTTTCTCGAAGGCATCTACAGTCAGGGAAAGAATGAAAAACTTTTGACATTTCTGGCGGCCTCCCAAACAGCCCAAATACAATATCTTAGAAATGATAATAAGCTCTTGGGCGATGAGGTTGTTCTCTTGAATTATCCTTTTTGGAATGAATGCAACTTGGAAATATGGAAATATGTTTGTTAGATGAGGCTTCAACCTGTTAGCCAAAGTTTTTGGAGCGAATCTTATATATTTGAAGTTGCACATTCTAATTGACATCTTTTTCCCTTTGAGGACTCTTTAATTTTGGGATTAGAGCTAACAAATCTATATCAACTTTTGAGCATGTAGCCTGTTTTGAAAAATTGCCCATGGCCTTCATGATCTACCTCAATTATGCTACAATTATCCTATAAAATCTGCTATTGAACCCATCCTTCCCTAGAGCCTTGGATGAACCAAGTTGAAATACAACATTTTTGATTTCTTCCTTGGTACGGCTGACACACAACATTTAGTTAATCTCTTCGGTAATTGTAGGTTGCAAAAACTCGATAGCTTGGTGTTGGTTTTGAAATTGATCTTAATCGAACAGTTCCATTAAGTACGTCAAAAAACAACCTTTGTGTAACAAACACCCCTCCAATACGTTAATTGGGAGATCTCCGGATCATATATACATCTAATCCACAATATCAACCTTTCGCTGGATATTGTGGATTAGATGCACATATGGTTGGGAGATTGTGATATTATGTCCCACATTGGAAATTTGTGAGTTTGAGATCTGGTATATGGTAAACCTTGTGGATTACAACTAGAAACTAAGCAACAATCCTTGTTCAACCGCCATGAGATAATTCCTCACACTCTCCATCTTATCCAAATTAGCCGGATTCAACTTACGAGGTCCCATTTCTAGAATCAGGAGGCAGGGGGAAGGTTGGCTCTGATATTAATTTGTCAGAAACATTCTCGACATAGCGGTTTCTGACCTGAACGGAGAAAATTTATGGCGAGAGATTTGGAGAGAAGAGGGAGACTTGAGCAGAGAATTGAAGAAACATGATTGAATTTCATAATTTCTTCATTGATTTCCAAATTAGAATAAATTCGCCATATATAGCTCGGGCCATTTAGGTAATAAGGCGTTGTTTGGGTAGAGGATAAGAAGGGAGCATAAGATAAGTTATACACTCTCTTTTCTTATCAAGTGTTTGGGTGCCGGATAAGAGAGAGGATAAGTTATGTTGTCTTATGCTGATGGAGCTTTTAATGAACAAATTTTATGCCACCAACATGGAGGTATAAGTTCGGATAAGAAAATATAGCATATTAGGATGCTAGTAGGTTGACAAAAATACCCCCACAAACTATTTAATTTTCTTCTCTCTCTCTCTCTCTATATCTATATATACACACACACACACACACACACACACACACACATATATATATATATATACCGTGTATGGTCTTAATAACAATCAATTTATAGTACTGCTGCAGTGGTTTATGTATGGTAAGTTGGTGAAAGATTTGTTTGGTTGGTTTTTGAAACCCCTCACATGCAATGCAACAGAGTATGTATATTCTTACATAGAAATCATCAGTCGTAGTAAAATCTGTCAAGTAATGCAACAGAGCTGGTGAAATTTCGTTGGTTTAATTTTACTTGTTTATTGTAGGTTTTGTAACACCATTCAAATATGTCAATAAGTACTAGTAATTTATACTCCATATTTTGCTATGACCATGTTGTATACATGAATATTTGTTATGTTTGCATGTTACTACAAGTTTATTTCGCGTATTAATATACATTGTGTATACCTTTTGACAAAGTTACTATTGTGTAGAAAAAACAAGTACTAAAATATAAACATAAATAAATACTGATAAATTTTGTATATATTTTTCCTCATCAATTTGAAATATACAATCTTTTTATACAAAATAACAGCACTGAGGGTATTACAGTCATTTTGGCACATATCCTGCTTCATATCCTGCATTATACCCGACATCACCCAAACACAGACAGCCAGCATATCTTATCAGGGCTTATCAGACAACATTCATATCCTTAATCATATCCCAGCATAAGCATTATCCCTACATACTATATCCTCTACCCAAACGAGGCCTAAAAGAAAACTAATGATAAGAAACAAATTAGCGTAATTAACTAACGACCAAGCCACATGGACCGCAGACTTGGCTATATGTGACCATTTTCGCCTGGGATGGACGAATCAAAGAAAGCTAAGTCGGCGCTCGCTTGAAACAACACCATCCCACTAAGGGTTGTTATGGTTACCGTTACAACGCCACCATTCTACTAACTCATTTAAACCCCAACGTCTATGAAATTCAATGACCGAGATTAGATATCCTCCTCGTGATCTAACGGCTACTGAACCAAGTTGGGCTTGACCGTTGGTACTTTCAGCAATTTCAATTCACCATTCCACTTCCTCCTTTCATGACACATAATAACAACATAGATAAAAAGACATAAAAGTAAGAGATCACTAAGGATCAGGAGAGATGAGAGAGCAATTTCACATCTTAAAGGTTCGTACCGTAGTTAGCAATATGAGTTCGCAAAAGGAAGTGGCAAATTCTTAAAATGATTCATTTGTCTAATTTTCATAGAAAGACAGTTTAGAAACTACTAGTATCTTAGCCCGTGACCTAATGCTACTGTCTTGTCAACCCATTCATTGATGGTCACTTTGAAAATGAGTTCGATGAGTTCGATCACTTGATCTTTGCAAATCCAAAGGTTGATATTATGCCTCATTTAGTATATAAACAGTGAGTTTACTCATGGGATTCTTAGAAAACCCTAGCTCAGGGAAGAGGCGCCTCCATAGTTTCATCTCGATTTCTCCGAAACCCTGCCCCTCAAACCGTCTGTCCGCAATAGTCTATCACCGTCGAACCTCGTTGTTATCGAACCTCGTTGTTATCGAACCTCGTTCTAAGAAGAAAAGCTTAAGAAACGATGATCTCTGCCACGCTATGCAAAAATGAGATCAGCGAGTTACTTACTATATACAAACAAGGTTAGTACTTTTTGATGCTCGTGGTATTTAAGAAATCTCGTTGTTATCGATTCTGATGCAAGTACTGTTGAATCCGCTTTCTGCATGTTTAAGTTTTTTTTGGTGCAAGTACTGTTGTATGTTGTATTCTGGGATCGGTTGTTTCATTGCAGAATTTAGCTTGATTTTTCTTCATCAATTGCTTCAACAAATACAGTTTTTTATCAGCAAATGACTGGCTCTTTTGAGATCGAGATCTCACCAAAGCATTCAGCCAATCTTTACTCTATCTGTCTATCAAATAGGATTTATCAATATCAGTTCAAGGAAATATTGTTTTGGCTTTCAGTTGTTCATAATTAGTTACATGGTTTCAGTTGCCAATAAATCCCATGGTCAGAGATGCAAGTGCATGGTAAGTTATAATGTGCGTGAGTTTTCTATATCATGATGTAAGTGATTGAGTTCCAAACTAGGTGATCAGCTGACATCATTAAGGGAAACAATAAATACACTACTACGTCGATTTTGACACTGAACGGAAAACTACCTCAATGATTTTTTTATTTAATTTTTTTGCAATTTTTCTACTTGGAGGCTTGTGATGTTTGGATCAACTGCTAGATTATCAATTCCAGATTGTATGAAACAAGATGTAAACTTATTTCATATTTTCCTTTTATACTAAACTAGGATGTGTGTGACTTATTCTGTGGATTACAACTCAAAAAGAACACATTGAAGAAAGAGATGGAAGACAACTACAGAAGAGAAGTTAAACCATTATTATTTTAGAGTGAACTACAAAAAATGGATAGAATCATACTAAACTATAATAGAATCAGGATATCCAGAAAATGACATATGGTAGGAAAAGATGGGCAATTCGATTATACAAGGAATGAAGTGGAAGAGTCTTTTTATCCAGGCTGAAGAGGACTCCTGACCCGGGGAACTTTGTTAATTGCTTTATATTGAAAATCCCCAAATAATGCCCAAAGTGATCGACCTGCCCGCCTTAGCATTTGAGATGTCGAACTAGCAATTAATCATCAAAATCAGGTAATGAAGAGAAGTTTTCAGAGAACAATGCCGCAATGAGAATTTACCCCAATCTGCCAATCACATGTAACATCGGTTATAAACATCAGTGAGCAAATCTGATTCTTCAGACGTCAATTTTAAATAAGTGCACTAAGTATGCTGTGACATGGTGTAGAACTTAACTAGGGTTAGAGGTTGGGGATTTGAAATGTCTATTTGTGTTTCCATCACCTTCTTTTCGCATAACTACAACAGATCTTCATATTCTCCAAAACTCAGGCAGTCTTGACGAAATACTGCTCCAGCTTGACCTCGTCTTTGTCTCCTTCGAATTCTTCCAACACGAATTCCGAGAAGTAGGATGATAAACATGTAGGCACATAATGTGGTAGATGACTCTGAAATCTTTCATAATACTCTTCATGGTCTGAATTAAACTAGCAGAGAGAACCATTGATTGCGTGAGTAAACCTATCTAAAACACAAAAATGAGAAGACAATTTTATCCATTACCTGACCTTACCGAAGTAAAGGAATCAAAGAAAAGGTTAGTTGTGAAGAAACTTAGGAAATATCTCCCATCCACCAATGTCGAAAACACGAAGGTCTAAATTTGTCAAGTATGGGAAATTGCGCATACGAAAGGTAGCTTCAAGACTGAATGCAACATTTCTAACATCAAAGCAGATAGACTTCACACTATAGCATGCATGCAATAGGTTAATACATTTTGAATATAAACCAATTGACCTTCCCCATGCCTTTGTTCGGCCTTTGAGTTGATATAAAATGTGGCTTCTGAAAGAGAGGGAAAGCGAGCTTTCAGTACCGGGTAGCTTTGGGCTATGCAATCACAGTAATAGAATGATTCAAGGTCTGGGGTGTCAAGCAGTAGGTCAAGATTGTGACGGTAGCATCTTGTCATTGCAAAGTTTGTCAGTGAAGGAACAGAGATGCAAACATGTTGCTCTAGAGGAAACTCGCATTGCGTCAAAGTCAAATGTGTCATCTTTGGGCAGGCGGCCATAGCTCTCTCAAAGGAATTCAAAACTTGAAAACTGACACCAGAAATAGCCATTGATGTCAGATTAGGGAACGATGTTGATTCAGGAAAAACAAGTTCACAATGCAGGTATAAGCTCAAGCTACAAAGCAAGGAGTATATGAAGGGGCGAAGAACGTTAAGAGATGGTATGCAACAGCCGCTCTTGTCCCAGTAAAGCTTGAGGAAACGGACATTGCACGGCGACGCTATAGAAAACCACTCTCCGATGCGCTGTTTCCCATAATTCTCTTACAGGGCGAGATCGAGTTTTTCTACAATCGAGAATTGAGGAAGAATGATTTTTAACAAATGAAAGATGATTTTGATAAAATTAGGGTTTATAAACCTAGGGTTGCTAATAGTACTATAGTCGGAATATAACTGAAGTTGTTTCTTTGGTGGCATAGTTGAACTATGCTACCACAAAACTTTTTCAGGGATACTCTGAGTATAGTACGATTAGCAACCCTAGGTTTATAGAGCCTAGTTTTATCAAATTAATCTCTCATTTGTAAAAAGAAACATTCTTCCCCAATTCTTTGCTGTAGAAAAACTCCATATAGCCGTGTAAGAGAATTATGGGAAACAGCGCATCGAAGACTGGTTTTTTACGGCGTCGCCGTGCAATATCCGTTGCCTCAAACTTTACTGTGACAAGAACGGCTATGGCAAACCTTCTCTTGACGTTCTTCGCCCCTTCATATCCTCCTTCCTTTGTAGCTTTAGCTTATACCTGCATTGTGAACTTGTTATTCCTGAATCAACATCGTTCACGAATTTGATATCGATGGCTATTTTTTGTGTCAGTTTTCTGGGTTTGAATTCCTTAGAGAGAGCTCTGACCGCCTGCCCTAACCTGACACATTTGACTTTGACGCAATACGAGTTTCCTCTTGAGCAACATGTTGTTCGCATCTCTGTTCCTTCACTGACAAACTTTGCAATAAGCAGATGCTACCGTCACAATCTCGAGCTACTACTTGACACCCTGGACTGGAAACATTCAATTACTGTGATTGCATAGCCCAAAGCTACCCGGTACTGAAATCTCTCTTTTCCTCTCTTTCTGAAGCTACATTTTATACAACTCAAATGCCGAACAAATGGATGGGGAAGGTCAATTGGTTTATATTCAAAATATAGCTAACCTATTGCCTACATGCTATAGTGTGAAGTCTATGTGCTTTGATGTTTAAATATTGCATCCTGTCTTGAAGCTACCTTTCGTATGCGCACTTTCCCATACTTGACAAATTTCGACCTTCGTGTCTTCGACATTGGTGGATGGGAGATCTTGCCCAAGTTTCTTTAGAAATCACCATTCTACGAGTACTTTACTTCAGCAAGGTCAGGAAGTTGATAACATTTTCTTCTCATTTTGGTGTTTTGCAATAGGTTTACTAACTCACTCAACGGTTCTGTGTATGAGAGTTTAATTCAGACCACGAAGAGTGCGATGAGAGATTTCAGAGTCATCTACCAAATTACGTGCCTACATGTGCATCATCCCACTTCTCGGAGTTCATGTTGGAAGAATTCGAAGGAGACAAAGATGAGGTCAAGCCGGAACATTATTTCCTCAGGACTGTGATAACTGTGTATTAGAGTTATATTTTTTACACGTTTTACATTCTTTTGCGTGATTATTAGGTGAATAATACGAGTTTTGCACTGTGAATGTGAGGATTTTGCAGAAGTTTAGCTTTGAGCGTTAATTGTAAATCCGGACGTTTCTCGTATTATTTTACGTTATTTTGTCACGTTTGATCGCACTGGTTTGTTTCGTGTTGTTTTGACAGGAAAGAGAGCTTGGGAGATTATGCAGAAAAGAGAAACGAACTTCGGAAATTGAGACAAAGCTCGGACAATGGTCAAGGAAAGAAGAAAAGGGAGGTTAATGCAATTGCCAGAAGTTTTTGAAAAGGCGCTTGGTTCCCAATTTCACCACCACTGCCTACTCTGCTCCACCTTACTGTCAACTCAATTCCACTATTTACACCATGAAAACCCACCTGGCAATTAAACCCAACCAAGCACACAACTCTCTGCCTATCTCCTATGCCCTCACAAACCCACCATTTCTCCATTACTCACCATAACATCCAACCAAACACCAGAAATCTACCCAACTAACTACCAGTAAACAAACCAAATCACCAACACATTAACAACAAACAAACCCGACAACTAACACCACCATTTTCATCTTAAACACCAGCTTGCAACTCTTACACCAATACCACCTCTTTCTCCATTAAACTCCCTTCATCACCTCTGCAAATCCAATAAACATGTCACCATCACACACCAGTACTCCCAACTCCTTAACCCACAAACCAGAACCTAAAAACCAATACTCCAAATACCCAGACCACCTCCATTACTCCAAAATAACCTACTGACTTAGCCACCTACAACCTGCAATTACCAGCCTTCACCACAACCTGTTACAGCCACCAACACCTCTGCCAATTCAACAATCCCGAACCACCGTTCAACACCACCTGGACCTGCAGACCTTCAATCAGCCATGGCCGCGATTAAACCAAGCAGCGAAGAAGCCCGGAAGTGCAGCAGAAGCAAGAAGAAAAGAAGTTAAAAAGGAATAGCGCAGAACAGAAGAAGAAGAATCAGAGAAGTACAAGGCCAATCGTGTGCGATTGGAAATACAATCGTATGACTGGAAACTGTTAGAAAAAATCCGGATTTCAGAAAAATTCAATAGTGAAGACCCTCTCTGGCAATCGTACGAGTGTGCTCGTACGAGTGAGAATTTCCAATTGTACGAGTGAAGAAAAAAGCTGCGTGGGTTTTGTTTTAATTGATCCCTAGGTTTGAGGAGAAGTCCCCACTTTCTTGGAGCGGCAGAAGTGCAAATAAGAGAATTATACTTCACTAAAGGGGCTAACTATTCATTCTCTACGGAATATCCTGATTGACGCCATAGAAGGGCAGCGACGGGTGAAGCTTGGAGTGTGCCGGAGCTCGGATGTTCGTTTGCTTTTCTCTAGACTCTCTCATTCTCTCAGGTTCATGTTTACGATGAAGTTATTTGTCGTAAACGTTAGTATGAGTAGCTAAATTCTCTACTAGGTTCGTACGTTTGAACCTAGGTCATGAAACTTTTCGGATTGTTTAAGATTTGATTCATGAACTTGTCGTCTTAATATGATCTAGATTTCGTTCTTTCATTCTTGTACTTTATTTTATGCAATTGTAGCGTCGTGAACTATAGTTGCTACTTGTGAAATTGATGGACTGACAGGTGAAAACGATTAGCCTATAATGAAGAATGAATGTGAATCTGTATCGTGATAGACCGACAGGAGAAGCGTTAGGGTTTGGGTCATTACATAGAATTGTTCGTAAAGCATGCCAGGTGATACAGTTTATGGATCGACAGAAGATTGTAGGAGCATCTATGTGCTCAAGAACGTAGTCTAGGTTATGTGTTTCTAGGCGCAATCCGGGAAAATGAATTGAAAATATCAAAAAAATAGTCTAGCTCGTTATTTAATTTCAGTCACTTGTTTGAGGGTGACGAACTCTTAAATCAACGAGTTCTTCATCCGATTACTTTTAACCTCAAATTAATCGTCTAGCTAAAAAATCTCAAGACTGTCCATGTGGATTCGACAACCTAAGCTTAATACTCATCTTTATTACTTCGACCGTGCACTTGTGTTCACACGTAAGGAATTGTGTCAGACTACCCGAGTTTTGGAGAAGATGAAGATATGTTTCAGTAGTCATTCTTTACCCAAAGAGGAGGTGAAGGAAATGCAAATAAACATACTAACTTCACCAATATGCTCAATCAACAGTCAGATTGAATTTTTTATGCCGGAGGAAGAAATTTTGATGCACACTAGGAATTAAAAAGGTTAGATTTGCGAATTTTAAAAATGACATCTTCGTTCTTTCTACTTATGCATTTGGTATAGATATTTCTGTGTGACCTATCTTCGTTGCCTCTTAAAAATGCCGTTATTGATTGTTGTTTGTGCTTATAGTTTCCAAGTCCTAAGTTAGTTTCAACTTACAAAATCAAAAGATATATTGCAAATGGAGGATGCAATGATCGAGTTTTAAAAACGGGGGGTTGCAAAGAGTCTACAGCAAATCCGCTTGTATCTCAAATCACATATTAGTCTCGGATTAATTTCTCTTATCCACCAAATTTCGAGTTATACGTCAGCTAATTTGTCCGCTAGCGGACAAATTTGTGGTTGGTGAACCGTGCTGTCAGCACTATCTGAATAGTGGTAGAATAGTGCGTTGATAGAAACTAAGAGAGGAAAATAAACGAAAACATTAAAAGGAAATATTGAACAAGAATGCACACTCAGTATATCATCTTTGGGCTCTCATTAATCAAGGACAATAATTTTTATGACCTAGAAACTATAAGCACATACAATAGTCAAAAACAATATTTCTGAGAGACAAAGAAGACGGAAAAGCAATATGATATATCTAGTGCATAAAATAGAAAGAATCAGACATATCACCCCTTCAATCACTTTGTAGAGAAATTTAAGCACTACCATCAAGGACGTATATATCTTACCATCTTGTAAGTTGAAACTGAAGTTCTTAGGACTTGGAAAATATAAGCACAAACAACAGTCAATGACAACATTTAAGAACTTCGAAACTATATAGTCAATGACAACATTTTTAATGGGCAACGAAGATAGGTCAAATAGAAATATCTATACCAAGTACATAAGTAGTAAGAACGAAGATGTCATTTTTCCGAAGGCGCAAAATGTAACATTTATAATTCCTAGTGTGCATCAATTCTTCTTCTTCTGGCATAAAAAATTCAATGTGACAGTTGATTGAGTGATAACTCCATTTTCGGAGTTATTTTATTACTTGTTTAGCTACATTTTGTTTACTCAACATGGAGAATTCGTTGTCTTTTGAGTAAATTGTGTGTAAATTGCAAATATTGAGTTTGTGTTCGTTAAATGTTAAATCCGGGCGTTTCTCGTATAGTTCGATACTTTTATTGTGATATGATCGCGGGTTCTTGTTTCATATTGTGATTGGCAGGAAATAGGATTTGAGGATCAAAGGGAAGGAGGAAATGAGCTTCGGAAACGAGGAACTCAAAGAAGAAAAGCCAAAGAAGTGCAGAACACTCTCTCTTCGTGCGAAGAGAAAAGGTGTTCGCACGAAGAGAACACTTAGTCAAATTTCAGAGGTGTTCCAGAAGTCTTCGGGGATTAACTCTTAGTATCAAAATGTGAAGACCTTCGCACGAAGTCTGAGACTCTTCGCACGAAGATTCGAAGTCTTCGCACGAAGAGAAGGCCAGCAGTAGCAAAATCCAGCGGGGCTTTTTCATATTTTAGCAAGACTTGTTTTAATCTTTTTGGAAACGTATTAGAGGAGGCTAGGTCGTATTTTTTCAGGATCTAGCATGTTTTGGACGTGGTGTTGGAGCTAGGGAGCGTTTGTGGAGCTTTGGATCATTCGTTTGAACTCTAAACTTCTCATTTTCTCTTGTGTTGGATTATGATCACTAAACTTTGTATTGTGATCATGTGTGATCGTAGCTAAAACTTTATTTCGGGATATCTCATAGGGAACTAGGGTTTGAACACCACGTTTGGTGATTTATGGATTTGGTTTCATGCTTTTAAGCTTAATCGAATACGTTTTATTTAGTTATGCGTGTTTTATGAGCTTTATTTATCTTTCGTGTTGTTAGACGTAGCAATATGATTGATTTAGGTATTGGATATTAGAGGAATCAATATTCATTACCGGAACTTGAATCATGCACTAGCCACATCCGGGGTTGAGGAATCTTGCTAGTTAGCTAAGAACTAAGAGTAGACACTAGAATATAATGTGTATTTAAACTTGAGTAGACTAGAAGAATCATGTACGAGAGTGTAAGTGCAGGTGTTGGTTGAGGAATCTTCAAGACAATTGTGCTCGTTTGACTAAGTAAAACATATTCGTGTTATCAAAACATAAATCTTAAGTGGTGTGAGATCCTTAGCCTACCCGTAGAGATATCCTGAATTTGTCCACTTGTTAAGGAACTCACAAACCTATCTTTTCATTCTCAATAGAATTAGTAAACAAAATCAATTGCTAGCCCACACAAGGATTCAAATTAGTAACTAGTTTATAAAGAAGTCTCTTGGGTCGGACAAGCCAATTTACCGGAATTATTACTAAACTGACAACTGTACACTTGCAGTTAGAGCGTGTTAAGTTTTTGGCGCCGTTGCCGGGGACTTCAGCTAAATTAGTTACTATTTATAACCTTAGGGATTTACTTTTCTTGTTAATATATGTTACTCACCTACATTCTTTGTGTGATTGTTTTTTCAGGTTGAATTTCACGGTGCATGACCTGTTCTAGAGACGAACCCTTGTACCCAGTGCTTGAAGACCCAAAATCTTTATTGCGCACGGAACGCAGAGACACGAGGAACACAAACTCAGCTGCTATGGATGATCAAGATAAGGCTGAGCTGGAGTGGCTCCTTAAAGAGGAACAAGATGCACAAGCTGCGAAGGTCACTGCGGAGACTAATGTGGCCAACATGGCACGAGAAAAAGAGCAGCTGAGAGCTCAAATGATTTAGATACAAGCAGCACTCGCACGCCAGAACCCCCAAAATCCACCACCACCTGGTGTTGGGGTAGTTCTTGGCAACAATGGAGGTAATAACAGTGGAAACGATGGGGGAAACAGAAACAATGGGCTAAATCATGCAGCCCAAGTGGACAATGTTGCTATTGACGACTGTCTTATGGTGGACTACTTTAGAACTACATCAGCTGGCTACCAACCAACCATTATGAGGCCATAGATAAATGTGCAACATTTTGAATTGCGCCAACATATGATTTATATTGTTCGTGATGCTTGCTCATTCACTAGAGCTCGAGGAGATGACCCTAACAACCATCTGCTTGTTTTTGAGCAAATTACTTCATCTTTGCACGATTAGAGGGTTCTAGATGAAAAAGTTAAGTTAATGTTGTTTCCCCTCTCTTTATCTGGAAAGGCAAAGCAGTGGCTATTGGAGCTTCCAACAGGAAGTATAACAACATGGGCATAGTGTTGCCAGGATTTTTTGAGGACATATCTTCCACCATCCAAGGTTGCTCAACAGATGGCTGAAATTACGAAGTTGACACAGGATGAAGACAGCTCATTGGGGGATACATGGAGAAATTTCAGTCAGATTCTTCGTAGGTACCCTACTCATGGGGAGCCTTGGTATAAAATCCTCTATTACTTCTACAATGCTTTGAACATGGAAACAGCGCACGAGTTGGATATGCTAGCTTGGGGTAACTTTATGGGATTGGGAATGCAGCGAGCACAAGACCTACTAAACAGTGCAGCAAAGAGAGAGAGACTACGAGGTCTGAGACTCGTAGATATTCAAAATATGAAGATGCATGTTTGGGCAACAAAATTGATTCGATGGAGCAGAAATTGAAATCTATGACCTCAGCCTTTCACAGCATGAATTCGAAAGCACGAGTGAATTCCATGGGTGAGATGATAGCAGATGAGGCTCAGGGGTATGACCGTGGTATTGAGGATGTAAATTTTATGAGACAACAGTAATGGCCTAACACGTACCATCCCAACTATCGCAACCATCCTAATTTCATCTATGTAACCCGAACAGTGGACTTTATGCACCAGGTCAACAGCCCAATGCTCATTATCAAGCTCAAAGGAAATTCCATAGCAGGAGGTACAACAACAACAACAGCAAAAGCCAGACATATACAGTCTTCTAGAAAAGATGAGTGAGAATATGGTTTCTATTGAGACTATTGTGAAGAGTCATGAGACACAGATTAGGTAGATCGCCAATCAGAACACTAAGCTTCCACCGGGCATGCTTCCTGCAAAGACTATCACGCCAAATGAGCAATTGAATGCTATCAAAACTCGCAGTAGCATCACTACTGAGGATCCTCCATATCCTAGCCACGCGCAAGAGGAAGCAACTAAGGCCACTGAAAACGCGTTGGATGAATAAATTCACGTGCCTACCGTGAGTCCCCAATCAAAGGACACGGTGATGAAGTCGAAAGAGAAGAAAAAGCCTAAGGAAGAGTACAGTATGTGTGTGCCATACCCGCAGAGGTTGAAGAGCCAAGAGGATGCGAAGCACTTCAATAAGTTTGTGGATGTCTTCAAGAAGTTACATATTAATATCCCTTTTACGGAGGCCATGTCAAAAATGCCAAAGTATGCAAAATTTCTCAAGGATCTCCTTTCTAATATGAGGTGCATGGATGACTTTGAAACCGTGACTCTAAATGAGGAGTGTAGTGCATGGTGAAAAAGCGTTGCTAAAGAAGATGAAGGATCTGGGTGGTTTCATCATTCCTGTGACATTGGGGGATGCGTTTCATGGTAGAGCATTGTGTGATCTTGGCGTAAGCATCAATTTAATGCCCGCATTAGTTTTTGAGCAGCTTGGTGTGGGAGAGCCAAAACCTACTCGAATGTGCTTGCAGATGGCAGACCGCATCATCAAACACCCAAGGGGCGTGTCGGAGGTTGTACTTGTGACAATCAAGGGACTCATCTTCCCCGCATATTTTGTGATTCTGGACATGGAGGCCGATGATGATATCCCACTTATCTTGGGACAACCATTCCTTTCCACGGGAAGAAAATCATTGATGTTTCCAATGGAGAGTTGACGATGCGGATCAACAATGAAAAGGTGGCATTCAATGTTTTTGAAGCAAGTTTCGCTCATATGCAGTGAGTGAGAAGTGCTTTGGTGTGGAGGCATACACACCGGATGAGGACGATGTATTATTGGAACAGCTTTATGAGGAACTTACTCTACTTGATTCAAGAGAAAAAGATCAAGCTATGGAGATTCATTAACGCCAACCCCTAGCCCTCTTTGATGAGGGAAGCAGGAAGACTCTTACTCCTTCTCTTGTTATTGATCCTGTTTTAGAATTAAGGCCTTTACCTGCTCAAAATATTTATACTTGGGATCTAATGAAACTTTACATGTGATTGTGTCTTCTTGTTTGGACAGGGAACATGAGGAGCAACTACTTAAGGTTTTGCAGGGAAGAAAGGCAACTATGGGATGGACCATAGAAGATATCAAATGGATCGGCCCCACAGTTTGCCAGAACAAGATCCGGCTTATGGAGGATATAAAGTCGGCGGTCCAATTTCAGCGTCGCCTCAACCCCCATATGCAGGAGGTGGTGAAGAAAGAGGTGCTTAAATGGTTGGAGGCGAGCATCATCTACCCGATTTCCGACAGCACATGGACTAGCCCGCTGTAGTGAGTCCCTGAGAAGGGAGGTATTACTGTGGTGGAAGGGAATAAAGGTGATCAGATTGCTACCCGTGCTGTTACAAGGTGGAGAGTTTGCAAGGATTGCCGCAAACTCAATGATGACACTTTGAATGATCACTTCCCTCTTCCATTCGTTGATCAGATGCTTGACAGGATGGCACACCATTCTCACTATTGATTTTTGGACGGGTACTCTGCGTACAACCATATTGCCATTGAGCTAGCGGATCAGGAGAAGATGACATTCACGTGTCCCTATGGGACTTTTTATTTTTGATGCATGCCTTTCGGGTTATGCACTGCACCAACTACTTTTCAGAGGTGCATGATGTCGATCTTCTCTGATATGATGGAGCAGAAGTTTGAAGTTTTCATGGATGACTTCTCGTTGTATGGTGATAGGTTTGAAGACTACCTACATCAACTAGCTTGTGTACCGGATAGATGCATTCACACCAACCTAGTGCTCAATTGGGAAAAGTATCACTTCATGGTTAATGAGGGTATTGTTTTGGGGCCCAATATTTCAAGCAAAGGCTTAGAGGTGGATAGTGCAAAGATTGAGGTTATTGAGAAGCTTCCATACCCTACTTCTGCCAAAGGGATAAGAAGTTTCTTGGGACATGCAAGATTCTACAGGTGCTTAATTAGAGATTTTTCGAAGATCACAAAGCCTTTCGTCTCGTTTGCTTGAGAAGGTGGCTTTTGATTTGCTCAAGCAAAAGCTGATTAGCGCACCGATGATCACCACTCCAGAGTGGACCCTACCATTTGAGCTCATGTGTGATGCTAGTGATTATGAGGTGGGTGCAGATCTGGGACAGCGGAAAGACTAGGTGGCTCATGTCATCTACTATAGGATTTTATCTACCAGTCCTCTTATGAAATCAATTTCAATTAGAAACTTTGACAGTCTTTCATACCAAGCCCTTGGAGCTTGTTTCAAACCATGAAGAGCTTTGTCAAGTTTATAAACATAGTTTGGAAATTCATCATTTTCAAAACCAGGGGGTTGAGAAACATAGACTTCTTCTTGCAAAGATCCATTTAGAAAGGCACATTTCATATCCATTTGAAAGACTTTCATAATTTTATGAGATGCAAATGCAAGTAAAATTCTAATTGCTTCTAACCTTCCAACAGGAGAAAAAATCTCTTCATAGTCAATACCTTATTCATGATTTTATCCTTGAGCTACAAGTCTTGCTTTGTTTTTGATTACCTTTCCATTCTCATCTAACTTATTTCTGAAAACCCACCTGGTACCAATGACAGACTGATTTTGAGGTGGAGGAACGATATTCCAAACCTTGTTCCTCTCAAGTTCGTTGACTTCATTTTGCACGACAATGATCCAGTTTGGTTCTTGTAATGCTTCTTTCACATTCTTAGACTCCATAAGAGAGACAAAATCATTGAAAGCACATAGATTCTTCAAAAGTGATCTTGTCTGCGTACCAGTGGATGGATCAGATATGATGTTGTCAACTGGACGAGATGAAAGATATTTGAATCTCTCCTTGGTGTCCATGATTCAGGTTCTCCATGAAGCTTTTCGGATCTTTGAGAACTTGAAGTAGTGGCTTGTTCACTCTGATTATCTTGATATTATTTTTCAAGACTTAGAGACTCATTTTCAAGGCCTTGAAAATTCTTATTGTTTTCTGACAAGCTTTCCTTGGACCCATTTGAAGGCTCTGCTTCATCTTCTGACTCATGCTTGTTCATTGTGACTGGGGAAAAGGTTTCATCATAGTCAATACCATGAATCTGTCTGAATCCTTTCGCCACCAATCGACCCTTATAGGCAATCACATTGCCATCCATGTCGGTCTTCATTTTGAAGACCCACTTGCACCCTATGGGCCGAGCCCCTACTTTGTTGGTATACATGGATTCCATTTCGAATCTCATAGACTCAAGCCACTTTGAGAGTCCGTCCCTTTCATGACCTCTCCATAGGTAGTAGGCTCATCATCTATGAGAAACGCGTCACCGAGCTCAGTCAAGAGAATTCCATACCTCTCTCACTCCTGGCGCACTCTACTCGACCTACGAAGCACTTGTGTTACCTGAACAGGCTGCTCCAAAAGATCTTGCAGCTCTTGTTCATGTTCCATAGAAGGATCAACGATTTTTGGTTCTTGGACTTCTTCAAGTTCTACTGTCCTCCCACTGGCTTCTTTAGAGACAAATTCTCTTCCTAGAAACACACCGGTCCGGGAAACAAACACTTTGTTCTCGGCTGAATTATAGAAATAATATCCTTTAGTTTCCTTAGGGTATCCCACAAGCTTACACTTACCCGACTTGGGCCTGAGCTTTTCTGTTTGTAAACGCTTTACATAGACATCGTATCCCCGAATCCTCATAAACAACAATGTGGTACGCCTCCCACTCCACTTCTCATATGGAGTCTTCATGACAGATTTGGATGGAACACGGTTAAGGGTGAAAGCTGCACATAATAGAGCGTGGCCCCAAAATGATAATGGAAGATCAGTTTGACACATCATAGATCGAACCATGTCCAACAGTGTTTGATTCCTCCTCCCGGACACGCCATTCCACTGTGGCGTTCCAGGTTGAGTGAGTTGGGACGAAATCTCACACTCTCTAAGATAGTCATCAAACTCTTGGCTCATGTATTGTCCTCCACGATCCGATCGTAGAGCCTTAATACTTTTTCCAAGTTGCTTCTCTACTTCATTCTTGAATTCTTTGAACTTTTCAAAGGATTCGGATTTGACCTTCATAAGGTATACATATCTACTGAAATCATCAGTTAATGTAATGAAATAAAGATAACCACCTATGGAAGGCGTGGCAAATGGCCCACATACATCAGTATGCACGAGGGCCAATTGTTCACTAGTCCTGTCACATTTATTGTTGAAAGGGGACTTTGTCATCTTTCCAAATAAACAAGACTCACATGTCTCATATGATTCATAATCAAAAGAGTCTAGAAATCCATCTTTATGGAGTCTAGAAATACGTTTCTTGTTTATATGGCCTAAACGACAGTGCCATAAATAAGTATGATTTAAATTATTAATTTAATCCTCTTGGTATTTATGTTATAGACATGATTACTTAGATTAGGGATATACAATCCATTAGACAATGCACTACAATAATGCATTCTATCAAAATAAATGGCACAACACTTGTCCTTTATTGAAATAGTAAAACCTTTCTCGTCCAAACAAGTAATAGAAATAATGTTTCTGCTCATAGCAGGCACAAAATAGCAATTGTCTAATTCTAAAACTAATCTTGAAGGCAAAGATAGCCCGTACATGCCCACGGCCAATGCAGAAACCTTTGCTCCATTTCCAACGCGCAGGTCTATCTCCCCTTTAGACAATCATCTACTTCTCCTAAGATCCTTCACATTTCAACAAATGTGAGATCCACATCCAGTTTCCAATACCCATGATGAAGTGATAGTTAAATTGACATCTATAACAAAATTACCTGGTGGTGGTGGAATCACTATTCCAAGCCTTTTATCCTCCAGATACTTTGGGATCTTCCTCTTGCAGTGTCCAGGCTGACTGCAGTAGTGACATTCACCCTTAGTCACGCCCTTGGCAACGCCACCAGCAAGTTTAAGGGAAACTTCTTTGGGTTTTGAAACTTCCTTGCCTTTCCCTTTGGAGGTAGAAGCAACTCGCTTGCTCTTTCCTTTGTTCACCATCATTACGTCCTTGCCCTTTTCTTGTTGATTCTTTGTTCAGCTATCCTCAACATATTGAGTAAATCTGGCAGAGGCTTGTAGGTCTCATTCATGTTATAGTTCATGATGACTGTCCATAACTATCCAGCAATTATTGCAAGATGAGATCAGTGGTCAACTCTTGACTCACCTGAAACCCTAAGCATGTGAGATTCTCCAAGTACCCGATCATGCACAGTACGTGAGTCTCACAGGGTTTCCTTCTGACAGGTGATATTTGAACAATTCCTTGGAAACTTCATACCGCTCAACCCTCGCCTGCTCTTGGAAGAGTTGCTTTAAGTGTACGATCATATCAAGCGCAACCATGTTCTCATGTTGCTTCTGAAGCTCAGAGCTCATGGGGAAAAGCATAAGACAGGCTACCTCATTAGCATCGTCAACGATCTTCTGATATTCTTTTATGGCTGTAGCAGTATTATTTTCTGGACCCTCAGAAACTTGCTCCTCTAGAATGTACAATTTCTTTTCATGCGTGAGAACGATTCTCAAGTTTCTGTACCAGTCTAGAAAGTTTGTTCTAGAAAGCTTGTCCTTCTCAAGGATAGATCATTGGGATTGTGATGAATTTGATGAACTGTTTTCCATTGGAATTCTACAAAATGAGAAATATACATGTTTTAGTATTTTGTGAACAAATAACTACATTTAATAATGGCTAGATTATTAAACATAGCTCCCACTTTTTCTCAGATTAATAACCCTCCATATTAATACGGAAAATATTATTATATTTTTTAGTCGGCTAATATCCATATTTCACCTTTCTTTGAGCTTGCTTTGACAAGTCACCCAAAAATCAGTTATTTAGATAATCCCATGCAACTCTTGGTTTAATTGGGCAAACAACTCCTTATTTATCTATCCCATAGATAATCCCAATTGTTTAACTCTAGGATTTCAACATCTATTGAAGTAGCCTAGTTGTGTCCAACCTCTTACTTCAACAATCGCACATTACTAGCTTGTGTCGTCACGTCACTTCATGATGAATCAAGACGCCTTGCTTTGGCAAGACCGCACTTGATAAATCATGATCATGACAAGTGTTAAGTTAACGAGAAGGCAAAAACGCAATATTTAAATTTGAGGGATTTTTCATTTAATTTTAATTTTTTTTGTTGATCCATATCAACTGATCTACTTATTTGGGTTGGGCAATCCCAAAATAAAAGATCCGGGGTTTAATCATTAACTTATCACAAGTTGCATGTATCATCCATACACCAAAAATAAATAACAAGACAATAGATATACATTCACAAACAATAAATAAACGTGATGTGGACATGGCCTCCTACGCTAATATATTCCCAAGCCAATGAGAATATCTCTAAGTCCCCCAAAAATAGCAAGCTCATCTCCATGTGCCTCCATCTTTTAGTCCATGCGCCTTAGCTTGTGGAATGCTTCCATCTTGTGGTTCTTTAATTCTTTAGACTTCTTCTCCATGTCTTGGCTATTATCTAATCTATCTAATACTAGCTAGCACCAATACTAAATAGAAAGACCTCACAGGTTGAGGAGAAACCGGTTCGCAGGCTGTAAAACCTATTTAATTAATAAATTATTACAATAAAACCAAACCACAAAATTCAACAATCCCAACATCTACATCTAAGGCCATATCCAATCACCATGCGAAAAGCTTATAATACAGTTATAATCCAATTTTAACGCGCTTGATAAATTTTAGTTGATAATTGGGTAACAAGGGTCAAAACGGTCAAAGAGGCCCACCATACCGATTGGCCGAACCCTCAAAGGACAGCCACAAGATGCCAGGCCTGCCACCCCTAGGCCACACGGTCAAACCGTGCGCCTAGGCCGAACCGGCCTTGTGGTCGTGGCCCTGCTTGCCGCGCAAGGAAGGGGGTAGGGGGCCGGGGTTTCGCCCCTATCTTGTTTCCTTCCTCTTCTGTCATTGTTTGCTTGTTTCCAAATTGAGAAAACCCATTTCCCCAATTTGTGCCCAAATCCTAGTTTTCAAAACTAAATTGAAATATCATTTGTGAAAGGAATTTGCTAATTTTAATACGACGATTCAGATAAGCTCATTCCCGACTGAATCATTTTCAGTTTGCATCATTATGCCAACTCTACTTTTTACGCGAAAAGAAGCAGATCGGTGTAAAAACTAACTGAAAAGTAACACATAAAGCACGTTATGCACTAAGACCTGTGGCTCTGATTTCACTGTAGGGTTTTTATACGGTTTATGCAGCATAATAAAAATAAAAAGATTCTGTTTAATACCCTCCTAGGATCACATGAGTAGACATCATAACGATGGTAAGGGTATAAACTCACGTGTACCTTGTTTGTCTGAATTCGTGACTTCACTTAGAATAATGTCCACGTCACTATGAATATCCACGCCTAGGTATTCACTGGATCCTCCCAACGTCTTGTGCTAGCTCATTTAAGCAAGGAGGAAGAAGAAGATAACGCAAGAAGAAGACACCAAAGGTCACGCCTCACGAGGACGACGACAAGAGGGAGAGGCGGACGGGGGGTGTTCGCCTCCTTGTCTTGGCTCTCTCCTTGCTTGGTTTTTTCTCTCTAATGTGATAACAATTATGAAACTTATGAGAAAATAAGCTAGGAGTGCCCGTTATATAGTTAATAACTCTTTATTAACTACATAAAAGGCCCAATACTAATCGTGTCCATACACGGATTAGTTCACTTTTCAAATTAGTTATACTAAGTTTGCTTTTGGTTGCGTATTGATCCTTCATTTTAATTAATCACATTGATTAATTCCCAAGTCCGGTTTAGTCCATAGGGAATGTGACCCCATAGGTTTCTACTTAGTTGGTAGTAAAAATTACTAACATAGAGTAGTCTCTACCAACACATCAATGCCACCCACCTAATAAAATTGTCAGTAATCCGACAAACCTTGTGACCAAGGTTACCGCATTGTATTATCCTTTTGTCTCCATATCCGGATTGGACACGAGACATATAAGTTACACTTGTTTATCTAATCCATAGTTTCTTGATCCTGGGAATAGTCTTATCCCTACAGATAACATCAAGATCCTATATTGATTTATCTGAGTCTGGCCAGACATTCTACAAGCACTAACCCTCGTGTGGCCGCGGATATTTTCTCCCGTTATGTGGGAGGGACAAACCCTTTGTACATCACTACCTTCTCTAAGCTTGATTCATATTATGTCTGATTAATGCCTTTATTGCTACACAGTCACGGTGCAGCGTTTGACGATGCAAAAATACAATAATCCGAAACTACAGTATCTAGTGACTTCAACTCTAAGGACGACAATATCATTGTCACAACAAGAAGCACTAGTGACTCTTACACAACTTGTATGTAGTCTTCTCGTTGATGGGTCAATCCAGTATGCTATTACCCCTAATGCATACCCGTGTGCTAGACTTGATATCCCCATATCAATCTACCCACATACTAGTCTACACTTGATCGTACTGTTAATCAAGATAAACTACTACAGATATTTAAGGTAAACAACATATTGTAACGTAAGGACTTCATTATATTAAATATCTCCATAAATAATACAATGATTATTCTAGCCAAATAATGTCCATACCAAATAAGATTGCCTCTAGGGAATCTATTCCAATATCTACTCTAAAACCCTAATGAGCACAAGAAGAACCTCTGAGAGAATCAAGATGTTTGGAGGATCAAAGAAAAGTGCAGAGAAGAAGAGAAAAGTTACAGAAGAAGATGTACAAGGAGTAGTGATGGATCAAGTTCCAGAACAACTTTTGACTTCTTGTCACCCCCTTCCCCTTCGAAGAAGAAGAGCAAGAAGGACAAAGTAGAACAGACTGTTATTTCCAGTAGGAAGAAAAGTTCAGAACCAACTGTGGTTTCTAAGAAACATAAGGGTGTTCAGATTGAAAGACACAAGAAGGTGAAGAAGAAGGTTCAGAAAAAATACAAGGGAAAATAAAAGGTTATTGGAAGGGAGATCCGAGAAATAGAGAATGACACTGGAAAAGAACTTCAGATCTATTTCGAAAATCAATCCCCTTCAGGTAAGAAAGGTCTTTCTCGCAAGTGGTTTATCAGTCATTCTGCTAAAGGGATTTGGTTAGATGAATTTGCATCCACTCCTGTATCTTTCTGTTGCATGATCAATACTAGCATGTTGAATAATAAGGATCTGGAATGCATAAGAAGGTTAAAACAGAGTTCTCTTTGGAAAATTCTTAACCCTCCAGAAGTTGCAAATCCTAGGCTTAAAATGCTGTTCTATCAAAACTTGAAACAAGTGAAAACCTTGGCCTTGATAATAACTACTAAGGTTTTTGATATGGTTATGGAGTTAGATCATGCTGAATTTGCAAATGTCTTAAATTTTCCAAAGAGATACAACACTGAGAGTCACCCAAACAGGAATGATGCTTTGAAGTTGGCAAAAGAAGAATTTTTCCTACCTAATGCTGCCACTACCTCAAAGCAGTTGACACACTCCGTGTTGACTGTTGAAGCTAAAATCTTATTCACTATCCTAATGAGGTGTGTAGTACCTAAGGAAAAGTCAAAGGAGTTGTTGTCAGACAGGGTATTATACTTGCTGTATCTGGTAATGCATGGTTGTGAAATTGATTTTCCAAGCATTGTGATGGAGCACATGCTTTACTCCTGTACCAAGCAGAGGAAACATCATTTACCCTATGCCAACCTACTCACACTCTTCTTTTCAACACCTTGAAATTACTTTTGATAGGGAAAAAACTGTAACTGTTGGTTTTGGAATGCTATATGAAAAGGCTTTTCAAATGATTGGAATTATGAAACCAAAGAGGGATCTTGGAAGTTGTATTCTGAGTTTTCTAAAGAAGATTTGCCGGGTAAGAAGTTCCAAAAACCCAAAGTATTAACTTCTCCATCAGCCATACCTTCTCAAGGCTAGCCATCCTTGAGAATGAAATGGATGAACTCAAGCAAGGGTAGTATGGGTTAGGCATTGCATTCAAACAGATAAGGTATATTGTTGAGTGTCTTCAAGAGTATCAACTTGATCCATGTGGAAGAGGAAGTTTCACAAGCTGCAGAAGGATCAAAGAAGAAAGGTGCAACAGCTGACCTGTTTGATGAAAACAGTTCTGAAGAAGAATCGACAGGGCATAAGGATACTGGGAAACAAGTTGCGGGAATACAGATGCAGGGGCAAATAATTTTGAGGATGAAGAACAGGACTAAGAAGAAAGTGTGGATTCTGGTTTGGTTCTCAAAGATCTGAAATAGAAGAAAAAGAAGACAAAGGTTCCAACCATTGTGAGTTCAGCTGACCTGTTTAAAGGTGATGATGTAGCTGCAACTACTGGTGAAGAAGAATAAGATTAAGATGGTGAGGAAGATGAAGAATGCAGTGATCAAGAGGAAGTTGCAGAGCCTAAGGGAGATGAAGACCCAAAGCCTTGATTCTAGCCTCTTCTTTCTTCTTTCAGAGACTTGGAACCCCTTTCAAAACACTTTTATTTTAGTTTCTCTATTTTTTTAAATAATTAGGTTTGATCCAACATTTTCTCAATTTTTTGATGAAAGTCAAAAAGGGGGAGAAGTTTAGGAGAATTTTAGAAAGTTCAGGGGGTACTTTAATTCTGGACAATTTAGTTTTGGATGTTATGCGTTTATTTGCTTATGTTTGATTTAAATTTTGCTTATGTCTGTCTAATTTGAACTTATATCGTCATCTCTTCTATGCTCTAATGTTTATCTTTTGCAGAGATTCAGATAAAACAGATTAGTGTTTTTGTCTTTCATCAAGAGGGAGATTGTAAGTTCATAGCTTGTCTGAAAGAACTGAAACAGGTTTCAAAGCCTTGAAACTGAGTTTATGTTTCAAAGCTTTGAAGATGTTTTCAAGGCCTTGAAACAAGACTGCAGTTTGTAAAGCATAAACTCAGGGGGAGTTCTTTTCTCAAATCAATCTTAAATCTCTTATACTTGAATATGCCTTATTTGATGAGGAAAGACAAACTAATCTGATGATATATTATGACTCAATCTACTTATTTGACAAAGTTCTTGCAGGAATTACTAGCTACTTATTTTGCGGGATTTGTTGCCTTATTTAACTGAATACAGGGAAGGAAATACATCTTACAGATTGATCCTACACTTAAACCAGGGCAACAATCTTATCAATTTCCAGTGTTATTACACTGGGCCTCTATGTGAAGCATTTCCAGAAGGTCCTGAGCACCAAGTTGCTTCAACATGAAGTTCCTCCTAAAGGACAACTTTCCATGGATACAAACGCCTAATTTATCTGTTTAAGTTTAGTGAATTATTTCCATGGTTTTCTTTGTATATCCGAACCATGAAGGAATGACCCAGTTTTTGTGTGTAACCCAATTTTGAGTGAGTACATAAACCTTCCCGTTCCCACAGAATCTAGACTTGGGATTGATCCAAAGGTTGATCGTGGTCTGGGTTTCCGTGAAAGTACGAAACAGTACAAGTTGATTAGGATGTATTGGAAACGTGAGTGTGGAAGCTCTCATGAATTCACTTTGAAAAGGGCAGGCTCTTGGCTGAGATACATACACTTGGTACAAGCACATGAAGAAACAATGAGAATTACCTTACACCGTCTGAATCTAGGATTTCCTACATATCTAAATGGAGCTCTTTTTTTTTGCTGAATTTGGATGACAAAAGTCCAGATAAGGTAGTTACCTACGACTTTGTCAGTGTAAATTTTCAATGAATTCCACCACGTCAAGAGGATGTCGCGTGCTGGAGTAGGAAAATCTCACTCGGAGAATTTAGAGGCTGCCTCTCTACGTGTTATTCTTACTATGAAAATATTGTTGTGTGGGTGATGCATGATCCCAGAATTCCCACTGGGGGTTTATTTCAACACATAAGTGTTTCGAGCAAAGGATCTTTACTTTTATATCATCATCGTATCAGCGGTCTATTACATTATTATCCAAATGGAAGCAGTTACATGTACCCGGTTGAGGTCCAGGTTCGACACCATTGCCTACATGCCTAGTTTTTTTCTCACCGAAGGATGTTGTTTCTAATGAAGGTGTATTGAATCTACACTCAAGGTAAGTTCCTATTTATTTATCCTTGTAATTACGACTTAAATTTATGTAAGTGGCACATACTATTTTGAAATTTCGCAGTACCTATAAAAAACATGTAATGACATTGTTAAGTTTTGATAATCATATTTTTAATGGGAGGTTTTGTTTACATTGATGAGGAGTTCGAGGAATCACCTACTTGCTACTTTCTAACCATAAATCTTAAAGGGTACTTTGTTTGATGACTGCTTAGCATTGCTATTGCAAGTGCAGTGGAAGTTTGTAATGCAAGTATATAAGCAGGATCAAATACTCTAGAAGGGGAGGGGGTTGAATAGAGTATGCCAACTTTTGCTTAAAAACCGTATTTTGAAACTAAGAGAGAGTATGCAGTTGATATCTCAAAGCTTTGGAAAAGATTTGAGATACTAGAGATATAATTGCAAAACACAGAAGCTTCAAAGCTTTATGATTTGGAAAACTCCAAAGCTTTGGAACTTCTTGCTTAGACTGGAATGTAAAGATAATAAAAGTAAGCTGCAAGAACACAATAATTTTTCAGAGTTCAGTCACAATTGGACCTAGTCTCTGCCTGAGGGATCTTATCCCTCCAGGATTCTAACACAACTTCTTATTAATCACCCAGATTTAGCCCTAGATATCAAGCCTAAGTGAGCTACCTTTCACCTATACAGCTTGTGGTTTCCAACCTATCTAGTTCCAGCTACAACATGTTGAAACAATAAGAACCTCTTTGTTGTTCAGTTGAACAACTAAACTTCTAATTTTATGAGGTTTAAGAACACAGAATGATAATAAAATTTCAGTATAAGTGTGAAGAACACAGAATAAAGATACGCAATAAAGCTTGGAGTGTTCTTCAATCACTGATGAATGATCTTGCTTATGCAGTGTTAATAGCCATGATTATTTGAAGAATTCTATGATCTTATCTCTCCTGTTTGTAACACTCTTAAAATCTCATGTTGTTCAGCCTCTCCTTGTGTGTCTCTCTTTGAAATTCAAAGCACTGATCTCTTAAATAACAACCTCGAACAACTTGAGAGATTTTAGGAACTGAATGCCTAAAAATCCTCTCCCCTGATATGCTTCTTTCAACAGCTATGCTTGGATAGCTATTTGATTTGTTTATAGACGCTGAAACGCCAAACAACCCTGCATACACTCAACAAACAAGATCAAACAATATCCAGACAAAATAGCATTAATATCTGATCAGCATAATGCCGACAGTTCAAGAAGAAATTAGGCTAAGTTTTGTCTGATAATAAAAATAGTTTATCTGTCTAATTAAATGGGTATACCAATTAACCATTATAGAAAAATTATTAATAGACTAGTATAAGTTAATAACAAGTCATAAAACCAAATGAATTGACCTGCATACACAGATCTGGTTAGATGAACTTAGCAGTAAGAAGTACTCAGAAATTCCCAAAGATTTGAAGCTTTGACTGCTAGTTCAACAAAATGAACAAGGATTACCAATCCATCTCATTCCTGCACGTTGTGCTGTATTATTCAAATCATGTTTCCATCGTATTTGCTGAACATTATAGAGAATGAAAAAATCATTCCAAACCCCAACTTATAGACATGCAGAATACAGAACAATTAAAAACATATAAGGCAACTACAGTGTCTCAAAGCTTTGAAGCTTTGACATTTGTGTTTCTGGCTATCATCATCAAGGAACCAAGTCTCCTCCTTTGTATATGTCCACATTTTAATATTAAAGAGCTTATGATCTATCAATCTCCCCCTTGGTGAAAGAAAAAACACTATTATTGAAGTCCATAATTTTTGAATATTTCCCTGCAACTCAAAAACACAAGTGATTCTCAAATACCAGTGTAAAACCAAACTAAGCAGTTTTTAACTTATCATGGCAACACAATTAAAAACACAACTTGTCTTAACTCATAGCAAAATGACAAGAACTAGCATCCTACAATATCCAGAATTATTACAAGACTTAAAAACAACTCAAAACACAATAAATCTTCTCCCCCTTTTTGACTTTCATCAAAAGAATATAATGAATGTAGGATCTTGTTCAGAGTGTTTTAAAAAGAAAACAAGTGTTAAGCACTTCAGGACTTGGAAGAAAGAAAAGATAGAAAGAATAAGAAGGATATGTTTCAAGGCTTTGAAGATTCATCTTCAGCATCCTTCCTTGCATATTTCTTTCCAAGCTTAGATTTCCCTTTCCTTCTTCTGAACCTCTTCTTGTTCTTCCTCAGCTGTCTCAGTATCTGACTCTTCTTCAGATTTTTCTTATTCTTCTCTCTGTTCAACTTGTTCATCAGCGTCCTCACCCTGTGCTTCCTCATTTTGATCTTGAATTTTTGCCATCACTTCATCAATAACCTCATCCAATTTAGCAAATTCTTTCTCAGCAGTCTCTGCAGCTGTTTCCTCACCACCAGCCTCATCCTCAAATTGATAAAAAAGATCCTAAGAAGCAAGAACAATAGGGACTGATTTCTTCTTATTTTTCTTCTTTATAACTTCTCCAATTATCTCATCTGAATTGATACTAGTGTCTCTGCTCTCTGAAGAGGGTATTTTCTCCAGGTTCGAACCTTTGATGATGACATCAAGCTTGTTATTCACCAAACATTTGAACTTTGTGAAGTCAGTAGATAGATCAAATAACCTTTGTCTCAAATCCTCCCCTCCATCTTCCAGAACATCAACCCTATCCAGTATTTGAGAGAAATCCAAATTAGCAGGCACTCCGGGGGTTGTAGCAGCTCTAGGTTTGATAAACTCCTTCTCCTTCAATTCCTTAGCACTAAGTTCAGAATAGAATTTCCACTTTCCTTTAACAGTTTGAACTATCCCAATCCATTGAAGAGATGCCTCATCCACCAACCCAAAACCAGTTGTAATCTTTTCCTCATCTTCCATAGAGACTCCAAAATGTTTGAAAAACAAAGGAAACACATTGGCATAAGGGAGGGAATGGTTCCTAGTCCTAGTGCCACAGTAAACTATATGCTCCATCACAACAGTAGGGAGATCAAATTCAAACCCTTGACATATCAGATACATAAGAATCAATGGAAGAGGTCATAGCTTGGGATTTAGACCTTCTAATTCTCCATATCAGGGTTGTCAATTTCGTGGAAGAACAAAAAAAACTGCCATTGATTTGTGGTAAAAAGACGACTTTACCAATTATTAGAGTACTAAAATCTCATGAAGACCATCAACTCCAACTTATCAAGCTCATTATAATGATGCTCATACTTCATACTTTCCAACTTCTGCAGCTCCTCCTATCACTGGCTTCTCATCTAAAATGGGGAATAATTATTCTCAATCACAACATTACTTCACAAAATATGTTCCACAATTCAAATCTACTTGTGTGTCCTAGCTTTTAGATACATGAGCAAATGCACATGTAACTAATGATGACAATGTTTTGCATACAGCTTCACCTTATAGAGGTAGTCATGGAGTAATTGTTGGTAATGGTTCTCAACTCCCATATCTCATATTGGTGATGGTCAACTTGTAGGGTTTTGACTCAGGTTATGCAGCGAAATAACAATAAATAGATTCCTGATCAAACCCCTCCACGGATCACAGGGAAGCACTCATAATGTGATAAGAGAAAATAGTGTGTACCTTGCTTGTATGACAGATCACGATACGCAGTATAATGTCCACGTCTCTATGAATATCCACACCTAGGAATGTGACGAATTCCTTCTCACGTCTGTGTGCTAGATCACGTCAATAAGGAGGAATAAGAAGATCACGCAAAACGAGGCTCCAAGAGTCGCACGCCACACGAGGCCGACTGAGCAAGGGGCAGACGGGTGAGAGTTTCAGCCTTCACTTGTCTCTCTCCTTGCTTTGTTATTTTCACTCCAATGAAACTCTTGTGAAAATAATAAGCTAGGAGTGCCCTTATATAGCTAACAACTCCGTCTTAACTACATATTTGCCCAATACTAATCATGTTGACACACGGATTAGTCCACTTTGAAAATTAGTCCTACTAAGTTTGCTTGTGGTTGCGTATTGATCATTTTCTTTAATTAGTCCTACTAATTAGTACCCATATCCAGTTTTAATCCATATGGTGTGTGACTTCATAGGTTTCTACTTAGTTGGTAGTAACAAGTACTAACATAGAGCGGTATCTAGCAACACATCTATGTCACCCAACTAGTAGAAATAGTCAGTGATCCGACAAACCTTGTGCTCCATGTTACCATATTGTATTATCCTTTTGTATCTATATCTGGATTGGACACGAGACATACGCGACACATACGTATATTCAATCTATAGTTTCTCAATCCTCGGAATAGGATTATCTATACAGATAACATCAATATCCCATATTGATTATCTGTGTCTGGCCAGACATTCCATAAGCACTACCCGTTAAGTGGCCATGGATATTTACTCCCAATATGTAGGAGGAAAATCCTCTCTAGATCACTACCACCTCTAAGCTTGATTCCTATTATGTCTGATAACCGCCTTTATTGCTGCCCAGTCACGTTTTGGCGTTTGACGAGATCCAAACATAAAATTCCACAACTAGAGTGTCTAGTGACATCAAGTCTAGGGACCACAATACCATTAGCACTACGAGAAGTACTTGTGACGTTAACATAATTAATGTAGCCTCCTCGTGGTGGGTCAATACATTATGCCATTAGACCTAATGCATATCCATGTGATAGACTTGATATCTCCATATCAATTTACCCGCATACTAGTCTATAGTGATTGTCCTGTTACTCAATATAATGGACTAGGGATATTTAAGATAAATAACAAATTGCAATCTAAGGACTTAATTATATTAAATATATCCATAAATAATAAAATGAATATTCTAGCAAAAAATAATGTTCATACTAAATAAGATTGCCTCTAGGGCATCTATTCTTAACAGTCTCCCACTTGCACTAGTCAATCTGGTGCATCTCGTATGCCTATAGATCTAGTGTACCCTTCATGCTTGCGCTGAACAAGCGGCTTTGTAAGTGGATCTGAAAGATTCTCATCTGTAAGAATCTTGCATATCTTCACATCTCCTCTATCGATAATCTCTTGAATACGATGGAACTTCCTGAATGCGTGCTTGGATTTTGGGTGTGACTTAGGTTCCTTGGATTGTGCAATCGCCCCAGTGTTGTCACAATACAACTCTGTAGGATCCACAGTACTAGGAACCATACCCGGCCTACTGATGAACTTTATAATCCAAACAACTTCCTTTGGTGCGTCAGACGCAGCAATGTACTCGGCCTTAGTGGTAGAATCAGCAACTGTCTCTTGCTTGGAACTCTTCAAGCTCACAGATCCTTCATTCAGGAAAAAGACAAATACCGACTGCGATCTTAAATCATCCATGTCGGTTTGGAAGCTTGCATCAGTGTAACCCTTTACACTTAGCTCTTCCTCCCCTCCATATATCAAGAATGTATCCTTAGTTCTTCTCAAATACTTAAGGATATTATTGACAGCAATCCAGTGGTTCTAACCCGGATTGGAGTATTATATGCTTGTCATACTCTACGCATATGACACATATTTTCTAGTACGTAACATGGCGTACATGATAGATCCAATAGCCGACGCGTGTGGGATCCTACTCATGTGGTCCTTCTCAATCTGATTGGAAGGACAGTCAGCCTTCGTAAGGGAGACTCCATGCGACATTAGCAAGAGAATCCTTTCTTCTATTCTTGCATGTTGAACCGTTTCAGTACCTTGTCTATATATGTACTTTGACATAGGCAGAGCAGCTTCCTAGATATATCCCTATAGATCTTGATACCAAGTATACAAGCTGCATCCCCCAAGTCATTCATTGAGAAACACTTCCCTAGCCAATCTTTAACAGATTGCAAGGTAGGGATGTTGTTTCCAACGAGTAGTATGTCACCTACATACAATACCAGAAACATAAAAGAGCTCCCATTAACCTTCTTTTAAACACAAGATTCATCTTTTTTATTGATGAAGCCAAATTATTTGACTGCATCATCAAAATGCAGATTCCAACTCCTAGAAGCTTTCTACAATCCATAAATGGACCATTGCAACTTACAGACTTTGTTGGCATGCTTTGGATCCTCTCTGTGGTTGTTTCATGTACACATCTTCAAGGAGGTTTCCTTACAAAAACGCTGTTTTGACATCCATTTGCCAAATCTCATAGTCGTGATAAGCAGCAATCGCAAGTAAGATATGAATGGATTTGGTCATTGCGACTGGAGAAAATGTTTCATCATAGTTAATACCATGAATCTGTCTTGAAGACCCACTTGCACACTATGGGGCGAGCCCCTTAAGGTGGTTCCATCAAAGACCATACTTTGTTGGTTTACATGGATTCCATTTTGGATCTCATGGATTCAAGCCACTTATGAGATTCTAGCCCTTTCATTGCCTCTCCAAAGGTAGTAGGCTAATCATCCATAAGTAATACGTCACCGGGTTCAGTAACGAGAAGTTCATACCTCTCTGGTTCTTGACGTACCATACACGACCAACGAAGTTCTTGTGTTACTTGAACAGGTTTCTCCACAACATCTTGTGGTTCCTATTCATGTTCCAATGTAGGATCAGTGGTTTGTGGTTCTTGAATTTCTTCAAGTTCTACAGTCCACCCACTGGATTCGTGAGAGACAAAATCTCTTCTAGAAACACCCCGGCCTGAGAAACAATCACTTTGTTCTCGATTGGATTGTAGAAATAAAACCCTTTTGTTTCCTTAGGATATCCCAGAAACTTACACTTATCCGACTTGGGACGGAGCTTGTCTGTTTGTAAGCTCTTTACATAGACATCGCAACTCCAAATCTTCATAAAAGACACTATGGGACGCCTCCCAGTCCATATTTCATATGGATTCTTAATGACTGGTTTGGATGGAACACGGTTAAGGGTGAAAACTGCACTTAATAGAGCGTGTCCCCAAAACGATAATGGAAGATCAGTCTGACACATCATAGATCGAACCATGCCCAACAGTGTCAGATTCCTCCTCTCGAGCAAGCCATTCATGTGGTGTTTCGGGTGGAGTGAGTGGGACAAGATCCCACACTCTCTAAGATAGTCGTCAAACTCTTGGCTTAAGTATTCTCATCCACGATCCGATCGTATAGCCTTAATACTCTTGCCAATTCGCTTCTCTACTTTATTCTTGAATTCTTTGAACCTTTCAAAGGATTCAGATTTGGACTTCATAAGGTACACAAATCTATATCTACTTAAGTCACCAGTAAATGTAATGAAATAAAGATAACCATCTCTGACAAGTGTGGGAAACGGTCCACACACATCAGTATGTATGAGTGCCAAAAACTCGCTAGTCCTTTCACCTTTCTTCTTGAAAGGGGAATTTGTCATTTTTCCTAATAAAGAAGATTCACATGTCTCATATGATTCTTAATCAAACGAGTCTAGAAATCCGTCCTTACGGAGTCTAGAAATGCGTTTCTCGTTTATATGGCCTAAATTACAATGCCAAAGATAAATATGATTTAAATCATTAGTTTTAATCATCTTGGTATTAATGTTATAGACGGAATTATCTGGATCAATGATATACAATCCATTAGACAATAAAGCATTACAATAATGCAAACCATCAAAATAAAAATGGAGCAACATAGTCCTTTATTTTAATAGAAAATCCTTTATTTATCTAAACAAGAAACAGAAATAATGTTCCTGCTCATAGCAGTTAGCAATTGTTGATAAGTATGAAGCTCCTCGATATTATTTTGTGAATGTACATGCAGAGAGTTTTGGTTCCTTGCTGATGAAAGCCAGAAACACAGGCAGGAAATATTGCTAAGTACCAAAGCTTCAAAGCTTTGAGTTACTGTAGCTGTGCTTATATGTGTATTTGTCTAACTGTTTTTGTGCAGGTTTTGGTTTTGATATTGGATAACAATATAAATGCTTTAGTAATCTGTGTTCTAAGCTATAACAAATGCAAGACTGATTTGGATTGAAAATCCTAGTTCACTTTGATTAACTAGCATGCAAAGCTTCAAAGCTTTGAGATTTCTGGTTATTCTTTACTGCTGCATCTAATTATCTCTGTGTATGCAGGTGATTTCTCTGACACGTAGAAATTGTTATGAGTTGATTATTGTCTAATAACACTTGTTCTATGCTGGTTATTTAACATATTCAACAGTTTGATTATATAAGTCTATTACAAGACAAATCTATCCAAGGTGTCTCATGACTGTTAGCATACTTCTAAACAGATCTTGATGCTAAATTGTCTTGATGTTGTTCGATCTTGTGTGCTGAGTTTATGCAGGTTTGTTCGGCGTTCCAACGTCCTTAAACAAATCATATAGCTATTCAAACATATCAGTTGAAAGAAGCATATCAGGGAAGACGATTTATAGGGTTTATGTTCCTAAAATCTCTCAGTTGGTTGCAAACTGTTATTTAAAGAGATCAGCACTTTGATTTGAAGAGAGATACAGAGATTAAAACTGATCTTCATGAGATTTGAAGTGTTCTACAAACAGGAGAGTTTATATCATTCAAATCTTCAGTTTCATCAGGCCATTGACATTGCAGAAGCAAGATCATTCATCAGATTATAAGAACTCATCCAGGCTTCGTTAGCTTATTCTTGCTGAGTTCTTCGTCTTGTACTGAATTTTATTATTCATTCTACATTTCTAAAACCTGACGCTATTTCTTAACGCGTATGCGCAAGTGCACGGTCATATAGGGGTGGTATTTCAACCCCGAGTTATCGATCCCACGAGGACAGACTTTAGATTATCTAATTAGACGATTAATTTAGAGTACGGTGCAGGAGGAAAGATTTGATTGATTTTAGAATTGAAATAACAACTAAGCTAATATTTTTGTATTTTTTTATTTTTAGTAAATAGAAATGGAGAAACTAGGCAATCTCTAGATCACCTAGGGCTGTAGACGAATTCCGGATTTTCTGAGTAACACGTCAATTCTATCCTAATCAAGCTGGGTAACAGGCTATGACAATCTCCTATCGGTCTTATGTCATTTTGCGTCTCGGTTGACTACAATATCCTCTCGGTCTCATGTTGTCTACTGGTCCGTTCTAGCAGGTCATCCACTGGTGCGATAACGGGTTCTGTCGGTCCACCGTTTCACGAAACAGCGGAATACTCCTACCGAATCTACCCACACTATACCAATCCTAACACTTCTCCTTTTTGGTCTCGGTGATTCGGGTTTGTGTTCAAGTTCTCTTCACAACTGGGTTGAGTCACTGTCGTGCACTCATCTAATTAACTAGTACGTCCGGGTAGCTACTCCATTCATACTAAAGACTAAGCATAGAGCAAGAACGATTGAATTAGAACGATATTAACTTTAAGCAATAATCAACTTGATGAACCAAACCCTAGGTTATGAACATAAGATCCTCTCCCAAACGTGTCAATAGTCTAGGATTACTAACAATAATCAAAAACTAACATTGATTAACAAGATGAAATCAAATATGCATGAAACTAGATTCAATCCGGAAAAGTGTCATCTACATAAACCCTAGGCTCTCATAGAGATGCCTAGCAAAACGTCTAGCTAAAAATAATTAACCAAACAAGGTGCAATAGTTTCTCCATACAAAAATTGAGAGAGAGAGAAGAAGAAGAAGAAGAAGAAGAAGAAGAAGAAGAAGAAGAAGAAGAAGAAGAAGAAGAAGAAGAAGAAGAAGAAGAAGAAGAAGAAGAAGAAGAAGAAGAAGAAGAAGAAGATGAAGAAGAAGATGAAGAAGAAACCTAATCTTCAATGGAGGAGTCTTGTTCCTTGTCCTCCTCTTCTGTCGTGCGTCTCTCTCCTCTCACGTTGGTAGAGTTCTCCTTGAATGAATCCTCTCTTAATTGTAGTTTTTTTTAGGTATTAATTATCTCCAATAAGGTTTAGGAGATCGTCCGTGTGTTTTTTTTTCTTAAGCAGATCACACGACCTCAGTAAAGCTGATCGTGCGATCTGCTTCCCTCTTGCTTCAGATCGTACGTAATGCTTCTAAGGACGAATTCAGGTCGCACGATCTGCAATATCAAGTTGTGCGACATGATTAATGAATCGCACGATCATCCCCTAAGATTGTGATAACAGTGAGTTTCCTCAATTTTCTCCTCCGAATTTATTCTAAGTCTTGCTCCAGATCGCACAACCTCAGTTTTGCAAGTCGTGTGATCTGCTGAACTTGTATTATTTCTCTCAAATCCCGAGATTTGTCTAAATTTCCGGAATTCGTTTCTCTTCTTCTTTCAATCTTCGAGTTACGTGTCCTGTCAAAACAACACGAAACACACCCTTGCGATCAAACGTGACAAAATATCATAAAATCACGCGAGAAACGCCCGGATTTACAAGTTATCACTCAAAGCTACACTTACTAAATTTCCTCAAGTTCATAGTGTATTTCTAATATAATCTACCCGAAATTCACACAAAATGGTACACAAACGTAGAAGAAATATAACTCTAATACAGAGTTATCAAATCCCTCACACTACCTTTTTGCGCGTTCCGAGCAAAATCAATGCTCACACTACATTTTAAATCCACCGAATCGCATACAAATTTACCATCCATGTGACACAAACAACTCACACACACAATGCAATCTACATTACTATAGACAATGCAACTCGATTTTACACAATGCGAAAATTGAAACGACACAAATATTTTTTTTTCTTTTTAGTTAGAGATCGGGCAATCTCAAAAAGTAAACCGGCAAGTCATAAGGCTCTCATATTCCATCGGAAATTCTATAACTTTGGTGATCGGTAGAACTTGCGGCCAGTTTCGTTAGACAGAACGGGCACGAACACAAAATAAGTTGCTTCCACGGAAATATTTCTATCTAGACTTTTGTTTCCAGTAAACTTCTTTTTTAGCCCAAATCTCATTAGAGTTATAAATATCTTCTCGTTATCTGTGAGTGCCTACTGAGAAAGGTAATTTATGTATCTCAAGGAATTGATCTTCTTAAGCAACTTCCACCAAGTACCACTGGGCTCAAATGAATCTCTGGCCATAAAATAATTCCCAGTAATACCTCTTTGGTGCTCGATGCTCTTCATCCGACCCATGCAATTCATCCACACCCCCACACTTGTTTGTTTTCAACTCCTTGACTATGGCGTTTGGATCATCAATAGAATAGCCAAAATGACACGAAATTGAAAATTTCTCATGATGCTCTTCCCCATAAGAATCTCCATACACAAGTCTTTCCAACTCATCACAAACTTGATTAACATGAGATATGGAGAATTCTTCAAAAGTATGAGTAGGGGCTTTTACCTCAACCGATATGGGCACAAGTGCTTCATCAGCTTCATCATCAGCACACCATAGGCTTCCAATGTCGGTTTCTTACCATTCATGCCAAGGAAGTGAGGCCACTTTCAGTTTTGGCTGCGAGTCCTCCCATCTTGGGCACACAGGTCCACCCCAGTCTGAATCAGATTCTGAGTCCTCATAAATGGCAGAGTCCACCAATGGTTCCTGGACACTGCAGTCTTCATTCGGCTCAGTTATCTCTTCTTCCACTTGTGGTGGGGATGATGAAGGTTCAATTTTCGGCTCACTGTCATATGGCAAGGTATCTTCTTGTGGCTCTTGAATACTTGATTCCCCTGCAGTTGACAGTTTCTTAATTCATTCCTTTATCCTCTCCATCATCTCCCTCACATATTCCATTCCTATGGCTGAATCCTCTTGTGGAACTTGTTCAGATATGGACAAAAACTTTGTGCACACTTGGATATCCTCCATAATACTACGTCGTTCTGCCATACTCGCTTATGAGTCTTCCTGGTGCTGATGAAGTTGGGGGGCATGAGCACCAAGTTATGCATGCGTCCTCTTCTTCATGGTTACCCCTGCAGTGGAAACAGTAGGGGGGACCCGAATAACAGTCTTTGCTCCACATGCTTATATTGTCTCTTGCTTCCTGCGTTCCTGAAAAACAGACTCACAAGACACCCGTGAAGCACAGAGATATAGAATAAAAAAAAATTAAAACTAAAACTAAAAAAAAAGTACTCTAAACTAACTCCTAACTAATAATCTACCGTTGTCCCCGGAAACGGCGCCAAAACTTGACGTGATTTACTAACGCGTATGCGCAAGTGCACGGTCAAGTAATATAGGGGTGGTATTTCAACCCCGAGTTATCGATCCCACGAGGACAGACTTTAGATTATCTAATTAGTTGTTTAATTTAGAGTACCTTGTGGGAGGAAAAATTTGATTGATTTGAGAATTGAAATAACAGCTAACTAATATTTTTGTATTTTTTATTTTTTAAAGAACAAATATGGAGAAACTAGGCAATCTCTAGATCACCTAGGTCTGTAGACGATTTCCGGATTATCTGAGCAACACGTTAACTATATTCTAACTAAGCCGGGTAACAGCGCTGACTATCTCCTATCGGTCTCAAGTCATTCTACTACACGGTAGACTACAATCTCCTATCGGTCTCTTGTGTCTACTTGTCCGTTCTAGTAGGCTAACGACATGCACGGCAACGGGTCCTGTCGGTCCACCGTTGCACGAAACAGTCGAATCTCACCTACCGAATCTACCCACACTAGCCAATCCTAACACATCTCTTCTCAGTCTCAGTGATACGCGATTGATGTTCAAGTCTCGTCCTAGTTAGTTAGAATCACTGTCGTGCATTCACTAACTAAGCAGTGTTTCCGGTTAGCTACTCTATTAACACTGAGTATTAAGCACAGTACATGAACAATTGAATTAAAATATTGCTAACTTTAAGAATGAATCAACTATTGAAAAAACCCTAGTTCGTTAACCCTAGTTTTATCTCCTAATCGTGTCACTCAATTAGGATTACTAACATAAACAAGAAACTAGAATTGATTCAAAAGAAGAAATCAAGAAATCATGAAGCAAAGTTCAAATCCGGAAAAATATCCTCGTTTACATGAACCCTAGGCTCTCATAGAGATGCCTAGCAAAACGTCTAGCTAATAATAATCAACCAAACAAGACTTACAAGTTTCTCCATACAAAGATTGAGAGAGAAGAAGAAGAAGATGAAACCTAGAGCTTCAATGGAGGAGGAGTCCTCCTCTTTGTCGTGTGTCTCTCTCCTTCCCACGTTCGTAGAGTTCTCTCTCTAATGAATCTTCTCTTTTCTTAATAAATCAGCCCCCATGTATTAATTATTCCAAAATTAGGTTTTAGGAAATAATTTACATGAAAATACGTAGTTTTGAGCCAAAGCTATCCTATTTTCCCTCTTTCCCCGTCCGTGTGATTTTTCCATAAGAAGATCGCACGATCTGAAATTCCTGATCGTGCTATCTCGGGGTGAGTTGCGTCCAGGTCTTGTTTTCTTCATCACATCACATGATCAGACAAAACCAGATCGTGCGATCTAACTAGCTATTCGCACGATCAACTACTCAAGTCATGGAAACAATGAGCTCCCTCAATTTGCCGCACGAAAAAAAAAATTCTAAGTGCCAAGTCAAGTCGCACGATCTGCCATATCTGGTCGTGTGACCTCCTGAAGCTCTTTCTTTTTTTTCATGATTCCTCTTTTCCTGCTCTGTTTTCTTCTTTCACTTTCTTGAGCTTTAGTCATGTTCCGAAGTTCGTTCTCCTCTCCGCTTAATCGCGCACGTTCCGTTTCCTGTCAAAATAACATGAAAAACACCCGTGCGATCAAACGTGACAAAATATCATAAATTAACACGAGAAACGCCCGAATTAGCAATCAAATCTAAACTTACTCAATTTCCTCAAGTTCATAGTGTAAAACTAACATATTCTACCCGGAAATCACACAAAAGGATAACAAGTTGTGTAAGAAATATAACTCTAATACAGAGTTATCAAAACCTCACTAAACTTGGTAGTCTGGTTGTTCAAGTGAACAACAAGAGGTTCTTATTGTTTCAACAGGTTGTAGCCTGTAAATAGATAGGCTGGGAACCACAAGCTGTATAAGTGTAAGGTAGTTCATTTAGGCTTGAGATCTAGGGCTAAATCTGGGTGATTAATAAGAAGTTGTGTTTGAATCTTGGAGGTATTACATCTCTCAGGCAGAGACTAGGTCCGATTGTGACTGAATTCTGTAAAATCCTTGTGTCTTTGTTATTTACTTTTGCTATCTTTACATTCATTTTAAACAGGAAATTTCAAAGCTTTGGAGCTTCCCAAATCTCAAAGCTTTAATGCCTCTATATTCTGCAGTTATATCTTTAAGTTTTCCAAATCATTTTCAAGGCTTTGAGATATCAACTTTTTGCACTACTTAAGTTTTAATAGACTGTGTTTTGGAAAAAGTTAGCATACTCTATTCAACCCCCCCCCCTCTCTAGAGTATTTAGATCATGTATTACACCTACATTACAAACATTCAATTGGTATCAGAGCTTTGGGTCAATTTTTACATATCTAACAATCTTGTGACAATGAGTTTTGTAGGTGAAGGAGGATTTTCACAGGGAAGATCAGCCAATAGACCTCCACTGTTCTGTGGTGATAATTTTGTGCATTGGAAGGGATTGATGAAAATGTTCATCATAGATCAGGACATGGAACTATGGTATATTATTGTGAATGGGCCAAAATTATTCTATACTACTGTTAATGGAGTTGGAACTATCAAACTTGATGAAAATCTCTCAGTTAGTGAACTGGAAAAGGTATCAAAATATTACAAAGCTTTGAACTTATTGTATTGTGATCTTAGTGTAGATGAGTTTAACAGGATATCCAAGTACAAAAATGCAAAAGAGATCTGGGATAAGCTGACTGTTACTTATGAAGGAACTAGCCAAGTCAAGCATACAAAAGATCAATATCTTTTTGAGACACTATGAACTGTTTAAGATGAATTCTGATGAATCCATCTAAGATATGTTAAATTGTGAATAACTTGGAGTCATTGGGAAAAGTATTCACAAATGAAGAAAAATTCAGGAAGATTCTCAGAAGCTTGCCTAAGGCAAAATGGGAGCCTAAAACAACTGCTATTGAGGAAGCTCAGGATTTACCCATATTGGAACTTGATGATCTGCAAGGAAAATTGTTCACTCATGAGATCTCTATGAAGGAGTTTGATGGTGAACTGAGTGACAATATCAAGAACTTGGCACTCAAGGAAAAAGACAATGAAAAATCCCAAAGCCATGAACAGGAGGACGATGATGATGATGATGAAGAAGCCTTAGCCTTGATTTCCAAAGCCTTGGCCAAAATTATGAAGAAAAAGAGAAACTCTAGAAACAAGGATTACAACAAAGAGAAAGTCAGATCCTCAACCAACAAGGATCAGAAAGGTAAGTCTGATTCACATTCATATAAACCTAAAGTTCTGAATGTGGAGATGCAGATCACTTGGTAAGAGGTTGTCCTCAAAAGAAGAAAATCAGACAATTTCCTAAGAAGGAAAATGACAACAGAAGGAAGAAGGAAATGGTAGCCTCATGGAGTGATTCAGATTCTTCAGACTCTGAGTCTCATGAGGAGCAAGCCAATCTCTGTTTGATGGTTGGACATCAAGAGGACCACTCTACTAAGAAGTCAATTGAATACATGGTAGATAATCTTTTATCTAGTTCTTCTGATGTTTTACCTACAATTCTCAAAAGTATGTTTTTGAATGAGGAAAGTTGCATGAATGAGATTGATTCCTTGAAATGAAGGTTCGTGAGCAAGCAAAAGAAAATCTGGATTTGATTTTTTATAACAAGTGTCTTGAAGCTACTAAGTTGAAAGTTGATAGTGACTTCAAAGCCTTAGACAGCAGATTCAAAGCATTGAAATAACAGGTCAAAGACGCAGTTGATCAAAACACTCTTTTAACTGACAAGTTTGTTGATCTAAAAAATCATTTTGATGATTTAGAACAACAAAACACTTCATTGACTAGTAAGATTCAAGAATCCAAGAAAATTCTCTCAACTTTTGCTAGCTCAGAACAGAAGCTAAATCTTATGCTTGTAGGAAGTATGCATTCTGTATACAAAACTGGAATTGGTAATAATCCAAATTTTCCAAGAAGAAACCAAACCACTTTTGTGAAATCAGGAAGCATACATTCTCCAAAGTGTCATTACTGCTGCAAAATTGGACATGTGAAATTAACTTGCCCCTTTAGAAGGACAGAACCTCACATAATGAGGAATACCTATCCTTATCAGCTTAAGGGAGAAGTGAAACAGATTTGGGTTCCAAAAGGAGTTAGACCACCTAACATGGTTGACTCTGAGTATGAATCCAAATTCTATACTTGGTCTAATTTCCTGTTAAGGCATTGATTGAATTTTGCAGGATGTCACCAAAGTTTCGAAAGGTCAGAAATGGATTTTGGATAGTGGATGTTCCAGGCACATGAGTGGAAAGAGATTATTATTCTCAGAGATCAAAGAGAAATCAGAGGGAACAATCACACTTGGTGACAAAGCAAAGTGCAACATAATTGGTATAGGAAGTGTTGGTAACAATTCTGCATATTCAATTTATGATGTCTATTTAGTTGATGGTCTTAAGTATAATTTATTGAGTATTTCTCATCTTTGTGATAAAGGCAATAAGGTAGTTTTTGACAAGGAGAAATGTGTGGTGCGAGATGAAAAATCAGGCAGTTGCATTCTCATTGCTCCTAGGTCACATATTTTTTATGCTTTATGTACTGACAAAGTTGCAGGTGATAGTCTGAAATGTCTCAAAGCTTTGAAGGATGACTCAAAGTTGTGGCATAGAAAGCATGGTCATATAAGCATGCATACTTTGAACAAACTCATCTCAAAAGATTTGGTAAGGGAATTACCTATCCTCAAATTCAAATTTGATGAATTTTTCAAGGCATGTACTCAAGGTAAACATACCAGAAGTTCATTCAAGCCGAAGAACTTTGTAAGTACTTCTAGAACTTTAGAATTGATATATGGACTTGTGTGGTCCTATGAGGGTTCAAACACCTATAGGTAAGAGATATATGCTTGTTGTAGTTGATAATTACTCTAGATTTACTTGGGTTATGTTCATTAGAGAAAAGACTAAAGCATTATCTGAATTTTCAAAACTTTGCAAAGAGCTTCAAACTTTAAAAAATTTACATGTTGCATCAATTAGGAGTGATCATGGTAGGGAATTTGATCAACTTGATTTTGATTTATTTTGGGCAAACCATGGCATCTCACACAACTTTTCTGCACCTAGAACTCCTCAGCAGAATGGTGTAGTTGAGAGGAAAAATAGGACTCTTGAAGACATGTCTAGAACTATGTTACTTGAAAGTAATTTTCCAAAGTTTTTGTGGGCAGAAGCTATTAATACTTCCAACTATGTGCTCAATATATGTTTGATCAGGCCTATTCTGAAGAAAACTCTTTAAGAATTGTTCAAAGTCAGAAAGTCTAGTGTTGCTTACTTTAAGCCTTTTTGATGTACTTTTTTTGTGCATAACAATGGAAAAGATAATCTTGGTAAGTTTGATGCTAGAAGTGATGAAGGTGTGTTTCTTGGTTATTCTCAAACTAGCAAAGCTTACAAGGTTTACAAGAAGAGAACTAAGGTTGTAGAGGAGAGTATTCATGTAATTTTTGATGAAAGTACTGATGATTCTCTCAGTGAAAGTTTTGCGGATATCAGTTTGAATAAATATGAGGCTGGTGATGATTGTGAGAAAGTCAATAGAAGTAAAACTAAGCAGCAAAAACTTTCAGAAGAATCTCAAGGCCTTGAACACCCTGCTGAGCCAAAATCTCAAAGCCTTGAGACTGAGACTGACAGAAAATATGATGCTCCTTCTACTGTATCAAGAACTCGAAGCCTTGAAGTTCCATACACTTGGATACCCAGAAATAAGTTCAAATATTTATCAGATCATCCTGCATAGAACATCATATCAGATCCAAATACTGAAACTCAGACAAGAGGCTAATTGAGGAACTTGTGTGCTTTCAGTGCTTTTGTATCACTCATTGAGCCCAAGAACGCAAAAGAAGCACTAGAAGATGTAGATTGGATCATTGCAATGCAGAATGAGCTGAATGAGTTTGAAAGTAACAAAGTCTGGAATTTAGTTCCAAGACCAAAGGATCAATCACTGATTGGAACAAGATGGGTGTTCAGAAACAAACTTGATGAGAAAGGTAAAGTTGTGAGAAACAAAGCAAGACTGGTTTCACATGATTATAATCAAGAAGAAGGTATTGACTATGAGGAAACATTTTCCCATGTTGCATGGTTAGAAGCTATCATAATACTTCTTGCATTTGCATCACATAATCATATAAAACTTTCTCAAATGGATGTCAAATGTGCTTTTCTGAATGGTTATTTACAAGAAGAAGTATATGTTGCTCAACCATCAGGTTTTGAAATTGACACATTTCGTGATTATGTATACAAATTAGACAAATCCTTATATGGACTTAAGCAAGCTCCAAAGGCTTAGTATAACAGACTCTCTAGATTTTTATTGGAAAATGGTTTCAAGAGGGGACGGGTTGACAAAACTCTTTTTATCAAAAATCAGAAAAAAAAGATTTGTTAGTTGTACAGATATGTGTTAATGATATTCTATTTGGTGCTACTAATGATGCTCTTTCAAAAGAGTTTTCAAGTCTATTTGAAGGAATTTGAGATGAGCTTAATGGGAGAACTGGATTTCTTTCTTGGACTTCATGTACATCAAATGAATAAAGGAATTTTTGTGCATCAAGAGAAGTACACCCTGGATTTGTTAAACAAGTATAACATGTCACAGTCCAAGGTAGTTAAAACTCCAATGAGTTCATCACTGTATTTAGACAAATACACAACTGGTAAGAGTGTGAATCAAAAAGAATACAGAGGTATGATTGGTTCACTTCTATATCTAACTGCTAGTAGACCAGATATTATGTTTAGTGTGTGCATGTGTGCCAGATTTCAATTTTATCTTAAGGAAAGTCATTTGATTACTGTGAAAAGGATTTTCAGATATTTGAATGGAACCAAAGACTTGGGGCTTTGGTATCCAAGAAGATCTAACTTTAAATTGAGTGGTTATTCAGATGCAGACTTTGCAGGATACAAAGTAGACAGAAAGAGTACTTCTGGATGTTGCCAATTCCTTGGATCTTCATTGAAAAGTTGGCATTCAAAGAAGCAAAATCCAGTAGCTCTATCAACTGCAAAAGCTGAATACATTGCAGCTGGAGCTTGTTGCTCACAGGTTTTGTGGATTGCTCAACAGCTAAGAGATCTTTGATATGAATTCAGAAATGTTCCTATCAACTGTAACAATCCAAGTGCCATTTCTATTTCTATGAATCCAGTTCAGCATTCAAGGACAAAGCACATAGATGTGAGACATCACTTTCTTAGAGATCATGCTGAAAAAGGTGATATTGTTCTATCTTTTATTTCTACTTCTAAGGAGATAGCTTATATTTTTACTAAACCATTGCCATATGAGAGGTTTGCATCCCTAAAGCTTGAATTAGGTATGGTAAAAAAGGATGCATTGGTTTAGGGGGAGTATTAGTCTCTATGTGTATTGTGTAGAACTCAAAGCCTAGAGATCATACTTTCTGAAGCCTTGAAAGTATGGCTCAAAGCTTTGAAGTTTTTGTGTTAGTCAGAAACTTCTCAAAGCTTTGAAGCACTGTTACACTAATTTGATTAGTGGATATGTTTTATCTTTAAAAGTTGGATCGTGAAATATTTTGTGATATCATTTTAGATAATTACATAATATTTCAAATGTTCAGAGATTTTGACAAAATATCTAAAAATATCTTTACAAATCTTCTGAAATCTCTTTGCATGCAATCTCCCTTTTCAATCAGACTCTTCTACCTTCTTAAGCTGGCTTCAGGACTTATTTATCTAAGTCTCGACTTCTATCTCTTCGTATCTATATATCTCTCTCTCTCCCTTTTATCTCAAACTCTCTCAAACCCTAACCAAAATGGAGCGAAAATCAAAGAGGATCAAGCAGCAAGGTCAGACCTCCAACAAGAGGGTGAAGAGGAAGGCTAAAAGGAAGATCACCATTCATGGTTTAGATTCAGAGGACACAGCCAGTGTTCATGAGACTTCTACTCCCTCAAAAAGGATCAAGAATGGTAAGGAAGTTCAAGAAGAAACAGGGGTTGGGTCAGAATCTGAGTCTGCTACTGAAGAAGTGGTGAGGGATAAAGATCAGGGGAGTAAGGTTCAAGAGGAAGAATCAAGTAAAAAGAAGAATGAAGTGACTGCTGAAAAAGAGAAAAGTAGAGTGTGCCATCTTCAAAAGAGAAGAATGCTTATGAGAAGAAAGGAGAAGCAACTCCAGAAAAGAAGAGGGTCAAACACAGTGTTGGGAAGACAAAGAAGACAAACAATTTTGGTAAGAATATATTGCCTGAATTTTGGTTTGTTAATTCTGAGGTTAAGACTGTATGGATGGATGGGTATGCATCATCCAGAGTTTCTTTTTGTAGTCTAATTAGTGCCGAGTTGTTGGATATATTGGACATAGACTACATTAAGAATTTGAGGAATTCATTTGTTGGGAGTTTGATAAACCCACCTTCTGAGGCTTACCATAGGTTAACCAGGTTGTTTTATCTGAATTTATTTCAAGAACTAAATGATAGTGATAGGTATATCCTTACTTCAAGATATGCTGGTGTGGACATTAGGTTGGATCAGAAGGTGTTTTCCAAAGTTTTGGGAGTGCCTAGGAAGTATAAGATCAGTGATCACCCTGATAGGAAAGAAATTTTGGAGAAAGAGGAAGCTATGTTTTTCTTGGAGGGAACCACTTCTGAACCAAAGCAGTTAACACATTCTGTGTTTACCTATGAAGCCAAAATTCTGTTCTCAATCATTATGAGATGTGTAGTTCCCAGAGAGTATTCCAAAGAGCTGGTGAGAAACAAGGTGTAGATATTGATGTACCTGATATGTCAAGGGTTTGAGGTAGACCTTCCTGCTGTTGTTATGGAACATATGGTCTACTGTGGGACTAGCACTACGAACCACTCCCTGCCTTATGCCAATGTCTTACCATTGTTTTTCAAGCACTTTGGAGTTTCTTTGAAGGATGAGGACAAGATTTCTACTGGTTTTGGAGTAGTTGATGAGGCATCACTTCAAAGGATTGGGATAGTTTTCACTGCAAAATGGAAGTGGAAGTTTTACACAGAGTTGAATGCTAAGGAGCTGAAAGAGAAAGAGTTTATCAAACCTAGAGCTGCTTCAACACCCAAAGTGTCTGGTAATCTGAAATTTTCTCAAGTTCTAAATGTGATTGAAGTTCTGGAAGATGGAGTGGAGGATTTAAGACAGGTTTTATTTTATTTTTCCACTGAATTCACAAAGTTCAAAGGTTTGGTGATCAACAAACTTGACATCATCATCAAAGGTTTGGATCTGCAGAAAGTACATTCTTCAAAGAGCAGAGAAACCAGCATTGATTCAGAGGAGGTTCTAGGAAAAGGTCTTAAGAAGAAGAAGAAGAAGAAGAAGAAGAAGAAGAAGAAGAAGAAGAAGAAGAAGAAGAAGAAGAAGAGGAAGAAGAAGAAGAGGAAGAAGAAGAAGAGGAAGAAGAAGAGGAAGAAGAAGAAGAAGAAGAAGAAGAAGAAGAAGAAGAAGAAGAAGAAGAAGAAGAAGAAGAAGAAGAAGAAGAAGAAGAAGAAGAAGAAGAAGAAGAAGAAGAAGAAGAAGAAGAAGAAGAAGAAGAAGAAGAAGAAGAAGAAGAAGAAGAAGAAGAAGAAGAAGAAGAAGAAGAAGAAGAAGAAGAAGAAGAAGAAGAAGAAGAAGAAGAAGAAGAAGAAGAAGAAGAAGAAGAAGAAGAAGAAGAGGAGGAAGAATAAGAAGAAGAAGAAGAAGAAGAAGAAGAAGAGGAGGAAGAAGAAGAAGAAGAAGACATGTTGTTCTTACATCAAAGGATCTCTTTGAACAGTCCGAAGATGAGGCTGGTGCTGAAGAAACTGCTGCTGAGAATGCTGAAAAGGAGGCTACTGATTTGGAAAATTTAGTTGATGAAGTTGTTGAGAAGATGCAGGCTGAAACTGAGAAAGCTCAAGATAAGAAAGCTAAGAAAAAGGAGATCTAGGAGAAGAACAGGCTGAGGATGAAGAAGCTTCATAGGAAAAGCAGGAGGAGGCTCAAAGTGAGGCAAAGGAAAAGCAAAGTATTTAAGGCCTTGAAACCTAATCTTTCTATTCTTTTTCTCTAAAGTCCTGAAGTTCTTTTGTTATTTTGTTTTATTTTAAAACACTCTGAACAGATCCTACATTTGTTTTACTCTGTTGATGAAATTCAAAAAGGGGTAGAATATTATGTGTTTTGTGTTAGTTTCTAGGATGTTTAGTTTTTCTGGATTAAGGTTTTGTAATAATTCCTGGATATTGTAAGATGGTAGGATGCTATCTATGCTATTCTGTGGTTTTCTTTATTATTTTGATTGTGTGGTATTTTTTATCTGTGATTTTGGGTTTTCTGTGATTCTGTGAATATTACTTATGATTGTAAGTTGCAGGAAATCAGGATTTCAAATAGTGTGTTTTTGTCTTTCATCAAGGGGGAGATTGATAAGTATGAAGCTCCTAGATATTATTTTGTGAATGTACATGTAGAGAGCTTTGTTTCATTGATGATGAAAGCCATAAACACAAGCAGGAAATATTGCTAAGTACCAAAGCTTCAAAGCTTTGGGTTACTGTAGCTGTGCTTATATGTGTATTTGTCTAGTTTTTTTTTTGTGCAGGTTTTGGTTTTGATATTGGATAACAATATAAATGCTTTAGTAATTTGTGTTCTAAGCTTTAAAAAATGTAGGACTGAGTTGGATTGAAAATCCAAGTTCACTCTGATGAACTAGCAGGCAAAGCTTCAAAGCTTTGAGATTTGCTGGTTATTCTTTACTGCTAAGTTCATCTAATTATCTCTGTGTATGCAGGTGATTTCGGTGAAACTTAGAACTTGTTATGAGTTTATTATTTCCTAATAACACTTTTTATATACAGGTTATTTAACATATTCAACAGTTTGATTATATAAGTCTATTACAAGACAAATCCAGCCCAGTTTTCTTATGAACTGTTAGCATACTGCTAAACAGATCTTGATGCTAGATTGTCTTGATGTTGTTTGATCTTGTGTGCTGAGTTTATGCACGTTTGTTGGGCGTTCCAACGTCCTTAAACAAATCATATAGCTATTCAAACATATTTGTTGAAAGAAGCATATCAGGAAAGAGGATTTATAAGGTTTCTGTTCCTAAAATCTCTCAGTTGGTTGCAGACTGTTATTTAAAGAGATCAACACTTTGATTTGAAGATATATACAGAAATTAAGACTGATCTTTGTAAAATTTGAAGTGTGCTACAAACAAGAGAGTTTATATCATTCAAATCTTCAGTTTCATCAGGCCATTGACATTGCAGAAGCAAGATCATTCATCAGATCAGAAGAACTCTTCCAAGCTTCATTAGCTTATTCTTTCTGAGTTCTTCTTCTTGTACTGAATTGTATTATTCATTCTACATATCTGAAACCTCACTAAACTTAGTAGTTTGGTTTTTCAAGTGAATAACAAGAGGTTCGTATTGTTTCAACAGGTTGTAGCATGTAACTAGATAGATTGGGTACCACAAGCTGTATAAGTGTAAGGTAGTTCACTTAGGCTTGAGATCTAGGGTTAAATCTGGGTGATTAATAATAATTTGTGTTTGAATCCTGGAGGGATTAGATCCCTCAGGCAGAGACTAGGTCCAACTGTGACTGAACTCTGCAAAATCCTTGTGTCTTTGTTATTTACTTTTGCTATCTTTACATTCAGTTTAAACAGGAAGTTTCAAAGCTTTGGAGCTTCCCAAATCTCAAAGCTTTGAAGCCTCTATATCCTGCAATTATATCTTTAAGTTTTCCAAATCTTTTTCAAAGGTTTGAGATATCAAATTTTTGCACTACTTAAGTTTCAAAAGACTGTGTTTTGGTAAAAGTTAGCATACTCTATTCAACCCCCCCCCCCCCCTTCTAGAGTATTTAGATCTTGTGTTACACTTACATTACAAACCTTCAATTTTCTAATTCTAGAATAAGTTCAGAAGGTAAAGATAACTCATAAACTCATATGGCTAATGCAGCAAGTCTTGCTTTATTCCCTACGCGCAAGTTTATCTCCCGTTTAGCTAGTCGTCTTCTTCTCTTTAGATCCGACACAATTCGACAAATGTGAGATCCACATCCAGTATCCAATACCCAAGATGAAGAGATAAACATATAGTCATCTATAAAAAAAATACATGTGGTGGTGGAATCACTGTTCCAAGTCTTTTATCTTTCTGATATTTTGGTCAGTTCCTTTTCCAATGGCCACTCTGACTGCAATAGTGGCATGCGCCCTTTACCTTTCCACCAGCGGGTTTCAAGGAAACTTCCTTGGGTTTTGCAACTGCCTTGCCTTTCCATTTGGAGGTCGAAGCAACTCTCTTACTCTTTCCTTTGTTAACTATCATTATGACATGGCCTTTCCCCTTGTTTATTTATTGTTCAGCTGTCCTCAACATGTTGAGCAAATCTGGCGGAGGTTTGTAAATCTCATTCAAGTTATAGTTCATGATGAACCGACTATAACTATTCGGCAACGATTGCAGGATGAGATCAGTAGCCAAATATTGACTAAATGGAAACCCTAGACGTGCGAGATTCTCCAAGTACCCGATCGTGAGGAGTACATGAGGCCCCACCGGGTTTTCCTCTGACATATGACACTTGAAAAATGCCTTAGATACCTCATACCACTCATGCCTTGCTTTCTCTTGGAAGAGCTGCCTCAAATGTATGATCATATCATACGCCTCCATGTTCTCATGTTGCTTCTCAAGCTCGGAGTTCATGGTTCAAAGCATCAGGCAAGTCACATCAATAGAGTCGTCAACGATCTACTGATGTGCCTTCCTGGCGGCAGCAGTATCATTTTATGGTGCCTCAGGAACTGGTTAGTCTAAAATGTACAGTTTCATTTCTTGCTTGACAAAAATTCTCAAGTTTTTGTACCAGTCCAGAAAATTGATTCCAGATAGCTTGTCCTTCTCCAGGATTGATCGTAGTGATAATGTCGATGTTGAGGGATTGTTTGCCATTGGTATTCTACAAAATGAGAAATATATAAATTTTAGTATTTTGTGAACAAATGACTACATTTAACAATGGCTAGATTATTAAATATAGCTCCCACTATTTTTCTCGGATTAATAGCCCTCACTATTAATGCGGAATATATCACGTATTTTCTAGTGGTCCAAGATCCATATTTCACTTCATCTTGAGCTTGCTTTGGCAAGTCACCCAAGAATCAGCTATTTAGGTAGGAACACCTTCCAATTGCATCCTATGCAATTCTTGGTTCAATTACGCAAATAACTCCTTATTTATCTATCCCATTGATAATCTCAATTGTCTTGCCTCTAAGCTTTCAATCTTATTGAAATATCTTAGTTGCGTTCATCCTCTTACTTCAAAAATTTCACATTACTAGCTTGTGCCATCGCGGCATCTTATGATGAATCAAATCGCATTGCTTTGGCAAGCGCGAGATTAATAAGTTATAGTTTTGACGAGTGTTAAGTAATGAGAAGGAAAAACGCAATATTTTTTTTGAGGGATTACCTTGTCAAATTTAATTGTTTTGTTGATCCAATCAACTGATCTACTTATTTGGATTTGGGAAATCCCAAATAAAAGATCTGGGCTTTAATTATCTTGTTACGTTTTGCATGCATCAACCATAAACCAAAAACAAATAACAAGACAATAAATAAACGTGATGTGGATGTGACCTCATAAAACTAAGATATTCCCAAGCCAATGAGAATATCTATAAGCCCTAAAAACAGCAAGCTCATCTCCATGCGCCTCCATCTTTAGTCCATGCGTCTTTAGCCTGTGGAATAACGCCATCTTGTGGTTTTTTCAGTCTTTAAGCTTCTTCTCCATGTCTTGACTAGATTCTATCTATATAATTATAGCTAGCATCGACATTAAATAGAGGATCCTCACAAGTGAGGGAGAAGACGACACGCAGGCTGTAAAACTTAATTAATTACACTAATTACAATAAAACTAACCCACAAATCAACATCCACGTCATCCACATCTAAGGCCATTAAATCATCATGAAAAAGTACATAATACAGTTAAAATCTAATTTTAACGCGCTTGGTCAACTTTAGTTAATTTTTTGATTTTCTATGGTCAAAACGGTCCAAGGGGTCGAACCAATCAAATTGGTCGAACCCTATGGACCGCCCGAGCTGCGCCTAAGCCCGTCGAACTAACCCGCGCGGTCAAACCGGCTGCTAGCGAACATGGGTAGACCCACGGCCTAGGTTCGCGCGCCACAAGAAGGGGGTAGTCACCATGTGGCCGAACCCTAGGAGTTGTTTCCACAAAAATATCCTTCCCTTGTGGGCATATTCCCAATTGTAAAGAAAAAAGCACATTTTCCCCGAAATTGTGCCCAAACCCTAGCTTTTCAAATCACCAAAAGACACATCATATGTGAACGAAACTCGCTAATTTCAGAACGATATGTAAAATTAGCTCATTCTCTACTGAATCATATTCAGTTTGCATCATTATGCCAATATCAGTTTTACGCGAAAAATAGCATAAGGGGTAAAAATTGATAAAATTGTAACACATAAAACACGTTATGCGCTGCGACCTATGGCTCTAATACTACTGCAAGGTTTTGATTCAGGTTACGCAAAGGAATAAAATATATAGATTCCTGATCAAACCCCTTCACGGGTCGCATGAAGCATTCATCACGTGATAAGAGAAAACAGTTGTGTACCTTATTTGTCTGACATATCACGATATGCAGAATGATGTCCACGTCTCTATGAATATCCACACCTAGGATTGTGCTGGATTCCTTCTCATGTATTTTTTCTAGCTCACGTCAAGAAGGATGAAGAAGAAGATCATGCAAAACTAGGCTCCAAGAGTTGTCGCGCCACACGAGGCCGAGGGCGCAAGGGGGGCCAACGGGTGAGGGTTTCGGCCTTCACTTGTCTTTCTCCTTGCTTTGTTATTTTCACTCTAATGACACTATTGTGAAAATAATAAGCTAGGAGTGCCTTTATATAGTTAACGACTCCTTGTTAACTACATATTTGGCCAATACTAATCGTGCCCATACACGAATTAGTCCACTTTGCAAATTAGTCCTACTAAGTTTTCTTATGGTTGCGTATTGATCATTTCTTTAATCAGTCCTAATAATTAATACATGTATCCAGTTTAATCCATGGTGTGTGACCCCATAGGTTTCTACTTAGTTGGGAGTAACAATTAATAACATAGAGCGGTGTCTAGCAACACATCTATGCCACCCAACTAATAGAAATAGTCAGTGATTCGACAAACATTGTGCTCAATGTTACCGTATTGTATTATATCTTTGTCTCTATATCCGAATTGAACAAGATACATAAAAGTCACACTCATACATCTAATCCATATTCACGATTCTGGTAAAAGGCTTATCTATACAAACAACATCAATATCCCATATTGATATATCTGATTATGGCCAGACATTCCATAAGCACTACCCCTCGAGTGCCATGGATATTTACTCCCAATATGTAGGAGGGAAAAATCATGTCTACATCACTACCACCTCTAATCTTGCTTCCTATTATGTCCGATAACCGCCTTTATTACTACCCAGTCACGGTGTAGCGTTTGCTAGATCAAAACATAAACTTCACAACTAGAGTGTCTAGTGACTTCAAGTCTAAGGACCACAATACCATTAGCACTACGAGAAGCACTTGTGATGTTAACATAATTAATTTAGCATCCTAATGCATGTCAATTAGCACTACGAGAAGCACTTGTGGGTCAATCTAGTATGCCATTACACCTAATGCATACCCATGTGTTAGACTTGATATCTCCATATCAATCTACACACATACTAGTCTATAGTGATCGTTATCTTAATCAATATAATGGACTAGGGATATTTAAATTGAAGTCTAAGGACTTCATTATATTAGATATCTCCATAATTAATAAAATGAATATTCTAGCCAAAAACAATGTTCATACTAAATAAGATTGCCTCTAGGGCAACTATTCTTAACACTACTCCCAACTCCTAGTGGTACATTTAACTTACATAATCTCTTTCTTGTGCATGACATTACCTCTAATCTTCTCACTGTCTCAAAATTCACTACTGATAATAATTGTGCTATTTTCTTTTCTCCAAAGGCTTTTGAAATCAAAGATTTGAAGCACAACAATATTCTCTACCAGAGCTACTGTAAGAATGGCCTCTATGTCTTACCAAAAATAGTGGTTAGTACTTCATATAAACCTCAATTTTCATCATCCCATTCAAACAGTAATGTCTCGTCTTGTACTGTACCAGCTGATGTGTCATCTGTCTCTCATGCATCTATATGGCATCAGAGACTTGGCCTTCAATCTGCTCCTATTCTACATAATCTGATATCTCAATTGAACTTTAATAATCCATCTTCTCTCTATATTTCTTGTGAATTTGCTAAATCACATAAGCTACCTTACCATGTATCCAGTTCTCATGTTAAGAATAGTTTTAATCTTGTACATTCAGACATTTGGGTTCCTCCTCCTGTTGAATCATGCTCTAAATACAAAAACTACATCATGTTCATTGATGATTATACACGATTATGTTGGCTTTACCCCTTGATAACTAAATTTCAAGCTTATTTTTCTTACAAGCACTTTACTGCATATGTGCATACTCATTTTAAAACTGCAATCAAAATCTTTAGAATAGACAATGGGTCTAAATTTCTAAACTTTTCCTTTGGCACATATCTGCAAAAATAAGGAACAACACATCAAACTTCCTGTCCACATACCCCAGAAGAAAATGGGAGAGTGGAAAGAAGACATAGACAACTTGTTGAAACTGAACTTTTCTTACTGTTTCATGACTCTATGCCTATTAAATACATACAAGAAGCTATTCTCACAACCAATATTCTTATCAATAGACTACCAAAAACATCTCTTAATCACACTTCATCTTTTCAAAAATTGTTTCACCATTCTTCCAATTACTCTCAATTGAAAGTTTTTGGGTTCCATGGCTAAGACCATATGCTAGACACAAACTCCAACATAGATCCACTTTCTCTCTCTACGTGTGGCCGAATTCCCTAGGTGAAAAAAGATTCTCTCACTCTCTCTCTCTCTTTCTCTCTCTCTCTCTCTCTCTATCTCTCTCTCTCTCTCTCTCTCTCTCTGTGTGTGTGTGTGTGTGTGTGTGGCCGAATTCTCCTAGTAGAGAAAAAATCATTTTTCTCTCTCTCTCACGTGTATATGAATATGTGTCTAGAATTCTCACAGCCTAGGATTCTATTTATAAGGATGAGAAAGTTCGACTTTCCCTTAAATCCCAACAGTTAGGATTAGTTTGCATTCAAGTCCAAAATCCACAATTTCTCTTTAGACCAACTAATGAGCATAGTTTACATTCAAGTGCAAACCCACAATTGATCTTTAGTACGACTAATGAGCATTTAATTCCACTTTGATCCATTCTTGTGTGTGACATGTAGGTTCCTAATTACGTTGGTAGTAACAATTACAAACATTGAGTGGTATCTAGCAATACATCAATGCTACCTAAGTAATAGTAATTTCAGTTATACGAATAACCTCTATGACAAATGTTACCGTGTCCTATAATCCCTTTGTCTCACATATCCAGATTAGACACAATGCATATAGTTTCACCCTTTTTTATCTAATCTATACTTTCTCGATTCTATGACCAGACTTAGACAGACAAATGACATCAATATCACATATTAATTCATTTTATCACGGCCATGTACTTTCCTAAGTCACACTCATCGATTGGTAATGTATATTTACTCATGTTATGTAGAAGGGACAAATCCTATCTACATCACTCACACCTCTCAACAGGTTTCATAGCATGTCCAATAATCGGCTTTATAATCACCTTGCTACATCGTGATTTTTGATGATATTAAAACATGTATTCCACATCTAGAGAATTTAGTGACTTCAAGTCATAGGATCACAACACCATTGTCACTATGAGAAGCACTTGTGATATTCACATAAATCCCATGTAGTGGTCTCATGGCAGGTTAATCCAGTACGTCATTACTCCTAATGCATACCCATGTGTTATATTTGATATCTCATATTAATCTACCCACATACTAGTCTTGATTCATTATAGTCGTCCTAATTAATAATAATACTAGACTATGGATATTTAAGAAAACAACATTTATTCTTAGGACTTCATTACGTCAACACATCTCCATATAGATAACAGATTGAATAGAAAGACTTTATAAATTTCACGATAAGTAGATTGCCTCTACGGCATACTCCAGTAGTATCAGAGCAGGTCGTGTGGGAAATTCGTGAAGGCATCCAAGGAGGAAGATGGCGAAAGGCAAAGGCGTTCTCTCCAACGTGCAAGACCCAACCGAGTTCGAAAAATCCGAGAACCGTAGTAGGGAATCCACAAAGAGGACTTCAAAGAGGTCAAATTCGATGGAACCATAAACCGATTGGTGCAATCGTCTCTCCAATGTGGAGGGGAAGGTGAAGGAGCACACTGCGGCGCTTGATAAGGACGTCACCCCAAAGGACGAGTTTCTCTAAATTAATGAGGAGTTCGAAATGGCATTTCAAGCATTTGCGTAAAGGTTTAAGGAGGCCATGAAGCAGCTTGACCGGTTGGCTAACAAGAAAAAGGAGGTGGACGAGAAGGGGGAATGTTCTAGAGGAGCTCAAGGAGGTGCGTTATCTCGCCGTATCAAAGGATGATCGAGTTACCGCCCTAGAAGAAGAGATCACGAAGTTGACGGTAGAATGGTCGGTGTAAAAAAGGCGCTCTTGTCCGATGGTGCACCAGTCGTGGCTCGAGATGCGGTGCCGAGGGAGCACGCACCAAATCCAAAACCATATGGAGGTAAGCACGATGCCAAAGAACTTGACGCTTTCTTATGGAATAATGATCGTTATTGTTGGCATTTGAAGATTGTGGATGGTGAAGCTATGGTGAATACGTCTTCACTTTATCTCCAAGACAACGCCTTTCTTTGGTGGAAACGCAAGGAGAATGAGATGACGCTCGGCTTGACTACCCTAGATACGAGGGACAAATTTTTAAAGGAGATCACAGCCTAATTCTACTTGGAGTATGCCTAGGATCAATCAAGGGAAAAGCTACGATGGTTGAAGCACAATTAGAGTCTCAAGGAGTACGTCAACGACTGACCTTGATGCTTGATATTTCCGAAATTAGCGAGAAGGAGAATTTTTTCCAATTTAAGAGCGGATTACAACAATGTCCACGCAACGAGCTAGAGCGGCGTGGAGTCCAATATATCAACCAAGCAGTCTCCATGTCCGAGTCGCTCATTGACCATAGGAGGGATGATGGGAAACCCAAGGAACGATGGATTAGTCCGACCAAGAGTGGGGGAGTGAAGGATCGATACAAAGACCGTTGGGGTAGTCCAAACAAGAGGGAGCGAGATAAGGGTAAGTTCGACCGTGCAAGAACGTCAAGGGAGGACCATACATGGAAGGAAAAGACAATGGACCGGTTAGACGATAAAGGTAAGAAACCTTGTTTCTTATGTAATAAAGATGTTCATATGGCGTACAATTTTCCAAGTATGGGGAAGCTTACGACGATCCTAGCCGACTATCAACCGCAGGAGGAGGCGAAGATGGCAATGCTCAAACTCCTGAATGTCGTTCAAGCCAATGCTTCTACTCCCAAGGGAGACACTAGTGGGCGTCGAAGCCTAATGATTGTGGAAGAAAGGGTGAACGGTGTGATCACCCAAGCCTTGGTGGACATAGGAGCCACGCACAACTTATATATGTGGAGGAGGCCGAGAGACTCAAACTCAAAGTCTCAAGGTAAAGTGGGAGCATAAATTCCTCCAACTCAAATTCCATGTCGATGGTAGGAATTGCACGAGGGGTGGATTTGAAGCTTGACAAATGGAAGGGGTCAGTGGATTTATGGTCGTACCATTGGACGAATTTAAGCTAGTGCTTGGTGTCGGCTTCATGGACAAGGAGAAGGCCTTCCTGGTGGTTCCCTTCGACATTTTGTTTACCGTTGGGGAAGGACCTCCTTAACTTGTGCCGATGAAGAGAGGAGGGACCTGAGAAAAATCCTTTCCACCAGGGAGTTGGACATCGTTTTTCCAACAAAGAAGAAACAAGCCATAGGTAATCAAGTTGAGAACCCACACAAGATCGTGAAGGCCATGGAAAACTCCAAGGTTGTCAAGCCAAATCAGTTTCCTAGATATCTACCACCACGGATGGTGAAAGACCATGAGGTGTAGAAGGAAAGTGCAATGACCGATGCATTGGGATGCAAGACCGAGTTGGTGGCCACAAAGAAGGATCGAGCCAAGGAAAAGGACGGGACATGCAAGGGTGAGACAAGATGGAAACACGAGAACTAAGTTGTGAAAAGCTCGTCTTCGAAAAAGTGGTTGAGACATCATTGACGAGGGGATCGTGCATAAAATTAGGACGCCAAAGTACAAGGAGGACTTGGTTTTGTGGAAGAGACTACCCGAGACCAAGGCAACATGGATAGCGGAGGATTCTCTATGGCGTTACAAGGACTTGATCAACCGCTACCACACGGCAACTAAGACGTTACCAAATTAAGTGGGGGAGAATGACATGGGCTGCATTGGAAGATGTGTAGAATCTTTCATTGAAATTTATACTTGTAAAGAGGTGGGAACCTTCTAGGATCTCAATCTCCACCATTAGATCTTTGATTATCTAGATTCTTCCTTAGTGGAAGCTCATGTATAAATAGGAGTGGCCTCATTTTCCACATCCATCAACAAAGCATTGTAATCACTCTCCCTAAGTAATAGAAGCTATCTTCCTCAAAGCTCTATTTGTTTTTTCGGTGTTCTTCTACGCTTACTTGAAAGGGTTCAAGTGTCGCAAGGTTTAGAAAAGAAGTTGAACTTTGACACTTGGCCCTTGATGTCATTATTAACTCAAAAGAAGATTCAGCGAAATTTAAGTAAATTGTGTGAGGGCTAAAGTAGCTCTTGGTGTAACTATTTATTTATTTCTATTCTGAAAACCTCATAATCAATTATATAAGAAAAAAAATGATGGTATCTCACTGATAGAGCCTTTGAAGCCCTGAGGTCATGGTTTGAACCTATTATTATGTTGGAAAAAAACCCTATTGTATACTCACCTTCACAAATACTCTCAAACTTTGCATAAAAATTACTCTCAAACTTTGCACAAGCACTCTCAAACTTTAAAAATATTATTATAAACTGGTCAAACTGGAGGGGTGGAAGTACATAACAGTAAGATTGGGACAAACGTGAATTAACCAAACGATGGGCCATGACCTGAACCTATAAAGAGTTATAATTTTCTCTCTCTCCAGTCTCAGTTAGCATTTGTTTGTCAATTTTTCCTCAATCAATCTGGATTTCTCGATTTGCGATCATGAAAAACTCAAAGTCTTTTGCAATGTGTGAGATAAGGGATCCTCAAACAATGGTATCTTCCAGGCTCATCTTTGAAATGATATTCATCACAGAGCTTTGAAGACCCTTGAGGACGATCCGAATAGAGTTGAAGCTTAGTTCTCCAAAAAGTTCAGAGATGAATTTCTTGAGATTGTTCAAGATGAATTTTCCACTGGAACAGTTACCCTATTCATATTTATGTACGCTTCCATAAATAAAATAATCCCATCAATAGTTTCTTCACCAAATGGGGCATCGAGAAAGATGGATTCCTTAGGCCATCCGCACCAAGAGGGCTTCCCAAATCACCGTTATACTAATTTGGACCCCACATAACTACATAAATATTATAGAACTGATATATTCTACCTAGAAGGGAAAATTCGCTCTACTACTATTATATTGCAAACAAGAGGGGTGAAAGTGTCTTTGCATCAATCTCAAGAGGGTGAAAGCGTCTTTTACAATTTTATACAATCTGTTATAACTCACAATTGCTTAAAAGATACACTGACTCATGGAGAAAGGGAGGATATACACCCAAAATAGGGTATACCTCCTCCAACTCCATCAGATAGTAGAAGACCGCCAAGCTTGGTCGCGGGGTTCGGAAGACCGAAGGAAAGCATGATCAGCCTCCTCCAAGCCTCAACCCCACCCCAATCCCTCCTCCTGGGTAGCGTAATATTCCTAATCGTGCTCCAGGTCTCCCCCAAGACTCCCTGCTACAGACGGCCTTTCTTGCTTAATCAGAGAACTTGTCGAGGAGGGTGTTCTTGAATGGATTTGAGATAAGGTTAGGGTAAGTAGGAGGGGTCACGGCCTTTTTATGAAGAAGAGAAGCAGAGGCGAACACGAGTTGAATTAGGGAGCATCTAAGAAGGCAGAAAAACGGCGGGCTCAAAGAAATTTTGACCTTCTTTGGTTTTGTTGTATCACATACTTACGAACTCTTGGTTTCCTTAGATGGTTCGGAGTATCAATTGAAGATTCGGTTTTTAGTTCATGGGTTATCAAATATGTGGAGGATGCTGGGTTTTGGTTGATTTTGTTGAGTCTGGGTTTGGATAGACGCTTTTGAGTTTGCACTAAAGAATCAACTACTAGCTTCTGGTTTTTCGTAGATACAAAAGAATTTGTGTTTCGGTAGATTATGCTGATTATGAAATAAAGAATCATTTTATGGTTTGACAAGAAATGTTAAGAGTTTGTTATGTTAAGTTGTTTTTTTTTTTTTTTTGAGAAATGAACTTCATTAAACCAAACACGCCTTAGGGACCAGGAACATGACAGTCAAAATCTAGGAACTGTTGCAGCCACTCAGGTTCATCTTCCTAAAGAAATGAGGTCCTCGTGTCCTGTGAAAATTTGCCATGTGGTCAGCCGCATGGTTGATGGCTCGTGGGACCGAGCGGGCTTTAACTTCCTCCAATTATCGAAAGCACTTTCTCATTGTTTCAAGAACTCCACCTGCATTTGAGAAGTCTAACCAGACCTCGCCATTGATGTTTCCAGAGATGGCCTTCGTCACTGTGGTTGAATCACCCTCTAAAATCAATCGCCGTAAGCCTCTAGATCTCGCCGTCTCAAGTCCAAAGCTTGTTGCTCGCATTTTCGCTTCCTTTCTGATTCACATATCTTTAGATCTCGAGAGCCTACAATCACAAATTGCCCTTCATCGTCTCTAATGATGAAACCTTCCCTTGCTGCCTTGGAGATTGGGTTCCAAGCTCCATCGCAGTTGAACTTCATCAATCCCGTCGGTGGCTTTTCCCATCTCTCCTCTGCTACCTGCTCGAGCTCAGGTATTAACCTTCGATCTCTATTGTGTACTTCATCCAGTTCTTCGAATCTTGTAATGACTACTTGTGGCAAAAAAATTAGATCTGGTCTCCTTCCTTGGTGAATGGATTTGTTGCGGTCGTTCCATATAGCCCAAAGTGTTGGACAAAACAGATCTTGATGATTGGAGTCTTTTTCACCGAATTGATCGCGTACCGAGGTATTGAACTTAGTTGTTTCCAAGTTCTTGTTAAAATCTGCCCCAAATAGCTCTTCCCATACCTTCCCTACCTACTTACATCTCTGAAACAAGTGGCTACTCGAATCCTCAAATTTATTGAAGAAAGGGCATACTATTCTGACATCTATTCCCCTTTTTTCAGTTTCTTCGTGATTGCTATACTATCAGTTCTGGCTCGCCACACAAAGTGCTTAATTTTAGAAGGGATTTTGACTTGGAAATAGGGATGGGTTTCTACTCGGATGGCCCTTCGATTTTGGTGAGTTTTTTGTTCATCTCCATTTTGTATCCCGATTTCACTATGTAAATCCCACCGTCCTCAAAATTCCATATCAATCTATCTCTTCTCTTTTTCTCTTGGAGTTGTATATCTAGAACTTCTCCTATATCCCACTACTTCAAAGATAATTTTTTATTCAAGAAATAAGGCACTAACTAGCGAATATCAGTCTACTTTTTGAATCAAAATACCTAACTACGCAATGGCTTTTTCTATCAATGAATGTCACCAATTCTTTTCTTTACGGGACCATTTCCCCAACCATCAACTATAATCCAAAAAGAACCAGATAAATCCATTTCCAATATTCCGTGTTTCAGAATATTTCGAGTAGAACATCTTTCACAATTTGATTAACTTTGTCTTCATCCCATTCATTTCAGTCTTGTTTCAGCAAGTCACTCACCTGTAGATGTTCAGTCTCCGGTGATTTTGTTATCAAGCTAAAAGAACCTCTTCGAGGAATCCATCTATCGTGCAAACGGATCGATTTGTCGTCCCCTATCTTCCACCTGAGACCTTCTTTGAGAAATTTCCTCCCTTCCAAAATACTCCTCCACGCAAAGGAGGGATTGTGGCCCAACTGTGCATTAAGAAAGTTTTCGTTTACGAAATACTTAGCCCGGAGTACTCTTGAGAGAATTGAATCTGGATTCTGAATTATTCGCCAGCTTTGTTTTGCTAACATAGCTGTGTTAAACGCTTTGAAGTCTCGAAAAGCTAAGCCTCCCTCTCTCTTTTTCTCGTGAATTTTATTCCACCCTACCCATGGAATACCTCTTTCTTGTCCTACTTTGCTCCACCAGAATTGTCTTACTAACTTATCCATCTTATCGCAGATTCCATCTGGCAGTTTAAAGCAGGACATGGCATATGTCGGAACAGCCTCGGCTAATGTGCGAATCAGGATTTCCTTCCCCCCCCCCCCCGGGTAAGTGTTCTCCTTCCATCCCTTTAAGATACTGATTGTCTTTCCAATAAGTTGTTGAAAGATATTCCTCCCCATTGTTGTAGGAAGTCCTCAGTACCTGTCATATTTCTCAACTTCCACCATGCCGCAAAAATCAAGAACCTGTTTCTTCTCCGCTGCCGTAACATTGGACGAGAAGACTATCGCCGTTTTCTCCGTATTAATCTTTTGTCTTGATGTTGTGCTGTAGATTTGTATGATCTGTAATGGTGTAGCTAGGTACTTTGTATTAGCATGTACAAAAAACAAACTATCATCAGCAAAAAGCAGGTGGGACACTTCGGGCCCACCTCGAGACGCTGTAACTGCGGCAAGCTCTCCGCTTCCCACTGCCGCATAAATAGCTCTCGATAATACTTCACTGCAAAGAGGAAGAGGTACGGAGATAGAGGGAACCCCTGCCTGAACCCTCTCTCGGGTATAACGCTACCTGTAACGGCCCCATTCCGCACAAACGCAAAACTGATCGTACTAGCACAATTCATTACTTGGCTGATAAAAATTGGTCTAAACCCCAACTCCATTAGCGTTTCCTTGATAAATTGCCACTCCACCTTATCATACGCTTTGCACATTTCTACCTTCATTGCTAGGTAGCCAATCTTCCCCTTTTTCCTCGTCTTTAGGGAATGAATTACTTCGAAAGCCGTAAAAATATTATCCGATATAAGCCGCCCCGGGACGAACGCTCTTTGGTTCTCACTGATATTATTAGAGAGAATTCTCTTTAACCTGTTTGCAATAGCCTTTGAAACAATTTTGTAAATAATCGTACAGAGACTAATAGGTCGGAAATCACCTGGCTTTCGTGGTTGTTTTACCTTAGGTATCAAAGCTATGAGGGTTTTATTGTGTTCATCGAGACTCATACCTTGATTTAGGAGAAGTTGTTTTTTCATGTACTAGTAAAAGAACACATGCGGTTTTCATGTCTTGGACTAATGAAATAGATGAAAAAATTGAAGATAGTTTAAAAGAAGTATCTTGAAGTACTACAAGAATAAAATGTATGTAGATGGAGCCTGATAAATAATATGAAAACTAAATACATGATATTTTTCAAATTTCAAATATTTACATTCACCATTACCTCATTTCAAGTTTCCTACTTATAGTACTGACACATATTCTTACGTGTAAACGTAAGTGCACGATCGAGTAATAAAGTGTAAGTATTTTTTAATACTTGGGTTGTTGAATCCCGCGAGGACAATCTCGTAAAAAGATTTAACTAACAAATTAATTGAGTTTACTAAGTAACCAGTAAAAAGTTGTGAGAATTGTGAGGTTTCCACCCCCAAACAAGTTGATGTAGTGATTGCAAGAATAACATAAAAGTAAATTAAGAAATAGTCCTTAATCGGTATTGGAGAAACTATGCAATCTCGTAGATCACCTATGGCTGTAAATGATTTTCTAGATAATCTGAATAACACGTTAACCAAGTCTAACTAAGCCAGGTAATAGCACTGACCATCTCATGTCGGCCTCATGTCTATTTATGTCACAGTACACCTAGGTTCCTTTCAGTCCACCTACGTTTACCGGTCCGTTCTAGAAGGTCATCTACTGATAAGCTAACGGGTCCTGTCGGTCCACCATTTCACAGAACAGCTGAATAATCCTACTGAGTCTACCGACACTGGCCAATCCTAACACTTTTTCTTTCGGTCTCATTGGTTAGGATTGATGTTCATATTATCCTATCTAGTTAAAGTCACTTTCGTGCACTGACTAACTAAGTAGTACATGAACAATTAATCTAGAACGTCACTAAAAATTAAGCATGAAACATCTAATGAAAAAATCCTAGTCCATTGATATTAGGTCATCTCCTAATCGTTTAAATAGACTGAGATTACTAATGGAATCAAGAAACTACAACTCACTCAATATAATAAATCATCAGAGCATGAAATTAGATTCATTACGGAAAACCAACATTTACATCAACCCTAGGATCTCATATGAGATGCCGAGCTATGAAAGTTTAGCTACTCGTCTTAAAATAAAGCATAGAAAGAAGTTTCTCCATTGATATGATTAATAAAGGGAAGAAGAAATCAAACAATGATCTCCAACGGTGAAGTCTTGTCTCCGTTCTTCGTCCTCGGCTTTCTCCTCTGCGTGAATGAATGATATTTCGTCCTCTAGGTCATATTTGGGTCAAATCCCGTCATTAGTTTTCATTGTTTGCGTTTTAACCCCAAAAATCATCTCCATCTCCAGAACATTTCGTGCGAAATGCCCAACATTTCGTGTGAAATCATCTCGCACGAAATGCTTTCTATTTGTGCGAATGGAATATGGACTTTGACTTCTCCAGGCCATTACTTCTTCGTCCGATCTTTGATTAAGCTTCGTGACCTATCGTTGGAAATCTATTTGAGTCTAATTTCATTTGACACAGGTCTTACTCCCAAATCCATTGCAGAACGCCATATATCATCAAATAAGTGAGGACTGGTCATTCTAGCTCCTCCAACTTTGCTTATCTTCAATCGCCTTGAGCTCCCGTTGTATCCGATGTTCGTTTCATGCCTCATATCAACCAATTATCATACGTTCCTGTCAAAACAACATGAGAAAACATACCAAGAGATCATATTTGAAAAATAACATCAAACATGCATAGAAACACCCGGACGAACAATATAGCGCATAGGAAGCACCAAGTTACAAAATGACTCATATTCTCTGCAATTAGGCTCAAATCTCTCACATTAATATGGTCAATGGCAATAAGATATAGCTCCTAAAAGGCGCTATCAAATTCCCCTCACACTTTCTCTTGCTCGTCCCGAGCAATAACTTACTTCACAACCCCCAACGAATTGCATACTTTTACTAGACATTTGAAACAAACGACTCACACACACGACTCGACTATGCAAACTATATGCTCTATACAATGAACTCGATTATCAAACAATGAGAAAGTGAAACAACACATATTTTTTTCTTTTTATTTAGAGATCGGGCAATCTCGCTATCACTAACCCAACTCATCAAGCTCTCACTAGTCTCTTTTGAAATTTCACAGCCAATAGCAAGAAATTGAAGGAGAGTGATCCTACACATAAGTTCACTAAGGGGTCCCCAAACATCCACCATAATCAATGCAAGATTCGGGCACGTCCTTTAGCTCAGAGGGTATAGGCATCCTTAATCCTACGGTAGTCTTTCGTCATCAAGTCATTTGAGGTTTTCAGACCCTCTTAGCCGCTATTGCATTTGAATGAAAATTTTCCCAGTGATGGGAGACACAACTCCGTGTAATTCGGATTGACTTTAATTTTCCTTAGACGCTTTATTTGATTGAGTCCAAATTCCCCGCACGAACGGAGGCACATTCGGTTGTTCACCGTATATAATATAAGAAAATATTTTGATTTCCTTCTTTTTCATTCTCTTCTAATTTTTTCAATCGTGCATTTATAGCAACTAAGTTTGGGATTTTTCGGTTAACTCTTGAAACCGTCGTAAGAGATGGTGGTGTACACTCCCTAACTTCACATAGGCTAGAGCGGCATACCACATGGAACCAACTCAACACGAAGTTCCACCCCAGATTTCAAGAGGCCACATGTTTCCACTCGAAAAACAGGCTATTCAACTACCTTAGGATTAAATCCTCCTAGCACATTAAACGAACTAATGGTATGCCCTCGTCTACGATCCACTTTCCCTGAATACCCGGGACATCCTTTCGTGAACAGGTGCGCAAGATCTAAGAATTTTTAAATTTTTCCTACTACAGCGTGAAAGACAGTACGTAGGCAAGTAAAACATGATCAATACTCTAGAAGGGGGGTTGAATAGAGTATGGAAACTTTTGCTAAAATAGTTGTTTCAAGTGAAGAGTAAAGATTAGAGGGTGTTTCAAGGCCTTGAACACAAATTCAAGCCTTTGAAACTAAAACAGGTAGTAAGAATTGTGCTGATCCTTTTCAAGACCTTGAAAAGCCTTCCAAGGTCTTGACTGAAAACTAGTTTTGAAGCAGTTAACAAAATGAGTATAGAACTGAAAATTAAATGCAAGGGACACAGTGATTTTACAGATTTCAATCCTCAATAACCTACTTCTCTGCCTGAGGGATCTAATCCATGCAGGATTTGCAACAGACTTCTTATTAATCAAAAGCTAAGTCGTAGATCTCAAGAAAAGAGATTTTCCTTAACTCTTATACAGCTTCTGGTTCTCACTAACCTATCTAGTACCTGCTCTAGGTAAATGATTTAATAATAATATCTTGTTGTTCACTTGAACAACACCACGAGATTAAGATGTGAGAAGTGTTAACAGAATGATGTAGAAATGAAGTACAGAACGAAGAACACTATAACACGGTAAAGCAGTTATTGCGTATGAACTACTGTTCAGTTTCAAGGCCATGAAAATAGTTTCAAATCTTGAAACCAAGGCTTAGTTTCAAGGCTTTGAATTCTGTTTCAAGGAACTTACAATCTCCCCCTTGATTAAAGACAAAACTGCTAATCAGGTTATTCTGAATATCTGCAAAAGTAAACATTAGCAATCCAGCAGTAATAGATATAACAGATCAAATAAATATAAATCATAATTCATAGTTGAATGAAAAACAACTAAGATACCAAAAAAAAGTAAAAGTAATTAAGCAATTCACAAACCAAATTTTGCACATCCAAAACACAACAAAACTAAAGTATATCCCCCTAAATTTCTCCCCCTTTTTGACTTTCAAGAAGAAGGATGAGAAAATGTTGGACGAAATTGTTTATGGTTAAACCCAAAAAAAAAAATATTTTGAAGGAGGAAGGATGATGCTTTCAAAAGAGATTCAAAGCTTTGAATGGAAGAAAGAAAAGGCTAAATCAAGTTTTTGGGTCTTCATCTCCCTTAGGCTCTGCAGTTTCCTCCTGATCACTTTCTGCCTCAAACTCTTCATCCTCTTGATTTTCTTCATCCTTTGCTACCTCTTCACCAGTTCCATCACCAACCACATCAATTTCAAACAATTTTGTTGAAGTATGGGTTGTTGGAACTTTTGCTTTCTTTTTCTTCTGCTTCAGTTCTTTGAGAGGTATGTCAGAGTCCACACTGTCGTCTTCCTTTTCCCCATATCCAGTAGCCTTTGCACATGCTTATGTATCTCCAGCAACCTGCAACTCTTCTGCAGACAAATCACTTTAGAGCTTCCATGGTCCTTCACTGATTTTAAAATTCCAATCCTTTGAAAAGCATTTTCATCAAGCATTTCAAAACCAATGGGGATTTTCTCTTCCCTATCAACTGGTATTTTAAGTTGTTGAAAGAAGAGTGTAAGGAGGTTGGCATAGGGTAAAGGATGTTTCATTTGCTTGGTACAGGAGTATAGAATGTGCTCCATCACAATGCCTGGAAAATCAACATCATAACCATGCATAACTAGATACATCAAATACAGTACCCTATCAGACAACAACTCTTTTGAATTCTCCATAGGTACTACACACCTCATCAGAATAGTGAACAAAACCATCTAACCAATTCTCTCTTGCAGAATGACTGATAAACCACTTGCTAGAGAGAAATTTCTTACCATTGGGAGATTTCTTTTCTGAGTAGATCTGTAAATCTTTCCTAGTGTCCGTCTCTGTTTCAATCTCCAAATCAGAAACCTCATCTTTGCCTTTGTCGGCTTTCTGAGGCTTCTTCTTCACCTTCTTAGGGCTTCCAATCTGAATCCATTTCTGTTTCTCAGAACCACCTATTGAATCTGTCTTCTTTTTCTTGCTTGAAGCAAGTCGGTTCTTCCTTGTACTTCTTGCTCTTCTTATTTGGAGGAACAGAGGAGGGTTTTGGTGGACTAGAAGTTCTGGAGCTAGATCCATCGCTGATGGTTTGAACATCATCTTCTGCAGCTTTTCTCTTCTGACCCGTGTTTTTCTTTGATCCACCATTCATCTTGATTCTTTCAGAGGCTCTCCTTGTGCTCATTAGGATTTGGGGATTTTTAGAAGAGGGAGGCTAGAGTAAAGAATACGGAAGAGAAGAAAGAAGATAAATACTGAAGAGTTTGAGTTTCAAAAGAAAACTAAATATTTCCTAAATATTTGAGGACGGAAGGTTTGAGTAAATTTCAAATTCTGTGTGTGATGTGTGGAAGGAAATAAAATAACATCAACTTGAAAAATATTTGATGTAAAGAGTAAAAACAATGTTAGGCAATTATCTACAGAGATAACACCCAGCATTGGAGATTCATTTACTGACTATGTAGTATGCAGATTTATTTTCAAAGCTTTGAAAAGAATTTCAAGGCCTTGAAAACTGTAGTACTGAAAGCAGATAAAACTAAGGATTTGAAAAGCTTTTCAAAGCTTTAAAAAACTTTACAAAACATTGAAAAACATAATCCTTACCTAATACCCCCCCCCCAAACAAGTTCTTCCTTGTTTAATATGCCCAGTTCTAATCTCAGGATTGTGAATCTATCTTTTGGCAGTGGTTTAGTGAAGATATCTGCAAACTGCATATTAGTAGGCACAAATGACATAGATACATCATATTTCTCCACATGATCTCTGATGAAATGATTTCTAACATCTATGTGTTTAGTTCTTGAGTGCTGAAATGAATTCGAAGCAATTGAAATTGCATTATTGTTGTCACATTTCATTGCAATATCTCTGAAGTCATAACCCAAGTCTCTCATTTGTTAAACTATCCACATCACTTGTGAGCAACAAGATCCATCTGCTATGTATTCAGCTTCTTCTGTTGATAGAGCTACTGAATTTTGCTTCTTAGAATGTCAGCTTATCAGGGATGATCCAAGGAACTGGCAACACCCTGAAGTCATTTTTCTATCTACTTTGTAACATGCAAAATCAGCATATGAATAGCCATACAGAGAGAAGTTAGATTGTTTAGTATACCAAAGCCTTAAGTCTTTGGTACCATTGAGATATCTAAATATTCTTTTGACAGCCACTGAAGGTGATTCTTTACGATCATCTTGAAATCTAGCACACATAGAGACACTAAACATGATAACTGGCCTGCTTGTAGTTAGATAAAGTAGTGAGCCAATCATACCTCTGTATTCTTTCTGATTTACACTCTTACCATTTTGATCTTTGTCTAAAGACAATGTAGAACTCATGGGAGTTTTAGCAGCCTTGTATTGAGGCAAATTATACTTGTCTAGAAGATCCTTGGTGTACTTACTTTGATGTAGAACAATTCACTTTCTTCATTTGTTGTACATGAAGTCCATGAAAGAAACCTAACTCTCCCATCAAGCTCATTTTAAATTCCCTGCTCATAAGACTTGAGAAATCTTTTGAAAGAGAATCATTAGTAGCACCAAACAACATATCATCAACATATATCTATACTACTAGAATTTATTTCTCATGACTCTTTATGAAAAGGGTTTTATCAACCATGCCTCTTTTGAAACCATTTTCAAGCAGAAACTTTGATAATCTTCGTACCAAGATCTTGGAGCTTGTTTGAAATCATAAAGGGTTTTGTCAAGTATATAAACATGATTGGTAAACTCATCACTTTCAAATCCAGGTGGTTGAGCAACATAAACTTCTTCTTGCAGATAGCCATTTCAAAATTCACATTTAAAATATATTTGAAAAAGTTTGATGTTCTTATGAGCTGCAAAAGCAAGTAAGATTCCAATTGCTTCCAACCTAGCTACAGGAGCAAAAGTCTCCTCATACATTCTTCTTGATTGTAGTCGTGAGCTACCAATCGTGCTTTATTTTTGATAACCTTATCATTTTCATCCAGCTTGTTTTCGAACACCCATCTTGTTTCAATCACAGACTGATCTTTGGGAGGAGGAACCAAATTCCAGCCCTTATTCCTCTCAAATTAATTCAGCTCACTTTGCATAGCAACAATCCAGTCTGCCTCTTGAAGTGCTTCTTTCACATTCTTGGGCTACATAAGAGAAAAAAATGCTCTAAAAGCACACAAGTTATTTAGTTGAGACCTTATTTGTGTATCAGTGGATGTATCAGAAATGATGTTTTCTGCTGCATGAGTAGACAAATATCTGAACTTCTTTCTAGGTGCACAGGGTTCTGGTTCTCCTGGAATCTTTTTAAGTCCATGAGATCTTGAAGTTGTGGCTTCACCACTCTGTGTTTCTTAAGATTCTGTTTCAAGGCTTTGAAACCTATTTTCAAGGCCTTGAACACTTCTTCTATTTTCCTGGAAGTTATTCTAGGAACCATCTTCTGGATCTTTTTCATCTTCTAATTCATGCTTGTTCAGATACAGATCTTCAAAGCCATCACTCAAAGAACCATCATAGCCTTCATAAAAAAATTGCATGTATACTTTCCTCAACAAGCTTTGTTCTTTTATTGTAAACCCTATAAGCTTTTCTAGTTAAGGAATAACCAAGAAATATACCTTCATCACTTCTGGCATCAAAATTACCAAGATTGTCCTTACCCTTGTTGTGTACAAAACAGGTACAACCAAAAGGTTTGAAGTAAGAGATGTTTGGCTTTCTTCTTTTGAAGAGTTCATAGGGAGTCTTTTTCAGAATAGGCATGATCAAGAATTTGTTCAAGATATAGATTGCTATGTTTACTGCTTCTGCCCACGAAGATTTTGGCAACTTGTTCTCTAAAAGCATTTTACTAGACATGTCCTCAAGTTTCATGTTCTTTCTTTCAACAACACCATTCTGTTGAGGATTTCCAGGAGAATATAAGTTGTGAGAGATATCAAATTTAGCACAAAATAAATCAAACTCTAGTTGATCAAATTATATGCCATGATCACTCCTAATAGAAGCAATAGGCAAGTTTTTCAAAGTTTGAAGCTCTTTAAAAAAAATTGAAAATTCAGTTAGAGCCTCAGACTTATCTTTGAGAAACATTACCCAAGTAAATATAGAGTAATCATCTACAATAACTAGCATATACCTATTACCCTTTGGAGTTGGAACTCTCATAGGACCACAAAGATCCATTTGCAATAGTTCAATGGGTCTATTTGTACTTACAAAGTTCTTGGGCTTGAAGGAGCTTTTTGTCTGCTTACGTTAAGAACAAGCCTTACATACCTCTTCATCCTTGAACTTGATAGAAGGAAGACTTCTGACAAGGTCTTTAGAAACCAGATTGTTCAATGTATGTAGACTAATGTGTCCAAGCTTTTTGTGCCAAAGATTTTAATCATCTTTCAAGGCCTTGAGATACTTCAAACTTTCTCCTGCAACTTTGTTAGTACTAAAATAGTAAATATTGTTTGACCTAGAAGCAGTGAGGATGCAATTGCCAGATTGTTCATCTTGCACCACACATTTCACTTTGTCAAATACAATTTTATTACCCTTGTCACAAAGTTGTGAAACACTAAGCAGATTAAAATTTAAAACATCCACAAGATATACATCAGAGATAGAGTTTTCATGACCATTACCAACTTTACCAACACCTATGATGTTGCCTTTACCTTTGTCACCAAGTGTGATTGTTCCTCCTGATTGTTATTTCAATTCATAGAATAAAGAACTTTTGCCACTCATGTGTCTAGAGCAACATCTATCCATAATCCATTTTTTTTCTTTGCTCTTGGTGACAACCTGCAAACACCATCCACTGCCTTACCTAGCTGTTAGACCAAGTGTTATATTTGAATTTATATTCAGGGTCAACCATGTTGGGTGGTCTAACCCCTTTAGGAACCCAAATCTGTCTCACTTGTCCCTTAAGTTGAAATGAAAAAGTGTTCCTCATTATGTGAGTTTCCCTTCTTCTAAAGGGACAAGTCATCTTCACATGACCATTTTTGCTTGACACTTTGGAGAATGTTTGCTGCTTGCTTTCACAAATATGGTATTGTTCTTTCTTGGAAAATGTGGATTGTATCCATACCAGTTTTTTGAACAGATTGCAGACTTCCTCCAAAAATCACGCTGAGATTGTGTTCTGAGATTGCAGACTTCCTCCAAGAACAGATTGCAGACTCCCAAATTCACTGTATAACTTCAGATATCATCAAAGAAGAGATGACTGGTCATTCTAGCTCCTTCAACTTTTCTTCTCTTCGCTCCACTTGAGCTCCCATTGTTTACGAAGTTTGTTACATGCCTCGTATCAACAAATTATCAACCGTTCCTGTCAAAACAACATGAACAAACATACCAAGCGATCATATTTGACAAATAACATCAAAACATGCATAGAAACGTCCGGACAAACAATATAGAACATAGGAAGCAGCAAGTGAGAAAAAGACTCATATTCTCTGCAATTATGCTCAAATCTCTCATATTAATGTGGCAAATGACAATAATATATAGCTCCTAAGGCGCTATCAAGTATGTAAGCTCCGATTCTCCTATCTTTTGTACAAATAGGCACAAGAAACAAAGAACGATTTGTTAGAGCTAAACTATGTTTAATACGAAACATGATGGATACACAATGAAACGATTCGACACACAGTGCCGACACTTATGTCTGTCCACTCACACAATCAGTAACATACCCAGCCAAGTCAAAAAGACCAGTCCAATGCCACTTACAACTCACAGAACATGGAATCATGGATTGACCTAAGCACATACATACAGAGAGCAAGCAGACTAACTGTTTAATATAAAGATAAACAGAGAGAGTAGAACATGTCATGGTATTCCTCAAATGGTAGTTCATGTATCAATTTCAGAAGATGCAAGTCCGTAGTCACACATAGCATAGGCACAGTAATAAACATCAGACTCCCATAATCAACAATCACATAAGCAATTACCACAACTCCAGCTTCTCATGTATACAGAAAACACATGAATTCCCCAAATTAACAATTCTAAACCCATATACCAAAGAACAAACAGTTACACCCAAAGAGAAGAAAAAAAACCCTAACTTTTTCCTTTCAACCCTAGATGAAGAGCAAGGCCTTGAAAATATATTTTCATTCGTAATTAAATTCACATACATGTTGTATGATGAATTGCTAGCTAAACTTGAGAATTGGCTGAGTCACATCAAAATCCCTTCTCCAATACTCCATAAAAGTCCCCTCCCCCCCCCCCCCAAATCCTCTTGCCATGCAACCAATTCCCATCAGTACTTTCACAGAACTACCAGGGTCCTATAAAGGTGCTCCGATCCTTGCCTCTAATTCATCATATGATGATTCAAGCAGTGAATACGAGTCTGTTCTTAGGTCATTTAAGAAGAAGAAAGATTAGCTTGAGGAAGGTCGGATGACGAGAGAAGAAATTTCAAGAAATATTACAGAAAAAACGAGGTAATGCGGAAGATTAAGAAGAGGTACAGAGGAGAGGGGGGACTTCCGGGACAAATCTTTCAGACAAGGAAGAACCAGCAAAGCCCTCGACAGATGAAAAACTGAAAGAGGACAATGCGGAGCCGCCAGATACCAAGCTAGAGGGCTAGACTTTTAATTTATGTTATTTTCCTGTTATTTTCCAAACTTTTGTTTTTGTTGTCATTATTAATGGATAATTTTCTTTAGCAAAATGTTACTAATTTTTCCGCACAAAAACATCAAGGTAAATGTACACGACGAGGACGATGTCCAAAAACCCAAAGTGACAGAATGAGACAACAAATATAATTAATCCATGCACAAAGATGGAATGAACAGAGGGGATACGGAAAGAGGCTCTAGATATTGCTCAGTACAATACTACTAAAATTATCACAAGTCGCAACTAATGCTCCCACACAAGACACAAGTGGTTGTAGAGTTAACTAGTGGATTTGCATGTACCACATAATACGAGAAGTACAACACAGTATAAAAACTCTCTCCAAGTAAAGGAAACACAAAATGTGATTTCACCAGGTATAATCGAATTCAATAAGCAAATTGAAGAGCCATGGTACTTTTAACTTAATAGTGTAAATATTAATTTGAAGACATCACATTATCAACTACCTTAGTTTCATCCAGCACACTTGGAGACATCACATTCAGCTATCAAAAGTATCACACAACTTTCAACATATACCAAAACAATTAAAAATTATCGACCCATAATACTCAACATGTCCGTTATTCACATATTGAAATGAAAACCATCATGTTTAAGACAAACAATGAACGAACAGTACACTTACACCCACACATAAAACAAAACAACCATTGAACAAGTCATTTGAATCAAGAACAAAGAAAGCCCCAAGTACGATACCACTAATCAATCGCAGAACAATGGAAGCCCCATATACGGAAAACATAATATATGAATTGAAAATCAAATCAGTGACGTTTATTACTTGGGTATTGGGGCAAAATTGAGCTTCGATTTCGATTCTTCGACGATGTTTTGAGGAAATTCTGATCGATGACAACCGACCTTTCGGGTTCCGGGTCTAGATGTGTCGTCTCACCTTCCTTCCTTCGTTTGACCTCTCACCGTAGAACATTGATGTTCAGGCTCATGGTTATGCGGCTAAGGTGGGAGTATCGATCGACGCCGCGCAGGTAAAATCGATCGGCCCGTGGGGTGTGAAGAAGATGAGATAAAGAAGAATCTAGAGAGAAGAGAAAGAAGAGTTTGAAAATTTCGATCGACGGCAGGTTGCATTGTTCTGTGAATTGATTTATTTTGCTCAAAGTTTTCGTAAATTGCTAAGTACCCCCCCCCCCCACACACACACACACACAAAATGTTAAGTGAAATTTACAATGCCCGCCCAAAATGTTAACAGATTAAGTGATTTTTTTTGTAAAATTGTATTTTTACCATAATTGTTTGATGAAATTTCAATTTTCCGCCCAAAAGTTTTGTCAAAATTGTGTTCAGATCCATTGACGACAATATTGCACGTCATTTATAATTTTGCATTTCGGAAGATTTTTCGTTCCTGGCAAAAAATTTACAATTTGTTTTAAAAATCTAAAAAACGACAAACCTGAAGACAAACGTAAGAAAATACTGTTTTTACTACTATTGACGGCCAAAGTTTTTGTTGGCGGAATGAATTTGGTCGTTGAAAGCCAGAATTGTTGTAGTGATTGGTGGTCCGTATTTGGCATGCAGAAAACATATTATGTGTGTTGCGGCCTTTCGGACATTGATGAGAATACAAATGACACAAGGGATATGGGGAAGATTCTCACTGCATTCTCGCTACGATTACTCATTGTCGGCATTTGTGAGGCCTATGTGGGGCCATGCATTTTAGAGTAAATAAATAGCTCTTTGGGTACATTTTAGCTGATTTATGATCAATGTGACTTGAGAAGTTCCATTGGATGGCATATGATTGCATTTGGGACATACGTGACTTAGACTTTGCTTTTCATCAGAGGTTTAGTGTTCCTACGCTGGTTCAGACTAATTTGTTATATGATTTTCTCAAAATACAAGTACACTCAGCAGTATAATAATATGGTGGAACAAAATCCTTGTTGATGGCGGTTGGTGATGGAGGAGATTGTAAGAGTTTACGTAGCCCCGTGGTCGAGTGAGAGATGTTAGACATTTTATTATGCGTCGAAAGAGGCTGATATGTATTATCAAAAAATCTAACTGGGGCGAACCTCGCAAATCCTATAGAGGGCGGCTGTGCTGCAAATAGTTAAAAGCTTTCTCTATAATTTGAGCTAGCTACTACACATATAATGTACAGATATTTTTTTGTTTGCTCTCTTCTTTTTGCTTTCACACGACCACGGAACGTGCTTTTACTGAAGTCTAAGGTAGTTGACATTAACTTCAAAATCCCGGTCATCGTTTGGGAAACGATAACGCTACAACAGATCAACCAAATCACTTCCACTGATAGTATCATGCGAGTGTTAACCAAAATAATGACACTTTAGGTATATTCTAGTTCCTGTGCATGCCCATGAAACATAGCACGAAACGAACTCTCCATATCTACAACCACTATTGCCGTCTTTGGCATGAAGTAGCTTTAGCTGGCCTATCTTATCGAATTTGTACGTGCTTGCTTTTAGGCTACAAAATTAGAGCCGGTCCTCAAGTAAGACAGTATACTTCCGTGTCTTTTTTCGTGGAACAACATTAATTAATTGTTAGTATCACTATAATTTGCTTGTTTAGTATGAGAAGGTGCCATAAAAAGTAGTACCACACAGATGGGTTTATTTAACTAATGCGCGTAAATATTCCAAACATAGACGTACTTTGATGAGTTGTAAATTTGGTAGATGTATATTTGTTTATTTAATTATTTTTGAGAAATTTGCATGAAGTAGCTTTAGCTGGCCTATCTTATCGAATTTGTACGTGCTTGCTTTTAGGCTACAAAATTAGAGCCGGTCCTCAAGTAAGACAGTATACTTCCGTGTCTTTTTTCGTGGAACAACATTAATTAATTGTTAGTATCACTATAATTTGCTTGTTTAGTATGAGAAGGTGCCATAAAAAGTAGTACCACACAGATGGGTTTATTTAACTAATGCACGTAAATATTCCAAACATAGACGTACTTTGATGAGTTGTAAATTTGGTAGATGTATATTTGTTTATTTAATTATTTTTGAGAAATTTGGTAGATGCTTCTGGTTTCTTAAAACGAGAATACTGATCAACAAAATGAACGAGACTTATCGGAATTCGTGGTTCTTTGTCCTTGTCCAAAGCCTAAAATTTTTATCGGTTACGTTTCACATTGGATGCTAAGTATGGGAAATTAAGATTTGTCAGATGTTAGAACAACCACTTGTTATCATATCTTCTTTTGTTATTTTTTTTATTAGATACTCAGATGGAATTCCTATGTTAAAACTACGGGAGAGGAAAGATAAGGGGGGTTAGATTTAAATCGGACTAGACGTCAATCCAACGTGGTACTGATTTGGGGGTTCATCGATAGTGCGGCTGTTAGATCCGCACATTTAGACTCCATTTGGTTAGTGAAAAAATGTTTTCCCCTAAAATGCCTTCCCTTGTTTTGGTGTTTGGGTTCTGTTTGGTTATGTAAAAAGTTCGTGTAAAATGATTTCACTCAAATGATTGGATACATTATAACTGATTTATGGTCAATGTGATTGGAGATGTTCGATTTCATGGCATATGATTGCATCTGGAGTATATGTGTGTTAGACTTTGCTTTTCATCAGAGATTTATAATTTTTACGCTGGTTCAGACGAGATTGGTGTATAGATCTCCCGAAATGTAAGTACTCTTAGCAGTAGAAAGATACGGTGGCACATTATCCTTATTGATGGCGGTTGCAGATTGTAAGAGTTTACGCACCCCCATAATCGAGTTGGAAATGTTAGAAATTATGTTATACGTCTAAAGCGGTGCTATGTATTTTCTATAAACCCGATGGGGTGTACATTGCAAACGCTAAAGAGAGTTGTGATGCAAATAGTTGAAAGCTTTCTCTATAAATGGAGCTAATTACTACACACATAATGTACCGAGAAAAACATAGTTTTATCTCTTTTTTTTCTTTCACGCATCGACAGTCCAGTTTGTGTTGTCGAAATCATCGTTCGCCACAGTCCTGCACGTTTTTTTACTGAAATCTATGGGCGTTGACATCAACATCAAAATCCGAGTCATTGTTTGAGAAACGATCACGCTACAACTAGATAAACCAAATTGCGGCCACTACTAGTACTACTATCAGGTTAGTGTTTACCAGAATAATCTGACACTTTTGGTATATTCTAGTTCGTGTGCATGCCCATGGAACATAGCACGAACTCTCCAGACCTACAACTACTATTGCCTGTCTTTGGCACGAGGTACCTTTAGCTGGCGTATCTTATCGAATTTGTACGTGCTTGCTTTTGGGCTACAAATTAAAGTTGGTCCTCACGTACGACAGTACACTTCCGTGTCGTTTTTCATGGTACACCATTAATTAATTGTTAGTATCACTCTTATGTGCTTGTTTAGTATGAGAATGTGCCATAAAAAGTAGTACCACAGATGGGTTTCTTTAACTAGTGCACGTAAATATTCCAAACATAGACACACTTTGTTGAGTTGTAAATTTGGTAGATGTTTATTTAATTATTTTTGAGAAATTTGATAGATACTTCTGGTCTCTTAAAATGAGAATATACTGATCAACAAAATGAACAGACACTTACTGGAATTCGTGGTTCTTTGTCCTTGTCGAAAGCATATAAATGTATCAATTACATTACATATTGGATGCTAAGTGTGGGAAATTAAGTTGTCAGATGTTAGAACAACCACTTGTAACCATTCTTCTTCTTTTATTAGATACTCAATGGAATTTGTATGCTAATGCTATGGGAGAAGAATGATAAGGGGGCATATATTTAAATCGAACCAGCCATCAATCCAACATGGTACTGATTTGAAGTTTAGTCGATAATTCACCGGTTAGATCCACAGATTTAGACTCCGTTCTGTTGGTGATAAAATGTTTTTCTGTAAAATGTCTTCCCTTGTTTCGGTGTTTGGGTTCCGCTTGGTTGGTGGTAAAAAGAATTCTGTGTAAAATATTTTCACTCAAATGATGTAAAATAACTTACACATTCAAAATCTATAAGCCATTTTTCGGAGAGGGACATGACAACAACTCACACTAACACCTCCACCACCAAGAACCACCACTACCGCCTACTTCCACCCCTACCTATCACCACCACCCACCTCCAGCCATCACTGCACTTCCGTCACAGCCGGCTGTTTTGGAAAGTGTTAACCAAACACTAGAAAATGAGTGCAGACAAAACATTTTCACAAAAGATCTTGTACGTGCATGTAGAATATTTTCCTTTGTTAAACATTTTCGTGACGACGAAACGGAGCCTTAGTTTATCAAATTGGACGTCCACTTTTCGAGCATTATTTAATATTCATAAATAACAGTATAATAAACATTATTGGAACTTTTTTTAGTACAAGGGATAGAAATGTAATTATTGCAAAGGTCATGGCCTCTATTGTAGCTCCTTATAAACAGGCCCTCCCAGTCAGTATAAATCCTTCCTCGCTCACTAAACTGTCTCTGAAGTCTCAACTCTAAAGTCTAAACTAAACCAAAAATGACTGGATGCAGCAGGCTCCGCCGCATTGTCAAGCTCCGTCAGCTGATCCGTCGCTGGGGCAACAAGTGTTCCGCGGCGGCATCAACCAGCTGTATCCCGTCCGACGTACCATCTGGACACGTGGCCGTGAATGTGGGCTCCAACAGTAGGAGATTCATAGTGCAAGCGACACAGCTGAACCACCCCTTGTTCAAGAAGCTACTGGCACAAGCCGAGGAAGAGTATGGGTTCACCAACACGACAGGCCCATTGGCAATCCCATGCGACGAGTACCGATTCCAGGAAATTTTGTGCTACTTGTCCCAATCTGGTTCAACTCGCTCCTCCCGGTTCATCAACCTTGTAGACTTCCAAAAACACTGCCACATGGACTCGTGGCTAGAATCACGACCGTTCATTAACCGGGTCTCCAATCAGTATCTCTGCTGAGCTCTTATGTATGAGTTTCTTCTTGAAGCACCCCCCCCCCCCCCCCCCCCCCCCGAAATTACTTCCGTTGCTAGAGTTATGTTGATATCATTTTGTTCTGTACGGGAAAAGATAGTTTAGAGCTTGCAAAATATTGTAGCAGGAACAACTTGCTTTTCGTCACAATGTTAAACTTTTAAGAACAGCTCGTAACGTGAACGTGTGTTGCTCGTGGCAACATCAACTTTTTTTTTCATTTGATATCATGAAATTAATATTGAATTGATGTTCAAGTACGGTGTAACTTAATTCTCAAAGGTGTACAGTCTATCCTTCGGAAAAAATAGACTTATGTCATTTATACCTCTAAGATTACCAAAACGTACCTACGTGGCTCAAAAATTTCTGACTATATCAAACTCATGACCACCAGCTGACCATTAACAATACAACCCATGCTCGTCTATATCTATAATATATGGGTTAAAGACACTTTGTACCCTCGTGATTTGGATTAGAAATAAAAAAATTCCTGCTATTTGGGGATACACAAAAACCACTCCGCTAACTAACGGAGCAAACGAATTGGCTGGAAAGACAAAATTACCCTTGAGATTCAAATATATTACACCACTATAAAACTCACTTCTTCTCCTTCTCCTCCCATTTGTAACCCCATCTTTTCTTCTCTTTTCTCTCCTCCTCCTTCACCTCTCCACTGCCTCCTCCTCTCAACTCCTCCACCTGCACCCACGACCACCAACCCACCACCACCTCCACCTCTATCTCTGTCCCTCTCTCTCTCCACCTCCTACTCAAATCTCCCCTTCCTCTCTACCGTCATCGTCGCAAGCCCAGGAGAAGCCCCATGTTCATGTTAAAGCAAAGAATAAATTTTTTTTAACACAATTGGCGGAGTATTTCGTTCCAAGTATCTCGAATATCATCAATAACCTTCTTCAAAACAGCCCAAGTGAATTGCAGATTAGAGAGATTTTCTTCTATTGACGGCACAATTGTGTGTTGCAAGAAGTGGAATTAGGCGGTGAGTGATGACCGAGCTTGAGCAGCAGTGGTGGCGGGTTGGTGATCGGGGTTTGAAAGCGAGTTTGGGCTGTCGGGTTTGGCGGGTCGGTGGTCGACGGAAAACACATGGAGGCGATTACCAAATGGATTCTCAATCGCCGGTTTTAATGGTGGGTTGATGGCGTTTGGCTTTGGGTTGCGGGATAAGGAATGGGGATTTCAGAGAGAAGATAGTGGATAGGGGTTCGGCGGTCGGAATTAATGGATGATAGGGTTTTGGATTGAACAAGAGAAGGGTTCGATGGATTTTTTGGGTTTTGGACTTCGATGGTGGTCGGCTATGGTGGAGGTGATGATTGCAGGAGGAGGGAGTTAATGGGTTTGTGGTTCTCAATTCAAAAGATTTGGGGTCGTTTGAACTTGATCTTCTAGTGTGCAAATCGGCTGGATTGGTGGTCCTTGTTACAATACGCTTTGCGCAAGCACAATACCACTTGTTAGGAACCAAGGAGAGTGGAAAGACGAAGAACAAGATTAAGAACAACACGAGAATTTAACGTGATTCACTAGTGTTGAGGCTAGCTACATCCACGGCCAAAACGAACCAATTTATTGATGAGAACTCAATTACAATCAACCACGATCCACCCCACACTTTTAGTCTCGGCCCTAGGTCAATATATAGTCCTAGGATACCGACTTGTACCCAAAGAAACGAAGAAACACTCCGAAATTGAACGAGGAAACAACGAAACCGCCCCATCCCCGATGTCTTTGCACGAAGACAATTGTCTTCGCAAGAAGACTCTTCTCACGAAGACAATTTGTCTTTGCAAGAAGACAAAATATCTTCGCAGGAAGATACTGACAGTACCCAATCTCGTGTCTTCGTTCTTCTACCTTGCTTCACCAATTTCTTCGCTGTTTCGTCCAACACTTAGCTAGGAGCTTGAATCACCAAAAACATAATAAATCTCCACCTTGATTCAAGTTCTGTAGCGACCAATCCAATGTTCTCATCAATCCAATTGTGGATGTGCCTCCCAATCAAGAACGCCTCCACCCAATTCACCAAATCGTTTCTCCTATTGCCATCCGGCCCATTCGCCCTTTCAACAAACACGCCAATTGTAGATGCACCTTCAACAATCAAATTTGAAGTGCTCCACCCAAATCGAAACGATCAACCGAATGTATTCCCAAAATTGCGGTATTGGAAAACATCCCCTATGCGCCACAACAAGCGCGTCTTTGCGTCTCAACAAACGCATAGACTAGTGTGTCTCAATCAACACACCCTAACGCACCATGAGACAATGCATCTCCCCAATATCATCACAATGACACTTGATGATGAAAGTTCCTATCAATCAATGTCATGACAATTGCGCAACCAGGGCACCGCACCAATGCGCAAACCCAGACACGCCCAATGATGAGCCAACAACCAATGCATGCACAATAACACGCCACCAATCAATACATGCTCAATAACATGTAGCCAATCCCATCCACGCCCAATAACGCGCTACCAACCTGTAATCCTTCGGTTTTAAATACATCATTTTAGTACTCCTTATAGTATATTTCTCATCGTACATGACCTTATGTTTTCATTTAGTAGATATACCCTATAGTGGAGACTCATACCTTAATGGGTGTTGAGAAGTTGGTTTAAGTTTCGAGGACGAAGCTCTCTTTAAGGGGGGACGGATGAAATACCCCGTTTTGTAGATACGGGTATTTTGTAACATTATTATAAGTTTGGAAGTTAATTTTTATTGTTATTATAATTTTTGGGGGGGTTTTATGACTTTTATCTAAATTAATTAATGTATTTTTACTAAGTTAAGGGGTGGTGGATGTATTTTACCTAAACTAATGGGGAGATAAGTTTCTTTTATAAATATAGTTTACTGGGTGTTTTATTTATTAAAAATTTACGTAACGTATAACGTTTTAACATGAGCAAAACGAGAAGTTTTAGTTTTATTTACGTGACCAACCACTGCGTCAAGCGGTACTCCAACCACACCCTAACTTTTTCACCATCATCTTCTACATCTCCATCTCCTAACAGGAGATGTTCGCGTCGACCACCACTCTGCCTCCAACACCAAATCCACCGATTTGACCACCAAATAACCCAAACACCGTCCCAATTCACTCCTAATCCTCCAAGGACCAAGTAGTAGTCCCCAAGAAACTTAATTTTGCCCAAATCATGGCTCAATTCGAAATTGAATTCGTCTCCGATGGTTCTCCTACTACTCGTCGGATTCTTCAAAGCCAAGCTTATATAAACCCACCTCAAACTCAGAATTTGACCCACCCCAAAACCACCAATCTCTCTCCCTCAATCTCTCACTTTCTCTTTCTTTCCCGTTCGGGTTGCTGAAGAAGACCCAGCTGGGTCCGACGAGCGGCTCCGCCTAGCTCCGCCCCTCTACTCCGGTGCTGTCCCATCCCACTCCCAACGCCAGCACCGCCCATTCTGACGCCGCCACCTCCCTCGCCAACATCGTCCTTGTCTCCGATGATGTGCACCCAGCAGCAGGAAGCACCAAAGCCCAGCTCTGCCGCTGGTCGCCTCTGTCCCGTCGTGCGCCCTCACTGTCGTTGTCTTTGTCTCCTTCCTGTGTTCCTTCCGGTAAACCCAACTCCAAGTTGTTTTTCAAGTTGCCTTGTTTCTTTGTAAATTTGGTAGATTTGAAATTTTTGGTTGTGGGTGAAGTAGTAACAGTGGGTTTTATCAGAAAGAAACTCAATTGGTTTCAGCTGTAACCTAAGGGTGTTTAATTGCACGTTATGAAACTTGGAGGGCTCTGATTGGCCGATATCAAACTAAAAGGGGGGCTCTTGTCTTTATTCAAACAGTTTGTTAAGGGGGGAGCTTGATGTAGTTTCTAAGATTTGCTTTATTTGTTTTACTGTTTTACTTTTCTTAAAACTAGTATTTATCAATAGGAATTAATTAAGTTTTATATAATTAAAATAAGTTCTTATTGTTCTTAAAATCTAAATATAGAAGGGGTTTATAAATATAAATAATTTTAATATGTTTTTTATAAATAATATACGTTTGTTTTATAAAGCGTATTTTAGACAAAAGTGGTTGTTCACCTTAGCAAATGTTGGGAAGAGTAAGGGATTGTATGTGTGGCATGTAGGACTTTGTGTGTATTATTTTCTTGTTAGTAATATATTGATTAGAATATTGTTAACTTGTAGGCGAAGAGTTGTCAGATGAAGGGTACGTTGAGTACTACGACTGAGTTGCTGTAGTCGCTTTTATTTGAGGTGAGTAAACATGCCAGGCCTAGTGTGCTTATCGCCCTTCGTGTCAAATGATTTTTTTCCAAGTGTCTCAAAATTAATTTATGTGTTATTTGCATAATGTGATATTGAACGTTTGAGTTCCACTTGTTGAAACGTTTCTCTGAAAACATCACTATAATCTAATAATCGATGATAACGTAAAGTTAAAGAGTTGTATGGGGTTGTTACATGGTTACTTTGTCTTGGTCGTGTTGACTACGGTCACTCGTCTAATTAATTTTATTTAATCCAATTAAAATGCTTTGGATAGCTCCTTGTACTCACCTTTCTGGCCGCAAGAAGTCTTGAGGGGGTGTCGACACTTAAGGTCCTGGATGCTTGCGAGATGGTTGGTTCTTTTTCTCCGTACACTACTAGAAAAATAGTTTGATACGGTAGTTTGCAATAAGGCGGAAGTGAAAACCGCCGTTTATTGAACCTTGCAGGCGGCGGTTTTGCAATAAGCGCCGCAATCAACGACGGTTTATACAAACCGCTGTAAAATGAATATTTGTTACGGCGGAATTTTTTAACCGCCCTATTATTAAGGCGGTTTATTCATCATGCGCTGTTACTTATACGGTAGTTTTCTTAAAACCGCCTGCATCTATATTTTATTTGGTTCCTATCATAAATTAAAAATTATTTATGACATTCAATCTGACCATTAACTGAAGAAACCAACTAGAATTAAAATTGGCCATCCAATTCTAAACCCTACCCTTATAACTTCAACCACCCTCTCTTCCTCACGTTCATTTCTCATCCATCACCTCCACCATCTCTCTCGGATCCAGGTACTTCTCTCTCTCTCCCTCTCTCACTCCATCACCCTCTCTCTCGATTCGCCTCCCTCAGCCGCCGCTCATTCATCAGTCTCCGATAACCTCCGACCATCTCCTACTTCTGTTTTTCTCGGTTCTCTAACTCCTCTACCATTTCTCTCTTAGTTCGTCTCCTCCGCAACCAGGTACGAAGCTCTCTATTCTTCTTCCATCTTCATCCCCGTTCTGTAACTTCTCTCGATCTCCTCTCTTTGTCGTCCTCTTCTCTCGCTTTGTCTACCACTTACCTCTCTGTTTATCTCTTTCCAGATCTGCTCATGCCAATTATGTTCTATCTCTTATCTCTCTATCTCCGTCAGGCAAGATCTCCTGATACCAGATATGCGTTTTTGGGTTCAAATACTGCATTTCGTGGTTCAAATTGGTTCAAAAGGTGCAAGTTTGAAAATTATTCTGTGTAAACGTCAAAGAAAAAGATGAACAAGACAAGGATATTCATAATGATGACAAAATAATAATTAAAATGTTGATAAGAGTTTTTTATGAGAAGAAAATGTTGATAAGAAGTGAATGAGAAAACGACCTCAATTTAAAAAAAGCTCTTTGAAGGAATAAAAAGAATTTGGAAATTTAATATGAAAAAAAAACATTAAAAAAGAGACCTCAATTAGGGCGGTTATCAATATGCCGTGTATGAAACGTCGGTTTTGGTAAACCGCCGTGGGATTTTAATCGGCGGTTTTTTCCGCCGTTGTCCAGTTAGCGACGACCTTCTTAGCAGCTGAAAGGAAACCGCTACAGAAACCGCCGTGAACTTCTTGACGGCGGTTTTTGTTCAATACACGGCAGTTTTAAACCGCCTTCTCAGACTTAATATCTAGTAGTGGTATCAACGAATTAAAATTGTGGTTTTGACTTGATGTTTATTAAGGGAAATTGGAAGAATATGTGATTTTAAAATTCCCTAATTTAGACAATGAATATTATTTTTGGAAATACAAGGAAATTTGAAACTCTCTTGTTTTCTTATAAATGTCAAAGCTTTAATTCCACTTTGTTTTAGCTAAACTACTACAAACTCCTTACTGTTTTGCAAATTACTTCATCATCATCTTACATGCTTGGGTGTTTATTTGCTCAGTTTTTATTGCTGATTTTGAAACTGTGGTGTTCTGACGCGAATTCTTTACGCGCTTAAACGCAAGTATACGATCAAGTAGTATTTAGGAGTATTTTACGACTCCGAGTATTGAACCCAAGGGAAATTACGATTACTAGCTAACTAGGAATTAACTCTACGATATCTAAGTAACAAGTAAAAATGGTGTTTGATTTTGTAACGTTGTCGCCCACAAACAAGCGACGTAAATTAAATAACAAGTAACTAAATATTTTTGTAAGTTTTTCACTTTTAAACAGAGATAAATTGTGATTGAATACGATTAATGAGAAAGAACTAGGTAATTGATGATCCCTAGGTTTGTTAACGATTTCCGGAATTATGCATGAAACACTCTACTCACGTTCAAGTTATATCGGGTAATGCTCATCACGATCTTCTCTCGATCTCACGTGAATTTGTGCAAATAATAGCTTTCGGGTCCTCTCGGTCCACCTCCGTCTATTACTAAAATCTAATTGATTTGTTAGGCTCGTTCACCGGGTCCTATCGGTCCACCGAATTCACTAATTTCTAACAAAAATCAATCGAAACTACCCTCACACGATTAATCAAGTTTCTATCTCCTCTCGGTCTCAAGAAACTACAAGATCACCTAACTATTCTTTAACACGTCTCAAAGAATTCACTTTCGTGCAATCCTATCAACAAGTAACATTCTACGGGTGATCAAGCCAAGAACATTAATAAATAAAGTACAAGAATAGTTTGGATAACAAGAACGTTCATAAACTTTAAGCTAATGCATGTATCAAGTCCAAAATCCGGAAAAACGTCATCAAACCCTAGTTTTCATCAATCACCTAGCTTGAGATGTTTAGCTAGACATATTAGTGTTCAACATAAGCAAAATAATGGAGTTCATAAAGAAAAGAAGAAGAAACGAAGATCAAACGCAAAAATCTTCACTCTTGTTGATCCTCCAAGCTCCAAGCGTTTTTCATCTTCTTCTCCAGCTCTCTAGACTCCCAAGATGTGTGAATACCCCTTTTGGATCGTCCTCCCACGTTAGAGTAGGGCTGGGGCATCTAAAGTTTCCCAAAATCACCAAAAAACCCCAAAAAGTGTGCGTCTGGCCCAGGTGTTCGCACGAACACTGTTCGTGCGAACACTGTTCGTGCGAATAGTCTTGAGTGTTCCTATCGTCCAGCAGTTTGTTTTTCTCACTTTTTGGCCCTCCAAATTTCTTCTAAGGCATTTCTTCTCTTCTTTTCTTGATTCCTCATCTCTCGTCTTCATTCCCGAGCATATCATTGAGCTAGCTTGTGTTCCGAAGTTCGTTTCCGCTCCAAAATCATCTTTACAAGCTCCCAGTTCCTGAAATACACAACACGAAAACATACCGGAAGATCACATGCGATAAACAATGTATAAATAATACGAAAAACGCCCGGATTACGAAATAAAGCTCAATAACTCACGTATTCTCAAAACAACCCGGATTTGGCCAATTTCTCACGTAAATACATCGAAACGCTCGCAAAACGGTCATGGATCGTAAACAATATAACTCCTAATGTGGAGTTATCAAACACCCCCACAATAACCTATTGCGCGTCCTGAGCAATACAATCAAAGTACAACCAAAATCCGGCCACAATCCAAACAAAATATCTCCAATGAAACACAACCCCACAAGTGATACGAATCGAGACTTGCATACTTAATAGAAACACCGTTGCATACAAATCCTAACTAGCCGACTCAATAACGACACAAGACTCGACAATGCAACAATATGATGCAAATGCAAACTACGACTCGATCCTACACACACATATATACACAAAACACACTTTTTATCTTTTTGGTTGAGATCGGGCAATCTCCATTGGCTTAAATCGATTATCATGAAGTGATGAGAATCCTAGGAACAAAGCATGAGTTGAAACTAAACTCGACAACGAGACTCTCCCCTAGTTAGTATAGAAAGCCTAACTTTACTAAGTACATGAGTACGCTACCTCTTCACGTGTTCCACGAAATAAGAGACTACGCTAGGCAAAGCCACATCCAAGGTCCGAGCTCCTAATCCGCTAATGATTTTCACATGATGAGGCTTAGGGACATAATCTCGTCGAAATAAAGTCCTAAGCGTCACGTTCTCACATCAAATCCCACATCTCACACACCTTTACCACAATGACAGAAACCGAAACCCGAAGCTAACCACCTCCGGCCCTCAATTCCCTCAAACCCCGTTACACTAGTGATCTCCGTGGCCATCGTCGTTCGTCGTGCATGAAACGTGAACCGTCGTCGTCAAAGTAGCTCCACCACTCGTTCAAATTTAAATCCAACTCAAACTTTATTTCACCTCTCCTTTTTCTTTTTCTCTCTTTTCTTTTTCATTTCATGTTTTTTTTCATTTCATTTTTTTTTCACAATTATCTCAAAATACCATCAAAACCCAACAATAATATCCGAGTGGTCTTCAAATAATAATCAAATATGCTAGGAGAAGGAAACACGTAAATCGATGAATGAATATCACATAAAAATATTATCTCCTCCTAACACAATCAAATTCCATGTCAAGTCCAACCGCAAAATCAATGAAGTACATGTGTGGGAGTGGAGTCGCCGCAAGCTCACACTCAATGTCCGGAGTCAAAATTCGACACCCCCACACTCGAATGTAACCATATCCCCTCTCAAGTAGTCCCGAAGATGAATGTATCTCGTGCCTAATCCAACCGATCCTCCTACACCAAAGCAATCAAAACCGGTACCTAGCACAATCCACCAATTAAGTTCACCCAACCCAATTCCGTGCGTATTAGATTCACGCACTCACGGATCTCCACAACTGTTTCCATGATTTAGTGGCATGGAACACCGCCACACCGAAGTGCTCAAGCCTACTCACTCACCCTTGCATCCCCTCGTAGATAATCAATGAAGTGAAAGCGAGATGTAGAACTCAACGAATTGTATAATCACTCCCTCATCGAACCCCCTCAACTACACAACCCCCTCGTGACGCACTAAAGTGGTGATTCTAATCAATTTGTGATGAAGGTCAACAATCGTCACCCTAGGTCCGAAGGCTAGCAAGAATCCAAAGTACAAATCGGGGCGTCTAATGGTCCTACAAGGTGAGTTCTAAAAGCAGTGAGTGCTCTAATACACACCTCGCACAGCTGTTTCGTGTGCCACTACGAGGCGGGTTGGCGACTACCTAAGACGTACACATGGATGTTCGACTTGTTTAGCTCACACCTAGCTCAGCTCTTGTAAGAAAATAGGCACACACTTTGAGTTTGAAAATCACGTAAGTGTTAAAAATAGGTAGGCACTCCCGTAAAGAAAGTCTCTCTATACCTACTAGGGGGACTCACGTCGTCACTCTCGGTCGCAAATCATGCTCTACGCCTAAAATCCTCACACTTCGCGATTTATCAAATTTTAGCCTCTTTTGATTGCCCTTTTCTCAAAAAAAATCCTTTCTAATTTTTTGGATTTTTCAACTTTTTGATTTTTTTGATTTTCTCCATATCGTTCCTACACTACATGCAAGCCGAAACGAACGATACTACACAAGACATTCGACAGGGTAGGTAGACTCCAATAAGAAAACGTGCAATATTAAACACAAACTCAAACAAGTATATACACTACACGACTAACATATCACAATATGATACACTATCACAAAAAAAACACGACATGGACCACATAAATAGACACAATACGACACAATACAACACGAACAAACTATATGCAGACATGGCGATGCAGACACAATATTAGACTGTTTTTGTGTTAGGAATTTTGGGTATTTATATGAAACCCTATTGTTGTTGAGTTAGCTACTTTGGGGATTTCGGAATATTAAATTGCTATGGAGAGAGTTTGAGAGTTTAAATGTGGGGGGACTACTAGAATATTGACATAATACTTGGAGTTCAATTTTCTCTTATTGACGACAGTTTGTCTTAAACATCTCATTTAGAGTCTTGTTTTCAGCGCTATAGTTTTGAGCATTTACCCATATATGTTTGATTTTGATTTTGGATTTAGAATTTCATTGTTCCAGAACCAGGTTTGGGATCTTAATACATTACCAAGAGTTTGATCTCCAACATTGTTCTGTCTCTTATAAATGTCGCAGAGTTTTGAGAATTCTTGGGAAAATTCTTAGTTGGCAACTGCTAAGTGTGTAATTGTTTGGAAGTCATCCTTAAAATTCTGTTATGGTAGAATAATATTTATTTTTGTGTCTAATAAAATTATTCTTCAACTCTTGTAGATATGGCCCTCAACGTAGTGGAATCCAACCGTGGAGGATGTTCAGCTGAGCCACCCAACAAGAACGCCTTTCTTGGAGGGGAAATTGGGGAGTTTATCGGAGAAGTCTTGGATGGGTGTGAGCATTGGGTTTTCAATTTTGTTGGAGAATGGGTATTCAAAAACCTCCTAGTTTAGATTCATTTCATTGTGGAGTCTTTACCTAATGAGCATCATTGGATTTTGATTAAGAGACAGTATAATGATTTGGTTGATGAGGGAGGATGGTACATTCCAATCAAAAATATTTACATCAAGGCCAATGGATGATAACGCTGCACTTCATGAAGTGACACTGTTGTTAGCTCACAAGCCTTAGGAGGAACCTATGGAGGATCCAGGAGAAGTGGTAGACTAAAGATTTGGCGTGGACGATAGCGGTTTCTCGCCCAGCCTCACCTAGAAAGCGTTTTGGGAGTCGTGTCTTATGGTTTCTTCAAACATTAGAATTTATTTTAGAACCTAATTTGAAGTTGCAAGGAAAATGTAATTTTAGAATTCTAGTTGGAATAGTCTATCAAAGAATATTGGAGTTTCTCGTTTTGCTTGGATTATTATTATCTAGTCTTGATGGATCACATTGCTTTACTAGGGCATGTGTCTCTTCTTGTATTGTCTCGTCTATATTTTCTTGGGGTTATATTTATCTTGTCTCTGTCCTTTATCTTTTGTAGATTACCATAGAAGAGTAAGAGAAAAGGGGGGAATCACTCATGTGAAACTAAAAGTTTGAGGGTGAGGGGCTAAGCTTTGTTTGTTATCTTTTAGATCATTGATTCACCAAATGCAGTGTCCTGGGTCAATATAATGTTGATGTTTGCGTTGGATGTTTATGTTAGGAGCTTTGTTACTTAGCTATTATTTGAGGAACGAGACGTTTCTTTTCTCATGCCTTGTCCATTGAGTTACATAATTAAGTCGTTGGGTTGTATCATCATTATTGTTCAAGTGTAATACAGTTCAAGCAATTGTTTATTCTTACTGAGAGTTCTGATGTTCAGCCCTGGACGATCTGAAGACCTTGTTCCTCGTGACAAATAGTTCATGATGTGGTGGCGGTATCAGTCAATTTATTGATTGAGATTTTGAGACGTTTTCTCTTACCTTAGTACTAGAAATAAAACAAATGTTGGTTGTAGCCTAACTTACTATGGTATAATCTCACGTTTGGGGTAGTTAGCATATATTGTCGTTTGCCGTGAATGATTGGAGCATTGTCACTAAACCATTATTTGGAAAATGAAATGGTTATACGCCTCTTAGGTATTTGTCAAGTTTCATGCTCATATTGGACTGCTTGGTGTTATATAAAGCGTTGGTGTACCAAGGTAGTTTGGGTTTTCTTAATTGCAGTGATATTCACAGATGTTGTATTTGGAGCTTTGTTAAAAGAGTTATGGTTTTGAGGATTTATCACTAAAGGTTACTTTGGATATTAGTTTGCGAGACCCCATTATTGTAGAACCTATTTTGAATATGAATAAGTTTCTTGGAGTGTATGCCTCAGTATCACATTTCCTTAGCTCGAGGCAAATTTTATCTGTTGATTTCGGTTGGAAAGCAAAGGAAAAGGGGACCACCGGGTAACATCAAATATCATATGCGATGTTTAAGTGTCTAAGAGTATGAGGAACCATGTCTCTTTGGATTCAAGTACACTATCTCTTCAATTCTGTGTCTTGTTAGATGAGACGTTTTGTACCATTAAGATAACGAGACATTTCTTTTGAGAAATCGGCCTTAGAGCTATATAATTCGTTTAGACACATTTTTTTGTTGAAGGATCGTAATCTAGAATCTTTTATTGGTTTATGCTCACGTTCACTAAGAGTACTTACTTTCAAACATGGGAGCTCTTATGACCTTACTCTTTGTGGGAAAGCAGCTTATGATACAATAGCAATTTCATATGTAAGAGGGTTCTTGTACTCGTTAAGAAGAGGATTATGATGAAGGCTAGCAACAACAACTAAAAGACACTTCGGCGTATGAACTTCTTCTTGTCTTTAACGTTGTCGACTTATACTTGGAACACTTGAACGATAAAGTTATAAAATAACGTTGACTCTGAGTCAGATTATTTTGGTGGCGCGTTTTGGACTAAGGGTATACTCTCATGTGGAGAATACAAATATGTATGTGAGACCTACTATGGAAATAAATGCCTTCGAGCAAAATTATACTTTGGAATCTGGTTGTGAATGGTCAATAATGATCCAAGTTGCTAATCTGGTTTGTATGATATATGTGACATTGTTGCATCTTCGTTGTATTGCACGATAAGATAGAAAATGATCAATAGGCGATAGTGAAGGAATCGCGACTAGTTACCAAGAAAAATCGGCAAGAGAAAAGTAGAAACTTGTTGGACTAGGATGTCTTTCACATTACCAGGAGCACCATTTTCACTCACGAAATCATCAATTATTGAAGGTGTCGTGTTGGAACAACCATCTACGCCACCTGATCATGTGAACACGTACAACTCTTTCTTGAAGAGAGAAGTGAAAATTTTGGTCAATACCATGTTCCATGACCTAAATTTTGTATACATTAATCTAATAGGAAAGCACCAAACAATCATTAAACCCTAATGAAAGCTCATGACATGTTATAGGTGTTACAACTCAAAAAGAGTGTTCCATACCCATCCCATGTATTGGACCCCGAACCAGAAGAATTTGACCATTCGTTGAGTTACGAGGAGCATCATGTTAAGATTCTAGACTCAAAGACAAGGGAAACCCGCAACAAGAGTGTCAAACTGGTAAAGGTATTGTGGACGAATCACCTCACATAAGAGGCAACATGGGAAGCGGAGGATGATATGAGGAAGAAGTATCCTCATATTTTGCACGAGGTACTTTTAGTTCCGAGGACGTCACTCATCTAAGGGGGAGAGGATTTAATCCTTCGGTTTTAAGTATGTCATTTTAGTACTCCTTATAGTATATTACTCATCGTACATGACCTTAGATTCACATTTAGTAGATATACCCTAGAGTGGAGACTCATACCTTAATGGGTGTTGAGAAGTTGGTTTAAGCTTCGAGGACGAAGCATTCTTTAAGGGGGGAAGGATGAAATACCCCGTTTTGTAGATACGGGAATTTTGTAACATTATTATAAGTTTGGAAGTTAATTTTTATTGTTTTTAAAATTTTTGGGGGTTTCATGAATTTTACCTAAACTAATTAATGTCTTTTTAATAAGTTTAATGGGTGGTGGATGTCTTTTACCTAAACTAAGGGAGAGATGAGTGTCTTTTATATATGTAACTAAGTTTTTGTTTTAATTAAAAAGTTACGTAATGTATAACGTTTTAACGTGACCAAAATGAGAATTTTAGTTTTATTTACATGACCAGCCACCGCGGCTAGCGGTACTCCATCCACACCATAACATTTTCACCATCATCTTCTACATCTCCATCTCCTAACAGGAGATGTTCCCGTCGACCACCACTCCGCCTCCAACACCAACTCCACCGATTTGACCACCAAATCACCCAAAAACCGTCCCAATTCACTCCTAATCCGCCAAGGACCGAGTATTAGTCACCAAGGAACTTAATTTTTCCCAAATCATGGCTCAATTCGAAATCGAATTCGTCTCCAGTGGTTCTCCTACTACTCGCCGAATTCTTCAAAGCCAAGCTTATATAAACCCACCTCAAACTCAGAATTTGACCCACCCCAAAACCACCAATCTCTCCCACAATCTCTCCCTCTCTCTTTCTCTCCCGTTCGGTTTACCAAAGAAGACCCAGTTGGGTCCGACGAGCGGCTCGCCTTGCTCTGCCCCTTTGCTCCATCACTGCACCGTCCCACTCTGACGCCAGCGTCGCCCTTTCCGACGCCGCCACCGCCCTCGTCGACGTCTTCCTTGTCTCCGATGAACTGCATCCAGCAGCGGGAAGCACCGAAGCCCAGCTCCGCCGCTGGCCGCCTCTGTCCCGCCATTCGTCCTCCCCGTTGCTGCCGTCGTGTCCTTCCCGTTCTCCTTCCGCTAAACCCAACTCCAAGTTGTTCTTCAAGTTGCCTTGTTTATTTGTAAATTTGGTAGCTTTGAAATTTTTGGTTGTAGGTGAAGTAGTAACAGTGGGTTTTATGAGGAAGAAACTCAACTGTTTTCAGTTGTAAACTAAGGGGGTTGAATTGCACGTTATGAAACTTGGAGGGCTCTGATTAGACGATACCAAAATAAAAGGGGGGCTTTTCTCTTTATTCAAATAGTTTGTTATAGGGGGAGCTTGTTGTAGTTTCTATGATTTGCTTTATTTGTTTTACTGTTTTACTTTTCTTAAAACTAGTATTTATCAATAGAAATTAATTAAGTTTTATATAATTAAAATAATTTCTTATTGTTCTTATAATCTAAATCTAGAAGGGGTTTATTAGTCAAATAATTTTAATATGTTTTTTATAAATAATAAACGTTAGTTTTATAAACCGTATTTTAGACAAATGTGGTTGTTCACCTTAGCGAATGTTGGGGAGAGTTAGTACGGGATTGTATGTGTGGAATGTAGGACTTTGTGTGCATTATTGTCGTGTTAGTATTATATTTATTATAATACTTTTAACTTGTAGGCCACGAGTTTTCAGACAAAGGGTACGTTGAGTACTACGACTGAGTTGCTGTAGTTGCTTTTGTTTGAGGTGAGTAAACATGTCAGGTCTAGTATGCCTATCGCCCTTCGTGTCAAATGATTTCTTTCCACATGTCTCAAAATGAATGTATGTGTTATGTGCATAATGTGCTATTTAACGTTTGAGTTCCACTTGTTGAAACGTTTCTCTGAAAACATCACTATAATCTAATAATCGATGATAACGTAAAGTGAAAGAGTTGTGCGGGGTTGTTACATGGTTACTTTGGCTTAGTCGTGTTGACTACGGTAACTCGTACAATTAATTTTATTTAATCTTTTTGTAATGCCCCGGATAGCTCCTTGTACTCACCCTTCCGGCCGCAAGAAGTCTTGAGGGGGTGTCGACAATTAAGGTCATGGATGCTTGCGAGATGGTTGGTTTTTTTTCCTATATCAACAAATTAACATTGTGATTTTGACTTGATATTTATTTAGCGAAAATGGAAGAATATGTGATTTTGGAATTCCCTTATGTAGACGATGACTATGATTTTTAGAAATACAAGGAAATTGGAATCTCTCTTGTTTTCTTATAAATGTCAAAACTTTACTTCCACTTTTTTTAGCTAAACTACTACAAACTGCCCACTTTTTTGCAAATTACTTCATCATCATTTTACATGCTTGGGTGTTTATTTTCTTAGTATTTATTGATGATTTTGGAATTGTGGTGTTCTCTTTATGTTTTCTGTACCACAGGTTTAGGTGGGAGCTTGCCTTAACGGGAGTGCGAATCACATCTAGAGCTTTCACATTTAATTTCTTAGAAATTCACTTAGTTATCGTTGAATTTTATTTTGGTTAATGCCCATGTTTGAGGCACAATAATTTGAATTATAATAAGTAATGTTTTACTAGTTTATGGATGTTATGCTTGGGATCCACTGTTTCATTCTTCTTGTATCCGGGTTTCATCTCGGGTACGGAGTGACACCCCCCGGGCTTCCGACTTGGTCATTTTGGTAGTGTTACACAACCTATCGCGTGCAAACAAGACATGTCAATTGCTCCATGCCAGGAGCAAAATTTGGCGGTTGATTCGAATCGTCTCCACCTTGACTTTAATCCTCCTAGAGTCCCGAAAAATATCGCCCCATGTCGATGCTCCAACTCTAATGAGTTTTTTGCGACGGATGAGGCCGATTAAGATCCACACGCACAATGCTCCATGTTGGAAGCCCGATTGCGCCGGAACGCCAATTGCACGTAAACCTCCAACTTTTCACTGGAATGCGCCCCCGATGCTCCATGATGAAGAACCCGATAACTCCTCCAATAAGGAACCCGGTAGCTCCCACAACATGGAGCCCAATAGCTCCCACAATAAGGAACTCGGTGAGTGCATCAAAAAAATTTCATCAAAACTATTTATCTTTATCTCAAACGAATTCGCCATCACTCCTTACCAACAAACCCTAACCCAATAACCTGACGCTGATACCACTTGTTAGAATACGCTTTGCGGAAGCACGATACCACTTGTTAGGAACCAAGAAGAGTGGAGAGACGAAGAACAAGATGAAGAACAATACGAGAAGTTAACATGGTTCACTAGTTTTGAGGCTAGCTACATCCACGGTCAAAATGAACTAATTTATTGATGATAAATCAATTACAATCAACCACGATCTACCACACTCTATTAGTCTCGACCCTAGGTCAATATATACTCCTAGGATACTGACTTGTGCCCAAAGAAACATTCCAAAATCAAACAAGGAAACAACGAAACCGCCCCAGCCTCGATGTCTTCGCACGAAGACAATTTTCTTTGCAAGAAGACTCTTCGCGCGAAGACATTTTTTCTTCGCAAAAAGACAAAATGTCTTCGCAGGAAGACACTGACAGTACCCAATTTCACATCTTCGTTCTTCTTCCTCTCTGCACCAATTGCGTCGTCGTTTTTTCCAACACTTAGCTAGGAGCTTGAATCACCAAAAAGATAATAGTCTGATTGTTTTGCCCCAGCTCGAAAAAAGGAAGGGGTTTCACTCCTTTGTGTCGTTTTCTGGGCTCACTGCTCAAGAACAGAGCAATGAGTACTACACCAACAAAGTTGAAAATTATTGTTATGGTAATGGTCAAACAGTGGGCTTTGGTGCGGATTCCCCTACTGGTTCTCGACCCTCTGGGTTTCAGTTGGACCCTCTTCTCCCTCCTCTGGGTTTCTTCGTCTGGATTTCTTCAATCGGACCATCTTTCCCCTCCTCTGGTGGCAGTGTTGCTGGTGGCGGTGTCGGAAGTGGAGGAGGTAGTCAAGAACACCAAGAACATCAAGAACGTCAACAAAATAAACCCAACGACACAAAGAGGGGGGAAATTGTCATAAAAGTTCATATTGCACCCCCTACTGACTAACACTAACATAAGGGTGGTATTTGTCCAACGTCCATCCACTGACATGGGTGGTTTTGTATATCCCCGAACAGCAGGGGGGTTTTTGTTTACAGAACCAAGACGGCGCAAAATGTCTTTAACCCATAATATATACCACAAGCCTAAAAACCATTTCACTACAACACATTAACAAGACTTGTCATTACTAAATACACATTAACACATATTACCATCAAAACAGAATTTGTACCTAGTAAACCAATCTAAATTGTCAATTTCCTATCTTTAAAGGAAAATGTTGGCGCAGTATAATCAATAACTCATGCCGTCTATTTGGTATCTCAACCTGAGGTGATATCCATCCATGAACATGGTAATACTAATTAGGTAATTTAATTTTACAGTAAGGGTTTTCTTCAGATGAGTAAGAACTATGAACACTTAGTCTTTTTTGTTCACAACATACAATACCAATATGCAAATATATATATATATATATATATATATATATATATATATATATATATATATATATATATATATATAGCAATGGTATTTACAAAAGACTAATTTGGAGAGAGACTTATTTAAGAAGTTAGTTGGAATGGAGTTCGCTTAGGTGGAACATGGAACAATATTAAGGTTTTCACAGAAACATTTGATGAGACACGTAAACTCTAAATCAACCAACTATAACATAAAAAAAAGGTACAGAAAGTTTGGAGATTTTGCATAACGATGTTCCGTTTCTTTGATAGAGACATTTTATTGAACTTCTGCATTTCTTAAAATCAGATTTTAAATAAGAAACAAGATTCGAAATAGCTATGAACCATGAGGACTCTCCAGGAGAGTTCCATGTAACTATCATTGCCAAATCTAAAACACGACCCTCATAACACCAGGTTTTCATCAAAATTTGAACTAGAAAAGTTTCATGAAACAAACACAATAGTAATAGAAACAAATCTACTACCAATACCTCATAATCCAATCTTGTTATGGATCCAGTGCATGCGCCTATATTACCCATATTGTGCAAGTATATGGTCAAGTGATACAATATAGTATTTGAATACTGCGAGCTATCGAACCCACTGGGAGGTAGTCGTACTAATATAGAATATAGCAATTATATCAAATTCGCTAAGTAATCGTTAAAAAAGTGTTGTGCTTGAAAGGCTGTCACCCTCAAACAAGTGACTGAATTCTAGTAAATATGCAGTGTGAAATGAATAAAGTAAAGATGTGATCAAAGATGGAGAGATCTAGACAATCTATAGATAGCCTAGGGTCGTTAATGATTCCGAATTTAGTGATATAACATGACAATTCTTAGTTTAGCTATGTTGGGTAATGGATATGAAAATTACCTCACGGTCTCTTGTCGTTCTACACAATGGCCTACTCGAGTCCCTCTCGGTCCGCCTACATACGCCTATGCGTTCTAGCAAGCTAACAGTATGCATGGTAACGGGTCATTTCGGTCCACCACTACACGAACTTACTGAAATCTCCTACCGAATCTACCCTCTTCTAGAAAATCCTACTCAAATCACCTCACATTCTCGTTGATTCGAGAACGCATTTGTAATCTCATCCCAACTAGGGTAGAGTTGCTCTCGCACATTCACTAGTTACGTAATGGGTCCGGGTAATGACTCCTTTCTAGTTAAGAATAATGTGCAGATTACAAATGTAACTAAACTACAATCATTCTTTAAGCAAGGCTTGAATTAGGAAATAGAACTATCAAAATTAATCGTAACATCGTCACCCAACCGTGTCAATAGGTAAGGCTCAACAAAGATCAACAAATAGTACTTGCTTATTCATAAATCAAATCCTAGTGCATGAAATCTCAACTCAAATCTGGAAAAACCATTAAACCATGGACCCTAGGCTCTCAATGGATGCCTAGGTATGATTTTAGCTACTCATAGTAAAACAAAGTGCTAGATAATATTCCATACAAGAGAGAAAATAGGATTCAGACGCTAAAAGTATCGTATGGCGTCGATCCCAAGATATCTCCTTGCTCCAAGCTGATCTTCTCTACTCTCCTAGTATTTTGTTCTTCACAACTGATCTATTCTCACGTCCTTTTCTGCCTAGGTCGAAGTCATGAAGTCCGATTCTTGATAATTTGCACAAAAACTCCAAGAATCTGCCTCTATTGTAGGGCCATTTGTGTGAATGCCCGATCCTTTCGGACGAAAGAATACGCGCAAAAGGGAAATAATTTCACGCGAATGAGGTGCAGATCTTCCTTGAATCTTCACTTCTTTGTTCCTGAGCCTCTTTTCCTTGCGCTACCTAGATTCTGAAGCTCACGTCTCTTATCCAATACGCTCACCTAGTCATGTTCCTTGTCAAAGACAACAAACAACTATACCAAGCAATTAAATCTTCAATTAAGCATAATAAAACATATAAGGTGTACCCGGATTGGAAATGGCACATGATGTGACAAGTGACAAAACATGTTTTGTCTCATCAAGTATAGGCTCAGGACTCTTCCAAAACCTCTCTACAATGTGGCAAATGCTAAAGAAATATAGCTCCTGAAAGGCGCTATTGTTGGAATGGGTTCCCCAGAGGCAATCTATATTTAGTATGAATAATTTTTTGGCTAGAACATTCATTTATTATTTATTGTGATCTTTAATATAATGAAATCCTTAGATACAATATGTCGTTTATCTTAAATATCCCTAGTCCGTTATATTGATTAATAGGACGATCAATTATAGACTAGTATGTGTGTAGATTGATATGGAGATATCAAGTCTAACACATGGGTATGCATTAGGAGTAATGGCATACAAGATTGGCTCACAACGAGAAGGATACATTAGATTATGTCAAAGTCACAATCGCATCTGGTAGTGATAATGATGTTGTAATCCTTAGACTTGAAGTCACTAGATATTCTAGTTGAGGAATATCATGCTTTGATGTTATCAAACGTTGCGCCTTAACTGGGTAACTATAAAGATAGTTATCGGGCATGATAGGAAGCAAGCTTAGAGATCGTAGTGACGTAGAGAGGACTTGTCCCTCCCACATAATGGGAGAAAATATCCATGAGTCACTCGAAGGATGGTGCTTATAGGAATGTCTAGCCATACTCAGATAAATCATTATAGATATATTGATGTTATCTGCTCACATAAGCATATTCCCAGGATCGAGGAACTATGGATTGGATATACGAGTGTGAATAATATGTCTTGTGTCCTATCTGGATATGGGGACAAAGGGATAACACAATACATGAACATTGGGCACAAGGTTTGTCGGGATCACGGACTTATTTCCATTAGTTGGGTTGCATGGAAGTGTTGCTAGACACCGCTCCATGTTAGTAATAAGTTACTACCAACTAAGTACAAACCTATGGGGTCACACACCGGATGGATTAAATTGGATATAGGTATTAATTAGTTGGACTAATTAATAAAAGGATCATAACGCAACCACAAGCAAATTTAGTAGGACTAATTTGCAAGTGGGCTAATCCATGTAATGACATGGTTAGTATTGGGTCCTTTATGTAGTTAATAAAGAGTTATTACTATATAAAGGAACTCTAGCTTGTTATTTCTCTAACACAAATCATCATTGTGAGAACATAACAAAGAAAGAGAGAGAGAGACAAGGAAGAGGCGTCCGCCCAACACGTCTGCCCCCTCCCTTGTCGTCGGCCTCCTTAAGGCACAGCCTTGGTGCCTCGTTTTGCGTAATCTGTTCCTCCTTCTTCCGTTGCGAGCACATCGCGGTGAGAAAGACTCCAATCAAGAATCCAAGGTGTGGATATTCATAGAGACGAAGACACTATTCTTCGTGTGATCTCCCAAACTAAGGTACACATCTTCTATGCCCTTATCATGTTATGATGGCTTGTCCTGTGATCTTTGGTGGGATTTGAGCAGGATTAATTTTATTATTCCGCTGCGTAACCTGCATCAAAACCCAACAGTGGTATCGACCACAGATCGTAGCTCATAACATGATCTTATGTGTTACAATTTTTCAGTTTATACACTGTATTGTTTATATTACGCGAAAGCTGAAATTAATTGGCATATTAGATGTAAATTGAATTTGACTCAATACAAACAAGACCTAATCTAACATTGGATGTGAAGATTGGTGAGTTTGATCATATAGGATGTAAATAAATGGGTTCTTGAAAATTAGGGTCCTTGGGCACATAATTTGGAAAAAGGGGTTTTTCAATTATGGAAACAACTATACGGAAACAACCAAACTTGGGCAACAAGGAAGGAAGGGGCAGGAAGCTAGGGCTGAAACCCTAGCCGCCGCCCCTCCTCTTCCTTGCGTGCCAAGCAAGGCCGCGGGGCCACCTAGGGGCAGGCAGCCTAAGGCCGGGCCGGGGGTGGCGTGCGGCGGTCCATGGGGTTCAGCCTGGGACTAGGTCGGACCTCTTGGACCGTTGTGAACCTAATTACCCCATTTCAACTAAAATTGAACAAGCACGTTAAAAATTGGTTTTAACTGTATTATTTTCTTTGTTTTTGCATGGTGGATGGATATGGCCTAGGTTGTGGATGTTTATTTTGTGGTTTGGTTTACGGCCTGCGAGCTTATTAAATTTGTGTAGTAGTTAGCTAATTTTACGACCTGCGAGAGGATCATCTTCTCAACAAGTGAGGTTTTATTTAGTTATTTATTCTTGATGCTAGGCTAGATTAGAATATTGAGATGATATCCAAGAGCATGAAGAAGAAGACTGGAGGACCAAAAGACCCCAAAGACGATGAGGACTCCCATCCTAGGCGCGCGGCTACGGTGGAGCACATGGAGATGAGCTTGTCACTTTAGGGCATATAGATATTATCATTGGATTGTTAATATCTTAGTCTAGGGGCCATATCAATTCCACGTTATTTTTCTTTTTTGGATGTTTATTATTTATGTCTTGTTATTTATTTTTGTGTGTATGGATGATTCAAGCAAAACGTTAACAAAATAATAATAAACAAGTTTGATCTTTAATTGTGGATTTCTCAATCCAAATAAGTAGAACATGTTGATAGGATCAACCAAAAAATTAGATAATGACAATTAAATCCCTCAATATAAATATTGCGTTTTGCCTTCTCTTGCCTAAACACCCTTCATGATCAAGGTCTATTGAATTCGGGCTTGCCAAAGCAAGGCGTTTTAATTCACCTTGGTGTGTTGCGAACGACACAAGCAAGTAATGTGTGATTGTTGAAGCAAGAGGTTTGACGCAACTGGGCAAAGCCAATTGAATTGATGAGCCCAGAGGCATGACAATTAGTTGTTATCTAAAGGATAAAGAATAAGAAATTATTCACCTAATTGGACCAAGAGTTGCATACGATGCAATTGGAAAGGGTTCCTACCTAAATAACCAATTCTTAGGTGACTTGCCAAAGCAAGCTCAAGAAGAAGTGAAATATGGATCTTGGACTCACTAGAAAATATATATGATATTTTCCGCATTAATGGTGAGGGCTATTAATCCAAAAAATAGTGGGAGCTATATTTAATGATCTAACCATTGTTGAATATAGTTAAACTGTTTAAAATACTATAATTGCACATTTCTCCTTTTTGTAGAATTCCAATGGCAAACAATCACGCATCGACTTCATCTCTGCGATCTGTCATTGAGAAGGATAAACGGTCTTGAACAAATTTCCTTGACTGGTACAGAACTTAAGGATCGTTCTTAAGCAAAAAAGAAACAATGTGTCTTAGACAATCATATACCAGAACCACCCCAGGATGAGTCTGTTCTTGCTGCCGTGAGAGCACATCAGAAACATGTGGATGATTCTAATGATGTGAATTGTCTCATACTTTGCACCATGACCTCTGAGCTTCAGAAGCAACACGAGAACATGGAAGCCTACAATATTATCGAAAACTTGAAACGGTTGTTTCAAAAACAGGCAAGGCATGAGCGGTACGAAGTGTCTAAGGCACTGTTCAAGAGGAATCTCGCATAAGGGAACCCAGTTGAGCCTCATGTACTCTGAATGATCGGGTATATAGAGAGCCTCACAAGGCTAGGGTTCCCACTCGGCCAAGAGTTGGCAACTGCTCTTGTCTTGCAATCGTTGTCTGACAGTTATAACCAGTTCATCATGAACTATAACATGAATAAGTTCAGTAAAGCTCTGTCGAACTTGTTGAACATGCTAAGGACAGTTGAACAAAGCATCAATAAAGGCAAGGGCAAGGGCATAATTATGGTGAATAAAAGGAAGGGCAAAGGAGTTGCCTCTACTTCTAAAGGAAAGCGCAAGAAAGATGCTAAGTCCAAAGAAGCCCTAAAGCCTAGTGGGGGCGTGGCTAAAGGTGATTGTCACTATTGTAGCCAGCCGGGTCACTGGATGAGGAATTGCCCCAAGTATCTGGAGGATAAAAAGCTTGGAATAGTGATTCCACCACCACCAGGTATTTTTTTATAGACGTCAATCTATCTATTTCTTCATCTTGGTTATTGGATACTGGATGTGGATCTCACATTTGTCGCAATGTGCAGGATTTGAAAAGAAGTAGAAGATTGGCTAAAGGGGAGATGGATTTGCGTGTCGGGAATGGAGCAAGAGTTGCTGCATTAGCTATAGGCGTGTATGAGCTATCTTTGCCTTCTGGACTTATTTTAGAATTAGAAAATAGTTATTATGTGCCTGCTATGAGCAGAAATATTATTTTCGTTTCTTGTTTGGACGAGAAGGGTTTTTCTATTTCAATAAAGGACAAGTGTTGCTCCATTTATTTTGATAATATGCACTATTGTAGTGCGCATTTGCCTAATGATTTGTATATCCTTGATCTAAATAATTCCATCTATAAAATAAATACTAAAAGGATTCAAACTAATGATATAAATCCTACATATATATGGCACTGTCGTTTAGGCCATATAAACGAGAAACGCATATCTAGACTCCATAAGGATGGATTTCTAGACTCTTTTGATTTGGAATAATATGAGACATGCGAGTCTTGTTTATTGGGAAAAATAAAAAAGTCTTCTTTCAATAAGAAAGGTGAGAGGACTAGTGAGTTACTTGCACTCATACATACTGATGTATGTGGGCTGTTTCCCTTGCCTGCTAAAGGTGGTTACACCTACTCCATTACGTTTACTGATGACTTCAGTAGATATGGATTTGTATACCTTATGAAGGCCAAATTCGAATCCATTGAATTGTTCAAAGAATTCAAGAATGAAGTAGAGAAGCAACTTGGTAAAAGTATTAAGGCTTTGCGATCGGATCGTGGACGAGAATACTTGAACCAAGAGTTTGACGAATATCTTAGAGAGTGTGGGATAGCATCTCAACTCACTCCACCCGGGACGCCACAGTGGAATGGCGTGTCTGAGAGGAGGAATCGTACGCTATTGGATATGGTACGATCTATGATGTGTCAAACGGATCTTCCAATATCATTTTGGGGACATGCTCTATTGACTGCAGCTTTCACCATTAATCGTGTTCCATCCAAATCAGTCATGAAGACACCATATGAAACAAGGACTGGGAAGCGTCTCATAGTGTCGTTTATGAAGATTTGGGGTTGCGATGTCTATGTAAAGCGTTTACAAACAGACAAGCTCGGAACCAAAACGGATAAGTGTAAGTTTGTGGGTTATCCTAAGGAAAAAAAAGGATATTATTTCAACAATCCGACCGAGAACAACGTGTTTGTAGCTCAGACCTGCGTGTTTCTAGAAAGAGAGCTAGTCTCTAAAGAATCAAGTGGGAGGACTGTAGAACTTGAAGAAATTCAAGAAGCACAAACCACTGAACCGATGATAGAGCGTGAATAGGAACCGCAAGTTGTTGTGAAAGAACCTGTTCAGGTAACACAGGAACCCCGTAGGTCGGGTAGGGTACGTCATGAGCCAGAGAGGTACGGACTTCTCGTGACTGAGCCCATGACATACCACTCATGGATGATGAGCCTGCGACCTACGGGGAGGCCATGAAAGGCCGAGACTCCAAGAAGTGTTTAGAATCCATGAGATCCGAAATGGAATCCATGTATACCAACAAAGTATAGAATTTGGTGGAACCACCTGAACGGGCTCGGCCCATAGGGTGCAAGTGGGTCTTCAAGAAGAAGACTGACATGGATGGAAAGTTAGTTTCCTACAAGGGGCGATTGGTGGCTAAAGGTTATAGATAGATTCATGGTACTGACTATGATGAGACATTTTTGCCAGTCGCCATGACTAAATCCATTCGAATCCTACTTGCTATTGCAGCTTATTATGACTACAAGATTTGGCAGATGGATGTCAAAACACCGTTCCTTTATGGGAACCTCCTCGAGGATGTGTATATGACTCAACCGGAGGGTTTTGAGGATCCAGAGAATGCCAATAAAGTATGTAAGCTGCAACAATCCATTAATGGATTAAAGCAAGCTTCTAGGAGTCGGAATCGACGTTTTGATGACGCAGTCAAAGAGTTTGACTTTATCAAGAAGAAAGATGAGCCCTGTGTTTACAAGAAGGTTAGTGGGAGCTCTGTTGTGTTTATGGTCTTGTATGTGGATGACATACTACTCATTGGAAATGATATTCCTACTTTGAAATATGTTAAAGATTGGCTAGGAAAGTGTTTCGTAATGAAGGACTTAGGAGATGCAGCTTATATACTTGGTATCAAGATCAATTGGGATAGATCTAGAAAGCTTCTCAGCCTAAGCCAAAGTACATATATAGACAAGGTGTTGAAGCGGTTCAACATGCAAGATTCATATAAGGGATTCTTGTCTCATGGAGTCACACTTTCTAATACTGACTATCTTTCCAGTGAGACTGAGAAGGACTGCATGAGTAGGATACCCTATGCTTAGGCCATAGGATCCATCATGTACGCCATGATATTTACTATACCAGACGTATCATACGCATTGAGTATGGTAAGAAGATATCAGAGTAATATAGGTGAGAGTCATTGGATTACTGTCAAGAACATCCTAAAGTACTTGAGAAGAACTAAGGATGCGTTCTTGACATTTGGAGGTGAGAAAGAGCTCAATGTAATTGTTACACTGATGTAAGCTTCCAAACCGACAAGGATGACTACAGACCGCAGTCGAGATATGTGTTCTGCCTGAATGGAGGAGTTGTGAGATGGAAGAGTTACAAGCAAGAGACAGTTGCTGATTCTACAACTGAAGCTGAGTACATTGCTGTTGTCGAAGCAGCAAAAGAGACAGTTTGGATAAAGAAGTTTATCACTAAGCTCGGTGTGGTCCCTAGCATTGTGGATCCTATGACGTTGTACTGTGACAACTCTGGAGCGATCGCACAAGCCAAGGAACCGAGATCAGACCAGAAATCGAAGCATGTACTTAGGAGATTCCATCTTTTTCGTGATATGATCGAAAGAGGAGATGTGAAGATGTGCAAGATTCCAACGAATGACAATCTTTCAGATCCTCTCACAAACCCACTTGCGCAGCAAAATCATGAAGGGCACACAAGATCTATAGGCATACGATATGTGCCAGATTGGCTCTAGTGCAAGTGGGAGACTGTTGGAATGGGTGCCCTGAGGCAATCTATATTTAGTATGAACAATGTTTTGGCTAGAACATTCATTTATTTTTTATTGTGATATTTAATATAATGAAGTCCTTAGATACAATGTGTTGTTTATCTTAAATATCCCTAGTCCATTATATTGATTAATAGGACGATAACTGTAGACTAGTATGTGTGTAGATTGATATGGAGGTATCAAGTCTAACACATGGGTATGCATTAGGAGTAATGGCATACTGGATTGACCAACAACGAGAAGGATACACTAGATTATGTCAAAGTCACAATCGCATCTCGTAGTGCTAATGATGTTGTATTCCTTAGATTTGAAGTCACTAGATATTCTAGTTGTGGAATATCATGCTTTGATGTTATCAAACGTTGCGCCTTAACCAGGTAACTATAAAGATAGTTATCGGGCATGATAGGAAGAAAGCTTAGAGATCGTAGTGACGTAGAGAGAATTTGTCCCTCCCATATAATGGGAGCAAATATCCATGGGCCACTCGAGGGATGGTGCTTATAGGAATGTCTGGCCAAACTTACATAAATCAATATAGATATTGATGTTATCTGCTCACATAAGCATATTCTCAGGATCAAGGAACTGTGGATTGGATATATGAGTAAGACTAATATGTCTCGTGTCCAATCCGGATATGGAGACAAAGGGATAACATAATACATGAACATTGGGCACAAGGTTTGTCGAGATCACTAACTTATTTCTATTAGAAGGGTTGCATGGATGTGTTGCTAGACACCGCTCCTTGTTAGTAATGAGTTACTACCAACTAAGTAGAAACCTATGGGGTCACACACCGGATGGATTAAATTGGATATAGGTATTAATTAGTTGGACTAATTAATAAAAGGATCACAATGCAACCACAAGCAAACTTAGTAGGACTCATTTGCAAGTGAGCTAATCCATGTAAGGATATGATTAGTATTGGGGACTTTATGTAGTTAATAAAGAGTTATTACCATATAAAGGAACTCTAGCTTGTTATTTGTCTAACACAAATCATCATTGTGAGAACATAACAAAGCAAGAGAGAGAGAGAGACAAGGAAGAGGCGTCCGCCTAACACGTCTGCCCCCTCCCTTGTCGTCGGCCTCCTTAAGGCACAGCCTTGGTGCCTCGTTTTGCGTGATCTGTTCCTCCTTCTTCCTTTGCTAGCACATCGCGGTGAGAAGGACTCCAATCAAGAATTCAAGGTGTGGATATTCATAGAGACGAAGAAACTATTCTTCGTGTGATCTCCCAAACTAAGGTACACATCTTCTATGCCCTTATCATGTTATGATGGCTTGTCCTGTGATCTTTGGTGGGATTTGAGCAGGATTAATTTTATTATTCCGCTGCGTAACCTGCATCAAAACCCAACAGTGGTATCGACCACAGATCGTAGCGCATAACATGATCTTATGTGTTACAATTTTTCAGTTTATACACTGTATTGTTTATATTACGCGAAAGCTGAAATTAATTGGCATATTAGATGCAAATTGAATTTGATTCAATACAAACAAGACCTAATCTAACATTGGATGTGAAGATTGGTGAGTTTGATCACATAGGATGTAAATAAATGGGTTCTTGAAAATTAGGGTCCTTGGGCACATAATTTAGAAAAAGGGGTTTTTCAATTATGGAAACAACTATATGGAAACAACCAAACTTGGGCAACAAGGAAGAAAGGGGCAGGAAGCTAGGGCTGAAACCCTAGCCGCCGCCCCTCCTCTTCCTTGCGTGCCAAGCAAGGCCGCGGGGCCACCTAGGGGCAGGCAGCCTAAGGCCGGGCCGGGGGTGGCGTGCGGTGGCCCATGGGGTTCAGCCTGGGACTAGGTCGGACCTCTTGGACCGTTGTGAACCTAATTACCCCATTTCAACTAAAATTGAACAAGCACGTTAAAAATTGGTTTTAACTGTATTATGTGCTTTGTTTTTGCATGGTAGATGGATATGGCCTAGGTTGTGGATGTTTATTTTGTGGTTTGGTTTACGGCCTGCGAGCTTATTAAATTAGTGTAATAGTTAGTTAATTTTACGACCTGCGAGACGATCATCTTCTCAACAAGTGAGGTTTTATTTAGTTATTTATTCTTGATGCTAGGCTAGATTAGAATATTTAGAGATGATATCCAAGAGCATGAAGAAGAAGACTGGAGGACCAAAAGACCCCAAAGACGATGTGGACTCCCATCCTAGGCGCGCGGCTACGGTGGAGCACATGGAGATGAGCGTGTCACGTTAGGTCATATAGATATTATCATTGGCTTGTTAATATCTTAGTCTAGGGGCCATATCAATTCCACGTTATTTTTCTTTTTTGGATGTTTATTATTTATGTCTTGTTATTTATTTTTGTGTGTATGGATGATTCAAGCAAAACGTTAACAAAATAATAATAAACAAGTTTGATCTTTAATTGTGGATTTCTCAATCCAAATCAGTAGAACATGTTGATAGGATCAACCAAAAAATTAGATAATGACAATTAAATCCCTCAATATAAATATTGCGTTTTGCCTTCTCTTGCCTAAACACCCTTCATGATCAAGGTCTATTGAATTCGGGCTTGCCAAAGCAAGGCGTTTTAATTCACCTTGGTGTGTTGCGAACGATACAAGCAAGTAATGTGTGATTGTTGAAGCAAGAGGTTTGACGCAACTGGGCAAAGCCAATTGAATTGATGAGCCCAGAGGCATGACAATTAGTTGTTATCTAAAGGATAAAGAATAAGAAATTATTCACCTAATTGGACCAAGAGTTGCATACGATGCAATTGGAAAGGGTTCCTACCTAAATAACCAATTCTTGGGTGACTTGCCAAAGCAAGCTCAAGAAGAAGTGAAATATGGATCTTGGACTCACTAGAAAATATATATGATATTTTCCGCATTAATGGTGAGGGCTATTAATCCAAAAAATAGTGGGAGCTATATTTAATGATCTAACCATTGTTGAATATAGTTAAACTGTTTAAAATACTATAATTGCACATTTCTCCTTTTTGTAGAATTCCAATGGCAAACAATCACACATCGACTTCATCTCTGCGATCTGTCCTTGAGAAGGATAAACGGTCTTGAACAAATTTCCTTGACTGGTACAGAACTTAAGGATCGTTCTTAAGCAAGAAAAGAAACAATGCGTCTTAGACAATCATATACCAGAACCACCCCAGGATGAGTCTGTTCTTGCTGCCGTGAGAGCACATCAGAAACATGTGGATGATTCTAATGATGTGACTTGTCTCATACTTTGCACCATGACCTCTGATATTTAGAAGCAACACGAGAACATGGAAGCCTACAATATGATCGAAAACTTGAAACAGTTGTTTCAAAAACAGGCAAGGCATGAGCGGTACGAAGTGTCCAAGGCACTGTTCAAGAGCAATCTCGCATAAGGGAACCCAGTTGAGCCTCATGTACTCTGAATGATCGGGTATATAGAGAGCCTCACAAGGCTAGGGTTCCCACTCGGCCAAGAGTTGGCAACTGCTCTTGTCTTGCAATCGTTGTCTGACAGTTATAACCAGTTCATCATGAACTATAACATGAATAAGGTCAGTAAAGCTCTGTCGGACTTGTTGAACATGCTAAGGACAGCTGAACAAAGCATCAATAAAGGCAAGGGAAAGGGCATAATTATGGTGAATAAAAGGAAGGGAAAAGGAGTTGCCTCTACTTCTAAAGGAAAGCACAAGAAAGATGCGAAGTCCAAAGAAGCCCTAAAGCCTATTGGGGGCGTGGCTAAAGGTGATTGTCACAATTGTAGCCAGCCGGGTCACTGGATGAGGAATTGCCCCAAGTATCTGGAGGATAAAAAGCTTGGAATAGTGATTCCACCACCACCAGGTATTTTTTTATAGACGTCAATCTATCTATTTCTTCATCTTGGTTATTGGATACTGGATGTGGATCTCACATTTGTCGCAATGTGCAGGATTTGAAAAGAAGTAGAAGATTGGCTAAAGGGGAGATGGATTTGCGTGTCGGGAATGGAGCAAGAGTTGCTGCATTAGCTATAGGCGTGTATGAGCTATCTTTGCCTTCTGGACTTATTTTAGAATTAGAAAATAGTTATTATGTGCCTGCTATGAGCAGAAATATTATTTTCGTTTCTTGTTTGGACGAGAAGGGTTTTTCTATTTCAATAAAGGACAAGTGTTGCTCCATTTATTTTGATAATATGCACTATTGTAGTGCGCATTTGCTTAATGATTTGTATATCCTTGATATAAATAATTCCATCTATAAAATAAATACTAAAAGGATTAAAACTAATGATATAAATCCTACATATATATGGCACTGTCGTTTAGGCCATATAAACGAGAAACGCATATCTAGACTCCATAAGGATGGATTTCTAGACTCTCTTGATTTGGAATAATATGAGACATGCGAGTCTTGTTTATTGGGAAAAATAACAAAGTCTTCTTTCAATAAGAAAGGTGAGAGGACTAGTGAGTTACTTGCACTCATACATACTGATGTATGTGGGCCGTTTCCCATGCCTGCTAGAGGTGGTTACACCTACTCCATTACGTTTACTGATGACTTCAGTAGATATGGATTTGTATACCTTATGAAGGCCAAATTCGAATCCATTGAATTGTTCAAAGAATTCAAGAATGAAGTAGAGAAGCAACTTGGTAAAAGTATTAAGGCTTTGCGATCGGATCGTGGACGAGAATACTTGAACCAAGAGTTTGACGAATATCTTAGAGAGTGTGGGATAGCATCTCAACTCACTCCACCCGGGACGCCACAGTGGAATGGCGTGTCTGAGAGGAGGAATCGTACGCTATTGGATATGGTACGATCTATGATGTGTCAAACGGATCTTCCAATATCATTTTGGGGACATGCTCTATTGACTGCAGCTTTCACCACTAATCGTGTTCCATCCAAATAAGTCATGAAGACACCATATGAAACAAGGACTGGGAAGCGTCTCATAGTGTCGTTTATGAAGATTTGGGGTTGCGATGTCTATGTAAAGCGTTTACAAACAGACAAGCTCGGAACCAAAGCGGATAAGTGTAAGTTTGTGGGTTATCCTAAGGAAACAAGAGGATATTATTTCTACAATCCGACCGAGAACAACGTGTTTGTAGCTCGGACCTGCGTGTTTCTAGAAAGAGAGCTAGTCTCTAAAGAAGCAAGTGGGAGGACTGTAGAACTTGAAGAAATTCAAGAAGCACAAACCACTGAACCGATGATAGAGCGTGAATAGGAACCGCAAGTTGTTGTGAAAGAACCTGTTCAGTTAACACAGGAACTCCGTAGGTCGGGTAGGGTACGTCATGAGCCAGAGAGGTACGGACTTCTCGTGACTGAGCCCATGACATACCACTCATGGATGATGAGCCTGCGACCTACGGGGAGGCCATGAAAGGCCGAGACTCCAAGAAGTGTTTAGAAGCCATGAGATCCGAAATGGAATCCATGTATACCAACAATGTATAGAATTTGGTGGAATCACCTGAACGGGCTCGGCCCATAGGGTGCAAGTGGGTCTTCAAGAAGAAGACTGACATGGATAGAAAGGTAGTTTCCTACAAGGGGCGATTGGTGGCTAAAGTTTATAGACAGATTCATGGTACTGACTATGATGAGACATTTTTGCCAGTCGCCATGACTAAATCCATTCGAATCCTACTTGCTATTGCAGCTTATTATGACTACAAGATTTGGCAGATGGATGTCAAAACAGCGTTCCTTTATGGGAACCTCCCTCGAGGATGTGTATATGACACAACCGCAGGGTTTTGAGGATCCAGAGAATGCCAATAAAGTCTGTAAGCTGCAACAATCCATTTATGGATTAAAGCAAGCTTCTAGGATTCGGAATCGACGTTTTGATGACGCAGTCAAAGAGTTTGACTTTATCAAGAACAAAGATGAGCCCTGTGTTTACAAGAAGGTTAGTGGGAGCTCTGTTGTGTTTCCGGTCTTGTATGTGGATGACATACTACTCATTGGAAATGATATTCCTAATTTGAAATATGTTAAAGATTGGCTAGGAAAGTGTTTTGTAATGAAGGACTTAGGAGATGCAGCTTATATACTTGGTATCAAGATCAATTGGGATAGATCTAGAAAGCTTCTCAGCCTAAGCCAAAGTACATATATAGACAAGGTGTTGAAGCGGTTCAACATGCAAGATTCGTATAAGGGATTCTTGTCTCATGGAGTCACTCTTTCTAATACTGACTATCCTTCCAATGAGATTGAGAAGGAATGCATGAGTAGGATACCCTATTCTTAGGCCATAGGATCCATCATGTACGCCATGATATTTACTAGACCAGACGTATCATACGCATTGAGTATGGTAAGAAGATATCAGAGTAATATAGGTGAGAGTCATTGGATTACTGTCAAGAACATCCTAAAGTACTTGAGAAGAACTAAGGATGCGTTCTTGACATTTGGAGGTGAGGAAGAGCTCAATGTAATTGTTACACTGATGTAAGCTTCCAAACCGACAAGGATGACTACAGATCGCAGTCGAGATATGTGTTCTGCCTGAATGGAGGAGTTGTGAGATGGAAGAGTTACAAGCAAGAGACAGTTGCTGATTCTACAACTGAAGCTGAGTACATTGCTGCTGTCGAAGCAGCAAAAGAGACAGTTTGGATAAAGAAGTTTATCACTAAGCTCGGTGTGGTCCCTAGCATTGTGGATCCTATGACGTTGTACTGTGACAACTCTGGAGCGATCGCACAAGCCAAGGAACCGAGATCAGACCAGAAATCGAAGCATGTACTTAGGAGATTCCATCTTTTTCGTGATATGATCGATAGAGGAGATGTGAAGATGTGCAAGATTCCAACGAATGACAATCTTTCAGATCCTCTCACAAACCCACTTGCGCAGCAAAATCATGAAGGGCACACAAGATCTATAGGCATACGATATGTGCCAGATTGGCTCTAGTGCAAGTGGGAGACTGTTGGAATGGGTGCCCTGAGGCAATCTATATTTAGTATGAACAATGTTTTGGCTAGAACATTCATTTATTATTTATTGTGATATTTAATATATGAAGTCCTTAGATACAATGTGTTGTTTATCTTAAATATCCCTAGTCCATTATATTGATTAATAGGACGATAACTGTAGACTAGTATGTGTGTAGATTGATATGGAGGTATCAAGTCTAACACATGGGTATGCATTAGGAGTAATGGCATACTGGATTGACCAACAACGAGAAGGATACACTAGATTATGTCAAAGTCACAATCGCTTCTCGTAGTGCTAATGATGTTGTATTCCTTAGATTTGAAGTCACTAGATATTCTAGTTGTGGAATATCATGCTTTGATGTTATCAAACGTTGCGCCATAACCAGGTAACTATAAAGATAGTTATCGGGCATGATAGGAAGCAAGCTTAGAGATCGTAGTGACGTAGAGAGAATTTGTCCCTCCCACATAGTGGGAGCAAATATCCATGGGCCACTCGAGGGATGGTGCTTATAGGAATGTCTGGCCAAACTTACATAAATCAATATAGAGATATTGATGTTATCTGCTCACATAAGCATATTCTGAGGATCGAGGAACTGTGGATTCGATATATGAGTGAGACTAATATGTCTCGTGTCCAATCCGGATATGGAGACAAAGGGATAACATAATACATGAACATTGGGCACAAGATTTGTCGAGGTCACTAACTTATTTCTATTAGTAGGGTTGCATGGATGTGTTGCTAGACACCGCTCCATGTTAGTAATGAGTTACTACCAACTAAGTAGAAATCTATGGGGTCACACACCGGATGGATTAAATTGGATATAGGTATTAATTAGTTGGACTAATTAATAAAAGGATCACAATGCAACCACAAGCAAACTTAGTAGGACTCATTTGCAAGTGAGCTAATCCATGTAAGGATATGATTAGTATTGGGGACTTTATGTAGTTAATAAAGAGTTATTACCATATAAAGGAACTCTAGCTTGTTATTTGTCTAACACAAATCATCATTGTGAGAACATAACAAAGCAAGAGAGAGAGAAAGAGACAAGGAAGAGGCGTCCGCCCAACCCGTCTGCCCCCCTCCCTTGCCGTTGGCCTCCTAGAGGCACGGAACTAAATACAAGAACCTCACAGACGAGGGAAAAGGCGACATGCGTGTCGTAAAATTAACTACATCAAAAACAAAACTAAACCACAAAATTTAAACAACAACACAACTAGGGCCACATCCAACCACCATGCGATAAATCACATAATACAATTAAAATCCAATTTTAACGCGCTTGGTCAATTTTTTTAATTAAATTAGGACGATAGGGTTAAACGGTCAAAATAGTCGCGCCAGTCAAACTAGCCGAACGGTTTTGACCCATCGAACCAGGCCAAACCGGTCGGACCAGTGAACCCAGTCAAACCGGTCAGTTGGTCGACCTGGTCTCACCATTCCTCCAGGTCCGACGCACGGAGAGGGGGGTGGGAGTGCTGCAGTCCGAAACCCTAGGGGTGTTTGGTAACCTTGGCCGAACCCCTTGGGGTAGAAAAATCAAATTTTTCTCCTTCCCCTTGTACCCCAACCCTAATGTGGGACAGAAAACCCCTTTTCTTCCAACATTGTGCCCAAACCCTAGCTTTTCATCACCAATTTTCATACCTCATATGTATACGAAAATCACAAATTTTTTGCATCATATGTAAAATTAGCTAATTCTATATTAAATCATATTCAAATCGTATCATTATACGATTATCAGTTTTTCGCGAAAAATGACAGACCGATGTAAACTGATAAAATAGATAACCACATAAATCGCGTTATGCGCTATCGACCTATGGCTATGATACCACTGTAGGATTTAGATCCATGTTACACAGCGAAAAAAAAATATATGCTCAAAACCCTCCATGAATAGCAGGTGACGCATCATAACTTGATGAAGAAAGAAGGTTACCTCATTCAAACTGACTGGTGACGATCACATATGCAAATCAAAATAACGACGTCTCTACGGTATCCACACCAATAAACCTCAACTGGACTTCTTCTCCATATGGTGCTAGCAATCTTGAGAAGAAGGATCTTGTCTCACAAGATGATGACTTGGACACGTAGACTGGATCACATCCATTCATTGCACCAGAGAGAGAGGGGAGGCCAACGCTTGGCCGTGGGCAGCAAAGAAGGGTACCAGCCATCAGCATGGTCGAGACCTTCAAAGGGGCAGCACTCCTATGGTGGTCGAACGTGAAAACTCATTTTCACTCTTCATCTTTTCTATCTAGTGTACTGTGTAGAGTATGAATGAATCTAGCCTGGATTTTCATAGCTTAAATCTTATATATAGCTAGAGAAATTCATCTTTTCCCTTAAATCTAACAGTTTGGATTAGTTTGCATTCTAGTCCACAATTTCTCTTTAGTCCAACTAATCAGCGCAGTTTATACTTTAGTCCAATCAACTCATTATTGCTCTTTAGTCCAACTAATGATCATCTAATTCCAACTTTATATATTATTGTGTGTGACCCAGTAGGTTCCTAATTACGTTGGTAGAAATAACAATTATTACAAACATTTAGCGGCATCTAGCAATACATCAATGCTACCCAAGTAATAAGAATGTCAGTTATCTGACTAAGCTCTGTGACCAATGTTACCGCGTTGTATAATCCATTTGTCTCATCTATCCGGATTGGACACAAGATGTGGAGTGTCACATTTGTGTATCCAATCCATAATTTCTCGATCTGTGAGTAGACTTAGATAAACAAATAAAATCAATATCTCATATTGATTTATTTGAGCATGGCCATGCATTTCCCTAAGTCTCACTCATCGAGTGGACCTGGATATTTACTTCCGTTATGTGGGAGGTACAAATCCTATCTACATCACTACCATCTCTCAGCTTGCTTCATATCATGTCCGATTATCTCCTTTATAGTTACCCAGTTACGGCGTAATGTTTGACGACATCGAAACATGATAATTGACAGCTAGAGTATCTAGTGACTTCAAGTCCATGGGTCACAACACCATCGTCACTATGAGAAGCGCTTGTGACATCAAAATAACTCCCATGTAGCCTTCTCGTGGGGGGTTAATCCAGTATGCCATTACTCCTAATGCGTACCGACGTGTCAGACTTGATATCCCATATCAATCTACGCGCATACTAGTCTCGATGCAATACAGTCTTACTTATTAACTGTAGTACTCGACTAGGGATATTTAAGAATATAACATTTATATGCTAAGTACTTCATTCATGTTAACATATCTCCTTTTTGATAACATAATGAATAGCAAGTCCATATAAATGTCACGATAAATAGATTGCTTATAGGGAATATCCCCAACAGTTGAAATACAATTATATGGAACAAACTTTACCTTGCACTCGTGAAATCTCCTATATGTTTAACTCTGTTTTCCGTTCTCTTTGCCTGGCTTGTCTTAAGCTATATGTGGTATGAGTAATGTGGCTTGGTGAAACTATTACATAACTTCTCCACTTGCACTGTTTTTTGTACTTGGGTGATAAATAGATATGCTATTTGGTAGCGTAGAGTAAGTATCTTCCCTTGAGCTGATAATCTCTCTTGTTTGTTTCTTTATTTCAGTAGTTAGTAATTTGAAGTTTCTAAACGCTAAACGCAACCACTGATCTCCCTCCAAGAAATTGAGCTTTCAAATTCGCATAACGTATTAGGGTAGCTTATAAAATCCTATCTAAAATGCGACAAAAATATCAGACTGTATTTAACATGAATTGAATAATCATATATATTTTTCATTTGTAAATTGTTTTATGAAATTGACTGTGAAACGAGTTTAGCAAAACATCTTATTGAGTATGGATCATTTGTAATTATTGAGAAACGAGAGTGGTGATGTCTGATTTATATATATCTAAGTTAGATTCTTCCGTTTATAACTTGATATGCGTCAAAAGGTCCCATGTAAATGCACGGTCCCTAGAATCCAGAGGATTGTACAAGAACGAGAACTCATACGAAAATGATTTTACAACCACTTTACTTCACATATATTGGCTTAGTTTGGCAAAGATAGACTAGTAGATAGATTATTGAATGTGTGGTTGAGATGAAGTGTTTTTGTCTCCCTCCTCTCATCTCAACCACACATTCAATAATCTACCAAATGATCTATCTTTCCCAAACTAGGCCATTATTCTTAATGTACAAAAGGGATTGTAAAAGTGGGGAGTGAGAGTTATCTGTGAGCTGATACTGGAATATTTATGGAAATTAAGTTTGAGATGCTTTTAGCCTAAAATCTCCATATTATGCAAAAGAGGCATTTGAGCTTAATTGTGAAATCCAGACGTTTTCATGCATGATTTAATGTTATTTCGAAAATATAATCGCTTGGAATATTTTTTCATGTTTTCTTGACAGGAACGAATGCTTAGTGGCTGATGTGAGGCATGAAACGAACTTCGGAAACAAAGAGACGCTCAAGTGGAGTGAAGAGAACCAAAGTTGGAGAAGCTAGTATGACATGTCTCCACTCTTTTGAAGATATCTTGACTTCTACAACGAATTTGGATGTTAGGACAGTGGAAAATGAAATTATACTTCAAGAACTTTCCAAAGATAGGTCATGAAGACAAAATAGAGTCCAGTTGAGAGAGATATGGCCTTTCAAAGTTGAAGCAGTTTGATGTGTGCGTAGCTACGCAGACAAAGAGCAAAATGGTGATTTTTTGGCCACTGTTGAAGGAAAATGGCCACTGTGTGCATAGCGACGCAGGTACCTATGCACACAGACAAGAAAAATTTCATAAAATTGCTAAGGCAGGGACAGTTCAAGCCCCTGTGTGCGTAGTTGTGTGCGTACTACGCACAAAGGGAAGAGAAGATGCTGAGAATTGAAGAACTAGAGCCTCTATGTGCGTAATTGTGTGTGTAGCTACGCACAACAGAATTTAACTACGCACACAGAGGATGAAGAGTGAAGAGTTGGAGACGGTGTCCGCGTAGTTGTATGCGTAGCTATGCACATGATATTTAGCTACGCACACATGGGGTGAAAACTGATGGAAACTGAAGACTGAAGGTTGCTGTGTGCATAGCTACGCAAAGGAAATTTAGTTACGCAAAGCTCGTTTTTGACAGACAATACACCCAAGGATTCAAGACACTCGTTGGATCTCAATTCTCTCTTTATTTTAGAACATCGTTATTTAATTATGTCAGCTTTAGTTAAAGTTTTACCTATGTTCTCGGTGAACCTAGGGATTCGCACTAGGTTTTTAGTTCTGTTTTGACTATGGATTCATGACCTTAGGATCTTAATATCAGCAGTTTTTATTTGTTATTCTTTCTTTGATTTTACTGTTTATGTGTGCTCGGCTTGATCGCCCAGAATTGCTACAGACTCGACCCGGTAGGTGAAAACGGTTGTTTAGGGTTAGGAAGAGTAGACATAATTTAGCACCTTACTTCGATGGCCCCAACATATAAGGGAAGATAGGAGTAGCCTAAGCGTTTGACCAACTGTTAGAGAATCTGACACGGACCTTTAGGACATGTTAGAAACCCTATAAGACTTAAAACGAGACTGCAGATTTAGCTAGCTTAACAGGATCCAAAAATCTGCAAGATAGTGACAACGTGCAGGAACTGAATAGCGACTGCACAAATGGTATATGGCACGAATAAGTAACTGCTATGTGTTTTCAAAATCAACAGAACAGTAAGCTGAAGAGACCCTAGGGAATCCTGGAATCTAGTACCTTAAACCCTAGATTTACAACACTCAAGATTATACCGAAAATTCTCACAAAAATATTTACTTTTCAGTTATTTACTTTCAGTATTTAGTTCGTAATTACAAATTATCATAATATTCCTCCTTTTACACTTTGTGAGTTAAAACTGATTGCTAGAAAACCCAGTAATAGTCCTCGTTGGGATGACAATATGAGTTAAAATACACCCGGTATTACCTGATTCATATACTTGCGACTAGCTCGCAAATTTGCCCATCAGGGAGGGATTAGATAACATCTTACTGAGTATGAAGTTTTGGTGAAGAAAAAGTCAGTATCATGTTTCACCATGATGAAGTATCAGGTTTATACTTATGCATCTTTGATAATGAATGTTGCATCTCTGAGATAGGCTCTGAAGTATGTTACAAAAAATATATAGATCCTCTCCCAGGTTGAGGCGTAATAAGAAAAAATTAAAGTTTCCAAAATTACCCAGTCATCTTTAGCTACTTCTAGATAGTTTTACGATGATTTCTCATTGTTCACATCTGAACCTATACTATGAGATTTCTGAAGATCAGACATCATGCGTTTTCAGGAAATAATGTTTGCGAATGTGATAACCTTATCAGGCTCTTTGGACACATGTAGAGAGATGGGAACCTGGAATGTTTTTTGAGAAAGCTTACTGAAGAAGATAATGATGCTTTCATTTTCCACTTAGCAACAAACTATGTTAACTTAGCCGAAGTTCATGTAGCTGAATACACAAAGAGCTTTGAAGATACTGAATTTTCGAAGGTGCATCATAAGATGCTCATCTTGACAAAGACTCTGAATCAATGTTGGAGTGTTGCAACGACAACCCCGAGCTCATTCATCCTGATAATATATGTTAGCTGATAAAGTACGAAGGAGCTCTTACTAACTTTGAAATTCTCATCAAATGTCATTTTTTTTTTGGTTTATATTTGTAAAATTTTTTGGGGTCAAACTAAAGTGCTTGTTCCTAGTTACTATACATCACTCAAGCTTTGTTCATCTCGTTGGTTAATCGTTCAAGCACTCCTCGTGGGAACAATTGGCTCGCTAGAATTGATTTCTTATGTATCCTCTTTTGCAGAGAGATGTTATAGATCTGTACTTGAAGGGCTAATTGCTCTAGACATGTCTTTTCCCACACAAGAATATTATTCAAGTGGGACTCTTCTTGACCCTCATTTGGTTTTACTCAATTTAAAATGTATAAAATATTTACATTAATTTATACATTTTAAATGGAGTAAAACCAAAAACAACTCATGTAATCTGGTGTGTTTCAAAAAAAGAACACTGCAATTTGGACGTGCTCCTGCCAAACCTGTAATAAAAAAGAATAAATTAATAAATTATTAATGTGTGCAATAAAAGAGCGAAAATGGAGAAAATACATATGTAATGAAGGCCCGGAAAATGGAGTGAGGGTTGTCCAAGAAATGGTGGGGTTTTTAGGCATACAAGAAGGGGTAATAGATTCATACAGTTTTATGGTATTAATCGTAATATATAAGCTTTCAAAGGTTAAAATGCACATTACACAACATTGGCGGGCATAAATGGCATGAAGCAAACAGTCAGAGGTGTACCCCACTACTAACTCACAACCAGTTAACTATTATTGACGGAAGGGCGTTATGTGTAAACATTTTGACACAAAATAGGGTATTTCTGTCGATTTGCAAACAATAGGGGTATATATTGCATTTTCACCAAAAATCGGAGGTCATAAGTGTAGATTACCCAAACAATAAATAATCCTTTCCATGTAAAGGGGGGAACTGGATTTATACCCCCCAGTGAATTGGAGTTAGAAAAATGCATTCGGCGTGAATTGGTATTTGAAAAATGCCCTCTTCTTTAAAGGCATGCTAACAGAAGATGTTAGCAAACGAGTGGGCTAATTCGAGCGAAATGAGTGATGACATGTACCCTAAAGTGGGTGAGAGAAAACGTTGAATACCCTATCACCCTTGTCAGTGAGCGTGACATTCAACCTCAAAATGAAACCCTGACAAATGTGTATCTCTCTCTCTCTCAAAACATTAATTTTTTCATCTACTGAAACCTGCCAAATACAGTTGAATTAACTCCAATTGTAAAATTAATGGCTGGGACTCCTTAAAGCCTCAAAACTGGCTCATTTCTCACTCTCATTTGCTCTGGTTCTCCCTGTTTGTGTATAGAAGTCTCTCTCTTTCTCCATTGTTTTTGAGCTACGGTAAACCCTAAAGACTGGTTCTTTTTTGCTATGATTCTTGTTATATTCTCGTCAGACTTTTCTAAAATGTATGCTAGTATAGTTTTTTTTGTTAAATTTGATCTTCATTTTTGTTTCTGAGTAAATTTAGGTTCATTATATTGATGTTGTGTTCTTCATTTTGGGTTTGATGTGTGTTGTGGATTGTGTGGAGACTGGAACGAGTAAATGCTCTCGGAGAGGAGTGATGTCCTTGTATAGAACATCAAACTGAGACGATCATGCACTCGTCTCAGTCTTGTTTCCACCACTTAGTTGTTCACTTCATAGACTAGGATGGGAAAATGCATCGTCCCAGTTCTTTCAGACAATACAGGGACGAGTATTTACTCGTTCCAGCTACACACAATCCACAACACACATACTAAGACGAGCATACCCTAAACCCTAAAATCATAAAAAAGAAAATGTTATTAAACCTTGTTAAAAATGTTTAGTGTAATTACTAAACCATAAAATCATGTCATGTATACATTAAAACCAAAATCCCCCTAATCCTCAACTCTAAATCATGTAATCCTAACACTTGGACCATAAACCTATATCATCCAATCTAAATCATGCAATTCTAAAGTACTAAACCTTTAAACCAACTTAGGAACCATTACATTGATCACTAAAAATATTCTTCAACCATGTAAAACCCCTAAAACCAATAAACCATGAATCCCTAAATCCTAAGTCCATAAACCCCAAGTCATGTAATCCCCGAAACCATAGATCATCTAATTTAAACCCAAAATTTGTAGACAATAAACACTTGAACCAACTAAGTACCATCACTATGATTACTAAAATTTTATTCAACCATGTAAATCCCATAAAATCAATAAACCATGAAACCCTAATGCATAAACCCCAAGTCATGTAATGCCCTAACCCATAGATCATCTAATCTACACCCTAAATTTGTAGACAATAAACACTTAAACCAACTAAGTATCATCACTATGATTACTAAAAATATTATTCAACCATGTGAAACCCCTCAAATCAATAGATAATGAGTCCCTACATCCTAAATCCATAAACCCTAAGTCATGTATCCCACTAAACCCTATATCATGCAACATAAACCCAATTGTAAGACCTCCAAGACTGAGACGAGCGACCGCTCGTCTCGCTTTTTAGTTCCAGACGAGTAAATTACTCGTCCCAGTCTTGGAGGTTATCCACGTATTGGTTTTTCACTTCATAGACTGGGACGTGCATGTGCACAAGACTGAGATGAGTATCTGCTCGTCTTGGATCCTAACTCCAGACGACGGAATAACTCGTCCCTGTATTGGTAGTCATCGTCGTCCCAGTTGTTTAGTACATCTTACTTTAATTATCTTGCAAGTCAGGAGCTGTCCCAGTCCCCACACAATCAAAAAATGTTATACTAGTAACCCTAAAATTGTAAACAGTAAACCCTAAGTACTATTACTATGGGTACTAAAAATACCATTCAATAATTTTAAACCCTCAATCCTGGATCATCTAATTTAATAATGTTAAATGTCAGGAATGCCACATAGAGATTATTATTACGTCGTATTTTTGGGTCGTCAAACCGGCATATATACTTCTTAGCCAGCATGTCAGAATCAAACGGCAGGATATAAGAACGCTTGCTATATTCGGTATGCAACATATGAAGAGGCTGCAAATGCTTGGTTTGAGGACCAGCAACGCCGCCGTGAAAACGACCGTACCGGACAACCAACTTCATATGAGGGAAATGTTCAAGCATGTCCATCCACTTTTGTAGACGTAGTTGCTCATGCGCCTCCAAAAGCTAACTTGTTCCTTGTTTTCGTTATTGGTTTTCTTGTTGGTTTCTGTAGTTTCTATATAATCATGTCGTAGTTATGCATTCGTGTGTTTGTAATCGTTGGTAGTCGTTGTTTGCATGTTCGTTGTTTCCTTTGTAATCATTTTTTAGTAATAAAACAAATTTGAAAAATAAAAAGCTCATTCAACACCAACAGAAGTTTTATCTCAATACAAGTTAGTACAACAAGTCTACATACCTACGCACCATCTTGTCTTTCCTCTTACCCACTCCATCAACAACCAGAAAGTGAAAAACAACCATCCAAATTAAAATACAATAATTTTCCTTCTGATCTTTCAGATACTTTTTGTCTAGTTCAGTCCAACCCCTAAAGGGATTACATTCCATAAGGTGCTCGATCATTCTGACGACATAGAAGCCCGAGTCTTTCTTCATATCTTTTGCATATTTCCATTTTTTGCCCGGCTTGAAGAAGTGCGTCATCTCTAACCCATTCCTCTTAATTAACAACCTGTTTGGCGCTTTGCATACACCAGACTCTCTGAGCATCTTATAGAATTCCTTGCGAAGAGCATCAAGATCCCATTGCTTTTTGACCGCTCCTATCAATGGATCGAAGACTTGAACCACCATATTATCCACTTCAATGTAAACGAGCAACCAATTTCTTGCCCCCCCCCCCCTTAACTGGCATTTTTGAGAACCATGACATGAGCCACTTACGTGGTTTGGCCATATTTTTCCCACGGAACGGCTATTTACCTTCAAAATAAAGAGCCAACTTCTTCTGCCGCGTTTCGTAACTCAAGTTCTTATTCACCCATACGCGATACCACTCACCGTCAGTAATGACTATGTCTGTCCTGGCTTCGCGTTTATTCTTCAAGTACAACCGTCTTAGCACATAAGTGATTTCATCCATTTGATCCAATCCCAAATCACATTTATCCGAAAGTAAATAACGGAAGAATTCTCGTCCAAGTACCTTGCATCCACAGTTTATCCCCTGGTAATCTTTGAAAGGATCGTCTAGCCAAGCATAGAATGCAGTACGAAATTCAGGGCCCGGCTTAGTCTGATTCCTCATAGCTAAATTTGGAACATACACACTGGAGAGCAACTTCTTAGGAAGACAACCTTTTTGTGCAAGTGCAACCCCATACGCCGTAGACTCCCAATTAATTCTATCACAATTACGGAGAAAGTAACATTCCGTACCATTCTCCCAGATAATTTGCATATCATCCTGGCCATATATCCCATGTAACTCATCCCCTCCGTTATAATTGTAAAGCGATTGGGGACTCCAGCACTGTTCCAATCTCTCGCTTTCAACCACGTCATACCACGCTTCCCATTCCTGAGGTCCAAACTGATCGATCGCAATCGCTTCAGGCTCTGGATTTAAGTCTTCAAGGAGTTTTGAGTAATTATATTTCATCCATTCCGTTAATTATTCATCGGTGGCTGCACCCCCATCTTCCTCGACCCCACCCGCTTGTGCTGACCCGGATGGTCCTGCTTCTGTTTCTACGATTGGGGTTGCATCGAATTGCCTGGACCCCCTGCTTCCGTTTCTGTTGTGGGGTTAGCCTCAACTGGATTGGAGTCATTGGTTACTTCTGTTTCAGTGACTGGGGTTGGCTCGATTGTCCTGGCACCCCCTTTCGTTGTTTCTCTAATTGTGGTTGGCTCGATTGGACCGGACCCCCCTTCTCGGTTAGATTAAATGACAACTTCTCTCTATGTATCCTAGCAATAGAATGGATAGATTTATTAGGTCACAATTATCTTACATTACATAAGTCAAACATAAGTCAAACATCTTACATTAAATAAGAACAATATGCGTACCTCGCTAAGGAACCGTTGCCAGTCGTTGGGTCTACTCGCACTTCTTCCCAAGCGGTGTGCAAATATTTTACCGTTTTGTGCCTTGTTTCGCCCCACTCGTCGAGCTTGTTCAGTCATTCCACCTCTTTTTCTTGTCGTGATGTTAGATCTTTTCACGTACAATAGAGTTACTGGCCTTACATTCCTTTTTTTAAGGCAATCAATTTTGTCTCCATCTGACCCATCCTCGTCTCCATCTGACCAATCCTACTGCTCATTTATTTCATTTGCTCACTCAAATGAAACTGGTTATCTTTGATAGGAACCAATGCCTCTTCAAAAGCTTTCCGTCAACTCCCACAGTTCTTGAAGCTTCGGGTTGACCAGAAGCTGGAGGTGTGGCAGACACTGAAGGTTGGGTTCTCGGTGGAGATGGAGGTGGGGGCGAGGAAATCACAACTGCACCCTTTCTCCGTCTGAGGACAAGACTAGCATCCTCCTCTTCATCTTCTTCTTCTTCCTCATCCACAAGAGCAAGTTCCTTGCGCTTCTCCGCCTTCTTCTTATTCTTCTTGGACTGTGGGCCAAGCTCGTCGTCGTTAACTGTTTTTTTTCTGCTTCTTCTTATGTGGCCCGGCCCCATCATCCTTTGCAACATCTTTCTTCATCCTCCTCTTCTGAGGTGTATCCGTAGCCACTGCCTCATCCGTAGCCACTCCATCAAAGTTGTAGCTTGGTGTGAATTTCCGATTAGAACTCATGTCATCCTCAAGCACTGTCCTCTTCTCAAACAAATCAGTCCACATAGGGTGAAGTGGTTGGTCGGGGTGAGTCCTCCTGTAATTAATGAAGCTACTCCAGTAGTGTTGTTTCTTCTCTTCCTCCGTTGGGACGAGGGTATGATGAACAATATTTATCTCACTCTAGCATTGAGCTTCTTCCAAGCCCAATGCGCATCCTCTCCACGTCCAATTAGCCATGCGCGGAAACTTCCTTTCCTGATCTATCCTCGGTTTTCCCAGCTGATCACCAAGGTGGGGTATGGCCTCGCAAATCCATGCCAGAAATATGTGCGGAAAATTCAACATTTTGTACTTCCGGCAACCGAGATGATCCATATTTTTCTTCCAAGCCTCCTCAGCCACTTGCTCGGCGAAATCTCGCCACAAGTGCCTGCCCCGTCCGAAGTTGTTTGCCCAATTAAAATCCGAAAGCAAGCCAAACGCTACCATGGATATTGTGTCCGCATTGGTTTTCACAAACATCATTCGTCCAATCAGGCATACCATTAGCAGTCTCGCATAATCAAATTTCTCCTCCTCGATCGAATCTTTAATTTTGGGCTTCAGGTGATGCAAAACCTTTTCAATTTCCGATACATTGATGTTGTTACCGAGCCTGTGTTCAGGGAAATGCTTTTCAGTTCAACTGTATGTATGCTCTTTATCACCATAACCAGTTGTTTCGTTCAAGCTCAGGCTCGAAACCAAACAAAACTCCTGCAATCTAAACCGTACTGGCATGTTGTCAATGTAGAACCAAAACTCATGATATTTTTGCCCCGTGTTCATCTTTGCGTGCATGACAAAGATTCACAACCATACTGGGAAAGGTAACGTTGTTCGCGCAATGGATGTCCAACAAAAACTTCGAGCCTTGCCTCAATCAATTCCTGAACTTCAGGGCAGACGTATTGCAAACTCTGGTTGTATCCTTTCAAGGCTACCCTCGTAGTGATGTTTCCTTTCTCGACTTTAATCTTGCACAATGGAAGCGGTACATCTCCCAACTTCTCATCGAACTCTGAAACCTTAATTACTTGCTTCTACAATTCAAATTAAACTTTCATTAGTAATGTCAAATTGATAATGAAATACTTCAAAGTATTTATAAATGGTCTGTTATTGTTTAAAAGTTTATGAATTATTATAAGTGTTACTGAATTTAGATTAACTATAAGTGTGTCACTTTTATTTTACGTGGGTGAAGTGTTGCTGGGAGAACCTAAATTGTTCAAGTCTACACACAGATAAATTTTAAGTGTTAAAGTTGCAGAATTGTTCTAAGTCTGGAATCAATGGTTTCTTTTCTTTTTCTAACTGCTGAGACGAGCAGTATAAACTGGTATGTACTGAGATGAGCAAGTTGCTCGTCCCCGTATAAGCCAGTGTATGCTGAGACGAGTATACTGCTCGTCTCAGTATAAACTGGCTTATACTGAGACGAGAGTGTAGTACTCGTCTCCATACGAGTAAACTGCTCGTCTGGCAGGTCTTACTTTCTCCTGGTACCAGTTTTACCTGTTCGTCTCAGTATTAATCTCGTGATACTGAGACGAGAATTGCTCGTACGAGTTCCAGATCTAGAACAGGTCATCGTCCCAGTTCTAGATCTGGATCTTAATCTCGTCCGAGTTCTTGCTTTGGTGGAATTCAAACCGTTTATGATCAAATTTTACGGGCACACAACAGATTCAAACTTGATTCAAACATCAATTTCAAACATTTACAAGCATCATCAAGTAAGTTACAGAATACAAGAATTGAGAAAGAGGGTATTTGAGAAAACCAACCTGTTCTTCGACGGTGCTATCTGTGTCAGTGGCGATGGGGTTGTGATGGGCTGCGACGGCGGCCGGAGCGGAGGAGGAAGAAAAAGCAACAGAGAACGCCATGGAAGATCGTAGCAGTAGCAGTTGCAGAGAAGAGAGAGAGAGTTGTAGTTGTAGTGAAAAGTGACCAGTGAACTCGGGAGTATGATGATATGTATATGTTTGTTTTAGTTAATTGGCCTGATTAAGTGTACATTTTAGTTAGAACTTTTGATACATAACCCTCTTGCAGTATTGATAAACTGACACTTTGATACATGCGGGTATCAATTCTGTCACTTAATATCTCTGCACTTTGTAAAAAATCGACACTTTGGTCAAATTTTTTAACACCGTTAGTTGATTCATAAATTCCGTTAGATAAGTGAGGGCAATATAGTCTTTTTATACCAAAGAGAGGGCAATGTTGTCAATTCCTTCATTTTTCGTTGTTTTCTTCTTTCTTCTTCTTCCTCCGCCTCTTCCAACTTGCTAAGTTTCTTCTTTGTTTCTCCGCCTCCTTCGTCTATCTCTCAACTCAACTCTCTGTGTCAGGAATCATTGGCAAGGACTAAACTGCAAAAACTCACAAACGGTGGTTGTCTAATTAGGACTAAACTGCAAGAAGGGATAAACTGTGGTCGTGTAATGGGAGATAGCAGTAGTCGTCCGATCAGCCAACCGTGAAGATCTGAGCCATTCATTAGTTGTGGACCGTTCCATTTGAATTATTAAATGGAACTGTGTCGTACAGTAGTGGCGTCACACGGGGATAAAACGTGGCATTTCTTTAGCATGTGATTGGTCCACTAGTAACAGCTAGCTGACTCAGCAGTCGTTACTACTTCTTTGTATTGTCAACTACCTCCCCCTGCAAGTATATAAAGGGGAACTGAATGTAATTTGTCATTATGCATTTTAATATCAAATTCCTCCCCTCTTTCATTCTGCAATTCTCTCTTCCTATCTTCTTCCCTTCTCTCGACTTCTCTCTCTCTCCAACTCCGGTCAAACACCAAAGCAGAGGCCATTTCCGGCCACCTGAGAGCTGAGATCCTCTCAAGTTGGTATCAGAGCCAGGTTTCGAACCACGGCGGAGCAGAAATGGTGACAAGGAAGAAAGATCAGCAGATGGACTCTTCAGATCCAGTGGTTAGGGTTGATGTGATGGAGGAACGAATCAACGAGGTGGAACAGACGTTGGATGATCTACGAGTTCAATTCGTGAGCCTCGGTGAAGGTATTAATCACAAATTTACAGAAATTTCTATGAATTTGAAGCTTGAGTTAGATTCTGGAATTGAGAGAATTGAACACAAGTTTGATGAACAGTTTAGGAAGTTGTTGAATAATCAGAGGAATATGAACACTTCGAAATGTAAAGAGAAAGTGGAGATGGATCATGAAAGTACTTCCTGTGGTGATGGATTGTTTAGAAGGCCAGATTTCATACCTAATTCAGTACTCAAAGGTGTTGTGAAAGATGAAGACAATGTTTGTGTAAGGAACTTTACAAATTCCACCATTCCAATGCTAAATTGGAATGCCCTAGGTTTAATGGAAAAGATCCTTTGGGGTGGCTACAGAAGGTGGATAGGTACTTCCAAATCTATAAGATGAATGATCAACAGAAACTAGTACTGGTGTCATTACACATGGAAGGAGAAGCTGAGAGCTGGTATAGGTCTGAAATTGCTGAAATTGAGAAACTAACTTGGAAACAGTTTGGGGAAATGATTTGTGGAGAGTTTGCTGAACCTGGACATGAGAATCTACTAGGTGAGTTTAGCAAATTAGTGCAGCAAACCACTGTATTGGAGTACCAGAACAGGTTTGAAATTCTAAGGCCTAGAGTGAAAGCCATGTTTCCATGGATGGATGACAGATATTTCATTAAAATTTTCTTGAGTGGACTCAAAAGTGACATACAAAGTGCTGTTCAACTACAATTTCCTCAAACCCTATCTCAAGCCAAGGCTATGGCTAGGCTGCAAGAAATGCAGATTAACTCAGTGGAGTTAAATATCCAAAACAACATGAAAGGATGGTTGAAGCACAGCTCTAACAACTCCAATGTGAACAAAAACAAGAGTGGAAACTGGTGGCAGACCAAAGATGAGCAGCACTCCACTTTGAGGGAAGTTAATCCAGGACAGAAGAGTTCACCAGTGTTCAAGAGGCTTTCTGCAGCTGAAATGAAAGAGAAGAGAAACAAGAAACTTTGTTTCTATTGTGATGAGTCCTACACCCCATGACATAAATGCACTAAGAAGACATTGTATTTGTTGATTGGTAGTGAAGAAGAAGAAGATAAAGAGACTGTAGCAGCTAATGACACAACTACTGAGGAGCTAGCAGAAATAGCTGAGATTGTGAGTACTGAATTAACTCCTAGTATTTATGTGCATGCCATGTCTGGTTTTACAGCTGCTGACACCATCAGAATTACTGGTCACATTAATGGGAAGGTGGTGCACATTTTAATTGACACTAATAGTACACATAACTTCATTGATCAAAATACAGCTAGAAAAGTATATTGCAGAACTACTGGCAACAAGACAATGCAAGTTTCAGTGGCAGATGGAAGTGTCATTGACAGTAAAGGAGTGTGTCAACAAGTGAAAATACAGCTGCAAAAATGTACAATTCAAACTAACTTGAGAGTACTGCCTCTTGGTGGATGTGATTTAGTACTTGGAGCTCAATGGTTGAAGGAAGTAAGCCCCATTTCTCTTGATTTCAACACTAGAGCTTTTGGATTCACTTATCAAGGCAAAGAAGTGATTCTACCAGCCAGTAGTGCAAACAGTTCAGTGACTGAAGTACAGCTACAGCTGATGCAAAAATATTATAACCAGCAGCTACCTCTCTTGTCAGCACAATTATACACCATCAATTCCACTGAAGAAAAACAGGAGATACCAGCTCAATTGCAGTCCCTAATACATCAGTACCAGGACATTTTTGCTGAACCCACTCAACTACCTCCCAAAAGAGCTCAAGACCACCACATTCCACTCAAAGAAGGTGCTAATCCAGTTTGTTTGAGACCTTATAGGTATCCATTTTTGCAGAAGAATGAAATGGAGAAAATGGTTAAGGAAATGCTGGATAGTGGTACAATCCAACCCAGCACTAGTCCATTTGCAGCACCTGTTCTCTTGGTAAAGAAGAAGGATGGGACATGGAGGTTCCGTGTGGATTATAGGGGGTTAAATGATATTACCATCAAAAATAAGTTTCCAATACCAGTCATTGATGAGCTGATGGATGAACTGAAAGATGCCACTTTGTTCACTAAGTTGGATCTGAGAGTTGGGTATCATCAGGTAAGAATGGCAGATCAGGACATCTACAAAACTGCTTTTAGAATTCACCAAGGTCTATATGAGTTTAAGGTAATGCCTTTTGGACTTACAAATGCACCAGCCACTTTTCAATGTCTCATGAGTGAAGTGTTCAAAGATTTTCTAAGAAAAATGGTGCTAGTCTTCTTTGATGACATTCTGGTATACAGTTCTAACATGCATGAGCATAAGCAGCATCTCAAGTTAGTGTTTGACACTATGAGACATCACCAGCTCTATGCTAAAATGAGCAAGTGTTGCTTTGGAATGAGTTCAGTTGAATATTTAGGGCACATTATTAGTAAAGAGGGAGTACAAACAGATCCCAAGAAGTTGAGAGCCATGGCTGATTGGCCCACTCCTAAAAACATTAGAGAACTCAGGGGGTTCTTGGGCCTTACTGGCTATTATAGAAGATTTGTCAAAGGTTATGGAGCAATAGCTAGACCACTCACTCAGCTGCTGAAAAAGGGAAACTTTGCATGGTGTGAGGAAGCTACTTCTGCATTTGAGAAACTCAAACAAGCAATGCTGACAGCTCCAGTTCTAGCATTGCCAAACTTCAAAGACACCTTTGTGGTAGAAACTGATGCATGTTATGATGGAATTGGGGCTGTGCTCATGCAGCAACACAAACCAATAGCTTATTATAGCAAGGCTCTCTCAGCTAGGCATTTGGGACTCTCTACTTATGAGAAAGAATTGTTGGCTCTAGTACACAATAGCTAAATGGAGACCTTATTTGGAGGGGTCTAAGTTCATCATCAACACTGATCATCATAGCCTCAAATATTTGTTGGAGTAGAAATTGATAACAGTCTTGCAGCAGAAATGGATTTCCAAACTCCTTGGGTTGCAGTATGAAATTCACTATAAGAAGGGGCAAGACAACAAGGCTGCTGATGCCTTATCAAGAAGTGTTGTGTTATTACAAGAAGGGGAAGCTCAGTGTGCTGCTGTGTCCAATGTGACCCCTAAATGGTTGCATGATCTTAAAGATAGCTATAAGGGTGATGAATGGGTACAAGCTCAGGTGGCTGTGCTAGCTATAGATCCAGTGAGGGTGCCAGGGTGGTCCCTAGAAGACGGGGTTCTCAAACAAGGCAAGTTATTGTATGTGGGAGATCAAACTGATCTCAGGGCACAGATAATAAAAGAGCTGCATAATACTGGGGTGGGTGGACATTCAGGGATTCTAGGCACTTATAAGAGAGTTAAATCATTGTTCACTTGGACTGGATTGAAGAAACAAGTGAAAGCCTGGGTCAAGTAATGTGACATATGTCAAAGGATGAAATCTGAACACTTGCCCTATCCAGGACTGCTTCAACCCTTACCAATCCCAGATAAGTCTTGGAATCACATTGCCATGGATTTTGTGGAAGGGTTACCAGTCTCAGAAGGCAAGACTACTATTTTAGTAGTGATTGAAAGGTTAACTAAATATGGACATTTTGTTTCTTTAGCTCACCCCTACACTGCTGCTGGGGTAGCTGAAGTCTTCTTCCATAATGTCTGCAAATTACATGGTCTCCCTAGTTCTATAGTCAGTGACAGGGATCCCATTTTTCTTAGCCATTTCTGGAATGCATTATTCAAAGCTATGGGAACTCAGCTGAGGTATACTACTGCTTACCACCCACAAACAGATGGTCAGAGTGAAAGACTGAACCAATGCCTGGAGGTCTACCTCAGGTGTTTGACTGGTGATAGACCTAAGAAATGGGCTAAGTGGCTGAGTTTGGCTGAATGGTGGTATAACACCAATTATCATACTGCATTGCAAATGACTCCATTTCAGACCTTATATGGATTTCCTCCCCAGCACTACAATTTTCATCAGCTTAACAGTACTGGTATATCTGAGGTAGATGAGTTTGTGAGGGACACAGCTAAGTTGCTGCATTTGCTCAAGGACAATCTTTCCAAAGCTCAAGAGAGAATGGTGACCTATGCAAATAAGCACAGGACAGAAAGGACTTTTCAAGCGGGGGATTGGGTATTTCTCAAGCTGCAGCCTTACAGGCAGAGTTCCATTCAACTTAGGAGCAACTACAAACTTTCTGCTAGGTTTTATGGACCTTTCCAAATTCTACTCAAGGTGGGAAAGGTGGCCTACAAACTCAAGCTTCCTGATAATTCAAAGGTACACCCTGTCTTTCATGTGTCTCAACTTAAGCAGGCTGTGGGAAATTACCCTGTTTCTTCTACACTACCTTCTGTGGGTCCTGAGGGACAGTTCTTGGTGGAGCCTGTGGCCATTTTAGAAAGGAGATTGGTTAAACAGGGAAACTCCTCTTCGGTTCAAGTGTTGGTGCAGTGGCTTAATCTCTCTCCAGAAGAAGCCACTTGGGAGGATTACTATAAGCTGAGGGATCAATTCCCTCAGTTTAAAGCTTGAGGACAAGCTTGTTGTAAGGGGGAGGGACTTGTCAGGAATCATTGGCAAGGACTAAACTGCAAACACTCACAAACGGTGGTTGTCTAATTAGGACTAAACTGCAAGAAGGGATAAACTGTGGTCGTGTAATGGGAGATAGCAGTAGTCGTCCGATCAGCCAACCGTGAAGATCTGAGCCGTTCATTAGCTGTGGACCGTTCCATTTGAATTATTAAATGGAACGGTGTCGTACAGTAGTGGCGCCACACGGGGATAAAACGTGGCATTTCTTTAGCATGTGATTGGTCCACTAGTAACAGCTAGCTGACTCAGCAGCCGTTACTAGTTCTTTGTATTGTCAACTACCTCCCCCTGCAAGTATATAAAGGGGAACTGAATGTAATTTGTCATTATGCATTTTAATATCAAATTCCTCCCCTCTTTCATTCTGCAATTCTCTCTTCCTATCTTCTTCCCTTCTCTCGACTTCTCTCTCTCTCCAACTCCGGTCAAACACCAAAGCAGAGGCCATTTCCGGCCACCTGAGAGCTGAGATCCTCTCACTCTGTTCTCTCTCCCTCTCTTTCTATCTTCTTTCTCCGGTGGCCGGATAATCCCCAAGCCCTAAATGCCCACTCCGGATTTGAACCCAAAGCCTAGCCGAATTGAAGAAATCGAACCCCAAGAAGTTGAAGAAATCGGACGCTGTGACCATCGACCTCGACAGCCACTGGCTGCATCATCGTTCTCCCTTTGTCGGTTCGTCCGCTATTTCTTTCTCTTCTCAGATCCAGGGTGTTGATTACTGGGGTTACTGGGTTTCAATCGGGTTCGCTGGTGAAGGTGGATATGGTTGTGGCTGTGTGGGTATTTAGTGTTGTGGTTGGTTCGATTGTGGAAGTGGATGAGATGGTGGCTGTGTAACTGGGGTTGAGTGGTTGTGGTGGTATTGGTGGCGATTGGTGACGCTGGTGGTGTTGGTGTATGTGGCGGTGTAGTCTGGTGGTGGTGGACTGGTGGAGGGTGGATGTGGCAGTTGTGGTAGGATTTGATGAAGAAGGTGGTGGATGGTGGTGGTGGTGGTGGTGGAGGTTGTGGTTGTTGGTGGTGAGTGGCACTGAAATGACAGTTATGTCCTCACACCAGCCCAATTGAACTAACGGTGTTAGTCAATTTGACCAGAGCGTCGATTTTTTACAAAGTACAGATACAATAAGTCATAAAACTGACTACATGTATTAAAGTGTCTGTCAATTTACCAATACTGCAAGGGACTTATATATCAAAAGTTTTCTTGTAGTTAACCAAATTGTTTAACTAAGACGATATATTAAGTGATAAAACATAAGTGACTGGAAGGTATTTTCCAAAGACCAATTCACCAGACGGGTAGCACGCCAATTCTTTGCAGGTAAAGCCCATCTGATACGGAGAAGTATCGACGTATCACCATCACTCTCGCTTCCTCCCACGCTGCGACTGGAGAAAACATCACTCATTGATGGCGCAAACGAAGGCTTGAAGCAACCCATCGACGGCAGCCGCTACTTCGCATCTACTCACGTGATTCTCGCGATCTCGCCTGAGTCGGAGTCGGAGCTCCTTGCCTTTTACAATGTTAGTTCACTTTTTCTCTTTCTTTTTCCTAATTGGAATGTAAATCTACCTCGATATGACCATGTTCAGTATCTACTGAGTTCATTTGCAATTACTTGTTTTAGGGCTTTGTATTTGAGATTTCAGTAAGGGATTTTAGGACCTATACGCATCTCTCCGCCTGGAGTTTTTTATTTTTCCTTTGTGTGATTTGACATAGCTAAGATAATGTCAATTGCTTGTCGAGTTTGTGTTCTTTAAGAGCATGTCCAGTATTGTCCACCAATGTTAATGTAGCACAGTTGCGAGATCAATCTAACAAGAAATTGTAGAAAAATTAAATACTCACATGTCCACCAACTAATTAAGCAACGGGCGGGCACTTCACTGGGCATCTCAGTGCCCAAACACCAGCCCAAAATCCTACTTGGTGCGCAGGAATAAAAAGCTAGGTTAATTGTCAACTATACAGTAAAATTTTAACATTGCAATATTGTGACCCGTGCCATAAGGCCAAATGGGTGGAAGAAGTAAATAAAAGTGACGAGCGGCATGCTCTAAAGGAAATTAAAAATTCGATGTATGAACTGGAATGGGGGATTTTAAACACGGAGTAGTTAAGTTTATTGAACTTGTTAACATGGTTACATGACTTGCATCACTCATTGTAAGTATCTACAAGCTCACCGCTAATTATGTTACCCCGTCTCAGAGATCTTTCTGCGTTATTAATATTAATTTTGGAACTGTATCGTTAATAAACGAATGAATTATTTTCTTTTGTTAAACATAGAACTGTTAGAGTTGTGCAAACCCTGCTAGTTTCATGGGGCCTGCAATTACGGATCTTTTAAAAATCTACTGGTCATACGAGTTTAGTTCTGGTGGGGAGACTTAAGGTTGAAGCTGTCATTTATAACTTCAGAAGGGTTAAAAGTCGGCAGTTTTATTATAGAATTACATTTCTTCATTACTTTTCAGAATTCGTCTCTTAATCAAATATGAATGTAAATGTAATTTGTGTAATTCAATGATATATAGTACTTAATGAATAATGAATGTAGTCACTATGTTCTTTTCGGTAAGTAAGAAATCCGTATTGACACTCAATTGACATATCTTCCAAGAGCAATGTTTAACCGTACATAATAGAGTTGGGCCTTACCTTCAGTTTCCTTGTCCAATAACTATTTCAGAGGAAAATACTTGCAGTTAATATGCATGTACGTATTATATAAAGAAAATATAGTGGGCTAGAAAAATGTTTGGAAGCATGAAAGGAAACAGACGGGTCCAATGTGCTCAGTCCAAAAGCCACACTGAGCCACTACGTGTTCTTGATATTGTACCAGCACCACTATCAATTTTGGGAAACCCTTGGTAGAACTCTTTATCACAGACTGAGGCTTCTTTGACTCTTTCCCTTAATCTAAGATGAAAAATTAACTAAACTTATGTGTTTTAGTATCAAGGTGATCAAATTACCACTGGACCACATTGCACTCAACCTTTTCCGGCATGTAACCTTTCCGTAGTTCTCCTTTCTTCGCACTAACCTCAGTCAAATTTTCTCACTCACTGTGTGTGTGTCATTGAGATCCAGTACATTGTTTATCTTGACAACTATAATCCAACATATTGTTTGCCTTCCTTGACTGCAGAATGCTTCTTGAGTTGCACCGGTGAGATGATTGATGAAAATGAAAAGGAAATGTAGGCTTTGGTGGCCTAACCATCTCTCAGCAACTGAACCGTCATCCCCCATTCTTCTCTTTGGTTGGTTTATCTCATCCTCGCTAACATCCCTGGACGTCGTAGTGGCTTTTGCTTGTGATGAAGTTTCACTTTCTTCCGTTCAATCCAGACTTCAGGTCTGCTTACGAATTTGCTACTTCATTTTTCTTCTTGCTAGCTGGAAATGTTTTGCAGCTCTGACGCTAATCTTGTAGTAAACCAATTCAATTCCAAGTGCACGAGAAAAATGTGAATTAAGGTTCATGCTTGGTTCTGAGTGAGTACGTGCTGAAAACATAGCATAGCTGAATGAAAAAGTCAGCAGAACCTATCTTTAGGCGATGAGAATCTGTTTTGGCGCAAGCTACTCGTTCTGTCTATGTTATGCATGTTACTCAGATGGCTGGGTCTGTATTCGACCGGTATTCTTGGGACATCTTTTCATAATTGTTTTATCAAATCTGGGATTATGGTGAAATGAGAAACTTTATACATCATATTGGAGATTGTTTAATTTTATAAGTCGTTTGGGTAAAATATAAATAAACCACTTTTTGAAGATGAAAGCACTGACAACTGTGTTTATTTAATGGAATGGGGTCCTAGCTACTGGTTAGGGTTCTTAAGATGCTCAGGAGCTCACTAGTGGATTGTTTTGGATACTTGGTGTTTTGTACTTAATTGAGGACCTTTGAAATTATTGTTGGGCACAGTTGCAAATAATCCAGTGCTGGATCTCAATGTTTTTGGGGGCCACTAGTGGAAGCTATCTATGCAGTTATTAGTTGTCTTGTCGATAAGCACTGTAGCTCTTTGTACCAGGTTATGATTTCACACCTCGCCATGCCTCATCGATCCTCTCTACTTAACGCAACTCAGTTCAACAAGCCTTTTCCTAGTTTATCTGGGCCGGCTACATGGATCGAATTCCTCTATTTCTGACTGTCCGAACCCTTATCCTATCCTCTAGAATAGCACATGAGGTGGATTTCGTAAATTTCTCTCGGGCATGTCAACCCGTGAGCAAACGTGGCTATGCACCCCTCTGACAAGCTGGCCCTTTTGCTCTGGTGTGCTACATGTGGTTCTTATAATTCTTAACTTGAATTTGTGTGACCATGTAATTGTGGGCATGTTTCTTTGTGAAAGAAAGTGAATTGCTGTGTGAATTTTTTAAATCAGGAGGTATAGGAGTTTTATCGTGAACTTCTTTGATGCCAATAGGTTGCTTTTGTTTCGGCATCATCGTTTGGCTGTGGTAATGTTGGTGAAGTCTGAGGAGTCTCGGATATTTTTCCGTATAAGATTGCTGCTTTCGAGGAGGGAACTAATCACAAGAGCTTTTGATAATACCTAAAGGTCTTTATTTTTTCCATTTGAAAGGCTCCACTCTAATAGCCTATATTTGTCCTTGAATACCTTTATGGTCCTTTGATCTGTTGCCTGTGCTATTGGTTAAAGGAAACAGTCTTCAAGTTCACGGACTAATTCTTTGTATGCTATACCAGCTACACTTGATCAATTGGCGGCATCCTATAATAACATTTCTTTTACCTATGTAAACCATCTTTTTGATCTCTAGTAGAGAAAAGAAATCCTTCTACTTCTGTTCTGAGCTTTTCAAAGTGTGCATTCCTCCCCTATTAAGAACAATTTGTATTGTTGCTTCTGGAGTTTGTGTTAGGAGTACTATTATTTTGATTGGAATTCATTAGTACACTATTTAATTACTACTAAGTGGCATATCTGTATTTCGTCACCTCCATTACTTGTGCAGAAGCAGAACACAGTAGTAGCACCATTTTTATTATAGGATTAGTGAATGAACCCCGTGCCTAAAGGCACTACTTAAAATTCCTGGATGAAGTAAATTATGTACTTCTAGTAGACAAGAAATTGGAAAAGTTTTGAAAAAAAATTGGCAAAAAGATACTGTAAAATTATAGGTAAGATACTGCTGTAAAAGAATGTGAGAGATGGAGAAAGAATTGAGGTTGAGAGAAAATGAGTCCTGATGTGAACTAAAGAGAGGTCTACACATTTGAGTTTCTGTGTGGTTAACAGAGGTCAGGCTCTAGATTTGTAATAAAGATTATATAAGAGCTGTAAATCAGAAGATATAATGGTCCAAAACAATGTGTGGGTATCAATAGGATTTCGTATTACTCTCAAGGATGCAAGTAGTTTGTTCGTTAAGGGGATAAGTAGTATAGATTGGGGATAAAGTTAGCGGTGACGTGCAACCAAAATTTTCTCATTCACAATAGCCTTATGTGCTATACTCAAAATGCTATAATTGGAATGGAATGTAGATTTATTTGTTACTTGTTAGATTGACGATTTATCTTCTTTTCAGGGGATCCTCCATGGTATAGGTGCAGGCATGCCAGTGTCTTTGCAGGAAAAATGTGCATTTTCTATAATCGGTCATTTTGCGGTTGATATGTGCAGAAATGGTCAGTTGTCTTCTGTTAAAGTTGAGGAAGGTAATCAGTTGAAAACCTGTCAGGGTAATGTTGATTCTGAGAATCATTTTGAGAAGTTTGGACCCTGTAGCTGTGAGTGCGACAAGCTTAAGGGCTTCGTAAATCATTCAAAGATGGTTTCAGCTGAAATAAATAGTTGGGTTCAACTTGGCTATGGTTCCCATGGACCTCGTGGCAGAAAAATCGAGTTGATTCCTAATTTGCATCACATGCATTTGGATGGGCAAATGGTGTCAGAATTTGATATCCACGTATGTAAGTCATGATCACCTTAACCACACTAGTTTCACTACATCTTTCTCCTGTTTTTTAACTCGTTATTTTGTATAAATATTCTTAGGTAATACTTTATGAAACTCCCATCTTTGGCAGTCACCACTTTTCAGTGGGATTTTGGAACTCAGAGCGAGGGAAAGACCATCTCGCAAACAAACCTAAGTGGGTTCAACAACTTTATCAAAAGCAACCGGTCTCTGATATGGTAATGGTGTTTATGACTCGCAAGAGTTTGAGTACGTTTCCCATTGTGTGTATGCGTAATTCCGTTTCTTCTCTCTTGCACAGGATGGCATTGTTTTGGCAATCAACAGTTCTCATGCCGCCAATATATTATTTAAAAGACAGTTGTTTCCTGAAAAGGAAGTTAGTGAGCGCTCCATAGTTTCAATGTAATTTCACAACTTGGGTGTCTCTCCATCCTGGTTCCTCCTTGATATGCAAGTTCTAATGGCTTACATTTTGGCTTTCAGATTTGTGACCTTGATATGGAAGCTGTTGGCCACATCTATTGCGTCTGTGTCCTCTTTACATTATATTCTTTTTCAGTTTCTCCACATTCTTCTGAGGTCTGGGTCAAGGTCACGGATACATCACTTACTGGTAAATTTATTTGGACATACATTGAAAAGTATTCAAATTCGAAGATCCCAAATATTATATTGGCCAGTCCTCCTCAAAGAGAATGGTCTCAGGTAATATATCATGGTTTGATTTTCTTTAGTTATCAAATTTGTTTCGCACTCTTTCCTTGATATTGTAGCTTCACAATGGTCATGCCAGTTGTGATTCTATTTTTCGGTGAAATATATTGATGTCAAAACAGATGCATTTTGACGCGAGATGCAGGAATCTGTGACAACAGTATTGTAGGGGTTATGTGCCTATGCCCCTGGGCCAGTCTTTGAACTGATGTTAATTATTTTTCTGATTTTAAATGTGAAATGGAGTAGAATGTACACTTTTGTTAGCTACATCATAAAAGAAAAAATATAAACTATTGTTGAGAGTGTTCATTATTTCCAGAAAGTATGAATTCATAAAAAGGATCAGCGTTCCGCAAGATGACTTCATTAAGTATTGGTTAAACTTCATTATTCAAAATCCATTACCCAAAGTGCGTCGAGACTTCTGTTGACGGATGAAAACAACTCCAAGTTAATTTTTATAATTTATACTTGCTGTTTGTTTTGACTGGTGATTTTTTTGTTTTTCTATTTTTTTTGTGGGGAAGAGGGAATCCAATATCCTCCAAAGGCACTACTAAGCTCGGAAACAAAAAAGAGTTTCTAACAATGGCCTAGCCTGGATGGTTAACCTTACTTATATTATCTTACCACTGGACCACAATAATACAGCTTGAACTGGATTTACAATCCATCAAGTTTGTTGCTAACAGGGAAGATCAATCACTCTTAATGTGCATCAGATTTGTCCTAGAAGCTTAATTTTCATGATCACTTGTTCAAGAGTGTCTTTCTTTAACTTGCACCATACTTATTGACACGATCATCATGAAAGAGTTACTCCCTCTGTCCTTAAGTAAGTGTCAAGGTGGACTTTTCATAATGTTTTAGGAGATGATTTGCTTGATAAACTTACCAAAATGTCCTTTTCATTTGAAACTTTTCTTGGGAAGTGAAAAGTAAGATTTAAAAAAAGGTTATAGAGGGAAGTAAAGGGAAAGAGTAGCAACTTTTAGAAGTAGAAAGCTAATTTTAGGACTTTCCAAACTGGAAAGGAACACACTTAAAGTGGGATGGAGTGAGAATTTATTTATTCCAAGGGAATGTGATGATCTGGAACCATGCCACTAATTAGTAAACCTGGATCCCCCTGCCACTTGCTCAGCCTTGAGAGTCCTACATGAAGTACAATAGTCGTAATCCGTAATACTAAATTGTTGGTCTTACAGCATCTTCCACAATGCACCAGATCCTATATTTGATGGTAAAATTTGGTGTTTTCGGCGTCCCACAACAAATCACCAAATCATCAAATCACCAAAAAAATGGTGATTTTTTTGTAGGCCTCCCACAGTCGTTGAACAAGAAAACACCAAATCACCAAATCTTATATTTGGTGTAGCTTTTGTAAAATGGTGAAGTGCATCTCCCACAGTACACCCAAATCCTATCCTATATCATCAAATCCTATTTTTACCATCAAAAATCCTATTTTTACCATCAAATTTGATGGCAAAAATAGGATTTGGTGTAATTTACACCAAATTTTTAATTAGTGTTTAGAGCATGTTTTTACATTACTTTCACATAATTGGAGACATAATGTCATATTTTACAAATGATTAGTTTACAAAATTATTTTTGACGATTAATATAATTAATCTTAGTGCTAGAAAATAAAATATAAACAAAAATGACGCAAGAACAATGCATTAATACTAAACTCAGAAAAATAGAAATATATCACATTATTAGCATGAAAATAAAATACATAAACCAACTAAGAAAATGAAGAAAGCAGAATGACGAAAAAAGTAACATAATAATAGAATGTGCCAAAAATGTTATTTAGAGTTTTTGAGGTGTTATTTAATTATTTTGCAATTTCGTGTAATATTGTTTTGGTAATAAAATATTTTTTATTTTGATAGTTATGGAATTCACGATTTGGTGATAAATTTGATGATTTGTTGTGGGAGACCAAAAATACCATTCTCTAAATTTGATGAAATGGTGAATTAACTATCTGATGTAAAGTTTGGTGGAAACTGTGGGAGACCAAAAGTGCTATTTTTCCACCAAAAATGGTGAAATGGTGTTTTTGAGGGCTAACTGTGGGAGGCCAAACCATTTTTCTCCAGCAAATATAGGATTTTGTATGAAATTTGATATCAACTGTGGAAGATGCTCTTAGCTGCATATGGTTCATTTTGATAAGCCATTCATTGTGCTCTAGAATGTTTGTCAAAAAACAGAAGATATCCCTAATGTTCTGCTAAGATGTTATCGCTTTTAAGTTAATATTAGATTCATAATAATCAGTTTATGGATGGATTATGCTTTCCTCGTTAGGACTTTTGTTTTTCTTTTCTTTTTTTTTTTAATCAGTTATTTATAAGAGTATACGTCTCTTGAAACCACATTGTGAAAGTAGGATAGTTTTCTATGAGTTTAGAAATACAATTCATCTAAGCTTTTCATTCTGTTTGTAAGGTCTCAATCATGTGTCGAATATGCGGAGAAAGCTGCACTACATAAGCATTCTATGTGGTCAAGTCTTGTTGTTGACATTCTATTAGGCTGCTTGGCGGGTATGGCAGTATTCTTTCTTGGAGAATCTACTTGCCTGAGGGTTTCAAGCTTCATTCATGATGCGACAAACTATTTATTGCGTACTGGTTGTGTATGGCTGATGGGTGTACCTGCGGGTTTCAAGTTGAACACTGAGCTTGCAGAAGTTCTTGGCATGATTTCACTCAATGCTATCCAGATATGGTCTACTCTTTGGTTCTTCACAGGTTCCCTCTTCATTTATTTTGTTAAAGGACTTGCCATAGTAGCCTCTCTTTTCGGCTTGACTACAGCTGCTGCCTTGGTCATGGATATGATTTCACTAGCAACTTTACATGTATCAACTCTTCACTGGATGATCTCCCAAGTCTATTCTCAACAAACACAAGCTATAGCAGGATTATGGCGACTTTTCAGGTACCTTGAATCCTTGATGGTTTGAGTCTTCAAGAGTAGATTTTACAAGGCAACTATGAACTCTAAAATTCTGTTTATTCCTATAATGCTCTCACATTTTTGTGTTGAAGTCCTCTTATATCCCCAATTTTCTGAAGATACAAGTAAAAGAAAACGACAACGACTCCATATCTGGTCACAAATCATCCCCCCACCCTCTGCACCAAAAACCAACCCATGATCCAGCACCACATAAATTCATAGCTGATGGAGTTCTAATATGGGGCTGGAGTTTTAGCTGATGATGGATTATTGGCATTAACTTTAGGCAATAATCCAAACTATAACCATGTTTCTTTTAAAGGCCTTATCCTTTATTTGCTTTGTGAATGGCGCACAGGTATGCTGCTTAGCTCCGTTGCCCGTTTGCTAGATTTCCTAGACTCGTTGGCTTAGTTTGCTTTTATAATTTTTCTTGCTTCTCTTGCTTTGTAGGTTAGTAGTGTATGACCTATCGATGTGTTAGATATCAGAGGATTTGTGATTTGGATTCTCTGATTCTGATTTTGTTTTTATTGCCTTACTTTAGTTTAGGATTTGATTTGAGTCTCTGGTTTGGTGTACCAGATCTGATCTATTCTATTTCTGATATGATTTACCGAACAGATTTATTTTCTATTTTTAGAGAGATCTAGAATAAATAGCTGATGGTTAGTTTCAGTTAGGTAGACCAAAATTGTAGTCTATTCACTTTGGGAGCGACCAGGTTCTCGGAATCCCGTGGGAGAGACCAGGCTCCTAATCCTGGGTTATCATTTTAATATCAATACGATTTCCTCTCCTTTCATTTGATCTGTTCGAGGCTCTATCACGGTTCCCTCGTAAACGTTCCTTGCAGCTTTATAAAATAAAGAACTTTTGACTTATAACCCCTTGCAGTATTGGTTCGCTGACACTCTGGTACATGCAGTATGATTTTTGTCACTTATCTACTCTGCAGTATTTAATTTACTGACATCGCGCCACAACTGACTAACACGGTTAATCAAATCCGTTAAGTATTGATCAAGTGGGGGGGGGGGCACATTTTAGTCTTTTTAAAATATTTTTCTTATTTCCCCTTTTATTTTTCTTTTTTCTTCTCTTCTTCCTCTTCCGTCGCCTCCTCCATCTACTTGACCTTCTTCCGTCTTCATCTTCATCTTCATCTTCTTATCCTTCCGTCGCCTGAGCCCACCACCGCGCCCTCCATCTCGCTCTCCTTCTCTGATCTCTCTCTCTATCCCTCTCTACCGCATCGGGACACATCTCTGGCTATCCCTGAGTTCGACGCAATTGTCGTCATCTTCCTCCAGATCGATTCACTTTCAGGTGGGTGTGGTTGTTGCAGAGAGAGAGAGAGAGAGAGAGAGAGAGAGAGAGAGAGAGAGAGGGAGAGGGAGAGGGAGAGGGAGAGGGAGAGAGGGAGAGGGAGAGGGAGAGGGAGAGGGAGAGGGAGAGGGAGAGGGAGAGGGAGAGGGAGAGGGAGAGGGAGAGGGAGAGGGAGAGGGAGAGGGAGAGGGAGAGGGAGAGGGAGAGGGAGAGGGAGAGGGAGAGGGAGAGGGAGAGGGAGAGAGAGAGAGAGAGAGAGAGAGAGAGAGAGAGAGAGAGAGAGAGAGAGAGAGAGAGAGTCAAACCCACCCAGAAACACAAACCCTGGAACCTTCCTTTGTTCTTTAATTTCTGGGTTTGGGGGGATGGGGTATTGATGGGTCTAAGATCTGGATGTGGAGGAGGTGGTGGCTGTGGTTCGGTGGTGTGGTTGTGCTGGTAACGGTGGCCATGAGAGAGAGAGGGAAGGAGGGAAAATTTCTCTTCAATCAAAGCATGTTTCAATTGTTCCTGGCGTGACTAATTCTAGTATGGTAGAGAGTTTGGGTCATGGGTTTGTGAGGTGGGGTTCAGTGGCGTGGAGAGAGGAGTATGAATTTAAGTTTGGATTGTGATCGGGAATCGGTCAAGTTTTTGTGTTAAGTCAATTGAAGTTGTGGGTTTAGTTATCGAACGGGTTTTGGGTTGAGTTATCCATCTAGATTTTTGATTTACTGAAATTCAAAGAGAATCAGGTGGGGCAATTAGCGAAAAGGCCTTATTTCTCAAAACAAAAAAGCCTTTCGCCTTTAGTGAGGAACAAGCAACCTTACTAATACTAGGTCTTTTCATGGAATTTGTTGTCATATATCAATAGTTAAATTTACTAATTGCATTCTACGATCCATTTCAAACTCAACAACTAACATGTTTGTTAGTTGAGGATGTTGTGGTCTCTAAATAATTCAAAAAGGAAAGAGGGTGAGAAGAAGAGGCGATAGAAGAAGACGAAGAAGAGAGGAAAAAAAAAAGTAAAATAAAGGAGAACTGAGAAAAGACTATAATGCCCTCCACTTAATACGTAACGGATTTGATTATTGGTGTTACTCAATTGGGGCGCGATGTCAGTAAGTTGAATACTACAGAGTAAATAAGTGACAAAACTCATATTGCATGTACCAGAGTGTCAGCGAAGCAATACTGCAAGGGGGTTATATGTCAAAGGTTCTAAAATAAATAATTACGCATAAAAAAACAGTGTTTATTACTAGTATATTCGGGTGAATTGTAAATCTGAAGTATGCACCACAACCTCGAGATTATTCGGGCGAAAGGTATCAACACGAGATTATTTCTTATATCTTTGGTCATTTTTAGCCGTAGGATAGATTGGGATGCAGGAAATGCAGTAGAGCACTGCGTTTGTTGTGTGAAATGATATCAGTGAGGTCAAAGAAGAAACCAATAATCCACCTTTTATGGTTTGGTTTATTTGGATTGTTTGATGACCTGTCATCACTTGGTTGTCTCATATTGGAAACCGGGTTCCTTTAAAAGTAATATCTGGACCTGTAGTTCATGACTTGTCACCATGGCTCAAATGAAAACCAGGTTCTCGTAAAAACCATAACAGATAGCCATATTCTGATGACGTGTCACCACCTTATTGGCCCATTAGTTTGGGAAGTGATAAGTTGTTTTTCTCTTCTAATATTGACTGGTTATCCAACCCTCTTGATGAGCACCGGGTTCTCATAATAAACACGAAAGAATCCCAAATAGCGTAAGATTTTTAAGGAGTATATTATGTTATATTTTAGCCAATGCTTCCAACCCCCAATCAGGGCCATTGAGTGTCGAGAAAATGATAATCCTAAGATTGTTAAGTGATGTCACTATAAAGGTTAGTGCCCTGGTGAAGTTATTAATAAAAACCTTGATACTGCACAAAAATGAAGATACAATGATAAATTAAATGTTTGTAGCGGGTGGTCATTTCCAGCACAGGCTCCTGGATGGTCAATTCTGAGGAAGTGATTTTACAAGGCTTGAGGGTTTTAAAAAACTTGGAGAGAGACCAAAGGTAATTTGGATTGGCAATGGACTTTAATCTAATTGAACTTAGACAATTGCATGCCATAAGACAGAAGGCACTGTGGGAGGTTGATGTGAGTAGGAAACCTAAATTTATTTGGGAGAAGCTTTTTTGAGTTGATTTTAATGTCTTCACGGAACACACTATGGTCATTTCTTTCATTGCAATGCACACATGGAAACATTGTTGCTTCTTTGGTAGTTGTAACGTTTTAAATTGCTTATGCAGCTGGTTTTAATTGCAGGGGTCGAAAGTGGAATCCTCTTCGACAGAGATACGATAGCTATGGTTACACTGTGGAGCAGCACATAGTTGGTTCTCTCTTGTTTATGCCGCTCTTACTTCTATTGCCAACCACTTCTGTTTTCTATATTTTCTTCACCATCATGAAGAGTATCATCTGCTTTATCAGTCTTGCAATTGATATCTCTATATCCATCATTCATGCTACGCCTTATGTTAAGATACTACTTTGGCTGGTGAAGCCAAAAAGATTTCCGTGTGGCATATGGTTTGAAACATTGCAAAGTAAAACATCAACTTTGGAGGCTGAACAACTTAGTGATGTGTGTATGGCAACTGAGAAGTCATCCAGAAGAAATGATCATACTGGAACTCAGACTGATGTTTTGGTTTCTTTCCTTCACAGCAACCTTTTGAATCTAGGTGAGGCGTGGGAGATGATATCTTTGTTTTCTGTTGGCCATGCGCAGTGATAATTTTACTATCCTATGCTGCATCTTGATGGAAAATTTAGTTTTACTCTATCACTAGTTTTCCCTCGACTACCTTGATCTATTAATTGCGTTAAATTCAAGTCATATGTGGCTTCTCTTTGAGTTTGATCAGTGGCGATGTTTTGGATATTTCCACATAATATAAGGCAAGAAACCTGCACCAGTCACATTCAATCATGCTTTGAAGATAGAGTAGTAGATTAGTTGTTCCAGATTTTCTTGTCCGTAACTGGATATGATGCTTGATCATGGAACTTCAAGTAGGTGATACTTATTTTTGGAACTACGTATCGATTTTTGTCTGAAAAACTGCTGTGTTAAGTTAGGTTGACAAGAAAAAAAAAAAAAAAAAAAGTTGCTGTGGGCTTTGTTTTCCTTTGGATAGACCATTATATTCTATTGTTGAGTATTCAAGTTTTTATCTTTTATTAAATTTGTATTATTCCTCAGGCCAAATTCTGAGGCCTCATTGTGGGTGTATTTCTTCTGCGGCTTCTGGAACATTTTTTGCATCATTGGCATATGGAGTTCTAACTGGGAGAAGGTTAGTCTGCTTTCTTTCCCTGATGTGTCCTGTTCTTCTTCTCGTTGACATTTATTGACATATGGTTACCATTTTTTTTTTTTTTTTTTTTTTTTGTTATTCAGTTTGCCTCCAACTCGAAAAACAACTCTTCATCCAACAGTGCCACAGATGCTCATTCCATGTAAAGAATACTGGTACATTTGCTATGGTGCAGTTCTTCCAAAAGAAGATACTGCTGTAGATCAATCAAACAGCTCCCGATGAAGCTTTTGTTTTGTCTTCAATTTTTCTTCTTCAGGCCTTAATGATGCATTTTTGATCGGTACTGGAAAGACGAATATTTCCTAGAATGAAATTTCTTGTTTGCCTACATTAGCACCTAGAGTGACAACAATTCTTGTTGCCTTTTTCCATTAATCTTTTTTTGGGGTTCTATCATTCCATTTCAATTTTGTTGGGTATCAAACAATACATATTGGATGTGTACATATTAGGTATATTGATGTGTCGTTGGCACTTTTATACAACTTTTCTTCGCTTCCTGCACGGGTTCTACTTGCCTTTACTGAGTTCATTGAAAGTATTTTACCTGCACAACCAGGTTAGCTGTTAAACAAATGTTTGGCTGCGCGAATTTCAGTCTGAAATATTCTAGACTTTGACATTCTTTCCTGTGGCTCACCTGGACTCAAACTTGATAGGTTTGGGTCATGACATTGAAGAAGTCCCAAGTGGAAAATGAGTGGGGAATTATGTTGGAAGCTTAGACTTTGGGACTTCCAGTCCTGTATGGAAAAGACTAGTACTTGTTGTATCCTTCCCCTCGGAGGACTAAATGAGGACATCTCCAATGGTGAGAGGGGAAGGGGAGGAAGAAATGGTTTGCATTGTTTAGAGGGGGAGGGGGAGGGAGAGGATGACCCCAAGCTATTGGACACCAATTTGTTGTCAACTTTTAATAGTAGAAAGTCATTTTCTAATAAAATAACTAATTACCTCCGATTGCCTGGTATATGACAAACTTTTCGGCAAATAATTTGTTTCGAGAGAATTGAGAGCGACATTGTTGTGAATTGGGATCTTAAACAAGTTTCTCAAGGTAAATTTCAATGATACTGATCCGTCATACCACAATTCATGAAAATAAGTATCTCTTTTCGCGGTTTGAACCGGTGTCAACAGCCAGACACTACATCCCCATGAATAAGGGGGACTCTGAAGTGGGTTTTGCCTTTCTGAACAAAGTAAATTTCCATACGCAAACACCACGACAACCTCTCTACTTCGTATTCATGGAATCTCGTCATCTCCAACTCATTGTAGTCCATTGGTCAGCCATGACCAGAAAAAAAGTAGTTGCATCCATCCTTGCATATATCAAGTATCGAGATCGTTTGTGCTCTCATATGGATTGGTAAACTCCAACAGTAACACCTCATTGTTTATCTATTCTATTAAGTCATTAACAAATTTCTTGATCTATGTGGATGATCCTTTTTTGTTGTAGTTAACTCTACGTGGTTTTGTTACCTCATTCATTCAGGCACACTACAGGAAGTTCTCTATCAATGACTTTCGTGGTCTCAGTTTCTTTGTCGGGGTTGAAGTGCTCCTTACTTACGGATACTTATCCCGACACAATTACATTCGAGAGTTACTTGAGCATGAATATAGCAAAGGATATTAACACGTGAATGGGTACCTCTAACAAACTGGTCTTGAATTATTGATTCCCTTTAAATGATGACACAATATCATAGCATTATTGGCAATCTTCAAAATCTCTTGCTAACTGGTGCGGATATAGCTTACAGGAGTGTGAACAAACTTGCCCAATTTATGCACGCTCCTTTTGACTTTCATTGGACAACAACATAAGTGTTGTTACGATATGTCAACCAAAATATACACCATGGTGTGCACCTTAAAATGGCACTATGAATTAGATTTGATGCTCTGCTATGATGTTGACTTGGTCGGAAGACCTTACCTTCTGTATCAGCAACCATCACTTATCTTGGTGGCAACCCGGTCTCTTGATGTAAAAAAAAAAAAAAAAAAAACGAATTGGATCTCATTCGTCTATGGAAGCCGAGTACTGATCTATTTGCATCGAAGGCAGCTGAAACTTCTTGGATCTAGAACCTGTTTACTTAACTTTGTCTCTCCCTTCAATGAAAGCCTTAACTTCTCTGTAACAACCTGAATGTTGCATATTTCTGTGTTAACCCAGCATTCCATCCACGCATGAAACAAATTTCTTTTGGTATTTCTTTAGGTTACCACTTCATGAGAGATATGATATCAAACAATACACTTCGACTATCCCATGTTTCTGTACATGACCGACTCGTTGACCTTCTCGCCAAGCCACTGTCAAAACGCGATTCTCTACTCTCTACACCAAGATAGGCCTTCCGGCATAAATTACTGTTGGTGTGGGGTCCACCACATATGGGGGACTCACCTACATTGAATAAGTTCTCTTGAGATAATAAAAAATAATAATAAAAAAAAATGAAGAATTCAATTTGTGAGCTGGTTTGTACCAGCAGTAACACACATGATTGTATTGTGTGTGTTTGTGCTTTGCTACGTGGCCATGCTAGTAGCCAAATGATTGGCATCTTTTGTTTTGTCTCACATTAGTGAGTGGATGAGTTGGTGGTCTCATTTGTGGAGCAACAGAGAATGTGAGGCAGAGAGGTTCAGACGCGAGAAAGGGAAGAAGACCAGAGACGAGCTCTGGGTTTTGAAGGCCAGCACAGCTGGTGTCTGGGCTTGGTTCAACGGTGAGATTTGGTCCGTTTTGGCTCATATTTCGGGGTATTGATCCTCGCCACGTGCTCTTCCAATCTATCGGTTTGGATTATTCTCTCTCCCTCTCTTTGTATTATCCCCAATTGTTAGTAGAGTAGGGTTTCTACTTTGCTTGTTCACCTAGTTGGTGTTGGTGGGGTTGTTGATCCCAAGATAGTTGATTTCTTGGATGTGATTATACTCTATTGGTACTAGAGTGGTGTATCCTACTATTGTTGATTATAGTGGATGATTTGAGTCGAGAGTGGCTCCGTGATTTTTCCCGCTCTTCGGGTTTTCCACGTTAAAATTGGTCTTGTCTCGTTTTTAGTTTATTGTATACTTGCAATTGTGGTGCTATCCGTTTAGTTGCACGTTATTGTGGGGAAAGTTTGATTCTTTGGGCATTTTGCTTCAGCTACGTTTTTTTTTATTTAGTCTTGTTTTGAGCCCGGATTCCCAAACAAGTGGTATCAGAGCCTGGTTAATTGTTGTTGGCTCGTGTTGTGTTGACTAAAATGGATGAGCAAAGTCTTTGTGGCACAATGATCAAGTTAACTTCGGCATATTATTCAATTTGGAAACCGAGGATGGAGGAGTTGTTGTTTTGTAAGGATTTGTATGATCCTGTCGAAGGTGATTCTTCGAAGCCGGCCACTATTACAGACAAGGCATGGGACACATTGCATAGGAAGACTGTGGCCACTATCAGACAGTGGATTGACCAAATCGTTTTTCACAACGTCGCCAAAAAGACAAGAGCGGATTTTTTGTGGAAAAAGCTTGAGTCTTTGTATGAGAGACAGACAGCTCAGAACAAGATGCACCTCATGAAGCGGCTTGTGAATTTGAGGTAGAGGGATGGCCAAAGTGTGTCTGAGCATATGAGCAGGTTTCAGGAGCTCATGAATCAGCTGACGGCGATGCGGATTATATTTGATGATGAGATTCAGGCATTGTTTCTCCTCAGTAGCTTGCCGGATAGTTGGGAAACTTTGACAGTGGCTCTCAGCAATTCAGCTCCGGATGGAAAGTTGACTAATGACATGGTCAATGATAGCTTGTTGAATGAAGAAGCTAGACGGTTCGAGTCAGGCATGAACTCCGAGGCTGAGGCACTGGTTTCAGAAAAGAAACAGGATAGAGGGAGAAGTCACAACAGGGGTCCAAAGAAAAACAGGAACCACTCGAGAGGCCAGTCGAGTGATTGGAAGAAAAGTGTGAAATGCTACCATTGTGGAGGTATGGGACATATGAAGAAAGAGTGCAGGAAGCTGAGGAACAAGGGACAGAATGGGTCAGACAACAAGATCGAGAAGACAGGTTCTACAACGACTAAGGATGATACTCTCATTGTCTGTGAGGAGAATGTTGTGAGTATAGCTTGTCAGAGCAGCAGCTGGGTTATTGACAGCGGGGCTTCCATTCATGTTACCTCCAGGAGGGAGTTTTTTTCATCTTACAGATCAGGTAGATATGGTATTGTCAAGATGGGGAATGACGGTGTGTCAAAGATCATTGGCATGGTGATGTATTCTTGGAGACTAACACTGGATGCAAGCTTTTGTTCTTAGGGATGTAAGACATGTTCCAGATATTCTGCTGAATTCGATTTCTGCAGGAAGCTTGATGAACACGGGTATAGCAATCATTTCGGTGATGGGAAATGGAGACTTACCGGGGGCGCATTGGTTGTTGCTAGAGGGATGAAAGAGTGTTCACTGTATGTGATGCATGGGAAGCTGACCAGTCAAGTGGTAAATGCAGTTGATGATTCCTCTACAGAGTTGTGGCACAAGAGGATGCGTCACATGAGTCAGAAAGGACTGGATGTCCTAACCAAGCGAGAGCAGCTCCCTAGCATTAAAGGTAATCCTTTGAAGCATTGTACTCATTGTTTGGCTGGAAAGAAACACAGGTTGAGTTTTCAGCATTCTTATGATTCTAGAAAGTCTGATATTCTAGAGCTCGTACATTCTGATGTTCGTGGACTCATGAAGACAAGAACACTTGGTGGTGCGAGATACTTTGTCACTTTCATTGATGATCATTCAAGGAAAGTGTGGGCATACACTCTTCGGAGTAAGGACCAAGTGGCTGATGTGTTTAAGGAGTTTCATGCTAGTGTTGAGAGGGAAACTGGAAAGCCATTGAAGTGCATCGGGACTGACAATGGTGGTGAATACAAGGGTTCCTTCCACTGGTATTGCAGGAAACATGGGATTAAGTATCTGAGGACACCTCCCAAGACCCCACAGCATAATGGTGTAGCAGAAAGGATGAACAAGACCATGATTGAGAAGATCAAATGTATGTTGTCACAGGCAAAGCTGCCAAGAACCTTTTGGGGGTGAGGCGATGAGAACAGCTGTGGATTTGATCTATATCTCTCATTCAGTTCCTTTGGAGACAGATATACCTGACAGAGTTTGGACAGGTAGATATGTGTCGTACGATCACTTGAGAGTGTTCGGGTGTCGGGCATTTGTACATGTCCCGAAAGATGAAATATCAAAGCTTGAAGACAAATCCAAGCAGTCTATCTTTCTGGGTTATGGACATGAAGAGTTTGGGTACCGGTTATGGGATCCAGTTACCAAGAAGACTGTCAGGAGCCGAGATGTGGTATTTCTCAAAGATCAGACTATTGAGGACATTATAGATTTGATAAGCCTCAAGCTGATGATGATGATTTGGTGGACATGAGTCCAGTTCCTACTCCAGCTGAGCATGGTGATGAGATAGTGCAGGATGATCAGGTTGATGCAGGTGATGTTGATCTACCTCCAGTCGATGGTCAGGCATATGCACAGGATGAGGTGTTACCTCCAGAGCCACCAGCTCCAGCTTCTACAGAGTTGAGGAGATCTATCAGAGATCGGCAACCCTATCGGAAGTATTCTCCGTATGAGTATGTGACACTCGCGGATGAGGGGGAGCCAGAGATCTATGATGAGGCCTTGACAGTTGACAAGAAAGAGAAATGGCATAAATCCATGGAATCTGAGATGCGGTCCTTACATGAGAACAACACCTATGAGTTGGTGGAGTTGCCTAAGGGTAAGAGAGCAATCAAGAACATATGGGTCTACAGGTTGAAGTCTGAGAAGTCAGAACCAAGGTATAAAGCAAGAGTGGTTGTAAAAGGGTTCAGGCAGAGGAAAGGAGTAGACTAAAAGGAGATATTCTCACCAGTGGTGAAGATGTCGTCTATCCGAGTTGTTCTAGGTATAACTGCCAGCAGAGACTAGGATATTGAGCAGCTTGATGTCAAGACTACGTTCCTTCATGGTGATTTGGAGGAGGATATCTACATGAGGGTTTCAGAGTTCAGGGAAAGGATAATCTGGTGTGCAAGCTGAAGAAGAGTCTGTATGGCTTGAAGCAGGCACCAAGGCAGTGGTACAGGAATTTTGACTCATTCATGGGAGAGCATGGATATAAGAAGACAACTTCAGATCATTGTGTGTTTGTGAAGAATTTCTCTGATGGTGATTCGATAATTCTTCTTCTGTATGTCGATGACATGTTGATCGTTGGTCGTGATGCCAGCAAGATTGCTAGGTTGAAGAAGGAGTTGAGCAAATCCTTTGCTATGAAGGAATTTGGGGTCCGCGGAGTAAATTTTGGGTATGTGAATTTCGCGAGACCGGAAAGCCAAGAGGCTTTGGTTATGTCATGAGTCCTACATTGAGAAGGTCCTGAAGAGGTTCAATATGGACCAGGCGAAGCCAGTTAGTACACCTCTTGCTAGTCACTTCAAGTTGAGCTCAAAGCAGAGTCCCAAGACAGAGGCAGAGAAGGAAGACATGATGTCGGTTCCGTATGCTTCAACAGGGTGTAGTTTGATGTACGCCATGGTGTGTACAAGACCGGACATAGCTCATGCGGTTGGCGTTGTCAGCCGGTTTCTCTCTAATCCAGGTAGAGAGCATTGGTCTGCGGTTAAGTGGATATTCAGGTATCTCAGGGTTACTTCTCAGTTGTGTATTTGCTTTGGAAATGGTGATCCTACTCTTGTTAGTTTCACGGATGCTGACATGGCTGGGGATATTGATTCGAGGAAGTCTACATCTGGGTATCTGAACACTTTTGCAGGGGGAGCAGTGTCTTGGCAGTCTAGGTTGCAGAAATGCGTTGCATTGTCTACTACTGATGGTGAGTTTATTGCAGCTACTGAGGGTTGCAAGGAGTTTCTTGGGATGAAGAAGTTGTTAAAACAGCTGGGGTAGAAGCAAGAGAAGTATACTCTGTACTGTGACAGTCAGAGTGGGATCAATCTCAGCAAGAACTTGAGTTTTCACTTGAGATCCAAGCACATCGATGTGAGATATCACTGGATTAGAGATGTGTTGGATGGGAAGTCAGTTGAACTTGTCAATATTCATACCGACGACAATGGTGCTGATATGATGACGAAGTTCGTACCGGTTTCGAAGCTTGAAGTGTGTAGAAGCATAGCGGGTATGGAGTCCTTCATATGAGGTGGAGGGGGGAGAATGTTGGTATGGGTTCCACCACATATGGTGGACTCACCCACATTGAATAAGTTCTCTTGAGATAATAAACAAAAAAGATAAAAGAAAAAAATCAATTTGTGAGCTAGTTTGTACCAGCAGTAACACACATGATTGTATTGTGTGTGTTTGTGCTTTGCTACGTGGCCATGTTAGTAGCAAAATGATTGGCATCTTTTGTTTTGTCTCACATTAGTGAGTGGATGAGCTGGTGGTCTCATTTGTGGAGCAACAGAGAGTGTGAGGCAGAGAGGTTCAGACGCGAGAAATGTAAGAAGACCAGAGATGAGCTATGGGTTTTGAAGGCCAGCACAGCTGGTGTCTGGGCTTGGTTCAACGGTGAGATTTTCGATTCAGATTTCGGGGGATTGATCCTTGCGACGTGCTCTTCCAATCTATTGGTTTGGATTATCCTCTCTCCTTCTCTTTGTGTTATCCCCAATTGTTAGTATAGTAGGGTTTCTACTTTTGTTGTTCACCTAGTTGGTGTTGGAGGGGATTGTTGATCCCAAGATTGTTGATTTCTTGGATGTGATTATACTCTAGTGGTACTAGAGTGGTGTATCCTACTATTGTTGATTATAGTGGATGATTTGAGTCAAGAGTGGCTCCGTGATTTTTTCCGTTCTTCGGATTTTCCGGGTTAAAATTGGTCTTGTCTCGTTTTTAGTTTATTGTATACTTGCAATTTTGGTGCTATCCGTTTAGTTGCACGTTATTGTGGGGAAAGTTTGATTCTTTGGGCGTTTTGCTTCCACTACGGTTTTCTAATTTAGTCGTGTTTTAAACCCGGATTCCCCAACAATTACACCTTACAGAGTATATCCCAGAAGTCATACCATAAATCTCTCATTAGTTTTGATAGAGTGCATATTCACTTTTGTCAGATCAAGAGATTTATTATTGGTTGAATTGGCGCTAAAGCCTATTATAGTTTTATTATTGGTTGAATTGGGATTCTTGCTTCAAAATCAAATACACTTGTTGTAGATGTTCTTCCGCTGGAACTCTTCCTTGTAATGAAGGTACGCCGAGTTGACCAGTTACTGACTTCGGGAGGGACCCCAACAGGTAAAAAGATAGTGAGCGGAACAACGTTATTTCTTTCATGAGGTGCTTTGAACGAAACAATTTATTTCAACTACGTAATCTGATAGGCTCGAGGCCCTTTTAAGGCTCCATCCATACTCTTACCATAGTGCAACTTATTTCAATTGCGTAAACTGATAGGCTAGAGGCTATTTTTTCACATCGATAAGGCTCCATCCATACTGTTACCACATCGATAAGGCTTCCTATGGTGTTCTTCTTGAGCATTGGATTAAATAGCTTCTTACCATAGTGAAAATTCCGGAAGCATATTAGCCCTTCCCTAAGCGGCAACACATCCTACAAGAAATAGGGTATGAGGTGATGGAATGAACGAATCCAAAAAAGGATAGAACGATAAGTTCCATACATTTTATGAAATTAATAAAAATATAAACTAAATATTGATCGTTTATTATTGAATATATTGTTACATCATTGTTTATATATTTAGATAACAACTAATCATGATTCTAACTAACTTTCAAATAGTTATTGATATTACAAGTAGGTCTCCCAACTATTACTAACATAACATTTATGTCCCTAACATTCCCTCTCAAATCAACTTCCTTCTACAAGCTGAATTTCTGGCATCACTATCACAACCATTACTACCAGAACTGAGCTCCCATTCAACTTATATTTCATATATGTGAACTGAATAACTGAAAAATGTTTTGTGAAAATATCATTTGCATGTTACCTTGTAGAAATGTATTGCACACAAAGAGCTTTAGCTAACACCTGTTCTCTGACAAAATGGTAATTCAACGGAATGTGCTTAGCTTTGTCATGAAACAAAGGATTAGAAGCCAGATCTAATGCAAATTGATTATCACACTGTAGGTACAATAATGTGTAAATCCTTCAACAAATAGCCCCAACCAATTAACTTCTGCAGCTACTGAAGCAAGAGCTATGTACTCTTCTTCAGTTGAATTTCTGGATACCGTCACTTGCTTCTTTGTAGACCAAGAGATTAAATTAACACCAGAAACAATCAATAACCTGTTGTTGATCTTCTGGTAAGTGTACCACCTGCTCAGTCAACATTTGTAAATCCTTGTAGCACAAAAGGTCACGAGGTAAAACGCATCATCTATGTTATTGAGCCCTTGACTTATCTCATGATCTTTATCACAACCTGAAAATGAGACACAATATAGCTATGTAAATATTGAAATACAGTTATAACAGCATATTGCAAGTCAGATCTTGTGACAGTTAGGTATTGAAAAGCTCCAACTAAGCTTCTGTACGAGGCAGGTAGTCCTTTGGCTTTTTTAAATTTTGGAGTTACTGGTGTAGGATAAGATTCGCACTATGCTAACCTTGCTTTCTTCAATTATTCAGTAAGCATACTTGTGCTAGTGTAACACATAACCACTATCTGCAGATTGCATAATATCAATACCAAGAATATAATTGAGCTTACCCAAATCTCTATTACAAACTTGGAGCTCATAGCATCAATGCATTGTTGTACCAAAACAGAAGAATCACCAGTTACTAGTATATCATCTACATATAAGAACCACCAAAGTGTGACCTCAACTTCTCTTAACAAACAAAGAAGAATCTGCAAGACTTGCTTTGAAACCTTGACTAAGCAGAAATGAAGCTAAGAGGGTTTACCAAGCCCTGGGTACTTGCTTCAAACCTCATAAACACTTCTATAAGTTGCAAACAAAGTGAGGATGTGCAGCATCTACAAACCCCAATGGTTATTCCATATGTACCTCTTTATCCAACTTACCGTGCAAAAATGCATTTGAGACATCACACTGCTAAATACCCATTTTTGATGCAAGGAAAGAGACATTACCAGTCTAATGGTTAGATGTTAGCGACTTGATTGTAGGTGTATGTAGAATCAACTCCATAGTGTTGAAGAAGTCCCTTGTCTACTAACCTAGCTTTATTTCTAGCTAGAGAGCCATATGCATTCTTTTTCACCCTGATCACCCATTTACATCCAATTGGCTTTCTTGAGGATGATAGTGGAACTGAACTCCAAGTACCTTGCTGTAAGAGTGCCTGCGACCCATCATTCATTACTTTTTTTCACTCGGGTATTTGCAGAGCTTCATGAGGTCAGGTAGGTTTCAGACAAAACTGGAGGTAATGAACTCAGACATGCATATTTGGGATTTGGTTTTAGAGAACTAGTGTAAGATCTAGTAAGGTAGCTTTTGTGGAGGTACATGAGATGAAGGTATGTTCGCAAAGGAAGATGACGAAGAAGATAATGAAGGGGGTAGGACTATGTGTGTGGGTATGAGGAAGAACATGTGGAGAAGTAGGAATAGGAGATGGAGGAGGTGAAAGAGGAGACACAAAAGGAGTTAAAATAGGTGAAAATGAAGGAGGATAAGCTGGTCTAGAAGAAGGATGATAGAGAGTAGGAAATAATTTTGAAGTATGTGGAGGAGAAACAACAAAACCACAACTAAACAGTTGTTGAAAATTGAATCGCACATGCCTAGAGATATACATTTTGTGATGTGCAAAATCATAACACATGTAGCCTTCTGTAGCTGAAGATTAGCCTAGGAAGATACATTTTAACATATTTAGCTTCTAACTTGTGACAGAAATTAGGCTTAAGCCAAGGAAAGTAAAAGGTAGCCAAATATGTTAAGAAAATTGTAATATGGCGTGGTAGAGTGTAAGAGCTCAAAATAAGAAGAAGAAATTGGAGAATGCTTTGGCAATCTATTAAACAAGATATTTAGAGGTTACTAAAGCCTCTAACCATAAATTTGAAGGTAGATTTAGCATAATGTATTAGTGCCAAAGCAGTTTTAGTTGGGTGTATGTGTCTTCTTTCTGCCCTACCATTTTGTCCAGGTGTATTGGGGAGGAAGTTTGAATCACAGTACATTCACTTTGCATAAATAATATAATCTGGTTGCTTAGATATTCTGCGCCATTATATGTCCTAAAGGTTTTGACAGTGACTTTGAACTAAGTGTGAATAAGATATGTAAAATGAACATATGCACAGAGTGCTTGAGACTTAGTTGTGAGAGGATAAAACCAACGAAACTTGAAATAGTCATATATGAACAAAATATAGTAATGGAGTCCTTTGAATGAAGATACAGGAGCTGGGCCCAATACCTCATAACAAATCAAAGGAAAAGAATTACAATCCCTACTAGATGGGAATTGAAATGAAGTATATGGCATTTGCTAACTACGCCTGACTCACACATACGTTGTTTATGTTGTGCATATACATGAAGTTTGTTTGCTAAGACACAATACACATTTGCAGAAGGGTGGCCTAATCTATAGTGCCATATAGATGGTAGAGTAGAACATTGTGTAGTAATTGAGAGAGCAGATGAAGTAGATGAAGAGAGACTTGAAGCAATGGTGGCTGGGATGAGACAAAGACCTTGTCCAAAGGGCCTTGAAGGGAACCCTCTGAGTAGACTTGTCCTGAACAACTAAACGATAAGCATCTCTAGTAAATTAGACAACTCTTGAGAAACGTTTCGCATCTCTCTCACGTTCGAACGTCCATCACCTCAAATCGAAGCTCTTTTCTCTCATCAAAGCTACTCACTCTATGTCCATATTTCTTGATTCTGTCAGATCAATTGTGGATCAACACTGCAACTTAATGTGTTTATTCTCTAGATGAAGACCTAGTTCTATTTATCATGAAAGGTTTACTTAAGAAGTATGACATGTTTAAAGCCACTAATAGAATTCGAACTACTGCAATTTCTCTCATAAAGTTTCAGAATCTATTGTTAACTACGGAACTCGATGTGCTCACTAGTAATGCTGCTGCTGAATCTATTAGTTATGTGGATCTAATGACTGCTCTGCATACTTCTACTGGATCATCGGGCTCTACTAAGTTCAAAAACAGTTATAATAAATTAAGATCATTTGGTTCAACTAACAATTCAAGATCTGTTGATGGTTATGGCTCTGGTTATGACAATGTGAATCAAGCGGTTTAGTGTGTCAAATTTAGAATAGGCCTCGACATTCTGCTCTAGATTGTTAGTATAGACTCAACAACACGAAGTATCAAAGCATGATGTCTCCAAGGCCAGTCAAAAGAGCCTACTACACCCCTTATCCAGGTCCCATCCCACATATTAGTCAAGCTCCTGGTGTCCTTAGTGGAGTTGTGCATCACTCTTGTTGGACTTATGCTCCAAATGCTCTACAAAGTTCAGATTCTGGTGCACCTGTATCTCAAATATTTGTGCCCTGGTGTGTAGATACTTGTGCTACAAAATACCTCATTGTTGATCTAAATATGTTGCACATTAGCAGAACTTACACCGGTAGTGATGGCATTCCACAGACATGCTCATTCATCACCTTGGTCAGAGAGAGCTAACTTTTGATTCATCTTCTTACTCTCTTCCTAAGTTGTTACACTCTCCTTAACTTCACATTGGTCAGAGAGAGCATATACTGCTAGTAACGGAAAGGTGTGAAAGAAAAGCGGTCTTAGACCTTTTAACTTCGCTATACTGCGTACTATCATTCCATTACAATACCCCACTTTCTTCAAGTTAATTATTGAATCAATGGAAAGAATTATGACGGTATATTAAAAATTTTGTGACACGAAAACATGAAATAAAGTGCTAATATATTGGCTTAGTTTGGCTAAGCTAAATTAATAGATAGATAGATTTTTGAAAATCTGAGCAAAAATTCAGATTCTTTTGGGAATAAAGCCGTTCCCTGATGATAGGGAAACGGACCCGGTTTAGGGGAAACCGGGACCTGATAAGGGCAAACCGGGACCGGGTGAGTCACGATGAGACAGCCTTCACCCCGCTCTCTGCCATGTGGCACAGTTGTATTGGGTGATTGACCGGCTGTTTAAATCCGGGACCTGCTCCGTTCAATCCGGGTCCGGGTGACTGAAAATCTCGACTTTTGCAGCAACCTTTGACAGGTGTCGGCGTGCGAGTGGTCGGTTGACCGAGCAGGTGCTTGGGAATCAGCAACCGACATTCTCCTCGTTTTCAACAGACATGTGTTTTCTCCCTTACCAGCGTGGGAATCTTTCTTTCCCCTACAAATTCACCCGGCCAATTTCCATTTCTCCCACCCCTTCATCAATTCCTCCACTCTTTCCACTAACTTCTCCATCACCCCTCCAACATTTGCCATGGCTTCCCGTAGCTTTGTTGAAAGTCTTCCCCTCAACGATGTAAGACGCCCGCACAATAATCTTCCAGAATCGTTAACCCGCTACGGCATTGTGTTATTTTCGGACGTCCAAAAGATGAGGTACGATGAGCTATCATTTCGTAGTGTTTATTCCGGTCGTAGCTTAGACTTAGACGACAAGTACTACGAATATGCTATGAAACACTTGGAAGATATGGGTTGGCAGTCGATGGCTAACCTTAACTCCAAGGTTTATCCCATGTTGGTTCGAATAATTTTCGCAACCATGGAGGTGGTTCAAGTTCCAGGAAATGTTAGCTACCCTGCTGCGTTCTTGAGGGGCCAGTTTATTCATTTAACGGAGGAGTCATTGGGTAACGCTCTAGGCATCTCAACTGCGGGGTTGAAGATTTTCTTCACCAAATTGGAGGACCTCCCGAAATATGTCAACATGTCCATGGAGGACTACTATGGGTCGTTTTGCACGCAACGATTCCTCGTCCCAACGGCGTTAAAATCTGCTGACATCCAGCCCAAGTACCGCCTACTAAAACATTTCCTTGCAAACACTATACTACCACGGTCCGGGCACGGCGATGAGGTAGACACATTTCTGGGCTTTATGATCCATTGTTTTGCTATCCATCGTCAATTGTGTTTACCTTTCATAATGCAACGTGTAATGTTTAAGTGTGTGGGTGGTGGTAATAAGCAACAATGCATCCCATACGGTGCATGTTTTACCACAATCATGTCGTACTTTAACATTATTCCGGATATTGAGGACATCGTTGATGATACTGAGAGACCCATTGATCGGTTCGCGGTAATCCAGATACGTGGATTTCTGGGACAACAGGAACGAGGTGACGATGCAAGACCATCTACTGGGCGCCGTCGAAGCACATCAGACGCTCCCCGTCGTACAGTGCCGGTCAGTCAAACGACACAAAGGTCGTCAAGTTTGGGGAGCAGCAGTTGACCTTAGCGGAGGTTAATGAGAATGTCAACAGGGTTGATCGTAAGGTTAGCAAACTTCATAAGTTTGTTAAGAAAGGTTTTAAGAAGCTAGAGGCCCAAATTACTTCTCTGTTTCAAGGTTGTCGTCCACCTTCACCAACGATTTACGAAAGTCCCGACTCTACGCACAATGCGTCATCATCGAGCGCGTCATTCTAGCCACTGTCAATGTTTTATACTAAGTGTAACTTCATTCGTAGTTTCCTAAAATGTCTAGTTTCTTGGTTGCGAACGTATCGTTTTTATTTTAATATCGTTTTAATGAGTTTCATTTTTAGTTTAAGTTAGTCGTGTTTGCTTTAAATCGAGTGAGATTGTATTGTAAGATATTTGTGTACTTAATGGTATTTTAAGTTTGTATTGGCGTTGTATCAAAATACGTTTGTTTGTTTTTATTAGTGACAATTTAATTCAAAGCAGTACCTGAAAAAAATGCTAGAAACGAAAGACTAGCAGAAAAAACTAGAAAAAAGAATACTAGAAAAATATACTACATTAATCTTATTCTGCCACAATTAACACACCAATGGAAAAACCACAACAAGTAAAAAAAACATTACAACGGAGAACATTTTATTCATCAGTACCCACAATGACAGATGTAATTTGGTCTCGTACTGCTAGCATTGTGGCGTCATCGGTCATCATCGATGGGTCGTAAACCCTGAAGTTAGAACTTGTTTGGGAACTAGCATTAACATGGGTTTGTTGTTGTTGTCGATGTCTTGCACCGTACCGCTCGGCAAATCTGAACCACGTGTCTGTTCGGTCGTGTCTTCTCACAAAGTTGCGCAAGGCCATGGTGACACCAACAACTGCTACTTGTACAGGATACTTGTATGAGGGCATAGATTCTAGGATTTTCCAACGAGTTTTCCATACTCCGAAAGTCTCAATAACACATCTCAAGGAAGCATGGCACCGGTTAAACTTCTCCTCCGCATTTCGTGGGGCATCTCCTTGGCGAAACTGTGATAGATGGTACCTCGGTTCTCCTTTGTACGGAGCCAGGAACCCTTGCATGTTCAGATATCCTGCATCGACCAAATAATATTTTCCAGCAGGTGGTAATGGGAAACACATAGTGGGATTTTTTAAAACGTTGTATAAAATGCGTGTGTCGTGAGTGCACCCTTCCCAGCCCGCTGAAACATACGTGAAACACATGTCAAAATCACAGATGGCAAGCACATTCTGGGTGGCGTAACCTTTCCTTCCAATGTAGTTTATGTTATCTTCTTCTGCAACACGGACTTGCACATGTGTGCCATCCATAGCTCCAATGCAATCCTAAAATCACCCACGTGCGCATTATTATTAACTCATTACATTTAACAATAAATCACAATTATCTAGTACGAAAAACTACCTTGAAAGCTGGCCAATACATTTGGTTGTTGCGTATGTGTTCATGAGTCTCGCCAGTAAAGGTTGGTGCAGTCCACTCCGCAATCATCTTGCTAGCAGCCTCCAGCACATAATAGAAATGACGATGAATGGTCTCCGGCGAGTGCTGGAACCTCTCTTGTAAATCGCGGTTACCAACTCTATGGCCAAGGGTGTATAGGAACATGGCCACTGACTCCTGCACTGTCACACGACGAGTCTGTCTCAAGCCGTATCGTGTTCGTAACAAGTCGCACAACTCGTAAATAACAGGCGTTCTCATGCGAAAACTTTCAACACTCCTTTTCCAATGGACATTGAGAACCTCTTCCACCCACATCTGGCCTGTCAAAGATGATGTACGACATGGCTCTTTCATTCCCATCAAGAAGCTCTCCATGGCAACAAGCATTACGTCAGCAGCATTTGGCGAGGGAGCCTCCTGAACTGCGTATGCAAGGGTCTCATCCAATATACCTAACGGCAGTTCGTCGTCAATTTCATCTGACACAGCAATGCAAGAACCAAATTGGTAATCGCACACAATAATAGTAATTAATAAACGTGTTTGCATTAGAACATGTCGTAGAATAAAAAGACACCACACAACTTGACGTAAATTAAAATAAGCTGCATCCTAACACATAATGAAAACTAGAATTACTACTCACTCCCACCTCAATCCTTCCTAGCCCTAGCCAAACGTTTCACCAACCAATTGTATCGCGCTTGTTCATTCCCTACTGCAATGAAACTTTCCCGATTACGGATGTCCTGAAAGAAGTCGACACACTCAGATGTCACTCTCGTAGCCCATGTCAGGGTAGTTCACGACAACAGCGAGGCAATCATCCACCGTGCGCCCAGCACGGTCATGTGTGTGGGTGACGACAAGGTTACCATGGTGATGGGTAATTTTTTGGGCTTGAAAGGCCTCTGTCAAGTTGACCATCACCTCTTGCCGGCTGGCGCCATCGTATTCCCGGCGCCTGCGTTTCCTAGAGTCCAGTGAGCCGCTACCCTGAGTAGTATCCCAATCACTTGGTGCCTGAAGTGGGGAGCTCGAGGTGTCCTCCAAGTCAGCAGAGGTGCGATCCGGTCGTGGTGGGGTACGGTACCTGCTGGCTTCTGCTCTTTCATGCGGTGATGGCTCAGCAGAGGGAGTCCATGAGTACTCCCCGGTCTCGATGATTGTCGAAAAGGCCTCGTACTGCAATTCCTTGTGTATGAGCCCCTTGTCATGAACTTCCTCGCTTCCGGCTCTCGCTGTAGGTACAAACAAGCAGTTAGTAAGCATAAACGGACAATAACAGATTACAAGAGAAGATTCGGTGACATTACCCCACAGAGATTCGCCCAGCCTTGAGCCGACATCGTGAACGTACCCTTCTGCTCTTCCCACCCCAACCCAGTCTCCTTGGTCGTGATTCTTACCCATAACTTGAAGTCTCGCTTAAGTTGGTCGAATTTATTTTTGATTTGTTGTTGAGTTAAAAACAAATTCATTTTTTCTTACATGGCTAAGATGATGTTATTGTATCCTGTTGTAGATAGTGCTTTCTGAGCTGACAGATCTTGGCCACGTGGCAACCATCCAGCACACCATATTGTGCTCCACACACACTGGATCACCAGCCGAGCTGATCCATGTGGGGGCTGCGAGACAGAGCCCTCGCATACCACCGCACGGGACTTGTAGGGACTTAGTGGTTTGGAGGCTAGAGTAAGCCCTGTCGCGTGCGAGCCAAGCCCGCGCGCGACCTTTAGTAACTGCTTTGAGAGATTTATGGCATGAGCTCCATAAACCCGGTCAATCCGGTCAAACCCGGTCAACCTCGTAACGGTTCCGGTATTCGCGCACAACGTGCTGTAACGGTCCCTATATACTCGGACGAACGTGCCGTTATGGTTAAGCTAATTAAGCCGCCATCAATGGGCGCATTAACCACACTACAACGGTCACGTTCTCTGCTATATATAGGACGTTAACCTTTCCATACAAAGGAGGACACACTTGCCATACGCGGAAGCTCTGCCAAACCTCTGTCTCTCTCTCAGACATTACTACTGCCTTACTCTCTCCCTACACACAACCCCACTCTTCCTGTGCGATCTCTGATCCTCTACATACGGTGTACACGGAGGTCTCCCCGCCGGAATCTCTTGTGCACATTTTGGTGAACCCGACGTGAACTTACCAACAAAAGCAACCATGTCTCAGGAGGATGATATCAGCAACAGGTCGCCTTCCACTGAAACCGCCTCGGGAGAGGAGACCCGCCGTACTCCTACCACCCCCGGCGAGACACCGACGCTAGAGTCTTTGGACGCCATTGTCCAAAGTCAAGCGAAAGCTCTCAAAGCGCAGTCTGCGCAACTAGAACGGATCTTGGCCGTTCTGGGCACCCTTGCACCAAACCCTTCACCAGCCGCCGCCGTCTCTCAAGGAGGAGGAGCCCCTACCGCTCCGGGACTGGGAGTGCCAACCACACCTCCCAACCCTAATCTGCAAACTCCACCGACGACTACGCAGTTGCCTTCGATTCAGGGGTCAACAGCTCAGATGTTGCCTCTCACTGCTCACACTCCTCAGCCTTCGACTTTGGCATCTAACCCGACTTTGCAGTACCCTTTGCCTCCTCCAACGGCGATCTGGGGCAATGCAAGTAGTCAGTATGTCCCCAATCCTTCGGCGGCGTATGTGTCGCCTCCGCCTGCGGCAACTACTCCTTCAAATACCGAGGGAAGCATTCCAGAATGCATGACGTCTCTGCAGAAGCGCATGGACACTATTCTGGCTCACCAGTCATTCGCGGATACCATTATCCCGAAGCTGGACAACGATCCACCCATTCCACGAGAGATCTATCTCATGCCTAACCCCGCGGGGTACAAAGCTCCTAAATGGGACAAGTTCGAGGATGTCAACGGAAACGCTCATGAGCATGTCATGCGTTTCATTGATGTCATGGGGCCGTACGGGGCCGATCCCAAACTGCTGATGCGAGAGTTCCCGAAATCCTTAGGGAATGTAGCGTACAAGTGGTACCGAACGTTGGAAGCCGGATCCGTGAAGACTTGGGACGACATGGTCCAGAAGTTCTACACCAAGTTCTTCCAGATGGAAGAAAAGGTGAAAATGATCCATCTCTCGCGGATGTATCAGAAGCGCGAGGAGGATGGGATCACTTTCATCAAGAAATTCAGGGCGAAGTCCTTGGAGTGCAAAGATCCAATGCTCGAGAGCCGGCTCGTAGAGATATGCCTGCAGTGCATGCGAGACGAATACAAAGGTATGCTCATCAATTTACAAACACCTACGTTTTCAAAGCTAATTGAATGCACGAAGAACATCGAGCCTATAGTCGAGAGGCAGAAAAAGAAGAACGCTCCAGAGCGACCTTCGAGCGGCACCACCTACAAGATCGGGAGATTCAGTTACAAGAGGGGACGCGAAGCTGAGGTCAATACAGTTTCACCCCAGAAGCAAGCGAAGGTGGTGAACTTCGATGTACCACCTCTGCCTTGCTCAGTAGAGGAGGCAAGCGACCTTTGCAGACAGTGGCGCAAGGACGGTGTCCTGCCACCGCTCAGGAAGATACCCTCCAAGGAGATGGTGAGAGACCCTAAATGGTGCGAGTACCACGGCAAGGTCATGCACCCCACAGCGGAGTGTAAAATGCTCAGGTTTACATTCGACCAGAAGATGAAGAACGGCGAGCTGATCGTCAGCGATCGCAGGAAGGATGTGCGCAACAATCCGCTTCCTGCCCATGCGGAGCAAGACTCAAAAGGCAAGGAGGTTGCCATGATCTCGATTGTCGACCTGGAAGAAGTCGCAGAGGATGGTCTACCCATCATTGCTGAGGTCCACGATGACGAGGACTACAGTATGGACACAGAAGACGAACGTGCCGATCGGATGAAGGGGTCGCACGGCTTTAACAGATTCTTCGACGAGATGAACTTCTCCGAGAAGTGCCGGACAGATATGACGAAAGCAATCTTGAGGATAGCGGAGGACTACGAGGAGGATCTTGTAGTCTCCAACGGGAAAGTCATCAGGGCGTCTCGCTCTACAGAAAAGATTATGACCTTTTCTGCCAGTGACAAGAAGACAGATGCGAGCCACCAGAGGCCTCTGTACGTGACGGCCATCGTCAATGGTGTCGAGTTCAAACGAGCATTCGTTGATGGAGGAGCAGCGGTCAACGTCGTTTCGCTCCACACACTGAAGCTAGCAGGGATCCCCGAGTACAAGATCGTCAAGCGTCCATCTCCGCTGATGGGATTCGGAAGCGACTCTAGAATGACGATCGGATGGATCCGCCTGGGCGTTCAGATTGGCAAAATCAAGTGCTCAGCGAAGTTCTATGTCATAGACGCGAACACTACGTACCACATGATTATAGGTCGAGCCTGGATTCATCGCTTCGACGCAGTTCCTTCAACAGCTCACCAGGTTATGAAAGCTATCTGGAACGACAGAATAGTCGAGATACCGGCTTCAATAAATCCATTCAACTTGGATGAAGCACATCTTAGCGAGGGAGTATGGTTTACCGAGATGGCGGACGAACAAACACCGGGACCATTCAACCCTACTCCTTTGCCTCTCTGGGAGGACATCAAGGACCAGTCACCTGCGGGAGTGATGGTGACAAGAGAAGATACCAAGGACAAACCGCCTACACGCGAAGAGGCGCTGCGTATCGCATACCATCGAAAGAATGTGTATACCCTGAAGAGAATCGCAAAGCATGACCTCGAAGGCAAGGAGATAGAGAGCTTCTACGCCAATGGGAAGAAATGCTATCGCATATGAAGGCGCGCGGGGATGTCCTCACACGGGCATGGGGATATCCCTGGGCAAATCAATCAAATCGAGCAAATTGCGCTAACAGAAGAGCCAATGCAGAGCACTCCAGATGAGAAGCTCAAAGAAGCACCTGAATGCATGGAAGATAGGCCCAGACCACAAAAGCAAGAGCTAAAGGAAGTGTTCCTCAACCCGAACGAGGAAAATAAAAGGCCAGTCTTTCTAAGTGTGGACCTCACAAGCGAGGAGGAGCAAGGACTGCTACAGCTCCTAACTGAATACAAGGATGTGTTCGCATGGGAGTATGATGAGATGCCGGGACTGGATACAAGCATCACTATGCACCGCTTAGACATCATTCCAGGGTCTAAGCCGGTAAAGCAGAGCACAAGAAGCTTCAGGCCGGAGCTTAACGTGAAAATCAAACAGGAGATTGTCAAACTCCTGGATGCCAAATTCATAGAGCCGAATCATCATCCCACATGGCTGGCCAACGTCGTGCCAGTGGTGAAGAAGAACGGACAGCTTCGCATCTGCGTGGACTTCCGAGATCTCAATCGTTTCTGCCCCAAGGACGATTTTCCGCTGCCCAACATCGATTTGCTTATCGATTCAACAGCAGGCCATCGCATGTTCAGTTTCATGGACGGCTTCAGCGGGTACAACCAGATCAAGATGGACCCTGAAGACGCTCAGAAGACTGCATTCATCACTCCGGTGGGGGTGTTCAACTACACGGTGATGCCGTTCGGTCTCAAAAACGCGGGTGCAACCTATCAGCGGGCCATGATGGCTCTGTTCCACGACATGAAGCATAAAGAAGTGGAATTCTATGTGGATGACCTGGTGGTTAAATCCAAGCACGAAGCTGATCACCTCGCAGATCTACGGAAGGTGTTCAATAGATGTAGACGCTTTCAACTAAAGATGAATCCCATGAAATGCGCATTTGGGATAACATCAGGGAAGTTCTTGGGATGCGTAGTTCATCGCCAAGGAATCGAGCCTGACCCTGCGAAAGTATCAGCCATAACCGGCATGACGCCGCCCCATAACCAGAGTGCCTTGAAGACATTTTTAGGAAAGCTATCCTATCTGCGGAGATTCATCCCAGCGATTGCCAAAATCACATGTTGTTTTAGTACTCTTCTCAAGAAGGATGCCGTGTACAACTGGGCTCCGGAGCACGAAGCTGCATTCGAAAAGCTGAAGGATCTGCTGACGTCCTCAAAAATAATGATCGCACCTCAACTGGGGTCACCGCTTCTGCTATATCTGACATCAACAAGGAGATCCATAGGAGCACTCTTGGCTCAGGAGTACGAAGGCCAGGAAAGGCCTATCTACTACATCTCTCGCATCGTGCAGCCTGCTGAATCGAGGTACACAGACATCGAACGTCATTGCCTTGCTTTGTTCTTCGTAATAGAGAAATTGAAACACTACTTCGCATCGCATAAAGTAGTAGTGGTCACCAAAAGCGATCCCATACGATATCTGCTAACTCAAACTACTCCCGGCGGGAGAATGGCGAAATGGTACATGACCATCTCTCAATATGATATCACATGCGTGAGACCGCGAGCGATCAAGTCGTAGGCGGTAGCGGATCTGTTGGAACAGTTCCCCGACAACAGCCATGAGCCCGTGATCGAAGAAGAGCTCGAAGGACCTGAAATCTATGCAATCGACGTGCCTTATTGGAAGCTCCATTTCGACGGGTCGTCAACAAGAAAATGCGGAGGCATTGGGATAGTCTTGACCAAACCAGATGGGGAGGTCATACAGATGTCCGCAAAGTTCGATTTTGCAGTCACCAACAACGAGGCAGAATATGAAGCCCTCATAGCGGGACTGCGCGCAGCAAAAGCTTTGGAAGTAAGCAATCTGACGGTCATGGGAGACTCCAAATTGATCGTCAAGCAAGCCTCGGGCGAATACGGTTTGAAGGAGATTAACCTTCTGTCTTACCGCACCCTAGTACAAAAGCTGGTACAGCAATTCTGCGATGTAAGGTACGAGCACAAGCCCCGAGCAGACAACAGGCATGCAGATGCTTTGGCAACCTTGGGATCCAAGGTCAGTACAGACAAATGTCCCGCGAGGATCTCGATCGAAGTGCGGACATCGTCAGCTTTGACAGAAGACGCGTGCGACGACGAGCACATGGATGATTCGGACTGGAGAAAAGCAGTCTTACGAGCTATTGCAGAAGGCACAAGCAGTGAAGGCTGGGCACTCATAAAAGGGTACTGCATACATGACAACACCCTTTACTACAAAGGCCCTGGTGGAATACTCATGCGATGTGTTTCCGAGCAAGAGGGACAATTGCTGCTGGAGAAGATTCACCAACATGATTGCGGCGAAAGCGAGGTGTCAATCTATCGAAAGGCTCAGAGATATGGCATTCATTGGCCAGACATGTCGACAGCTGCGGCCCTGATACAGGGGAAGTGCGAAAATTGCGCACTAATCAAAGATTCTCTACTCATCGCTCTAACCGATGATGACACAGATTGGAGGAAGCCGCTCTTTGACTTTCTCACTCAGGGTACCGTGCCCGAATCGAGAAAAGAAGCCGAAAAATTGAAGAGGAAAGCATCTCGATACGTGGTACAAGAAAACCTGCTTTGGCGAAGAGGTCACGAGGGCAACTTGCTGCGATGTCTAGACGGCAGAGAAGCACAAGAAGTTATGGACCTTTCTCATCAGGTGGAACACCAAGGAGGTGCGAAATTGTGCAGGCAGCTCCTCTCAATTGGATATTTCTGGCCCACGATGGAGGTCGATTGCCGCACCAAAGTACGACGCTGCCAGGAGTGCCAATTCAAAGGAAACCTAGTGCACGCTCCCGCCGTTGATCTACATGCATTAGGAACGCCATGGCCATTTCACACATGGGCTCTGGACTTCATCGGTCCCATCCGACCAACGTCACACGGGAATCATTTTATTCTCACCGCAACTGAGCTATTCACCAAATGGGTGGAAGCCATACCACTGAAAACAGCAAATGCGCTAAGCATGGTCAACTTCATCCAGGAAAACATCATATGCAGGTTCGGAATCCCAAACACCATTCTTTCAGATAACGGTACTCCCTTTGTTAATCGCCAGGTAGCTGCAAAATTAGCGGAGTACAATATCAGGCAGATATGTTCTACCCCTTATTACCCAAAGGGAAACGGACAAGCCGAAGCGACCAACAAAACGCTGTTGAGAATTTCGAGCAAGATGGTCGCAGATGACCACAAGAAGTGGGCCGATTCTCTAAGCATAGCTCTGTTGGCCTACCGAACTTCTCCAAGGACACCCACGGGGGCCTCACCATTCCTACTATGCTATGGGGCCGAGGCCGTGGTACCTGCGGAGGTAAGAGTCAATTCGGCAAGGCTACCCTTCCACGCACTCTACGAAAATCAACGTGATCATGACCTAATCTTGATGGAGGAAAAGCAAGAACAAGCCAAAAGGACCAACAAGCGATATCAAGAAAGGATTGCTCGCGCTTACAATAAGACGGTCCAGCGAAGAGATTTTGCAGTTGGAGACTTGGTCCTGCGCGCATCTGACCACTGCATGCGAGAAGCGGCTCACCCAAAGTTCGCAGCCAATTGGGAAGGACCCTTCGAAGTCACAGAAGTCTTCGACAGTGGCTACTGCAGCATACGAAGGTTGCACGGCACAACCTCAACCCCGAGTTCAGTCAACATGCGATGGATTAAGAAGTACTATCCCTGACTTCTCTCATTTCATGCGTTTTATTATAACGTCGCTTAATCTCTTGTATGATTACGATTTACACAATCTCCTCTCCCATATGAGAGGATTGTAATCTCATCTCTCCCATATGAGAGCGTTATAATAAGAGAATTCTCCCAAATGAGAACTTTATATTTCTGGATTGTCAATTGTGCTTCAGTTTAGTTTGTTATAACTGTTAGCAATGGTTATCCGCCACAATAGCAATCTATATAAATGCGATCTTAATTGATCATTTAAGCCTATCTGTTACGATAGCAGCCTATGCAAATGCGATCTTAATTGATCATTTAAGCCTATCTGTCACGATAGCAGCCTATGCAAATGCGATCTTAATTGATCATCCAAGCCTATCTGTCACGATAGCAGCCTATTCAAATGCGATCTTAATTGATCATTTAAGCCTATCTTTCACGATAGCAGCCTATGCAAATGCGATCTTAATTGATCATCCAAGCCTATCTGTCACGATAGCAGCCTATGCAAATGCGATCTTAATTGATCGCCTAAGCCTATCTGTTACGATAGCAGCCTATGCAAATGTGATCTTAATTGATCATCTAAGCCTATCTGTTACGATAGCAGCTTATGCAAATGCGATCTTAATTGATCGCCTAAGCCTATCTGTTACGATAGCAGCCTATGCAAATGTGATCTTAATTGATCATCTAAGCCTATCTGTTACGATAGCAGCTTATGCAAATGCGATCTTAATTGATCATCTAAGCCTATCCGTTACGATAGCAGTCTATGCAAAACGATCTTCATTGATCTTCTAAAAGCCTATCTGTTACGATAGCAACTCATGCGAAAAACGATCTTAATTGATCTTCTAAGGCCTATCTGTTGCGATAGCAACTCATGCGAAGAACGATCTTAATTGATCTGCTAAATCCTATCTGCTATGATAGCAACTTATGCGAAAAGTAATCTTAATTGATCTTCCAAGCCTATCTGCGGCGATGGAGGCATTCTACGAATGCGATAGCGATATTGTGCAAAATGATCTTAAGTGATCCACAAAAGCATATCTGATGAGATAACACCAGCACTTGCATCTAAAAGCAAATCACAAGCCCATCTGCCAAGATGGCACAACTGCGCAAGTACGATCTCGAACGATCCAATAAAACATCTGCGAATTTATATGGCAGATAGCAAATGCAAAACGTGTACACAGCATTATGCAAGGCGAAATATGCCGAGACGCCTGCGAGATCATATTTTGTTGTGGCAAAACAGCAGATAATACAAAAGCTATTTATCATTATGAGTCGAAAAGACTTACAATTTATCTGTCTAGATAGCAGCTTACAAGCGAAAAAGCTCGAATCTAACTACACAGCCAACATGGCTTACAATACATTCGAAAAGTAGCTGACAAGCCAGCAGAGACACACTACGGGAATCCTGACTGAAAAGGATGAACCTAACGGTCCTAACACCGTCTATGCAATACACAGATCTGCGACCGAGAATCTGTCGCAAGTAGGATCTTGCTCCGAAGAGCCACATGAAGCCATACGTTCAAGATCCCAGTATTTGACAAGGCCCTTGTCAGATCAACATCCCAAGAGATGTGCCTGAGGAACCACCGGTTCCGGCGATCAACATGCAAGCAGAAGCTCCAAAGGGCAAGGGCTCCTTGTAGACGGGGATGAACGCAGCGGTTCGCCACCCTGAGCTCATGAACGTGGGGGCAATAAGTTCTCATCCAGGGAGGCTGGAGAAGAATTCCGCCGTTCATTACGAGACGGTAGCACGGTCACTTCGGCGCTGCACCTCACCGGGAGGCGGCCGGAAACATGACCTGCGCACATAATACACGAAGAAAATTCTTCGAATACACATGAGATATCATATCCATCTTCTTTATGATGGTTATAAAGAGCAATAAGCCTCATAAAGTGGATCTTGTAAACTATTTCTACAGCACAAAGCGCAAACTCAGGATTCACAACTTGAAGTTGCCATGAATCAACGAAAAACAAGCGTTGAAGCCAGCAGTCATAAGGACTCACGGCAGAGCACATTTTTGGGATGAAGAACCCAAGTGGCAAAGACAGGGTTTATATAGACCTTGTGGAGACTCTTCAGTTGCCAAAGATGAGTCAGCAGAATTTGAAAAGAGGGTAAGGCCAATCACTTACGCCTTGAAAAACGGTAACGATCAATTACCCTACTAAAGGCTACGAAGATTCAGTTGCGTATCCTAATAAATGACGGATAGTCATGATTCGGATGGACTTCCCAACGAAAGCGTGCTTATCTTCCGAGAAATTAGCGCGAAAATCAAGCAGAGTATCAATTGCTGATGTCATAATTGGATATGCACAGAGATATCCTATCAAATCCCGAGAAGGGCAAAACGGGCAAGTTGATTCTTGTTGTTTAAAAAAAAAGGGGGGAGAAACCCTAGCAACATTACATTAATGTTTCAAACATTACATTAATGTTCCAACCATTTCCTTGCTATTTTCCAAATTCAAAAAGTCAAAAGCAAATTCTTGATCAAGGAGTCATGGGGTGCGAACTGATGGCTCAGCTTCTCTACCTGCTCCACTTCTTGCTTCAATTGCTCACACTTGGCATTCATCTCATGATAGAGCTTCGTAGCTTCTTCAGCCTTTTGCTTCTGCTGCTCCACCTTCTGCTTTTCAGCTGCGAGGTTCTGGTGGCCGAGCTTCAAAGTTACGGCTGCGCGAATCAGAGTGACTCTTTTCATAAGAAATCTGAAACCCAGTCTGCCTTGAACTTTGGTAAGAAGATTTTGGCACATGCCACAAAGCAATTCGGCACTCTGGACAGAAATGGTCTCAGGCGTGGCCGCAGACAGCTGCTCCAAAATCCAAATGGCTTCGGTAAGAAACAGCCTCCTGTCAAAGGGCCCTATCTCCAGAGATCTTGCAAACGATCGGGGGTAGGTGAGGCGCATCCGAACTAGCCACATCAGTTTGCTTCAAACCTGAAGCAATGTTAAAGCTAAGTTATGCTATCAAACTCGCAAATGAACAATGCGAGATGCAAACAGTGAATCACTACTTACCAGTTCCTTCAAGAATCTCACGAAGAGAAGGAATGCGCATTGCTGGAGTGGTTGAAGACTGCCCTTGCTCCATGGCTCTCCTGTCAGCTGCGAGCTCTAACTCCTCATAGTTAGATGGAAGAGTATAAGCCGCACCAGCTGCGACTGCATTCCCAACCTGCGAGCCCCAAAAGCTCCACGCAGGAAGAGGTGCCGCCGACTCAGTCATCGCCGGAGGCGAAGTGACAACCGAAGATGCTTGGCGTGGGACGCTCTCAGATGCGGAAGCATCAACAGCATTTGTTCTTACTTCCTCAGCGCCGGTATGGACATCTTCCTCCATTAGCACAGCGTCAGCTTCAGCATCATCAGAAAGTTCGATGATGTCCTCAAGAGGCTCACCTGTGTATTCAGCAGCTGTGACGGGCTTCTTGGTATGGGAGCTCGGAATCGGAACATAGGACACAGAAGGCTGACTTCTTTGCTCCGGCGCAGGTTCCTCAACATTGCCTGCGATACAAAATGCGATGGTATGAGGTAACTTGCATTGAATGATATTCTACTATCTTTGCTAAAGCTAAGAGCAAGCACCTCCACGCGAAGGTGAGATTAATGTATCTTCGTCATACACTAAAGACGTGGAACCATGTCCTATTAGTGTATCCTCATTAAGCAAGTCTTTAAAAGGAGCGTGACCTGGGATGCGAACAAACCGGTCATGATTCTGTTTCAAGTTGCTAAGGCCTAGTACATGCGTATCGCTCAAATGATTACCTGAAGGTTCTCCGCACTTGTCTACTAGCCAACGGCTAATGTCAGCCTTTGACACACCATGCTTTAACGCACCCACAATAACATCTCTATAAGTTACTGCGAGATTGAAGATCCCACCTTTATCGCCGCCTGCGATTTCTTCAAAGTCTGCTTGGGCTTGCTCCAGGGCTGCTGCATCCTCTTCTGGAACCGCATCCTCCTCTTCAGCCTGAGGAGTCACTACTTCGGGAAGCACATCTTCTTCGTCAACTGGACGCACTAAGTCGTCAACATGCTGCTCTTCGAGGCTCCGCTGTCTCACACGCTCGAGCTCCTCCTCTTCCCGCTGCCTTCTCCTTTCAGCAGCTTCCGCGGCTGTCTTCCGGGACTCAGCAAGAACGTCCTCGCTTATGGGATCGTCTGGAATGCCAGAATGGGTATCTCTCTTTTGTCTCTTGGCCAAAAGGCCACCGATGATCTCATCATCATCATCATCTGCGAAGATATGATTGGTTTAAGAAAAGAATTGCAAAAGAATTACGATAATGGGAAAGGAAATGCGACGGAGGTACCTCCTGATTCTTCCTCATGCATCACTGTTCTTTCTTCTTCTTCATCACTGTCTCTGGGCTCCTGCCTCTCTCCTTCTTCCTCCTGGTTGAATGGAACGAAAGTCTCAACTGCGAGCTCTTTCCGCACTTTGCTGGGCATGCGACCTTTGCCTTTATCCTTGACAGAAAGGGACCTCGCCGGAGGAGAAGTTGGAGCACTTCTAGGGGAAGAAATTGTAATTCCCTTTTGCCTGGGTCTCTTCACTCTCGGCGCCGCAGTCGCTGGAGGGGACGGATCATCTCCGGGAGGCGACGAGGCCGGAGCATTGTCTATCAGCGAGTCAGCAAAAGCATTCATCACTGCGCGAATCTTGGTTTCGACCTCAGGGTCCATCCTCCATGCTAGCAGAAACGGCTGCTTTTTTCTTCTGGTGGCAACAATGGTGTTAACCAATGACTTGGAGCGATCACCAGATGCGAATCTCCGCACATGACACTACAGCAAACAGTGCAGAATGAAAACATCAGCATGTGAAAATCAAGAAGTTTAACGCACGCGAAAAATTGCTTACCTTAGCAAATGCCTCGCTATATCTGAAGACATGCGTGTCGCCCTTCTTAACTGCGGCGATCTTTTCCTTCAAAATAACGTCAGGGCACAAATGGTTCTCATGATCCAGCAATGAGTAGCAACCATACTCAGACTCGCTCAGACTGCAATTGGGGCAAAACGGGAAAGAGTTTATCTTGATCAAGGGAGCCCTACTTGGCTGCGCGGCCGACTGCGTCTCAATCCTCGTTTGCTGGGCGACCCAGTATGCGAGCCAGTTCTGAGAACAACCACCCTCGCGGGTCCCTGCAGGCTGCTCAAAGGGAAGATTATTCATGAATACTGTCTTGCACTCCTTTGTTAGCAAGCGCTTATAGCAACTTCTGATAATGGACTGGGGCCAGATTGATGGTGCCACTGCATCAAAGCCGAACTGGGGAGAAACTCGAGTGGGGTCAACATCCACGGTAATCCTCTCATACCTTGGCGCGAGCTCACGAATATGCTTTGCGAGGGCAGGAAGGGAACCTCGTAGACACCAGCAAAAGAACTCGCGATAGCGCTCATGGAAATGCGATCCCTCTTCGAAGAGGAGCTCTTCTGAGAAGACAACACCCTTAGAGGGGTACAGCTTTGGAAACCATCGCACGTTCTCAATGCGTGTGGCATAGGGCCTGGCAGTAAACTCTTTCCGTTTGTCGCATATCAAGCTCCAAACGCACTTGGTATTGTTCGCTCCGAACCACCTCGCAGCCTGACAGCTTGAAAATGTATTAGTCTGGGACATCTTTTTACCATTGGTTTTAACCCTGTGAAAGTTGAGTTTGGCCATTTTCAGCTTATTTTCCACCTGATACGAGGCAGAGATTTATAGATCATGATTGTAAAATTTGAGTAATTTTATGCATACTTTTGTTTGTTGGATATGATCGCGGGTGCGTGTTATGATGTGCAGGTAACAGGTGCCGAAAAATGCATGAGATTAACTTGGATGGGAGGCAGCGTGTCAGGAAAGCTGAGCAGAAAAAAGAGAAAATTGGCTAAGTCATGCGTTCAGACGCATGCAGTCTGCGTTCAAACGCAGGGGTCAGAGGCCGAAGTGCTGAAAAGTTAAGGGGTGCGTTCAAACGCACTTCTTGCGTTCAAACGCAGGACTCAACACTCAAGAGAAGAAAAAGGCCAAGGGGTGCGTTCAAACGCAGGCGAGCTGCGTTCAAACGCACATGTCCAGAAGCTAGAAGCCAGAAGAGGAAAAAACGGTTAAGGCCTGCGTTCAAACGCAGAAGGTGTGCGTTCAGACGCACTGCGTTTGAACGCAGGAGGTGTGCGTTCGAACGCACAGAAGGGTTCCAGAAGCTTCCAGGACGGGTCTTTTCGAGGGTAAAACAGGAATTTCGTGCATCAGTTTTGGAGACTGTGGCAGTATAAAAGGAGGTGTCCCAGCACTGAATTAGGGTTACGCATAAACACACACATCTATCATCATCATCAGCAGCCAGTTTCACAGCAGCCAGGAGTTGGAGCAGAGCAGGATTGGAGCAGTTTTCCAGTATTTTGAGAAAAATAACTAGTTTGATCTTTTCTCTCTTTATGAAACGTTGTTTTTAAATAATGCAAGCTAGCTAGACCTTTTGCCTAGGTTCTTGGTGAACCTAGGGTTTATGAATTCAGCAGACTTGGGTGTTTGATTTTCAGATGCATGGCTAGCTAAGTCTTAATACAGGATGGTTTGTTTATTATTCTGTCTTTGATTTTATTTACATACATGAATGGCTTGATCACCCAGGAGTATTACAGACAGGATCTGGTGCGCGAGAGTGACCAGTGAAAGTTAGGAAGAAAAGACAGGATCTGGTACTCTGCCTTGATGGACCGAGAGGTGAAAAGAATCAGGGGACTAGCCCAGAAGCATTAGACCAACTGTTAGACGTTTAGGGGGAGACCGAGAGGAGAACCTGTAACACTAGCAGACTTAGAACGAACCTGCAGATTTAGGTGGACCGAGAGGACCCGAAAATCTGCAGGAGAGTGATAGGTGCATGAGACCGAGAGGAGATTGTACTATTGGTATGCTGGCATAAACAAAACCACTGTGTGTTTCTGAAATTGAATATACTATGGAAGCTGGAGAGTAACCCTAGGGGATCCTGGAACTTAGATTCTTAGAATTATCAACTTTTGCAACTACAATAATTTCTGCAAAACATCCAACAGAGAAATAAAATAAGCTTTTTACTGTTTTTATTTATTGCAATTAAGTAGAGTCACATCCTAAACCTTCCTCATTTTTACAAACTTTGCGTCTAATTCTAATTCTAATTAACAAAACTTAAACTGTTCTCGTGGGTTCGACAACCAGAGTCACAATTACATACTCTATATTACTTGATCGTACACTTGCGAAAAAGCAGATAGGTTTACGCTGTCAAGTTTTTGGCGCCGTTGCCGGGGAACGGTTACAGTTTTTGTTAAAGAGACATTAGAATAAGTCTCAGAGTTTTTATTTTATTTTTACAGTTACTTTCTTTCGACTTACTGCTCTTGAAATCTGATTTTCAGGCTATTCTAGTTTATGCCCAGATTGCCCAGCAAACTGGTATCACCACTCGAAGATCCCGAAAAACTTTTCAGAGAGCAAAGTCGCAGACACCGAGCCGCGATTTCTGAGCACGGAGAAGACACCACAACCGAAACAGGAACACCCACAGGACAGCCGCAACGTACTCCAGCACAGATGGCTCTTTACATTGAAGAGCTGATAGCAGCAGGTTTTGCTGCCAGGAACAATCAGAGGACTTATAACAGGTCTGGAAGGGCGCTGGTCGAAAACTTTGAAGTCCCAACCGGAGGACATCAACCAGCTATTGTAGTGCCTCCCATTACAGCAGAGCACTTCGACCTGAAATCATCCACCATTCAGACCGCCCAGACCCATTGTCCTTTTAATGGGAAGGCAGATGAAGATCCAAACGACTTCCTTGGAAAATTTGAGGATTACTGCAACAAGATTAAGTATAGAGGGGTCGAAGCGGACACGCTAAAGCTGATTTTATTCCCATACTGTTTGTTCGGAACAGCAAAGGATTGGCTGGAGGCAAGACCACCGAGGTCTATCACTACCTGGGAAGGGTGTGTTGCTGATTTCTTGGCAAAATTCTACCCTGCATCCCGCGTTATCAAGCTGCAGAGTGAGATCTTATCTTTCAAACAGCAGATGGGGGAGACAGTGGTAGATGCATGGGACAGGTTGATGAGACTCGTTAAAAAATGCCCCAACCACGGCTTCGGGGACGCAAAGATTCTGCAGGTATTCTACCATGCACTTGACAGGGAGAATGCAGACAGGATTGATAGGGAAGCTGGGGGTAACTTTCTATACCATGTGGATAAAGATGGAGCATACGAACTGATGAAGCAATTAGCCAAACAGGATACTCGCCTGTTTGATGACCGCAGGCTCGCAGCAGCAGCAGAACCAGTGGTTGATGACAGGATTGACAATCTCACGAAAGTGGTACAGGACTTAGTCAAGAAGGTGTATACAGAAAAGAAGCCGGTAGCATCAGTGGACGAACCTGACTTTGACGCAGCAATTCTGGAGCTTCAGACCGAAGATGCCAACTATGTTCAGCAGCAGTGGGATCCTAGTCGCTACAGACCAGGCACACGTGACCATCCAGGGTTTCGCTACGGAAATCCCAATGCAGCAGTATATGCACCAGGATTCCAGCACAGGCCACAGGCACAACAGACAGCCCCAGCTCAGCCTGCACAAGCAGCACCACAACTAAACCTGTCTCAGCAACATTTTGAGTCCTACATGGAGAAATTCAATAAGCAGTGGGAAACTCGATTCGCGCATATGGACTCATTAACTGCTGATGTAAGCCAGATGAAGATTGCTATCCGCAACCTGTAAGTACAGAATGGACAGCTTGCACAGAACCAGGCAGAACGAGCCCCAGGGAATTTACCATCTAACACAGTGAACAATCCACGCGCTCAAATCAATGCTATCACAACTCGGAGTGGAATTGCACTGCAGGATCCACCGTATCCCAGTCATGCACGCGCAGAAAAGTCAAAGATTATTGAACAGGAAGTGATTGACCGGGAAGACAGTTCAACCGCTAACCCTCAGAAAAGGGGTTCAGTCGAGCAGGAAGCAGAGCAGACGAATGAGGGTACTCAAGAAACAGTGCCAACTTCTAAGGAGGTACCTTACCCTCTGAAGACACGTAAGAGAGATGACAGCAAAGACTACGCCAGATTTCTGGAGGTATTCAAGCAATTACAGATAAATATACCTTTTGCTGAAGCACTTGCCAAAATGCCTACTTATGCGAAGTTTCTCAAAGACATCTTGTATGGTAGAAGGCGAATGAGTGACTTCGAAACAGTGAATCTGACGGCAGAAGCGAGCAGTTGTGTAAAAAATGGTCTACCACTGAAAAAGAAAGACCCTGGCAGCTTTGTTATTCCAGTAACCCTGGGCAGTGCATACACAGGAAAAGCCTTATGCGACTTGGGTGCCAGCATCAACCTGATGCCACTGACCATCTTCAAAAGTCTGGGAGTCGGAGAACCACGTCCAACAAGAATTATGCTTCAAATGGCTGACAGATCCGTGAAACCTGCCTATGGAGTAATTGAAGATATCCTGGTAAAAGTGGGAGAGCTTATTTTTCCAGCAGATTTTGTGATACTGGATATGGAGGCAGGAGAGGTTCCGCTGATCCTGGGCAGACCTTTCCTGGCGACTGGTGAAGCCATTATTAACTGCAAAAGTGGAGAGCTGTCCATGCAAATCAATGAAGAAAAAGTAAAATTTAATGTTTTCAAATCTCTCCAGCTTCCCGATCATTATGGGCATGAAAACTGTTTTGCAGTAGAGGTAATTGATGATCTGGAAAGCGATGAGATAGAAGATTTATGGGAGGAATTTGAAGACATATTTCCAGTGGAAACAGAAGAGCAACAGGATGAGCAGATCATGGGAACAGAAAGCTGGGTCAAGCTATACAGGGATGAAGGAGGCGAGCAGAAAATGACACTGGTCCCGTCACTCCAGGAACCACCAGCCCTGGAATTAAAACAGTTGCCAGAACACCTCAGGTACGCTTTTATTGGTGAAAATAATACCCTGCCGGTAATTGTTTCTTCTCTTTTATCTCAGGAACAGGAACAAAAGCTACTGGAGGTACTCCGAGAGCATAAAGAAGCCATCGGATGGACAATTGCAGACTTGAAGGGAATCAGTCCTGATTATTGCATGCACAAAATAAGAATCGAAGAAGGAAAGAAGCCAGTTATCCAGCCTCAAATAAGACTAAACCCAATTATGAAAGATGTGGTACGTAAGGAGGTCATGAAGTGGCTAGAAGCAGGAATTATATACCCCATATCAGACAGCACCTGGGTGAGTCCTGTCCAGTGTGTACCAAAGAAAGGGGGTATTACAGTAGTGCAGAATGCTGATCAAGAACAGATCGCCCAGCGAACTGTCACTGGCTGGCGAATCTGTATGGACTATCGGAAGCTGAACGATGCCACACTGAAAGACCACTTTCCGCTGCCATTCATGGACCAGATGTTGGACAGACTAGCGCACCATGCTTATTACTGCTTTCTTGACGGGTACTCTGGCTACAACCAGATCTATATAAATCCAGAAGACCAAGAAAAGACGACGTTCACTTGCCCGTACGGAACATTCGCCTTTAGACGAATGCCATTTGGACTGTGCAATGCTCCAGCAACATTCCAGAGATGTATGATGGCTATTTTCTCTGATATGATAGAGAAAAATTTGGAAGTTTTCATGGACGATTTTTCATTATTCGGGGACAGCTTTGAAGATTGCTTATACCATCTGGCCAGAGTTCTGATTCGCTGCAGAAAAACAAACCTGGTACTCAACTGGGAAAAATGCCACTTCATGGTTACTGAAGGAATAGTGCTGGGACACAGGATTTCCAGTAAAGGGCTGGAAGTAGACAGAGCAAAAATAGAGGTGATCAAGCAGCTGCCGTACCCAACCACAGTGAAGGCAATCAAGAGCTTTTTGGGCCACGCAGGATTTTACAGAAGGTTTATTAAAGATTTCTCAAAAATTACAAAGCCACTATGTAATTTGTTGGGAAAAGATGTGCCCTTCGTATTTGACGAAGCCTGCAAAGAAGCTTTTGACGTGCTTAAAGAAAGGCTGACGACTGCACCCATTATCACAACACCAGACTGGACCCTCCCGTTCGAGCTGATGTGCGACGCCAGTGATTACGCTGTGGGCGCGGTACTGGGACAGAGGAAGGACAAGGTGTGCAGCGTCATCTACTATGCCAGCAGGGTCCTGAATGAGGCGCAGATTAATTATGGGACTACAGAGAAGGAGCTGCTGGCAGTCGTTTTTGCCCTGGATAAATTCAGATCGTACCTGGTAGGCTCTAAAGTCATTATTTTTACAGAGCACAGTGCACTGAAATACTTACTGGAGAAGAAGGATGCAAAGCCAAGGCTGCTGCGTTGGATTCTGCTGATGCGGGAATTTGACGTCGAAATACGGGATAAAAAGGGAGTTGAAAACGTAGTAGCTGATCATCTATCTCGTCTGGAAAAGCCTACAGAAGAAGTGGTGCCCATTCAAGAAAATTTTCCGGATGAACATATTATGAAGATCAAGACCAACAGACGGCCCTGGTACTACGCCATTGCCAATTATTTGGTCAATGGTGCACTCCCTGAAGACATCACCCCTTGGCAGAAAAAGAAATTTATTTCAGATTGCAGGCAATATTTCTGGGACGATCCTTATCTGTTGAAGCAAGGGGCAGATAATATTCTCCGACGATGCATTCCATGTCACGAAATTTTGGAGGTAATTCAGCACTGCCACTCAGCACAGTGTGGGGGACACTTCAGCGGACCGAGAACAGCTCACAAGGTGCTGCAGTCAGGATTTTTCTGGCCAACAGTTTTCAAGGACTGCCATGATTATGCGCAGAGTTGTGATCGCTGCCAAAGGACAGGAAATATCTCCCAGCGGAATGAAATGCCCATGACACTTTGGCAGGAAGTCGAACCTTTCGACGTATGGGGTATTGATTTTATGGGTCCTTTTCCTTCGTCTCTGGGAAATCTCTACATCTTATTGGCAGTAGATTACGTGTCAAAATGGGTGGAAGCAATAGCCTGCCAGAAGAACGATGCGTCAGTCGTGGAAAGGTTCCTCAAACGTAACATCTTTACCAGATTTGGAACACCGAGGGCCATGGTCAGTGATGAAGGTTCTCATTTTATCAATAAAGTCTTTGCCAAGGTTCTAAAGCAGTACGGGGTGTCTATCCATAAGGTATCACTGCCTTATCACCCTCAGGCAAACGGGCAAGCAGAGGTGTCCAACAGGGAGATAAAGAGCATACTGGAAAAAACTGTGAATCCAGGACGCAAGGACTGGTCGTTAAAGCTGGATGATGCACTTTGGGCATACAGAACTGCTTACAAAACCCCACTGGGAATGTCCCCGTACCAGCTGGTGTTTGGAAAAGCATGTCCCTTACCAGTAGAATTGGAACACAAAGCTTACTGGGCAATCAAGCAGCTGAATATGGATCACAGTTTATCAGGAAATAAACGGAAGATGGCACTCCTCGAACTGGAGGAATTCCGTAAAACTGCATATGAGAGTGCCAAAATTTATAAAGAGAAAACAAAGAAGTGGCATGACAACCGCATTCTACCAAAGAAGATAGAAATCGGGCAGAAGGTTCTCCTCTACAATTCAAGGATGAAATTCTATCCAGGGAAGCTGCGCTCAAGATGGTCTGGACCATTTATTGTGAAGGACATTACATCATGGGGAGTGGTAGAGCTGGAGAACCCGAGGGATAATACAGTTTTCAAGGTGAATGGGAACAGAGTCAAGCCATACAGGGATCCTCAGGAAATCATGGAGGTAGAGGCACTCTACCTCGACATTCCGTGATTACAGCAGAGGTAACAAAGTCGGGCTGTCGACTGTAAATCACAAGCGCTGGTTGGGAGGCAACCCAACATAGATTAGTTGTTTTTATACAATTTTTACAACGTTCATAATTTGAGAGAAAAGTGAGAAAGAGGGATTTAATTTTGAACTCAGTGTTGCAGGAAGCAGAGGCGTGCGTTCAAACGCAGCGGACATGCGTTCAAACGCACGTGTGCGTTCAAACGCAGACACCCTGCGTTCAAACGCAGCCCCACCAACGGACAGGAAAAGCACTGGAAACGGTTAACACTTGTGCGTTCAAACGCAGAAGAGCTGCGTTCAAACGCAGAACACGCAGTAAAAATTTCCAGCCACCAAGTGGTGCGTTTAAACGCAACTCATGTGCGTTCAAACGCAAGAAGACAGAGATGAGGTGGAAAAATCTAAGGACGTGCGTTTAGACGCAGATCCTGCGTTCAAACGCAGACCCAATCAGCAGAGAATTTCTAGAGACAACGGCGTGCGTTCAAACGCAACTCATGTGCGTTCAAACGCAGCTCATCAGAGAGATTGCAGAAGATAAGCATTGCGTTCAAACGCAACTCATGTGCGTTCAAACGCAACTCATCAAACCCAGAAAAGTCATGAACCTTCAAGCATTGCGTTCAAACGCACACCGTGCGTTCAAACGCAGATCATCAGATCTTCAAAATTTCCAGAAAAAATTAAGCTGTGCGTTCAAACGCAGGAGCTGCGTTCAAACGCACATTTGAGCGGGATCAAAAATTTCGGAAAAATTTGAAAAATTTTGAAATTTCGGGGCCATTCTGCAATTTCCGAAAGTTTGCCTATATATACTGTACGGATGACAGTGACTCATTTTCACCCAAGTCTTCCAGTTTTCAACTCTCTCTCTAGAAATTCTCTCTGCCTTAGCAGCCGCCAGAGCAGTCTGCCGCCAGCAGCCTCCAACGACCACCGCAGGACCACCAGAAGGTCAGGAACAGTGTGGGGGTGGTCAAACTCATCCGATCCAAACACCGACAGATCCACTTCAGAGAGAAATTTCCAGATCTGTACCCGTAAGATTCACTCCGGGTAGCCAGGTTCTATCTTTTCATTCTCTTTGAATATTTTCATATTTTGTACTGTTTGCATCTTGAAATGGAGGAGGATCAACCTTACATGAGGCCGGATAGGGCGATTGCACCTTTGAATATCATAGACTGCCGATTGCTTAGGGTTAACCATTTCTGCGACCATAGGTTTGTTAACATGGAGGCTCACCGTTTCTTTCTGCAAGACAAAAAGATTCGGTATGACATACCTGCTGAGAGGACCTTTCCCCGTGATAGAGTAGCAATGGGGGATGAACTGTTCAACTATACTGGGCAGGATCATTTTGGGGATTTGTTTACTGGGTTTACCAATCTGCAGGTCAGTTCTGTGCTGGCTAAGGAGATTTACAGCAATCTCCAGCAGTGCATGAACAGTGAAGCCCAGTCAATTGACTGGATTTACTGCACAAAGAGATGGATTCGAATCACACCAGAGAGTATCCGAGAGAGTCTGGGTCTGGAGTTAGTGTTGGATGACTGTCAGTTTCAGGAACTGAGACGTCATCCATCTGAGCAGTTGAGTGAGCAGATCTTGACCACCTTGTGTGCTGGTGTACCCGGCGCTGCTTGGTACTACCCTGAGCGGAGTCCTTCCTACCGGAAACTCCCTGCGACCTACCTGATTCGAGAGGCGAGATGGTGGACCGAGTGGGTGAACAACAGAGTTGTGGGTATAAAACACTTTACCCGCATTGATTATAATATTTCCCTGTTGGTCTACTGTCTGATGGCCCGAGAGCCTGTAAGCCTCCCGGAGATTATTTGTGAGTTTTTCCGGGAACGAAGAGAGACTCACAGCAAGAAGGGTTTGGGTCTCCTGGGGATGTTAACAAAAATGGCACAGGACTATCTGGTGGTTATTCCTGGCGACCTGAGAGATATCCGACCAATTCAGGTTAGAAAGTACAAGAACATGAGATGTGCGCTGCATGAGGCCGTGCACGGGCCTCCTGAATTTGTCCAAGTGGATGATGATGATGATGATGTTCCACCTCAGGGTGGGGGTGTTGGTATGCCACCACCACCCCCTCCCGGTGATGGGGGTTTTCCAGCCTTACCAGGTCCCTTCCCACTGCCCCGATCTGCCAGTTCCAGCGAACACAGGCAGGCCGACCCTGACTTGGGGCAGTCTAGCAGAGGGGCCAGGCGCAGTTCTTTTGGGCGCCTGGAGAGGACTGAGCATGAGGAATGGGTCAGAAAGAAAATTAAGGCCCAGGAGAAAGTACAGAACTACCTGGTAAGGACGGTCAAGAAAATGGCCAGGGGTCTTGGCAAATTGTTCAAGACCCAGAAGCATATCTACCACGCTCATACAGCCGCCATGAGAGCTCATGAGGCGGCACTTGCTCAAATTTAGAGCAACATGCGGGGTAAGAGGTTTAATTTTCCGGACCGCTATTCGAGTGATAATTGTCCCAGCTGGACAATGGAGGATAGCCGGCCATATGACAGCTTCTCTGGCCATGACCCCACACCGAGCCCTGAACATGCAGACAGTGTAGGTGACCCCGGCAGACCCGGTACCCAGTACCCACCTAGGAGAGAGCATGCAGACCCAGGGGCCAGCAGTGCCCATCCCGGTGCCAGTCACGCTGGTACCGCTGCCGCAGCACGCCATGCTGCGAGGAAACGCGCCAGAGGGCGAACCCCTTCACCATCTCCCGAGCCGACTGACCAGTCTACTCCGGAGAACACAGATTCTAGTTACAGACCAGATCAGTAGAGTCGCGAGGACGCGCCACCTCTAGTGTGGGGGTGGGGAATCGTGTCCTCCTGCATAGCCATGTCAGCATATTTTTGTCAATTTTATTTTTCATTTTATTTTCATTTTTTGAGTCAGCACGTTTTTTATGTTGAGTCTACCCACCAACCTTTCTGACCTTGCATGATTAAAAAAAAAAAAAATTAAAAGAAAAAATAATAAAAATAAATTTTGAGAAAGGGCAGCTTAGGACCTAGAAACTGAAGAGAATCCAATGAAAGAGCTTATGAGAGTAGGAAGCACCGTAGCAGGGATATTTCAAATTTTAGTATTTTGTGCACAATTTTCACGACAGGCTATCCCGGGTATTCAGGAATGTGGAAAGTAGATAACAGGCATACTTTTGACTTCTCTAGTGTGCTAGGCAGATTTGGTCTTTAGATAGTTGAATATTCTGTTTCCCGTGGAAACTGGTGGACTCTTGGAATCTGGGGTGGACCTTCGTGTAGAGTCGGTTTTATGTGGTACAAATCTGTGGCCTAAGCGAAGTTGGAGAATGTACACCACCATCCCTTAAGGTGGTTCCAAGAGAAAATCCTAAAAAGCCCGCACTCTTAAAGCTCTACTGCACAGTTGTAAAAAACAGAGGGGATTGTTTGAAAAAAAAAAAGAAAAAAAAATAATAATATTTTGTGCGTAAAGGAGAAACAACATAATGTGCTTCCATTCACATGGAAAATTTGGATTCAATCCAATTTAGAGCTTAAGAGGGAAATTAAAGTCAAGCCGCATTACACAGGAGTTGTGTCTCCCAGCAATGGGACAATTTGCAAATCAAACGCAATAACGGCTAAGAGGGTCTGAAAACCTCAAATGACTTGGCGAAGAAAAATTATCTGTTGACTGCAGATGCCTGGACCCTCTAAGTCAAAAGACGTGCTTTATCTTGGTTGGTTTGGTGGATGTTTGGGGATACCTTAGTGAGTTTGTGCATAGGATCAGTTTATATCAATTCTTGCTGCGTGTTGTGGAATTTCGAAATGAGCTTGTGAGGGTTTGATGATTTCAGTTTATGATAGAGAGGTTGCCCAATTTCAGAAAATATAAAAATATAAAAAAAAAATATAATTAGCTGTGTCTTGAGTCAGTTTGTGTATATTCTGTATCTGAGTCAGTCGTCTATTGAGTGTTTTGGTCTGTGTCTTGAATCTGTGAAAAAGGGGAAGTATGCAATTAAAGTATGCAAAAATGGGTCTGCAAGGCAGTATGCAAGGGTCTGCTCGGGACGAGCAGAGGTTAGTGTGGGGGTATTTTGACAGCTTGAAAATGTATTAGTCTGGGACATCTTTTTACCATTGGTTTTAACCCTGTGAAAGTTGAGTTTGGCCATTTTCAGCTTATTTTCCACCTGATACGAGGCAGAGATTTATAGATCATGATTGTAAAATTTGAGTAATTTTATGCATACTTTCGTTTGTTGGATATGATCGCGGGTGCGTGTTATGATGTGCAGGTAACAGGTGCCGAAAAATGCATGAGATTAACTTGGATGGGAGGCAGCGTGTCAGGAAAGCTGAGCAGAAAAAAGAGAAAATTGGCTAAGTCCTGCGTTCAGACGCAGGCAGTCTGCGTTCAAACGCAGGGGTCAGAGGCCGAAGTGCTGAAAAGTTAAGGGGTGCGTTCAAACGCACTTCTTGCGTTCAAACGCAGGACTCAACACTCAAGAGAAGAAAAAGGCCAAGGGGTGCGTTCAAACGCAGGCGAGCTGCGTTCAAACGCACATGTCCAGAAGCCAGAAGCCAGAAGAGGAAAAAACGGTTAAGGCCTGCGTTCAAACGCAGAAGGTGTGCGTTCAGACGCACTGCGTTTGAACGCAGGAGGTGTGCGTTCGAACGCACAGAAGGGTTCCAGAAGCTTCCAGGACGGGTCTTTTCGAGGGTAAAACAGGAATTTCGTGCATCAGTTTTAGAGACTGTGGCAGTATAAAAGGAGGTGTCCCAGCACTGAATTAGGGTTACGCATACACACTCACAGCTATCATCATCATCAGCAGCCAGTTTCACAGCAGCCAGGAGTTGGAGCAGAGCAGGATTGGAGCAGTTTTCCAGTATTTTGAGAAAAACAACTAGTTTGATCTTTTCTCTCTTTATGAAACGTTGTTTTTAATATAATGCAAGCTAGCTAGACCTTTTGCCTAGGTTCTTGGTGAACCTAGGGTTTATGAATTCAGCAGACTTGGGTGTTTGATTTTCAGATGCATGGCTAGCTAAGTCTTAATACAGGATGGTTTGTTTATTATTCTGTCTTTGATTTTATTTACATACATGAATGGCTTGATCACCCAGGAGTGTTACAGACAGGATCTGGTGCGCGAGAGTGACCAGTGAAAGTTAGGAAGGAAAGACAGGATTTAGTACTCTGCCTTGATGGACCGAGAGGTGAAAAGAATCAGGGGACTAGCCCAGAAGCATTAGACCAACTGTTAGACGTTTAGGGGGAGACCGAGAGGAGAACCTGTAACACTAGCAGACTTAGAACGAACCTGCAGATTTAGGTGGACCGAGAGGACCCGAAAATCTGCAGGAGAGTGATAGGTGCATGAGACCGAGAGGAGATTGTACTATTGGTATGCTGGCATAAACAAAACCACTGTGTGTTTCTGAAATTGAATATACTATGGAAGCTGGAGAGTAACCCTAGGGGATCCTGGAACTTAGATTCTTAGAATTATCAACTTTTGCAACTACAATAATTTCTGCAAAACATCCAACAGAAAAATAAAATAAGCTTTTTACTGTTTTTATTTATTGCAATTAAGTAGAGTCACATCCTAAACCTTCCTCCTTTTTACAAACTTTGCGTCTAATTCTAATTCTAATTAACAAAACTTAAACTGTTCTCGTGGGTTCGACAACCAAAGTCACAATTACATACTCTATATTACTTGATCGTACACTTGCGAAAAAGCAGATAGGTTTACGCTGTCACAGCCCTGCCGCTATTACGCTCCTCCGTCTCGCCTGGGGGACACCACTTGTCGGGTTTGAGAGCAGTTGGAGCATAGGATGGCCATCGCTCGAAAACCCACATCGTCAAGAAGGAAATGTTGACAAAAGTCAGTACATCGAGGCGGCCACGCGACTCTTTCATGGCTAGAACCAGCTGATCAAGCCTATAGTACAGCGTGCCCAAGACCAAGGGTCCGAGTGCGACTCTCTGGCCAAGGGCGAGCCTCACAGCAAGTGGCAAAACATGGTAGAAGACCCCATCATGTGGGTGACCGTCAATCAAGTACCTCGACAACCAAGCACAGAGGAAAGCACAAAGGGTCAAGTGATAGCCTTTACCCTCCACATAATTCTCGGCCTCCGGGTTCTCACTCAGAAGCTTCTTAGTGATGCTGCTATTCGCATAGTCTCGAAAGAAGTACTGCAACCATTTGTTCCAGGTGTTCTTCGCAGACGTATCAACCAATTGCCAGTTTGGAAGGGCTTTCGTAGTAGTCCACCGGGTGGAGATTTTCTTTACCTCTGCCAGGCATTCCTCCATCTGCGTGTACAAGGCAATCTCCGCAGCCGTCCTCAAAGGACTCAAAGGGTCCACCTCACCCATGGGAGAAAGATCGTACAGCATCTGCACGTCCTCGAGTGTAGGGGCAGCCTCGAACTCAGCAAAGTGGAACGTGTGAGTCGCAGGCGAGTAGCGGGAAAGAAGGTCTAGAAGCATGGACTGGTCCAGCTTCACGGCAGCACCCTTCATAGCACGAACAGCGAAGTATACGCCGGCTTCATCAAGAGTCGCGGCATGATTGGTCAACACGTGGTCAATCCACTCATCCATGTAGTCCAATTTCTGGACAAAAGCTTGGGTAGAAATCGCAGTGTAAGGGAAGTACCCATTTTCGATTCCCAATCGAAACACATCCTCGGAGCCAATTAACTCGAGCAAGGCTGAGTTAACCGGGCGAGTCAGTGTTAGCAATCCCTCAATTGGGACAGGAGTAGGCATTCTCTTCGCCTTAACCCTCGCATGGTAGAAATCTTTGCCACCTAGATAGGGGGCTTTTCGCCACAAAGCCTGCGGAAGATCGGGGATCTCTTCGTCCTCCTTGATGGGTTTGGTTCCTTTTGTCTTGGCCATTCCTGCGGAAGAGCAAGAAAAAGGGGGGAGAAATATGCTACTTCAGTTTGAATTTCGAGATTCAAGATCTACAGAAAGAAAGATGAACAGTTTCAGGTATCAATTTCAGAAATTAGAGGGTTGCATTATCAGGGGACTTCAAAACCCTATCCAAGGTCCTTATTATTGAGGGATCAAGCCGCAATTGGGTCCAAAGCTTGAAGCTTCTTCGCAAGTTTCAACAGATTATATGGGTTTACAGATTCAACGCAGTTCAAGGCATACACTGGTATTTTAAATCGAAATTGAACAAGGCCAACCTTGTTTTTGCAAAGCTTGCTTGGATATACACAGTTGAAGAAGACGATTTGCAGTTTTGAACTGATGATTGATTATCTGAATCTGCTCTCGAAGATCTCCGGGTACCATTCACTTTAAGAGAAAGAAGTGATGCTTTGCAACAATGGAGGATACAAAGTATTTATCCAAAAACAATGAAAGGTTGTGTCCTTTCAGTAGTCGAATCGCAACCGTCACCGTCGAATCGCGCAATCACAGGACAAGCTGACGTCACGCCTAAAACCCTAAAAGCCAGACGGCACGACTCTAGGGGTTTTAGGTCATAATGGCACGCACGGGGGCTGAACTTACCCGTATTTGAATTGGTGCGTGGCGGCAACGCGTATGTTGGTTTCCGCGCATGGAAGTCTATACAGCTATGAGTCTTCACGCGCAGAAAGGGGGCTAATGTAGATAGTGCTTTCTGAGCTGACAGATCTTAGCCACGTGGCAACCATCCAGCACACCATATTGTGCTCCACACACACTGGATCACCAGCCGAGCTGATCCATGTGGGGGCTGCGAGACAGAGCCCTCGCATACCACCGCACGGGACTTGTAGGGACTTAGTGGTTTGGAGGCTAGAGTAAGCCCTGTCGCGTGTGAGCCAAGCCCGCGCGCGACCTTTAGTAACTGCTTTGAGAGATTTATGGCACGAGCTCCATAAACCCGGTCAATCCGGTCAAACCCGGTCAACCTCGTAACGGTTCCGGTATTCGCGCACAACGTGCTGTAACGGTCCCTATATACTCGGACGAACGTGCCGTTATGGTTAAGCTAATTAAGCCGCCATCAATGGGCGCATTAACCACACTACAACGGTCACGTTCTCTGCTATATATAGGACGTTAACCTTTCCATACAAAGGAGGACACACTTGCCATACGCGGAAGCTCTGCCAAACCTCTGTCTCTCTCTCAGACATTACTACTGCCTTACTCTCTCCCTACACACAACCCCACTCTTCCTGTGCGATCTCTGATCCTCTACATACGGTGTACACGGAGGTCTCCCCGCCGGAATCTCTTGTGCACACCTGTTTTATGAAGTTCTTTACCGCAAAAATTTCCCTTAGATTTTTCAGCAATTATTAACTTCAGCAACAATTCTATTTTATCATCCGACCAGGTAGCCCTATCCACCAAAACTGCTCCTTTAGGTGTCATGGACGGAAGGGGTTGAGACGAGTTAGAAGTGCGAGATTTACCATAGTTGCGAGCTCGGTTTCCTCCCTGAGAAGTGGACATTTTCCTACGCTAAAAAAGATATCACAAACGAATCAGTAATACAGATAGAAATTTGAATGAAATAGGAGTACAACTTGTGAGTAAAACAACTAATACAAATCTAAGCAATTACAAACTCTGAAAAATGCTCTCCGAACTGTAGGTGCTAAACAATTGGGAAGGATAGAGCTTAGAAACTGCTCTGTTTGGGCACGGGTAAATTAAAAAACCAGTGAGCTATTTGTACTGAGGAACAGAATATATTCGTGCGAATATGTTCCTGAGTTGGATTGACACTTCACTGCGAATTTGATGTTCAGGGGTTGGTACACGGCTCACTGCAATGGCAAATTTTCTTCCCCTACTTGGAATGACCATTCACTGCGAGGGAATCAATTCCTCTGTTAACTTCCAGACGAATATATTCCGTGAATCTCATAATTGCCAGACGAATATATTCCGCGAATCTCATAATTTCGCGTCTGCAAAGTTTAAGGGGTCGAATATGACAGCAGAACCGGATCCGGTTGGTCCAGACCCGGATCCGGTTGGTACAGACCCGGATCCGGTTGTGAAATACCAGGATCCGGTTTGCTATTGGCCGATGTTTCATGGGTGAGTGAGTTTAGTTTGTCTAAAAACTTGCCTTCTTTCACCAGTTTCTTTGTCATGGGTGAGTTAGTTTAGTTATTCTCAAAACTTTGCCTTCTTTCACTAGCTTGTTTCAATTAGTTTGTTCGCACGAGCAGTTCAGTTTAATTCGTTTAACAATTGTTGCAGTTAAGAACGTGAACGTCAAAACGTTGTATTTCAATTATTAAAATGGATGAAAAAATAAGCAGTAGAATTACAAAAATAAGAAACAGAATTACAAACGTTGAATTAAGATAAATTTTATTAATGCGAAATTGGAAACACACATCGTACACCTACAATCACCGAAATTACGAAACATTAAGCAAAATACATAGGAAATGAAGCATCTCAGTGCGCACATGGTAATTACATATCAAGCAGATTCTGAATCGGATGGGTGCTCGCCGACCACCTCCAATTCATCGGCACCCAAAGCAGGGTTGAACACAGGCACATTTTCTCCAATAGCAATGTTATCTGGAGTGGGAACATTGAAAAGCTGACAAAGGGCACCCAAATTGCCAGTGATATGAAGAGGGTGGCGATTTGGACGAAGACCGGGGACATTCGGCACATTGTCATTCGGACCACGCTCTTGCTCCCTGACCCATCTCAGGAACGGGACACGGAGGTTGTCAAACTGATGTCTTAGTTGGTCCGGCGAGTGGGAACGACCGCTGCGGAGTAACATGCATGTGACAATCGCATCGAATGCAGCACGAGAAAAATAGGACCCACGCATGTAGCCTCTTTCCTTTTGTTCACCCAACAACTGAATGTAAACCCGCCAATCGTCGCAGCACCACATTCGTGGGTTTTCAATGACACTCATGCGAGCGTTACGACGTCCTAGAGTGGATCCTCTTCCGCCGTGCATTCTGTATTGAACAAACAAAATCAACTAACAGAACAAATATTGAAAATCAGTATCTAAATTACTTCACGAACCTTCCAACTTTCTCAGAGCAGAGAATACACCTTGCAATTCGCTACTGATTAGGAATGAGACAGGGGGGACCAAATGTGGGGTAGCAATTTATAGGCGAACGGATAAAGAAGCCGGACCCTGTTCTGACGAATCCGGACCCGGCTTGCTCCAAAAAGGACCCGGCTACCAATCAACCGGGTCCGGGTATTACTGAAAATCGAGAAAACCCTATTAAAGAATGACCGGATCCGGGTACTATTCCGACCGGACCCGGTTCATCCAGTGAAGCTAAAAGTCTATCAAGCTTTACCAAACAGGTAAGATTTTTTTGCAAATTTTTAATAATCTATCCTAAAATCTAGCTTAGCCAAACATGGCCATTAGGACGGAGGGAGTAATATAGTAGTACAAGCAACTGAATATTTTAATGAGTTCTAAAACATCATAAAAGAACTAAACAATTTTTTTTGTTTTTTACCATCAAATCACATCTTTAAAATGTATACAAGAAATAAGACAATTACTTTGCAATGGATGAAATACCTTTATAAGTAAATTATGAACATCGCGATCGTGCATTTCAGAAAATCTCGTTCAAATTATATTCATATTGGAATTTTATTTTCTTTGGAGGAAGGAAAATGGAACCTCTTTTTTGTTTGGGTAAAAGATGGAACTTTTTCTTTTGAGAAATTAAAAAATTGAACTTTTTTTTTGGGAATAAAATGATAAAGAACTTGATTGAAGAATAAAATGGAATAAACCAGTATAGTAACGTTTTGTTATTTTGATAAGATATCTCATACTTCCTCTATTTCTTCTCTTTCTTCCAGTTTTGACTTTTACCACTATTCATCATGTCGTTTTGACTTGATGATTTGATTAGCAATACGATGTAATTTTTTGATAAATTTTCGTGTTGTTGTACACTAAAATTTTGTCTACACCACCATAAAAATTACTGAAAAATTACATCGTTTTGCTATCCAAATTACGGTTCAAAATGACATGGCTACGCATAAAAAAGTCAAACCTGGAAGAAAGAAAAGAAACAAACCCAATTACAGTAAGAGCTTGTTTGGTATCCGTTTAAAAACAAGAAAAACAGTGGAAAAAAAACGTAATGAAAAAACAACAAATGTGGTGTTTTTTTTGTGTTTTTTTTCATACTAATAGTGTTTAAAGACATTTCAACTATGATTAGATGTATTTCAAAAAAACTATGATTATATGCAAAAAATATCAAATATATGTCGGTATTGTACGTAAAAATGATATAGAAACAAATTAACATTGATATTTAGTAATGTTGTCAAATGTGTTTTTAATTTTAAACGCTGTTTTTAAACGGATATTGTAGATAGTGCTTTCTGGACAAGAAGATCTTAGCCACGTGGCGATCATCCAGCACACCATAATGTGCTCCACACACACTGGATCACCAGCCGCGCTGATCCACGTGGGGGCTGCGAGACAGGGCCCTCGCATACCACCGCACGGGACTTGTAGGGACTTAGTGGTTTGGAGGCTAGAGTAAGTCCTGTCGCGTGCGAGCGACAACCAAGCCCGCACGCGACCCCTAGTAACTGCTTTTGAGAGATTTATGGCACGAGCTTCATAGACCCGGTCAAACCGGTCAAACCCGGTCAACCCCATAACGGTTCCGGTATACGCGGATAACGTGCTGTAACGGTCCCTATATACGTGGACGAACGTGCCGTTGTGGTTAAGCTAATTAAGCCGCCATTGATGGGCGCATTAACCACACTGCAACGGTCACATTCTCCGTTATATATAGGATCGTTAACCCTTCCGTACAAGGAGAACGACCTGAGATACGCGAAAGGTCTGCCAAAATCATGTCTCTCTCTCTCACACAGTACTATTGCTTTACTCTCTCCCTACACACAACCCAACACTTCCTGTGCCATTTCTATTATCTGCCCTTGGTATACACAGAGTTCTCTCTGCAGGATTCTCTTGTACACAGATATCAAAAAGTTTTTTTTATTTTATTTTTAAACGTGTTTTTTAAACAGCTGTTTTTCAGTATGTTTTTATTTTTAAACAGACAGACATACAAATGAGTTAAAAAAAACACCCTGTTTTTAATCAAGGCATGCCAAACATGCACTAAATGCCTCAAAGGCTCGAACCAAAACAATTAATGAAATGTGGCGTCCTTGGTGGTAACCCAGGTCCACGTGTCAACATCCAGTAAACATACGCCTCTTCAAATTTTGACGTGTACCGCACGCGTGAAGAACCGTCAAAGTTCAGCAGATGGGAAAGCTCATGTAGAAGGAAAGAAAAAATGGAGAAGACGTTAGCAGCAGAAGGCCTGAAAGAAACTATTGGACCGATCTAAAAAATTAGTAAAAGGCCGAAAAAGCCAAGATCCAAGTCTAGTACCTATGCAGAGGAGAACCTTTGCTAATTCCTCGTAATTCACGCGCCAAGCCCCACCCGATGCCCCATCACTTGTTGCGGGATATTTTGCTCTGCTTTAGGCGTGCCAACCCAACAATGATGTGTTTAAATTTCAAGGGTGATTTCGAATGTGCTAATGATTACCGTAGATGTTAATTCATTCCCAACCAACTAATATTGATATTTTGTTTTATTTTATTAAAACAGATACAACTTTTTTACTAAATAAATCGCTCAATTTTTATTTATTTAAATAATTATTATATGTTTAATGAATGATAAACTATAAATTTACGATGGTAGAAAGTTAAAAAATGTACTAGAGTATTTATGATGGCGGTGCTCTTCACTGTTGGAGCTCAAGAAATAACTTGGAGGACAAAATTTTACTCCAAGACCAAATTTGATCTAAAAACACTAACAAATAGTCATTCTCTTAGAGACCCCTTCACCTCACTTGGGTGAGTTTTAATATGAGTCGTATCTGGTATAGAAGTTAGTAAATGCAAACATGGTTGTATTTTTGAAGTTTTCCTACATCTTGAGTAATTTTTTTCTTCAAAGTTCAAACATACTCATATGTTTTTTTATATTTTTTCTTTTGAGATCGGTTTGCGCGCAGCTGGACAAAATCCATAAAATCCCAAAAATTATTGGTCATTGTAGGGATTTTGACATAAACTTATAAATCGACTTAATCTGTAAATAAGTTACACCAACCCCGCTCTATATTATTGTCTTTAATTTATAAATTCATGTCCTCTAATTAAACAAACTTTTTGACATTTTACACAAATAATATATAAATAATGACATTAAATAGCAAAAAGAATAATGTTTCCAGAAAATAAGAATACAACTCTAATGAATGACCAATTTAACCAGTTTTTAGAGAAATAAATCCTCTCTAGGTTTTTCCAACCATCACTGCGTGTTCATCCTCATTTTCCTTCTACTCCTCTTTCTTCTCACCCTTATATTTTGTTTGACCATGGACATTGTGTCTTTCATATCCGAAATTCTTCTCCAAAGCCTAAGCGCTTTCACCTTGAAGCCTTCTGGCGTCACGAGCATGACTACAAGGTCATCATTGATGAAGTCTAGAAAGAAAGTTTCCATGGCTCAGTCTATTTCAAATTTGTTGTGAAAAGCAAAACTTTGAAGCACAAGCTTAATATTTGACGAAAAAAGAGGAGCGGTATATTTGTATCAGAAAATTGAAGCTCTCCAAGATGAGTTTGCCCTCACTCATTCTACTCTCTCGGGTCTCACTCATGTCTGTAAGGAAAGAAGTCTTTGGATGGAGCTAGAGGAGCTTCTCTCTCAAGAGGAGATCCTCTGGGCTCAAAGAGATGAGGTCCGATGGATCAAAAGGGGAGACATAAACACCAATTCTTTCACCGAACTTGTAAATAAAGAGTGGCGAGGAACATGATTAGGGGGCTTCTGATCAATCGGGAAGCAGGGAATCTTCTCAACATGACCTTTCCCTCTCGCTCTCTAACCACTTCAAATCCATTTGTCTAAAAGATTCTGATGTGGGCTAGGATCTTATCGATAAATGGGAAGGTGGAATCATTTATCTTAGCGCTGGAGTGATGAAGACGTCCCATCGTTTTCCATGGACATGTCTTATGAGGAGATTAAGAAGGTTGTTTTCACTCTTGATCCATTTAAGTCTCCTGGTCCGGATGGGCTTCCCGCTCATCAGATTTGGGAGGAGGCGGTTTGATCCTTCTTATTCTAGTGGCTTTCTCCTTAGATAACTTAACTACTCTATCTATTGCCCTCATTCCAAAGAACCAATCCCCTAGCTGCCCTGGAGATTATAGGCCTATCAGTCTCTGCTCTTCTCTGTATAAGATCATTGTTAAAATTCCGATGAATATGCTTTAACTTATCTTGTCAAACCTTATCTCTAAGGAGAAGAACACCTTTGTTTCTGGAAAGTTGATCTCGGATAACACCCTTATTGGGAATGAAATTTTCACTAAAATAAGAATCCACAAGACCAATTCATCCTACCTTGGTGCTCTCAAGCTCGATATGAGTAAAGCTTTTGATCGTGTGAATTGGTACTTACTTGAAGTCGTTCTCAGGAAGATGGGCTTCCCAAACCTCTCGATCAACCTAGATTCCATGTATGACTCTCTATCGAACCTTAATTATTCGGGGGGGGGAGGGGTTGAACGGGTATGTATCGTTATAGAGGTGGTCATTCTATCTCGCATCTTTTCTTCGTTGACGACTGTCTCGTTTTCTTTTAGTCATCCCTCTCCTCTTTCACTAATCTAAGCACAGCTTTGGACAACTTTTGCAAAGTTTCAGGCAAGGATATTAATAAAAAGATAAATCTTCTCTTATTCTTGGCCAGAATGACCTCCAAGGGTTAGATGATATCTTTAGTAACTTCTTGGGCATCAAAAAAATTACATATCTCGGTTTGCCTATCCTCCCCGACCGCAAAAAGAAGGAAATATTCGACTTCGTTAGGATTCTATTTCCTCAAGATTAGAAGGATGTCGAGGGAAGCTTCTTAATAGTTATGGAGACTAACCCAAGCCAAATCAGTCCTCTATGACCTTCCCACTTATGTTAGCTCCTCCTTCAAAATTTCTACAACTCTTAATGCGGAAATTTCTAACCACCCACAGAAATTTGGTGGAATCTTGTCAAGAACAACCCTCTCAGAACTATCTCTAATGAAAACTTTAGTTTGTCCAAATCCATGGGTGGTCTTTGTCTTAGGAATTTTGATTGTTTAAATCTATCCCTCCTTGCTAGCAAGGCTTGGCGTATCCTTGATAGTCCGAATTTACTTATCTCTAAAAGTTCTTTTACAAAAATATTGCAGGACTAGGCACTTTTTTGGACGCTAGATGTCCCAGTAATGCCTCATGGGCGTGGAAGAGTGTTATGCACGGAAGAAACCTTCTTAAAGAGAGGTCTTTGTTGGCAAGTTGGTAATGGGAACACATTAACATTTTGGATGACAAACGGATCCCATGGATTGCTATTCCTCTATCTAATATCACTGGCATATGCTCTATTAACCTAAACACAAAGGTTAAGGATTGGATTTCTATTTCTGAGGGAGTCCAAAATTGGGATGTGAAGGCCATTCTAGCTCATGTTCTTGATTTCATTGCCACAAGGATTCTTTTCACTCAACTCCCGGACTCCTCTTCATGCGACAAACTTATCTGGCCATTTACAATATCAGGTCATTTTAGGACAAAATATGATTACAATTTTCTTTGTGAGGAAAGTAAAAAAGAATCCTCTTCCAGCAGAGCTTTTTGTCAGCACCAGTGGTTATGGCCCTGGTGATAAGAAATGGAACTTGATCTGTGGGTCTTAATATTCCTGAGAAGTGGAATTTATTCTTATGGAAATATGCTCATAAAAAGCTTCCCACCAGAAGCTTCCTCATTGAATGCCTTAACTCAAGACTTGAACAGTGCTCCCTCTGTTGTAGTAATCCTGAAACCTCGGATCATGGCTTTCTCGGCCTATGTGGAATGGTTGCTGCAGCACTTCTCAGTTGGGTTCCCCCTTTAATACTTTCTTTTTAGTTTGTATTAACTCAAAACATATTCCAGCTATCCATGTGCTATGGGGAACTTGAGGGGAAGATGCAATAAAATTTTCAACAATAATGATTTCTCTCTGGGTGCTGTAAGGTGGATTATGGACCATGAAAAAATTATGATTGAGAAATCTTTGTCCACGAGTGATGGTTTCACTGTTATTGATTCGACTCCCAAGATTAACATCCCTGGGAAACGACAACACAGATTCTCACAGGGTTGTGAATATTAACGTTGATGGTGCTTGGTTTGAAATTGACTTTTCCTATGGTTTTAGTCTGCATATTGTGGGGCTGGTGGCTCTCAATGGATCATTGTAAAGAAGTGTTTGGCTTCTAGCGCCTTCCAAGCGGATATTTTAGTGGTCAAGCACGTGGTTAAGTCGCTACATCATAATATTCCTTGTATTAATATTAATTCTGACTGCTCTTCTGTATTGTCTCATTTTCGGGGGAGGAGTAGCCCGACCATTCAGGATGCTCCCGTTTTTGCGAGGATTAAAGGAGTGGTTAACCAGCTTGTTTTTTGCAGTCTTACGAAAGTTTATCGTGCTGAGTTTGCAAGTCCATCATGCTATTTTAGATAATCATCTGTGGTTGGCAAAAAAAGATAATCATCCTATGTGATTTTTGCTCGTTTGTAGGTGTCATGTGTAGTTTATTATCTTTGTTGTTCGGACCTTGCTTTCTTTAAATGAAGTTGGTATTTCATACAAAAAGTATCCCCTCCTAGAAAAATGAATTGTACGCAGTAGGGGTGAGCAAAATTCGCCCACATCGGCCGCCCCAAACCGATTCCCCCCAAACCGTTCCGAATTTATCACCCATTCATTCTACTTGATTGGTTACGATTATAGAATTACAAATCTGAAGTAACTTTGACTGATCATGATTACAGAGTTGGTAAAACCGTTTAACTGGTCCGGTCCGATTTAAATTTGACGTGAAAAAAATACATATATTTGTTAGATACACCATTCGCAAAGCAAGTTTTATAAGTTAGTTTTGGTTTGAGTATAAAAAAATAATATGGTGAGTTTGGGTTGAACATTCTACAACACTTACCTATCCGGCTGTGGCAAAAATTTCGGCGAAACCCGGCCAAACCGGTTCGTGTTTACCCCAAGCGCTGAATATGTCACGTATATAGACTTAAGTTTCAAACGATTTGAAACATTTTGAACCCGTCTAAATCCAGCAGAACCGGTTCGATTCGAAAGGTAAGCTTGGGTTTGGGTTTGTCGACTACTTGATTGGGTTTGGGTATCGATATGACCAACCTGCTATCATTGGGTTGGGTAAGGAACACACCCCTCATCCGCCCAACCCAGTCCGTGCTCAGCCCTAGTACCATAGTTGTGAATATCGGCCCGTTCCGGTCTAAAACAGTCATGTTTGAAAGTAACACAGAAACATACATGCTCTGATTCGTACTAGGTAGAAACCCGGGTCGATCCGAGTCGTTCCGGGTGTTCCGGCCCATTTCGCCCAAATCCGGCGAAATTTTGACTGTTTCGTTCCGGGGGCAAGCTTAATTTCTCAAAGTTCTCCCCCAATTCAAAAACGAGTCTTCTTGCCTAACACTAAGCCAAAACTGTAACCCCACACTTGATTCGCCCCTTCCGTCTCTACGAAAGGGGTCTAAATCATACCCAAAATGTCGTTTGATCGATTTTGCAGGGTTCGTCGCTTGATTTAGGTGATGTCGCAGGCTTCCTTCTCTGAGAGTGGAGCGAGAGTGACTGAAGGTCGTTTAACAAATCGATGTGAAGGGATCGAGGTTGGGGCCTAAGTTATGTGGCTTGAAATTGTTGTCGTTGTGAAGCAAAGACGGTGATATTTAGGCTGCCTTACTATGGATGGGTTGTCGAGGTTGGAGGCAACAATGAGATTTCAGAGGCGATGGCCGCGTTTGGGCTATCGGAGATAGTTGGCTTTGTGTCGGTGATGTGATTAGCGTTGATACCCAGTGAGAGGGGTGATAGAGTAGTTGACTTTGGGTCTATTTGTAATAACCAAAAATTGAGGAGGTTTTAGTTAGGCCTTAAAAAGTTAAGTCATAAGATAAGAGTTCACATTCTAGTACCCATTTTAATTTATCTTCTGTATTTTGTGAATCTATCATCTAGATACTTTTATTCAGTTACATATTCAGTAATTATACGAATTTAATGTGTTCAAGAGGGTATATCTTACACATTTGTTAAGTGATAATAGTTATAGTGAAAAAGTGCAGTAATTTCGGAACAGATCGTCATTCCTTCCGCATCCGGGATCGTTCCGTTCCGAAGAGCAAAATGAAACAGAGATCGGACCGGTATTCACAACTATGCTCAGTACACATCATAGTTCATCTATTCAATGGTGCCACCAGAACAGCTAATAGAGTCCCTGATTCCCTCATTTCTAGTACTTTATGAATAAAATAATACAGAGAGCAGGAAAAAAGGTAGTACCAGTACTACATACGCAGACGCAACGCCATGGCGTTTCTTTCTTCTTCCTCTCCAATTTTTTAAAAAAAGAAAATTCTGACTCTCCCTTTTCTCTCTCCTATTCTGCTTCTTTCTCTGAACTTTTGGGGGAGTGTACGTTTTCGTGTTCGCATAGTCTTTCCCCTATCTCTGCTTTCTCTCTTTTTAATAAAAAAAAATAAAAAATCCAAAATCTTTATGAACTCTAAATTCATCTCAGAGTTTAAAGCTGCAACGGAATCACTAAATTCAGAAAGTGTGGGCGCAGGTTAAGAGCATGGACCCTCTAAGACCAAGAACACCCAGCAGCAGTAGCAAACAGTAGTACTAGCTCTGTTTCTTTCTAGAGAGAGAGGGAGAGAGAAAATCAACAACACAACCCGTATGAATATGATGACCACTTTCATCGAAAGGTCGGTATCTTTTGTCACTCCGTCGAGCACTATCAGATAAAAAGAGAGACCACACTCGATAGTCCGACCAGGGGGGTTAGTTCAGCCCATGCTTTGGTCCGCGTGCTTGAATTCTCTCTCTCTCTCCTCTCTTTCTCTTTCTCTCTCTGATCGGAGTCTTGATTGAGAGTCCCCACCTCAAAGATTTTTCCCTTTTTGCAGTTTTTGTTCCTTGGTTTTGGATTATTGGGGCATGCCCCTCTCTCTCTCTGTCCTAATTCGCCTTGTTCTTTTCTCGCCGAATCTTCAGTTTCCCCTTTTCTATTTCTTCCGATTGGGGCTCATTTATGGCTCAATTGAAGCTGAGGGGTTGATTTCCATAGAGGAGAGGTCTTTGATTGAAGTGGGTTTGGTGTGATTTTTGTTGGGTCTCAACTCTCAATGGGTTCCTTCAATTGGGGGTTTGTTGAAGAGAAGTGAGAAAACCTCCACATGGGTTCTGTTGAAGAGAAGGCTAAATCGAGAGGATTGGTTAGTGGGGCACAATCTCTCTTTGAGGAGATGCAATTGTTGAAGGAAATGCAGGATCATTCTGGTTAGTCTCTCTCTCTCTGTGTGTGTGTGTGTGTGTGTGTGTGTGTGTGTGTGTGTGTTTTGAGTTTGGTAATGGTGAGGCTTGTTTCAAGTTTCAGGGATGAGGAAGCCGATAAATTCGGAGCTATGGCATGCATGTGCTGGTCCATTGGTGAATTTGCCTCCAGTTGGAAGCTTAGTGTATTACTTTCCACAAGGACACAGTGAACAGGTTTGTCTATTTCTTTAATTTTGGGGTTTTAGTCTTAGCTTCATTTGCAAATTGCAATGGTCTAATTGTGACAATTACATGGATTTATGAACTGTTAATATGACCTAAACTTGAACTCATTAAGGAAGCAAAGTTAGCGAGAAAAGGAGAGTGAGGTTAGTAGGTGGAGATCTTATCAGAATTTGGGACCTTCCAGGTTGTTTTTAGTATAAACGTGTCCTTAATCGAAGTCTCCACTGTCGCTAGCACATGATTTCGATCACACTTTCTTGTTTCTTGCATATACTAGGAAAGGCGTTTGCGTATGTGCAGTTTGAGGGTTTACATGAAGAATGCACTATGTTTCCTCTATTTGTAGCTTTTGGCAAAGGTTAAGTGAAAATCATAAAGCTATGTTTCCTTATGTATCGAGCGGATTGATTGTCTAACGGTCATCATTCTCGTCTTTGATTGGTAAACTCGAGTTCATGATGATTTCAGGTGGTTTTTTGCTGGTTTTGTAACTTACAAGTCATAAACTATTGATGAAAGTAAGCTATTTTAGACCTCAAGATTCAAGACACAATTTAATTTAAAAGTCTCTTATAATGTTGGTGGAAACTGGAAAATTAAGGACACAAAGAAAGCTGCTACGGTTCTTAGCCGGAGTTTCAGTTCGTATCTGATGGTTCTCCGATTTTTCCAAATAGCTTCGAGTAATTTTCGCAATTGTGCATGGGAAAGTGTTCAATTTATTCTCCATTTTTCAGCTAATTATGAATTTTCTCACATATGCTTGACTTTCCAGCTGATGTGCTCTTTACCTTTGTTTTACTAGGTGGCAGTTTCAACTAATAGAAGTGCAACCTCACAGATCCCTAACTATCCGAATCTGCCGTCTCAGCTGTTGTGCCAAGTTCACAACATAACTCTACACGTATGGTGCTAAACCAAATAATTATACATTTTATCCAAATTCCAATTCTTATTTTTTTAACCCTTCTGTGTCTCTTTTCTAGGCTGACAAAGACACAGATGAGATCTATGCCCAAATGAGTCTTCAACCCGTCAGCTCCGTAAGCCTTTCGATATACTACTCCGGAACAAAATACTTAGTCTTGATTAAGACTTCAAGTCGGAAATGTATGACAAATCGACATTTTTTTTTGCGTCATTTATTTCAGGAAAAGGATGTATTCCCAGTACCAGACTTCGGATTTAAGCCCAGTAAACATCCAGCCGAGTTCTTCTGTAAAACACTGACTGCAAGTGATACGAGTACACATGGTGGCTTCTCAGTGCCTCGGAGAGCAGCAGAAAAGCTTTTCCCGCCCTTGGTGAGCCTTTCATCTCCAGGGACTCCTACACAGGGCCGGCCTTCCCATAAGGCTACTTAGTCAGCCGCCTAAGGCCTCTGATATAGGAAGGCCAAATTTAGGGAATTTGTCAATATAATTGGTGAGAGAGAATTAAGTATATGAAGACACACGATTGAGAGTAGACTAGTAGAGTAAGTGAAAAATGAGGAGAACAATTTGGAGAGAGATAATTAAGGCGTTAGTTAGGAAATGAACATGATTGACAATATACTGAAGAAAATTGGGAAATTAAGTTTGAGAGAAATAATTAGGAGATGGAAATGGATATTATTGGAAAAAGAGCGAGGAAAATTGTGAGGATAAGTTGGAGAAAGATAGTAAATGAGATAATTAGGAATTGGAATATGGACATATTAATGCGTAAAGTAGCATAATGAACTCAGGATTAACTCTTCTAGAAAATAATCATGTTAATTTTCTGAGTCCTTTTTCCTGTGCTATTCATATTCCCAACATTAATTTACACCATACGTATTACATGTAGATTTTAGACGTAAAAAAGTATTACATGCAAATCTTCTCTTTGCAGAAGAGTTGGATTTCAAATTCAAGACGCAAGTCAGATTTTGACCCAAGTCATATTTTCTCCGTCCTTTCTATCGATATTGCTTGGTATTTGGAGGGGAGCTATAGCTTATGATATTGAATTAAAAAACTAAGTTTTCTCTTAAAATGAGACTATCGCTTTTATTATGGATAGAAAGTTACTTGTGTTGAAAAAGATAAAGGCCTCATTTTGAAATTTTTCCTAAAGCCTCTCAAAGTCTTAAGACAGCCCTGCTCCTACACTTAGAGTATGATATCTCTGATATTTGTTTGTTCAGGATTTCTCCATGCAACCACCAACCCAGGAGCTTGTGGTTCGCGACTTGCATGAAAATACCTGGACATTTCGTCATATCTATCGGGGTGAGAATGCATATACTAATTCTCCTTTCAATAGTATAGAGTTGTTTTTCTCAGTTGTATTTTTGTTTGAAGGTCAAATTAATTGGACCTAGATTAAGAAGCAAATCATTAAATGGCAATCGTGTGTATCTCTAATTCAGTTTGTTTGCCTGTTTATGTAGGGCAACCAAAACGGCACCTCCTCACAACAGGTTGGAGCATGTTTGTGGGTGCGAAGAGGCTTAGAGCTGGCGACTCGGTTCTGTTCATAAGGTAATAGTTGTGACTTTGGCCTATGTGCAACCATTTTCTTCTTCTCTGATTTATGCATATGTTTATATAAATGTACAGTAAAGAAATGAAAAAGTGTTTGTTGTTCAAGCAGGGATGAGAAGTCGCACTTATTGTTGGGTGTGAGGCGTGCAAACCGTCAACAATCAGCTATGCCATCTTCAGTCCTTTCTGCCGATAGCATGCATATAGGAGTCCTTGCTGCTGCAGCCCACGCTGCTGGTAATAGTAGCTTGTTCACCATTTTCTACAATCCGAGGTATTATTCTTGATGTTTGCTTTCTCGAATTCTTATAGTAATCAGCACCTTAGAAATAAATGTCTTCTTATAGTATTATTCTTGATGTTTGCTTTCTCGAATTCTTATAGTAATCAGCACCTTAGAAATAAATGTCTTGATCGGTTTGGTCATCTCTACTTTGTAGGGCATGCCCTTCAGAATTCGTTGTTCCTTTGGCCAAATACCGAAAAGCCGTATATGGAACCCAACTCTCGGTTGGAATGAGGTTTGGCATGATGTTTGAAACAGAAGAGTCGAGCAAACGCAGGTAACCTCTTTAACAGTAAGCACCCTCTTGAGCAAATGTAAGAAACAGGAAAAAAATTGAGACACGAGATCATCCTTTTTTTGCAGACACATGGGTACTATTATTGGAATCAGCGAATTAGATCCTGTGAGGTGGCCTGGTTCGAAATGGCGGAATGTTCAAGTAGAGTGGGATGAGTCTGGGTGTAACGAGAAGCAGAATAGAGTTAATCCATGGGAAATCGAGACTCCCGAAAGTCTTTTCATATTTCCTTCTCTGACTTCAGGTTTCAAACGATCTTTCCAGACCGGTTATTATGGTAAGTAGATTTATTTCATTTCTTTAGGGTACGTTTGGTTTTTAGGATTAGCAGTATTAGCTGCGATTGGACTAAATATAGACCATGCAATAGTGTTAATATTTGGTTGTTTTGGACAAATTTTAATACCGGTATTAAATAGTGAAAAGATGGTGTGAGGCGTGCAAACCGTCAACAATCAGCTATGCCATCTTCAGAGAAGGAAATATGAAAAGACATTATTACTACTGCACGAAACCAAACACATTATTAATTATAGTTCAGCTAATCCAGCCCGAAAAATCGAATTCAGTCCAGTCCAATCCAGCTAGTCCAGAAAACCAAACCTGCCAATTACTGAGTAGCATATTATAGTTACTCATTCGGTTCTAACTATCTCTAATATCAGGAGAGCACAGTGAATGGGATAATATGGTGAAGAGGCCTTACATCCATGTCCCGGAGACCATCAGTGGAAGTATTCCGTACCCGTCCATCTCGAGCCTTTGGTCGGAACAATTGGTCAAGATGTTAATGAAGCCTCAGGGTGTTGAAAATGCCATCCAAGATGCTACCGCCAAGGGAGTTCCATTGCAAGAGGCTAGACCAGTGCCAGAGACAATTGTCAAACAGAAATCTGAGGTTATTGTTATTCCATCCACTAACACTTCATCCAAAACCAACGATGATCCTAAAAGACCAGAACAATCCAATTCTGTAAACCAAAACATTTCGCAACAGCTAGTGGCTCCTGACATCAGAAACCAATTGCCGTACACGGCAAACATAGAAGTACCTGAAGCAGAACCTGTGGAAGTAGATCAGTTGAGCCAGTTAAGTTCAATAGGGCAGTGCAATGGCGACAAATTGCCGGCAAAGACATTCCTCAACCACCAGAACAATAGTTTTCCAGAGATCCAGGCTAGTCCAGTAGAGTCATTAGGCCTGTATCCTCAGCAACTAGACGCTAACCAATTCGATTGTTCCAACTTCAATGGCTTACTTCCTTTCTGCTCCTCCACCAATGATTGGAACTTCAACCAAGTGTGGGATAACCAGCTGAATAATAGTTGTTCCAAGCCTTTGTCCCAAACCACCACCCAACTCTCTCCATTGCCTCATCAAGATCTCTATGGTCTTCAAAATAAATCGAACTCGAACTATTTGTCGGATGTTGAGTGTGTTAACTTCGACAGTAGCAATTGTGGCGGAAGCACGATGGTGGATCCTTCTGTTTGTAGCACAACCATCTTGGATGACTTTTGCAGCTCCAAGGAAGGTGGTTTCCAGAACCCATCTGATTATTTGGTGGGCAACTTGAGTGTGAGCGATGTTCAGTCCCAGATCACATCTGCCAGCCTGGCAGATTCTCGAGCTTTCTCTTTGCAGGATTTCCCAGATAGCTCTGGAGGTGCGTCTTCAAGCAATGCCGACCTTGATGAAACTAATCTTTTGCCGAATAGCTCATGGCAACAAGCTCCTCCACCTCCTGTTCGAACCTATACCAAGGTAAGCAAGGCTTTCAAAGCATTTCCACATTTAACAGATTACTTGTGGTGTTGCTTGATCCAGTTTCGTTGTAGTATTTCTCGATTACTTAGAAAAACACCAAAACCTGTCTGGCCACCAGTATATAATATATTCTATGCTTGTATTTTGAACCCATAAATTTATTTTAAAAAGTTGGAAAAAAGGATGTCAAGTATTTAACTTGTATACATTCTTATGATTATGCATGGTCACTGCTTGCCTCAGTTTCAAGGCGTCTTTCAATTTTCCGTCGATGGTGAAAGTTTGCTTGCTAGTGTTTGATTTAGAGCCTTGTTTTTGGTAGAGTCAAACCTTTCATATGCTAATTATATTCGTTGGTTGATTTTTGCCAGATTCAAAAGGCTGGTTCTGTTGGAAGGTCAATTGATGTGTCCGGTTTCAAGACATATGATGAACTACTAACTGCCATCGAGCGCATGTTTGGACTTGAGGGGCTGCTTAACGACCGAGCCTCTGGTTGGAAACTAGTCTACGTTGATTTCGAAAGTGATGTTCTACTCGTCGGAGATGATCCCTGGGAGTAAGCTCGCTCGCTCTCTCTCTCTCTCTCTCTCTCTCTCTCTCTCTCTCTCTCTCTCTCTCTCTCTCTCTCTCTCTCTCTGTGTGGACTGACACTGGTACGTTTCATTGCAGGGAATTCGTGAGTTGTGTCCGTTGCATCAGAATACTATCACCATCTGAAGTTCAGAAAATGAGCGAAGAAGGAATGCAGCTTCTCGTTAACAACACTAATCTGTCAGCAGGTCCCAATGAACCCGTATCAGAAAGCGTCTGTGCATGGAATGCCCCAAACTGATTCACTTGGTTTTGAAAGAAGTCGAGGATGGATGGCTGACCGAAGTAGGAAAGGTTAGAACTTGCTTTAGATTAATTTGGCTTGTAGATTTGCGAATCATGTATGAACATTGATTGATGGAGTTCTTCAAGTATTAAGTAAATGAGAGCCAGTGTATTGTAGCAACCTCAGATCGCATTCTTTCACTACTCAGCTAAAACTGTTTTAACCAAAGACGGCCAGTTCCATTAACTTCCCAGATTCAAGATCGCTCAACTTCCAGGTCTCTACCCGAGCAATTATTAGGTGCTTAAAGAGCAAATCACACACGTGGTGTCCTATTCCACCCACATTTTGACATATAAAATAAAAGTGGGGTGAGTGGGAGTGATAAAGTGGCCAAGTAGAAATTTGTGTTTTGTTTTATAATCTATAGCGGTAGTGATTAACCATAGTGACAAAATGTGTCAGTTAATCAATAGTGTCGAGTATAAGCGTTATTTTTACGTGGTGTTCTTTGAGTTACTAAAACTTTCTCTATATAGTGTAGTATATGGCAATAGTAGTTGTGGTGGTGACACTGATATTGTTATGGTGGCAGTGGAGGTTCGATCTTAGTTATATGATGATGCAATTGTGGCTATGTTGCTGATAGATCAAGATGAGAGCGGGCCGTACCAGGTTAAGGGCGGGCTGAAGGAGAGCGGGCTGGGGGCGGGCTGTGCACCCGTGTGGAGCAGGCCAGACGGGCCGTGTCGGAGGGTGGAGAAACTAGAGACGTGCGTGCCACGGGTTGGGTGTGAGTTAGGCGGGCCGTGCACGGGTCAAGGGGGAAGGGGGCTTTTTTTGTGCTGGTCGAACCGGCGCGGGGGCCGGGTCGTGCTCACTCGTGGAAAAATTAGACCCGTGCGTGCCACGGGCTGGGTATGGGCCGTGCAGGGGTGAGGGTAGAAGGGTCGTGTGTGGGCCGTGTTTACCCATGTTGGGCGCGGGCCGGGTCATTTTGGCACGCGGGTCGACCCGGGCTGCCACCTTAACTGATATATGTGCAATTAACTAAAATCTGTTTTTAAGCAGCCTCGGCATGCCCGCAATTTACTGATATACTCGAGATAGTGAGGTAATTACTAACGGTTAAAATTTGAATTCTGTAAAAACTGTTAGGCGCTTCTGCCCCTCCTTTCCCGACGTTGTCCATACCCTACTAGATTTTTTGCGCTAACTAACTGTAGTTTTGTAGTGTATGGAAAGTCAATATGAATGAGCAAGGCTGGAACCGAACAGCTTATCCCTGCCCTCTCTCCTCAAATGAGGCTCTGCCCTCTCTCCTCTCTCATCTCATTTCTCTCCCTCATCTTCATCAATTTCTTCTCTGTTCTTCCCCTTCTTCCATCTCTGTTCCTCTTTTCCTTCTTCCCTCACCCTCATCTTCGCAGCCGATGGGTTCTTCACCTCTCTAACGCCCAGCGCGACCGAGAGATTTCTCCGAGTTGTTCGCCGGATTCATCACAACCTTCCTCTGCCGGAGGCCTTGCAGTGCCGAGAATCGGACGGAGCACCCCTCCATGGAGCCTTCTTCTCTCATGCCGCTTCCAATCCAGCCAGGGTCCTCCGAAAGCTAGGCTTCTCCCGCCTCCGGCCGATGTTGTGGTTGCCGCCAATGATTTTGAGGTGATCTGCCAGTGGGTGTTCATCCCTCCTCGGTCGACATTTTTTGTTTGTGGTCCACTTGTTTCGATTCGCGCCGTTGTCTTTTTAGGGTTTCCTTTTGGTAAATTTTACCAAATTACCCTTTCGCCTTTTGTGAACCAATATCACTCTTCACTTTTGTATCCCTTTGGCCTCCATTCGTTTCACCTTGTTTCTACCCTAATTGGCGATCCCTTCCGCCCCCCTCCGCCGCCTAAGCCTGGAGATCTGAGGATCAATCGGGTCTTTACCCGATTTGCAGGTCCGTCGTTGACTAGGTCAGTGGATCTTGCCGTTCGCTATGGGTTTCTGGAGATTGTTCCTCAACAATCTCCAAATCCGCCATGATGTTGCGTCGCTGGAACTGGCAAGACAAGGGACAGTCTTGCGCAGCTCGTTCAGCAACATTCTTGCCCCATTCTTTTAAGTTTTGTTCTTTTTCCTGTTCTTCAGTCGAAATAAAGTTGTCAGCCTGTGGGGACTTTTCTAGCAGGATTTCTCTCGCCTGTCACCTTCTTCTTGATAGTAAGGTTGTCTCAAGGGTTCGCTGGGTTTTTTCAACTTCATCTTGTTTTTGGTCGTCCCATCAAATGACTGATTTCAGTTATGGCGATAGGACTTCCACCTCTAACGAAGCATTGACGCGCTTCTATGCCTCACGGCATCATGGGTTTCACCCGCCTCTCCAATTCAGGGTTTTAATCTTCCCCGACTTGTGCGAACGTCTTTTAACCCAGCCATGGATAATTTATTATCCGACCTTCCTGTCTTCCTCACCATCCCCAGCCCTTTACCCATTTGTTTTGAGATTACCAAACTTCTTGGACTGGTTCTGTCGCGATGGCTTCCCTCCTGCAAGTCGGTGCTCTCTGGTTGGTTATGTGTTTTTATGTGATGTTTATGTAATTTTCCTTGTACTTTTCGAGTTTTGGGTGAAAGTTTGTAACACCCAAACTGATTATGTTAGCTTAATACTTGTCTGGTTTGATCATGTAACTTTCCCTGTTTTTCCCGAGTTCTGGGTGAAAGTGTGTAACACCCAAACTCAATGTTGTTCGCCGCTTGTTTAATATAAAATTGCTATTTCTCAAAAAATATAGGAGTAATTAGATAGGTGGCAGAAATTTTAATTTAAAGTGGAAACGTTTTGTAGTTTTTTTTTTTTTTTTTTTTTTTTTTTTTTTTTTTTTTTTTTTTTTTTTTTGCGGGATAAGAAGAACATCAATTAATAATACGGTAGAGTACACATCAGCTACATACTATTACAAGATTTCCAATCAACCATAGAGCTAACAAGCTAACCTACAACACCCAACTAGGAGTACAAATAGTACCAAGAACAAAAGAGACCTACAACGAACAAAGATACAAGGCCCAGAACAGAACATAACAAGCACACAAAGAGAAAGCAAGCACAACAACACAAGATGAGAACTGGAGATTTGATGACACCACCTGTAGAGAAGATATGGAGAGAAATCAAAAGAAAAAAAGAAGAAATCATAAAAGAGGGATTAAAATGTAGAGGTTAAGAAGGAGTCCTCGAATCTGGTGGCTCCCAAAACTTAGAACCGGGCCTGAGTTTCTTCTTCGGATGGTGAGTCGGAGAGTGCGGTCTACTCCAATTAGTCCCTTTCAGTTGAACCGATTCAGAATCATAAGACCCAAACGGACAAGAAACCTCCTCAATAATCTCCATAGGAACAGCTGGCATAGGAGAACAAGATGAATTATCCGAGAAATGGGCCTCCTCTGACTTCTTGCACGGCTTTGCTCGATCCCATGGGTTGTGAGGCTCGTGTGGAGTGAGAAAACGGCAACTGAACAGGCGATAAGGGACATGAACGGCTCCTCTTTCCTCAGCAGGTAGGTGAGGAGGTCGCTTCAAAACTTTCCAATACCAGTCTTTATCAACAAGAATCACCTGTTTGGTCCTTGGATTCACAAATTTCAACTTGACTTTCTGGGCATCCGCTTTGGATCTGGTCAAAATGCTTACTATCTCCTTGCATGTATGATCAGACACACTAATCTGATGCGGAGATGAGCGAAGACTTAAGAGCTCGGCCCGATTATACTTAAGCTTTAACAGCTTAACCTCATGGATAGTCTGATGAAACTCTCCGTGCTTCCGAATCCGCTTGCATTGATGCAGTGCCTCAGTCCAGATTCTATCTTGGAGCAAAATCGCATTGCCTTCCTTGTGGGTTCGTGTAAATCTGTGCGGAACAAATTTGCGAGAAATTGTGGTTGTTCCTGGTAGCTCAAAGCCCACACTTTTGTTAACGCAGACGATCTTACCCTCTTCATGATTAATAGTGAATCAATTTCCCATAGACAAAACCAGAGCCCAAACCCGGAGAGAATAAAAAGGAAGGAATAAAAAGGAATTAGAAGATGAGTAAACTACTAGATAAGCACTGAAAAAAGAAAAAAACCAAACAAATAAACCAGATACAAGAAACTCTAAATAGGAATTGAAAACGAAGTAAACAGGAAAGGATAGGAAAAAAGAGCTCCACTCCACTCAGAGGAGGAGAAGTGAAAGCGGAAACGAGATAAAAAGCAAAAAAAGCAGATCACAATTGAAAACCGGAACCAAGCGGAGAAACTTTGTAGCAACGGAACCAAATTTTGGAAGCGGGTCAGATTGGCGACCCGGCAACTGCGATTCCGAAATCACCGTGGATGAAGCGAACGATGGAAACAAGAACAGACCAAACAGATGGAATGGTTTCGCCCAAAACCAGAGCATGACCAGAGGATCTGAACAAGCGAGAGAAGAAAGAGAATTTGCTTTACCCTAAAATTTTAGAGTTCGCCGGCGGCGAGAAACAGAGAGAATTATGAGTGGTAAAACTTTCCACCCCCGAGAAATAGATCCGAAGGGAGAGGATCTGAGGATAGGTGAATAGAAAACGAAAGCGAAAGAGGATAAACTCTCGACGGCGGCGGCAATAGCCAGGAGTAACCGAGAGGGAAAATAGGGTTTTTTTGGGAAAGGGTTGTTTTCTAGAGAGTGGAGAGAGTGTTTTCTCTCTCTAACGCCTCAACCCTAACGTTTTGTAGTTATATTTTACTATTAATTGCATCTTATTGTCTGTGGTTAGAGGCTGTGTGAAAGACCGCACTCGAAGTTGATGTTGGAATATACTACTTCGCTGTGGTTTTCTCTTTGTGTGATGCAGTCAAAACTTACAGAATTGGTCCAAAATTGACTTTAAATACCCATTGTACCACAATCATTTGGAATTCAAAGTTAGTGCTGCTTATTCAGTTCAACCGAACCAGAACCGAACCGGTAGAGCCAAAACTGGGTTGTTCTCGGTTCGGTTAGACGGTTAAGTGGACGGTATCGGTTCGGTTGAACCGGAACCGAAGATTTGAGATATTAAGAACCGGACCGGAACCGTGGACCGAAACCGGTTGGGTTATCCGGTTCGGTTCTGGTTCTTAACCGGTTCTGGGCAGTTTTTTTTTTTCCTTTTTGTTTTAGGGTTGTTTTCACAAAATTTCATCTTGTATAATTGACAAAACATAATTGAAACAAACTTGTATTATAAATGTAATAAAAAAACATAAACTTAGACAAATAATCAAAAAAATGAAACAAACTTGTATTATTAATTAAAATATAAAATGTTAGAAAAAATTGCATCACTATAGTTTAAGTACATCCCAACTAGGATGGCACCCACTCAACTATCAATCATTTGTATTTTTCTAACTTACATTGTTAATTACGAACTTATTGAAAAAAAATAGTAATAGTCTTCATTTTTCAACTCGTAGTCTATTCGTCTTGATCTAGTGGAGTGTCCTTGTCTATTCCCAATTCTTGGTAAAATTCTGTCACGGCCACGTCCAAATGGTGTAGGTGTTGTGTGCGTTTGTTGGCATCGCTCCAATCCTTTGAGCATATGAGAACCTCCAACATCTCCGAAGTTAGACACAATCTTTTCTCCGACAACACTCGTTTACCTGCACTAAAAGTTGATTCCGAAGGGACTGTAGAAGTGGGAGGGGTTAATAAATCACGTGCCATAATAGAAACAATCGGGTAGTTGGTTTCATGATTTTTCCACCACTCGAGTATATCTAATGATTCTATTTCTTCCGCGGATTGTCGTAAGAAATAATGTTGGTTAATGTAAAACAATAATTCCGAGACGCAAGACCCGGTGGTGGTGGTCCTTACCCTTACCCTTCGGATCACTCGATGATGCTTGAGAACTTTGATTACCAATACCAAACTTAGCAACATATTTGTCATGCATAACATTAAGAGTTTGTTTAACTTCTTCAAAAGTTGGTGATATCACTACTTTATTATAATCGGTACTCATGTTTTCCGAAATTTGTTCTAGCATAAAACTTAGGGTTTCGTCCTTACACCTTGGGTTCAAAATACTTGCCAAACAAAAAATCATAGGGATTTTTTCAAAATATTTGAGAATTTTTTCTTCCATAGGCGCAATTGCATCTCCTAAAATTATATTATCCTTATATTCTTTAAAAGCGTAACTTATAAACATTAGTTGTTGAACAACGTTGTTCGTAGTAGGATAATAAACACCCGAAAGAATATTGGTTGCGGTATAAAATGGTTCAAGAAAACCTCTTAAGGCTTTGGCGGCATTCCAATCATAATGGGAAATGGAAACGGGATTGTCACATTCATTCAAAAAATGTGTTATCATGTTCTCGTAACCAACAACACTCTTCAATATCAAGTAAGTCGAATTCCATCTTGTCCTACAATCTCCCCCAAATCTTCTTTTTTTCTTGCCGTTTTAAAAACAAAAGTCCATAAAACGTTTGGTTCTTTTGTTTGAAGACGCAATATAGTGAATAGCTTCACGGATAGGATTAACATGATCAAATAAGAGTTTCAAATCATATTGTACAATTAAATTGATAATGTGACATACACAACACACATATTCAATTTCTTCATGAAAGGGTGTTTGTATCAAAGTTTGAATATGGTCTATCGCACTATCACATTTCGATGCATTGTCAAAAGCCATTGTAATTCGTTCACTAATACCCCACTCGTTAAAAACATCGACTATAGTTTCTCCCATGTTTATACCGTTGTGAGGATATGAAACTTCTCAAAATGCAATAACACGTTTTTGTAAAGTCCAACTGGGTCAATGTAGTGTGAGGTGACACAAATATATCTTTTATTTTTTCTACCGGTCCATATATCGGATGTGCAACAAATTGTAAAATTAGAAATTAATTTTTTTTGCATAATTTCCGCTTTCCTCTCACTATATAGAACAATTATAATCATTCCTACTAGTATTTCTACCTATATGCTTATAACTCGGAAAAAAAGCGGTTTGTATCAATTGGTCCCACTCGGTGTCGTTGGCCATTAATTAGTTTTTCGATAGCGGTGATATAATGAGCTAATGCCTTTTGTGCCCTAGGTTCGTCGTAGATAAAAGTAACTACGTTACCGTGTGCGTCAAATTCTAGTTGGGTTTGGACCAACGGGTCACCTACGGTGGGTGTGTCACGCGAAAGTCCGTGTGCATTTTGTAAATGTTTTTTCATTGATCATAATCCACCGTTTGGTGATATACAATTGATATTTTACAATGATTGCAAACGGCCCTAAATTTTGGTTTACCTTTGTCGTCTACGCCATCGGGTATTTTTTCCATATGATCCCAAACTTTGCTTCTTTTACTATCATTATTACGTGTTCTTTTCTTCGGAACATTTTCCTCTAATTCAAAATCATTAGCGGCACCTACGCCAATTACTTCTTCAACGTCACTAAGATTAATGTTTACGTTATGGAAAGAGGAAGCCATTTTTTCTAACAAAAATTGGATAAAAAAATTAAGTTTAGCAAATAAGTAATAAATAACAAGAGCTAACATAATATAATGCACAATCAAAAATAAAACTTACGAACTCCAAGAATAATTCTTCGAGGAGGAATGTGGAAGATGGAGGAGGAACGAGTAGGATGCGTTGCTTGGTCCTTCAAATGATCACAATTGAGGGGAAATTCGCCGTCGAAAACCGAGGAAGTATGAGAAATTGAAGAAATTTGAGAGTGTGTGATGATTTTTAGTGAGGAAAGATGAAGAAATTTGAGAGTGGTTGATGAATTTTGAGTGAAGAAATGTGAGAAAAATGAAGAGTGTTTGATGAGGAAGTGTGAGAAAAATGGTGGAAGTGGGTTGGGTATTTATAGAAGTTGAAGGGAGGGTGGCGAGGGGGGGGGGGGGGGGGGAATTGTAATATCCAAAAAGTCAAAAAATCGGGCCAAAAACGCCCGAACGGTCACTGACCGTATGATGTGACCTCACAGCAACGTTCATTTTTTTTTAAAGATTTAGCCGTTGGTCTCGGTTCGGTTCTGGGTCGGTTCCGGTTCCAGTTCCAAACAATTCCGGCCCGGTTCCGGTTACGGGGATATGCTAAACTGAACCGAGACCGTATATAACCGGTTCCGGGTCCGGTCCCGGTCCCACGGTCCTCGGTTCGGTTCTCGGTTCATCAACATCGGTTAATTCGGTTCGGTTTTAACCGGAACCGCTGGTTAAACCGAACCGAAATGCAGCTCTATTCAAAGTATTGTAACAAAAAAATAAAATATAAAAACAAGAGAGAGTGAGAGAAAACATATTTGAAGAAGAAAAAGAAGAATTAGAAGAAGAGAGGAGGTGAATGTTGAGAAGGACGCCGACGCGGCTGTTGCCGAGGAGGAGAACGGGACGCCAACAAAGTAGGTGGAGTATGATGATGACACCGGTGCCGGCGAAGTGGATGCAAGACAACGACGTGACAATGCACCCTGCCTCCACTGCGGCCTCTGATTCGACGAACTAGTTCTGTGAGATTTCGGATTTCGCAAACTGGGTATTGAGATTTCCGATGTGCCGCTCCGTTTAGTTGGCGGTAAAATATTTTCTTGTAAAACATTTTCCTAATTTTCGGTGTGTGGTTAACAATTTGTTTCGTAAATTAATTCATCAAGTAAAATAATTTCCTTTAAACGAAGTAAAATGATTAACAAATTTCAAGTCCGCAAGTCATTTTCCAAGTTGCGTAGAAGCCTTCCATTACACACTCAAAAGAATTGTCAAATAGGGGGGATTTTAAAAAATGTTGGCAAAGAGGTGGGCAATATTAAAAGAGAATATAAAAAGAGGGTGTTTAAATTTCAAATGAAAAATCTACAATATAATAACATATTAGAACTTAACCCTAACTAAACAAAACACAAAAATCTCTTCATCACACACGGACGAACCGAAGACAAACACACCCGACATCTCATGAGTTTGCTCCATAAACCCAAGAGCCTCCGATCGACGGCGGCAAACGACGACGGAGGCGGCGCACGACGACGACAAGTACTCTCTGACAAACTCACTCACCACTCTGTTTCTCACCTCCCTCACTGTCGCCGAGAGTGAGGCTTCCCCGACGGCTCATTCTACAAGATGAATCGGAAGAAAACGATGGAGTAGGAGGAGAAGAGCGGGGAACATCAACTGAAGTAGAAGTAGGAGAATCATCAAACCCTCCACCTCCTATGCCAAACCCAAATGTTGATGTGGAAGAAGAAGAACAGGTATGGTCATTCAATTTATTTTAGAGATTTTTGAATTGGTTTGAAATTAAAGTGGAAATTGAACTGAGGATTTCTAGATTGGGTTTTAGTTGAATCTAGTTATCTACCAAAATGGTAGACAACCCATTCTGAGACTCAGGCATCTACCAAAATGGTCAACCATTTTGGTAGATGCCAGAGTCTCAGATTTGGGTTGTCTACCATTTTGGTAGATAACTGGACCATTTGGTCGATAACTTAACTGAGACCATTTAACCATTTTGGTAGATGCCTGAGTCTCAGATTTGGGTTGTCTACCATTTTGATCGACTACCAGAATACTTTTCATCTAATTTGATCATTTGTGGGCACTTATTCGGGTTGTTTTGTGATTATGTTTGCAGCATCATGAAATTACCAATGTAGCGGATCTTCCTTTGTTGCCCGAGCTTCACCAAATTCTGGATATTCGGGTCACGCATTGAGTATTTTTATGCATAGTAGGTTGGTGACGGAGAATACCCAGGTGTTGTGGTTTAGGATCAATGACATGCCTCTGCGCTTCTCTAAGAAGGAGTTTGTGTTAGTGTTGGGCATGAACCTACGGAAGTCGTACGAAGAAAATGAGCTAAACACTGCACTTCAAAACAAGGACATGCAGCCCGCGCTGAACTGCATACACTGGTGGCAGGCACTTCTGTTGGTTGATATCACGCGGGATATGTCTCCTGCTCCATTGTGCACGACTGGGAATCATATTAATTCCCTCCTTGTAGGCCTCCTTGAAAATTCATGACCTGTAATACGATGACATGAACTTTTTCAATATGTTGCCATCCTTAATGGCAGCACATGCGTGCACACATGGCCACATTTCTCTCTGAAATACCCCACAACCGCAAGTTTTTTTTCCAGAGATCGACTCTTTGATCTCCATGTATAACTGATCGGGTCTGGTAAACCTTACGACCCAGTGACTCCACTGTGATATCGATGGCTTTTTGAAGATTAGTGGTCAGTATAGTGTGTACTATAGGCGTGATGTAATACCCCATATTTTAATTAAGGGTTATTTGGTACTTTTACAAAAGTACTTGAGAATTTCAATAAACTTATATTTCAAACTTGTTCTTAGTTTTAGAGTATAAATGTACCATTGGACATCTATGGTTATATAAAATTTCATTTTGAGGCTATTTTGTAATTTTTGAAACTTAGATAATACTATATGGAACTTATTTTGTATACTTGGGAAATACTTGTAGTTTTCTAAAAGTGGATTTTGACATTTATATAAAAGTGTTGTATTTAAAATTATTTGGACATTTTATTATCTATGAAACTTATTTGTGTGATAGCTAGTAATTGAAAACTATAATTTCACCCTCTTTACTCTTGGTTTATATACTTCAACTTCATCCATCAAATTATGAAATTGATACTTTCACCCCTTAATTTTTGACATTTCTCATTTCTACCCCCATCTAACTTGTTGGGAGATTTTAATTGCTCCCTAATCGCTCACCCACCAACTTGGTCAACTCCCATTATAATATGGTTTTATCATCATCATTACACACAAAATATACATACTTCATCACAAAAACTCCCATCTCCATCAACTCAATAACTCCATACCTCCATAACTTCATTTCTTTACATCTTCTCTCCTAATGAACATTCATACAAGCTCTCTCACCTCTCTTCAATGTTCATTCCCGTTTTTTGAGCTTGACCTCACAAACACTTCATCAAAAGTCATTTTTCTTGTCCCCAAATCATGAAAAACTTGATTCCAACCTTAGTATGGTCATGGAGGGGAGCTCTTACACCATTCTAGTCATGGATTGAAGACCAATTTCACTATTTGCTCACAATCTTCTTGAATCTTGGGGTAAACTCTTCTTCTAGACTTCAATTCATCCTTGCATGTCTATTCTTAGCATTGATTTATGAAAATTCATCTTAGATTTCTTCATTCCCAAACCTGATTCTTCATTTTCTTGGCTTGATCATGAGTTTGACACTTGAATGTTCTATATTTCATGAAACTCAAACTAAAACCCATATGCACTTTGTAAATTTCTTGGTAGTTGCTCTTGCATGTCAAGAACACTATGATAATTTGTGTCTAGAGCATATAAAAATCTTAATTCATGCTTAAAATGATGTTATTTGAGTGAAAATCAAGTCTTTATAAGTTGCATGTATCATTAGAACCATTCTTGTTGATTTTTGAAAAATTGCATATTTCATACAATCTGACCAGTTTGTGAAAAACGTATATTATCTCTATATTTTGTCTCTGTGGAATTTTTAAATCTTTCATATTCTGAAACTAGACTCAAAGTGGGTCATTTTTAAAGAAAATTAAACTCCATAGCCTTTATGGTTAGGGAGATATGCTCATTTTAAGTTTCATGTTTTATGAAATTCTATTTTTCGACAAGTTTTACCATTTTTGTTAAAAATCTCATTTCCAGAAACAAATGGCACCCAATCTTTCTTGTGATGCAACTAGACACACAAGGAATTCATTCTGGAGAATATGGGCATCTTTCCTATTCTCCAAGTAGTAGTAATTGTTCTTCAAAGTTGAAACTTTCTTCCAAACTTGTCTCTGCATAGAAGTGTTTGTTATTTATGTAACTTGAGTTTTAAAATAGCTATGCATGATTTTCTTGGTGTTTCTGAAAGTAGACACATGTAGATTCATCATACATTAATTTTAAAATTTTAGGAGATGATTTGATATGGTAAATATGACTCCAAAGTCAGAGCTACAATTCTGTCCAGAATTGTAGTTTCACATTTTTTAGAAAACTTGAATTTTTGAACTTCTAGGTGTTTTGTTGGAATTATTTTGATAATTAAACATCTTTATATGTTCATTAGTGACATATAGGACTATGTGACATGTAGGTTTTCATTGTTATTATGCATGTGTATATTGGTTATAACGAGTGCGTCATACGTGTGATTGTAGACATCGACCTCGTAGGAGAGAGCGGTTGTCTTCAGAGTGCTAGGCTTAGTTTATTGCTTTTAATTGTGCTTCATCTCAGTGGTAAGTACATATGTACGACCTTTTCATATCAAAATGTGCGTATGCGTTCGATGTTTCAATGAATGCTTGTTATATGAAAAAGTATGAGAATGCATGGTTTCCACTCGAATGTTGTTAAACTATTCTATTCATCTCCTTTGAGAACTCTCAGAAATTACTTGTGAAATGTTGATATTCTGATTCTGGTTATGTGAAAGAGAAGAAATAAAATACCTCTAATAGACTTAGGACGATGTACAGAGTACTGTTATTAATGAGAGGCGTCAAGCGATCCTCCATTTTCTTATGGCTAAGAACATTGAAGCAATGCTTCTTATTATTGGATAGAACGTTAATGTTCAAAAATCCGCCCCCGATGAGCCAAAAGGTATCAAGATATTGAGGCCAAGGGTTTTATAGAGCTATAGAGTGCTACTTATACTTGTAAGGGTCACTACGGTATAGGGGTGTCGACACTTAAGGCCTTTTAGCTAATGTTATGAGCGGGGTTGACGAATGGGCTCCCTTAACGCTCGGGTGAAATAGGGTTTGATAGACCCTAGAAGGAACCCTTAGTGATTATTTCGTGATCCCTCTGTCTACATCGATCCTGCTGGTGGCTCTAGACATGCCTCAGCTAAACTTAACTGTTAAATTGGAATTAAAAGAAAGTTTGATTACTCTATTGATGTTGTTTGTGGCTCTTGATTGCCTAATCTAATCAAATGATTTGAAAAGCTTTGGCCACTTGTGTCAAATGGACTTGTTTACTGTTGATATTCTACTTGTTTAAGAATATGTTGACTACTTGTGGTTTATAAATGTTTTAAAGATGATGGTTCTCGCTACGCGGTTACTCATAAATGTTCTGAATTGTTCCAACTCTTTTGCTCATTGATCTTCAAATCTCTTTATTTGCTTCAACTCATGCTTCCGTGCCACTCGTTGCTTTACATGTCGTAGTGTGTATTTACTCAGTTTTTACTTATTATTTTCTTCAAAACTGCGTCGGCTTTTGCCATTTTAAAACCGCAGGTCATCAATCAAGGTGGGATTATGGGAACGCGGATCGAGACGAAGACGCTTAGATCACTTAGTAGATCACATAGCTTATTTCACACATTGCTTTTGTAAACTTATCGTCTCAAAGATTTTTGTACTAAATGAATTGTAATATTTGACAATATAGTTCTACTTTTGGTTATCGATTGTCGCATTAACCCTGAACCGAGATCCTGGGCTGTTTCACGTGAATTCCGTATTGAAGGAACTTCCCTCTCCATCATGCCTCACAAACCATTCAAATACCTTATTGAGGAAAAAGTTTAGAAGGTGCATTGGGAAGAGCTTACTTGCCTTAATCATGGCACTGTTGAATGACTCGACTTGGTTCGAGGTCATCATCTCGAACCTCCGCCTAGGACAGTATACCCTAGACCATATTGTAACGTCAGCCTTCTCCAAATATTCAAACATGGTCGGTTGTTGTACGCCAGCCTTATGTGTGCATGATTGCTTGATTGCCTCAAACGTTTTCAAAAACTCCTCCTCGGAGTATGCATACGTCGCCTGGTAGAAATAGCAGTGCCATCCCAGGACTTTGTAGATGACATCCATGTTTGATCTCAATTGATAGTAACAGTGAGCGTGAAATGAGTTCGGGAAGACGGCTTGCTCCGCATTGATAATTTCCTGATGGCGGTCGGATACAAAGACTAGATCATCACCATCCTCCATGAACTGTCTTAGCTGAGTGAGGAACCAAGCCCACGTGAGGTTACACTCTACATCGATAATCCCACATGCTAGCGGGTATATGTGGTGTTCACTGCCAGATGTGGTTGCTACAACCATCTGGCACTTGAATTTTGTTTTCAAGATAGAAGCATCGATAACAATCACTGGCCTCATGTACTGCCACCCTCTGATTGATTGGCCGAGGTCCAATTAGCAGTATAAAAATCGACCGTCGCCATCCACTTCTAACTCTGTTATGGTTCCGTCGTTATTCTGATTCATCAAGTGCAAGTACGATTGGATATCAGCGTAGTTCTCAAAGGCATCACCTAATACCATTTTCATGGAAATAGCGTGAGCGTCATGTGCTTTAGTGTAAGAGCAGGGCTGTAGGATTGTTGTCTCGCAATAAGTACGCACTTCCGCTGCAATAGGAGCCTTGACCAGATTGGTGAATCGGTCTCTCATGCGCATGGAGATATACCATGACAAACAATTCTTGTTTTCAATTGATTGATGTTTCAATGAGCACTTGTGGTACTTATGGTATTCGCAAAGCTCTCACTAATTACTACAATGCTTCATTCGGATGCATGCTCACCAATCGCAACTTTTTTCCATACAGCGCCAGTCCTTCTCTTTGGTGTTGGTACAAACAGATCTCACTACCACCCCACTAGAAATAGCATCGTCTAAGAAACGAAAGTCAAAATCGTCTTTCGAAGAAAACATGGATGCACCTAACAGAAACGCAGTTCCATCACTCCTCTAGTTACTAGGAGTTACGTTTTCAGGGGCGCGATCGTCATCGGAATTAGTTGGGTTTTGAGCATCAGCTTCCTCAAAATTCTCGTCGGCATCTTCTGCCCGATTGAAGTTAAAATCTTCATTATCATCATCGCCTGTTTCTACGGCATCAAACCCATCTTCTCCGTCGTTGACCTGTGTAAAATTGAAATCACCAACGGTGACTTGAGTAATAATATCTCCCTCAACATCCCGCATAGAGACTGAATCGTCATCCACCAACAAGGAGGGGGGATTTTAACCTCAGTAGGATCTAAAACCGAAATGTGATCTATGCATTTGGTTTGCTGATTCTCATTATAGACTTGATCCTCTCCTACAATGTCTTCTAGCCCTACAATAGATTGAGAACCCAGTCTGTAATCCCAATCTAACTCAACACCCCTCTATGACGAATCAACCTCGTATTGTGTTGCCGTCATCCTTCTAGGTGACATCTTTCTAGGATGATGATCAACATTGACTGTTACATATATTGGTGCCACCCGATCTACACTCTACATGGCAAACAGATCGTCTGCGTCTTCGTCATCACTAATCACACATGGAGGAAGACCAAAGTTACGATCCTGTCCGCTCCTGTGATAAACATCAAGATTTTTCATTGCACACTTCAATTTTATCCTCTTCTTAATTAAAGTGACCAATCCGAGTATGTAATGCCCCTAGTGATCGGAAAACCCTTAGTCATTTTCTCACCCAAGAACATATGACTTCCTTCAACATGATTCCACTCCCCATAGCAAGTAACGGCGGCTTTAATGACTTCCATACCTACAAAATAATAAAGACCTCAAGTTATTATACCAAAACCCTAAAATACAAGCAAACTTTGTGTTCACAGTTGTCTACCAAAATGGTTGACATGTTGACCAATATGGTCGACATGTTTAATTCTGAAACAACATATCGACCATCTTTAGTTTTCGACCTTTTTTACATGTTGACCAAAATGGTCGACAAATGTAATTCTGAAACAACATGTCGACCATTTTTAGCTGTCTAACTTTTTTGTCTAGATGTCGACCATTTTGATCGACACGTAAAGCCCAGAAACAGAGTCTCAGGAACTTTTTTAACGATGGAATTTCGTAAAATATCGACTATTTGATCTTCTAAGGCACAATGAAACATGTATTTCTGTGGAAAAAAGTGTATACATTGTACATATTCACTCTAACAATGAAACATTTACCTTAAATCCTCAAAAACAAGGTTTAGAAGAAACCCAACATTGGAGGACTTGAGCTTCAAGAGAGAGGTAGAGAGAGAATGAGATGCTCTGTATTTGTGTTTGAGGGAGGGTTTGAGATTTCTAAAATTGTTGATTTAGCGGTTTGTTGGGTAATTGAATGGGGTGGGTGAAGAATTTACGTTTTGGAGAGGGAGGAGATGGTAGGTGAAGTGTATCTCAGATGTGCATGGAAGAGGGTGGTGGGGCTGTAATTTTGTACAAGTTTGGAGGGCATTTTAGTCATTTAACGTATAATTCATCTCATTAAATATCTCCCCCTTATTTGGCAAGGGTTATATATGTGCCACTTAGTTGACAAGAGGGGATACATTTTCCCCTCTTTAGCCAACAAGCCCATTACACACTGCTCCCACCACCTCCTCTGTAGCTAGAATTAATACAAAATTATCTCGTTGTGATGATCGAACCCCTGAGATCTTTTCTCACCTCAGTTTCAAATGACAAATGTTTATCCGTTAGGCCAGCAAGTTATTTGGCAAACATTGTACAATTTTTATAATTATTTCATACACTAAAACAATATTTTTAAGTGCTAACCAAACACATGAAAATGATTGTAAAGAAAATCTTTTCACATAACACATTTAGACTATTTTACATTGTAATTTTGTTTACTGTCTACTAAATGGAACCTTCAACTGCGTTAGCGAAACCTTGGATTGGTCGAATTATGTTGTGAATCAATTTAGTGAATTTGGGCCGTTTTTTTTTTTTTTTTTGCAATTCGATTGCGGATTAGAGGTGGCCGATGAGAGAGAAGGTGAACTGCTTGAAGAGACAACAGTAACTTCAGTGTCATTGAGTCTTCCAACGTCAAGAAGTTACCGATCATTGCTGTAGCAACAGGTCCAGAATAGCAGTGCTTTCGCAAACTAGACATTGCGGCCGCTCTCCAACCACAAGGCATTGAAGTTGTTCAAACAGAAGGAGAGTTTGTTCCATGGGATCTGCAGATCTGCCGGGCACATGAAGGTTAGAATCGCAGAGAGAGAATATTTGTAATAATACTAGTCAAGTGCACGTGCAACGTTATATATGAATCTTACATTATGATATGATAAATCGTATCGACAAATATGATAAAAGTAAAGGGAGAGAAATACTTCTTTATTGACCAAATAAACGGGGAGATTACATCTATTTAAATAGATAAATTGGCCCAACCCTAACCTAACCTAGACTCTTACGGGCGTACCCTACTGACCGGGCTCTAATAAATAATAAAATACTAATAATTATTTAACTAATAAATAAATATAAATAATGATACGGTGACCTGTATCAACTCCCCACGCTTGAAAACCACCTTGTCCCCACGGTGGATGTCGAAAAATCATCAATACTCTTGCCCGGATCAAATTATCGACGAACTAACTTGAGCAACCCAATATGGAGTCCAAATCCAAATAAAAATGCTGAATTTATATGAGTGAGCTGGCTCACATCTGTGTGCTCCAAAGCAACACTAATAATTGTAAAATCAGCCTCAAGTGTGGAGTTGAGCCCCAATGTGGTTAAATATATGTCAGATGGATGGGGCTGAGGTTGATAAGGTGGTTCAAATGTGAGAGGAAGCCCAAAATAAGAATTGAGTTCAAAGGGTTTGAGTGCCCTAGCACTCATCGGGAGAGACAACAAACCACCGTTGGTTGTGGTTGCTGTTGATGCACGGCGGGAGGCGGAGCACCGTCCGGTGGTTGTTGGTGGTTGTAGTTGGTGGCGACGTGGAGTTGTGTTCGCAGAGGATTGTCAGCCTGAGGCCGGTGGAGGCTGCCGTGTTTTTGGTTGCCGGAATCGATGGAGGCTGCTTCTGGTCAGCCACGGCAGTGAGTTCGGTTGGTGATTCGAGGTCATCGACGGCTGAGGTCGCCTCTGGTTCGGACGTCGGTGTTAGTGATCGAGTGTGGGCATCCGATTGGAGGCTGCACTGTGATTGCTCTTGCGAGTTAGGCAATTGTGGAGGGCTTGGAATGTCTGTGCTTGCAGCAGATTGTTGTTGTTGTTGTTGTTGTTGTTCTTCCTCCTGAGACACAAATCGTGTTAGTAGGCCTCCGACTCTTGCGAAGGATGCTTGCATCGCGGTCCGGTCTTCTGCCCAGCGCTTCTGCATATCATCGAGCCTGTCAATAAGTCCGTTGATGAGAACGAAATCATTGAGTCTGAGAACAGCGCGATGGATATTACCCGCGTCAGCCATTCTCTCATTGAAAGCAACAATTGATACGATAAATCGAATCGACAAATCAAATCCTGGTAAAAGTAAGGTGGGAGAGAAATACTTCTTTATTGACTGAGTAAACGGAGAGATTACATCTCTTTAAATAGATAAACTGGCCTAATCTAACCTAACCTAGACTCTTAGGGGCCTACCCTACTGACCGGGCTCTAATAAATAATAAAATACTAATTATTAATTAGCTAATAAATAAATATAAATATTGATACGGTGACCCGTATGAGATTATGTGTCTTTCAACTTTGAACCAATGACTTATCCTCTATTGACCTTTTTTTTTGACAATTTTTAAAGTTTCTTCTTAAAGTCATAGAACAGGTTGTTTAGATCAAATTAGTCAAAAGAGTGAAGCCTTAAACTTAGTGTATTTATATAATCATCCTGGGGAGGAACATGATAGAAAAACTATATAGCATCATCGTGTGTGTCCAAGTCAGCTAGGGCTGACGTGGCGATACCACTTTGCAGGGCGCGTGACCGAGGCGGGCAGGACCACGCGTGTAGGCGTGTGCGGCTGCCTCCATTCACTTTTTTTGGCCATTTTTTTCCTGTATATGCAAATGTTATTTCCTATTTTCTTGTTATTTATTTTAGAATTTTGGAAAAGCGGAAAAATTATTGATTTTCGGGTTAAATAATTAGTAATTATGCATACTTCCCGAGATAGATGGGCGATTTAAAACACCCTTTTTCGAACCAAATTTTACTAGAACATTCGAGATAAATATGTTACTGTTTGGCAATTGTTTGGTGACATTTGAAACTTTAGAGATTTATTTATTATTTAGCGTACTTAGGCGTTAAATTCCTTTGAGTTATAGATAATTCTGGAAAATTTCAGAATGTTTGTTATTATGCTTTGTTCATAATTGTGTTGAATGAATGGTGGATGGTGCATGTATGTGGCCTAGATGTGAATGTTTACTTTACCGCATTGTGGGTTGGATTAGAATTGTATGTAGTCAAAATACGGTATGCGAGTCGTGCTTGTTTATACGATCTATTGTCTTCTTTTCTCATCCACACCCCTCACTAGGAGGTATTTCTTATTTGAGAAATAAGAAGTTTGTGGTATAAGAGAATGTAGATCCATGAGGAGGCCCAAACCAAGTACATGAAGCATGGCGCATGGGGAAGAAGATGTATTCAATAGCTTCGCGAGAGTATTCTTCATACACGAGGTTGCAAGGAGATGAATTAAAGGGATGCACAAGACAGTGTTATCATTGTTGAAAATGCAACTTTTAGAGGTCACATCAATGCATGTTTATTTTTCATGCTCGTATATGTTGTTTATTCCGTGTATGTGTGTGATTGCTTATATACCTTGTGATATAAGCCGCATGCTTAGGAATTAAACAAACTAAGGCTCTCATTCGAGACATAGTTAAAAATTAGTAGGGGATCATAATGGATGGGATTTGATTCCTATGACTCTCTGGTCTTTAGCTTAGTCCTTATGTGACTCTATCACTCCATAAGTCCCATAATTTTAGTTCCCTTTGGGAGTCCAACTATTTAGGGGGACATGTAATCATTACGTTCCCATTAACATTTTGCAAAGTCATTTACTTAAATAACATCTTTTTTAACTATTTAATGATGTCACATTTACTTTATGAGGGCAAAGTAGAGAAACTACACTATTAAAAGCTACAAAAGAAGAAAGTTAATACAAATTTGAAACGCACCAAAATGGAACAGGGGACTAATATTATGGGATGGAGGGAGTATGTTTTAGTTAGTGAATCATGTTTTGAAGCTGTGAAAGTGCTAGTGTTAACTTATTATGTAATGACTCATATTATCAATCATGTCTAAATCATTAAGTTCAGGCTAAATGGCGACAACGACGGCGTGAGGAATCGTCGTGCTATGTACTATTTGTTGGACATAGATTTGTCAAACCACATAAACTGGCCAAACATGTGATGTCTGGATAAGGTGTCACAGCAGCACATAGACACTAGCTCGAGCCTTACAAGTAGTGGGAGGCCGCGAACAAGAGAGTGTGATATGCCCGGATGGAGAATGACCTCATCAGCAAGTTCGAGACCGCTTTGAATGACATTGATATGTAGAAGTCGATCAAATAAGGTTATAGATCCGTATGAACCATACTTAGCTATGAGTATTGACTCATATCATGATAAAATTGAGCACTCAATGATAGCATTCGATAGCTATGTCATTTAATTTCAGGGAGTTAAAGGTTGCTAGTCACAAGCTATCCAATTAGCAACAAGTATATGCTTATGTTCCAGCCTCTGCCACACTCATGAGATGCCATGAAGTCGAATATAACACATAATTTAAGGCGTCAAGATGTTTGATGAGATCGAAGTGTCACTCGGTTTTGGAGCCTAAGTGATTAGAGATTTCTAAGACTACTAGTCAAGCATACTTCTGAAGATTGAGCATTTAGAGATTGCTAAGATTATTGGTGAAGTATTACTGGCAGATGCAGCCCCTGGCCTGGTACTGAGACCGTGAGACAAAGGGAAGATCAATGATAAAGGTGTCGAAGGGGACTGAAATCCCAATATTGGCAAACGAAAATGGGGGAAAGAGGACTCCTAGGACTAGAGACATGGCCAAGGTTGGCACCTACTTTCTGGTCCATGGTTTTGGATTTGGATCATAGACTTATATTTGAAACGAAACCTAGGCATACTACGGGTGGTTTGGTTTAGGCGTTCTTAAATCTAATAAGGATGTTGCCTCAAAATCTTTGGATGTTATCTCCAGAGTGATAGATGAGATTCTTATATATGACATACTAGATTATGACACATACGACAGGAAATGATGAACAAGCTAGCTAGAGCATGCCTGCTTGGGACTTTGTCTAAAGTTTCCTTACCTGTATGTGATTCTTCGCTTGTAGGAAAAGCAAAACTTAAACCATTCGGTAAAGCCGTAAGGGCTATCGAGCACTTACAGCTTATTCATATTCGTGGTCCATCAAATGTTAGAGATAAACACAATATGTACTTTCTCATCACATTCGTAGATGACTTTACACGTTTCGGATATGTGTACTTGATGCCACATAAGTCTGATGCACTATAGTACTTCAGACAGGTATCTACAAAAGGTAGAGAGCCATCTGGACAAGAGGATTAAGTCTCTTGGGAAAGATCGAGACAGCGAGTATCTATGTGAGCAGCGTGAGGCAGTTGGCCATTCCTTATACTCCGCTGCAAGATGTTGTAGCGTAAAGAAGGAACTGACATTGTTATAGATGGTTAGGTGTATGATGGCGCGTGCAAACTTGCATGTTTCCTATTGGGGAGAACCTTTGCTGACCGTTGCCTACATACTTAACCGATCCACTACCCCCTCGATATATGGACTGAAAGGAGATCCGAGTAAGGTCACCTTAGGCTATGGAGATCGACAACTTGTGGGCGAACCAACTCCCACACAGATTGAAAGTCGGTCCCTAGAGGGAAGAAGTGCATCTTCATCCCCTATTCAGAGCATTCTAGGGGACGTGTATTCGTAACATATCAACCGAGAGGTAGTGTCATCGAAATGGATTCACAATACGTGAGACTTCTCAATGGAGATTTCGAAATTCAATGAGAGGATCGTGGAGATGTCGAACTCTACGAAATAGAGGAACCGCTGGTTGGCACCCCATCCTTAGTCGATTGTAAGGGGACAATTCATCGAGATCATTTGGACAGTGGGAGTGACTTGCGCACCTAGCAGCCTATCCAAAGGGATGAGAGCGCTAATGGTTCTCCTATGCGAAGGAGTGCGTACGTGAGCGCACCTCGTGAACATTTTGAGATCGAAAGGGAGGTCTTGATGGTTGCATGACGATGATGAGCCAAGGAATCCTCCCCCTCTTATGAAGAATGGAAAGTAGCTTTAGATGAAGAGTTGGAGTCTAAAAGGGCCAACCATGTCTAACACTTGGTTGAGTTTTGGATGGACGCAAGACTATTGAAAATCAATGGTTTTTCAGAGTCAATCATAGAGGAAAGCGTACAAAGGCACAAGGCTTGCATGGTAGCGAAAGGCCACACCGACTAGTAGGGTGTGGACTACGACAAAAATTCTCTCCAATGGTCCGGGTAGTGAGAATTACGTCGATACGACGAGAAATTCTCCCGAGTAGTCAGGGTGGTGAGAATTGAGTTAATTCGCACAATATTGGCAATAGTGGCAAACATAGACTTAGAGTTCCATCAGATGGGCGTGATGAATGCATTTCTCGATGGAGATATCTAAGAGGAGATCTATGTGACTCAACCAGAGGGTTTTGAAGTTAAATTTCAAGTGCACAAAGGTGTGCAAGCTTACTAAGTCAATGTATGGTCTTAAGCAGACCTCTAGATAACGTTATTGATATTTTACCTGGGAATCGCTACTATGTGTTCCGATGATCCATAAAGATCACTGCATGTATGTCAAGCGCTATGGGAACAAGTTCATGATCTTTTCATTTTTTTAGATGACGTACTATTGGCCAATAACGACTCGGTACTGTTTGTATCCACCAAGGGGTGATTATCCTCTCAATTTGCGATGAAGGATATTGGTGGGGCGAGTTGCATTCTCGTTCGTTCAGAGACTTCTTTCATTGTTGCTAGATGTGTGCATCAAGAAGATACTTGAGTGATTCCATATGTTGGACTCCAAACCATACGACACTCATGTAGCTCGTAGCGAAGCATTAAGATACCACAAGAGATAGACCAGAGTACACGATGCAAGGGCAGCCTGAAGTCTTATATACGCTATGATGTGTACTAAACCCGACATATGCTATGCAGCCAAATTAGTTAGCAGATTTTAGGCAAATCCTGATTTAGGACACTAAAAGACAGTCACGAGGACACTCATATCTCAAAAGGGGACAAGGATCACGTGTTGTTTTATTAGACTTTGGAACTTCGACTTGTCGCATACATTGACGCTGAACATGGTAGGAACCTAGACACGTGCAAATCATCCTCGGGCTTTTATTATGCTCGGTGGCAAGGTCATCACATAGAATAGCAATAAGCAGTATTGCGACGCTCTATCGAGCATGGAGCTATATGTTATTGCCATTTTCCACCTAAATGAGAGGTTTTGGAAGAGTTGTGAGCCTATTTATGAGAGATTTGGGCTGATTTGATCATCTGTTGCTTCATATGCGCTTTATTGTTGGTCCGGACATTTCTATACATATTACGATGTTATTTGTAAAAAATAATTGCTTGGTATGGTTGTTCATGTTGTCTTGACAGCGGTTGGTAGGAGACAAGAAACAAACTTCGGAAACAACGGGAGATCAAGGAGTAAAGAGAAGCATAGTTGGAGAAGCTAGAATGACCAATCTTCAATCTTTTTATGTTATCTAGAGTTCTACAAGGAATTTCAGAGTGAGACTGGTGCCAAATGAAATTAGACTCAAAGGGCTTTCCAACGATAGGTTACGGAGCTGAATCGGAGATCGGATGAAGAATTTAAGACCAGGAGAAATCAGGGTCCAGATTTCATTCGTACAAAAAGAATTCCCGTTCACAGGAACAAATGGCAGTGACACTAAATCGCGATTTTTTTAGACAGAATGAAAATATTGAAGAGTTCCAACGGGAATTGACTGAAGAACGACCTTGGGGACCGTCCGGTACCTTTGAAGCTAAATTAGACTCAAAGGGCTTTCCAACGATAGGTCACAGAGGTCAATCGAAGATCGAACGAAGAATTTACGACCAGGAGAAGTCAGGGTCCAGATTTCATTCGTACGAAAAGAATTCCCATTCACAAGAACGAATGGCAGTGACACTAAATCACGATTTTTTTAGCTATAATGAAGATGTTGAAGAGTTCTAATGGGAACTGACTCAAGAAAGACCTCGGGGACCGAAAACGATCATTCTCGCACAGAGAGGCAAGAGACGAAGACTCAAAGGAGCTTGGAGCTGTGGAGATTGCTCGGGATCATCGCCGGACCCGAATTTTTCCGTTTGATTACTTTATCTTTTCTCTTTTATTAGCGATCGAGGAACTTAGTATTGTTATTTACTTCATTAGTAGCTAAATTCTCGCCTAGGCTCTATGGAGAGCCTACGATTTTGTAAGACAATTTTCCGGGTATGTGATTTGATTTAAACGTATGGATATATGTTATGGATTGATTTTATTCTATATTAACGCATTGTTGACCTAGAGCTATTGACATGTTCTAGGTAAGATATGAATTTTGAATAGAGACGTCTTTGATGCATATCTTGATTATAAATTAAAGTAATATTGAATTTGCTCTTCTAGTAATCTTGGGCTTAATTCAATTCAACTTTGACGCCGCGAACTAGAGTTGTGAGTTGGTGAGCAATTGATGGACTGACAGGTGAAGATTGTTAGCTTGTGAATCTAGGATTACTAGTATACCCCGTATCATGATATACCGAGAGGTGAATTGTTACGGTTTAGATAATTGCATATGAATATTCCCAATGCTTGTTAGGTGAGGTAGTTTACAGATCGACAGATGATGACTACTGATTCTACATAGACTTACATGAGACCGACATGAGATTGTAAGTATTTAAACGTGATCAAGAGCATAGTCAGTATTACATGTTTCAGAGCAACATCCGAAAATGTCTACTGCCCTCGGTGATCTATAGATTGCCTAGTCCTTCTCCATAATTGATTAAATCTTGTTCAATTATAAAACCCACAAATATTATCTTTTAGTATTTTACTTCCAACCACTCGTTTGGGGTGACAACTCTTTAATCAATCAACGTTCCTCCTTGTTACTTCACTCTTAACTAATTGTTTAGCTAAATAATCTCTGGATTGTCTTTGTGGGACCGATAACTCGGGGTTGTAATATTACCTATATTACTTGAACCGTGCACTTGCGGTAACACGTGAGAAATCGTGCCAGTACACAGACCTAATATTCTCTCTAACACATCCAAGGAGTGGAGCACGTTGTGGATATCAAGGGCGAGGTTCGTGTATCTGCTGGGAGCTAAAGCCTGTGAACATCATCGCTATAAATCCCGGATATCGTCCAAGGACGATTACGCTACAACAGGTAAACTTATCGTTTCCGCTGCTAGTATCATGCTTGATTTACCTATAGATATTTCAACCGATATCCATTAAAGCATAGAATCTGTTATCTGATGACTATGGTTGTTTCAATTTGTTTCTTTACTTTTGTAAAATGGTATGGTTCTTCAGTTGAGGATAGTAAATTCAGAACTACTACCAAGCAAGTTAGCTACTAGTGGAATTATAGCCATCCATTTGAAATGCAACATTCTTTCAACAACATATTGGACATAAACATGATGGAAGTGCCAAGAGAGATTTGGAAGAACATATTTAGAGAGGAAACAAGCATTCATACTTCAATCTAGCAGCTACAGAAAATAGAGTGATACTCCAGAAAGAGTCGCAGCGTGGGTGCTAGTTGCTCAGGCTGTGGGAGAGAATTCAGACCACGGTTGATCAACATAATGCATCATCATACAATAGAGTATTTCTCATTTTACCTCTAAACAACATTAACCATTTCATGAAAAGAATTGATGAAAGTCCTGCAAATTACTATCTGGATTTTGAAAATTCTAACCCTATCGGTTTACAATTACAGAAAACAAACAACAGTAGTAAAGGACTTGGTCTTATTTTCAGCATTTCAAAGCTATTCCACGAGTGTTCTCAAGTATTAAAACCCACAAACTGTATGGAAAAACTAGACCTAAAAGAGTTTCACTACTCATACCTATGTTCTTACCGGTTTTTGTAAAACAGCAGACAGGTAAACCTCTGATTTGCCTGAGCCATTCACCTTCTCACCCACAATCCACTTCAGCTTCTTGTACCCAAACCTCTCAATCAACCGCGTTAACGCCTTCTTCTTCTCGTCACTTGCGCAATAGAAGTTGTCTAACCAGAACAATCCGCCTGCCCTCAAAACCCGATCAAAATCAAACATCAAGAACTCCAACTTCTCAGCGCGGCCGCCAACGTCCAATCCAGAACCAACATGAACCAGATCAAACACATTGTCATAAAACGGAAACCTATGATCCAAGCTCATGTAGAGAGGCAAAACCCCTCTCGCAGCAATGAATTCGCTAAATGGGGCATCAACATTCAATGTAACAGTCACAATGGTGACATTCCTCTCCGCCATTCTCGCGGCGAAAGTCCCCGAACCACCCCCAAAATCGATCCCCGTCCGAACCCCACCCCCACCCAAACCCAACACATCATCAATCACAAAATCAATCTTGCTCCTAGCCTTGACATATCTCTGATTCTCATTAGGACTAACCAAATCAAAGCAATTAACACAGTCTTTACTCAAGTACTTAGTTTTCAAACACTGCAAGCTCTTACAACCAATCCCACTCCAGCTCAAAACCCTATCACTAACATTTCTCCAAAGTGAAATTGGGAGAGGAGAGAGACCCACCTTAGGGGTTGTCTTCGCAAAGCATCTCCTTCTAGGCAGAGGCTCACAACCCTGCAAAATCAGCTTCTGGGCAAGGCTCCAATCATCAGGGCAAGGCCCATTAGCCTTGTAATTCATGTACTGAGAGAGCAAATCGATCGATTTCTCGCAGGAATGACCCACTGAGGAGACCATTTCAGTGATCCCAGTTCTTGAATCCTTACCCAGAGGGAGGTTGTGGCGTTGGAGGAACAATCTCAGCTCGGGGGAGATGTTGGGTTTGGAGAGATCGATTGATTCGTAACCCAGGATCTGTTTCTCCATCTGGGTGAGCTGCTTTTGGGAGGAATCGATCTCTCTGAGGATGAGAGAGACTTGCTCTGAGATGAGAGAGATGTTCTTGTGAAGAAGGGCGTGGTGGGTCTGGTTGTGGTGGTCTTTTGGGGATGATGTGAAGGCGTAGAGTGCGAAGAGATTGGTGGTGAGGACAGAGAATAGCATGAGAGCGTTCACAGCTGAGGAACAGAGTGTTGCTCTCTTGAATCTGGCTGTTCCATCGCCGATTTTCAGTGATACAGAACCCATCTCAGAGAGAGAGATCGGAGAGAGAGACGAGAGTGTGAGAGTGAGTGAGTGAACTGAGAGAGATTTGTAATGGTGGTTAAAGAGTTGATTAAGACACTCACACCGACAGAGTCGCTGTGATCACAGATCCGGAACAACTAACTCTCTGGCTGGGTGCTTTTAAGTCGTTGATCGTTTGGAGACGGTGAAAATGAACGGTTTGGATTGTAACAAGGCCACGAGACGGCGGGTTGATTTGTCCTAATTGTTTCACGGGTGGTGGTGTTATGGAGTTGACGACACGGATTCGGGAGCTATTTCCGGAAAATACACACTGAGAACTTCACAAATGACATAGTGCACCCCCTTGTGTTGTCTAGATTTCATTTTGGTCCGTCGTACAAGGCTGACTCTTTTTTTCCAAAATAGCATTAACAGTCTGAACATTTGGATCTCAACCACGAGTCGTTAGGGTGAGAGAGAGAGAAATTCTCCCACTCTTTTAACGTTTTGAGTCCACTCGGTGAGTGGTGAGTCCAGCCCCCTTTCTGGATTTAGTGAACATTCAGCCAGCAATATGAATGAGTCTGCGGTGAGGCCAGGAAAACCGGTGACTATAGATCTTGAAGACAATGAAGTCACTTTACAAAAATTGGAATATTGATGCCTATATGGCACAGTCCTGGAGAGACGAGAGACGAAAATACAGAACATCAGTGCTCTGTTTAAGGCTATATGGAAGCTCATATCCAAATTTACTTATTCATCTTCAAATTTGAAGATGAAGAAGACAGTAGAAGACTGTGGGAGGGTACACAACCAGAAAAGGTGATGAGCACAATCTCATGGTGATGAGGAAATTTCTGCTGAAACTAAACTAGAGAAGGTGGATTTCAGGCACTGTGAAATGTGGCTCCAGGTTCATGAGCTTCCCCTGTGAAATGTGGCTCCAAGTTCATGAGCTTTGATAAAGACCACACATTTTGTCGTTTGATTAATCAAAAAGGGGTTTAAATTTACATTTTAATACTATTTCATTTAACGATTCGGACCTCAATTTATTAACCCAATGTTAGACAGGTGGATACAGAGTCGGTAGACAACAAACAGGCACACAAGTACGAGTGTGTCTACTTATCTATACCCACGAATAGCGAGACAACGGAAGTCTACTACGTAAAGCCAATTGGATCGGTCTTGCCACAAATAATAGAAGAGATAGTTGACAAGACATTAAGATTTATGTAAGTTCACAGTTTTGTTTCAAAGGTTTGAAACAAGTTTCAAAGCCTTGAAACTGCACCGTTTCAAAGCCTTGAAATTGCACATCAGTTCTTAGTATGAACTTAGAGGGAGTTCTTCCTCCTAATCAATCTCTAGTCCCTTGTACTTGATTATGCTATATTAGATATTGAAAGACAAACTGATTTTGTGTTTTATCATGACTTAATCTCATTTTATGTTCAAGTGTTTGCATAGATTTTCAGCTAACTTTCTACTGCAGAAAGTTTCTTTATTTATAGATATGAAGAGAATGAAATCCAAGGCTGCAGATGATCCTACTATTATGGAATGGTGTCTGGACCTTCCTTAAGTATGCAGATGGAAGATCTGATCAATACCAATGAGGAAATCAAGCAGCTAGCCGTTGGAATTAGGTTGTCGAATGTTAAGGATCTCTGAAGGATTTTTAGGGAGTTCTGTTTGAATTTCCCTTTATATTCTGCAATTCAAATTGACAGAATAACAAGTGATTGTGAGAGATTCAGAAGTACATAGCAATACACATGCATTCAAACACTCTCACAGATTGACAAGCATCATTGAGGAAGATCAAATATCCATTCAATTCATTCCAGTTCCCAGAAGAACACTTCAAGCTGTAGGGTTTTGATTCATGGATGCGCAACGGAAACAAAATTAACCATGCAAAACCCTCCAAGGATCACAAGTCAAGAGACATAACGATGGTAAAGGAAGAAATCAATAACACACCTTAGGGTTCTCCTTTGATGACTTCAAACGCGAATTGTGTCACGTTCTCTATGGTTGATCCACGCCTAGAGTTGATTTCTAGATCTCCCAAGTCCTTGGTGCTAGCCCGGAAGAGTAAGAGGAAGAAAGATCACGCAAAACGAGACAAAAAGGGAGGTCTCGGCCTCCTTGTGGCCGACGGGGACGGGCGGCGGGCTAGGGGCGGCGAGCTCCTAGCTTGCTTGCTCTTTTTTCTCCTTTTGTTCTCTCCCACTCTTGTTATGTTCAATTATGAGCATAAGTTGTGGGAAGGAAGGAAGGAAGGTCCTTTATATAGTCCAACAACTCCTTGCCAACTACCTAAAGGACTTATTCTAGTCCTACTAGAATTCAATTTAGTCCCTTCCTTGCAAATTAGTCCCTACTAAGTTTGCAAGGTTTTGCAAAGTGATCCTTCTAATTAATTAATCCAATTAATTAATTCCCAAATCTAGTTCAACTCTATATAGCGCGTGACCCCATAGGTTCTATCTAGTTGGTAGCAACTATTTGCTAATATGGAGCGGTTTCTAGCAAAACATCCATTCTAGCCAACTAATAGAATAGTCATCTTGACAACCTTTGTACAAGTAATTGTCTCATCCCTTTGTCTCTATATCCGGATTGGACACGAGACATACAAGTCACACTCGTATATCCAATCCATAGTTTCTCGATCCATGGGAATAGCCTCATTCGTGCAAATAACATCAATATCCCATATTGATTTATATGAGTCTGGCCAGACATTCTATAAGCACTATCCCTCGAGTGGCCTTGGATATTTGCTCCCGTTATGTGGGAGGGAAAAATTCTATCTACGTCCACTACGGTATCTAAGCTTGCTTCTTATTGTACCCAGTACACGCCTTTATAACTACCCAGTTACGGTGTAGCGTTTAGCGCTACCAAAATCACAATAATCCACAACTAGAACATCTAGTGACTTCAAGTCTAAGGATGACAATACCATTGCACCGCGAGAAGCGCTTGTGACTCAACATAACGTGTATGTAGCCTTCTCGGAGATGGGTCAATCCAGTGCTACATTACCCTTAATGCACACCTATGTGTTGGATCATGATATCTCCATATCAATCCAACCCCATACTAGTCTATAGATGATTGTCCCATTAATCATTATACTGGACTAGGGATATTTAAGATAAACAACACAATTGTAAATCTAAGAACTTCATTATATTAAATATTCAATAAATAATAAATGAATTTCTAGCCACAAATAAATTCATACTAAACTAGATTGCCTCTAGGGCATCTATTCCAACACAAGGTTCACAGCTTTACTGTTTTACAGTGTTCATCACTTGATCTTAATTTGTATATCTTTTCTGTTATACTACTTTATCATTTGTTCACGTGGGTTGTTCAAGAGGAACAACATATAATTCTTATTGTATCATTTAGCTAGAGCATGTACTAGTTAGGTTAGGAAGAATCACAACTTGTAACAGAGTAAGGCAATTTTCTGGGCTTGATATCTAGGGCTTAGCTTTTGATAAATAAAAAGTTGTTCAAATCCTGGAGGGATTAGATCCCTCGGGCAGAGAGTAGGTCACTTGGGACCGAACTTCGTACCAAATCACCGTGTTAATCTCTTTACGTTTCAGTGTTGCACTTGTAATTATAAATGTCTCAAAACAGGTTTTCAGTTCAAAGCTTTGAAAGGATTTTCAAAGCCTTGAAAAAAATCAGTAAGTTTCTAACTGTTTGTTTGCATTTCAGAGCCTTGAATCTGAGTTCAAAGCTTTGAAATACTTCTCGTTCTTATCATTTTGATTAAAATCCACTCCTTTGACAAAAGTTGTCGTACTCTATTAACACTCCCTTCTAGAGTATTTGATCATGTATTTTTTGTCTGCCTTCCTTTAATTTAATATATTCTAATTGAGGATTGTGTAAATATCATTTGTAGATGCGACAATAACTGTAAAGTAAATCAGACAATCACATCAGTTATATGTAAAAGTAAAGATGCACGATATAAGATTTTTACCGTGAGGAATGTTCCCATGAAGTAATGGAATGGTCTGGAAAAGAAAAAAAAAACGTTCTCTAGATTTTTCCACCAGAGAGAAAGGAAACAACATAAGTTTCATCGTGTTTTCGTCCACATGAAAAATATCCATCGTTTGGCAAATTTGAGTGAGAGTTGCCAAATGTGGGTAAGGATTCTCAGTCGACTTCCTCAATTGGCAGTCTTTCTGAATCTTGTTGATCAGTGAACTCTTAATCTCAAAGGTTGTTCCATCAATGGGACCAGAATTGGTGATTTATAGCTCGCCTCTATCGGTATGAAACTGTCAACCATTGGTGATTTTCCATTATGCTTTTTGAGCTTGCACCATTTGTTGCACAATATTACCAGGATCGTTCGGTGGTGGTCCATGTGGCGGTGGTAGTTGTTGTAGCAACCTAGCAGTGAGATATGGAACTAAAGCTTGAAGCTCCGCCATTGTTATCTGATTTTTCTCCCTATGAGCCCTTTCGGCTTCCAACTCATTTCTTAACTTCTCAGATTCAGCTACTTCATTAGCAATCACTACAATCGTTTGTCTTAGTTGTCTAATCTTTTCCCGAAAATTGGTTAGGGATCCTCCAACGCTTGTTGTATAAGATCGCTACTCCGTTGGGCCACACAGCGTCAAAAGTACCTGAAAAACAAAGAGGCTGAAGAGTACGTGAGCACAACGAAATGAACAGAAAATAATAAAACTTCCTTTAAACAGTAAACTAAACTAATTTCTAGTCCTCGTCAACGGGCTCCAAAAACTTTGATGATGTTCGCCAATGCATTATGAAATTTAACTAATTTCGCTAAAATGCTCCCACAAGTGCACGGTGTCAATCGTAATTTTTCTGGTAAGTTACAGGTACATCGAACCCAAAAACTAGCAATTTGAAGTTTAATACCTAAAGTTTAAAAAATGAGTTTGTTTAATTATCGTTACAAAAGTAATTGCAATAAATTAAAAAGTCAAGTAATTAACTAAGAGGATTTGATTAAAGAGAAAAGCAATTAGGGCGCCTCTCTGGGGGCACTAGACGTGCTTGGACCTTGTTTTATCGATTTTCTGTTCACAACACTTTTACGAACTCTTAAGATTCTTTACGATCTCGTAATAAACACGTGTATCTAAGACTCCACTTATTGTTATGCCTATGTTATTCTTGTTTCTACGGGTCATCAATTCGCAAAATACACTGACACAAAGTATAAGTGAACATAGATACAGTGTTAAGGCTACTACGCAGTTTTCATTAAAAATAACCATTTATAAACATTTAATCTAGCGCAATACGAATATTGAAAATCATCCAAATCCATAAAAACAAGATCATGCTCAGGCACGAAACCGGCCCTAATCAGAAGGTGTATAACTACACATCACATTATTGAAAACTCAATATTCATCATGTAATCAATGGAGTTCATCAAAGTAGAGAGAAAGGGAATCAAACAAACAAGGTCTCCGGTGGACTAGTCGATGGTGTTCTTTGTCTTCTTCTCCAAAAGCAACTCATAATATTCAATCTTTAACACGAATCTTCGAACTGAAAAGTTGTTTCTCTTCTTCATCCGGTAGTATGGCGATGAGTGGATATCATAGAGTGATACTAGGGTTAGATTTTAAACTAGAAGAGTCATGCATTGGAGAAAGCCACTGAAAAGTCTTCAAATATGAAAGAGTAACCCCACTAATGCGCAATTCGTCCGACTACGCCACCGCGGCGGCATCTTTCCGCCTGGCTCACCACACCTGAAGGATCCTTTGCGGTGGGAAGCTGATGCTGCTCCATTTCTTCTCTCTGTCTTCTTTGCTCCTTCTTTTGCCTTCATTATTTGACCACTTGGGCTTCCAAAACGCAATCCGCACTCCCGACATTTCTCTATTGTGTGCCATTCCTCCACCTCATCACTATAAAATGGATGGATACCAATGATCTTACCACTGGAAGGAAAAATAATATACAAAATGTACCAAAATAAGAACAAATTGCCCCGAAAATGCATAAACGCTCCCCTACAGCCACTATGGTGAAAATCACGTCAAATGTATCTAAAAACATGAGACATCCTCACAAACACTCGCAAAAACCCTCAAAAATTGAGGTCAAGAGAGTACCTAAATCGATGTCATCACCTGAAAGCCAACTCAAAGGCGCAGTTTTCTAGTAAATAGTAGCTTCAAATATCTATTTATTTTATTGTTTAACCTTTCAATCAATACATAAATCTAATGGTTTATATTTTTGTGGTGAACCACATATATGATATATAATTTGAGCTCGATTCTATTATGTTACATGTGGTTTAACGAGTTTCAGTTAACTAACATGTGTTTCGTTTCGTGTTTCACATTAATTTTTCAACTCAATATGCACAATAATAAGTTATAATGCAGTGCAATAGATGTTAATATGGGATGGAACACCTTAATTGTGTTATTAATCTAAAATACAAGTGAGTGTTTGCCATTCTATGGACAATATGTATGCTATTTTTGATTTAAAACGGCGTAGCATGTAATGTTGCATGGACAACTTTTTATTGTTGTTTACCTTTTAATCTTTGTGTGACGAACTATGTAAGCACTACAACATAGTAAATCGTTACATTTCTATCTAGTAGTTCAATGTAATTGTTGATACATACACAAAACCATCACTTGTGTTTTGGTCATAATGATTTTGTACTGTAGGATTTTACTTTCAATGGGCTTGTAAGTTCACAGACTGTTTCAAGGCCTTGAAACAGCTTTCAAAAGCTTTGAAACAGCACTACAGCTCACAGTATGAACTCAGGGGGAGTTTTTCCTTATGATTTAATCTATATTTTGCTTTGATAGATTATGCTTTATTTGATGATGAAAGACAAACTTATCTGATATCTGATCATAACTTAATCTCATTGCTTGACTGAGTTTTTGCAGGAATTACTAGCTACCTATTTTGCATGAACTATTTCATAACTTGTTTATATTTGGAAAAGGAAATCTAGGTTGCAGAAAAATCCTAAACTTAACTGCTTCACTGTGTTACATTGTTCTTCATTCTGAACTTCATTTGTATATCATTATGAAAACTTCTCTTATCTTAATCACGTGGTGTTGTTCAAGAGGAACAACAAAATATTCTTATTAAATCAGTTAGCTGAGCATGTAATAGATTGGTTAGTGAGAACCACAAGCTGTAGCAGAGAGAGGGAAGTCTCTGTACTTGAGATCTAGGGCTTAGCTTTTGATTAATAATAAGTCTTTTTGAAATCCTGCAGGGATTAGATCCCTCGGGCAGAGGCATAGGTCATTGAGGACTGAAATTTTTAAAATTCTTGTGTCTATTTCTCTTTACTTTTCAGTCACTAATTTTCCTAAGTTAACTGCTCAAACAAGTTTCTTTTTCAAAGTCTTGAAAACTATTAGCAAACTTTTATACTATCTGTTTTGATTCCAAGGACTTGAAACTTATTTCAAGGCCTTGAAATACTTTCTGTTTTCTACAAACTTGTTTAAAACGACTCTTTTGGCAAAATTTGACATACTCTATTCAACCCCCCCCCCTTCTAGAGCATTGATCATATATTAGTTTCTTACATACAGTCTTTCAATTGGTATCAAAGCTTGTATCACTATATAGATCTAACAATCTTGTGATCATGAGTACTTTAGATGATGGTGGTTTCTTGCAGGGATGAGCTGCTAACAGACCTCCCTTGTTCAGTGGAAACAAATTTGTTCACTTGAAAGCCTTGATGAAAATGTTCATCGTTGATCAAAATATAAAGTTGTGGTCCATTATCCAGAATGGTCCTCATACATTCTACACAGAAAATAATGGGATTAGAACTCCCAAAACTGAGGATTCACTTTCTACTTCTGAATTAGGACAGTTCTCTAAGAATTACAGAGCTATGAATCTCTTACACTGTGCTTTGAGTGCAGAAGAATTCAACAGTATATCAGACTGCAAAACTGTTAAGGAAATATGGGTAAAACTGGTTGTGAATTTTGAAGGAACCAACCAAGTGAAGCAACCAAAGATCAACATACTTCTTAGACATTATGAATTGTTTAAAATGAATGGAGATGAATCCATCAAAGACAGGTTCAAGAGATTCACACACATTGTCAACAATCTGGATACTTTGGGAAAGTCCTTTTCAAATGAAGAGAAAGTCAGGAAGATATTAAGAAGTCTTCCCAAAACCAAATGGGAACCAAAGACCACTACAATTGAAGAAGCTCAAGATCTATCATCTCTCCAACTTGATGATCTACAGGGAAAACTACTCACACATGAAATCTCCATGAATGAAGTTCATGAAGAATTACCAAAAAGTGTAAGGAACGTAGCATTAAAGGTCAAAGAGAATGAACCATCTCAAAGCCTTGAAAAGGAGGAAGATGATGAAGAAGATCCCTTTGCAGTTATTCCCAAATCCTTGACCAGAATTCTTAAGATGAAGAAGAACTTTGGAAACAAAGATTTCAGCAGAGACAACACACAAGTCCTCCCGTAGCAAAGACTATAAAGGTAAAACTTCTTCGCATGGTAATAAGCCTAAAGTAATGAATTGCTTTAAGTGTGGTGATGCAGGACACTTGATTAGAGACTGCCCTCACAAGAAACGCAAGCGTTTTTCAAAGAAAGCTCATGACAGAAGAAAGAAAGCAATGGTAGCTTCTTGAAGTGATTTTGATTCCTCCAGTGATTCTAAATCTGAAGAAGATCAAACCAACCTATGCCTTATGACCAAGCATGATGAAGGTTCTAAAAAGAACATTGAGGTAATGATACAAAGCTTTATGTCCAAACCTGCAGATATTCTTTCTGAAATTGTAAGAACAATGCTTTTCAATGAGGAAGACTATTTAAATGAAATCAAGACTTAGAAGAAGAAAGTTCTTGAGTAAGCAAAAGAGAATTTGCAATTAGCCTGTCAAAACAAGAATCTTGAAATTTCTCAGGCAAAAACTGACAGAGATTTCAAAGCTTTAGAAACCAGTCCCAAGGCCTTGAAACTCAAGTCAAGGAAGTAGTCACTGAGTACTCTCTTTTGAGTGACAATCTTTTTGCTCTAAACCATCTGTATGCTGAATTGGAGGAACACAATACTACTCTAACTGAGAAACTTCAAGACTCTAATAATGTTATGATTAAGCTTGATGTCTCATAACACGACCTTAACTTGATTTTTGGAGGAAGTCTACACTCTGTTCACAAAACTGGCATCGGATATAATCCAAATTTTCTAAATAAAACCAATACCAAATTTGTGTATCAAGTAGCATACCTTCTCCAAAATGTCATTATTGTAACAAGATTGGTCATGTTAAGATGACTTGTCCCTTTAGAAAAGAGAACCTTACATTATGAGGAACAATTTTCCATTGCAACTCAAGGGACATGTGAGACAGATTTGGGTTTCTAAAGGGATTAGATCACCCAATATGGTTAACCCTAAATATGAATCTAAATTTTACACTTGGTCTAATAGCTGTGTAAGGCAGTGAATGGTGTTTGCAAGTTGTCGCCAAGAGCAAGGAACAAAAGTGGATCATGGATAGTGATTGCTCCAGACACATGAGTGGCAAGAGTTCTTTGTTCACAGAATTGAAAGAACATTCAGGACGAGCGATCACTCTTGGTGGCAAAGGCAAATACAACATCATAGAAATTAGGAATGTTGGTAACAGTTTTGAAAGTTCTATCTCAAATGTGTATCTTATAGATGGTCTTAAATTTAGTATGCTTAGTATTTCTCAACTGTGTGAAAAAGGTAAAAAGGTCATATTTGACAAAGAGAAATGTGTGGTGCAAGATGAGAAATCAGGCAATAGCATACTCACAACATCTAGATCAAACAATTTTTACTCTTTGAATAATAACAAAGTTGTAAGAGAAAGTCTGAAGTGTCTCAAGGCATTGAAAGAGGATTCAAAGCTTCGGCACAAAAAGCTTGGAAACATATGCTTGCATACTCTGAACAAACTAGTTTCCAAAAACCTTGTCAGAGGTCTACCATCCATTAAGTTCAAAGATGAAGAGACATACAAAGCTTGTGCTAAAGGTAAACAGACAATGAGCTCTTTCAAGTCAAGAACTTTGTAAGTACTGCTAGACCCATTGAATTGCTTCACATGGATTCCCGTGGTCCTATGAGAACTCCTTCTCCAAAGGGTAAGAAGTATATGTTAGTTGTTGTAGATGATTTCTCTAGATACTTGGGTAATGTTTTTAAGAGAAAATTCTGAAGCTCTGTCTGAATCTTCACAGCTTTGTAAAGAGCTTCAAACATTGAAAAGCCTGCCTATTGCTCCTAAGTGATCATGGTAGAGAATTTGATCAACTCGAATTTGATTTTCTTTGTGCTAAGTATGATATCTCTCACAATTTCTTTTCTCCTAAAACTCCTCAATAGAATGGAGTAGTTGAAAGAAAGAACAGGACTCTTGAGGACATGTCTAGGACAATGCTTCTGGAGAACAAGTTGCCAAAATCTTTCTGGGTAGAAGTTGTAAACACTGCCAACTACATACTGAACAGGTGTCTGATTAGGTCTATCTTGAAGAAAACTCCCTATGAACTTTTCAAAGGGAGAAAGCCTAATGTATCTTATTTCAAGCCTTTTCGGTGTACTTGTTTTGTACACAACAATGGTAAGAAAAATCTTGAAAAAATTTGATGCCAGAAATGATGAAGGTATCTTTCTTGGTTATTCACTGACTAGCAAGGCATACAGAGTCTATAACAAGAGAACCAAGCTTGTTGAAGAAAGTATTCATATTATTTTTGATGAAATTGATGATGGTTCTTTGAGTGATAGTTTTGCATACTTAAATCTAAACAATCGTGAGTCAAATGATGAAGATCCAGAAGGTGGTTCCAAAGAAAACTTACAGGAAAACTGAAGACATTTTCAAGGCCTTGAAAATGAACCTCAAAGCCTTGAAACAGATCCTCAAGAAAAGCAGAGTGATCAAGACACTTCCTCAAGCTTTCAAAGACTTGAAAAGCTTCCCGGAGAACCAGAATCCTGGACTACAAGAAAGAGATTCAAATACCTTTTAGCACATCCAACAAAAAACATTAAGTCTGATCCATCCACTAGTACTCAAACTAGATCTCAATTAAAGAACTTGTGTGCTTTTAATGCTCTTGTCTCTCTTGTAGAACCTAAAAATGTGAAGGAACCATTGCAAGAAGCAGACTGGATCATTTCTGCGCAAAGTAAACTTAGTGAATTTGAAATGAACAAGGTTTGAAATCTAGTTCCTCTTCCCAAAGATCAGTCTGTAATTGGCACAAGGTGGGTGTTCAGAAACAAGCTAGATGAGAATGGTAAAATTATCAGAAACAAAGCAAGATTAGTTGCTCAAGGCTACAATCAAGAAGAAGGTATAGACTATGAGGAGACTTTTGCTCCTGTAGCCAGGTTAGAAGCAATTAGATTGTTACTTGCTTTTGCATCGCATAAGAACATCAAACTTTTTTAAATGGATATTAAATATGCATTTCTAAATGGTTATCTGCAAGAAGAAGTTTATGTTGCTCAACCTCCTCATTTTGAAGATGATTTGGTTTACAAATTATTTTTATCAACTTGACAAAGCTATTTATGGTTTGAAACAACCTCTCAGAGCTTGGTATGAAAGATTATCAAAGTTTCTACTTGAAAATGGTTTCAAAAGAGGATTGGTCGATAAAACTCTTTTCACAAAGACTCGTGAGAAAGACATTCTTGTAGTACACATATATGTTGATGATATTCTATTTGGTGCTATAAATGATTCTCTTTCCAATGATTTCTCAAGTCTTGTGAGCAGGGATTTTGAGATGAGCTTGATGAGAGAGTTAAATTTCTTTCTTGGACTTCATGTGCATCAAATGAAGAAATGAATTTTCCTACACCAGTGCAAATATGCCAAGGACTTGCTAAACAAATACAATTTGTTCCAGTCCAAGGTATTCAGAACCCCTATGAGCTCCACTCTGTCTTTCGACAAAGATCAAAATGGTAAGAGTGTGAATCAGAAAAGAGTATAGAGATATGATTGGTTAACTTCTCTATCTTAATGCTAGTAGGCTAGACATCATGTTCAGTGTTTGTATGTGTGCTAGAACTCAAGTTGAACCAAAGGAATCACACTTAGTTGATGTCAAGAGAATTTTCAGATATCTCAATGGTACCAAAGAATTTGGGATTTGGTATCCAAAACATTCTAACTTTTCTTTGTGTGGCTATTCAGATGCTGATTTTGCAGGATATAAAGTGGACAGAAAAAGCACTTCAGGGTGTTGCCAATATCTTGGATCATCCCTGATAAGCTAGCATTCTAAGAAGCAAAACTCAGTATCATTGTCAACTGCAGAAGCTGAATACATAGCAGCTGAGCTTCCTGCTCACAAGTTCTATGGATAGCTCAACAGGTGAGAGTTAGTTTTTGAATTCAGAGATATTCCTATAAAATGTGACAACACTAGTGCAATCTCTATTACAAAGAATCCAATTCAGCACTCAAGAACCAAACACATAGATGTCAGACACTATTTCATCAGTGATCATGCAGAGAAGGTGATATCTCTCTTGAATATGTACCTACTAACATACAATTTGCAAATATCTTCACTAAATCATTGCCATAATACAGATTCTCAGCCTTATGATTAGAATTGGGCATGCTAAATAAGGAAGCACTGGTTTATGGGGAGTATCAGGTAGGGTGATGTTTTTTCAAAGTTTTAGAAAGTTTTCAAAGCCTTTAAAAGCTTTACAAATCCTTGATATTATATGCTCCAGTATTAAAATATTTCAAGGCCTTGAAACTCTTTTCAAAGTTTTGAAAATAAATATGTACACTATATATTCAATGAATGGATCACCAATGCTAGGTGTTATCTCTGTAGATAATTGCTTAACATTATTTTTGAAACTAAAATCAAATCTCTTCAAAATTCGTAGGAATTTATTTTATTTCCTTGAGGAGTTTTAATTTTAGTTAAATTCATTTCTCAAATATATGAGAATATTTTGTTTCCTATTCAAACACAAACTCTTTACTACTTATTTCCTCTTTTCACTCTCGTATCTATCACTCCTGCCTCTATCTTTTAAACATCGCAAATCCTAATGGGTTCTCGAAGAATCTCTGAAAGAATCACGATGGTTGGAGGCTCCAAGAAAAGTTCGGGGAAAAAGAGAAAAACTGCAGAAGAGGAAGTGCAAGCTATCGGTGATGGATCTAGTTCCAGGACTCCTATTCCACCAAGACCCTCCTCTCATCCTCTAAAGAAGAAGAGAACAAAGGACAAGGAAGAACAGACTGCTGCTTCAAGCAAGAAGAAGAAGTTCAATCCAGCAGGTGGTTTCGAGAAACAAAAAGGGATTCAGATTGGAAGCTCTAAGTCAACAAAGAAGAAGCCTCAGAAGTCTGACAAAGGAAAAGATAAAAGGTCACTGGAAAATAGATTGAGGTATCACAGAAGGACACTTGTAAGGAGATTCAGATCTTTTCTGAAAAACAAACATCTCCTGGTAAGAAAGCTCTATCTAGTAAATCGTTTGTTAGTCATTCAACAAGAGGAATCTGGTTGGATGGTTTTGCCTCTACTCCTATTGCATACTGTTGTTTGAACAATACTAGTATGTTGAATGGCATGAAACAGCACTGCAGTTCACAAAAGCTTTGAAACAACACTGTAGTTCACAGTATGAACTCAGGGGGAGTTTTTCTTTCTGATTTAATCTCTATTCTCCTTTGATTAATTATGCCTTATTTGATGATGACATACAATCTTATCTGATATCTGATCATAACTTAATCTCTTTGCTTGACTGGTTTTTTGCAGGATTTACTAGCTACCTATTTTGCAGGAACTATTTCCTAACTTGTTTATATGCAGAAAAGGAAATCCATATTTCAGAAGAATCCTAAACTTATGGAATCATGTCTGGAATTTCCTAAGACCTGTAGCTGGAAGATCAGATTAATATCTCGTTGGAATTTAACTGTTAAGGAGTCAAAAATATGCTGCTTGATTTTAGGAAATTCTGTTGAAATAAGATCCTATATATTTTGCATTTCAAACAAGCAGAATAACAAGACTGTTGAGAGATTTCGTATAAAACTTTTGCAGAAACATTCAAACACTCTCAAGGATTGATAAGCAACACCGTGGAAGATCAATTCACACAATCCAAGCTTCAAAACAACACTGAATTTTTTAACCGCTTCACTGTGTTACAGTGTTCTTCATTCTGAACTTCATTTGTATATCATTATGTTAATACTTCTATTATCTTAATCTCATGGTGTTTTTCAAGAGGAACAACAAGAGATTCGTATTGAATTAGTTAGCTAGAGCATGTACTAGATAGGTTAGTGAGAACCACAAGCCGTACCAGAGAGAGGGAAGTCTTTGTGCCTGATATCTAGGGCTTAGCTTTTGATTGATAAGAAGTCTGTTTGAAATCCTGCAGGAATTAGATCCCTCATGTAGAGACGTATGTCATTGAGGACTAAACTCTGTAAAATCCTTGTGTCTATTGCTCTTTACTTTTCAGTCACTGATTTGCCAAAATTAACTGCTCGAAACAGGTTTCTTGTTCAAAGCCTTGAAAGGCATTTCAAGGCCTTGAAAACTATCAGCAAACTTTTCTACTATCTGTTTTGACTCTAAGGACTTGAAACTTATTTCAAGGCCTTGAAATACTTCATGTTTTCTACAAATTTGTTTAAAATCAATCTTTTGGCAAAAGTTACCATACTCTATTCAACCCCCCTTCTAGAGTGTTGATCCTGTATTAGTTGCCTACAGACTGTCTTTTAGGGATGGCATTAACGTTGGATACACTTTCAAATTTAAGTGTTCAAATTCTAAATATAAATTAATGCTTCAAGAAATTCTTTCACTACAAAAATAATAGTTTGATCTTTGTCAATAATTCATGCTAGGACAGGAGAAGTTTTGTGACAATGAGCGTGATGAATATTATATTTCTTACCAATCAGAGCCGTTCATAACAAGCAATTTCAAGAAACTTAAAGAATATGCATCACAGTCTCCATTACGTTTGTGTACAACAACTTCAAAATTCAGTCAATGAAGAAATTTAATTACGAAGTTGCTGAAGTCGTACGTCTTTATGACCATCGAATAGATGTAATACATGTTACGAGACAGAAACAGATCTGGTAAATGCATACCTCTCTAAACTTGCATTATTCTAAGTTTAATAATATATCATTCTGTTCATATATTTTATTTGTTGTAATCCTTCCAGGTACGTTAACCTTGTTATTTACACTCATTGATTTCTTATCTCTTACCCATTCTATCTGCGTTCTAAGGTGAAATATCCATATGATTTACATTTTTCTTCTCCCAACACTATTGTGTATCATTGAGGTAGCTACATACTTTACTTCACATGCAAAAGTTATGAGTCATCTAAGATGGTTTGTGTGCCACATGATTTACATACTCCACCATAAAGGAGTTAACGTATTCTAGACTACTTGTCCCAATCCTTAACAAGATGGCGGTAAATAGTAAGGCTATATCCATCTATGCAACCAACAATAATGTTCAACCCAAATTACAACTGGTCTTGCGAAGTTGTGATCCATATTGCTTCGGGTGTGTGATTTTTAGAAGTTACACTAGTGTTAGTAAGTGTTTTCTAAATTTCATCTACATTTTTTATCTGGTTTCTTTATCAACTTCTTATCCATGTTATCAAATATGTGTTTGTTTTATCCGCTATTTGTCACTACATAACATTTTTTGAGCTGTCTTTTTTTACCACTGAGCTATTAAAGCAATTTCTTTTCGTTTTTTATGGGTACAAATTCTTCTATTTTTTTATCCAAATTTGTTATGTTATATCCATATTTGTTACTACCTCTGTTACATTAGGTTCTCCCTAGTTTCCTTTCTGATCCGTTTAGCTAAGTTCTTCCTGCTTCCTATTTTGTGTATGTTTTTTTTATCTACTTTTACAAAGCTACCATTCTCCACCGAATCCTTTAACCCCACCTCATCCCCCCCCCCACTTACTCCACTGCTACATATGATTGAGAGAGAAATAAAGAATATGAAGGGAAAGAGAAAGAGAAAGAGATGGAGGCTTCAACAGATTCGACGGAAGGAAAAAGAGATGCGGGCTTCAACATATCGACGGATGGAGATAAAGACAGTGGCTTCAAGACATCAAGTAGGGAGGGAGAGGGAGGGAGAGAATTATATTGGCGGATGGAGAGAGATGTAGAGAGGGAGAAACATAGCGGCTACGTGAACGTGGGCTTCTGGCGGCTTCGAAGGTGGTTAGGTGATGGTGACGACAACGTTCCTCTTGTTTGAACGGTTGTGAGGCAGCGGTGGCGGTGCTCTACCTCTCATTCTTGATTTTAAGTTAGATACGTTTTTTCTTGCTTAAGATACGTTCCTCTTGTTTAGATCTGTTTTTTTCTTCTTTATATATGTTATTTGAATGATCTGTAAATAATTATTGCTGCTGCCGGTGTTGTCCTTGTTGTTTGTGTAGTTGTTCTCTCTCTGAACCAGAGAGGGAGCGAGAGTGAGAGAGAATGAAAGAGATACTACTTTGTTTCTTCTCTTTCTCCTCATTTGACTTTTTTGACTCCTAGTTGTGTCACTTTGATCAAGTGATTTGGATCGCAAAACGATGCGATTTTTTGATAATTTTTCACCGTGTTATAAAGCAACTTTTACTCTACAACAACATGAAAAAATATCAAAGAGTTGCATCATGTTGCTATCCAAATCACCTAGTCAAAGTGACCCGATGAATAGAATAAAAAAGTCAAATGGGAGAAATAGAAGAAGCAGTCTTTAGTAGTAATTACAAGTGCTAGAGGTAAAATTGTCATTTCACCAAATATCCTTAAAAAATGTGCAAAAGAAGTAAGAACGGTTGGAGAGAAACTTCCTTCCCAATTTTGCTAGTTTGACTTTCACGATCACTTTGTCCCGTTGATTTTTTTTTGGAGAAAAATTTGAAACGTTGATTTGATGTTGTATACTGTATATGACATCCTTTTTATAGTTGTGAATTCCGTTCTGTTCCGGAACGGCCGGAACGCCCCGTTTTTAAGCTCAAACGGAATAGAATTGGCTCTGATCCGTACCAGCCATAATTCCGGTTCGATCAGGTTGGATCCGGGCTGATCCGGCCAATCCGGGTCGATCCGGCCGAAGCCGGAATTCAACCGGATCCGAATCACATTGAAAAATAACATGTCGCTGCCAAGATTTGCTTCGTAAAGCTAATGCCTTTCAGCTGAGCCAAACGCCACTATGTTTTATTATTTGATTTGTAAATATTTGTTAGTATCGTAGCTTAATTAATACAATTACTAGTAAACTAAATTCTTTTATTATATTAAGTCAAATTTATTCTAGTACTTGAATTTCTACTTCAGTGATACTACATATAAACACAACTAATGAATATAACTATATAAGTGTTTATGTGTTCTTTTACCGAACATCAATCTAGTATCATAAATTCTTTGTTTGGAAAAACTTTTTCCACATTATATATATATATATATTTGTTTAACAAATTTCTCATAAATTATTTGTTAGACCTCAAATTACTAGTTTGAAATGTAAAAAAAATTGACATATGTTAGAAAAAATTGTATTTCGATATTTTTTCGAGAAGTATTTCAATGTTGATATGAAACATCACTAATGTTTTGTATAATATATATATTTTATATATATAATATAGTAAAAAGTACGGTAAATTCGGAACGGACCTTCGTTCCGTCCGGATCCGGAATCGTTTCGTTTCCAAGAGTAAAACGGAACAGGCACCGGAACGGTATTCACAACTATGCATCATTGCATCCTTTTGCTAATCAAATTACTGATTGTCCAAAAAAATAAATAAATCAAATACCGGAGTTGGAAGTTGGGAAGGGAACGAGGTCGGCAGTTTGTCGACAACACCCTTTGGTTGCTGCAAAAGCCAAATCTCTTTTTGACAGATATGCGAAGAATCGTTTGGATTACTTAAGGGGAATAGACGAGAGAGGCAGAGACGAGCTTGAAATGGGTGCATCTTCTTCCACGGAGCAGGTTTCCGATGATCAGCGTGAAGCGGAGAGCTTGGCGGCTTCCACTGGAGCCCTTCCGATGCTTCAGAGAGCTTTCTCTGCACTCGCCGATCCGCAAACGAAAACTATTCCTACCACCTCTCTCCAGGTATAGATTAAACCCTAATCCTTTTCTTCTATTCCCTATTCTGAAACTGTATTGCTGAATTATGAATGCGTCTAAACATTGGGCCTTCTATTAATTTCAAATTACATGGTTTGACTTTTGTGGGTGCTATTTTATGGACTTGTTTCTGATCTTCCAATTGAAACTGCAGTGATCATGATAATCGAAATTATGCCAATTTTCCTTCTTAGTTATAAAGTTCTGCTAATTGGACTTAAAATTATGCCTAACAAGTTCTCCAGGGATTGTTCAAAGCTGGCAACACGTATGAAACGTTGAAATTCACTTTTGCACCGTTCATGTAGAACGGTGCAAATGGTTTGAAGGCCACTCATGCAAAAGTAATAAATGCTGCTTTCTATAGTATCATGAACACAATTTTTTTGAACTAGTACAAAATCTAGCTTATGTTTATTCTCTGAAGGAGGTTAATATAAAATTTGGGATGACTGGAAAAAAGGAGTACGTGTGTAAGATTTTTTTTGGGGGAAGCTCTGTTTAGAAAAGTTTGTCAAACACATATGTAGAAGCCTAGATGAAATAATCCAAAGTGCGATGGGCCTGTTACTTTAGTCCTTGTCCGTGTGTTTAATGAAAACCTATAGCTTAAGTTTGTGATGACGCTGGTGACCAATGTGATTGGAGAAGGATACCTTTCCTGTAGGGTACTGAAGCACTTCCTTGCAACCTTCCCTATCACCAAGCATGTCGATGGCATTTCCAAGAAATACCCTCTCGATCTAGGATGAAACTCTTATACTTACCACTATGCCATGCAATGGCTCATGTCAAGTACTTCTATACTGCATAAAATAAAATAAATGCACTGTGGCAAGAGGTTTGCAACTGCATTTGACTAGGAAGTTACACGGCTTGCTTGGAACCGATCGATGAGCACTTAAGAACAGCTTGTATACCATCTGGACTCTAAGAACGTCAGAAGAAACCCATGCGAAAGGATAAGTTAAGACATGAAACAAACCACCAGAGCGGTGATGCAGAATCAACCAGTTAATTGCGTTCTTTCTCTTGAATCCACCTCGGCAGGTGCTGCACTTAGATAGGACTAAAGAGACAAAAATCTCAACCTCAAGGTTGTAATAGAAAAGCACGAAGGTTTGCAATTTTCGGTTTATCGTATCGAGGTCTGAAGCTTATTCTTTTGCCATTTGGCTTCTGGCCACACTAGTAGAAAGCACTGCTGGTATATAATCTTTCACTCAGGTGATACCTGTACTTGAGCCTAGAAACTGGAACTCATTCATTCAAGAACATTGAATTACAGCGTTACCGGAGTAGTGAAAAGACTTCTGTATGTGGTGTTACTGCTCCTTTGATGTTCAACTTCCTTAAATGTCCTATACTTGGAAGAAATTCCACTCTACATGCAGCTTATAGTATTTTAGGAACCGAGCCTGTTTTTATTGAGAATTAATAAGTAGGCATTCCAAATATATGCAGGGTAAACCATACATGTGAAAACTTTATGGCCTAAATCTTTATACAGATCAGGTATTATTGTGAAGCTCACAGATCCTACTTTTGTCCTGGAATCTAGTAAATCAAGTATTAGTCTGAACTTCACCTGGCCATACTGTTTGTGCTGGAATTTAGTGTTTTATGTTTTTGGCTTCAATGTGTCAGTCTGTTGCCAACATCAGTCATCTCTTTTCTTTTGTTGACAATGCCACGTGGCTCCAAAGATTGTAAGATTTGACAAAGTCTGAAAATTTACTGGCCAGATTCAAAAGGCTCATTGGAGTGTAACATAAGCGTCGATAGGACAGTAGTTGAAGAGACAATAACTATTGGTCAGCAAGATGTGCCGGATAAGTATAATTTCTAGATATCTTGGGTCGATTTTACAGTGATGGAGAGAAACACGAGGATGTTACCCTACCCATAAAATAACAACAGGATGGGTGGAGTAAAGGAGCGCATCTGTTTTGTCTTGTTACTGAGTATCTGGGCTAGGTTGAAGGGTAAGTTGTTTAGTGACCCGCTACGATGTATGGGACGGAGTATTGGCCCATTACAAAAAACGGCAGAAATGACGATGCTATCTAATAAAAAAAATGAGTGTAACAGAAATGAGGATGCTAAGGTTGATGAGTAGCGTAGCTAGGAAAAGGTAGGACACACTATGGCACAAATAAAGAACAATCTAGATGTTGCACCAATATAGCACAACTGAGGTACACTCATCCTCAGTGGTTTGATCATGTGCCGTCGGCCGTCAGATGCTCCTGCTAGGAGAAGTTATACGGTTCAAATCGTCGGTTGTAGACAAGGGAGGGGGATGCCAAGATGAACCTGGGTAGAGACAATAAGAGAAGACTTCGTCAGATTAAAACCGAGGGATTGTCTTTGGACAATAAGAGAAGACTTGGTCAGATTAAAACTGGTGGAGTTTGATCCATGTAGCCAACCCCAATTAAGCTGGAAAAAGGCTTGTTTTTTGTTATGGATTCTAAAAGGCATAATGTATGATCTAATCAGTCAAAGTATACCTAAATAATTATACCTTTAATGAAATCTCTTTGGAAATTTCCTCTTCAATTGGTCGATAAAAATATATGCAGTCTTTATTGAACCCACCACAAGTACCATGTATACATCCACCGAAGTCGCCAACTGAAGATGGCTTCATCCTTTTTCTGCCTTCACACTGAGAACTAAATCCGGGACAAATTGAAATTCTGGCAAAATTGTAATATTCAGTAAGAACAATCACACACGCATATGAGAATCTCATTCTGCATTCTACCCTTGCACAATTCAGGATTGAAAGTGTACCAATCGTACAAACAGATGTAGATTGCAATTTCCTATAGGGCTTCAGTGATTTGTGACATAACTTTCCATATATGGCTTAATTGCTTTTCTACTATGCCTTGGCCTCAACTTTCCTCTGGAATAGTGCGCACAGATCTTCCATTCAATGTAATTGTTAAATTGTTTTTCTGAGAGCTCCATCACTCTGTTGATGCCATTGATAGTGTGTTTGTACTGAATAACACACGCATATGAATATCTCTTCTGCATTCCACTCATACACCATTCAGTATGGAAAGGTACCAATCGTATAAACAGATGAAGATCGCAATCTCCTAGGATATCAGTGATTTGTTACATTGTTTTGCATTTATGTCTTATTTGTTTTTCTACTATGCCTTTGCCTCAACTTTCCACTGGAACAGTGCACACAGATCTTCCATTCAATGGAGGTAATTGTAAAATTGTTTTTTTTTCTGAGAGCACCATCACTCTTTTGATGCCATTGATAGCGTGGCGTGTTCTGAATGGGCTTGCATTTTGTCATCACAGTCTGTGCTGCTTATTGTGTCACAAAGTTCCTCAAGTTGTACTGCATGTGATTACTTCAGCTGGGCACCAAATTGATGCACCTCCTACGTTTACAAAATAACTACAACTGGTACAGAAACCAAGCAAGAATCTAGACAAAATCTATTTTGCTTGTGTTCTGTAAAAGTTCCACGGAAGGTAGCCTCAGTAATACAAGCCATGCTGAGCACAAAAAGATAAAATAGCACAAGCCATCTGTTTAGAACTGAACTGTAAAAAGTAGCTAGAAAGTATCATAGGCATGGGTCAAATGAAGATTGCAACCACATATATAAACACTAGTTACGTCTGAAAATTTTAAGAGCCGTTAACCCTGGAAGAGCTACAGTGACAAGAAGGGATGCTCCTTTATAAGAACTCACAAAAAGGTGACCTGAAGTATGATGCTTCTTTGGTGTTATACCTTCTATTGAAATATTATGATGTTGATTTGATTGCATCACATTCTTTTCTCAGTGTGAAACATACATTTTTATTTTTTGCAGCCATGCTTAAGCTTGAACTTTGAGAACCCAACATGTGGTGCAACTGCCCTTCCTCCGGGCTTTCAGGGGTTATTGAATAATTTGGGTTCTTCCATAGTTGACCTATTTTTCTTGGCTGAGAAAGGTGGAGTCAGCTGGGTTAACTTCTTGAGTGGTTATGTGAAGTGCTGCAGAAGGATGTCTGCATCCGCATCATTTAATATGTTATTCAGGGTGTTTGCTATGGCAACTGAGAAGGCAGGTCTTCCTGTGAACCTGCATTTCGAATCAGAAGATGTTGATTCTAAGATGAGTGGGTTCTTCAAGCCCGGTGATATTCTTATGCTTCTCTTGCTATGTTATATCATGTCATATGAATCTAGAAATTTGAAGTTTTCCGGGGGTGGCAATAATGGTCTTCCAGATTTAAGGCATTTAGTATTATCAGCTGTTCTATCATCTGCTGAAGTTATTAGTGACTTGAATCCATGGGATTGTGATATCTCGGCCATGGATTTGGAACTTCCAGCCGGGAAGATTCTTACGTGGGCGTTGAAAACAGTTCCCAGCCTTCCGGATTGCCTTGCACAATTTGTGAGTGGAAAATTCCAGAAATCAGTTTTGTCAGAAGAGCCTCAGAGGTATGACATTCATTCTCTCTGACTGTCAAATTATCAATTTATCATACCATTGTACTTCAGTATTTGTGGACTGATTGGGGTTCCGTTAGTCTGTATCATTTTGATACCCTTTGGCACAATTGTAAAGTTTTCGCGGGGTGACCAAGAGGTCACGGATTAGAGTCGTGGAAATAGCCTCTTGTAAATGCAAGGTAAGGCTGTGTACAGTAGACCTGAAAGTGGTCCAACCCTTCCCTGGATCCCGTGCATAACGGGAGCCTCGTGCACCGGGCTGCCCTTATATGATGGACATATGTATGCTTGGTGATTTCAAGCACATCTATGATCAAATCGTAATGTTTTTCATTTACTGAAATTGTGTTTAGCGTTGTGCTTCATCTTGCGAAATTAGTGCGGGCGTGTAATTCTAGACGGGCGAATGTTAGTACTATAGAAATGATTCACTAGTTGTGTTTGTGGTTGTTTGTTATTTGTTTCTTAATATCAACATGAGTTCTGTTTATAACTTATATTCATCAAGTGTCACTCCAGCGTGAAACATTATCCAATAATTGGTAGCAGTATCTTTATTCTTCTACTAGAACGTCCATGCACGTAAGTTAGAGTTCATCTTACGGCGTTAGTGTTGCGCTGGAACCTATGTGGCACTGTTGCTTCTGGGAGATCGCGCATTCGTACCGGGTGCTTGGGGTGCTTTGCGGGTGCTTTGTGGATAAGGCAGGATCATTTTGAAAGTTTTAGTTGAGAGGTCTTTGAAAATACAATTACAATTTAGCTAAAAGAACGTGCATCTATGTGAACATTCCTAACCCTTAGATTACTCGTCCTTCCACTGCTACAAACAACTCTGCTTGATTATAATTTGGTTTACTATTATTGTTGTTTTTATGTGAGTATAATGGCATCACAAATAATTTTGAAAAACAACAAAAATAAATTGCTGCACCACTCCCACACCCGCTCCCCCGCCGGTGCTTCTCAGGTCGAAACTTGAATCACAGTTAATTATACTTGAACGTTGGTTAGAATGTATTCTGTTTTGCTTGGAATGAAATATATTCGATGCTAAGAAATTGACAAGAATGCGAAGTATCAAAGACAAAAATACTAAATGCATTTATCAGAACTACAAATTTGCACAACAAAAGAATGGAAAGCTGCTGCGGTAATCCAGTAATGTCAACTGAGGTTCTTGTTAGCTAAAAAGCACCAATGTGGACACAAGTATCAAACATAATATTTTTTGCAGATATGCACACGGTGAATTTTGGAAAATATGGATACATACAGGTCGGAGATAGAGGATACATAAAATGTCGCATGTACTTTGGATTTCATACAAGAAATACTGTCGATATAATACACAAAAGATTGAAATAATGGATAAGTAGTGTGTGTGCTTTAGTTGTCCAATATAACATGGTCAGTTGTTATTTTTTGGTTCCTAGTTATATTACTACTAGCCAATTAGGATATCTAGTTAGCGAAATTGAACTAGGCTTTTAAGTTCTACTTTTCTCAAGCTCAATAGATCTGAGAAAGGGAGGGAGGAAGAATAATCCCACATACTGAAAGTCAGTCAGTTACAGAGGAGTTGCAGATACTAGTGTGTCTTATCTGTCTCATACTCATAGAGATGCTGAGTTCTTTCATTCAAAGCCCTGTACAGTCACCGCCTGGATCCTTTTACTCGTTTGACAATTTCATCCTTTCTTCCATTCAGTCCCGAGGATTAACTAGGTCTTCGCCGCTTTGCCAATAAATCCGAATTTACTAGGGAATGCCTACCCTGTTGCTGTTGTTGATCGAGGTATAAGTGATTAAACACACCCTTTGGGTAAAAGACACTTTGCTCCCTTCACTTTTGACGAAAAGACAAAATGCTCCCTGACAAATTAGCAATTCATAAAACACCCTTGTAATGGAAAAAGTCGGGGACACTTTGCGCCGCTCTGTTAAGTTCCATCCATGATGCAAAAGATTTATTTTTTTTGACAATTTACCCCTGTTTGGTATTCTTAGTCATTTCATCTCATCTTTCTTCATCTTCCCCAAGTTAGACGAATTTTCATCAATCTACCCCAATTTTACACCCAACATCATTCTTAATATCTTTCTTGATTGTGTCCGCCGATTGACCCAAAACCATTACAGACGAACAACCCCAAATTTCCCCAGACCCAGAAGTTGCAGCCCCAAATCTCCATCAGTTCACCGAATTGACCATAAGCATTTATTTTTCAACAAATTGGAGATTCAATTGGCTCGGTCTGGGCATCAAATGAGTCGTCAGATTTTGATTTTGGCTTTAATTTGTACAAAATCCTCATAATGCACTGATGATCTCGATTAACACACCCACCACAGATCTGCTGCCTCTACTTCAATTTTGGGCATGGGATTGGAGTTGAGGTTCTAAGATTTTTGGCATCGAAGGGAGAGAGGAGGTTGAAGCGATGCTGGTGGTTCAATGGAGAATATGGGGTACTGAGAACGGGTACGTGGTGGTGGGACGAGAACAGGGGAGGTGGAGGTGGCTGGGGCCTGGGTGGTTGCGGCGAGAGGGAGCATTATTTCAGGTGAGACCTTCCTAGGCCGCCACTCAACTTCTCTACCCTTCAATTGACCGAAACCCATCTCAACCGCAACCACAGCCGCATCCAACCTCCATGGATTCCGGCCAACATTCCACACAAAGGTGATTTATTTCTCACTCTATTTCTCTGCTTCCATCATCCTCGGACACTACAATCAGCACTTGAGCGCCCAGAAGCTGCCATGACTTAGGCAATCGCCGATTTCAATGGGGAAGTCGGGGGCTCTCGGGTTCTATTGGAAGATGGAGGTGGGTCTCGGTGTTTGCGGTGATGAAGGACGAGGACAGGAGGGAGGGAGAGAGAGAAGAACAAGAAGAAGAATCTTTGTGCGGCCGTTTTTTTTCTCTTTTTCTTTTCTTTTTTCATTTTGTGTAAAAGGGTTAGGGTACAGTTGGGGTACAATAGTCTTTTAACGTGGCTAGTTGATGCCCGTTATTCCCCGTTTTTCTCCAAGGGTTTTTTATGAATTGCTAATTTGTCAGGGAGCATTCTGTCTTTTCGTCAAAAGTGAAGCGAGCAAAGTGTGTTTTACCAAACCCTTTTGGTTAAGGCCCAATCAACTTTGCTCTGTAAAAGGAAGGGTAAATGCTCTCTCTCTCATTTTCTTGTGAAAGTTATCTGCACCGAGCTAGGCAATTTTTTCCCTGTGCTTCCAAGTAATAGGAGAAGAAAACACACATGACCTTTTCTTTTCTGTCTTTCTCTGGATCAAAACATGGCTGCAGCAACCAGTTTGAAGCGCTGAAAACCTCTTTGCTTCTTCTCTATGGCACTGCTTAAAATTCAAGTTCCAGGTTGATTATTGTCTTAAATTTACCTTCCTCTGACAGCATCGTCCAGGTGATGTAATCCAGGTTTCATTGCTAATGAAGGAACTTTGTTTTGGGGTCATACCTTCTATTAGTTAGCAGTGATGGGATTGTTCCGTCGAGGGGCATCTCCAGGTTAGGTTCAGATCGAGAACTAGTATGTTTAGTTCTAATAAGCGCAAGTCTGCCTCCACCCCTGATTGCCATCACTAGAGATGGATAGGGCTTCTATTTTTCTGTCGCAACTCAAGCATGTCACTGACTCACTGCGTTTCCATCGACTGAAAAACGTAATCTGGCATGTATGTCAGAGTGACCTCATGTGTTTATATGCCATGAGGTGTATCCGTATTGTCTGTCTCGCCATGTGTCAAAATGGATTCAGATCTTATTTTTTGGTTTCCATGCTTCATAGCCTTTTGATAGTAATTTGAAATGCTCTAGGGATGTAAGGGGCCACGAAGAACTGGGTTGAGACCATAGTTACCATATCTCCTAGCATAGGCGAGGCGTCAAGCACGAATCAGCGCTGTGAGAGTGCATTCGGACCAACAGACTCAAAACGCAAACTGAATATTTCAAGAACGAGTGGTGCAACTGGCCAGAAAATTTAAATGACATAAAAAAGTTTTCACAGACCTAAGAGAACCGGTCCAAACTAAGGTCTATAAAGTAATCCGCTGGAGATCACAGGAATAAGTGGGCAAGCTCAAGGCTTTTCATGCCGCAGCATAGTAAGAAACTGGTAAACGTCGATGTGTGACCCCGTTACGACGTAAAACAAATACAGGTTTTGGTAGCAGATAAAAGGAGTCCAACTGCATCTTTTTTTATACGGTAGGATTTATTAAATAGCCGCTAGTTGCACTGTTATCACCTTTTAGTCTTGCCTCCTGTGATACTTTCATTACTCACTTTTATGTACACGATCAATTTTATTTGATCTCAAGTAAAATTAGCATACTAATCTTAGTATAAAAATATAACATGTAGGGTCTCTCATGGTGTTCACTGTACATCTAAAATTAGCAGCTTCCCAGCTCCTGCTTCCTCACGGGCTACAACCCTTTTAGCCTCTAGGTGACGTTGAAAATGAAACAAATTAGTGTTACTTGGTAAAATCTTAATGCATGAAAAAACCCTCTCGAACGCAACGTCTGCAGGATACCCGTCCCTGTGTAGACCTCAAGTAATTGGGATAACAGCTGGTTGAGTTACTATTTTTTTCTTGGTGAAAATGGACGAGGATTTGGGACATCTTGGTTTTTCTTCATTGAGTTACGTGATGTTATTTCTGGAATCTTGCTGATTAGATCAGAGCTTTGTGTGAGTGTGGCCTAAAATTTTTGTGTCGTTTGGACCTGCTTTTGGATTAAGATGTTTTTCGACAGGAAACCTTTTTCTCATTAAGAGGTCTGAAGATGAGTACAGTACGAGAAAGTGAAGTGTTGAGATGCTTGGCCTTCCATCCACTTGCTTGCTTTGATAACAAAAAGTAACTGTGTCCACTGTTATGGTATTTGACAAAATACTGTAAAAATGATATGTTGAACCTTAGGGACTTAATTGAATTTCTGCGGTGAAGGGGTTCTTGGAATAGCTCTTCGTGCTTCCACTGGTAATTAATCCGCGACTACTGACTAAAGGCACTACCGTAAAGCCTTGAAATTATGATGAACCAATAATGTTGGAACTTGGGGGCAGTCTCACCTTTTAGTCCAGATCAGTTATTCCTTCGGTTCATATGTGGATTTTGTGGACGAGAGGAATCATCAAACTTCTGAGGAGATTGCGTGTTCTTGGGCTCATACAAATGAAATACTTTTCAGATGCTGGAACTGATCAAGGGAGGTCCTTTTAAGGCGGGAAGTTAACTTGTTAAATATTTTGGAGTCTTTACACTTCGTGGCAGTGTTTGTAGTTTTGGCGTTTTTGAAGTTATCTTTTGTCTCGCTGCCAAGTTATTATGATCTCCGTACCCCTTATTTTTCAAAAGCTCAACGAAAACAATAGTTAATGTTTACTTGTTATATACTACTATCAGATAGTTGTATTAGCCCTACTATGGTTACCCTTAATAGTCTCACGACTCTATCTTTATCTTCTTTATCGATCCCACTCCCGCAGTGTCATGAACATTGTTTCAAAAGCTCAACGAAAACAATAGTTAATGTTTACTTGTTATATACTACTATCAGATAGTTGTATTAGCCCTACTATGGTTACCCTTAATACTCTCACGACTCTATCTTTATCGTTGTCCTTTTAGGTAGGTGAGTGGCATGGGTGATTGCCTTCAAAATATTAATTCAACGAATCAGGGCTATATTTTCTTAAGCTTCTTATTTGTGTTCACTCCTTCCCTGGTGGATGAATCAGAAATCGAGTTGTTTGGTGGCATATCAGTGGCTGCAGTCAGCCATTAAATGCTGGGTTGAAGAAAACTATGCCGATTGAGAGCTGTATTTACTGGGTCAATTTTCTTTTATCGCAGTTCTGTTTTATGGGTGTTCTGCTCTGTTCTTTAAACAGTTTAATCTATATACTAATGCAGCTTGGACTTTTACTGTTCTGTTGAGTAATGATATGTTAGTACTGGCCATTGGATTTGGGTGATATCAACATCTATAAAATACCCAATATTTGAACCTTTTGTTTTCTTCACTCACCGAATGACTATTTGCGCTCTTTCTTGTGGTAGTTGTCCCAAAAGGGACAGGTTATTCTCCAGAGTCTTCAGTATGATAGCTAAATTTCAGGTGACTATTGCTAATTGTATAATCTTGATCACTGACAGAACAGCTTGGTGGAATCATCAGCAGCAGCTCGTGATCTTTCTACAATTATCGAGTCCAATACTTATCTGTTAACTCGAGAAAGAGCCTGGGCCATATCCCTTACTTTGACTACCAATTTGAGGGAAGAGATTTTGAAAACTTGCGTTTCTGACCATGGTGATGGAACTAACGATCTCCTGCTTTACCGGTTTGTTCTCATCTGCTTCACATATTGTCTTGTTGATCTTTATACAAGTTCTATAACAGTGGCACTCTTATTCAGATTTTCTTATTTATGACTGCTATTGCTTTGTGCCATCAACGGCTTGTTTGTTGGCATCAGTTTTTGGAGCAATTGTTTAGTTCTCCTAAAGAGCACCACGTGGTTTCTACAACCAATGAGTGTCTGTCAATCACTAACAGCTTGTTTAAGTGTTGCACTTTCATTGGTTGTAGAGCACCACGTGATGCTCTAATGGAGTTCTAAAAAGTTCCTCCAGTTTTTGGGTTTCCACTTGACAGTTGTCTGTTTTGTTTGTTTTTTAGTGTTCGAGTACTGATGCTTTAAAATGAAGCCAATAATAATCTCTCTCATCATAGGTCTCCTAAGGCAGGTGCGGAATTGAATATGGGATCGCGAAAGGGTGAAGTTTAGGACTGGAAGAGCACATGAGAATGCCCTTATATAAATATAATTTTTCATATAATTTTAACATGAAAAGTGTATTTTCATATATGCATAAGTTGAGCTGATGTCGAACATAGTGTTGATCATGGTGAGAGAAGGTCAGGAGCTAGCAAATTGAGTGCCAAAGGTAAAGAGGGATATCAGTACCACTTCCGAGGAGAAATACTCTGCTTATGAAACTTAAGAAGTTAACATAAGCTCGTCTAAAGCATCCCACATCACATCGCAGAAAACTACGTGTATACATGCAGAACCTCGTTATTCAATAAGTTGTGGACATCAGCTAGGTTTGGGTAGGATCTCTTAAAGAGACTAGAGTGTAAGTTGGTCCCAACACACATACCAAAATCTTTATCAATTGTCTTTGGTAACAAATTCACCTGCCAAATCGCGCTCTCTAATTTTGGGAGCGCAATGAAAGCGCATGTTCGCCTCGAAAGCGCCGGAGCGGGATTTCAGGGCGGGAGCGGCACCCTTTTTAGTGGTTTTAGGTGACTAAGCTTTCTTTCCTTACTATTTGAATTCATGACCAATATTTATCTTATATTTTCCTTTATCTTTTTATTCAACATGATTCAATGTGCATTATCATAGCTAAAGCTCTATGCTGCATGGACTCTACTTAAATGTGAAGTTTTTGTGTGGACACACTATCTTTGATACATAGTTATCAAAATCTTACGATTCACGATTCGTATCCTACGATTCGATTCGATTCACCCATGAAACGATGTGAATTCCTTAGTGAATCTTTAATGGACAAAAAATTATTTGAATCCCGATTCAAGAGTCCGAATCTTACGATTCAGTTGCGATTCGGACCGATTGTACGATTAATCTTCGATTCATCTGAAGGTCTAATTGAGTCGCAACATCAGTCTAAGAAATAATACTTCCTACATTACTTCCTACATTTATGTCTTTTTTTGCAACATGCATTTCTTTTAAATTACGAGTCCATTTTTGTAAAGTCCAAGGCTAATAGTTTTATATTACTTTCATTCTCCTTGGCATCATGTAGTTCCTTGCTCCACATGCCTATCTATGTCTAGATTATTCTTTATCTTTTAGATGTGTGAAACGTCTAATCACTAGTTATGGATGCGAGTTTCCAATAATTTGACCTTTCTTTTTGTAAAAATATGAATATTTTGTTCAATAATGTTACAGCTTTATGAAATATATAATTATATCTACATAAAAAAATTGCGAGCTGAATCTTGACGATTCACGATTCGATTCGATTTACGATTCAGTGAAGGTGAATTTCGATTCACTATCTGAATCCCGATTTGACAACTATGCTTTGATATAGCATTGGCTGATAGTAATTTCACCTTTCAGTGGAAAGGAGTTTGGAGCAACTAAGTTTGGTTTGTTGGGCCTAGGTTTGTTACTAAGTACAGCGTTTTCTCAACTGTTGTTGCTTTGTCATGAGTTTCTTCGCTGTGGATCTTGATTCTTTTGACTTTTTGTGTTAGTAACTTAGCCAAGTGCTGTGTCAAATTGTGGCTGCTCCGGCTCTAGAATCACCTAAAATGTCAGCCTTTGGTGCTGCTCTCGCTCTAGAATCGCTCTCTGGCGCTTTTAAGGGGAACTCAAGTTTAAATTATGCTCTAATGTTTGCAAAGCGCAAATTGCTAGGCGAATTGTCTTCCTCAGTCAATTTAATAAAATTTGGACTTTATCTTTTATGATGTCTAAGTCAGGCCCCAAACTTGATTTGGGCCAACTTAACTTGATCGCAAACCACTCAACTTTGAGTGGCTCACTTGCACAGTCCACGAATGAAACTTATGTATGACAAGTCTTTTATAAGAAGGCTCCGTTCCGTGGTCTCTGTTCTTATCAATGTGTGACAAAACAAGCTAATTAATTTCTCCAGTTTCATAGCAGCGCACATGCAGTCTTGGGCATACAAATTCCTTCTTGATGTGAGAGTATTTACCTGCACTTTTGCAAGCGAAACTAGTCAGAGAAGTTCGCTATATATGTTTGCACCTCCATTCAAACACGGGACAAACAATTGGAGACAGTAAAACACTATTGGATGCTCTAAAAAGAATCGAGAATTGCCATGGGAAATTGGTGGCCTAGTCAAGGATATAAGAGAGAGACAAAGAACAAATTTCACCCCTTCAAATGGGCGAGAAGTGACCTCAAGTCAACGAGTCAAAGGTCGATCAGTTGGTTTAAGAGAAAAGAAACGTAGTTTCTAACTTTCTATAGGAACTGGGCAATGGGTTTTCCAATGTAACAATAATATAAGAAATTTAATACAATATCTGTTTTAGAAAAGGTTCTTTCACTATGTATTCCTACACCTAAATTAAGTCATATGGCGTCTTTTTTGAGGAAATATATAGCGCTCTAAAATGCAATATTTTTAGACTTGAGCGTTTTCATACTCCCGCTCCAGGTGACCTAGGACAAGATCATCAAACTTGTTTATGTCTTCATTTAATTCCGAGAGCCAGAAATGATTTTGTGCTGATTTGGGTGGCTGAACCCCACAAATACAATTCACTGCTTAAGTTCATCACAATGGATTACAGACCCAATTTTGAAATCAATAAAATACTTGAGCCTTTCATCAAACATATATGAGGCATCATCGCATTGTTTTGTTGGAGTTTGATCTTCCTTGATCCATAAGGTATTATAAGTGACATCTTGTTCTTATCCATTGCAATAGATGGTTTTGAGACCATCCCCTCGATGTGCCTTGATGATCCAGGCCTGTGATTACATGTATGGATGCTTCCGAAGGTCTTATTACATGTATGGATGCTTCCTAATGTGTCACTTGGCAGGGTATCCACCCCCGAGAGAGATGATTCCGCTTCCTCTAAACATTCCCCTGTCCCACTTGGCAGGGTATCGACACCCAAGAGAGATAATTCCGTCACACAATTCGTTGATCAGGTGGAGTGTTTTATTGTCAAGTAGATTCCCCTACAGATTTCAATGAAAAAATAAAATCGCAAAAGCTATCACAAGGAACGTCACTGCTGTTTGAAGTCCTAACTGGGGGGGGGGGGGGGTGTTTCTATTGGTGAACGGATTGACTCAGTAGGTACACCCTTTGTGTCCTCACCAAGCCAGGACCAAAATGCTGTGCGTAATTAGCAGAAACTTGCCTTTAAACCATGCTTGCCTTGGACTTGATTCTTCAACTGAGTCACATCCTGTTTTAGGGAATACATGTCAACTGAGTTTCTTCGTCGTAGATTTCAAACCCTTAAGATTTCAAACCCTTTTACTGCATCTTCCAACTTGTCGAGACGATTTTCCCTCAGCCTGTCCTGCACCCTTAAGATCGAATGCTCTGATACCATTGTTGAAGATCTCATATTATTCAACTCAGCTTACTAAACAAGGTCACTTTATTACAAAGATTGAAGAAGAGGAGGAAGAGAAGTAGAAGAGATAAACATCACAACCCTGCGTACCGAGGCGCCCCTCCCAAACCCTAAATCAAGACCTGTCTACGTTTCTCTCTTTTTTCCCTCCTTTAATACACTAACGCCGGGCTAAAGCAAGAGTTATCCCTCCAATTTTATTAATTTCACTTTAATAACTCCCATGACTGAATCCTCTTTTGCACTTTGACCCCAGAATCCTATAATTTAGCAAGTCAACTGATGTAAGATGTATGCGGTCATCATTTTTATCATTTGCACTGAACTGTTGCTTCTGATTTCATTATATATTTTGTTTAATGATTGATGCTATGATTCAATGAGGGATTTCGAAAGTCTTAGGAGAAATTGTATATATACACCGATCTTGTTCCACTGCTTCATGTCACCGCCGGTGTGTTCTCCAATTGGTGGTATGGATTTAGGAAAAAAAAAATGACGAGATAACTGTAATATGTACTAGACAATAATATATAATGAAATCTGCATGTAAGCTGTGAACTAAAAACGATGACAAATAACCTGTGATATATAGCACCCCTCAATCCTTAATGTAGCATGTTTAATATTTTACAGGTCATCTATTCACGGGAAGGGTATGAGCCGATTCTGGTCCAATGTTGAAGGTTATAATGGTCCAATGCTGATCTTAGTTTCTGCTAGTTTGTGTAAGAATGATGAAAGTGGTAGGCGCTGGATCCTGGGTGCACTTACTCATCAAGCTTTTGAAAATAAAGAAATATTCTACGGAAGCTCAGGCTGTCTATATGCTATAAGTCCAGTGTTTGATGTGTTTTCATCTTCTGGTATGTAATCTGAATGAAATGAGTCAATTTTCATTTGAAATTTGTTTTAGCCTGCAGCTATATGTCTTCTGAATTAATCCCTCAAATCTATACACCGGCAGGGAAGGAGAAGAATTTTGTATACAGCCATTTGCACCCCGCGGCTAGCGTTTATGATCCCCATCCAAAGCCAGTTGGAATCGCTTTTGGAGGATCCCTTGGAAATGAGAGGATATTCCTTGATGAAGATTTTACCAAACTCACAGTCCGTCATCATGCAGTTGATAAAACTTACCAACATGGTCCCCTGTTTCCCAATCAGGTAACACTTACATGGCACTGGTTTCCTTTCTTTTTTCCATTTTAAAACACAAAGGCTTCCTTATTAGTTATTAACCACCCCAGAACTGTGCTACTGTCACAATGTCCTCTCCATGTTAGAAACTGCCTTAGTGACCTCCCTAGTCGTATGAAACATCCAACTTTTGGTAATTACCAATTGTATCGGAGGTTAAATTGTCCATATAAATAAAATTAAACGATATTTAAAAGAAAACAAAATAAAACTATGTAAAATAAAATAAATAAGAGGAGAAAGATCAGGTCACTCTCACTGTTTGGGGGTTCATTTCGTCTTGATTTTGGGTACTACGAGATAGATAGCCGGATTCCTTGCTTGTCGATGGTGGTTGGGCCCTCTCTCAATCTCCATCTGAATTTCTTCCCTTTCTCTCTTTCGATCTATTTTCTCTCCATCGGAATCTCTTCTCTTCTCTCTCTCTCTCTCTTTGATCTCGTACTCCAATTTCAGGATTTTGATTTGGTGAGTCTGGGGGGACTTGACTTTTATTATAGTTTTGATGTGATGGGGTGGCGGTGGTTGTGGGTTCGAACTGTAATTGGCAACGTTGCCAGTGGGGGTGGTGTTAGTACTGGAATGGGATTTGTTCACTTGGGTGGGTGGATGAGAAAGTTGTGGTTAGGTCGTGGGAGACTGGTTTCCAAAAAGCGATTATGGTGGTGGTATGCTTGGCTTTTTTCTTATAATAAATTTATTGATGGGCTATTTTATCCTCAGTGAAGGGAAATATTGGTTAATTAAGAGAAATGGTTGGACTGAAAATTTTACCAAAATTTGGTTGCCATACCTTTGCAACTGTTGAGGGCATTAAGGTAGTTTCTAAAAGGGAGGGGACATCATCATACTATTTTCACCATTCTGGGTTTGGTAATCTATAGTAACATATAAAGCCCCAACTTTCGGTGAAGCCTTTCTTCGTTCATAAATCACCCACCAGTTTTCTTCGTTCATAAATCACCCACCAGTTTTTAAACTAATACAAAGGTCATTTTTGTGAATTAATTGAAACAACCACTTCCAAAAATCCTCTATTTTCTATCCTAAATTTTCTCCACTACTCTACACTAGCTGCCTGGTTTCTTTGCCTGGCAGATGGATTAATGTTGTACCTGTTCCAAATGTTCTTCCATCATCCTATAATGAAAAAGAAGTGTCATCTTCCCTTTCTTCTCTTCCACTTGCACTCAGTCTTTGTCCTATTGTTTTTGTGGATTTGCTCTGTTGCTTTCGTCATTGTGATAAGTGTATTACACATGTTTTTTCAATTACATAGTAGTCAATTTTCAAATAAGAATGCTGCATCTGAGTATGAGTCGGCATGTTGCAGGGGTTCCTACCGTTTGATGCGGAGGTGTTTCAAATCGAAGTATGGGGACTAGCAGGGGAAAGTGCCAAGAAAAAGCAAGCTCTATTTCAGAACAGAGAACAGCTTTTCACTAATCAGAGACGCAAGGTATGACCTAAATAAACACAGTCCATAAAATCTTCCACAGTTTGTGATTCACGTGACGATACACTCAATTCTGCAGGTGGACTTGAACACGTTTGGGAGTTGGGAAGATTCACCTGAGAGGATGATGATGGACATGGTCACTGATCCTAATCGAGCTCGACGTGAGGAGCGGTGATTGATGATTGCCCTAGCTGTTCCGTGGAGTGTGCCCATGCTATTCTACAGAGTTGCCATTCCATAGCTTGTATGGTGTGCTTATATAATCGGTTATTTGACGGTTTTGACCGCCTTGGTGTTGGTTTATTTGACGGATTGAACTTCACTATGGTTGTAAAAACATTCTACTAGAACAAATACGTCAAGAGCTTCCTCAAGCTGATGTATATATAAGAGGTGTTATGGAAATTGCATTCGACATGTCAAAAACATTATGTTTATTACCAACATCAAATACTTCAAGACCTTCCTCACAATGTGTGTTTATGTAAGATAATTTCGAAAACAATCTATCTCATGAACAAGGAAAATGTATATGTTAACAATGACGTATGCTCAGCAAGTTTTTTCTTCAGTCTGTACTTGAGGCGTAAATAGTAGTGTGTGGGTACTAGTAAAGTTCAAAGAATCAGTTCTTACAACTGTCTTTGCAGTGAAAACTGGAATGTGTAAATGAGTATAGAGGTTGAACCCACTATTATGTTAACCCATTCATAAACAGGTTGAACATAGCCTTTTGACAGCTCTAAGTATAACTATGTCAGGAATCTCAGATGCAGGGACTAGATTGAAAGGTTTACTAAACTAGTGACCTGTAATTAGGACCAAATTGCAATCTCACCCAAACTAATGAGTTGTAATTTGGGTGAGCAGTTGCCGTTGGATCATCTTTCCGGGTGAATCAGGGCCGTAGATGAAGCGGTAGCCGTTGGGTTTGAATTAATAAAGCAAACGTCGTCGTCCTACTTAAATGGTCCAGTTGGTTAGCCTAGTCAGCAGAGTTCGGCTATGTGGAGAGAGGTGATTGGCTGAGCTGTGTCACAGGTAGGACGAGCTGGCAAAGTTGTTACATACTTTCGTTTATTACGTTATGACCCCTGGGGTATAAAGGGGTGAATTGTAATAGATTTGGTATAAACACTACTAGAAAAACTGGTTTTAGCCACGGCCACTGACTGTGGCAAAAGCTCGTATTACCGTGGCAAAAATGGTCTGCCACGGGAGAAGCCACGGTAACTAACTGTGCCAGCGGAGGGCGTGGTTTTTCGGTTTAGCCACGGGCAAAAGCCGTGGCTAATTGTTTGCCACGGTGGTACCCGTGGCTGTTTTTGCGTCCGGCAAATACCACGGTAAATGTAAGTCCGTGGCTAAATGTCTAGGCGCCACGGGTTGTAACCGTTGGTAATTTTATTTCGCCACAGCACTTAACCGTGGCTATTATATTCATTGCCACGGCCAATGAACGTGGCGGGTTATCTCTTACCGCCAAATTATATTTATTTGCCGCAGTAAGCTCCCGTGGCTAATTGTTATTCTACCATTGATTTAGCCACATAAATCTAGCGTGGCTAATTATAGTGCTACAATAAATGTGAAACCCCTGACTAGCTAGAATGACAATATGTAAATTCAAAAACTATCAATTAATGGTGCAAAAACAATGGATCGATGAAATTCACAACTCTTAAATTTATAAATATAGTCACAGCAAATTAACACTTCCAACAAGTGTTTGAAGTCAGCGTCATATTAATACAAAAAAAAAAAACAATAAAAGGAACATAGAAAAAACATGTTCTATTTTAACTAAAAGTTCTCAAAACATAAACAGTCATGTAGATGACACTCGGGGACAAAAGTAGCATCTCCTCAAAGTAGTGGACAACGCCCTCCTATATATACGATGTTCATGAACCTGCAATAAACTGTCAAAAAATGTTAGTAACCATACTCATGAAGCTAAATGTAAATACTGATAAAATATAACCAAAATCAATAAGAAGCAATCCGCCAATCCCCCATACTCAGTTCTGAACCAAAATGTTAGTTGCAATTGAAGAAATCTGACAAATCAAATCACATCAGATGCAATATTTACAGTCATTTTTATTTCATATCTGTAGGAACTCGCCAAATCAGTTAATGTTTGCCTTTAGTACTCCATTTGCTATAAACCTATGCACAATATATACCACCTCTAACAGTGTCTAAGTTCATCAAAAAAACTAATAGCAGATGCTAAAGTAAATGCATACACTGTTAACAAATAAATAACTAGACTGCTCAACTCAGCAGAGTAAATATGCTATCAAATTAACTCAAATGATTAAGGAAAAAGGAACAAGTTGCGGCAACCAAACGAAATATGCTAACCATTGAACATTCTTACTGAAAAAAAATTGAATAAATCAAACAAGTAAATCATTTAAAACTTCAAACAGTAGATAGCAAAGAAGCATGAACTACAAGACAGTGGTTAAATAATTAAAACCTAAATAAGTTCAGGCCTTAGAGAGTTGACAACTGGGTCAAGAACTAGAAGACGATACCATGTCCACCGGTAACACTGATTCAAAGATTTGCTAGAACAAAACAGAGTACTAGCTACAAGCAGCATATAAAGTCAACACAGGTAAACAGAAAAGAAAACTATAGCTATTGATCTCTGAAAACTAACTTCACATGTGAACAAGTTTAACCACGGTAATATATAAACACCGTGGCAAATTATCTAAAAAAAGCTACGGTAATGCAATGGTACCGTGACGAAATCGACATTTAGCCACGGTATTTTGAATCTACCGAAAAATAAAGTAGCCACGGTCAACCCATGTGGTTAATAGCTTCATTAGCCACATTAAATAAATGTGGCCACATTCACTGTGGCCAAAGCCAACATTTCTAGTAGTGAAAGGGGTGAATTGTAATAGATTTGGTTTATGATTTGAATGATAAATTTTCCCTTCTTCCTCTTCTTCTTCTTCTTCCTCTTCTTCTTCTTCTTCTTCTTCTTCTTCTTCTTCTTCTTCTTCTTCTTCTTCTTCTTCTTCTTCTTCTTCTTCTTCCTCTTCTTCTTCTTCTTCTTCCTCTTCTTCCTCTTCTTCCTCTTCCTTTCTTCCTCTTCTTCTTCTTCTTCTTCTTCTTCTTCTTCTTCTTCTTCTTCTTCTTCTTCTTCTTCTTCTTCTTCTTCTTCCTCTTCTTCTTCTTCTGCTTCCTCTTCTTCCTCTTCTTCCTCTTCCTCTTCTTCTTCTTCTGCTTCTTCCTCTTCCTCTTCTTCTTCCTCTTCTTCCTCTTCTTCTTCTTCTTCTTCTTCTTCTTCTTCTTCTTCTTCTTCTTCTTCTTCTTCTTCTTCTTCTTCTTCTTCTTCTTCTTCTTCTTCTTCTTCTTCTTCTTCTTCTTCTTCTTCTTCTTCTTCTTCTTCTTCTTCTTCTTCTTCTTCTTCTTCTTCTTCTTCTTCTTCCTCGTCTTCTTCTTCTTCTTCCTCGTCTTCTTCTTCCTCTTCCTCTTCTTCCTCTTCTTCCTCTTCTTCTTCTTCTTCTTCTTCTTCTTCTTCTTCTTCTTCTTCTTCTTCTTCTTCTTCTTCTTCTTCTTCTTCTTCTTCTTCTTCTTCTTCTTCTTCTTCTTCTTCTTCTTCTTCTTCTTCTTCTTCTTCTTCTTCTTCTTCTTCTTCTTCTTCTTCTTCTTCTTCTTCTTCTTCTTCTTCTTCGGCCACCGACAGCTCAGGCTTCTGTCTAGTGGTATCAGAGCCTGGTTAGAACCAAACCGGGACTCTCACCATGAAAAAAAGCAGGAAGCAACCGGAGAACACCATGGACGTTGACAGCAAAGTGATGGTGCTCGAAGAACGCCTCAACGACATAGATGATGCGTTTGATGATCTTCGAGTCAAATTCGTTAAACTCGAAGAAGGTATGAGCTCTCAGTTCAGTGAATTGAATTCCACTTTCAAATCTGAAATGGATTTAGGTCTAGGAAGAATTGAGAAGAAATTCGATGAGCAGATAAAAAGAATGATGAACAGCTTTAATCTCTTAGCTAATCAGAAGAACAAGGAGAAGATGACTCGTTATGCTGGTAGTGATAGTGAAACTCATAGTGCCATTAGAGGAAGGCCTGAAGCTAGTCCTAGTCATGGAGTGAATCTGGGAATGAAGAACTTCTCTAATGGAAATGTGCCAATTCCTAAACTGGAATGTCCGAAATTTTCTGGATCAGATCCAGTGGGATGGCTGCAGAAAATGGAGAGATATTTCCAAATATATGTCATGAATGATTTCCAGAAACTAGTCATGGCTTCACTTCACCTTGAAGGAGAAGCTGATAGCTGGTTTAGAGCTGAGTTTAGTGACCTAGAAACTATCTCATGGTCTCAATTTGGGGAAAGAGTATGTGCTGAATTTGCAGAACCTGGACATGAAAACTTGTTAGGAATTTTCAACAAGCTGGAGCAGCACACTACTGTGGTGGATTATCAGTCCAGATTTGAAGCTTTGAGGCCAAGGGTGAAGGCTATGCACCCCTGGGCAGATGAGAAATATTTTTGTGGATAGTTTTTTGAGTGGATTGAGAAGTGATCTGCAGAGTGCTGTGCAGATGCAATTTCCAAAAACTTTGTCAAAAGAAAAAGAAATGGCCAGATTGCAGGAAATGCACTTTAATTCTTTGGAACAAACTTTGCAGTTGAGTTTGAAGGGAACCTTGAAGACTGCAATGCCAACAACAAGTTCAAAACTGCTGAGAAATGGGATGGGAAGAGGGATAATGCCACTGCAAGGGCTGAAAACAACAATAACCCAAAGTTCATGACACCATTTAAGAAGTTAACGCAGCAGAAAATGAAGGAGAAAAGAGATAAAAAAGTTGTGTTTCTATAGTGATGAAGCTTATGTCCCTGGTCACAAATGCAAAAAGAAATCTCTATTTCTGATCATTGGAAGTGAAGAGGAGGATGAACCTCAAGCAGAAGAGGAGGTAACTGAGGAAGAGAATTCAAATAACACAAACTCCAACAGAGAGGACACACCAATAAGTATCTCACTACATGCCATGGATGGTAATTTTGCAACTGACACCATTAGAATCACTGGATTTATTAATAGTAAGATGGTGCATATATTGATAGATTCTGGCAGCACACACAATTTTATAGACAAGCAGGCAGCTAAAAGGGTGGGATGTACTAGCCAGAACACTAAGAGCATGACAGTAACTGTGGAAGATGGTAGTATGTTGGATAGCTCTGGTATTTGCAACCAGGTCCCTATACAATTACAGAAATGCACAGTCACCACTGATTTGAGGACATTATCTCTTGGGGGGTTGTGATTTGGTGCTAGGAGCACAATGGCTGAGAGAAGTTAGTCCCATTTTATTGGATTTCAAAAAAAGACTGTTTGGATTTTTCTATAAAGGCAAGCAAGTGGAACTACAAGCTTACAGCCCAAAAACCCCAGCAAAAGAGGTACAATTACAGTCTATACAGAAGTACTTTCAACACAATGAAAATTGTATTACTGCACAATTATATTCAATCACTGCTATAAAAGACAATGCAGTTATTCCTCCACCCATACAATCCCTACTTAAGCTATACACTGATGTGTTTGAGGAGCCAAAGGAGTTACCTCCAAAGAGGAAACAAGATCATCACATACCACTTACAGAGGGGGCACAACCTGTGTGTCTTAGACCATATAGATATCCATTTTTGCAAAAAAATGAGATTGAGAAAATGGTTAAAGAGATGCTGGCAAGGGGATTATACAACCTAGTACTAGTCCTTTCTCAGCACCTGTACTGTTGGTCAAGAAGAAGGATGGAACTTGGAGGCTCTGTGTGGACTATAGAGGTCTTAATGACATTACAGTCAAAAATAAATTTCCTATTCCTGTTATTGATGAACTACTTGATGAACTCAAAGATGCAGCAGTCTTGACAAAGCTAGATCTCAGAGCTGGATATCATCAAGTTAGAATGGCTGAGCAAGATGCTTACAAAACTGCTTTTAGGACACATGAGGGGTTGTATGAATTCAGAGTGATGCCATTTGGACTCACAAATCCCCCAGCCACATTTCAATGCCTCATGAATGAAGTTTTCAAAGAATATTTGAGAAACATGGTTTTGGTATTTTTTGATGATATATTGGTCTACAGCAAGACACAAGAAGAGCACATAACACACTTACAATTGGTGTTTCAGCTGATGAGGCAACACAAATTGTATTCCAAAATGAGTAAATGCTCATTTGGTTTGGCAGCTGTGGAATATTTAGGTCACATAATCAGTAAAGAAGGGGTGCAGACAGACAATAGAAAGCTGAAAGCAATGGAAGAATGGCCTATACCTAGAAATGTGAAGGCACTCAGAGGTTTTTTGGGATTAACAGGTTATTATAGAAGGTTTATCAGAGGGTATGTCATTATACCTAGACCCCTGACACTACTCCTAAAGAAGGGGTCATTCTCTTGGAATGAAGAAGCATAACTAGCTTTCAACACTCTTAAAGAAGCTATCATGAATTCTCCAGTGCTAGCTCTGCCTGACTTTTCTAAGACATTTATCATAGAGATAGATGCATGTTATGATGGTATTGGTGCAGTCTTGATGCAGAATAGGCAGCCACTAGCTTATTTTAGCAAAGCATTGTCTCCTAAACATCTGGGATTGTCAACTTATGAAAAGGAGTTGCTTGCATTGGTTCATGCTATTACAAAATGGAGATCATATCTGGAAGGTGCTAAATTTGTCATCAAAACTGATCATCATAGTTTGAAATATCTATTGGAGCAGAAACTGACAACAGTACTACAACAAAAGTGGATAACCAAATTGTTGGGGCTCAATTATGAGATACAATACAAAAAGGGACAGGAAAACAAAGCTGCAGATGCATTGTCAAGAAGAGCTAATCATGACATCATTTCAGCTCCACATTGTGCTGCTATCTCTACCATTACTCCTAAATGGTTGAAAGATGTTCAAGCCAGCTATGTGAATGACAGCTGGGCTACTTCAAAGCTAACAGAATTGGCTGTCAGTTCTGATTCCTCATCTGACATCAAGAATGAAGATGGACTTCTTAAGAAGGGTAAGTTATTATATGTGGGAGGTACTGGTGAGTTGAGGGCTCACATAATTCAAGAGCTGCACAACACTGGGGTGGGAGGACATTCAGGTATACTAGGGACTTACAAAAGGGTGATGATGTTATTCTTCTGGCCAGGTCTCAAGAAACAAGTTAAGGAGTGGGTTCAAACTTGTGACATCTGCCAGAGAATGAAGGCAGAACATGTCCCTTATCCAGGACTCTTGCAGCCTCTTCCCATTCCTGATAAGGTGTGGGAACACATAGCAATGGACGTTACTGAAGGGCTGCCCAATTCAGAGGGTAAATAAGTCATTTTGGTGGTGATTGATAGATTCTCCAAGTATGGACACTTTATAGCTCTTCACCATCCTTATACAGCTGAGTCAGTGGCTGAACATTTCTTCACATCAGTTGGGAAACTACATGGACTGCCTTGTTCCATTGTGAGTGACAGAGATGCAGTTTTCTTGAGCCAATTCTGGCACACTCTTTTTTAAAACTGTGGGAACCCAATTCAAGTACACTACTGCTTATCACCCTCAAACTGATGGGCAGAGTGAAAGGATGAATCAGTATCTAGAGGTATATCTCAGATGTATGGCAAGTGATAGACCAAAGAAATGGGTTAAATGGCTGCATTTGGCTGAATGGTGGTACAACACCAACTATCATACTGCATTACAAATGTCCCCCTTTGAGGCACTCTATGGGTATAAGCCACAACATTTTAACTTCCATCAGCTGAACAAAACTGGGAATGCAGAGGTGGATTCTTTTGTTCATGAGAGAAGCAAGTTGCTGCAGCTGCTCAAGACCAACTTGATCAAAGCTCAAGAAAGAATGGTGTTATATGCAAACAAGCACAGAACTGAAAGAAGCTTTGAAGTAGGAGATTGGGTGTTTCTAAAGCTACAACCCTATAGGCAGTCTTCAGTTCAACACAGGAGCAATTAAAAACTATCTGCTAAGTTCTATGGTCCATTTCAAGTTTTACAGAAAGTGGGAAAAGTGGCCTATAAACTTCAGCTGCCAGCTCACTCCAGAATTCACCTAGTATTTCATGTTTCTCAGCTTAAGCAAGCTTTGGGTAAGTATTCTGCTTCTCCTGAGTTACCTGCAGTTGGGCCTGATGGCCAGTTCTTAGTGGAGCAAGTGGACATTTTAGATAGACAGTTAGTGAAGAAGGGTAACTCTTCTACTGTCAAAGTGTTAGTTCAGTGGCTGAATCTATCCCCAGAGGAGGCCACTTGGGAAGATTACTATAGTCTCAAGGCTCAGTTTCCATCTTTTGATTCATGAGGACATGAATTTTAAGGGGAGGGCATTGTCAGGAATCTCAGATGCAGGGACTAGATTGAAAGGTTTACTAAACTAGTGACCTGTAATTAGGACCAAACTGCAATCTCACCCAAACTAATGACTTGTAATTTGGGTGAGCAGTTGCCGTTGGATCATCTTTCCTGGTGAATCAGGGCCGTAGATGAAGCGGTAGCCGTTGGGTTTGAATTAATAAAGCAAACGTCGTCGTCCTACTTAAAGGTCCAGTTGGTTAGCCTAGTCAGCAGAGTTCGGCTACGTGGAGAGAGGTGATTGGTTGAGCTGTGTCACAGGTAGGACGAGCTGGCAAAGTTGTTAGATACTTTCGTTTATTACGTTATGACCCCTGGGGTATAAAGGGGTGAATTGTAATAGATTTGGTTTATGATTTGAATGATAAATTTTCCCTCTCTTTTCTGCAACTCTCTCTCTCTCTTCTTCTTCTTCCTCTTCTCCGGTTGAATCCTTCTCTCTCCGGCCACCTTCCGGCCACCGACAGCTCAGGCTTCTGTCAAACTAACCATTTCTACCAGTGTTTTAAGCTGTTGGTGAATATTTTAGCGGTTACTTCAATGGACATCTAAAGATGCAAAGCGTAACTCAGTAGTCAATTCTCAATACATAAATTGTTTCACCGATGGTTGACTTCAAGTACCCAGAATGATTCAGAGTGGGAAGATATCAACAATCACTACTCTTGTCGTATGCTTTCCTTGGCTGGAAAGGTAGGAGAATAGAGTGAAGCGCGGTACGCCCGTGGTGCTGTATGCCGCGGTATCAAATTCTTAGGTGTATTGGTGTAATTACTGGAGAAGTCTCTAGAAGGAGATTTTGGTCCAACTATTCAGCACACTTGTCTATTCTTCTTCTTCTTCTTCTTCTTCTTCTTCTTCTTCTTCTTCTTCTTCTTCTTCTTCTTCTTCTTCTTCTTCTTCTTCTTCTTCTTCTTCTTCTTCTTCTTCTTCTTCTTCTTCTTCTTCTTCTTCTTCTTCTTCTTCTTCTTCTTCTTCTTCTTCTTCTTCTTCTTCTTCTTCTTCTTCTTCTTCTTCTTCTTCTTCTTCTTCTTCTTCTTCTTCTTCTTCTTCTTATTTTTTTTGGTACGTTCACCAGATCCGTGGTCGTCATCTGGGCCCAGTATACACACGAGAAGAGATGGAGAGTGTGAGGTCTCAGAGCTCACAGGGCCTTCACCCGAGCTATTTCAGTCGGAATTAGCAAGGAAGTGAGAAGAAAATCGGAAATTTAGAGAGAAAAACATATGAGAGGAATTGCAGAGTATAGAAGGTTGACTTTGAATTATTTCATAAAAAATAATAAATCCACCTACAACCGCAACTTATATAGCGATGGTGGAGACATGTGTAATAAATAGAAATAGGTAACGAACTAGACACATCGACTAACTGTGACCACTAAGGACCAATCAGGAGCCAGTGTTGTGTTGACTTGGTTGCAGGGTTGGCTCACTAAGTAGAACGACAAAGTTCTACTAGTGTTGGAATTACAACGTTAAACAGAAATGGAAGGCTACGATTAAAATATATAAACCCCATCCAACAGATACCGCTACTCCTCCATTCATGTCATTAGTTTGGAACTGCTTGCAGTTTAGTCCATGGCTTGAACCCTGACAAGTCTCTCTCCCCTTGAAAAATAGCTTGTCAACAAGCTTTTAAGTGGGGAAATAGAGCCTTTAGTTTGTAGTATTCCTCCCAGGTACCTTATGTGGGTGAGAGATTTGGCCATTGCACCAGAACTTGAACAAAAGAGCTAGTTCCCTGTTTGACAAATTTTCTGTCAAAAATAGCAATTGGTTCAACTAGGAATTGGCCACCAGGACCAACATTAGGTAAGTCAGGTGAAGCTGTATAGTTGCCTACTGCCTTCTTCAGCGGAGAAACATGGAAGATGGGATGAATTCTGGATTGATCTGGGATTTGGACCTTATAGGCAACCTTCCCAATTAGCTGAATGACTTGAAAGGGCCCATAAAATTTTGCCGAGGGCTTGTAATTCTGCCTCAGCTTAACTAAACTTCTTCTGTATGGTAGCAACTTCAAGAACATCCAATCTCCCACTTGAAACACTCTCTCAGTCATGTGCTTATCTGCACAGTGAGCCATTCTCTCTTAAGCCTTTGTGAGGTTGTCCTTCAGCTGCTGGAAAACTTAGCTCTATGCCTGATGAAACCATCAACTTCTGACACCCTTATAATATTGAGTTGATGAACATACAAGGCCTCAAAAGGTGCGACCTGTAGAGATGTAAGGAAGTTGGTGTTTTATCACCCCTCTGCTAAACTCAACCATTTCACCAACTTCTTAAGTCTGTCTCCAGTTAAGTGTCCGAGATATACTTCGAAACAATGATTGAGACTCTCACTCTACCCATCAGTCTGGGGGTGATAAGAAGTATTGTACTTGAATTGAGTTCCCATCAATCTGAAGAGAGTGTTCCAAAATTGACTCAAGAAGATAGTATCCATGTCACTCACGATAGAGCTTGGAAGGCCATGTAGTTTACACACATTTGGGAAGAAACTCTCTGCAACAGTCTCAGCTGTATAGGGGTGTGACAGGGCAATGAAGTGGCCATATTTAGAGAACCTATCTATGACCACTAAGATTGTAGTTTTATATTCTGAGTTAGGAAGTCCTTCCACCAAATCCATGGCTACAAGCTCCTAAGGCTTGTCTCGAATTTGGAGTGGCTGTAAAAGTCCATGATAAGGTAGATGTTCAGCCTTCATCCTTTGACATATATCACACCTCTGCACCCATTCCTTGACTTTTTTCTTCAACCCTGGCCAAGTGAACAACAATTTAAATCTCTTATAAGTTCCCAGTATACCTGAGTGACCTCCTACCCCACTATTATGCAACTCCTTGATGATCTGTTGCATGAGTGGTGAGTGTGAACCTACATACAGTAAGCCTTCTTGCCTCATCCCCCTCAGAACGGCGTAGACTCCAATACGTGTTATAAATCGGGTGGAGGAATATTATTATATTCATCACAAAAAGAAGGATGTACATAAGACGTATTTATATGCTGTACAAATATATGAAATAACGACCTAATTCCGCTAATTATAGACAACTATTAAACGTACTTTTTTAGATTAATTGTTAAAGGTATTGCAACAGAGAAAAAAATATAGCCTTTCTGAAATGAATATATTAATTATCTTTTAATTAGTAGTGATATTATCTTATATTGTTTGTTTTCTTGAAACGGTTGATTTGTATTTCACTCAATATTTAATCTTCTCTTGTATTTGATAAAGATATTCGATGCTCTTAGATAATTAATTTGTACCCCTAAAAATAGAAAATTTGTGGGTTCAAACCGTAAATATATATAGTCATTGTTCTTTCAAACCTTAAATAACTAACTTTGGAGTGCATATTTCATATATCAACTTTAATATTTGACTAGATACAATTGTTTTGACCGAACTAAATACAATTTTAAGAAATGGGTCAACTTTAGTTGAGGTGAAAGTGCTAACTAAGTTAAATTTATTTAAGTCAAACGGGCTAGCATGAATTCAGTCCGAGCCCGAATTCCAAATATTTGTTTGGGCTTGGACGTGTTGAAGATGATCCAAACTCGAGTTTGGGTGGGCTTGCCCAAGGCTACATGTAACTCGGTGTTGGGCAAGAAGCCAAGAAGTAGAATGTCAACCATTCAGTCTGGCTGAGTTGCAATAAGCGGAGTTCGGAAGTTTATTTTTTGAGAATTATACCATATAGTTGGTTCGAACTCAGGTCCTCATGTAGGGACTTTAAATGCTATACCACCGGGCTAGCATCCATTTGCGGAGTTTGTCAGTCAAAACCCCTATTTTATGTGAAGTGAATTTCTTCATACTTCTTAATTAACTAGAAAATCAAGTAAACTGAACACCAAGTTTAGGAACACCTGTTTTGTGCTTCATTCGACCGCAAATTACCTACCCAAACATACCTCTACAGTTTCATATCATTTCACTCCTCTGTGCTCCCATCACAAATCATGTGGCAGTTGGAGTGTGTATGTGTGTGTGTGTATATATATATATATATATATATATATATAAACACAACTCTACAGGTTCATATCATTTCACTCCCTTGTGCTCCCATCACAAATCACGTGGCAGTTGGAGTGTGTGTATATATATATATATCTAAGGGATTGCCCGTGTCCGAGGGCACTATCCAAAAAATACGTTTCATAATCGATTTTGCTGGAGAAGAAGATGAAATGACGTCCCCGATAATTTTATATGATATCCATCAAGTCACGCTCTTACACATTTTTGATAAGTTACGTAAATTAATTCGAGAGATATGGTAAATTTTCAAGCAGTGGGTTGTTAAGTTGGTGGTATGTGAGATTTAAGGGCTGGGGATGATTTAATCCATAAGTGAAATGCCATTGGTTAGTTCAACCATACTGTTTTATAGAATATACGACGCTTTGGTAACCTCCAATATGTTCATCCTTACAAGTCTTGAAGATTAATTTATATTCGGAAGAAACACAGTGCGACATTTAGGGCGTATCACTAAAATATTCTTTACTCTCTTTCCAAGAACTACACGTGGTTGTTGATGGAAATCAGGTAGTACCACTCTGTCCCACCTCAAATGCACCATTTTGACTTTTTCATCCGTAATTGGGTCACTTTGACCCGGTGATTTGGATATCAAAATGATGCAATTTTTCGATAATTTTTTATGGTCTTTTAGAATAAGAGTTACTCTACAATATTATGAAAAAATTATTTATAAATACAAAGTTTTGTTATTCAAATCATCGGGTCAAAGTGACCCAGTGAATAGTGGTAAAAGTCCAAATAGTGCAAAAGAGGTGGGACGGAGTGGTACATTATTTTTTCACCAAATAAACTAGTCTATATAAACAGAAGACACCCCTACACACTCTCCACAACGCTTCCAACTACCTAAAAATGCCGCCTTTTTTCTTTCTAGTCCTTTCAATTATCCTCATTTTTGTTTAAAGCAAGACAAGACTCAATGGCCCAAGACCCCGTCGCCCTCCGGGCCCTCCCGGGCTTCCATTCATTGGTAACTTGCACCAAATGGACAATTCAGCGCCATACCTCTACCTGTTCGAGCTTGCCAAAAAATACGGTCCGTTAATGTCTCTCCAGCTCGGTTCAGTCAAAACCCTAGTTGTCTCTTCCGCGAAAATGGCCAAAGAGGTCATGAAAACCCATGATCATATCTTTGCCAACCGGCCACTTTTGTGTGGCATGCAAAAGCTATCATACGGCGGCTTAGACGTAGCCTTCTCGCCCTCCAACGATTATTGGAGAGAGATGAGAAAGATTGTCGTTCATCATCTCTGCAGCGTCAAACAAGTCCAATCCTTTCGTGCTTCACGAGAAAACGAGGTCTCGGCGATGATAAAAAGAATAAGCAATCTTTCTAAGTCATCTGAGGCTGTTAATCTGACTGACATTGTGATGTCTTTGTCATGCAACATCATTTGCATGGTGGCTTTTGGAAAGAGGTACGAGGATGAAGGGAGTGAGAGGAGTAGGTTTCATGGGTTGCTCAGTGAATGCCAGGCAATGATGGGTAGCTTCTATGTCTCCGACCACTTTCCATGGTTGGGTTGGGTTGATAGAGTAACCGGGCTTTCTTCTAGGCTTGAGAAGACTTTCTAAGAATTGGACGAGTTCTATCAAGAGCTCATTGATGATCATCTTAGCTCCGAGAGATCAGAACTTGTGCCAGAGGATTTTCTGGATACTTTGCTTCGAGTTAGGAAGGAAAGCTCAACTCCATTTGATTTGACACTAAATCACATCAAAGCATTACTCATGGTAAATTCCATATCTTTAAATTTTCTATTTTCCCTCGAAAAATAATTCTATTTGATTAGGTGAAACACTGCTTTTTGGGCAAATTAATGCGTTCGTTTACTTGGCAAAACTATGTCTCCGCAAAACCACTTGAATTATGCAGTTAGGGTAGTAGCTCAAGTGGTAGAGCGTTGGAAGGCCCTGCATGAGATATCGGGTTCTAACTAGGTTGATGACAGAACAATGTCTAAACAAAAAATCACTTGAATTATGTAAATAGAAGGCTTAATTTGACATTGCAAACCCCCAGTTTGCTAAAATTGCAAAATTGCAACCCTAATTCTAAAACTGTCTCATCATGTTTGCCAATATGCTATCATGTTGCAGTTGGTAAGAAATAGTACCAATCTGTTAGCCAAGTCAAAGAATATTCTGTTAGTTGACAAGTGTGTACTATTTTCTAAAGGAAAAATGATAAACCATAATAGACGCTATTCTGGTTGGTTTCAAGCTATAATCGATTCAAGAAGCATCAGCTTTCTCCAGTCTTCGAATTCATCAACACTTTCATATCTTCTTTGTTCGAGAATCTCTAAATAAATGTACAAGTTAGTTGCATGGCCCATGAAAGTTTACTCTATAGTGTTGAGACAATAGTATATATAATTCATTAAGCCTTCTTTATGCAAGGTAAGTGACGACAATGGAAGAGGAGGTAGTAGCCTAGCTAGTTTTCTCTTAGTTTTCGTGGTTGCTCGTTGAACTGGGGAATGAGAGGATGGGATTATGATCTTCTTGGATATTAAAGGAGAGACGTTTACATTCTATTTTGCACTTTCTGCGGGATTCGAGTTTTTTTAAGGCAGATTTCGGCTTGGATATCTATATGACTATATTTATAATAGGGATTAATGGGGTAGATAATGAACAATCATGTCATGGTCAATGGAGGATGAGATGTCACTTTCCCAATTTTCATGTATTGTCTCCCTACTTTCCATACAATTAACTTGCAGTTAGGGTGACAGCTCAAGTGGAAGAGCGTTGGACCGAATATGCAGCTCTAGGTAGGTATGGGTTTATAATTTATGGTTTAGGGTTTATACTTTGGAATTTTAAGATTACATTGTTGACTGTAGGGTTTGCGATTTCATTATTACAAAATATGTTTAAGAGGTTTTGTTTGAGTACATATAAGATTTAAGATGATACTTCAGAAGTATGGAAAACACCCTTTACAATTATGTCGAATTGTCCATCTTCTACCTCAGGTTTTTCTGTCTGTCTAGCATCGGAATGTCAAAAGTTTAGCCAAATAATTATTCTCAATGCATAATAACCCCAAATCTAGAGTCAATAATTGCATTTCTCAATGCAGCAGGCTATAAGGTTTATTGCATATAAAAAAATCCAACATGCGCCATACATTGAATAAACATGTCATTGGAGCTGGGACAAAGCATAAAACATTATGATTTAAAATCCCGATGCAATAATCGAAAGCAAGATTGTTAGGATTACAACATGTCAGTACATTGCTACTTGAGAAAGTACGATTGGCTTACAAATGCTAGTGTAACAATAAACATGAACATGTATTATTCTTATAATCATTCTCATGTCACATGTGGCGCAAAGAAAGATCATTTCACACACATATGTACACGCACATACACATATTACTTATTTATTGTTCAGATGATATCTAGATCAAATGAACTATCTGAACTTACGGTTTAGTGAAGAAAGCTATTGATTGAACTTCTTATCTATGCAGAACGTGTTTGTTGGAGGGACAGATACAGGTGCAGCCCTAATTATTTGGGTGATGACAATGTTGATCACAAACCCGAAAGCCATGGAGAAAGTTCAAGGAGAAGTACGGAAGGTAGGGGGTATGAAAGAGATGGTGGATGAAGACGATGTTCAAAAACTTCATTTTCTTCAGGCCGTAATCAAGGAGACAATTCGACTTTATCAACCAGGTCCACTTCTAATCGCCCGTGAAACACTTGCCAATTGCACCATCGACGGCTACGAAATTCAACCAAAAACCTTGGTTTACATTAGTGCATGGGCTATTGGGAGAGACCCTGAAGCGTGGGAAAACCCGGAAAATTTCATACCTGAGAGATTCATGGGTAGTAGCATTGATTTTAGAGGAAATGACTTTGAGTTAATTTCATTTGGAGCTGGTAGGAGAGGCTGCCCTGGAACTAATATGGCAATGGCAACCGTCGAGCTTGCTCTTGCAAATCTTCTGTATTCGTTTGATTGGGCCCTTCCAGAGGGGATAAAAACGGAAGATATTGATACTGATCCATTGCCTGGCTTAGCTATGCATAAGAAAATTGATCTCTGTCTTCTGGCTAAATATTACATTCACATGTAACCTATCTCTGTGTGCATCCAAAGAGGGATACATCACAAATAAAGCGGACTTAAAAGTTATATGAAATAAATAAAATGGTAGCTCCTCTTGTTATTTCATGGGGAGCGAAAGTTAACATTTAAACATTGCATATTTTTCCTTGCCAAACTTCTATATAATGGAGATTTTTTTTTTTTTTTTTGCTTGCTTCAAGCTCGAACTGAACTTCTGATTCAATAGACATGCCTCTTCAAGAAAAAAGCCGATGAATGAAGTGCTCAAAATTTAAACTTATTATCTCATAAACAATAAATTTACTGTAAACATACATACAATTTGTCATTCCTTTATCGAAATTCTAATGTAATTTCAGTTTAACCTGCAAACTTACCCGAAATTATGAGTTTGTTACGGAAAACTCATTGCAGTTTTAATTTGACGACAAAACCTACATGTAATTTATAAATTATGATCAATCACCACATTTGTTCTGCCATGTTAAAAAAAACTTAAGGACACTGCACACGCGATACTCGAGGTAAATGGTAACTTTTTGTTAGGGAATAAATGGTAATTATTATGTGATGGGGTAGACGATGATTGTCATAAAGAAAAAGGCAGGTAATTAAATGGTGCAATGACTTTTTAACGGCATAGACGATTTGTAGTGATTGGTAACAAGTTGTAAACTGCAGTTAGGTTTCGATGTAACATTGAAACTGCGGCAACTCTTCGCGAACAAATGTATGTCAAGCAGCTAGTAGGTTAAGAAATTAAATCGAAATTGTATTAAAGTTTTAATAGAAAATAGAGAAATGCTTGTAAGTTTACGCCAATTTATTTTATTACAATTTCGGCATTGTAGGTTGTTATATATATATATATATATATATATATATATATATATATATATATGTGTGTGTGTGTGTGTGTGTGTGTGTGTGTGTGTGTGTGTGTGTGTGTGTGTGTGTGTAATGTGCCGTCCCGCATCGCACGAGGCTATTACTTTCGCTCCATGTATAGCCTATATATATGGCCTCTTGTACATTATTTCATTGAAGTTGAATACACGATGATTGATCTCCAGCCGCTTCCGCTCTAGATTATAACATGGTATAAGAGTTGAAATGAGTATGAGGTTTCAGTCTTGGTACGTTTCATTTTTTAGGTTTGTTTCTCGCTCTTCGTACCGTGCACAAGGAATCCATGGACTGAATCTATTTCAACCGTATTACGATCGTCGAAAATCGACACGACCTATTCCAGACTCGAAATCCGATTGCGAGTCAGACCCCGGAGTTCCATGACAACAACTGCTCCACGCACCCACACACGCCTCCCGAAGTTGCTACGTACGTCTCTACCTCTTCGCCAGTCACGCGCCAAACGTTCCTCGGATCTGTTCCGTGCGTAAGCCTCCACTTGAGCTGTTTCCATATACGGCTTCCGTTTCATCCACCTAACGAGCGGCTTAGCGTCGGCTAAGCGTCGTCTTGCGAAGCCACCATCTGCGCCAAAGCTTAGTATCGGCTTCAGGAGCCTTTTCTTTGAGCCGTTAGCGCTCATGCTCCATGTCGTACCAGCTGTTGTATTCCGTTCTGGTCAACAAGCTTTGCTTTCCCGTTTTTTATCCCAATTTCTCCGGATTTAAATTGATCGCGTCGTCTCCACATGTTTTTCGATCTCATGATTTTTGTAATCATTTTTCTGAAATTTTGACTTCTAGTCATTGCTTCTTGGTACTTTAGGTTTATTTTAACCGGGGTTATTGGAATTTTCTCGCGTTATTGGGTTGTTGACCTATCAAAATGGATAGATATGATTCTTCTTAGCCTATATTGGATATCTTGCAGGAGGATTGCTCATATTTTCATCTAAATGGGCATAAACTCTTATATTTCCCAATTTGCCATGTCGATTTTGTGGACAGAAGCAGCTTGGCCACTACTTGTCTGAATGCCCTACGAATCCTATATTTTAGTCCAAACCTGGTCCATCACTAAACTTGGGTCCTCCTTCATCGCGTCTTGATGGTTCATCACTTTCTAGTTCATTGGCCATTATTCTCAAGGGCATCCTTAATACAGCTCATGAGATGACTTAATGTACTTCTCTGTCTACACCTCAATTAACGATTCTTGGTATTTTTGAATAAGGATGTTGCAATTATATGGCATCTAATCTTGATATATTTAATTCTCAACTTAATAGTTATATTACTCCGACTACTCATACTGCTGATGGTTTTTTTATGCGCGTTACTCACACTGGGGATATCTCACAAGATAACTTATCATTGTCTGATACATTCTGGTTTCGGATCTTGCTCTCAACCTTGTATCTATTGGAAAAAATTGTGAACTTGGTTTGGATGTTATATTTTCCACCAGTGGGTGTCGTGTGCAGGATCCTCACACATGAAAGACACTTGGTGTTGGTCGTTAAGTTGGACGATTATTCCTACTCACAAGCTTCACTCTCCCATCAAATTCTTCAGTTGTTGCTGCCACATTTCCAATATCATCTTCTCTTAACTTGTGGCATTCATGATTGGGTCATGCTTCTATTGGATGTGTTTATTCTCTTGTCTCCAGTGGTAAATTAGGCACTGTCGAGGATGATTATACTGATTGTGTGCCTTGTCGGTTAGCTAAGCAACATGCTTTCCCTTTTCCACATAGTCTGACATCTTCATAAACACCTTTTGACCTGGTTCATTCGGATGTTTGAGGGACTTCACATCATGCCACAATGGGTGGATCGAGTTACTTTGTTATCTTTGTGGATACTTTTACTCGATATACATGGATATTTCTCATGAATAATCGTTCAGAGTTTCCTCAAATCTATTTTGGTTTTGAAGATATGGTGTAGACAAAGTTCTCGTGTTCGATCAAAGTTTATCGGTATGATAATGCGATGGAGTACAAGTGTTCTGAGTTCTTGACTACTATTCGCAAGTATGAGACTCTTATCCACAGATCTTGCCTTGACACATCTCAGCAGAATGGACGTGTAGAACATAAACAATGCCATATTCTTGATATGAATAGTGCTCTCCAATTTTCTTCTTCATGCACGAAACGCTTTTGGAGGGAATCTTCTCTAACTGTTGTGTATATTATTAATCGGGTTCCTACACTTTTTCTTAAGAACATAACTCCCTATGAAAAGTTACATGAGAGCCCCTATTGCTCTTCTCTTCGAGTCTTTGGAAGTGTATGTTTTGTTATTATTCAGCCACATGTGTGACACCTTGCAAATCCTTATAGAGGTTAAATTGTAATATTTTGAAAATCTCGAGTTAGTTGTGTAATTTACCTGTTTAGCAGTGTTGCTGACATCTATTCAACAGGGACCATCTAGAAAAGAGAATTTAATTTGGAGCAGTTATGCAATAATAGAGAAACTGGGCTTGAATGTGATTTACTGGGATTGAGTTCTGACTGGAAATGTTGGCCAATTTGGAATTTTTGGAACCTAGGGATATCAATAATAATTTCAAATAATAAGGGCTAAAGTTTGAGTGTTCAAAAATGTTCAATTCTTTTCTAATCAGAAGTATACCTCTAAGTTTAGATACTATACTTTCACCCCCAATGCATGAATGCCACTTGTCCAACTCAATTTGACACATCACAAGGTGAGGTGGTAGCTCCCTATGGCTTACCAATCCACCTGGACTGTTCTAGTATGGAGATCACCTCCTTAACCATCATTTTGATCATCTTTTCCTCCAACCGTAGAACCACCACCATCTCAACATTTGCACCACCATTACCTCTTCCCTTCTGAAGTCGTTGCTTCCAGGGTATTGCAGACTACCAGGACCAGTTTCCCCATATCAATTTTTTTATTTGGATGTGTGTTGAACACAGAAAATCGAAGAATGAGGTAAGAACCCTAGCTAGGTTGTTGATCAAATTCACCCTTGTATTGTAAGATTAGCTCCTAAAACTTGTTCCAACATGTTTGTGAGGTTCAAGCGACTACAAAGAGCCCATTACCAAGCCTCCAGCTGCAAGAAACTAAGGGTTAGCTGGATTTTGGAACGGGTTTCGCAGGGAACCGCATACCTCACCAGGAAATTGGGTAAATTTTCATCTCTTGTTCATTTCAACTTCTGAATGCATCGTCATGCTCCCTGGACACCATAGGGTCAATCTAGGAGCCTGAGTCATGCAATATTTTAGTTAGTTTAGTGTTTGATTATTCAAGTGGACGTTTTTTCTTGCGAATTTCGTGCTCTATTCAGAGCCTTGTTTCTACCACTCTGGTTATTGGTTTGCAGAGCTCTTTAGCTCTTCCAAATCCATGATTAAAGCTCATCAGCACTAAGTCGATTAGCAGCCATGCATTCAAAATTAAATCTCCTGAAAATGTGGCTAAAGACACTAGTTTTGTGCTGAAAGTGGGATGTGTTCTTGAGAGTATAAAACTCGTGTTCTATAATCTACACTTTATCTCAACTTTGAGAGCCTACAATATGCTCCTCATTTTATGATATCTTATGAGGTTTCTTCAAGCCTTCAATTTCATCTATATTTTTGATCGAAATAACTTTTTTTTTTGATTCCACAAACTTTTACTATAATTTCTTTCGGCATCATTCACATCTTCTTCAGAATAATTTGACTCAAGTTCAGTTTAGGACTTCAAATATCCGCTCCACAAAAAGTATCACAATAAAAAGATGGTCGATTGATTAGAAAAATCATGAACTTCTTTAAATTCAACTTTCACATTTTAATCTTGGTCTTCAATAGTAACTTTTTTCGAAGAAGCTAATTGACAAGAATATAAAATTACCTCACACAGAAAGGGAGAATTGAAATATTGCTCGCAATGCTCCATGATCAACGATTCTTCTTTTTCTCTGCTATCATCATAAACGGGAGGCATTGCCCATTCGATATCAAATTCATATGAACAGAAACATTTATGTTCAAATATTTTATCATAGGAAACATGTTCATCTTTCCAAATAATTAGTTCATATTATTTTTAAGAAAGGCGAAGAAGTTACCGGCTTCTGACAAACCTGGCTACTCGGGCATATCATTCTTCAAACTCTCTCCACCAGAGCGCTCCTTCTGACTCGGGGGATCGAAATTATGTAGGATCTCAAACACGAGCTCTGGGTTCACTATTCCCAGAATCCAATACCCAAGATGAAGAAATAGAAAGATTGGCATCTATAACAAAAATACATGGTGGCGGCGGAATCACTATTCCAAGCCTTTTGTCCTCCAGATACTTGGGGGAAATTCCTCTTCCAGTGTCCAGGCAGACTACAGTAGTGACATTCACCCTTAGTCACGCCTCCACCGGGCTTCAAGGCAGTTTCTTTGGATTTTACAACTTTCGTTCTCTTTCCTTTGGAGGTAGAAGCAACCGACTTGCTCTTCCTATTATTGAACATCATTATGGCTTTTACTTTTACCTTGTTAATACTCTATTCAGCGTTCCTCAAAATATTGAGCAGGTCTGGAAGAGTTTTGTTGATCTCAATCATGTTATAGTTCATGATGAATTGACTAAAACTATCTGGCAACGATTGCAGGATGAGATCAGCGGCCAACTCTTGGGCGAACGGGAAGCCTAACCTTTTGAGATTATCTATGTATCCGATCATACTGATTACACGAGGCCTGACTCGGTTCCCGTCTGCGAGACTACACTTAAACAGTGCTTTGGATACTTCGTACCTCTCATGCCATGCCTGAACTTAGAAGAGCTGCCTCAAATGTACGATCATATTGTACGCCTCCATTTTCTCATGTTGCTTCTGAAGCTCAGATCTCATGGTGCACAGCTGACGCGTGTGTATTACGCGTTGCTGCGCAAGTATTCAGTCAGGTAATATAATGGAGTATTTGGGACCCTGAGCTATCGAACCCAAGGGAAGGTGCTTACTTTTCTAAGTCTAACAACTACTTTAATCTACTAGTAATCGGTAAAAAGGTTTGCAATTGGAGTGGTGTCACCCTCAATCAAGTGACTAGAATCTAAATATATAATTAAGCAAAAGAAATGATTTAGATTAAACCAAAGGAGAGAAAACTAGGCAATCTATAGATCACCTAGGGCAGTTTTGACGATTCCAGATTTTATGTTCTAACACGACATCTCTTAATTAGCTAAGCTGGGTAATAGAATTTACAATTACCTATCGGTCTCTTGTCGTTCTACATACCGGTACTGATTTGTTCCTCTCAGGCCAACTCTAATTACCAATACGTTCTAGCAGGTTAATGGTAGTGCATGGAATAACGTCCTCTCAGACCATTACCACATAAACATTTCACTATCTCCTACCGAATCTACCCTCTTCTAGCCATTCCTACTCAACTCACTTCTTAGTCTCATTGATTAAGAACGTTCTCGTCTACTCATCCCAACTAGGGTATAGTTGCTTTCACACTCTCACTAGTTAAATAGAAATTTCAGGTCATGACTCCTACATTACTAAGGATTAAGCACAATAAACGAGATATTGAACTACTAAGATTGTCTTTAAGCCCAGTTCACGGTTGAACGAAGAAATAGATAACCAACATCATACATGATAGTTCCAACTTGTCAATGAAAGAACTCAACATGATGAAAACCAAAACAACTTCATTGAATCATAACCCTAGCATGAAAGTTCATCCAAAATTCGGAAAATATTATCAAAACATAAACCCTAGGCTCTCCATAAATGCCTATGTATGAGTTTAGCTACTCATGACAAAGATAACATGATGTTTCAATATTTCATACAAGAAATAGAGAGAAAATAGATCAAACGCTAAAAAGAGTGTTATGGCGTTGATCCGGGCTTGTCTCCTTGCTTGATGATGCTCCCAACGTGTTCTTCTTGCTCTCTTTAGTGTTCTCGGCTCACAACTGAGGTCTATTCACGTCCATGGGATGTTTAGGTCGAAGTAGGGAAGCTAAGTCTTAAAATTGCATTTTTGACCCAAAATCAGCGCAAGTCTGCTGTCTTAAATGGATATCATTTCGGCCCGAAATATGCTATATTTCAGCCACCATTTCGGCTAGCATCTCGGGCCGAAATGTTCTGGGCTGAAACTTTCTTGAATATTCAACTCTTTACCTTTTGGTTCCCGAGCCTCTTTCCTTGCCCTTCCTTGCTTCCAAAGTTCATGTCCTTGATTCCAAATCACTCCAATAGCCCTATGTCCTGTCAAAGACAAAAACAACAACTATACCGAGCGATTAAATCCGAAAAAATAAGCATAAATCAACATAAAAGAACATTCTTGGACTAACATTACGCATATGAAGGAACAAGTGATAAATCATGCTCATCTCAACAATATTAGGCTACAAAATTCTCCAAAAACCTATCAAACATGAGGTAAATGCCAAATAAATATAGCTCCTAAAAGGCGCTATCAACAGCATGAGACAAGTCACATCATTATTTTGGTCCACAATCTTTTGATGTGCCCTTACGACAACTTCGACAAGATCCTCAGCTGGTGGTGCTGGAACAGGTGCATCTAAGATGTACAAATTCTTTTCTTGCTTAAGTACATATTGTTTCCCCTATCTGATATGTGTAGAGTAAGCCCTTGTGCTTATCTATGAAATAGCTGCTAGGTCTTGGTTTTGTTTAGCATCGTCCAGAGTCTCCTAGTTTGTAGGTACATTTTCGTATCTTTTTACAGAGTTGTTCACTCATGAACTAAACAGTGTTGATGTTTTTCGCTTGATGAACTACCCGAGTCACTCCTATCAGTTATTATATTCAAGCAAGGCTTAGATTGCCACAATGGTGGGGGTGCTACAAAAGAGGTTGGAGAAACTAGGTAAGCAAAAGGTATTGTGGTGAGTAGCTGGTCAAAGGGACATCTTGTTATCTATCTTGTATAAGATGTTTCGTGCAATAAAGTTTGAAAGTGTGAGTATGCAGATGTATAAGCAACTAAGATACTCTAGAAGGGGGGGGGGGGGGTTGAATAGAGTATGCCAACTTTTTGCAAAACTAGCTAACAAGTAAAAGAACTAGTGTAGACAATGAAGTTCAAGGCCTTGAACACAGATTCAAGCCTTTGAAATGTAGCAGAAAGTTTTAGAACAAGTAAGCCTTTTTCAAGGCCTTGAAAACAAGTTCAAACCCTTGAAAAATAAACAGTTTTTGTATGCTGCAAAATCTTTGAAAGTAGATGAACTGAAAATGCACAAGACAAGTGATTTATAGAGTTCAGTCCACTTGGACCTACGTCTCTACCTCAGGGATTAGATCCCCGCAGGAATTTCAACTCAATTCTTATTAATCAAAAGGTAAGCCCTAGAATTCAAGCACAGAGAGTTCCCTTACTCTGTTACAGCTTGTGGTTTTCCCTAACCTGTCTAGTACCTTCTCTAGCTAACTGATTAACTAAGAATTCTCTATTGTTCACCTTGAAAAATCCTTGAGAATGAATATAGAAATAATACATAAATTATCTACCAATATAGCTCTATACAGAAGATCACTTAAGAGTAGAAAAACTGCAGTGAAATGCAGTGAACTTCTGTGTATGGATTGGAAGAGATGAAGAACTTCTTTGATGCTTTTCAATCCAGAATACTTTCTCTATATTTTCCCGTTGAGAATTGTGTTGTTGTTGCTTCGAATTTGAGCTCTTTAAATACTTCAAACAGCTCTGCAAATCTCTCCAGATTTTCAGCAACAACCTTCCTACTTTGTAGGTAACAGAGTTTGACTATGTTGAGATCTTCTCAAACGGTTGAATGATTGTAATATTGTGAGATATTGTTGTAATCCCTCATTTAACCATCATGAGAAGCTGTCAAACACATCTGATTGATCACAAGATTAAAGTATTCAAGTATTTCCAAATTAGCAGCAATCCAGTTTAGGAAACAATCCTGCAAACTTAGAAACAATATTTCCTGCATTATCATGGTCAAACAGTTGATGTAGTACGATTCAAAACATGTTTAACAATTTTTCTTTCATCATCTAACAACAGATAATTAAACATATGCAAGAGAGATGATAAATTAGATCAGAGAGTTAATAGAAACCCCCCCCCCCCCCCTGAGAATATGCTTTCAGGTTAACAGTTTCAAGGCTTTGAATCCAGTTTCAAGGGCTTGAAAATAGCTAACACTATTTTCAAGCCTCTGAAGCTGATTCAAGGCTTTGAAAGCTGTTTCAAGGCCTTGAAATAGTCAAGCGAACAACCTGAGCTTTCAATCTCCCCCTTGATGAAAGACAAAACCAAATTCTGTTTGATCCTTAGTCTCTGCAAAATAAACTGATTAGTCTGCAATTTAAATACACAATTATTCCAAAAAGATCCAACTTATTTAAGTACCAACAAAAACACCTAAAAAGTTCAGCAGATAACATCAAATAAACCTAAGATCCTAAACTGAAAACCTAGAATTTTCTCCCCTTCTTGAATTTCATCAAAAAGATAGAAGATGTCGGATCAAGTGTCTGGAAAATGTTGAAAACTTAAAGAATTAAAGCAGAGAGAATATGGAAGAAAGAATAGTTAATATTAAGGGTTTTGATCTTCATCTTCCTCCTGATCCTTCCTCTTTCTCATTGTCTTCTTCATCAGTCTTGTCTTGCTCCTCCTGTTCCTCTGCAACTTCTTCTGCAGTAGCTGTCTTACCAGTCTTGTCCTTTTCAGCTGCCTTTGGAGATTTCTTCTTTTTCTTCAAAGTGATCAGCAACTCATCTGAATCAGGACGATCAGCTTCATCTTCTGCCTGTTATGCTGCCTGCTTTCCCTTATCTGAAACTGGAGTAGCTTCTTCCTGTTCTGAATGCTCACTAGGCAATTCCTTGTCTGATTCTCCTTTCTTTGTTCCTTCATGCTCCTCAGGAACATCAAGCAAGGTCATGCTTCTGAAGATACTTTCCACCATATACTTGACTTGTCCCATATCACTTTCTAGTCCAAAAACAGTAGCTTTGATATCCTCCATGTCCAGTTCCAAACCATCAAGTCTTTGATTGTCTGTAGGCTGAGAGGTCTGGCTTGAAGTGGGAGTCAAGGTCTTGGGCTTAGAAAACTTTTTTGCACCTAGTTCTGCTTCAGTAAGATCTGAGTACAGTTTCCAAACTTTCTCCTTGGTTTTCACAACTCCAATTTTCTCAAAGGCTTTCTCATTGAGTTCCCCAAAACCAGATGCGACTGATTCTTTTCCAGTAAAAGGGATCTCAAAGTGCTCAAAGAACATGGTAAGGAGGTTTGCATATGGCAGAGGGTGAACTCTCTTACTGGTTAAGCTGAAGAGCATGTGTTCAATGACTAGTTTTGGGAGATCAATCTCATAGCCATGCATAATCAGGTACATGATGTGCAGCATTCTCTCAGTCACCAACTCTCTTGAGTGCTCTCTAGGAAAGACACATCTCACCAGAATAGTATGAATAACTTTGGCTTCAACATTTAACACAGAGTGTGTTAATTGATTGGCTGAGGTTGAGACATTTGGAAGAAATGATTCTTCTTTGGCTAGCTTCAAAGTTTTTGACTTTGGAGGATGGTTACTGGTGTCATACCTCTTTGGACAATAGCACATTGGCAAACTCAGAGTGATCAAGTTCAATTGTTATCCCAGCAACTTTAGATGTGATCACTAAGTGTGCAGATATCTTTACTTGGGTGAGGTTCAAATAGAAGAGTCTGGTGAGTCTTGGGTAGGCAATATCCCTAGGATTTAGCATACACCACAAATATATCTTCTTTAAAATAGAGATGCACTCGAGTTTCATGTGTTCCAACACATACTTATTAACCAAACTGCATAAACCAATAGACCTTGAAGCAAAACCATCTAACCACTTACCTTTAGAGATGTTTGAGACAAACCATGTCTCATCTGGAGCTGTGTTCTTTGTTGAAACTTGAGAATAGATCTGCAAAGCCTTCTCCAATTGACTTTCTCGTTGTGCTTCAGTCACCTTCCCTTTCCCTTCATCTGTCTGAGTTGCCTTCTTCTTCACCTTCTTTGAACTGATATGTTCTTTTTCTGGTTGCTTTTCTGTAATGTCCTTCTGCTTCTTCTGCTTTTCTGAATAGGAGGTTGTAGCCTTCTTGATCTTCTTCTTTGGTGGAGGAGGATCTGGAACTGCTTCTACACTAGGAGTTCTGCAGCTAGAGTCTCCACTGACTTCTTGAACCTCTTCCACTGCTGCTTTTCTCTTCTTCTCTGAGACAGGTTTTGAACCACCAGCCATCTTGATTCGATCTGAGGCTCTTCTTGTGCTCATTAGGGTTAGGGAGAAGAAAAGAAAGAGATGGAATGATACAGAATGAATGAGAAGAGAAGATGATAAATACTGAAAGAGTTTGAGTTTCAAAAGGAAACTAGTATTTCTCTGATTCTAAAAAGATTTGTAAAGATCAGAAAAATTTCAAACTATTATGCCGTTTTGAAAAGAATATACTAACACTATTTTTGGATAAAACATATTTTTGAAAAAGGTAGGGGCTAAGAGATATCACCCAATATAGAATGATCCAAGTTTATTGACTATTAGTGTAACATAATCATTTTCAAAGCTTTGAAAAGGCTTTCAGGGCCTTGAAATACTGTAACACTGCAACAGATAAAAGATCAAGGCTTTGAACTAATTTTCAAGACTTTGAAATTCAGTTCAAACCTTTCTAAACACAAATAACTTACCTTTCTTACCTTAAGCTCCCCCTAAACCAATGCAGTCTTATTTAGCATTCCCAATTCCAATCTTAGAGCTGAGAATCTCTCATCTGCTAATGGTTTGGTGAAGATATCTGCAATTTGCATATTAGTAGCAACAAACTCAAGAACAATATCACCTTTCTCAGCATGATCTCTGATGAAGTGGTGTCTGACATCAATGTGCTTGGTTCTTGAGTGTTGTACTGGATTATTTGTAATTGAAATTGCACTAGTGTTGTCAAACTTAATAGGTATGCCTCTGAATTCAAATGCAAGGTCTCTTAGCTGTTGAGCAACCCATAGTACTTGTGAGAAACATGCTTCTGCAGCTATATATTCAGCTTCAGCTGTTGATAGAGCAACTGAATTCTGCTTCTTGGAATGCCAGCTAATCAAAGATGATCTAATGAATTGACAGATTCCAGAAGTGCTTCAATCAACTTTGTAGCCTGCATAGTCAGCATCTGAAAAACCACTTAAATAAAAGTTAGAATGTCTTGGATACCAAAGCCCTAAGTCTTTGGTACCATTGAGATATCTGAATATTCTCTTCATGACAGTTAAGTGTGATTCTTTTGGATCAGCTTGAAACCTAGCATACATGCATACAATAAACATGATATCTGGTCTGCTTGCTGTCAAATAGAGTAATGATCCAATCATGCCTTTATACTCTTTAACATTGACACTCTTACCTGATTCATTCTTGTCTACGGATAGAGTGGAGCTCCTTAGGGTCTTAGCTTCCTTGCATTGAGCCATGCTGTATTTATTCAAAAAGTCTCTTGTATACTTGCTTTGATTCAGAAAAATACCCTTCTTCAATTGATGTATTTGAAGTCCTAGGAAGAAGGTTAATTGTCCTATCATGCTCATTTCAAACTCCCTGCTCATAAGACTTGAGAATTCTCTGCACAATTGATCATTAGTAGCTCCAAACAGTATATCATCACATATATCTGGACTACAAGTAAATCTTTCTCATGAGTCTTGATGAAAATATTCTTGTCTACTAAACCCCTTTTGAAATCATTTTCAAGTAGAAACTTTGACAGTCTTTCATACCGAGCCCTTGGAGCTTGTTTCAAACCATAAAGAGATTTTTCAAGTTTGTAAACATGATCTGGAAATTTGTCATTTTCAAAACCAGGAGGTTGTGCAACAAAAAAATTTTTCTTGTAAATAACCATTCAAGAAAGCACATTTTACATCCATTTGAAAGGGTTTCATGTTCTTGTAGGATGCAAATGCAAGTAAGACTCTAATTTCTTCTAACCTGGCAACTGGAGCAAAGGTTTCTTCATAATCTATACCTTCTTCTTGATTGTAACCTTGAGCAACTAACCCTGCTTTGTTTCTGATTACATTGCCACTTTCATCCAACTTGTTTCTGAATACCCATCTGGTACCAATGACAGACTGGTTTGTTGGTGCAGGAACCAGGTTTCAAACCTTATTCCTCTCAAACTCATTGAGCTCACTTTGCATAGCAATAATCTAGTCTACTTCTTGCAAAGCTTCCTTCACATTTTTTGGTTCTACAAGAGAAATAAAAGCATTAAAAGCACATAAGTTCTTCAACTGTGATCTAGTCTGTGTACCAGTGGTTAGATCTGATATGATATTGTCAGCTGAATGAGATGAGAGATATTTAAATCTCTTCCGTGGAGACCATGGTTCAAGATCACCATATATCTTCTCTGGTCTTGAAGTAGTAGCTTTGTCACTTGAATCCTTCTGATCATCTTTTTCAAGGCTTTGAGCTGTATTTTCAAGGCATTGAGAATTGTTTTCAAGGTCTTGAAAATGTATTCTATTTTCTTTTGAGCCTCTCTTGAATCCAAGTGGATTCTCGGTCTCTTCCTCTGATTCATGCTTGTTCAAATTCAAATCTGCAAAACTTTCACTCAAAGAACCATCATAACTTTCATCAAAAATAACATGAATGCTCTCTTCAACCAGTTTGGTTCTTTTATTGTACACTCTATAAGCTTTGCTATTCAGAGAGTAACCAAGAAATATACCTTCATCACTTCTTGCATCAAACTTACCAAGATTGTCTTTTCCATTGTTATGGATAAAACAAGTGCATCCAAAGGGTCTGAAGTAAGAGATGTTTGGCTTCCTCCCTTCGAATAATTCATAGAGGGTCTTCTTTAGAATAGGTATGATCAAGCACTTGTTCAAAATATAGTTTTCTGTATTCACAGCTTCTGCCTAGTAGTGTTTTGGCAACTTGTTCTCAAGAAGCATTGTCCTTGACATACAGAGTCCTGTACTTTCTTTCAAAAACACCATTTTGTTGAGGAGTTCTTGGAGCAGAAAAGTTTTGAGAAATACCATGCTTATCACATAATAAATCAAACTCTAACTAATCAAATTCTCTACCATGATCACTTCTTATTGAAGCTACATGTAGGGTTTTCAAGTTTTGAAGTTCTCTGCAAAGCTTTGAAAATTCAGAGAGAGCTTCAGATTTTTCTTTGAGAAACATAACCCAAGTGTATCTAGAGAAATCATCTACAACAACTAGCATATACCTTTTACATTTTGGAGTAGGAGTACTCATAGGACCACAGAGATCCATATGAAGTAATTCAATAGGTCTAGTTGTACTTACAAACTTCTTTGGCTTGAAGGAACTTCTGGTCTGCTTTCCTTGTGCACAGGCTTTGCATAACTCATCTTCTTTGAACTTGGAGGATGGCAATCCTCTTACCAAGTCTTTGGAAATCAATTTGTTCAGAGTATGCAAACTGATATGACCAAGTTTCCTATGCCAAAGCTTTTAATCTTCTTTCAAGGCCTTGATACACTTCAAACTTTCACCTGCAACTTTGTTAGTCTGAAAAGTATAAACATTGTTTGATCTAGAGGCTGTGAGAATGCAATCTCCTGATTTCTCATTTTTCACCACACACTTCTCTTTATCAAAGATAACTTTGTTACCATTATCACAAAGTCGAGATACACTAAGTAAATTAAAATTCAAACCTTCAACCAGATAAACATCAGAAATAGAGTTTTCAGAATTTGTACCAACTTTTCCAATACCAAGAATATTGCACTTTCCTTTATCACCAAGTGTTATTGAACCTTATGATTGTTCTTTTAATTCTGAGAATAGAGATCTCTTTCCACTCATATGTCTTGAGCAACCACTGTCCATGAACCACTTCTGTTCCTTGGTGACAACCTGCAAGCACCAATAACTGCCTTACCCAGCTGTTAGACAAAGTGTGGAATTTGGATTCATATTCAGGATCAACCATGTCAGGTGGTCTAACCCCTTTAGGAACCCAAATCTGCTTAACTTGTCCTTTAACTTGGAAAGGAAAAGTGTTCCTCATTATGTGAGGGTCTCTTCTTCTAAAAGGACAAGTCATTTTAACATGACTAGTTTTACAGCAGTAATGACAAGTAGGAGATGTTTTGTTTCCAGCTTTCACAAATATGGTATTGTTTCTTCTTTGAAAGTTTGGATTGAATCCAATACCAGCTTTGTGAACAGACTGTGAACTTCCTCCAAGAATCGAGTTCAACTTCTGTTCTGATCCAGCAAGCTTGATTTTGACTAGTTCAGATTCTTAAATTTTCTCATTAAGAGTAGTCTTTTGTCTTTCTAAGTCATCAACATGATGTCTTAGATTAACAAGGCCGTCATTCATAAAGGAGTTTTCAGTGACTACTTCCTTGACTTGTGTTTTCAAGGATTTGAAACTGGTTTTCAAGGCCTTGAAATCACTGCTAGTTTTCTTCTGAGAGATTTCAAGATTCTGATTTAGGCAAACAGGTTGCAAATTCTCTTTTGCTTGCTCATGAAAGTTCTCTTTCAAAAGCCTGATCTCTTTCAGATAATCTTCCTCATTTAAAAGCATAGTTTTGAGGTATTCTGAAAGGGCTTATTTTGGCTTTGAAATTAAACAGTTAACCATTACCTCAATGTTATTTTAATAACTATCATCATGCTTGGCCATGAAGCAAAGATTGGCATGTTCTTCTTCAGATTCAGATTCACTGGAGCTGTCTGAATCACTCCATGAGGCTATCATGGATTTCTTTCTTCTGTCATGATCTTTATTCTGAAAGTTCTTTCTCTTTTGGTAAGGAAAATCTCTTATTAAGTGTCCTGCATAACCACACTCAAAGCAGTTCATAACTTTTGACTTGCTTTGTGAAGAGGGCTTACCTTTGTAGTCCTTGCTGCTGGATGGTCTATACCTTTCTCTGTTGAACTCTTTGTTTCCAGAGTTTCTCTTCATTTTGAGGATCCTTGTCAAGGCTTTGGAAATCAAGGCAATTGGATCTTCATCATCATCATCATCATCATCAGTTTCAAGGCTTTGAATTCTCTCATTGTCTTTGACTTTGAGGGCTAGGTTTTTGACACCTTCTGGGAGTTCTCCATCAACTTCATTCATGGATATCTCATGTGTTAGGAGCTTCCCTTGGAGGTCATCAAGTTGTAAAGTTGAGAGATTCTGAGCTTCTTCAATAGCTGTGGTTTTTGGTTCCCACTTTGCCTTTGGAAGACTTATAAGTATCTTCCTCACCTTTTCCTCATTGGAAAAGTGTTTTCCCAGTGAGTCAAGGTTGTTGACAATTTCAATGAATCTCTTGAGCATATCTCTGATGGATTCATCTGCATTCATTTTGAACAGCTCATACTGTCTGAGATAAATGCTGATCTTGGTCTGTTTGACTTGGCTGGTTCCTTCAAAGGTAACCACAAGTTTATCCCATATTTCTTTAGCAGTTGTGCATCCAGAGATCCTGTTGAATTCATCTGTACTCAAAGCACAATACAAAATGTTAATAGCCATGTAATTCCTAGAAACTTGCTCTAATTCAGAAGAGGAGAGTGAGTCTTCTGTTTTAGGAGTTCTGATCCCATATTTCTCTGTATAGAAAGTATGAGGTCCATTTTGAATAATGGTACAAAGCTCTAGATATTGATCAATGATAAACAATTTTATGAGAGCTTTCCAGTGAGCAAAGTTTTCTCCACAGAATAGAGGAGGTCTGTTAGCATCTCTTCCTTGTGAGAAGCCACCATCAACTGCAGTACTCATGATCACCAGATGGTTAAATCTTATACAGTGATACAAGCTCTAATACCAATTGAGAGTGTGAGTATGCAGATGTATAAGCAACTAAGATACTCTAGAAGGGGGGGGGGGGTTTGAATAGAGTATGCCAACTTTTTGCAAAACTAGCTAACAAGCAGAAGAACTAGTGTAGTCAATGAAGTTCAAGGCCTTGAACACAGATTCAAGCCTGTGAAATGTAGCAGAAAGTTTTAGAACAAGTAATCCTTTTTCAAGGCCTTGAAACAAGTTCAAACCCTTGAAAAAATAAACAGTTTTTGTATGCTGCAAAAGCTTTGAAAGTAGATGAACTGAAAATGCACAAGACAAGTGATTTATAGAGTTCAGTCCACTTGGACCTACGTCTCTACCTCAGGGATTAGATCCCTGCATGATTTTCAACTCAATTCTTATTAATCAAAAGCTAAGCCCTAGAAATCAAGCATAGAGAGTTCCCTTACTCTGTTACAGCTTGTGGTTTTGCCTAACCTGTCTAGTACCTGCTCTAGCTAACTGATTAACTGAGAATTCTCTATTGTTCACCTTGAACAATCCTTGAGAATGAATGTAGAAATAATACAGAAATGATCAACCAATATAGCTCTATACAGAAGATCACTTAAATGTAGAAAAACTGCAGTGAAATGCAGTGAACTTCAGTGTATGGATTGGAAGAGATGAAGAACTTCTTTGATGCTTTTCAATCCAGAATACTTTCTCTGTATTTTCCCGTTGAGAATTGTGTTGTTGTTGCTTCGAATTTGAGCTCTTTAAATACTTCAAACAGCTCTGCAAATCTCTCATGATTTTCTGCAACAACCTTCATACTTTGTAGGTAACAGAGTTTGTCTATGTTTAGATCTTCTCCAGCGGTTGAATGATTGTAATATTCTGAGATATTGTTGTAATCCTTCATTTAAACAATATGAGAAGCTGTCAAACACATCTGATTGATCACATGATCAAAGTCTTCAAGTATTTCCAAATCTGCATCAATTCAGTTTAGGAAACAATCATGCAAACTTAGAAACAATATTTCCTGCATTTTCATGGTCAAACAGTTGATATAGTACGATTCAAAACATGTTTAACAATTTGTATTTCATCATCTAAAAAACAGATAATCAAACATATGCAAGAGAGATGATAAATTAGATCAGAGAGTTAATAGAAAAACTCCCCCTGAGAATATGCTTTCAGGTTTAACAGTTTCAAGGCTTTGAATCCAGTTTCAAGGCCTTGAAAATAGCTAACACTATTTTCAAGCCTCTGAAGCTGATTCAAGGATTTGAAAGCTATTCCAAGGCCTTGAAATAGTCAAGCTCTTTCAAGTCTTGAACAACCTGAGCTTTCAAAGTTTCTAGCACTTGATGGTGTTAGTAGGTGGGGTTTTACTCCTAAATGTCCTTCTTAGGCAGAGAATACAATAAGGGTTTTCCCACGGTAAAAATCTTGTGTGTCGTGTTAGTTACTCTTCGTATAATTTTTTTAGTTGTTAGATAAGTTCTAATGTTAGACGTTAAACAACTGCATTTTTACTTTATCTTTCTGCAATACTTGTTTTAGTTTATATCTTGTCTTATAGCGTTACCTATTACTGAATCTATAAATTGTCTACAAGAACCATTCATAATTGGATCTACGATTGTAGTCTTCCTCTATGTTGCGTAGTGTCACAAATTGAGGGTGTATAGGACCATACACACTCCTAATCGTGTGATATATTGTATGCAACTTTTCTCTCAATTCATTTTTTATAGGAGAGATTGAGGAAAGTACTTGAAAAAAATCAAGAGCGTATTAGTAGAGATTAGCATATTAGAAAAATCACTGATTAGGGTAGCAAGTCAGAAAAGAGTGAGAGACTTGCACGGTTTAGAGAATATAAATAACCAATATGAGAAGGATAAAAACATGTATATGAAGGTGGTTAAAAGAGGTATTTCACACGGAGGGTACCAAATTGATAAAGAGTATATCGGATATCTTCAAACAAGGCGGTGTTATATGGAAAAAATGTTCGAGAAGTGAAGGATTGAGAGGTCTATGATAGACATAATGGTTGGGAGCATATAATAGAGAATGGAAGGAGAAGTGGAATAAGCTCAAATATAGGTTGAAAGAATCAGATTCAAGAGAGAGAGAGAGAGAGAGAGAGAGAGAGAGAGAGAGAGAGAGAGATCATTAGGCAGATCCGATAAGGGTGATTGTCGACTAAGTGAATATAAGAGGTGTGCTTAAGACATCCAAAAACGGCAACAAGTTGTTTGTGTATAAGGCATATTCTTTTATAAGCGTCTTAAACTTTTTTTTCCAGAGATTATGACCATTCGCTGTATCAGACCAGTTATATTGAGCTTGTTATACACATATGACTTGATATCTCTACCTTATGCCTACTTATGCTATGACGACAAATAAGAATCCAAAATTCTTTTCAGGCATATAAATAGGATTGAAATCACCAAAGGACCTCCAATTTAGATATGAGCATATTGAAAATGTAGTTTTAATGTTGGGTCAGAAAAATGATTACTTGGAAGAAACAGAGAAGGACTACATGAGTAACGCTGGGTAGAAATATCATAAAGAATCATATTTTAATATGTCTAAATACAAAAAACTGTTGTAGGTCACATGTGAAAACATGGAGGATTATGGAAGGAGACGTTGGAATTTATAACATCTCTTTTAATAAGAATATGTTCTAAGATAAGTGGTCGCAATACAATCGAAAGAATAGATGGAGCCTCTACATACATATTGGTTAAAAGAGATTCAAGAGGATATGAGTTGCGGGAGAAAGATTGGGAATGTATGAAGGATATAGTCTGTCTTGGGATATTATACCGAGGAGTGGGAACTTAAGAAAGGACTAAATACATACTTAAAAACAACTTGGAAGTGTTAGAATAATCTATCAATTTTGTAAGATGACTACTCGGTGTAGCAAATCAGAGAACATAGTGACTTGTACGATTTTAAGAGAGGAGTCTCAAGGGAGTTATGCAGTGAGAATGGAAAGAGTTGTCTTATGCGGAGTATACCAATTACTTATGTAAGATGAAAATAGGATATTAAGGATGAGACTGGTAAAATATGGCAATGGAAGTAAGATCCAGTAACAAAGGAAGGAATTAATGGTAACGAGGATACGGTAAGGAGAAAAGAACGGACTTAAAGGATGAATATATAAAATACACCATGTGTAGGAGAAATTCACAAGATGCTGCAATCGAAGTAAAGCAGACGGATGATAAATCAATCAAGAGGACACACAGGGGAAGAGAAATTTCTCATGGAATTCTCGGGAAGGTAGATTGGGACTATATAAGAAGAAAGTGGAGACCTGAAAGGAGGAATCAGAATACACCAAAATTGAAGAAGCGGCACCAAGGAGATAATAAGATAATAAAGACTTACAACGAGGAAGATGATCTACCGACGTTTTGTTGACACACTCATGAGAGTAAGTAATTAGGAGACTTGGGAATGACAACTTATTTGGAATATCATGAATGCTTAACATGTCATCTGGGTAAATACTGAAAAACCAAGCGAGCAAGGTCAGATTGGGATATCAAATGGATTCAAATCGAAATAAATGTGGTAAGCATACTATAAAGGGAAATAGGATAAGGGATGGACCAATTGCTCTAATGTATCGACATAGGAACAAGCAATATCAGAGTCAATGGTAGTAATCCAATGAAAGAGAGAAAGAAAGGACATGAGGACGTGCCAAAAAGAAGGCAGTGATTTGGGTATGGAAATATTGGATCTAGAGATATGTGTGGGATGTAAGGTGCCCTAGAAAGGGACGCGTTCTTAAGTTTGAATACAAGGGCTGAGATGAGATATTGAGAATGTGAAGGAAGAACAACTTGAAAGAGACTAGATTGGATCAGGACTCATGAACAAAAGTAGATTGGAAACATCGAGGAATGTTAATCAAAGCAAATAGGAAAAAGCTTCGTAAGAAAAACCAGTCACGAGCCTGTGGCCTTAAGCAACAAGATGCTTAACTTTAATTAAAAGTGTACGCTTAAGAAGATTACGAAAGGTTATGAGATTAATACCTAGCGATACATTTATAACATCACCGATAATACATACTACATGAATTGAGACTTTTCTATAAGTTAGGTCAGCAGTAATCCGGTGTGCACAGAGATACCGAGATTTGACACAGGGAAAAGGTAAGGAACATAAGCTCAACCTGGGAAATTTGAAGAATAATCTCAGTTAAGGCTCATTGATAATAATTCGTTACTCTTTTAGTTTGTGCATTTGTTGCTAAATCCATGTTCATGGAAGAAAATCACTTGATCATGAGTTTCATGTGGATTTTGGGCATGCAATTATAATTTTTGAACATAATTCTTTAAATTTCTTCACTTGATTTTTCAATTTCAATGGTTTATCTCTTGCTATGTGTCTAATTGCTTATATTTTGGTAATACATACTTTTATTTCTAGTTCCATGTGCCCTAGAATTGATTTGATCATGTTTTGAGTGTTCTTGATGAAATTGCATGTTGCTACAATGTAGACCGCTTGTGAAAAACGTGGGTTATTTCCAAATTTCACACTATGAACTTTTAAAATATTGAATATTAAACTAGACTCATGGAGGCTCAATTTGATAAAAAAAAAATCAACTTCATATCATATTTAGTAAGGCAATACGGTCCTTTTAATTTGCATATTTTCCGGAAACCTTTGCTGCCATTTTGGGTGAAGACCCCCTTTCCAGTAATCCTAATGTTTATTTTTATGAAATTAGACACATTATGAGATTAATTTTGGAGAATATGGAAAATTTTCCTCTTCTCCACGTAGTAGTAGTTTCCTACAAAGATGAAAGTTTCTCCAAAACTTGCATGTGCACAATAGTGTTTGTTTATTTTGTAACTTGTATTTTACAATAGATAGACATGAAATTCATGATGTTTTGAAATTATAGACATGTAGGTTTCTTTTCTATTTATCTTAAAAATATGTGTTTTTATACTAAACAAGGCTCTAAAGTCAGAACATACATTCTGCCCAGAATACGATTTTCATATTTTTTAGAAAACTTGTATGTGACATTTATATGTGTCGTTTTTGGAATGGTTATGATATTTTGTCACTAATATATGTTCATTTGTGACATGTAGGATCATATGGACATAAGAGTATTCATAACTGAGTATACAACTTTTTACTAAGTGCGTCATACTAGTAATTGTTGACACCGACTTCTTTCGGGACGAAATAAGAGTTGTAGATTTCAATCTTATAACTATCAGGATGTGTATGGAAGGTGTTTTCATAATAACAATCATGATTATATTTTTTTGGGGGTTCCAAGCAAAATCCGGAACTGTGCTGATGAGACTGAGATATCAGAGGCAAAAATGTAATTGCTGGCTTGCCATGTATGCATTCTTCTTCTTTATTGAGGGACAGTGTTGATAGTATATGTCTATTTGAATTGGTAAAGATTGATGGGATAGAGAATCAGCTCCGCTGATCAGGAAACTAAACTGCTTTTCAGGTAAGCATGCATATCCATAATTTATTGTATTAAATGCTGATTATATTAATATGCATACATGGATGTGATGTATGGTATAATGAATTATGAAATGATTATCATTGGATGAGTGAGTGGATATTGTTGTCTTCATAAGTATTCCAAGACGTGGGCCCGATCTACGGGCATTTATTAAGTCGGGAAATGAGCTAGTACCTGGCTATAGGAAGCTAATAGTACCCTCTTAACTGATGATCGATTAGGGGGTGTGACCATTCGAGTTCTAGTTTATATTTGGATTTGTTTTTGGTTAGCCTTCCTTGCTGGAAGTGAATTTGGTCTTCCCAACCCTCTAGGTAGTGGCATTTAGAATCCTACGTATAATGCTGGTTAGGATGCAGTTGTGAACTAACTGATATATGAATAATTGGTAAATTTATCTCTGTGATCAATAGTTTTGGGTAAGGTTAATCGGATGGGGCATAAGTGTGTACGAGTTACCTTCAAATTATACATAAATACTGCTATTATAAACTTCTATCTAACTTTAAGCAATATGACGTTTTATCATATATTGTTTTCTACAACCTGGCAGGCATGTAAGTGAGAGACTGCGGAGATATCCAATCACTTATAATTCTATACTAGAGAGTATGCAAACTATGATAGCAAGTTTCATTTAAGTTTTAGTTTCCTTAATTTTGTCTCCTAATAACTTAACTGTTAGGGTTAGACTCCTTGCCGAGCATTCCCGTGCTTAGCAGAGTACATCCCCGAGATGCTGGGAAATCTAGGTGTTGTTTCTTCACTACTCAAGGGTGGGGGTGTTACACCCATGTTCTTGCAAGCAATTCAAGCTCCTTGAATCTAGTTATGCAATAAATCATAAGTTTATGATACTTGTGTTTCGCGTACATTCCTAAACGTTTCTGAGCCACTGTTAGGTATAGGATTATTCATGTAGCGTCAATCCATGTATTTTTGGGAATAAAATTTCAAGAATGCAAAACTATTAGGGTTGGACTCCTTGCTGAGCATTCCCGTGCTTAGCTGAGTACATACCCGAGATGCTGGGAAATCTAGGTATTGTTTCTTTTGTACTCCAAGGTGGGGGTGTTACACCCATGTTCTTGCAAGCAAATCAAGTTGCTTGAATCTAGTTCTAAAATAAATCATATGATACTTGTGTTTCAGATACATTCCTAGAAGTTTCTGAGCCACTTTTTGGTCTAGGATTATTCCTGTAGCATCAATCCATGTATTTTTAGGACTAAAATGTCAACAATGCAAAACTATTAAGGTAAGACTCCTTGCTGAGCATTCCTGTGCTTAGCAGAGTACATCCCCGAGATGCCCTAAAATCTAGGTGTTGTTTCTTCAGTACTCCAGGGTGGGGGTGTTACACCCATGTTCTTGCAAGCAATTCAAGCTCCTTGAATATAGTTATGCAATATATCATAAGTTTATGATACTTGTGTTTCAGGTAAATTCCTAGAAGTTTATGAGCCACTGTTAGGTCTCGGATTATTTCTGTAGTATCAATCCTTGTATTTTTCAGGACTAAAATGTCAACAATGCAAAATAGAAAAGGGGCAAAGAGCAACAAAACTACCATCTGGCGTGTCTAAGGGTTTGCATGGGTCCCAAGGTGGCGGTGCATCACCTAGAGTTTAATTATGCTAACTCTTTGATTTGTTGTCCAACTCTTTTGGCAGTTTCAATAAGTAAGTTATTATTTTTAGCGATTCTTTAGGATTTCATTCCATGTTCTCCAAGTAAAGAGAGTTTCATTAGGAATAAAATATATCTTTTATGATAATAATCGCAATAAGATGTATTTCCTATTAGAACTCTTTTATGAAATTAATCAATTTTCTATTTAATGTTAATTGGAAGAGTTTTATTATATATCACAGAATATAGCAATTATATTTCCCTATGAAATTTGGTCATTACTATATATTTTTCATTCTTAATTTCGGTCACAACATAAAATTGTGTTTATTTCTTCTTTTTTATTTTATTTTATTTTATTTTATTTTTAATCTTATATGGAAGATCTGATTTATATTGATTAAGAATCTTTTCATAATCATCAAAGAAGAATACTTGGCAACTTGATATCTATTCTAGTTAAATTGAAATCGATTTTCTAAAATGATTATTTATTTTATGTTAATTACTTTATTTAAAATTGGAAATTAAGAATGGATCTTTCTGTATGGAAATCAAATTTTTCTTAATAAGTAAAACTTTTATTTAATAATTGATTATTATATAAATAAGAATTTATCTTTAATTTAATTTCCTAAAGTCCAGATTCGTAATTAATTTCCTCTATAAGTTTCTTACTTTGAAATCTAGTAATCTTCTCTATAAATATAAGGTTGGGGTTCAGGAAAAATCATTCTGAAGAAAAAGCAGTATTACGTTAGCCTCTAGAAAAGTGTGAGGAGAGAGAGACCTCCCCAGAGGTTCGTCTACCAGCAGGAGAGCTTCTTGGCTGACATTTTAGCTTTCCCTGGCCACCGTTTCAGCTTCCATTGCTCCTCCAGCGATGCTTCAACTTCCCTCAGCTTTGATTCAATGTTTGAAGTTGTTGTATCTCTTCTAGCAGCAATCCAGGTAAGTCTGAACTTGTTTTTCATTGAGTATCTCGATCAATCTTTTTCTATTGATCTAGAACATGTGTCCAGTCAGTCTACTTGTTTGTAACTCCTGAGTTGGAGTTATATTTCTTAGTTAATACACTAGCTTTTTTAGTGATTTCGATGAGTTGATATGAGTTTTAGGCCAATTCTTGTGAAGAATGAGGTTGTTGTGATTTACTGCTAGTCCAGGCGTTTCTATGCGTTTTTTAGATGTTATATGTCACATATAATCGCTTGGTATGTTTTTTCATGTTGTCATGATAGGAACGGATTCTAAATGATTTCTAGGAGGCATGAAACGAACTTCGTAAGATGAGAAAAGATCGGGAATGGCCAAGGAGAATGAAGAGAAGATCAAAAGGAGCAAAAGTGGCAACATTTATTATTTGGCATCTTTGGCCATTCCCGATCTTTTCCGAGAAGTAGACTCAGCGAGCTACTTCTATTCTGTCCTCGTAACTCATTTCCGAGAAGTAGACTCAACGAGATACTTCTACTCCCGATCTTTTTCGAGAACTTGGCTATCTTTAGGCTATAAATGTTTTCACTGACCTTGTAGCTCGTTGAGTCTACTTTCATTATGTCCGAGAATTGCAAACTGGAGGGGCTGAATTGAAAATTTAGAAAAAATACATAGAAAATTGTGCCCAAGCCTATGTCACGACTTTTAACCTAGAAGGAAGAAGAGGCTGCTGGAGAAAGAGGGAGGAAGGCTCCCAAGCCATTGGAGAACTCATGGAGCTCAGAATAATTCGTTTGATCCCTTCTTTTCTTTAATTTTCTTTGTTTTATTCATGAACTTGATAAAACTTGTTGTCATGATCATGAATCATAGTAGCTAAACACTTTTTATCGGGATTTATCCATTATATCTAGGGTTTGAAGCCCTTTGTGGAGAATTATATATTTGATTCATGTTTGATTTAATCTTAATTGATGATGAACCGTTTTGCTATGTTTAATTCATGTTCTTATTCTATCTTTGTATCGTTTCACAATCAATATGAAGATCCTAGGTAATATGTTAGTGAAATTAAAAAATTACCCGGATAGTTGAATTAAACAATTTGTTGGTCGACCAAATTAACTGGAGAACATAGAGTAGAATTTTACGTTAATACATGTTCATGTAGGGCTATCAATAGGTCGGTTCTGATCCAAAAATGACCCGGACCGCTACGTAATTGACCCAACCTGTGAGAACTAGACCCGCAAAAAAGTGCTATTAACCCAGAACCGATAGACCCACTTTTTACAAGTCCAGTTTCGGGTAATACCAGTTTACCCAACGGGTGATCCGAAACCATTTTTTTTTGTACGGTGAAAGTTTCCACCATCTCTCTGTAAATTAACTTGTCTTTCTCAAGATCAATCGTAATTATGTTAACATAAATCATCAGTCCCTCGAATCTCTCCCCTCTCTCCCGCAATTATCTCCGGTAAACTTCTCTTTCTTCTCCTTAAACATAAATATCATCAATCTCTTAAAAATCTCTGTATGTTTCTATCTAAAATAACTTCTCTCTCATGATCTCTCGTAATTATCTCATCAAAAATTCTTAATTATCAACAATCCCTTAAATCCCTCTCTCTCTCTCTCTCTCGTAAATCTCTCCCATAAATTAGCATAAAGTCTCTCTTTCTGCCCCCTTCTCACTCGTAACTTCTCTCCCATAATTATCATCATCTTAAATCTCTCTCTTCCTCTCCTTCGCTCTCAATAATTATGTAAATCAGAAAACTGCTCTATCTTCCTCTCAAAATAAGTATATACGACTTTCTCTTGTCACTTCTCCAGCAGATTGATGTGGGCGATCGAACGGAGATCATCGCTCCATTTTATTCTTATGTTCGAATACATAGATTTTGAACAAGTGATGGTTTAGGTGTTGGGTTTGTTTAGTAAAAAGAGAGTTCGAATGAGACATCATAAATTACGATGTTTCACCCAGGTCGTTGGATATTTACGGGGATTTTCTTCTCACACTCAGCTCCGGCGTCATGCACAGGCTTCGAATGTGTCAGGAGAAACTGCCAAGCTCCTCGTTTGGACAAGAAATTGACGCAGAGGATTACTTGTGTTTCTGTTCATGGTTCCAGGTTTGAATCGATGGTTCTGGGTCTGTAGTGGTTCCGGGTTATCCGGGTCTACGTTTTAGCGGTCTGGGACTGGGTTTGGGTCTACCATTAGTGGTTCGGGTCAGAACCGTCACGGTTTTACCCGGACCCGACCCATTGACAGCCCTATGTTCAGGGATAATTAGAACTTGGTAACTCGGTTTTAATCTAAGCCTCGACATAGAAAGCTCGTTTGGTTACTCGGTGAGTATTATTGCTCATTTGGCAAACTGAATCTTTATCTTTGTTCAAAACGTAATTCGTTAAAGGTGAATACCTTGTGATCATAGAGAACATCCTGATGCTTGTCTCATATCGTAAATTCAATTTACTTTAGTTTTTCTTTTCAATTATTAGTTTAGTAGAAGAACCAAATTGCTTGCCCACACAAAGTTAAGGATACTAATTGATTCACGACAAGTCCTCTAGGATTCAATAACCCTCTTTATCACATTATTACTAAAGAGATAGTCGTACACTTGCGGTGATCCGTGTCAAGTTTTTGGCACCGTTGCCGAGCACTTCGGTTCAACTGATTAGAATGATTAACTGATAATTTAATCCCTTTGAATTAATGATGTATATAAACTCAGGGGAGTTACAAATTGAAGATAATCAAAGACAAAATTGGTTGAGAGACATGTTCAAATCTCCAAAGCTTTGAAGCTCCACATTTCCTATAGTCTTGCTATATATTTGCTGACAGATTTCTTTGTTGTAGGCTGGGCATTGGATTGAGTGTATTTTCAAATTTCTTTATTTTCTCTTAGAAATAATCTTGAAGCCTATATATTGAGGTTATATGGCTGGAAAAGTGTTTCAATTGATATGTCTTAAGAATCATAGCTTGCATGTCAAATCTTTGATGGAAGCCAAAGCTCCAAAGCTTTGGAGGTTACAGTGGATTTTAGCTAAGTTATTCTGGCTAAGAAGTTCTTGTTGCAGGCTAACTTTATCTGCTGGTTATGTAATTGGTTATTGACTTGATCTAAGTCTTATCTTTATGCTGACTATCATTTGGCTATATATGCACACGCGCACACACACACACACACACACACACACACAGTGTTTATTCTCTCAGAAAATAGCTAAGTTTTTTGGTTAATCCGATATGCCAAACAGAACACTATACTTACGTCATTCTTTATAGATTGTGCCTTAACTTATGTTCAAGTTTTTCAGGGCTAGACTTTGGTCAAACCTGCATAACAAAATCAATACAGCCGTTTGAATATAGCTGGTAAAGTAGATGTTAGGTGGTTGAGGATTTTTAGGATTTATATTCCTAAAATCTCTCAAGTTGTTGTTGCTATTCTGTTGCAAACTGGATTTGAATTTCAACCATAAAGAGAGTTGATCAGCAGTGCAACAAGAGGAGAGATCAGACGTGGGAAATCATTCATTAGCTCCTCAACTATTCAAACAAATTGAGAGCTCAACATTGGAGAAGATCAAATCATCTCAGTCAATCCAGATTCCTGAAGAACACATCAAGCTCCACTGCTTATTCAGTTTTTCTATGTTCTTCAGAATTGGGCTTTATTGTGTAATTATTCTGAATTCCTAAACCTCATAGACTTTAATAAGTTAGTTTTTCAAGTTAAAAAATAAGAGTTCTTATTGTTTCATTAGATTATAGTTGGAACTAGATAGGTTTGGAACCACAAGCTGTATAACAGTAAGGGAGTTCACTTAGGCTTGAGATCTTGGGTCAAGTTTTTGATAAATAAGAAGTTGTTCAAATCCTGGAGGGATAGTATCCCTCAGGCGGAGAGTAGGCCCATTGGTGGCTGAACTTCGTAAAAACTCAATGTGTTCTTTGCTTCACATTACTGCAATTCATTCTGCTCACACAACTGCACAACACAGAGCAGCTCCAAAGCTTTGAAGGATTTCCTGCTTCAAAGCCTTGAAGCTCCAGACTGTTTGAAACTATTTCAAACTATTTCTTTACTTGTACAAATCTTTGAGATTTTATTAGATACCTGTGTTAAATTTTCAAAAGTTCATTTTTAGTAAAAGTTTGCATTCTCTATTCAACCCCTCCTTCTAGAGTATATTGATCATGTTTTATACATGCATTACACACTTTCAATTGGTATAAGAGCTTGGGTCACTGTGAGGATCTAAATATCTTGTGACAATGAGTAATGTAGGTGATGGAGGATTCTCACAAGGAAGGGTAGCCAACAGACCTCCACTGTTCTAGTTACAACTTTGTTCATTGGAAAGCGTTGATGAAGATGTTCATCATATATCTGGACATGGCATTATGGTCAATCACTTGGAATGGCCCTTTTTATTCTATTCCACTGCAGATGGAATCAGAACTATCAAGACTGAAGAGGATCTTTCAATTAGTGAATTTGAAAAGGTATCAAAGAATTATAAACCTATGAACTTTTTATATTGTGCTCTTAGTGCAGATGCATCCAACTGAATATCCAACTGCAAAAGTGCCAAGGATATTTGGGACAAATTAATTGTGACATATGAAGGAACTAGCCAGGTCAAGCAGACCAAAATCAACATTCTTCTGAGGCAAAATGAGCTAGTAAATATGAATTCTTACGATTCCATTAAGGACATGTTCAAAGTGTTCACAGACATTTTGAATAATCTAGAGTCCTTGGGGAAAGAATTCTTGAATGAAGAAAAGGTCAGAAAGATTCTAAGGATTCTTTCGAAAGCCAAGTGGGAACCAAAGACCACTGCAATTGAGGAAGCTCAGGATTTGAGCCTTATGGAACTAGATGATCTGCAAGACAAGCTGCTCACTCATGAGATCTCTATGAAAGAAGTGGATGGTGACATGAGTGACAACATCAAGAACCTGACACTCAAGGCAAAAAACAATAAGAAGTTTCAAAGACTTGAACATGAAGATGATGGCGATGAGGAAGGCTTAGCCTTGATCTCCAAAGGTTTGACCTGAATTTTGAAAATGAAGAAAAAATTTAGAAACTAGGACTACCAAAAAGACAAGTCCAGATCTTCAAGCAGCAAGGATCATAGAGGTAAGTCTTCTTCACATTCACATAAATCTAAAGTAATGCATTTCTTTAAATGTTGAGATGAAGATCACATGGTAAGGGATTGTCCACTAAAGAAGCAGAACATGCATTTCCCTAAGAAGGAAACTGACAACAGAAGAAGAAATCTATGGTTGCCTCATGGAGTGATTCTGATTCATTAAGTGATTCAGTTTCAGATGAAGAACAAGCCAATCTTTATCTAATGGCTGAGCATGAAGAAGGAAACAGCTCAGACATACACAATGAGGAGATAGTAAAAAATTTACTTGCTAGTCCTACTGATGTTTTACCTGAAATCCTTAAAAGCATGTTTTTAAATGAGGAAAGTTATAGACATGAGATTGAATCTTTGGAGGTAAAATTTCATGAGCAGGAAAAAGAAAATTTATATTTGGTTTTTCTCAATAATACTCTTGAAGTATCTAAGTCAAAAATTGGCAGTGACTTCAAAGGCTTGGACAACAGGTTAAAAAGATTTGAAGACATAGGTCAAAGAAGTTGTTGATGAAAATTCTCTTTTAACTGATAAGTATGTTGATCTAGAGCATCATTCAGATGATTTAGAACAACAGAACACTTCCTTGAATGAGAAACTTCAAGAATCAAAAAAGATTTTATCAAGATTTGGAGGCTCAGAACTTAACCTTAATCTCATGCTTGGAGGAAGTCTGCTTTTTTTTACACAAGAGTATAATTCGTTACAATCCAAATTTTCCAAAGAATAACCAAACCGCCTTTTTGAAATCATGAAACATACATTCTCCAAAATGTCATTACTGTGGAAAATTTTGTCATGTGAAGCTAACTTGCCGCGTTAGAAAGACATAACCTCACATTATGATAAATACTTATTCATATCATCTTTAGGGAAAAGTGAAGCAGATTTGGTTTCCTAAAGGAATCACACCACCTAATATAGTTGATTTTGAATGTGAGTCCAAATTCTACACTTTGTCTAATAGCCTATTGAGGCATTGATTGAATTTTGCAGGCTGTCACCAAGGGTAAATATCAGAAGTCTATATTAGATAGTGGTTGCTCCAGGCATATGACTGGAAAGAAGTCTCTATTCAAAGAACTTAAAGAGCATACTCGAGAAACTATCACACTTGGTGACAATGCCAAATGCAACATTATAGGCATATGTTGTATTGGTCATGAATTTGCAAGTATATTTTCTGATGTTTATTTGGTAGATGGATTGAAATATAATCTGCTAAGTATATCTCAATTATGTGATAAGAGTAATAAGTTTATTTTTGACAAGGAGAAATGTGTGGTGCAAGATGAGAAATCTGGAAATTGCGTACTCACTGCTCCAAGGTCATATAATGTGTATGCTATGAGTACTAACAAATTTGCAGGAGAAAATCTGAAGTGTCTCAAAGCTTTGAAGGAGGAATCATGGCTTTGGCACATAAAACTTGGGCATATAAGCATGCATATAATGAAAAAGCTTATCTCAAATGACTTGGTAGGAGGATTATTAGCTATGAAGTTTAAAGATGATGAGATATGCAAGGCATGTACCCAAGGTAAAACACACAAGGAGCTCTTTAAGCCAAAGAACTTTGTAAGTACTAGACCCATAGAGATGCTGCATATGGACTTACGTGGTCCTATGAGAGTTCAAACTCCTAAAGGTAAGAGATATATGCTTGTTTTGGTAGATGACTACTCGAAATTTACTTGAGTTATGTTTATTAGAGAGAAATATGAAGTACTAATTGAATTCTCAAATATTTGTAAAGAGCTTTAAACTTTGAAAAATTTGCCTGTTGCATCTGTTAGAAGTGGTCATGGTAGTGAATTTGATCAACTTGATTTTGATTTATGTTTTGCACACCGTGGCATCTCACACAAATTTTCTGCACCTAGAACTTCTTAGCATAATGCAGTTGTTTAGAGGAAGAATAGGACATTGAAGATATGTCTAGAAACATGATTCTTGAAAATCATTTGCCAAAATATTTTTGGGCAGAAGCTGTTAACACTGCCAACAATGTGCTAAATAGATGCTTGATTATACCTATTTTGAAGAAAAATCCATATGAACTTTTTCAAAGGAATAAAGTCAAGTGTTTCTTATTTTAAGCATTTTGGTTGTACTTGTTATGTGAACAATAATGTTAAGGATAATCTTGATCAATTTTATGATAAAAGTGATGAAGATGTGTTTCTTGGTTACTCTGAATCTGGCAAAGCATATACATTTTTCAATAAAAGAAATAAGATTGTAGAAGAGAACATTCATGTGATTTTTGATGAAAGCTGTGATGGTTTCTTGAGTGGTAGGTTTTCATATCTCAATCTAAATAAGTATGAAGCAGATGATGATATGATAAATAGAAAAGTTGTAAAACTAATCTACAGGAATAACCAAGAGAATCTCAAAGCTTTGAGAAACCTTCTGAAAAAAATTCTCAAAGCTTTGAGACTGGACTTCACAAATCACAAAATGTTCCAGCCACTGCATCAAGCTCTCAAATGATTGAAAGGATTACTGGAGAACCAGAACCCTGTACACCAAGGAAAAGGTTCAAATATCTGTCTGCTCATCTAGTTGACAATATCATCTCAGATCCAACCACTGGTACACATACCAGATGACAGTTGAAGAACTTGTGTGCCTTCAATGCCTTTGTATCAATTATAGAACCTAAGAATGCAACGGATGCATTACAAAATGCAGATTGGATCATTGCAATGCATGATGAGCTAAATGAATTTGATAGGAATAAGGTATGGAACTTGGTGCATCGGCCAAAGACTCATTCAGTTATAAGAACAAGGTGGGTGTTCAGAAATAAGCTTCATGAAAATGATAAGATTTTCAGAAACAAAGCAAGACTTGTGGCACAGTGGTATAATCAAGAAGAAGGTATTGATTATGAGAAGACATTTTCTCCTGTTGCCATGCTAGAAGTTAGTAGAATAATTCTTGCATTTGCATCTCACTAACACAAAGCTTTATCAAATCGATGTCAAATGTTCTTTCTTAAATGACTATTTACAAAAAGAAGTTTATGTAGCTAAACCTCCTTTTTTTGAAGATGAAAATTTCCATGATCATGTTTACAAACTTGACAAAGCTCTCTATGGACTCAAACAAGCTCCAAGGGCTTGGTATGACAAAATTTCTAAATATCTACTTGAAAATAATTTTAAGAGAGGCCTAGTTGACAATTTTTTTTTATTAAGACTCATGAAAAGGACATCCTAGTTGTAAAAATTTATGTTGATGATATATTATTTGGTGCTACTAATGATTCTATTTCAAAGAGTTTTCTAGTATAATGTGCAGGGAATTTTAGATGAGTTTAATGGGAGAATTAAATTTCTTTCTGGGATTTCATGTACATCAACTGAAGAAAGGAATTTTTGTGCATCAAGGAAAATATACGAAGAACTTGCTGAATAAGTATAACATGTCTCAGTCCAAGGTAGCTAAAACTCCCATGAGTTCATCATTATCCTTAGATAAGGATAGAAATGGTAAGAGTGTGAATCAAAAGGAATACAGTGGTAAGATTGGTTCACTATTGTATTTAACTGCTAGTAGACCTGATATCATGATTAGTGTCTGTATGTCTGCAAGGTTTCAAAAAGATCCTAAGGAATGTCACTTACTTGCTGTTAAAAGAAATTTTAGATATCTGGATGGTAACAAAGACTTGGAGCTTTGGTATCCAATAAGGTCTAATTTCTCTTCAAGTGGTTATTCAGATGAAGACTTTGCAGGATACAAAGTTGACAGGAAGAGCAGATCCAGATGTTGCCAATTCCTTGGCTCATCACTGATCTACTGGCATTCAAAGAAGCAAATGTCAGTAGCCTTTTCAACTGCAGAAGATGAATACATAGCAACTGGAGCTTGTTGCTCACAAGTACTGTTGATTACTCAACAAAGGAGATACCTTGGATATGAATTCAGAGAAGTGCCTACAAATTGTGACAATACAAGTTCCATTTCAATCACAAAGAATCCTGTGCATCACTCCAAAACTAAACATACTGATGTAAGACATTATTTTATAAGGGATCATGTTAAAAAGTTGATGTATCTGTATCTTTTGTATCTATAGCTATGCAGATTGCTGATATTTTCACTAAATTGTTGCCATATGAGAGGTTTGCAGCTATAAGGCTTGAATTGGGCATGCTAAACAAAGTTGCATTGGTTTATAGGGAGTATTAGTTTACATGTATTATGTGTGTGTACTTCTCAAAGTCTTGAAATAATACTTTCATAGCCTTGAACGTCTTCTTCAAAGCTTTGGAATTTCCGTCACTTTTGCAGTTTCTCAAAGCTTTGGACCTATACTTCAAAGATTTGGAGAATAAGCCTCCATATTTTGTTCAATAATTGGATCACTTAATATTTTGCTATCTTAATAGATAATTGCAGAATATTATTGATGTTCATAGAATTTTTAAAAATATCCCAAAATATCTTTCAGATACAGTTTTACACAAAATTTCAAAATAGTCATTTTTACTTCAAACTCGTTTCCTACTTATAAATTAAACACTCCAGGATTTATTTTCTATCTCTTCCAATCTCTATCTCCATATATATCTCTTGTTCTCTCTCAAATCTCTCTACCTCTTCTAAAACCCAAACCCTAATGGAGCGAAAATCACAAAGAATTAGGCAGCATAGTCAAGGATCAACAATTGGGAAGAAGATAAGGGCTAATAGAAAGGCTGAGATCACAATCTCTGACTCAGAATCAGAGAGAACTCCAAGCATGCAAGAAACTCCTCCTCCAACAAAGAAGGTTAGAAAGGAGAGGGATGTACAGGAAAAAGGATATGGGTGTGGAAATGAACAGGGGGAAAGCAAGAAATATAAAGGAGACACCAAGAAGGAAGAAGGGGATCAGAAGAAGAAGAAGCCAGAAGTCGAGAAGAAAGATGATCAGAAAAAGAAGAAGTCGGAGGAGAAGAAGGATGACCAGACTCCTGTGAAGAAAACAAGAGTCAGGCACAGTGCCTTGAAGACTAAGAAATCACGTTTTGGTAAGAATTTACTTCCGAATCTTGGTTAATAAATTCTTTGTTTAAAGGTGATTGGATGGATGATTATGCATCTTCTAAGAAATCTTATTGCAGTATGATCTCTGAAGAGCTAGTGAATAAATTGGACATAGATTGTCTGAGGAAACTTAGAGATTCATCTGTTTGGAAGATTCTAAACCCTAGTACATTGGCTTACCCTAGGTTAACTAGACTTTTCTACCTGAATCTTGTGCAAGATGAGAATGATGTTTTAACCTCTAGGGTGGCTGGTGTAGACATAAGACTTGATCACAAGGTGCTTGCCGAATTTTTGGGGATTCCTAGGAATTTTAAGGTTGATGAATATCGTGACATGAGGGAATGTTTAGAAAATGCTAAAGCTGAGTTCTTCCTGGAGGGTACACCATCTGGATCAAAATAATTGACACACCGTGTGTTGATTTGTGAAGCAAAAATTGTGTTCTCTATCATTATGAGGTGTGTAGTTCCCAGAGAGCATTCAAAGGAACTGGTTACTGATAGGGTTTTGACTATGATGTATTTGATATGTCAAGGCTTGTAAATTGATTTACATAATGTTTTGATGGAGCCTATGGTTTATTTTGGTACTAGGAAAAAAAACCATTCTCTGCCCTATGCAAACCTCTTCCCTCTTTTCTTTGAACATTTTGAGGTGCCTGTGAAGGATGAGGAAAAGATCACTAGTGGTTTTGGGTTAGTTGATGAGAATTCTCTCCAAAGGATTGGAGTAGTGCAGATTGGTAAAGGGAGTTGGAAGTTTTACTCTGAATTATCTTCTGCGGAGCTTAAAGAGAAGACCTATATCAAACCCAAAACAGGAACCACACCCACAACTTCAACCAATCTAGACTTTTCGCAATTCATAGAAAAGCTAGACATTTTGGAAGATGGACTTGAGGATAGGAGACAGGGCTAGTTTGATCAGTACAAGAAAGTAGGGAATTTCAAGTACTCAGTAGAGGCAAAGCTAGATATGATTATCAGATGATTGAATCTGGAGAACGTACCATATGCTGAGAGTCAAGATGCTGATATCATATATTATGATATGGTTATTGGAGATGCAGTAAAGCTGAAGAAGAAGAAAGTGCCAATGGTGCTCACTTGAAAGGATTTGTTTGAACAAAGTGATGATGAAGCTGGAAATGATGAAGCTGGTGGAGATACTAGTAATAAAACTGATGTTGAAGAAGTTGTTGTTGATGAAGTTGCTGGAGATAAAAATGTTGTTGTTGATGAAGTTTCGACCATAACTTTGGCTACGGGCAGCAGAATGACGCGAGCCACACCAATGCGGAAAGCTCTCGACGAGACGCACGAGGGGACGATCGAGCTACGCTCCATCGGGGTCCATCTTCATCCCCAAATTCCGCCGTTCGACCAGTCAAACAGGCATATTTAGTTATTTCTTACTATTTCTGGTAATATTTCCATTGCCTATCCGGACTTCAGCTTGAACCCGTTTTGGGTTGGGTTGAAATTCGCGTACGCGTTTCTCTCAGTCAGGTTAAGGTTTTGGGACAATTTCAGGATTTTAACTCTTTTTGGCATATTTTATGATTTTCAGCCATATATGCCTTGCTTGTGGGCAGAATTCGATTAATCTACTTTTCTTGGAACCCTAGAGACGTTCTCTATTCGTTTATGCCTCTCTGTTCATTTCTTATGCCGCATTGATCCAACGCCTTGATTAGATTCGGCGTCATTTTGGCACTAATATATGTCACAGAAGATATTTGGGCCAAAACCCACAAATCGGTGAGCAAGATTAGTGGATTTTGATACCATTATTTTGTGAGACATAAATTGCTGGCAAAATGCACAAATTGATAAGCAATAGTATTGCATTTTAGTGTTAATATATGTCACATGAGACATTGGGGCCAAAATCCACCAATCGGGCGTTAATATATCTCTGAAAAGACATGGGGCCAAAGTCCAGTAATCGGTAAACAAGATTACTGGACTTTGGTGTCGCCGCACTGTTTCGGCCATAGATTTGGCTACGGGCATCTGAATGACGCGAGCCACCCCAATTCGGAAAGCTCTCGACGAGACGCACGAGGGGACGATGGAGCTTGGGGTCCATCTTCAACCCCAAATTCCGCCATTCGACCAGTCAAACGGGCATTTTTAGTTATTTCTTACTATTTCTAGTAATATTTCCATTGCCTATCCGGACCTCAGCTTGAACCCGTTTTGGGTTGGGTCGAAATTCGCGTACGCGTTTCTCTCAGTCAGGTTAAAGTTTTGGGACAATTTCGGGATTTTAACTCTTTTTGGCATATTATATGATTTTCAGCCATATATGCCCGACTTGTGGGCAGAATTCGATTAATCTACTTTTCTTCGAACCCTAGAGACGTTCTCTATTCGTTTATGCCTCTCTGTCCGTTGATTATGCCGCATTGATCCAACGCCTTGATTAGATTCGTCGTCAGTTTGGCACTAATATATGTCACATAAGATATTGGGGCCAAAACCCACAAATCGGTGAGCAAGATTAGTGGATTTTGATAACATTATTTTGTGAGACACAAATTGCTGACAAAATGCACAAATTGGTAAGCAATAGTTATGCATTTTGGTGTTAATATATGTCAAATGAGATATTGGGGCAAAACTCCGCACTGTTTAGGCCATAGCTTTGGCTACGGGCATCAGAATGACGCGAGCCACACCAATTCGGAAAGCTCTCGACGAGACGCACGAGGGGACGATCGAGCTACGCTCCATCGGGGTCCATCTTCAACCCCAAATTCCTCCGTTCGACCAGTCAAACGGGCATTTTTAGTTATTTCTTACTATTTCTAGTAATATTTCCATTGCCTATCCGGACCTCAGCTTGAACCCGTTTTGGGTTAGGTCGAAATTCGCACACGGGTTTCTTTCAGTAAGGTTAAAGTGTTGGGATAATTTCGGTATTTTAACTTTTTTTTTGGCATATTTTATGATTTTCAGCCATATATGCCCGGCTTGTGGGCAGAATTCGATTAATTTACTTTTCTTGGAACCCTAGAGACGTTCTCTATTCGTTTATGCCTCTCTGTTCGTTTCTTATGCCGCATTGATCCAACGCCTTGATTAGATTCGGCGTCATTTTGGCACTAATTTATGTCACAGAAGATATTTGGGCAAAAACCCACAAATCGGTGAGCAAGATTAGTGGATTTTGATACCATTATTTAGTGAGACATAAATTGCTGGCAAAATGCACAAATTGATAAGCAATAGTATTGCATTTTAGTGTTAATATATGTCACATGAGACAGTGGGGCCAAAATCAACCAATCGGGCGTTAATATATCTCTGAAAAGACATGGGGCCGAAGTCCAGTAATCGGTAAACAAGATTACTGGACATTGGTGTCGCCGCACTGTTTCGGCCATAGCTTTGGTTACGGGCATCAGAATGACGCGAGCCACCCCAAATTGGATAGCTCTCGACGATACGCACGAGGGGACGATCGAGCTACGCTCCATCGGGGTCCATCTTCAACCCCAAATTCCGCCATTCGACCAGTCAAACGGGCATTTTTAGTTATTTCTTACTATTTCTAGTAATATATTCATTGCCTATCCGGACCTCAGCTTGAACCCGTTTTGGGTTGGGTCGAAATTCGCGTACGCGTTTCTCTCAGTCAGGTTAAAGTTTTGGGACAATTTCGGGATTTTAACTCTTTTTGGCATATTTTATGATTTTCAGCCATATATGCCCGACTTGTGGGCAGAATTCGATTAATCTACTTTTCTTGGAACCCTAAAGACATTCTCTATTCGTTTATGCCTCTCTGTCCGTTGATTATGCCGCATTTATCCAATGCCTTGATTAGATTCGGCGTCAGTTTGGCACTAATATATGTCACATAAGATATTGGGGCCAAAACCCACAAATCGGTGAGCAAGATTAGTGGATTTAGATAAAATTATTTTGTGAGACATAAATTGCTTACAAAATGCACAAATTGGTAAGCAATAGTTATGCGTTTTGGTGTTAATATATGTAAAATGACATGTAGGGGCCAAAATCCGCACTGTTTCGGCCATAGCTTTGGCTGCGGGCATCAGAATGACGCGAGCCACCCCAATTCGGAAAGCTCTCGACGAGATACACGAGGGGACGATCGAACTACGCTCCATCGGGGTCCATCTTCAACCCCAAATTCCTCCGTTCGACCAGTCAAACGGGCTTTTTTAGTTATTTCTTACTATTTCTAGTAATATTTCCATTGCCTATCCGGACCTCAGCTTGAACCCGTTTTGGGTTAGGTCGAAATTCACACACGCGTTTATTTCAGTAAGGTTAAAGTGTTGGGATAATTTCGGTATTTTAACTTTTTTTGGCATATTTTATGATTTTCAGCCATATATGCCCTGCTTGTGGGCAGAATTCGATTAATCTACTTTTCTTGGAACCCAAGAGACGTTCTCTATTCGTTTATGCCTCTCTGTTCGTTACTTATGCCGTTTTGATCCAACGCCTTGATTAGATTCAGCTTTATTTTTGCACTAATATATGTCACAGAAGATATTTGGGCCAAAACCAACAAATCGGAGAGCAAGATTAGTGGATTTTGATACCATTATTTTGTGAGACATAAATTGCTTGCAAAATGCACAAATTGATAAGCAATAGTATTGCATTTTAGTGTTAATATATGTCACATGGGACATTGGGGCCAAAATCCACCAATCGGGCGTTAATATATCTCTGAAAAGACATGGGGCCAAAGTCCAGTAATCGGTAAACAAGATTACTGGACTTTGGTGTCGCCGCACTGTTTCGGCCATAGATTTGGCTACGGGCATCTGAATGACGCGAGCCACCCCAATTCGGAAAGCTCTCGACGAGACGCACGAGGGGACGATGGAGCTCGGGGTCCATCTTCAACCCCAAATTCCGCCATTCGACCAGTCAAACGGGCATTTTTAGTTATTTCTTACTATTTCTAGTAATATTTCCATTGCCTATCCGGACCTCAGCTTGAACCCGTTTTGGGTTGGGTCAAAATTCGCGTACGCGTTTCTCTCAGTCAGGTTAAAGTTTTGGGACAATTTCGGGATTTTAACTCTTTTTGGCATATTATATGATTTTCAGCCATATATGCCCGACTTGTGGGCAGAATTCGATTAATCTACTTTTCTTCGAACCCTAGAGACGTTCTCTATTCGTTTATGCCTCTCTGTCCGTTGATTATGCCGCATTGATCCAACGCCTTGATTAGATTCGTCGTCAGTTTGGCACTAATATATGTCACATAAGATATTGGGGCCAAAACCCACAAATCGGTGAGCAAGATTAGTGGATTTTGATAACATTATTTTGTGAGACATAAATTGCTGACAAAATGCACAAATTGGTAAGCAATAGTTATGCATTTTGGTGTTAATATATGTAAATTGAGATATTGGGGCCAAAATCCGCACTGTTTCGGCCATAGCTTTTGCTACGGGCATCAGAATGACGCGAGCCACACCAATTCGGAAAGCTCTCGACGAGACGCACGAGTGTACGATCGAGCTACGCTCCATCGGGGTCCATCTTCATCCCCAAATTCCGCCGTTCGACCAGTCAAACGGGCATATATAGTTATTTCTTACTATTTCTGGTAATATTTCCATTGCCTATCCGGACTTCAGCTTGAACCCGTTTTGGGTTGGGTCGAAATTCGCACACGCGTTTCTTTCAGTAAGGTTAAAGTGTTGGGATAATTTCCGTATTTTAACTTTTTTTGGCATATTTTATGATTTTCAGCCATATATGCCCGGCTTGTGGGCAGAATTCGATTAATCTACTTTTCTTGGAACCCTAGAGACGTTTTCTATTCGTTTGTGCCTCTCTGTTCGTTGCTTATGCCGCATTGATCCAACGCCTTGATTAGATTCGACGTCATTTTGGCACTAATATATGTCACAGAAGATATTTGGGCCAAAATCCACAAATCGGTGAGCAAGATTAGTGGATTTTGATACCATTATTTTGTGAGACATAAATTGCTGGCAAAATGCACAAATTGATAAGCAATAGTATTGCATTTTAGTGTTAATATATGTCACATGAGACATTGGGGCCAAAATCCACCAATCGGGCGTTATTATAGCTCTGAAAAGACATGGGGCCAAAGTCCAGTAATCGGTAAACAAGGTTACTGGACATTGGCGTCGCCGCACTGTTTCGGCCATAGCTTTGGTAACGGGCATCAGAATGACGCGAGCCACCCCAATTCGGAAAGCTCTCGACGATACGCACGAGCGGACGATTGAGCTACGCTCCATCGGGTTCCATCTTCAACCCCAAATTCCACCACTCGACCAGTCAAACGGGCATTTTTAGTTATTTCTTACTATTTCTAGTAATATTTCCATTGCCTATCCGGACCTCAGCTTGAACCCGTTTTGGGTTGGGTCGAAATTCGCGTACGCGTTTCTCTCAGTCAGGTAAAAGTTTTGGGACAATTTCGGGATTTTAACTCTTTTTGGCATATTTTATGATTTTCAGCCATATATGCATGACTTGTGGGCAGAATTCGATTAATCTACTTTTCTTGGAACCCTAGAGACGTTCTCTATTCGTTTATGCCTCTCTGTCCGTTGATTATGCCGCATTTATCCAACGCCTTGATTAGATTCGGCGTCAGTTTGGCACTAATATATGTCACATAAGATATTGGGGCCAAAACCCACAAATCGGTGAGCAAGATTAGTGGATTTAGATAAAATTATTTTGTGAGACATAAATTGCTGACAAAATGCACAAATTGGTAAGCAATAGTTATGGGTTTTGGTGTTAATATATGTAAAATGAGATATTGGGGCCAAAATCCGCACTGTTTCGGCCATAGCTTTGTCTACGGGCATCAGAATGACGCGAGCCACCCCAATTCGGAAAGCTCTCAACGAGATGCATGAGGGGACGATGGAGCTCAGGGTCCATCTTCAACCCGAAATTCCGCCATTCGACCAGTCAAACGGGCATTTTTAGTTATTTCTTACTATTTCTAGTAATATTTCCATTGCCTATCCGGACCTCAGCTTGAACCCGTTTTGGGTTGGGTCGAAATTCGCGTACGCGTTTCTCTCAGTCATGTTAAAGTTTTGGGACAATTTCAGGATTTTAACTCTTTTTGGCATATTTTATGATTTTCATCCATATATGCCCGACTTGTGGGCAGAATTCGATTAATCTACTTTTCTTGGAACCCTAGAGACGTTCTCTATTCGTTTATGCCTATCTGTCCGTTGATTATGCCGCATTGATCCAACGCCTTGATTATATTCGGCGTCAGTTTGGCACTAATATATGTCACATAAGATATTGGGGCCAAAACCCACAAATCGGTGAGCAAGATTAGTGGATTTTGATAACATTATTTTGTGAGACATAAATTGCTGACAAAATGCACAAATTGGTAAGCAATAGTTATGCATTTTGGTGTTAATATATGTCAAATGAGATATTGGGGCCAAAATCCGCACTGTTTCGGCCATAGCTTTGGCTACACGCATCAGAATGACGCGAGCCACACCAATTCGGAAAGCTCTCGACGAGACGCACCAGGGGATGATCGAGCTACGCTCCATCGGGGTCCATCTTCATCCCCAAATTCCGCAGTTCGACTAGTCAAACTGGCATATTTAGTTATTTCTTACTATTTCTGGTAATATTTCCATTGCCTATCCGGACTTCAGCTTGAACCCGTTTTGGGTTGGGTCGAAATTCGCGTACACGTTTCTCTCAGTCAGGTTAAGGTTTAGGGACAATTTCGGGATTTTAACTCTTTTTGGCATATTTTATGATTTTCAGCCATATATGCCCGGCTTGTGGGCAGAATTCGATTAATCTACTTTTCTTGGAACCCTAGAGACGTTCTCTATTCGTTTATGCCTCTCTGTTCGTTTCTTATGCCGCATTGATCCAACGCCTTGATTAGATTCGGTGTCATTTTGGCACTAATATATGTCACAGAAGATTTTTGGGCCAAAACCCACAAATCGGTGAGCAAGATTAGTGGATTTTGATACCATTTTTTTGTGAGACATAAATTGCAGGCAAAATGCACAAATTGATAAGCAATACTATTGCATTTTAGTGTTAATATATGTCACATTTGACATTGGGGCCAAAATCAACCAATCGAGCGTTAATATATCTCTGAAAAGACATGGGGCCTAAGTCCAGTAATCGGTAAACAAGATTACTGGACATTGGTGTCGCCGCACTGTTTCGGCCATAGCTTTGGTTACGGGCATCAGAATGACGCGAACCACCCCAATTTGGAAAGCTCTCGACGATACGCACGAGGTGACGATTGAGCTACGCTCCATCGGGGTCCATCTTCAACCCCAAATTCCGCCATTCGACCAGTCAATCGGGCATTTTTAGTTATTTCTTACTATTTCTAGTAATATTTCCATTGCCTATCCGGACCTCAGCTTGAACCCGTTTTGGGTTGGGTCGAAATTCGCGTACGCGTTTCTCTCAGTCAGGTTAAAGTTTTGGGACAATTTCGGGATTTTAACTCTTTTTGGCATATTTTATGACTTTCTGCCATATATGCCCGACTTGTGGGCAGAATTCGATTAATCTACTTTTCTTGGAACCCTTGAGAAATTCTCTATTTTTTTATGCCTCTCTGTCCGTTGATTATGCCGCATTTATCCAACGCCTTGATTAGATTCGGCGTCAGTTTGGCACTAATATATGTCACATAAGATATTGGGGCCAAAACCCACAAATCGGTGAGCAAGATTAGTGGATTTAGATAAAATTATTTTGTGAGACATAAATTGCTGACAACATGCACAAATTGGTAAGCAATAGTTATGCGTTTTGGTGTTAATATATGTAAAATGAGATATTGGGGCCAAAATCTGCACTGTTTCGGCCATAGCTTTGTCTACGGGCATCAGAATGTCGCGAGCCACCCCAATTCGGAAAGCTCTCGACGAGATGCACGAGGGGACGATCGAACTACGCTCCATCGGGGTCCATCTTCAACCCCAAATTCCTCCGTTCGACCAGTCAAACGGGCATTTTTAGTTATTTCTTACTATTTCTAGTAATATTTCCATTGCCTATCCGGACCTCAGCTTGAACCCGTTTTGGGTTAGGCCGAAATTCGCACACGCGTTTGTTTCAGTATGGTTAAAGTGTTGGGATAATTTCGGTATTTTAACTTTTTTTGGCATATTTTATGATTTTCAGCCATATATGCCCGGCTTGTGGGCAGAATTCGATTAATCTACTTTTCTTGGAACCCTAGAGACGTTCTCTATTCGTTTATGCCTCTCTGTTCGTTACTTATGCCGCATTGATCCAACGCCTTGATTAGATTCGGCTTCATTTTGGCACTAATATATGTCATAGAAGATATTTGGGCCAAAACCCACAAATCGGTGAGCAAGATTAGTGGATTTTGATACCATGATTTTGTGAGACATAAATTGCTGGCAAAATGCACAAATTGGTAAGAAATAGTATTGCATTTAAGTGTTAATATATGTCACATGAGACATTGGGGCCAAAATCAACCAATCGGGCGTTAATATATCTCTGAAAAGACATGGGGCCTAAGTCCAGTAATCGGTAAACAAGATTACTGGACATTGGTGTCGCCGCACTGTTTCGGCCATAGCTTTGGTTACGGGCATCAGAATGACGCGAGCCACCCCAATTCGGAAAGCTCTCGATGATACGCACGAGGGGACGATTGAGCTACGCTCCATCGGGTTCCATCTTCAACCCCAAATTCCACCACTCGACCAGTCAAACGGGCATTTTTAGTTATTTCTTACTATTTCTAGTAATATTTCCATTGCCTATCCGGACCTCAGCTTGAACCCGTTTTGGGTTGGGTCGAAATTCGCGTACGCGTTTCTCTAAGTCAGGTAAAAGTTTTGGGACAATTTCGGGATTTTAACTCTTTTTGGCATATTTTATGATTTTCAGCCATATATGCCCGACTTGTGGGCAGAATTCGATTAATCTGCTTTTCTTGGAACCCTAGAGACGTTCTCTATTCGTTTATGCCTCTCTGTCCGTTGATTATGCCGCATTTATCCAACGCCTTGATTAGATTCGGCGTCAGTTTGGCACTAATATATGTCACATAAGATATTGGGGCCAAAACCCACAAATCGGTGAGCAAGATTAGTGGATTTAGATAAAATTATTTTGTGAGACATAAATTGCTGACAAAATGCACAAATTGGTAAGCAATAGTTATGCGTTTTGGTGTTAATATATGTAAAATGAGATATTGGGGCCAAAATCAGCACTGTTTCGGCCATAGCTTTGTCTACGGGCATCAGAATGACGCGAGCCACCCCAATTCGGAAAGCTCTCGACGAGATGCATGAGGGGACGATCGAACTACGCTCCATCGGGGTCCATCTTCAGCCCCAAATTCCTCTGTTCGACCAGTCAAACGGGCATTTTTAGTTATTTCTTACTATTTCTAGTAATATTTCCATTGCCTATCCGGACCTCAGCTTGAACCCGTTTTGGGTTAGGTCGAAATTCGCACAGACGTTTGTTTCAGTAAGGTTAAAGTGTTGGGGAATTTCGGTATTTTAACTTTTTTTGGCATATTTTATGATTTTCAGCCATATATGCCCGGCTTGTGGGCAGAATTCGATTAATCTACTTTTCTTGGAACCCTAGAGACGTTCTCTATTCGTTTATGCCACTCTGTACGTTACTTATGCCGCATTGATCCAACGCCTTGATTAGATTCAGCTTCATTTTGGCACTAATATATGTCACAGAAGATATTTGGGCCAAAACCCACAAATCGGTGAGCAAGATTAGTGGATTTTGATACCATTATTTTGTGAGACATAAATTGCTGGCAAAATGCACAAATTGATAAGCAATAGTATTGCATTTTAGTGTTAATATATGTCACATGAGACATTGGGGCCAAAATCAACCAATCGGGCGTTAATATATCTCTGAAAAGACATGGGCCCTATGTCCAGTAATCGGTAAACAAGATTACTGGACATTGGTGTCGCCGCACTGTTTCGGCCATAGCTTTGGTTACGGGCATCAGAATGACGCGAGCCACCCCAATTCGGAAAGCTCTCGACGATACGCACGTGGGGACGATTGAGCTACGCTCCATCGGGGTCCATCTTCAACCCGAATTTCCGCCATTCGACCAGTCAAACGGGCATTTTTAGTTATTTCTTACTATTTCCAGTAATATTTCCATTGCCTATCCGGACCTCAGCTTGAACCCGTTTTGGGTTGGGTCGAAATTCGCGTACGCGTTTCTCTCAGTCATGTTAAAGTTTTGGGACAATTTCAGGATTTTAACTCTTTTTGGCATATTTTATGATTTTCATCCATATATGCCCGACTTGTGGGCAGAATTCGATTAATCTACTTTTCTTGGAACCCTAGAGACGTTCTCTATTCAGTTATGCCTCTCTGTCCGTTGATTATGCCGCATTGATCCAACGCCTTGATTATATTCGGCGTCAGTTTGGCACTAATATATGTCACATAAGATATTGGGGCCAAAACCCACAAATCGGTGAGCAAGATTAGTGGATTTTGATAACATTATTTTGTGAGACATAAATTGCTGACAAAATGCACAAATTGGTAAGCAATAGTTATGCATTTTGGTGTTAATATATGTCAAATGAGATATTGGGGCCAAAATCCGCACTGTTTCGGCCATAGCTTTGGCTACACGCATCAGAATGACGCGAGCCACACCAATTCGGAAAGCTCTCGACGAGACGCACCAGGGGATGATCGAGCTACGCTCCATCGGGGTCCATCTTCATCCCCAAATTCCGCAGTTCGACCAGTCAAACTGGCATATTTAGTTATTTCTTACTATTTCTGGTAATATTTCCATTGCCTATCCGGACTTCAGCTTGAACCCGTTTTGGGTTGGGTCGAAATTCGCGTACACGTTTCTCTCAGTCAGGTTAAGGTTTTGGGACAATTTCGGGATTTTAACTCTTTTTGGCATATTTTATGATTTTCAGCCATATATGCCCGGCTTGTGGGCAGAATTCGATTAATCTACTTTTCTTGGAACCCTAGAGACGTTCTCTATTCGTTTATGCCTCTCTGTTTGTTTCTTATGCCGCATTGATCCAACGCCTTGATTAGATTCGGTGTCATTTTGGCACTAATATATGTCACAGAAGATATTTGGGCCAAAACCCACAAATCGCTGAGCAAGATTACTGGATTTTGATACCATTATTTTGTGAGACATAAATTGCTGGCAAAATGCACAAATTGATAAGCAATACTATTGCATTTTAGTGTTAATATATGTCACATTTGACATTGGGGCCAAAATCAACCAATCGAGCGTTAATATATCTCTGAAAAGACATGGGGCCTAAGTCCAGTAATCGGTAAACAAGATTACTGGACATTGGTGTCGCCGCACTGTTTCGGCCATAGCTTTGGTTACGGGCATCAGAATGTCGCGAACCACCCTAATTTGGAAAGCTCTCGACGATACGCACGAGGTGACGATTGAGCTACGCTCCATCGGGGTCCATCTTCAACCCCAAATTCCGCCATTCGACCAGTCAATCGGGCATTTTTAGTTATTTCTTACTATTTCTAGTAATATTTCCATTGCCTATCCGGACCTCAGCTTGAACCCGTTTTGGGTTGGGTCGAAATTCGCGTATGCGTTTCTCTCAGTCAGGTTAAAGTTTTGGGACAATTTCGGGATTTTAACTCTTTTTGGCATTTTTTATGACTTTCTGCTATATATGCCCGACTTGTGGGCAGAATTCGATTAATCTACTTTTCTTGGAACCCTAGAGACATTCTCTATTTTTTTATGCCTCTCTGTCCGTTGATTATGCCGCATTTATCCAACGCCTTGATTAGATTCGGCGTCAGTTTGGCACTAATATATGTCACATAAGATATTGGGGCCAAAACCCACAAATCGGTGAGCAAGATTAGTGGATTTAGATAAAATTATTTTGTGAGACATAAATTGCTGATAAAATGCACAAATTGGTAAGCAATAGTTATGCGTTTTGGTGTTAATATATGTAAAAGGAGATATTGGGGCCAAAATCTGCACTGTTTCGGCCATAGCTTTGTCTACGGGCATCAGAATGTCGCGAGCCACCCCAATTCGGAAAGCTCTCGACGAGACGCACCAGGGGATGATCGAGCTACGCTCCATCGGGGTCCATCTTCATCCCCAAATTCCGCAGTTCGACTAGTCAAACTGGCATATTTAGTTATTTCTTACTATTTCTGGTAATATTTCAATTGCCTATCCGGACTTCAGCTTGAACCCGTTTTGGGTTGGGTCGAAATTCGCGTACACGTTTCTCTCAGTCAGGTTAAGGTTTTGGGACAATTTCGGGATTTTAACTCTTTTTGGCATATTTTATGATTTTCAGCCATATATGCCCGGCTTGTGGGCAGAATTCGATTAATCTACTTTTCTTGGAACCCTAGAGACGTTCTCTATTCGTTTATGCCTCTCTGTTCGTTTCTTATTCCGCATTGATCCAACGCCTTGATTAGATTCGGTGTCATTTTGGCACTAATATATGTCACAGAAGATATTTGGGCCAAAACCCACAAATCGGTGAGCAAGATTACTGGATTTTGATACCATTATTTTGTGAGACATAAATTGCTGGCAAAATGCACAAATTGATAAGCAATACTATTGAATTTTAGTGTTAATATATGTCACATTTGACATTGGGGCCAAAATCAACCAATCGAGCGTTAATATATCTCTGAAAAGACATGGGGCCTAAGTCCAGTAATCGGTAAACAAGATTACTGGACATTGGTGTCGCCGCACTGTTTCGGCCATAGCTTTGGTTACGGGCATCAGAATGACGCGAACCACCCCAATTCGGAAAGCTCTCGACGATACGCACGAGGTGACGATTGAGCTACGCTCCATCGGGGTCCATCTTCAACCCCAAATTCCGCCATTCGACCAGTCAATCGGGCATTTTTAGTTATTTCTTACTATTTCTAGTAATATTTCCATTGCCTATCCGGACCTCAGCTTGAACCCGTTTTGGGTTGGGTCGAAATTCGCGTACGCGTTTCTCTCAGTCATGTTAAAGTTTTGGGACAATTTCGGGATTTTAACTCTTTTTGGCATATTTTATGACTTTCTGCCATATATGCCCGACTTGTGGGCAGAATTCGATTAATCTACTTTTCTTGGAACCCTAGAGACATTCTCTATTTTTTTATGCCTCTCTGTCCGTTGATTATGCCGCATTTATCCAACGCCTTGATTAGATTCGGCGTCAGTTTGGCACTAATATATGTCACATAAGATATTGGGGCCAAAACCCACAAATCGGTGAGCAAGATTAGTGGATTTAGATAAAATTATTTTGTGAGACATAAATTGCTGACAAAATGCACAAATTGGTAAGCAATAGTTATGCGTTTTGGTGTTAATATATGTAAAATGAGATATTGGGGCCAAAATCTGCACTGTTTCGGCCATAGCTTTGTCTACGGGCATCAGAATGTCGCGAGCCACCCCAATTCGGAAAGCTCTCGACGAGATGCACGAGGGGACGATCGAACTACGCTCCATCGGGGTCCATCTTCAACCCCAAATTCCTCCGTTCGACCAGTTAAACGGGCATTTTTAGTTATTTCTTACTATTTCTAGTAATATTTCCATTGCCTATCCGGACCTCAGCTTGAACCCGTTTTGGGTAAGGCCGAAATTCGCACACGCGTTTGTTTCAGTAAGGTTAAAGTGTTGGGATAATTTCGGTATTTTAACTTTTTTTGGCATATTTTATGATTTTCAGCCATATATGCCCGGCTTGTGGGCAGAATTCGATTAATCTACTTTTCTTGGAACCCTAGAGACGTTCTCTATTCGTGTATGCCTCTATGTTCGTTACTTATGCCGCATTGATCCAACGCCTTGATTAGATTCGGCTTCATTTTGGCACTAATATATGTCATAGAAGATATTTGGGCCAAAACCCACAAATCGGTGAGCAAGATTAGTGGATTTTGATACCATGATTTTGTGAGACATAAATTGCTGGCAAAATGCACAAATTGATAAGAAATAGTATTGCATTTTAGTGTTAATATATGTCACATGAGACATTGGGGCCAAAATCAACCAATCGGGCGTTAATATATCTCTGAAAAGACATGGGGCCTAAGTCCAGTAATCGGTAAACAAGATTACTGGACATTGGTGTCGCCGCACTGTTTCGGCCATAGCTTTGGTTACGGGCATCAGAATGACGCGAGCCACCCCAATTCGGAAAGCTCTCGACGATACGCACGTGGGGACGATTGAGCTACGCTCCATCGGGGTCCATCTTCAACCCAAAATTCCGCCATTCGACCAGTCAAACAGGCATTTTTAGTTATTTCTTACTATTTCTAGTAATATTTCCATTGCCTATCCGGACCTCAGCTTGAACCTGTTTTGGGTTGTGTCGAAATTCGCGTACGCGTTTCTCTCAGTCAGGTTAAAGTTTCGGGACAATTTCAGGATTTTAACTCTTTTTGGCATATTTTATGATTTTCATCCATATATGCCCGACTTGTGGGAAGAATTCGATTAATCTACTTTTCTTGGAACCCTAGAGACGTTCTCTATTCGTTTATGCCTCTCTGTCCGTTGATTATGCCGCATTGATCCAACGCCTTGATTATATTCGGCGTCAGTTTGGCACTAATATATGTCACATAAGATATTGGGGCCAAAACCCACAAATCGGTGAGCAAGATTAGTGGATTTTGATAACATTATTTTGTGAGACATAAATTGCTGACAAAATGCACAAATTGGTAAGCAATAGTTATGCATTATGGTGTTAATATATGTCAAATGAGATATTGGGGCCAAAATCCGCACTGTTTCGGCCATAGCTTTGGCTACAGGCATCAAAATGACGCGAGCCACACCAATTCGGAAAGCTCTCGACGAGACGCACGAGGGGATGATCGAGCTACGCTCCATCGGGGTCCATCTTCAACCCCAAATTCCGCCGTTTGACCAGTCAAACGGGCATTTTTAGTTATTTCTTACTATTTCTAGTAATATTTCCATTTCCTATCCGGACCTCAGCTTGAATCTGTTTTGGGTTAGGCCGAAATTCGCACACGCGTTTCTTTCAGTAAGGTTAAAGTGTTGGGATAATTTCCGTATTTTAACTTTTTTTTGGCATATTTTATGATTTTCAGCCATATATGCCCGACTTGTGGGCAGAATTCGATTAATCTACTTTTCTTGGAACCCTAGAGACGTTTTCTATTCGTTTGTGCCTATCTGTTCGTTGCTTATGCCGCATTAATCCAACTCCTTGATTAGATTCGACGTCATTTTGGCACTAATATATGTCACAGAAGATATTTGGGCCAAAATCCACAAATCGGTGAGCAAGATTAGTGGATTTTGATACCATTATTTTGTGAGACATAAATTGCTGGCAAAATGCACAAATTGATAAGCAATAGTATTGCATTTTAGTGTTAATATATGTCACATGAGACATTGGGGCCAAAATCCACCAATCGGGCGTTATTATAGCTCTGAAAAGACATGGGGTCAAAGTCCAGTAATCGGTAAACAAGGTTACTGGACATTGGCGTCGCCGCACTGTTTCGGCCATAGCTTTGGTTACGGGCATCAGAATGACGCGAGCCACCCGTATTCGGAAAGCTCTCGACGATACGCATGAGGGGACGGTTGAGCTACGCTCCATCGGGGTCCATCTTCAACCCCAAATTCCACCATTCGACCAGTCAAACGGGCATTTTTAGTTATTTCTTACTATTTCTAGTAATATTTCCATTGCCTATCCGGACCTCAGCTTGAACCCGTTTTGGGTTGGGTCGAAATCCGCGTATGCGTTTGTCTCAGTCAGGTTAAAGTTTTGGGACAATTTCAGGATTTTAACTCTTTTTGGCATATTTTATGATTTTCATCCATATATGCCCGACTTGTGGGCAGAATTCGATTAATCTACTTTTCATGGAACCCTAGAGACGTTCTCTATTCGTTTATGCCTCTCTGTCCGTTGATTATGCCGCATTGATCCAACGCCTTGATTATATTCGGCGTCAGTTTGGCACTAATATATGTCACATAAGATATTGGGGCCAAAACCCACAAATCGGTGAGCAAGATTAGTGGATTTTGATAACATTATTTTGTGAGACATAAATTGCTGACAAAATGCACAAATTGGTAAGCAATAGTTATGCATTTTGATGTTAATATATGTCAAATGAGATATTGGGGCCAAAATCCGCACTGTTTCGGCCATAGCTTTGGCTACACGCATCAGAATGACGCGAGCCACACCGATTCGGAAAGCTCTCGACGAGACGCACCAGGGGACGATCGAGCTACGCTCCATCGGGGTCCATCTTCATCCCCAAATTCCGCAGTTCGACCAGTCTAACGGGCATATTTAGTTATTTCTTACTATTTCTAGTAATATTTCCATTTCCTATCCGAACCTCAGCTTGAATCAGTTTTGGGTTAGGTCGAAATTCGCACACGCGTTTCTTTCAGTAAGGTTAAAGTGTTGGGATAATTTCCGTATTTTAACTTTTTTTGGCATATTTTATGATTTTCAGCCATATATGCCCGGCTTGTGGGCAGAATTCGATTAATCTACTTTTCTTGGAACCCTAGAGACGTTTTCTATTCGTTTGTGCCTATCTGTTCGTTTCTTATGCCGCATTGATCCAACGCCTTGATTAGATTCGACGTCATTTTGGCACTAATATATGTCACAGAAGATATTTGGGCCAAAATCCACAAATCGGTGAGCAAGATTAGTGGATTTTGATACCATGATTTTGTGAGACATAAATTGCGGGCAAAATGCACAAATTGATAAGCAATAGTATTGCATTTTAGTGTTAATATATGTCACATGAGACATTGGGGCCAAAATCCACCAATCGGGCGTTATTATAGCTCTGAAAAGACATGGGGCCAAAGTCCAGTAATCGGTAAACAAGGTTACTGGACATTGGCGTCGCCGCACTGTTTCGGCCATAGCTTTGGTTACGGGCATCAGAATGACACGAGCCACCCCAATTCGGAAAGCTCTCGACGATACGCATGAGGGGACGATTGAGCTACGCTCCATCAGGGTCCATATTCAACCCCAAATCCACCATTCGACCAGTCAAACGGGCATTTTTAGTTATTTCTTACTATTTCTAGTAATATTTCCATTGCCTATCAGGACCTCAGCTTGAACTAGTTTTGGGTTGGGTCGAAATTCGCGTACGCGTTTCTCTCGGTCTGGTTAAAGTTTTGGGACAATTTCGGGATTTTAACTCTTTTTGGCATATTTTATGATTTTCAGCCATATATGCGCGACTTGTGGGCAGAGTTCGATTAATCTACTTTTCTTGGAACCCTAGAGACGTTCTCTATTCGTTTATGCCTCTCTGTCCGGTTATTATGCCGCATTGATCCAACGCCTTGATTATATTTGGCGTCAGTTTGGCACTAATATATGTCACATAAGATATTGGGGCCAAAACTCACAAATCGGTGAGCAAGATTAGTGGATTTTGATAACATTATTTTGTGAGACATAAATTGCTGACAAAATGCACAAATTGGTAAGCAATAGTTATGCATTTTGGTGTTAATATATGTCAAATGAGATATTGGGGCCAAAATCCGCACTGTTTCGGCCATAGCTTTGGCTACACGCATCAGAACGACGCGAGCCACACCAATTCGGAAAGCTCTCGACGAGACGCACCAGGGGACGATCGAGCTACGCTCCATCGGGGTCCATCTTCATCCCCGAATTCCGCAGTTCGACCAGTCAAACGGGCATATTTAGTTATTTCTTACTATTTCTGGTAATATTTCCATTGCCTATCCGGACTTCAGCTTTAACCCGTTCTGGGTTGGGTCGAAATTCGCGTACATGTTTCTCTCAGTCAGGTTAAGGTTTTGGGACAATTTTGGGATTTTAACTCTTTTTGGCATATTTTATGATTTTCAGCCATATATGTCCGGCTTGTGGGCAGAATTCGATTAATCTACTTTTATAGGAACCCTAGAGACGTTCTCTATTCGTTTATGCCTCTCTGTTCGTTTCTTATGCCGCATTGATCCAACGCCTTGATTACATTCGGAGTAATTTTGGCACTAATATATGTCACAGAAGATATTTGGGCCAAAACCCACAAATCGGTGAGCAAGATTAGTGGATTTAGATACCATTATTTTGTGAGACAATAAATTGCTGACAAAATGGACAAATTGGTAAGCAATAGTTATGCATTTTCGTGTTAATATATGTCACATGAGACATTGGGGCCAAAATCCACTAATCGGGCGTTAATATATCTCTCAAAAGACATGGGGGCAAAGTCCAGTAATCGGTAAACAAGATTACTGGACTTTGGTGTCGCCGCACTGTTTCAGCCATAGATTTGGCTACGGGCATCTGAATGACGCGAGCCACCCGTATTCGGAAAGCTCTCGACGATACGCATGAGGGGACGGTTGAGCTACGCTCCATCGGGGTCCATCTTCAACCCCAAATTCCACCATTCGACCAGTCAAACGGGCATTTTTAGTTATTTCTTACTATTTCTAGTAATATTTCCATTGCCTATCCGGACCTCAGCTTGAACCCGTTTTGGGTTGGGTCGAAATCCGCGTATGCGTTTGTCTCAGTCAGGTTAAAGTTTTGGGACAATTTCAGGATTTTAACTCTTTTTGGCATATTTTATGATTTTCATCCATATATGCCCGACTTGTGGGCAGAATTCGATTAATCTACTTTTCATGGAACCCTAGAGACGTTCTCTATTCGTTTATGCCTCTCTGTCCGTTGATTATGCCGCATTGATCCAACGCCTTGATTATATTCGGCGTCAGTTTGGCACTAATATATGTCACATAAGATATTGGGGCCAAAACCCACAAATCGGTGAGCAAGATTAGTGGATTTTGATAACATTATTTTGTGAGACATAAATTGCTGACAAAATGCACAAATTGGTAAGCAATAGTTATGCATTTTGATGTTAATATATGTCAAATGAAATATTGGGGCCAAAATCCGCACTGTTTCGGCCATAGCTTTGGCTACACGCATCAGAATGACGCGAGCCACACCGATTCGGAAAGCTCTCGACGAGACGCACCAGGGGACGATCGAGCTACGCTCCATCGGGGTCCATCTTCATCCCCAAATTCCGCAGTTCGACCAGTCTAACGGGCATATTTAGTTATTTCTTACTATTTCTAGTAATATTTCCATTGCCTATCCGAACCTCAGCTTGAATCAGTTTTGGGTTAGGTCGAAATTCGCACACGCGTTTCTTTCAGTAAGGTTAAAGTGTTGGGATAATTTCCGTATTTTAACTTTTTTTGGCATATTTTATGATTTTCAGCCATATATGCCCGGCTTGTGGGCAGAATTCGATTAATCTACTTTTCTTGGAACCCTAGAGACGTTTTCTATTCGTTTGTGCCTATCTGTTCGTTTCTTATGCCGCATTGATCCAACGCCTTGATTAGATTCGACGTCATTTTGGCACTAATATATGTCACAGAAGATATTTGGGCCAAAATCCACAAATCGGTGAGCAAGATTAGTGGATTTTGATACCATGATTTTGTGAGACATAAATTGCGGGCAAAATGCACAAATTGATAAGCAATAGTATTGCATTTTAGTGTTAATATATGTCACATGAGACATTGGGGCCAAAATCCACCAATCGGGCGTTATTATAGCTCTGAAAAGACATGGGGCCAAAGTCCAGTAATCGGTAAACAAGGTTACTGGACATTGGCGTCGCCGCACTGTTTCGGCCATAGCTTTGGTTACGGGCATCAGAATGACACGAGCCACCCCAATTCGGAAAGCTCTCGACGATACGCATGAGGGGACGATTGAGCTACGCTCCATCAGGGTCCATATTCAACCCCAAATCCACCATTCGACCAGTCAAACGGGCATTTTTAGTTATTTCTTACTATTTCTAGTAATATTTCCATTGCCTATCAGGACCTCAGCTTGAACTAGTTTTGGGTTGGGTCGAAATTCGCGTACGCGTTTCTCTCGGTCTGGTTAAAGTTTTGGGACAATTTCGGGATTTTAACTCTTTTTGGCATATTTTATGATTTTCAGCCATATATGCGCGACTTGTGGGCAGAGTTCGATTAATCTACTTTTCTTGGAACCCTAGAGACGTTCTCTATTCGTTTATGCCTCTCTGTCCGGTTATTATGCCGCATTGATCCAACGCCTTGATTATATTTGGCGTCAGTTTGGCACTAATATATGTCACATAAGATATTGGGGCCAAAACTCACAAATCGGTGAGCAAGATTAGTGGATTTTGATAACATTATTTTGTGAGACATAAATTGCTGACAAAATGCACAAATTGGTAAGCAATAGTTATGCATTTTGGTGTTAATATATGTCAAATGAGATATTGGGGCCAAAATCCGCACTGTTTCGGCCATAGCTTTGGCTACACGCATCAGAACGACGCGAGCCACACCAATTCGGAAAGCTCTCGACGAGACGCACCAGGGGACGATCGAGCTACGCTCCATCGGGGTCCATCTTCATCCCCGAATTCCGCAGTTCGACCAGTCAAACGGGCATATTTAGTTATTTCTTACTATTTCTGGTAATATTTCCATTGCCTATCCGGACTTCAGCTTTAACCCGTTCTGGGTTGGGTCGAAATTCGCGTACATGTTTCTCTCAGTCAGGTTAAGGTTTTGGGAAAATTTTGGGATTTTAACTCTTTTTGGCATATTTTATGATTTTCAGCCATATATGTCCGGCTTGTGGGCAGAATTCGATTAATCTACTTTTATAGGAACCCTAGAGACGTTCTCTATTCGTTTATGCCTCTCTGTTCGTTTCTTATGCCGCATTGATCCAACGCCTTGATTACATTCGGAGTAATTTTGGCACTAATATATGTCACAGAAGATATTTGGGCCAAAACCCACAAATCGGTGAGCAAGATTAGTGGATTTAGATACCATTATTTTGTGAGACAATAAATTGCTGACAAAATGGACAAATTGGTAAGCAATAGTTATGCATTTTCGTGTTAATATATGTCACATGAGACATTGGGGCCAAAATCCACTAATCGGGCGTTAATATATCTCTCAAAAGACATGGGGGCAAAGTCCAGTAATCGGTAAACAAGATTACTGGACTTTGGTGTCGCCGCACTGTTTCAGCCATAGCTTTGGCTACGGGCATCAGAGTGACGCGAGCCACCCCAATTCGGAAAGCCCTCGACGAGACGCACGAGGGGACTCCATTGGGGTCCATCTTCAACCCCAAATTCCGCTGTTCGACCAGTCAAACGGGCATTTTTAGTTATTTCTTACGATTTCTGGTAATATTTCCATTGCCTATCCGGACCTCAGCTTGAACCCGTTTTGGGTTGGGTCGAAATTCGCACACTCGTTTCTCTCAGTCAGGTTAAATTTTTGGGACAACTTCGGGATTTTAACTCTTTTTGGCATATTTTATGATTTTCAGCCATATATGCCCGACTTGTGGGCATAATTCGATTAATCTACTTTTCTTGGAAACCTAGAGACGTTCTCTATTCGTTTATGCCTCTCAGTCCGTTGATTATGCCGCATTGATCCAACGCCTTGATTAGATTCTGCGTCAGTTTGGCACTAATATATGTCACAGAAGATATTGGGGCCAAAACCCACAAATCGGTGAGCAAGGGTAGTGGATTTTGATACCATTATTTTGTGAGACATAAATTGCTGACAAAATGCACAAATTGGTAAGCAATAGTTATGCATTTTGGTGTTAATATATGTCAAATTAGATATAGGGGCGAAAATCCGCACTGTTTCGGCCATAGCTTTGGCTAAGGGCATCAGAATGACGCGAGGCACCCCGATTCGGAAAGCTCTCGACGAGACGCACGAGGGGACGATTGAGCTATGCTCCATCGGGGTCCATCTTCATCCCCAAATTCCGCCGTTCAATTAGTCAAATGGGGATTTTTAGTTATTTCTTACTATTTCTGGTAATATTTCCATTGCCTATCCGGACCTCAGCTTCAACCCGTTTTGGGTTGGGTCGAAATTTGCGTACGCGTTTCTCTTAGTCAGGTTTAAGTTTTGGGACAATTTCGGGATTTTAACTCTTTTTGGCATATTTTATGATTTTCTGCCATATATGCGCGGCTTGTGGGCAGAATTCGATTAATCTACTTTTCTTGGAACCAAAGAGACGTTCTCTATTCGTTTATGCCTCTCTGTTCGTTGCTTATGCCGCATTGATCCAACGCCTTGATTAGATTCGGCGTCATTTTGGCACTAATATATGTCACAGAAGATATTTGAGCCAAAACCCACAAATCGGTGAGCAAGATTAGTGGATTTTGATACCATTATTTTGTGAGACATAAATTGCTGACAAAATGCACAATTGGTAAGCAATAGTTATGCATTTTCGTATTAATATATGTCACATGAGACATTGGGGCCAAAATCCACCAATCGGGCGTTAATATATCTCTCAAAAGACATGGGGCCAAAGTCCAGTAATCGATAAACCAGATTACTGGACTTTGGTGTCGCCGCACTGTTTCGGCCATAACTTTGGCTACGGGCATCAGAATGACGCGAGCCACCCCAATTCGGAAAGCTCTCGACGAGACGCACGAGGAGACGATCTCCACCAGGGTCCATCTTAAACCCCAAATTCCGCCGTTCGACCATTCAAACGGGCATTTTTAGTTATTTCTTACTATTTCTGGTAATATTTCCATTGCCTATCCGGACCTCAGCTTCAACCCGTTTTGGGTTGGGTCGAAATTCGCACACTCGTTTCTTCAGTAAGGTTAAAGTGTTGGGATAATTTCGGGATTTTATCATTTTTAGCATATTTTATGATCTTCATCCATATATGCCCGGCTTGTGGCAGAATTCGATTAATCTACTTTTCTTGGAACCCTAGAGACGTTCTCTATTCGTTTATGCCTCTCTGTTCGTTGCTTATGCCGCATTGATCCAACGCCTAGATTAGATTCGGCATCATTTTGGCACTAATATATGTCACAGAAGATATTTGGGCCAAAACCAACAAATCGGTGAGCAAGATTCGTGGATTTTGATACCATTATTTTGTTAGAAAATATAATGCTGACAAGATTCACAAATTGTTAAGCAATAGTTATGCATTTTCGTGTTAATATATGTCACATGAGATATTGGGGCCAAAATCCACCAATCGGGCGTTAATATCTCTCTAAAAAGGCATGGGGCCAAAGTCCAGTAATCGGTAAACAAGATTACTGGACTTTGGTGTCGCCGCACTGTTTCGGCCATAGCTTTGGCTACGGGCATCAGAATGACACGAGCCACCCCAATTCGGAAAGCTCTCGACGAGATGCACGAGGGGACGATTGAGCTACGCTCCATCGGGGTCAATCTTAAACCCCAAATTCCGCCGTTCGACCATTCAAACGGGCATTTTTAGTTATTTCTTACTATTTCTGGTAATATTTCCATTGCCTATTGCCGAAGTCGAATATGTAGCATCTACGGAGGCGTGCAAAGAGATGTTTTGGCTACAGATTTTTTTGAGGGAACATGGGAAGAAGCAGAAGAGTTGCAAGCTGTATAGTGACATTCAGAGTGCAATTCACCTGGCGAAGAATTCCACCTTTCATGCAAGAACGAGACACATTGACATCAGGTATCACTTCATTCGTTCATTGTTGGAGAAAGACGTGATCAAACTGGAGAAGATCAACACAAGCAAGAATCATGCGGATATGTTCACCAAGGTTGTCACCTTGGAGAAACTGAGAACCTGCTCGGCTTCGGTGGGCCTAGTTACATGATGAGAAGCCAAGTCCACACTCATTGAGGATGTTGAACTGAAGTGGGAGAAGTACACTCACAGTTAATCAGTCTTCTAGTGGGAGATTCTTAAGTGTGAAGACTGTTTTGTAATCTAGTCTAAAATTGAGGGGCTTCTAAGCAATTTAATGTATTAGCTATCTCCATATATTTAACCTATCTCTAGGGTTAGGGTATCACATCACACAGAGAGAGTGGCTGAGAGATCTGACTGTACTCTTCATTCATTGATCATAGTGAAGTGGGTGTGGACCATGGATGTAGTCAATTTGGTGAACCACGTAAAACGTCGTGTTTTTGTTCGTGCTATTATTTTTCGTATTGCTTTTCGTTGCGTTGTTGAATCGCTCCAAGACGATCCTAACATGTTTTTCATATGGTGCGTAAAGGAATATGTTTAAACTACATTCTACTTGAGAAAAGAGGTAAACATATTGATCGAATGAGATAAAAGATATGATTTTATACACACATAAGATGATGCAGGAGCATATGAGAAGGAAGATGTTGAGTTCTCGGATACTATGTTGACAACACGACTGACGTACCATGAGTTGCCAGATCAGGTCATATAAAGAAGTTGATAGATAGATGTTCCTAACTGATGCCCATTTCATTAGGCAGTCGACCTTTGGTCGTAATTTGGGTGCGAGGCGTCAATATTGCTAGTAATTACCAAATGTAGAATGTTTTTATACGCGTACACGCACAGCCCACAATGGTCAAGCTACATGACGGCCTTATCGCGACGAAAATATGGTTGTTTGACATTCCAAATCACGATAAGTTGAACTTTGCTATTTTTGGGTATTGGAAGTAGGGATGGCAATATGGTCCCATCCAATCTGAGATCCGAGCGATCCGAATGGATCGAATCTGGATTCGATCCAATTGGAAATGGATCGGATTTGGATCCGGAAAGCCAGACCCGGTCGGATTTGGATCTAGATATGGATCAGAGGAAAGATCCATCGGGTTCCGACCCGATCCGATCCGACGTATATGTGTGCTTTGTAAATATATACCCCTATTACCACCCCACTTGCACTTCCAAGAAAAATACTATAGTGAATCCAACGTACAAAGGTATTTCATTTGTATTTTAGGCTTCATAACTTACAAACATGCCTTAAAGTATGAAATATTGTTTATTTTTTATGTTATGTTTTTTGTTTTATTTCAAACCCCAGCCAGATACGATTCGAATTCGATCTGACGGCATACTATATGGATCTACGGGTCCGATTTGGATCAGCTGAATGAAACCCGATCCGATCTGATCCGAAATCCGATGACGATCCGAAAGGATCTGGACCGGATCAGGATCCTATTTTCCTGGTCGGATCTGGATCAGTAAGACCTGATCCGATCTGGATCCAACCCATTTCCATACCTAATTGAAATTTCTTTTGAACAAGATTTGGGTCCCCTGTTCTCGAGATGTCATACTTTATTTATAAATTCAGTTTACGGGAATATTCAACAATTTGCTATTTTTGACAATTTTTTTATTTTGTCTAGATTAGTTTGGGTTTTTCCGATAGCTTTTGAATTACTAATATTGTTAAAAAAACTAGAGAGGACTTCTCTTTGAGTTTTTGTTTACTTCTCTATGATTCAACTGTACCGCATCATTAGCTAGCTCGAATGCTTGGCTTTGCCCCTATTCCACACATAGTGCATATCCATCCTTACGAAGATGGGACGGGAGAGCTATTTCCGGACATTTATCAGTAACCAAAACACTAACATTCAGTAGAGAAATACCAATTACAAGACACGAGTTGACAAGAATTATCGTTTTCTTGATAATGAAACGACGAGTTGGCATGAAATACCAATTACAAGACACGAGTTGACAAGAATTATCGTTTTCCTGATAATGAAACAACGAGTTCACATGCATTGGTTACTCCTTTTTGAAACAAGAATCCACCCGCTCAACCTTATGAAAACATGATGTTTTCATCATGTTCGAAAAGTGAACAACCACGTCATCTTGTTCGTGAGTGAATAACTCTATGGGACTAGCTATGTACTGAGACAGAATATGAACCAATAGGGTAGGCCACATATAGAGAAGACTAAGGATCCTAGACAAATGGTTCTTGTATCAATAGTAGAAAAAGATCTATGTGATACGACAAATGGTTCTTGTATCAATAGTAAAGGTCCGGCATAGCAGTGGCCGGTGATGCACAAGTGGAAGAAGCAGGTGAGGGCGACGATTCACGGCGCATAGGAGGGCGATCCAGATAGCGCATTGTCTTCTAAGTCGGGGAAGACGCACAGGACGTTGACCTACCCTTGGTGATGGACAAAGAAGGGAGCGACTTGTTCGTGGTCCATCTTCGTGAGAGAAAAAATATATCAGAGATTAGGTTTGAGAATACGCTCTGATACCATGATGAACCAACTGATTGAACTAATTAATTAACAACTAATATATATATATATATATATATATATATATATATATATAAGTATACCTAGCTGAGGACTGGACATAAATACACAACTTTACATTAATTAACATCAAGTTTGCACTAATTAACATTCTGTCCTAAATAAAACACTATTTTAGCCATCTGAAATGTAACTGGTATATGTCGCATGAAATGTCATCTTTGGTAGACAAGTTGTCATCATTATTTGTGATTTAACATCTTCATGGAGGATTGAACACAAATACATGCCCAACCTTTCTCTCTCTCTCTAAACATCTTTCCTCTCTAGAAAAACCCTAACATCACCCTTCCCTGGCGGCGGGTCCTCCTCCTCCATGGAGGTTCCGCCAAGCCTCACTGTTGGAATAAATCCCCTAGAGGCAATCGTAGATTTAGTATGAACATTGTTTTTGGATAGAATATTCATTTATTATATATTGTGATATATAATATAATGAAGTCCTTAGATAAATGTGTTGTTTATCTTAAATATCCCTAGCCCCACTATATTGATTAATAGGACGATCAAATATAGACTAGTATGTGGGTAGATTGATATGGAGATATCAAGTCTAACACATGGGTATGCATTAGGAGTAATGGCATACAGGATTGACCCACAACGAGAAGGATACATTAGATTATGTCAAGTCACAATCGCTTCTCGTAGTGCTAATATAATTGCAATCCTTAGACTTGAAGTCACTAGATACTCTAGTTGTGGAATATTGTGCTTTGATGTAATCAAACGTTACACCGTAAGTGGGTAATCATAAAGATAGCTATCGGGCATGATAGGAAGCAAGCTTAGAGATCGTAGTGATGTAGATAGGATTCCCTCCCACATAATGGGAGTAAATATACACGGCCACTCGAGGGATGAGGCTTATTGAATGTCTGGCCAGAATTAGATAAATCAATATGGAGATATAGATGTTATCTGCAACCATAAGCATATTCCTAGAATCGAGGAACTATGGATTGGATATACGAGTGTGACTATTTATGTCTCGTTTCCAATCCGGATATGGAGACAAAGGGAAAGTGCAATGTAAGATATTGGGCACAAAAGGATTCTCGGGATCACTGACTATTTCTATTAGTTGGGTGGCATCGATGTGTTGCTAGACACCGCTCCATGTTAGTAAAAGTTGCTACCAACTAGATAGAAACCTATGGGATCACACGTCAAATAGAGTAGAGCTAGATTTGGGATTAATTAATATGATTAATTAATAAGGAGGATCATTGCGCAACACCTTGAAAACTTAGTGGGACTAATTTGCTAGGAAGGGAATAATTCTAGTTCATGTAGAATTAGGAAACTCCTTTATGGAAACAATAAGGAGTTGTTGGAGTATATAAAGGAGGCTCTAGCTTCCTTCCCACTAATTGTGATTTTTTTTGACACAACACAAAGAGAGTGGGAGAGAACAAGAGAGAGAGAGAGAGAGAGCAAGACAAGCCTAAGGCCGACGCCCTAGGCCTGTCCGCCCCCTTTCCTGTCGGCACAAAGAGGAGGCCGAAACCTCCTCTTGTCCTTGTTTCTTTGATCCTCTTCCCTCTTCCTCCGGGTTCAAGCTAGCACTTGTTTGAAGGAAGAATCTAGATCTCACCTCTAGACGTGGATCAACCGTAGAGACGAGGACATCATTCTTCGTGTGATCTCACAAATCAAAGAGGTACACAATACTATGTCTCTTGTCATGTTATGATGTCTACTCCTGACGATCTGTGGTGGGATTTGAAGTAGGATTAATTTTTGTTATTCCGCTGCGTTACCTACGTCAAAACCCAGCAGTGGTATCAGAGCCACAGGTCTTAGAGTATAACATGGTTTTATGTGTTACGATTTCAGTTTATACACCGTATTATTGTTTATTACGCGAAAACTGAAAATAATTGGCATAGTAGATGCAAGATTGAATTTGATTCAATAAAACAAGATCCAATTTAAGATTGGATGTTAGATTGGTGAGTTTACTCACATAAGATGTGAACAATTGGGTTCTTGAAAAATTAGGGTTCATGGGCACATGATTGAAAAGGGGTTTTCAATTATGGAAACAAATTTATGGAATTAATTCCATAAAGGAAACAACCTTGCTTGGGCAACAAGTAAGAGGGAGGGAGGCTAGGGCCGAAACCCTAGCCGTCCGCCCCCTCCCTTGCGTGGAAAGCAAAGGACGCAAGCCACATGGGGCGGCCGGCCTTGGGCTGGGCCTTGTGGCGGGCGGCGGTCCTAGGGGTCCGGGCCCCTTGTTGGCTTGAACTCCTTGGACCGTTGTAACCCTAATTACCCAATGCAATTAAAATTGAACAAGCGCGTTAAAAATTGGTTTTAACAATATTATGTGCTTTGTTGCATGTGGATGGATATGGCCTAGGATTGTGGATGTTTATTGCTTTGTAGTTTGGTTTACGACCTGCGAGCTGATCAAATTAATGTAATAATTAATTACGTTTTACGGCCTGCGAGTCGTCTTTTTTTCCTCGACATATGAGGCTTTTGTTATTTATTTATTCTAGATGTTAGGCTAGAATTAGAAATATTTAGATGATAGCCAAAAGCATGGAGGAGAAGACAGGAGAACCAAAGGAGCCAAAAGATAAAGAAGACGTCCCATAGGCGCACGGCTATGGTGGAGCACATAGAGATGAGCTCATCACTTTAGGGAAATTGGATATTATCATTGGCTTGATAATATCATTAGTCTAGGGTCCATATACAGTCCACGTTTTTTTATTTTTGTGAATGTTTATTATTCATGTCTTGTTATTTATTTTTGTGTGTATGGCGATACTAGCGAAAACAATAACAAGATAATAATAAACAAGTTTGGTCTTTTATTGTGGATTGCCCAATCTAAATAAGTATACCATGTTGATGAGATCAACCAAACAAATTAAGAAAGAAAAATCCCTCAATTAAATATTGCGTTTTGCCTTCTCTTGCCAAAATACCCTTCATGATCAGGGTTCATTAAAACTCGGGCTTGCCAAAGCAAGGTGATTTTAATTTACCATGGTGTGTTGCAGATGACACAAGATAGTAATGTGTGTATGTTGAAGCAAGAGTTGGACGCAACTAGGCAAGAATCAATTGGATTGATGAGCCTAGAGGCATGACAATTAGGTGTTATCTATGGGATAAAGAATAAGGAGTTATTCACCTAATTGGACCAAGAGTTTCATGGGATGCAATTGGAATGGTTCCTACCTAAATAACCTATTCTTGGGTGACTTGCCAAAGCAAGCTCAAGAAGAAGTGAAAAAGGGATCTTGGACCTACTAGAAAATATAATGATCTTTTCCGCATTAATGGTGAGGGCTATTAATCCGAGAAAAATAGTGGGAGCTATATTTGATGATCTAGCCATTGTTGAATAGTTCAAAATACTAAAATTGCACATTTCTCGTTTTGTAGAATTCCAAATGGCAAACAACAACGCATCGACTTCATCCCTACGATCTGTCATTGACAAGGATAAACTGTTTGGAACGAATTTCCTTGACGGGTACAGAATCTTAAGGATTGTCCTTAAACAAGAAAAGAAGCTATACGTCTTGGACACTCAAATTCCAGAACAACCACAAGATGAGTCTCTTCTAGCGGAAGTAAGGGCACGTCAGAAACATATTGATGATTCTAATGACGTGACTTGCCTCATGCTTTGTACCATGACTCCTGAGCTTCAGAAGCAGCATGAGAATATGGAAGCCTATGATATGATCATACACTTGAAACAATTGTTTCAGGAACAGACTAGGCATGAGCGCTATGAGGTGTCTAAATCATATTTCAAGAGTAGTCTTGCATAGGGGAATCCAGTAGGACCTCACTTACTCCGAATGATCGGGTACATTGAGAACTTTGAGAGACTGGGATTCCCACTTGGAAAATATTTGGCTATTGATCTTGTCTTTCAATCGTTGTCTGACAGTTATAATCAGTTCATCATGAACTATAATATGAACGAGATCAGTAAGACTCTGCCTGACTTATTGAACATGCTAAAGACAGCGGAACAGAGCATCAAAAAAGGCAAGGGCAAAGCCATAATGATGGTGCATAAGAAGAAGGGCAAGTCAGTTGCCTCTACTTCCAAAGGAAAGCACAAGAAAGTTGCGAAATCCAAGGAAGCCCTAAAGCCTAGTGGAGGCGTGGCTAAGGGTGAGTGTCACTACTGCAGCCAGCCGGGTCACTGGAGGAGGAATTTCCCTAAATATATGGAGGATAAGAAGCTTGGAATAGTGATTCCACCACCACCAGGTATTTATGTTATAGACGCCAATCTTTCTATTTCTTCATCTTGGGTATTGGATACCGGATGTGGTTCTCACATTTTTCGTAATGTGCATGATTTGTAAGGAAGTAGAAGATTGAGTAAAGGGGAGATAGATGTGCGCGTCGGTAATGGAGCAAGAGTTGCTGCATTAGGTGTAGGAGTTTATGAGCTACTTATTTTAGAATTAGACAATTGCTTTTATGTGCTTGTTATGAGCAGAAATATTATTTCCATTTCTTGTTTGGACGAGAAAGGTTTTTCTATTTCAATAAAGGACAAGTGTTGCTCCATTTATTTTGATAGTATGCACTATTGTAGTGCGCATTTGTCTAATGGATTGTATATCATTGATCTAAATAGTCCAATCTATAACATAAATACTAAAAGAATTAAAACTAATAATTTAAATCCTACATATCTATGGCACTGTCGTTTAGGCCATATAAATGAGAAACGCATATCTAGACTCCATAAGGATGGACTTCTAGACTCATTTGATTTGGAATCATATGAGACATGTGAATCTTGTTTATTAGGAAAAATGACAAAGTCACCTTTCAATAAGAAAGGTGAAAGGACTACTGAGTTATTGGCACTCATACATACCGATGTATGTGGACCATTCCCCACGCCTGCCAGAGGTGGTTATAACTACTTCATCACATTTACTGATGATTTCAGTAGATATGGATTTGTATACCTTATGAAGGCCAAGTCCGAATCCTTTGAATTGTTCAAAGAATTCAAGAATGAATTAGAGAAGCAACTTGGTAAAAGTATCAAGGCTCTACGATCAGATCGTGGAGGAGAATATTTAAGCCAAGAGTTTGATGAGTATCTTAGAGAGTGTGGGATAGTGTCCCACCTCACTCCACCCGGAACGCCACAACGGAATGGCGTGTCTGAAAGGAGGAATCGCACTCTATTAGATATGGTGTGAACTATGATGTCTCAAACAGATATTCCGATATCCTTTTGGGGACATGCTCTAATGACGACAGCTTTTACCATTAACCGTGTCCCATCCAAATTAGTCATGAAGACACCATATGAGATATGGACTGGGAAGCGTCCCATAGTGTCGTTTATGAGGATTTGGGGCTGTGATGTCTATGTAAAACGTTTACAAACAGACAAGCTCGGGCCCAAAGCGGATAAGTGTAAGTATGTGGGATATCCTAAGGAAACTAAAGGATATTAATTCTACAATCCCACCGAGAACAAAGTTTTTGTTGCTCAGACCGGCGTGTTTCTAGAAAGAGAGTTTGTCTCTAAATAAGCAAGTGGGAGGGCTGTAGAACTTGAAGAGATTCAAGAACCACAAATCACTGAACCGATGATGGAACATGAACACGAACCGCAAACTGTTGTGGAAGAACCTGTTTAGGTGACACAGGAACTCCGTAGATCAGGAAGAGAGCGTCATGAGCCAGAGAGGTATGGACTTCTCGTGACTGAGTCTGATGACGTACACTCATAGATGATGAGCCTGCAAACTACGGGGAAGCCATGAAAGGCCCAGACTCTAAGAAGTGGCTAGAAGCCATGAGATCCGAAATGGATTCCATGTACACCAACAAAGTATGGACTTTGGTGGAACCACCAGAAGGGGCTCGGCCCATAGGGTGCAAGTGGGTCTTCAAGAAGAAGACCGACATGGATGGCAAGGTAATTGCCTATAAGGGGCGATTGGTAGCCAAAGGGTATAAACAGATTCATGGTATTGACTATGATGAGACCTTCACCAGTTGCCATGACAAAATCCATTCGAATCCTACTTGCTATTGCAGCATAATACGACTATGAGATTTGGCAAATGGATGTCAAAACAGCGTTCCTTTATGGGAACCTCCTCGAGGATGTGTACATGACACAACATGTGGGTTTTGAGGATCTAGAGAATGCCAATAAAGTCTGTAAGCTGCAAAGATCCATTTATCGATTGAAGCAAGCTTCTAGGAGTTGGAATCGACGTTTTGATGACGCAGTCAAATAGTTTGGCTTCATCAAGAACGAAGATGAGCCTTGTGTTTACAAAAGGTTAGTGGGAGCTCTGTAGTATTTCTGGTCTTGTATGTGGATGACATACTAATCATTGGCAACGACATTCCTACTTTTCAACCTGTTAAAGATTGGCTAGGAAAGTGCTTGCAATGAAGGACTTCGGAGATGTAGCCTATATACTTGGTATAGAGATCTATAGGGATAGATCTAAAAGGCTGCTCGGCGTAAGTCAAAGTACATATATAGACAAGGTGTTGGAGAGGTTCAACATGCAAGATTCCAAGAAGGGATTCTTGCCCATGTCGCATGGAGTCACTCTTTCCAAGAGAGACTGTCCCTGAGATTGATAAGGACCGCATGAGTAGGATATCCTATGCTTCGGCCAAAGGATCCATCATGTACGCCATGTTATGTACTAGAGACGTATCATACGCGTTGAGTATGGTGAGCAGATACCAGTCCAATCCGGGTGAGAGTCACTGGATTGCTGTCAAGAACATCCTAAAGTACTTGAGAAGAACTAAGGATGTGTTCTTAATATTTGGAGGTGAGGAAGAGCTAAGTGTAAAGGGTTACACTGATGCAGGCTTCCAAACCGAAAAAGATGACTACAGATCGCAGTCTGGATACGTGTTTTGCCTGAATGGAGGAGCTGTGAGCTGGAAGAGTTCCAAGCAAGGAACATTTGCTGATTCTACAACAGAAGCTGAGTACATTGCTGTTGCAGAAGCAGCAAAAGAGGCTGTTTGGATAAAGAAGTTTATCACTGAGCTCGGTGTGGTCCCTAGCATCGTGGATCCCACAGAGTTGTACTGTGACAACTCTGGGGCAATCGCACAAGCCAAGGAACCAATATCACACCAGAAATCAAAGCATGTACTTAGGATATTCCATCTTATTCGTGATATGATCGATCGAGGAGATGTGAAGATGTGCAAGATTCCAACGAATGACAATGTTTCAGATCCGCTCACAAAACCTCTTGCGCAGCGAAAGCATTAGGGTACGCCATATCTATAGGCATACGTGATGCGCCAGATTGACTCTAGTGCAAGTGAGAGACTGTTGGAATAGATGCCCTAGAGGCAATCGTAGATTTAGTATGAACATTGTTTTTGGCTAGAATATTCATTTATTATATATTGTGATATTTAATATAATAAGTCCTTAGATAAATATGTTGTTCATCTTAAATATCCCTATTCCACTATATTGATTAATAGGACGGTCAAATATAGACTAGTATGTGGGTAGATTGATATGGAGATATCAAGTCTAACACATGGGTATGCATTAATAGTAATGTCATACTGGATTGACCCACAACGAGAAGGATACATTAGATTATGTCAAGTCACAATCGCTTCTCGGAGTGCTAATATAATTGCAATCCTTAGAATTGAAGTCACTAGATACTCTAGTTGTGGAATATTGTGCTTTGATGTTATCAAACGCTACACCGTAACTGGGTAATCATAAAGATAGCTATCGGTCATGATAGGAAGCAAGCTTAGAGATCGTAGTGATATAGATAGGATTTGTCCCTCCCACATAATGGGGGTAAATATCCACGACCACTCGAGGGATGAGGCTTATTGAATGTCTGGCCAGACTCAGATAAAACAATATGGAGATATTGATGTTATCTGCAAGCAAAAGCATATTCCCAGGATCGAGGAACTGTGGATTGAATATACAAGTGTGACTATTTATGTCTCGTGTCCAATCCGGATATGGAGACAAAGGGAAAGTGCACTGTAAGATATCGGGCACAAAAGGTTTGTCGGGATCACTGACTATTTCTATTAATTGGGTGACATGGATGTGTTGCTAGACACTGCTCCATGTTAGTAAAAGTTGCTACCAACTAGATAGAAACCTATGGGGTCACACATCATATAGAGTAGAGCTAGATTTGGGATTAATTAATATGATTAATTAATAAGGAGGATCATTGTGCAACACCTTGCAAACTTAGTGGGACTAATTTGCAAGGAAGGGAATAATTCTAGTTCATGTAGAATTAGGAAACTCCTTTATGGAAACAACAAGGAGTTGTTGGAGTATATAAAGGAGGCTCTAGCTTCCTTCCCACTAATTGTGATTTGTTATTGACATAACACAAAGACAGTGGGAGAGAACAAGAGAGAGAGAGAGAGCAAGACAAGCCTAAGGTCGACGCCCTAGGCCCGTCCGCCCCCTTTCCCGTCGGCACAAAGAGGAGGCCGAAACCTCCTATTGTCCTTTTTGCTTTGATCCTCTTCCCTCTTCCTCCGGGTTCAAGCTAGCACTTGTTTGAAGGAAGAATCTAGATCTCACCTCTAGACGTGGATCAACCGTAGAGACGAGGACATCATTCTTCGTGTGATCTCACAAATCAAAACGGTACACAATACTATGTCTCTTGTCATGTTATGATGTCTCCTCCTGACGGTCCGTGGTGGGCTTTGAAGTAGGATTAATTTTTGTTATTCCTATGCGTTACATACGTCAAAACCCAACACTCACCTCTTCCCTTTCTCTTCTGATGAGGACACCACCACCCCCACCGTTACACCAGCTGCCTTGTCACCCCCACTAACCTCCTGCTCCCCGTCGGATCTCTCCAGGGCTTAGCCCCCACCGGTTTCTCATCAACTCAGGCGCGCCGTCGGGATTCCGGAATCGAAGTCGAGATCTCCTCTTCGATTGCTTTCCCCTCCCTTATGCGGGAAGATGGGATTCTGTTGGTCATTTCAACTACCCCGCCGCCCCTCCCCAAGTCTGCTCTCTCCGGCCAGCCTTGCCGCCAACCCACTTCCGACCGCGGTGTGTGCCCACCGCCGCGCCAGATCTGCAGCTCCTACTCCTTCTCCGACCGTCACTGCTTCTCTCTGCTGCCCTGCCGACGCTGCCTTCCTCCTCTCCGGCTTCTCCCAACCCTCCTCTTCCCATCCACAGGTCTCACCGTGGGTCTCACTGCTGCATCTTTCAAAGGCTCTCGTTTCTTCTCCCCCCTCCCCCTCCCCACGGATTGGTCTCGCTGGTTTGGGGAGTAGAACGACCCTCTTTGACTGATGCAGCCTTCGTTTCCCCTCCCCCCCTCCCCCCTGTAATTGGTACCGTCGAGGAAAAGGCTCCGCCGCTGCCATCCGCCGTCCTCGCCGTCCTCTCCGCCTCCACCGCCGAAGCAAGGGAGCTGCTTGTGTCCTCTATGAGAATTAGGGTTCTTTGCAGGTCTTGGGCATATTTTGGGCATCTGTTATTTTATGTCTTTTGGGCTTGGTCTATTGGGCTGTCTGTTTGGGTTTTTCTTGTCTAGTGGGTATAGGAGGCTCGTGATGTCAATGGGCATGTTTTTTTGTTTTGGGGTTTGTTTTGTGGGTGTCATAGAGCATTTCCCAATAGGTTGCTAGTTGTTTGGTGAGACATTTGACTCGTTTACAGGTTATCGGTTATTTTCATTTGCAGGGGTATGCCCCTTTCTCTTTGTAATCGTATTTTATCTAATGAAATCTTTCGTTGCATGCTGGAAGAAAAAAAAAAAAAAAAAAAAAAAAAAAAAAAAAAAAAAAAAAACCACACACACACACCTTCATGGAGTTTGCCATCAATAAGGAGTTAGTGTCATCTTTATAAAATTGAGTTGTTAGTAATGTCGTGAAAAAGGCTAATTTAGGGTGAGTTTGGTAGAATGGTTTCTGGTGGAAAAACTGGTTTTTAGATTGTGGTGGAAATTTTTTAGTTTTTTTTAGAGATTCTGTTTAAACCAGTGTGTTTGGCGGTAGTTTTTAAACTAGATTAAAAACTGGAGAAATGTGTTTGGCAGTGGTTTTTAAACTAGATGATGTAGATTAAATGACAAATATACCCTCCATTTATTTTTCTTTTACAGATTCAAAACGAACAAATGCACTGTAAAAAAGTTCACGATTTCATGAGATTCAACGATTTCATGAAAGTAATAAATTGAAGAACAAATTAACACTATTATGACATCTGAAAAATCATTTTTTGACTTAAATTCAACAAAAAGTTGACAATTTCAAGAAATTTCAGTTGCACTTGATGCCACGTTGAGTAACGGACAATAAAAAAAATAATAAACTAAGGAAATAACACCACAAAATGATTGATCCTAAATAATAAGAACATTGCATTAGGTATCGTCCGAAATATGCGAAAATTGAGTTTTTTGGAAAAAAATTATGACAAAAGTATAGAAAAAAATTTGTGCAATATTTTTCATCATCTCGATGACTAAAAAGTCAAAGAGCTACAAGATAACATAAACCCATGTATAACTCTTTCAATGCAACATTGTTTAACAGATAGCAGAAATTTAATCAACTAGGAAAATAACACAACAAAAATAGTTGACCCTAAATAATAAGAACACAACAAACATAGTTGACCCTAAATAATAAGAACATCACATAAAAGCGTGAAATGAGTTTTGTGGAAAAAACTTATGAATGAACTATAGAAAAAATTACTATCGGTAAAATGTCGAGGAACTACCAAAATGAGAGACAATTTCCAGTTTAATACAACTACGGTGTGAGGATAATATCGTCTTTGAGTGTCATAGAAATAAACCAAAGAAAAAACCACAAAAAGTTAGTTTTTCTCACCAAGGCAAATGTTGAAAAAAACTGATTTAAAATCTGGTTTTTAAACCAGTCAAAACAAACACTTTAAACAAACCATTTGGTTTAAAAACCAAAAACTAAAAAAAAAACACTTTGCCAAACGGACCCTTACTTACGCAACCGACACTTTTTGTATTCTAGCGCCTGGGACCATGGAAAAAAAAGAGAGAGAGAAACTCTAACCTAATTGTGGACACAGGACAGACACACCCATTCCTTTCATAAAAGAGAAAAAAACATGTAGCCATTGTTAATTGAGAACTTACAACCGTTTAATTGAAAGAAGAGTACAAATATATAAATTTTGTTTTGTTTTCCATATATGAGAAGCAAACAATCTCAATGTGTGTGTGTGTGTGTATATATATATATATATATATATATATATATATATATATATATATATATATATATATATATAAGAGAGAAGCAAAGGTTCCCAAAAGATTTGTGTAGTGTGGCCAGTATCAAGATGCTGCTCCTTCTAATCCTCTTTTCTCTTCCCCTCATCTTCCTGATTTTAAAGAAGCACACAAAAACTCAGAAAGGCACCTTATTGCCACCAGGTCCTCCAGGACTTCCCCTCATCGGAAACTTGCACCAACTAGACAACAGCAACCTGCACCGCAACTTCCACCAGCTCTCCAAAACTTATGGCCCAATAATGTCCATTCGTCTTGGATCAGTCAAAGCCCTAGTTATTTCTACACCATCAATGGCTAAAGAAGTAATGAAAACCCATGACCTCCAGTTCTGTAGTAGGCCCGGCATGCTTGCCCAGAAGAAGTTATCTTACAATCAACTAGATATAGCCTTCTCACCATACAACAAATATTGGCGAGAAATTAGGAAGATTTGTATCCTTCATCTCTTCAGCTCCAAAAATGTCCAATCATTTCGTGGATGTCGTGAAGAAGAAGTTTGTGAGATGATCAAGAAAATAGAAAACCTAGCCGCTTCATCAAGACCCGTAGACCTGTGCGAGCTAGCAATGTCTCTCACGAGCAACATAACATGCAGAAGTTCATTCGGGAAGCGATATGATGAAGATGGTTATGACAGATGTCGATTCAAGAGTATTCTTGCTGAAACTCAGACCGTGTTAGGTAGCTTCTTCGTGTCCGACTATTTTCCTTTGTTGGGCTGGGTTGATAGAATCAATGGTATGTGTGCGCGGCTCGAAAAGACTTTTCAGAAACTGGATCTGTTCTATCAAGAGATCATAGATGAACACCTGAATCCAAAGAGGCCAGAGTCCATGACAGATGACATCATCGACATTCTCCTAGGGTTGAAGAACGACCACTCAACCCCAATCGATCTAACTATGGAACATATTAAAGCAGTGCTCATGGTACGATTCCCCTCTCTTTTAACGTTCATTGAAACTTGAAAGACTATGTTTGTACTTCTATAAGTTTTGTGTGTGCTCCCTAGATAATTCAATTCCTCCTAATCCAACCTTAATACGTCAACTATATTTGGAGTAAACATCAGTTTAATAACCATGTAGGGCAGTAGGCTATGTTGCACGGGTGCTTCTGGGAGGTTGCGCACCCGCACCGAGTGCTTCTGGGTGCATATTGGGTGCTGGGGTGCTTGGGTGCTTCGGGGGTACTTCGTGGTCGCGGATAAGACATGGTCATTTTAAAAGTTTATGTGGAGCTCTACTAAAATAGAATTACAATTTAACCCAAAAATACGTAAATATGTGAACATTTCTTATCCTCAGATAAATCGTCTCTCTACACTATAAAAACGACATGAAGAGATAATATTGTTTATATAGTAACGTTGTATCATTGTATGAATTTATTTTTGAGTATAATTCAGATTAGTATTATTACAGTTTTATATTAATATAATGATATCGCTAATAACGTAAAATAAATATATAAATAAAGTCGCCACACTCCCGCCGCACCCGTTCCCTTCATTTTTAAGAATATGCCGCACTTGCACCTAATTCCTGTACCCGCACCGCCCCGCACCCGCACTTGTGCTACATAGGCAGTAGGATTCAATTTCGTATATGTCATCTGCTGTTCAAACATAAAAGTGCAATTATACTACGATATTTTTTTTTCTCATATATTTCATATTTCAGTAACCTCTATAGTCTTTAACAGTACATGCCCATCCACCGTATTAATGCTTTTCCATCCATGAAAATACAATTTGGGAAACTATGCAATAAATGCCCTACAGAGTAGTACTATTTTCTCACTGAAATACCTCCAGTTTCGTGTGGTGGTAATGGTGACTTTAGGGCCATAGGAGATAAAGATAACGAAGATGTGATTTAATTGGTTGTGGTAGCAGCAAGAGAGGGACATGAAATTAGAAAACAAAAGGTAAAATAGTTTAGACAAACAATTAAAAGACTGAAGTGAACAACACAAACCAAATCAAGCTGTTATTTCCTAAAACAAATCAAGTTGTTAAGAAATCGCATATTTGGGTTAAGGAAAAATCATACTCACACTCCGAATCATTGTCAATGGGTTTTGTTGAAGCGGTTAGGTTTTCAACTTTCTAGATTCGTGTTCTTAATATGAAATTTTCATTTTGATAGACGGAAATACCACTGACAAAGTTAATTTCCTGACAAACATTTTTGGCCAGTTTCGCTTGATCATTACATTATACTGAAAGTAGATAATAATTTATTGAGCCACTAATATATTAAGAGAACACTTGGTGTCCTCGATAAAATTCCCAAGTGTAATTCATTCTGTAGTCCCCTCAATGAATGAATGTCATGCTTCATCTTAAAAAAAGACTAATTGGAAGATTAATCTACTCACGCAATAGTAGACATGATCTTAGCTATACAGTTGACCAGCTAAGCCATTTATTTCTATACGCATATCAACAAGCAGCACAAAGAGTATATAGAAATAATTTCCTTCGAATATGTTAAATTTGTGATGAAATTTCATTCCTAGTTTAACATTGACGTCGTTTCTGCAAATGAGGGATGCAATCAGCTTGTTTTAGAACTGGGAGTTGAAATGTGATAGTTTCGGCAAACTGGGAATTTGATTAAGTAATCAGTTATGATTTAAAGGATGATAGTAACAGCTTGGCTTAATTACTTAATGCATACCTCCAGTTTGCCGAAACTATCACAATGCAACCCTCAGCTCTAGAACTAGCTGATTGCATCCCCCATTTACAAAAAATACGTCAATGTGAAACTATGAACGAAATTTCATCGCAAAATTAACGTACTCGAAGAGAATTATCTCAAACAATGTGATGCAATTGAATCATAGACGGTGTGCACTTTATGAAAATGCCTTCACTGGGTTCAAATTTTAAGATTTAATTTCGTTCCCGGTTTGAATTTGATGTATTTTTTGCAAATGGGAGATGCAATCAGCTAGTTCTCAAACTGGGGGTTGCAATGTGACAGTTTTGGCAAAGTGGGGGTATGCATTAAGTAATTAAGCCTTAAGTAATTAAGCCAAGTTGTTACTATCATCCTTTAAATTATAACTGATATTTCTGCTAACTATCATTAACTTGTTGGTGTCTTAATCTTCACTATGAAACAAAAACCTAAATCTTTGTTGCTGGCATCTAATCTTTTTACAAACTGATATCGAGCTAGACTTAATAAAAAAAATTGAGTTCATGCTATTCACTTATGTCAACTCAGTATTTTACTTATGGCTAAATTGCACCGGAGGTACCCAAAGTTTGCCAAAACTAGCAAGTAGGTATCCAAATTTCAAAATCGAGCACCACGGGTCTCAAATTTTGGATCTTCAAGCAAGTAGGTACCCTTCCGTTAACTTTCCGTTAACATTGGACGGAAAATTATAAAATGACATTTTTACCCCTTATTTTCACCTCCAACAAGTTTTACTAAAAATCTAAAAAAAACTAAAAAAATAAAATTTTAATTTAATAATTTGATATCTGTAAGATAATGCAATATATTTTCTCAAAATTACATATTTTTACATCATTTTAAGATATAAAATATGTTTTTATTAACACATATCCGTCAATCTTAAAGTATTTAATTTTTTTAACAGTGTTAAAAAGAATCTCAAATTTCATAATTTCCCGTGTATTTTTTAAGAAACAATAACATACAAATATGTTTGTACATTTTATACAATTGTCTCTTTTACATTTGCTTTAAAAGAATCATTAAAATAAAAGCTACTCAAGATTGTCAGGTATCAACTCTTATGTTTGTTGTTTAAATGAACAAAGATTCTTGTATGTTATTGTTTTATTAATAAAATTGTCAGGTATCAACTCTTATGTTTGTTGTTTAAATGAACAAAGATTCTTGTATGTTATTGTTTTATTAATAAAATACATGTGAAATTATGAAGTTTTGAGATTTTTTTGAACACTATTAAAAAAAGTTAAAGACTTTAAGATTGACGGATATATGTTAATGAAAATATTTTTCATATCTTGAAATGATGTAATGTAATTTTGATGATATATATTGCATTATCTTACATATATATCAAATAATTTAAATTATATTTTTAAATTATTTTTTAGATTTTTAGTAAAACTAATATTAAAAAAAATAGGAGGTGAAAATCTGGGGTAAAAAAGTCTTTTTATAATTTTCCGTCCAATTTTAACGGAAAGTTAACGGAAGGGTACCTACTTGCTCGAAAATCCAAAATTTGAGACCTGTGGTGCTCGATTTTGAAATTTGGGTACCTACTTGCTCGTTTCGGCAAACTTTGGGTACCTCCGGTGCAATTTAGCCTTTACTTATTTCAAAAAAAATCTCAGTATTTTACTGAATTGCACTCCCACTTTATAAAAATGACCTATGTATACCCTAAAAGTATGCATATGATTCGTGACCCATTCATGTCTGAAAAATGCAGAATATTTTTGTTGGTGGAACCGATACAAGTGCTGCAGCTATTGTATGGGCAATGACAGCATTGGTAAAACACCCTCAATCATTGAACAAATTACAAGGAGAAGTGAGAAATTCAGTATTAGGGGAGAAGGTTTTTCTAGAGGAAGATGATGTCACGAACCTTCCTTATCTGAAGGCCGTAATAAAAGAGACACTAAGATTGTATCCTCCAGGTCCACTTCTGATTCCAAGAAAAACAACACAAAAATGTATCATAGATGGGTTTGAGATTGAACCTCAAACCTTGGTCTATGTCAATGCCTGGGCCATCCAAAGAGACCCTGAATCTTGGGACAATGCAGAGGAGTTCTTGCCTGAGAGATTCTTGGGCAGTGATATTGATTTTAGAGGAAAAGCCTTTGAGCTCATCCCTTTTGGTGCTGGCAGAAGAGGCTGCCCTGGGCTTAATTTGGGCATTTCAACAATAGAGATAGCACTGGCAAACCTCATTTACAGATTTGACTGGGATTTACTTGCGAGTATGAAGAAAGAAGATATCGATACTGATGTCATGCCTGGTCTCGTGATGCACAAAAAGAATGCTCTTTGCCTAATTGCTAGTATCTACTCGCCATAATGGCAGATCATTTACCTTGTATTTTCAATGCATAATGTTACATGAACACTATTAAATGCAACTTAAACAAAACCTATGTTGCTGCTTCATAATTTCATAAAGCAGTTGTCTGTATTAAATTATTTAAATATTAGATTTACAAAATAGCTTCCACTAATACAGCTAAACAAGGTTTGGAGAAATTGTTTGTTTTTCATATGGTACGTCAAGAATTGACAGTAAAAAGACCTCGATTGATACACATATCTGTTTCTTTCAGGTGAGACTTATTCATACTACTTTTTTTTAATCTAGTTTCAAGATTTTTTTTTTCTTTTCTCGATATGCTAAAGCTTGACTTATGAGTATTTATGAGCAGAATGTATCAAAATAGATAATCAGTAAGGAAAATTATTTTAAAATATACTCTAGATTTCTGTTAGAAGATTAAGAGCATGGTTGGTACCAGCTGAAATCTCAATAATCAACTGAAAATAATCTGAAAAGAACATCCAACTTAAAAACATCAATAACAATTGGCAAGAAACTATTGTAAGAAGAAAGGGGAGGTAAATGGCGCATTTTTAAAAAAATGGTCAATTAGATATTGTAAAACCTTTAAAATATAACCCTCTTGAGCAAGAAAATCACTTCCAGTATGATTGATAAAATAATTCCACATCAGGCCCTCCAGTGTGCTAAAATTTCTTGTTCCACAATTCTTTATGTATCTTTACGGAGTTGAAGAGGGTGATGAATGCTTCACGTCTTGCGTTTGTTGGTTTAAATATTTAAATTTTGATTATGTTTTTCATCAATTTTCTTCTGCATTTATAAAATAACCATATTTAATACCTTTTTAAGGATAAAATTGAATATTATTTCTTTCTAGAGGAGACCAATTTAAGTAGACAAATTTTCTTTTCTTTTGACTATTTCACTGAAGATCGTTTTTAGAGTAGTATAATCATATTATAAAGGTCTGTTTAGGTAAGGTTTGATTCGAATTTCACTAACTGCAGTGATTTTTTGTGTAGTATATATATTTTTTAACATTTTTTATTTATTTAGTAAAAAAATTAGGAAATATTTTTTGGGAAAAATTCCATGGCAATAGTGATTGCGTACACAGTTGCTTTGTAGAGGAGGACCAACTTAAGTCAGACTCTTTGTTTGCCTATGATGATTATACCCTTTCTATAATCAATTTTATTTTATTTTATGCGTCGTTTGGGTAGAGGATATGATATGTAGGGATATGGCTTGTGCTGGTATACAAGGAAGGATATGAATGATGTCAGATAAGCCCTGATATGATATATTGGTTGTTTGCGTTTGGGTGCTGCCAGATAAGATGCTGGATAAGAAATACCATGTTTGGGTAGTATATGAGATGAAGCAAGATACGTGCCAAGATGACTGTGACACCCTTAGTCCTGTCACTTTGTATAATTGTAACTACAAAGTGTAATGATTTTTTTGGAAAGAAACTGTATTATTATTATTATTTAGGAAAAAAGAGACATTATTATGCAGAAATGTATAATTTCTTCAATCAAAATTGATTAGAGTTTCTTCTAAATAAATCAAGTCAAAACAAATCACATATTTTATAAATATTAAATAGTATAACATGATATTCTTAGAGCATGTCATTTTCATCACTTAATTTTAATGGAAGGTATATACAATAATTTTAGCGAACATTATATTTAATTGTGTGATGATTTGCTTTTCATTTTTAAATTAAAAATTTATATTAATTGGGTCCTTATAGGTAATTGGTTTCTTTAAAAATATAATTTTTTAAAATGTGCCCCAGGCACAGGCAATTTACTAGTAAAAAATCAACATCATTCGTATTCATGTTTGTTTTTTATTTACACAATGAACACGAAAATCCGGAAGATAATTTGGTAACTTCAAACTTATGCCAATAGAGAGATGAGAGACTAAAGTGAAGATCAGATGATGATGCTAGGGAAATATGCAATATTACATGTTTTATTTTACAATTTAGCTTGGAATACATTTATTTTAAAAAAATATGAACATGGTATTGTGTAGGGGTATATTTGTCATTCTCCTAAGAGTCTCTATGCTTAAATTTTTAATTCGAGCTTATACCTCGTACTAGGTGGTATAAAATTTGTTCACAAAAAAACTCCACATCATAAATGAAGATAAGTTATGCCCTCCCTTATATGGTACCCAAACACCTGGTAAAATGGGTAAGGACATAACTTATCTTATCCTCCCCGCTTATCCCCTACCCAAACATGGTCTTAGTGAAATAAAAGTATTTAGTAATTTTTTAGGAAGTATTTTAGTAGGAGAGAAAATTAGTATAACTCCATCACATAATCAATTATTAACCAATTAATGTCAGCATGATATGACATTAATGTTAAAATGTGTGATGAAATGTGTAAATAATTGTATACATTAGCAATTTTTTATAAGATGGTTGTAAGTCATTTTCCACTTAAGACAACAAATGGCAAAAATTTATGCAAATTAATTTACACATGGCTTTCTCATATTTATTCTCGGCTCATTCCTGCTTTTATATATATATAGATAAGGTATGTAGAAGGGCGGAAGTCTCTCTGAGCATCAGATTAGAGTTTTAGCGAGATTTTTTGCCATTCTGTGACACAGGTTTCAATTCCTTGATTATTGGAAGATTCCCTTGATTTTTATGATTGTTCAATGATTCCCAATGATTGTGTTCATAGTAGGTAAGTTACAGGATCGGTAAAAATCTATTTAGGGAATCTTTGGCTACGGTGTGGAACTCCCATCAAATTGCTAGAGATTCAAATGGCTTCTCCTATTGCGACTACCAGTGCTGGTGTGGAAGATGAACTCCAAATTGTTATTGGAGATGTGGTTCCTCAAAGGGCGGATGATGCTTTTGCCGCTAGTCTCGTCGGGAAATTCCTTTCCGATCAACCTATCAAGGAGCGATATATGTCGGAACTACCTAAGAGAATCAGGATGATGAGTTCTTCTGAGTCCATTTCGAAGGAGGGTCCTAACTTTTTCCTCTTCCCTTTTGACTCGATTGCCTTCACGGAAAGGGTTGTAGGCGGAGGCCCTTGGTCGTTTGATAATGTGGTTCTTGCGGTTCAGAAGTGGGATCCCTCGATCCTAACGAAGAGTTATGTGTTCTCGAACATCCACGTATGGGTTCAAGTCTTTGGTTTTCCAACTCATTTTTGCAATAAGGACGTCGAAACTCTTGTCCGAAATGGCTTGGGTACGTTCCTTAAGGGGGAAGTCTGGGAAGATGATTGTGGAGAATGTCTTCTCAGAGTTCGGGTCCGTATTCTCATTGAAAATCCAATGCGTAAGTCGGCTTTGGTGGATCATGGATGAGGGGATAAGTGCACCATCTCGTTCTGCTACGAACGAATTCCAACAGTTTGCTTCTTATGTGGCCTGATTTCACATCAGATTAGTGGATGTCCTTCCCATGTCAAGGGGTGGTGGTGATCTCGCCTATAGGTATTGGTTTTTGTTTCCTGCTGGATTCAAACCTCCTCCTTCGTCAAAACTTTCCACTCGAGCAAAGGCCATGGTGTTCAACCGGAGTTCTGATCGTCCGATCACCGGCGGTAAGGAGAAACGGAAACCTGCGTTTACTCTGGCAGTTACTCGAGGCTTCAATTCACCATTTAGTGATGTTGATGGGGAAGTTGACCTGGAAGGCATTATGGCGACAATAATTTTAGAGAATTGTTCCGAAGATCGAGGCGAAACTGATGGTAATGAATTTATTGGTTTTAATGATCCCATTCATCATTCGGTGGAAGGCAACCCTAACCCGCCTGACCAATCAGATAATGGGTCGGAGCATGTGCTTGGATCCAAATTGTCGGGTTTAAAACTAGACGTGTCGGATGGTGTCATTACGAATACGATTCTGGAACCTTTAGAGATTGATTCAACAAAACCAATGTTCTTCTCGGCAACTAGGAATCTCTCGCCATCTCCCCGACATTTGAAGAAACTGGCCAACTCTCCCAAGGCCATCCTAACACCCGCCCAGGTCTCAAAGGGACGGAACCTCGCCGAACTGCGGGCACATATCAGGAAGGGTAAAGCCAAGGTAGCCCATAAGGAAGATTAGGATTCGGCTGCAGAGAAAAGGAAGACTTCAGAAGACTTTCTTGAGACGAACTTTTCCACTGAGCGACAAGGGGCTGCAAAGAAGTTGAAGAAGGACAAAAATTACAGTTTGTTGGAAGAGCAGATTGTGGAGGTAACAGTGGTGGAAAAAGGGGTCGAATTCCTTGACATTTCAACCAATAAGCAAGGAAACCGAGGTTGGGAGGTCACGGTGGTGAAACAGGTGGTCGAAATTATTGACAGTTCACACAATGAGATATCGGTGGTGCTTGGACGCAATGATCGGCATCAGTTGGAAAGTACGGGATTGGGTAACCCTTGTGCATTCTGTGCTGTCCGCGATCTCGTTTCGAGAGACCAGCCAAATTTCATGTTTTTAATGGAGACTAAGCTAACTATGTCTGAGATGGATTGTATCTGGGTCAAGTGTGATTTTCGTTCAGGTTTTCATGTTAGTTGTGAAGGTCAGGGTCGTCGGGGTGGTCTCTCTCTCTTGTGGGATGATTCGTTGTATGTGTCAGTGTTATCGTCCTCTGTTTTTCACATTGACGGCCTAATAAAGCTCGATTCTTCTGATTTTTGGTGGCATTTCATGGGATTCTACGATGATTGTTTAACATCTCAACGTATCCATATGTGGTCTCTAATTGATAAATTACGACGCTGGGATGTTAAACAATGGTGCATGTTAGGTGATTTTAATGCAATTCTCTGTAACAAAGAAAAAGATGGTGGGTGTGATCTATCCTTTCAACAACTTGCTCCTTTCCAAGAGGCTCTTTTTCGTAATGAGTTAAGGGATATTGGATTTGCTGGACCAAGTTATACTTGGTCCAACAACCAATGCGATGGGGATGCGATTCGCGAGAGACTCGACCGGGTGGTGGCCTCACCGGAGTGGATTGAAGCGTTTGTGGGAGCTCAGGTTAATCATCTGGTTGCACCCACGTCCTATCACACGCCTATCCAGCTAATTGTGTATTCGAAGGCTTTTGAGAAGCTGCAGTACTCTAATCGCAGGTTTATGTTTGAGTCCGCGTGGATTGGCAAAGAAGGCATTGAGGATGCGGTACATGGTGCTTGGCGTGGTAGTGTGGAGAATATCCATTATAGAATTGCGATGACTGTTCGAAATCTAAAGCATTGGAAAAATATGATCGTCAGTAACGTCCCAAAAAAGCTTTGGGCCATGCGGTCTTAGTTACAGTTTCTTGCGGCTAGGCGGCCATCTTGCACGGTATTTGCTCAGATCCGTTCCCTACGGGATGAGTATAACGAGTTGTTGAAAGTGGAGGAGGCAATGTGGCATCAATGTTCGCGTGTATCGTGGTTGAAGTTGGGGGATAGAAATACACGTTCCATCAGAAGGCTTCGATGCGGCGGGTAAGAAATGCTATGCTTGGGTTTGAAGATGCTTCCAGCAATTGGATCGATGATGACGATGGTGTGGTCCATGTGCTATCTCATTATTTTATGGGGTTGTTTACTAGCCGGAATTCCTAAAATTATGAAATTGATAGAGTTGCAGGGTTGGTACCTCCTTTTCTCACGGAAGATCACAAGGCCTTTATGGCAGCCCCGTTTACAGCAAAGGAAGTTTACGATGCTCTTCATATGATGTGACTACATAAAGGCCCGGGAATTGACGGTTTTCCACCAGCATTTTTTCAAAAGTTTTGGCCTACGGTGGGACAGGAGGTTACTGAGGCATGTTTAGGCATCCTGAATAATGGTGATGAGGTACACTCGTTTAATCATAAACTTATTGTTTTGATTTCAAAAATTAAACAACCTCGTCGTCCGCTTGACTATAGGCCGATTAGCCTTTGTATGGTGATTTACGAAATTGTCACTAAGGCCTTTGCGAATCGTTTCAAGGGCATTATGGATAGTATTGTGTCACCTAATCAAAGTGCGTTTTTCCCTGGTCGACTTATAACTGATAACTTTGTGATTGCGTATGAGATGATGCATACGATGGACACACATATGAAGGGGAAGAAGCGTATGATGGCTTTCAAAGATGATATGAGTAAGGCCTATGATAGAGTGGAGTGGAAGTACCTCAGTGCTATTATGTTGAAGATGGGTTTTTGATAATAATTTGGTTGCGCTGATTATGGGATGTGTATCTACAGTGTGATACTGCTTTGTTCGGAATGGGGAGGTGGTTGGTAATATTGTCCCTAATCGTGTTTTGCGACAGGGGTTCCCTTTATCACCTTATCTATTTTTTCTTTGTACTGAAGGCTTATCTCACTCTCTTTTGGATGCTAGCAGGAATGGTCGTATTACTCATATGCGTGCTTCAAGAGTTGGTCCCCCAGTTTCCCATCTTTTATTCGCGGATGATAGCATTTTATTCACCATAGCCGACTCTTCGGAAGTTCAGTCTCTTCTGGATGTTTTGCAGGAATACGAGAGGGCTTCCGGTCAGAAGATTAACTTGCAGAAGTCCTCTGCTGTGTTATCAAGTAATTTTCCATTGCATGATCGAGTGATGCTTTGCGGTGTGGCGGGTGTTCAACTGGTCTCTATGTTTGACAAGTATTTGGGGTTACCATCTAAGATTGGAAGATCGAGGACTGCGCCCTTTTCAGGTATTTTGGTTAGGGTCGGTAAGAGGTTGTGTGGGTTCACGGGGAAGTTCCTCCCAATATAAGGGAAAGAGGTACTTCTAAAGCAATTATCCATGCCATTCCAAGTTATACTATTTCCTGCTTTCTATTTCTTCTAACGCTTTGTGAACGAATTGAGAGTCTTGTTCGTGATTATTGGTGGAACCGTAAAGATGGATGGGGTATATGCTGGCTTGCTTGAGACTGGTTAAATAAGCCAAAAGAGTTGGGCGGAATTGGTTTCCGTTATTTCCATGATTTTAATCTCGCGTTGTTGGCGAAGCAAGGTTGGAGGATCATTACCAAGCCAGATTCTTTACTTGCTAAGAATCCGAAGGAAAAGTATTTCTAAAATGGGGAGATTTTGGATTCTCAGCTTGGGCATAACCCTTCACAAGTGTGGCGTGCTATTTTGGCAGGCCGTGGGGAGTTGGAACGAGTTCTTATCCAGAATGTGGGGATTGTACATCTATCAGCGTGTTTAGTGGGAGGTGGATTCCAAGACCGCATAGTTTCAAGGTGTGCTCTTCCAATCACTCTAATTCAAAATTTCGGGTGTGTTATCTTATTGATAGAAATACCAATCAGTGGTGTATGCAGCGGCTTGAAGAAACGTTCAACCATGTTGATGTCCAGGTGGTAAAACATATTATTTCCTACCACTCTGCAGATTGACTCTTGGTCGTGGTTCTATGATCAAAACGGATGCTATTCGGTCCGATCGGGCTATCAGGTGGCAGCAAGCATGAGGGCAGGGGTTGATGGGGATTGTTCTAGTCCGAACAACATAGATCTCAAGGAGCTTTGGAAAAAAAATTCACCTAGTTGGGCTTTATTCACAGTTTGGCGTGCTATACATAGTTTTCTTCCCACAGCTTCTAATCTCGCCAAAATAGGTGTTGATGTCCCAACTGTTTGCACTTGGTGTTCTAGGGCTGAGGAGACGGAGAATCATCTATTAGAGAACAAAGGTTTTGATGAATGCTTTTCACAGATGTATGACAAACCTTCAGCAGCGAACAAGGTGTTTCTCATGCAGAAGCTCGTTGACATGAGGATGGCCGAGAGTGGTAATGTTTCCCAGTACCTGAACGAGTTGAACATCGTCATAGGCCAGTTGGAATCCGTTGGGATTACATGCTTTGATGATGAGATTAAGGCACTGTTGGTTCTCTCTGGGTTACCCAAGAGTTGGGGTGGCGCAGTGACTACTGTGAGCAATTCTGCTGGAAAAGACAAGCTAGGGTACGATAATGTGGTGAGCACGGTACTCGATGAAGAGATGTGCAGGAAGAGCAGTGGATCTAGAAAATCCTCTGATGGTGCGCTGTATGTCGAGCAGTGAGGGAGACCAGCAGACAGGAAGGACGAAAACAAGGTTCGAGGTCGATCTAAGTCAAAGTCAAGGTGGAAGAAAAAGGACATTAAGGACATCGAGTGCTACAATTGCGGTGAAAGCGGACATTTTGCAAAAGCTTGCAAGAATCCGAGCAAGAAGAAGCCAGAAAACTACAAAGGTAACGATTCTATTAATATTTTTAAAAGTGATAAGGAAGCATTAATATTATATGTATCCTCAAAGGAGGATGTGTGGGTGGTCGATTCTGGTGCTTCGTTCAATGCAACAGGTAGAAAGGACGTTCTTCATAATTACGTGCAGGGTAACTTCGGGAATGTGTATCTCGGAGAAGATGAGGAATGTAATATTGTTGGTAAGGGAGAAATTCAGGTGAACTTGGATAATGGAACAACTTTTCAGTTGATTAATGTCAGACTTGTCCCAAATTTGAAGAGGAATTTCATCTTAGCAGGCCAGCTTGCAGCATCAGGTTGCAAAACTGCTTTTGGAGTTGATTCCTGGAAAGTAACAAGAGGATATATGGTGATCGCTCATGGTAAGAAGGAGGGTACCTTGTATGTGACTTCAGGAATGGACAGTACCATAGCTGTTGCGTCTTCTGATATTGGTGAAAATACCTGGCACCACATGCTAGGACACATGAGTAACTTGATTTGGATAATGCTCAAAACAGGCAAGCTCAAGGGTCTAAAGTAACTTGATTTGGATTTTTCTGAGGATTGTGTCCACGGGAAGCAGAAGAGAGTTAGCTTCACCAAAGTTAGCCGCAGTAGAAAGCTCAACAGGTTGGAGTTAGTGCATACAGATGTATGGGGTCCAGCAAAGGTAGCTTCTAATTGAGGTGCGTCCTACTTTGTTACTTTTACTGATGATGCCAATATAAAACTATGAGTTTACTTCTTCAAGAACAAATCAGATGTGTTTGATGTGTTTAAGAAGTGGAATGCTACTGTTGAGAATGAAACAGGTCAGAAACTTAAGTGTTAGCCATCTGACAATGGTGGCGACTATCGCAGCAATGAGTTTGAGGAGTTTTGTGCTGAGAACGGCATCAAGAGACAGAAGACGATTCCAAACAAGCCTAGACAGAATGGAGTTGTAGAGCGCATGAATAGAACACTCACAGAGCGTGCAAGGTTCATGAGGGTATACGCTTGATTGCCTAAGTCATTTTGGGTTGAGGCAGTGAACAAAGCTGCATACTTTATAAATAAAGGTCCATCGACAACACTAGATTTTGGATTGCCTGAGGAAGCTTGGACAGGAAAATGGGTATGTTTGTCGCATTTGAGAAAATTTGGATGTACTGCTTATGTTCATGTTGATGCAGAACATAGGTCAAAGTTAGATCCTAAATCAAAGAAGTGTGCGTTTATCGGATATGGCATTAATAGTTTTGGCTATCGATTTTGGGATTTCGAAAAGCACAGAGTTGTCTGTAGTATGGATCTAGTATTTAACGAGTCAGTTATGTACAAGGATTGGAAACAGTGACATGTTTCAGAACAGAGGGAAACCGTAGAGCTTGAGATTGGAGATGTCTAGCGACAAGTTGAAGCCCCTGCTCCAGTACAAAGTTCAGAAGTTGAAGTGGTTGCTCCAACACGAAGAGTTTCTGAAAGATCGACTAAAGGTCAGACTCCATCTCGTTATTTATCATCCTTTTCATATATTTTGTTCACAGATAGTGGTGAACCCGAGAGCTTTGAGGAAGCAATTCAGAGTGAAGCCAGAGTTAAGCGGGAGCATGCAATGAATGATGATATGCAGTGTCTCTACTCTAAGAAGACATGGTATCTTGTGGAGTTGCCCCTAGGGAAGAAGGCTTTTCATAACAAGTGGGTTTACATACTTAAGGATGAGCATTATGGATCAAAGAGGTACAAGGCTAGACTGATGGTGTAAGGATTTCAGCAGAAAGCATGCGTAGACTTCACTGAAATCTTCTCTCCAGTTGTGAAGATTTCCACCATCCGCACAGTACTTAGCATTGTGGCATTAGAAGATTTGCACCTTGAGCACCTAGATGTCAAGGAAGACTTTCTACATGGGGATTTAGAATAAGACATCTATATGGTACAACCACAAGGGTACAAAGCAGCAGGTAAAGATAATATAGTGTGCAAACTAAGGAAGAGTTTGTATGGCCTGAAGCAGGCACCAAGGCAGTGGTACAAGAAGTTTGATAACTTCATGTCTAGGCAAGGTTACGCGAAGTTTCACGGGTATCACTGTTGCTACTTCAAGAGGTTCAAGAATTCTTACTTATTCTCTTGTTATATGTGTATGATATTCTTGTTGCAGGATCAAGCATGAGGGAAATTCATAAGCTGAAAGAGAGCTTATCTGAGGAGTTCTCAATGAAGGATTTGGGACCTGCGAAGAGAATCCTTGGCATGAGAATTAACAGGGATAGAATTGGCAAGAAGATAGTTTTGTCACAAGCTGATTATGTTCGAAAAGTCTTGAAGAAGTTTTACATGCATGATGCTAAACTAGTGAGTACATTGTTGGCGAGTCACTTCAAACTTTCGACAGACTAGAGTCTAACTACAGATGAGGAGAAGGACTACATGGCTAAAGTTCCTTATGCATCTGCTGTGGGACACTTGATGTATGCTATGGTATGCACACGTCCAGATATTTCCCAAGCAGTGGGTATTGTTAGCAGATTCATGAGAAATCACGGTAAGGAGCATTGGAGAGCTGTGAAGTGGATTCTCAGGTATCCAAGAGGTACACAAGATGTAGTGTTGTGCTATGGAGGGATAGAGATTAGTTTGAAAGGGTATGTTGATTCATATATGGATGGTGATGTGGAATGAAGAAATAGAACTACAGGCTATGTGTTTACACTTGGCAGTGGAGCAATCAGTTGGTTTTCGAGGATGCAGAAAATTGTTTCCCTATCTACTACTGAAGCCGAATATGTAGCAGCTACGGGAGCGTGCAAAGAAATGTTTTGGCTACAGAGTTTTTTGAGGGAACATGGGAAGAAGCATAAGAGTTGCAAGTTGTATAGTGACAATCACAGTGAAATTCATCTGGCGAAGAATTCCACCTTTCATGCAAGAACGAGACACATTGACATCAGGTATCACTTCATTCGTTCATTGTTGGAGAAAGACGTGATCAAACTGGAGAAGATCCACACAAGCCAGAATCATGCGGATATGTTCACCAAGGTTGTCACCTTGGAGAAGCTGAGAACCTTCTCAGCTTGGCCTAGTTACATTATGAGAGGCCAAGTCCACACTCATGGAGGATGTTGAACTGAAGTGGGAGAAGTACACTCACATTTAATCAGTCTTCAAGTGGGAGATTGTTAAGTGTGAATACTGTTTTGTAATCTTGTCTAGACTTGAGGGGCTTATAAGCATTTTAATGTATTAGCTATCTCTATATATTTAACATATCTCTAGGGTTAGGGTATCACATCACACAGAGAGAGAGGCTGAGAGATCTGATTGTACTCTTCATTAATTGATCATAGTGAAGTGGGTGTGGACCGTGGATGTAGTCAATTTGGTGAACCATGTAAAACGCTGTGTTCGTGTTCATGCTATTATTTTTCGTATTGCTTTTTGTTGCGTTATTGAATCGCTCTAAGACGATCCTAACATGTTTTTCATATTGTGCGTAAAGGAATTTGTTTAAACTACATTCTACTTGAGAAAAGAGGTAAACATATTGATCGAATGAGATAAAAGATATGATTTTATACACACACAAGATGATGCAGGAGCATCAGAGAAAGAAGATGTTGAGTTCTCGGATACTATGTTGACAACACAACTGACGTACCATGAGTTGCCAGATTTGGTCATATGAAGAAGTTGATAGATAGATGTTCCTACCTGATGCCCATTTCATTAGGCAGTCGACCTTTTGGTCGTAATTTGGGTGCAAGGCGTCAATATTGCTAGTAATTACCATATGTAGAAAGTTTTTATACGCGTACACGCACAGCCCACGATGGCCAAGCTACATGACGGCGTTATCGCGACAAAAATATGGCTGTTTGACATTCCAAATCAGGATAAGTTAAACATTGCTATTTTTGAATATTGGAAGTAGGGATGGCAATATGGTCCCATCCAATCTGAGATCGGAGCAATCCGAATGGATCGAATCCGGATTCGATCCAATTGAAAATGGATCGGATTTGGATCCGGAAAGCCAGACCCGATCGGATTTGGATCTGGATATGGATCGGAGGAAAGATCCATCGAGTTCCGGTCCGATCCGATCCGACTTATATGTGTGCTTTGTAAATATATACCCCTATTACCACCCCACTTACACTTCCAAGAAAAATACTATAGTGACTCCAACGTACAAAGGTATTTCCTTTTTATTTTAGACTTCATAACTTACAAACATGCCTTAACGTATGAAATATTGTTTATTTTTTATGTCATATTTTGTGTTTCATTGCAAACCCCAGCCAGATCCGATTTGAATTCGATCCGAAGTCATACTATATGGATCTACGGGTCGGCTTTGAATCAGCTGAATAAAACCCGATCCGATCTGATCCGAATCCGATGATGATCCGAATGGATCTGGACCAAATCAGGATCCTATTTCTCCTGATCGGGTCTGGATTGGTAAGGACGTGATCCGATCCGGATCCAACTCATTGTCATCCCTAATTGTAAGTTCTTTTGAACAATATTTGGGTCCCCTTTTCTCAAGATGTCATACTTTATTTGTAAATTCAGTTTAGGGGGATATTCAACAATTTTCTATTTTTGACAATTTTTTTTCTTTTGTCTAGACTAGTTTGGGTTTTTCCGATAGCTTTTGAATTACTAATATTGTTAAAAAAACTAGAGAGGTCTTCTCTTTGTGTTTTTGTTTACTTATGATTCAGCTGTACCGCATCATTAGCTAGCTCGAATGCTTGGCTTTGCCCCTATTCCACACATAGTGCATGTCCATCTTTAAGAAGATGGGACAGGAGAGCTATTTCCGGACATTTTTCAGTAACCAAAACACTAACATGCTGTAGAGAAATACCAATTACAAGACACGAGTTGACAAGAATTATCGTTTTCCTGATAATGAAACAACGAGTTGATTGAAAGCCACCTCCTCAACCTTGTGAAACGTGATGTTTTCATCATGTTCGAAAAGTGAACATCCACGTCATCTTGTTCGTGAGTGAATAACTCTATGGGACTAGCTATGTACTGAGACAGAATATGAACCAATAGGGTAGGCCACATATAGAGAAGACTAAGGATCCTAGACAAATGGTTCTTGTATCAATAGTAGAAAAAGATCTCTGTGATACGACAAATGGTTCTTGTATCAATAGTAGAGGTCCGGCGTAGCTGTGTCCGGTGATGCGAGTGGAAGAAGCAGGTGAGGGCCACGATTCACGGCGCAGAGGAGGCGACCCAAATAGTGCGTTGTCTTCTCAGTTGGGGACGACGCACAGGACGTTGACCTATCATTGGTGATGGACGAAGGAGTGAGCGACTTGTTCGTGGTCGATCTTCGTGAGAGGAAAAAATATATCAGAGATTAGGTTTGAGAATCCGCTCTAATACCATGATGAAACAACTGATTGAGCTGATTAATTAACAACTAATACATAGATAAAAAAGTAAACCTAGCTGAGGACTGGACTATAAATACACAAGTTTACATTAATTAACATCAAGTTTGCACTAATTAACATTCTGTCCTATATAAAACACTATTTTAGCCATCTGAAATATAACTGTTATATGTCGCATGAAATGTCATCTTTGGTAGACAGGTTGTTATCATTATTTGTGATTTAACATCTTCATGGAGTCATTGCCATCAATAAGGAGTTAGTGTCATCTTTATAAAATTGAGTTGTTAGCAATGTCATGAAAAAGGCTAATTTACTTACGCAACCGTCACTTTTTGTATTCTAGAGCCTGGGACCATGGAAAAAAAGAGAGAAAAACTCTAACCTAATTGTGGACACAGGACAGACACACCCCTTCCTTTCATAAAAGAGAAAAAACATCTAGCCATTGTTAATTGAGAACTTACAACCGTTTAATTGAAAGAAGAGTACAAATATATAAATTTTGTTTTGTTTTCCATATATGAGAAGCAAACATTCTCATATCCTACTACCTATATAAAAGAAGTTACGGCCAGTTTGCGTGGCAGTGTTGGTCCAATTACGTGCTGCCAATTCGGACCAAGTGCCAGCGAAATGCCTACGTAATTGTGACGTGTAGAAAAGGTCGGTTATGCCCTTGCTGACGTGGAACGGATAGGCTGTGGTTGAAGGGCGATATTGTCTTTTGAAATGTCTCTGGTTGGTCTGGGCTGTGGAGCATGAACTTCGTAGTCGGTGATCTTCTTGGTGGGACAGGTGGCGATGCTCCGAGTAGCTGTGGCTGGTCTCCGGCAATCGTTAGTGGGACAGGTGTCGACTTTTTGCCATTTATTCTTAAGAATGTGGGAGAAGGCTCCTCTGATGTTTGTGTCATTTGCTGATCTATTGTCACCAGGTTAGTTCTTTCGTCTCTCTTCGTCTTCGTGTTTTCTACGGTTTGTGGGTTTTGTTTTCGCCGGCTGCCGGAAATTGGTATGGTATCGGTTTGTCAGGTTCTGTAGGGTTGTTGAATTGGGTTTTTTGACTTGGGTTTTACTTTTTTCTTTTTTTCGGGCAGTTGGTGGTTGGGGGGGGGGTGTTTATTTGGTTGATTGTGGATTGAATATTTACTCTGCCATGTGGGTTGTTTTAATACTTACCTGCATGCGTGTTTTTTATGATGATGATTTACAAATAGGTATTTCTATGTGGTTTGATTGCTTGCATGTGTGTGTTCTGGGGTTTTATTGTTGGCTAATGGCGTTATTACTGCATGTAGAAGTGTGCTATATATACGTACAGGTTTTGCATGTGGTGGTTGTAGCCAGTTGATAAGATGATGCCTGGTTAGTATGATTCACATTTGCTTACATTCAGTGTTGGTGTTTGCAGGTTGATCGGCTGTTGGTTCAGCAAGGAATTCGTCGTGATCGCTTATCTGGTATGGTCATGTCTGTTAGAGTTGGCAGTGTGTGTTTTGTTCATGTCTGTTGTTTGTTGCTGAGTTTCTGATCTGGCTTGCTAGCGTGTGGGATTTGTGTCTTGCCATCCCTTTGGTTTTTTGTTTGTTTGTTTGGTTGAGTTAATTTTACCTGGTTTAATGTGTAATGCTGGCTCAGTGTCTTAAGCTGGTGCGTTTATTTTAGTAATGAGGCATCTTGGTGAGGTTGGAATCGGTATAAATCATGTGTAATCTGGATTGATGGTGCGACTGAGAATTTGCGGTGTAAATGTGGTTTGTCTGCTGCTTGGTTATTTGGTATAGATTCTGTGTCTGTGATGTTGTTATCGTGGTTGAAGTTCATTGATGTTTGTGGCTTTTTGTAGTGTGTGGCCTGTAGTTTCTAAATGCCTACATGTAGTCTTGGGAAACGTACTCGCCGGGGTTTAGTGGGGGAGGAGCTAGCACGCGGTTCAGGATTATCTGCAGAAGTTAACACTCGTGGCCCGGCTCTTCGGCCGACGGGTAGACCGTGGTTGGGAAATGCGGATGGTGGGCCTTCATCTGATCGCTTATCTGGTATGTTCATGTCTGTTAGAGTTGGCAGTGTGTGCTTAGTTTCATGCCTGTTGTTTGTTGCTGTGTTTCTGTTGTGGCTTGCTAGCGTGTGGGATCTATGTCTTGCCATCCCTTTGGTTTTTTGTTTGTTTGTTTAGTTTAGTTACTTTTACTTGGTTTAATGTGTAATGCTGGCTCAGTACCGCGGTTGGAAAATGCGAATAGTGGGCCTTCATCTGCAGGAGGTAATATGGCTGCCGTAGCTCCGCGGCCCTCGGGTAGACCGCGGGGGCGTATTGCGAATCCCAGCCCGTCTGTGCCCACCGCAGATGTAAGGGGCTCTGTTACCGGTTCTGTTGTCTATACCGCGATACCAGGTAGTAGTGTGCAAGAACCTAGGTATGTTTCCCCGTATCCCATGCCTGTTGGTTCCATGGCTATGAGGGGTTTTGGGCTGAATAGACCGTATGTTGGTGTTGCGGCCGGATATGGTACTGCTTTGGATGCCTATAATGGTTTACCAAATAATGTGTTGTCCTACATGCCAGCTGTGTCATCTGGGTTGCTGAATATTGCTTCAGGCGCGTCGGTTTCTTCATCGCCAGGTTCATTACAGCATCCACACACTGTCTATGTGCCTCCCGGGAATAGGGGAACCTCTGTTGTACCTCCTGCTGTATCTGTGGGTGAATGCAGTAGTCGTGCTGGCGGTGCTGCTCCAGTTCCCCAACCACCCCGTTAGTCTTCTGTTCTCGATTATGGTTTCATTTGTATTTATATGTGTTTTCAGTTATGGTTTGATATCTATTAATTGGTTTTTTATTTGGTTGTGTAGGTCAGAGGCGTACGAAAAAGTGGGAGCGGGGTGCTCCGCCCCCGCCTATGGAGCCAAGCATGCTGCCCTCTCCACGGAGATGTCCACATTGTGATGCTAAATTATTTGCGTACGAACCGGATGGCTTTTGCTGCGGTGAGGGGTGTGTAGTCCTTGCCCCCCATGAGATCCCAGATTCGTTGGCAGAGTTGCTCTTGTCTGACAATGTGACTAGCGAAGATTTTCGGAACAATATTCGTGCATACAATTGCCTGTTTTCTTTCACTTCCATGGGTGTGAAAGCTGATCCTGACACGAAGAATAAAAGCAAAGGGATCTATACATTCCGTGTACAAGGGCAGATATACCACTACATTAATGATATTGATCCTGGCCAACAACCTCCTAGATATCTACAGGTTTATTTCTATGATCCAGCCTTCCAGCTGCAAAGCCGATTGAAGGCTTTTGAAAATCTTGACCCGGCTGTTATTTCATGCTTGACTGATATTCTAGAGGCCAATCCTTATAACCAGTCATTTCAGTCTATTAGTGCAAGCCCTGAATTTGCTGATTGTGATGTTCGGATTAAATGTGATCCTGGACTTGATCAGCGAACGCAAAATTTACCCACATCTGATCAGGTTGCAGCAATTTGGATTGACGATGAGTCGCGCGCTGGTAAATATGTCCGTGATATTAGGGTGAGGCATAAGAGTGGTGAACCAAAGAGTATTCAGTATCATCTGGGTTGTTTTGATCCGCTTCAGTATCCTATCATGTTTCCTCGTGGGCAGCCTGGATGGCATTCTAGAATTTATAAAAAACCTCCGAAAAAGAAGCCACGAAAAGGTAGTTTGATGTTGTTAGCTACTATGTGTGAGTTCATATTACCAGTGTCGTTGTGTATGGTGTGTTGCTGAATAATGAGCCTTTAACTGCAGGTCCAAGTGATGCGGAGTCTAAGAGTGCAACTGTTAGCTGTCGTCAGTATTACTGCTACCGGTTACAGATGCGAGATATACGCCGGTCATCGATGTTGTTCTTTGGGCGTCTGCTTCAGCAATACATGGTCGATATGTACGTGAAACTTGAGACAAGCAGGCTAGATTATGTGCGTCAGCATCAGGATACCATCCGAGCGGATCTTTACCAGGGAATACTGGACAGCATCACTGCAGGGGAGATGAACCCAAATAATGTCGGGCGTCAAGTCGTGTTGCCGCCGTCTTTTGTAGGTGGGCCCCGTGATATGAAGCGTCGTTACCAGGATGCAATGGCTTTGGTGCGTAAATACGGTAAACCTGATTACCTTGTCACGATGACATGCAATCCCAATTGGGCAGAGATTCGTGCGGAGCTTCTACCATTTGAGCTACCTCAAAACCGGCCAGATTTAGTAGCGCGAATTTTCCGGGCGAAAACAGTAGAATTCAAGCGGGATTTGATTGATAGGGAGATACTTGGCCCAATTGCTGCTTACACGTACGTGATTGAGTACCAGAAGCGGGGTCTACCACATGTGCATTTCCTACTGATTCTAAAAAAATTTGCCAAGTTAATGAGTCCTGATAGAATTGACAAGTACATATCTGCCGAAATACCTGACCCGCATGCAAATCCTCATTTACATAATGCAGTGAAGAAACATATGATGCATGGTCCATGTGGTGAGTTTAACCGACAGTGCCCTTGCATGCGACCTAAAACTGGCTGCAAGAACAAATATCCCCGGGAATTTTCAGATGTTACAAGGACTCGTGATGATGCATTTGCAGTTTATCGCCGGCAAAGAAATGGTCGAACTGTTGAGGTGAGAGGGCAAACATTGGACAACAGGTGGGTTGTGCCGTATAATCCTTACTTGCTTGCTAAGTATGACTGCCACGTAAATGTGGAAATATGCTCAACCATAAAGGCTGTAAAATATCTGTACAAATATATATACAAAGGTCACGACAGGGTTGTGTTTCAAGTGATATCGGAGCAGAAGGGTTGCATAGATGAAATAAAGGCTTTTCAGTCTGCTAGATGGATTTCCCCGCCTGAAGCTGCTTGGCGTATCTTCAAGTTTCCTTTGAATGAGATGTATCCTCATGTCACTGTCCTCCAGCTTCATCTACCTGGAATGCAGTCCATTGCATTCAACAAATATACGAAACTTGCGTATATCGCGACGGATAAGAAATATAAGAAGACGATGTTAACCGAATATTTTGAAACAAATAAACGGGATCCAGAAGCTAGGCGGTGGCTCTACAGTGAGTTTCCTGAACATTATGTATGGAATTCTACGAATTCGGAGTGGACGCCTCGGAAGAAAGGTGATGCTATTGGTCGTATAGTGGCTGCAAATCCCGCGGAAGGTGAGCGTTTCTTCTTGCGTATACTACTAATGCATGTCAGAGGTGCAGAATCATACGAGCATCTTCGGACCGTCAGTAGTCATGTGTGTGAAACATATCGTGATGCTTGCGAAAAACTTGGGCTGCTTGAGAAAGACACTGCATTGGAAGATTGTTTAGAAGAGGCTACAACATTCCAGATGCCACACACTTTGCGACGACTGTTTGCCACCATTCTGGTCTTCTGCCAGCCAAGTAATCCTCGGCAGCTGTGGGAACGATTTTATGCTAAGCTTTCTGAAGACTACCGTCGTGGAGAAGCCTGTAGTGAAGGTCAGGTCCTTTCAAGAACTCTAAGACATGTAAATATGGTTCTTGAGTCAATGGGAAGGCAGTTAAGAGATTATAACCTGCCGATGGATATTAATGGTTCGGATGAAGTTGCACCGCTAAATCGAGAGATCGATGAAGAGTTTGCAATTCCTATCCCTCCAGAGGACATTGCGGCATCAAAGCAACTGAATGAGGACCAGCAAACTGCATATGATGTAATCATTGATCATGTTTTGCGGAAGAAAGGTGCGTGTTTCTTTGTTGATGGGCCTGGTGGAACTGGGAAGACATTCCTTTACAGAGCTATTCTCGCTCGTATTCGTGGCATGGGTTATATTGCATTGGCTACTGCCAGTACAGGTATTGCAGCATCCAACTTACCTGGGGGGCGAACAGCGCATTCTCGCTTCAAGCTACCTCTGGACACAAAAGAGAGGAGTTGCTGCAACATTGGGAAGCGGACTGCCTTAGCAGAGCTGATTCGACAATCAAGTGTAATTATATGGGATGAGGTCACAATGGCAAAGAAGCAGAATATCGAGGCTTTTGAATCTATGCTCCGCGATATATGCTCGAGCAACGAATTGTTTGGAGGGAAGGTTGTTGTTTTCGGTGGTGATTTTAGGCAAGTACTTCCTGTGACAGTGCGAGCAACGAAGGAGGAATGCATGTGTAACAGAATTGTTGCTTCACACCTGTGGCCTCACATGCGCCTATTACGTCTAACGGCGAACATGAGGGCAATACATGATCCATCTTTTGCGGAGTTTCTACTATCAGTCGGGGATGGCAGCTTGCGAGAAAATGATGAATCCTTATTAAAGCTACCGCAATCTATGGTTGTGCCTTTTGTAAATGAAAGAGCATCGATTAATGCTTTCATTGATTACGTTTATCCTAACTTTGAAAGCGATTGCTTGAAATCTGATTACCTTGTCTACCGGGCCATCTTGACACCAAGAAATGATTGTGTTGATTTACTGAATCAAATTTTACTTGATAGATTCCCTGGAAACACACATGTCTACACAAGTTTTGATCATTGTCTTCCTGGTAGCCGAGATAACCATTCTTTAGAGTTTTTACATACTCTTACACCTAATGGACTGCCTCCTCATGAGCTGCGCTTAAAACGTGGTTGTCCTGTGATGTTGTTACGAAATTTAGATCCATCTGCCGGGCTGTCTAATGGTATTAAACTCATTTGTAAAAATCTCCTCTCTAATGTCATACATGCTGAAATAGCTATAGGACACAATAAAGGGAAGGATGTCTTCATACCTAGGATACCACTCAGGCCATCTGAGACAGATAACTACCCAGTTGAGTTTGAAAGAAAACAATTCCCGGTCCGACCATGCTTTGCTATGACAATTAACAAGTCCCAAGGCCAAACCTTGCAGTATGTTGGTATTTATCTTCCTCAACCAGTATTTTCGCACGGACAACTCTATGTTGCATTATCTCGAGCAACGTTGTCTGCGTCGGTGAAAATTTTAATACATCCACTTGATAATATCCAAACTGTCGACAGTACCCAGAATGTTGTGTACAAACATCTGCTGCGTCGAGCATCGGGGCAATTATAATAGTGATTCGCAATAGGAATGGTATATACTATATATACATACATATATATATATATATATATATATAATCTTTTGTGTTTTTTTATTATTATCTACTTATTATTAGTATTATTTTTTTAGTTTTTTTTTATTTTATTTTATTTATTATTTTTTTTTTGTGTCATGCTTTCGTTTGTGTCACTGGATATACGACACATGAAATTATGGCCCCAAATATGTGCTTACTATAATCTTGCCTGGCTGCATTATTATGGTTTAAATTTGTTGTTCGCTTGATTTCGCTATATTAAATGTACTTCCTGCAAAGTTAAACGATTGCATGATTATGCATCAAGTTTTTTTTTTTGTTTTACGATCTCAAAAGCATGTAACTACAAATGTGGTGCTTATATATGCTGTCTGTGTGTTGTTGTTGTAAACTAGGGATAGAAAGTGATATGCTAAAGTTATCTGCCCTGATTGATCAATTGAAAGAATGGAAGATTAAACTTCGTGTCGTCGAGAAGTACCGTGCAACAACCGCTCGATTTGGCAACACTAAGTATCAGCGATATGTCCTTTGTGATAGCGAGGTTAGTTAACGAGTAGTACACTGACCTCATCCAATACCTGTGTCATAATTATCATTACCTGCTTTGTCCTATGTAGGGCAAAAAGATACAAGCCACAGCCTTTGACTCTGAAATTGAAACGTTCGATAAACAGCTACATCCATATCATTCATACTGGTTCAGTGATGGTGCTGTACGCCGTGTTAACCCGCAACATCGCTACATTGATCACGATTATGTCCTTGTTCTGGATGCTCAGATGAAAATTGTACCAGTTGAAGATGCTGCAGATGAAAGGGGAGCTGTTACGTTCAATTTCAAGAATCTGGCTGACGCCCGCGACCTCATCGGGAAACCTGACAAATTTGGTAGTTTCCCCCAATATTTTATCATTGCATCGCTTGCTGTGTTGTTTATGCGTTGCTCTTATTTAGTTGTGCTTGTTATTGCTGTGCTTGCCGTGGCTATCTCTGTTCGTTCCATCAAAATTTACATACTCACAATATATGTATCCATGTGCAGATGTTGCAGTGATAATCATAGCTGTCATGTCGCCGAAAACAGTGCCATGGAAGGATTCAAGTGGTTGTTCGAAGGTTCGAGATATAGTTGTTGTCGATGATACGTAAGTTCTTGGATGTGCCTTGCTTACTTCAAATATACTGCTCTGTGCCTATTCTTGTTAGTTAGGTATGATCATATTATTAGCAGTGGAAGTTCTTGAATCAATAGTATAATTAAATATTTTCTCCTACACTGCAAACATTGCTTTGTTATGCTCTGTAAAGTAATAGAAGAATGAAAGCATACCAGATCAACATTAAGTTTGTACAATGTGACTTGTGAGCAATGAACCATCAGTGTATGCAATAAAGATATTCTTGATTTGCCTGATAAATTAATATGACTATCTATAACACTTGCATGTTCCTTTGATTCATCAATTTTGTTTAGTTTATACTGGTATGGAATGCAGATATGAAATATACATGTTATATATATGTAAGATGCCTTTAGTTATTTATGATGCTGAAAATTGTTATGTAATCGATGATATCATATCGTGTCTTTTTCCTTCCCCTTACTGAATCTTATCTACTCTATCTATTTGCTGTGTTCTCTAACTTCATTTGCCTTGCCAAACAGTTTGAGTCCAGTGTGCTTGTCAGCTTGGGATGAGATAGCAACTACTGATGCAGAAAACCTGGCCAAGTTAGCAAAGTCCCAGCCAGTGGTCATCGTCACTAATGTTGTGGCATCGAAATACTCCGGTATCAACATGCTATCCTTTGCTGAAATGTTGATGTGTGATATGTTATGTTTGTATCTACTGTTATATTTATAAGTGGTTTTGCCTGTGATTCCTAGGGTTCTCCTTCAAAACTACCATGTCTACGATGTTGTTGACTGATGTTCCTGATCCACGAGTTGATGAATTGTTGGATTGGTAAACTGCCTTCATTATCTACCTATATGTAGTGCATAGGTTGTCGTCTGGTAGTTTATGTTGACAATCTAAAGATATTGCAGGCGTGATGCTAACTTAGAGAAAATTGATGCTATCAGTGACCCTGAGATGTTACTGAAAAAGAAAGTTGCCAATACTTCTACATCTGAGTTCAAACTTGTGAAGATTGCAGATTTACCAAGTAGTCCGGTAACTTGTCCTGTCTAGCATTGTAATCATGAGCAAGTTTATCTATGATGTCCCCGATTGAATTAATGTTATTTTGCATTGCAGCAGGCTGGTTTTGATGAAGTCTGGGTGAGAGTGTGTGTTGTTGTAGCACCATGTAGTCAGCGGCCGTGGTATACCGCATGCAACAAGTGCAACTGGGCTACTAACCACGTGCTCGGCGAAGTATTTGCTTGCCCAGGCTGTGAAAAAAATTACTGCATTTCTGCACCATGGTATGCCCCGTTCAATCTCACATAATTTTTTTGAAGTTAATGTTTACGAATTCAATAACTCATGTCATCTGTGGTTGTATACACAACAGTCCATTTGTGAGCAACGGTGTTTTTCTCATGTAATTATATGATTTCTAATTGTGATGTAAAAAAATTGATATCATGCAGGGGGCGCCTCGGAGTTCGAATTGGTGATGGCAGTGGTGAACTTGAGGTTGCTATATTTGGACATGCTGTTGAAACAGTGCTAAATAAGAGTGCGGTCATCCTGTCTGCAATGACTCCCGATGTAAGCTAACTACGCCCATATATCGCAATTTTGAGTTGAAATGCGGCTGATTCCATGTGATGTTGATTAATATAGTTGTCTTATATTGGCATGCACGAACAGGGCGATGTGTTGTCCAAGGCGAATGATGCAGCGGTAGACAAACGGTTCTATTTCCGCCTGGTTCCATCCAGCAGCAAGAATCCACGCTGGCTTAACAAGTGGAGTGTTCGCCAAGTTGAGATTGCATAAAATTAACTCTGTGATGAAGGCCTGTAAAGCTATGTAATCAGATATGTATGTAGATATAAGGACTGCACTTAGCAGTGCATTCTGGAGACAGCAGTGCATAAAATTGACAACTTGTGCTTACACAGTTGTTATTTTTATGCCTTTTGCTAATATTTTTTGTGCAGTTTCAGAGCAAAACGTATCAGTCATTTTGTGCATATGAAGATGCCATACTATATAGTTTCCTGTTCTGTTGTAGTGGTAGGGTTAAGTAATGTCTCGAATCATAGCAGAGACCTGGGTATTTTTTTGGGAATACCTTTGGGATAACATATCTGTAAGATAACATATAATGTTTTGTTTGTTTTGTATCGGTGCTTTTCCTTCATATATATTTCATACGCCACTTCTAATATTTATTTATTGCACATCCATCTCTTTAACATATCCAGCTTCACATTGATTGCTGGCAATCCATTGTTGTTTGATGTCAGTAATTTTCTATGATTCATGTATTTGCATATATTATTCAAGTTAGTGTCTGATTATTGTTGTGTCATTGTAAAATAGACGTCTTTTATAGATATCTATACAAAAGTTATTATGTACACATTGTTTTGATGCAATTAGCGGATAGTTCAATTTACCTGCGTACAAATCAGGCCGGTGTGATAGATGACATAGCAATTTAAACTTTGACGAATACAAAATTGTAATAAAATCAGTTATTAATAAAATTGCAACCTTATTACAATGCAATACTAGACTCCAATTTATACGCAATAATCTTTCGTATAATTTTTAAACGCCGATACAGATATATTAATTTCTTAAACGAGGACTCAATTAGTTCCCAGCAATCAACTATTATGTGTTAGTTCTCGAGTAAACTCAGCCAATCATATGCATAATATTAAATATCTAGACATACAAGGGCCTGCACTGCAATTTTAATCGAGCATATTAAATTAATCGCGCAAAACTTCGTTGGGTATTCATGACCACCCACTGCTCCTCCCACCCAACCCTTCATATTGCAAATCTTAGGTATCGCCGCCAGGATTCATCTGCTTCAGGTATGTTTCGTTTAGGGGTTTACTTACAAATTGTAATATCACATGAAAAAGAAAGGGGTTAGAACAAGTTCATAAGAATACTTGCTTATATACGTATACCCAACTCATTGAAATCAGCTATCATCTGTTTGTGTTATTGTATTCAACATTTTCAATCTGTAGTGTTTGCAATTGCGAGCTTATAGTGACAATCTGTTTTTCCCCCTTCGATATTGTTTCTGTACTTTTGCCTGCAAGTACTATTTCATCAAAGTATGCATGCTTAAGATGCCGAAGATTTGATATGTGTAAATGAATAAATATATAAAACACGAGTTCTTGGATACTTTGAACCGCATTATGTTTGTGTCACTGTGAGAATGCATAACTATGTTATGATCCTTCCGGTTTGTCACTGTAGTGTGCGTTTGTGTGTGTGTGTGTGTAATACAATATGAACTTATTAAAGAATTGATGTGGTTGCCATTTGTATACACAGCCTATATTCTGCAATCAAACATTAGCAGTTAAGGCCTTAGCATTGGAATCAGTATGAATTTCTTCAAAGTTATCGTATCCAGTGATCCAGAAAATGACAGACTGGTAAGCTTATATATAAATCTTCTAATATCAGTATATGCCTATGTTTTAAAATAGTTATTGAGTACATGTTCTGCATACAAGGAACTTAATAATATTATTTCAAACATGCAATCTAATCAACCGTTGTTCCGCTTGCAGTCCTTGCCCCGTATCTTTGTTGATGTATACAGGAAAGATGTTGGAAAGATTGTCCAGCTACGAACTCCCTCCGGCGCAATCTTTGACACGACGATTCTTGCAGGCAACAATGAACTGTATCTTGGCAATGGGTGGAAAACTGTGGTCAAGTTCAACTCAATCACTTTGGGATATTTTGTTTTCTTCAAATTTAGAACGAATCTGAGCTATGATATAAGGATAATGGATCCAACGTGCACCGAAATCACTTACCACAGTATTGTTAAGCAGGAAAGCAACGCTACTGCAGGCATTAAAGAAATAGCACCTCGCTTCTTCAAGCTTTACGATCCATTTAACAAGAAAGATACCACCCTGGTAACAATCTTGGGTAATTTGTGTACGTGTTCTCCTTAATTACAATTTATTGAGTAGCTACCTCTGTCGGATAACCACTTTCTTTGTGCAGCGAATCCCTCCAAAGTATGTTGCTCGTCACTACGACAGCATTGCACACATTGTTTACCTACATGTGCCCAACGGGGCATCGTGGAATATCTGCATCGATCAAGTAGAAAATGAGCATTACTTTGGCATGGGATGGCTTCAATTTGCCAGTGCTTATCGCATCCCTCCTAAAGCTGTGCTTATGTTCAAATATGAAGGCAATTTGAATTTCAAGGTTCGTATCATGGATGAATCTGCTGTGGAAATCAACTACGGGCTCAATCCTTCCGTCTTTCGAATGGGTCCACAAGAAAATCATGCTCTCGCTCGTGCGCAAGCTCACAACACTGAAGTGCCATTCTTTGCATTCCGCATCATTCATTCTTACACTACGAGAAAGGGCGGAGTTGTAAGTACTTAAATTCTAATTCCTTGGGATATTTGCGTTGATGCATGATATCAACAGGTTATTTTAAATTGTGCAGAACATTCCTACATATTTTGTGCGAGATTACTTGACTGGTACCCCGAACAAAGTGTGGCTAGAAACATCGGATAATGGCTACATGAGATGGGAAACAACATGTGGTTTCACGCATGCAGGAAATCCTTTCCACCGTCGTCTTGCTTGGTTTAAATACGTGCTGCATTCTCAGCTAGCGCTTAATGATGCATGCGTGATTGAATTGGTGGATCCCAGTATTCCAATGTTTCGGGCAACAGTCTACCGCCAGTAATTTGTCATGCGTAGCAGTCATCTGTGGTATTTGTGTATGCTTTTTTGTTATGTTATTTCTCATTTATGCCCCTTTTGCAGAACTGCATTGCTAATGTAACCAGAGTAAAGCTAACAGTTGCCTGTTTTAATAGGCTTTTGTGAACAGATGTTTCATACCTGTGTCGTAGACATCATCTGATTTGGTAAAACTTGGTGTTGATCATATATGAAACCTCAATTAATGCTGAAGTGTATTTTTTGGTGAGTGGTGATCCGGTGGTAACTTCACCGCACTGAAATTTATCCGATATATATAGTCTGGTTAGTTGTTTGTTTAATTGTGGTCAATTTTATGCTATTGTAATTGTGTGTGCATTGTGATATTTATGCATAGTATTTAATGATATCTATGTATCTGATTAAATTATCGGTAATATATTATTTATTGTATTCTAAAGTACATAACATATGATTTTGTATAATAGATGTTCAAAGGGAATACAATCACAGTCTTAATACTGTGCGTCTACGTTCATATCATATTTGTAGTAACATCCATTCCATATTATAGGAGAAAAATAAACAGTTACATGAAATATACTTTTCGTAATATATGTTGGACTGTATTGAATTTTAAACGCCTGATAATCCAAGATACAGCAGTAATCTTGCTCATATTTTTCTCATGTGATTCCTATTTTGTGCATTTTTGTGGTATATTATTATGCAACGACCACCAATAACTTTCCATAATGAAACTAACCAAAGCAGGCATTCTTGATATGAACTTCAAAATTTATAATAGCCATTCATGACCAAGTAATAGATTTGTAACATAAATTATGCGGTATATTACAAATAAAATATAATAATTAATCTATTTTCTACGCTTTTTCTTTGAATTTTTTTCATTAACATCGTCGGCTTTCATTTTCAATCGTTCCTGTCGCTCTGCTCTTTCTTTACGTCCTGCCTCCCTCTGTCGGCGAAACATAGCTAAAATAGCTTTCTTATTCCTTTCGTATGATCTTGCCGTATCACTGTCGCATGCCTCGTCTTCGTCTTCGTTTCCTGAGTAAACTGTAGTCTCAGATCCTTTGCCAACAACATAATCATGCCGATGCCATGTTGCCGAATCAACTTCATTATCACTTTCACTGCTCTCCGTGCTTACAGTATACTTCGGCTTCTTCCGCTTTTTGACTTCACTGTGTCGCTTCCCCTTGCTGCTCGATTTCTTTTCTGCAGTGTCTGAAGACTTTCTTGCACCGTCCTCTTTCTTGTCCATAGCTATTCTGATATAATGTTTTTGAAAGTTTTAGGAATGTTTTTTATAGCAACAGCTGTATAATGGAAGATGAAGAGCCTACTGACTGTTTTAATCTCCACCCACTGTATGCATTGCATAGATCCCCTTTTCAATGTTGTATTTATTGTTGCATCTATATAGATACAATTTCCTACCATAGATTGCATTAAAGAGTTACACAGTTTTGTGTAATGTATCAAAGATACCTGCATCAGTTTCGAAATACAGTGTCTCTGTATATTTCTCGTTTGTATATCAAATAAAAATTTAAAAAAAAAATAAATAAATAAAAGGAAAAAAAAACGAACAAACAAAATAAATCTCTGATTGATTAATACTCGGTGCTGACACTGTCCGCATGCGATACAATCCAAATTGATATTGTTACTTTCTATAATCATTTGTACAACCATTACCAATTCAAAGAATCATAATATAAAGCACCCCTAGCCATCGTCATCTTTGCTGTCGTCAGAGTATAATGTTGACACCGAACCTTAACCAGAGTCACTAACGCGTATACCAATACTTATCGTAAATGGGATGTAGTTTTGCTATTACGGCATCTTACGCACATTAGATGAAGTTGTCTTTTGTTCAACTGTGTTGATACTGTTACCAACTGAAATATTCACTGCCATGCATTTATAGTTACAAATGCGTATGAAATGTACTCCAATTCCACTTCATTCATATCCAAATCATGTATATAAATGAAGACACAATTACACGCATCCAAATTTATACACGTGATCAGAATACACGAGCGACAGAAGACACGGCAACATATCCAGTTGCTGCTATTGAAATGCGTGCCATAATTTGTCAGCTATAATACTAAATCTGTCTCCCTCTCCATACAACCCACGTTGCACCACCACAACAACTGGATAGACAAAACTGGGAAAATTAACAATCGCTGCCTTTGATGTCATCTCCAAAGGAGGAGTCGTCAGACTCATCCGCTACATCCCGAACTTTACTCAGTGCAACAACTTTCCAGGGTGAAATCCCTCCTAGGAGCGTGCCTAACTTGCAAAGTAAGTATTATACATTCAGTCATGCTAATCACCGATAACATAAATGTGCATGTGTTTTATGATTTGTGATGTAATTCTGTGCATAATATATGGTTGATACAGGGATTGCCAGAATAAGTGTGTATGGCTTCGCAGCTTCTGCAACAAACAGTGGTGGTATCGGTGCAGTTTGCCGAGACAATGAAGATAACTGGATGCTTGGTTTCGTAGGAAAATTAGACGCAACAAATAAACTTGAGAGTGAACTTTGGGCAATCTATCACGGCATTCACTTGGCTTGTGATAAAAACTGGAGTAACATAGAAATACAGACTTCATGCTACAAAGCAATAAAGATATTCCATTTTGTCAAAGATTTTCCTGCAGGTATGAGAAATCAAATCAACCAGGGGCATATTCTGCTCCGAGACATGCACATAGCCCTAAATCATATCGACTACTTAGAAAATTGCGTCGCCAAACAGCTTGCAAGTATGGGAGCACAGCAATTAGATGAGTGCAAAATTCTATATGAAGCCCCAGAAATTATACAGGATTTGATTACAGAAGACAAGTTAGAAGCGTGTAGTCGTTATATGTCACCCAGTGATACGGATTAGCTGCATAATTCCAGCTATTTGCATCATATTTTGAATAAATGTTCAGCGTGTGGTTGTTTAGCATGTCGAGATTACTGATTCTGATGCTGCTTACTTATATTGTTACAGCCGCATGTATAATCAGGCGTTAAGGTCCTCTATGCTTAAGACATCAAATTGACCAAATGCATAACCTTATTATTAACCTATATAGGTGAGACAGGGTATTAGTACATAAGTCTATATAGCCTTGCAAGCACGTAGCTTCAATAATTTCTAAACATGATCAGTCTAAACAAATTCAAGAGATATGTGAATATTTGCACGATGCTTCTTTACCTAGATCATATTCCACTAACTATTACAATCGAGATTCATACTGGTTTTTTATAAAAAAATGTACCGCAATATTTGCTATCTCATCGAAATCGACATATGATCCAACAGTATCTGCTTTACTGCTTCCCATACTGGTCCCTACTATTGTGCGCCAAATATATTATATGATGTTCGTAAAATAGTACGCAACTTAATACTTGCGTACCAATTGTATACTTGTTGGTTTGAGTCATGTAATTAACAATTCGTATCATTACATGCTTCATTTAATATTCTTCGATTACTGTGTTACTTGTGAACTGAATGTAATACATTGATAATGTCCACCGTACATATACCTAAATTTAATGGGTTTTTTTTTTTCCCTTTTTTAGCAATATATCACTTTAATTCCGATGTTGATCAAACAATCAACTTCTCCAGCTTTTACGTATGTAGGTTGTCGTTTAGCCTCTTCACGTGTCATGTAATTCTCCAGCACCACCCAAAAAATAGCTTATTGCCCTACCCATACAATTGTATACATACATGCAACACTTCATAGCCCTGCAAATTCAGATCACATACACACAACTTGTGATAAGCTTGAATGTTATAGCCATCTAAACGGCAAGCTCAGTATAACATACTGATACATTTGAGCTACTAACAACTGATCAATTATACCAAATCCATCTCATTGTCAGTTTCCCCATGAAATAGAAATGTGTGCCAACAAATAGATAAGTTATCTATGCAAAACTGACAATTGCAGTGAAATGATGATGAACAGTCTGAATGCTTTATCGGCTAGCTTGCTCACATGCATTCTCAACATATGCCTGTCTACCATGCAACCCAAACACTTGGCATACAACAGTATTGCACCCACACACTTGGCACAAACAATACCATAACAACTTTAACCATCTGTAAAATTACATCGCAGTCATTTCACGAACCATGACATTGATGATGCTACAGTATCTACCAGTGTAATACAGCACTATCGTGTTGTTGGAAAATTGACGAGTAGCAAATTACACAACATGATCGAATATGTACAGAAATACGTCTCCTTCGCTAATTTCTAGGTGTCGGCATGGATACGAAACAATCTTTGAATCCCCATCTAACAATACACGTGATTTTTTCGTAATAGAGCACATTACCCCACATCGTATTCTTAATATACTTCCCAAACAATTTACCACTTACCAGTTATGCACTATATAAACCACTAGCTGCCCGAACGAGACATGCATCCAGTACCATTAAGCGCATCTTATGTTCCAACAATTGCACCACCAACATTCAATCGCCAGACCGAACATCATGACACCATTCACGATAGCAGAACTTCAGTCGGCATTGGTATCATTACTTCATGCAATACTGTTGCAATATTACTTTCCAATGTCAGGTCATGTAAGCTCTTACTACACAACGATGTGATATTTAATTGAATCACTGCCACATTTTTTCTCAGGAAGCATACAATGAAGCTTGGATAAGAGTTTGCATTCGTATCATCCCAACCACACAGCAGGGATGGTTCAATGCATGTGATACGTGCCAGCAAGAGTGTATTCATTCAAACTATCATAGTTGCCGCAACTCCCAATCCAACACTACTCCCAGGTTAACCAGCTATGACACATGCAAATTCACATTTAAAGATGTTTAGATCAATATTTTACACACAAATATTTATTTCGATACAGATGCCGTCTCATGGTTGAGCTCAAAGATGACACCGGTACAGTGAATGTTACGCTGTTTGGGCAAGCGGGGGAAACTGTGCTTAACACAACAGCTGCAACCTTGGCCCGAATGACGCTAGAGGTGTTAATATAGTACTTACAAATAATACATCATATAACTACATAATACAACATCGATAACATATTTACAATGGAATTTGTGCCTCACTTCAATGTTATAATTTAACACCAGGAATGCCAGTCTCTCATCATCACTGCCAACACAAGCAATGCATCAACACCTTTCTATGTGCGTGTTGTAAAAGGCGTACACCAAAGCAATCGCAGCATATTTAGATGGGTGGTCCGCCATGTTAGGATTGCATGAACGTGACGACGCAATGGCAATAATGGTGAATAAGATCCAATCGTGAATATGTATCGATATAAAATTCTCTCGTGACGTACTTTGTTATATTTCATTTCTGTTTGTTGTACGATATGTGGTGCAGTACCATATTTCCGTGTGGCTTTGTTGCATTGAATAAAATTTCATTATATTTTGTACTTTGCCATTATTGTTGATACTGCATAGTGTACAGACTCCTATAATTGACTGTAAGTACACCAGCGTAGACAAGCAAAGATTACTTATTTTGCATATCTACTTCGGCTATAACCCAATTCCAACTATGTCGACCATGTACTTGCATGCATACCGTTATGCTGAACAAGAAGATAAGAATATGCACATATAACTAAATCATGTTGACACTATAACCAAGATCATCGTAATTAACATTCATATATCACTTCATCCCAACTTTGCTGAGCATGTTTCATTTCATCGATATGCGGTTACCTCAATGTACGCAACACATAGTAATGCGTGCCGTTCTATCCTGTGCACAATAGTTCAACTAACTAAGTAAGGCAATCATCCTATAAAAGCAGTACCTCCACAATCTATACTATTATCAACATACAGCATTGGTGCGACGGCTTTCAATGGAAGTCGGCAACATATCATCAGTTAGGGCTACTTTGGTGAGTTGTTTCTTCCATTTAGTTATCTTGTCCACAGCATGACAATTGCAAAAAGCTAACACCTAATTAATTATACCTGACAGCCCTTATACAGAGAAACATGGATTAAGGTATCAATGACTGCGATACCAACAACCCAGCAGCCATGGTTCAAAGCATGCCGAAATTGCAAAAGTGAGTGCTTGGGACAGATCTGCAGTAAATGCGGCAATTCTACTCAGGATGCAATCATATGGTTAGATAACTATTCAGTGTACAATATATGCAACAATTATTCTACTCTATACTACATTTGTTCTTGACATGAAATATATGCAAACTAACAATCACACAACCCTTTGATACAGCGGCCGCCTTTATGTTGAGTTACAAGATGACACTGGGATAATGGATGCCACAATATTTGGGCTACCTGTTGAAACTGTCTTAGACAACACCCTTGTCACAATGTCAACAATGTCTGAGCAGGTATTCTTATCTTTTTAAAATAGGCAATGTATATATTCGATAACAACACCAACCACAATTTCATATTCAGGAACAACAGAATCTCCTGCTAGCCGCAAATGCGAGAGGAACATCACAGAAGTTCTACGTCCGCATACTCAGATGCACACAAAACAGGAACCCAAGATTAACAAGGTGGGTTGTTCGCCGGGTTCAAAAAGCAGACTAAACATTTATAAGAACCATCACTGATGGCAGATATAGTACAGGCTTTTATAGATGCCATGCATGTTGACTGCCAATGTACTTTCCTTGCTGCAATGCTGCAATATCGAGTGTTTATCTTTTTGCTGTTTTAATGTAATATTCACAAGTTTTTAAACTATTGATGTTGTGGAGAAGCTACTATCAGCTATGGATCCGATTACTCTAAATATAATATACCTACATATCTTAAGACTATTTACAGTGACCGGCAATGACAACAGCATTTCTCCGCTCATCCGACAAACAGACGCCCAAAGGGTATTGGCAAATGGATCTAATATTCGTAAGCATTTCACAGGACAACCAATCAAAACTTGTATAGATGTGTGGGTTATGAAAGCGTCTGACAAGTAAAATTTCTATCCAGATATCACAATAAGCAATCCTTCATGTCAAGCCAACTAGGTCCACGATGTACTCAGGCCTGAAGCAATCTGATCCAAAATTAGAGTAGGCATGTCCGGTGAAAATGATGATCAATGTTCTCACATATGCAAAAGGCACAACCATTGATTGTGATTAGTGGTTACATCTAATATTGTTTTATCAATAAAATGGATTGGTTATCCACTAATTATTTATCATCGTTACGCATCTTGTACGTTTGCTACATCACATTCAACTGGTTTAGCCAACTACCAATATGGCTTAATTACTCATAACTTTCCTAAGTTAATTTTCTCTGGAAAAATAATGCATTGTACCATGCTGTAAAGAATTTATCACTTAGTTATGTACATGGATAAATATAAATAGGTAGGTTGCTGGTATTCTTGTAATGCGTGCCATTGTTACAGCATGTCTCAGTCTGAATGCGAAACAAATTTCTAATAATTATAAAAAAAAAAACACACAAACAAAAACAGCAGAGAAAAAGCATTCAGCACAGGACATTATATAACTATATCACATACAGCTCAGATACCTACCAATCCTTGCATCAAATGTTACTATAAATACTAACATACAGATCAACTACCTCATAATGCACAACAACCAAGCACCATTGCTTTGTTCCATAAACTTTGTTTGCACCTGGCGAGAACAATTCATCCAAGCATCAAAGTTTGTATCGTCTTCAAAGATACAAACAAGAAATGACACTCTGTGCAATAATCGATCTGCCATCACTACCGGTGAGAATTTCCTTCGGTAATGAACAATCACTGCCAGCTTAGTAATGCAGCTTTCCCAACAGTTTCATTTTAGGTTGTATGTTTTTTTATGACTAACTGCAGGCTACAATACGCGAGATTTGGGTACAAGCCACCGTTCATGCTTTACCAACAAATCAGCAAGCATGGTATTACGCATGCAAGCTGTGCAATCGTGTTGCAAATCGTTATCCAAACAACAGATTCCAATGCTCTGCTTGTCAAAATAATGATTGTGATGCTATACCATGGTACGTAATGACACTAAGAAGCATTACACTGTAGACTGTATCAACCTAAGTTTACACAACATCAATTTAACACCTTTCTTCAAAGAGGACGCGAAATCTAACTGACAAATGTTTTTATATATATATATATATATATATACATATATTTTATTTTTTTGCTTGTTTCTCCCCAGGGGACGTATAACTGTGCAACTTCATGACGGTAGTGCCGAACTCCAGGTACGCATCTTCGGACAGTCAGTAGACACTGTATTGGGGATAAATGCAACAACCATGTCGTCAATGTCGGCTGAGGTATGAAACAAAATTTCTTGATTTAAAATTATACCCCATACCCAAATAGCTTATTATATTCGGCACTGGGTTTGTTTCAAGGAACAACAAAGCGTGCTTGAGTCCGTGAACACGAACAGCGGCGCAAGAAGATTTTACTTCCTCCTTTCCCGGTGCACCAATGGAAATGTATTCCCAATGAATGGTTGGACCGTACGCTATGTAGTTGAAGCTTGATGCTAGCTCACACATAAAAACATAGCCCTATCGACGAACTAATAAAGAAAATATGCCATTGTCGTTTTTTTATGTTATTGTAATTAACGCTCTGTTATCAGTTAATGTCCACGTAATATTGTAGTTCGGTCTGCATAATATGATGTCCCCGCTACATTTGTTACACATTTTATCCTTACTTGCAAAGTCACTTATGCGGTAGAATAGCGAATTAATATAAAACACATGCTAGGATGAATAAAAATCGAATCGCTGATTTTAATGACGATGTATACGGCCATTTACAAGATTAAACTCAAATCTTAAATGCAACAATAGTTCGGATAGCTATTGAAATAGTATTAAACCATGCTTTTGTGACAGTGTGGACAACAACTAAACGTATACTATTACACGGATAAATACAGGCTGGGCGTCATAACACATTAATCGCTTATGCTTCTAATTGCAAGTAGATCGCACTGGAGTGTGTTCACGAGTTATATTTGCTTAAATTCTTTTTGTGGCATTGTAACTCGTTTGATGCAAGCGTCATCCTGCAAATACATCATTGAAATTAGATGAGGTGTTTTGCAACACACCACCACCCGCAACATGAATAAAATACAATTAACCCTGAATTTAGTTTTCAGATCCCTTTAGGAAAGAGATTCCGAGTCCATACTCGTGTATCTGCTAATTATTTATACTTCTCATATTAAGTTACAAGTTTTGGGATCATTGATATTGTTATTTGCGAAAAAAAAAATTCCTACACATTTTAGTTATGAGGAAATATCTTACAAATAAAGTCGACTTCCCTATCACATCTACAAGCATCACACAATATAATGTCTTCGTTCCGCGCCCATCCTGATCTCCATCTGTGTTGGGGTTGCGATGCACAGCAACGCTGTTTCTCCATCTGTATGATTGGATTTTTAATCCAGATGCTCCTTAAAATTGACTTAACCTTTTGCCGGTACTGCTCCAATTTTGTTTCTATCTCCTTGTCTTTTATCATTCCACAGAACAACTCGATTCCCTTCTCACGGTATTTATCTCCACTCAACACCAAAATGATGACAATTATATACATGCTTCTCCAAGTCCAGCTTCTGCTGCTTTTTGTAAGGCGTCTAAGCCATCACTATATCGGCACAAACTGAAGTAATCAATCTAAAATTAAAAAAAAAAGAAAAAAAAATAAAAAAAAAATGTACGTCAGTTTATGCCACTTCACAACGATTAACTTAGCTTTTCTTCTTGCTCCACATTATGATAAATCAATATAACTGCCGCTTACCATTCCTTGCCTAAATAGAGCTTCTGGATTCCTACTATCATTGCATCTCTTCATAAATTGCGAGAATCCCCAAATCCATTGCTGACTGGACCGCCATGGAACGACGGGGAACTTCTTAAGTGACACCTTCTCGTATACGCAATTATAGTTAGATGCTTCATTGAACATCTTCAAACTGCTACATGTTGCACAAGATTGCAGAAAATCATCAAACTGGAAGGGGTGAAAGTGTCTTTGCATCAAAGTTGAGGGGGTGAAACTGTGTTTTACCCCTATAATATGGTAAAGTTTCCAGTATAATTCCTCACCATCTAATGTGTATACATTAATTAGGGGTTATTGTTTGAAATAGACTAAACAAGGATACATTCAGAATAACATAGAATATTACCTTTTCTTTGCGGTAAACAGATCATCAGATGAACAAGATCCCAAAATTGCCAATATTTCTGTGATTAACTCTTTCGGGAGTGAGTTGATGGTGGAGGAATTGCTCTCCTTTGTGTTCCTTCTTCTTACGGATGACCTCAGCGGCGCCATAGTTGTGTTGAAAAATAGCTAATTGTGTTCTTGTTCTTGGTGCTGCTGCACTACAGAGAGAATTGATAGAAAATAATACGTGGAAAGTGGTTTATATAGAGAGTTGGTGCATGTATATAGATAAGTATTCGGTACAAATTACGAGTATCACTCTGCATCTTAAATATCAAGTTTGAAATAATAATCATTAACAATACACTGGGTTGTGCATGAACTGGTAATATACAGCACCTGTTCATATCATGATTATATTAAACTGATTGACATGCATATTTAAGCACACACATCTCCAATAAATGCAATCTGCAATACAAGTCAATTAAGCATCGTCTACTGCCAAGCATACTCAACTTGAGAAAACATCAATACGCATCAGGCGAAGACGATACACAAAGACGATGTTATCCACACATCTCAGACCAAAAAAAAAATATTAATCGTCCGATCAAGCAGACACGATATGCATCAATCCATGAATAACATAGTATGATACATCATTCTAAACGATTATTAAATTGTAAAGAAAGCAAACTCTGCATTGATACATGAAATATAGACGAAGATGACATCAATCCATAACTCCACCACAAATTAAGCATGACCAAACTCAACATTAATATTCATAAGACGTAACATGAAACTACGATCCACCATAACATAGCACACACACACAAAAAAAAAAAAAAAAAAAAAAAAAAAAAAAAAAAAGAGAGAGAGAAAAAAAAAAAAAAAACCCTAGACACTCTATAATCTTGGTTTCTTCTTGCATGAATCTTGAACATCTTCTCCAGTATTCTTCCTCTTGCTGCTCTTATCTGGTGTCGCATCCAGCGGAAGAATTGATTTCTTCATTTGCAAGTCTTCGCTACCTCCAGCTATGACTTTTTCCTTCTTCTTTCCACCTGAACTGGAAGAACGAGATACAGAATGCTTCAGCTTCAGCGGATACGAGGAAGCCGTATCACTTCCCCAGAAGTCATCCTCTTCCTCCGCATCTGAGTACACCGTAGTCTCCGAGCCCTTCCCGACCACGTAACCGTGTTCGGCCCAACTCTCCCACTCAGATTCGTCGGTCGTGAATTCTTCCTCACTCTGATATTTTTTACTTTTCCTCTTCTGCTCCTTGCTCTTCACCTTAGTAGTCTTTCTCTCTTTGTCATCGGTATTTTCCTTACCAGAGTCCATTGAATTAGAGTATGTTGTAACTTAGGCCAACTGCTTACGCTTTTATACTAGAAGTAAGTAAGGACGTCAAAAGACCATAGCAAGTTTTCATGACTTTTAATTAAACTGATGGACATGATTACTTAGACAGACACATCTTCAGTAAATGTAATCTGAAGGACAGGTCAATCAACCAGCAAACACTGCAAACCCTACTCAATCTACTTAAGAGATCTTCAATGCACATCAAGCAATCCATCTAAATGATGAAACCTAAAGCAGAAGGAGAAAGATGGTGACTCATTGGGGAAGGTAATAGGCGTTGACAATAGAATAGATTGTGCATGAACTGTTAATACATAGCATCCGTTCATGTCCTCTCATTGAACTGATTGACATGCACATTTACACAAACACATCTCCAATAAATGCAAGCTGCAAGACAGGTGAATCAAGCACAAGATACTGCAAGCCCAACTCAATCTACTAAATAAATCTTCAATTTACATCAACCAATGCATGTAAATTATGAAACCCAAACCAGAAGGACATAGATGTTGGGTGGTTGGACAAAACAACAAGCATTGACATTGGAAGGTAACATGTTATGAGTATGATTTTGTTAGGCTAAAGAGCTCATGATGCTCATTAAAGAGCAAAATAAGATAAATGTAAATATCAATTAAAAACACAAAGAAAATTCCCGATACCTATCTCACAAACATTGAATATCTGAACGCACTGTATCCAAGTTTGACTGCACAACCCATATATTATGTAGTTATAGCCCGATAATAAGGAAGATTGCCAAACTATATCATTGTAAAACATATTACTCAATATATGTTGCCAAAAAGACAACACCTAATTCAAAGGCAGGTGCAACCAATATCTATGTAGCCAATTTAAGTTGCCATCAATGACACGCTCGTCTACTACTCCTGTACTACCTCACTATGATGCTGAGATACTCTATGCATACTGTCCCGTTATTTTAATCTCGTGACTATACAATGTAACACAAATGTGATGCACCCAAACACGGTACGTAAGAATCCTGAATTAGCAAATGTATATCTCCGCCCATCGGACAAGCAGACATGCCAAGGCCACACCGCGCGCAACGCGCGCGGGGTGGAACCTAGTATATATATATGAGAAGCAAAGGTTGATTTGTGTACTGTGGCCAGTATCAAGATGCTGCTCCTTCTAATCCTCTTTTCTCTTCCCCTCATCTTCCTGATTTTAAAGAAGCACACAAGAACTCAGAAAGGCACCTTATTGCCACGAGGTCCTCCAGGACTTCCCCTCATCGGAAACTTGCACCAACTTGACAACAGCAACCTGCACCGCAACTTCCACCAGCTCTCCAAAACCTATGGCCCAATAATGTCCATTCGTCTTGGATCAGTCAAAGCCCTAGTTATTTCTACACCATCAATGGCTAAAGAAGTAATGAAAACCCATGACCTCCAGTTCTGTAGTAGACCAGCCATTCTTTCCCAGAAGAAGTTATCGTACAATCAACTAGATATAGCCTTCTCACCATACAACAAATATTGGCGAGAAATTAGGAAGATTTGTATCCTTCATCTCTTCAGCACCAAAAATGTCCAATCATTTCGTGCATGCCGTGAAGAAGAAGTTTGTCAGATGATGAAGAAAATTGAAAACCTAGCCGCTTCATCAAGACCCGTAGATCTGTGCGAGCTAGCAATGTCTCTCACGAGCAACATAACATGCAGAAGTTCATTCGGGAAGCGATATGATGAAGATGGTTATGACAGATGTCGATTCAAGAGTATTCTTGCTGAAACTCAGACCGTGTTAGGTAGCTTCTTCGTGTCCGACTATTTTCCTTTGTTGGGCTGGGTTGATAGAATCAATGGTATGTGTGCGCGGCTCGAAAAGACTTTTCAGAAACTGGATGTGTTCTATCAAGAGATCATAGATGAACACCTGAATCCAAAGAGGCCAGAGTCCATGACAGATGACATCATCGACATTCTCCTAGGGTTGAAGAACGACCACTCAACCCCAATCGATCTAACTATGGAACATATTAAAGCAGTGCTCATGGTACGATTCCCCTCTCTTTTAACGTTCATTGAAAGACTATGTTTGTACTTCTATAAGTTTTGTGTGTGCTCCCTAGATAATTCAATTCCTCCTAATCCAACCTTAATACGTCTAACTATATTTGAAGTAAACATCAGTTTAATAATCATGTAGGGCAGTAGGCTATGTTGCATGGGTGCTTCTGGGAGGTTGGGCACCGCGCCGGGTGTTTCGTGGGTGCTTGGGTGCTTCGGGGGTACTTTGTGGATAAGGCATGCATGTTCATTTTAAAAGTCTAAGTAGAGAGTTCTTCTAAAATAGATCTACAATTTAACTAAAAAAAACGTGCTTATGTGAACATTTCTTATCCTCAGATTAATCGTGTCTCTACACTACAAAAAACGACATGATGAGATTATATTGTTAATATATTAATTTCTTATCATTGTATGAATTTATTTTTTATTATAATTCGAATTAGTATTGTTTTTGTTTTATATTAATATATTGATACCGCTCATAACAAAAAATGAATATATATAAATAAAGTCGCCGCACTCGCACCGTGCCCGTATCCTTGATTTTTAGGAATTTTCAGCACCTGCGCCCAATTCCAGTAACCGCAAACGCACTTGTTCTACATAGTCGGTAGGATTCAATTTCGTATCATCTGCTGTTAAAACATAAAAGTGCAATTGTAGTATTATTATATTTGTTTTCGTATGTATTTAGGTAACCTCTGTAGTCTTCGACAGTAAATTCCCATCTGCCGTATTACTGTTTCTTTTCCATCCATGAAAATACAATTTGGTAAGCTCACATAAATGCTCTACAGTGCTATTTTCTCACGGAAGTACCTCCAGTTTTGTGTGGTGGAAATGGTGACTTTAGGACCAGTGGAGATAAAGATAACGAAGATGTGATTTGATTGGTTGCGGTAGCAGCCAGAGAGGGGCATGAAATAAGAAAACAACAATTAAAATAGTTTAGAAAAACAAATGAAGGGACTGAAGTAACAACACAAACCAAATCATGCTGTTATTTCCTAAAACAAATCAAGTTGTTATGAAATCGCATATTTGGGTTAAGGAAAAATCATACTCACCCTCCCAATCATTGTTGAAGCGGCTAGGTTTGGACGGAAATACCACTGACGAAGTTAATTTCCTGACAAACATGTTTGTCCAATTTCGTTTGAATATTATGTTATACTGAAAGTGGATAATAAGTTATTTATCCATTAATATATGAAGAGAACACTAGGTATCCTCGATAGACTTCCTAGGTGTAATTCATGCTGTAGTCCGCTCAATGAAAGAATGTCATGCTTCATTAACAAAAGACTAATTGGAAGATTAATCTACTTATGCAATACTAGACATGATCTTAGCTATAGAGTTGACCAGCTAACCATTTATTTCAATATGCATAGCAACAAGCAGCACAAAGAGTAGAAGTACACAACAAGGCTTTTTCTTTCCTACGTGCTATACGATAGTCCTTTAAGCCTATTCAGACTCGATTGGGCAGCTTGCCAAGACATTAGAAAATCAACATCATGAATTTGATCTATTTGTGCAGTGCTTTGATTGTCTCGAAATCCCAGAAAAAAAAATCAGTATTTAGTGTTGGAAACGGGAAGCCCAAATCAAATTTTCGGATTTAATTTCACCACACAAGACCAAGACAACAGCAGCTATTGAGTCCAAATTCTCAAAACATAAACTTCCAGTATGAACATATATTCAATTTCCAATAACAAGCAGAACTACTAGTAGATTCAAGCACAAAGTTGCAGCAGATATATTTATCTCAATTTAGCATATCAATACACAACTCACAATTGAGAAACCAGTATAATAAAAAGTAAAAATATGGGTTACTTATCTGGGATAAAACTGATACTTCATTCAAGACTCGGGTACAAATTCAACAACAATACATCAACACAAGAGCTTCAGCTCCTCTCCTCCTATATGATTTTCACAGGGCACAAAACTCTCAAAATCAAAAGCTTCGGCTCTTTCAAGCACTCTGTATATATCTCTATTTCAGTAGTATGAAACACATACAACATACATGCTATTTATAAATAGCCTAGCTAGCTTCTAAAATTAGCTTTCTTCGACATGAAGCCTAGTTGCCGCCTGAACTCCTCGCTGCTGCTGTTGCCGCTACTGTGTTCCTGTTCTGAGACTTCTAGTTCCGACTGTATAGGTCCGAGAAGAGTAGCCCACAATCATTGACCAGTTTCAAAAACTTGGAGACTAAGTTTAAATATACTGAAAAATTAGCTAGTAGGTTTCTAGATAATACAAAATATCCCCTACACATAATTGAGTTTAAAAAAAAATAGCATCCCCCCTTAAACTCAATGTCTACAGGTGTCCAGTCCAAGTTGCACCTTCAGGTTGCTGAATATATCATGCTTCAGTGGTTTAGTAAAAATATCAGCAGTTTGATCACGAGTCTTGCAGTAAACGAGCTCAACCTCATTCTTCTTCACGTGCTCTCGTATGAAATGGTACCGTGTATCAATATGCTTGCTCTATTCATGAAATACTGGATTTTTGGTCAATGCAATTGCTGATCTATTGTCTACATGAATCTGAGTAGGCTGCTCCTGAATAAACCCCATATAGCTGAGCAAATTCCTTAACAAAATAGCATGGCAAACCGTTGAGTTGGCTGGAACATACTCCGCTTCACAAGTAGATAAAGTAACAATAGTTTTGGGTATAAGTAATTGTTTTTTTTTTTTTGAGGAACAATCAATTGGATTAATTAATATGGGCTTGGAAACGGCCTGTTACATTAGCAAAAACTAAGTCAACAGCGCACGTAGGGGGTGACCCAAACCAAACGTTACATTTATTAAGTCCAAGACCCAATCCAAATTTGGCGAGAGGGTCAGCTAGCTCATTCCACTTGCGTGGAATATGAGTGACCATGCGTCCTTCTATCTGATCGAGGTGATTAAGACACTCATCAAGACTTCTCCCGATCTCTGTAACGTCTTCTCAGCTTCTATCTCTTCCGTCTGATCCATCTTCTCTCCTCAATGCTTTGGTGATCGAGAGAGAATCAGTTTCCAGCCAGATCCTCTGAACATTCATCTCCTTAGCTAGCTGGAGGCCTTCAAGAACAGCTTCTGCTTCTGCGCCTTTAGGAGAAATTGGGAAGGGGATTTTTTAGGATTTACGGGCGATGATGATTCCGGCATGGTTTCTGACAACGACACCGCGTCGCTTCCGTCCCTTGGTTAGGGTTCTACGCGGCGTCTGTGTTAAGGATAACCCATCCCTCCGATTGATATTGAGGAACAGATTCTGATTGAGCCGGATAGATCTGAGCCGGAGACGACGGATTAGCCACATGCATGTGTGGGTTGATCTCTTCCACGTAGTCTTCAACCATGTGCATGATTTCCCGAGGGCTTTCTTATTTGTTTCTGAAGAAGAAATCATTTCGATTCCACCAGATTCTGTGTATAAGAACACTCATATTTTTCCTATCTTCTCTGGCTCTGTCCAGAAATTGTTGTGGAAACCAAGTTTGGAAAGGACCAGAGTCTGACTGGCAAAGTCATCATCAAACAGTGACCAGCACTCTTTGGCCAACGGGCACTCTAAAAAAATACGAGTCTCTATTTCCCCTTGTTTTTACAAATCGCACAAAAGTCTTCGGTTTTGATATCTCTAGATACCAAATTCTAACGGACTTGGAGGCTAGATCTCAGCGCCCTCCAAATTAGGTACAAAACCATTTTGGGAATGTTCTGCGACCAGCAAATTTAGTTGGTGAGATAACTAATTTTCTAGGAGATGAAAACCTCCTTCATCTTCTTCCCCCTTTCTCTTCTTCTGCTGTTTCTCACAAGTTCAAGAAACTTAAATGGTAAGAGGGGAATGTTTATGAGGTCTTAATCTATTTCCCGTGTTGGTATATAATGTATGTCACGTGGAAAGTAAACGAAGATAACATATGTCATTGCTGAGAAATTCCAAACCGTAGAGAAGGCGATATTTGAATAAACTTACAACCACTTATTCTTTAAGTTTCTAATCTTGCTCATCTTTATGTTCATACTGCATGCAAAATGGAATTACATTTGATAAATTGACGATATGAAGCGTTTAATCTTGGTGTGTGTAATATGTTGAATGAAAATAAATTTTAAAAAATAAAATTGAATGATCTACCATAAAAATATTAACAAAACTTGAACTGAGAGGATCAATTTCAGGTATTCACTACTAAATTTATTCGTCTTCAAATATATTTTAATTGAGTGAGGAAGCAAAAAGTTTTTATTATCATCCTTTAAATTATAACTGATACTAGTGTTAACTATCATTAAGTTGTTGATGTCTTAATCTTCACTATGAAACAAAAACCTAGAGTCTTGTTGCTGACATCATAATCATTTTACAAACTGATATTGAGCTAAAATTCATGCTATTCACTTATATCAACTCATTATTTTATGCCTGAAAAATGCAGAATATATTTGTTGCTGGAACCGATACTAGTGCTGCAGCTATTGTATGGGCAATGACAGCATTGATAAAACGCCCTCAATCATTGAAAAAGTTACAAGAAGAAGTGAGAAATTCAGTATTAGGGAATAAAGTTTTTCTAGAGGAAGATGACATCACGAACCTTCCTTATCTGAAGGCCGTGATAAAAGAGACACTAAGATTGTATCCTCCAGCTCCACTTCTACTGCCAAGAAAAACAACACAAAAATGTAACATAGATGGGTTTGAGATTGAACCTGAAACCCTGGTCTATGTAAATGCCTGGGCCATCCAAAGAGACCCTGAATCATGGGACGATGCAGAAGAGTTCTTGCCTGAGAGATTCTTGGGTAGTGATATTGATTTTAGAGGACAAGACTTTCAACTCATCCCTTTTGGTGCTGGCAGAAGAGGTTGTCCTGGGCTTAATTTGGGCATTTCAACAGTAGAGATAGCACTGGCAAACCTCATTTACAGATTTGACTGGGATTTACCTGGGAGTATGAAGAAAGAAGATATTGATACTGATGTCATGCCTGGTCTTGCGATGCACAAGAAGAATGCTCTTTGCCTAATTGCTAGTATTTACTCGCCATAATGGCAGATCATTTACCTTGTATTTTGAATGCATAATGATACACTTCTCGTTATTGTTATATGAATACTATTAAATGAGAATTAAACAACACCTATGTTGCTATTTCATAAAGTTGCTGAAACAGATAACCTAGTTGTCTGTATTAAAGTATCCAAATATCATAATAAAAAAATAGCTTCCACTAATATAGCTAAACAAGGTTTGGAAAATTTGTTTGTGTTTCATATGGTACGTAAAAGAAGTAAAAGAAGTGTTGGATTGATGACTTGGATGTTGATGAAATCACCAAAAGCAACAAAAGAGACGAAGAAGTAGAAAAGGAGAACGAAGCATAAATCTTGCAGAGTATCTGTTGGTCGTACAACGAGACCCGGAGAGGCGGCCAATTTCTTTCCTTGCTTGATTTGAGGTGATTTTGGCGGCCATTTCTTTCCTTGCTTGACCCTTTGGGTTCCTATAGATGTATGCAATGTATGTAATTTGTTTCTCTTGATAAATAAAGGATCTTCTTCGCCCGTGCACATAGTTAGCATACTTTGGGCTAAGAACCATGTAAAATCACATGTTCTTCTTTTCTCTCATCATTTCTTGAGGTGGTTTGTCATAACAATCTGGTATCAGAGCTTAGGTTATTGAAACGCACCAAAAACAATGTCCAGATCAATTTTGAAGATCGACATATTTATAGGAGAACATTTTTAGTATGTAGAGGATCAAGATGTGCGCCGCATTAAAGTCGCAAGACATTTGGATGCCATTATCCGTGGACAAAGACAGGATGGATAATGAATCGAAGGAGTATAGTTTGATGGAGGAGAAGGCACACTCGACTTTCATGATGTGCTTATCGGATGACGTTATCACAGAGATCGCTGATCAGACAACGACAACAGCTCTATGGCTCAAGATGGAGAGTCTTACATGACGAGGTCACTCTCCATCAAGTTGATAATCTGTGCAAGGATTAGAAAATTGCCCGGCATCACACAGTCCGGCCTACACCACCTTAGAATGGTGTGGCCAAAAGGATAAATCACACACTTTTAGCGAAGGCACGATGTATGGTTTCGAATGCTGGCCTTGTTTGGCCTTTTGGGAAGAAACAGTCGAAATAGCTCCAGATTACAAATATGAGGGTCTTTGGTCGTGTTACCTATTGTCATGTGGATGATGGCAAGCTAGATTCAATAGAAAATAAGGGGGTATTCATGGGGTATGGGAAAGGTGTAAAGGGGAACAAGATATGGTTGGATAGCAAGATTATACTTAGCCGAAGTGTAGGTTTGATAAGAGTTCGATGCTAAAATCAAGTGTCGTTGACATAGAGATTAGAGCTGTAGAGAAGAAGGTGGAGGAAAATTCGGATTCATAAGATATTATGGGGCCGAAATTACCACCATCACCGCCAAAAACCCAATGAGCAAGAAGAAAAAGAGTCAGATGAGGATGCATCACCACCCGAGGAATTTGTACATCATAGTTGACGACTGTAATGCAGGTAACAAATACAGGATCAAATACTCTAGAAGGGGGTTGAATAGAGTATGGCAAATTTTTACAAAAGAGAGAATTTGAAACAAAACGAGAAGAGCTTGAAGTGTTTCAAAGCTTTGAACTCAAATTCAAGGCTTTGAAACCAAAAAAAACAGTTAACAATATACTAATAGTTTTAAAGGCTTTGAAAAGCGTTTCAAAGCTTTGAACGGAAACCTGTTTTGAAGCAGCTATGAAGAAAAGTAAAGAACTGTAAATGCAAGATAATGAACACACTGATTTGTTACGAAGTTCGGTCCCAAGTGACCTACTCTACGCCTGAGGGATCTGATCCCTCTAGGATTTCAACAAACTTTTTATTTATCAAAATCTAAGCCCTAGATATCAAGCCCAGAGAATTGCCTTACTCTGTTTCAGCTAGTGGTTCTTCCTAACCTATGTAGTACGTTCTCTAGCTAACTGATACAATAATAATTATATGTTGTTCCTCTTGAAAAACTCACGAGAAAAAATGATTAAGAAGTATAAAAGAATAGATATACAAATAAAGCTCATATGAAGAACACTGTAATGACAGTGAAGCTGTGAAGCTTAAAGTGTGCTTCTCGAAACTGGAATGAATTGAGAGGTTGTTTGATCTCCTTCAATGATGTTTTTCAATCCGTGAGAGTGTCTGAATTCCTGTGAAACGCTATGTTCTTATGAATCTCTCACAATCACTTGTCTATTCTGTCAATTTGAATTGCAGAATATAAAGGAACCATCAAACAGAATCCCTAGAATCCTCCAGAGATCTTTGACTCTAAACAGCTTGCTCCAACGGCTAGCTTCTTAATTTCCTCATTGATTTTGATATGATCTTCCCTCTGCAGGCTTAAGGCAAGTTCAGACAAGTTTCCATATTAGTAGAATCAATTGCAGGCTTGGATTTCCTTCCCTGCAAACCTATAAATAAGGAAACTTTATGCAATAGATAGTTAGCTAAAAAAAATCCCTGCAAACACTTAGGAAAACAAAGAGATTAAGGCAGGATTAACACATAATTAGTTTGTCTTTCATCATCTAATATAGCATAATCAAGTACAAGAGATTAGAGATTGATTAGGAGGAAGAACTCCCCCTGTGTTCATGCTATGAATTGATGTGCAGTTTCAAGGCTTTGAAACTTGTTTCAATGCTTTGAAACAAACTATGAACTTACAATCTCCCCCTTGATGAAAAACAAAACCATTTAACTGTTTGAGCTGTATTTCTGTAAAAGATAAACATCAGTAGCATAGCATAAAGGGTTTATATAAGATCATAACCAGATAACTAATAGTTATAAAGGCATGATCAAAATCAAACTAAACAAATAAAAGCAAACTAAGCATAACAACTGCCACAATATTCAAAATATCCAGAACCAAATTATCCTACAGCTAAAAAAATACACCTAAACTTTTCTTAAAATTCTCCCCCTTTTTGAATTTCATCAAAAAAGTGAGAAAATGTTGGATCAAACCTTATTGAAAACTTAAAATTTTTAAAGAAAAAAAAAAGTTTTGAAAGAAAAGACAGAGTCCAGGGCTTTGAAAAAATAAGAAAGAGAAGGTTGGATTCAAGGCTTTGGGTCTACATATGTCGTTTCTCCTGCATCAACCTCTTGATCACATCCTTCTTCCTCTTTATCCTCATTCTCTTCTTGTGCAGCCACTTCTTGTTCAAATTCTTCACCAACTTCTTCATCCTCAAATAGGTCAGCTGATTTGATAATATCAGGAACCCTTCATTTCTGTTTCTTCAGCTTTAAGTCTTTGAGTAGCAATCCTGAGTCAACTCTATCTTCCTCACCAGCTTCTTGATCCTCACCAGTCTTTACCTCAGCTTCCTTACCCCTCAACAGCCTTATCCCTAGAACTGTGCTCATCAAATAAGTTTCTGGTAAATTATGACTTCCTTGAGCCTTCTGGAACTGTTGTATCCTTTTCTTCCAGGTGAACTAAGTTGATACTACTTGAGCTAATCTAGCTCATTCTCAATGAAGTCCAGCTTCCGAAGAACTTGATATTGGTCTTGAGTGGTAGAAGTTAGGGCTACTGGAGAGGTTGGCTTCAAAAACGTTTTGGCTTTTAACTCATCGGGAGACAATTCAGAGTAGAACTTCCCTTCCCCCTCACTGGGTTTTCACAACTCCAATCCTTTGAAAGGAATTTTCATCTATCATTCAAAAACCAGTAGTAATTGTATCTTCCATGTCAACAGGTATCTCCATATGTTGAAAGAAAAGTGCTTCATATTCGTGGTACAGCTATACAGTAGTTCCATCACAATGCTTGGCAGATCAATCTCATAACCATGCATTATCATATACATCAAATATAACACCCTATCAGACAGCAACTCCTTAGAGTTATCTTTATGTAGCACACACCTCATCAAGATAGTTAACAAGATTTTGGCTTCAACAGTTAACACATAATGAGTTAACTGCTTAGAGATAGTAGCTATACCAGGTAAAAAGAACTCTTCCTTAGCCAACTTGATACCATCAACCTTGCTAGGGTAATTTTCTGTATTGTACCTCTTTGGACACCCCAATACATTAGTCTATATTAGTCGATATTTTGTTATGTACCATTCAAAAAAATACATAAAAATATTAGTTGATATTGTGTTGGTGGTTTAGATAAACAAAACTCTGAAATACTTATCCCTAATAACAATTCTGAAATTTTGGTACGAAATAGCAGGAGACTTTTAAGGAGAGATTTGGAATAGTGAACGATATTGTAGGAGATTCATCGAAAAAGTAGGAGACGTGGTTTTAAAACCCGTTAAAAACATTTCATGAAAGAGAATTAAGCTCGCTAATAGTAGCGAGTTGTTTACCGATCAGTTAAAATACATAGAAAAGTAACTACACCGTTGGAGACATAAATTTTTTAAACTAATCTATATTTTACCTCTAACTACCATTTACCTATTTCCATTGGAGATTCTCTTAGTTCTTGAATGTTGTACTGGATTCTTTGTAATTGAGATAGCACTAGTGTTATCACATTTGATGGAATATCTCTGAAATCATAACCCAGATCTCTCATATGTTGAGCTATCCACAACACTTGTGAGCTCCAAGCTCCAGCTGCTATATATTCAGCTTCTTATGTTGATAAAGCTATTGAATTTTTCTTCTTAGAATGTCAGCTTATCAGGGATGATCCAGGGAAATGGCAACATCCTGATGTGCTTTTTCTATCTACTTTGTATTCTGAAAAATCGGCATCTGAATAGCCACACAAAGAGAAGTTAGACTGTTTAGGATACCAAAGTCCTACGTCTTTGGTACCATTGAGATATATAAAGATTCTTTTGACAGCAACTAAGTCTGACTCTTTAGGATCAGCTTGATATCTAGCACACATACAAACACCAAACGTAATTTCTGGCCTGCTTGCAGTAAGATAGAGCAGTGAACCAATCATACCTCTGAACTCTTTCTAGTTCACACTCTAACCATTTTGATCCTTTTCTAAGGACATTCTAGAACACATGGGAGTTTTGGCTACCTTGTATTGAGACATATTATACTTGTTCAGCAAATTATTGATGTACTTATTCTGATGTAGAAAATTTCATTTCTTCATTTGATGTACATGAAGTCCAAGAAAGAAATTTAAATCTCTTATCAAGCTCATCTCAAATTCCCTGCTCATAATACTAGAGAAATCCATGGAAAGAGAATCATTAGTAGAACCAAACAAAATATCATTAACATATATATGTACTACTAAAATGTCTTTCTCATGTATCTTTATGAAAAATATTTTTGTCAACTAAGTCTCTTTTGAACTCATTTTCAAGTAAGAATTTTGACAATCTTTCATATCAAGCTCTTGGAGCTTGTTTGAGGCCGTAAAGAGTTTTGCCTAGCTTATAAACATAGTTTGAAAACTCATCACTTTCAAAACCAAGAGTTTCAGCAACCTATACATCTTCTTACAGATAACCATTTAGAAATGCACATTTAACATCCATTTGAAAAGGTTTGATGTTATTATGGGATGAAAATGCTAATAATATTCTAATTACTTCCAACCTGGCCAGAGGAGAAAAATTCTCCTCATAGTATATACCTTCTTCCATGTTGTAGCCTTGAGCTACCAATCTTTCCTTGTTTCTGATGATCTTACCATTTTGATCCAGCTTGTTTCTGAACACCCACATTGTTCCAATTACAAACTGATCTTTGGGAGGAGGAACTAGATTCCAGACCTTACTCTTATCAAATTCATTCAGCTCACTTTGCATTGAAATAATTTAGTCTTATTCTTATAGTGCTTCTTTCACATTCTTAGGTTCTACAAGAGACACAAAAGCATTAAAAGCACACAAGTTCTTTAAATGAGATCTTGTTTGTGTACCAGTGGATGGATCAGAAATGATGTTTTATGCTGGATGGGATGACAGGTATTTGAACTTCTTTCTTGGTCTCTAGGGTTCTGGTTTTCCAGGAAGTTTTTCAAGACCTTGAGAGTTTGATGTAGTGGCTTGACCACTCTGTGTTCCTTGAGGTTCTGTTTCAAGGCTTTGAAAATCTCTTCTGGTTTCCTGCATATTGGTCTTAGAACCATTTTTTATCTGCATCATCCTCTAACTTATGCTTGTTCTGATTTAAATCTGCAAAATCTCACTCAAAGAACCACCATTGCTTTCATCAAATGTAACATGTATACTTTCCTCAACAAGCTTGGTTCTCTTATTATAGACTTGTAGATACTGCTTTCTGAGCTGACAGATCTTGGCCACGTGGCAGCCATCCAGCACACCATATTGTGCTCCACACACACTCGATCACCAGCCGAGCTGATCCATGTGGGGGCTGCGAGACAGAGCCCTCGCATACCACTGCACGGGACTTGTAGGGACTTTGTGGTTTGGAGGCTAGAGTAAGCCCTGTCGCGTGCGAGCCAAGCCCGCACGCGACCTTTAGCAACTGTTTTGAGAGATTTATGGCGCGAGCTCCATAAACCCGGTCAATCCGGTCAAACCCGGTCAACCTCGTAACGGTTCCGGTATTCGCGCACCACGTGCTGTAACGGTCCCTATATACTCGGACGAACGTGCCGTTATGGTTAAGCTAATTAAGCCGCCATCAATGGGCGCATTAACCACGCTACAACGTTCATGTTCTCCAGTATATATAGATCGTCAACCTTTCCATAAAAAGGAGAACACACTGCCATACGCGGAAGCTCTGCCGAACCTCTGTCTCTCTCTCAGACATTGCTACTGCCTTACTCTCTCCCTACACACAACCCCTCTCTTCCTGTGCGATCCCTGATCCACTACATACGGTGTACACGGAGGTCTCCCCGCCGGAATCTCATGTGCACATTTTGGTGAACCCGACGTGAACTTACCAACAAAAGCAACCATGTCTCAGGAGGATGATGTCAGCAACAGATCGCCGTCCACCGAAGCACCATCGGGAGACGAGACCCGCCGTACTCCTACGACTCCCGGCGAGACACCGACGCTAGAGTCCTTGGACGCTACTGTTCAGGGTCAGGCGAAAGCTCTCAAGGCTCAGTCTGCGCAATTAGAACGGATCTTAGCCGTTCTGGGCACCCTTGCGCCAAACCCTTCATCAGCCACCGCGGCCCCTCAAGGAGGAGGAGCCCCTATTGCTCCAGGATCGGGAGTGTCAACCACACCTCCCAACCCCAATCTGCAGACTCCACCGGCGACTACGCAGCTGCCGTCGGTTCAAGGGTCAACGGCTCAGATGTTGCCTCTTGCTGCTCACACTCCTCAGCCCTCGGCTTTGGCGTCTAACCCAACTCTGCAGTACCCTTTGCCTCCCCCAATGGCGATCTGGGGAAATACGGGTAGTCAGTATGCTCCCAACCCTCCGGCGGCGTATGTGTCGCCACCGCCTACGGCGACCCCGCCATCGACTTCCGAGGGGAGCATTCCAGAATGCATGACGTCTTTGCAGAAGCGCGTGGACACTATCCTGGCTCATCAGTCATTCGCGGATACCATTATCCCGAAGTTAGACAACGATCCGCCTATTCCACGAGAGATCTATCTCATGCCTAACCCGGCGGGATACAAGGCTCCCAAATGGGATAAGTTCGAGGATGTCAATGGAAACGCTCATGAGCATGTCATGCGTTTCATTGATGTCATGGGTCCGTATGGAGCCGATCCCAAGCTGCTGATGCGAGAATTCCCAAAATCTCTTGGGAACGTAGCATACAAATGGTACCGAACATTGGAGGCCGGATCCGTGAAGACTTGGGACGACATGGTCCAGAAGTTCTATACCAAGTTCTTCCAGATGGAAGAAAAGGTCACAATGATTCATCTCTCGCGGATGTACCAGAAGCGCGAAGAGGACGGAATCACTTTCATTAAGAAATTCAGGGCGAAATCATTGGAGTGCAAAGATCCAATGCCCGAAAGCCGGCTGGTAGAGATATGCCTGCAGTGCATGCGAGACGAATACAAAGGTATGCTCATCAATTTGCAAACACCTACGTTTTCAAAACTAATCGAATGCACGAAGAACATCGAGCCTATAGTTGAGAGACAGAAAAAGAAGAGCGCTCCAGAGCGACCTGCAAGCGGCACTACTTACAAGATCGGGAAGTTTAACTACAAGAGGAGACGCGAAGCTGAGGTCAATACAGTTTCGCCCCAGAAACAAGCGAAGGTTGCGAACTTCAATGTACCGCCTCTGCCATGCTCGGTAGAGGAAGCAAGCGACCTCTGCAGACAGTGGCGCAAGGACGGTGTCCTACCGCCACTCGAGAAAACACCCTCCAAGGAGATGGTGAGGGACCCTAAGTGGTGCGAGTACCACGGCAAGGTCATGCATCCCACGGCCGAGTGCAAGAAGCTCAGGTTCACGTTCAATCAGAAGATGAAGAACGGCGAGCTTATCGTCAGCGATCACCGGAAGGATGTGCGCAACAACCCGCTTCCCGCGCATGCGGAACAGGGCTCGAGGGCCAAAGAGGTCGCCATGATCTCGATCGTCCACTTGGAAGAAGTCGCAGAGGATGGTCTACCCATCGTCGCTGAGGTCCATGAAGACGAAGACTACAGCATGGACACGGAGGATGAACTTGTCGACCGCATGAAAGGGTCGCACGGCTTCAACAAATTCTTCGACGAGATGAATTTCTCCGACAAGTGCCGGACTGATATGACGAAAGCGATCTTGAGAATAGCAGAAGACTACGAGGAGGATCTCGTAGTATCCGACGGGAAAGTCGTCAGGGCGTCTCGCTCTACAGAAAAGATTATGACCTTTTCTGCCAGCGACAAAAAGACAGATGCGAACCACCAGAGACCTCTGTACGTGACCGCCATCATCAATGGCATCGAATTCAAACGAGCATTCGTCGATGGAGGAGCAGCGGTCAACGTCGTTTCGCTCCACACGCTGAAGTTAGCAGGGATCCCCGAGCACAAGATCGTCAGACGTCCATCTCCGCTTATGGGATTCGGAAGCGACTCTAGAATGACGATCGGTTGGATCCGCCTGGGCGTTCAGATTGGCAAAATCAAGTGCTCAGCAAAGTTCTACGTCATAGACGCGAACACCACATACCACATGATTATAGGTCGAGCCTGGATTCATCGCTTCTACGCAGTCCCTTCAACGGCTCACCAGGTTATGAAAGCTATCTGGAACGACAGAATAGTCGAGATACCGGCTTCGACGAACCCATTCAACCTGGATGAGGCACATCTCAGCGAGGCAGTGTGGTTCACTGAGATGGCGGACGAGCAAACACCCGGACCATTCAACCCTACTCCTTTGCCTCTCTGGGAGGACATCAAGGACCAGTCGCCTGCAGGAGTAATGGTGACAAGGGAAGATGCCAAGGAAAATCCGCCTACACGCGAAGAGGCGCCGCGTATCGCATATCATCGAAAGAACGTGTATACTCTGAAGAGGATCGCAAGGCATGACCCCGAGGGCAAGGAGATAGAGAGCTTCTACGCCAATGGGAAGAGATGCTATCGAATATGAAGGTGCGCGGGGATGTCCTCACGCGGGCATGGGGATATCCTTGGGCAAATCAATCAAATCGAGCAAATTGCGCTGACGGAAGAGCCAACACAGGGCACTCCAGACGAGAAACTCAAAGAAGCGCCTGAATGCATGGAAGACAGGCCAAGACCGCAAAAGCAAGAGCTAAAGGAAGTGTTCCTCAGCCCGAACGGGGAAAAGAAAAGGCCAGTCTTCCTGAGTGCGGACCTCACAAGCGAAGAGGAACAAGGGCTGCTACAGCTCCTAACTGAATACAAGGATGTGTTCGCATGGGAGTATGATGATATGCCAGGTCTGGATACAAGCATCACCATGCACCGTTTAGACATTATCCCAGGGTCTAAACCGGTCAAGCAGAGCACAAGAAGTTCAGGCCAGAGCTTAACGTGAAGATCAAGCAGGAGATTGTCAAACTCCTAGATGCCAAGTTCATAGAGCCGAATCATCATCCCACATGGCTGGCCAACATTGTGCCAGTGGTGAAGAAGAACGGACAACTCCGCATCTGCGTGGACTTCCGAGATCTCAATCGCTTCTGCCCTAAAGACGATTTCCCACTGCCCAACATCGATTTGCTTATCGATTCAACAGCGGGTCATTGCATGTTCAGTTTCATGGACGGCTTCAGCGGGTACAATCAAATCAAGATGGATCCCGAAGATGCGCGGAAAACTGCATTCATCACTCCCGTGGGGGTATTCAACTACACGGTGATGCCGTTCGGTCTTAAGAACGCGGGCGCGACCTATCAGCGGGCCATGATGGCTCTATTCCACGACATGATGCACAAAGAGGTGGAATTCTATGTGGATGACCTGGTGGTTAAATCCAAGCACGAAGCAGACCACCTCGCAGATCTGCGAAAGGTGTTCAATAGATGCAGGCGCTTTCAACTGAAGATGAATCCCATGAAATGCGCGTTCGGGGTGACATCAGGGAAATTCTTGGGATGCGTGGTTCATCGCCAAGGGATCGAGCCCGACCCCGCGAAAGTATCAGCTATCACTAGCATGACGCCGCCCCATAACCAGAGTGAATTAAAGACATTTTTAGGAAAGCTATCCTATCTGCGGAGATTCATCCCAGCAATTGCCGAAATCACATGCTGTCTCAGCACTCTTCTCAAGAAGGACGCCGCGTACAACTGGGCTCCGGAGCACGAAGCCGCATTCGGAAAGCTGAAGGATTTACTCACGTCCTCAAAGATAATGATCGCGCCTCAACTGGGATCACCGCTTCTGCTATATCTGACATCAACAAGGAGATCTATAGGAGCGCTCTTGGCTCAGGAGTATGAAGGCCAAGAGAGGCCTATCTACTACATCTCTCGCATCGTGCAGCCTGCTGAATCAAGGTACACAGACATCGAACGTCATTGCCTTGCCTTATTCTTTGTGATAGAGAAGTTGAAACACTATTTTGCATCACACAAAGTAGTAGTGGTCACCAAGAGCGACCCCATAAGATACTTGCTAACTCACACTACTCCGGGCGGGAGGTTGGCGAAATGGTACATGACCATTTCCCAATACGATATCACATGCGTGCGACCACGAGCGATCAAGTCGCAGGCGGTAGCAGATCTGTTGGCACAGTTCCCTGATAACAGCCACGAGCCCGTGATCGAGGAAGAGCTCGAAGGCCCTGAAATCTACGCAATCGACGTGCCCTATTGGACTTTACACTTCGATGGTTCGTCAACCAGGAAAGGCGGAGGCATTGGGATAGTCTTGACAAAGCCAGACGGGGAAGTCATACAGATGTCCGCAAAGCTCAACTTCGCAGTCACGAACAACGAAGCAGAATACGAGGCTCTCATCGCAGGGCTCCGTGCGGCGAAAGCTTTGGAAGTAAGCAACTTAACAGTCATGGGAGATTCCAAGCTGATTGTCAAGCAAGCCTCGGGCAAGTATGGTTTGAAGGAGATCAACCTCCTGTCTTACCGCACCCTAGTACAAAAGCTGATGCAGCGATTCTGCGACGTGAAGTACGAGCACAAGCCCCGAGCAGACAACAGGCACTCAGACGCCTTAGCAACCTTGGGATCTAAGGTCAGCATAGACAAATGTCCCGCAACGATTTCCATTGAAGTCCGAACCTCGTCGGTATTGACGGAAGATGCGTGCGACGACGAACACATGGATGACGCAGACTGGCGGAAAGCAATCCTGCAAGCTATTGCAAAAGGCACCAGCAGCGAAAGCTGGGCACTCACAAAGGGATACTGCATCCACGACAACACCCTTTATTACAAGGGTCCTGGCGGAATACTCATGCGATGCGTCTCCGAGTAAGAGGGACAACGGCTGTTAGAAAAGATTCACCAACACGCTTGCGGAGAAAGCGAGGTGTCAATCTACAGAAAGGCTCAGAGATATGGCATTCATTGGCCAGACATGTCAACAGTCGCAGCCCTGATACAAGGAAAGTGCGAAAGTTGCGCATTAATCAAAGATTCTCTACTCATCGCCCTAATCGATGACGACACGGATTGGAGGAAGCCACTATTTGATTTCCTCACCCGGGGCACCGCGCCTGAATCGAGAAAAGAAGCCGAGAAATTGAAGAGGAAGGCGTCTCGATATGTGGTACAGGAAAACCTACTTTGGCGAAAAGGTCATGAAGGCAACTTGCTGCGATGTCTAGACGGCAGAGAAGCACAAGAAGTCATGGACCTTTCTCATCAGGTGGAACACCAAGGAGGTGCGAAATTATGCAGGCAGCTCCTCTCAGTCGGGTATTTCTGGCCCACGATGGAAGTCGATTGCCGCACCAAAGTGCGACGCTGCCAGGAATGCCAATTCAAAGGGAACCTAGTGCACGCTCCCGCTGTGGATCTACATGCACTAGGGACGCCATGGCCATTTCACACATGGGCTCTGGACTTCATCGGTCCCATCCGACCGACGTCGCACGGGAATCATTTCATTCTCACCGCAACTGAGCTGTTCACCAAGTGGGTGGAAGCGATACCACTAAAGACGGCAAATGCGCTGGCTGTGGTCAATTTCATCCAGGAAAGCATCATATGCAGGTTCGGAATCCCAAACACCATTCTTTCAGATAACGGTACTCCTTTTGTTAATCGCCAGGTAGCTGCGAAATTAGCGGAGTACAATATCAGGCAGATATGTTCTACCCCTTATTACCCAAAGGGAAACGGACAAGCCGAAGCGACTAACAAAACGCTGTTGAGAATTTTGAGCAAGATGGTCGCAGACGACCACAAGAAGTGGGCTGACTCTCTAAGCATAGCTCTGTGGGCCTACCGAACTTCTCCAAGGACACCCACAGGGGCCTCGCCGTTTCTACTATGTTATGGGGCCGAAGCTGTAGTACCTGCGGAGGTTAGAGTCAATTCGGCAAGGTTGGCTTTCCATGCACTCTATGAAAATCAACGCGACCACGACTTAGTCTTGCTGGAGGAAAAGCGAGAGCAAGCCAAGAGAACCAACAAGCGGTACCAGGAAAGAATCGCTCGCGCTTACAATAAGACGGTCCAGCGAAGAGATTTCGCAGTCGGAGACTTGGTCTTGCGCGCATCTGATCACTGTATGCGAGAAGCGACTCACCCGAAGTTCGCAGCCAACTGGGAAGGACCCTTCGAAGTCACAGAAGTCTTTGACAGTGGCTACTGCAGCATACGAAGGTTGCACGGCACAACCTCTACTCCGAGTTCAGTCAACATGCGCTGGATTAAGAAGTACTATCCCTGACATTCTCTCATTTCATGCGTTTTAATATAACGCCGCTTGATGTCTTGTATGGCTACGATTTAAACAATCTCCTCCCCCATATGAGAGGATTGTAATCCCATCTCTCCCATATGAGAGCGTTATAATAAAAGAATTCTCCCAAATGAGAAGTTCACATTTCTAGCTGTTTATGACGCTTTATTCAGTTTGTTATTACTGTTAATCATGGTTTATTCGCCGCAGTAGCAATCTATGCAAATGCGATCTTAACTGATCATCTAAGCCTATCTCTTACGATAGCAGCCTACGCGATCTTAACTGATCATCTAAGCCTATCTCTTACGATAGCAGCAAATGCGATCTTAACTGATCATCTAAGCCTATCTCTTACGATAGCAGCCTATGCGATCTTAACTGATCATCTAAGCCTATCTCTTACGATAGCAGCCTATGCGATCTTAACTGATCATCTAAGCCTATCTCTTACGATAGCAGCCTGTGCGATCTTAACTGATCATCTAAGCCTATCTCTCACGATAGCAGCCTATGCAAATGCGATCTTAACCGATCATCTAAGCCTATCTCTTATGATAGCAGCCTGTGTAAATGCGATCTTAAGTGATCATCTAAGACTATCTCTCACGATAGCAGCCTAAGAAAATGCGGTCTTAATTGATCATAAAGCCTATCTGACACGATAGCAGCCTATGCAAATGCGATCTTAATTGATCATAAAAGCCTATCTGTTACGATAGCAACACATACAAATGAAATCTTAATTGATCTTTAAAGCCTATCTGTTACGATAGCAATTCATGTGCGCATGATCTTATTTGATCCTCTAAAAGCTTACCTATTGCGATAGTAGCTCATGCGAATGCTAAAAGATGATCCCGATCGATCTTCTAGTAAAGCCTATCTGCAACGATAGCAACTCGCACAATTTAACGATCTTAATTGATCTACTAAAGACTATCTGCCACGATAGCAACTCGATTCACAAAGGCCAATCATAAGCCCATCTGCCAGGATGGTGCAGCTGCTAAAATATGATCTCAAACGATCTAACAAAACATCTGCGAATCCATATAGCAGATCGCAAATGCGAAACCATTGCGTAGCATTATACAAGGCGAAATATGCCGAAACGCATGCGAAGTTGTATTTCGTTGTAAAGAGACAGCAGATAATACAAAAGGCTATTTATCATTATGAGTCAAATGACTTACAATTTATCTGCCTAGATAGCAGCTTACAAGCGAAAAAGCTCGAATCTAACTACGCAGCCAACATGGCTTACAATACATTCGAAAGGCAGCTGACAAGCCAGCAGAAACACACTACGGTAATTCCGACTAGAAAAGGATGAACCCACCGGTTTCAACACCGGCTACGCAATACGCAGATCTGCGGGTGAACATCTGTAGCAGGTGGGGTCTTGCTCTAAAAGAGCCACATGAAGCCATACGTTCAGGATCCCAGTATCTGACAAGGCCCTTGTCAGATCTGCACCCCATAACATTTGCCCAAGGAACCACCGGTTCCGGCGATCCACAGGCAAGCAGAAGCTCCAAAGGGCAAGGGCTCCTTGTAGACGGGGATGAACGCGACAGTTCGCCACCCCGAGCTCACAAACGTGAAGGCGATGGATTCTTCTCCAGGGATGCTGAAGAAGAATTCCGCCGTTCATTACGAGACGGTAGCACGGTCACTTCGGCGCTGCACCTCGCCACGAGGCGGCCGGAAACATGACCTGCACACATAATACACGAAGAAATTTCTTCGAACACATATGAGATATTATCTGCATCTTCTTTATGATGGTTATAAAGAGCAATAAGCCTCATAAAGTGGATCTTGGAAACTATTTCTACAGCACAAAGCGCAAACTCAGGATTCACAACTTGAAGTTGCCATGAATCAACGAAAAATAAGCGTTGAAGCCAGCAGTCGTAAGGACTCACGGCAAAGCACATTTTCGGGACGAAGAACCCAAATAGCAAAGACAGGGTTTATATAGACCCTGTAGAGACTCTTCAGTTGCCAAAGATGAGTCAGCAAAATTCAAAAAGAGGGTAAGTTCAATCACTTACGCCTTGAAAAGCGGTAACAATCAATTACCCTACTAAAGGCTACGACGATTCAGTTGCGTATCCTAATAAATGACGGATGATCATGATTCGGATGGACTTCCCAACGAAAGCGTGCTTATCTGCCGAGAAATTAGCGCGAAAATCAAGCAGAGTATCAATTGCTGATGTCATAATTGGAGATATCCTATCAAATCCCGGGAAAGGGCAAAACGGGCAAATTCATTGTTTGTCGTTAAAAAAAAGGGGGGGGGAGAAACCCTAGCAACATTACATTAATGTTTCAAACATTACATTAATGTTCCAGCTATTTTCTTGCTATTTTTTCAAAATTCGAAAATCAAAGCAAATTCTTGATCAAGGAGTCTTGGGGCTCGAACTGATGGCTCAGCTTCTCTACTTGTTCCACTTCTTGCTTCAATAGCTCGCACCTGGAATTCATCTAATGATAGAGCTTCAGAGCTTCATCAACTTTTAGCTTTTGCTGCTCCACCTTCTGCTTCTCAGCTGCGAGATTCTGGTGGCCGAGCTTCAAATTTACGGCTGCGCGAATCAGCGTTACTCTGTTCATAAGAAATTTGAAGCCCAGTCTGCCTTGGACTTTGGTCACGAGATTTTGGCACATGCCACATAGCAATTCAGCACTCTGGACCGAAATGGTCGCAGGCGTAGCCGCAGACAGCTGCTCCAAAATCCAGATGGCTTCAGTAAGAAACAGCCTCCTGTCGAAGGGCCCTATCTCCAGAGATCTCACAAACGAATGCGGGTAGGTGAGACGCATTCGAACCACCCAGTCTACATCGGTTTGCTTCAAACCTGAGGAGACGTCAAAACTAAGTTATGATGTCGAACTCGCAAGAAAATAATGCAAAATGCGAACAGTAAAGCTTTGCTTACCAGTTCCTTCCAGAATCTCATGAAGAGAAGGAATGCGCGCTGCTGGGGTAGTCGAAGACTGTCCTCGCTCCATAGCTCTCCTATCAGCTGCGAGCTCCAATCTCTCGTAGTCAGGAGGAAGAGTGTAGGCCGCACCAGCTGCGACTGCATTCCCAACCTGCGAGCCCCAAAAGCTCCACGCAGGAATAGGTGCCTCTGGCTCAGTCATCGCCGGAGGCGAAGGGACAGCCGAAGTCGCTTGGTGAAGGACGCTCTCAGATGCGAACACATTAGCAGCACTTGTCCGTACTTCCTCAGCACCGGTATGGACATCTTCATCCATCAGCACAGCATCTGCTTCAGCATCATCGGAAAGTTCGATGATGCCCTCGAGAGGCTCACTTGCATGTTCAGCAGCCGGGACGGGCTTCTCAGTATGGGAGCTCGGAACCGGAACATGGGACGCAGAAGGCTGACCTCCCTGCTCCGGCACAGGTTCCTCAGCATGACCTGCGACATTAAATGCGATGATATGAGGTAACTTGCGCTATAAGTTATTTTGCTATCTTTACTAAAGCAAATAGTAAGCACCTCCACGCGAAGGTGGGATTGAGGTATCCTCATCATACACTAAGGACGTGGAACCATGCCCTATCAGTGTTTCCTCACTAAGCAAGTCTTTAAGAGAAGCGTGACCTGGGATGCGAATAAACCAGTCATGATTCTGCCTCAAATTGCTAAAGCCTAGTACGTGCGTATCACTCAAGTAATTACCTGAGGGTTCTCCGCATTTGCCTACTAACCAACGGCGAATGTCAGCCTTTGACACACCATGCTTTAACGCACCCACAATAACATCTCTATAAGTGACTGCGAGATTGAAGATCTCACCTTTATCGCCGCCTGCGATCTCTTCGAAGTCCGCTTGGACTTGCTCCAAGGCCGCTGCATCCTCTCCGGGAACCTCATCTTCCTCCTCCGCATGAGGAGCCACTTCTTTGGGAAGCTCGTCTTCCTCGTCAACTGGACGCACAAAGTCGTCAGCATGCCGCTCTTCGAGGCTCCGCTGTTTCACACGCTCGAGCTCCTCTTCTTCTCGCCGCCTCCTTCTTTCAGCAGCCTCCGCGGCTGTCTTCCAGGACTCAGCAAGAACGTCCTCGCTTATGGGATCATCTGGAATGCCAGAATGGGCATCTCTCTTTTGTCTCTTGGCCACAAGGCCACCAATGGTTTCATCATCATCTGCGAATACACGATTGGTTTAAAGAAAAGAAGTGCAAAAAAAGTTACGATAACGGGAAAATAAATGCGACGGAGGTACCTCCTGATTCTTCCTCATGCATCACAACCGTTACTTCTTCTTCATCATCACTTTCTTGGGGCTCCTGCCTCTCTTCCTCTTCCTCTTGATTAAATGGAACGAAAGTCTCAACTGCGAGATCTTTCCGCACTTTGCTGGGCATGCGACCTTTGCCTTTGTCCTTGATGGAAAGGGACCTCACTGGAGGAGAAGCTGGAGCACTTCTAGGGGAATAAATCGTAACTCCCTTTTGCCTAGGTCTCTTCACTCTCGGCGCCGCAGTCGCTGGAGGGGACGGGTCATCTCCAGGAGGAGACGGAGCCGGAGGATTGTCTATCAGCGAGTCGGCAAAAGCATTCATGACTGCGCGAACCTTTGTTTCGACCTCAGCGTCCATCCTCCATGAAAGCCGGAACGACTGCTTTTGTCTTCTGGTGGCAACAATGGTGTTAACCAGCGACTTGGAGCGATCACCAGCTGCGAATCTCCGCACATGACACTACAACAGTACAGAATGAAGGTGTCAGCATAAGGAAATCAAGAAGCTTAACGCACGCGAAGAAATTGCTTACCTCAGCAAATGCCTTGCTATATCTGACGACATGCGTGTCACCCTTCTTGACTGCGGCGACTTGCTCCTTCAGAATGACATCAGGGCACAAATGGTTCTCACGATCCCACAGTGAGTAGCAACCATACTCAGACTCGCTCAGGCTGCAATTGGGGCGGAATGGAAAAGAGTTTCTTTTGATCAGGGGGGCTCTACTTGGCTGCGCGGCCGACTCCGTCTCAATCCTCGTTTGCTGGGCAACCCAGTATGCGAGCCAGTTCTGGGAACAACCACCCTCGCGGGTTCCCGCAGGCTGCTCAAAGGGAAGATTGTTCATGAAAACCGTCTTGCACTCCTTTGTTAGCAAGCGCTTGTAGCATCCTCTGATAATGGACTGGGGCCAGATTGATGGGGCCACCGCATCAAAACCAAACTGAGGAGAAACTCGAGTGGGGTCAACGTCCACGGTAAGCTTTTCATACCTCGGCACGAGCTCACGAATATGCTCTGCAAGGGCAGTAAGGGAACCTCGCAGACACCAGCAAAAGAACTCGCGATAGCGATCGTGGAAATGCGGTCCCTCTTCAAAGAGAAGCTCTTCTGAGAAGACCATACCTTTAGAGGGGTACAGCTTTGGAAACCATCGCACATTCTCAATGCGCGTGGCATAGGGCCTGGCAGTAAACTCCTTCCGTTTGTTGCATATAAGACTCCAAACGCACTTGGTGTTGCTTGCTCCGAACCATCTCGCAGCTCTTCCGCTGTTGCGCGCTTCTGTCTCGCCTGGGGGACACCACTTGTCAAGCTTAAGAGCAGTTGGAGCATAAGACGGCCATCGCTCGAAAACCCACATTGTCAAAAAGGAAATATTGACAAAGGTCAGTACATCGAGGCGGCCACGCGACTCCCTCATAGCCAGAACCAGCTGATCAAGCCTATAGTACAGCGTGCCCAAGACCAAGGGTCTGAGTGCGACTCTCTGGCCAAGAGCGAGCCTCACAGCAAGTGGCAACACATGGTAGAAGACTCCGTCATGGGGGTGACCATCAATCAAGTACCTCGACAGCCAAGCACAGAGAAAAGCACAAAGGGTCAAATGATAGCCTTTACCCTCTACGTAATTCTCGGCCTCCGGGTCCTCACTCAGAAGTTTCTTAGTGATGCTGCTGTTCGCATAGTCTCGGAAGAAGTACTGCAACCATTTGTTCCAGGTATTCTTCGCAGACGTATCAACCAGCTGCCAGTTCGGAAGAGGCTTCGTAGAGGTCCACCGAGTGGAGATTTTCTTTACCTCTGCTAGGCATTCCTCCATCTGCGTGTACAAGGCAATCTCCGCAGATGTCCTCAAGGGACTCAGAGGGTCCACCTCGCCCATGGGGGAAAGCTCGTACAGCATTTGAACGTCCTCGAGTGTGGGGGCAGCCTCGAACTCAGCAAAATGGAACGTGTGAGTCGCAGGCGAGTAATGGGACAGAAGGTCTAGAAGCATGGATTGATCCAGCTTCACGGCAGCACCCTTCATAGCACGGATAGCAAAGTATACGCCGGCTTCATCAAGAGTCGCGGCGTGATGATCCAACACGTGGTCGATCCACTCATCCATATAGTCCAATTTCTGGACGAACGCCTGGGTAGAAATCACAGTATATGGGAAGTGCCCGTTCTCGATTCCCAATCGAACCACATCCTCGGAACCACCCAACTCGAGCAAGGCTGAGTTAACTGGGCGAGTCAGCGTCAGCAATCGCTCAACCGGGACAGGATCAGGCATCTTCTTCGCCTTTACCCTCGCATGGTAGAAATCTTTGCCGCCTAAAAAGGGGGCTTTTCGCCACAAGGCCTGCGGAAGGTCGGGTATCTCTTCATCTTCCTTGACGGGTCTGGTTACTCTTGTCTTGGGCATTCCTGCGGAAGAGCAAGAAAAAGGGGGGAGAAATACCACACTTCAGTTTGAATTTTGAAATTCAAGATCTATGCAAAGGAAGACGAACAGTTCTGGTATCAATTTCAGAAATCGGGGAGTTATTGTTGAAGGATTAAAACAAAGCGGGTTCAAAGATCAAAGCCTCTTCACAAATTTCATGGGTTTACAGATTCAACGCAGTTCAAGGCAAACACTGGTATCTTAAATCAAAAGTAAATGAGGCCAACCTTGTTTTCTTGAAGCCTGCTTGGATATGCACAATTGAAGAATACGATTTGCAGTTCTGAACTGGTGATTGATTATCTGGATCTGCTCTCGAAGATCTCCGGGTACCATTCACTTTAAGAGAAAGAAGTGATGCTTTGCAATAATGGGGGGTACAAGGTATTTATCCAAAACAATGAAGGGTTGCGTCCTTTCGGTAGTCGAATCGCAACCGTCACCGTCGAATCGCGCAATCACAGGACAAGCTGACGTCACGCCTAAAACCCTAAAGGTCAGACGGCACGACTCTAGGGGTTTTAGGTCATAATGACACGCACGGGGGCTGAACTTACCCGTATTTGAATTGGTGTGTGGCGGCGACGCGTATGTTGGTTTCCGCGCATGGAAGTCTATACAGCTATGAGTCTTCACGCGCAGAAAGGGGGCTAATGTAGATACTGCTTTCTGAGCTGACAGATCTTGGCCACGTGGCAGCCATCCAGCACACCATATTGTGCTCCACACACACTCGATCACCAGCCGAGCTGATCCATGTGGGGGCTGCGAGACAGAGCCCTCGCATACCACTGCACGGGACTTGTAGGGACTTTGTGGTTTGGAGGCTAGAGTAAGCCCTGTCGCGTGCGAGCCAAGCCCGCACGCGACCTTTAGCAACTTTTTTGAGAGATTTATGGCACGAGCTCCATAAACCCGGTCAATCCGGTCAAACCCGGTCAACCTCGTAACGGTTCCGGTATTCGCGCACCACGTGCTGTAACGGTCCCTATATACTCGGACGAACGTGCCGTTATGGTTAAGCTAATTAAGCCGCCATCAATGGGCGCATTAACCACGCTACAACGTTCATGTTCTCCAGTATATATAGATCGTCAACCTTTCCATAAAAAGGAGAACACAATGCCATACGCGGAAGCTCTGCCGAACCTCTGTCTCTCTCTCAGACATTGCTACTGCCTTACTCTCTCCCTACACACAACCCCTCTCTTCCTGTGCGATCCCTGATCCACTACATACGGTGTACACGGAGGTCTCCCCGCCGGAATCTCATGTGCACAAGACTCTGTAGGTTTTTCTAGTTAAATAATAATGAAGGAAAATACCTTCGTCACTTCTGGCATCAAACTATCCTTACCATTGTTGTGAACAAAAGCCAAAAGGTTTGAAATAAGAAATATTTGGCTTTCTCCCTTTGAAATGTTCATAAGGAGTTTTCTTCAAAATAGGCCTAATCAGGCACCTGTTCAAAATATAGTTTGCAGTGTTGACAGCCTCAACCCAAAAATACTTTGGCAATTTGTTTTCCAAAAACATTTTTCTAGACATATCCTCAAGAGTTATGTTTTTCCTTTCAACTATATCATTTTGATAAGGAATTCTAGGAGCAGAAAAGCTGTGAGAAATATCAAATTTGGCAGAGAATAAGTCAAACTCAAGTTGATCAAATTCTCTCCCGTGGTCACTCCTTATTGAAGCAATTGGCAGGTTTTTTAAATTTTAAAGCTCTTTACAAAGTTTTGAAAATTCAGACAGAGCCTCGGACTTTTCTCTTAAAAATACATCACAGGGAAATCTAGTGTAATCATCTACAATAACCAGCATATACTTCTTACCTTTTGGAGTTGGAACTCTCATAGGACAACACATATCCATATGAAGTAGTTCAATAGGCCTGGTTGTACTTATAAAGTTTTTAGGCTTGAATGAGCTCCTTGTCTGTTTTCCTAGAGCACAAGCTTTACATACTTCTTCATATTTGAACTTGATGGATGGTAATCCTCTGACCAAGTCTTTGAGAACTAGTTTGTTCAATGTATGCCGGCTGATGTTTCCAAGCTTTCTATGCCAAAGCTTTGAATCCTCTTTCAAAGCCTTGAGACATTTCAAACTGTCTCCTGCAACTTTGTTAGTATTCAAACAGTAAACATTGTTTGACCTTGGAGCACTGAGGATGCAATCACCAGATTTTTCATCTTGTACCACACATTTCTCTTCGTCAAAAGTAAACTTATTACCTTTATCACACAGTTGAGATACACAAAGCAGATTAAACTTGTAACCATCTACAAGATAAACATATGATATATAACTTTCATCACGATTAGCAACTTTACCAATTTCTATAATGTTGCATTTTCCTTCTTACCAAGTGTGATTGTTCCTCCAGATGTTTCTTTCAGTTCAGTAAATAAAGAACCTTTACCACTCATGTTTCTGGAGCAACCACTATCCATGATCCACTTCTGCTCTTTGCTCTTGGTGACAACCTGAAAATACCATTCACTGCCTTACCCAGCTATTAGACCAAGTACAATATTTGGATTCATATTCAGGATCAACTATGTTAGTTGGTTTGGCCCCTTTAGGAACCTAAATTTGTCTCACATGTCTCTTGAGATGAAATGAAAATGTATTCCTCATGATGTGAGGTTCTCTTCTTATAAAGGGACAAGTCATCTTAACATGACCAATCTTTCTACAGTAATTACATTTTGGAGAATGTCTGCTACTGGCTTTCACAAATCTGGTATTTTTCTTTCTTTGAAAGTTTGGATTATATCCAATACTAGTTTTGTGAAAAGAATGAAGACTTCCTCCAAGAATCAAGATGAGATTATGTTCAGAGCCAGCAAGTTTTGTTAAAGCATTCTTGGAGTCTTGAAGTTTCTCAGCCAGAAGAGTTTTATGTTCTTCTAATTCATCATGCCGATGACTTAGAGCAACAAAGTTGTCACTCAAAAGAGAGTTCTCTGTTACAACTTCTTTGACTTGAGTTTTCAAAGCTTTGAAATTTGTTTCCAAAGCTTTGAAATCTATGTCAGTCTTTGCCTCAGAAATTTCAAGATTCTTGTTCTGGCAAACAAGTTGCAATTTTTTTTTTTTTTTTGCTTGCTCATGAACTTTCTCCTTTAAAGACTTGATTTTATTTAAGTAATCTTTTCATTCTGAAGCATTGTTTTCAAAATCTCATAAAGTACATTTGTAGGTTTAGAAATAATACTATTCACCATTACCTCAATGTTCTTTTCTGAGCTTCCGTCATGCTTGGCCATAAGAAAAAGGTTGGCTTGATCTTCTTCAGAATCAGATTCACTTGAAGAATCGGAATCACTCCATGAGGCTACCATGGTCTTTTTTCTTTATGTCATGATCCTTCTTTTGAAAATTCTTGCTTTTCTTGGGAGGATAGTCTCTGATCAAGTGTCCTGCATCACCACACTCAAAGCAGTTCATTACTTTATATTTATGGGAAGAAGACTTAACCTTGTAGTTTCTTTTTCATCTTGAGAATCATTGTCAATGCTTTGAAAATGAGAGAAAATGGATCTTCTTCATCATCTTATTATTTTTCAAGCTTTTGAGGTTGTTCACTCTCTTTAGCCTTGAGTGCCAAATTCTTGACACTTTCTGGTAGTTCTCCATCATCTTCACTCATGGAGATCTCATGTGTAAGTAGTTTTCCCTGTAAATCATCTAGTTGGAGAGAGGACCGATCTTAAATTTCTTCAATAGTTGTTGGCTTTGGGAAGACATCTCAAGATCTTTCCAACTTTCTCTTCATTGAAGAATGATTTCCCCAAGGACTCCAGATTGTTGACAATGTCAGTAAATCTATTGAACATATCTTTGATGGATTCATATTGTCTAAGGAAGATATTAATCTTGGTTTGCTTCACTTGGCTGGTTCCTTCAAAGGTTACCACCAGTTTATCCCATATCTCCTTAGCAGTCTTGCCGGTAGATATCATGTTGAACCCATATGCATTCAAAGCACAATATAAGAGATTCATATCTCTATAATTTTTTGAAAGTTGTTCTAATTTAGAAGTAGCGAGAGTTTTCAGGTTTGGGGGTTTTATTCCCATCCTTTTCTGTATAGAAGATGTGAATTCCATTCTGGATGATAGACCAAAGTTCAGTGTCTTGATCAATGATGAATATTTTCACAAGGCCTTCTAGTGGACAAAATTGTCTCCACAAAACAAAGTCTGTTAGCAGCTCTTCCCTGTGAGAAACAACCTTCACCTACATTACTCACGATCACCAGATTGTTAGATCTATACGGTGATACAAGCTCTTATACTAATTGAAGATTGTAATGCAGGTAACAAATACAGGATCAAATACTCTAGAACAGTGGGGTTGAATAGAGTATGGCAACTTTTGACAAAAAAGAGAATTTTAAACAAACTGAGAAGAGCTTGAAGTGTTTCAAAGCTTTGAACTCAGATTCAAGGCTTTGAAACCAAAACACACAGTTGACGATACACTGATAGTTTTCAAGTCTTTGAAAAGCATTTCAAATATTTGAACTAAAACATGTTTTGAAGCAGTTATGAAGAGAAGTACAGAACTGTACATGCAAGATGATGAACATAATGATTTGTTACGAAGTTCGGTCTCAATTGACCTTCCCTCCGCCTGAGGGATTTCTCCCTCTAGGATTTTAACATACTTCTTATCTATCAAAGGCTAAGCCCTAGATATCAAGCCTAGAGAATTGTCTTACTCTGTTTCAGCTTGTAGTTCTTCCTAACCTATCTATTACCTTCTCTAGCTAACTGATACAATAAGAATTCTCTGTATTTCCTCTTGAAAAACTCACGAGATTAAATGATTAAGAAGTATAACAGAAAAGATATACAAATAAAGCTCAGATAAAGAACTGACGCCAGAATGAATCAGGTGTTTTGGGAGCAGCAAGAAGCAACAAAAAGAAAGGCATAAACCAGTCTCTAAGGTTTGAGAAAAACCTTCAATAATTCATAGCATATCAAAATCAGTCCACAAACCGGACTTAAATAGCTGAAAATTCTAATCATTTCAAGTATGATAAAAAAATCCTAAAATTAATGCTAAATAACAATCCTAACATAATTAAATACTCGGCTATAAGATATACCCAAATCAGGTTTAAGTTAACATCCTAATTAAATAAATAAATATTCTGAAAAATATAAAATTGGCAATTTCGACCCTTAACCAGTCGATTTTGGCCAAATCTGGGCGGTGCCCGTGGCAAGTCACGGGTTCTCTTTAGAACGTCGTTTACCCTCAAAATTATGTATGATACGACCCAAATCTTCAAGCCTTCAATTCTACCTCTGATTATGCGTTTTGACCGAAACAGTCTGTCTGCAACTGATGAGAATTTCCATGAAATTTTTTCTGCATCACACTGTAAAGACAGTGAAGCTGTGAAGCTTAAAGTGTTCTTCTAGAAACTGGAATGGATTGAGAGGTTTGGTTGACATCCTTTAATGATGCTTGTCAATCCGTGAGAGTGTTTGAATTCCTGTGAAATGCTCAGTGCTTCTGAATCTCTCACAACCACTTGTATGTTCTGTCAATTTGATTTGCAGAATATAAAGGAAGCTTCAAACATAAATTCATAAAATCCTCCAGAGATCTTTGACTCTCAAAAGCTTGCTCCAGCGGCTAGCTGCTTGATTTCCTCATTGATTTGATCTAATCTGATCTTCCTTCTGCAGGCTTAAGGAAAGTTCAGACAAGTTTCCATATCATTTGAATCAATTGCAGGCTTGGATTTCCTTCTCTGCAAACCTATGAATAAGGAAACTTCCTGCAGTATATATTAGCTAAAATTTCCCAACAAACACTTAGGGAAACGAAGAGATTAAGGCGTGATATAACACAGAATTAGTTGGTCTTTCATCATCTAATATTGCATAATCAAGTACAAGAGATTAGATATTGATTAGGAGGAAGAACTTCCCCATGAGTTCATGCTATGAACTGTTGTGCAGTTTTAAGACTTTAAAACCTGTTTCAAAGCTTTGAAACAAACTGTGAACTTACAAGAGTATTTCCACAAGTCTATCCAAGAGGGTCACGAAGCCTCCAGTGAGATACAGGGATGACAATATGGTGGGCTATGCATTACAGGTAGCTGAAGATGGGAATGATGAGCGTACCACCTATAAGGTTGCGATTTCAGGAAAGGAGTCAGCACAATGGATAGACGCAATGGGAGAAGATATGGAGTCTCTTATCAAGAACTCGACATGGCATCATGTACAATTGCTATTTATGAAGGAATGAAGTCACATGCAAGTGGGTTTTCAGAAGAAATGAAGGAATTACTGCTAAGAGGGTTTCGAGTATAAGGAAAGAGTGGTTGGAAGGGGTTTCAGTCTGAGAGTGGGAGTTGACTGCAACGAGATCTTCTAACCGGTAGTCAGACATACTTCAATCAGGGTGCTACTAGAAATAGTTACACACCAGGACTTGTAATTCGAACAGATAGATGTGAAAACAACTTTCTTACATGGAGAGCTAGAAGAGGAAATAAACATGAGTCAACCAGAAGGATTCAAAGTCTGTGGAAAACAAGACTATGTGTGCAAGTTGGAAAGATAATTATATGGGATCAAGCAGTATCCGTGGCAATGGTACAAGATATTTGATAGATTTATGTTGAATATTGGCTACTTGAAGTGCGAGTATGGTTGCTACGTGCATCACAAGATATTGCAAGGTAATTCACGTATCTACCTAATTCTGTATGTGGAAGATATTATGATTGCAATGTAGAATATGGAGTACATGTAGGCATTGAAGATTTCTCTCAGTGGGAAATTCAAGATGAAGGATCTGGTTTTGCTCGAAAAATTCTATGATTTGAAACTACAAAAATATTAGTTTGTTACGATGAGCATCTCGTCGTTATATCAAAAGAAAATTGTCTTTAGAATGAAACGACGACGAATATTGCTCGTCATCATGCAAACGGGATGTCGTTAGTTTGAGCAGAAACAGATGGAGGGTCTGTCTATTGGAACTATATGTAAGGTGATCAGAAGAGGCTCAGTTAGATTGAAGACGAATGAAGGGAAGTTATGCGCTTTAGAGCAAGTCAGGCGTGTACCATTTACCAAGAAGAATATATTTCCTTGAGTCTACATGACAGAAGGGGTTACATCTTCAAAGGTGAAGGTGGAGATCTACAAGTCTGTAAGGGTTCTAAGGTGATTCTCAAGGGAGTCAAGAGTGGAACGTTTTTATATACTAAAAGGTTCAACGTTCCTAGGTTTAGTCGGAGTAGTCTCGGCCATAATTGAAGAAGCTAATTAAACCAAATTATGGCATATGAGGCTCGATTATATGAGTGATCATGGAATGCAGGAACTTCACAAGAAATGTTATCTCCATGTGAAAATTCCCAAGAGCCTAGGGTTTAGTGATCACTACATGTATGCAAAGCTACAGCGCAGCAAGTTCCCAAAGATGGCTCATAGGACGAAAGGCAATTTGGATTATATCCATTCGGATTTCTAGGGGTTCATCTCGAGTTCAGGCGATAGGCGGTCACAGGTATTTTCTGAGTATTATTGATGACTATTCAATTATGACTTGGATATTCGTGATGAAGCATAAAAGTGAAGCCTTTAACGGATTCAATGAGTGGAAGACACTGGTAGATAATCGGGTGGAAATAAGGTCAATAGGTTGCGCACGGACAATAGCTTGAGTTCTGTTCATCAGAGTTCGATGAATTCGGAAAGGGTTAGAAAATTGCTCGCCATCACACGATTCAGCACACACCACAGCAGAATGGTTTCGCCGAAAGGATGAATTAGACACTTTTAGCGAAGGCACGATGTATACTTTCGAATGCATGTCTTACTAGGGGTTTCTGGGGAAAAATCAGATGCTATGGCTTGTTGTCTCGTAAATCAGAGTCCTCACACATGCATTGGATGCAAGATACCTTTTGAGGTATGGTCTGGAAAAGACAGCAAATTACTTGAATCTGAGAGTATTTGGTTGCGTTGCATATTATCATGTGGATGATGACAATCTATAACCAAGGGGAAAGAAAGGGGTATCCATGGGTTATGGGAGGGGTGTGAAGGGATACTAGATATGGATGGACAACAGGATTACACTTAGGAGAAGTGTAGTCTTCGATGAGTGTTCGATGCTAAAATCAAATACCATGGAGAGAAAAGGAGCTTCAGAAAAAGAAGGTGGAGGAAATTTCATGACCTAATGATCCTAAGGAACCCCCACAACCATCAGAAATCGAATAGTGTAGATAGTGCTTTCTGAGCTGACAGATCTTGGACACGTGGCAATCATCCAGCACACCATATTGTGCTCCATACACACTGGATCACCAGCCGCGCTGATCCATGTGGGGGCTACAAGACAGGGCCCTCGCATACCACTGCACGGGACTTGTAGGGACTTAGTGGTTTGGAGGCTAGAGTAAGTCATGTCGCGTGCGAGCCAAGCCCGCACGCGACCTTTAGTAACTGCTTTTGAGAGATTTATGGCACGAGCTCTATAAACCCGGTCAAACCCATAACGGTTCCGGTATTCGCGCATAACGTGCTGTAACGGTCCCTATATATGCGGACGAACGTGTCGTTGTGGTTAAGCTAATTAAGCCGCCATTGATGCGCGCATTAACCACACTGCAACGGTCACATTCTCTGTTATATATAGGACGTTAACCTTTCCATACAAAGGAGGACACACCATACATACGCGGAAGCTCTGCCAAACCTCTGTCTCTCTCTCAGACATTACTACTGCCTTACTCTCTCCCTACACACAACCCAACTCTTCCTGTGTCATTTCCAATCCTCTGCTATTGGTGTACACAGGGTGCTCCCTGCCGGATTCTCTTGTGCACATTTTGGTGAACCCGACGTGAACTTACCATTGTAAGCAGCCATGTATCAGGAAGATAATGTCAGTAACATATCGCCTTCCACGGAGGCCGCCTCAGGAGAGGAGATCCGTCGTACTCCTACAGCTACCGGTGAAGCTCCGACGCTAGAAACCTTGGATGCCACCATCCAGAGTCAGGAGAAGGCTCTCAAAGCTCAATCTGCGCAGCTAGAACGGATCATGGCTGTCTTGGGGACTCTTGCTCCAAACTCTGCACCAGCCACCGCCGTCTCTCAGGGAGGATGAGCCTCCACCACTCAAGGATTGGGAGTGTCAACAACACCACCCAACCCTAATCTGCAAACTCCACCGGCGACTACGCAGCTACCCTCAATTCAGGGGTCAACAGCTCAAATGTTGCCTCTTGCTGCTCATACTCCTCAGCCTCCGGCTTTGGTACCCAATCCGGCCTCACGGTATCCCTTGCCTCCTCCAACGGCAGTCTGGGGTAACGTGAATTCGCAATACGTCCCTAGTCCTCCTGCGACATATGTGTCGCCTCCACCTGCAGCAACCCCTCCTCCTGCTACCAAGGGAAACACTCCAGAGTGTATGACGTCGCTGCAACGGCGCATAGACACTATTCTGGCTCACCAATCGTTGGCGGACACCATCATCCCGAAGCTCGACAACGATCCACCTATCCCACGAGAGATCTATCTCATGCCTAACCCTGCTGGGTACAAGGCTCCTAAATGGGACAAGTTCGAAGACGTCAATGGGAACGCTCATGAACATGTCATGCGTTTCATCGATGTGAACAGGATGTGCGCAACAATCCACTCCCTGCCCATGCGGAGCAAGAATCGAAAGGCAAAGAGGTTGCTATGATCTCGATTTTAGACCTTGAAGAGGTCGCAGAGGATGGTCTACCCATCATTGCCAAAATCCATGATGATGAAGACTACAGCATAGACACGGAGGACGAACGTGCCGACCGGATGAAGGGGTCGCACGGCTTCAGCAGGTTCTTCGACGAGATGAATTTCTCAGAAAAATGCCAGACGGAGATGACAAAGGCGATCTTGAGGATAGCAGAAGACTACGAGGAGGATCTCGTAGTCTCCAATGGGAAAGTCGTTAGGGCGTCTCGCTCTACAGAAAAGGTCATAACCTTTTCCGCCAGCGACAAGAAGACAGATGCGAGCCACCAGAGGCCTCTGTACGTGACGGCTATCATCAATGGCGTTGAGTTCAAAAGAGCGTTCGTCGACGGAGGAGCAGCAGTTAACGTTGTTTCGCTCCACACATTGAAGCTAGCGGGAATCCCAGAGTACAAGATTGTCAAGCGTCCTTCCCCGCTGATGGGATTCGGAAGCGACTCCAGAATGACGATAGGATGGATCCGCCTGGGTATCCAGATCGGTAAAATCAAGTGCTCGGCGAAATTCTATGTCATAGATGTGAACACTACGTATCACATGATCATAGGTCGAGCCTGGATTCATCGCTTTGACGCCGTCCCTTCAACAGCTCACCAAGTGATGAAAGCCATTTGGAATGACAGAATAGTCGAGATACCTTCGACGAATCCATTCAACATGGATGAAGCGCATCTCAGTGAGGCGGTGTGGTTCACGAGATGGCGGATGAGCAAACACCGGCGCCATTCAACCCCACTCCTTTGCCCCGATGGGAGGATATCAAAGATCAGTCACCTACGGGAGTGATGGTGACAAGAGAAGATGCAAAGGAAAAGCCGCCTAAGCGAGAAGAGGCGCCGCGGATTGCCTACCAGCGAAAGAACGTGTATACTCTGAAAAGAATAGCAAAGCATGACCCTGAAGGCAAGGAGATAGAGAGTTTCTACGCCAACGGGAAGAAATGCTATCGCATATGAAGGCGCGCGGGGGTGTCCCCACGCGGGCATGGGGATATCTCTGGGCAAATCAACCAAGTTGAGCAGGTTTCGGAGACAGAAAAGCCTATGCCGAGCACTCTAGAAGAGAAACTCAAAGAAGCACCCGAATGCATGGAAGACAAACCCAGACCGCAAAAGCAGGAGCTGAAGGAGGTATTCCTAAGCCCGAGCGAAGAAAAGAAGAGGCCAGTCTTTCTAAGTGCGGACCTCACGAGTGAGGAGGAAGAAAGATTGCTACAGCTTTTGACTGGGTACAAGGACGTATTCGCCTGGGAATACGATGAAATGCCTGGCCTAGACACGGGCATCACCATGCATCGGTTGGATGTGATTCCAGGATCCAAGCCGGTAAAGCAGAGCACAAGAAGCTTTAGGCCGGAGCTCAACGTGAAGATTAAGAAAGAGATTGTCAAACTCCTGGATGCCAAATTCATAGAGCCAAATCACCATCCCACATGGCTGGCGAACATTGTGCCAGTAGTAAAGAAGAATGGGCAGCTTCGCATTTGCGTGGATTTCCGGAACCTCAATCGTTTCTGCCCCAAGGACGATTTTCTGCTCCCCAACATTGATTTACTTATTGACTCGACAGCGGGTCATCGCATGTTCAGCTTCATGGACGGCTTCAGTGGGTACAATCAGATCAAGATGGACCCTGAAGATGCACGGAAAACCGCATTCATCACCCCGGTGGGAGTATTCAACTATACGGTGATGCCTTTTGGCCTCAAAAACGCACGTGCAACCTATCAGCGGGCTATGATGGCCTTGTTCCACGACATGATGCACAAGGAAGTGGAATTCTATGTAGATGACCCGGTTGTCAAATCCAGGGAGGAGGCAGACCATCTGGCGGATTTGCGAAAAGTGTTTAACAGATGTAGACGCTTTCAATTGAAGATGAACCCCATGAAGTGCGCATGCGGGGTAACATCTGGGAAGTTCTTGGGATGCGTGGTACATCGCCAAGGAATCGAGCCTGACCCTGCGAAAGTATCAGCCATCACTGGCATGACTCCGCCGCATAATCAGAGTGCATTGAAAACATTCTTGGGAAAACTATCATATCTGCGAAGATTTATCCCAGCGATCGCCGAAATCACTTTCTGTTTCAGTGATCTCCTCAAGAAAGATGCCATATACAACTGGACTGCAGAACACGAAGCTGCGTTCGGGAAACTAAAGGAGCTGCTGACATCTTCAAAAGTAATGATCGCACCTCAGCTTGGATCACCACTCTTGTTGTATCTGACGTCAACAAGGAGGTATATAGGAGCTCTCCTAGCTCAGGAGTATGAGGGTCAAGAAAGGCCCATCTACTACATTTCTCGCATCGTGCAGCCCGCGGAATCAAGGTACACTGACATCGAACGTCATTGCCTTGCTTTATTCTTCGTAATAGAGAAGTTGAGGCACTATTTCGCTTCCCACAAAGTGGTGGTGGTCACAAGGAGCGATCCCATACGATATCTTTTGACTCACACCACTCCTGGGGGAAGATTGGCAAAGTGGTATATGACCATTTCCCAATATGACATCACATGCGTTCGGCCGCGGGCGATCAAATCGCAGGCGGTAGCGGATTTGTCAGCGCAGTTCCCTGATAACAGTCATGAACCCGTGATTGAAGAAGAATTGGAGGGACCTGAAATCTATGCAGTTGAGTTGCCTTATTGGACGCTCCATTTCGACGGCTCGTCAACAAGGAAAGGTGGAGGCATCGGGATAGTCTTGACCAAACTAGATGGGGAGGTAATACAGATGTCCGCAAAGCTTGACTTCGCAGTTACAAACAACGAAGTAGAGTATGAAGCTCTCATCGCAGGACTTCGCGCCGCAAAGGCCTTGGAAGTAAGCAACTTGACGGTTATGGGGGACTCCAAGCTAATCGTCAAACAAGCTTCGGGCGAGTATGGTTTGAAAGAGATAAATTTATTGTCCTACCGGACCCTGGTACAGAAATTGGTGCAACAGTTTTGCGACGTTAGATACGAGCACAAGCCTCGAGCGGACAACAGGCATGCTGACGCTTTAGCTACCTTAGGATCCATGTTCAGTGCTGACAAATGCCCCGCAAGGATCTTGATTGAAGTGCGAACATCCTCGGCGTTGTCAGAAGACGCGTGCAATGATGAATGCATCGACGATGCGGACTGGAGAAAGTCAATTTTACGGGCCATCGCAGAAGGCACGAGCAACGAGAAATGGGCATCTACAAAGGGGTATTGCATACATGACAACACCCTTTATTACAAGGGCCCTGGCGGAATACTTATGCGATGCGTCTCCGAGCAAGAGGGACAGCTGCTATTAGAAAAGATTCACCAACATGCTTGCGGGGAAAGTGAGGTGTCAATCTATCGGAAAGCTCAGAGATATGGCATTCATTGGCCGGACATGTCAACGGCCGCAGCATTAATTCAAGGAAAGTGCGAGAGTTGCGCACTGATCAAGGACTCTCTACTCATTGCTCTGACCGATGATGATGAGGATTGGAGGAAACCACTCTTTGATTTTCTCACCCAGGGTACTGTACCCGAGTCGAGAAAAGAAGCCGAGAAACTAAGAAGGAAAGCATCCCGATATGTGGTGCAAGAAAATCTGCTTTGGCGAAGGGGCCATGAAGGTAACTTGCTGCGATGTTTAGACAGCAGGGAAGCACAAGAAGTGATGGACCTCTCTCACCAGGTGGAACATCAGGGAGGTGCGAAATTATGCAGACAACTCCTCTCAATCGGATATTTCTGGCCCACTATGGAGGCTGATTGCCGCACCAAAGTGAGACGCTGCCAGGAGTGTCAATTCAAGGGTAATCTAGTGCGCGCCCCTGCCGTAGATCTACATGCATTGGGAACACCATGTCCGTTTCACACATGGGCTCTGGATTTCATCGGTCCCATTCGACCGACCTCGCACGGGAATCACATCATTCTCACCGCGACTGAGTTGTTCACCAAGTGGGTAGAAGCAATACCACTGAAGACAGCAAATGCGCTAGCCGTGGTCCATTTCATCCAAGAAATCATCATATGCAGGTTCGGAATTCCCAATACCATCCTTTCGGATAATGGCACTCCTTTTGTCAATCGCCAGGTGGCTGCAAAGCTAGCAGAATACAACATCAGGCAGATATGCTCCACTCCATACTACTCGAAGGGGAATGGGCAAGCAGAAGCAACCAACAACGCTATTGAGAATTTTGAGCAAAATGGTCGCAGATGACCATAAGAAGTGGGCTGACTCTTTGAGCATAGCCCTGTGGGCTTATCGGACTTCTCCAAGGACACCCACAGGGGTCTCACCATTCCTTTTATGCTATGGAGTTGAGGCTGTGGTACCTGCGGAAGTGAAGGTTAACTCTGCAAGATTGGCTTTCCATGCATTGTATGACAATCAACGTGACCATGACTTAGTCCTGCTAGAAGAAAAGTGGGAGCAAGCTAAAAAGACTAATAAACGATACCAAGAAAGGATCGCTCGTGCGTACAATAAAACGGTCCAACGTCGAGATTTCGCAGTCGGAGATTTGGTCTTGCCCGCATCTGACCATTGCATGCGAGAGGCGGCTCACCCAAAATTCGCAGCCAATTGGGAAGGACCCTTTGAAGTCACGGAAGTCTTTGACAGTGGCTACTGCAGCATACGGAGGTTACATGGAACAACCTCAACACCAAGCTCAGTCAACATGCGCTGGATTAAGAAGTATTACCCTTAACTTCTCTCATTATATGCGTTATATTACGACGTTTGCTTTATGCTCTGTATTGCTATGATTCGCACATCTTCTCTCCCATATGAGAGAATTGTAATCTCATCTCTCCCATACGAGAGTTTTATAATAAAAAGACTTCTCCCAAATGAGAAGAACTTGATGCTTCTAGCTGTCTTTATTGCTCTGATTATTTCATTGTTATTGTTAGCGAAAGCCTATCCGCCGTGATAGCAACCCGTGCGAATACGATCTTAAGTGATCTTCTAAAAGCCTATCCGCCGTGATAGCAGCCTACGCAAATATGATCTTAATTGATTTTTTAAGCCTATCTGCAACGATAGCAGCTCATGCGAATACGATCTTAAGTGATCTTGTAAGCCTATCTGCCACGATAGCAGCCCATGCGAACATGATCTTAATTGATCTTTTAAGCCTATCTGCAACGATAGCAGCCTACGCGAATACGATCTTGAGTGATCTTTTAAGCCTATCTGCCACGATAGCAGCTCATGCGAATACGATCTTAAGTGATCTTTTAAGCCTATCTGCCATGATAGCAACTCATGCGAATATGATCTTAATTGATCTTTTAAGCCTATCTGCAATGATAGCAGCCTATGCGAGTATGATCTTAAATGATATTTCAAGCCTATCTGCCACGATAGCAGCACTTTACAAATGCGATCTTAAAATGACTCTTAAGTCTATCTGCTATGATAGCAGCATTATGCAAAATGATCTTAAGTGATCTATAGAAGCCCATCCGCTGAGATAAGTGCTCTTACTTGAGCTTAACCTTAAGTAAATCTCAAGCCTATTCGTCAAGGTAGAAAAGCTGCACAAGAACGATCTCGAACGATCTAAAAACATATCTGCGAATTTATACGGCAGATAGCAAATCATAAGCGACAATGCAAAGTGCGTATATAGCACTACAGAAGGCAAAATTTGCCAATACGCATGCGAAATCGTAATTTTTTGTAACAAAACAGCAAATCATACAAAGCGATTTATCATTATGAGTCGAAATGACTTACAATTTATCTGTCTAGATAACATCTTACAAGCAAAAAAGCTCAAATCAAGCTTACTACGCAGCCAACATGGCTTACAATGCATCTAAAGAGTAACTTACAAGCAAGAAGTTACACATCGGGGGAAGCCCAACTGGAAAAGGATCGACCTAACGGTCCTAGCAGAAGCTATGCGATACAAAGATCTGCGACCAAAGATCTGTAGCAAGTAGGTGTTCCTGCGAGAAGAACAGCCCGCTGCCCGCTATGTCTACAAGACCTATGCGACGCTACGTCCAAGATCTCAGGATCTGACAAGGCCTCTGTCTGATCAAGATATGTGCCTGAGGAACCGCCTGTTCCGGCGTAGACAGCTGTGAAGAACAGGCAAGCAGCAGCTCCAAAGGTCAGAGGCTCCTTGTCCACGGAGACGAGCACATTGGCTCGTCACCCCGAGTTCAAGAACGAGGAGGCAAGAAATTCTCCTTCGGGCATGCTGGAGGAGAATTCCGCCGTTCATTACGAGTCGGTAGCAAGGTCAGTACGGCGCTGCACCTCGCCTGGAGGCGGCCGGAAACATGACCTGCAAGCATAATAGACGAAGAAAATTCTTCGAACAAACATGAGGTATTATCTGCATCTTCTTTATGATAGTTATAAAGATCAATAAGCCTTATGAGGCAGATCTTGGAAACTATTTCTATAGCACAAAGCACAAACTCAGGTTTCACAACTTGAAGCTGCCATGAATCAACGAAAAACAAGCGTTGAAGCCAGTAGTCATACGGACTCACGGCAAACTGCATTGTGGGATGAAGAACCCAAATAGCAAGAGGCAGGGTTTATATAGACCTTGTGGAGACTCTTCAGTTACCAAGATGAGTCAGCAGAATTTGAAAAGAGGGTAAGGATCAATCACTTACGCCTTGAAAAGAGGTAACAATCAATTACCCTACTAAAGGCTACGACGATTAGGTTGCGTATCCTAATTAATGACGGGTGGTCATGATTCGGATGGACTTCCCAAGGAAAGTGTGCTTATCTAATGAGCAATTAGCGCAAAAATCAAGGTGGAATATCAATTACTGACGTCATAATTGATATGCACGGATATGCTCGAGTAAATCCCGAGAAGGGCAAAACAGGCATTCAAATTTCTTTTTTTTACCCTAGCAACATTACAATAATGTTTCAGCTAATGTTTCAGCTACTCATTTGCTATTCGTTTCAAAACAAGCCCTTGATCAAGGAGTCATGAGGAGTGAACTGACGGCTCAGATTTTCCACTTGCTCCACTTCTTGCTTCAATTGCTCGCATTTGGCGTTCATCTCGTGAAAGAGCTTCACAGCCTCTTCAACCTTTTGCCTTTGCTGTTCTACCTTCTGCTTCTCAGCTGCGAGGTTTTGGTGGCCGCGTTTCAAAGTCACGGCCGCGCGAATCAGGGTGACTCTTTTGACAAGAAACCCGAAGCCCAGCTTGCCTTGAACTTTGGCGAGAAGATTTTGCCACATGCCAAAAAGCAATTCCGCGATCTGAGGATAAATGGTCGCAGGTGTGGCCGCAGACAGCTGCTCCAAAATCCAGATGGCTTCAGTCAGAAATAGCCTCCTGTCGAAGGGCCCTATCTCCAGAGACCTCGCAAATGATTGAGGGTAGGAGAGGCGCATCCGAACTAGCCAGTCCACGTCGGCTTGCTTCAACCCTAAGGCAATGTCAAAGCTAAGTTACACTATCGAACTCACAAATGAAGAATGCAAGATGCGAACAGCAAAACACGACATACCAGTTCCTTCAAGGATCTCGCGCAGAGAAGGAATGCGCATTGCTGGGGTAGTTGAAGACTGTCCTCGCTCCATTGCCCTTCTATCAGCTGTGAGCTCTAAATCCTCATAGTTGGGGGGAAGAGTATAAGCCGCACCAGGTGCGATTGCAGCCCCGACCTGCGAACCCCAAAAGTTCCACGCAGGAAGAGGTGCCGCAGGCTCGGTCATCGCCGAAGGCATGGCGGCAACAGAAGTTGCAGCTTCATGAGGGATACCTTCAGGTGCGATGGTATCAGCAGCGTTCGTTCCTATTTCCTCAGCACCATCATGGGCATCTTCCTCCATCAACACGGTGTCAACCTCGGCATCATCAGAAAGTTCGATGACGTCCTTGAGAGGCTCTCCTGCATATTCAGCAGCAGCGATGGGTTTCTCAGTATGAGAACTCGACACTGGGACATAGGATGCAGAGGGTTGACTCCTTTGCTCCAAAACGGCTTCATCAGCATTACATGCGATACGAAATACGATGGTGTGAGGTAACTTGTTTCGGATATTATTTTATTATCTTTGATAAGCTACGATCAAGCACCCCCACGCGAAGGTGGGATTGCAGCATCCTCGTCATACGCTAAGGACGTGGAACCTTGCCCTATTAATGTGTCTTCATTAAGCATTTCTTTAAGGTGAGCGTGACCTGGGGCGCGAAGAAACCAGTCACGATTATGTTTGGGCTGCTAAGCCTAGTTCACGCATATTGCTCAAATGGTTACCTGAGGGTTCACCGCACTTGCCTACTAGCCAACGGCAAATGTCAGCTTTTGACACACCGTGCTTTAGTGCACCAACAATGACATCTCGATAAGTTACTGCGAGATTAAAAATCTCACCTTCATTACCGCCTGCGATTTCTTCAAAATCCGCTTGGGCCTGCTCTAGAGCTGCCGCATCTTCTTCTGGAGACGCATCCTCCTCTTCAACTTGAGGAGCCACCTATTCTGGAAGCACATCCTCCTCATCAGTTGGACGCACTAGGTCGTCGACGTGTTGTTCTTCTAAGCTCCTTTGCTTCACGCGCTCGAGCTCCTCTTCTTCTCGCTTTCTTCTTGTTTCAGCAGCTTCCGCAGCTGTTCTCCTGGACTCGGCAAGAATGTCCTCGCTTATGGTTTCATCGGAAACACCAGAATGAGAACCCCTCTTCTGCTTCTTGGCCAAAAGGCCACTGAAGGTCTCATCATCATCATCTGCGAAGAAACAATTTGTTCAAACCAGATTGCAAAAGAGTTAAGATAATAAGAAGAGAAGTACGATTGAGATACCTCCTGACTCTTCCTCTTGTATCACATCTCTCTCTGTCTCTAACATCTTCGATTCTTTCCTCTTCTTCGTCTCCCTCTCTTGTCTCCCTCCTCTCCTCTTCTTCCTCCTGGCCGAAAGGAACGAAGGTCTCCACTGCGAGCACCTTCCGCGCTTTACTGGTCATGCGACCTTTACCTTTATCCCTGGCAGTAAGGGATCTCGCAGGAGGGGAAGTTGGAGCGCTCCTAGGGGAAGAGATTGTGATTCCTCTTTGTCTGGGCCTTTTCGCTCTCGGAGCAGAAGTCACCGGAGGAGACGGATCATTCCTGGGAGGAGACAAGGTCGGAGTGTTGTCTATCAGCGAATCAGCAAAAGCATTCATGATCTCGCGAATTTTGGTCTCAACCGCGGGATCCATCTTTGATGCCAGCCGAACTGGTTGTCCTTTCCGTCTTGCAGTAACAATGGTGGTGACCAGCGATTTGGAACGCTCGCCAGATGCAAATCTCCTCACATGGCACTACAACAGAAAGTGAAGCATGAAGTTTTGAAATATTGGAATAAGGAAACTTAACGCATACAAGAGAAATTGCTTACCTTAGCAAAGGTTTCGCTATATCTGATGACATGCGAATCACCTTTCCTGACTGCGGCGGTCTTTTCATCCAGAATGATGAAGGGGCACAGGTGGTTCTCGCGATCTAGCAACGAATAGCAACCATATTCAGACTCGTCCAGGCTGCAGTTGGGACAAAAAGGGAAAGAATTCCTTTTGATCACAGGAGCTCTGCTTGGCTGAGGGACCGACTGCGTCTCGAACCTTGTCTGCTGGGCGTTCCAGTAAGCGACCCAGTTTCTGGAATAGCCACCTTCGCGGTTACCTGGAGGTTGCTCGAAGGGAAGATTTCTCATCAAAATTGTTTTACACTCCTTGGACAATAACCGCTTATAGCAGCCTCTGATAATAGACTGCGGCCAGATTGATGGTGCCACTGCATCAAAGCCGAACTGGGGAGAAACGCGAGTGGGATCAACATCCACGGTAATCTTCTCGTACCTAGGCGCGAGCTCACGAACATGCTCTGCGAGAGCAGGAAGGGAACCTCTCAGGCACCAGCAAAAGAATTCGAGATAGCGCTCGTGGAAATGCTCTCCGCCCTCGAAAAGGAGCTCTTCTGAAAAAGCAACAGCCTTGGAGGGATACAGCTTTGGGAACCATCGCACATTCTCAACGCGCATGGCATAAGGCCTGGCTATAAACTCTTCCCGGTTGTCGCATATCAGGCTCGAAACGCACTTGGGAAAGTTAGTTCCGAACCACCTCGCAGCCCTAACACTATTGCGTTCCTCCTCCGCACCTGGGGGACACCATTTGTTGGGCTTAGAAGCAACTGGGGCATAAGAAGGCCATCGCTCGAAGACCCACATTGTCAAGAAGGCAATGTTAATATAAGTCAGTATGTCGAGGCGGCCACGTGATTCTTTCGTTGCCACGACCAGCTGATCCAGCCTGTAGTACAGCGTGCCCAAGACCAAGGGCCCAAGTGCGACTTTCTGGCCGAGAGCCAATTTCACGGCAAGAGGCAGAACATGATAGAAAACCCCATCATGCGGGTGGCCATCGATTAAGTACCTCGACAACCAGGCACAGATAAAGGCGCATAGGGTCAAGTGATAACCCTTACCATTCACATAGTTCTTAGCCTTCGGGTTTTGACTCAGAAGCTTCTTGGTAATGCTTCTACTCGCATAATCACGGAAAAAGTATTGGACCCACTTGTTCCAAGTGTTCTTCGCAGATGTGTCAACCAACTGCCAGTCAGGAAGGACTTATGTAGTAGTCCACCGGGTCGAAATTTTCTTCACTTCTGACAAGCACTCTTCCATCTGCTTGTACAAAGCGATCTCCGCATCTGTCCTCAAGGGACTCAAAGGATCCACCTCGCCCATGGAAGACAGATCATACTGTTGGGTTTTGACGTAGGTAACGCAGCGGAATAACAAAAATTAATCCTACTCAAAGCCCACCAAGGATCACAGGAAGAGACATCATAACATGATTAAGGTCATAGAAGATGTGTACCTTTTGATTTGTGAGATCACACGAAGAATGATGTCCTCGTCTCTACGGTTGATCCACGTCTAGAAGTGAGATCTAGATTCTTCCTTCACAACAAGTGCTAGCTTGAACCCGGAGGAAGAGGGATGAAGATCAAATCAACAAAGCAACAAAGCACAAAGGGGGGCTCGGCCACCCTTTTGCCGTCGGGTAGAGGGGGCGGACGGGGGCTAGGGTTTCGGCCCTATCTCTTTGTCTTGCTCTCTCTTTTGCTCTCTCCCACTCTTTGTGTTATGTCTAATAATAACTCATGTGGGAAGGAAGCTAGAGCCTCTTATATATATACTCCAACAACTCCTTGTTGTTTCCATATTAGAGTTTTCTTGTTCTAGTAGGACTAGAACTATTCCCTACCTTTGCAAATTAGTCCTACTAAGTTTGCAAGATGTTGCACAATGATCCTTCTATTAATTAATCCATATTAATTAATCCCAAATCTAGCTCTACTCTATTTGACGTGTGACCCCATAGGTTTCTATATAGTTGGTAGTAACTATTACTAACATGGAGCGGTGTCTAGCAACACATCCATGCCACCCAAGCAATAGAAATAGTCAGTGATCCCGACAAACCTTTGTGCCCAATATATCATATTGCATTATCCCTTTGTCTCCATATCCGGATTGGACACGAGACATAAATAGTCACACTCGTATATCCAATCCATAGTTCCTCGATCCTGGGAATATGCTTATGCTTGCAGATAACATTAATATCTCTATATTAATTTATCTGAGTCTGGCCAGACATTCAATAAGCCTCATCCCTCGAGTGGCCGTGGATATTTACCCCCATTATGTGGGAGGGACAAATCCTATCTACATCACTACGATCTCTAAGCTTGCTTCCTATCACGCCCGATAGCCACCTTTATGATTACCCAGTTACGGTGTAACGTTTGATAACATCAAAGCGCAATATTTCACAACTAGAGTATCTAGTGACTTCAAGTCCAAGGATTGCAATAATATTAGCACTACGAAATGCGATTGTGACTTCACATAATCTAATGTATCCTTTTCGTTGTGGGTCAATCAAGTATGCCATTACTCCTAATGCATACCATGTGTTAGACTTGATATCTCCATATCAATCTACCCACATACTAGTCTATATTTGATCGTCCTATTAATCAATATAATGGACTAGGGATATTTAAGATAAATAACACAATTTATCTAAGGACTTCATTATATTAAATATCGCCATAAATAATAAATGAATATTCTAGCCAAAACATTTGTTCATACTAAATCTACGATTGCCTCTAGGGCATCTATTCCAACAGTCTCCCACTTGCACTAGAGCCAATCTGGCGCATCTCGTATGCCTATAGATCTGGCGTGCCCTTCATGCTTTCGCTGCGCAAGAGGTTTCGTGAGCGGATCTGACATGTTGTCATCCGTCGGAATCTTGCATATCTTCACATCTCCTCGATCGATCATATCACGAATAAGATGGAATCTCCTAAGTACATGCTTTGACTTTTGGTGCGATCTTGGTTCCTTCGCCTGTGCGATTGCCCCAGAGTTGTCATTGTACAACTCTATGGGATCCACTATGCTAGGGACCACACCGAGCTCCGTGATAAACTTCTTTATCCATACTGCCTCTTTAGCCGCTTCCGCAGCAGCAATGTACTCAGCTTCTGTTGTAGAATCAGCAATTGTGCCTTGCTTGGAACTCTTCCAGCTTACAGCTCCTCCATTCAGGCAAAACACGTATCCAGACTGCGATATGTAATCATCCTTGTCGGTTTGGAAGCTTGCGTCAGTGTAACCCTTTGCACTTAGCTCTTCCATTCCTCCAAATATCAAGAATACATCCTTAGTTCTTCTCAAGTACTTTAGGATGTTCTTGACAGCAATCCAGTGACTCTCACCCGGATTGGACTGATATCTGCTCACCATACTCAACGCGTATGATACGTCTGGTCTAGTACATAGCATGGCGTACATGATGGATCCTATGGCCGAAGCATAGGGTATCTTGCTCATGCGGTCCTTCTCCATCTCGTTGGAGGGACAGTCATTCTTGGAAAGAGTGACTCCATGTGACATGGGCAAGAATCCCTTCTTGGAATCTTGCATGTTGAACCTCTTCAGCACCTTGTCAATATATGTACTCTGACTTAGGCCAAGCAACCTTTTAGATCTATCTCTATAGATCTTTATACCAAGTATATAGGCTGCGTCTCCTAAGTCTTTCATCGCAAAGCACTTTCCTAGCCAATCTTTAACAGATTGCAGAGTAGGAATATCATTGCCAATGATTAGTATGTCATCCACATACAAGACCAGAAATACTATAGAGCTCCCACTAACCTTCTTGTAAACACAAGGCTCATCTTCGTTCTTGATGAAGCCAAACTCTTTGACTGCGTCATCAAAACATCGATTCCAGCTCCTAGAAGCTTGCTTTAATCCATAAATGGACCTTTGCAGCTTACAGACTTTATTGGCATTCTCTGGATCCTCAAAACCCTCTGATTGTTTCATGTACACATCCTCAAGGAGGTTCCCGTAAAGGAACGCTGTTTTGACATCCATTTGCCAAATCTCATAGTCGTAGTATGCTGCAATAGCAAGTAAGATTCAAATGGATTTAGTCATGGCGACTGGTGAAAAGGTCTCATCATAGTCAATACCATGAATTTGTCTATAACCTTTGGCCACCAATCGGCCCTTATAGGCAACTACCTTGCCATCCATGTCGGTCTTCTTCTTGAAGACCCACTTGCACCCTATGGGTCGAACCCCTTCGGGTGGTTCCACCAAAGTCCATACTTTGTTGGTGTACATGGAATCCATTTCGGATCTCATGGCTTCTAGCCACTTCTTAGAGTCTGGGCCACTCATGGCTTCTCCATAGTTTGCAGGCTCATCATCCATGAGTGGTACGTCATCGGGCTCAGTCACGAGAAGTCCATACCTCTCTGGCTCATGACGCACTCTTCCTGATCTACGGAGTTCCTGTGTTACCTGAACAGGCTCTTCCACAACTTCTTGTGGTTCCTGTTCATGTTCCATTATTGGTTCAGTGGTTTGTGGTTCATGAATTTCTTCAAGTTCTACAACCCTCCCACTTGCTTCTTTAGAGACTAGTTCTCTTTCTAGAAACACGCCGGTCCGAGCAACAAACACTTTGTTCTCGGTAGGGTTATAGAAGTAATATCCTTTAGTCTCTTTAGGATATCCCACAAACTTACACTTATCCGCCTTAGGCCCGAGCTTGTCTGTCTGTAAACGCTTTACATAGACGTCGCAGCCCCAAATCTTCATAAACGACACTATGGGACGCTTCCCAGTCCATATCTCATATGGCGTCTTCATGACTGATTTGGATGGAACACGGTTAATGGTAAAAGCTGCCGTCATTAGAGCATGTCCCCAAAAGGATATCGGAAGATCTGTTTGAGACATCATAGATCGCACCATATCTAATAGAGTGTGATTCCTCCTTTCAGATACACCATTCCATTGTGGTGTTCCGGGTGGAGTGAGCTGGGATACTATCCCACACTCTCTAAGATACTCATCAAACTCTTGGCTTAAGTATTCTCCTTCACGATCCGATCGTAGAGCTTTAATACTTTTGCCAAGTTGCTTCTCTACTTCACTCTTGAATTCCTTGAACAATTCAAAGGATTCAGATTTGGCCTTCATAAGGTATACAAATCCATATCTACTGAAATCATCAGTAAATGTGATGAAGTAGGTATAACCACCTCTGGCAGGCGTGGGGAATGGTCCGCATACATCAGTATGTATGAGTGCCAATAACTCACTAGTCCGCTCGCCTTTCTTATTGAAAGGGGACTTTGTCATTTTTCCTAATAAACAAGATTCACATGTCTCATATGATTCCAAATCAAATGAGTCTAGAAGTCCATCCTTATGGAGTCTAGATATGCGTTTCTCATTTATATGGCCTAAACGACAGTGCCATAGATATGTAGGATTTAAATCATTAGTTTTAATCCTTTTAGTATTTATGTTATAGATTGGATTATTTAGATCAAGGATATACAATCCATTAGACAAATGCACACTACAATAGTGCATACTATCAAAATAAATGGAGCAACACTTGTCCTTTATTGAAATAGAAAAACCTTTCTCGTCCAAACAAGAAACGGAAATAATGTTTCTGCTCATAGCAGGCACATAAAAGCAATTGTCTGATTCTAAAATAAGTCCAGAAGGCAAAGATAGCTCATAAACGCCTACAGCTAATGCAGCAACCTTTGCTCCATTCCCGACGCGCAAGTCTATCTCCCCTTTTCGCAATCTTCTACTTCTTTTCAAATCCTGCACATTACGACAAATGTAAGAACCACATCCGGTATCTAATACCCAGGATGATGAAATAGAGAGATTGACGTCTATAACATAAATACCTGGTGGTGGTGGAATCACTATTCCAAGCTTCTTATCCTCCAGATATTTAGGGCAATTCCTCCTCCAGTGACCCGGCTGGCTGCAGTAGTGACATTCACCTTTAGCCACGCCTCCACTAGGCTTTAGGGCTTCCTTGGATTTCGCAACTTTCTTGCGTTTTCCTTTTGAAGTAGATGCAACTGACTTTCTCTTCTTCTTGTGTACCATCATTATGGCCTTGCCCATGCCTTTATTGATGCTTTGCTCAGCTGTCTTTAGGATGTTCAATAGGTCTGGCAAAGACTTGTTTATCTCATTCATATTATAGTTCATAATGAACTGACTATAACTGTCAGGCAACGATTGCAAGACGAGATCAGTCGCCAAGTCCTGGCCGAGTGGGAACCCCAGTCTCTCAAGGTTCTCTATGTACCCGATCATTCGGAGTACATGAGGGCATACTGGATTCCCTTCTGCAAGACTGCTTTTGAACAACGCTTTAGACACCTCATAGCGCTCATGCCTTGCCTGTTCCTGAAACAATTGTTTCAAGTGTCTGATCATATCATAGGCTTCCATGTTCTCGTGTTGCTTCTGAAGCTCACCAGTCCTGGTACAAAGCATGAGGCAAGTCACGTCATTAGAATCATCAATATGTTTCTGACGTGCCCTTACTTCCGCTAGTAGAGACTCATCTTGTGGTGGGTCTGGAATTGGAGTGTCCAAGACGTACAGCTTCTTTTATTGCTTGAGGACAATTCTCAAGTTTCTGTACCAGTCTAGGAAATTTGTTCCAGACAATTTATCCTTCTCAAGGACAGATCGTAGGGATGAACTCGATGCGTTGTTGTTTCCCATTTGGAATTCTACAAGACGAGAAATATGCAATTTTAGTATTTTGAACAATTTAACTATATTTAACAATGGCTAGATCATTAAATATAGCTCCCACTATTTTTCTCGGATTAATAGCCCTCACTATTAAAGCGGAAAATATCTTTATACTTTCTAGTGGGTCCAAGATCCCTTTTTCACTTCTTCTTGAGCTTGCTTTGGCAAGTCACCCAAGAATTGGTTATTTAGGTAGGAACCATTCCAATTGCATCCCATGCAACTCTTGGTCCAATTAGGTGAATAAATTCCTTTTATTCTTTATCCAATTGGATAACTTCTAATTGTCATGCCTCTAAGCTCATCAATCCAATTGACTCTTGCCTAGTTGCGTCCAACCTCTTGCTTTCAACATACACGCATTACTAGCTTGCGTCGTCCGCAACACATCATGAAAAATTAAAATCGCCTTGCTTTGGCAAGCCCGAATTTTAATAGGCCATGATCATGAAGGGTGTTTTGGCAAGAGAAGGCAAAACGCAATATTTAATTGAGGGATTTCTTTTAAGTTGTTTGGTTGATCTTATCAACATGGTCTACTTATTTGGATTGGGCCATCCAAAATAAAAGACCAACCTTGTTTATTATTATCTTGTTATCGTTTTGCTTGTAGCGCCATACACACAAAATAAATAACAAGGCATGAATAATAAACATCCACAAAATAAAAAAAACGTGGCATGGATATGGCCCCTAGACTAATGATATTATCAAGCCAATGATAGTATCTAATTGCCCTAAAGTGCTGAGCTCATCTCCATGTGCTCCACCATAGCTGGCCGCCTTGGGATGTCTTTTGGCTCCTTTGGTTCTCCGGTCTTCTTCTCCATGTTCTTGGATATCATTTAAATATTTCTAATTCTAGCCTAACATCTAGAATAAATAAATAACAAAAGCCTCACATGTCGAGGAGAAAAAGAACGACTCGCAGGCCGTAAAACTTAATTAATTATTACATTAATTTGATCAGCTCGCAGGTCGTAAACCAAACCACAAAACAATAAACATCCACAATCCTAGGCCATATCCATCCACCATGCAATAAAGCACATAATACAGTTAAAACCAATTTTTAACGCGCTTGTTTAATTTTAATGAAATTGGGTAACTAGGGTTTTACAACGGTCCAAAGGGCTCAAGCCAACAAGTGGCCCGAACCCTAGGACCGCCGCACGCCTTAAGGCCCGCGGCCTTGCTTGTCGCGCAAGGGAGGGGCGGGCGGCTAGGGTTTCGGCCCTAGTCCCCTTCCTCCTTCCTTGTTGCCCAAGCAAGGTTGTTTCCTTATGGAATTATTTCCATAACTTCGTTTCCATAATTGAAAACCCCTTTTCAACCATGTGCCCATGAACCCTAATTTTCAAGAACCCAATTATTCACATCCTATGTGATTAAACTCACCAATTCTAACATCCAATGTCAAATTGGGTCTTGTTTGATTGAATCAAATTCAATATTGCATCTACTATGCCAATTTTTCAGTTTTCGCGTAATAAACAATAATACGGTGTATGAACTGAAATCGTAAACACATAATATCATGTTATGCTCTACGACCTGTGGCTCTGATACCACTGTTGGTTTTTGACGTAGGTAACGCAGCGGAATAACAAAAATTAATCCTACTCAAAGCCCACCAAGGATCACAGGAAGAGACATCATAACATGATTAAGGTCATCGAAGATGTGTACCTTTTGATTTGTGAGATCACACGAAGAATGATGTCCTCGTCTCTACGGTTGATCCACGTCTAGAGGTGAGATCTAGATTCTTCCTTCCCAACAAGTGCTAGCTTGAACCCGGAGGAAGAGGGATGAAGATCAAAGCAACAAAGCAACAAAGCACAAAGGGGGGCTCGGCCACCCTTTTGCCGTCGGGTAGAGGGGGCGGACGGGGGCTAGGGTTTCGGCCCTAGCTCTTTGTCTTGCTCTCTCTTTTGCTCTCTCCCACTCTTTGTGTTATGTCTAATAATAACTCATGTGGGAAGGAAGCTAGAGCCTCTTATATATATACTCCAACAACTCCTTGTTGTTTCCATATTAGAGTTTTCTTGTTCTAGTAGGACTAGAACTATTCCCTTCCTTTGCAAATTAGTCCTACTAAGTTTGCAAGATGTTGCACAATGATCCTTCTATTAATTAATCCATATTAATTAATCCCAAATCTAGCTCTACTCTATTTGACGTGTGACCACATAGGTTTCTATATAGTTGGTAGTAACTATTACTAACATGGAGCGGTGTCTAGCAACACATCCATGCCACCCAAGCAATAGAAATAGTCAGTGATCCCGACAAACCTTTGTGCCCAATATATCATATTGCATTATCCCTTTGTCTCCATATCCGGATTGGACACGAGACATAAATAGTCACATTCGTATATCCAATCCATAGTTCCTCGATCCTGGGAATATGCTTATGCTTGCAGATAACATTAATATCTCTATATTAATTTATCTGAGTCTGGCCAGACATTCAATAAGCCTCATCCCTCGAGTGGTCGTGGATATTTACCCCCATTATGTGGGAGGGACAAATCTTATCTACATCACTATGATCTCTAAGCTTGCTTCCTATCACGCCCGATAGCCACCTTTATGATTACCCAGTTACGGTGTAACGTTTGACAACATCAAAGCGCAATATTTCACAACTAGAGTATCTAGTGACTTCAAGTCCAAGGATTGCAATAATATTAGCACTACGAAAAGCGATTGTGACTTCACATAATCTAATGTATCCTTTTCGTTGTGGGTTAATCCAGTATGCCATTACTCCTAATGCATACCCATGTGTTAGACTTGATATCTCCATATCAATCTACCCACATACTAGCCTATATTTGATCGTCCTATTAATCAATATAATGGACTAGGGATATTTAAGATAAATAACACAATTTATCTAAGGACTTCATTATATTAAATATCGCCATAAATAATAAATGAATATTCTAGCCAAAACATTTGTTCATACTAAATCTAAGATTGCCTCTAGGGCATCTATTCCAACACATACAGCATGTGCACATCCTCGAGCGTGGGTGCAGCCTCGAACTCAGCAAAATGGAATGTGTGCGTCGCAGGCGAGTAGCGAGAAAGAAGGTTTAGAAGCATGGACTGGTCCAGCTTCACGGCAACACCCTTCATAGCGCGAACTGCGAAGTATACGCCAGCATCGTTTAGAGTCATGGCGTGATGAGTCAATACATGGTCAATCCACTCATCCATGAAATCCAATTTCTGAACAAAAGCTTGGGTGGAAATCGCAGTATACGGGAAATACCCATTTTCGACTCCATGTCGAACCACATCTTCAGAACCGATCAATTCGAGCAGGGCCGAGTTAACTGGAGGGGTTAGTGTTTGCAATCCTTCACCAGGGACTGGGATCGGCAACTTCTTCGCCTTAACCCTAGCATGGTAGAAGTCTTTGCCACCTAGATAGGGGGCTTTTCGCCATAAAGCCCGGGGAAGATCAGGTATTTCTTCGACCTCTTTAACGCGTTTGGTACCTTTTGTCTTTGCCATTCCTGCGGAAAAGCAAGAAAAAAGGGGGGAGAAATATGCACACTTCAGTTTCAGTTCGAATTTCAAGATTCAGTTCAAAGCATACAAGGACTTATTGGAAGAAAGATGAACAGTCCAGTGGCAATCTTCAAAATTAGAGATTGGAATCATTCACATTATCAGGGATTTCAGAAACCCTACATTCAAGATCCTTATTATCTGCGGATTAAACCGAAATTGGATTCAAAGATCGAGAGCTTCTTCATAAGTTTCAGTGGATAATATGTTACGGGTTCGCAGATCCAACGCAGTTCAAAGCATATATCAGTATATTAAACGCAATCGAACAAGGCCAACCTTGTTTTGGTAAAGCTTGCTTGGATGCGTGCAATTGAAGAAGACGATTAACATTGATTATCTGAATCTGCTCTTGAAGGCTTCCAGGTATCATTCACTTTAAGAGAAAGAAGTGATGCTTTGCAACAATGGAGAGTACAGAGTATTTATCCAAAAACAATGAAGGGTTGCGTCCTTTCAGTAGTCGAATCGAGTTTTTCCGAATTATCAAAAAAAAAAAAAAAAAAAAAAAAAAAAAGTAGTCGAATCGCAACCGTCACCGTCGAATCGCGCAATCACAGGACAAGTTGACGTCACGCCTAAAACCCTAGAGGCCAGACGGCACGACTCTAGGGGTTTTAGGTCATAATGGCACGCATGGGGGCTGAACTTACTCATATTTGAATTGGTGCGTGGCGGCGACGCGTACGTTGGTTTCTGCGCATGGAAGTCTATCCGGCTATGAGTCTTCGCGCGCAGAAAGGGGGCTAATGTAGATAGGGCTTTCTGAGCTGACAGATCTTGGCCACGTGGCAATCATCCAGCACACCATAGTGTGCTCCACACACACTGGATCACCAGCCGCGCTGATCCATGTGGGGGCTACGAGACAGGGCCCTCGCATACCACTGCACGGGACTTGTAGGGACTTAGTGGTTTGGAGGCTAGAGTAAGTCCTGTCGCGTGCGAGCCAAGCCCGCACGCGACCTTTAGTAACTGCTTTTGAGAGATTTATGGCACGAGCTCCATAAACCCGGTCAAACCGGTCAAACCCGGTCAACCCCATAACGGTTCCGGTATTCGCGCATAACGTGCTGTAACGGTCCCTATATATGCGGACGAACGTGCCATTGTGGTTAGCTAATTAAGCCGCCATTGATGGGCGCATTAACCACACTGCAACGGTCACATTCTCCGTTATATATAGGATGTTAACCTTTCCATACAAAGGAGGACACACCAGACATACGTGGAAGCTCTGCCAAACCTCTGTCTCTCTCAGACATTACTACTGCCTTACTCTCTCCCTACACACAACCCAACTCTTCCTGTGTCATTTCCAATCCTCTGCTCTTGGTGTACACAGAGTGCTCCCTGCCGGATTCTCTTGTGCACAAATTGCAAGAAGCATAAGCATAGTTTTAAAAACCGGACCGGCCGGTTCACCGGTCCACCGGCGGGTGACTGGTTTGGTTCGATCATTGGACCGCGTATGCAAAAACAGGTCAAACCTGGTCAAAAAACGACCGGTTTCATGGTAAACCGGCGAACCGACCGATTTTCAATTAATTCGCAAAATCACGTTCCCGAGGGAGGAATCGAACCTAGCTCAACTCTGTGGAACCAAGGAACTTCTCCGCAGGGGAACTTCTCCGCAGGAGCACTCCAGATTTGTGTTAGTAACTCTTCATTATTTGTATAAGTATAATCAAGATCATCTTTTTGAATTTTCAATATCATTTACATTTCTTTCTTTATCTTTTCATTAGAGAGTCTTTGTTTATCTATTAAGCACAATAGTGTAGACATTAAAATGCAAAAAATGCTCAGATTTTAGACTCTTTCAATAAAAATGAACTTGTATCTCGAGAAATAAACCAACTTCATTTTACAATGTTTGTATCAATTAATCAATCTTATTTTTACAATATTTCGCGAATATAATACTACATTCAAAACATTATAGAGGCAAGTTGTTCTTTCATCAAATGTTTATTTTAAGTTACTTGTAAATGTAATTGTGTGTTCGTTATCTTTCATCAAAATATATTGTTGTTGACTATACAAGTATTTTTTTGGCTATTTTACATTATGTTTACTATTTTTGTATAAAAATAAAAAATATATATTATTAAATAAATGTGCGATTGAACCGGTTCGACCACTGGTCCGATCACGAACCGGTGCCTCACCGGTTCGATGGTCGGTCCGGTTTTAACAACTTTGAGCATAAGAGTCTGGTGAGGATGCATCACTACCAGAGGAACCTACACATCTAAGTATTGCTGGAGGAAGATCAAGGAGAGTCATAAAGCCTCCAGCAAGATACAGATGATAGTATGGGGGTAATGAGGTGGCGGATGAGTCGTACGCCTATAAGGTTGCGTTTCTAGTTCTCAGTCAGCACAATGGATTGCAAAAATTGGAGAAAATATGGAGTCTCTTAGAAAGAACTCGACATTGGGAGATTGTAAAATTGCCAGTAGGATGGGAGATAGTCACTTGCAAATGGGATTTTAGAAGAAATGAAGGAGCTACAGCTGGAGAAGGCGTCCAGTATAAGGAAAGATTGGTTGCAAGAGGATTCAGTTATAGAGAAGGATATGAATACAACGAGTTCTTCTCGTTCGTGGTGAGACAATACTTCAATCAGGGTGCTACTAGCGTTGGTCGCACACCAGGACTTGGAACTCGACCAGCTAGTTGTGAAAAGAGCTTTCATACATTAAGAGTTGGACGAGGAGCTATACGTGAGCTAGCCAAAAGGATTCCAAGTTCTTGAAAAAGAAGACTATGTGTGCAAGTTGAAAAGATCTTTATATGGACTTAAGCAGTCTCTGAGAAAATGGTACAAGAGGTTTGACAACTTTATGTTGAAAATTGGCTACCAGAAGTGCGAGTATGATTGATGTGTGTATCACAAGATATTGCAAGGTAATTCATATATCCATCTAGTCTTGTATGTGGATGATATTCTTATTTCAACTCAGAATGTTGCGGACATTCAGGATCTAAAGAGGTATCTCATGGGGAATTCGAGATGAAGGATCTAGGTGCTTCTCAAAAAGTTCTAGGAACTGAGATCTATAGAGACAGGAAGATGAAGAAGATTTGCTTGTCACAGCAGGGATACATCAAAAAGATCTTGAGTAGATTTGGGATGTTATCAGCTAAGGCTATAGATACTCATATGGTGTCTAACAACAAGTTAGGAATGTACACCATTTAGACTGAGGAGGAGAAGGAGTACATGTCCAAGGTTCCATATGCTAGCGCAGTTGGAAGCCTAATGTATGCTATGGTTTGCGCTCAATCGGACATAGCATTCGTTGTTAGTGTGGTAAGTTGTTTTATGTTTCAATCGAGCAAGGATCACTGGCAAGGGGTGAAACACATATTTGGTTACCTTAAAGGTACGTCAGACATTGTCATATGCTATGGGGCCAATCAGGATGTATTGGTTGTTGGATTCTGATATTCCTTCTAAGGATGTGATTTTGATAGCAAGAGATCGATGACCGTTATGTGTTCACTATGGGAATTGTCCTGAGATGGAAGGCGACGCTACAGCCGAGGATGACTCCTTCTACCACGTAATAGGGGTACATGGTTTTGACAGAAGTAGCAAATGAGGGAATTTCTCTTAAAGGTGTGGTCATTGATCTAGGCATATTTCAAGATCAAGCGATAGTCCACTGTGATAGCTTGAGTGCAATATGCTTGACTAAAGATCAGGTTCCATGAAAAAACAAAGCACATCCACGTCAGGATCATTTTCTTAGAAACGAGAGTAGGATCAAGGTTAAGAAGGTGGGGACAGCTGACAACCCCATAGATATGTTTACGAAGCCGATTCCGGATGGCAGGTTCCAGCATTTTCTGGAATTCCCAAAATTTTTGAGTTAGTGAGGCCCTTCGGGGCATGTCGGACCCGTTGGGGGTTCAGTGAATCTCTGTGACGAGAAAATTGGGCGCGGAGAATGAAAGCTTTGTTTACGATAAGAGGAGCAGTTATTTTGTGGTGATAAATTCAACCCAATGTTGAGATTTGTCGGGAAGTGCCTTGAATGGAGAAATCACACAGAAATAAGCTAAGGGTTTCCTTTCGTGTGAAAGAAAGAAGTCTTCTGCTCTTTCGTGCAAATGATTTGTACGAAAGGAGCGGCCTTTCGTGCGAAAGGGTCATGGGCAGCAGTAAATAACGTTTCTTAATTTATTTAGGTCGGTTCGGAGACTAGGACACTGTAAATAGACCATTTGGCGTCCAGTAACATTATGCAATCAATTGTAATCATTTCTCTTGATAAATAGAAGATCTTCTTCGCCGTGGACGTAGTTACATATTTTGTGCTAGCGAACCACGTAAAATTTTTGTATTTGCTTGTTTCTTTCATCGTTCGTGATGTGTGAGTTTCATAACCTATAGGTAAAATAACTCATTCTTTGCACCATGTCACAATTTCTCATTTGTTATGAATATTCTCACAGAATATATCAGAGTCTTAAGAGACGTCTAAGAGTATCTTCTACCATATTCCATAACTCCATTTCCATCTGGTGAAAAATGGGGAGTTTTTGACATCCCTCCCCCAAAACTCCATAACCATTCTTCCATTCCATTTCTTATGAGATAGAGTTGCTCATCTCGCACCCTAATTTTGTAACTCCACAAAAAACTTCATTCACAATTTTAGTAAAAATGGAGAATGAAGAATGGAGTTTTTTTACTCCATTTCGTTAACAAGCATAAAACTTTTTTTATTATTCCTAATTGTTTATTCTATAAACTAAATAAAGGAAATGTAACACTATCAAATATTAATATTACACATAATTAAAAGACTAAGAAAATAAATGAACTAAACATGCATAATTAAACTAATACAGAAACAACATAAAAACTAACAGAAGATGAACAAATAAAATGACAAGGTATTTTGAGCTTTCTCACCGTACAAGTCTTACTATAGGAAGTCGTCCTCTTTGTAATACACATTAGAGTAAGTTGTTTCTGATGGGTCATAATTTCGCATCTAGATTCTCATCTATTTCATCCATGTTGTTGTGTGGCTCTGGGACATACACACTTCATTGTTTCCTCCACTTCTTACTAGATGCTCTTGGCAAGGTCTCTCGATAATTGGAGGAATAGAGTTATATTATTATTTTAAGATTTGATGCAAAAATTTGACTAGATGGTTGGTTGTCGTCGTCGATATGTGACATTCGAGTTCTAACACTGTATTTGGCTCGTACACTATATATCTATCACTGGATCCGATGAAACTAGAGCCACAATTATCATGCGATGGCAACATTAATAAAACACCCTCAATCATTGAAGAAACTCTCTAAGAAGAATTGAGCAATTTGGTAGAGCTCTAACTCTGTGTTTGGATAGTGCAGGATATATTTGTAGGTGGAATAGATACAATGGCAGCCACAATTGTTTGGGCCATGACAGCACTAATAAAACACCCTCGATCATTGAAGGAAGTCCAAGAAGAATTGAGAAATTCCGTATTTGGAAAAATGTTTTCGTCGATGAAGATGATGTCCAAAAACTTCCATATCTTAAAAACCGTAATAAAAGAAACACTAAGACTGTACCCTTCAGCTCATGTCCCTGCGCCATGCAGAAATGCAACATAAACGGATACGAGATTGCACCAAAAACAGTCATTTCCATCAATACATGGGCTGCTCAGAGAGACGCAAAAGCTTGGCTCAACCCAGAAGACTTCATACCTGAAAGATTCTTGGGTAGTGAAATCGACTTCAAAGGCCAAGATTTTGACATCCCTTTCGGTGCTGGCCGGGGACACTGCCCCGGGATGAATTTGGGCAGTACTACTGTCGAGCTAGCACTTGCCAGATATGATTGGGATCAGCCTGATGGGATGAAAAAGGAAGTCGTCGATACTAATGTCTTGCCTGGTCTCACCATGCACAAGAAAACCCCTCTTTGCCTGGTTGCTACAAATTACACATCATAATAATGCAGGAGAGTTCTACCTCCAAGGACTTCCATGGAAACATAAACAATTTCTCTTGAATAATTTAAGATGTCAAGAGGGGAATCAAGATACAAGAACATTTCCTATTGTACTTTTGAAAATTGTCAGTCCTCACTAGTTACATGTTCATAAATGAGGACAATAAGTTCCCCGAATGACATAGGACAGACATATATCCAATCAAAAACCATAAATGGTTAAGATTCAAGAAGAAGATGAGCTCAGAACAACACGGAACTCCCTTACAGAGAAACTCTTAAGTACACATCATACATCTCTTGATGGAGAAAACAAAATTCCAGTTTGAACTGGGAGAGTTGTGCTTCATGCCTTCTTGGGTCTTCCCCTCTTTCCACCGGTTGATTTTCCTTCGGCACTTTTCTTATCCGCAGGAGGACGACCCCGACCTCGCCCAGTGCTGGTTTTCTTCTCTGTTGAATTGTTGCCAGCAGCTTTACCTCGGCCTCTACCTCTACCAGCTTTTCCACCTCTCCTTCTCTTCGGTTCTGCCTCCCCATTTTCCTCATCTTCCTCCTCTTCACTGGCCTCACTGTCATCACTCGCGTCACCACTATCATCCTCTTTGTCCTCAGACTCTGATTCATCTTTTGCCTTCCTTTTCTTAGTGTTTGCAGATGCTTTGGCAGGAGCCTTTTTCTTCGGTTTCTTGGCAACTGAACTTGTACTCTCGGGTTCTTCAACACTATCTGAAGACGTGATAACATAGAGGGGCAAGTTAATAACTTTAGTTTAGCAAATGGTCAGCAAGAAACTCTACCCCTAACTTTAGTTTGGCAAATGTCAGCCAGAAATGTTCAGAGATCGTATGTGTCGCACTGAGAGAAGAGATGTTCTCCTGTTTTAAACTTCCTAGTCTAAACGAAAACAAGAGAAAAAAAGATTTTGGTAAGTTGTCATCATGTACCTTCTCCAGCTGGCTTGCCATCATAGACATCAAGCTGTCAAACAAAATAGAAGAGATATTTAGCTTGTCTGCAGCAACTGGTGCCAAAAGAAAAATCTCATTGTGTTCAGAAAAATAAAATAAGAAAAGACACGTAAAGGATAGAGATGAGGAAGTAACTGTCTGGGAAGGCCTCATAATAAATGTCTTTACCAACAGGGAAAGACATGACTTATCCTACTTAACCTAGAAGAGCATGTCCAGGAAGCCCTATCAAAACCTATGAAGAAAAAAAATCCGCGTATAGTATGAAGAAAAAAAATCCGCGTATAGTATTACATAGTCTACATATGGCGCATAGCCGCATATTGCTACAAAGTTAGATCCTACATATGCCAGTGATGTCTGCAGAAATGCATACTCGAAAATGTAAAGCCTGGGGTGCCACCCTCCAGTATTATGAAAATGTAGCACTTTTTAATGAACCTTCGCCTATGAGAGGGTATTCTGTGATCCGGATTGCATAAATGACCATGGTGACATGGCGGTCAAAGCAACAGCATTACAGTGACATCGCAACCAGCAGTTGCCTGGCTATAGAGGCTTTGTGCCACCATGTAACAATAGTCTCAAATTGAACCTTGCCAAGGCCTAAGGCAGCTTTCGAAACCCAATCTCCCAGATTTGAAAGTGTAGGTAAACCACCATAAGTGAACTTCTGCTACCGAGGGTTTTCAATATGGTTGAATATTATAATGTTGCCTGCAAATCTGCAAGGCACTACTGTACTCTACAGAGTGAAAATAAGAGCCTGTTTGGTACTGGTTTAAAAGAAAAAGATAGGGTAAAAGACACTTACACCCCTTCAGTTTAGGCACAAAAGACACTAACACCCCTGCTAGTTTGGAAAGGACTTAACCCCTTATAACTGAATGAATATAACTTTCTAATGAAAAGACAATTATACCCCAAGTTAAAGAGCAAAAAAAATCCTTATTGTCTTTCCTTCCAGCTTTGACCAAATCTACTTCACTCTTATTGTCTCCTTTTCACTCTTTATCTTCTCAAACCCTAGCAACCAACAACACTGTTCCCTTGGATAAAAAAACAACACTGTTCCCTCCATTACTCCACAGCAGTCCCAACGTTATCGTCCTCCCACCACTGTCTCCACCACCAAGCCAAGTCACCCACCTACCATCCGTAAGAGCTTGAATATGAGGTTCTCATCGCTCCCAAATCTCTTCCAAAAAATCAAAACCCATCCGGTGCTCAACCCCAACCAGAAATCGAGCCCCAATCTGACACTTTTCGTCTCTTCAGCACCACAAATCTTCTCTCCATACCTGTCCGCAACTCTCTAGCCGATCCGTACTCAAACGCAAATAACATATATCAAATAGAAACCATAATTCGAATTCCTGAGTTTCCTTTCAGTCTCTAGGTTTGATTTGGTATAGATTTTTCTCATCCTCCTTTTGTCTTCTTCAAGTTTCAATTTGAGCCTTGGCTGAGTTCAATGGTTTCAGTTGTCAGGTTCATGGTTTCATGATGGTGTCGGAAAAATTTGGTGAAGGAGACAGAAATCTGATATGTTTGCAGGTCTGGATTCTTAGCAACGATTGTGTGAGTAAGCTGTGCAGAGAGAGGTGGAGGCATGGTTGTTGGGTTGGGGGCAGTGGTGATGGAGGGTGGTATTCACTGGTTTTTTTATCTATTAATTGGAAGAATTATTGCATTGGTTTCCTCATTGGGATTTTGGTTCTTCCTTGTGTCTGGGTTGATTCTTTTTTCTCTTTCGTTTTGATAGGTTACTTGTAACTGGTTGATGAAAGAGAAATAATTTGTGGGTTAAATCTGGTGGTTGATGCAGGTGGACCGAGAAACTGGTGGTAATTGTGGCGGCAACAATGGGGAAGGGGAGGGCGATAGGGTGGTCGTGGTGGTTAGATAATTGATATGGTAAAAGAAAAAGCACCCAATTTTGTGGGTTTCACTCTCTAGTGCTGGGGTTGGGGACGGTGGGTGAGAAATGGAATATTCTAGGATATGATATGGTTTTTACTTGTCATAGGGGTAAATTAGGTATTTCACAAGAACAGTGGCTCACATCATCACTTTTCATCCATGGACAAATGTTCCGGTAGTCAAAGGGTGTCAGTGTCAGTGATTTAGGCACAAAGAAGGGTGTAAAAAGTCCTTTCCAGTACGAGCAAACTCTCCTCTCAGAGCATCATCACCTCTCCCTAGTCCCTAACTCAGCTAAATCAGCAAGGACTTTAGCTTTTGAACCAAGTCTCCAACAGCCAAAAGTTTTCCTCATCTTCACCGCCTTACATCGTCAACAAGGCAGTCTTCCCAGCCAGTACATATCCGCATCCCTGAATCACGTAACTCTCCCACAAACTTCCAACTCTATTCCTCAATACTCCACCTGTGTAAGTAGGTCTTGCCATCGGCCCAGTGGCCCGACCCGCCCGTAGTTTTAAGCGTTAAGGTTTGACATTTTTCAGCTCGCCTCGAGTTTGGGCTCAATATTTGAGCCCGACCAACATATGGTTTGGGTTTCATATTCTTGGTCAAGCCCGGCCCGAATTCTTTACTTACACTTGTTAATTGTTATATTAATATATAGGGTAAAAGACAATTTCCTCCCCTCAACTATGGGTTATATACCATTTGGTCCCCTGTGGTATGGAAAAATACCATTTGGTCCCCTGGTAACGGAAAATCGGAAGACACGTACCACCCTTCTGTCATGCTCCGTCCATTAAGTCACTTTTTAACATTTTTTTTTACTGTTTTACCCCTTGTTCTGGATGTTTTTGGTGTTCATGTTCTTGTATGTTCTTCTTCACCACCAAAACCAACCAACAAATCTCGAAACCACCTGCTCGCCCTTCCTACAGTCGTGAATATCTCGAAACAAGCTGCTAGCTTTGGACTCAGCCCTCATAAGACACCCTTAACTACTCACTCAAACCCATAGGACCCTTGAAGACTGAGCCCTTCTCTACCGCCACGGCGCCACCAACTCACCCCATTGCCTCACATGCTTGTCGAGACACAAGTCATTTACTCTACTAGCCCGTAAAGTTTCATATTTTGAAGGTAAGCACCCTTTCCGTTAAGATGTCAAATAAGCCATGCATTTTTAGTCGTTTTCTTTAATAATGTAAAAAGAGAGATAGTTGGACCTTGTTGGAACTTGTAAGAAGTTAAAAAATATGATATTTTTAGATTCTCCATTGTTTACCAGAACTTGTTATTCCGTTAACAATATAATTTATAAACAACCCACTGTTTTCACAGCAAAACAAATATTTTCTTGCAAGAAATAGACAAGATTTATGGATCCGCCACTGTCGAGCTGCAACAGAGATGAAGGATACTTTTTTATAAGAGTTAATAAAGAAAAGGCTTATGCATCCAGGAGATCTTTGTAGAACAATGTACAATTACTAATTCAGTCAACGGGGGAACAACGATTATCAAAACATACTAAAAATCATGAAAAAGATTAGGAACTTCAAAATTTAAGAGGAACAAAATATCGACAATGGAGCTCTGTATCAAGTGGTATAGCAATAAATCCCTAGACAGGTCAGACGTCCGCACCTTGTGCACCAGATAAAAACAATACACCCTTGTATGAAAATTCCATAGAGTTTTCATAACATTGTATCAAAACGTACTAAAAATCATGAAAAAGATTAGGAACTTCAAAATTTAAGAGGAACAAAATATCGACAATGGAGCACTGTATCAAGTGGTATAGCAATAAATCCCTAGACACAAGGTCGGACGTCCGCACCTTGCACCAGATAAAAACAATACACCCTTGTATGAAAATTCCATAGAGTTTGCAGCATGGTTTCTTTTCATGGTTCTTTCTTAGAGAGCAAAATGAGAAAAGAAAACAAATACTATACGTTGCTTGACACTGATCTACAGTGTCCCTTAAAATGCTAGAAATTTTTATCAGTCAATAAAAACATACAACATTAGTCGGTTGGCATGCAACTATAATGAAAATTAGTATTTATTTCAAACTAGAGCCACCACATAAAAATAGCTCTATGCACATTAATATTCGGAAAGATCATTAACAACTGACCCCTGTGAAACCGAAAGACAACAGACGTCCACACCTTGTGCACCAGATAAAAACAATACACCCTTGTATGAAAATTCCATATAGTTTTCATAACATTGTATCAAAACGTACTAAAAATCATGAAAAAGATTAGGAACTTCAAAATTTAAGAGGAACAAAATATCGACAATGGAGCACTGTATCAAGTGGTATAGCAATAAATCCCTAGACACAAGGTCAGACGTCCGCACCTTGCACCAGATAAAAACAATACACCCTTGTATGAAAATTCCATAGAGTTTGCAGCATGGTTCCTTTTCATGGTTCTTTCTTAGAGAGCAAAATGAGAAAAGAAAACAAATACTATACGTTGCTTGACACTGATCTACAGTGTCCCTTAAAATGCTAGAAATTTTTATCAATCAATAAAAACATACAACATGAGTCGGTTGGCATGCAACTATAATGAAAATTAGTATTTATTTCAAACTAGAGCCACCACATAAAAATAGCTCTATGCACATTAATATTCGGAAAGATCATTAACAACTGACCCCTGTGAAACCGAAAGACAACAGAAAAAGTGTTCCGGGTGCTATAAGTTAAACAGCATAACGATCTTTACCTGATCGAGTCGTTCGCTAACATTTTCTCTGTCAACCACAACCATCGAATGGGCTAACCCGCAAGCAACACTGTCAGCAAAATAGGTTCTGGTAAGTACATGAAAGATTCAGGCATAAGACCAAGCAAGCACTTATATCAGACACGAACCTGATGACCTGCATGCCCTCAAGAATGTCTACCTTCTTGGGACAGGCAGAAGATCTGCAAGCACAGACAAGCACATAAAAGACCATATAAGATTGTGAAACAACGGAAACGATAAACAAAAGAGATTTGCGAAAAGAACTTGCTTCTGTCCATGTGGTCCGTATCCCAGCTCTCCATACTGAGCATGGCCCCAACTTATACAGGAACTATCAGCACCAACAAAATGGTGCATGCTGCCTGAATCCATGCAGCGTATATTCCAGCCACTGCAAATAAAGAAAAAAATACAACCGATTATATACAAAACATAATGTTAGGGAATTATCGGAGCTTAAAATTGATTGCACAAGTTAGACTACAAGACCTGTTTGCCACATGCATGAACTGAATCACACTAGCATATTCATGTCTACCTCTGAAGGATTCAGCGAACTGCACCCGAGTACCCCAAAAGAATCAGGTTTTAGATCTCTAAGTATATATGCAATACATTGGCTCTCCGAAATGAGGCTTTATCCTAAGACTCTTCAGGGCCGGGGAACAGACGTGTGAGTTTGCATTATCCAACCACTTATTTCATCAATATGGTTAACTTCCTAATCCGGTGACATGTGCGCGTGATTGAAGAATGTGGTAGTAGACGAAACATCTTATGCCTTTTTTTAGATAAGAAGCCAGAAAACTTAGGACATGGCAGTGTGAACTAGGGACCCCTGGCCAGTGGGGGTAGGTTGTTCGACAGTCGTGCACTGTACCCAGATTGAAGAGGTGGGGCCACTCGGGTATACCATGGAACCAGAACTAACAGGGTCCAACCCGCCCAGGCCATCAAATACAGAAGTCCCATGCGGGTTTACCACGCTGTGGTTGAAATCCAGGCCAACATCTTAAGCGACTGTCAACCACCAAACAAGAGTTACATACATGATCATATATATAATATGTATATATATATATATATATATTAAAATAACTTATCAAACCTAATCAATAAACTAATTAAATTTTCAATTCAAACAAATTCAAACAGTGATAAAGTAGTTAAGATGTGTGAAAATCTATCATAGTATTTCAATTGGAGTGATCAGAAGATATATTTTCTCCTAATGAGTATCGCATTGAACATACTTGTATCTAATGCACTTATATCAAGTAAAAAACTAATGCACTTATTTTTTTTAAGTATGAGGTTCATCTCCTAATTTTCTAACCACGTTATTGACCTTCACTATTATCAACAACAACAAAAACTAGCATTTTCCCTGTTTAACCGAGGTCGGCTCAAAGACATCCACGCCTGTCCATCTACAATCATTTCCTCTTTTGGGTTAATTTGACCAATTCGCGTCCAATTAATTTATCATTGTCTGAGAATAAATTATAGCAATATGTCTTAATATCGGCCATTATTATTAAATCAAGGTTCGTTTTCATAAAATAGTAGTTTGCATTTTTTGTTTAGATCACATCCAATTGCGTCTGTCTAAAATTAGTTCCTCCCTTAAGTTTAATTGGACTAAATCTTGTCCAAAATCAGTTCCTCCCTTAAGTTTAATTTGACTAGATCTTGTCCCATTGATTTTCATGGTCAGTCTAAATTATATCAATAGGTGTAAATATTGCCATTTTTAAATAAAAATTTCATTTTTTTAGTAATACACATTTATTATTTAGATACTCCCTCCATCCCAAAAACATTGTTTTGTTTGACTTTGTACCACGATTACGGCAGTCAAAAGAATATGGCTCATTGTCAAAATTACCCTTATAGCACTTACATAGATGGGCCCAATTTCTGAAGTGGAGAGTGTACATAATTTCGAAACGTTCCAAATTAGCATGATAGCAGTTTGCTGACCACTTGTTAAACCAGTAAACTTAAGAGAGCAATTTGGTGCCTCATGCAATTTAAAACTACGCACACAAGTCAATTTTTAGGGAGCCACACAGAGATATGCACAGAAACTCGTAAACCGAAGGCAACTTCAATTGATCTTGGTGATATCGTAGAGAGGAAGAACTGGAGCGGTGGATGACCAACTAAATGTTCAAGCATAACTAGAAAGAATGAAGAATTAAGGAAATTCTGATTTCACAATTTCGACATTGGAGGTGACATTTCATTTCATGAGTGTTACATTTCAGTAATTAGATATGCCTCCGACATCAAAAGAATTTCAGTAATAATGAGAGTTTAAATGAGCTGAATGGGGACTATATCAGGATAAGCTGAGAAACTCATAGCTCTGCAATAATGCTTTATCTCAGCACGGAAGAAGTGGAGAGCGTGTAAACTCACCAAGAGATTCAGTGTATATGGGAAGAAAAATAAAGAAATGTTAGGGACTTTTTGTGTTGACAGTTACAAAATTTGATGTAATATTCTGTTTCATTATGATATGTCTTCCCCTCACGGATCTTGTAGGTGCAGAACTAGTACTGATAATAATGATTCAATCGCCAGACTTTCTGTCTCTCCTCAACCCAAAATGCTGAAAGTTGATAGAAACTAAAAAATGGACCCCAGAAGGACCATATAACGGGACAATTTAGCAGGACGCAGTTAACCGATTCCACAGCAAAGATGCTAGTTTTTGTTGTCTGTCTAAACTAGCAGTATCAATTATGCCATTAGCCCATTACTGTGTAGTGCCCATACCTCATGTCAGTATTTACGAGTCGAGCAACATGTGGCCAACAGTTAGTTAGGGTTCTACTAATCATATTGTCATATATAGTAAGAACATAATTCCTTAGCATTCATATGTCCAGAGAACTAAAGATCCAAAAAACTACCAGCTATCAAATATGATATCAGACAGAATGTATGGTTAGAGGATTTGGAAACGGAGTGGGGTTTGGATGAACTAACCTGGGCTCTTTCGGCTGATGAACAGTTAATCATGAACAGTGCGCACGGGCTCTGAAAACAATCAGATAGATTTGTGGTATTTCTTTTACCTTTTGTTCTCTTCATTTTCTAAAAGCTTGTAATACTTTTGCGCATGGCTATATTTGAGCTTCTATGTCAGAGAAGGTGGAGTTGTGCTCTCTTCATTCCTCGTCATGGTCCGCGATAAGTCTCTTTTAGAATGAAGTTAAGATTTTGGGGAAAATATTACCATTAAGTAGATAAGTAGCCTGACAGCCTTAAATAAATGCAACCTCTCCAAGTCAAAAGATTTCTTCCGTCAACTGCAGACACTAGGTAGATTTACAAGTTGATTACCTAAATCCGAATTGTTGGCAAAGTTAAAGGAATTGGATTAGATGTGTCACTAAATTGGGCTGAGGTACTACAGCTAATCACATCTTCGCTGCCAAGTACAGGGCCGGCCCTATGGGCCAGCAGCGTGCAGCTGCTTAAGGCCCCTGGGCTGGCAGGGCCCCGTTTTTAATACAGGATCATCACATCGTATTTAGGTTCATTAAATATTTTAATGTACAAGTACATTAAAGAGTACATCAGTTTGGTGGTAATTAAATTTTTGCCACAAACTTTACACAAGTTTGAATCTCCTTAATGACGTATGTGAAGATTTTAATTTTAATATATAATAGTTGCATAGCTATTGAGCACTAATTAAAAGCAACACAATCTATTCTCTACAGGAATATCATAAGTATTGCAAGTCTGATTTTTTTTCCTTCTAAAAAACAGTTTTTTTTTTTGTACATTTTTTTCTTTTGGGACCTCAATTTTATTACTCACTTTAGGCCTCCAATTGACTTGGGCCGGCCCTGGCCAAGTACTAACGTTTGATTGCACATAATGAGATAGCAACTCTGCCCAGAAACTGTACAATCTCAAAGGAGGTACAAATACCTGAATGTTGACTACTAGCAAAATATTACATCCTTCATATATATCCGCGGATGGAGCTTACATATGAGGTCTCTTTGTAGGAAGAAAGATAATAGAAGGGCTATAAAAATGCAAGTCTAAGAAAGTGCGACTTATGGAGCTTATGTGATCATTCAGTATTTTAGACGGCAGACTGAAAACTCTAGAATCGGAGTTAGATTATGTTTGTTATTACTTGAACATATTGTGATATTTATGAACCTTTTACTTATTATTTGATTGGGATATTGGATGCCTTGTACATAAGGTGAATTGCATTTGGCATATTGGATGTCTCGTCCATAAGGTGAATTACTTGATTTACGAGTTTTATTGTATTATTTTGCACTATTCTTCTTGTATGATCTCTTCGTGTGTTCATGTTGTTTTTATAGCAGCTTAGGTGCTTCGAGGAGAGTGGAGGCCTCAGAAATCAAGAAGAGAAGCAAGGACACACATTTCGAAGGCTAGGTGCAATTCCGAGAGAAGTTGATGCAAGGTTACCTGGATCGCAGATCGCTGCGGAATGGGGTCGCGGAACGCGATACCGTATGGAATTCGGTTCGCTAGGGGTAGGCTTCTCCGGATCGCTAGTACGGAACGAAATTTGCTAGGTCGGATCGCGGAACGCGATCTCGGATCGATTTTTTGACATTGACATGGGGTGCTACTTATGTCTAAGAAAATATACTACATTTGTTGCTGCTTTAGGTATATTAAAATACTATTCCTTTTTTTAACGCTATTAAAATACTATTCCTAATAGTATAATACTTTATTTGAAAGAATATAATGTGATTCTCAAAAAAAAAGAAAGAAAATAATATAATATGTAATAACTGTACTCATCCCAATAAAAAAACAATTAAAGGAAGAGTCTACAGACGGACTTCTCTGGAAAGTCAAAAAAACCGTTCACATGATGGGCCACCATTAAGAAATGAATAATTCTAAATGGACATAATTTTGGACAAAATTTTAGACATAATTTCTACTTTTAGTGATTTTGATTATGTATCAACGTTTCCGAAGTGTTTAATATTTCCATAGTAGTGATTGATTTTACTACATTTGGAAATTATGTCTATGTTATGTCTAGAATTCTGTCTATATAGCATTACTCTTAAGAAATAAATTACTAAATTAATGCCATTTTTGACCAAAGCGGAAAATCCCAGTATCCCATGAAACTTCTGCGACTTTCTCTCTCCCTAAACGACGACTGCAGGGTCTAACGTCGGCGACGAAGATCGGAATCGTGGCGCAGGGACGAGAACGAAGTTACTGACGCCGGAGACGAAAACGGAATCTGCTGCGCCTGGTATTGTTTCTTCTATGCTCTTAGGTCGAATTTTTTTTCCTCTATTTCTACTTCGTTGCCGGAACGCAGCAAACTCCGATCTGGATCGCCGGCGATCTGCAATTGGGATCGGACGATCCAGATCGGAGTTCGCCGGAGGGGTAGCGAATTATGGTAACTCTGAGTTGATGTCGAAATGAGATGAAAGACGCAAGAAAATCCTGCACGTCAAGACCCATAAACCTGCCCGTCATGTTGTGCAGCCATATCCTGATATCCAGAATGAGGAATGCAGCAAGGCAGAGAAGAAATTGGCGAAGTGTAAAAGCAGGTCATGACCTGCACGGTTGTATGTCATGGGGAGCAAACAATCCCAGCAACAAGGTTTTGGAGGAAGTGAGGAAATTTTTCAAGTGTAAAAGCAGGTCATGACCTCCAGCCTTGCACGTCATGTCATGCAGCCTACTCCAGAGAATGGGACCCGCACCTCATGATGTGCAGCCATATCTTGATATCCAGAATGAGGACTGCAGCAAGGCAGAGAAGAAATTGGCCAAGTGTAAAAGCAGATCATGACCTGCAAGGTTGTACGTCATGAGGGGCAAACAATTCCAGCGACAAGGTTTTGGAGGAAGAGAGAAAATTTCTAAGTGTAAAAGCAGGTCATGACATGCAGGCTACTCCAGAGAAGGAGATTTTGAGGAATTGCGGAGTATTTTCCAGATCTGGGAGCACGTCATGGTCTGATGTTCTGCAAATCATGACGTGCACAGCCCAGAATGTGTAAAAACAAAGGTATGATGGGAATTTCAAGGCGAATCTTATGGATACCTGCCTCAACCTATTTAAGGATGACAAGGGACTAAAAAAAGAACTATGCGCTGCTGGAGAAGAAGAACAGGGCTAGGAGCTGGAAAGGACTTCGAAAACAAGACAATTTCACACAAAATCAAGTATTCCACGAGTTGATCATCCTACTTCTCCCTCTTTGTTATTCTATGGGTATCATGAATGTTTTAGCTTAATTCTACCTTGTTAATATTTCTCCTTTGTGCTTCATTATTTACTTGTGATGAGATTGATCACCTCGGATCGAGAGCCTACCAGTAAAGAGAAAGAACCTACTACAGTGTTAAGAAAGTTAAGAGGAATTCATATCCTGTATCACCAACAAGCGAGAGCTGAGGTGTTGGGAGTGGGTTTGTACGTAGTAGTGTGCTTAAATCTTGGTCAAACCCATGGGACGTGAAAAGCGAGAGCCTGTGTCCCGTCGTCCAACCATAGGAACATGTGCAAAAGAGAGAGCCGTGCACGTAATTGAAACGTAACCTAGAATAGCAAGCGATTTGTTGTTTCAAGTAGGAAATTAATAAACCGGAATCGCCTAGGAAAACCATGAGAGTCCCAGTTGCCCCAGTTATCGTAGAAACAACCATATTAGATCCTCTTCATATACGTATTTTAGTAAGGTTAATTACACTTTACCCCCTTGTGGTTAGGAGTTTGTGGGAAAACCACCCCTGAGGTTCCAAATGTTGCACTTTACCTCCTTGTGTTTTGGTTTATACGCGCCGGAACAAACTTCCGTTAAAATAGGTGCCAAGGGACTAAAATATCCCCGTATATATAGCCCCATCCCCTCATTTTCCTACTTCTCAATCTCTCTCTAACTCTCTCTCTCTATTATATCTTTTTGTTTCTTTGTCAGACGAAACAAACAGATGGAAGATGGAGGTCGGGGCGGGAGCTTGAAGATCCAAGTGAAATCATCAGCTCCAGCGAGTATTAGCGAGGCGCAACCAGCCTCCAGGCTCCGGCGACGTCGAGGGCGCTTGAAGAATGAAGTGAAGCGGCGGCGCACCCAAGGCAGCGGCGCACAAAAGGCAGCAGCAACGGACAGATCTGCCTTCTTCTTCTTCTACCTTCTACTCCAGATTTCTTCAACTTCTCCAGATCTTCTCGTCTTCTCAGATCTGGAGGCCATGTCGGAGATTGGCGGTCCTGCGGCGGTGTTGCGGTAGAGGCGGCCGTCTTCCTCTTTCCTTCTTGAAGAACTATTCTCCCAAAAAATCAGGTTTTTGGGTTTTGGAGTTGGTACTGTTTAATGATTGTAGTCCTCTATTTAAACACTACCGGTGTTATAGATCCATCAATGGTTAAATAAGGCTGAGGAGGTCAACAATCTGTGATGTTCATATTGCTTTTGTAGTCTTCTATTCTTGTTCAATTTTCTTCTTGTTCTTCATCAAATTCAAAACTGGATTCATTTTTTTTTTCATTTTGTAACATAATTTTAAAGTAGTATTAACTTGTCAATACGTTAAAGCTTGAGGGTATAGTAGGTATTTCGATAACAAAGTTTAATGGATTCTGTTAGTTTTGACAGAATCGCACAAAAACGAAACCACAGGGAGGTAAAATGCAACAGTTGGAACTTCATGGGGGTGTTTGGAACAAATGTATAACCACAGGGGGATAAAATGCAATTAACCCTTTTAGTAATTAGCTTAATCAAACCCCCAAATATTTGATATTTTACACGTAGTAGGAATTAGTGATCTTGAGCCAAGTGGTACCATATAGTCCATGTGGGATCGATAAATCTCGGTACTTATCGGAAATTATTACTACCACGATAGCCGTGCACTTGCAGTTTGAAGTGAGTCACGGGCCATCAGTGTGTCCTAAACCCCAATAAGATGGCCTGTGTACTACAGAGCAATACAAGCAAAGGATGTTACTATTATGCCCAAATTTAGTCCTAATCCCCACCTTCAATAAAATAATTTTTGGACCAAGTCCCATCAAAATGTCAGGCATAGTGTTCAAGCTCACCCAATGTCTGACAAGTAAAGATTTATTCACTTTCAAGGAAGCAAACCACACTAGTGCAGATGGTAAACTACTATACAACATAATCTTAGATCACAAAGTATATAGCTAACAAAAAATATTCAAGGTGCTAGCTAGCCATAAAGAATTTAGACAAACAGTGAAGTTTTCCTTTCTGGTGAAAACTAGGCAAGTAACAGGGTACAGACTACAGAGAATTGGAATGCTTTGAAAATTGCAAGGAAGGCAAGTAACATGGTACAGAGTATGTTTGATGATGGTGTCAATTTTTTTCCATTTTGAAAAAGAAAGTTTAAAGTGCCTTCGAAAAAGGAATGTGAAGTTCCGCCAACAAATGAATAGAAGGAACCTAAGAGAATGGCAGTGACGCTTTAAAGAGCAATGTCGGCTCATACTTAAGAAGAAATTGATTTATATCATGAACAATATGAACAAAAGGACTAGCAAGGAGTCATGAGCATCTGAATTCACAAGTTCAACAACCAGATGCAGATGGCAAATAAACTTGAACAGTATCTTTTATTATAAATTTATAAGGCTAACAAAAAAGAACATTCAGAATGATAGCTAGCCATAAATAATATTTTGGCAGCCGGTGAAGCTTTCCTTTCTGGTGAAAGCTAAGCAAGTGCCATGGTACTGAGAAATGGATTGAAAGTTGCAAGGGAGTTTCATAACTATTAGATGTCAATGTCAATTATTTTACTGGAAACAAGGGTTTAAACTTTAAAGTGTGCCCTTTGAGGCCTTGAATAAGAAATATAAAATTCCACCTGCAAAAGAATCCAAGGGACCTAAGGAAATGAACATTGGCTTCAAAAAGCAATGTGGGTTCATTTAAGGTGCTCGATTCTATCAAGAACAAAAGGAAGCATGAAGAATAGTATATAACAAGGGGTGATTTTGGCAAGTCATAAAGAATGCAACATCTTCAGCTTTTTCCACTATCTAGAGTATCACAGATGACTCGATTCAAAGAGCCGCGTTAAAATTTAAGCTTCATAATAAACAAAGATGCAGTTTATCTTATTATGTCAGGCATTCAACTAGCTCTTTACTTCCAACAATATTCATGTCCGTATTGGCATCTAACTCTGGATTGTTTAGCAACTTAGGAACACAAGTTTCATTAACTAGCTCTATAATCTATAAGCATGTGTAGAAGTCGTGAGAACCACCACATCAAGCTCAAGACTAACATCGTCATGCACCCAAAGCCCAAACTTGAACGAAACAATTATCACACAAAGAACAAGCATGTATTGAAGAATGCCAGCGACACCAAGCTCAGAAACTAGCATTATCATGCACCCAAAGCTCGACAATGAATAAAACACTGAGATAAGGGCAGGTGTACAAATAATTGTGGCAATTGACAAACATAGCAGGACTGGGACAAGTTAAGCTAGTAATCTCAGTAAACAGCAACCATGACGTTGAAATAAATGATGAAAGCAGCCGGCCGATATTTAAGTACTAATGTTTGGGACCAATAGAGAGGCATTAGTCAAAGAGTCAGACAAGCAAAATGAAAATTTGAGTAGAACCTTAAATCCATGAGAGGTTTGGGATACATCCAGTCATCACCAGTATTCTTCAATTTTCCCCACATGTACAACTGTCCACCACCTGAAAATGGTTCCACAAAGTCAGAATGAGTATTGAACTTTGATCATTAGACTTCCCTCCTACATAAGGACCATAGTACTACACGTAAGGTGTTTAGTTAGTAGTTTAAGACGAATAATTATCTTGTTAACTTCTGAACTCCGCCTGTGAAGCGATGATGCACCTCATAAAGGGTGTGAAGCAGCTCATATGCACGAATGCAGCCGGATGATCTAGAATGCAACATGTGATACCCACTATTTTTCTTTTTTGACTCTTGATACGCCGAACATGCTTTGAGGATGCAGCAGGCCCGTTCGCGACTTTGATATAAGTTTAAAGAAAATGCATTTTTAAAGATTCAATACTATTATCTCTAGCAAGATCAGGATTTCCAGTCCCATGCCCAACACTCTATATCTTATGATATTTTATTGTCAATGAAATATAAATTATCATGTACTCAGAATTTGAAATATGATTCTTTATAAAAAGCACTTGTGAGCAGTTCACAAAGTTTCAGTTACATCACGAGAAATTAGCAAGTCAGTGTCATAATCACTCCACGGCAATATGAAAATTTATATCTTTTTTTTTTTTTGCATATACACACACGTGTGTGTGTGTGTTCATATTTTATACAAAATTTTAGGTGTGTGTGTGTGTGCGTGTGTGTGCGTGTGTGTGTGGAGAGACAGAGATAAAGATCAATTATCATTTCTCTGCTTGTTTCTAATTCATTTTGCTATTTTCCATTACAGTGAAACTTTTTTGACTGTTCTAAATAAGTTTCCTTTGTTAACCGATCAAGACAGAGGTAAGATAAGATGCATAGAAAAAAAAAGAAGAGGCGGAAAAGAATATATTATGTACAAATCAAAAATGGCTAACATGAATACCTTCTGAAGAGGTTGTGGGAAAAATGCAGAAGATAAGGGTACAGGCAACTAACAATTGAAGATGCATAGAACCGTAAAGAAGAGACATGGCCTACCAGCAGTACAAGAAGAGTTGACAGAACCAGCTGAAATCACAGAATTAGGAGGTAACATATTATGCTTTGTGAAGACGTCAACCCTACGGGGAAGCCATTCATCTTTCTGTTCCCTGTGACCAAGCCTACACCCATAACAAAAGTTATAAGAGCGCGTACATAATTACGAATATTTAAAAGATCCCATCTCAGATCCAGAATATGGTGCAAATGGGGAGCCTTCATTAAAAGGTAGCTATGAGACTAAATTGAGATCTGGAGGAGTACAAACCAACCTTCCATAACCACCATTGCCCCAGCTGGTAAAATGAGTAAACAAAACATTATTATGCACTGCATATAGCATATATAACAGGGGTGACAAATAATGAACTGTGAAATAACTTACGTGTAAACAAACCCATTAGAGTCTACAGCAACTGCAGGCCAAGAAAACATCAAAGAAAAATAAGGCCTCTGAGGTGGAGAGTGGTGAAGAAGTAGAGATGAACGGGTATTATATCCACTACCTGTATGATTTGTTCCACAAGCAACTTTCACTATCTTTTGTCCGCTAAGAGAATTTAATGACTTCGGACGTGGTTGGGCTTCATAAACAAGCTTCACCGAGCTATCTTTGGAATTATACTGCAACCCACATAAACCTTGTTATTAACACTATCTAAAATAACATGAGACCAAGCAATTAGCAGCACTTCACAAATAAGCCAAAGACCTCACAGTTCCACCATCCCTGGAAAAAAGACAAATGGCAACTATAATAGAAAAGTTATGCGATTTCTACATTTTATGTTCCGTGTCTCCTCCTGTCATGTGTAATCTTTTATCCGAATGTTTATAATCATCTGAACTAAATTACTTGTGTTATAATTTCCTAAAATGTTAGAAAGACATAAATGGATGCTGGCCAAGTTTTGTATTGAGATGTTATTAGGAGTCTTAATTAGATTTAGAATTTTTGCTGGTGAATATAATTTATGTCGATGGTACCTCGACGGGTAATCTCGCCAGTGAAGTTTCCATTTAGAGTTCTGCTATAAGTCTTCAATATTTTATCATTTAAGTCAGTTAATACTACTCGAATCCCGAGTGTTGGTAGATCACAATCTAGCGAGTAACTACACCTGTCGGGTAGTCAGAATATTTTAGACATATGAGTCTCTATATGATGCAATATGCAGACTAACCTTAGAGGTTAATTTCCACGGAAATCAAGAAAAAAAAATTCCGTTCTTTCTAAGCAATCATCTTCTTCTCTCACTTATCTTCATTGGGATACAATATAAAGAGGCCAATACTACTTTTTCCGTCAAGAAACTAAGCTCCTTCAATCCTCATATATTTACAATCCATCAAATCTGACCCTTATTACCTCGGGAATGTCTTAATTCCCTGATATCTTGAACGCTATACAAGATGTTTATCCACAAGCCTTGGTAGAATATGGTCCTCATCATCCTAAACTCGCAAACCAGTCTTTTTAAACCTTAGAAACCGTCTACTGCCCTAATTTGAATCACTTCTTAGGTAGCCTAAAGAGGTTTCCCAGTTTTTTACTATATCAGAAACGTAGTAAAATATAAACAACTTCTCTTCGCTGAATGTACCTCATTGTCTGTTCCATGCCCAAGTTGACCATATTGTGGAAGACCAGCAGACCTAAAATTTAGAAATTACGAGTCTATGAACGAGTCCAAAGCTCCAAAAGTATGTGACATGTAAACCAGGGAACCGAACAACATAAACAAACCATACCATATATAAGCTCCTTCAGTGGAAGTTAACCACATAGTAAACTCACCGCCAGAAGCAGTGGTTTTGACTTCTGAAACTAGACATCGTACAGGAGATGACTCAATTTCTGCAAAAAGAGAAACAAATAATGTCATGTCATGTACAAGTAGCTTAAAATATACATCCATTGAGTAGACAACACTTCACCAGAGGATCGATTTATGTCATGTACAAGTAGCTTATAATATACATCCATTGGTAATTGAAGTACGGTTAAAGTTTATGTGATAAAAACAATGTGAAAGCTTGAGAGATTTAGAGAGAAACAAGAAAAATGATAGAGTAGTAGTGTGAAAGTAATGGACAAATGATGGATAGGGAGAAAATGAGTGGAAATAGGGTCCAACAGCATAAATAAGTACTCCAACTGCGGTAGTAAAAAATAGATGTATTTGTAATTGATTGTGGTCCCATGTGATTATTATCCACCAAATGCAGTAGATCTAATGGTTAAAAATATTCCTCGTCCAAGGGTCCCAAAGACATTTTAGAGAATGAAAACTCCATGTCTCCATCGTAATATAGAAGATGTAATAAACCTAACTTTCAGGAAAAGCTTACCATTCTTTACTGAACCTGATCCAAGCTGCCCATGTTTATTCCAGCCGAAAGCAAGAGAGAGTCCGTCTTCAGTCACCACAACAGTGTGGTTTCTTCCACATGATGCACTAGCAATTTTATACCTGATGATGGAAATGAAAAGGTCAATTTATTCATTGTAATTGTTAAGTTTAATGTCACATTGATCAGTAATAGATAGACTTCAACTAGTTCTTTCAAACAAGCTACCCATATTCAACAAAACTAACCCGCCTTGCTCAACCACCATTTCGACTATAATCACAGTTATAGAAGAGTAGTAGGTTTTCTAAATTTGCTGAATGAGGAGTTCAGCGAATTAAGTGGTAGGGCGAATGATATCCAGGCCAAAAAGACTTACTTCGACAATCCAGAAACAACAGTTGGCCTATCCCGCTGTAATGTATCTCCATGGCCCAATTGCCCCTTCTGCAAATGATATACTTCTAAGAATTTACTACATATAACAAAATTGGTATGTTACATAATTTCACATTAAATTGATAAAAAATGAGCATGCCTCGTTCCGCCCCCAAGTGTAGCACCGTCCATCAACATCCAATGCCACACAGTGACAGGAAACTACAAACAAACAAAAAACCCACATTCCAAATTCAAGTTAGAACACTGGAAGCTACCTTTTAACCAAAACAAACAGCCTTTAAACCATCTTTTTTTCTGAGGGCCGCTATGCTTCACCCTTTTTTCTTCACCCCTTATTTTCACCTCCTACCACTCAGTCCCAGCTCTTCCCCACCAATTTGACTTTTACCACTATTCAGTGGGTCACTTTGACTCGGTGATTTGGATAGCATAGTAATGTAATTTTTTGATTATTTTTTCATGGTGTTGTACGGTGAAAAAATTATCGAAAAATCGCATCATTTTGCTATCGAAATCACCCGATCAAAGTGACCCATATACGAGTCAAATATTCAAGATGGTGGGCAAGACCTGGGACTGAGTGGTATGTGTTAAGATATGATTGCTGATAACTATTTATTTTCAGATATTTCTACAATCATATCACAAATCAGAAACATCCACGTAGGAGGTGAAATTAAATAGTAAAGAATAAAGAAGAATAAAGGGTTACGTTTAACATTTCCCTTTTTTTACTGTTCTAGGGTAAGAAAAATCCAGCAATATAAAAAAAACAGAGAAACGCTTTCTCACCGCAACCGGAGACGACGGACTTAATAGAGACACCGACGAGTGGCCGGAGCCGAGTGGGAGAAACCAAGTTCCCGTCGGTCTTCTTCCGACCAATGGTGTCCCAGCAAGTGGCTCCACAGAAGAGCAGCTCTCCGCCCTTGACCTCCTCCTCGACCTTCTTCTCCGCCTCAACTTCCGACATCCTCAGACGGACTCTGGTCAACTAACGGTCAAAAAATTCAAAAAGAGATACCTGAGATAACGGCTAGTTGACTGGTAAACCGAGGGGGGAGAAGCTCTCACGACCTAGATCAGATGCTCAACACAGCGAAACCCTATTTGTTCGAAATGATGTTTATAAAGAGGAGAGGGGAAGAGGAAAAAGGGGATTGTTTTAGGGGGTTTTGGGGTTTCCCGAGAATGTGGCTTTTTATTAATAAGGGGAAATAAATTGAAAAGTGGATATAGTACTACTACTGCAAGTAGAGTGGGATATCTGATTTGATTACTCATTCGGTATTTGGGCTTTTTTCTAGTATTTCAATTTCTTGACTTCTTGTTTTCCAGCCGAAGTAGGAACATTTGTTGGATTTGGAAAAGTGATGTTGCGAGTCCAAGACACCTGCCTACACAAGAACACACCCAAAACAACACCCAAAAAAAAAGTAGGAGTACAGAAGCTAAAATTTGTAGATATAAAAAAGGCCCATATAGCGGGGCTTTGGTTACAAGAACATGAGACCCTGACTTCCTTCGGATTTTAGACAGTCTGCAAAAAATAATCGAGATGCTACATTACAGATGGATTTAACAAGTACCTCCTCCAAATATGAGCACATTTCACTTCTCTACAACGAAGGATAGATGTGATACAATTTGCGAAAAACAAACGGGGTAATCGTGTAAACTTTGAGAAAAGGATAAGCCAAGATAGATAGAATGGGGTGATGACTCCAAATTAGTGTCATCTATTTACTCTGATTTCTACCATTTTGTGAGGTTAAATGGAGTATTTAGGGTCTTTCCGGATGTGTTCTATGATGTATTTTATGTTTGATTTTCAAATGTGTTAATGTGAAATCCGGACGTTTTATGCATTGATTAAAGCATTTTATTGTATATGATTGCGGGTTGTATTTCTTGTTATCTATGGCAGGAACCAGGAGCTCAGGGATCTAGATGGAGCATGGAACGAATTTCGGAAACACGGAACTCGCAAGAGGAGCTAATGAAAGGAAGAGAAAAGAAGAAAATAAGTACAGAAGCCCAGGAGCTCAGTAGCTCGCACGAGTTGCTGCCAGTCACAGGAGCTCGCACGAGCTACAAAGCACTCGCACGAGCTAGGTTAACAATCGGCGCAATCTAAAAGGGGTCAACATGGAATTTCACAAAGTAAAACTTGCACAATATGAGAAGAATGTTGCCCTGAGAAAAAAAAAAAAAAAAAAAAAAAAAAAAAAAAAAAAAAACGAGGTCGTCTGAGAGACAGAGATGGGGCCAAGGACACAAGAGCTAAGGAGCAAATTATCACAATTGAAGATCAAAAATTCATCGTCGATGCGAGGATTTCTTCATTGATACTTCTATTTGTATTTAGTTCATTGACTATGGAATACTATGTTTTGCTATCACTCAAATGCATTGCTAGACACCGTACTAGGTTCTACAATGAACCTAGGATTTTGGAGAAATCTTTTCCATATTTTTTTCATGGTTTCGTGCATAGAATTCTATAACTGTTCGATTTCTCATCATTTGATGTGTAGTTGTAAACTTTCCTCCTTCATCAAGTGAATAACTCTATTTCCGTTTAGTTCGTGAGTGAACCACTTCATCACATACATATGGATAACACGATCTACACCGGTAGGATATGAAACTCTAGAGAATGCTAAACGAATCATATACCTAAAATATACAAGAGACAAACCCTAATAATATTATGGTTGACTCTAACGCCCTAGTATTGGGAAAACAGCCTCAGATCTGACAAATTCAATATGAAATAGTTCAGGATGATAGATTTGGAAACAGTATAGACTATAGGATGACTCTGAGAGAGAAATCTTAGTGTTGAGAATATGTGAGACGTCTATAGAGAAGAGACAGTCTAAAACACATGGCTGGCGCAAAACCAAACTAAGGAGAATATCAAAGTACTTGGTTTAATATATGTAAAAAATAAACTTACTATAGACTCACAAAAGACTTTTTCTAGATCTATATAATCAGATTGATCAAGAGACTCAATGAAAAATAAGCTCATACATGGATGGATTATAGAATGGATACAACAACTTCAGATTTTGAATCCTAGTTGAGGGCAGCTGAAGCGCTAATGGAGGAGCACTGGAAGCAGAACCATCGGCCAGGGAAGCTCCTCCTACTGGTGGCCTAACCTCATGGGGTGTATCTCTCTCTCTCCTCACATTTTTTTAGAGGCTAACTAATGTTGATTCGCTTTAGCTTGCTTCGCTAAATTTTCTTTGAACCCTACACCTATATTTATAGAGCAGATGACTAGTTTTCCAAGTAACAGAGTTCTAGAGAAAGTTAATTATGAATATTGAATTTTAGAAATTAAATAAAAGTTAAAACCAATTAAATAATAATAATTAATTATTTAATAAAGAGTTTTACTTCTTAAGAAAACATAATTTTCGTAATGAAATGTTCAATTTTAATTTTCAATTCTCAATAAAGAAATTAATATAAAATAAATAAGCTTTCTAGAAAAACAATTTCAATTTACTTAGAATTGAACTTAAGCTACCAATAATTCGTCTTTAGTAAATCAAAACTTCTAAACAAAATTCTGAAAAAGAAATAAAGAGAGTAAAATAGAGCTGAAATTTATTTAACATAGAATATCATAATTTTTAATTTTCTTTTGAAAATATATTTACTATAACCAGTTTTATTTATACTGAAACGCTTCCAATTAACTTTAAATAGAAAATTGACTAAGTATTAAAAGAGTTCTAATAGAAAAATACATCTAATTGTGACCATTATCCTTAAATTTATTATTTTCTTGAAAGATGTAATTTATTCCTAATTAAAATCTCTTTACTTGGAAGACAATAAGTAAATCTTGAAGTATCTCCAAGAAGAATAACAGACTAACTGAAATAGCCAAAAGAGCTAGAAAAAAAATCGAAGAAGCTGCAAAACCTCAATCTGGTTGCCCTAGGGTTGCTCGACCACCTAAGGACCCGTGCAATACCTAGGGCCCCCTAGAGAGGATTTATGCTGCTCTTTGTCCCTTTTCTTTTTTGGATGACAGTTGAGTCCAAATACACATGGATAGATGCTGCAGGAATAACCCTACACCTAAGAATGACTCAGAAACTTCTAGGAATATACCTGAAACCCAAGGATCACAAACTGATGATTTCTAATAATTTATTGATAACTAGATTCAAGGAGCCTCAATTACCTACAAGAACATGGTTAAACATATTATAGTATATAAATAAAGAGACTTTGTTCACAAAACTTGTACTGGATATAATCCAAACTTTTCAAGAAAGAACAAAACCAAATTTGTGAAAGCTAGTAAAAGACTTTTTTCCAAAATATTTTCAGTGTGGCAAGATTGGCCATGTCAAGATGATATGTTCCTTTAAAAGAACAGAACCTAACATCATGAGGAACACTTTTCCATTCCATCTTAGGGGACATGTGAGACAAATTTGGGGGTTCCTAAAGGGGTCAGACAACCCAACGTGGTTGACCCTGAATATGAATTCAAATATCAAACTTGGTCTAACAGCTGGGTAAGGCAGTGAATGGTGTTTGCAGGTTGTCACCAAGAACAAAGAACATAAGTGAATTATGGATAGTGGTTGCTCTAGACACATGAGTGGCAAGAGTTATTTATTCACTAAACCAAAGGAACAATCAGGAGGGACAATCACACTTGCTGACAAAGGCAAATGCAACATTATAGGAATTGGGAAAGTTGGTAATGATGTTGAAAATCCTATTTCAGATGTATATCTTGTAGATGGTCTAACGCTTAATCTGCTTGGGAATTCTCAATTGTGTGATAAAGATAAAAAGGTTATGATTTTTTACCCTAAACTGAGCTGCATTATTTAACTTGTGACACTTGACCTACTGCATTATCAATTTACCATTAAAACCACATGCATTATTCAATTTGTGACACTTAACCTACTGCATTATAACTTTACCATAAAAACCACATGCATTATTCAAATTTCTGACAAATAGCCTAGTCTAAACTACAGAAATAGTGCAAACTCCAGGGCAATCTAACATTTAGTATGAACAATGTTATTGGCTAGAATATTCATTTATTATATATCGTGATATTTAATATAATGAAGTCCTTAGATGCAATGTGTTGTTTATCTTAAATATCCCTAGTCCATTATATTGATTAATAGGACGATCAAATATAGACTAGTATGTGTGTAAATTGATCTGGAGATATCAAATCTAACACATGGGTATGCATTAGGAGTAATGGCATATTGGATTGACCCACAACGAGAAGGATACATTAGATTATGTTAAAGTCACAATCGCTTCTCGTAGTGCTAATATAATTGCAATCCTTAGACTTGAAGTCACTAAATACTATAGTTGTGAAATGTCGTGCTTTGATGTTATCAAACGTTACACCGTAACTGGGTAATCATAAAGATAGCTATCGGGCATGATATGAAGAAAGCTTAGAGATCGTAGTGATGTAGAAAGGATTTGTCCCTCTCACATAATGGGAGTAAAATATCCACGACCACTCGAGGGATGAGGCTTATTGAATGTCTGGCTAGACTCAGATAAATCAATATGGAGATATTGATGTTATCTGCTTGCATAAGCATATTCCTAGGATCGAGGAACTATGGATTGGATATACGAGTGTGACTATTTATGTCTCATGTCCGATCCGGATATGGAGACAAAGGGATAGTGCAATTTGTAATATTGGGCACAAAGGTTTGTCGGGATCACTGACTTATTTCTATTAGTTGGGCGCATGGATGTGTTGCTAGACACCGTTTCATGTTAGTAATAAGTTACTACCAACTAAGTAGAAACATATGGGGTCACACCTCAAATAGAGCAGAATTAGATTTGGGATTAATTAATTAGAAGAATCACTTTGCAACACCTTGCAAACTTAGTATGACTAATATGCAAGGAAGGGACTAATCCAAGTTCATTTAGAACTAGGAAGAGCCTTTATGTGGTTAACAAGGAGTTGTTAGACTATATAAAGGATGCTCTAGCTTCCTTCTCACTAATGTTAATAGACATAACATAAGTGAGTGGGAGAGAAAGCAAGAGAGAGAGCAAGAACACAAGGGTCGAAGCCCCTGAATCCGCCCCCCTTTCCCGTCGGCTCAAAGAGAGGGCCGAATCCCTCCTTTTTCCTCCTTGTTTTCTTGATTCCTTCTTCCCTATTCCTCCGGTCCAAGCTAGCACTTGAGAAGGAAGAATCTCGATCTCACCTCTAGACGTGGATCAATCGTAGAGACGAGGACTATATTCTTCGTGTGATCTCCCAAACCAAAAGGTACACATATTCTATGTCTCTTATCATGTTATGATGTCTCTTCCTGTGATCCTTGGTGGACTTCGAAGTAGAATTAAATTTTTGTTATTCCGCTGCGTTACCTACGTCAAAACCCAACAGTGGTATCAGAGCCACAGGTCGTAGTGCATAACATGATTTTACGTGTTACGATTTCAGTTCATACACCGTATTGTTAATTTTACGCGAAACTGAAATTAATTGGCATAGTAGATGCAAAATTCAATTTGGTTCACTATAAACAAGATCTAATTAAAATTGGATGTTAGAATTGGTGAGTTTAATCACATAGAATGTGAATTATTGGGTTCTTAAAAATTAGGGTTCATGGGCACATAGTTGAAAAAGGAGTTTTTCAATTATGGAAACAATTTTATGGAAACATCCATAAGGAAACAACCATGCTTGGGCAACAAGGAAGGAAGGAAAGGAGACTAGGGCTGAAACCCTAGCCGTCCGCCCCTCCTCCTTACGCGCCAAGCAAGGCCGCGGGTCACTTGGGGTGGCCGGCCTTGGTCCGGGCCACGTGGCGGGCAGCGGTCCTCTTGGGGTTCGGCGCATGTATGGGTTGGACCCCTTGGATCGTTGTAACCCTAATTATCCAATTCAATTAAAATTGAACAAGCGCGTTAAAAATTGATTTTAAATGTATTATGTGCTTTGTTGCATAGTGGATGGATATGGCCTAGGCTGTGGATGTTTATTGCTTTGTGGTTTGGTTTACGGCATGCGAGCTGATCAGATTAATGTAATGATTAATTAGGTTTTTACGGCCTGCGAGTCGTTTTTCTCATCAACATGTGAGACTTTTATTATTTATTTATTCTATATATTAGGCTAGAATTAGAAATATTTAGATGATAGCCAAGAGCATGGAGAAGAAGACTGGAGAACCAAACAAGCCAAAAGACAAGGAAGACACACTACCCCAGGCGCGCAGCTATGGTGGACACATGGAGATGAGCTTGTCACTTTAGGGCAATTATATATTATTATTGGCTTGATAATATCTTAGTCTAGGGTCCATATCCATGTCTCTTTTTCTTATTCTGTGGATGTTTATTATTTACGTCTTGTAATTTATTTTTGTGTGTATGGCGATACTAGCAAAACGTTAACAAGATAATAATAAACAAGGACGGTCTTTTATTGTGGATTGCTCAATCCAAATAAGTAGATCATGTTGATTGGATCAACCAAACAAATTAAGAATGATTAAAATCCCTCAATTAAATATTGTGTTTGTCTTCTCTTGCCAAAACACCCTTCATTATCAGGGTTTATTAAAATTCGGGCTTGCCAAAGCAAGGCGATTTTAATTTACCATGATGTGTTGCGGACGACAAAAGCTGGTAATGTGTGTATGTTGAAGCAAGATGTTGGACGCAACTGGGTAAGACTCAATTGGATTGATGAGCCTAGAGGCATGACAATTAGGCGTTATCCAAGTGATAAAGAATAAAGAGTTATTCACCTAATTGGACCAAGAGTTGCATGGGATTCAGTTGGAATGATTCCTACCTAAGTAACCTATTCTTGGGTGACTTGTCAAAGCAAGCTTAAGAAGAAGTGAAAAGGAATCTTGGACCTACTAGAAAATATAATGATATTTTCCGCATTAATGGTGAGGGCTATTAATCCGAGAAAAATAGTGAGAGCTATATTTAATGATCTAGTCATTGTTGAATATAGTTAAATTGTTCAAAATACTATTGCACATTTCTCGTTTTGTAGAATTCCAAATGGCAAACAACAACGCATCGACTTCATCCCTACGATCTGTCCTTGAGAAGGATAAACTGTCTGGAACAAATTTCCTTGACTGGTACAGAAACTTAAGGATTGTCCTTAAGCAAGAAAAGAAGTTGTACTTCTTGGACACTCCGATTCCAGAACCCCCACAGGATGAGTTTGTTCTAGCGGAAGTAAGGGCACGTCAGAAACATATTGATGATTCTAATGGCGTGACTTGCCTCATGCTTTGCACCATGGCTGCTGAGCTTCAGAAGCAGCACGAGAACATGGAGGCCTATGATATGATCATACACTTGAAACAATTGTTTCAGGAACAGGAAAGGCATGAACGCTATGAGGTGTCCAAAGCATTGTTCAAGAGTAGTCTCGCAGAAGGGAATCCAGTAGGGCCTCATGTACTCCAAATGATCGGGTACATTGAGAACCTTGAGAGAATGGGATTCCCGCTTGGCCAAGATTTGGCAAATGATCTTGTCTTGGAATCGTTGCCTGACAGTTATAATCAGTTCATCATGGACTATAATATGAACGAGATTAGTAAGACTCTGCCAGACTTGTTGAACATGCTAAATACAGCTGAACAGACAGTCAACAAAGGCAAGGGCAAGGCCATAATGATGGTGCATAAGAAGAAGGGAAAAGGAGTTGCCTCTGCTTCCAAAGGAAAGCGCAAGAAAGTTGCGAAATCCAAGGAAGCCCTAAATCCTAGTGGAGGCGTGTGTAACACCCCTCGTTCCCAAGCTTGTCGTTCCGGACCGGAGAGCCTAGGAGGGTGCTACTCAAAATGAAGCGGCGGAAATCAAGAACAACACATCTGATATTCTTATATTACAAACTTTAATTATCTCATCATAATATACTGTTACATGAGATGAAGTGATACTAAGAGTTCGGCTTATTCAAGTACTAAATGAGTGTCGAATGCCGCTACCCCAATCCAGCTCTTAAGGCCTGCGGGGGAAAGAAACAAAGACCGCAGTTTTTCTAAAGTCAGCAATGAAATACTGAGTAAGTAAACACCCAAGCTTGTAAACAGATTATGAGGCATATCTTTTTCAAAAAAAACAATCATAAATGAGAAAGAACAAAACTGAGTAAATCCTTGAAGAATAAAGTATGGATACTGGAATGCATATGAAATTCTCTTTCTTTTGACTTTGCATCTCAATCCTTCTCTTGTATCTCAAACGGGGAATATTATTCCCAATCTATCTCTTCTTTCCTTTCATAAAAATCTCTTTCTCAAAGAACTTCATATTATTAACTTGTTGATACGGGTACCTTCTATCCTTTCACTAGATACCATGACCATAAGTGCCGGCACCCCCTTAAGACTTCACGCGGCCAGAGAGGTAAGTACATGGAGACACCCGACAGGTCGCGACCGGGTTTAAAATAAAAACGGTCTAGTGACACGAAGTCAACACGATAATCTATCACAGGTCGAGTGACCGAAGTAAACATCGACAATCATAATAATAATCCTCGCACAACTCTTTCCACTTTACGTTATTAACGAATTATTATTCTCGTGTGACCTTCTCAAAACATTTAGCTCAAAACGTAATCAATCTCGTGCAAAGCATGTACGTCATAAAACACATTTTGAGACAGATAAAAATCATATTTCGACACGAAAGAAGCTAGGGCACGTTAGGCTTGGCATGTCTACTTACCTCAATCCGATAGCGAATAGCACGTTCTAGGCACTACGAATAGACATAGCCCCTGTCCACGAAACTCGTCACCTACAAATTTATAATTTCTAATCAACTTAAATTCTGATTCCAACTATCACGTATAATGCAAGTGGGCGATGTGCTATGCTATGAACTCTAGTGTCGTCGTAAGGGAGTCTACTTTAATTTAATACAAACTCTAAATATATCGTTTTCATTATATTCGTCAAGAGCGTGCTAGTTTCGTAATTACATCCTCAAAATATACTTATTTAACATAATTTCTCAAATTCGTAAATGATAATCGTATATTTCAAATAGCGAGAGAATGAGTTTAGATTTAGGACTTCTCAATTATAAATTCTGGCTTAAACTTCATTATAAAACAACACCTTTTGTTTTATATATATTTATATTCTAACAATTATTTTTAACTTTTCTAGAGTAAATTCTTCATAGAAAATGAATTATTTAATTAACGAAACTAATTATTGGAGATATGTTCTTAAAATAAAGACTTTATACTAACTATTTTAGGAGATGATACCGTAATATATATATATATTAGGAAAAATAAGTGTTATTTAACATTTATTTATAATTATGGGGAATAATTATTGTAATTTAGAGATAAGCTAACACATTAATTAAAGAAACTATTCATAAATATTTCTCAAATTAATTTCTAAAGTTATTTTATTCTAAAAATGATATTTAGACAACCAATCTATTTAGCACGTCAATTTACAATATTTTGAGATTAACAAAACAGTATTGTTTATTGAATAAATAGACACAATATATTAAGCAACTCTAGTTTACTTTGTAACAACTATTTATTGTAAAATATCTTTTCCCATGTTATTTTTCTACATTAAATAATAAGTATAGTATTCGGAAATTAATTTAATCCAAATTTCTTATCTTTAATCTCATATATATGTGTGTGTGTGTATATATATATATATATATATATGTTTGTATATATGCTTATGTAGTTATGTAAACACCTATACTTTCTTAAAAGACAACAATAACCCCTTCCTAAAAATTATAGTTTCAGATGCCACAACATATAGCCACCAAGTTTCAGATTGTGCACAAGGTACCCCCTTACCTTACACTCAGCTTTATATAAAAGACACTTTCACCCCCTTTTACCTAAACTATGAAATTGATCAGCCTAAACCCGGATTCGTGCCTCAAGATATGATTTTGATTATCTAATATGAACTAGGGAGTGATTTAGAGCTTACCCAAGCCGAGAACCGTGAAAAACGGTCGAGAATAGAGGCGGTTTGAGTTCGCCGAAATAGTCGCCGGTGATGGTGGCCGACCGGAGCTTCTCTGGTCAGTTCTGGGCATAGCTGGTCCTTCTCCAAGCTTGGTCGGGCCTTAAGGAGGCCAGAGAGGTGGGAGGAAGAGGCTGGGTGCCTCTGCTTTGCTTGGGCCGGAGCTTCGCCGGAAAAAATGGAGCTCCGGCGGCGATGGTGGCGGTCTCTGCTCCTGTCACTCTTTATCTTCTTTCTTTCTTTGTTCTTCTGGTCGAAACTGAGAGGGTGATCGCGAGAGAGACGGAGGGAGAAGAGAAGTGGAGGTTTTGGTGGCCTTCTGGTGGTTCCGGTTGGTCTTCTCCGGCGGCGATGGCATGGCCCATGGCCACTGCTTCTGCTGCTGATGGTTTCTGTACGAGAGAGAGTGGAGAAGCGGAGAGAGATGGAGAGAGAGAGAGATGAAGGGTGGAATGATGGTGGCGGTGTCGTGTGTGTTTTTGTCAGGTTCCTCCGGCGGTGGCAGCGGCGGTGGTGGTGGCCGCTGCCTTCTGTTGCTGCTGCTGATGCTTGGTGGCAGAGAGGAAGAGAGATAGAGGGAGAAGAGAGCAGTGGAGAGGGAGGCGTAGTGTTCTCGGGGTTGATGGTGTCGGGTGTGGTTGTTCCCGAAGAGGAGGAGGGGAAGAAATAGAAGAGGGGAGGAGAGAGAGAGAAAGTGACGGGGAGAGAGAGTGAGAGATGTGTTGAAAAACACAACAATTTGGCAGGAGAAGTTGGGGTTTGGGAAAAAATATTATTTTATTTTGTTTAATTAACTTTTATTAAATTACTCATGGGTATTGAAGTTTTTTATTTAAATACAACTTCTACCCCCGTCTTGGCTAGCAAATACTCATTGAAACTACGACTATCTCCACTCTCTTCATTTACTTAACATCTAAACAACACGATTAGTCAGAAATTACCCTTAATAAAAACGGGGTATTACATCCTTCCCCCCTTAAACAGAGCTTCGTCCTCGAAGCTTAAACCAACTAATCAACGAAAGGCTACTATATGATTTTCTATATATTACACCGATCAATACCTTATTATTATTATGATAACTTTATTAAATCTAGTTTGATGTATGTGGCGCGGAAGCGGTACAAGGGTTAAGGTCACGAAAGATAAAAGGGTTACATTCCTCTCCCCCTTAGAGGAGTGACGTCCCCGAAACTCAATTTAAGTTGTCACGATAGATGGTCATACTTTGCGATTTCAATTCGTTAATACTCCTCTTTAGTTTTAGCATATGGACCCTTTTACTCTTGTTTTAGAGTGAACCCTTATTTGAAATTATGTCTATCTTCCAAAGTGGGTTGACCCGAAAATTAAGGTATCCTCCAATATCCTACGGCTAGAAATGACTTTTTGAAGTCGCTTGCCTATTCTATTTGTCAATGATAGTTACTAATCTCCCCCTTAATGAAATCAAGGTCGTCATACCCTTATCATCTGGTCGAATTTTAATCTGCCCGAATACAAGGTAGGACATTGCCTCCACTAGCTCTTTCAGATAGCCCATTTTACAAGGGCTGCTAAAGAATATTTATATATGTTGCTTCAAATAATGCTTAGAATAATCCCGATAACATGGTATAAACTCCGAGAATAGTTGGTTGGAGAATGAGCATCCATTAACCCCCAAAGTAGTTATTCAGTGACAAGACTTCAAATAAAGAATTTATGAAAATATATATATATTATAAGGAAGGAACCTAAGCTATCCAAGCACAGCGTTGAGTTACGTAACGACCAAACAACTCGTCTAGTTTTACCAGTCTACACCCTACTGAGAACCCTCGATCATATCAATATCCAAAACTTAGCAGGTTAATCATGTGACATTTGGTCTAACTTCCAACGTCTCTTTAAATGACTCCTCATAAGAAGGTGCTCTCATCAGGACATTTGCTTGCCTCATATTTAGATCGATCTTGCCTAGGTTAGCGGGTATTAATCTGTCTAGATTGCTTACTTTCTTCTTTTTGTGACATCACATGGGTCTCTTTGTTGTGTCAATGTTGTCAGAGAGTTCATTTCCTTTATATCGTAATTATAGTCCCTCCCTACAAGTCACCTTATGGTAAGTTGGTTCTAATTTTGGTTATCTTCTTATTTCATCTATATTACTAGAAGCTTTGAGTAACTCTATAATTTCTAACATTGGTAAGGATGTCTAATTCATGACTCTTTTATGGTGTTGTAAATGTGCGATCTATCAGTCTTGCTTTCTACACCATAATCTATTTTATCCCCTAATATATCATACAGTAGAAAACATATCATGTCATGTCCATATAAGCTTGTAGTGTGGCACGTGGAACATAATCATGGGTATGGCAATGTACAATAAAAATAATTTCGCATAAGTCCTCTACTATATATCTTTCCTCTTCCTTGGAAAATAACATTAGCCCAAATCGGGCAATCAAAATCTGTGATTCTACTATTTTGTTATGTCAAATCCTTAAATCAATTTCTCTGAGCAAGCCTACATGGCTATCACATTATCATGATCTCAATAATATGTCAACATATCTCATCATATCCTCCCCTTTTATTGGATGTTCATACTAGCACATAATCATATACAATTCACACATCTCATATCGCATATTGCCAACTCATATGTAAACATCTTATGAAAAGTCAAACGTTCAAGCTAATAGAGATCTTTTACTTTATGGTTGGTCATTGGTGCAAATCTATTACTGAACTGTCTATTCTTTTAAAATATTTAACTATGTCTTAAGGCCATATTTTGGGCATAATCTCTCAGAGTAGGTTATTCTATAAGTCTAGTACTAGGGAATACCCGACATAATTTTTAAAGGGTCAATTGTTGCTCATAGCGGAAATTAAAGACTTTCTATCCTACTCACGTGATCATAACCCATACGTTTCTACCTAGTGTTTACATTTTTTTATCCATGTCTCTTCATAGTCCAAATTTGTTACTTGGCTTGTAATCGTGGATTCCCAAGAATTTAACCAAATAACTTGAAACACCGACTGACATCAATCTCCAAACGTAAAGCTAAATATGCCTCCAATTTCTACACGAAAACCCAACTTCCATTAACATTTTCTTTCTCAGAGACTCATACTATCATCACAGAGTGTATACTACACCTCATAAGCTAAACATCGTGAGATTGAAGAACGTACAATATTCCTTTTTAACATAACTTTAGGACCTCAAAGTGGCATCTGTGTAGCAAAAATTCTTAAAAATAATCCACACATCATAATTGTAAGCAAAGCATCGTAACGGTACTCCATATATTTCTGAGATAGTTAAGTAGTATAAAAAGTTTCTAAAATTTACCTTGATAGAAAAATAACTTATGAGTCATCAGTATGAAATAACATATTCCAAATGTGGACTTCTAAAATCTGAGTTAAAACCTTGAAATAATCTTCATACGGAACTTTAATATTATGATAACACCAAATTTGAAATTTTAAAATGAACTTGTATAGGTATGTCATAGGTAACATCCATGTCTCGTGACGATCATCGGTGAACCAACAATATTTACTTCAAATATCGTTATTTCCAAGCGAGGGCCATAACTCCAAAAAAAAAAAAAAAAAAAAAATCAAGCAATATTAACTAGACTCCAAGTATCGCCCAACATAGCTAGGTATCCTCAGAACCCCAAATCATTTATGACGAATTAGTCTAGTTTTGTTTCTCGAGTACAACTCATGGACAAGTATAATCGAATCAACCATCAAAACCATCTAATAAGTGAGACTGACAGATTCTAGTTCAAAGGCTCGATAACTTGGGTTATAGTTACTTGTCTTAGGTGTGGGTGGGTGGGAACTTCCTCGACCGTTTCGATGATAACTCACTTTGATCATCTTAAGTACCTCATTCTTGACCCCTAAATCCAAATTACCATCCCAACCAATACCTCGAATACGTCATCAAATTCCATACAAACATAGCTAATGAAATTAGGGTTCACTAGTCAGATATCTTAGCATTCATGTTAAATCATGTAAGCTCAGAGTCTCCTATGGTCAAAATTTCATACTTCCCTTAGAATTCTTATAAGAGTCACATATCCTAGCATTATTATCGTACAAGGATTTCCCCATATTGTTGATGTTCTGAGCCGTCTGCCCATGTCAGATCTTCCTGGTATAAATAGTAATATAGTGGTCTATTAATTACATTTCTAGGCCATTACCTATGGTCTCATGCACAACTATCAGTTTCAGTATCACATATGGAGTGACATGTCACACAAGGATCAAAACATGCAGCATATAAAATTTCTCAATGATATACAATAAACTCATCTTATTAATCAGTATATCATCTGCAATCCATAATCTAGTCCCCATACTTCATAATCTTTATTCTTCTTCATAGGAGTAACACTTATCGTGGATACTCGTATAACTCTTCTCCTCAACACATAATTTATAATGCAGAATCTAATTACTGTAATCCATACTTCTCATTATCTATCACATGATCAATCTTCCACGAACGAATTACTCAAATCAAACTAAATAATAGTATCAAAAGACAAGGGTCAGTGGGACCTAGTATACTAACACTTAAGCTACCCATAACCCAAATCGGCTTTTCCAATTTTAATAATTTTTTCCTATGTCCATTTTAAGTTTCCCTACAGGTTTAATTCCCTTTTTGGATTGCCTGCTCTGATACCACTTGTAACACCCCTCGTTCCCAAGCTTGCCGTTCCGGACCGGAGAGCCTAGGATGGTGCTACTCAAAATGAAGCGGCGGAAATCAAGAACAACACATCTGATATTCATATATTACAAACTTAAATTATCTCAACATACTATACTGTTACATGAGATGAAGTGATACTAAGAGTTCGGCTTATTCAAGTACTAGATGAGTGTCGAATCCCGCTACCCCAATCCAGCTCTTAAGACATGCGGGGAAAAGAAACAAAGACCGCAGTTTTTCTAAAGTCAGCAATGAAATACTGAGTAAGTAAACACCCAAACTTGTAAACAGATTATGAGGCATATCTTTTTCAAAAAAAAAAAAACAATCATAAATGAGAAATAACAAAACTGAGTAAATCCTTGAAGAATAAAGTATGAATACTGGAATGCATATGAAATTCTCTTTCTTTTTACTTTGCATCTCAATCGTTCTCTTGTATCTCAAACGGGGAATATTATTCCCAATCTATCTCTTCTTTCCTTTCATAAAAATCTCTTTCTCAAAGAACTTCATATTATTAACTTTTTGATACGGGGAGCTTCTATCCTTTCACGAGCTACCATGACCATAAGTGCCGGCACCCCCCTAAGACTTCTTGCGGGCAGAGAGGTAAGTACATGGAGACACCCGGTAGGTCGCGACCGGGTTTAAAATAAAAACGGTCGAGTGAAACGAAGTCAACACGACAATCTATCACAGGACGAGAGACCGAAGTCAACATCGAACACTAATAATAATAATCCCCGCACAACTCTTTCCACTTACGTTATTAACGAATTATTATTCTCGTGTGACCTTCTCATAACATTTAGCTCAAAACGTAATCTATCTCGTTTAAAACATGTAAGTCATAAAACACATTTTGAGACAGATATAAAATCATATTTCGACACGAAAGAAGCTAGGGCACGTTAGGCTTGGCATGTCTACTTACATCAATCCGATAGCGAATAGCAAGTTCTAGTCACTACGAATAGACATAGCCCCTGTCCACGAAACTCGTCACCTACAAATTTATAATTTCTAATCAACTTAAATTCCGATTCCAACTATCACGTATAATGCAAGTGGGCGATGTGCTATGCTATGAACTCTAGTGTCGACGTAAGGGAGTCTACTTTAATTTAACACAAACTCTAAATATATCGTTTTTATTATATTCGTCAAGAGCGTGCTAGTTTCGTAATTACATCCTCAAAATATACTTATTTAATATAATTTCTTAAAATTCGTAAATAATAATCGTATATTTCAAATAGCGAGAGAATGAGTTTAGATTTAGAACTTCTCAATTATAAATTTTGGCTTAAACTTCATTATAAAACAACACCTTTTGTTTTATATATATTTATATTCTAACAATTATTTTTAACTTTTCTAGAGTAAATTCTTCATAGAAAATGACTTATTTAATTAACGAAACTAATTATTGGAGATATGTTCTTAAAATAAAGACTATATACTAACTTATTTTAGGAGATGATATCGTAAAATATATATATATATATATATATTAGGAAAAATAAGTGTTATTTAACATTAATTTATAATTATGGGGAATAATTATTGTAATTTAGAGATAAGCTAACACATTAATTAAAGAAACTATTCATAAATATTTGTCAAATTAATTTCTAAAGTTATTTTATTCTAAAAATGATATTTAGACAACCAATCTATTTAGCATGTCAATTTATAATATTTTGAGATTAACAAAACGGTATTGTTTATTGAATAAATAGGCACAATATATTAAGCAACTCTAGTTTACTTTGTAACAACTATTTATTGTAAAATTTCTTTGCCCAAGTTATTTTTCTACATTAAATAATAATTATAGTATTCGGAAATTAATTTAATCCAAATTTCTTATCTTTAATCTCATATATATGTATATATATATATGTTTGTATATATGCTTATGTAGTTATGTAAACACATATACTTTCTTAAAAGACAACAATAACCCCTTCCAAAAAATAATAGTTTCAGATGCCACAACATATAGCCACCAAGTTTCAGATTGTGCACAAGGTACCCCCTTACCTTACACTTAGCTTTATATAAAAGACACTTTCACCCCATTTTACCTAAACTATGAAATTGATCAACCTAAACCCGGATTTGTGCCTCAAGATATGATTTTGATTATCTCATATGAACTAGGGAGTGATTTAGAGCTTACCGAAGCCGAGAACCGTGAAAAACGGTCGAGAATTGAGGCGGTTTGAGTTCGCCGAAATAGTCGCCGGTGATGGTGGCCGACCGGAGCTTATCCGGTTAGTTCTGGGCATAGCTGGTCCTTCTCCAAGCTTGGTCGGGCCTTAAGGAGGCCAGAGAGGTGGGAGGAAGAGGCTGGGTGCCTCTGCTTTGCTTGGTCCGGAGCTTCGCCGGAAAAAGTGGAGCTCCGGCGGCGATGGTGGCGGTCTTTGCTCCTGTCACTCTTTCTCTGCTTTCTTTATTTGTTCTTCTGGTCGAAACTGAGAGGGTGATCGCGAGAGAGACGGAGGGAGAAGAGAAGTGGAGGTTTTGGTGGCCTTCGGGTGGTTCCCGTCGGTCTTCTCCGACGGCGGTGGCGTGGCCCATGGCCACTGCTTCTGCTGCTGCTGGTTTTCTGGCCGAGAGTGAGGGGAGAAGCGGAGAGAGATGGAGAGAGAGAGAGAGAGAGATGGAGGGTGGAATGATGGTGGCGGTGACGTGTGTGTTTCCGTCGGGTTCCTCCGGCGGTGGCAGCGGCGGTGGTGGTGGCCGCTGCCTTTTGTTGCTACTGCTGATGCTTGGTGGCAGAGAGGAAGAGAGATAGAGGGAGAAGAGAGCAGTGGAGAGGGAGGCGTAGTGTTCTAGGGGGTGATGGTGTCGGGTGTGGGTGTTGCCCGAAGAGGAGGAGGGGAAGAAATAGAAGAGGGGAGGAGAGAGAGAGAGAAAGTGACGGGGAGAGAGAGTGAGAGATGTGTTGAAAAACACAACAATTTGGCAGGAGAAGTTGGGGTTTGGGAAAAAATATTATTTTATTTTGTTTTAACTTTTATTATATTACTCCTTGGGTATTGAAGTTTTTTTATTAAATACAACTTCTACCCCCGTCTTAGCTAGCAAGTACTCATTGAAACTATGACTATCTCCCCTATCTTCATTTAATTAACATCTAAACAACATGATTAGTTGTAAATTACCCTTAATAAAAACAGGGTATTACAGTGTGGCTAAAGGTGAATGTCACTATTGCAACCAGCCGAGTCACTGGAGGAGGAATTTCCCTAAATATCTGGAGGATAAGAAGCTTGGAATAGTGATTCCACCACCACCAGGTATTTATGTTATAGACGTAAATCTTTATATTTCTTCATCTTGGGTATTGGATACTGGATGTGGTTCTCACATTTGTCGAAATGTGCAGCATTTTAAAAGAAGTAGAAGATTAACTAAAGGGGAGATAGATCTGCGCGTCGGGAATGGAGCAAGAGTTGTTGCATTAGCTGTAGGCGTTTATGAGCTATCTTTGCCTTCCGGACTTATTTTAGAATTAGACAATTGCTTTTATGTGTCTGCTATGAGCAGAAACATTATTTTCATTTCTTGTTTGAACGAGAAGGGTTTTTCTATATCAATAAAGGACAAATGTTGCTCCATTTATTTTGATATTATGCACTATTGTAGTGCGCTTTTGTCTAATGGAATCTATATCCTTGATCTAAATAGTCCAATCAATAACATAAATACTAAAAGGATTAAAACTAACGATTTAAATCCTACATATCTGTGGCACTGTCGTTTAGGCCATATAAATGAGAAACGCATATCTAGACTCCATAAAGATGGACTTCTAGACTCATTTGATTTGGAATCATATGAAACATGTGAATCTTGTTTATTAGGAAAAATGACAAAGTCCCCTTTCAATAAGAAAGGTGAGAGGACTAGTGAGTTATTGGCACTCATACATACCGATGTCTGTGGGCCGTTCCCCGCGCCTTCCAGAGGTTGTTACACCTACTTCATTACGCTTATTGATGATTTCAGTAGATATGGATTTGTATACCTTATGAAGGCGAAATATGAATCCTTTGAATTGTTCAAGGAATTCAAGAATGAAGTAGAGAAGCAACTTGGTAAAGTATTAAGGCTCTACGATCGGATCATGGAGGAGAATACTTAAGCCAAGAGTTTGATGAGTATCTTAGAGAGTGTAGGATAGTATCCCACCTCACTCCACCCGGAACGCCACAAAAGAATGGCGTGTCCGAGAGGAGGAATCGCACACTATTAGATATGGTGCGATCTATGATGTCTCATACAGATATTCCGATATCAATTTGAGGACATGCTCTAATGACGGCAGCTTTTACCATTAACCGTGTTCCATCCAAATCAGTCATGAAGACATCATATGAGATATGGACTGGGAAGCGTCCCATAGTGTTGTATATGAGGATTTGGGGCTGCGATGTCTATGTAAAGCGTTTACAAACAGACAAGCTCGGGCCCAAGGCGGATAAGTGTAAATTTGTGGGATATCCTAAGGAAACTAAAGGATATTATTTCTACAATCCCACCGAGAACAAAGTGTTTGTTGCTCGGACCGACGTGTTTCTAGAAAGAGAGTTTGTCTATAAAGAAGCAAGTGGGAGGGCTGTAGAACTTGAAGAGTTCAAGAACCACAAATCAGTGAACCAATGATGGAACATGAGCAGGAGCCGCAAGCTGTTGTGGAAGAACCTGTTCAGGTAACACTGGAACTTCGTAGGTCAGGAAGAGTGCGTCATGAGCCAGAGAGGTACGAACTTCTCGTGACTAATCCCGATGACGTACCACTCATGGATGATGAGCCGGCAACCTACGGGGAAGCCATGAAAGGCCCAAACTCCAAGAAGTAGCTAGAAACCATGAGATCCGAAATGGATTCCATGTACACCAACAAAGTATGGACTTTGGTGGAACCACCCGAAGGGGCTCGACCCATAGGGTGCAAGTGGGTCTTCAAGAAGAAGACCGACATGGATGGCAAGGTATTTGCCTATAAGGGGCGATTGGTAGCCAAAGGGTATAGACAAATTCATGGTATTAACTATGATGAGACCTTTTCACCAGTCGCCATGACAAAATCCATTCGAATCCTACTTGCTATTGCAGCATCCTATGAATATAAGATTTGGCAGATGGATGTCAAAACAGCGTTCCTTTATGGGAACCTCCTCGAGGATGTGTATATGACACAACCGGAGGGTTTTGAGGATCCAAAAAATGCCAATAAAGTCTGAAAGTTGCAAAGGTCCATTTATGGATTGAAGCAAGCTTTTAGGAGGTGGAATCGACGTTTTGATGACGCAGTCAAAGAGTTTGGCTTCATCAAGAACGAATATGAGCCTTGTGTCTACAAGAAGGTTAGTGGGAGCTCTGTAGTATTTCTGGTCTTGTATGTGGATGACATACTAATCATTGGAAACGATATTCCTACTTTGCAATCTGTTAAAGATTGGATAGGAAAGTGTTTTGCATTGAAGGACTTAGGAGATGCAGCCTATATACTTGGTATAAAGATCTATAGGGATAGATCTAGAAAGCTGCTCGGCATAAGTCAAAGTACATATATAGACAAGGTGTTGAAGAGGTTCAACATGCAAGATTACAAGAAGGGATTCTTGCCCATGTCGCATGGATTCACTCTTTCTAAGAATGATTGTCCCTCCAATGAGATTGAGAAGGACCGCATGAGTAGGATACCCTATGCTTCGGCAATAGGATCCATCATGTACGCCATGTTGTGTACTAGACCAGACGTGTCATACACATTGACTATGGTGAACAGATATCAGTCCAATCCGGGTGAGAGTCACTGGATTGCTGTCAAGAACATCCTAAAGTACTTGAGAAGAACTAAGGATGCGTTCTTGATATTTGGAGGTAAGGAAGAGCTAAGTGTAATTGGTTACATTGATGCAAGATTCTAAACCGACAAAGATGACTACAGATCGCAGTATGGATACGTGTTTTGCCTGAATGGAGGAGCTGTGAGCTGGAAGAGTTCCAAGCAAGGGACAATTGTTGATTCTACAACAGAAGCTGAGTACATTACTGCTGGGGAAGCAACAAAAGAGGCAGTTTGGATAAAGAAGTTTATCACTGAGCTTGGTGTGGTCCCTAGCATCGTGGATCCCATAGAGTTGTACTGTGACAACTCCGGGGCGATTGCACAAGCCAAGGAACCAAGATCACACCAGAAATTAAAGCATGTACTTATGAGATTCCATCTTATTCGTGATATGATCAATCGAGGAGATGTGAAGATGTGCAAGATTTCAACGAATGACAATCTTTCAGATCCACTCACAAAACCTCTTGCGCAGAGAAATCATGAAGGGCACGCTAGATCTATAGGCATACGAGATGCACCAGATTGGCTCTAGTGAAAGTGGGATACTGTTGGAATAGGTGCCCTAGAGGCAATTTAATATTTAGTATGAACAATGTTATTGGCTAGAATATTCATTTATTATATATTGCGATATTTAATATAATGAAGTCCTTAGATGCAATGTGTTGTTTATCTCAAATATCCCTAGTCCATTATATTGATTAATAGGACGATCAAATATAGACTAGTATGTGTGTAAATTGATATGGAGATATCAAGTCTAACACATGGGTATGCATTAGGAGTAATGGCATACTGGATTGACCCACAACGAGAAGGATACATTAGATTATGTTAAAGCCACAATCGCTTCTCGTAGTGCTAATATAATTGCAATCCCTAGACTTGAAGTCACTAGATACTCTAGTTGTGAAATATCGTGCTTTGATGTTATCAAACGTTACACCGTAACTGGATAATCATAAAGATAGCTATCGGGCATGATAGGAAGCAAGCTTATAGATCGTAGTGATGTAGAAAGGATTTGTCCCTCCTACATAATGGGAGTAAATATCCACAGCCACTCGAGGGATGAGACTTATTGAATGTCTGGTCAGACTCAAATAAATCAATATGGAGATATTGATGTTATCTGCTTGCATAAGCATATTCCCAAGATCGAGGAACTATGGATTGGATATACGAGTGTGACTATTTATGTCTCGTGTCCAACCCGGATATGGAGACAAAGGGAGAGTGCAATTTGTGATATTGGGCACAAAGGTTTGTCGGGATCACTGACTCATTTCTATTAGTTGGGTGCATGGATGTGTTGCTAGACACCACTCCATGATAGTAATAAGTTACTACCAACTAAGTAGAAACCTATGGGGTCACACGTCAAATAGAGTAGAACTAGATTTGGGATTAATTAATATGATTAATTAATTAGAAGGATCACTTTGAAACACCTTGCAAACTTAGTAGGACTAATATGCAAGGAAGGGACTAATCCAAGTTCATGTAGAATTAGGAAGGCCTTTATGTAGTTAACAAGGAGTTGTTGGACTATATAAAGGATGCTCTAGCTTCCTTCTTACTAATGTTAATAGACATAACATAAGTGAGTAGGAGATAAAGCAAGAGAGAGAGCAAGAACACAAGGACCGAAGCCCCTGCGTCCGCCCCCCTTTCCCGTCGGCTCAAAGAGAGGGCCGAATCCCTCCCTTTGCCTCCTTGGTTGCTTGATTCCTTCTTCCCTCTTCCTCCGGTCCAAGCTAGCACTTGAGAAGGAAGAATCTAGATCTCACCTCTATACGTGGATAAACCGTAGAGACGATGACAATATTCTTCGTATGATCTCCCAAACCAAAAGGTACACATCTTCTATGTCTCTTATCATCTTATGATGTCTCTTCCTGTGATCCTTGGTGGGCTTTGAGTAGGAATTAATTTTTTTTACCCGCTGCGTTACCTACGTCAAAACCCAACATAAACTACAGAAAGTAACGGGAATAGTGCAAACGTTACGGAATGACGCATTTGCATCATTCATGTTCCGCTTCTTGCAACTGCATTATTGTGTAACATTTACACAATTCACGTTATTTACCGTAGATGAGACTAACTGAAATAGGCTATTTGTCACAAATTTAAATAATACAGGTATTTTTCGTGCTAAATTGATAATGCAGTAGGTTAAGTGTCACACATTTGAATAATGCAGGTGATTTTCAAGGTAAATTGATAATGCAGTAAGTTAAGTGTCACAAGTTTAATAATACAGATAGATTTACGGTAAAAATCCAAAATGTTATATTGTACAAGGAGAAATGTGTTATGCAAGATGAAAAATATGAAAATTGCATTCTCACTGCTTCAAGGTCAAACAATGTTAATTCTTTGAATACTAACAAAGTTGCAGGGAAAAGTCTGAAATGGCTCAAGGCCTTGAAAGTGGATTCAAGCCTTTGGCATAGAAGTTTGGACATATCAGCTTGCATATACTGAACAAAACTAGTCTCTAAAGACTTATTCAGAGGACTACCATCCATCAAGTTCAATGTTGAAGAAGTATGCAAAGCATGTGCTCAAGGAAAACAGACAAGGAGCTCATTCAAGCATAAGAACTTTGTAAGTACAACTAGACCTATTGAACTGCTTCATATGGATCTATGTGGTCCTATGAGAGTTCCAACTCCAAAGGGTAAGAAGTATATGCTGGTTATTGTAGATGGTTTCTCTAGATTCACTTGGGTAATGTTTTTAAGAGAAAAGTCTGAAGCACTATCCAAATTTTCTAAACTTTGTAAAGATATACAAACTTTGAAAAATCTGCCAATTGCTTTAATAAGGAGTGATCATGGCAGAGAATTTGATCAACTAGAGTTTGATTCATTATGTGCTAAGTATGGTATTTCTCAGAACTTTTCTGCTCGTAGAAGTTCTCTACAAAATGGTGTAGTTGAAAGGAAAAAACATGACTCTTGAGGATATGGCTAGGACAATTCTTTTGAAAAACAAATTGCCAAAGTCTTTTTGGGCAGAGGTTGTCAACACTGCAAACTATATCTTGAACAGATGCCTGATTAGCCTATTTTAAAGAAGACTCCTTATGAACTTTTCAAAGGGAGAAAGCCAAATGTTTCGTATTTCAAACATTTTTTGGTTGTACTTATTTTGTTCACAATAATGGTAAGGACAATCTTGGCAAGTTTGATGCCATGAGTGATGAATGTATTTTCCTTGGTTATTCTTCGACTAGCAAAGCTTTCAGAGTTTACAATATGAGAACTAAACTTGTTGAGGAAAGCATATTTATTATATTTGATGACAGCAATGATGGTTCTTTGAGTGAAGGTTTTGCAGACTTCAACTTGAACAAGCATGAGTCAGATGATGAAGCAGATCCAAAGAATGATTCTAAGACTAACATGCAGGAAAATATAAGAGATTTTCAAAGCCTTGAAAGTGGCTCTCAAAACCTTGAAACATTACATCAAGAAACACAGAGTGGTCATGCCACTACATCAAGCTCTCAAGGCCTTGAAAAGATTTCTTGAGAACCAGAGCCCTGGACACCAAGAAAGAAGTTCAAATATCTGTCATCTCATCCAGAAAAAGAGACGAGGTGGAGAATTAGATTTGTCTACTGTAAACGAATGGTGAACGAAGGTCAATCAGGGATCGTACTTGCATATACAAAATACATCTATCTATTCAGATACCCCCACCGTGTCTTATTTCATCAGTATACATATTTATTTGGAAATACAATAAGGTAGAGATTTGGTCGTGGTGTTGTGCAAATAGGTCGAAAGGGAGGGGGTATGTGCATTATTGTAAAGTATGTTTGCAAACCCACGACAAGTGGTGCGAGTGGGCAAACTTTTTACCTTTTACATGAATTGACCAATTGGCGGCATAGTAGCCAAACCCTGTTGACTCTTGATTGTGTCCCTCTGTATTTAAGAAGGGGTAGTTTTGGAACAAGTCGAAAAAGTTCGTGGGAGAAGTAATATGTTCCGTGTAAAATTCATCTCCCTTCGTTAATTGTGCCACCTGACTTTACATACCAATCAAACTCTGGATCATTTTTTTTAAAATGAATGTATTTATTTAGACTAAGCTAGACATTTGTCTGACAAGTATTCATCGTACATAAAACTTGGACAAACTGCACACCAGGAATGTACCTCTGGTGTAACTGAAACATTTGAACAAATCCTATCAGCTAAGTTATTTACAACCGCGTGAACACCACAACACATCATTTACTCCCGTATTCATCCATAAAGATGAAATTTCCGGAAGAAGCACTTCGATTCATCTTCTGATTCAAACTCAGAGACAATTTGGAAGTAATGAAATCCAAAGGTCTGAGCCAGTTGAATCCCTTTGCGCATGCATGGCTTCCGCCTCCAAAACCGCCGATTCCGACGAATAAATAGAGAAACGCCATGCGCGGACAAATTCCCTCTTCTCAGATCATCTACAGCTTTGATGCATCGAAATTCCCTTTGACTCTCCCAGCCGGTGGAGGTTTCCACCGTTGACTTTCCCTGGAAACATCTGCACAAGAGATACTACCACAAGTGTAAGACCCATCTTTAATTTCATGATAATCTGCACTACTTCTTGTGATTATACCTTCTCTAGAACTCTGTTCTGATTAAATTTTTTTGTTGTTGTTGCGAGATAACCGAATCTCATCTAAACCAAAAGCAAGGAGACACCTATAAAAACTCTAAATCCTTATCCTAAACGTACTCCTAATAAACATGAGCGTGAATTAAACTGCGACTAGAAGGATAACGAACATGATTAGGATTAATAAACTCTTCTTATAAATAAGCACAACCAGTAACCACACCTGTCTTACTCTCTCGTTGTCTTAAACTCTCGTTCTTCTGTATTCTTCAACGATGTTTTTCTTAATATGTTTCTTTCTGGCTCTCACTATTGCATCTTCGTCGTCAGCATCTCGCCATATAAGCCATGTATCACATCGAAACTATTTCAATGTCCTTGATTATGGTGCAGTTGGTGACGGTGTTAGAGTCGATAATAAGGTCGGTCCGTCGAATAAATTCTTTAGAAAATTTTCGAAAACCTTTGTGATTAATATTTTACTGATTCAGTGAATTGTTTAATTAATAATGCAGGCCTTCGAGAATACATGGAAGGCGGCGTGTTCTTCCAATCGAGGATCTCCAACCATGCACGTGCCTTACGACAAAACCTTCTTACTTCAACCAATCGTCTTTTCTGGACCTTGCAGCTCCCACTCCATTAACTTCGTGGTAATTATTTTCCTATGAAAAGAAAGTATCGGTTTATGTTATTACTTTATGTTTATTCATAATGTCATGTTTTTTAATAAATTCCTGTTTGTCATTATCTCGTTGTGTAAATTAATTGCTACCAATCTCGTTGTGTAAATTAATTGCTACCAATATCCAATTACACCGGATTTTTCTTTTGGAAGTAATCATAATAGGTTCATTAATACTCTATTATAACTTATTTTCAAAAAGTACTCTATAATAACTTGATTTCGGGAAAGAGACAAAAAAACATTTTTTAAAAGGAAGCTGTAATATAAGATATTCTCGCACCTTTTTTATGAACTTATAGTTAAACTCCAAGATTGCCCTTGTTGACTGACGATTCTTTTTAAAGTGAATACATCAAGATTCATGAATTTTTATGGTGGGGACTTAATCGGATAATCTTATTCGAAATAACTATATGTAGCAATAATACAATCTTTTAAAGGCTAACTAAAAGCCCTAAACAAACTGAAGGGTAAAATAAAATTTCTGAGAAGATGAAATTACTATGGATCTGCCGCCATTAAAGATAGAAATTGATCATGTAAACAGACCAAAGTAAACATAATAGGCCTGGCCGTGGTCTGGGCTAAACTGGGCGGGGTCGGGATGAACCGGGCCGAATGTCTAAATGGGTGAACCCAAATCCAACCCAAAAATCTAGACTCAACCCAAGCCACGGGCCAAAATATTAATTTAACTTAGTTCAAAATAAAATTAACATGTAATTTAGAGAGTACACTTATGAAGATAAGTATATATGAGTATTTAAGTATACTTACATATAAATAATAAACTTAATATAGAATTCGGACCTTGCTGGACTTGGCTTGTGCTGAAGTTACATAACCCAAGCCTAACCTATATGTTGGTCGGACTCAAATTTCAAACCCAATATCATAACGGGCCAAAATTTATTGAACCTAATCCCGTAAATTCCTGAGCTGGGTTGGGCGGGTTAATTGGGTCACTTGGTTGATGGCCAACCCTAATGCACAGTACTGCCGTTGTCAAAAAAATAAGTCTAATGTGGTAGAAATTGATCCATGCAACACATCTCGATGTAGGCATAGAAAAGATTCTCCATGAGTTTAATAGTATATCGCAGCATTTTTAATGTCCTTGGTTGTTTGTAGATCGAAGGAGACCTAATAGCTCCAAGTGATCCTAAACAATGGTCATGCAATCTCGACGGTAACAACTGCAAACAGTGGATTAGTTTCGATCACCAGAAAGGTCTGCACATTTCAGGCAACGGTTCCCTCAATGGCAAGGGACAGCAATGGTGGCGCTGCAGAGACCAAGTATCTATCCTATATACTAGCTCATTTTTTTCAATTCTATGAAGTTACTGATTTACTGATCTAAGTTGCTAACACACTTACTTTACTTTGTTTTTCTAATCTTATTCAGAGCTGTAAGAAGAGACCACACGTGAGTAATTTTTTCACGATTCTTTTTTTCTTGCTTTTCAACCCTGAATGTTGTCAAAGATATTGAATAAACGAGTGTGAAAATTGTTGCAGACTTTAACTCTGAGGCACTCGACCCGCGTGCAACTCAGCAACTTGACGTTCATCGACAGTCCACAAATACACATTTTCATCAAAGGGTCAACATGGGTGAATGCAACTTCTCTAACCATTCGTGCCCCCGGTGATAGTCCTAACACTGACGGTATTCACTTGCAAGACTCACAAAATGTCTCCGTAACAAATAGTCACATCGGCACAGGTATATGTTAACACACTAGCATATTAATACAAGTTCATGGATATGTATTTGATTTGATAAATACTTTTAAATCTCAATTGCAGGCGACGATTGCATTTCGATGGGAGATGGTACTGCGCATGTCGATATTAGTTCCATTATATGTGGACCTGGCCATGGAATAAGGTAATGGACATAATTGTGATTTAACTATTTAAAGTGTGTGGGCTTCTGTTCTGAACGAGATTATGGCCGAGTCTAGACAACTCTAATATTTTTTTTATTGTCGTCATTTTTTTTTCATTTTTTTTATATTTTTTCCCGACGAAAGGACAACTCTAAAAGAAATAAAAATAATTATTATGTGCCAAGTAATGATGTATGGACAAAATTGTAGACATAATCCTGGACATACCTTTTTAATGTGGTAAAATTAAAACCAAGTAAAATCATAGTGAACCTGAAGAGATAAGGAAAACTAATAAAATCTACTTAATAAAAGACTTAAATCAATTGTTCTGGATTCTTGATCCTTCAAAATTTCCACTAGTTCATCCGACAATTAGTCGAGGTGCGGACACCATAATAATCTCAAAAAAGTGTAAAAAAACTAAAAAATTGTATCAATAGCACGATAATATGATGTGCGTGTGTAAAATAACTCTTTCGAAAAAACTCTTTCGGAATTCTTAACTGTATATATAGTGTAGTCAAAAACTTGGCAGTCTAGTTCAAAAATGTGGCAGTCTAGTTCAGCACAGAATTATTCTCTCTTTCGAAATACCAAGTCATAGCTATGTGTAAAAAAAATAATAATAAAAAAAATAAAAATAAAATAAAATAAAAAAAATTGTTACTCTAGTTCAGTATAGAATCATTCTTGTTGTAATCTGATAATCAACTATCATCCTTCAAGAAAACCTGAACCAATTTCTTTCATTTTTTTTTTACACAGGTTGTCTGTTTTAGAAGTATTTATCACATTGTTCTCTTAAATATAGAACTTCAGATCTTATTTGTCATGCCTACATGTATCAAAGCTCCTAGGATAAGTTTGAAGCGATTTAAGTTATCTAAAGCTTCTTAGGATTCTGCAAAAACATTTTTTTAAACGATGACATGGAGTCCCAATCAAAAATTAGCGAGACAAATTTCCATTGACCACATGTGACGAGTCATTCACGAGATCGCTTTGTTGGTGAGTGCAAGTAGCTGTTTACCTGGAGGCGTACTCTTTAAATCTAAGTTGCTATTTTGATATTAACTCCGTTTATCTAAGTTTGTTTTGTGGTCTTGTGGATGCTCTAAGGATTATATTGAGACATTTATTTTATGAGCTAATACTAATTGGCTAATATCGATCTGTTGGTTACAGTGTGGGTAGTTTGGGCATAAATGGAGAAGCGGAGAAGGTGGAGAACATACATGTAAGCGAGGTCGAATTCAGAGGATCGACAAATGGTGTCCGGATAAAGACATGGCAGGTAAATAACGTCAATTTACCTACATTACTTAATAGTCCTTTTGCCATTGTATTTATGATGTGATCTTTTTGGATAGTTTTTACTCTGCCTTCAACCATGCATCTAACTTTTCACAATGCTCACACTCACTCATAGGGCGGAAGGGGGTATGCAAAGAACATCGTTTTTGAGAAGATTAAATCTGTTGGAGCTAGACGACCAATTATTATTGACCAGAACTACTGCGCTCACAGCCTCTGCAGGAAGCACGTTAGTATTTCGAAAATTATTCTCAAATAATATTTAAATATGTATACAACACTTATGTTGTATTGTTAGTTTGACTTGCACGTTCTAATGTTGCAGGAATCAGCTGTACAAATCAGCAACATAACATTTAGTGATATCACAGGAACGTCAAGAGACGAAGATGCTATTATTATTGAGTGTAGCGAGTTCCATCCATGCACCAACATAAAAATGAAAAATATCAAATTGCATTCAGCTCGACGTAACAAGAGAGCAAAATCAACATGTGTGAATGTTGATGGGATGCGATTTCTTAATGTCTCCCCTCTGATTCGTTGCTTGGCAAAGCAATACTGAACATTCAGGTTTAGCTGAGTACTACAATATCATCAAGAGATTAACATGCTGTTGTATAGTTTTACAAGTGAGATAGGAAATCTAAAGTATTAGTTTGAGCACATGTGTTTGAGCACATGTGTTGCATGCGAGTTTATTTAAAGTATTTGAACTACAACTTTCTTTCGTCTCTCTCTCAAGCCACCGTATTCACCAAATTTACCTTTTCATCTAATTTACTTGTAAATTGGTAGAAGATAATATAATTAATAATATACGATTGATTTTCTGTCAATCTACAATTTCTTTAGTAAACTGAATTTTTTCATGATAAGCCGAACATATCATAAGGTATAGTACATTATAAGGTATTATAATGTACACCCTTTGTCAGCTTTTATCTGTTCTTTTCTTTACCAACATGACGAAGTATTTTGATGAGATTATTTGATTAACCAAATGATATAAAAATTAGCGAATTTTCTCATAATGTTGTAGGGCTAAAATTCATCTACAATATTATCAAAAACATTACAAGTTCTAATATCATTTCGCTAATCAAATAACCTCCTCAAAATATTTCGTTATGTAGGACAAAAATCAGTACACAAAAGCATATTGAAGGAGTAATATATTAGGGAAATGCATGTGTCCAAGAGCACTAAACATAAAAATAATAGGACAGAGATTTGAGGGTCATGACATTCTATAATTATTATTATTTATAGATGACGCCAAATTTAATTAAGGTGTGCGATCAAGCAATAGAAACAGCGATAAAAAGGCAAAAGTACTAGGGATCCTCTCTAGGTTCGAAAACAGTTCAATAATATGTACACAAGCTGAACAGTTATAGCTGAAACCCTACTCCTGTCAAAAAATGCAAATTCACAAAATTGGCCCAAAGCATTGGCCTTATTGGAAGAAGAACGCTAATAGAAAGTTCACCCAAATCGGGCTAAAAACAAGCTTAATGTGCTGATAAAAATTACCAGTAATAGTAAAAATAACTTAAAACGGTCGTTGGACTAGTCAAAAGCGGAATTAGGGGTAGAAGGACCTCGATAGGTGGAAGGCTCAATTGTGACATTTTCTTTTAAGCCTTTCAGCCAATCGATACGACCCCGGAGAGCTGCTTTTGCTAAAACTCGAGCAGTTTCTTGAAAACTCGCTTCGTGGAAGGCCGACGACGAACGGGCCGGCTTTGGAGCAGTTATCAGGGATTGTGCAAGGGGCTGGATGGCGACCATTGTTGGTCCTTTATCCGACTTAACGGCAACAAGGATGACGGAGGCACTTGTTTTACGGGAAGGAATATTACTCGCCAAACTTTTGAGACTAGAGTTTAAAGAAAATTGTTATTGAATCCGATTTGCAGAAATTAGTCACGGATTTTTATTCAGAGGTTCAATCCCGGTCAGTTTGCGGTATGTTGTTGAGGACTGTAAGACTCATCCAAGGTTTTGAGGAGGTTATTGTGAGATGGTGTCTCCGAAACAGAATGGCGCATCAATGTGCAGTAGAGGGTCTACCGCTTGAGAGTGTGTACATCTACTAAGGATGCAACCCTTTATCGGCTGATGTAACAGAGTTAAGTATCATACCTGTTCGGTAATGAAATAAAATTTCTCTCAAAAAAATAATTTTTTGAACGAGTTTCACGAGTTAAACATGTTATCCAAATCCATCCATTTATAAATAGTTTGGAACGGATCTACTCCATTAAGGTCGAATCATGACGGATCAACGGGATCGAATTCAACTGCCGTCCCTAACCGGGACCATCAATTAAACCACAATGTATTATCAAGTGGTCTTCGTCTGCAAGCGTTGCTTCTCATGTCAGATGCAGTGGACAAATCCGGTGCAAAGATGCGTTGCACAGAAGCATTACTGAAAGATTAACATATAACCATCTCTGCAGATATAATTTAAGACTAAACAAAGAGAACATATTACTTTCCGCGGAAATCCAACAATAAAATATTCATTTCGAAAATATATTGCAATGACAACACTGAGATGAGATCTAAAGCCACTATGCAACTTCTTATCTTTACATTTAACTGCTCAACTACATACTTGGCAGCCAGTTATCATTAGAGGACTAACCTTCCGTACCCAAAAAAGAAAAATCATCATCATCGTATCTCAGCATTGGGTACATGACTCTAGGTTTCAACATCAATGGGCTCATGTTTTCTCCCTACTACTCCTTCATAGAACTTCTATGATATTAGTAATTATCAAGCCCTTTAGCAACCACTTTACAACTCGAGTCCGAATACATGCCTTTGGTTCAACCTCCAGTGTGCAATTCACCGAGCTCGACACAATTATAGTCCCCCAACAGGCTAACAATAATCGGTAGCAGCAGCTTGTTTACAGCGCAGAACATGACTGAGTAGCAGCAGCTCATTTGTCTAATGCATTAACTAACAAACGAACCTCACAACAAGATTCGTCTTTAACCTCAATACGACCAAATGTTCACCAAACAAACAGTTAAAATGAGACTGTCATGGAGACGAAAAAAGAGCAGGGAAAATCCAATATACTTGGTATCTACTCTGAGTGTGCTTCCTTCCCTTCTGTACTGGATTTGCCGAGCACCAATACACCAATTACAATAAGCAGGGCACCAGCAAACCACTGCAAGAGAGCAAGTTCCACATTAAAAGGTGATTTAATGAGAGCATTACAGTTAGGTAGATATGATAACATGAATAAGACTATAATTATTCCATGGCAAGTTCTTTCAATCTTTACCTGTGACAGGATAAAAAGATAATTGGAAAAGGATCAAGTTAGAGACTAGGAATGCTGAAATATCACAAACTTGTCAATTCTAGACACCATCGATACTAATCATCGTCCAAGGTCATGTTGACTGTTAAGGTTACCCTAATCGTACTAGCAGTTACCACTATCGATTGGCAATTGGCACAATGCGAAATAAAATTGTGTATAGATCGATCATAAGAGTGCTTTATGGAACTTTGTTGATGATCTCACACGTTTACACCAAAGATACTTATGCATCATCAATCTTTATGTGAAAGAGCGAGAGACCTGAAATGCCACAATATTTTTGCTAACAAAGCTTACATGCACACATAAGTCCGGGAACAAGATCAGGAGTTGACAAGAGAAAGGATTTTCGTTCCTTTCTCTGATATTCTATACATTTGTTTTGTACATAAAAGAGTAGTTTTGTTCTTCTAAAGTTGAATGCAATCCCACGGTCAACTACAGCATAAGTATTGTTTAAAAGTTACACATAGTCCATGAATTTTGATAGGACTTGATACAGAAGCAATCTGTTTGAATTATGTACGAGTACCTGAAATGAAAGGGCTTCCTCAAACAAGAAAAATCCAGCAAGACCTGATGAAAGGAAATTTGTTGCAAAATTTGTCCCCGTAGCTTGCAAAGATGAAAGAGCTTTCAGACTATTGACGTAGCAGCCCCACATAATGACGTTGAAGAATATGATGGTGCCATATTTAATGAGCTGTCAGGGTAAAAAAAAACCTTGTAATTAGTTCTAACATATCATAACAACACTACACTGTACAGATCAAGACATATTCTTAAGCAAAACTACAAGACAATGTCTTGATCTTATTCTTTCAATGAAAGCCATAACATATCATAACAACAGCTTCCTAAGAAAGCAAAGGAAGAATGATGCACCTCAGCTAGCAAAGATCACAAGATTGTCAACTATTTGTCTGTGCCTGTGAGAGACAAGACAGGGAACGGAGGTCTCGATAAGGTCACAAGAATAGACAAAAGCCTTCGCAGGGGTAGAGGTGGAGAACGGAAACCAAAATATGGTCAATGAGGGAAAATTCATTGGAAGAAACGAGAAGGAAAAGGCTATGTGGCACTGAAATGGAAACGGGGACGAGACCAAACGGAGACGCCCAAAAAGAGGTATTTAAAGGTTGGGGAGACGAAACGTCTAGGAAACGGCTTCATTTTTATTTATGTTATATACATATATTTGTATGTCATGTTTATCCCAATGTAAATGGCAGCTAAATAAGTACAATAAATTACCAAGTTTTCATCTAGAAGTTACTTGACGGCAACCTATATGGAGTTTCCAACTTTCTGTGTTTCATAGGGAGACTCAGGCTGTGGTGTGTGTTCGTGTGCGTGTGTTGGATACTTGGATCGACTCTGTATCATGTGTCCGTGTTGATGCCACCTGCACACTACCGGATTACAAGACTTACCAGGAAGTTTACGTCACTGGAAGGTGCAGAATAAATGAACCCAATTACTAGATCTTGTATTGATTTCTATTAAACTGCAAATGATTCTCAACAAACAAATGGTCACAATCTAAAAGATCATCTATACATGAAACTCGACTCGGCATTGGAAAATTCATGTTGAAAGGTTCTTTCCCCACCAGCTATAGCTAGAGATGACAGTTCGGGTCTGGTTTTTTAGTTCCTACCCTACCATACCCGTTCTGCTATTCTCAAGTTCTGTATGTTTTGGGTATCGGGTACAGATGATTATCAGTGTATCATCATGGCCTCGTTTTATATAGATAGATTTTCAAAAATCTGAGCTCAAATCTGAATCATCGCGGGAAGAAAACTGGTTCTGGATGACAAAGCCAGACCCGGTTATGGTGCACCCGGAACCAGCTGATACTTACCGGGATCCGGCTATAGTTGCAACCGGACCCAGGCCATCAAGAGAGGCCATCAATTTATCAGCCTTTTAGCCATACATATGCCACGTGTCACATAGTTCGTGGTACAAATGAGGCAAGGAAGACCATTTTATAAGTGAAGAGTAATAAGGCCGGATCCGGTTTTGAATCACCAGGAACCGGTTCAATAATAACCGGGTCCGGTTCTCTTTGTATGCGGCAATAAATATTTAAATAATAACAGGATCCGGGTCGATCAGTGACCGGATCCGGTTACTAACAAGACATCCTTAATCTATCTAGCTTATCCAAACGGGTCAGATATTTTTTTAAATTTCATTAATCTATCCTAACATCTCGCTTAGCCAAACTAGGCCCATATATATATATATATATATATATATATAGAGAGAGAGAGAGAGAGAGAGAGAGACTGAAATTTTAGACAAAAGGGTTTCAAGCCTTCATCACATCAGTTCGTTTCGTCAGATAACAGAGTCGCTTCTTGAATAAGAAGCCAGATTGAGCATTCATCTCTTCTTCACTGGTCATCACTAAGGCTTCTCTTACCCTTTATCTTCTTCACATCTGGTATGAATTTTGGTTACTGGGTACTACTGGCTTTGTCATCCAGAACCGGTCTAAAGTAGAGCCAACGGTCTAAAGCAGTCGCAAGTACTCTACATATCATGATAAAGTTTCCGATTCAATTTTTTTATCCATCTCATATGGTGCTTTTCGATGTTCCTTTTTGAGAGAAAACCTTATCAGCACTTCTATGGATGAAGTTCTTCCTGTCGTATTCATATTTCCATCGTTGCATTCCATGTTTTCTTTTGTTTCTGTTTTTCGTATCGACTCCGATGAGTATCGCTCATTTTAGTTATTGCCTAAGACCAAGCACCACTGAGGCCATTTATTGTTTTGAGTTGTTTCACCACATGTACAACAAAAGATTTAAAACTACATTGTTTTACTATAAATGATTTTTTTTTTATGAATTGTTTTACTGTAAATGATAAACAAATTGTTTTCAGTATACAGAAAAAATCGTTCTATGAACTCAATCCTCCAACGCAGCCTCCATACCCAACCATTTATATCCGCTCTCATACAAGGAGGACTGGATCACCCTTTGAATGCTGTCTATACTACTCCCTCCTTCCCATATTAAGTGTCCCTTTAAGAAACCTCAACGTTTTAAGGGGACATGCATTGATTGCACACTTGATTGAGTTTGTAATGACATTGACACAATTGTCCATACTTTCTCCATTTTCAGCACTAGTATTATTACTTTTTATTGGGTATTCTTGTCAATGTATCCACTTTCAAAAAAATGAAAATGAACAGTTGATTATTTTGGGACATCCCAGAATAGAAAATTTGACACTTACTACGGGACGGAGGGAGTAGGTTTTATTATGTACCCATTTCTGACCAATGCAAACATGACATGGAGTGTGTTTGGATGAGATAGATGAGATTGTAGATTATTGAAATGAAAATTTGATATTTTGAGAGTAAAAGTTGTAGTCCTTTTGGGTTGAGATCAACAATTGCGGCGAACACTTCTCCCAGTGTAAGTTTTCCTTCATCAAATTGACACTAGGTTTTCTAAATCTTGATCCATGTCACCAACATTTGACATTTTGAGTGTAAAAGTCGCAATAGTTTGGGTTTCCTACATCTCTGTTATATCATAGTAGTACTACTTTATTTTTTAACTTAATTTTACTTACTCTTTGTGGTATTTTCTTTGGTTTTTGTACAGTTAACATGCCTACTCCCTCCAATGTAATCTGTTTAGGTTGCCGCAACATGACTGTTAAAATGCCAAAGTTGAATACTTAAGTTCAATATGATAAATTAAAACCAATGAACATGCTCCTTTTGTTCCTGCTCACAGTCCATTTCTCAAGTTCTGTTTCCAGAGTCTACAAGAATATGTAATATTGCTGTATGCATCAGGATAATGCCTTTGAGGGTTCACGAAATTTGACTTCCATAACAGTTACCATATATCTCTAGTGGAATAGCCCGTGTTTGAGGTCTGGCAAGCACTTTACTCATGAGCATTATTACTCCCCTAATTATGGGTCCAGTACTTTTGTGTCTGTGTTCTTCATTTTTGTGTTTTTCTTTGGTGGTGTTTATTAACGATGCCCTTACATCTTCTATATTCTCTGTTTCCCAAGAGGATCGTAGTTAGTACTTAGCTAGGGTTTTCAGCTAATGTTGATTTCTGAAATCTATGCATTTAGCAGACCCCTAGCAGGTATCTGACCAGTCCACCGATGCAGCCTCTGCTGATGAACCAAACACTCTGTTTCAAAGCAATGTATTCCTATTTCTCTCAACGTTTCTCGCTTCTTCCTTATCTCCATCCATCTCTGCATAGTAATTTGGGAATTTGAAACATAAATCCATGTCTACCTGAAACCTTCGAACGTTCTGAACAACATACCTATAGTGTGTTTCACACTTCTGCTTTGTTTTCCTCTATTTTACCTCCCAAATGTGGTTAAGTCGTGGTTCTGTTCGTGTTCAGCTATGATATATGTCTTTCTTCTTTCTAACTTCTTATTGTCCATCCTAGAGCTAGAAATTGAGGCATCATAGGATTCGGATATTCTCTTATGAATAGGTTTACGAGAATAACAGTGAGGGTCGAAAACCTAATGGTCTAAACTGAACTGTGACACTGAGATGTTTATGTTCTAAATTATGTTTCTAGTTCAATGCTTCACGCACTTCTTTAATAACAGACCTCTTATTTGATGAACCGGCTATATTGGTTGGACAAATATAGTGAGCGATCCTCTATCTTATTTTTACCACTGTTCTAAAAATATTGGTACTTGTTTGTGTGAACACTGGACATGAAGAGGGCTTTAGCCTTTAGGTTATTTTTATAAGTTAGCTTAATTCTTCTTTGGGTTTCTTAGTGACGAATACATTTTTGCTGATCACCCAAACTTAGCCTACTAATTGGAGACTAATCTACAGTATTCTGCGATACTATAAAGGGCTGAATCCCTCCATGTCTTCTAAACTCGAGCTTATACAAGGATACGAAGCTCGAGAAATGTTATGAATATGACTCCGTTTTCTGGTTTATGTGGGCAGGTCTCTTGCACAATCAAATTCTCCGAGCAGCAACTTGCAGTCGCCACCACCAACTTTAAGTAAATCCCTTCACTCCTACCCCTCTCAGGTACTCGTTGCTTCTCTCATATATTCAGATTTTGTTTTTAGTTTTCTTTTATCTGTTGTTGAGAAGAGTACGCCACGGGGATGGTGGGAAATGGTTAGAATTCATAAGCCTACATCTCAACAGTTGTAGATTTAGCTTTCTCTATAATCCGTTGATTAGGATTTAAGTTTACCTTTCTCTTCATATGCATAGCCAATTGGTACGGTTTTGTCATATCGAATATCGGGGGCTGGAATCTCACGAATTTGCATGTCATAAGGTTCATTGATATTAAGTGAGTTTTCTGGGGTCACCGAGTATCTGACGATTTCCTCGATTCAGTTGGTGAATGTTAATCTGCTTTTGGTTCAAACTTATGAGAAAATGTCCTTACTACACATGAGATGATAAAATTTTTACATGTATATTTTGCTTGATGAGTTCCAAAATGAGTTTGACCCACTGCCTATAGTTATCAAGAAACACCCGGGACTATAAACATATGTTCGAGAAATCTGCTAGGGCCTGAGATTTCCCCAGGTCTTTGTTTGACACGATAGGTTGATTGGTGGATTATTTGGTTTTGAGAATTCCGCGATTTAGTGAACTTCAAATGGATATGCGATTGATTACTCTTTTTTCACGTTGCATCATTTGGGTTAGCGATTTTTTTCTTCTGTTAGATCATTTGTTTCCGTCTGGTTTCGATTTCCACATCTCCTTTTTCATTGACAGAATAGTCTGAAAAATCCTCCTGGGTATGCTTTGGAGAAGAACATGAGTTTTCTTTTTTATCGTTTCCTGATGGATATTCCTATCTGTTACGGAGGACCTGCTGTCCACCAGGATATATGTACCCCGTTGAACACTCTCAGTAACAACTCTCTGTTGTTTTTCCTATGCATTGAGACTATCTTATCATGATTTCTTCGTCCCATTAAGTTGTACCTCAAGTTACTCATTCTTAACGCCTTAACAACAAGGAGCTCATTCCTTTGAAGTAAGGCATAATATAGCATTTCAGGATATTTGAATTGGTATATCTTTCATCTTATTTGCATCTAAATGATATTTTTGTATATGAGATTGAACGGTTATTATCAGTTTCAAGAAGTCACTCCAGAGTCGTGAATCTTCACCAGTGACCCGCTGATACAGAGTTGTAGTGATTGCCTGGCATTTTTAAGCATAAAGGTTTGTATTGTAGAGGAGAGATTTGCATGCATATTAAGTTTTCTAACAAGTTGCTCCAAACTCTTATAAAGTCAGTTTCAACTTGCATGCCTCACATTTTATTTGATGCTTAGGATTTCAACTTTACCCTTGAGATTTTAACTTTCTGACTAGCATTGCTAATGTAAGTTGTACTTCCACTTCCCCAGGTGAGAACTTCAAGAACTGATGAATAGCAAAGCAGAGGCACAGGGCTCTTGGAAAATAAGAGCCGAAATCAGCAGAAGAATGAGAACTGTGGAATTGCGTGTCCGAGAAATGAGTAGATTAACATATTAATGCAAAGTGACTTGATCAAAGAGAAAAGATTGTTTATGTAATCATTTGATTTTGTGTACTTGGAAATTTCAGTTCTCGTCGGTTGGATCATGAGGGTTATTTTTCTTAGTATCAGTTAAAACATGGCCTCGGGCATATGTTCTCCATGCGCAGGAGTGATATGAATGAGGTCTCACGTGGGGGTTTGTCCTACAAGTAGTACAGCTAAATGGTTGAACATTTTCAGGTGAAGTTGTGTTCACTAATCTTAAGTACATGAATTAATAATTAAGATGGTCTTTCAATCAAAAGTTTCCGATTCACTAAAAAATCATATCATATTGCTTAATCTAACATTCTATTTACAACTCTGATTTGGCTGAATGTTGATTTTACTCCCAAATCTCACGAATGCTTATTGCTGTTGGGTATCATGTGTGAGCAGTTTGTCCCACATCGGGGTGGTGAACATGAGGTTCATGGTTAATAGTATGATTTGGGCACTAACTCATAAGGTTGACCTTTTCGGTAAGTGGGTGTCCCAAATCATACTATGGTGCTCCTCTCGCGGTGCTTAATCTCCCTACAAGTGGTATCAGAGCCAGGTTCGTGCGCGCTGCCGTGGGGAATAAAAAAGGGTGAGATGTGTGGTGTTCTCATGGATAGGTGTTCCATGAGAACACCACACATATAGACTACATCTATAAAAAAGGGTGAGATGTGTTGGGTTTTGTCTCGAATTCCGCAAGACGAATCGGTGTACCCGATGCGTCTGATTTGTCCTCTGAGGAGGTGATCTCTGAGGAGGTGATGGCTAGGGCTTGGTGGGCTTTTCCATCTCCTCTATATTAGTATAAATAGAGGTGCTAGCTATTGTTTCTAATTGAGTCGAGTTGAGAGAGATTGGTGAGAGGTATCGTTGAGCGGATGTGTGGGGTTAGGGTTTCATAGATGTAGTCTATGAGGATGAGAGTACCGCGTGGTCCGCGGATTGAGCCGTCTCTCCCCTGCGATGTATTCCCTCATTGATATAGTGAAATTCTCCTCCTCCCGTGGATGTAGGCGGTTTTGCCGAACCACGTTAAATTCTTGTGTTGTCGTTTTTCTTCTCCTAAATTGCGTGTGTGTAGTGTGTGATCGTGTGACGTTGTTTTTGCTTCCGTTGCGGCGGGAATTCGGGTCGACGAATAATTCCCCAACAAGTGGTATCAGAGCCGATGGTTCGTGCGCGCTGTCGTGGTGAATCAAGAGTGAGATGTGCGGTGTTCTCATGGATGGGTCTTCCATGAATGGTGGACCAGGAGTTCCTGCAGACGGCCAAATTCCTGTGTTGCTCCAGCAGGTGGTCTGGCAGATGGTGGTCCGGTGCACTTTCACTAAGGCGATTCCAAGAAATTCGGCAAAATGCTTCCAGGCGAGGGGGAGCATGTTGAGGGCTCACACATGAAGGGGGAGATTGTTGGGTATCATGTGTGAGCAGTTTGTCCCACATCGGGGTGGTGAACATGAGGTTCATGGTTAATATAGCATGATTTGGGCACTAACTCATAAGGTTGACCTTTTGGGTAAGTGGGTGTCCCAGATCATACTATGGTGTTTCTCTCTCGCGGTGTTTAATCTCCCAACAATTGCATCTTTGGTACAACCTGAATTTTGAGCAACATCAGCATCAAAAATGACTTACAAATAATAAGTTTGAAAGTAATGGTTACCCTAACCTACCATGAAACTTCTTGGTAAGGTCAAAAAGTTGGAACGTGAAGACTAGTATCCTTGATTGACTGGACATAAGGGAACTCTCTGAACGTAACCAATTGTCGAAAAATGAACTTGCAAAGAATGCAAGTCTAATACACCTTGACATTTTGGTGTTAAACCATCACAACATCGTAGCACTAAAAAAAAGTACCCAAAATTGACTGCAATTAGTTCAACCCAGACATCATGGCTACTCAAACCAACAACAATAAGTACTAACTACTTATTGCCGCAAATTTAGATAGAAACAAAAATTCAACTGGGGTGTCGAACACTACAGAAAATGACAGAGTGATTGTTCGAAAAATTCTATTGCATAATAAATAAAAGAAAATAGCTTACGAGCTAGTTTACCAGTAGACTGATATCTTTGGGTTACTCCTCGATTCTTATCAAGAGCTTTTAAAAGCCAGAGTGTGAAGGAACAGGTTTTTTTTTTAAATGTCCTTGTTTGTGCCCTCCCTGTCATACTTGAGGCATTGAATGGATTTTTTCCATTTTCGTTGACTTCACAAAAGAAACTGTTAGTTCTTTTATTATAGAGCCAAGGGACATAAGAAAACTTGATCTAAATGCAATGTACTAATTTCGGTTTCTAGGGTTTCTGGAATAATTGTTCTGCAAGGGAACGTCAACGGAAGGAGAACAATGGTCAAAAGTAGCAGGCCAGATTTTCTGCGATAAGGTATTGGGAGAAGCACCTCGGCACACATGTTATCTACTAGGGTTTATATCTTCTCTACTTTGTGTTTTTTTGTTGTGTTTACTTCTTCTTCTACGCACTCATCTTCTTCCAATATCTGTAAATGGGTGAGTTTAATGATTGACTGATTGATAGATTTCAACTGTTTTAGTCTTCATCAATTGAAACTCTCTCATGTCTTCTCCCATGGCAAATTTAAAGTAAATGTGGCTGATCAAACTTGTCCAAGTACAAAAAAAGTGAATCAACTGAGGGAAATATGAAAGGTTTTTGAACAATCTTTATATAGATTCATGAATGGAATATTGTCAGAGGAATGAAAATATCACACTTCAAACCCGTTTAGTAGACTAATCCACTTTCTCGTATGAATCATATTCAATGAGTGGATATAAATCAGCAAGCATGGTATCATCGGGAGAAAAATTATCGCAAATTGCAAATATCATGTCAGGCTAGTTTTTTTTTTTTTTTTCAGAATATGTCAGGCCAGATTGGTGATGCAAAAATCATGAATAGCGAGATCTAAAGAAGGTAAAGGAAGATGTGAAGAGAGAAACATAGAGTACCTGAGATGAGATGATCTTGGCGGAAATTGCAGCCAGAGCGGCATTGAATCCGGCGGAGATCGCCCAGGCGTAGCCCTTCTTGTTCCCCTTCATTAAAGAGACTGTTCAACAGAGCTCTCCAGAACTACAGAATTAAGAAATTGGGTGTTGAACCGGCTGGTGAATTCGAATTTGCAAACTACCCTCATGGAAAGGAAAGGAGAGAAAACTTTTTATTCTTTCGCTCACAAATGGGCGAAATTTTTGTTTGCTCTAACAGCAAATACACGTGGTGCTCTAATCAATACAGCACATGACACGTCAGGAAAAAAGAGAATGAGTGGCAGACAAAAGAAAGTGGATTTCTACATATTCTTGACGTGTCCAGTGATGTACTGATTAGAACACCACGTCATATTTGCTCTTGGAGCAAGCAATAATTACTCCACAAATGGAGGGTAGGGAGCAAATAGTAAATTAAGTCAAGTGTAGAATGCAAAATGAATTTGAGGGAATGGCTATAGCAAATTCCCTCCCATGGAACCGGCTGGTGAATTTGGCTTTGCAATCCAACTGACATTGACTTTTTTTTAAGTAGAAGTGTAGAATTTATACTGATAGGAAAAAGTAAACTTCCGTACAAATGTTAAATTGGTTGAACTTTTCAGCCAATTCCAAATATTTTCGAAAGCTCAGACATTCTCAAAGTATGTTTAGCCAAACTATCCGCCTCCGAAACTTCTCCCCTAGGAACTTTTTCGATAATCAGGTTACCAAAACGGGTCGTTTGCTGAAAGATGTCGCAGAAAAGATTTGTGTCAATGTATTTCGGATTGTGCTGCTTCAGTGTTGTAACTAAAGAGGCATAGTCCGTGACTATGACTACATTGTAGTGGTTATTGGAGATTAACCAATTCAAAGCATGCAGGAGAGTCGTTGATTCTGCTGGGAGAGACGAGGAGCACATAAAAGGCACGGAGGCTTCATGTAATCGTTCCTCGAAAGCGTTGAAGAAGACTCAGGCGCTTGCTGCTTTGCCTGTTTCTTTCTTCCAAGCGGCATCAATCAAACACCGCGCTGGTAACTGCGCAGGTGCGGAGTGGAGGGGAGATGCGCTGGTGAAAATAATCGGGTTGACTGTAGGATTCTCTGCAATTCTGGTAAACTGTGGGGTGGTAATATGAGGAATGGCAAAACAAAGGGCTTCTACTGAATCAGCGGGACTCTAAATTATTTTTTTCATAGCCGCCGAATTCCTATTAAGCCAGATATGCAAAAGAGTTTGAACAAAGTAGACTTTGTCCTCCTCGTTCGGGAGAGTTGAAAGCATTGCAGAGATGATATCCTGAGCTGAACTCTGCTGATAGCTCCTGAAGTCGAGACCCAATCCAGATCCGCGCCAAATGTGAAGAGAGAACTCGCATTCGAAGAAAACATGGTGCATGGTTTCCAAAGTGCTTGCGCACCTTGCACAGTCAGAATCATGCACGTTCTTTTCACTTGAGGAGATTATCCATAGTTGGGAGAGCACTAACTGCAATTTTCCACCCGAAAGTCCGCAGCCTTGAAATCAAGGGAAGCTTGCCGATGAGTTTAAGCATTGTCCGCATGTGATCATTGTGAAGGGTAGGTAAGGAACTTTCAGTTGCGTGTCCGGTCGTCGTAGACAGTGAACGCGCCAGATGACATGTCGACTTTACCGAGAAGGATCCATTCTTTGTGTAGGGCCATAAAAGCTTATCATCACAGCCCACCTTTGGTAGGTAAATGCGAAAAATCGTGCCAACTGCTTCGTGAGTGAAAAAACAGCTGAGAAGGGTCAAAAGCCATTCATGTTTCCCATTTTTGTAGAAAAAATCAAGTGTGGTGTTCCCAAGGGTGGTGAACATGTTTGGAAGGAGGGGTGAAGAGACGTTGGGGATCCAACGGTCGGTGAATGGCCGGATGACTTTTCCATTTCTCAAGACCCAAATATGGCATTGTTTGAGCAATTGTTTCCCCAAAGGATGCTCTTCCACCCGCAGGAACTATTTGCTGACTTCGTGATTGAATGAAAGTCTTTCGTTTGGCACTACTTGCATTTGAGAACACGAGAGAGGATAGAGTTTGGATTCTGCTCGATTCGGTCTGCCATCTTTGCAAGGAGGGATTGATTGAGATTTGATAGTGAGGGTAAACCCAATCCTCCTTTAGCCTCCGGTTTGCAAAGATCATCTCATTTCTTCCAGTAGATACCCTTGTCCTTGCCTCATTTCCAAAGGAAACCGGCCATGATCTTTTGTAATTTCTTTAGGAAGAACTTTGGTTCTCTGAACAGAGAGAAAAGGTAAATTGGAGTGGAACTGAGGCAGTTTTTGATGAGGATACAACGGCTTGAGAAAGATAGGGTGGAGAGCTTTCAGTTGTTGAGCTTGTCAATGAGCCGCTATAAAATACCTATGAAGATTTCTCCCTTTGAAAGAGTGAAGTCCATGACTGGAATTGACTTGAACAGACTTGTTGACCTCACTTGAAGTTAACAAGTGCAACTTACATTAAACTAAATTAAATTTCTCAAAAAAAAGAAAGAAAATAAATAGAAGTTCATGCAAGTTAATTAAACATTCTATAAATCATGAGTTAACTTGATTAAGAGATACTGAAGATCACTTAGTTGTTTCGTATTGTAATAAACTTTCTAATAAGTTAATAATTTTTTTGCTCGTTGCAGCTGATTAAGGTTTCGGCTTTGGGAGAGGTCCCATTCCCTCTGTGCCAGGATCCGATCAAAAAAGGCAGCATCACAACTAGAGTGAGCCTATTATATTATGAGCAGATTTTGAAGTATATTCGTCCGAATGTGAAGAGTTCCACTGAAACTATGCTGCCTCAGTTGAAGTTTATGTTGGACTTGGATTGCGAAGTGTTCAACTATCCTGGGAAAATTGTGAACCTCATCGTTCATGCTAAGATGAGCGAAGAGTAGGAGGACTTTGCGTAACAACCCGAATTTTAGTCTAGGTGTGTTTTAGTAATTTGACATGTCATATAGATTATTCGAGAATGTGAGAACGTATTAGTTCACTATTAAAATGTGTGTGATAGCGTAGTGATAAACTATACTATTATAATTATCTTGATAAATCTATTTATTCTTATAATATTATTTTTAAATAATATTATTTTATATTAAATGATAAGTTAATTTACATGAACTAGAGTTTGTGGGTGTAACATGATTTAGAACGAATCAAACGATTCTAGACGAATTTGAGATGGATATAAATCTGAAAATCACAATAAAGAACTAAAATTACTTATTGATTTGAGTCTTACAATTGACGGAGATAAATCAAAACGATTGAGAGGTAGGGATTGAAGCTTGCTAGCGGAGATGTGGCAGCGGAGAACCTGTCGGAATCAATCCGGTAAGAAGAAGAAGAAGAAGAAGAAGAAGAAGAAGAAGAAGAAGAAGAAGAAGAAGAAGAAGAAGAAGAAGAAGAAGAAGAAGAAGAAGAAGAAGAAGAAGAAGAAGAAGAAGAAGAAGAAGAAGAAGAAGAAGAAGAAGAGTAAAATGCCGAAGCAGTGAAGAAGAAGAAGAAAACAGAGAAGTAGAAGAGAAGAGAATAAACAGGGTACGAAGAAGAAGAAGAAGAAGAAGAAGAACGTACCTGGATTGTTGCCGATGCTTTTGCTATCCGGTGGCAGAGAGCAGCGGACGGAGAGATAGAGGCAGAGAGAGACCAACGAGAGAGAGAGAGAGAGAGAGAGATAGAGAGAGAAACTGCTCGTGAGAGTGAGAAAGAGAGAGAGAAGCGGTGATTTGGTGGGTCTTAGAGAAGAAATTGACGAGAAAGGAAAACAATCCGATTGGGAATCGGATTGATGAAGAGTGTACGTGATTTTGGTTGAATTTGGAGAGAAAATCGACGAAGAAGGAAGGGAAATCGGATTGGAAATCCGATTGATGAATAAATTCACGTCATTGAGATTTTGGGTGAAAATTTTATACCAATATGTTGAAAAAGACACTTTCACACCCCTAGTTTAGGTAAAGGAAACTTTAACCCCCTTATTTAGGTAAAGGCACTAAAAACTTTAGGTAAAAGCCATAAAAACCCCAAAAGCTTATTAACAATGAAAATTAACTCCCAACACTTATATTAATATCACAAATATCCATAGCCGCAAAACGGAGTATTTCATCCTCCCCCCCCCCCCCCTTAAAGAGAGCTTTGTCCTCGAAACTTAAACCAAGTCGTCAACAACCACTAAGGTATGAGTCTCCACTATAGGGTATATCTACTAAATACAAACTAAAGTCACGTATGATATGCAATATACTATAAGGGGTACAATAATGACGTAATAATGATGTATTAAAAGCATATGGATAACATCCTCTCCCTCTTAGAGAAGTGACGTCCTCGGAACTCAAAATACTCGTCAAGAGGTGGACACTACTCACATCGCCTCCCGTCTGGTTTCAATCGCAACCTCTACCAGATCTCTTTTCTGCGCCGCTTTCAGACCGAACTCCTTCATGAGCCACTTTCAGACCGAACTCCAGAAACCCTTTCGTTTCACTCAAGGGTTTGAAGTGGCCTGGCCTGCTTTGTGTTTCACATAAGAAGTTTGAAGCAGTTGAGCCAAACAACGTAAGAAGAAGAAGCGAAAGAGGCAGACAACGTCCAGAATAAGACGATCCATTCCAGTTTCGTGTACCGGACCTGTACCACACCTCCTCCCAATAGCACCACCGACTTCAGGGGATTCTCTCATCGTGTCACCATTTTGACTCATCCGTTTCGGCCATCATCAAATCAGGTACTCAAATCATATTGCTTAGTCTTCATGGAATCAATATTAAATATACCAATTACCAAAATCAAGTGTCAATGGCTATGTGATTGAAACCCTAGATGTTGGCTCTGCACTATCCAAGGAGTCCTCAAATATTGCTTTACATTTTGTTTTAAAACATACTCCCTCTGTTTCATCAGTTCCTTCAAAATTTTTGAGGGCACACGGATTAAGAAATTAAGGAAAATGCCCAGAAAGCCCCTGTGACTCACCCATTTACCCATATCTCAATACAGTCTCTCTCAATCTCTCTCTCTCTATCTCTCTCTCTATCTCTCTCCTCTGGTTACCCATTAACAAGAACAACAAAACAACATTAACAACAAATACAACAATCTCAACCAGATTCACAGCAACAAGAACAATAACAGCAAGAACAACAAAAAAAAAACTTCAATAATTTTATGTCATGAACTACACAAAGAGTTCCATGGCCATAGCTTCTCCAGTTTTGTTTCCTCTGCTTCTATTTGCTAGATTTGCAGCTCTTCTTGTTGCCCTCTTGTATAAATTTGGAGAAAAACAAGAAGAATAAGTCAGATATGAGGTAGGGAAAGGAGAGGAGAGAGTGGAAGAGAATGTTACCCGGTGGTGACGGTCGGTGCCTCCCTGACGCGTCGCTTCACGAAGAGAGACGGAGAGATGGAGATGAGCCAGAACCGATCGATCTCCTCTTTCCGTCTTTCTCTCGTCTCAAGACTGGATGGAGATGAGCGATCTACTTATTCACCACCGATCTATTTCTTCCCGATCTACTTCTGTCCATGCATCCACCACAAAGCTGCAAATGGATGGATTTTCTCTCTCTCTCTCTCTCTCTCTCTCTCTCTCTCTCTCTCTCTCTCTCAGTTATTCACCTTCTTCTTCCTCCGACGGTTCTGCGCGGCGGCGTTGGCGGAGGACTTGAGGAGATCGAGAGACAGAGAGATGGAGATGGAGACAGTGATGGAGGAGATCGATTTGCTCACTCTGTCTCCCTCTCTCTCTCTTTCTCTTCATCTCTTTGGTTCTGGAAGTGTGGCGATGAAAGGGAAGGTGATGGACGGTGGGGCAAATTGCAACAACCCCCTTTTATCTGGCTCGTGACGAGACCGGGAGGGCGATGCTTAATAGAATTGGCGGAGATCAAAAACAATATAATCCACAACACATATTTATAACATTAAACAACTATATTAAACTTTAAGTCTTACACACTAGCTGATTACTATTACACAATAATCATCTAACATTTCTACATCAACTAATGGTGGCGTTCATATTCTAAGTGAATCTCGCGCCCCTTCTATTCTATAATTCCCCAGCTCCTAGACCTGCGGTGGGAAGAAAACAACAAGAACCGCAGTTTTTGAAAGTCAGCAAAAATACTGAGCGAGATACACCTCAGCATGTAAAAACAGGAAAGAGAATATAAACTTCTAGGACACAAGTTAAATAAAGTAAAATGGACAGAGTATGAGTAAAGCAAGATCAATGTTTGCAGCGTCATAAACGATAGCGTTAACTGATTTACGAATGACAATAACCAAAGATTTGAACATTTTCAATTTAAATCATTCACAAATGCCGATTTCCAAATATAGAATCAAAGGAGCCAGTTATTACGCACAGTAACCGATTTCCAAAATGTTAACGGTCAACAAAGGACCTCCCAAATATTAACGGTCAACAAAGGACCTCCCAAAATTTAACGGTCAACAAAGGACCTCCCAAATGTTAATGGTCAACAAAGGACCTCCCAAGTGTTAACGGTCAACAAAGGACCTCCCAAATAATAACAGATTTCGAAACGTGCGATATTCCACTTTACGTTTTTACGCGTTATTATTTTTCGTGTAACAGTTTCAAAGAAATCTTTTCCAAACGTAACCAAAATTAAGTAAAGCATGTGAAGCACAAAATACATTTTGAGACAAGACATAAAATCATGTCACGACACGAAAGAATCTAGGCACACAAGGATAAGCATGAAACTCACAAGTACAGTTTGAGACAAGACATAAAATCATGTTTTGACACGAAGGAAGCAAGGCACACGAGGCTAAGCATGTAATCTCACCTTACACTGAGATAGCGATTCACAATCTTCACGGGTAGTTGAAGTAGCCTATGTATACGAATCAGTCGCCTACAATTGACAAGTCTCTAGTCACAATGATGCTACTTCCAAATAAACTAATGCATGGATGTTTGTCTAGGTCGGGTACTAAGTCCATACTAAATTATCCTAATAAACTGTTTTCAAGTGGTATACTCACGTGCCGAATACAAGCTCAACATTAATATCATTCTAAAAGTCACTAATGCGCATATAATGATGCTCACATATCAAAATAAGTCCAACAAAACATTTGGAAGTTCAAAAATTCAAATTTTCTACAACATTTGAAACTAAAATTCTGGACCCTGACTTTAGAGCCACATATACCATATCAAAGCATATCCTAAAATTGTGAAATTAGTTTATGATGAACTTAATTGTGTCTAATTTCAGAAACACCAAGAAAATCATGCATAGCTATTATAAAACTCAAGTTACAAAAATAACAAAAACTCCTATGCAGAGAAGAGTTTGGCAAAAAGTTTCAACTTTGTAAGGGGATTCCTACCACTTGGAGAATAGCAATAAAGCTCATCTTCTCCAGAATGAATCCCCTATGTGTCTAGTTTCACCACAAGAAATATTGGGTGCTATAAGTTACTGGAAGTGAGGGTTTTAATAAAAATGGAAAGATTGGTCCAGAAACAGATTTTTAAAAAACATGCAACTTAAAAAGAGCATATCTCCCTAACCAAAATAGATATGAAATTGATTTTTTTCTCAAAATGACCCCCTCTGAGTCTAGTTTTATAAAATGTAAGATTTGAAAATTTTACAGAGACAAAATTTGAAGTTATACTACGTTTTTGACAAACTGGTCAGATTGTAACAACATGCAATTTTACCAAGAACACTTAAAACATGATCAAATCAATCCTATGATACATGCAACTTGAGAAACATGTTTTCATACTTGAATACAACCAATTAGATATACAAACTGAGATCAAACAAGAATTTTGGGGAATCATGTGAAGAATTTGGAAGAAAACAAGTTTAAAGTCTCCAACTCATGTTCTAGACACACATGCATCACAATCCAAGAAATCACCAACAAGACATGATGTTAAACCAAACATGCACAAGATATAAAAGAGATTTAGGATAAATATTACTTACAATACCAGCCCCAAGAAGGATTAGAGGTTTTTGGATGCCTTGGAAAGCTTGGGCCTTGAAGAGCTTAAGATGCTTCCATGGAGGATTTGAAGAAAAAGAGGAAAATGAATGAAGGATATGAAGAAGATGATGATGGAGCTGAATTAATTGGGTTGTTTCAGCCCCAATTAGAGAGAGATGTGTGTTGGAGAGTGATGGAGAGAATCAAATGAGGGTAGGGTGGGATGGTATGCATCATATAGTCATATCATGACTAGTATAAGTAATATTTTAATTGAATTGACTTTGGTAGTGGGTAAGGGGTTTGAGTGTGAAATTAAAAGTCTCCCAACAAGTTAGTTGGGGTAGAGATTGGATTAACAATAAAATGAAGGTTGCCATGAAAATACTAGAAATTGATGTAAGTTTAAGATAACACAAACAAGAGGGGTAAAAATGAAATTTTCATTTACTATCTAGCACATAAAAGATAAATTTTACACTAAAATAAAATTACAAAATAACTCCAAATAAACTATTATGTCCTTAAATGTCAAAATGCACTTTTACAAAATTAAAGGAAACACGTCAAGAGTAAATTTTAAATAGTACTATTATCATATATTTTTAAAACTCAAGTATTTGTTTTATCAAAATTACAAAATAACCCCCAGCAAAAATGCGGGGTATTACACAAATAGCTTTGGGAGGAGGGGAGAAGAGTGAGGATGGAGCAAATGTTGGGTGTTGTTAGATTTAGGTTCAAAACATCACATGGGGTGAGATATTTTGGATTGGGCTGATTAGGTTTAGGGAAATGGATTGATGGTGTTAAATAATTAACATTTGACTTAATTAATTTTTTTTTTTTTGAGAATCTTGACTTAATTAATTTGGTAGTTGAGATTGGTTAAGCCCAATTAAAAAAAAGTTGGTGTTTTTTTTTTAATAAGGGTGAGATGATAATTTTGATTGTTGAAAAAATTCTCACTAGGAAATTTTGAAGAATCAGAGGAAACGTCGAAAAATAAACTTTTTGAAGAACCTGGAAAACGGGAGGAGTAAGCAGTTATTTGGGAGAAATTGTTGATATATCTATAGTTAAATAAGCAAAAAATGAAAGGTTTAGACCATTGTCCCAGACATATGAACTCTAGTATTTTTAAAGTAATCCAACACATGGATCTTAAGAGCTTTTTCATCATAAATTCATATATTACTATTATTTTTTAGGGAAAAAATCTTATTTATCCGACGCCTAATAATAGTCGAATGATGGAGAAGTTTCTGTGTTTCTCTCACCAAGGATAATCCAATTAGCCCTAGACTTTTGTTGCCACATTCTTGGAGAAGGATACGATTAAATTCACCATTGAGTTCTTTTTCTAATAAAAACATATTGTTGCTAAGACTAATACTCTGCACTCTTTGAATACCAGCTAGGCGAAAAAATCTCTATTCCACTTCTTAAAGATTATTTTGTAAGTCCAACAGAGAGGTACCAAGGGGGAGATCATGCTTCCAAGAATTAGCTACAAATCCATTAAAATCAGGATGTTCGAGCCAAAAAAATTCAAAGCGGAAAGGTTTAGAGAGAGATGAATCTTTCATACTTTGGGTCTCCACAATGAGTGGGGAGTGATCGAAGTAAGCGGGAGACAAGTGATAAGGCTGTTTAGGGTATTTGACCTTCCACGCCATGTTTCCCATAGCACGGTCCAACCTTTCCTGAGCGTTCTCAATTCCCCCACGACCATTAGTCCAAGTCATTTTTGGACCCAAGCAACCAAGATCAATAAGCTGACAATCATTGATATTGTTGAGGAAATTCTAATTTTTTGCGATGTTGGTCATTTTTGTGTAGCTTCTTCTCTCCTTACCTCCCGTGAAGTCGTTGGATTCCTCTGCCAAGAGCCAGGGTTCAACGATACTGGCCGCTTTTAAGCTCGTCCTAATGTGTTTGTCTGTTGGCTTGCTAGCAGAGATAGCAGACAGTCCGACACTGATCTCCTCAAAGTGTGTTTTTGAAACTGAGATTTGAATTCCCTTCTACCCATCTATGGTTGTTCTTTAATTTGGGCACATAGACATTGAAGATAGAGATTGGTTTTCAATGAAAAGTGAATTAGAACTCTATTACAAAAAAACAAAGCCTGACTAATGAGGATGGGGAGTCTAACCCTGGACTTTTCTTTTAACATTGGCCAACAAGACCAAGTAATCACAATGTTCATTTGCTTACTTTTTTTTTGGTCCAACATGTTCATTTGCTTACTGTAAATAGTTTTATGCATAGATATTATGAGTATATATTTTATACACTTCGCTGGCTACGAATTGAATTGAGTCTTAATACCATAGTTTTAAAAACCGGACCGGACCGGCCGGTTCGACCGGTTGAACCGGTGAACCGGTGCCTAACCGGTCCGGTCCAGCTATTGGATCGCTTGTGCAAACGAACCGGTCAAAACCGCCGGTTTCTAGTTGAACCAGTGAACCGGCCGGTTTTGACCGGGTTTGGCCGGTTTTTGTATGTTCTTCTCCTAAACCCAAAATCTGCAACCACTTCTCTGAAATCGGAAGCTCGCTGTCACAACCCCTTTTCTTCATCGCCCATATCTACCTCTCGTGAAGTTGAAGAGAGAGATAACTGACTGAGGAAGAGAAATGTGGAGGAACCCATTTACAATTGAATTTCGTTACTGACGAAGCAGATATGCGGATATGGTTGAGAGAGAGGAGACCGAGAGTTTTGAGAGAGAGAGAGAGAACGATGAGAAAGAAATGAGGGAAGAGGGGAAGAGATGAAAACAAATAAGTAGAAATGGTACTCTTAACATGTGGATAAGGAGAGATCGTGGATAAGGAGATAATTTCAAACACGTAGTCCATTCTTTTTTTTTTTAACAAAAAACACGTAGTCCATTCCATTCTACTGCTATGTTTTGACTAGTAAACGCAAATTTGTAGGAGCAGTTTGTTACTTTTTTTTCATTTTTATTTTGGAAAAGTAATTTTCTATACTCGTGCACTTTAAAATATATGGAATTAATATTTGTTTTATGTAAGAAAATATTTCTAAATATTGGAATGTTGATAAAATAAAAACTTTACATATATTACGTATATGATTACCGATACGATGACTGGTGCGGTTATGAAAACTATGTATAAAAGTATTATAACGTTGAATAAGCTTCAAATCGAAACATTAAAATATTTGTTTGGCTATTTTCCATTATATTTACTATTTTTTGCATAACAGATAATAAATATATATTATTAAATAAACGTGCAATTGAACCGGTCCGACCACCGGTCGATGCCTCACCGGTCGGACCGGTCGATGCCTCACCGGTTCGATGGCCGGTCCGGTTTTTAAAACTTTGCTTAATACACCAAAAACACCGACTCGAACTTGTAAAACTATTGGAGCACATATTATTAAATAGGGTTTTGAGCATATCTCCAGTTTACAGGAGGATAATCGAACCAGGAAACCTGCTGCAATTCATGACTTTCCTTCGCAGAAATCATGAAAATTCTCTTTCAGTTCTTGGCATATAATTCAACCATGAACATCAAACTGAACAACAGAAACTGGAATTTCAATGAATTAAACAAGCACAGCAATAGGCTAGCTTAGCAGAAGTCATTTCAATTACTCCATTAAAATCCAAAACAAAGACTTCATCACAAAGACAAGGCATCAAGTAATTGCCCAACACTTTTGTCTCAGACAATCATCAACCAAAATATCAAAATAAACACCTATAGCTATTCTGCAACACCTATTGCTATTCTGCAACAGGAGCACAAAAGGATCGATTAACACTAAACAAACTAAGCCCTTTCACCCCTAATCCGCCTGGCAAGTTGAATGTCCTTGGGCATGATGGTAACCCTCTTGGCATGGATGGCACACAAGTTAGTGTCCTCAAACAGACCCACCAAGTACGCCTCAGCAGCCTCCTGGAGAGCGAGAACAGCATGGCTCTGGAACCTCAAATCAGTCTTGAAATCCTGAGCGATTTCACGGACTAGACGCTGGAACGGCAACTTGCGGATCAAAAGCTCCGTACTCTTCTGGTACTTGCGGATCTCACGGAGGGCGACTGTTCCGGGACGGTATCGGTGGGGCTTCTTCACTCCTCCGGTGGTCGGTGCCGACTTCCTCGCCGCCTAAACAGATCATCGAAGAACACAATCAACAAACAAATAATGAAAATAACAAAGAGAAATTGAATCGATTATCGAAAATAGATCAAAGCAATTGAATAAGTACCTTCGTGGCTAGCTGTTTCCTCGGAGCTTTTCCTCCGGTAGACTTGCGAGCGGTTTGCTTGGTACGAGCCATTAGATCTCAGAAACACTGCAATCAATCAACAAACAGAGAGATTACAATCAGATCAGAAGAACAATAGAACAATATCGTCAACCTAACAATGAATCCGAACGGAGAAAAGAGTTGGAAGCGATAATTACAGGTGCGAGAGAGAGGATCTGGAGACGATTTGCGATGAATTAGGGTTCTGAGCCTTTGAGAAAGAAGATGGGAAAGGGGTTGAAGCAGTGAGTCTTTATATATGGGTGTGATTAGTGGTTTGGGGCGGTTTAATCCGATTAGGGGTAGGATTGGGAATTAAATCGACGGTGAGGAGTGGTACCGAGAAGTACGCAACGGCTCTATGGCCACTCCGCATTTGAAATATGTCGATCCTCGTGATCGGATATGATTGGTGGGTTTCGATAAACGAAGGCTTGTGATTGGTGGAATCTGTTGGGCACGGATCGCGAGCGGGTTGTGTTTCTTTTGTCTCTGTAATTTGGCCGAGTTGGATTGACTAACAACTCAGCGGTGTCAACTCAGTTAGCTGCGTTATTTCTAAAAAAAAAAAAACTCAATTAAATGAGTCCGGTGACACAGGTGTGAGAGAAAAAAAATGTTATATTGCACCAGAGGCACTCATAGTTTGCAAAAACAGGCAGGTGGTGCCTAAACTTTAAAATTGTACACTAGGAGTCCCAAATTTTGGATTTTCGTGCAAGTGGGTACCCTTCCGTTAATTTTTCATCCATAATGGGCGGAAAAATATAAACTGACTATTCTGCCCCTTATTTTCACCTCCAACTATTTTCAAAATACAAGTTTTATTATAAATCTAAAAAGAAAATTAATTTAATAATTTGATATATGTAAGTTAATGCATATATTTCATTAAAATTACATATTTTTACTATGAAATATATTTTTATCATCATATGTATCAATTTTAAAGTCTTAACTTTTTGAAAGCACCCACCTACTTGTTTTTGCAAACTAGCTGAGTTATTTCTCAAAAAAAATCAATTAGATGAGTCTGGTGACAGGCGAGAGAGGCAATTTCCACCCCTTGACTATGGATTAAATACAAATCCACCTTTCGTGTTTGGATAAATACAATTACCCCCCCCCCCCCCCCCCCGTCAGAGACAATTACCTCCATGCCAGTTGATGGCTCGTGAACAGATACCACCCTTCTGTTACAATCAGTTAATTAATAGTAAATGTTACTTTTTATGACCATTTTACCCCTATTTCTAGTCTTTGTGTTCATGTTCTTTTATGTTCTTGGTGTTTTTGGCCACCATTGTTGGTGTTCTTGACCACCACCACCAAATCCACACCAACAACACCACCACCGCCACTGAATCCCCACCACCACCACACAAATTTGTTACTGAACATTGGAACACCATCTGGATTCATACCCACATTGGGTTTTCAATTCTTGAAGAAGATGGGCGTTTCTAATTTCATGATCTAAGGATTTGGAATACATAATTTGGAATACAAGTTCTACACTAAATCAATAGATTGTAATTTACAATTAATAATTGCCAATTGATGCTGCAAAGATGATGAAACTATGGCAGTGAAAATCGATGTCAGAGAAATCATTGAGCCCATGGTTTTCTACTTTTCCAGATATCGTGATCAACTAGTACATAGATATGTACCTGAAGTTCTGAACCATCCATCTATTAGATAGTTGGCAGGTGAAATTCGCAATCAACCACGACTAGCCTTATATGTGAGCTATAGGACTTACAAAGTTCAAACCTCCGCTCTATCCAATCTTAAACGGAAAAGCCTACACACAAATTACCCCATGAACAACTCTTCATCTTCTTGTAGGACCGATATCCTGTTGTAAACCAAAAAGAGGATGTATAGTTCTAGTGATTAACCTACAAATGGGGCATGCTGACCATAAGTTAAGATTAAGTACTTTTTATGCCTCAACCATAATGACAAATCACAACTTCTTGAGAAACCCTATTCACAGAGGAAAAGAGCGAGAAAGAAAATGAGGGAGAGAAAGATAGGAGAAACCTTCGAAAGGGGGCCTCTCTCTCTCTCTAAACGATTTTACGATTGCAGTACTGGAAACAAGAACTTCCAATGCAATCCCACAAAATCGAACCAGCAACGGATCAAAATCCTCAAACCCAAGGCCAACAAAATGATCTTGGTCAGCTTTCTCTTCTCTCGCCTCAATTTGGTTGATGTTGCAAAGGGAGACACAAACGACGACATCGGAGATGCAAAAGTGTACGGCGGAAGAAGCGACGCTATGGTCCATATATGCTTTCCAGGGTTGGGTTTAATTGGAGTGAGGAAGCCAGTGGATTGGAATCAGTCCAACTGCTGCCACGAACACTACCAGGTTCGATTGTTTGCGAAGAAGGAGGCAGCTGGGTTGTGGCAGAGGGCTGAGATTTTTTTCTTCTTCACCGTGAGAATATGAGAGAGGAGGCTAGGGTAAAAAATGAAGATATAAGGAGAAGAAAATGCTTATATAGTAGTGGAATTTTTCTTCAATGTGAGGGTACATATTGTAGGGTTTTGATCATGGATACGCGGCGGAATAAACAATAATTGATCCGATCAAGACCCTCCAAGGATCACAAGAAGAGACTACATAACGATAGTAAGGGATTAGTGCCAAATACCTTTAGGATCTCTTTTGATGACTTCTCATGTGAAATTGTGTTCACGTCTCTATGGCTAGTTCACTCCTAGGATTTGAATCTTGATCCTTCAAACCTTTTGTGCTAGCTAGAATTGAAGGAGGAAGAGGAAGAAGATCAATAATCACGCAAAACGAGGCAAAGGAAGGGGCAGCCCTTCCTTGGTGGCCGACGGGTGAGGGGCGGCAAAGGGGATTTCGGCCCTCTTTGTTGCTCTCTCTCTCTCCTTGCTTCTCTCTCCCACTCAGTTTGTTTTGAGCATTAGTTATGTGGCAAGGAAGCTAGGAGTGCCTTTATATAGTCCAATAACTCTTTATTGACTTCATAAAAGCCCCTATCCTAATTCTACTCATGTACGGGTTAGTCGATCTTACAAATTAGTCATACTAAGTTTGCAAGCTATTGCGTATTGATACTTCTTATTAATTAATCATATTAATTAATTCCCTAGTCCGGTCTAATCCATAGGGAGTGTGATCCCATAGGTTTCTACTTAGTTTGTAGTAACTATTTACTAACATAGAGTGGCCTCTATCAAGACATTCATGCTACCCAACTAATAGAAATAGTCATCCGACTTACCTCGTGCAAGTATTGTCTCATCCCTTTGTCTCAATATTCGGATTGGACACGAGACATACAAGTCCACACTCGTATATTCAATCCATAGTTTCTCGATCCTGGGAATAGTCTCATTCAAGCAGACAACATCAATATCCCATATTGATTTATCTGAGTCTAGCCAGACATTCTATGAGCACCATCCATCGAGTGGTCATGGATATCTACTCCCGTTATGTGGGAGCGACAAATTCTATCTATGTTACTACCATCTCTAGCTTGTTTCTTTATTGTATCTGAGGAACGCCTTTATTACTACCCAGTTACGGTGTAGCGTTTGACGATGTCAAAATACAATAATCCACAAATAGAGGATCTAGTGACTTCAAGTCTAAAGGACAATACCGTTGTCACTACGAGAAGAGCTTGTGACTGTACATAACATGTATGTAGCCTTCACGTTATGGGTCAATCCAGTATGGCATTACTCCTAATGCATACCCATGTGTTGGATCGTTATATCTCCATATCAATCCAACCCCATACTAGTCTATAGTTGATCGTCCTGTTAATCAATATAATCGACTAGGGATATTTAAGATAAACAACATATTTGCAATCTAAGGACTTCATTATATTAAATATCTTTATAAATAATAAAACGAACATTCTAGCCAAAAGTAATGTTCATACTAAACGAGATTGCCTCTAAGGCATCTATTCCAACACATATGTCTTTCTACCCCTCCGTTAAGTGCGTTGTTTACTTGACGCACTTAACAACTTAGGAGTAGTTTTGACATAAAATAATTTATTTGAATACAAAAATCATAAAAAAAAGAGAGAGCGGAGAGAAGAGGGGTTCTAATGTTGAACTTCTGTGTTTCAGACACAGGAGCAATTTCTGCAGGAAAAAATCTGCGTTCAAACGCATGGTCTGCGTTCAGACCCAGGACCTGCGTTCAAAGAATATACCAAGAATACAGTCATCAACAAAAATTCGAGAGGAAATAGTCAAACTGGGAGTCCTGCGTTCAAACGCATAAGCAGCGTTCTAACGCAGGAGCTCCAGTCCAAATTCAGAATTTTTGAACAAAACAGACATGCGTTCAAACGCAGGACCTCCGTTCAAACGCAGGAAAGATAGAAGCTAAAAATCAAAAGCCAGAATATGCATTAAAATGCCGAACTTGTGTTCAAACGCAGAAAATTGCATCAGAAATTCAGACCAAGGGACCTGCGTTCAAACGCAGTCAGGCAATTTCAGAGAATTTCAAGAGAGAAGGAACATGGGTTCAAACGCATGATGTGCGTTCAAACGCAATTAAAGCCAACTGAAGAAATTGCAGACGATGAAGCATTGCGTTCAAACGCAGAAGTACCTCAGCCCAAATTTTTCCAGAAAATATAAGCATTGCGTTTTAAACGCAGGGGCTGCGTTCAAACGCAGTTCATGAAGATGAAAAAAAAATCCTGAAAAGTGAAGACCTGCGTTCAACCGAAGACTGGGCGGGAAATTGAAAATTTGTTTTTTTTTTAAATTTTGGGGTTGTTTTGCAATTTCAGAAACTTTGCCTATAAATAGTGTATGGCTGAAAATGACTCATTTCATTTCAGTCAACACATTTTCAACTTTCTCTCTCTAGAAAAAGCTCTCTGCCTTCTCTGTTGACCAAGGGTTTCCAGCAACATTTTCGACTGGCGACAACCGCAAGTCCGCCAGACGTGTCAAATCAGTGTGGGGGTACCCAGACCAGAAAAGAGGCGATAGTTCAGATCTGCTACTAGAGACAGTTGTACACACAAATTTATGCTAATGGAAACAAAAGCGAGAAATTCGGTGTCAAATAAATATTTTATCGATGAAAAAATAGTGGATTACAATTTCTGATAGTAAATTTCTAAACATAAATTAAATCCCCTGATTCTTCTCCTGAAACGTCGAACGAGGGCTTCGCAGCTTGATCTCGGATCGAACGGATGAGCGGCCTTCGATTTTGACGAAGAACGCGATGAAGGTCTCGAAGAACAGAAACGCCGAACTAGGGCTTTAGAGGATTGATCTCGGATCGGACAGATGAATATCTTAGATGTTGATGAAGAACCGGATGAATGTTTTGAAGGACACGAAGAACATCTTGAAGATCTTCGGGTGTCTTGAAGAACGTGGATGAAGCTCTTCAACGGCTTGAAGAACTCGATGATGATCTTCTAAGTACTCGATGAAGAACTTCGAAGAGCTTGATGATGATTATCCTGATGATGGATGAAATCTTGGGGGCTTTAAAAGCTTGATCTTCGGAGCTCTCTCCTTCTTGCAAGATGTAACTGTGTGTCCTTTATGCCTAGGAATGGATCCTTTATATAAGCATGGGCCAACTTGTTGGCCAAGATAGAAAATAAATATAATATTTATTTAGTTATTTATTTTCTGCATCATTTGACAAGTGGCGAGGCGTGATTGGCCGACCTTGCTAGTCTTGTAGCTGCATCATTTTGACAAGTGGCGAGGCGTGATTGGTCGACCTTGCTAGTCTTGTAGCTGCATCATTTTGACAAGTGGTGCAATGTGATTGGCCTTACTTGCTGACTTGTAGTCATGTCCTATAGTGATGTGTCGTCGCCATAAGCAGTCCTTAGTTGTAAATAATATTTTTATCTCATTTACAATTTAGTCCTCTATTAATTATTGCATAAGGGTAGCAGTTTGGCAACGAGTGCTATATGATCCCGCTATTTAATTATGCGATAATAGAGACGTGGCACTATTTAATTGGCCGCAAATTTTGCGTGTCTACAACAGTTTCCAAATTTATACCCGTAAGATTTACTCCGGGTACCATGTTCCGTTTCTCTCTCTCTCTCTCTCTCTCTCCCTCTCTGCAGTTTTCATTTTTTTTATGTCTTTTATTTTCTGGAATGGATGCTGATGAACCCTATATGCGACCTGATCGGGTTGTATCCCAGTATAATATTATTGATGTCTGCCTTCTGAGGGAGGACAATTTCTGCGACTGTCGGATTTGCGAACGAGAATGCCCACCGCTTTTTCCTACAACGCCGTAAAACCCACTACAAGGTCCCGATTGAGAGGACATTTCCTTTAGACCCTGTAGCTATGCATGCGGACCTGATAGAGTATGTTGAAAAAGTGGGTATGTTCGGGGATATGTTCACTGTGTTTATGGGCGTTCTGGCCTGCTCAGTAATTTTCAAGAAGATTTACAGTAATCTCAAAGTGTGTTTGAACAGTAAGGCCCAGTCCATTGAATGGATCTACTATATGAAGAGGTGGGTGAGGATCACACCCGAGACTATCAGAGAGACCCTAGGGTTTGAATTTTTCAGTTTTAGATCTTGAGAGCGAACCCATCTGCTGAGCTTAGAACCCAGATTTTGCAGACCGTTTGTGCAGAGGTACCGGGGGCTGCCTGGTTTCGACCTGACAAGGGTCCTGCTGGCCAGAAATTGCATGTGACCTACCTGATGCGAGAGGCCAAGTGGTGGACTGAGTGGGTCCTAAACCAAATTGTGGGCAACTGATTTGCTAGGCTCGTTCATCGGGTCCTGTCGGTCCACCAAATTCACTAAGTTCTAACAAAAATCAACCGAAACAATCCTCACACGACTAATCAAGTTTCTATCTCCTCTCGGTCTCAAGAAACTACAAGATCACCTAAACTATTCTTTAACACGTCTCAAAGAATTCACTTTTATGCAACCCTATCAACAAGTAGCGTCATACGGGTGATAAAGCCAAGAACACTAATAAATAAAGAACAAGAATAGTTTGGATAACAAGAACGTTCATAAACTTTAAGCTAATGCATGCTTCAAGTCCAAAATCCGGAAAATCATCCAACAAACCCTATTTTCTCATAAATTACATAGCTTAAAGTGTTTAGCTAGACATAATAGTGTTTAACATAATCAAAATACTGAAGTTCATGAAGAATAGAAGAAGAAAAGATGATCAAACGCTAAAATCTTCAATGTTGATGATCTTCCAAGCTCCAAGCTTTGTCTCCCGTCTTCTCTAGCTCCCCAGACTCCAAAGATGTGTGAGTGAATCGTTCTTAGGTCGTCTCCTTCGTTTTTTACCAGCTGGGCATGATTTTTAATGTAATTTGGCCGAAATTGAACTTCAGCCCCTCCAGTTTGTAATTCCCGGACAGAATTATTTGCTGATCTTGCGCGGGCTGTATCTCCCTCATACGGACTCGTCTTCGGGCCTACCATATATTGTTGGAAAGCTAAGTATGTCTACTTTCCAATTCCGCAAGCCTTGATTCAAAATTCTTTTTATATTTTCCTGAGCATCGAAAAGAGTGCAGGCTGGTCCTGTGTGACTTTTCCAACTTTGCTTCGTTTGTGCGTCTCCTTTTCTCCTCTTCATCTAGCTTCATTCCAAGCATATCCAAGCATCTCATAAGCTCCATTGCACCTATTTTACCTGAGATACACAATACTAAAAAACCTGTGCAATTATCATAGCAAATATGAGAGAAACATGCGCAAATAAGCTAGAAACACAACTTTTCACTCTTAGGCTTATAAATCGTCAAATTCACATATTTGTGCAAATATAACATACAAATCATGTGAAATAAGCCTAATATAAGTAATATGGAATTATAATAATAGCTCTAAAAGGGAGTTATCAGCAACAAGCACGTGACTCGGACTATGAGGTCGCCTTGCTGGTTTACTGTCTTATGAAGAGGGAGCCCATTGATTTACCTCAGATCATCTGCGACTACTTCCGAGAGAGAATGGATGATGGTAGTGTTGGGTTTTGACGTAGGTAACGCAGCGGAATAACAAAAATTAATCCTACTCAAAGCCCACCAAGGATCACAGGAAGAGACATCATAACATGATTAAGGACATAGAAGATGTGTACCTTTTGATTTGTGAGATCACACGAAGAATGATGTCCTCGTCTCTACGGTTGATCCACGTCTAGAGGTGAGATCTAGATTCTTCCTTCAATCAAGTGCTAGCTTGAACCTTGGAGGAAGAGGGATGAAGATCAAAGCAACCAAGCAACAAGGCAACGAAGGAGGGGCGGCCTCCCTTCTTGCCGTCGGGTAGGGGGGCGGACGGGGCTAGGGTTTCGGCCCTAGCTCTTGTCTTGCTCTCTCTTTTGCTTTCTCCCACTCTTTGTGTGTTATGACTAATAACTCATATGTGGGAAGGAAGCTAGAGCCTCCTTTATATACTCCAACAACTCCTTGTTGTTTCCATAAAAGAGTTTTCTTATTCTAGTAGGACTAGAACTATTCCCTTCCTTGCAAATTAGTCCTACTAAGTTTGCAAGGTGTTGCACAATGATCCTTCTATTAATTAATCCATATTAATTAATCCCAAATCTAGCTCTACTCTATTTGACGTGTGACCCCATAGGTTTCTATATAGTTGGTAGTAACTATTACTAACATGGAGCGGTGTCTAGCAACACATCCATGCAACCCAACCAATAGAAATAGTCAGTGATCCCGACAAACCTTTGTGCCCAATATGTCATATTGCATTATCCCTTTGTCTCCATATCCGGATTGGACACGAGACATAAATAGTCACACTCGTATATCCAATCCATAGTTCCTCGATCCTGGGAATATGCTTATACTTGCAGATAACATTAATATCTCCATATTAATTTATCTGAGTCTGGCCAGACATTCAATAAGCCTCATCCCTCGAGTGGCCGTGGATATTTACCCCTATTATGTAGGAGGGACAAATCCTATCTACATCACTACGATCTCTAAGCTTGCTTCCTATTACGCCCGATAGCCACCTTTATGATTACCCAGTTACGGTGTAACGTTTGATAACATCAAAGCGCAATATTTCACAACTAGAGTATCTAGTGACTTCAAGTCTAAGGATTGCAATAATATTAGCACTACGAAAAGCGATTGTGACTTTACATAATATAATGTATCCTTTTCGTCGTGGGTCAATCCAGTATGCCATTACTCCTAATGCATACCCATGTGTTAGACTTGATATCTCCATATCAATCTACCCACATACTAGTCTATATTTGATTGTCCTATTAATCAATATAATGGACTAGGGACATTTAAGATAAATAACACAATTTATCTAAGGACTTCATTATATTAAATATCGCCATAAATAATAAATGAATATTCTAGCCAAAACATTGTTCATACTAAATCTACGATTGCCTCTAGGGCATCTATTCCAACAGTCTCCCACTTGCACTAGAGCCAATCTGGCGCATCTCGTATGCCTATAGATCTGGCGTGCCCTTCATGCTTTCGCTGCGCAAGAGGTTTCGTAAGCGGATCTGACACGTTGTCATCTGTCGGAATCTTGCATATCTTCACATCTCCTCGATCGATCATATCACGAATAAGATGGAATCTCCTAAGTACATGCTTTGACTTTTGGTGCGATCTTGGTTCCTTCGCCTGTGCGATTGCCCCAGAGTTGTCACAGTACAACTCTACGGGATCCACTATGCTAGGGACCACACCGAGCTCAGTGATAAACTTCTTTATCCATACTGCCTCTTTCGCCGCTTCAGCAGCAGCAATGTACTCAGCTTCTGTTGTAGAATCAGCAACTGTGCCTTGCTTGGAACTCTTCCAGCTCACAGCTCCTCCATTCAGGCAAAACACGTATCCAGACTGCGATCTGTAATCATCCTTGTCGGTTTGGAAGCTTGCATCAGTGTAACCCTTTACACTTAGCTCTCCCATTCCTCCATATATCAAGAACACATCCTTAGTTCTTCTCAAGTACTTTAGGATGTTCTTGACAGCAATCCAGTGACTCTCACCCGGATTGGACTGATATCTGCTCACCATACTCAACGCGTATGATACGTCTGGTCTAGTACATAGCATGGCGTACATGATGGATCCTATGGCCGAAGCATAGGGTATCCTGCTCATGCGGTCCTTCTCCATCTCGTTGGAGGGACAGTCATTCTTGGAAAGAGTGACTCCATGTGACATGGGCAAGAATCCCTTCTTGGAATCTTGCATGTTGAACCTCTTCAACACCTTGTCAATATATGTACTCTGACTTAGGCCAAGCAACCTTTTAGATCTATCTCTACAGATCTTTATACCCAGTATATAGGCTGCGTCTCCTAAGTCTTTCATTGCAAAGCACTTTCCTAGCCAATCTTTAACAGATTGCAGAGTAGGAATATCATTGCCAATGATTAGTATGTCATCCACATACAAGACCAGAAACACTATAGAGCTCCCACTAACCTTCTTGTAAACACAAGGCTCATCTTCGTTCTTGATGAAGCCAAACTCTTTGACTGCGTCATCAAAACGTCGATTCCAGCTCCTAGAAGCTTGCTTTAATCCATAAATGGACCTTTGCAGCTTACAGACTTTATTGGCATTCTCCGGATCCTCAAAACCCTCTGGTTGTGTCATGTACACATCCTCAAGGAGGTTCCCATAAAGGAACGCTGTTTTGACATCCATTTGCCAAATCTCATAGTCGTAGTATGCTGCAATAGCAAGTAAGATTCGAATGGATTTAGTCATGGCGACTGGTGAAAAGGTCTCATCATAGTCAATACCATGAATCTGTCTATAACCTTTGGCCACCAATCGCCCTTTGTAGGCAACTACCTTGCCATCCATGTCGGTCTTCTTCTTGAAGACCCACTTGCACCCTATGGGTCGAGCCCCTTCGGGTGGTTCCACCAAAGTCCATACTTTGTTGGTGTACATGGAATCCATTTCGGATCTCATGGCTTCCAGCCACTTCTTAGAATCTGGGCCATTCATGGCTTCTCCATAGTTTGCAGGCTCATCATCCATGAGTGGTACGTCATCGGGCTCAGTCACGAGAAGTCCATACCTCTCTGGCTCATGACGCACTCTACCTGATCTACGGAGTTCCTGTGTTACCTGAACAGGCTCTTCCACAACTTCTTGTGGTTCCTGTTCATGTTCCATTATTGGTTCAGTGGTTTGTGGTTCATGAATTTCTTCAAGTTCTACAACCCTCCCACTTGCTTCTTTAGAGACTAGTTCTCTTTCTAGAAACACGCCGGTCCGAGCAACAAACACTTTGTTTTCGGTAGGGTTATAGAAGTAATATCCTTTAGTTTCCTTAGGATATCCCACAAACTTACACTTATCCGCTTTAGGCCCGAGCTTGTCTGTTTGTAAACGCTTTACATACACGTCGCAACCCCAAATCTTCATAAACGACACTATGGGACGCCTCCCAGTCCATATCTCATATGGCGTCTTCATGACTGATTTGGATGGAACACGGTTAATGGTAAAAGCTGCAGTCATTAGAGCATGTCCCCAAAATGATATCGGAAGATCTGTTTGAGACATCATAGATCGCACCATATCTAATAAAGTGCGATTCCTCCTCTCGGATACACCATTCCATTGTGGTGTTCCGGGTGGAGTGAGCTGGGATACAATCCCACACTCTCTAAGATACTCATCAAACTCTTGGCTTAAGTATTCTCCTCCACGATCCGATCGTAGAGCTTTAATACTTTTGCCAAGTTGCTTCTCTACTTCACTCTTGAATTCTTTGAACAATTCAAAGGATTCGGATTTGGCCTTCATAAGGTATACAAATCCATATCTACTGAAATCATCAGTAAATGTGATGAAGTAGGTATAACCACCTCTGGCAGGCGTGGGGAATGGCCCGCATACATCAGTATGTATGAGTGCCAATAACTCACTAGTCCGTTCGCCTTTCTTATTGAAAGGGGACTTTGTCATTTTTCCCAATAAACAAGACTCACATGTCTCATATGATTCCAAATCAAATGAGTCTAGAAGTCCATCCTTATGGAGTCTAGATATGCGTTTCTCATTTATATGGCCTAAACGACAGTGCCATAGATATGTAGGATTTAAATCATTAGTTTTAATCCTTTTAGTACTTATGTTATAGATTGGATTATTTAGATCAAGGATATACAATCCATTAGACAAATGCGCACTACAGTAGTGCATACTATCAAAATAAATGGAGCAACACTTGTCCTTTATTGAAATAGAAAAACCTTTCTCGTCCAAACAAGAAATGGAAATAATGTTTCTGCTCATAGCAGGCACATAAAAGCAATTGTCTAATTCTAAAATAAGTCCAGAAGGCAAAGATAGCTCATAAACGCCTACAGCTAATGCAGCAACCCTTGCTCCATTCCCGACGCGCAAGTCTATCTCCCCTTTTCGCAATATTCTACTTCTTTTCAAATCCTGCACATTACGACAAATGTGAGAACCACATCCGGTATCTAATACCCAGGATGATGAAATAGAAAGATTGACGTCTATAACATAAATACCTGGTGGTGGTGGAATCACTATTCCAAGCTTCTTATCCTCCAGATATTTAGGGCAATTCCTCCTCCAGTGACCCGGCTGGCTGCAGTAGTGACATTCACATTTAGCCACACCTCCACTAGGCTTTAGGGCATCCTTGGATTTCGCAACTTTCTTGCGTTTTCCTTTTGAAGTAGATGCAACTGACTTGCCCTTCTTCTTGTGGACCATCATTATGGCTTTGCCCTTGCCTTTATTTATGCTTTGCTCAGCTGTCTTTAGCATGTTCAATAGGTCTGGCAAAGACTTGTTGATCTCATTCATATTATAGTTCATAATGAACTGATTATAACTGTCAGGCAACGATTGCAAGACGAGATCAGTCGCCAAGTCCTGGCCGAGTGGGAACCCCAGTCTCTCAAGGTTCTCTATGTACCCGATCATTCGGAGTACATGAGGGCCTACTGGATTCCCCTCTGCAAGACTACTTTTGAACAATGCTTTGGACACCTCATAGCGCTCATGCCTTGCCTGTTCCTGAAACAATTGTTTCAAGTGTATGATCATATCATAGGCTTCCATGTTCTCGTGTTGCTTCTGAAGCTCACTAGTCATGGTACAAAGCATGAGGCAAGTCACGTCATTAGAATCATCAATATGTTTCTGACGTGCCCTTACTTCCGCTAATAGAGACTCATCTTGTGGTGGGTCTGGAATTGGAGTGTCCAAGACGTACAGCTTCTTTTCTTGCTTGAGGACAATCCTCAAGTTTCTGTACCAGTCAAGGAAATTTGTTCCAGACAATTTATCCTTCTCAAGGACAGATCGTAGGGATGAACTCGATGCGTTGTTGTTTGCCATTTGGAATTCTACAAAACGAGAAATATGCAATTTTAGTATTTTGAACAATTTAACTATATTTAACAATGGCTAGATCATCAAATATAGCTCCCACTATTTTTCTCGGTTTAATAGCCCTCACCATTAAAGCGGAAAATATCTTTATACTTTCTAGTGGGTCCAAGATCCTTATTTCACTTCTTCTTGAGCTTGCTTTGGCAAGTCACCCAAGAATTGGTTGTTTAGGTAGGAGCCATTCCAATTGCATCCCATGCAACTCTTGGTCCAATTAGGTGAATAAATTTCTTTTATTCTTTATCCAATTGGATAACTCCTAATTGTCATGCCTCTAAGCTCATCAATCCAATTGATTCTTGCCTAGTTGCGTCCAACCTCTTGTTTTCAACATACACGCATTACTTGCTTGCGTCGTCCGCAACACATCATGAAAAATTAAAATCGCCTTGCTTTGGCAAGCCCGAATTTTAATAGTCCACGATCATGAAGGGTGTTTTGGCAAGAGAAGGCAAAACGCAATATTTAATTGAGGGATTTCCTTTTAACTCGTTTGGTTGATCTTTATCAACATGGTCTACTTATTTGGATTGGGCTATCCACAATAAAAGACCAACCTTGTTTATTATTATCTTGTTATCGTTTTGCTTGTAGCGCCATACACACAAAATAAATAACAAGGCATGAATAATAAACATCCACAAAAAAAAAAAAAACGTGGCATGGATATGGCCTCTAGACTAATGATATTATCAAGCCAATGATAATATCTAATTGCCCTAAAGTGCCGAGCTCATCTCCATGTGCTCCACCATAGCTGCGCGCCTAGGGATGTCTTTTGGCTCCTTTGGTTCTCCAGTCTTCTTCTCCATGCTCTTGGCTATCATCTAAATATTTCTAATTCTAGCCTAATATCTAGAATAAATAAATAATAAAAGCCTCACATGTCGAGGAGAAAAAGAACGACTCGCAGGCCGTAAAACTTAATTAATTATTACATTAATTTGATCAGCTCGCAGGCCGTAAACCAAACCACAAAAACAATAAAAATCCACAATCCTAGGCCATATCCATCCACCATGCAATAAAGCACATAATACAGTTAAAACCATTTTTTTTAACGCGCTTGTTTAATTTTAATAAAATTGGGTAACTAGGGTTTCACAACGGTCCAAAGGGTCCAAGCCAACAAGTGGCCCGAACCCTAGGACCGCCGCACGCCTAAGGGGGGGCCGCGGCCTTGCTTGGCGCCCAAGGGAGGGGGCGGGCGGCTAGGGTTTCGGCCCTAGTCCCCTTCCTCCTTCCTTGTTGCCCAAGCAAGGTTGTTTCCTTATGGATTTAATTCCATAATTTTGTTTCCATAATTGAAAACCCCTTTTCAATCATGTGCCCATGAACCCTAATTTTCAAGAACCCAATTATTCACATCCTATGTGATTAAACTCACCAATTCTAACATCCAATGTTAAATTGGGTCTTGTTTTATTGAATCAAATTCAATATTGCATCTACTATGCCAATTTTTCAGTTTTCGCGTAATAAACAATAATACGGTGTATGAACTGAAATCGTAAACACATAATATCATGTTATGCTCTACGACCTGTGGCTCTGATACCACTGTTGGGTTTTGACGTAGGTAACGCAGCGGAATAACAAAAATTAATCCTACTCAAAGCCCACCAAGGATCACAGGAAGAGACATCATAACATGATTAAGGACATAGAAGATGTGTACCTTTTGATTTGTGAGATCACACGAAGAATGATGTCCTCGTCTCTACGGTTGATCCACGTCTAGAGGTGAGATCTAGATTCTTCCTTCAATCAAGTGCTAGCTTGAACCTTGGAGGAAGAGGGATGAAGATCAAAGCAACCAAGCAACAAGGCAACGAAGGAGGGGCGGCCTCCCTTCTTGCCGTCGGGTAGGGGGGCGGACGGGGCTAGGGTTTCGGCCCTAGCTCTTGTCTTGCTCTCTCTTTTGCTTTCTCCCACTCTTTGTGTGTTATGACTAATAACTCATATGTGGGAAGGAAGCTAGAGCCTCCTTTATATACTCCAACAACTCCTTGTTGTTTCCATAAAAGAGTTTTCTTATTCTAGTAGGACTAGAACTATTCCCTTCCTTGCAAATTAGTCCTACTAAGTTTGCAAGGTGTTGCACAATGATCCTTCTATTAATTAATCCATATTAATTAATCCCAAATCTAGCTCTACTCTATTTGACGTGTGACCCCATAGGTTTCTATATAGTTGGTAGTAACTATTACTAACATGGAGCGGTGTCTAGCAACACATCCATGCAACCCAACCAATAGAAATAGTCAGTGATCCCGACAAACCTTTGTGCCCAATATGTCATATTGCATTATCCCTTTGTCTCCATATCCGGATTGGACACGAGACATAAATAGTCACACTCGTATATCCAATCCATAGTTCCTCGATCCTGGGAATATGCTTATACTTGCAGATAACATTAATATCTCCATATTAATTTATCTGAGTCTGGCCAGACATTCAATAAGCCTCATCCCTCGAGTGGCCGTGGATATTTACCCCTATTACGTAGGAGGGACAAATCCTATCTACATCACTACGATCTCTAAGCTTGCTTCCTATTACGCCCGATAGCCACCTTTATGATTACCCAGTTACGGTGTAACGTTTGATAACATCAAAGCGCAATATTTCACAACTAGAGTATCTAGTGACTTCAAGTCTAAGGATTGCAATAATATTAGCACTACGAAAAGCGATTGTGACTTTACATAATATAATGTATCCTTTTCGTCGTGGGTCAATCCAGTATGCCATTACTCCTAATGCATACCCATGTGTTAGACTTGATATCTCCATATCAATCTACCCACATACTAGTCTATATTTGATTGTCCTATTAATCAATATAATGGACTAGGGACATTTAAGATAAATAACACAATTTATCTAAGGACTTCATTATATTAAATATCGCCATAAATAATAAATGAATATTCTAGCCAAAACATTGTTCATACTAAATCTACGATTGCCTCTAGGGCATCTATTCCAACAGGTAGTAGGAAGGGTCTGGGACTTTTGGGGCTGCTGAATAAGATGGTCATTCCGGCCGAGATGACACGAGAGCACCCCAGGTCATAAAGTATAGGAATATTAGGTGTGCCCTTGAGGAAGCGATGGGGGGACCTCATGATTTTTCATTTTGATGACTCTGATGATGATGGGATGCCACCACCCCCACCGGGTGGTGCTGGTAGGGGTGTTCCGCCACCACCAATGGGTGGCGGTTTTCCAGCTTTACCTGGACTTCATGGACTGCCCCGGTTAGCCAACTCCTCTGAGCCGAGACAGACCGAGTGGGCGCATGGGCAGTCCAGTAGGGGTCCCAGACGCAGTTCTTTTGGGCGTATGGAGAGGACCGAGCACGAGGAGTGGGTCCGAAAGAAAATTAAGTCTCAAGATAAAAGATGAACTACCTTGTGAGGACGGTGAAGAAGATGGAGAGGGGTCAGGGGAAGTTTTTTAAGACCTAGAAGCATACCTACCACGCCAGTACGGCTACTGCCCGGGCACATGAGGCAGCCCTTAATGAGATTCAGAGCAAGATGCGAGGTAAAAAGTTTGACTCTCCGGCGAGGTACTCAAGTGACAACTGTCCCAGTTGGACGATGGAGGACAGTCGCCCATATGACAGCTTTTCCTGCTGTGAGCCGACCCCGAGCGCAGAGCAAGTTGAGTTTGTGGGTGACCTTGGCAGACTCGGTACCGAGTACAAGCCCCGCCAGCAGGAAGACCCAGCAGCGAGCAGTGATCATCCCGGTGCCAATCATGCTGGTAAAGCAGCTGCGGTTAGGCAGGCAGACCGGAAGAGGCAGGGGAGTGCATCTTCTGCTGAGCCAAAGTAGACTGACCAGTCTACTCATGCGGACACTGATACCAATTATCGACCATATCAGTAGTGTCACAGGGATGCGCCACCTCTAGTGTGGGGGTGGGGAACAATGTCCTCTTGCATAGCCATGTCTGCACGTTTTTTTGCTTAATTTTTATTTTATTTTGATTTTTGAGTCTGCACGTTTTTATTTATTTTTGAGTCAACCCACTAACCATTTTCTGACCGTGCGCCTAAAAATCCGCATTAGTTGTCACCTGAGCTAGGAATCCGACTAGTTGCCACACCACCGTCATCAAGGTAGTCGACAACCTGCCTACGGCGCCATCACGGTCACCACATCAAAGTGGAGTGATTGGCTCATAACGAACCCACTGTCATGTTTCTTAGCCCTAGGTCCAAATAGTTAGCCCTTTTGAAGTCGTTTGCCCATTTATTCACAGCCATTATAGCCTATGAATCCTTGCTTGTGACTTCCATCACTTGTTTAGTTGGCTAGTAGTACGCGATATGACAGATGGAGTAAGTCAGGGAGGGTTTCAGATGGGCGACTACTTCATTACAGATCAGTTTTGGACAGCTTTGAGGGTGAGACACGGCGAGTTAGTGGCGAAAACATTAATTTGTAGAAGGAGATTCACTGCACTACATAGTGATCACAGGTGGAGTAGTCGCGTGCGAGGCATCTTTCCGCGCAAACTGGGTTCGCGTTATGACAGAGGGAGTGAGTCAGGGAGGTTTTCATATGGACGAGTACTTCATTACATATCAGTTTTTGATAGCTTTGAGGGTGAGACATGGTGAGTTAGAGGCGACAACATTAATTTGCAGAAGGTGATCCACTGCAATACATAGTGATCACATGTGGAGTAGTCGCGTGCACGTTATGACAGAGGGAGTGAGTCAGGGAGGGTTTCAGATGGCCGAGTACTTCATTACAGATCAGTTTTGGATAGGTTTGAGGGTGAGACAGGGTGAGTTAGAGGCGACAACATTAATTTGCAGAAGGTGATTCACTGCACTACATAGTGATCACATGTGGAGTAGTCGTGTGCGATACATTTTTTCCGCACAAACTGGGTTCTGCGGGTTGTTGGGATTAATTGGTGGTCGTGCTGATTTCTACATCTTAGGTGATGTGGAGGTTCGGCAGGACTGCACATTCTGATATTTTTACGGCTACAGGGATCTGTTGGAATAGATGCCCTAGAGACAATCTAGTTTAGTATGAATTTATTTGTGGCTAGAAATTAATTTATTATTTATTGGATATTTAATATAATGAAGTCCTTAGATTTACAATTGTGTTGTTTATCTTAAATATCCCTAGTCCGGTATAATGATTAATGGGACAATCATCTATAGACTAGTATGGGGTTGGATTGATGTGGAGATATCACGATCCAACACATAGGTGTGCATTAAGGGTAATGTTGCACTGGATTGACCCATCTCCGAGAAGGCTACATACACGTTATGTTGAGTCACAAGCGCTTCTCGCGGTGCAATGGTATTGTCATCCTTAGACTTGAAGTCACTAGATATTCTAATTGTGGATTATTGTGATCTTGGTAGCGTTAAACGCTACACCGTAACTGGGTAGTTATAAAGGCGTGTACTGGATACAATAAGAAGCAAGCTTAGAGATCGTAGTGGACGTAGATAGAATTTGTCCCTCCCACATAACGGGAGCAAATATCCTAGGCCACTCGAGGGATAGTGCTTATAGAATGTCTGGTCAGACTCAAATAAATCAATATGGAATATTGATGTTATTTGCACGAATAAGGCTATTCCCATGGATCGAGAAACTGTGGATTGGATATACGAGTGTGACTTGTATGTCTCGTGTCCAATCCGGATATAGAGACAAAGGGATGCGACAAATACTTGTACAAAGGTTGTCGAGATGACTAATCTATTAGTTGGCTAGAATGGATGTTTTGCTAGAAACCGCTCCATATTAGCAAATAGTTGCTACCAACTAGATAGAACCTATGGGGTCACACGCTATATAGAGTTGAACTAGATTTGGGAATTAATTAATTGGATTAATTAATTAAAAGGATCACTTTGCAAAACCTTGCAAACTTAGTAGGGACTAATTTGCAAGGAAGGTACTAAATTGAATTCTAGTAGGACTAGAATAAGTCCTTTAGGTAGTTGGCAAGGAGTTGTTGGACTATATAAAGGACCTTCCTTCCTTCCTTCCCACAACTTATGCTCATAATTGAACATAACAAGAGTGGGAGAGAACAAAAGGAGAGAGAGCAAGCAACAAAGGGACCCGACCGCCCCTTTGCCGCCGCCCGTCCCCGTCGGCCACAAGGAGGCCGAGAGCCCCCTTTTGGTCTCGTTTTGCGTGATCTTTTCTTCCTCTTCCTCTTCCGGGATAGCACCAAGGACTTGGGAGATGTAGTATCAACTCTAGGCGTGGATCAACCATAGAGAACGTGACACAATTCGCGTTTGAAGTCATCAAAGGAGAACCCTAAGGTGTGTTATTGATTTCTTCCTTTACCATCGTTATGTCTCTTGACTTGTGATCCTTGGAGGGTTTTGCATGGTTTATGATTGTTTGTGTTTTCTTTGCGCATCCATGAATCAAAATCCTACAGTGGTATCAGAGCCACAGGTCGTAGAGCATAAACGTGGTTTATGTGTTACGTTTTAGTTGTTTTACACCTTAATTTGATTGTTTATCGCGTAAAACAAGACAAATCAAGCATGGGATGCAATTTGTCAATAATCTATCATAACAAGATCTAATTTTTGCATTGGATGCATGAATTGGTGAGTTTGAAAAATTTTAGGATCTTAGATCTAGGGTTTGGGCATCCTTGGGGAAGAAGGAGTTCTCCCAAAACAAGGAAACAACCAAACTTGGGCACCAAGCAAGGGAGTTGTCTTGGAAACAACTCCCTCAAGGAGGTTCGGCCCCCTAGGGGACCGCCCCTCTTGCTTGCCGGCCAAGGAGAGCCGCCCTAGGGGCCGGGCGGCCCTAGCCCGCGGCCTAGCCGCGTGGGTTATGGGCCGGGCCTAGGGCATTGTGGTTCAACTTTTTTGGGCCCGGGCAATTTGATTGTTGGGCCCATGGACCGGTTTTACCCTAGAAATCCTAAAATCAATTAAAATTGACCACGCGCGTTAAATTTGGATTTTAACTGTTTATGTGCAATTCGCATGGTGATTGGATATGGCCTTAGGATGTGGTTTGATGTGGATGTTTAATTTTGTGGTTTGGTTTTACGGCCTGCGAGCTGATAAATTAATTGTAATAATTAATTAGGGTTTTATGGCCTGCGTGCCATTTTTTTTTCTGAACTTGTGAGATTTATTTTATTTAGTATAGAAGTTAGCTAGTGCTAGATAAAAGTAGATTGTTAGCCAAGATTGAAGAAAAAGAAGCCCAAAGCCAAAGGAGCCACAAAAGATGGAGCATGGAGCATGGAGCATTCCACATGACTATGAAGGATGGACCAAAAGATCAAGACGCATGGAGATGTGTTTGCTTTTTGGGTTCATAGATAATTCCATTGGCTTGGAATTATCTTAGTCTAGAAAAGGCCATATCCACATCACGTTTAATTTCTGTTTTTGTGGTTGTTTATTTTATTGTCTTATTATTGTGTGGTTGGTGTATGGTTGATGCATGCAATTAGGATAATAAGATAATTAGACAAACCGGATCTATTATTTAAAGTTGTGCCCAAACTAAATTTGATAGATTAGTTGATTTTGATCAACAAAACAATTAAAAATTGAATTTAAAAATCCCTCAAAATTCAAATATTGTGTTCTTGCCTTCTCGTTATTTAAACACTCATTATCATCATTATTTATCAAGTTCGTGCGTGCCAAAGCATGGCGACTTGGTTCATAATGATGGAATGCGATGGCACACCTCGTGTGCAATTGTTTAGATAAGAGGTTGAACACAACTAGGCAATTAATATGATTAAGAAACCTAGAGGCAATCAATTGGGATTATCCATAAGGATGGATAAATAAGGAGTTATTTGCCCAATTGAACCAAGAGTTGCATATGGGATGCAATTGGAATTGTTCCTACCCAAAGAAGTCAAATTATGGGTGACTTGCCAAAGCAAGCTCATAAGGAGATGAAACATGGATCTTGGCCCACTAGAAAATATAAGGATATTTTCCGCATTAATATCTTGAGGGTTATTAATCCGTAGAAAAATAGTGGGACCTATATTTGATAAACTAGCCATTATTGAATATAGTCAAAAATTCACAAATACTAAAACTTGCGTATTTTCCTTTTGTAGAATTCCAAACGGCAAACAACTCATCAAGTTCACAACATTCCCTACGATCTGTCCTTGAGAAGGACAAGCTCTCTGGAACCAACTTTCTTGATTGGTACAGAAACTTGAGAATTGTTCTCAAGCAAGAGAAGAAACTGTACGCAATAGAGGAGCATGTTCCAGAAGGTCCAGAGAACCAAACACCTGCTGCCCTAAAGGCGTATCATAAGCGTGTTGATGACGCTAATGATGCGGCCTGCCTTATGCTATGCACCATGACTTCTGAGCTTCAGAAGCAACACGAAAACATGAATGATGTCGATATGATCGAGCATCTGAAGAAGCTCTTCCAAGAGCAGGCAAGGGTAGAGAGGTATGAGGTCTCTAAGGCACTGTTCAAGTGTCATCTGGCAGAAGGGAACCCGGTGGGACCCCATGTACTCCGTATGATCGGGTACTTGGAGAATCTCGCCCGACTAGGGTTCCCGGTCGGCCAAGAGTTGGCAACCGATCTCGTGTTGCAATCGTTGCCCGAGAGTTATGGACAGTTCATTATGAACTATAACATGAACGAGATTGTGAAACCACTGCCAGATTTACTCAATATGTTGAGGACAGCTGAACAGAGCATCAACAAGGGTAAGGGAAAGGCCATTATGATGGTGCAGAAAGGAAAGGGCAAAAGGTTTGCCTCATCCTCCAAGGGCAAAGGCAAGTCAGTTGCCAAGGCCAAGGAACCTGCTCTTAAGCCTGTTGGTGGCATTGCCAAAGGTGTGACTAAAGGTGAGTGTCACTACTGCAGTCAGCCTGGACACTGGAGAAGGAACTGCCCAAAATATCTGGAGGACAAGAGGCTTGGAATAGTGATTCCACCACCACCAGGTATTTTTGTTGTAGATGTCAATTTAACTGTCTCTACATCATGGGTATTAGATACTGGATGTGGGTCTCATATTTGTCAAAATATGCAGGATCTAAAGAGAAGTAGAAGATTGGCTAAAGGAGAGGTAGATCTTCGCGTTGGGAATGGAGCAAAGGTTGCTGCATTGGCCATAGGCGTGTGCGAGCTATCTCTGCCTTCAAGATTAGTTTTAGAAATAAATAATTGCTATTTTGTGCCTGCTATGAGCAGAAACATTATTTCTATTTCTTGTTTGGACAAGGATGGTTTTATTATTTCAATAAAGAACAATTGTTGTTCCTTTTATTTGAATAATATTCACTATTTTAGTTCACAATTATTTAATGGACTTTATGTCCTTGATCTAAGCAATCATGTCTACAACATTAATGCCAAGCGGATTAAAATAAATGATTTAAATCCAGCTTATTTATGGCACTGTCGTTTAGGCCACATAAATGAGAAACGTGTATCTAGACTCCATAAGGATGGATTGCTAGACTCATTTGATTTTGAATCATATGAGACATGTGAGGCTTGTTTATTGGGAAAAATGACAAAGTCCCCTTTCAATAAGAAAGGTGAAAGGACTAGTGAGCAGTTGGCGCTCATACATACCGATGTGTGTGGGCCATTTGCCACGCCTGCCAGAGGTGGTTATGTCTACTTCATTACATTTACTGATGATTACAGTAGATATGGATTTGTGTACCTCATGAGGGCAAAATCCGAATCCTTTGAAGTGTTCAAAGAATTCAAGAATGAAGTAGAGAAGCAACTTGGCAAAAGTATCAAGGCTCTACGATCGGATCGTGGAGGAGAATACTTAAGCCAAGAGTTTGACAACTATCTTAGAGAGTGTGGGATCGTGTCCCAACTCACTCCACTCGGAACGCCACAATGGAATGGCGTGTCCGAGAGGAGGAATCGAACCCTATTGGATATGGTTCGATCTATGATGTGTCAAACCGATCTTCCATTATCATTTTGGGGATACGCTCTATTAAGTGCAGCTTTCACCATTAACCGTGTTCCATCTAAATCAGTCATGAAGACACCATATGAGATGTGGAGTGGGAGGCGTCCCACACTGTCGTTCATGAGTATTTGGGGCTGCGATGTCTATGTGAAGCGTTTACAATCAGACAAGCTAGGGCCGTAATCGGATAAGTGTAAATTTGTGGGGTACCCTAAGGAAACTAAGGGATACTACTTCTACAATCCAACCGAGAACAAAGTATTTGTTGCTCGGACCGACGTGTTTCTAGAAAGAGAGTTTGTCTCTAAAGAAGCAAGTGGGAGGAATGTAGAACTTGAAGAGGTTCAAGAACCACAAATCACTGAACCGATTATGGAACATGAACAGGAACCACAAGCAGTTGTGGAGCAACCTGTTCAGGTAACACAAGAGCTTCGTAGATCTAGTAGAGTGCGCCAGGAACCCGAGAGGTATAGACTTCTCGTAACCAATTCCGGTGACACGATGCTCATAGATGATGAGCCTACTATCTATGAGGAGGCCATGAATGGCCCAGACTCTCATAAGTGGCTAGAAACAATGAGATCCGAGATGGAATCCATGTATACCAACAAAGTATGGACTTTGGTTGAACCACCCGATGGGGCGCGACCCATAGGGTGCAAATGGGTCTTCAAGAAGAAGATCGACATGGATGGTAATTTGATTACCTATAAGGGCCGATTGGTGGCTAAAGGATTCAGGCAGATTCATGGTATTGACTATGATGAAACCTTTTCACCAGTCGCTATGACCAAATCCATCCGAATCCTACTTGCGATTGCAGCATACCACGACTATGAGATTTGGCAGATGGATGTAAAAACAACTTTCCTTTATGGGAATCTCCTCGAGGACGTGTATATGATACAGCCGGAGGGTTTTGAGGATCCAAAGCAAGCCAACAAAGTCTGTAAGCTGCAACGATCCATTTATGGATTGAAGCAAGCTTCTAGGAGTTGGAATCGACGTTTTGATGAAGTAGTCAAAGAGTTTGGCTTCATCAGAAACGAAGATGAGTCTTGTGTCTACAAGAAGGTTAGTGGGAGCTCTGTAGCTTTTCTGGTCTTGTATGTAGATGACATACTTCTCATTGGAAACGATGTTCCCATGCTACAATCTGTTAAAGATTGGCTAGGGAAGTGTTTCTCAATGAAAGACTTAGGGGAAGCAGCCAATATACTCGGTATAAAGATCTATAGAGATAGATCTAAGAGGTTGCTAGGCCTAAGTCAAAGTACATATATTAACAAGGTATTGAAACGGTTCAACATGAAAGATTCCAAGAAGGGATTCTTGCCCATGTCACATGGAATCACTCTTTCGAAGAGTGGTTGTCCTTCCAATAAGATTGAGAAGGAACGCATGAGTAGAATGCCCTATGCCTCGGCCATAGGATCTATCATGTACGCCATGTTATGTACTAGATCAGATGTGTCATATGCCTTGAGTATGACAAGCAGATACCAATCCAATCCGGGTGAGAGTCACTGGATTGCAGTCAAGAATATCCTAAAGTACTTGAGAAGAACTAAGGATGCTTTCTTGATATTTGGCGGTGAGGAAGAGTTGCGTGTAAGGGGTTACACTGATGCAAGCTTCCAAACCGACAGAGATGACTTTAGATCACAGTCGGGATATGTGTTTTGCCTGAATGGAGCAACGGTGAGCTGGAAGAGTTCCAAGCAAGAGACGGTAGCTGATTCTACAACAGAGGCTGAGTACATTGCTGCAAATGGCGCAACAAAGGAAGCTGTTTGGATCAGAAAGTTTGTTTCTGAACTTGGTGTGGTTCCTAGCATTGCGGATCCAGTCGAGTTGTACTGTGACAACACTGGGGCGATCGCGCAATCGAAGGAACCCAGGTTGCACCAGAAATCCAAGCACGTGCTCAGGAAGTTTCATCTGATTCGAGATATTATCGGTAGAGGAGACGTTCGGATATGCAAGATTCCTATAGATGAGAATCTGTCAGACCCACTTACAAAGCCGCTCACGCAGTGGAAGTATGAAGGGCACACTAGGAGTATGGGCATACGAGATGCGCCAGATTGACTCTAGTGCAAGTGGGAGACTGTTGGAATAGATGCCCTAGAGGCAATCTAGTTTAGTATGAATTTATTTGTGGCTAGAAATTCATTTATTATTTATTGGATATTTAATATAATGAAGTCCTTAGATTTACAATTGTGTTGTTTATCTTAAATATCCCTAGTCCAGTATAATGATTAATGGGACAATCATCTATAGACTAGTATGGGGTTGGATTGATATGGAGTTATCACGATCCAACACATAGGTGTGCATTAAGGGTAATGTTGCACTGGATTGACCCATCTCCGAGAAGGCTACATACACGTTATGTTGAGTCACAAGCGCTTCTCGCGGTGCAATGGTATTGTCATCCTTAAACTTGAAGTCACTAGATATTCTAATTGTGGATTATTGTGATCTTGGTAGCGTTAAACGCTACACCGTAACTGGGTAGTTATAAAGGCGTGTACTGGATACAATAAGAAGCAAGCTTAGAGATCGTAGTGGACGTAGATAGAATTTGTCCCTCCAACATAACGGGAGCAAATATCCTAGGCCACTCGAGGGATAGTGCTTATAGAATGTCTGGTCATACTCAAATAAATCAATATGGGATATTGATGTTATTTGCACGAATAAGGCTATTCCCATGGATCGAGAAACTGTGGATTGGATATACGAGTGTGACTTGTATGTCTCGTGTCCAATCCGGATATAGAGACAAAGGGATGCGACAAATACTTGTACAAAGGTAGTCGAGATGACTAATCTATTAGTTGGCTAGAATGGATGTTTTGCTAGAAACCGCTCCATATTAGCAAATAGTTGCTACCAACTAGATAGAACCTATGGGGTCACACGCTATATAGAGTTGAACTAGATATGGGAATTAATTAATTGGATTAATTAATTAGAAGGATCACTTTGCAAAACCTTACAAACTTAGTAGGGACTAATTTGCAAGGAAGGGACTAAATTGAATTCTAGTAGGACTAGAATAAGTCCTTTAGGTAGTTGGCAAGGAGTTGTTGGACTATATAAAGGACCTTCCTTCCTTCCTTCCCACAACTTATGCTCATAATTGAACATAACAAGAGTGGGAGAGAACAAAAGGAGAGAGAGCAGCAAGCTAGAGGAGTCGAACGCCCCTAGCCCGCCGCCCGTCCCCGTCGGCCACAAGGAGGCCGAGAGCCCCTTTTTGGTCTCGTTTTGCGTGATCTTTTCTTCCTCTTCCTCTTCTGGGCTAGCACCAAGGACTTGGGAGATCTAGGATCAACTCTAGGCGTGGATCAACCATAGAGAACGTGACACAATTCGCGCTTGAAGTCATCTAAGGAGAACCCTAAGGTGTGTTATTGATTTCTTCATTTACCATCGTTATGTCTCTTGACTTGTGATCCTTGGAGGGTTTTGCATGGTTTATGATTGTTTGTGTTTCCGTTGCGCATCCATGAATCAAAACCCTACAGGATCTGCGTTTCATGATTACTGTGGGGGTGTGGTTTACACAATGATATTTTTGCATCCCACGACTTGGATTATTTTTGTACCACTCAGCTCAGCAGCTTTTGTTTTTCTTTTATTCTGTTATTATACTGTTTAGTAAAAAAAAATGAAAAATAAAAAAACAACTATTTTATTTACAATTTGTTTTAGTTGTTATTTAGAAGCTGAGCTGAGTAGGTAGTCCTGTTTGGTATTTACACCGCTTCACAATTGTGGCCGTGAGAACAGGAAAAAAAAACACACACACACACATCGGGAAATTGGGGAATTAAGTTGCAGGGACTTAGTTATTTTGGTCAGCGGTGAGATAGGGGTGTGAGTTGGGAACAATGAGATTGTCATAACAAGTATGATTGACCTTACCCTGATACACATATAATCCTACCTGTTAGACTTAGATCCCCTGATTGGAAGTAGCTCGGAAGGTAGGTAAACTAGGGATGTGCTCGTGAAGCATGCGAAAGTAACAGTAAGAGGTGCCATCGCTAATTCTCCATTTTTAAATCTGTCTATGCTCACCGATCGCTTGTGGGGTAGTATTTTCTGGAGGAGAGTGAGGAATTGGATGACATCCCGATTTCAGTTTTGGAGATTGCCCGATCTCACCCAAAAAATATGTTTGTCACTGTTTTGTTTTGTATATTCTATGTTTGAGTCAGTCGAATAGTCGAGTCTTCTTGTAACACCCCGTAATTTGGTCAGGGATAAATTGGTAATTTAGGAGGCAAAATATGAATTTTAAATTGTTAGACAATTTATCGGCTTGTGCGAATTTTAGAATGTGAAACGATAATTTTACGTGTGTATATTAGTTTTATCGCGTGCGTGACCACCGCGTTAGACGGTACACTCGCCACACCAAACCCTATCCACTATTGTTACGATTATTATTATTATTATTATTATTATTATTATTATTATTATTATTATTATTATTATTATTATTATTATTATTATTATTATTATATTTTCCTTCACCTGGCATCATCTCTCCCCTCCCTCTTCCTTTGTCTTCACGACAAAGTTCGGACTCCGCCCCAACCATCACCGCCTCCAAATCTCTGCCGCCCTCAACCCTCTATAAAACATCCCCCAACCCTTGCTGCCTTCCCCAGCAGCCTCACTCTCACACCCACCACCAGTTCACCACCTCCACCACTGAGTTTCTTCTCCACCACCGTGCACCACCATCGTCGTCAACATCGCCACCATCAGCCTTTCTTCTCCACTGCCTTCATCTCTCTCTATTTTACTCTGTCTCAGCTCACAGTGAGCAACCCAGAAAGCTCCGGAAGCAGTGGTAGCAGCCGAGAGGTCCACCACCACCACCACCGTGTTTCCGGCGAGAAACCACCGAGAAGAGGAAGCCAACTCTCTGCTCCTCCCTCCCTCTCCATTCTATATCCTTTTCCCCCTCTCTGTCGCAACCCAGAAAGAAGAAAGAAGAAGGAGACAGTGCAGCAGCTTCCAGCCGTAGCAGAGCCACCATCACCGCCGCCGGACGCCATTAAAGCCGGCCAAAAGCTCGGCCCAGCAAAACCTGAGCCACCCAGTATCTCTCCTCCCTCCCAATCAACTCCCCAGGGCTCGATCAGAACCCACGAGGTCCCAGAAGTGCCCAGCTGCAACCAAAGGACCACCGTCGGCCACACCGTCGCGAAGCTCCGACGTCGTCTTCAACCCGGCTCAAATCTTCACCATTTCTTGCGTTTCTTCGACCGGGTACGCTCTAAATCTTCTTATTATTTGATTTCAAGTGTCAAAATCATGTCTTGATTGCTGGATTTCGTGTTTGATCGGGTAAAGAAGAAGGGTTCATCGTTGGTGTATAATGGGGGCAGGTTTTTTCTCTTCGGATACTCTTAGGGTACTTTTTATAGTTTAACTGAAATTGTTGAGAGGGGGCTGCCATAATTTTGATATTATTGCATATACTATAATCAACTTGTTTATTTATAGTATTTTACTAAATTACACTTCACATTAAAAGTGTTTTAGTAATAAAAATATACCTTGGGTTGCAATAAACCATTTTTCTTTGGTTTACAAGCCAAATATAAATATTTGGACACAAAGATGTTATGTCACATTTGTTTAAATGGATAGTAAGTTTGAAATAGTTTCTTATAAATCAATTTTTGGGGTTACATCAATTTCTACAAATTTAAGTTACGTTTCAAGTTGAACTAAACTATATTAATTGAATTAATATGGATAGAAATATTGTTAGTTAAATATAACTCATTTTCTTGAAAATAGACGAGCTTGAAATGCATTCCGCAATGATATCCGATTGGTTTGAGTGAATATTTTCTTTGAATAAGCTATTTTAAAGAGTCTTCTTGGTTACTTGAAAATACATGGGTTGGTTAACAAATGATAATATTATTGCGATAAGCGTGGTACAAGAGGATTAAGTGATTTCAAATAAGATTCGTCAGACTTATATAAATTCATATTTGTTTACTTATATAGATAATTTGTGACCAGATTTTGATCTGTTGACGGTTTCATAAGCGAGGACTACATAAAAGTTAGAACGTGCTATCTATTGAAGAGAGTTTACATGCCCAGCGTTGCGTGTCTAGCTTCACTTGTATCACAATATAATTTTACACTTCGTCTCAGAATGAATTTTATGCCTTACGTGCCTTATTTGAGATTTGGTTACAAACATTTGATATGAAACGGTCGTGCGAAGAATAAAAATGTTTGATAACATAAGGTGGGAAGAGTTGTGCGGGGAAAAACTTATTATTGTCGGTGTTGACTTTGTTCACCCGGCCTGTGGTTATTATTGTCGGTACTGAACCGGCCTGTGGTTATTATTGTCGGTACTGAACCGGCCTGTGATCATGATTGTCGGTACTGGACCGGCCTGTGATTATTATTGTCGGGACTGCCCCGACCTGTGAATATTATTGTCGGTACTGAACCGGCCTGTGGTTATTATTGTCGGTACTGACCGACCTGTGATTGTTATTGTACGTACAGAACCGGCCTGTGATTGTTATTGTCGGAATTGAACCGGCCTGTGATTTTTATTGTCGGTACTGAACCGGCCTGTGATTGTTATTGTCGGCACTGAACCAGCATGTGATAATTATTGTCGGCACTGGACCGGTCTGTGATTAATATTGTCGGCACTGCCCCGGCCTGTGAATATTGCTGTCGGTACTGAACCGGCCTGTGCTTATTATTGTCGGGACTGACCCGACCTGTGATTATTATTGTCGGGACTGCCCCGACCTGTGATTAATATTGTCGGTATTGATCCGAACTGTGGTTGTTATTGTCGGTATTGATCTGGCCTGTGATTGTTTTTGTCGTTGTTGACTTTGTTCACCCGGCCTGTGATTGGTATTGTCGGTGTTGACTTCGCTCACCCAGCCTGTGATTATGGTTGTAATGAGGAACTGGATCTTAGTATAGATGTTAAAACAAAAAAATTTATACTTGGAATATAGGAATTAAATTGGAATTTTCAGATGAGGATTGGATATGGGTTAAACACTGGTCCTTGGTGATTCCTAAAATTGGGTCAGGAATTAAAGGATATTTCATTTACTAACTGTCTTTACTTCCGCTGTCACGGTTAAATGATATTGGGAATAATACTCCCTATTTGCAAATTGAGAAGGAAAATTCAAAGAAGGTAAAGAGTATGTTTGAGTTACCTACTTTATCCTTTAAGGTTACTCTTTCATGATTTAATGCCTCTTTGTATACACTGTAAAAAGAAGTAAATCTTCATCACCTGGATTTCTGATTTTAGGGGCATCGTTGGCATTGGGTTGTTGAGACTTATCGGGAAGTTCAGTGATGTTGATCTCGGGCTGGAAACAGGTTACTAGAAATTTCTTGGAATGAGTAAAGAACTTGGGATTGACATCCCACTATCCTCGACTTCGGATCAATTAATATTTATAGTGTTTACTCAAAATATGTCTCATCTGTATTTTACATGCATGACGGTTGGTTACTCAGTAATTCCTTACTGACTTTGAAACTGTGGTTCCTGTTTCTTTCCCACCGCAGGTCTGGGAGCTTGAGACTATGGTTTGGTTGGACGCGAAACTCAATTAGAATGACTTCACAAGTAGTGTAGTAACCAAATTCTTGTATAAGACTCGGATCTTAGTATAAGTTGTTAATGTTAATATACAAGTTGTGGATTGTATTGCTTTTGAGTTCCGCTGCTACTTTTAGCATCGCCCTCCCGGTCTTGCCCGAGTCGGATAAGGGGGTTGTTGCACTCTTGGTCGGTACTCTGAGTCTGGTGAAAGCAGTGAAGTATGCAAATTCAGTATGCAAGGGTTGGTTATGAAAGACGAGCAGAGTTCACTGTGGGAGTATTTGATAACTATCAGATATAGTTATTATGGGACGTCTTTTACAATTCATTCTTACCCTGTTTGGAGTATTTTGCCTAGTTGTAGCCAGTTTTGACCTCGGTACATGATAGAGAACCCGAAGCCAAATAAAGTGAAATTTGAGTAATTTCACGCATATTTTCGTTTATTTGGATATGATCGCGGGTACTTGCTGTATGTGCAGAAAACATGTACCAAAAATGCATGGAAGAGGCTCGGGAATGGAGGCAGAGCACCAAGACAGAAGAGTAGAAAAATGCAGAAGATGTGCTGCGTTCAGACACAGGATCCCAGAATCAGAAAGGCAGAAAATTTGCTCAGGATAGAAAGCTGGATGCGTTCAAACGCATAAGGTCAAAAGTGCAGAAATTTCGCAGGCAGAAATCAAAGCGTAGGAAGACAAGGAAGCTTCGTTCAGACGCAGAGTGCGTTCAAACGCAGCTCCCTGCGTTCAGACGCAGAGTGCGTTCAAACGCAGCTCCCTGCGTTCAAAATTAGAGAAGAAAAGTCAAATGGTCTAAGTAAAAGGTTGCGTTCAAACACAGGTTTTCCAGAAGCTTCCTGAGGCGGTTCAGACAGAGGCAGAGTGGTGATTTCAGGCATCAGTTTTGGAAACTGTGGCAGTATAAAAGAGGCCTTCCGGGGCACCAAAAATCATCCAGAATCGAATCATCACAGCAGAGCAGAGCATATAGCAGAAGTTATATGCTTTAGAACTTCTGCAAGTCCAAGTTTGATATACTTTATCATTTTATTTTATGAAATTCCGTTTTTCAATAATGTACGCTAGCTTCACACTTTACCTAGGTTCTCGGTGAACCTAGGGTTTATGATTTCAGCGATTTAGTTTATTTTTTATGTTCAGACTCATGACTGATTTAGTCTTAATACAGTAGAGGTTTGTTTATTATTCTATCTTCGGTTTTACCTTTATGCATGAACGGCATGATCACCCTGGAGTGCTACAGACATGATCAGGTGCGCGAGAGTGTCCAGTGAGAGTTAGGAAGAGAAGACAGAATATAGTTTCCTTCCTTGATAGACCGAGAGGTGAAGAGAATCAGGGACAAGCCAGAAAAGCATAAGACCAACTGCTAGACGTTGAGGGAGAGACCGAGAGTAGAGCCTTTAACTCTAGCAGACTTGTAACGAACCTGCAGATCTAGGTGGACCGAGAGGACCCGTAATTTGCATGGGAGTGACAGGTTCATGAGACCGAGAGGAGATTGCATTATTGGTATGCTGGCATAAACAAAACCAATGTGTGTTTTTGAAATCATGATAAACTAGAAAAGTTGAATAGCAACCCAAGGGGATCCTGGAGCCTAGATCTTTAATCCATCAGTTTCAACCTTAGAAAATAGTCTTAGAAAATTCATACCAAAAAGAAATAGTTGTCTTTATTTTTGCTTTTACTTAGTTCAATAATTCTCAACTCATAATACTCCTGCTTTTTTACAATTTTGCTATTAATTATGATTGTCTACATTATGATCTTAAAATGTTATCGTGGGTTTGATATCTGACTCGTAAAGTACTCTACTTTATTACTTGATCGTGTACTTGCGAACATAAGCACGCTAGAATTTCGTGTCAGTGATTGACGTGGGGTTATTCACCCAACGAGGGATCACAGCGGAATCAAGCTATGGAAAAGGGTATGAAAACTAGGGCACAAAAGCTCTCTAGAATTTCAGAAGTAAAATAATATCAAAAAGTCTCCTCAAATTTACACACAAGCCGGGTATAAATAGCTGAAAACCTAATTTTGCCAAAAATAGCAAAATTACCAAACTGGCCCAAAACTACTGGACTTATTGAAAATAACGCATAAATGATTGTTTGACCCAAATCGGGCTAAATAAAGTGGTCAAAATGTGAAAAAGGAAAAAACTACGTAAATCGTGTAGGTCTCGCCGAGATCTTTTCGAAAACATATTATAATAGGCATTCTGATCCATGTAGCTCAAGTTATGCCCAAAACAGTGTGGCATGACCAAAAATGACCATCTCGCACTTCTCTTGCGCCTGTCTTCCATGTCGTGATAGTGAAGTGCGAGATTAGTCGCGTCTAACAGTACGACCTCGTCCGGTTCATCTGCGAGATTAGTCGCATCTGATAGCTCGGTCTGGTCTGGTTCATCTACTCCTGCATCAGTGATCCTCACCCATATCTTCCTACAGTATATTCATTCAATGGACTGGGCCTCACTGTTCAAACACTCATGGAGATTACTGTAAATCTCCTTGGCAATTACTCAGCAGGCCTGAATCCTCGTAAATCCAATGAACATGTCCCCAAATATACCCACTTTTTCAGCATACTCAATCAAATTTGCAGGCATAGCTGCGGGGTCTAAAGGAAATTTCCTCTCAATCGGAACCTCGTAATGGGTTTTACGGTGCATTCTCGTTCACAAACCGGTAGTCACAGAAATGGTATTCTCTTAGAAGATGGAAATCAATAATATTATATGGGGCTATAGCCCGGTCAGGTCGCATATAGGGCTCCTCAGCATCCATTGCAGAAAATAAAAGAGAGCGAAAAATGAAACTGCAGATAGAGAGAGGGGAAAAAAACAGAACATGGGTACCCGGAGTAAATCTTACGGGTATAGATCCGGAAACTGTCTCTGGTAGCAGATTTGAACTTTCGACTCTTTTCTGATTTGGACGAGTATGGCGGACTTGCGGTGGTTACCGGTTGGAACTGTTGCTAGAAATCCTCGGGCGGCAGAGAAGGCAGAGAGCTTTTTCTAGAGAGAGAAAGTTGAAAATGGGTCGACTGAAATGAAAATGGGTCGACTGAAATGAAAATGGGTCATTGTCAGCCGTACACTATTTATAGGCAAAGTTTTGGAAATTGCAAAACTGCCCCAAAATTTCAATATTATTCAAATTTCCAACTTCCCGCCCATTCTGCGTTTGAACGCATGTCTTCAATTTTCAGGAAATTTGTTCATCTTCATGAACTGCGTTTGAACGCAGCCTCTGCGTTTGAACGCAATGCTTAAGTTTTCTGGAAAATTATGGGCTGAAGTACTTCTGCGTTTGAACACAGATTTTGCGTTAAAACGCAATGCTTCATCTTCTGGAATTTATCCAGTTGGCTTGAATTTCGTTTGAATGCACATCCTGCGTTTGAATGCATGTTCCTTCTCTCAATAAATTTTTTGAAATAGTCTTGCTATGCTTGAACGCACATCTTGCATTTGAACGCAGGTTGTCTGAATTTTTTATGAAGTTTTCTACATTTGAGCGTAGACTCTGAGTTTGAACGCAGATCATGTCGTCTAATTTTGTGGCTTCTATCTTTCATGCGGTTGAACGCATGTCTGATGTGTTTCAAAAATTATGAACATGGACTGGAACTCCTGCGTGTGAACGCACATTCTGCAGGATTCCCAGCATGACTATTCCTTCTCTGATTTTTGTTAATGATAACTATGTATTGAGCTCTTGCGTTTGAACGCAAGTTCTGCGTCTAAACGCAGACTCTGCGTTTGAATGCAGAGATTTTCATGCATAAATTGTTCCTGTGTCTGAGACATTGAAACTCAGCATTAGAACCCCTTTTCTATCCTCTCTCTTTTTTTTATGAATTTTTTTATGTTAAATAAATTACTGTACATAAAAACTACACCTATGTTGGGTTGCCTCCAAACCAGCGCTTGTGATTTAAGGTCGACAGCCCGACTCAATTACCTCTTTCGTGATCACGGATCGTCGAGGTAGATGGCCTCAACTTCTGCCACCTCCTGGGATTTCTGTATGGCTTGACCCGATTTCCATTCACTTTGAAAACTGTGTTGTCGCGCTGGTTTTCCAATTCAACTGCCCCCCCCCCCATGACATGATGTCTTTCACAATAAATTGTCCAGACCACCGTGAGCGCAGCTTTCCTCGATTGAATTTCATCCTGGAATTGTATAGGAGAACCTTCTGCCCAGTTTCTATCTTCTTCGGCAAAATGCGTTGTTCATGCCATTTCTTCGTTTTTTTCTTTGTAGATCCTGGCACTCCCGTAAGTAGTTTTTCTGAATTCTTCCAGTTCAAGAACTGTCATCTTCATTTTATCTCCAAATAGATTGTGATCCATGTTCAGCTGCTTGATTGCCCAATAGGCTTTGTGCTCCAATTCCACTTGTAAGTGACATGCCTTACCAAACACCGCTAGTATGGGGACATTCCCAGCAGTGTTTTGTAAGTTTTCTTGTATGCCCAAAGTGCATCATCCAGATTCAGGGACCAATACTTGCATCCCGGATTCACAATTTTCTCTAAGATGCTCTTAAATTCCCTATTTGACACCTTTGCTTGCCCATTTGCTTGAGGGTGATAAGGCAGCGATACCTTATGGATAGACACCCCGTATTGCTTTAAGACCTTGGCGAAGAATTTGTTAATAAAATGAGAGCCTCCATCACTGACCATGGCTCTCGGTGTCCCAAACCTGGTGAAAATATTACGCCGAAGAAAACGCTCCACTGTTGCTGCAACGTTTTTCTGACATGCCATGGCTTCTACCCGCATAGATACGTAATCCCCGGCCAATAGGATATAGAGAGTCCCCATGGAAGACGGGAATGGACCATAAATTCAATACCCCATACGTCTAAAGGCTCAATCTCCTTCCACAAAGTTGTTGGCATTTCGCTGAGAAATATTTCCTGTACACTGGCAGTGGTCACAAATCTGGCATAATCATGGCAGTCTTTGAAAAATGTCGGCCTGAAAAATCCTGATTGCAGTACCTTGTGTACTGAAATGACCCCCACACTGAGCTCAGTGACATAGCTGGATTGCCTGTAGGATCTCGTGACATGGGATGCACCTCCGCAGGATGTTATCGGCCCTTGTTTGAACAGGAAGGTCTCGTCCCGAAAATATTGTATGTATTCTGAGATGAACATATTCTTCTGTTGCGGAGTGATGTTTTCGGGCAGTGTTCCGTTCACAAGATAATTGGTGATGGCATAGTACCACAGCTGTCTGTTGGCTTTGACCATCATTATATGCTCGTCATGGAAGTTTTCCTAAATTGGGACAGTCTCCACTGTTGAGTTCTCCTTACGAGACAGGTGATCTACCATGACGTTCTCGACTCCTTTCTTGTCCCCGATCTCGACATCAAATTCCTTCATAAGCAAGACCCAACATAATAGCCTAGGTTTTGCATCCCTCTTGTCGAGCAAATACTTCAGGGCACTGTGATCAATGAAGATAATAACTTTTGATCCCACCCGATATGGTCTAAACTTGTCCAGGGCAAACACAACTGCCAACACCTCCTTTTCTGTCGTGCCATAATTAATATGTGCTTCACTCAGAACTCTACTAGCATAGTAGATGACATGGCAGACTTTGTTCTTCCTATGTCCCACCACTGCTCCAACTGCATAGTCACTTGCATCGCACATCAGCTCGAACGGGAGTGACCAGCGTAGAGTAGTGATGATAAGTGTTGTGGTCAGGTGTTCTTTGAGTAAGTCAAAGACCTGCTTGCAGGATTCATCAAACAAAAAATGCATGTATTTTTACAGTAGTGTGCATAATGGTTTGGTGATCTTGGAAAGTCTTTGATGAATCTCCTGTAGAATCATGCATGGCCCAAAAAACTTTTGATTGCTCTGACTGTGGTTGGATATGGAAGCTGCTTTATCACCTCAATTTCGGCCCTGTCAACTTCCTGACCCTTGATGGAAATCCTGTGTCCCAGAATTGTGCCTTCAGTGACCATAAAATGGTAATTTTCCCACTTCAGCACCAGATTCGTTTTCTTGCATCGGACCAGAACTCTGGATAAGTGGTACAGGCAGTCTTCGAAACTGTCTCCGAACAGAGAAAAATCGTCCATGAAACCTCCGGATTTTTCTCGATCATATCCGAGGATATGGCCATCATGCATCTCTGAAATGTTTCAGGAGCATTACACAACCCAAACGGCATGCGCTGGAAGGCAAATGCACCATATGGGCAGGTGCTATACAAATCTGATTGTACCGGAATATCTGTCTAGAAAGCAATAATAAGCATGGTGGGCCAACCTGTCTAGCATTTGATCAATGAATGGCAGCGAAAGTGGTCCTTCAGCGTTGCGACATTCAGCCTGCGATAATCCATAGAAATTCACCAGCCTGTGACAGTGTGTTGGGCGATCTGCTCCTGATTGGAATTCTGCACCACTGTCATACCTCCCTTCTTAGGCACACACTGGACTAGACTGATCCAAGTGCTATCTGAGATGGGGTAAATAATTCATACTTCCATCCACTTCATGACCTCCTTGCTCACCACCTCCTTCATGTTTGGATTCAGTCTCCGCTGGGGCTGGATCACCGGCTTCTTGCCTTCTTCGATACTGATTTTGTGCATGCAGTAGGAGGGGTTGATTCCTTTTATATCTGCGATGGTTCATCCTATTGCCTCCTTGTGCTCCCGCAGTACCTCCAGTAATGTCCGCTCCTGTTCCTAAGTTAGAAGAGACAAAACAATTACAGGCAGAGTATCCTTTTTACCAATATAAGCATACCTGAGGTGGTCCAGAAGTGGTTTCAACTCCAGAATAGGTGGCCCCTTGAGTGACCAAACCATGGCGATCTTCTACCCATCTTCTTCATCCAGATGCAAAGTGGTCTAGTCTTCAGTTCTCATGGCCCGCTCACTCAGGGGCTCTTCCTCGCCCGCTTTGTACATGTTGTCAATTTCTGCCCAAAGTTCATCTAACTCTTTTGTTTCCAGCCTTCGTCGACTACTACCAAAGCAAAGAAGTCTTTATTATTGTAGTAATCCGGAATCTGGAGAGACTTGAAAACGTTAAATTTCACCTTATCTTTGTTGATCTGCATGGACATCTCTCCGCTTTTGCAGTTTATGATGGCTTCTCCAGTGCTAGGAATGGTCTGCCCATAATGAGCAAAACCTCTCCTGCCTCCATGTCCAGAATCACAAAATCTGCTGGAAATATCAAGTCTCTAACTTTCACCGGAATATCTTCAGTGAACCCCATAAGCTGGTTTTACAGATCTGTCGGCCATCTGAAGCATGATTCTGGTGGGCCTTGGGTCACCGACATTCAAACTTTTGAAAATCGTTAAGGGCATCAATTTGATGATGGCCCCTAGGTCACACAGGGCCTTTCCTGTGTAAGAACTACCTAGGGTTACCGGTATCACAAAACTGCTTGGGTCCCTCCTCTTCCATAGTAGCACATGTTTTCACACAATTGCTCACTTCTGCGTCAGATTTACTGTCTCGAAATCGCTCATCCGCCTTCTTCCATACAAACTATCTTTGATGGAATTTGGCATAAGTGGGCATCTTTGTCAATGCCTCAGCGAATGGCATTCTGATCTTTAGTTGTTTGAACATTTCGAGAAATCTAGCGTAGTCTTTGCTATCATTCCTCTTTCATGTCTTCAAAGGATAAGGTACCTCTTTGGAGACTGGTACCATTTCTGGCTCATCCTTCTTAGTTTGCGCAGCATCCTGCCTGACCGGGCCCGTTGGCTAGGGGCTAACGACTGGGCTGTCTTTCCTGTCAAAAACTTTATGTTCGACATTCTTTGACTTTCCTACACGTGCATGACTTGGATACGTGGATCCTGTAGTGCTATTCCACTTCGAGTGGTGATTGCATTAACCAGAGCACGTGGATTGTTTACTGTGGTTGAGGGTTGAGGGTAACGCTCATGGTGCTCTCTCAGTCTGCTTCAGTGCCATTTTTCCGAACTGTATCTCTTGCGTCTGCAGCAAAGTTTTGGTTTGATGCAAATCGGCTGTCACGGTTTTGACAACTAAGTCAATTCTTGCGTCTGTTTGTGCAAACTTGGCAGTAAAATTGACATTCATAGTTTGCAGCATGGTTTCAAGCTTATTCATATGGCTTTCGAATTGTTGTGCTGTCGGTCCTGCCTGGACTGGTGGTGATGGTGCTGCATGTTGTGCCTGTGGTTTGTGCTGGAAGCCAGGTGCATAGATTGCAAAATTTGGAATCCCTTACCTGAAACCGGGATGGTCCCTTGTTCCAGGCCTGTATCGACTGGGGTCCCACTGCTGCTGCACATAGTTGGCATCCTCAGTTACAAGTTCATTAATAGCTGCATCCAAATCAGACCCTTCCTGTAATACCCCGTATTTAAGTTAGGGGTTATTTGGTCATTTAGAAAAAATATTTGATAATTTCAAGAAATTTATATTTCAACTTATTAACGGCTTATTCTTGGTTTTAAAGTATAGGGTGTCATTTGACATTTATGATTTTATAAAATTTCATTTTTGATTATTTTGTAGTTTCGTTTACTTGAGTAATACTATTTAAAATTTATTTGTATACTTTGGACATGCATGTAGTTTTGTAAATGTAGAATTTGATACTTATATACATAGTAGCTTGTTTGAAATGTTATAATTTGTAAAAATTGACTTTTATGTGATAGCTAGTAATTGAAAATTATATTTTTACCCTGTTTACTCTTGATTTTTATACTTCAACTTCATTCATCAACTCATGTAATTGATATTTTCACCCCTTAATTTTGGCATTTTCCATTTCTATCCCCATATAACTAGTTGAGAGATTTTAATTGCTCTCCAATTCCTCACCCACTAATTTGGTCAACTCCCATTATAATATGGTTTTTCCATCACTATTACACTCAATAGATACATACTCCATCACTAACACTCTCATATCCATCAACTTCATCACTACCTATATCTATCACTTTATTTCTTTACATCATTTCTCTCAATGAACATTCATACAAGCTCCCTCATCTCTCTTCGTTTTTGGAGCTTGTCCTCCATAAAACTCCACCCAAACTTCATTTTCTAGCCCCCAAATCATGAAAAACTTGAGTACAAGCTTAGTATGGTCATGGAGGGGTGTTCTTCCATCATTCTTCTCAAGGATCGGAGGCCAATTTCATTATTTTCTCACTCCCTTCTTGAATCTTGTGGTAAATATTTCTCCTAGTCTTCAATTCATTCTTGCATGTCCATACTTAGATTTTATTGATGAAATTGCATCTTAGTTCGTCATTTCCATGCTTGATTCTCCATTACCATGGTTAGATCATGTGTTAGACATCAAAATTTAGACTACTTCATGAAACCCACACTAGAACCCACATGCACTTTGTGTGTTTCTTGTTAGTTACACTTGAATCTCAAGAACATTTTGATTAATTTGTTTCAAGAGCACTTAAAAATATTATTTCATGCTTAAAATGATGTTATTAGGGTAAAAATCAACTATTCTTAAGTTGCACGTACTACTAGAACCACTTGTTGATTTTTGAAAAATTGCATGTTGATACAATCTGACCAGTTTGTGAAAAACATGGATTATTTCCAAACTTTTTCTCTGTGAAATGTTTAACTCTTGCATATTCTAAAACTAGACTCAAAGGGGGTCATTTTGAGAAAAAATCAACTCCAAAGCTATTTTGGTTAGGGAGATATGCTCATTTTAAGTTGCATGTTTTTGAAACTCTGTTTATGGACCATTCCTGGCATTTTGATTAAAAACCCCATTTTCGGAAACTTTTGGCACCTCACCTTTCTTGTGTTGTAACTAGACACATTTAAGGTCAATTAGCTTTATTTATATTCTACAAGTGATAGTAATCACCTTGCAAAGTTGAAAGGTTTTTTCCAAACTCTTCTCTGCATAGCAGTGTTTGTTATTTTTTTGTAACTTGAGTTTTATAATAGATATGCATGATTTTCTTGGTGTTTCTGAAATTTTACACATGTAGGTTGATCCTAAATTAATTTCATGATTTTCGAAGATGTTTTGATATGATAAATATGCTTCTAAAGTCATAGCTACAATTTTGTCCAAAATTGCAGTTTCACCGTTTTTAGAAAACATAAATTTTTTAAAGTCTAAGTGCTTTGTTAGATTTATTTTGATAACTAAACATCATTATATGTTCATTAGTGACATTTATGAATATGTGTCATGTAGGTTTGCATTTGTATTATGCATGTGTAAATTGGTTGTAACGAGTACACTATACGTGTGATTGTAGACCTCGACGGCTCGACCTCGTAGAAGAGATTGGTTCTCGTTGGACTGCTCGACTTATTTTCTTGCTTTTGGTTTTGATTCATGTCAGTGGTAAGTACATATGTGCGACCCTTATCAAAATTTGAGTGTTTGTGTGATGACTCGAACAAATATTTTGTTAATTGAAAAAGTATGCAAAGCATGATTTGTACTCGAAATTGTTTGGATATAAATTGAATCCACTTTATAACTCTTGGAACTTTAGTTGTGATAAGTTGCTACTATTATTTGGTTATGGTAAATATAAGAACTAAAACACTTCTTATAGATTCAGGACGATGTACAGAGTTTTGTTTATTTATGGCCCCGGCCGGAGGCGCCAAGCGATCCTCATGTTACTTATGGCTATGACCATTGAAGCAATGCTTCCTTTTATTGGATAGAACTTGAATGTTCATAAATCCGCCCTCGATGAGTCAAAATGTATCAAGGTATTGCGGCCAAGGGGTTTTTAGAGTTATAGAGTGCTACTTATACTTTTAAGGGTCACTACGGTATAGGGGTGTCGACACTTAAGGCCTTTTAGCTTTTGTTATGGGCGAGGGTTGACGTATGGGCTCCCTTAACACTCGGGTGAAATAGGGTTTGATAGACCCTATAAGGAACCCTTTTTGATTACTTCGTGATCCCTCTGTTTACATTAGTCCTGCTGGTGGCTCTGGACATGCCTCAGCTAAACTTAACGGTTAAATTGGACTTGAAAGAAAGTTTGACTACTCTGTTGATGTTGTTTGTGGCTCTGAATGAAATGAGTCAAAAGCATTGTCAACTCGTGATTTAATATCGTTATCAGTTCAGAAATGACTTATTTACTGTTGATATTGTACTTGTTTAAGAACTCCTTGAAAACTCGTGCTTTATTAACGTTTTAAAGTTTGGTCGTTCTTGCTACGCAATTACTTACAATCGTTCATAAATTCCCAACTCTTTTACTTATAATTTTTTTAAATCTCTTGATTTATTTCAACTCATGGTTGTGATCCACTCATTGCTTTACATTCCGTAGTGTGTATTTACTCAGTTTTTACTGATCATTTTCTTTAAAACTGCGTCGGCTTCTGCCATTTAAAACTGCAGGTCATCAATCAAGGTGGGGGAAATGAGAACGCGGAGCAAGACGAGAATGCCGAGTGTAATTTAGATACTTTAGCAGATCACAAACACGTTTTGTTTTCATATTGTGCGTATTATCCAATTTTTGTTTTGTACATTAAACGAAATGTAATCTTAATAGTATATTTCTACTTTTGGTTATCGATTGTCTCTTTAACCCTGAACCAAGATCCCGGGTTGTTTCACTTCCACTGATGCAATAGTCTTCTTTTCTAAGTAAACCTTCTTGACCAAATCCTGAACTACTTTGGTCAGATTGTCTATTCGATCATCATCAACTGGCTCGGCTAGGGCGGTGAGTCTACGGTCATTAAACATGCGTGTGTCCTGCTTGGCTAACTGCTTCATCAGATCATAGGCTCCATCTTTGTTCACATGGTACATAATTTTTTTCCCGGCTTCTCTGTCAATACTGTCAGCATTCTCCCTATTTAGGACATGGTAGAATACCTGCAGAATCTTCGGGTCACCAAAACCGTGATTAGGGAATCTCTTTACTAGTCGCATCAGTTTGTCCCATGCATCTACCACTGTTTCTCCCATCTTCTGTTTGAATGATAAGATCTCACTCTGTATTTGGATAACTTGAGAGGCAGGGTAGAATTTTGCCAGAAAATCTGCAACGCACTCTTCCCATGTAGTGATGGATTCTGGTGCTCGAGATTCAAGCCAATCCTTGTCCGTTTGAGTGCTTCTTCTTCAAATCCCTTGTACCTAACCTTGTTGTAGTAATCTTCAAATTTCCCAATAAAGTCATTTGGGTCTTCATCGGCTTTACCATGGATTGGACAGAGTGTCTGAGCAATAGGGATAGTGGAAGGTTTTAGATCAAAGTGCTCTACCGTGATCTCGGGGCACCACAATTGCTGGCTGGTGTCCTCCCGTAGGGACTTCAAAATTTTCCACCAAAGCCTTCCCATACGTGTTGTAGGTTCTCTGGTTGTTTCGAGCAAAGCTAAGCATGCTGTGATCAAATCCTCAATGTACTTAGCCATTTGGGATGGGGTACGCTGGGGCTGTTCTTCCGCTGGCACGTCACCTTTGGCATCGCCCATTCTTCGTTCTCGGTGTATGCGATTTTGCTATCTAAAAAGCTGTTATGGATCATCGAGTGGTTGCACCACTTGCGAGCCAATCTGGGCATGCACTAGAAGTTCTTGAAAAATAGAGGTTTTCAAGAGCAGTGAGATAAAAAGAAATTCCCTGAAAACGGCGCCAAAAATTGACACAAAATTCTAGCGTGCTTATTTTCGCAGGTATACGATCAAGTGATAAAGTAGAGTATTTTACGACTCGAATATCGAACCCACGATAACATTTTTAGATCCTACTGTAGACAATCAGAATTAATAGCAAAGCTGTAAAAAGGAGGAGTATTCTGAGTTGAAAGTGGCTGAACTAAATAAGAGTAAATAAAATCAATAATAAAGATAACTATTTTTTTTATGAATTTTCAAAGAATACTTTCCAAGGTTGAAACTGATGGATTAAAGATCTAGGCTCCATAATCCCCTAGGGTTACTATTCAGCTTTTCTAGTTTATCTTGAGTTCAGAAACACACAACAGTTTTGTTTATGCCAGCATACCAATGTTGTAATCTCCTCTCGGGCCCATGCACCTGTCACTCCCCTGTAGATTTTCAGGCCCTCTCGGTCCACCTAGATCGGCAGGTTCGTTATAAGTCTGCTAGGGTTGCAGGCTCTCCTCTCGGTCTCCCCATAAACGCCTAGCAGTTGGTCTTATTCTTTAGGCTTGTCCCTGATTCTCTTCACCTCTCGGTCTATCAAGACAGGAACTAAATTATGTCTTCTCTTCCTAACTTACTGGCGACTCTCGCGGACCAGATCCTGTCTGTAGCACTTCAGGTTGATCAGGCCATTCATGCATAAAAGTAAAACCGAAGATAGAATAATAAACAAACCCCTACTGTATTAAGACTAACTTTGTCATGAGTCTGAATATCAAAAATAAAATAATTCGATGAAATCATTAACCATAGGTTCACCGAGAACCTAGGTAAAATACTTAGCTAGCATACATTATTGACAAACATAATTTCATAAAATAAAAGGAGAAAGTAGATCAAACAAGTTTTTGCTGGAAACTTGGACTGCTCCGTGCTCTAATTGCTTTGTGCACTGCTCTGCTGTGATAATTTGATTCTGGATAATTTTCTGTGCCCCGGGACGCCTCGTTTATACTGCCACAGTTTCCAAAACTGATGCCTGAAATCACCATTCTGCCTCTGTCTGAACCGCCTCAGGAAGCTTCTGGAAAAACTGTGTTTGAACGAAGTGTTGGGTTTTGACGTAGGTAAAACAGCGAAATAAAAAAAAACTCTTACTCAAAGCCCACCAAGGATCATAGGAAGAGTTATCATAACATGATAAGAGCATAGACGATGTGTACCTTGATTTGGGAGATCACACGAAGAATAGTGTCTTCTTCTCTAAGAATATCCACACCTTGGATCTTTGATTAGATTCCTTCTCACCGTGATGTGCTAGAAACGGAAGAAGGAAGAGGATGATCATGCAAAACGGAGCACCAAGGCCTTGCCTTGGTATGGCCGACGGCAAGGGGGCGGACGGGTAGAGGGCTTCTGCCTTCTTCCTTGTCTCTCTCTCTTGCTTTGTTATGTTCTCTCAAATAATGTCTTGTGTTGAGAAATAACAAGCTAGAGTTCCTTTATATAGCCATAAGTCTTTATTAACTACATAAAGGCCCAAAAACTAATCATGTCCTTACATGGATTAGCCCACATGCAAATTAGTCCCACTAAGTTTGCTTGTGGTTGCGTTATGATCCTTTTATTTATGGCCCCGGCGTGTGACCCCAAAGGTTTCTACGTAGTTGGTAGTAACTTATTACTAACATGGAGCGATGTCTAGCAACACATCCATGCCACCCCAACTAATAGAAATAAGTCAGTGATCGCGACTGTGAGATCACATGTTTCATGGACTTGAAATACTTAGTTATTTTAAGGCCTTGAACCAGGATTCAAAGCCTTGAAACTGTCTGACCTGTATGCATGTTCTAAAGGGGAGTTTTTCTCAACTCTTCTGATCTGATTTTATCTCTATCACCCCTGTGCTTGATGTGTTATTGTTTTATGATGAAAGACAAACTATTTTGATATATCTAAAATGGTTAAAACATCATTTTGACTCAATTTTTCAGGGAAATCATATTTCCTAAATGTACAGGATTTGTTTCCTTATCTGGCTTTTGCAGGAAGGGAAATACTTAGAGAAGATGATTCTGTGATCAATCAGAGACTCGTGACATGTTCTCAGATTGTTTAATGACAATATCACAATTGTGATCAACTATCCGTTGGAGAAGGCTGTTAAGAGAGTCAAAGTCTGTTGTCTACAAAATAGTAAGTTGTTGCTGAAAATCTGGTAAGATTTGCAGAGCTTCAAACAGTATAAATGGAGCTCATTTTGAAGCAACAAGATACAACACTCAACGGGAAAAAAGAGATACATATTTCTGGATTGGCAAGCATCAAAGAAGTTCATCATTCTCACAATCCATCTCACTGAAGATCACTGCGCTCTTCACTGCAGTTCTACACTTTAGTGTTATTCTATCTTGTGCTTTATTTTTAGATCATTATTGTAATACTTCTTCATTTCATTTTCAAGGATTGTTCAAGGTGAACAATAGAGAATTCTTAGTTAATAAGTTAGCTAAAACAGGTACTAGATAGGTTAGAGAAAACCACAAGCTGTAACAGAGTAAGGCAACTCTCTGTGATTGAGATCTAGGGTTTAGATTTTGATTAATAAGAACTGGGTTGAAAATCTTCCAGGGAGAATATCCCTGAGGTAGAGACGTAGGTCCAAGTGTACTTAACTCTATGAATCACTTGTCTCTTGCATTTACAGTTCCTTTACTTACTCAGTTCTTACAACATTCAAACTAGTCTGTTTTCAAGGGTTTGAAATTCTTTTCAAGGCCTTGAAAAAGACTTGTCTTTTTTATTTCAAACTGTATTTCACTTCAAAGGCTTGCAACTGTTTTCAATGCCTTGAACTTCACTGCTCTTCAAAGAATTTCTTCTCCTCCACCAAGTTTTGCAAAAAGTTTGCATACTCTATTCAACCCCCCCCCCCCCTTCCAGAGTATCTGTGCTACATATCTATCTGCATACTCCCCTTTCAATTAGTATCAGAGCTTGTATCACTATATAAGATTTAACCATATGGTGATCATGAATACTACAGGTGATGGTGGCTTCTCACAGGGAAGAGCTGCTAACAGACCTCCTCTATTTTTTGGAGACAACTTTGATAACTAGAAAGAACTGATGAAAATGTTCATCATTGATCAAGACATAGAGCTTTTGACCATTATTCAGAATGGACCTCACACTTTATTTACAGAGAAGGATGGGATCAAAACTAACAAATCTAAAGACTCACTCTCCTCTTCTGAATTAGAACAATTCTCTAAGAATTACAAAGCTATTAACATCTTGTATTGTTCTTTGAGTACAGATGAATTTAACAGGATTTCAGGCTACAAGACTGCCAAAGAAATCTGGGATAAGCTTGTGGTGACATTTGAAGGGACCGGTCAAGTCAACCAAACCAAAATCAACATCTATCTCTTGCAATATGAGTTGTGCAGGATGAATGCAGATGAGTCAATCAGAGACATGTTCAATAGGTTCACAGACATTCTCAACAACCTTGATTCATTGGGAAAGCATATTTCCAATGAAGAAAAGGTGAGGAAGATACTGAGAAGTCTTCCCAAGGCTAAATGGGAACCAACGACAACAACTATTGAAGAAGCTCAAGATCTCTCATCACTACAACTTAATGGCCTACAAGGGAAGCTCCTGACACATGAAATATCCATGAACGAGGCTGATGGAGAGCTACCTGAAGGTGTCAAGAACTTAGAACTCAAGGCCAAAGAGAATGAGAAATTTAAAAGCCTTGAGACAGAAGATGATGATGAAGATCCATTTGCACTTATTTCCAAATCCTTGACCAGAATCCTCAAGATGAAGAAAAACTTTGGAAACAAGGACTTCAACAGAGAAAGACACGGATCATCCAGTTGCAAGGACTACAAAAGTAAGTCTTCTTCACAAAATAAATCCAAAGTCATGAGCTGCTTTGTGTGTGGTGATGCAGGACATTTGATAAGAGATTTTTCGCACAAGAAAAGCAAGAACTTCCAGAAGAAAGACCATGACAGGAAAAAGAAAGCTATGATAGCTTCATGGAGTGATTCAATTACCTCAAGTGACTCTGAATCTGAAGAAGAACATGCCAGCCTATGCTTCATGGCAAAGCATGATGAATGTTCTGAGAAGAACATTGAGGTAATGGTAAACTGTTTGATTTCAAAACCAAAAGAAGCTCTTTAAAATTATCTTAGAACAATGCTTTTAAATGAAGAAGATTATCTGAATGAGATTAGATTTTTGAAAGAAAAAGTTCATGAGCAAGCAAAAGAGAGTTTACAACTTGTTTGTCTGAATTAGAATCTTGAAATCTCTCAGAAGAAAACAGACAGTGATTTCAAGGCCTTGAAAACCAGTTTCAAAGCCTTGAAAACACAAGTCAAGGAAGTAGTCTTTGAGAACTCTTTACTGAGTAACAGCCCTGTTGATCTGAGGCATCAAGTTGATGAATTAGATAAACAAAAGAATAATCTTACTGAGAAACTTCAAGAATCTGAATTAGTCAAAGTCAAGCTTGCTAGCTCATAACACAAGTTGAACCAGATTCTTGGGGAAAGTTCAAAGTCGGTTCACAAAACTGGTATTGGATATAATCCAAAGTTTCCAAGAAAGAACAATACCAGATTTGTGAAAGCTGGAACAAAACTTCTCCCAAATGTCTTTTTTGTAACAAAATTGGTCATGTGAAGATGACTTGTCCTTTCAGAAGAAGAGACCCTCACATAATGAGGCACACTTTCCCATTTCAACTCAAAGGATAATTCAGACATATTTGGGTTCCTAAAGGTGTCAGACAACCTAATATGGTTGATCATGAGTATGAGTCCAAATTCCACACTTGGTCTAACAGCTGGGTAAGACAGTGATTGGTGTTTGCAGGTTGCCACCAATACCAAAGAACATAAGTGGTTTATGGACAGTTGTTGCTCAAGACACATGAGTGGAAAAAGATCTCTATTCTCAGAATTGAAAGAGCAATCTGAAGGTTCAATTACACTTGGTGAAAAAGGCAAATGCAACATTCTTGGTATTGGTAAAGTTGGTACAGATTCTGAAAACTCTATTTCTGATGTATATCTAGTTGATGGCTTGAAATTTAACTTGCTTAGTGTATCTCAGCTTTGTGATAATGGCAATAAGGTTATCTTTGATAAAGAGAAGTGTGTGGTGCAAAATGAGAAATCAGGCAATTGTATTCTCACAACCTCTAGATCAAATAATGTTTATATCTTTCAGACTAACATAGTTGCAGGTAAAAGCTTAAAGTGTCTCAAGGCCTTGAAAGAAGATTCAAGGGTTTGGCACAGAAAGCTTGGTCACATTAGCTTGCATACCTTAAACAAATTAGTCTCCAAAGACCTGCTAAGAGGATTACCATCTATTAAGTTCAAAGAAGATGAAGTATGCAAAGCTTGTGCTCAGGGTAAGTAGACCAGAAACTCATTCAAACAAAAGAAGTTTGTAAGTACTTCTAGACCTATTGAACTACTTCACATGGATTTGTGTGGTCCTATGAGGACACCAACTCCAAAAGGTAAGATGTATATTCTAGTTACTGTAGATGATTATTCTAGATATACTTGGGTTATGTTTCTGAAAGAAAAATCTGAAGCCCTCTCTGACTTTTCAAAGCTTTGCAGAGAAATTCAAAACTTGAAAAACCTACCCATTGCTTCAGTCAAAAGTGATCATGGTAGAGAGTTTGATCAATTAGAATTTGATTTATTCTATGTTAAGCATGGTATCTCTCACAATTTCTCTGCTCCTAAAACTCCTCAACAGAATGGAGTTGTTAAAATAAAGAACATGACTCTTGAAGATATGTCAAGAACAGTGCTTCTAGAAAACAAGCTGCCAAAATATTATTGGGAAGAAGCTGTGAATACAGCAAATTACATTTTGAACAGGTGCTTGATCAGACCCATCTTGAAGAAGACCCCTATGAACTCTTCAAAGGGAGGAAGCCAAACATTTCATACTTCAGACCCTTTGGTTGCACATGCTTTGTCCACAACAATGGTAAGGACAACTTGGGTAAGTTTGATGCAAGAAGAGATGAAGGTATATTTCTTGGTTACTCTCTTACTAGCAAAGCTTATAGAATTTATAATAAAAGAACCAAGGTGGTTGAAGAAAGTATTCATGTTATTTTTTATGAAAGGTATGATGGTTCTTTGAGTGAAAGTTTTGCAGACTTGAATCTGAACAAGCATGAATCAGAAGAAGAAGCTGAGAACTCACTTGGGTTTAAGAAAGGTTCGGAAGGAAACAAAATCCATTTTCAAGACCTTGAAAACAGGTCTCAAGGCCTTGAAAATAGAGATCAAAGCATTGACAAAGATGATTAGAATGATATAAGTGATCAGGCTACAACTTCAAGACCAGAGAAGTAATATGGAGAGCCTGAACCATGGTCTCCAAGAAAGATATTCAAATATATTTCTTCTCATCCAGCTGACAACATTATCTCTGACCCAACCACTGGTACACAAACAAGATCATAGTTGAAGAATTTTTGTGCCTTCAATGCTTTCATTTCTCTTGTAGAACCCAAAACTGTGAAGGAAGCATAACAAGAAGCAAACTGGATTATAGATATGCAAAGTGAGCTCAATGAGTTTGAAAGAAACAAGGTGTGGAACCTAGTTCCTCCACCAATAAACCGGTCTGTCATTGTTACCAGATGGGTGTTCAAAAAAAAATTAGATGTGAATGGAAAGGTGATCAGAAAAAAAGCAAGATTATTTGCTCAAGGTTACAATCAAGAAGAAGGTATTGATTATGAGAATTTTTTTGCTCCAGTTGCCAGGTTAGAATCAATTAGAATTCTACTTGCATTTGCATCTTACAAAACATGAAACTATTTTAAATGGATGTGAAATGTGCTTTCTTGAATGGTTAATTGCAAGAAGAAGTTTATGTTGCACAACTTCCTAGTTTTGAAAGTGACAAGTTTCCAGATCATGTTTACAAACTTGACAGAGCTCTTTATGGTTTGAAACAAGCTCCAAGATCTTGGTATGAAAGATTGTCAAAATTTCTGTTTGAAAATGATTTCAAAAGAGGATTGGTAGACAAGACCCTTTTCATAAAGAATCATGAGAAAGATTTACTTGTAGTTCATATTTATGTTGACGATTTTCTGTTTGGAGCTACTAATGATCTTCTATGCAAAGAATTCTCAAGTCTTATGAGCAGGGAATTTGAAATGAGTATGATGGGAGAGTTGAACTTCTTCCTTGGACTTCAAATACATCAGCTGAAGAAGGGCATCTTTCTACATCAAAGAAAGTACACTAGGGACTTGTTAAACAAGTACAACATGTCTTAATCCAAAGAGATCAAGACTCCCATGAGTTCTACACTGTCTTAGATAAAGATGAATTTGGTAAGAGTGTTAATGTTAAAGAGTATAGAGGTATGATTGGATCATTACTTTATCTCACTGCTAGTAGATGAGATATCATGTTCAGTGTATGCATGTGTGCAAGATTTCAAGCTGATCCAAAGGAATCACACTTAAGTGTTGTGAAGAGAATATTCAAATATCTCAATGGTACCAAAGACTTAGGGATTTGGTATCCAATACATTCTAACTTCTCTATGCATGGATTTTCAGATGCTGACTTTGCAGGTTACAAAGTTGACAGGAAAAGCACTTCTGGAACTTGCCAATTTGTTGGATCATCTCTGATCAGTTGGCACTCCAAGAAACAAAACTCAGTGGCTTTATCAACAGCTGAAGCTGAATATATATCTGCTGGAGCATGCTGTTCACAAGTATTATGGATTTCTCAACGATTGAGGGACCTTGGATTTGATTTCAGAAGTATTTCCATCAAATGTGACAACACCAGTGCAATATCTATTACAAAGAAACCATTTCAGCATTCAAGAACCAAACATATTGATGTCAGACACTATTTCATCAGAGATCATGCTGAGAAAGTGATATTGTTCTTGAATTTGTTTCTACTAACATGTAACTTTAAGATATATTCACTAAACTATTGCCAGAAGAAATATTTTCAGCTCTAAGAGTGGAATTAGGCATGCTAAATAAATATGCATTGGTTTAGGGGGAGCATCAGGTAAGGAAGGTAAGCTATTATGTGTTTCAAAAGTTTGAACTGATTTCAAAGCGTTGAAAATCTATTCAAAGTTTTGATCATATGTGTTTCAGCTTAACAGTGTTTCAAGACCTTGAAACTATTTTCAAAGCCTTGAAAATAAGTCTGATAACTGGTTAGTGAATAATTCTTGGATCATTCAGTATTGGGTGCTATCTTTGTAGATATTTGCTCAATATTGCCCCTACCTTTTTCAAAATTCCTTTTCAGCCACATATAGTATACAATTATTTATTTCCAACGGATTCAAAGATTTGAATCTTTGTTGATCATTTCAGATCTTTTAAGATCAAAAAAATATTTCAGTTTCCTTTTCAAATACAAACTCTTTCAGTATTTATCTTCCTCTCTTCTCCTTCACTCTTTATCAAATCTACCTCTCTCTATTCTTCTCCCAAACCCTAATGGGCAGTAGAAGAGCCTGAAACAGAATCAAGATGGCTGGAGATTCAAAACAGAGTACAAAAAAGAAGAGAAAGTCAATAGTGGATGAAGTTTAAGAAATTAGAGGAGACTCAAGTTCTAGAACTATTAGTGCAGAAGCAGTTGCAAAACTCCCTCCACCCAAGAATAAAGTCAAGAAGGACGCCACTCACTCCTCAGACAAAAAATAAGAAGAAGAAGAAAGAGAAGGCTGTTGCAGAGAAGCAACGAGAAACAGAGGTCTCTAGCCCCAAGAAATTGAAGAAAAAGAAGAAGGCAACTTAAGCTGAAAAGGGGAAAGGAAAGGTAACAGAGAAACAACCAGGAGACAATATGGAGAAAGCCTTGCAAATCTACTCAAAGAACACTGCTCCTGATGAATCTTGGTTCATAACAGACACTTCAAAAGGTCAGTGGTTGGATGGTTTTACATCTACGAAGATTTCTTTATGTAGCTTGATCAGTATGCATATGTTGCTTGGAATGAATCTGAATTGTATCACTATGTTGAAGAAAATCTATCTGTGGTTCATGCTAAACCCTCTGAGCTAGCCTATCCAAGACTTACCAGATTCTTCTATCTAAACATGAAGCAAATTAAGAGCTCTCCACACTTAGTTATCAAGACCGTAGTTGTTGGTGTTACTATGGAATTAGATCATGCTGAGTTTGCATCTGTCCTAGGGTGTCCTAAGAGGTATGACACACATAACTATCCTCCCAAAAATGAAGACTTGAAGATGGCCAGAGAAGAATTATTTCTACCTAATGTTCCTGCCTCATCCAAACAGTTAACACACTATGTATTAAATGTTGAAGCTAAAGTTTTATTCACCATCTTTATGAGATGCATCTTTCCAAGGGAACATTCAAATGAGTTACTGAGAGGGTGTTGTACATTATGTACTAAATTATGCATGGCTATGACATTGATATGCAGAAGCATGTAATGGAACACATGCTATTTCGTCAAACAGATCAAAGAAAGCATCCCCTGCCTTATGCAAATTTGCTCACTTTATTCTTCCAACACCTTGAGATTGCTACTGCTGGTGAAGAGTCTATCACTTCTGGGATTGTTTTGCTGAATGAGAAAGCTTTTGAAAAGATTAGGGTGGTAAAGACCAAAGAGAAATTTTGGAAGTTGTATTCAGATTTGACTGAAGAAGAGCTGAATGCAAAGAAATTTGTTAAGCCCAAGGCCTAGACCCCTACTTCAAGCCAGACCTCTCAACCTCCTGATTTGTCTTCAATTATTTAGAGACTTGATGGTCTAGAGATGGACAATAGTGAGATCAAAGAGAATCAGCATGGGTTTGAAACTGATCTCTCACAGGTCAAATACATGGTGGAAACCATCTTTAGACGCATGAATGTGTTTGATGTCCCTGAGGATGAAGAAGGTGCCAAGAAAGATGGCTCTGAAAAAAACTTGCCAAGTGAACATTCCAACCAGGAAGAGGCTGTTCCAGTCAAAGATAAAGGAAAGCAGGTGGTAGTTGAACAAGCTGCTCAGGAAGGAGATGAAGTAGACAGCCCTGACTCTGATGATTTGCCGATAACCCTGAAGAAGAAGAATAAATCTCCAAAGACTGCTACCAAGGACAAGACTGAAGAAGAGACTGTTGGTGAGAATGAAGAAGAACAAGAAGAACATGATAAGACTGATGAAGACGGTGAGGAAGAAGATGGAGATCATGATGGAGATGAAGACCCAACCCCTTAATCATGCCTATTATTTCTTTCCCATTCTTTCTTTTTAAGTTTTTATTTTCAAAATTTTCCAGACACTGATCCAATATCTTCTCATTCTTTTTGGTGAAATTCAAAAAGGGGGAGAAAAATCTTATTAGGTTGTTTTGTTTTTATCTCTGTTTAGGTGACCTATCTTTGGTCAGTAGGATTATCTGAAACTTACTTGCTTTTTTTGCTTATGTTTATTAATAAGTTGGATTTTTTGGAATTACTGTGTTATTACTATTTGTTTGAACTGTGTGCTAATCGGTAATTTTTTTGCAGAAACTAAGAATCAAACAGATTGAGGTTTTGTCTTTCATCAAGGGGGAGATTGTGAGGTCAGAGGTTTCATGGACTTGACATACTTAGTTATTTCAAGACCTTGAAATTGTCTGACCTGTATGCATGTTCTAAGGTGGAGTTTTTCTCAACTCTTCTGATCTGATTTTATCTCTATCACCCATGTGCTTGATGTGTTCTTGTTTTATGATGAAAGACAAATTAAAATGGTTAAAACATCAGTTTGACTCAGTTTTGCAGGGAAATCATATTTCCTAAATGTACAGGATTTGTTTCCTTATCTGGCTTTTGCAGGAAGGGAAATACTTAGAGAAGATGATTCTGTGATCAATTAGAGACTCATGACAGCTTCTTAAATTGTTTAATGACAAGATCACAACAATATCTCTAAAATATTGTGATCAACTATCCGTTGGAAAAGGCTGATAAGAGAGTCAAAGTTTGTTGCCTACAAAATAGGAAGTTGTTGCTGAAAATCTGGGAAGATTTGAAGAGCTTCAAACAGTATAAATGGAGCTCATTTTGAAGAAACAAGACACAACACTCAACGGACAAAGAGAGAGACATATTTCTAGATTGACAAGCATAAAAGAAGTTCATCATTCTCACAACCCATCTCACAGAAGATCACTGCACTCTTCACTGTAGTTCTACACTTCAGTGTTCTCCTGTCTTTTTCTTTATTTGTAGTTCATTATTGTAATACTTATTCATTTAATTCTCAAGTATTTTTCAAGGTGAACAATAGATAATTCTTAGTTAATCAGTTAGCTAGAGCAGGTACTAGATAGGTTAGAGAGAACCACAAGCTGTAACAGAGTAAGACAACTCACAGTGCTTGAGATCTAGGGCTTAGCTTTTGATTAATAAGAATTAAGTTGAAAATACTCCAGGGAGAAGATCCCTGAGTTACAGATGTAATTCCAAGAGGACTTAACTCTACAAATCACTTGTCTCTTTTATTTATAGTTCCTTTACTTACTCAGTTCTTACAGCATTCAAACTTGTCTGTTTTCAAGGGTTTGTGAAACACCCTATATGTGTTCGCTTTTAGTATGATCTTTGCGTCTTACTGTGCATTAGTTTCATCCTTTCATCGTGCATGTGGGCAAAATGTTTTCTCTAAGGAGTTATTGTTTTACGCTTCGAGGACGAAGCGTTGTTTTAAGGGGAAGGTGATGTAATACCCCTATTTCTTCTAATAGTGTATTTAGTGTATTATTCCTAAAGTTAGAGTTAAGTTGCATCGCTTTTTAAATTGTGGGGGTTATTTTGTAGTTTCCTAAAAATGGTCGTGGGGGTTAAAGTGTCTTTAACTGAACTTGGGTGTAAACCCACTAATTTCTCTCCCTCTCTCTGTAACCGATCGTACTGATCGGAAAACAAACCCCCTCTTCTCCTTCACGATCACCACGACCTTCTCCCACGATCTCCTCAACACCACCACTGCCACCTTATATCAACCCTCATTCCCCTCTCTTCTTCACCCTCCACCTCAACTCGATATCTCACCCCCTGTTTTGCAGAAGCTAAACAAACCCAGCCCCTGTTTTCAGAAACCACCGCCAAACATCACCACCACTGCACCACCGCCTCTGCCCCTGCTCCATCTCCGGCGAGATCAGCAGCCACCAACTCGCCTCTCCTCCCTCTCTCGTCCGACGAACCAACCAGAGAAACAGAGTCCTTTGTCGGCTTTGTTTATGAGCCGACCCGTTTTCGCGACCCGATTGGAAACCCAGTTCCGACGTGAGTTCTGAGCCAGAGCCGACCAAGCCGTCGGCGTCTTCTCTTTTGCTCCGTCCGTCATCCTCTCACCCTCTGTCGCTTCCCTCTTCTTCGGCGACCACCAAGGAAGCGACCGTTGTCTTCGTCGATTAGTGTTCGTCTTCTTTGATCGGTAAACCCATTTGTGATTTTCAGTTTTGTTAATTATTCTCTGTTTGCCTGAGACTATGTAGGGTTAAGCATGTATATATCCCTGAGAATGTTGGGTTGAAGTTACTGGTGTTGGTGTGTGGGCGAAGAGGAAGAAGAAGACACTGTTTGGGTACAACAGTATTATAGTTAGGGAGGGTTATTTTGTAATTTTCTGAATATGTTGGGGGCGGTTGTTTGTGCACCTTCAGAAACTTTGGGGGGAGGCCTTGGTTATTTACTATAAATTATTTTCTTTATTTGGATATATCATATCTATTTAGTGTTTGTTTATTAAATAGTAATTTTAATTAATTAGTTTCTTTAAACATAAATAAATATAAGTTTTATAGTATGACTTTATAAGAAAAGTTTATTAATAAAAATAAATATTTGTGTATTAAATAAAAGTGGTATTTCCTAAGTTATTATATAGTTTTACATTATGTGTTATTTAAAGATTTCTTTATGTAAATAAATATATACTCTTTTAACAAGTAAAGTTAACTTTTCTTTAATACTAATATCTACTTTAAATATTATACTATTTTCTAAATACTAATTATAAATAGCTTTTTCCTAAGTATAATATTAATAGTTTAAATCCTACCTTTAACTTTCTTGGTTTTATTTATTTTCTTAATTACAATCATTTTACAAATTAATATTCTTTTCTAATACTAAAGTTCCGAAACCGATTTTGGGGGTAAATTAAATTGGGAACTTGTCGGGGGAATATTCTTTTGCATTTGCATATAGGGCATACTTGCATTTGTTGTATGAGACTGGTCGTGTATTAATGGTAGGATTATTCAACTATGTAGGGTTCGTAGACGATCAGTTCATTGAGAACCCGTACGACGAGTACTAGTTTTCGTGCTTGCTTGTGTGTGTGGAGCTTTCTTTAATCCAAGTAAGTTATATGTTCGACTCTTCTACCATCAAAATGAGTTTCCAAGATGTGTTATGTGCCAAATTGGTTACTGTTTTGATTATCGTACTATCCATTTGTTGAAACTCTGAAAATCATGTCTACTTTGGTACAAATTGTGAAACTGAGATCTCTCTCTTGAAGATATGAGTTATGTTTATCTTGGAACTGAATAGCACTTAAATCATTTTTTTCCTTATTGGTTTTGAATACCTGGTTTGGATCGAGAATCATCATCTTTCAAGGAATACTCATAAGACACTAAGTAACGTAAAGTGAAAGATAACTTGTACGAGCTGTTCTTTAGTTCACTTCGGTGATTATATTGTTTAAGACCATACGTTCTGGTCAAGAGATTTTTGGGAGCCAAATTCTGGCGTACCCTTGGTACCCATAGTCCTACACTACCATGAGGACTTGGGGGTTCCTACTTGTACTACTCTAGCGGAGTTGCTAACCTCTAGGGGGTGTCGACACTTAAGGTCTTGTAGGTCAGTATTGAGGCGGGAAGGCCATATTTAGAGGGGCTTTCACAACTGCCGGGTTGAAGTAGGGTTTGTTAGACCCGCGAAGTAACCCTGAGTTATTTATTTCCGAGGCAGGCGGGAACTCTGCATTCGCTCGTACAATGTTTAATTTCTGGGGCTCATGGGGCAGTAGAGCTAGCTGCTCCCGTGGCACGTGGCCAGGTGGCCGCCAGAAAAGTTTTCAGAAGAGGACTTTAATAAGAAAGATTGAGTTGGAATGTCAAATCCAAGTTTATCCTTTTACCTTTCTTGATTGCTTTTGTGACCTCAATCTAAGACTTTAATCACCTTTTTCTTTACTTTTCCCTTTACTTATTCTTGAATTATGTGGCCAATCATCTGTTTACATGTTGAGGTATTTCTTACTCAGTTTAAGCTGACTTTTGGAAAAACTGCGTTCGGCTTTGTCTATTGTAAAACCCGCAGGTTAGCACCGCTGCAGACTCTGGGGAAACGAATCACTAGCTTGGATCAAGGAATCACTTTAGCTCTCATGGAATAAATCACTAGCTTCTTGTTTTTGTTTCTTTTCAAACAATTTGGTTTTGTTTTCAAGTTTCCATGTTAAGGACCGCGTTTGGTCATTTCCGTTATTGTAATAAATTTGACTTTGAATTGAATTAGAAGTTTTGTTCTTTATGGTTTGGTACGAGGCCGACGTTCTACTCCGTTCACAATGAGGTAAAACTCCTCGTGCGGGGGACATCTTAGCGGTTTGGGCTAGGCCTGGAATCGCGGGGTGTTTCAGGTGGTATCAGAGCCCGGCTTCGTAACCTTACCTAAAGAACTAGGGTTAATTAACTAGTTAATCACAAATGGAAAATCTTTTCAAAATTTTAATAACTGGACTAGGAAAGACTAAAACTTGGAAAGTTAATAAGTAAACAAGCCGCGGGGATTGGGTAACTTATGTGTTTAGACAATTCATGTGCTTACTCGTCGATTAAGCTGTTAGTTGCTTATTGGGACATTTGTCCATATGAAAGTTATTTACCTACTTGTAAGATGTGATTCTTCTTTGCTATAGCTTCATGTTTGTGGATATCATGCTATACATGAATAAGTTGCTTTAGGCTCATTATATTCTTTTATCGACAAGAGAGTAGCGATATTTCGAATGAGATGACTCTACAACCTTCTTTCCTCGTGGAAGCTTCTCGGTGAGCAGGAATTTGAGGTGATCGGTGACGCAGGTTTGGAGTATCCACCAATGAAGATTAGCGTTATGTCCTCTATCTTTCTACGTTTCCCACCCGCCCACTACCATTCTATCCTCGTGAGAGTCGGTTTATATTTTGATACCATGCTTATTTGACTTATCTGATTAATACTTCTTTGGTGTGCGTATGTTCTATAATTAAGTAGTAGTCGTTTGGAAATAGGTTAATGAGCGGTCAGATTTACCACTATTACACCAGGAAACGAACCCGTTCTAGAAATCAACAAGCAACCATGGACCATGAAGCACGATTCGCCCGACTGGAGCAAATGACCTTGAACTTAGCTCAGATTGCCGAGAATAATAACAATCATGGAAATGATATAGCGCGTAAGATTTCCTACATGAAGCCTGACTTCTTCAGGGGCAAGGACGATCCAACTCTGCTTGAAGACTGGATTAGAGATTTCGATAAGATCTTCGAGTCGGTTAACTGCCCAGCTAATCAGTGTGTCCCTTGCGCGGCATACTACTTTAAGGGAGAGGCAGACAATTGGTGGACCGCTAACAAGGCTGTGCTCCAAGCACAAGAGAACTTTGGATGGGAGGATTTGGTGAAAGCTTTGCGTGAGCGATTTTATCCCTTTCACGTGAAGAAGACGAAGTTTCGTGAGTTCCTGGAACTCAATCAAGGTAATGACACCGTAGAGGAATACTATGAGAATTTCTCGGAGTTATCAAGATTTGCTGGAGCCTTAGCCCCAACCGAGGAAGAAAAGATTGATCGTTTCATTGAAGGTTTGAACTACAGTGTCTTGAAGTCTGTGGGGGCAATACAATTTGCCACTCTCCAGGATGCATATGGAAAGGCGATCAACATGGCTCGATATGCTGAACTTAACAATGCGAACAACAAGAAGCGTAAGGCAGAATCACATCCAGCAGGAGGTCAGCTCAAGAATCAATTTGGCAATGAGGATAAGCGCTTTAGGCAAAACCCTAACAACCAAACTGGGAACGGGTCAAACTCTGGTGGATTTGGAAATCGAAATGGAGCGGCTCCTCGCACTCACAAGTGCAGGTTTTGCCCAAGGAATCATCCGGGAACAGATTGCCAGGGTAACAAAGTGCAATGCCGTAATTGTGGAATCATGGGGCATAGGATGTATGAGTGCCACAAACCGAATAACAACTAAGGTGGTGGTGGTAATGGAAGGTTTAATGGAGGCACCAACTATCGCGGAGGTAACCAAGGCGGAGGATACGGATCCAACAACAACCAAGGTGGTGGATATCGATCCAACAACAATGGTAACAATCAAGGAGGATACAACCGGGGGTATAACATCAACTACAACCAGCCACAAGTGGGGAACAACCAGGTAAATCGCAACTTCCAGAATGCCCCAACAGCAACAACATCTAAGCCATCAGGCACTTTTGCAGCGACCACAGCTACAACTGGTCAGGCGAAGGGTATCATTACTGTGATGAATCCTACAGAAGCAGCAAATGCTAACGCGGTGACGGATACATTCCTAAACCATAATACTTCTGCTTTCAATCTATTCGATTCAGGAGCTTCATATTATTTTGGGTCATCATCTTTTGTTAGAAAGTTAGATTTTCATTCACCTTCAAAAATTTTTTTACCACTCTCTAAACCCCAAGTAGTCAAACCGTGGAGTGCGATACCATGTTTCAGAGAATAAGTTTAGAAATTATGGGTTGCAAGTTTCCAACCGACCTTATCCTATGTGATCCGGACTTCTATTGATGTGCGACACCTACCCTGGACCTGAAACACCCCGCGATTCCAGGCCTAGCCCAAACCGCTAAGATGTCCCCCGCACGAGGAGTTTTACCTCATTGTGAACGGAGTAGAATGTCGGCCTCGTACCAAAACATAAAGAACAAAACTTCTAATTCAATTCAAAGTCAAATTTATTACAATAACGGAAAGGACCAAACGCGGTCCATAACATGGAAACTTGAAAACAAAACCAAATTGTTTGAAAAGAAACAAAAACAAGAAGCTAGTGATTTATTCCGTGAGAGCTAAAGTGATTCCTTGATCCAAGCTAGTGATTCGTTTCCCCAGAGTCTGCAGCGGTGCTAACCTGCGGGTTTTACAATAGACAAAGCCGACCGCAGTTTTTCCAAAAGTCAGCTTAAACTGAGTAAGAAATACCTCAACATGTAAACAGATGATTGGGAACATAATTCAAGAATAAGTAAAGGGAAAATTAAAGAAAAAGATTATTAAAGTCTTAGATTGAGGTCACAAAAGCAATCAAGAAAGGTAAAAGGATAAACTTGGATTTGACATTCCAACTCAATCTTTCTTATTAAAGTCCTCTTCTGAAAACTTTTATGGCGGCCACCTGGCCACGTGCCACGGGAGCAGCTAGCTCTACTGCCCCATGAGCCCCAGAAATTAAATATTGTACGAGCGAATGCAGAGTTCCCGCCTGCCTCGGAAATAAATAACTCAGGGTTACTTCGCAGGTCTAATAAACCCTACTTCAACCCGGCAGTTGTGAAAGCCCCTCTAAATATGGCCTTCCCGCCTCAATACTGACCTACAAGACCTTAAGTGTCGACACCCCCTAGAGGTTAGCAACTCCGCTAGAGTAGTACAAGTAGGAAACCCCAAGTCCTCATGGTAGTGTAGGACTATGGGTACCAAGGGTACGCCAGAGTTTGGCTCCCAAAAATCTCTTGACCAGAACGTATGGTCTTAAACAATATAATCACCGAAGTGAACTAAAGAACAGCTCGTACAAGTTATCTTTCACTTTACGTTACTTAGTGTCTTATGAGTATTCCTTGAAAGATGATGATTCTCGATCCAAACCACGTATTCAAAACCAATAAGGAAAAAAGATGATTTAAGTGCTATTCAGTTCCAAGATAAACATAACTCATATCTTCAAGAGAGAGATCTCAGTTTCACAATTTGTACCAAAGTAGACATGATTTTCAGAGTTTCAACAAATGGAGTACGCTAATCAAAACAGTAACCAATTTGGCACATAACACATCTTGGAAACTCATTTTGATGGTAGAAGAGTCGAGCATATAACTTACTTGGATTAAAGAAAGCTCCACACACACAAGCAAGCACGAAAACTAGTACTCGTCGTACGGGTTCTCAATGAACTGATCGTCTACGAACCCTACATAGTTGAATAATCCTAACATTAATACACGACCAGTCTCATACAACAAATGCAAGTATGCCTTATATGCAAATGCAAAAGAATATTCCCCCGACAAGTTCCCAATTTAATTTACCCCCAAAATCAGTTTCGGAACTTTAGTATTAGAAAAGAATATTAATTTGTAAAATGATTGTAATTAAGAAAATAAATAAAACCAAGAAAGTTAAAGGTAGGATTTAAACTAATAATATTATACTTAGGAAAAAGCTATTTATAATTAGTATTTAGAAAATAGTATAATATTTAAAGTAGATATTAGTATTAAAGAAAAGTTAACTTTACTTGTTAAAAGAGTATATATTTATTTACATAAAGAAATCTTTAAATAACACATAATGTAAAACTATATAATAACTTAGGAAATACCACTTTTATTTAATACACAAATATTTATTTTTATTAATAAACTTTTCTTATAAAGTCATACTATAAAACTTATATTTATTTATGTTTAAAGAAACTAATTAATTAAAATTACTATTTAATAAACAAACACTAAATATAGATATGATATATCCAAATAAAGAAAATAATTTATAGTAAATAACCAAGGCCTCCCCCCAAAATTTCTGAAAGTGCACAAACAACCGCCCCCAACATATTCAGAAAATTACAAAATAACCCTCCTTAACTATAATACTGTTGTACCCAGACAGTGTCTTCTTCTTCCTCTTCGCCCACACACCAACACCAGTAACTTCAACCCAACATTCTCAGGGATATATACATGCTTAACCCTACATAGTCTCAGGCAAACAGAGAATAATTAACAAAACTGAAAATCACAAATGGGTTTACCGATCAAAGAAGACGAACACTAATCGACGAAGACAACGGTCGCTTCCTTGGTGGTCGCCGAAGAAGAGGGAAGCGACAGAGGGTGAGAGGATGACGGACGGAGCAAAAGAGAAGACGCCGACGGCTTGGTCGGCTCTGGCTCAGAACTCACGTCGGAACTGGGTTTCCAATCGGGTCGCGAAAACGGGTCGGCTCATAAACAAAGCCGACAAAGGACTCTGTTTCTCTGGTTGGTTCGTCGGACGAGAGAGGGAGGAGAGGCGAGTTGGTGGCTGCTGATCTCGCCGGAGATGGAGCAGGGGCAGAGGCGGTGGTGCAGTGGTGGTGATGTTTGGCGGTGGTTTCTGAAAACAGGGGCTGGGTTTGTTTAGCTTCTGCAAAACAGGGGGTGAGATATCGAGTTGAGGTGGAGGGTGAAGAAGAGAGGGGAATGAGGGTTGATATAAGGTGGCAGTGGTGGTGTTGAGGAGATCGTGGGAGAAGGTCGTGGTGATCGTGAAGGAGAAGAGGGGGTTTGTTTTCCGATCAGTACGATCGGTTACAGAGAGAGGGAGAGAAATTAGTGGGTTTACACCCAAGTTCAGTTAAAGACACTTTAACCCCCACGACCATTTTTAGGAAACTACAAAATAACCCCCACAGTTTAAAAAGAGATGCAACTTAACTCTAACTTTAGGAATAATACACTAAATACACTATTAGAAGAAATAGGGGTATTATAGTTTGATACTCTTTTCAAGGCCTTAAAAAAGAATTGTCTGTTTTATCTCAAACTGTATTTCACTTGAAAGGCTTGAAACTATTTTCAAGGCCTTGAACTTCACTGCTCTTCAAATAATTTCTTCTCCTCCACCAAGTTTTGCAAAAATTTTGCATACTCTATTCAACCCCCCCACCCTTCTAGAGTATCGGTGCTACATATCTATCTGCATACTCCCCTTTCACCGACAAACCTTGTGCCCAATCACATATTGTATTATCCCTTTGTCTCCATATCCGGATTGAACACGAGACATAAAATAGTCACACTCATATATCCAATCCATAGTTTCTCGACCCTGGGAATATGCTTATGCAAGCAGATAACATCAAGATCTCCATATTGATTTATCTGAGTTTGGCCAGACATTCAATAAGCACCATTTCTCGAGTGTCCATGGATATTTTCTCCCATTATGTGGGAGGGACAAATCCTCTCTACATCACTAAGATCTCTAAGCTTTCTTCCTATCATGCCCAATAGCTATATTTATAGTTGCCCGGTTAAGGATCAACGTTGGATAACATCAAAGCACGATATTTAACAACTAGAGTATCTAGTGACTTCAAGTCTAAGGATTACAATATAATTGACACTACGAGACGCGATTGTGACTTTGACATAATCTAATGTATCCTTCTCGTCGTGGGTCAATCCAATATGCCATTACTCCTAATGCATACCCATGTGTTAGACTTGATATCTCCATATCAATATACTCATATACTAGTCTATATTTGATCGTCCTATTAACCAATATAATGGACTATGGATATTTAAGATAAATAACACATTGTATCTAAGAACTTCATTATATTAAATATCACAATAATTAATAAATGAATATTCTAGCCAAAACATTTTTCATACTAAATATAGATTGCCTCTAGGGAACCTATTCCAATAGTCTCCCACTTGCACTAGAGCCAATCTGGTGCATCTCGTATGCCTATAGATCTAGCGTGTCCTTCATGCTTTCGCTGCACAAGTGGCTTTGTGAGCGGATCTGAAAGATTGTCATCCGTTGGAATCTTGAACATCTTCACATCTCCTCGTTCGATCGTATCACGAATAAGATGGAATCTCCTAAGTACATGCTTTTTATTTCTGGTGTTATCTTGGTTCCTTGGCTTGTGCGACCGCTCTAGAGTTGTCACAATACAACTCCATGGGAGCCACGATGCTAGGGACCACACCGAGCTCAATGATAAACTTCTTTATCCAAAATGCCTCTTTTGCTGCTTTCGCAGCAGCAATGTACTCAGCTTCAGTTGTAGAATCAACAAATGTCCCTTGCTTGGAACTCTTCCAGCTCACAGCTCCTCCATTCAGGAAAAACACGTGGCCCTACTGCGATCTGTAGTCATCTTTGTCGGTTTGGAAGCTTGCATCAGTGTAACCAATTACACTAAACTCTTCCTTTCCTCCAAATATCAAGAACGCATCATTTGTTCTTCTCAAGTACTTTAGGATGTTCTTGACTGCAATCCAGTGACTCTCACCCGGATTGGACTGATATCTGCTTACCATACTCAACGCGTATGATACGTTCGGTCTAGTACACAACATGGCGTACATGATGGATCATATGGCCGAAGCATAGGGTATCCTATTCATGCGGTCCCTCTCAATCTCATTGGAAGGACAGTCAGTCTTAGATAGAGTGACTCCATGCGACATGGGCAAGAATCCCTTCTTGGAATCTTGCATGTTGAACCTTTTAAACACTTTGTCTATAAATGTACTTAGGCTTAGGCCGAGCAGCTTTCTTGATCTATCCCCGTAGATCTTGATACCAAGTCTATAAGCTGCATCTACTAAGTCCTTCATTGCGAAACACTTCCTAGCCAATCTTTAACAGATTGCAAAGTAGGAATATCGTTTCCACTGAGCAGTATGTCATCCACATACAAGACCAGAAACACTACAGAGCTCCAACTAACCTTCTTGTAAACACAGGGCTCATCTCCGTTCTTGATGAAGCCAAACTCTTTGACCGCGTCATCAAAATGTCGATTCCAACTCCTAGAAGCTTGCTTTAATCCATAAATGGATCTTTGTAGCTTACTGACTTTATTGGCATTCTCCGGATCCACAAAACCCTCCGGTTGTGTCATGTACACATCCTCGAGGAGGTTCCCATAAAGGAACGCTGTTTTGGCATCTATTTGCCAGCAATAGCAAGTAGGATTCAAATGGATTTAGTCATGACGACTGGTGAAAAGGTCTCATCATAGTCAATACCATGAATCTGTCCATAACCTTTAGCCACCAATCGCCCCTTGTAGGAAACTACCTTGCCATTCATGTCGGTCTTCTTCTTGAAGGCCCACATGCACCCTATGGGCCGAGCCCCTTCAAGTGGTTCCACCAAAGTCCATACTTTGTTGGCATACATGGAATCCATTTCGGATCTCATAGCTTCCAGCCACTTCTTGGAGTCTGGGCGTTTTTTGGCCTCCCCGTAGGTTGCACGCTCATCATCCATGAGTGGTATGTCATCGGGCTCAGTCACGAGAAGTCCGGACCTCTCTGGCTCATGACGTACCCTTCCTAACCTACAGAGTTCCGGTGTCACCTGAACAGGTTCTTCCACAACAACTTGCGAATCCTGCTCATGTTCCATCATCGATTTAGTGGTTTGTGGTTCTTGAATTTCTTCAAGTTCTACAATCCTCCCACTTGCTTCTTTAGAGACTAGCTTTCTTTCTAGAAACACGCCAGTCCGAGCTACAAAAACTTTGTTCTCGGTTGGATTGTAGAAATAATATCCTTTTATTTCCTTAGGATATCCCACAAACTTACACTTATCTGCTTTGGGCCCGAGCTTGTCTGTTTGTAAACGCTTTACATATACATCGCAACCCCAAATCCTCATAAATGACACTATGGGACGCTTCCCAGTCCATATCTCATATGCTGTCTTCATGACTGATTTGGATAGATCACGATTAATGGTAAAAGCTGCAGTCAATAGAGCATGTCCCCAAAATGATATTGGAAGATCCGTTTGACACATCACAGATCGCACTATATCTAATAGTGTGCGATTCCTCCTCTCGGATATGCCATTCTATTGTGGTGTTCCGGGTGGAGTGAGTTGGGACACTATCCCAAACTCTCTAAGATACTTGTCAAACTCTTGGCTCAAGTATTCCCCTCCACGATCCGATCGCAAAGCCTTAATACTTTTACCAAGTTGCTTCTCTACTTCATTCTTGAATTCCTTGAACAATTCAAAGGATTCAGATTTGGCCTTCATAAGGTATACAAATCCATATCTACTGATGTCACCAGTAAATGTAATGAAGTATGTGTAACCACCTCTGGCAGGCGTGGGAAACGGCCCACATACATCGGTATGTATGAGTGCTAGTAACTCGGTAGTCCTCTCACCTTTCTCATTGAAAGGGGACTTTGTCATTTTTCCTAACAAACAAGACTCGCATGTCTCATATGATTCCAAATCAAATGAGTCTAGTAGTCCATCCTTATGGAGTCTAGAAATGCGTTTCTCATTTATATGGCCTAAACGACAGTGCCATGGATATGTAGGATTTAAATCATTAGTTTTAATCCTTTTAGTATTTATGTTATAGACGGAATTATTTAGATCAAGGATATACAATCCATTACACAAATGCGCACCACAATAGTGCATACTATCAAAATAAATGGAGCAACACTTGTCCTATATTGAAATAGAAAAACCCTTCTCGTCCAAACAAGAAACGAAAATAATGTTTCTGCTCATAGCAGGCACATAATAGCAATTGTCTAATTCCAAAAAATAATTCCAGAAGGCAAAGATAGTTCATAAACGCCTATAGCTAATGCAGCAGCTTTTGCTCCATTCCCGACGCGCAAATCTATCTCCCCTTTAGCCAATCTTCTACTTCTTTTCAAATCCTGCACATTTCGACAAATGTGATGAAATACCCCGTTTTGTGACTTTAATCAAAGTTTTTAGTGTCTTTTACTTGAGTTTGGGGGAGGTATTTGTCTTTTGACAAAACTAAGGGGAAATAAGTGTCTTTTGACCTAAATTTCCTTCCTACATAAAAGTTTCCTAATCCAAGAGGGTTTCCTACTTATGAAGTTGATTTTATTTCCAACTCTCATAAAACCCTCACTCTCCCTATTTTCTCTAATCCCTCTCACGTCTCCCTCACTCTACCCGTCCCTCTCTCACTCTCTCTCGTCTCTCTCTTGTGACCGACGGCAGCCACCCACCGCCGCCGCCGCTCGCTCTCTTTTCCGTTGAGGTAATTATCTCTCTCTCTCTCTCTCTTTTTCTCTTTTCTTTCTTTTCTCTTTTCCTTTTTCTCTTTCTTTTTCTCTCTCTCCGTCCGTCTCTCTCTCCGTCCGCCTCCATGGGCTGCGGGTTTGAGCTTGTTTTGTTTCTTCTTTTCTTTTCTTTTGTTGATCTCTTGATCTTGCGATCACTTGTTCATGATTCATGTATGTTGCATGTAATCTTTAATTTTCACTTTGTTATTGTTAGGATCATTGTCCATGGATTTGTTGGATTGATAATCAAGTTTTAGGGTTTATCATGTTCTTGGGTGTTGAGAAGAAACCCTAGTTTGGAAGAGAAAGTTGATTGAATGATTTTGAATGATCATAGTAGGTGGATAACAATCTGATTTGAATGTGGGAATCATGTTATATTAGGTTTAGTATGAATATAGGATAAACTAGATGCTTGGGGGAAAAGTTTAATGAAGATTGACAATTCCCGTATTGATATTTTGAATGAAGTTGGAAACTTGAAACTAGTGTAACTTTTGATTCAGGAATCAAAATTAAGATCCGTTTGAGGCTAAACTTATTATTTCAAACGTTTTGAATCCAATAGAACTGTTTTTAGACCATGATCTGTTTGGGAAACTGGAGTAACAGATTTGGTGGAGTTATGGTAGATTATGCATGCTTTTGGGTTAGAGGATTTTGAAGCAAAGTCTTGGGTTTTGTTTTGAAGGATGATTTGAGTGAGATGTTAGGATGGTGTTAGAACCCTAAACCATTGACTATCATATGCATGTAATTAGTATAGCAAGTATATTGCTTGAATATTGGTTTGATTAGCATATTGTTATGTGTAGGTAACGAGTTCGTCGACGACGAGTACGTAGAGGGGTGTCGACACTTAAGGTCATGGAAGCTGTGGTTTATTTGGTTTTCCCCCGTCACAACGAATTAATAATGGATTTTTGGTTTTGTTAACGGAAAGAAGTTAAAACTGGATTTTGGATTTTTCCTAATGATTATGGAATTGGTTGGAAATATATTATGGAATTGGGAACTCTTATGTTTTGATACAAGAGTCAACTTTATTACCGCTGTGTTTGCGAAAAACTCTTACTTATAAATGAGAAGTTGTTTTATAACTATCCCATCATCGTTTTACATGTTTGGGTGTTTATTTACCAGTATTTCATGCTGATTTTGTACTGTGGTGTTTCTTTTTGATTCCGCACCACAGGTTTAGAGGATGGTTATCTGGCATATAAGGGGACGCGCATCACAAGAAATAATAGTAGTAGTATTTCATTTGAATTTGAATTCCTTAGTAGTTTAAACACTCTAGTTGTTTATGCCGGTTTGTGGCTAGGACGTCGGATTATAATAATGCATTGTTTTAATTGGAATTAATTATTATTGTGGATGTTTTGTGCTTGCGAACCATGTTATAAAATCTCCTTGTATTCGGGCTCCTCTCGGGTACGGAGTGACATCCCCGGGTCTCCGGCTTGTGCCAATTGGGGGTGTTACAGGTGGTATCAGAGCTGACATTCCAAAAAGGAAATTAAAACTTGTTAGGGTAACTAAAATGAACGTAGGAGAAATAACTTAAAATTTGACAAGCCGTGGGAATTTGGGTAGTATGGATAGGATTATTATGTGTAAGTGTTTAGAAAATAGGATAGAAAGCAAGTACTTCCATCCACCCATTCCTACCTAAGAACCTTAGTCTATCCGAGACACCAAGGGATCGAATCTTTGTAGTGTTTCAATTGGATTATGAGTTTAAGCCTACTTTTAAGAGACTTTGTTGGGAAATTTCTTCAAGAATCTTGTGGCTATCAATTTGGAGTCTTGGGAATTATTATTAGTTGCAAAGAGTAGTTATTTCGGATTACGATATATGCCTTGTGAGATTATAGATTTATTAAGTTGTTTCCTCTTGTAGATGGCTAGAACTAAGCATACAACAAGGAAGCGTGTGTTGCCAGTAGAGAAGCACCCTGTTGTGACGCGTTGGGTCGAAGGTGAAGACTTTCTAGATTTTCGTGACCGCGTGGTTCAATATTGTGAAGATAGATTCCAAGCCTTAGATTTTCCTCGGTATAGAAATCCAGCTTTTCAGGCTTACTGTATGGTGAAGGCATTACCTATGAAACCCATGTTTGGGGAAATTATTACGAAGTATAGCAACATCATGGGCAGGATGAATCGTCTGAATGATAGGGATTATCGTTGCCAAGGTGAATGGACGGTAAGTGCGGATTTTATACGCAAGTTGTTGATGGAGACTTATCTTAAGTGGCAAAATTATACAGTTATTGAGATAGAGTCCAGTGATGAAGAAGACGTGATCGACATAAGCTCAAGTGATGAAAAAGAGGTGATTATTATAGACTCTAGTGACGATGAGGAAGTTGAAGAAGATCCAATGGAAGATGTCGATGAATACCCCGAGATTGAGGAAGATCCCATGGAATATGAAGAGAGTGAAGAAGACCCGAGTGAAGATGAAGAGCACGAGTATGAGTCCAATGAAGAGGAAGAGATGGATGAAAGCGATGAGGACGAGGATTACGCTTGTTAAAATTCTTTAGATTTCCTAGACTAGATTCTTTTAAGTTTTATTTATTGGTTTGAATAAGGCTATGGAGCCAAGCAACACTCTGAAGTTCTAGAACGAATTTTGAATAGTCACTTTTGGGCTAGAGTTAAATTTTTAGCGTTTTGCCTTGGGATGAATAATGTTTATGCTTTGAAGACCCGATTTGGGGAGTTAAATAAATTTAGATTTCTGAATTTTGGAGTATGAATCGGTGAATTATGGTTGTGTTATGCCTTGATATTATTGATTGAGTACTTAGAAAGTGTTCATGGAGTTAGAACGTGAATACTTTGATCTTTGGTGTTGTTGAATCTGCGCAGCAGTGAGTATTTGATGTAGCAGACGTATTTAATTTTGGATTTATTTTTTCCTGACTTTTTCCCAGAAATTAGACATACCCAGGTGTCTCCCATAAAAATTTCAGCCCTATATTAGTTCTGGAGAATTAGTTACGAATTTTCAAAGGTGACGGTTCAGTAGCAGAATTGCAAAGTGACTAGCTGTAGCATTTTTGATTTTTACCTATCTTCCAGATCTTGTTTTGATCTCAAATTTTTATGACAACTATTAGACACGTTTAGCTAACTCTGGGAGAAAACCTAGCTCATTTTGAGAATTTTAAAGTCAGTTTAAGTCTTTTCAAAGTCAAAGTTTCTGTTCTGGTGGGCTGTGACAGCAGCTGTAGTATTTACTGTGTATTTTGAGTTATACAATTGTTTTTGAGTTGATTCTTCTTGATTATGAAAGTAGACTCAGAGAGGGTGTTGCACACCAAAATTCACAATTTTTTCTTGATCTATTGATCCTTTTTCCAATTCTGGAATTAGACAAAAAGTTGAGACGTGATCAGCCTACATGGAAATACATGAGTAATTGATGTAAATGATGATCAATGTGTGACATTACTTGTTTAATTGTGCATTACATGCCATATATGCGTGATTATTTGTACTTCTTGGTACCTTATAAGTAATACAATAGGCTATGGTGTAGGAATTATGACTGATAGACCACATCAATACTACACCAGGAGAAATCGCCAAGTACCAATGGCCGCACCAAACAAAAACAACAACAACAACAACAACAACATGGAGCAGTTCTTTGCGCAATTTGCTCAGATGGCGCAGAACGCAAACCAGGGAGAGCAGAATAACGCTAATTGGGCTAAGAAAGTGGCTGACATGAAATTTATTCATTGCCTGTAAAGTTGTCCGCAATGAGGATCATGTTGAGCTCGAAAATTGGATCGATGAGATGGATAAGGTCCTTGAGCTAGTTGAGTGCCCCGAAGACCGCAAGGTTGTTTGCGCGGCATTCTACTTGAAGAACGAAGCTAATACATGGTGGATGAGCACACGTCAGAACTTTTTGGCGCAACCCAATTTCAATTGGGAAGCTCTTCAAACTGCACTACGCACTCGCTTTTATCCGAACCATGTCCAGGATCAAAAGTACATAGACTTCGTGAATCTGACACAAGGAAAGGTTCCGTGACCGAGTACTTCAAGACGAACTTTATCTGCAGAAAGACTTGATGTGCAGGACGTACGATACTCTCCAGGAAGCTTATGATAGAGCTGCAGCCGTTTGGCGTATTCAAGAGGCACAAGATGAGAAGCGTGGAAAGCGCAAGGTCGAGAATGCTGTGGGCTATGGAAACAATCAGGGTAGGACTAACCAAGGTAGTTAGGACAAGAGATTTAAGCCTAACCACGGAGGGAGTAACCAAGGACAGTATCGTGGTAATAAGCAGAACAATGGAGATGATCAATCTCGCCGTTATACCTGCAAGAAGTGTCAACAGAATCATCCAGGAAATGACTGCCAAGGAAACCTTGTCACTTGCTACCACTGTGGCAAGAAGGGTCATCGTTCGTTTGAGTGTCGATCGAAACCAAATGGAAATCAACTAGGGAACCAAGGAGGCAATTACCAAGGAAACAGACAGTTCAACAACAATAAGGGCGGAAACCGCAACTATGGGAACTATAACAACAACAATAATGGAGGCAACAATTATGGTAGGCAGCAAGTGAACAACCAAGGCAATGGAAGGAACAATGGAGCTCATAACGGGAATAGGAACAACAACGCTCCTAGTAACGCCAAGATGGAGAAATAGATAGATTGACGTCTATAACAAAAATACCCGGTGGTGGTGGAATCACTATTCCAAGCTTCTTACCCTCCAGATACTTGGGGAAATTCCTCCTTCAGTGACTCGGCTGGCTACAGTAGTGACATTCACCTTTAGCCACGCCCCCACCAGGTTTAGGGCTTCTTTGGACTTTGCAACTTTCTTGCGCTTTCCTTTTGAAGTAGAGGCAACTCCCTTGCCCTTACTCTTATTCACCATCATTATGGCTTTTCCCTTGCCTTTGTTGATGCTCTGTTCATCTGTCTTTAGCATGTTCAGCAAGTCTAGCAGAGTCTTACTGATCTCGTTCATGTTATAGTTCATGATGAACTGGTTATAACTGTCGGGCAACAATTGCAAGACAAGATCAGTATCCAACTCTTGGCCGCGTGGGAACCCCAACCTCGTGAGGTTCTCAATGTATCCGATCATTCTGAGTACATGAGGCCCAACTGGGTTCCCTTCTGCGAGACTCCTCTTGAACAGTGCCTTGGACACTTCATACCGTTCATGCCTTGCCTGTTCCTGAAACAACTGTTTCAGGTGTATGATCATATCATAGGCTTCCATGTTCTCGTGTTGCTTTTGAAGCTCAGATGTCATGGTGCAGAGCATGAGGCAAGTCACATCGTTAGAATCATCTATATGTTTCTGACGTGCTCTTACGTCGGCTAGAACAGACTCATCCTGAGGTGGTTATGGAATAGGATTGTCTAAGACGTATATCTTCTTACAAGATGATCAAGCCCAGCCCAGCCCAACCCGAGTTAGGAGCATCCTGAGCGCGTGCGAGCCCAAATTCATACTAATCGATCCGGGTTCGTGCTAAATTGGGCTAGCCCATTGAACATATTAAATGAACCAGTTATCACTTTATGCTCAATTTAAATTGCACCATTTAAATTAATTAATAACTTACATGTAAAAGAAGATACTAAAAGTATGCATTTCGAAGTTCGTTATTTGAGACTAAAAACAAATGACTTATACCACTAGATCGGAATAAGAAAATGTCAATTTAGTAGTATCAAATGATTTTTAATACAAGAGAATTAGAAATATTTTGGCAGAAAAAATCAATTAACTAATTGAAGAATAAAATATTATTAAAACATAGCTAATAATACAAAGAAAAGTAGTATATTCTTGTAAAATATGCTATGTAATCTCCTAAGTAGACTGGGGTCGGTCTGTTTCAGCCCCTCCAAGTTACACCCCTAATTCTAACTACTTATTCAAGAAGTAGTTTAAAATATACTCTAGTCTTTTGTTCATCCAAACAAGCCTATTGTTCGAATTTTCCAAACATCCGGGCAATGATTTGTATTAACATCAAAAGTGCCGGGAGGCCGATGTAGTTTAGTATATTTGACTCAGCTACTTGACGCGGACGAGTTCTTGCTAACCCAACTCGGCCAAATTGCAGAGACAAAAGAAACACAATTTCCACAATCCGCGTCTAGGACTCACAGCGAATCAGATCACTCCATTTGCCCAAACAAACCAATCACCTTCAAGCACCAAGATCGTCGTAATTAAAAAAGATACCACTGCCTCTAATCGGATTAAACCGACCTAACTACTAATTAATCACCGTATATATAAGTAGGGTCCCTCTCATTTTGCAGAGTTCTAAACCCTAATCCGATCCCAAACCGTTTCAAGTTCCTCTCATCTCTTGCCTGTAATTATCGCCGGCCTTGTCTTTGATGTTCGTCGACGTATTTCCGTTTGGTTTTGTTGAATCTCTTCCTTCAGATCTAATAGTTTTCATCTGTCTCTTTGCTAATTGCAGAATTCGTGTTTCTGAGATCTAATGGCTCGTACGAAGCAAACCGCTCGCAAGTCCACCGGAGGAAAGGCTCCGAGGAAGCAGCTCGCCACTAAGGTGCTCTCTCTTTTCTGTAATCTGCTTTTGATGCGATTGATTGGTTGTTGTTTCTTTCGATTGCTTTAATTTTCGTCGGAAACGACTGAGGTTATCATGTTAGGGATGGATTACCGTAGAAATTGCTTGATTTCGTTGGCTTCGGTTTGTGAGGATGTACGATTCTTTTGATTGCCACCGAAAATATGACTAGTCGATGTTGTTGATTACTTTTACCGTTACTTCTGATGAATATTTGATTTGCCTGTATTCGAATCTTTTGAATTGAACTGAATATATGAAGATTATAACTCCAGTATATATTGTAATTGAAGGTTTGAAATCCATAGTTCCGTTTTTAATTTCTATGTTAGGTTCATGTTATGGTTGAAATTTGGCTCGCATATTGGGGGTTGTGTTGTTGTTCAAAATTTCCTGGTTTAGTCGGTGTCTACATGTCTCTGAGTTGCTGCTTAAGTCGTCCTCTTTGATTACTTTTGTTACTCTGAACATCAGCTCATCTCAATCTTCTTTGTCAGTTCACATTGATTGTATTTGAAGTTGGACCCAATGCTGTGTGTGGTTTTGTTATATTTGTGCCCCTTATTGTTGAAGTTGTTTTCTCTTATTGGTGTCTAATTGAGCTCTTATGATGAATATTTGTTCAGGCTGCAAGCAAGTCTATTCGATTATTTTGAATTGAACTTTAAATATGAATATTCATTCTTCAGTACATATTATAAGCTTTGAATCCATAGTTCCGTTTTTAATTTCTTTGGTAGGTTATGTTATTGTTCAGAATTTCCTGCTTTAGATGGTGTCCTTTATGTCTCTTGAGTTGCTACTTAACTTGCCCTCTTTGATTGCTATTTTTACTGTAATCATCAGCTCATCTCAATCTTCTTTGTCAGTTCTCATTGATTGTAATTTAAGTTTTAACTCACTGAAGTGTGTGGTTTTGTTGTGATTGTGCCCCTTATTGTTGAAATTGTTTTCTCTTATTGGTGTCTAATTGAATTCTTATGGTGATTATCTGTTTAGGCTGCAAGGAAGTCTGCTCCAACCACTGGTGGAGTCAAGAAGCCTCATCGTTACCGCCCTGGAACTGTTGCCCTCCGGTAAATACTTAATCTGTTCTTGACTAGTCATTAAGTGGTACACATTCTGGCACTGACAGTCCAAATTTCTATTCACAGTGAAATCCGCAAGTACCAGAAGAGTACTGAACTTCTCATCCGCAAGTTGCCCTTCCAGCGTCTTGTCAGAGAAATTGCTCAGGATTTCAAGGTATTACTCAGAAGCCATGAATTGTATTGTGAATGTTTGTGTTGTGTTTGATTAGGGTTTTGGTTAGGGTTCTGATGTGTTTGTTCTCTGACTTCTTTGAACCAGACTGATCTGAGGTTTCAGAGCCATGCTGTTCTTGCCCTTCAAGAGGCTGCTGAAGCTTACCTGGTGGGTCTGTTTGAAGACACCAACTTGTGCGCCATCCATGCCAAGAGGGTTACCATCATGCCCAAGGACATTCAGCTTGCCAGGAGAATCCGTGGTGAACGTGCTTAGTCAGTGAAGTGATATCTCCTCTGCAGCTTCTTGGTGGTGGATAGCTTTCTCTACATATAGGTTAATGTCTTTGTGAATGAATGTTGGAAGTATTTGGATATTAATGGATGCTCTTTTGGTTTATGTAAGAAACTCCTTAGGATTGTGTTTTTAATTGAATGTGAATGCAGACTCTTGGCTTCACCCCCTTGTGGTTGTCTTGTGCTTTGCTTACGTTGTAGGTCTCATCTAGTTCTTTGATGAACTATCTTGTGGCATTGTCTTGTCTAGTGCTTTTTGCTTGAATTGTAGGTCTCATCTATCTTGATATTACTGGATGTACTTTGATGAACCATTTTGTTTCAGTCTTGTTCTTAAAAGGGCCTTCAGGTTCCCTTCTCTGGATGAGAGGGTGTTGGAATTAAGTTTGAGATCTTCACAGCAAGTGGCTTGAAAGTGAGGACATTTTTGGGTGTCTAGCAGCTGGTGAAGGCTCGGTCCTTCTAGCATTGTCTTGTGCTTTGCTTGAATTGTAGGTCTCATCTAGTTCTTTTCTGAGTTTGAAGTGCACTTTGATTAACCATTGCTTGTGCATCTTCTGATGCGGCCCTTCATGATCTCTTCTTTGGATGAGGACGAGATGGTGTAGGAATTAGTTTGAGATTTCCCTAGCAAGTGGCTCGAAAAGGGAGAACATTTTTGGAGGCGTAGCCGCTGTTGAAGTGCACTTTGATGAACTGTTTCTACCTATTCTGCACTTTGTCTTTCTACAAAGTGTTTTGAAGGGATTTGGAGCTCCGAATCTGTCCTTCCACGAGTGTTTTGGAATGAGGCACTTGGAGCTCTTTAGTTTTGGATGATGGTAAGGCGATTGACATCCGTGAGTGGCATTATGAAAGACTTCGTGCATCCATCGGACTAGTTTTGATGATGGACAAATTACTTGTGCATGTTCTTCATTTCCTTCACCCTATCATCCAACCTTCCTTCACCATTTTATCTGACCTTTTTCTACCCGTAGTGAAGCAGACTAAATACTGCACATTACAAGGTTCAGGAGTTCAAATGTTTACTGTTGAGAGATTTACACGAGAGTTAGAGGTTCTTTACTTGTACCCGGTCTGTTTTCAACAATTTTTTTCGGTTTGGAATTAGACAATAGAACCAGATCTCTGCTCATTGTGGTTTGACTGTCACTATTTTTTTTTTTGATCAGAAAGTGATTTCATTAGAAAAGGGAAACAAAACTTACAAATAAAAGGGGGAAGCAGACTCCAATACAAAACTAGAACTTAGCCTATGCCACTGGACATGAACTTATCAGCAGAATTCAAAGCTACAGGACCAATATTATTCTGAATGTTCTTGACATCTGCATCTAACAGAGACTTCAGATTTGTTGGGATACGGTTGCACCAATTAGACACCTATTGGCTGATCTGTTTGTCCAAACTAATTGGATATTTCTCTCCTCCAGCAATTTGATGATGTCTTCACATATTGTGCTTGAATCTTTACCTGGAGGTTTCTTTTTTGTGCACGTCGGGACAGCTTCTTGGCAATCACTCTCTAAGATTCTTACATTGTGCATATGCTCTGTACTCAAAAGACACCATTTGATTCCTTTAAGTTCTGCACTTTGACCAACAGGTGTCCACATTAACCTTCATCTGGTACACATGGTGGGGGTTGTGATTCTGGGATTTGTAGCCTCCTTTTGTACCTTGATGTTATTTGGGAAAGATTTCATAAAATAAGACCTCCACGTGAACATCTCCTCAACTGTTGTGGCTGGATTAGGTAGAACTCCATAAAAAATTACAGCATTTCTGGTCTTCCAAATACTCCAACAGCAAAAGATAAACTGTTCTAACATGTTGTTCTTCTTGTTGATCTCCTCCCCTGAATTTGTAATGCTCCAAAACCAACCAGAGTTGGATTGAATGTGTGACAGGTCTTCTAAATTGATAATTCCAGCAGCAAACCAAACAGTTTTGGTCCAGTGACAATGAAGCAACATGTGTTCAATTGTCTCCTCACTTTTATTGCAAATTTGGCACAGAGAGTCCATACCACAAGTCCACAACCCCTTCTTTTGAGGTTGACTTTGACAGCTAACGCGTTGACCAGTACTCTCCACCAGAAGTGCTTAGTATAGTTGGGAGTTTTAGTTTCCATAGTAATTTTAAAATCAGTGTTTTCATGATCACTGGAAGAGGACATACCTTTGTTGGCTGTGGTATTCTTCTTCTTTTCCCGTAACTTCAACACAGATTTGTAGCCTGATCTAACAGTATATTCCCCAGAATCAGTCCATATCCACTTTCTTCTATCGTCCTTTCCAAAAGTAGAGATGTCAATTGACAGAATTTCTTTTGCCACTTCTGAGTTGAACATATTAACCACCAAAGACACTTTCCAGCTCTTAAGAAGTTCATTGATCAAATCTGACACTTTCAGGTTCTCATTTGGGGTACCACCTTTGTAGTTGTTTATCAAACTTTTGTCTGACGGTAACCATCTGTCTTTGAAGACATAGACACTTTTACCATTACCCAGAACTCATTTTGAGTCTTGTATCAGAAGAGGCCTCACTTTGATCATGTTTTTCCACACTGGGCTTGCAAGCTTAATTTCTTTAGCTTGCCAAAAATTGGTAGATGGGTGATAGTGTGCTTTCACCACCTCAGACACCAAGAGATCTTCTTTTGTAGCTACCCTCCAAACTTGTTTGGCAAAGAGAGCAGTATTAAAACTCTTGAAATATTTAAAACCCAAACCTCCCTTGTCCTTAGAGATTGTGACCTTGTCCCAAGCTACCCAGTTTAACCTCTTTTGGTTGGGATCATTACCCCACCAAAAATTCCTTACCATATTTGTAATGGCTTTGTGGAGATAACAAGGGAGAATGGTTGCCGACATAAGATAGCTAGCATAGCTTGAATTATAGATTTTATCATAACCTCTTTTCCTCCTTGTGACAATAGTGAGCTCATCCAACCTTTCGTCTTCTTGACCACCCTTTCTGTGATTTTATTGGCTACTGATCTTCTGTTTTTTCCCCAAAACATAGGCATGACAAGATAAATAGTATCATCTTCTAGAGGGTCCATTTGAAGCAAGTTTCTAATCTGCTCTTTCACCTGCCCTTTCACTTTTGGAGAATTCAAAAAACAAGATTTTTGAATATTAACTTTTAAGCCAGAGTCTAGGCCAAATCTTGTCTATCACCTCTTTAAGCTTCATCACATTCTGAGGGTTAGCTTCAATAAAGATTAAAACATCATCTGCAAAACAGAGATGTGTTATCTGTTTGTTGCTATTAGGTAAAGTGTAGCCCCTAATGTTGCCCTCTTCCATTTCATGCTCCAACCCTCTAGAAGCACATTCATGGCAATAACAAAGAGGTAGGGAGACAGAGCGTCTCCCTGCCTTAAGCCTCTAGTTGGGGTTATTGAATTTACCACCTTACCATTGAGAAGGAGGTTATACCTGACAGTAGTGACACACTGTTTCCCCAAAGTGACCCACTTAGGGCTGAAACCCAGCTTTTCCAGAACTGTGAGGATGAAATCCCAGTCTAACATATCATAGGCTTTGTGCAAATCCAGTTTCAAGGCTAGGTAATCCTTATCAGAGCTCTTTAGGTGCTGAATGTGATAAGTGATGATGCTGGCTATTGTGATATTATCATGTACCGGTATGCTCCTTTCCTGGGACAAAAGCTGCTTGGGAGGAGGAAATCAAGGAATGGAGCAGAGGTTTAAGTCTATTGGCCATAACTTTAGAGATAATCTTGTATTTGAAATTGCATAGGTTAATGGGCCTAAACTGAGAGGGGGTTTCGGGATGAGCCACTTTTGGAAGGAGGGTAATGTTTGTGTCATTAAAACTCTTCAACAGAAAACCATTCATAAAGAAACTTGAAACAGCATTGAAGATGTCCTGATGAACTTCCTTCCAATAAGTTTGAAAAAACCCTCCTTGAAACCCATCCGGGCCTGAAACCTTCCATTTCCCAAGTTGAAAAGTTGCACATTTGACCTTTTCTATGGAAGGTAGTCTCACAAGAGCAGCATTCATTTCTTCAGTGACTTGAAAAATACCACTTTCAACAAAAATAAAGGACTATTGTCTAGCAGGGGCTGTATAAATGTTGGCAAAATGATTACTTACCAGCTCTTTTATATCCTCCTCTGTAGTGATCCACACCCCATTCCCATTTTTCAGCATTCTGATTTGATTTCTCATCCTTCTTTGTATCACTGATGTGTGGAAAAATTTGGTGTTCTTATCTCCCAATTGGAGGTATTTTGTTCTCGCCCTTTGCCTCCAATAGCTTTCCTCTCTTGCCCAAAGGCTCTCCAAATCTTGTAACAAAGCCCTTCTTTCTTGACTTTTCTGCACAACAGCCTCTTCCAATTGAATTTGTCCAATTCTCTTCTTGGAGTTTCCATATCTTAGCTTCTTCCAGTTTTGGAGCTCTTTTCTTACCAATTTCAGATTCTGATGAAGTACAAATTGATTGGAACCATTGACTTTTCCTCTCCAGCATCTTGTTACCAGATCATTACACCCTTGACAAGTGCTCCAGGCTTCTTCGAATCTAAAAGTGGGCCTGCCCCTTTGGTTATCTCTTTCCGTAGACAGTATTAGGGGGCAATGGTCTGATCCAATATCACTGCCATGGAGCAAAGAGGCTTGAGGATGAATCAATTGCCAGGCCACATTAACTAGAGTCTTATCGATTATTTCTCTCACAATGTTATGAACCCTGTGATTACTCCAAGTATACTTTGGTCCTTCAAAATTCAATTCAATCAGCCCAAGATCATCTATTATTCGCATAAACCTGTTGATTCTCCAGGACATAGCAATCCTGCCACCTTGTTTGTCTTGGCTTTGGCTTACATCAGTAAAATCTCCAAGTAGACACCAAGGTCCATTAACATTGTTCCCACATATTCGGATATCCTCCCAAATTCTTCTTTTCACATTTTCTCTTGGATCCATATAAAGAAAAGTCCACCATTCCTCAGTATCATTTAGCATGATGTTAGTATGAATAACATAGTCTGATTTGAAAATAATTTCCACATTAAAATCTTCAACCCACCAAACGGCCAGACCACCTACCATTCCCCTAGGTGCCACATAATCAGCATTTGGAAATCTTAAGCTCCTCCTAACTCTATCCACATTGTTTGTTTTGTTTTTAGTCTCCATAAGGAATAAGAGACTGGGACGATGGGTTCTGCACAACCCTCTTAATTGCTGGACTGTCAGGAGTCGTCCCAACCCCTGACAGTTCCAACTGAGAGCTAACTGTTGAGAATAATTAGGATTCTTGGTCAATGCTAATTATTCTAGCCTATAATTGTGATTATTTGTTTCCTACTATAGTTATTTGTTTCTTAATCTCTAGGACCTCATACAATGTATCTAGACAGTATGTCATAGGCAATTGTGTATAAATAGCTAGCCTTTGTAAATTGTAATTCATCATTCAATCAATACAATTTTTCACTTTCTTCACTAACATGGGGGTTGTGGCTGTTTAGGGTCAGCCACCACCACTCTTTCAGAAGTAAGCACACGAGCTATATCAGCCATACCTTCCACAAATTGCGTTGTTAACCTGCGTTCAAACGCCTCCAATTTCTCTTCCAGGAACAGAATTTCAGCTGCTGGTTTGTTACTCCTCCGAGCCTTGCCTTTTCTATTCTGCTGCCTCTTTGCTTTGTTGACCTCCATAATATACTTGACATTTCCCTGTATCTCTCGAGTTCGTTCATCGTTACTATGTTTGTTCTCTGACCTCTTTGAACCAGACTGATCTGAGGTTTCAGAGCCATGCTGTTCTTGCTCTTCAAGAGGCTGCTGAAGCTTACCTGGTGGGTCTGTTTGAAGACACCAACTTGTGCGCCATCCATGCCAAGAAGGTTACCATCATGCCCAAGGACATTCAGCTTGCCAGGAGAATCCGTGGTAAACGTGCTTAGTCCAGCGAAGTGATATCTCCTCTGCAGCTTCTTGGTGGTGGATAGCTTTCTCTACATATATGTTAATGTCTTTGTGAATGAATGTTCGAAGTATTTGGATAATGGAGGCTTTTTGGTTTATGTAAGAAACTTCGTAGGATTGTGTTTTTAATTGAATGTGAATGCAGCCTCTTGGCTTCACACCCTTGTGTAGTCTTGTGCTTTGCTTGAATTGCTTGTCTCATCTAGTTCTTTTCTGAGTTGGAAGTGCACACCCCAAGTCTTAATCGTTTGGCAAATGTTGGTCAATTTTACAATGATAATATCTCGTTTCTTCTGATGGTTATGGGACTTTGAATGAGAGGACGTTTGAATTAGGTAGCTTGGCATAGATCAGCAGTTTGTTTCCTTCTATAAGTGTTCTGTCGTTTGTGTCTTTCTACAAGTGCTTTGGACACAAGGGACTTGGAGCACCCGTAGGTCGTTGTGTTTTGATGATGGTATGGCCAGGAACTGGATCCTCTCCAGTTCAAATTTCATACAGCCCTTCCAGTCCAAGTCTCAATGTTCATATCATTATTCGTTTCAAAGCCACTTTACTAACAACTAATTTAGCCTTGGTACAAGGTATTTGCATCAATCAGGTCAATTAGGATATGTAATCTCATCTTCCCACCCAATCAAATATTTCAGTCCACCTAAACCTGGATACGATTAATTTTGAATGCTCTTTCTATCGGTTCTATCATATCAGCTCTTCGCTATTATTGATCTCAGCAACAATCCTCTAGAGAATACTCAGGCATTTGGCCTCCTCTTTATTATTTACAAACGATGTTGATAAATTGCTTCTATGGTTTTGAGAGCAGCCTTGATATCTCTGGATAGTTTCTTTTTGAGGAGAAAACACTTTCATTTTATCAAATCGTATCAACATTTACATCGGAGACTAGCACATTATTAAGCCAATCTGGATAGCTATTTAACCATTGCTCCGAGTAACTCTTTGTCTTTGCTCTGGAGGCTAAAATATGGGCAACTGTGTTAGCTTCTCGGGGAGTCTAGTTGATTACTACTTCAAAATTTTATCTCCTTCAAAAGCATAGCTGCATGTCATAAGTCATCGATTCCTTGTCCTCTGAGTAACAATCTGAGATCATCAAGGAGTAATTTTGCGTCGCCTTCTATCACAAGCCGCTGTACTCCCATTCTTGCAGCTAATTTCAACCCAGTTGGAAGCGCAAAAGCTTCAGCTTCCTGTGGACTATCACCAGTAGGACCTGCGCAACTCCTGGCTCCCAACCCGTTTCCAAAACAGTCCCTTACCACTGCGTCTCCACCTGATTTTCTGGTCTAATAATAGAAGGACCTGTCGAAATTAACCTTCCCAAACCCAACTGGTGGCGTTAACTGTTGCAATGTTGCAATCTTTCTTTCACCGCTGGAGTTAACTGGGCATCATCTTTAACTTGGCCTTTGAAGATAGTCGCATTTCTTCGGTTCCAGACCTCCCTAAACCAAAAGCACAGCTTGCTCCTATCCTTCGGGGATGCTCCAGTAAGAAGATTTGCTTGCCAGTGAGCCCAATTCTATTTTTAAGGAGATCACAAAGAACATAGTTTTGATGCAGCCTTGCTTTTTTACTTTTATTTAGCATTTTTTTTTCCAGTGGTCTATCAGTTTCAGCACAATCCCAGTGAGAAGTGTTCAAACATATCTTGACGTCTTTTTTGCAATGTCTGCTAAGCAGAAGATTTTCACTTTGAATTGTTAAGATCATCATTTAGTAACATACAAGATGATCATCAGAGAGCATTAAAACAATAAGAAGGCCACCTCTAAATTGAGTGAGTGTGAAGAACCGAGAGCCAAAAGAACTTGTGTTCGGACCAGCAACATTCGAAATTTATTGTTCCAGAAAACCCATGGAACTCCACGAACTTCGTCATGTTTCTAGAGCAAAACTGAGATTAACCCAAAAAATAAGATCCCAAGAATGGTAGAACCCATAGAAAGCATTCAAAATTGATCGTTAACTACATACATATCCCGTTTAATCTGAACCAGAAGATTATGGTTCCTTGCTCAGAACTTGACATACACGTCCAGAAGATGATCTCAAGAGATGGAGAACACGTCAAGATGACCGTTTTCCAGTTTATGTGGAGTGAAAATTATTTGATTGGGTGGGAAGATGAGATCACATATCTTGATTGACGTGATTTATGCACATACCTTTTACAAAGCTAAATTCATGGTTAGTGAAGTGTGCTAGATTTTAAACGAAAAATGAGATGAAGTGTGCTAGATTTCAAGTTCCTCTTCATCTCTTTACCTGTAATCATCGCCGGCCTTCTCTTTGATATTCGTCGTTGTTGAATCTCTTCCTTCAGATCTAATAGTTTCCTCTGTGTACAGGAAATAAACAGAAGAAATCAAAAAATATCTCACCTGCAGGACTCGAACCTGCGACCAGGGGATCTACAGTCCCCCGCTCTACCAACTGAGCTAAGGTGAGTTGTTGAAACGTTGGGACAAGTTTATATATTGTTTACTAAAATGAATATTTGAGGAGACTCAAATCCTTGGAGCATTTTTTTTTTTGAGAATTGGAACTTGGATTAAAACCTCAAGGAGGGGAAACACTGGGAATTACATCTTCAACTAGAATTGGTGACCAATCTACATCTTCATTTGTATTCTTCCTATTGTCAGCTAACACATGCGCATCTTTGTTGCCTTCACGTTCAATAGGAGTAGAATTTCTTTCACAATGGCTTCAATCTCCGTTATATCCATGGGTTGTTTACCTTCACCGCATCTTTGTATTTCTTTCACTATTGTATTAGCATCGCCTTCGAGAATGAACTTGCGGATGCCTAGTTCTACTCCTACAAGAAAAGCTCTGGCCTCAGCTTCCTTTGGGGATACACAATAGCCAATTCTTCTTGAAGTCGCTGACACAAAAGTGCCTCCCTCGTCCCGGATTATAGTGTTAGAGTTTACCTAACGTGATAGTTGTTCGAGACGCTATCAAGTCTCCACACACGGGTTTTTAACTCACACACACTAAAACACTTTTAATTTCTTCTTCGATTGATTGATAAAATAATAAAACTACAGCGTTTAAATAGGAAAACAACTAACCCTAACTAGATGATTTGACCTAACGGGCTCGGCCCGATCAACTAAATAGTTAAATAACATAATCAAACTAACAAAATAAATAAACTAAGCAAATAACGATTACGTAAATAAATAAATAATACTATTTGATGATGAAGATTTGCGTAATAGTATTATTTATTTATTTACGTAATAAATAAATAATACTATTATCCATCCAAGATGGAGATGTTGATTCGTAAATAAATAATACTATTGGATTGATTAATACTACATAATCAATCCAACTTATCCCTTTGTCACTCGAAGCTTTGCTCTACCAGAAGTTACGAATCAACATCTCCATCTTGTCAAAAACTCCATCAGGAAGCTTGAAACAAGACATTGCATGAGTAGGGAGAGCTTGAGCGACTGCCTTGATTATCGTTTCCTTGCCTGCCGCAGATAAATTCCCCTCTTTCCACCCCTTCAGTTTGTTGTGCAGTCTTTCAATAATCTTTGCAAAGGTAACGCTTTTGTTTCTCCCCATCGTGGTTGGAAGCCCCAGTTATTGATCGTGTTTTGTTTCCTCTGGGATTCCTACTGCAGTGAGCACACTGTTGCGATGCCTGCTGTAGCTCCAAAAGCACGTTAGTATTTTCGGTGTCAGCCTGAGCAAAAAACGCGGAATCATCAACGAAAAACAAATGGGAGACCACTGGTCCTCCTCTAGAAGCCGATACACCGGCCAGTCTCCCCTCATCAACAGCTGCCGTGATAGATCGGGACAACATTTCACTGCAAAGAAAAAATATGTAAGGGGAGAGTGGACATTCTTGGCGGAGACCTCTCTCAGGTACAATATGACCCGTGGCACCCCATTACGTAGCACTGAGAACAATGTCGATGTAACACAATCAAGAACTAGGCTTAGGAAGCGCGCTCCAAATCCCATATGAAACATAACCTCTTGAAAAAATATCCATTCAATCCCTTCAGGTGGTTCCTCCAAAGTCCATACTTTGTTGGTGTATGGATTCCATTTCGGATCTCATGTCTTCTAGCCACTTCTTAGAGTCTGCCCCTTTTATGGCCTCTCCGTAGGTAGTAGGCTCATCATCTATGAGTGGTATGTCATCGTGCTCAGTCACGAGAAGTCCGTATCTCTCTGGCTCATGGCGTACCATACCCGACCTACAGAGTTCCTGTGTTACCTGAACAGGTTCTTCCCCAACGGTTTGTGGTTCCTGTTCATGCTCCATCATCAGATTAGTGTTTTGTGGTTCTTGAATTTCTTAAATTCCTACAGTCCTCCCACTAGATTCTTTAGAGACAAACTCTCTTTCTAGAAACACACCGGTCCGGGCTACAAAGACTTTGTTCTCGGTTGGATTGTAGAAATACAATATCCTTTCGTTTCCATAGGATATCGCACAAATTTACACTTATCCGCTTTGGGTCCGAGCTTGTCTGTTTGTAAACGCTTTACATAGACACCGCAACCCCAAACCTTCATAAACAACACTACGGGACGCTTACTAGTCCATATCTCATATGGTGTCTTGATGACCGATTTGGATGGAACACGATTAATGGTGAAAGCTGCAGTCAATAGGGCATGTCCCCAAAACGACATCGGAAGGTCTGTTTGACACATCATAGATCGCACCATATCCAGTAGTGTGCAATTAATCCTCTCGGACACGCCATTCTATTGTGGCGTTCCGGGTGGAGTGAGTTGGGACACTATCCCACACTCTCTAAGATATTCATCAAATTCTTGACTCAAGTATTCTTCTCCACGGTACTCTTGCCAAGTTTCTTTTCTACTTCATTCTTGAATTCCTTGAACAATTCAAAGCATTCGGATTTAGCCGTCATAAGGTACACAAATCCATATCTGCTGAATTCATCAATAGACGTAATGAAGTAGGTGTAACCATCTCTGGCAGGCGTGGAAAACGGCCCACATACATCAGTATGTATGAGTGCTAGTAACTCACAATTCCTCTCACATTTCTTATTGAAAGGGGACTTTGTCATTTTTCCTAACAAACAAGACTCGCATGTCTCATATGATTCCAAATCAAATGAGTCTAGAAATCCATCCTTATGGAGTCTAGATATGCGTTTCTCGTTTATATGGCCGAAACGACAGTGCCATAGATAAGTAGGATTTAAATCATTAGTTTTAATCCTCTTGGTATTTATGTTACAGATGGAATTGTTTAGATCAAGGATATACAATCCATTAGACAAATGTGCACTACAATAGTGCATACTATAAAAATAAATGGAGCAACACTTGTCCTTTATTGAAATAGAAAAACCCTTCTCGTCCAAACAAGAAACGGAAATAATGTTTCCGCTCATAGCAGGCACATAATAGCAATTTTCTAATTCTAAAATAAGTCCAGAAGGCAAACATAGCTCATACACGCCTATAGCTAATGCAACAGCTCTTGTTCCATTCCCGACGCGCAAGTCTACCTCCCCTTTAGCCAATCTTCTACTTCTTATAAAATCCCGCACATTTCGACAAATGTGAGATCCACATCCAGTATCCAATACCCAAGTTGAAGAAATAGATAGATTGACGTCTATAACAAAAATACCTGGTGGTGGTGGAATCACTATTCCAAGCCTTTTATCCTCCAGATACTTGGGGTAATTCCTCCTCCAGTGTCCCGGCTGGCTACAATAGTGACATTCACCCTTAGCCACGCCCCCAGTAGGCTTCAAGGCTTCCTTCGACTTTGAAACTTTCTTGTGCTTTACCTTGGAAGTAGAGGCAACTCTCTTGCCCTTCTTCTTATTGACCATCATTATGGCCTTGCCTTTGCCTTTGTTGATGCTCTGTTTAGCTGTCCTTGGCATGTTCAGCAAATCTGGCAGAGCTTTGTTGATCTCATTCATGTTATAGTTAATGATGAACTAGTTATAACTGTCACGCAACGATTTCAAGACTAGATCAGTTGTCAACTCTTGGCCAAGTGGGAACCCCAACCTCGTGAGATTCTCTATGTATCCGATGATACAGAGCACATGAGGTCCAACCGGGTTCCCCTATGCGAGATTGCTTTTGAACAGTGCCTTGGACACTTCATACCGCTCATGCCTTGCCTATTCCTGAAACAATTGTTTCAAGTGTTCGATCAAATCGTATGCTTCCATTTTCTCATGTTGCTTCTGGAGCTCAGAGGTCATGGTGCAAAGCATGAGACAAGTCACATCATTAGAATCATCCACATGTTTCTGATGTGCTCTCACGACAGCTAGAACCGTGTCATCCTGGGGTGGTTCTGAAACAGGATTTTCTAAGACGTACAATTTATTTTCTTGCTTAAGGACGATCCTTAAATTTATGTACCAGTCAAGGAAATTTTTTCCCGACAACTTGTCCTTCTCAAGGATTGATCGCAGGGATGAAGTCGATGCATGATTGTTTGCCATTGGAGTTCTACAAAACGAGAAATATGCAATTTTAGTATTTTGAACAGTTTAACTATATTCAACAATGGCTAGATCATTAAATATAGCTCCCACTATTTTTCTCGGATTAACAACCCTCATCATTAATGCGGAAAATATCATATATATTTTCTAGTGAGTCCAAGATCCATATTTCACTTCTTCTTGAGCTTGCTTTGGACGTCACCCAAGAATTGGTTATTTAGGTAGGAACCCTTCCAATTGCATCCCATGCAACTCTTGGTCATATTAAGCGAATAATCCCTTATTCATTATCCTTTAGATAACACCTAATTGTCATGCCTCTAGGCTCATCAATCCAATTGATTTTGCCCAGTTGCGTCCAACCTCTTGCTTCAACAATCACACATTACTTGCTTGTGTAGCCGCAACACACCAAGGTGAATTAAAACGCCTTGCTTTGGCAAGCCCAAATTTAATGGACCTTGATCATGAAGGGTGTTTAGGCAAGAAAAGGCAAAGCGCAATATTTCCTTTGAGGGATTTAATAGTCATTATCTAATTATTTGGCTGATCTCATCAACATGATCCATTTATTTGGATTGGGCAATCCACAATCAAATATCAAACTTGTTTATTATTATCTTGTTACGTTTTGCATGCATCATCCATACATCAAAATAAATAACAAGACATAAATAATAAACATCCACAAAAGAAAAATTAACGTGACATGGATATGACCCCTAGACTAAGATATTACCAAGCCAATGATACTATCTATATGCCCTAAAGTGACAAGCTCATCTCCATGTGCTCCGTGCGCCTAGGATGGGAGTCCTCATCGTCTTTGTGGCTTCTTGGTCCTCCGGTCTTCTTCTCCATGCTCTTGGCTATTATCTAATTCATCTAATTCAAGCCCAGCATCTAGAATAAATAAATAAATGAAACCTCACATGTTGAGAACATGATCAGCTCGCAGGCCGTAAAATTAACTAACTATTCCATTAATTTGACCAGCTCGCATGCCGTAAACCAAACCACAAAAAGTAAACATCCACGACCTAGGCCATATCCATCCACCATACAACAAAGCACATAATACAATTAAAACCAATTTTTAACGCGCTTGTTCAGTTTTAGTTGAAATTCGACAACTAGGGTAAAATAGTCCAAGGAGTCCACCATCCACCGTGGCCGAACCTCCCAAGGACCAAGGCACGACCTTGGGCCGATCGGCCGAGCCCCACGCGCTGCCAAGCTGCACGCTAGGCCGGCCCAGACCCTTGGCCGTGCCTTAGCTTGGGCGGCAAGGCAATGGGGCGGTCCCTTAGGGGGCCGAACCTCAATATGGAATTATTTCCAAAATAATTCCTTGCCTTGTTGCCCAAGTTTAGTTGTTTCCAAGTTTGAAAAGCCCCTTTTCCAAGCTTGTGCCGAAACCCTAGTTCCTAGATCCAAAATTATTCACATCCTATATGTTCAAACTCACTAATCTTCACATCCCATGTTAAATTAGGTCTTGTTTGTATTGAATCAAATTCAATTTGCATGTAATATGCCAATTAATTTTAGTTGTCGCGTAATATTAACAATACGGTGTATAAAATGAAAAATAACACATAATATCATGTTATGCGCTACGACCTGTGGCTCTGATACCACTGTAGGGTTTTGATGCAGGTTACGCAGCGGAATAACAGAATTGAATCCTGCTCAAGACCCTCCAAGGATCACATGAAAGCCATCATAACATGATTAGGGTAGAAGAGGTGTGTACCTTAGTTTGAGAGATCACACGAAGAATAGTGTCTTCGTCTCTACGAGTATCCACATCTTGGATATTTGATTGGATTCCTTCCCACCGTGTATTTCTAGAAACGGAAGAAGGAGGAAGAGATTACGCAAACTGAGGCAAGGAGGGGCGGTCCTCCTTTGGTGGCCGACGGGTTGAGGGACGACAATAGGGGGTTCGGCCTCTATTGTTGCTCTCTCTCTTGCTTTCTTAATTTCTCTCAATAATGACTTCACTTCATAAAATAACAAAGTTAGAGTTCCATTATATAGTAATAACTCCTTATTAATTACATAATGACCCCAATACTAATCATGTCCTTACATGGATTAGTCCACTTGCAAATTAGTCCTGCTAACATTGCTTGTGGTTGCGTTATGATCCTTTTACTAATTAGTCCAACTAAATAATACCCAAATCCAATTTAATCCTTCCGGTGTGTGACCCCATAGGTTTCAACTTAGTTGGTAGTAACTCTTTACTAACATGGAGCAGTGTCTAGCAACACATCCATGCAACCCAACTAATAGAAATAAGTCAGTGATCCGACAGACCTTGTGCCCAATGCTCATGTATTGTGTTATCCATTTGTCTCCATTTCGGATTGGATACGAGACATATTAGCCACACTCGTATATCCAATCCATAGTTTCTCGATCCTGGGATTATGCTTATGCGAGCAAATAACATCAATATTTCCATATTGATTTATCTAAGTCTGGCCAAACATTCTATAAGAACCATCCCTCGAGTGGCCCATGGATATTTGCTCCCATTATGTGGGAGGGACAAATCCTGTCTACGTCACTACGATCACTAAGCTTGCATCATATCATGCCCGATAGTTATCTTTATAGTTACCCGGTTAAGGCGCAACGTTTGGTAATATCAAATCATGATATTCCACAAATAGAGTATCTAGTGACTTCAAGTCCAAGGATTACAATACCATTAGCACTACGAGAAGCGCTGTGAATTTGACATAATCTAATGTAGCCTTCTCGTCGTGGGTCAATCCAGTATGTCATTACTCCTAACGCATACCCATGTGTTAGACTTGATATCTCCATATCAATCTACCCACATACTAGTCTATAGTTGATCGTCCCGTTAATCAATATAATGGACTAGGGATATTTAAGATAAACAACACATTGTATCTAAGGACTTCATTATATTAAATATCACAATACATAATAAATGAATGTTTTAACCACAAAAGGTTTAAACATTAAATTGGATCAAGATATGGTGATGACTCTCTTTTCTAAGAACTCAAAGAAAACTCATAGTTTTCATTTTGCATCTTTCAAAGTTGGTCGTACTCTTGAGGATGTACAAATTTTGTTCAAACTTCCTCCCATGGGACTTGTAGACCCTTTATCTACACTACACAGTTCACATGAGATTGTTCTTTTCGATAAAAAATGGTTGAATTCATACGAGAGGTAAAGAAGATTGCAACGAGGTGGAGTACGAGTACACCCGGAGATGATTATCAATGGATGGAATCAAGTGTGAAAAACTTATGGTCCAGATGGATTATGTATTTCTTCCGCGAGTATACCAACGCTAAAATTTTAGCGGAACTCAAAAGAAAAAATCCAAAGCTTTCCATTTTTTAAGCGAAAAAGAACATCCATATACCTTGTGCGGTTTGTGTGTGTGTGTGTGGTTATGGCGGTATTTGATAGATGATCATCCTCATTATGGATTTTTTTGTCATATTCTCGCACTTGCAGTTCGACTATCACTTGGTCAGAATGTGGCTTTAGGACCTTTGGTGCTAGGAACATTGTATTATAGATTAATTCAAGCAATGGTCACTTCAGAGCAATCGCACGGTAGGCTAGACGTATTGACATATGTCAATGTGGCTTTCCCAATGTGGGTTTTTGAAAGATGGCCCAAGTATGCACATGTTCCTACAAGATTTAAATTGTGGAATGTTCCATGGAAAACAAGAAGTCTTATTTGTCCAAGAGCATGACGTTGGTACAAAACTCAAGGTGTTCAATGCATTTGGAGCTTGGTATGCGATGATGAAAGTGAATTCGAGTTTAGACCTTATGCAAAGACTCTCGCTGGCATAGTTTACATGAATACATGTATCCTATCACAAACAAAGTCATCAGTAAAGATAAAATCACTACGTCTCAAAAATGCTTTCGTCATTTCATGAGCTGGTGTGCTCGAGGATCATTGTCAGCACTTTGGAATACGCCGATGAGTGTAAAAATTATGATCTCATAACTGTTATGACCCGACTAGAGTATGTAGTCAACTGAGTTTTGATGCCGCGGCTCCTTATTTTCGGCCTAGCTCCATAAAGAAGGATTGTTACAACAAATTTTTTGATTGGTAAATGCGGCTTTCATCTCATCGCTCTTCTTCCTTTTACCCAGCCTTCAGGCCATCGAAAAGGGAAAGTGACACCCTGTTGGGAAAATTATTGGAACGCGCAGCTTAATAAGCTCTCAAAGTCTATCCATGTGCGACCTGGCAAGGCTCCTGTGATTCGCAAAGGCATTTTTTCTTTCAGATCAACTTGTTGTATGAAACCGTCAAAATTTGGGGTTTACCCCATTTTGGACATGGAAAGACTTTTGTGTGCCGATCTGGTTTTATCTGAGAAGGCAAATGCAAATCGAAAAGCTGATTTCCAAGAAATAAGTCTATATAGCAAAAACTTCTATCGAGTGAGTTATTTAATTTTAACATAATATATAAGGGTCAATTACTTATTACTCACATCCAATTTAGGGTAATGATCCACTTGCCACCCCCATTTTCAAAACCATATTATTACCACCTCAAGTTTGTAATTGATAACAATTAATAACTAGCGTAAATTCCATCAATTTTTTTCATTAGTTAAAGATTTTTTAGGGCTAAATTAGTCAACACAACAAAAGAAACACCACTATCACCGCCATTACAACCACTGTAGCACCACCTTTACCACCAATAAGCCAAGAACCCGCTGACCTATTTTCCAGAATCATCACTACCTCCACCAACGTTGAATGGGAGAAGAAGGAGGAGGAGGCCCACAAACAGCGAACATCTTCGATACCATCAATGAAGAATACCAATCAAAGGCACATCTAATTTCAGTTCATGAATAGCCCAAATATGTCAGTATACGCATCAGGGACCTCATGTTTTCGAGTTAATCGATCTCTTGCTTAAAAATGGATTTCATTTATTATTTTTCCCAAAGTAGAAATCTTTAATGTTATATGTAAGGAGAGCCCGAGGGAAAAGGGGAAAATCAGATGAGAGAGATCGAGGGAGAAAGGGGCAAATCAGAGAGGAGAGGACAAACCTGCAGATCTGAAAAAGAGGAATAAGAAAGGTCCGAAGGAATCGACGAGCGGGAGAGGTTTCAAGGCTACAGGAACTCAAATAGAATATGGCTCGTGGGTTCCTGTGCTAACAGTAGTGAAGGGAGGAAGAAGTCCACCTCCATGAAGGAAGGCTCTTTCTTTAGTAGGAAATCAAACACATCGGGAACGTTCTTGTATTCCTATTATTGTTATGGTAGGTGGACCAAGACTTTGCGGCTCCATATTTGAATTATTTGAATGAGCGCGTAGGCGTAGGAAAGCACCGGATGTCCCGGAAAAAAGGAATAAGTAGAAAAGCCAAAGCGGTTGTTAGTGTCGTTTACTGCTATATATAGGGGCTTCCTCCATCTATTAGTTCATCTCTTACTCTCTGCTTCGTGTATATTCCACCAATTCCAGGAAGAATAGAGCAAGAAGGAGATTGTGCCGCAGGTGTTGAACGACTTACTCTACACAGGTGTGGTGCACACATGCTAAACCGCGGGCGGCATGGCTTTGTTAATGGAGATTGATAGAATCATTCAAGTAGATACGTATTAAGATTGTAAAACACCGAGGTAAAGCAGTTTCCTATTCTTAGATCACTACGACGAGGTGAAGAATCAGTAGGCGAAGTGGCGGCGTCGGCATCTGCCACAAACGTCGTCCTCAACCGGCAGCGGCGACAATTTTCGTCCTCTCCGACTTCGTCTCTTGGACTCTTCCTCTGCCTAGGGGTGCAACTTGGACGGGCTGGACCTGTCCAACCCGTACCCAGCCCGAACTAAAGTCGGGCCTGGGCACATGTTTTGAGTAATTTGGACGGACTTGGGCAAAATTTCTCAAAAAAAATTGCAACTAGGGTCGGGCTTGGGCACGAATATTAAACTACGGGCTAGCCCGAATAGCTCGATTTGTATAATCATTACCTAAAAGTATTATATTTGGAGAATATTATATAGCATATCAAGATTTTGTTATTTTTCTATCAATTACTAGAGATATTTTTAATTATATTTATGCGCTTAACTAATAAACTTTATTTTCACAAAATATTTAGTATTCCCTTGTATGAATGGATAAATTTTTAATACAATCTAACAATATATAGTCATTATTTTTTAAGTCTTAAACTAAAAAAAAATAAACTATCCGCATACAGTATCTATTTTTATTAGTAAGTTATTAACTTAACTTTGAGAGGATAATTTTAATTGAGTTGAATGTGATAATTATGTTGATTCATTTATTTTGATGAGCAAGTCCGAATTCAACCCGAACCCGAATTGATTTGTTTGAATTTAGGCTTGGACGGGCTGGTAATGCTCCTAACCCGGGCCCGACTGGGCTCGGGCAGCCCCGATATAACTCTGGCTTGAGATTGGACAAGGGTGTCAACCCGTCCAGCCCTCCCGAGTTACAATCCTACCTCTGCCTGAACCCAAATCGAGGTTTTGATGAATAGACGGACGACGTTCGACCGGTGGCGAACGGTAGCGGAGGCCGTGGTGGACGGTGGCTTTTCCTCCTCCTCCTCCTCCTCCTCCTCCTGCTTCTTTTTCTTTCTTCTCCTCACGTTCTTCTTTTTTATCTCCTCCCGTTCTTCTTCTTAGTCTTCTATATCCATTTCTTATTCTTTTCTATTTTCTTTTAATTTTTTTTATCAATTTACATTAAATGTGAATGTACTAGGTGCTAGGTGAAGTGTAACTGACATAAATACCTTTTGTCCGTTAACATTTTTGGATAGAAATTGTTAACAATTACAAACATGAAGTGATAATAAGATAGTTTTGAAACTGGAGGTGGCAAGTGGATCATTACCGCATACTGGAGGTGGGTAATAAGTAATTGACCCTATATATAACCAAATATGATGAATTGTGTAATAACCTTAATTATGATTGCATTTTCATTGTTTTTTTAGACGATTTGCTTTCAGTGATCGTGGTGAAGCGATGATCAATGATCTTCGCACAAGACAATCGAAGAAGGAAGTAATTTCACGTGCTATGAAAATGGACAAGGCCATATAATTAAATATTCGTGCAGAGCTTGCAATTTTCATATCTTCAATTGTCGGGTATGATGCCGCCAAAAAGACAATAAAACAAAGGTTGTTAATGAAACCATTGGAATGGCTGAGGTGGAAAAGGAAAATGCTCCAGGATCGAAGCGACATAAACCACTGCTTTGCTGATTGTTGATCCAACTCCCCAAATTAAAAAAGATATAGATGCTGAGCGACATGCAAAACAATATAACATTACTGATTTCATCGCATATGACAAGAGCAAAAGGTAGATTCAGAAAAGACATAGACTTTCAATTTTGTTCTTGTTCTGACGAGGTGCAGTATTTGCAGCGTGAAGTTTCATAATTCAATCGACACTTAGTGCCCGTGAATTAAAGGATCGCACGACCTTTAATTGTGACTTGCAGTCTGCATTCAAGATCAGCTACAACAGCGATTCCGGTGGTCGGAACGAATGTGTTAGAGGATCGAGTTGAAGACTGATGTGGCATACTTTTTAGGAATGTTAGAATTTAACATATACTTGGTGATGCATTTCTTCATGCACGTATTTCAAATACATGTGAATGTGATGTGAATTGGTCAAAACCACCTATTTATGACGATTATGGAGATGATGAAGAAGCACTGATTGTGGAGGATGACGAGCATACTTCAGATGTTCCAATTCCTTATGAGTTACCAACTTTTTATTGTGGTTCCTATACAGTGGAGTAAATCATTCAAGTGCCGAGATTGAGCTTGAGGACTTGTTCTTTTGAAGAGGGTGTGACTGATGCAGGAAGAATTTGCCAGCTTCAGAAAAACTATTTCGGTCCAAACGCAGAATCAGGGACATAGTTGAAGGATTGGAGAACGAGATCGAGCCATACATAGATTTGACCAGAAACGACATTCCAAGAACTCGTGGTTCTCAAGAGCACCACCCTCTTTTCGGCCAAAAGCTGTTGTTTATTGCTTTAAATCATCAATTTTTTCAATTTTCAATAATAGTTGCTTTATTAATTAGGATTCCAATTTGAACACTATTTGGGTGGATCTTTTTACAAATTATTTATTCAATATAGAATTATCATTTATGAGGATTTTGAGATTTTTTTGCCATTTTTTGGCATAATTATGATTTCAGCTATTTAAGTCAGACTTGTGGACAATTTTGATTGATTAATGAATATTGATGTTATTTCAGAAAATTTGGAGAGATGTTATCTCGTTTTCACCCCTTCCTTCTATTTGCTTCTGCTCACACGTCTCAATTCCATTCGACGTCAACTTTTGAGGAAACATTGTCTAAGAGCATCTATAGTAGTGTATCCGGACCAGCTTACACACACCTCGACTAAATCAACGTGACTCAAGAACGATTGGTCATCATAACATGAGCTCTCAAGAGGAGCAAATCATTAAATTTCAAGGCTCACCCACTAAGTCAGCCCGTGAGATGTTACACCTTAAGTGATATGGTAACAAAAAATTGGATGTCATTATTATTTTAGATTGGAGGTGCGTTTATCTCCTCGATAACATATTGCCGACTTATAACATTGCCGACTTAAATCATTCCTTGATCACCAAGGAAATATATTTCTCCTTTTAGGGAGAGGTCCCCCCTCTATATAACGAGCCTCACTGATTAAACTCTTCGCTCAAACCCTCTCAATAGTAAAACAAAGTGTCATTCCAACCCGCCCTCTATATAAAGAGCCCCACTGATTAAACTCTTTCGCCCAAACCCACTCCATAAGTTAGAGGAGCAACATGGGCAAAAAACTCTCAGCCAAGTCTTCCAAGAAGAACCACAAAATCCACGCAAAAGCCAGTGTGCCCACCGAACCATGGAGCGACGATGGAACCACCAAGCTGCTCATATCGTTTTCCGATTCCGAAGGGTCGGGTCACTACTTCTACTCCTCAGCTCTTGGTGGAGGCGAGGCGGTTCAACTTTGTTTCCTTCCCGGATGCAACAAAGAAAACAGTACAAGCCTTTGTAAGTGCTACGTCTCTCACCCTCTCAATGGCTTGTTGTGCTTTCACAACGGGAAGGAAGTTTCGGTATTTAACCCTACCACGGGTGATGTCATGTCCTTGCCCAAAAGCTCGTTGGGCACGGACGTGGGACATAACATGTTCTTGAATGCACCATATTCAGTTTACTCCTTCGGGTTTGATCATACGAAGAGCGAGTACAAAATCGTGCATGTTTATGGTATTCGCCATGGATCAAACACGGCCATGCTGTGTGATCTACAATGCGAAGTATTCACTCTTAGGGTTGCGAAAGAAGAAGCAGCCAAAGAAGAAGAGCAAGGAAAGAGAACAGCGGATTTATGGAGGAAAACAAAGAATGTACTTCCATGCCCCTACACGTTCAAAAGCCAAGGAGTATGCGTCAATGGATCAATTCACTGGATCGGCATGAACTCTACTGGTGAGGAAGTTATAATCTGCTTCGATGTCGCGACCGAGAAGTTCCGGTTGCTCCCAATCTCGTTTACCATCCCGTATCGGGCTAGTTTGGCTGAGATTCGCGGCCGTTTGGTGATTCATGGAGTAGAAGAAACAGACTCGGTCGCTTCACTAGGGTTGTGGATACTCGAAGACTACGAGGGGTTAGTGTGGAACAAGACCAATGTCGGGATAGCCAATCCCAAAGACTATAAGGGGTCTAGAGTCTTTGTCTTTGTCGGGAATGATGGCACAGGCGACATGCTGCTGACTAGGAAAATTATGTCTGAGCGGTACGACGTTATTCCTTTCAATGGAGGAGAGAAGATTGCCGGGAAGAGGACGGTTGCAATTGACGGATTGCCTTCCTGGGTTGATCTAATGAATGGCGCAAAAAATCTTAATTTTAAGATTGACAATTTCCAGGAACATAGGGTTTGGTTGGAACCTATTGTCGAGAAGGTGGAAGAAGAAGTAAAAGTAGAGGTGGAAGCTTCAAGTCGTCGTCGTGCTAAAGGACGAACTCCAAGTGACCGCACTGAAGCTCCTCCCTCTCAGCAACCACCACAAAACTGTCAAGTTGCTCATGGTGCACCTCCTCCAGGATCTGGCCAACAAAATGGTTCTCAGGGACCGCGTTCTTATGAGGATGGTTTTCGTGGACCTGTAAGCTCTCATTCTCAGGATGGTTTCTATAGACCTACCCCAGCCTATCGTCCTCAACCTCGTCGCTCTGGTTGGCAACCTAAGCCAAGACTTGTAACTTTAGGTGATTTTATAGTCTAATAATGGCTTATGATTCATATACGAATTTTACAAATAAAAGTTTATAACATTGTTTAACACATACTGCTGAAATATTTTTGATCTGCATGTTGTCAGCTTATTAATTCACAGATTTTTTAGTGATGTAACGTTTCTGACGTTGATTAGGGTCATGAATGCTTGCTTCGGGGTCAAGAACATCATTATAACACTAGAATGGCGAAACCACATAGTTAGACAGTGAGTGTTTTCCTCTGCAGCTTTGATATTTTACGCTGCATATTAACCGATCTACAAATGCTACAACCTTTAGACTATGTTACACAATATTCTAGTTCCAGTTTCTACCTGCAAGAATTTCGTCCTTGTAAGTGGTTCTATAGTTCGATGGTTAATTGCTTTATCAGAACTCAATGGATCTCTATGTCTTGGAGTAATAGTGTAAAGAAAACTCCATATGGTACTGTGGTGTATCGCTTTTTTGAGTTCTTAAGGGAGAATATTTTTTTTTTTCTAAAAAACCTGAATTGTATTTAATAGTCACGCGACACTTATATGATAACCAAGTAGCATACACACAGCAGCTCGGGTGGTAGTTCAAGTGGTCGAGCGTTGGAAGCCCATTCATGAGGTCCGGGTTCAAACCCGATTGACGACAAAACAATTTCTCAAAAAAAAAAAAATGTATCATACACACAATTTGCACGTATAATATTTTAGAGATCTTAGTTTAGTATCTCAAAATTTTATTTTCTAGTTTAACTATTTGGTATTATTACCTAGTTTAGGTTAGTATTCTCCAAATTCGAGTTTGTCTATATAAAAACATATTCATAGTAGGTATTGTCCGTGCCTTTAATGAGCACAAAAATGTTGATGCAATGTTAGTATCTAACAAAAATGACAGCAAAACATGGCAAAGATACAACATCAACATAATAACACAAAATTTTCAATATAAATGAGAGATTATCCAAAATAGAACAAAAAAAAAACTTAATTGGACACTCTTAGAGGTTGAATGTCTCATTTGAGTATGGTGGACGTAGGAAGAGGTAAGTATGCTAGTTGGTGGAAGAGGGAATTGTTGGTAAAGAGAGAATTGGAAAATGTGTGAAGAAGAACTTCAATTAATTTTGCTTGATGAAAATTGGAGGGCAAGAACTAAATACACTTTAGTACATTAGATAGAAGTCTTAATACTTCATATGAGAGGCTAACTATGACACTTGCTAGGACACTTTCGAAAGGAGACATGAAGACTTACTTGGGAGTAATTATTGCATGCTCTAAGAGTAAATATGACGTGGTGCTCTAATCAATACAGCACAGGACACGTCAGGAACATGTAGGAAATCCACTTTCTTTTGTCTGCCACTTATTCTCTTTCTTCCTGACGTGTTCTGTGATGTATGGTTAGAGCAAAACCACATCATTTACTCTAGAGCATACAAAAACCACTCCTTACTTGGACACTTGATAGAAGGCTTGAAGACTTACTAGATTCTAGAGTACAAGTTCCTATTTACAGGGAGTGTAGGAGGATTTTAGATTACATCATCTAGTAATCTCTCAACCTAGAAACATCTAAATATATTTTGTATGACAATTCTAGTAACACACACTACAGTATTATTCTAGACTCTTCTACTAATTTAGTAGTTTATTAGGCTAATAGTTCTAATAGCCTCACTAACTAGTACAATTATTATTGAGCTTCAAGACATAACCCATATAACTTTTATGGACCACAAATATAGTTAAGCTAAATCAAGTTTAGCCTCCAACACCCCCTCTTAAATTTGATTTAGCATTCAAGCTTCAAGGGGTAAATTAAAACTTCATGGGAGCTCCGTTGCCTTCAAATGCATTGACTTTCAATGCTACCTCCATTGATGTAAAATTTTTGAACCTTTTCCTCTTTGAGATCATCCACTTCTTTTTGACATTCTTGAATTGATCACAATCTCCTGTTTTTCTGATTGGACATTTGATCTTCTTATAAAACATCTCCCTTGCATCAAAGAATTTCTCCATGCTCACCCATCCGGTGTCAAATATAGAATTCGCCAATCCAAATAGCAAAGAGTTTCTTTTCACTTGTTCATGACGCGGCTCATGAGATATTCTCAATACAATTTCCAACTTCCTACCGACATAATGACTATCTACCCTCTCTTTATTTACTTCAATAACAAGATCGGTAGATTGGGTAAACATTACCTCGCGTCGACTATCTTTTTGAACCTCCTCCACTATGTGACCTCCAACGTCTTGATGGCCTTCTTCATCTTTAATATGTAATTTCACATCTTCTTCAATGTTTTCCTTGACGCACTCATGTTGCTCTTCATGCATCGCAACCTCTTCCTTCTCGATGCTACCTTGCATCTCTTCTAAGTTTATTTCTCCTTGGTATTCATGCTCCTCAATCTCGTACTTGTTGGTGAGAAATATCTTATATTTACTTGACACAATGGGGTCAATTTTCTTCCATTATTCACAAGGAGATTTTATAATCTCCTCAACTTGAACAACATTCTCTTGTTGAGCCATCAACAACATATGATCTTCCCATTTCACATGGTTAGTGCTAGTATGACATTCGAAAGCATGATGACCAAAATTATAACACTTTTAACATTTCACAAGAGATTTTTCATACCTTTGTCTTGTGTTTCTTGGTCTTCCACCTTCCCTTGGTGTGTAGGAACATTCTCCCATTTCTTATTGATAAGATGGATTGTAATCCCCTTTTGCGTCTCTTCCTCCTTTTTGATTTTTTCCATGTCCACGACCTCCTCGCCATTCCCCATTCATATAGTTTCTTCTCTAACTTGGTTTCTTTGTAGCACTATGTACTCTTATTTCCTCTTAATCATTTCCTCATGAGCTTGTAGTGAGCCCATAAGTTCATCAATGGAGAACTTGCTAACATCTCTACCTTCTTCAAAAGCTACTACAACATGCTCAAAATCACATGGAGAGATTAGAAATTGCCAAAACTCCGTAATATTTTTTCAACAATGTAAGTATCACTTAAACATTCATCTCCGTATCTCTTCATTTGATTAGAAATTTCCAAAATTCTAGAGAAATAATTCAAAATTGTTTCCGAATTATTCATATGGAGAGATTCAAACTCACCTCTAAGGATTTGAAGTTGTACCTTCTTGAATCTCTCACCACCCTTTTGAGAGTTTCGGAGGAGCTCCCAAGCTAGCTCTCTTGGAGGTGGTTGCAAAACCAATCTTCTCAAGCATGTTGTCATCTAAGGAAGAATAGATGAGGGCAAGAGCTGTTTTATCTTTCTTACGTACCTCTTCTAATTCCTCTTTTTGAGTTGGACTCAAGTTTCTTTCAAGCTCGTCGTAGCCATTCTCCACAACATCCCAAGCACCGTTTGAGCCTAGGATAGCCTTCATGCGCAATTCCCATGTGTAATAGTTGTCCTTAGTGAGGCGGGGACATTGGACACAAAAGAACCCATTCGCCATCATTCTATCGACTTGGTTCTGATACCACTTTTTTGGACGTAGGAAGAGGTTAGTATGCTAGTTGGTGGAAGAGGGAATTATTGGTAAAGAGAGAATTGGACAATGTGTGAAGAAGGACTTCAATTGATTTTGCTTGATGGAAAGTGGAGGATAAGAACTAAATACACTTTAGTACATTAGATATAATCCTTAATAGATGACTTCATAGGAGAGACTAACTATGACACTTGCTAGGACACTTTCTAAAGGAGATTTGATGACTTACTTGGACACTTGATAGAAGGCTTGAAGGCTTACTAGATGCTAGAGTACAAGTCCCTATTTACATGGAGTGTAGGAGGATTCTAGATTACATCATCTAGTAATCTCTCAACCTAGAAACATCTACATATATTTTGTATGACAATTCTAGTAACACACACTACATCATTGTTCTAGACTCTTCTACCAATTTAGTAGCTTATTAGGCAAGTAGTTCTAGTAGCCTCCACTAACTAGTACAATTATTATTGAGCTTCAAGACATAACCCATATAACAATTGTGGAACACAAATATAGTCGGGCTAAATGAAGTTTAGCCTCCAATAGAGTAAACAATCCAGGACAAAAGAACTACACTTATATACAAAAAGATATCTAAGTGTGAAGGAAGGAATCCATTTAAGCTTTCTCCCCTTCACACAGAGGCCTCCTAGTGTGATGACGTTTATCTCCACTTTTTGATATTATGTCCAACTAACCCAATCGTATCACAACATTAAGGGATCTGTTTGGGACAACAAAGCTATAGTACAGATCAACCCACAGAACCAGCAACATATTATTGTCAGACATTATTAAAATTAACAACGAAATGAAAATGTGAAAAAACTATAGCAGACTACAACTTAAGAGCCTGTATTATAGGCTTAACTTAGAGCCCGTTTGCTAATGATTTTGCTTTCTAGAACGCTGCTTTTCGAATCCAAAAGTAATATTTTTGTGTTTGGTAAAGTTTTGTTTTCCTGCTTTCTAGAAAGCAACTGCTTCCCCAGAGCAAATTTTGAAAAGCAGAGGAGGGGTTGCTTTCTACGACTTGCTTTTTGATTAATTATCGTTTGACATCATTATCCATTAATAAATATTAATGATATTTTATTACAATAGTACTATTTATTATATCATGTCTGAAATAGTCGTTTTCACATTAACAAAAGTCTAAAGAACAGATTACCAAACACAGAATGTCAAAAGTGCTTTTCCACAACAAATTTTATACGAAGTTTACCAAACACTTTTTGTGTAGATTCTCACAGCAACTTTCTCACAGTGCTCTACACAGCAACTTTCTAAACCGCCACATCATTGTAGCATTTTGTAACGGATTACGCAGCGGAATAAAATAAATAAAGATTCGCACAAGACCCTCCAAGGATCAAAGGACTATACAACATAACGATAGTATGGGATTTAGCATCAAATACCTTGTTTATCTTCTTGGATGCCTTCAAACGCGAAATATTGTTCACGTATCTACGGATACTCCACTCCTTGGATTATATTCGGATCCTCCACACCTTTGTGCTAGCTAGGGATGAAGGAGGAAGAAGAAGAATCACGCAAACCGGAGCAAAGGAGGCGGGAAGCCTCCTTGAGGCCGATGGGTAGAGGGGGCGGACAAGGGGGGTTCAACCCTTCTTGTCTTGTTCTCTCTCTCATTGCTTTGTTCTCTCCTTGTGTTATAACAATTATGACACTCTTATATAGAGAAATAAGCTAGGAGTGTTCTCTATATAGTCTAACAACTCCTTGTTAACTACATAAAAGCCCCAATACTAATCCTGTCCTTACATGGTTTAGTCCACATTGTTAATTAGTCCCACTAAGTTTGCATGTGACTGCGCATTGATCCTTCTATTTAATTAATCAAATTAATAATTCCCAAGTCCGGATTAATCCACAGGGAGTGTGACCCCATAGGTTTGTACTTAGTTGGTAGTAACGATTACTAACATGGAACGGTGTCTGGCAAAACATCCATGCCACCCAACTAATAGAAATAGTCAGTAATCCGACAAACCTTGTGTAAGTATTGTCTCATCCCTTTGTCTCTATATCCGGATTGGACACAAGACATACAAGTCACACTCGTATATCCAATCCATAGTTTCTCAATCCTGGGAATGGTCTTGTCCATGCAGATAATATCAATATCCCATATTGATTTATCTGAGTCTGGCCAGGCATTCTATAAGCACAATCCCTCGAGTGGCCGCGGATATTTTCTCCCGTTATGTGGGAGGGAAAAATTCTATCTACATCTCTATCATCTCTAATCTTGCTTCCTACAGTGTCCGATATGCGTCTTTATTACTACCCAGTAACGGCGCAACCTTTGACGATATCAAAACACAATATCCCACAACTAGAGGATCTAGTGACTTCAAGTCTAAGGATGACAATACCGTTGTCATTGCGAGAAGCACTTGTGACTTTACATAACTTGTATGTAGCCACTTCGTTGTCGGTCAATCCAGTATGCCATTACTCCTAACGCATACCCATGTTTTGGATCGTGATATCTCCATATCAATCCAACCCCATACTAGTCTATAGTTGATCATCCTATGAATCAGTATAATTTACTGGGAATATTTAAGATAAACAACACATTTGCAATCTAAGGACTTCATTATATTAAATATTTCCATAAATAATACAATGAATATTCTAGCCAAAATTAATGTTCATACTAAATAAGATTGCCTCTAGGGCATCTATTCCAACAGTATCCCACTTGCGCTAGAGCCAATCTGGGGCATCTCGTATGCCTACAGATCTAGTGTTTCCTTCATGCTTGCGTTGAACAAGTGGCTTTGTGAGAGGATCTGACTGATTTTCATCTGTAGGAATCTTGCATATCTTCACATCTCCTCTATCGATGATATCTCGAATAGGATGGAACTTCCTGAGCACGTGTTTGGATTTCTGGTGTGACTTGGGTTCCTTGGATTGTGAAATCGCTCTAGTGTTGTCACAATACAACTCTATTGGATCCACAATACTAGGAACCACACCAAGCTCAGTAATGAACTTTTTATCCAAACAACTTCCTTTGCTGCGCCACTCGCCACAATGTACTCAGCCTCAGTTGTAGAATCAACAACCGTGTCTTGCTTGGAACTCTTCCAGCTCACAACTTCTCCATTCAGACAATACACAAATCCCGATTGCGATATGAAATCATCCTTGTCGATTGGGGAAGCTTGCACCCGTGTAACCCCTTACACGCAACTCTTCCTCCCCTTCATAGATCAATAATGCATCCATAGTTCTTCTCAAGTACTTGATAATGTTCTTGACCGCAATCTGACGCGTGTAAATTACACGTTGCTGTGCAAGTGTACTGTCAAGTAGTAAAGTGAAATCTTTAGGACCCCGAGTTGTCGAAACCACAGGGAGTTGAACTACTATTAGCCAATCGTTAATCAACTTTTGGGTACAAAGTAACCGGTAAAAAGAGCTTGAATGTTTATAAGTTTGCCACCCTCAATCAAGTGGCTCCACGTAACTAAGAACTGCAAATTAACTGAATAATAGTACTAAGATTATGGAGAGACTAGATGATTTAGGGTCCCTAGTATGCTTAGTTTATTTTCGGATTCAATTCACAACACTTCACTCTTTCTTCCACCATATCAGATTATACTCCGAACACATATCTCTCGATCATGCATAACATTGTACTGTAATAAACAAAAAATCCTTTCAGCCTAATGTTTCTAACCACACTACTCTAGTTGAAATGATAAAGGTACCTGAAAAACCTCTCAACCTTGCAAAGTTATCACTCTAGCATAATCAACTGAAACAATCCTCATACGATCACTCTTATTCTTTCACCTCTCAGTATCAAGAATAATAAGAGTGTCTTCCTAATCTTCACGAACCCAGGGTTGAGTTATTTTCATACACTCTCCTAAATAACTAACATGATATGGGGAATCAAGCCTCACATGCGAAGAATTAAGAACTCAAGTAGAAGAATGGAAGAAATCAAGAATGAAATTAAGCTTTAAGTATGAAGTAAATCCATGAATCCATCAATCAACAAAGTAAACCGTAATTCTCCATAATCACCTAGCTATGAGTTTAGCTAAACATGAAATATCTTGACAAAATCATGTTAAATAGTACAAGAGATGAAGAAAAAGAATCAAACGATGAAATCCTTGAAGATGGGGCGTGAATCCTCTCTTCCTTGAGCTCTCCCGTCGTTCTCTCTCTCTCATGTGCGTGAATATATCTTTTTCCAGGTCTCCCTCACGTTTTTTAACCAGCTGGGGCGAATTTTTATTGTACTTTGCTGAAATTGCATTTCAGCCCCTCCAGTTTGTAATTCCCGTCAAGAATTGTAAGCTGATCAGGCCATTACTCTCTCATCCGGACTCCAATTAAGCTCCGTGACCTATCGTTGAAAATCTCTTTAAGTCTACTTTCATTTGGCACTGGTATCACTCCCAAATTCATTTTATATTTTCCTGACCATTGAAAAATAGTGAAGGTTGGTCATTCTAGCTCCCCCAACTTTGCTTTTCTTCGTTTCACTTGAACTCCCTTTATTTCCGAAGTTCATTCCATGCCTCCTATCAACCGACTAGCATCCGTTCCTGTCAAAAAAAAATGAACAAACATACCAAACGATTATATTTGACAAATAACAACTAGATATGCATAGAAAATGCCCGGACTAACATTATAGTGCATATAAAGCATCAAGTGATAAAAAAACGCGACATATTTTCAACAATTAAGCTCAAATATCTCATGATAATGTGGAAATCCATGATAATATATAGCTCCTAATAGGTGCTATCACTATTCAATGACTCTCACCCGGATTATACTGATATCTCCTTGTCATACACAGCGCGTATGACACATCTGGTCTAGTACATAACATGGCGTACATGATGGACCCTATAGCCGAAACGTAGGGATCCCTACTCCTACAGTTATGTCAATATCATTGGAAGGACAATCATTCCTCTAAAGAGTGATTCCATGCGACATGGGAACGAATCCCTCCTTGGAATCTTGCATGTTGAACCGATTCAACACATTGTCAATATATGTACTTTGAGTTAGGCCTAGCAGCTTCCTCGATCTATCTTTATAGATCTTGATACCAAGTATATAAGATGTATCCCCTAAGTCCTTTATTGAGAAACACTTTCCTAGCCAATCCGTTACAGATTGCAACATAGGAATGTCGTTTCCAATGAGTAGTATGCCATCAACATACAAGACCCGAAATGCAACAGAGCTCCCACTAAACTTCTTGTAGACACAAGACCCATCTTCGTTCTTGATGAACTCAAACTCTTTGACCGCTCATCAAAACGTCGATTCCGAATCCTAGAAGCTTGCTTCAATCCATAAATGGATAGTTACAACTTACAAACTTTATTTGGATGCTCTGGATCCACAAAACCCTCAAGTTGTATCATGTACACATCCTCGAGGACGTTTCCATACAGAGACGCTGTTTTGACATCCAGCTGTCAAATCTCATAGTCCTAATAAGCTGCAATAGCAAGTAGGATTCAAATGGATTTGGTCAATGCGATTGGTGAAAAGGTTTCATCATAGTCTATAAAATGAATCTGTCTGAATCCATTTGCCACCAACCGGCCCTTATAGGTAATCACATTACCATCCATGTCGGTCTTCTTCTTGAAGACCCATTTGCACCCTCAGGGTCGCGCCCCTTAGGGTGGTTCCACCGAAATCCATACTTTGTTTGTATATATGGATTCGATCTCGGATTCCATGGATTTAAGCCATTTCAAAGAGTTTGGACCTTTCATGGCCTCTCCATAGGTAGTAGGCTCATCATCTATGAGCAAGACGTCACCGGGCTTAGTCACGATAAGTCCATACCTTTTTGGCTCCCGGCGCACTCTACTCGACCTACGAAGCTCTTGTGTTATTTGAACAGGTTCATCCACAACATCTTGTGGTTCATGTTCATGTTCCATAGGAGGATCAGTAGTTTGTGGTTCTTAAATTGCTTCAAGTTCTACAGTCCTCCCCCTTGCTTCTTTAGAGAAAAACTCTCTTTCTAAAAACACGCCGGACCGGGTAACAAACACTTTGTTCTCGGTTGGATTGTAGAAATAATATCCCTTAGTATCCTTAGGGTATCCCACAAACTTACACTTATCCCACTTGGGCCCGAGCTTGTCTGTTTGTAGACGTTTTACATAGACATCGCAGCCCCAAATCCTCATGAAAGACATTGTGGGGCGCCTCCCACTCCACATCTCATATGGACTCGTCATAAACGATTTATATGGAACATGGTTAATGGTGAAAACTGCACAAAATAGAGCGTAGCCCCAAAATGATAATGGAAGACCAGTTTGACACATCATAGATCCAACAATGTCTAACATAGTTCGATTCCTACTCTCAGATACACCTTTCCATTGCGTCGTTCCGGGTGGAGTGAGTTGGGACAAGATCCCACACTCTCTAAGATAGTCGTCAAAATCTTGGCTTAAGTATTCTCCTCCACGATCCGATCGTAGAGCCTTGATACTCTTGCCAGGTTGCTTCTCTACTTCATTCTTGAATTCTTTGAACTTTTCAAAGGATTTGGATTTGGACTTCATATGGTATACAAATCCATCTCTACTGAAATCATCAGTAAATGTAATAAAATAGACGTAACCACCCCTGAAAGACGTGTGAAATGGCCCACATACATCAGTATGCACGAGAACCAATTGCTCACTAGTCCTCTCACATTCTTATTGAAAGGGGACTTTTTCATCTTTCCTAATAAACAAGTTTCACATGTCTCATATGATTCAAAATCAAATGAGTCTAGAAATCCATCCTTATGGAGTCTAGATACACATTTCTCGTTTATATGGCCTAGACGAGAGTGCCATAGATAAGAAGGATTTAAATCATTCATCTTAATCCTCTTGGTATTTATATTATAGACATGATTGCTTAGATCAAGGATATATAATCCATTAAATAATTTCGCACTACAATAGTGAATACTATCAAAATAAATGGGGCAACAATTGTCCTTTATTGAAATAGCAAAACCTTCCTTGTCCAAACAAGAAATAGAAATAATGTTTCTGCTCATAGCAGACACAAATAGCAATTATTTAATTCTAAAACTAATCCTGAAGGCAAAGACAGCTCGTACACGCCCACGACCAATGCATCAACTTTTTCTCCATTCCCAACGCGAGATCTATCTCCCCTTTAGCCAATCTTCTACTTCTCTTTAGATCTTACACATTTCGACAAATGTGAGATCCACATAACGTATCCAATACCCAAGATGAATAGATAGTTAAATAGACATCTATAACAAAAATACCTGGTGGTGGTGGAATCACTATTCTAAGCCTCTTATTCTCCAGATAGTTTGGGCAGTTCCTCTTCTAGTGTCCAGGCTGACTGCAATAGTGACAATCACCCTTAGTCACGCCCTTGGCAATGCCACCAGCAGGTTTAAGGGTAGCTTCCTTAGGTTTGGCAACTGCATTGCTTTTCCATTTGGAGGTAGAAGCAAACCTTTTGCTCTTTCCTTTGTTCACCATCATTATGGTCTTTCCCTTTCCCTTGTTGATGCTTTGTTCAGTTGTCCTCAACATATTGAGTAGATCTGGCACAGGCTTGACGATCTCATTCATGTTATAGTTCGTGATGAACTATCACTAACTATCAGGCTACGATTGCAAGATGAGATCAGTCGCCAACTCTTGGCCCACCGAGAACCCTAGGACTATGAGGCTATCCAAGTATCCGATCATACGGCGCACGTGAGGCCCCACATGATTTCCCTCTGACATATGACATTTGAACAATGCCTTGGAAACTTTATACGGCTAAACCCTCGCCTGCTCTTGGAAGAGCTGCTTTAAGTGAATGGTCATATCAAGCACATCAATGTTCTCATGTTGCTTCTGAAGCTCAGAGCTCATGGTGCAAAGCATCAGACATGCCGCATCATTAGCATCGTTAATAATATTTTGATGTGCCTTTATGACTGCAACGAAATTGTTTTCTGGACCCTCAGGAGCTGGCTCCTCTAGAGTGTACAGTTTTTTTTCCTGCTTGAGAACGATTCTCAAGTTCCTGTACCATCCTAGAAAGTTCGTTCCAGAAAGCTTGTCCTTCTCAATGACGGCTCGTAGGAAATGTGATGACTTCGATGAATTGTTTTCCATTGGAATTCTATAAAATGAGAAATATACAAGTTTTAGTATTTTGTGAACAACTAACTACATTTAATAATGGTTAGATTATTAAACATAGCTCTCATTATTTTTCTTAGATTAATAACCCTCAATATTAATACGAAAAATATCATTATATTTTCTAGTGGGTCCAAGATCCATATTTCACTTCCTTTTGAGCTTGCTTTGGCAAGTCACCCAAAAGTTAGTTATTTAGGTAGGAACAATTCCAATTACATCCTTATGCAACTCTTTATTCAATTGGGAAAATAAATCCTTATTTATCTATCCCATAGATAATCCTAATTGGTTGCCGCTAGGCTTTTAATCCTATTAAAATTACATAGTTGTGTCCAACCTCTTACTCCAACAATTGCACATTACTTGCTTGTGTCATCGCATCATATCACGATGAACCAAGTCACCCTTATTTGGCACACACGAGCTTGGTAAAGCATGATCATGATGCATGTTTAAGTAACGAGAAGGCAAAATGCAATATTTAAATTTGAGGGATTTTCTTTTCAATTTTAATTGTTTTACTGATCCATATCAACTGATCTACTTATTTTGAGTTGGGAAAACTCACAATAAAAGATCTGGGTTGTATTATCTTGTTATCAATTTTTCTTGTATCATCCATACACCAATAATAAATAACAAGACAGTAAATTAAACAACCACAAAAAAAATTAAACGTGATATGAATATGGCCTCTAAACTAAGATATTCCCAAGCCAATGAGAATATCTACGAACCCTAAAAATATCAAGTTCATCTCCATGCGCCTCCATCTTTTGGTCCATGCTCCATAGCCCTGTGGGATGTCCCCATCTTGTTGTTTCTTCTATTCTTTAGGCCTATTCTCCATGTCTTGACTATTATCTACTCTATCTAATACTAGCTAGCTTCTATACTAAATAGAGAGATCTCACAAGTTGAGAAGAAGACCGGCTCGCAGGCCGTAAAATATAATTAACTATTACATTAATTATACCGGCTCCCAGGCTGTAAAAACAAACCACAAAATAAAATAATCACAATATCCACACCTAAGGTCATTTTCAATCACCATGCGAATAGCACATTAACAGTTAAAATCCAATTTTAACGCGCTTGGTCAGTTTTAATTGATTTTGGATGAACTAGGGTCAAGATGGTCGAATAGGGCCCACCAATACTCTTGGCCGAACCCCAAAGGACCGCCACAAAGGCCTTGGGCCAGCCGGCCCCTAGCCCACACTGCTAGGCCGTGTGCTATGGAGGCCCGGCCCCTTGGCCGTGGCTAGCGTGGGCGGCAAGGAAGAGGAGGGGCGGTCCCTAGGTGGGTCGAACCTCCTTAAGAAGTTGTTTCCAAAACAAATTCTTCTTACTTGTTTCCCAAGTTTAGTTGTTTCTAAATTGAAAAACCTATTTTCCGATTTGTGCCCTAACCCTAATTTTCAAGATCCAAAATTACACATCAATATGTGATCCAAATTCACTAATCCTTACATCCCATGTAATATTATATCTTATTTGGTTGAATCATATTCAAAGTTGAATCAATCTGCTTAATTATTTAGTTTTACGCGATCAATTCATAATTTAAGGTGTAAAACTAACAAAATTAACACATAAACTACGTTATGCTCTATGACCTGTGGCTCTGATAGCACTGTAGGATTTTGTAACGGGTTACGCAGCGGAATAAAACAAATATAGATCCGCACAAGACCCTCCAAGGATCACATGACTAGGTAACATAACTATAGTAAATGATTTAGCATCAAATACCTTGTTTGTCTCCTAGGATGACTGCAAACGCGAAATATTGTTCACGTTTCTACGGATATTCCACTCCTTGGATTATCTCCGGATCCTCCACACCTTTTCCCTATCTAGGGATGAAGGACGAAGAAGAAGAATCACGCAAACCGGAGCAAAGGAGAGGGTACGCCTCCTTGAGGCCGACAGGTAGAGGGGGCGGACAAGGGGGGTTCGGCCCTTCTTGTCTTCTTCTCTCTCTTTTTGATTTGTTATCTCCTTGTGTTAGAACAATTATAACACTCTTATGAGAAATAATCTAGGAGTGTTCTTTATATAGTCTAACGACTCCTTGTTAACTACATAAAATCCCCAATACTAATTCTGTCCTTACATGGATTAGTCCACATTGAAAATTAGTCCCACTAAGTTTGTATGTGGTTGCGCATTGATCATTATATTTAATTAATCACATTAATTCATTCCCAAGTCCGGTTTAATCCACAGGGAGTGTGACCCCATAGGTTTCTACTTAGTTGGTAGTAACAATTACTAACATGGAGCGGTGTCTAGCAACACATCCATGCCACCCAACGAATAGAAATAGTCAGTAATCCGACAAACCTTGTGCAAGTATTGTATCATCCCTTTGTCTCTATATCCGGATTGGTCACGTGACATACAAGTCACACTCGTTTATCCAATCCATAGTTTCTCGATCCTGGGAATAGTCTTATACATGCAGATAACATCAATATCCCATATTGATTTATCTGAGTCTGGCCAGACATTCTATAAGCACCATTCTTCGAGTGGCCGCAGATATTTGCTCCTGTTATGTGGGAGGAATAAATTCTATCTACATCACTACCCTCTCTAAGCTTGCTTCCTATTGTGTCCGATATGCGCCTTTATTACTACCCAGTTACAGTGCAGCTGACAGCTTGAAAATGTATTAGTCTGGGACATCTTTTTACCATTGGTTTTAACCCTGTGAGAGTTGAGTTTGGCCATTTTCAGCTTATTTTCCACCTGATACGAGGTAGAGATTTATAGATCATGATTGCAAAATTTGAGTAATTTTATGCATACTTTTGTTTCTTGGATATGATCGCGGGTGCGTGTTATGATGTGCAGATAACAGGTGCCGAAAAATGCATGAGATTAACTTGGATGGGAGGCAGCGTGTCAGGAAAGCTGAGCAGAAAAAGAGGAAAAAATGCTAAGTGGTGCGTTCAAACGCAGGGCATCTGCGTTCAGACGCACAAGATGGGAGCAGCAGGAAAATGGCAGAAAATTGGCTAAGTCCTGCGTTCAGACGCAGGCAGTCTGCGTTCAAACGCAGGGTTCAGAAGCCGGAGTGCTGAAAAGTTAAGGGGTGCGTTCAAACGCACTTCTTGCGTTCAAACGCAGGACTCAACACTTAAGGGAAGAAAAAGGCAAGGGGTGCGTTCAAACGCAGAGGAGCTGCGTTCAAACGCACGGGTCCAGAAGCCAGAAGCCAGAGGAGGGAAAAACGGTTAAGGCCTGCGTTCAAACGCAGAAGGTGTGCGTTCAGACGCACTGCGTTTGAACGCAGGAGGTGTGCGTTCGAACGCACAGAAGGGTTCCAGAAGCTTCCAGGACGGGTCTTTTCGAGGGTAAAACAGGAATTTCGTGCATCAGTTTTGGAGACTGTGGCAGTATAAAAGGAGGTGTCCCAGCACTGAATTAGGGTAACGCATACACACTCACATCTATCATCATCATCAGCAGCCAGTTTCACAGCACCCAGGAGTTGGAGCAGAGCAGGATTGGAGCAGTTTTCCAGTATTTTCAGAAAACTAACTAGTTTGATCTTTTCTCTCTTTATGAAACGTTGTTTTTAAATAATGCAAGCTAGCTAGACCTTTTGCCTAGGTTCTTGGTGAACCTAGGGTTTATGAATTCAGCAGACTTGGTTGTTTGATTTTCAGATGCATGGCTAGCTAAGTCTTAATACAGGATGGTTTGTTTATTATTCTGTCTTTGATTTTATTTACATACATGAATGGCTTGATCACCCAGGAGTGTTACAGACAGGATCTGGTGCGCGAGAGTGACCAGTGAAAGTTAGGAAGAAAAGACAGGATTTAGTACTCTGCCTTGATGGACCGAGAGGTGAAAAGAATCAGGGGACTAGCCCAGAAGCATTAGACCAACTGTTAGACGTTTAGGGGGAGACCGAGAGGAGAACCTGTAACACTAGCAGACTTAGAACGAACCTGCAGATTTAGGTGGACCGAGAGGACCCGAAAATCTGCTGTTGAGTGATAGGTGCATGAGACCGAGAGGAGATTGTACTATTGGTATGTTGGCATAAACAAAAACCACTGTGTGTTTCTGAAATCAAAATATACTATGGAAGCTGGAGAATGACCCTAGGGGATCCTGGAACCTAGATTTTTAGAATTATCGACTTTTACAACTACAACAATTTCTGCAAAATATTCAACAGAAAAATAAAATAAGCTTTTATAAATACTGTTTTATTTACTGCAATTTAGTGAGTAGAGTTGAATCCCAAACCTTCCTCCTTTTTACAAACTTTGCGTCTAATTCTAATTCTAATTAGCAACAACTTAAACTGTTCTCGAGGGTTCGACAACCAGAGTCGCAATTACATACTCTATATTACTTGATCATACACTTGCGAAAAAGCAGATAGGTTTACGCTGTCAAGTTTTTGGCGCAGTTGCCGGGGAACGGTTACAGTTTTTGTTAAAAAGACATTAGAATAAGTCTCATAGTTTTTCGTTTATTTTTACAGTTACTTTCTTTCGACTTACTGCTCTTGAAATCTGATTTTCAGGCTATTCTAGTTTATGCCCAGATTGCCCAGCAAACTGGTATCACCACTCGAAGATCCCGAAAAACTTTTCAGAGAGAAAAGCCGCAGACACCGAGCCGCGATGTCTGAACACGGAGAAGACACCACAACCGAAACAGGAACACCCACAGGACAGCCGCAACGTACTCCAGCCCAGATGGATCTTTACATTGAAGAGCTGATAGCAGCAGGTTTTGCTGCCAGGAACAATCAGAGGACTTATAACAGGTCTGGAAGGGCGCTGTTCGAAAACTTTGAAGTCCCAACCGGAGGACATCAACCAGCTATTGTAGTGCCACCCATTACAGCAGAGCACTTCGATCTAAAATCATCTACCATTCAGACCGCCCAGACTCATTGTCCTTTTAATGGGAAGGCAGATGAAGATCCAAACGAATTCCTCGGAAAATTTGAGGATTACTGCAACAAGATTAAGTATAGAGGAGTCGAAGCGGACACGCTAAAGCTGATTTTATTCCCATACTGTTTGTTCGGAACTGCAAAGGATTGGCTGGAGGCAAGACCACCGAGGTCTATTACTACCTGGGAAGGGTGTGTTGCTGATTTCTTGGCAAAATTCTACACTGCATCCCGCGTTATCAAGCTGCAGAGTGAGATCTTATCTTTCAAACAGCAGATGGGGGAGACAGTGGTAGATGCATGGGACAGGCTGATGAGACTCGTTAAAAAATGCCCCAATCACGGCTTCGGGGACGCAAAGATTCTGCAGGTATTCTACCATGCACTTGACAGGGAGAATGCAGACAGGATTGATAGGGAAGCTGGGGGTAACTTTTTATACCATGTGGAAAAAGATGGAGCATACGAACTGATGAAGCAATTAGCCAAACAGGATACTCGCCTGTTTGATGACCGCAGGCTCGCAGCAGCAGCAGAACCAGTGGTTGATGACAGGATTGACAATCTCACGAAAGTGGTACAGGACCTAGTCAAGAAGGTGTATACAGAAAAGAAGCCGGTGGCATCAGTGGACGAACCTGACTTTGACGCAGCAATTCTGGAGCTTCAGACCGAAGATGCCAACTATGTTCAGCAGCAGTGGGATCCTAGTCGCTACAGACCAGGCACACGTGACCATCCAGGGTTTCGCTACGGAAATCCCAATGCAGCAGTATACGCACCAGGATTCCAGCACAGGCCACAGGCACAACAGACAGCTCCAGCCCAGCCTGCACAAGCAGCACCACAACTAAACCTGTCTCAGCAACATTTTGAGTCCTATATGGAGAAATTCAATAAGCAGTTGGAAACTAGATTCGCACAAATGGACTCATTAACTGCTGATGTAAGCCAGATGAAGATTGCTATCCGAAACTTGGAAGTACAGAATGGACAGCTTGCACAGAACCAGGCAGAACGAGCCCCAGGGAATTTACCATCTAACACAGTGAACAATCCACGCGCTCAAATCAATGCTATCACAACTCGGAGTGGAATTGCACTGCAGGATCCACCGTATCCCAGTCATGCACGCGCAGAAAAGTCCAAGGTTATTGAACAGGAAGTGATTGACCGGGAAGACAGTTCAACCGCTAACCCTCAGAAAAGGGGTTCGGTCGAGCAGGAAGCAGAGCAGACGAATGAGGGTAATCCAGAAACAGTACCAATTTCTAAGGAGGTTCCTTACCCTCTGAAGACACGTAAGAGAGATGACAGCAAAGACTACGCCAGATTTCTGGAGGTATTCAAGCAATTACAGATAAATATACCTTTTGCTGAAGCACTTGCCAAAATGCCTACTTATGCGAAGTTTCTCAAAGACATCTTGTATGGTAGAAGGCGAATGAGTGACTTCGAAACAGTGAATCTGACGGCAGAAGCGAGCAGTTGTGTAAAAAATGGTCTACCACTGAAAAAGAAAGACCCTGGCAGCTTTGTTATTCCAGTAACCCTGGGCAGTGCATACACAGGAAAAGCCTTATGCGACTTGGGTGCCAGCATCAACTTGATGCCACTGACCATCTTCAAAAGTCTGGGAGTCGGAGAACCACGTCCGACAAGAATTATGCTTCAAATGGCTGACAGATCCGTGAAACCTGCCTATGGAGTAATTGAAGATATCCTGGTAAAAGTGGGAGAGCTTATTTTTTCAGCAGATTTTGTGATACTGGATATGGAGGCAGGAGAGGTTCCGCTGATCCTGGGCAGACCTTTCCTGGCGACTGGTGAAGCCATTATTAACTGCAAAAGTGGAGAGCTGTCCATGCAAATCAATGAAGAAAAAGTAAAATTTAATGTTTTCAAATCTCTCCTGCTTCCCGATTATTATGGGCATGAAAACTGTTTTGCAGTAGAGGTAATTGATGATCTGGAAAGCGATGAGATAGAAGATTTATGGGAGGAATTTGAAGACATGTATCCAGAGGAAACAGAGGAGCAACAGGATGAGAAGATCATGGGAACAGAAAGCTGGGTCAAGCTATACAGAGATGAAGGATGCGAGCAGAAAATGACACTGGTCCCGTCACTCCAGGAACCACCAGCCCTGGAATTAAAACAGTTGCCAGAACACCTCAGGTACGCTTTTATTGGTGAAAATAATACCCTGCCGGTAATTGTTTCTTCTCTTTTATCTCAGGAACAGGAACAAAAGTTACTGGAGGTACTCCGAGAGCATAAGGAAGCCATAGGATGGACAATTGCAGACTTAAAGGGAATCAGTCCTGATTATTGCATGCACAAAATAAGGATCGAAGAAGGCAAGAAGCCAGTTATCCAGCCTCAAAGAAGACTAAACCCAATTATGAAAGATGTGGTACGTAAGGAGGTCATGAAGTGGCTAGAAGCAGGAATTATATACCCCATATCAGACAGCACCTGGGTGAGTCCTGTCCAGTGTGTACCAAAGAAAGGGGGTATTACAGTAGTGCAGAATGCTGATCAGGAACAGATCGCTCAACGAACTGTCACTGGCTGGCGAATCTGTATGGACTACCGGAAGCTGAACGATGCCACACTGAAAGACCACTTTCCGCTGCCATTCATGGACCAGATGTTGGACAGACTAGCGCACCATGCTTATTACTGCTTTCTTGACGGGTACTCTGGCTACAACCAGATCTATATAAACCCAGAAGACCAAGAAAAGACGACGTTCACTTGCCCGTATGGAACGTTCGCCTTTAGACGAATGCCATTTGGATTGTGCAATGCTCCAGCAACATTCCAGAGATGTATGATGGCTATTTTCTCTGATATGATAGAGAAAAATTTGGAAGTTTTCATGGACGATTTTTCGTTATTCGGAGACAGCTTCGAAGATTGCCTATACCATCTGGCCAGAGTTCTGATTCGCTGCAGAAAAACAAACCTGGTACTCAACTGGGAAAAATTCCACTTCATGGTTACTGAAGGAATAGTGCTGGGACACATGATTTCCAGTAAAGGGCTGGAAGTAGACAGAGCAAAAATAGAGGTGATCAAGCAGCTGCCGTATCCAACCACAGTGAAGGCAATCAAGAGCTTTTTGGGCCACGCAGGATTTTACAGAAGGTTTATTAAAGATTTCTCAAAAATTACAAAGCCACTATGTAATTTGTTGGGAAAAGATGTGCCCTTCGTATTTGACGAAGCCTGCAAAGAAGCTTTTGACGTGCTCAAAGAAAGGCTGACGACTGCACCCATTATCACAACACCAGACTGGACCATCCCGTTCGAGCTGATGTGCGACGCCAGTGATTACGCTGTGGGCGCGGTACTGGGACAGAGGAAGGACAAGGTGTGCAGCGTCATCTACTATGCCAGCAGGGTACTAAATGAGGCGCAAATTAATTATGGGACTACAGAGAAGGAGATGCTGGCAGTCGTTTTTGCCCTGGATAAATTCAGATCGTACCTGGTAGGCTCTAAAGTCATTATTTTTACAGATCACAGTGCACTGAAATACTTGCTGGAAAAGAAGGATGCAAAGCCAAGGCTGCTGCGTTGGATTCTGCTGATGCAGGAATTTGACGTCGAAATCAGGGATAAAAAGGGAGTTGAAAATGTAGTAGCTGATCATCTATCTCGTCTGGAAAAACCTACAGAAAAAGTGGTGCCCATTCAAGAAAATTTTCCAGATGAACATATTATGAAGATCAAGACCAATAGACGGCCCTGGTACTATGCCATAGCCAATTATTTGGTCAATGGAGCACTCCCTGAAGACATCACCCCTTGGCAGAAAAAGAATTTTATTTCAGATTGCAGGCAATATTTTTGGGACGATCCTTATCTGTTCAAGCAAGGGGCAGATAATATTCTCCGACGATGCATTCCATGTCACGAAATTTTGGAGGTAATTCAGCACTGCCACTCAGCACAGTGTGGAGGACACTTCAGCGGACCGAGAACAGCTCACAAGGTGCTGCAGTCAGGATTTTTCTGGCCAACAGTTTTCAAGGACTGCCATGACTATGCGCAGAGTTGTGATCGCTGCCAAAGGCCAGGAAATATCTCCCAGCGGAATGAAATGCCCATGACACTTTGGCAGGAAGTCGAACCTTTCGACGTATGGGGTATTGATTTTATGGGTCCTTTTCCTTCGTCTCTGGGAAATCTCTACATCTTATTGGCAGTAGATTACGTGTCAAAATGGGTGGAAGCAATAGCCTGCCAGAAGAACGATGCGTCAGTCGTGGAAAGGTTCCTCAAACGTAACATCTTTACCAGATTTGGAATACCGAGGGCCATGGTCAGTGATGAAGGTTCTCATTTTATCAATAAAGTCTTTGCCAAGGTTCTAAAGCAGTACGGGGTGTCTATCCATAAGGTATCACTGCCTTATCACCCTCAGGCAAACGGGCAAGCAGAGGTGTCCAACAGGGAGATAAAGAGCATACTGGAAAAAACTGTGAATCCAGGACGCAAGGACTGGTCGTTAAAGCTGGATGATGCACTTTGGGCATACAGAACTGCTTACAAAACCCCACTGGGAATGTCCCCGTACCAGCTGGTGTTTGGAAAAGCATGTCACTTACCAGTAGAATTGGAACACAAAGCTTACTGGGCAATCAAGCAGCTGAATATGGATCACAGTTTATCAGGAAATAAACGGAAGATGGCACTACTCGAACTGGAGGAATTCCGTAAAACTGCATATGAGAGTGCCAAAATTTATAAAGAAAAAACAAAGAAGTGGCATGACAACCGCATTCTACCAAAGAAGATAGAAATCGGGCAGAAGGTTCTCCTCTACAATTCAAGGATGAAATTCTATCCAGGGAAGCTGCGCTCAAGATGGTCTGGACCATTTATTGTGAAGGACATTACATTATGGGGAGTGGTAGAGCTGGAGAACCCGAGGGATAATACAGTTTTCAAGGTGAATGGGAATAGAGTCAAGCCATACAGGGATCCTCAGGAAATCATGGAGGTAGAGGCACTCTACCTCGACATTCCGTGATTACAGCAGAGGTAACAAAGTCGGGCTGTCGACTGTAAATCACAAGCGCTGGTTGGGAGGCAACCCAACATAGATTAGTTGTTTTTATATAATTTTTTACAATGTTCATAATTCGAGAGAAAAGTGAGAAAGAGGGATTTAATGTTGAACTCAGTGTTTCAGGAAGCAGAGGCGTGCGTTCAAACGCAGAAGACATGCGTTCAAACGCACTTGTGCGTTCAAACGCAGAGACCCCGCGTTCAAACGCAGCCCCACCAACGGACAGGAAAAGCACTGGAAACGGTTAACACTTTTGCGTTCAAACGCAGAAGAGCTGCGTTCAAACGCAGAACACGCAGTAAAAATTTCCAGCCACCAAGTGGTGCGTTCAAACGCAACTCATGTGCGTTCAAACGCAACTCATCAGACCCAGAAAATTCAAGAAAATTCAAGCACTGCGTTCAAACGCACACCGTGCGTTCAAACGCAGATCATCAGATCTTCAAAAATTCCAGAAAAATTTAAGCTGTGCGTTCAAACGCAGGAGCTGCGTTCAAACGCACAATTGAGCGGGATCAAAAATTTCGGAAAAATTTGAAAAATTTTGAAATTTTGGGGCCATTCTGCAATTTCTGAAAGTTTGCCTATATATACTGTACGGATGACAGTGACTCATTTTCACCCAAGTCATCCAGTTTTCAACTCTCTCTCTAGAAATTCTCTCTGCCCTAGCAGCCGCCAGAGCAGTCTGCCGCCAGCGACCTCCGACGACCACCGCAGGTCCACCAGGAGGTCAGGAACAGTGTGGGGGTGGTCAAACTCATCCGATCCAAACACCGACAGATCCACTTCAGAGAGAAATTTCTAGATCTGTACCCGTAAGATTCACTCCGGGTAGCCAGGTTCTATCTTTTCACTCTCTTTGAATATTTTCATTTTTTTTTTCGGTTTGAATATTGAAATGGAAGAGGATCAACCTTACATGAGGCCGGATAGGGCGATTGCACCGTTGAATATCATAGACTGCCGATTGCTTAGGGTTAACCATTTCTGCGACCATAGGTTTGTTAACATGGAGGCTCACCGTTTCTTTCTGCAAGACAAAAAGATTCGGTATGACATACCTGCTGAGAGGACCTTTCCCCGTGATAGAGTAGCAATGGGGGATGAACTGTTCAACTATACTGGGCATGATCATTTTGGGGATTTGTTTACTGGGTTTACCAATCTGCAGGTCAGTTCTGTGCTGGCTAAGGAGATTTACAGCAATCTCCAGCAGTGCATGAACAGTGAAGCCCAGTCAATTGACTGGATTTACTGCAGAAAGAGATGGATTCGAATCACCCCAGAGAGTATCCGAGAGAGTCTGGGTCTGGAGTTAGTGTTGGATGACTGTCAGTTTCAGGAACTGAGACGTCATCCATCTGAGCAGTTGAGTGAGCAGATCTTGACCACCTTGTGTGCTGGTGTACCCGGCGCTGCTTGGTACTACCCTGAGCGGAGTCCTTCCTACCGGAAACTCCCTGCGACCTACCTGATTCGAGAGGCGAGATGGTGGACTGAGTGGGTGAACAACAGAGTTGTGGGTATAAAACACTTTACCCGCATTGATTATAATATTGCCCTGTTGGTCTACTGTCTGATGGCCCGCGAGCCTGTGAGCCTCCCGGAGATTATTTGTGAGTTTTTCCGGGAACGAAGAGAGACTCACAGCAAGAAGGGTTTGGGTCTCCTGGGGATGTTAACAAAAATGGCACAGGACTATCTGGTGGTCATTCCTGGCGACCTGAGAGATATTCGACCAATTCAGGTTAGAAAGTACAAGAACATGAGATGTGCGCTGCATGAGGCCGTGCACGGGCCTCCTGAATATGTCCAAGTGGACGATGATGATGATGTTCCACCTCAGGGTGGGGGTGTTGGTATGCCACCACCGCCCCCTCCCGGTGATGGGGGTTTTCCAGCCCTACCAGGTCCCTTCCCACTGCCCCGTTCTGCCAGTTCCAGTGAACACAGGCAGGCCAACCCTGACTTGGGGCAGTCCAGCAGAGGGGCCAGGCGCAGCTCTTTTGGGCGCCTGGAGAGGACTGAGCATGAGGAGTGGGTCAGAAAGAAAATTAAGGCCCAAGAAAAAGTACAGAACTACCTGGTACGGACGGTCAAGAAAATGGCCAGGGTCTTGGCAAATTGTTCAAGACCCAGAAGCATATCTACCACGCTCACACATCCGCCATGAGAGCTCATGAGGCGGCACTTGCTGAAATACAGAGCAACATGCGTGGTAAGAGGTTTAATTTTCCGGACCGCTATTCGAGTGATAATTGTCCAAGCTGGACAATGGAGGATAGCCGGCCATATGATAGCTTTTCTGGCCATGACCCCACACCGAGCCCTGAACATGCAGACAGTGTAGGTGACCCCGGCAGACCCGGTACCCAGTACCCACCTAGGAGAGAGCATGCAGACCCAGGGGCCAGCAGTGCCCATCCCGGTGCCAGCCATGCTGGTACCGCTGCCGCAGCATGCCATGCTGCGAGGAAACGCGCCAGAGGGCGAACCCCTTCACCATCTCCCGAGCCGACTGACCAGTCTACTCCGGAGAACACAGATTCGAGTTACCGACCAGATCAGTAGAGTCGCGGGGACGCGCCACCTCTAGTGTGGGGGTGGGGAATCGTGTCCTCCTGCATAGCCATGTCAGCATATTTTTGTCAATTTTATTTTTCATTTTATTTTCATTTTTGAGTCAGCACGTTTTTTTTATGTTGAGTCGACCCACCAACCTTTCTGACCTTGCATGATAAAATAAAAAAAATATATATATAAAAAATAAAATAAAATAATAATAATAAATAGGGAAAATTAATAAATTTTTTTTTTGAGAAAGGGCAACTTAGGACCTAGAAACTGAAGAGAGTCCAATGAAAGAGCTTATGAGAATAGGAAGCACCGTAGCAGGGATACTTCAAATTTTAGTATTTTGTGCACAATTTTCACGACAGGCTATCCCGGGTATTCAGGAATGTGGAAAGTAGATAACAGGCATACTTTTGACTTCTCTAGTGTGCTAGGCAGATTTGGTCTTTAGATAGTTGAATATTCTGTTTCCCGTGGAAACTGGTGGACTCTTCGAATCTGGGGTGGACCTTCGTGTAGAGTCGGTTTTATGTGGTACAAATCTGTGGCCTAAGCGAAGTTGGAGAATGTACACCACCATCCCTTAAGGTGGTTCCAAGAGAAAATCCTAAAAAGCCCGCACTCTTAAAGCTCTACTGTACCGTTGTAAAAAACAGAGGGGATTATGAAAAAAAAATAAAAAAAAAGAAAAATAAATAAATAAATAATAAATAAATAATATTTTGTGCTTAAAGGAGAAACAACATAATGTGCTTCCATTCACATGGAAAATTTGGATTCAATCCAATTTAGAGCTTAAGAGGGAAATTAAAGTCAAGCCGTATTACACAGGAGTTGTGTCTCCCAGCAATGGGACAATTTGCAAAACAAACGCAATAACGGCTAAGAGGGTCTGAAAACCTCAAATGACTTGGCGAAGAAAAATTATCTGTTGACTATAGATGCCTGGACCCTCAAAGTCGAAAGACGTGCGTTATCTTGGTTGGTTTGGTGGATGTTTGGGGATACCTTAGTGAGTTTGTGCATAGGATCAGTTTATATCATTTCTTGCTGCGTGTTGTGGAATTTCGAAATGAGCTTGTGAGGATTTGATGATTTCAGTTTATGATAGAGAGGTTGCCCAATTTCAGAAAATATATTTAAAAAAAAAAAATATTTTAGCTGTGTCTTGAGTCAGTTTGTGTATATTCTGTATCTGAGTCAGTCGTCTATTGAGTGTTTTGGTCTGTGTCTTGAATCTGTGAAAGAGGGGAAGTATGCAATTGAAGTATGCAAAAATGGGTCTGCAAGGCAGTATGCAAGGGTCTGCTCGGGACGAGCAGAGGTTAGTGTGGGGGTATTTTGACAGCTTGAAAATGTATTAGTCTGGGACATCTTTTTACCATTGGTTTTAACCCTGTGAGAGTTGAGTTTGGCCATTTTCAGCTTATTTTCCACCTGATACGAGGTAGAGATTTATAGATCATGATTGCAAAATTTGAGTAATTTTATGCATACTTTTGTTTCTTGGATATGATCGCGGGTGCGTGTTATGATGTGCAGATAACAGGTGCCGAAAAATGCATGAGATTAAATTGGATGGGAGGCAGCGTGTCAGGAAAGCTGAGCAGAAAAAGAGGAAAAAATGCTAAGTGGTGCGTTCAAACGCAGGGCATCTGCGTTCAGACGCACAAGATGGGAGCAGCAGGAAAATGGCAGAAAATTGGCTAAGTCCTGCGTTCAGACGCAGGCAGTCTGCGTTCAAACGCAGGGTTCAGAAGCCGGAGTGCTGAAAAGTTAAGGGGTGCGTTCAAACGCACTTCTTGCGTTCAAACGCAGGACTCAACACTTAAGGGAAGAAAAAGGCAAGGGGTGCGTTCAAACGCAGAGGAGCTGCGTTCAAACGCACGGGTCCAGAAGCCAGAAGCCAGAGGAGGAAAAAACGGTTAAGGCCTGCGTTCAAACGTAGAAGGTGTGCGTTCAGACGCACTGCGTTTGAACGCAGGAGGTGTGCGTTCGAACGCACAGAAGGGTTCCAGAAGCTTCCAGGACGGGTCTTTTCGAGGGTAAAACAGGAATTTCGTGCATCAGTTTTGGAGACTGTGGCAGTATAAAAGGAGGTGTCCCAGCACTGAATTAGGGTAACGCATACACACTCACATCTTTCATCATCATCAGCAGCCAGTTTCACAGCAGCCAGGAGTTGGAGCAGAGCAGGATTGGAGCAGTTTTCCAGTATTTTCAGAAAAATAACTAGTTTGATCTTTTCTCTCTTTATGAAACGTTGTTTTTAAATAATGCAAGCTAGCTAGACCTTTTGCCTAGGTTCTTGGTGAACCTAGGGTTTATGAATTCAGCAGACTTGGTTGTTTGATTTTCAGATGCATGGCTAGCTAAGTCTTAATACAGGATGGTTTGTTTATTATTCTGTCTTTGATTTTATTTACATACATGAATGGCTTGATCACCCAGGAGTGTTACAGACAGGATCTGGTGCGCGAGAGTGACCAGTGAAAGTTAGGAAGAAAAGACAGGATTTAGTACTCTGCCTTGATGGACCGAGAGGTGAAAAGAATCAGGGGACTAGCCCAGAAGCATTAGACCAACTGTTAGACGTTTAGGGGGAGACCGAGAGGAGAACCTGTAACACTAGCAGACTTAGAACGAACCTGCAGATTTAGGTGGACCGAGAGGACCCGAAAATCTGCTGTTGAGTGATAGGTGCATGAGACCGAGAGGAGATTGTACTATTGGTATGTTGGCATAAACAAAAACCACTGTGTGTTTCTGAAATCAAAATATACTATGGAAGCTGGAGAATGACCCTAGGGGATCCTGGAACCTAGATTTTTAGAATTATCGACTTTTACAACTACAACAATTTCTGCAAAATATTCAACAGAAAAATAAAATAAGCTTTTATAAATACTGTTTTATTTACTGCAATTTAGTGAGTAGAGTTGAATCCCAAACCTTCCTCCTTTTTACAAACTTTGCGTCTAATTCTAATTCTAATTAGCAACAACTTAAACTGTTCTCGAGGGTTCGACAACCAGAGTCGCAATTACATACTCTATATTACTTGATCGTACACTTGCGAAAAAGCAGATAGGTTTACGCTGTCAGCAGCGTTTGACGATACAAAACACAATGTTCCACAACTAGAGGATCTAGTGACTTCTAGTCTAAGGATGACAATACCGTTGTCACTACGAGAAGCACTTGTGACTTTACGTAATTTGTATCTAGCCTCCTCGTTGTGGGTCAATCCAGTATGCCATTACTCCTAACGCATACCCTTGTGTTGGATTGTGATATCTCCATATCAATCCAACCTCATACTAGTCTATAGTTGATCGTCCTATTAATCAGTATAATTGACCAGGAATATTTAAGATAAACAACACATTTACAAACTAAGGACTTCATTATATTAAATATCTCCATGAATAATACAATGAATATTCCAGCAAAAAATAATGTTCATACTAAATAAGATTGCCTCTAGGGTATCTATTGCAACACGCATTCCCAAACCAGCCCTTAGTCAGTGCAAAAAGCCTGGATAAAAATATAAATTTGGAGTGACATCTTATCATACCAAAATCAAAGAAAAGTATACCGAATTCTTTTTTTTCAAACGAAAAGCAAACGACATATGATCATACCAAAAGCAGTGAAAAGTTGGACTGCAAATTGACAGTTACTATTTATAGAATGTGGAAATTGAGTTAAGTGGACAGTATATACTACTAAAGTCGTAAGATTGGGATGTGATTACTATCATAAACTGGCAATCGAATTTAACCAAGGTCACTTTCACCTTGCTCTTTCATGGATCAAACAAATATAAACTTGCAACCTGCTCCATCACATTGGTGATGTCCATAACCAACTGCCTGTATATTTCGCATTCTTTGCTTAAAGTTTTTGGTTCTACCAATCTGACACAAATTGAACCACTCTTGTTATGATTTCGACAATTTTGCTTGTATTCTCATTATAAATTTTGAACTAACCTGAAGTTAAAGCACAACATCTTCGATAATGAGGACTTGAGGTATGAGTAATGAAGCACATTTCAGAAACCAAGTAGGAACTAACGAATAACATGGAAAAACTAAGCACATTCATTTATGTGGATTTCATAAGTGGATTTCCACTATGTGCGTACATGTTGATAAGGTATTGACAGATAAAGTATCTCTGAATAGGGTGTAAAGAAAGCTCATAACACCTGAAGTAACTAGAGACAAACCTGGAGAAATTGTATGTAAGCGGTAAAATCAATAATACCGAGAGAAAACATAAATGTGAGAACACTGCACAATATAAAAACTAAAAACTTAGCAAGTAAATAATTATTTACACAGAGTGTGCCCTTTTATTTGGGAGTTGAGGAAGAGTTGGATAAATACAATACCGTTCTGATTAATTTAGGCATGGATTATATCACTGATACCATAATCAGAATAAGATGGGGCAAAAAGTTTCAATAGGCTTCACTATGTGACACAACACCACAAAGTTCAATGAACAAACTCAGCTATGAAGAAGCATATAATTCCGCTCCAATCAGAGTCCAATCGAAGTACACTGCAAAAGTTAGCTTCAACGTTACACAAACAGGTCATGGTCACCTTGTATCAACCATACCATCACTAAACTAAGTTAAAATCAAATAATCCTACAAAACGCTACCTAATACCAAACCTACTGTAAGACATCTAGGGTTTATCAAATACAAAAGGTTATTAGCTTTTTCCCTACTAATGCTGCAAAACCAGATAGAACCGCCCCAAACAACAATATACATGCAACATTAAGAGTACAATTGTGTAGAAAATCAACCTTAGGGAAGCAGGAAACTTGAAATGAGACCAAGGCTAGATATGCTCCAATCAAAGCGATGATCCATCATAATCCTAATAAGCACAGTTACACTCTCATCTGACCATTGGAACTTGGAACAACGAAAGGAAACTAAAACCATTGGTATGAGCCTTGACTTCTTGCCAAATGTTCGAGTACTAATGCTGCCTTCAGTCGCTGGCTGATATCGTGGATGGCTGAAGAACATAACCTGTATAGTTGTTATTTGCTGAGTTTACTTTGATATCTCTGAACTCAAGCTACCCAGCCTACTCTAAGAAGATCCGCGTGATTATCAATCAAGAATTGAATTATTAATGTAATAGTATTTTTAAAGTGAAAACCAACCGGTTGATAAGAAATCAAAGAAAATAGACTAACCTGGGCAACAAATTGCTGCTGCAAATCGGAGCAGAAATGTTACCCCCTAGGTAACGATTGGGCACACACATGCACACAAACACGGTAAGTAAAAGAGATAGAGGAAAAGACTGATTTGTTTATTTGCTTGACTAATACTCGGGGGATTACATCTATTTAAATAGATAAATAAATTGACCTACCATAACCCTAGACTTAACGGGCCAAACCCGGATTATTAATTAGCGTAATAACATAATTAAATACTAATAAAATTAAATAATTAAATATTATTGATACGATACTCGTATCAAGAAAGCTGGGCGGCCTCTTCTGGATGAACGACTATTTGCAATGAAAGATAACGAAATCAACCGAGCGAAGTAGAAGAATAGAAATCAAAGAAACAAATCAAAGAAGAGAAGAATAGACTAACCTGGGCAACAAATCGATGCTGCAAATCGGGGAAGAAAGATAGGCAGCCTCTTATGAAAGAACGTCTGTTTGCAATCAAATATAACCATATAAAAGAGCGTAGAGAAAGCGAATAGACTAACCTGAAGCAGAAATATTGGCGGACTTTTCTGGATTCAGACCTTAATCGGAACGACAAGACCTTAATCGGAAGAAAACCTTGGCCGGAAGCGAGGGAGAACGTGGATTCAGACCTTAAGCGGACGACGCGACCTCAACGGAAGAAGACCTTGGCCGGAATCGCGGGAGAACGTGGAGGCGAGCAGACGATGAAAGAGGAAATTTTCTAAGGTTCAACTCAGTCCAGTAAGATATGCAATTTAAAGGTTGTGAATTAGTGATGTTTTAATCCGACGACCAAAAATGTCTCCTCAAAATGTGTTTTAAAAATTTCCTTTAAAAGAAGTGGGACCCACACCCCCATCTTATTATATAGATACGCTTAAATATTATATGTTCTCCTTCCAAACATATTACATGGTATCAGAGTTCTAAGTTCCCGGTGACCTAAATCACGCTTCTGCCTCTGGCGGACGGCACCGCAACTAGCCGCTCCCTGGAATTGGTCGTTGTTTTAATTTTCCGCTAGCTATTCTTCTTGTATTGTCGCGCGGAAAAATCCCTAGACTGTTCTCGGTTTGATCATCACCCTGTCTTCCATTCATCTCACCTTCAGTACCATTCATCTCGGATTAAAAAATCATAGCCCACCCCTGAAAATTTCACGGGGAACAGAGGTGTAACGCGCTTCACGTGCCATTGGAAGTTCACACATCGCCTCCTCCCTTCCCCACATGTCAGCCTGCCCCAGGCGCGTCCGGCTCCTTATTGGCTCATCTATCTCTCACGCCTCTCCAGTCAGCCATCAAATTTCGCGTGGAAATAGTCTCAACTCCAGCTCGCGTCTAAACTCCAGCTCGCTTCAGCATGTGGCATCCTTTGTCGCGTCCTACCACTAATAAAACTCGGTTTGCTACGGCAAGCACGCTCCACATTAAATCAAGATTTTTTTTGTTAGAATAAAACGACGAGGAACAATGGTCGTCGACATGCGGTCGAAACAGCTTTGTCGGTAGTTCGACCAACAGAAACAATCATTGGTTGTTAGAAGTTAGAATATATAGCCGACGACTTTGCCACTACTTTTTCTATTCGTTATTACCTTTTCCGACGACCTCCCGACTGTCTTGTTTCGTGGTTAGAACTTCTACCGACGAACATTTCAACAATTTTTTGTCGTCATTGAAACTATGCCGCCGACTTTGATCGTTGTTTTTAATTTAAGACGACTATTTTTTTGTCGTATTTTTGCCTTAGCGTAGCCTTTTTTCTTTTAATTAAAACGAGTAACATGCTCACGGAGATATCTTTTTCCTGATAAAATGCTCGTTGTGTTATTATTTGGTCTTCTTCATAGACGACTATTTGTGTAGTCGCCTATCTCAAACCATTTTACGCTTGCCCAAAAAACTTGTTGATCATGTTTTGATACCAACAATACAACAAAAGTGCACGTTTTCTTGGTGATCTTTTTTTATCACCCACACATAACGCAATTAAATAAACTTACGAAACACACAAGCTTTTAGACAAAAGCTTTTATAATACTAGCTAAACTTGCGGCAAATCCTAGAGCAATACAATATTGTTTCATGGATCATTCAAATCGAAAATCTCACAAATCAGCGACACAACCTTTCCAAAATATTAAAATATTCTACAAAAACCGAAACACAACTTTTCAGACATTGTTTCTTACATTGTTCGTAACCGATGTGAAGTGTGTAAGTAGGTACTCAAACAAGATAAAATATATACTATAGAAGGGGGGGGGGTTGAATAGAGTATGAAAACTTTTGCTTAAGATGGTGGTTTAAAAATAAGTAGAGAAGATTTGAAGATTTTCAAAGCTTTGAAATCAGTTTCAAAGCTTTGAACTGAAACTGACGGATTAAAAGCTACTTAGAGTTTTCAAGCACTTGTAAGGCTTTTCAAAGCTTTGAACCTTTCATGTGTTGAAACAATTTGTAAGAAATTAAAGTATTGAAATATAAAGAGCAAGACACAAGTATTTGTTACCAAGTCCAGCCTCCAAAACGCCTCCTCTCCGCCTGAGGGATCTGATCCCTCTAGGATTTTAACTACTTCGTATTTATGATCACCAGTTAAGCCCAAGATCTCATGCCTAAGAGAATTGTCTTACTCTTATACCAGAATGTGGTTCTCTCAAACCTATCTAGTACCGCTTCAACTACTTGATACAATAAGATTCTCTGTTGTTCGTCTTGAAAAACTCAACGAGAACATTATATAGAAGACTAAGATATCTAATCAATAAACATTTTGCGCACAAGTAGAAGAACATTGTGAAGACTATGAAGCAGGAAAGATTGGAAGTGTTCTTCTGAGTCTAGAATGGATTGAATGATGAGTTGATCTTCTTCCTTGTTGCTCTCTCTATCCTAATATGTTTTTGTGTGTCTCTGTATCTTTGTCTCAACTGCTTGCTACAAAAAAATTCAGCAGCTAAATATTAGGAAATAACACCAGACGTTTTAAATCAATGCCCCAATTATTACATCAAAATTCTCTGTTCACGTCAAACCTCGTTCCTCCTTTGGAAAATCATAGACGAAGATAGAGTAGACTTTAAAAATTCTACATTTTTATTTGAATTAGTACTATTCAATGAATTTCCATTTTCACCACTGAAATAGTTCGCATTCCTGAGACTGCCTCATCATGAACCTATAAAGCACTACCACCCACAAACATGATGCCTCATAATGAACCTATAGACCACTACCTAGTTAAACCCACCAAGTAACACTTGATAACTCCACATTAGGAGTTATATTCGTATAGAATTCATCACATTTTTGCGTGACTTAGATGCATTTACGTGAGATATTGACCAATTCTTAGGTGTTTTGATCATGTTTGAGTATTTGGACTCAATTATTTAATTCGGGCGTTACTTGTGTAATTTCGAGCTATTTTTCTCATATTTGATCTTCCCGTATGTTTCGTGTTGTGCTTTTCAGGAACCGAGAGCTTGGAGAAGTGCATTGGCAAGAGGAAACCAACTTCGGAATGTTTGAAGGCTCAAGAACGGTGTGTGGAATGGAAGACGGTTGAAGGAAAGACCAAAGAAGCGAAGAAAAAGAAGATTTTTCCCAGACTGGTCCTAGGACTAGTAAGATGGTCTTACTACCAGTCTGTACTTAGAATTTTGGGCGAAATCAGCTTGAAGACCACCCGCTGCTGGTCCTAAGACCAGTCCGACTGGTCCTAAGACCAGTTTGATGAGCTGTACTTGAAAATTTGGGGGTTTTAATGAAATTGTTAACAAATTTTGGGCAACAAGTGAGGAGAATTACGTATTAAATGACCTAGGAGCTGGGAGATCACTCATTCACGTTTTTTGGAGGATTCACGCACCTTGGAGAGCAAGAGAAACTAGAGTGCAATATTGAAGACGAATATCACCAAAACACTTGAAGATTTATTCGTTTGATTTTTCATTTCTTCCCCTCTTAGTATGATTATGGAGATTTTGAGTTTGATAAACTATTTCATGTCTAGCTAAACTCTCTAAGCTAGGAAATTGATGGAGAACTAGGGTTTTGATTAGTATTTTCCGGATTTCATGACTTGATTCACGCTTTAATCAATTCTAGTTGGTGTTGTAGTTATGTTACTTGTTCTTGTGCTTTATTTCTTAGTATTCTTGGCTTGATCACCCATAGGGTACTAGTTGTTGAGATAGTTGCACGAAAGTGATCTAATCGAGACGCGTTAAAGAACATAGTGAGTAGTCTTGTAGTTCTTTGAGACCGAGAGGAGATAAGAACTTGATTAAACAAGTGTGGGTTGTTTCTTTTGGGATTTGCTAGGACTTAGTGAAAACGGTGGACCGACAGGACCCTGTGAGCGAGCTTAGCAAGCGATCTAGAAAGTAACAGTAGACGGAGGTGGACCGACACGACCCAAAGTCAACTGAATTGGCTTTTAACAGTCTAATTCCATTGGGTTCGATAATTTAGAGTCTAAAATACTCCACTTACTACTTGACCGTATACTTGTCTTTAAGCGCTTTAAGAATTCACGTCAAGTTTTTGGCGCCGTTGCCGGGGCATTAAACGGTTTATTAGTTTAGTTAAAAATTAATTTAGGATACTTCTTTTATTTTCTTTTTGTTACTATCTGTTTACCTCACGGGTGTGCTAGTGTTGTTTTCTCAGGTAGCGATGGCGGAAGGCCAAGGGAACATTAGCCTCACGACGGAGCAACTGCAAGATATGGTAGTTGCAGCCGTAGAGAAAGCTATGGAGGCAACATCTAGACCACACTCGACCTCAAAGTCATATAACTGTTCTGGAAGAGCAATAATCCAGGCATTTGAGGCGGATCTTAAAGGAAGGGAGCCAGCAATTGTGGTGCCACCAATTCAGGCAGAAAGCTTCTGCCTCAAGTTCGGCCCAATTCAATTTACTCAGGAGCAGTGCACCTTTGCTGGTACATATGAGGAAGGCCCACATGCATTCGTTGGGAGATTTCAGAGTCGTTGTGGGCTAATCCGTTACAGTGGGGTCACTTCTGAAGCAATAAAACTGATGCTCTTCCCTCATTGTCTAAAAGGAGATTATGTGGATTGGTTAGATTCTTTTCCATCCAGATCAATCAAGGGAAGAGTGTGCCTACCAATTCATGGGTAAATATTTTCCCATCTCACGCATGATTCAGCTCCAGAACGAGATTTGGTCATTCAGGCAAAAGCAGCATGAATCTATGGTCAAAGAATGGTTTCTATGCAACATTCTCGCTTTGTACTTATCTATTGTACCATCGAGTTTAAGCTTTTTCTTAAAGATCCACTTACAACCTAGGGGATTGGAGCCTTGTGGAATGTCTACTAATTCCCAATTATTATTTTGTAAGATGGACTCAATTTCGCTATTTATGGCCTCTTTCCAATATGGAGCATCAACACTAGATATGGCTTCTTTGTAACTTTTTGGATCATTTTCCGTTAAATATGTTAGGAATTCAGGTCCAAAATCTTTTGCCATTTTGGCTCGTTTACTCCGCCTTACCTCTTCCTCTTGGTCGTTGCCAATGGCTGTTTCATGCGTCCGTTTTCCGGACTCTTGTACTTCATTTACTTTGTAAGGAAAGATATCTTCGAAGAAGGAGTCATTGGTTGATTCAGTAATAGTGTTCTCGTGAATGTCTGGTATTTCTGATTTGTGTACCTAAAATCAATGAGCACTACTATTAGCCGCATATCCAATGAAGATGCAATCTACTGTTTTAGGTCCTAACTTGACCTTTTTCGGTAGAGGGGTCGCAACTTTCGCAAGCCACCCCCACACTCGCAAGTGTTTGTATGAGGGCGCTCGACCTTTCCAGAGTTCATATGGGGTTTTTTTGAAGTTATTTTTCGCTATTCTATTTAGAATGTAGTTTGCGCTTAGTAGAGCTTCCCCTCACAAGTTCTTAGGCAATCCTGAAATCAAAAGTAATGCGTTTAGCATTACTTTTAATGTTCGATTTTGCCTTTCTGCAACCTCATTTTGTTGAGGTGTATAGGGTGCCGAGTTTGATGAATGATTCAATTTTCAGCGCATATGTCAATGAAAGGCGAATCATATTCCCCTCCACGATCACTCCGAAGTATCTCAATCTTCTTGTTAAGTTGATTTTCTACCTCGGACTTGTATTGCTTGAAGGATTCAAATGCTTCATCTCGACTATGTAATAAGTAAACGTAAAAATACTTAGTATAGTCGTCAATGAATGTATTGAAGTATTTCTTCCCATTCCTGGTCTGTACAAACTTCAAATCACAAATATTGGTGTGAATTAGTTCGTGAGGACTTGTTGATTTCATACCAATTCGTTTGAACGATTTCTTAGTCAATTTAGCCTCGACACAAATTTCACATTTGTGGTTTGAGTCAATACTTCCGTTAGGAAGATGGCCCAATTCCATCAATTTGCGAATAGAGTTGTAATTGACATGACCCAATCGATTATGCCATAAACAAGAAGAGGACTCTGACAAGTAATTAATTGCTGCTTTCTTATTCATAGTAGGAATCATGGTCATTAAATTAAGTTTGAAGAGCCCCATCCTTAAAGTACCCTTTCCCAAGATATTCCCCTGACTTAGTCAATACAAACTTGTCGGATTCAAATACTAGTTTGAATCCCTTTTTGCTAAGTACAGCACCCAAGACTTAGTTTTTCCGTTTATCCGGAACATGAAGAACATTATGAAGAGTGATAGTCTTTCCCGAGGTCATTTTCAGCGCTATCTTCCCTTTTCCTTTAACTGCGGACGTGGCTGAATTCCCCATGTAGAGAGGTTCCTCATTTTCGACTTCCTAGTAGGACGAGAACATCTTCTTATCGGTGAAAATATGTCGGGTAGCCCCCGTATCAATCCACCACTCCTTAGGGTTACTTCCGGCAAGGTTGACTTCGGATACGACGGCGGCGTAGTTGTCTCTATCGTCGGTTTCCGCTAGTTGTGCTTCCGGTTTCTTTCCTTTAGAGGTTTTCTTTTTCTTGCGACAGTCCTTGATTTTGTGGCCTGTTTTACCACAATTGTGGCACTTTCGGTGAACTTATTCTTCTCGGCCTCATTAGAGTCAGATTTCCGCTCGAGATTGTTCTTGGGCCTCTCTTCCACCACGTTGACTTTGGACTGTTGGCTTGATGAGGGCCTGTCGTGAGCAAGTCGATTCCCTTCCTCGATTCGGAGCCGAACGATTAGTTCCTCCATTGACATCTCCTTGCGCTTGTTCTTGAGGTATTTCTTGTAATTCTTCCATGTCGGCGGCAGTTTGTGAATCATGACGCCGACTAGGAATTCTTCAGCAAGATGCATCTTTTCTTCAATTACTTCATGAATTATAGATTGAAATTCCTGAACTTGGGCCATAATTCCCCTAAAATCTACCATCCTATAATCAATAAAGTTTTCAACGACAAACGTTTTGGGGGCCCGCGTCCTCAGTTTTATATTTCTTTTCAAGGGACTGACAAAGTTCTTTTGCCGTTTTAACCGCAGAATAAACATTATACAGTTGGTCATCTAAACTATTTAGTACATAGTTTCTTGCTAAGAAATTAGAATGATTCCATGCTTGGACCGCTTGTACAGTTTCTTGATCCGCGTCTTCTGGACAAGCAGGAGCGTCTTCTTTGAGAAACTTAGTGAGACTCAGTGTGGTCAGATAAAACAGCATCTTCTGCTGCCACCTTTTGAAGTCTTTCCCGCTGAATTTCTCCGATTTGTCCACATGATGGGAACTGACTGCAAAAACCGGATTCGTAGGCACTGTCACGGTTCTAGAAGTTCCAGGCTCTTGGTTCTCAGTTGTTTTTTCTGCCATTTCTGAAATGCAAAAACCAGTCAATAAACGACAAAAATAATTTACTGAAATAATCACTAAGATAATTAACAGAGAAACTGTTAAGTCAGTTGTATCAGAATAATATGTCAAAAATTTATATACAGATAAAACTTTATTGACAGATGTAAACTTTGCTGCAAGGAACTGGTTAATAATCGCTGAAAAAAATAGAAGAGACATAAGAAGAATTAAATAGAAATATGATACAGTGTATATTAACTTACAAAATTATAATCTGTTTTAAGATTGTTATAAATTTTGTTGGAATTTCTGCAAATTAATGTACACTGATGAAATAAAACTGAAACAACTTACTGATTGAAAGTTTCCCAAAAAATGTTGTGATGTCGAAGACAGTCTCGTACATGAATGGGTACGGGTTCCTTAAAATAGATTAGCCGCCTGCTATGACGAGTGGCTTCTGTTTCCCAGGATAAAAGTCTTCCGGGGCAGTGGTTGAAAGCACGTAACCACCGAGCCCGACGAACCGAAACTTGGTAGAGAGAGTTTGCTGTTAGAGACAGACAATGAATGCAGAGAAAGTTCGGTTATCTTGAAAACTGGAGAAGGCATTGAATTTATTGAGAGAGAGATGGCGGTTGGGCCGAACGGTTACAACCGTTGACTGTTCAGAAATTTGAACATAACGGTTGCAACTATTCTGTCCAGTTAATTAACATAATATTAATTAAGTTAATTAAAATAATTAATTAGTTTCTGGCCCAAAAGGAATATAGGCCTGAACTAACTACTCAGCCCAACCCACACCACGTCACGACCCGTGCCTGAGACCGAGCCGAGCCGAGCCGAGCCGAGCCGGACGGTGGCAGCTGCGCGCGAGCGCGTGTGTGGCTGTTTGACCATTGCCTAGGTCCTCTCTCCTACACAAAATGTGTATCACCCAAAGGGCGTGCCCTATAGTGCATTGTTGAAGTAAATAACAAAACTTTCTCCTTGAATCAAGATGTGGTTCTCTTTCTTCTCAACACAATTTGTTGCTCATGAACTAATTTTGAGAGCATGATTTGATCATTCATTCCTCAATGATTTTTGACAAATGAGTTACCAAAACGAATACGATGATGCAATTGCTGTTGTTAACTCTTAGATGAGCCGGATTATAATCGAGCTCAAAGTCGGGTAAAAATTACCCATCAAAAAACCATTTTCAAATAAATAAAATAAAATTTAGAGCCTCCACATTATTTCTTTACCAATTGTTGATGAAGGCACGAGGTCTCTTTTTAAGGGAACGGTAACAAAATAATGGAATCAGACTTATTTGAGAAAGGATATAGTTTTCCTTTCTTTATTGACGAAATTTACTTATATGATGTCCGAGTCGTAAATCGTTACATTATTAGAGCGAGTTAAGAAATCACTTCCATGCCCCTCTCTAGCGGATTTTCTAAAGGTTATTATGCGAAGCAACGATAAATATACATTCCCCAGCACAGTTTATTCTTTAGTACATAGCTTTTCTTGTTATGAAATATTGGGCAAGTAATTGGTGAATATCCACCACATGATGTAAACCCATTGTTATTATCCCATTAGCCCACCCTATAAGGAGGCTTAGGGTTGGAGAATAATACACAACTCTCAACACTATTCTTCCTACATCTTGTCTCTCTTGCTATCTCTTTATCTCTCGTCTCTCACAATTTACAACACATTATCAGCACGATAACGCTCTCATAATATCATTGAGAGAAAACTATCATAAAAATAGTCATCGGAGTGTGTATATAGCCGATCGAGATTGCACAAACAGTTTAGTGGCCCACCAAACCGGAGAGAATGAAAAATAGACTTGGTTCACTGTGAAGTGTGAACCCTAACCACTCCGCAAAGGAACAAAGTGAAAGAGTCAGATTTTTTGAAGGCACTTTTAATATTGTTTATTTTATGTTCAAGGTTTGTGGGGACAATACATGGAATTATATGGTGCTCTTGAACATTTATTTTACGGTGCAAGTTTTCTTTTACACGGATATATTTTTCTTCTCCATGTAAATATACGATTCGTCGTCTTTGCGAAAAGAACCGCTGACAAAGTTTGTGATGAGGATCCATTGAAAAAGCACATCACTGTCCATGAAATATCGCATAATCTCATCAACTAATCTTTGATTTTTATTGGTTTTTATCATTATTATGTCTATTAATTCGAATGGAAAAATAACCAATACTTAAGTAGGGTTCAACTTGTTGCCCTGAAGGTCCCTGGGCCATGCAATATTATCTGTCTTTCGTTCAAACAGAACACATTGTTCATTTATAATAAGTTATTTTAGAGTGTTCTATTTTTATTTTTAGATCTATTTATGCCCCCCAAATAAAAGGGAAAAGGGATATTGAACTGTAGAAGATAAATTATGGGTCAAAGTCATATCCCCTTCTAAGGGCTCAGATCGTGTTGCACTGTTATGTGAACCAAATGATATTGTTTTGTTTTTTGTGTTAAAACAATTTTGTTTTTATAATGCTATTGTTTCTACAATTTAAGGACTAGGGATCTTCTCCCTCTCAGCCATCATTTTAATCTATTGAAAGGTTGAGAACTAAAGGCCATGATTTCACACCCGAAGTTGTGAAATCCTTGTAGCCTGAAGTTACGATATAATTTTTTTATGACCAGAAGTCATAACATGTGACTAGATCTCCAGAATAGATGTTGATTCTGTTATTATTTGAACGTCCTGGAGAGGCATTCACTCATGATTGATGATTTTGTTCGAGCTATACGCTCACAAAAGTTATGTTTCTCAAACACCAAGTTATGGAGTTCGTAAAATTTTGATCGTAACTTGAAGTTACGGCATTTTTAATGACCTGAAGTCATAATTAACTATTAATTTGTCTCCAAAAAACGTGTGTAAAACGCCTAAAACGCTTGTTATTACCAAGCCTCTTGAAGAGGTAGCGTTTTTTTAATTTATTTTACTTTTATGCACTTAAATTTTCTGTACTCCATTTTTTATATTTATCATGGATCAAAAACTAAACTCCAGAAGAGGTTTCGTAGTGGCTATTGACACGCATGTCTAGCCATGTAATTTGTTCTTGGAGTAACGAATTACATTACATCAATCATAATCCGTAGTTATGACTTTCATAACCTGGAGTATGAAATATTATAAAATTGTGATCTCTTGCAGAGATTGCTACCATTCAAATCATGATCCACCCTCTGGAAGAGGTCGTGTTGCGTTTTTTTTACTTTACTTAAACGTATTTTTTTTGTGCTACACTCTTGATCTTTATTGATTATTGATCAAAGTAAAATATCCAGAAGATATTTTAGGTCCATTTTTTATATTGGACATAGGGGACATAAGTTTGTATCGAACTTGGAGTTACGAATTACATGATATATTGATCATAACCTGCAGTTATGACACCTCTCCTGAAGAGAGATGTACAAATTTAATAATTGATCAATCCCCTTCAGAGCATCCAGAAGATGTTCTTAGTCCATGATTATTTACTGGACATACGCAATTTACATGCATGTAAAATCGTTTTCATACCTGAAGTTATGAAAAACATGAATATACTAACATGATGTTATAAAATTATCTCCTTGAAGAGAGAATCTACAGTCATCGAACCAGAAGTTTCGATTTCCTATTTTTCTGCTAATTTACATTATTTAGGTAGTTTTATTCTTATTCTCTTTTATTATTGTTATCTTAAAGGAAGAAAACAAGATCTCCTGAAGAGACTTGTATACCATATGATGGGAAATTTAAAAGCAATTGATATTGCTAGAGGGTGTAAAAAAAAAAATCACACCTGAAGTTTTGAAAGAAGGTTACAATTGTCAATAACTTGAAGTTATGAATTATGACATTGTTCATGACCAACTAATTCGACCACATTCCCTCAAGTGAATGGTAAGTGTATTCCCATAAGCAAATCACTTTGTTATATCCGGTCGAAATCCACGTGACTATAGAGGCGGTCATGGTTGTGAATGTGAAAATCTCTGAAAGAGATAAAACTCAAGAAAAATACCCTTTTTGTCGAATAAACCTCCTGAAGAAGTTCTTAGTCCACATTAATATTTATTGGATATATTTAATGACTCATATCATGCAGTCATGAGGTATTTTATGACCCGAAGTCATAAAATTTTGATAGAGTTGAAAGGATATTTTCTTATATCCATTGAACCTGAAGTTCAATTCAGAAAATAAACACTGCTAGAAAAGTCTAGAATCCTGACCGTGTACTAGAAGTATAACTCATTCTGTTTCCATAAGCCACTCTTATGAAAGGCTCGAGCGAGTATGAATAGATGAATACGAGCTTGTTGTTTTGATTATCGCAAAGATGAGTCATCCTTTTTTAAGAGGATCTTTTTTAATTATGACCTCTGCATGATATGAGTATCCTATCATTGAATGAAAGACTCTAAAAGTAGTTGAGATTGATATATGTGGTATTTCATGCCATAAGTTGTGAAATACATGTTATGCCCAAGAGTTATAACATATTATTATATCAAAGATATATCGTATTATCAAATGGACACTTCTGTAGAGTAATGCGAAAGATTTAATGATCGACATTATGATAAGTTGGTCCGATGTTGAGAAATTGACTGTAGAGCATTTTCAGAAGCAAATGCCTGCTTTACAACATTTGTTTTTAAGAAAATAGTGACACATTCTCTGAAGTAAGACAATCTATGGTGTCAGAATAATCAGTACATTCTTGGACTTAGTTGCAATGATATGCACGTCCATTGTCATATATTGAAGTGCATCTTTATGATTTCTCCGAAAGAGAAAGACTGCATACAAACAGGGGGAGAAAAAAAATGCACCAGTAGTTGCAAAAAGAGCATCCCCTATGAATTTTACTGCATTCTGGAGATTTATTTACTGTGTTATTTGAGAAGCTTCTAGCTCCTTATATTTAGAGCTATGACTCCATGAATTAAATTCTAAATTATTTAAAGAAAAGGGCATTCTCTATGAAGATTTCATTTTGAGGGAAAGAATATGGCTTGATGGGTTACATCGCCAAGCAAACGCCTAGTTTATGCGTTGTATGTTTGTATCAATTCGCAAGAGAATATTCAAAATAGTAATCAAGCCCCTGAAGTGGTTTTGATTTTATATTGCTATCATGATGAATATTTGTTAATGACATATAGTCTCTCAAAATGTCCAACCAAAATTGACCAACATTCCCAGAAGTGAATGTCATTATGTGGTCCAAGTAGTCTACAAGATTGTGGACTAATTTATGGTTATGATATAAATAGTCATTGAAAATCTCTGAAAGAGATTGAGCTATATCAATCAACCCCAACAGTGGTTTAGATGTTATCAATCATACATTTAGAAATATCTAAATATTATATGAAGCCTCCCAAAGAGATTTTTTTGGAAGCATTTATGCTTGATGGAGGATATAATGATCCAATTTTGAGAGCTGCATCGATTGATACTAATCCCAGCAGGATTATATTTTTTTGGTTTATTTCTACCTATTACATTCCCCTGAGAGAACGACCAAATTAGCTCATTAGATTTCCTTGAAGGAAGTTTGAAGCATAACATATTTCTCAATGAATAATAACTCGTCTGATGGTAGTAGTGACTAGAGTTTATGAGAATATGGAAATTGGAACTGTGACATATCATATCTCATAGAGCGATAAATTGCATGATATGGCTTTAATGTCTTCTTGGATTTTTTTTATGCCAGAAGCATAAGTTGTGAAGTTACGACTGTCATGAGTTTCACGTCATGAGGGGGAGATAGACCATATTGCATGACGTAAACTTTATTTTTATCTCATGTACATCCTGCGATACTGGTGTAAAGTTAGAAGTTCCATTATAGACTGAAGTCTAATTGACTAATGAGTATTTGGTATGGTAACGTGCTAATAGCATGTAAGGATTGCTTATTCAAATATTATGATCCTCCAGAAGAGGATGTTAAAAGCATCCAAATCTTGTGTGATTTAAAGTCTCAAATAAGAACACAAGATATGTCAATTTATCATGATTTATGAGAAGGAAATGATATCATCAACATTAGATCAAAGTCAACGTTGGAAAATAAATATCCCTTGAAGAGGATGAATCTCTTGAACAAGCTAAGGTACCTAATTTGAGATTAATCTCATGATCTTGTTGTTGATGATACTTTGATTGAAAAAGCGCTTAAAATCATATATGATTTCCTTTTACCACCTGAAGTGGATGAAGTTGATTTAATATATTTGGCCATGACAAAAGTCAACGAATACATGGACACGAGGATACGGACTCTCCAGATTTATCAATGCATGGAGTATAATTATAAGTACCAAGATTACTTGTGATGCTTGAAGCATCAATGTCCATATTAAATCAGTGTGTGTAAATATACACGAGCTCTTCAGTTAATGCATGGAGCATATTCGGGAAGTAATTTGAAGTACTTTATATGCCCATAGCATCCATGTTCGTATAGAACAATATATTCAAATGTCCGCACCATAATGGTTGAATGCGTGAGACTATTGAAAGAGAAATATGTTGTAGTGCAAGTGATGCCTCAATATTTCTCATGGTTATAGTTATAGATATAACCCACAAATCCTCTCTTTGTTAAGAGTGATTGTGATATTTCGTTTAGTCTAGAAGACTACGAATATAAAAGTAACTAGTTACACAAAATAATCGTACGAATAACTTTGTGTGAAAATCATGGAGGTTGATACCCATGAAAGATATCTAGTTTCCTGAAGAAACTCAAAGTATACACTCGCGAGTAGTCTAGGTGCATTTTCATATTGTCACATATCACCTGACATTACATACAATCACATGACATGATGACTATTGATAAATAGTTTTGTTTACTATATCTACATAGTCATGTAGTATTGCATCATATATTTGCATGTGTTTGTATGCCTATATATTTTTTTCGCCGTGAATTTATATTACATGTCCTAAGCTCGAATGACTTGTGATGGTATACTTCAAAGAAGCATTGGAGAAAGTGAATGGAGATAAATTAATTGATGCTATGAAGAGGGGAAGTTTTTTCCAAGGTTCAATCCTGAAACTATGAGGCGCTGTGATCTTTTCCTTCGCTGAGGTTTTTATCCCACTGGGTTTTTCCAAGCAAGGTTTTTAATGAGGCACGCAGCCAAATGTGAGTTCCCGAAGAATGTCATCTTCAAATAAAAGATTCATTATGACAAGGAGAATGTTTATTTAGGTCTGTACTCTTTTTCCTTAGCCAAGTTTTTGTCCCACTGGGTTTTACTTGGTAAGGTTTTAACGAGGCATACGTTAGTCTTAAAGCACCGATGTACTCTTTTTTCTTCGTTAGAGATTTTGTCCCAATGGGTTTTTCTTGACAAGGTTTTTAACGAGGCATCCTTATGGTGAATATTCAAGAGGGAGTGTTTTGAAATATTGGCAAGTTTATTGGTGAATATCCACCACATGATGTAAGCCCATTGTATATTGTTATTAGCCCATTAGCCTACCCTAATGCCTATATAAGAAGGCTTAGGGTTGAAGAATAATACACAACTCTCAAAACTATTCCCCTGCATCTTGTCTCTCTTGCTATCTCTTTATCTCTCGTCTCTCCCAATTTACAACATTTCTTTCTTTTTTCATGTTTGTCCTAGCTAGAAAGAGTAAAGAATCAATCTCACCATCCTCTTTAAACCACAACTCCGTAGATTCCATCCTCAAGGTGCTCTTTCTTTTTAATTTATTTTTTCAACTATATGAAGCCAATTATGTAATTCGTTGTCCACATTTTATTTATCAATATATTGCATTCTCATGTGGGACATGCGATGTTCTCCTATTCATAAAAGAAACACCATAATTCAGGCAAATTTAAAAATATTTTGGCTTTTTAGAAAGGTGGTGTGCAAAAAAAGTTATAAGAGGTGTGAAATTCTTTTAGGGAAGATTTTTGTAAAATGCACAGTATATAATAGCGTGAAAGACATTTTCTATCTTCCGAGTATGTAGAAAATACATTTTGCCTCCTGATTTATGGAATTTGCATCCCTTTCACTGTTACAAACAAACGGTGGACTAACGAATGGATCGAAAGGCAAAATTAACCTCAAGATTAATGAAAGTTACACACTGTAAATGCAAATTCTTCTCCTTCTCCTCCCATTTCTAACTCTAGCAACTTATTTTCTTTCTCTTTCTCTCCACACCATCAAACCCCTATCCCTCCACACGAACCCACCTCTCCCTCTGTCAATCACCAAAAAACCTCACTGTCTTCTTCCTCTCCTACACTTGCAAATCCGATCCAGAAGCCCTCCGACGATGGTGGCAGGAACTGTTCTAGGTTCCGCCCTTCCTTCTCCAATGAAAAGCCATCTCTCTCATCTCGATCTCTCCTTCTCTCTCTCTCTCTCTCTCTCTCCATCGAAGAAGACACACTATGTTCGAACAGAAAGTGTCTATTGGGGGGAAATTGTCTATATGCCTTTCTTTCAACATGTATTTTCTTTATACCCTTGGCCCAAGTTGGTCTTTCCAATCTACCCGGTTGAGTAATTTGATTGCTAATAATGTTGTTAGCAGGCAAGTGGGGTCAAGTGGTCTCAACGTGTCCGCCCCAAATTTCCTTGAATGACACCAATACCCTTGCAACCCTAACATTCAAAACCCTTCCATTTTTTTTCTCTCACTAAAAACCTTCACTGTCACGTGCAATCTTTCTCTCTACAAACATTCAATTTTTTTCATCTACCTCTACCTAACAAAGTAGAATTAGAAATTACTCAAACTCAATTGTATCATTTATGAATTCAGTGTCCTCCAACCATAATGGCATCGAACAACTTCTCATTTGCCACACTCAGTTGCTCTTGTTTCTCCAGTTCTCGCATTTTCTCTCTCCCTAAGTCTCTCATCTCCACTTGTTCTTGAACCTCCTCAATCAGATTCCAGGTAAACTCTAAATTTGTTCAGCTTGTTGTATTTGTTGTGTTTTTTTATCATAATGCTAGATATCATTCTTATTAGTTAAATTTTATGGTTTTTATTTTGATTTTTTCATGTTTATTTGTGTTAATATTTGGTTATGCCAATGTAACACTCGTCTGGGACGATTTGAGTAAGGCTTAGTCGTCTCGGTCAACATGTGTTGAAGACCGAGACGACCTAGAAATTCGTCTATGAAGACCACCGAGGAAACACAAAGACGATCCAGACACTCAGACGAACTAGATTTTCTCGGCGAGTGTAGGTCGTCCTTACCCATACGAACTCGACGAAACAAACAGTATAACTCAACAGTCAACACAGACTACTTTTTTTTGTAGACAACAAAAAACTCTGCACATAATTCACAAAAGACTTAAAAAGAAAAAAAGCTTAAACAAATTACAGAAATTACAAAGAAATTTACAATCATTGACATAAAGTTAAAACTGAAATTACTTAAATAAAAACTTAAAAGAAATTACATTAAAGAAAAACAGTTACTTGTTCAAAAAAAGAAAAACACTTAAATAAAAACTAAAAATAATTACATTTTTTGTCTTCTTCTTCTTCTTCTTCTTCTTCTTCTTCTTCTTCTTCTTCTTCTTCTTCTTCTTCTTCTTCTTCTTCTTCTTCTTCTTCTTCTTCTTCTTCTTCTTCTTCTTCTTCTTCTTCTTCTTCTTCTTCTTCCCGGTAAGCCCGTCTAGGCTATAATCGTCACTGCCCCAATCTTCACAATCACTCTCATATCTCTTTCTTTTCGGTGAAGGAGATGGTATATTCTTCGGTTCCCATTGAGTCGTGTCTTCTTCATCTTCCTCCCAGGATGAGTGTATGGTTGTTTCCGAACCCTTTCTAGGTACATAACCGATGAAATCCTCTTCTTCACCTTTTTCTTGGTCATCACTTTCCACCTCCTCTTCATCTTCACTATGATCACTTTCGAACTCCTTAGGTGGGCTTGGGTTGGTCAACTTTTATGGAATGAATTTGTGGGAATAGATTGGGGTTTCAATAGATTTTGCATGCTTTTATAGATGGGGTGGGTAGATGAAGATACTCGACACTTTTATAGTTTCTTGTGTCGTGCATGCTTTCAAAGTGTAATAATGTGGATACATTTTCTAGAAAAACATGCATGTTTTCTATACAATGAACCACATTTAAAACCAGCGGCTTATCAAATTCCATGAGTTAATTGATTTAAAAAAATTAAAAGTCTAAATAAATGAGGTCCAATTCGTCTCTGGGTCGTCTAGGTCGTCTGGTGGGTCGTCTGGCGGGTCGTCTGGTTCGTCCGTGTCATTCACTTGTGAAGACAGGGACGACCAAGTTCCGTTTCTTCTGGTCGTCTGGGTCGTCGAGGTCGTCTGGGTTGTCTCGGTGTTTCCCAGAAGAATTAGTAGGTCGTCTTGGTTTCATCAGTGTTTCACTTTTTTTATTCCTTACGAATTGGTTATTATTACAAAAAACCTAAACCCTAAACCCTAATTATTAAAAAAAACATTGTCACTCATGATTATTCTTAAACCCTAAACCCTAGAACCTAATTATTTGAAAAAGTTTATCACTCATGGTTATCCTCTAGCATGTCAAATTCATTTATATATGACATAAATTGTGAAGAGATTAGGAGTACTTGCCATCTGAACGGTGCATGGAATTTTTTCGAAGGTAGGCACAAATACTTGGGTGACATATTGAAGACGGTGCATTTCAAGATATGCAAAGGCATTACTGTAGAGTCATTAAGGGAACGTGTTTTGGTTAGAATGGGTGGTTATCATGAATCTACTAAGAAGATCGTCTTACACTATCATCACTTGATAGATGACGCAGACTTGTTCCCCCCAACGTACTTTGCGATGACATACAAATTGATGATTTGTTTGATTGGTGTGCTTCAGGATTTACAGTTAGAATGTACGTTAATTTGGAGGATGAGGAGCCACGAAACTTAATTTCATATATTGCATTTGAGAGAGTACATAACGAGATGATTCAAATGGATGACCAAAATATACAATTGATTCCCGTGGCTGAACAGATTCCGATGGATGACCAAAATATAGAGGTAATTCCCGTGGATGACCAGAATATCCCCATACATTGATTGAAGAAGAATACTTTCCAGGTGTGCAGATTATCCCCGAGGGCTATGTTAAAGAAGAACAATTTCCAGGTGAGCCGATTACAATGGATGACAATGCCACCAATGTAGTTAATGACAATGATAAGTCTGATAGAGATGAACCAAATGTTCATAAGAACATCGCATTGGAAACGATGCAGATAGACCGCATTGGTTTTGTTGATCAGGCCGGTGGTAGTTGTAGTGATGGTATTGGTAGGTCTGACGGACTGGTTTTGATGATTGGTGATTTGTATGCTGGAGCTGACGCGTTGTTAAGGCCTATAGGTAGTTTCTGCTAAGAAGGGTTGGTCTTTTCACATCTACAAGCGAGGCTGAGCGGATTGTGCTGCATTGTAGTGATAAGAACTGTAAGTGGATGGTTGAGGCGTACAAGAGGGTAGAGGATGTGAACTATGTCCTTAAGAAACACAATCCCATTCACACTTGTACCGCAATTACGCTTGACGGTAAGAAAAGAAACAACACTAGCATGGTTGTAGCGAAGCAATAGCAGGGCCGGTTTGAAGATCTCACAAAGACACCCTCAATCGCTGATGTTAAGGCTCCTGCGAAAGATATGGGAACCAAATTCTCGTACCATACGTCGTGGATTTCAATTTAAAAGGCTAAAAGTATTATTAGTGGCACCAGGGCCCAAAATTATGCAGATCTTTCTGCGTTCATGCATTTAACCTCTGAGTTGAACCCCGATTCGAAGTGGGATATTATGGTGAGCCCTGATATGTATTTCAGTACTGCTTCATGTCCCTCGGCGCACAGATTGAAGGTATAAGGTGAAGGGGTGTACAGTAGGTAGGAATACAGGATCAATACTCTAAAGGGAGGGGGGAGGTTGAATAGAGTATGCCAAATTTTGCTAAACATGCAAGAAGAGTGGTTTCAAAAAGAATTGTAATGAGTGAAGAGTGATTCAAGGCCTTGAAATGAGTTTTAAGCCCTTGGAATGAAAACAATTGAAGTATAAAAAGATAAGTCTATTTCAAGGCCTTGAAATTAGATTCAAATCCTTGAAATGAAACTGTTTTGAATCCTGCAAAAGAACTAAGTATGGAACTGGAAAGTAAATGCAAGAGACACAAGATATATAGAGTTCAGTCCACTTGGACCTACGTCTCTACCTCAGGGATCTTCTCCCTGCAGGATTTTCAATACAATTCTTATTAATCAAAAGCTAAGCCCTAGATCTCAGGCACAGAGAGATGTCTTACTCTGTTACAGCTTGTGGTTCTCACTAACCTATCTAGTACCTACTCTAGCTAAATGATTAACTAAGAATTATCTATTATTCACTTTGAAAAAACCTTGAGAATAAGAACTAGAAGTAATATCAGAATGATATACAAATGAAGTTCAGGATAGAGGAGCACTAGAACTGAATCTGCAGTGAGTATGCAGTGTTCTTCAGATGCTTGGATTGAGAGAAATTTTTGTTGCTTGTCAATCCTTGAATGTGTTTGAGTGTCTCTGTTAGTTGTACTGTTGTATTACTTTAGCTTTTCCTCTTTTATAGAGCAGTTTAAATTCCAGATCTTCAGGATCTCCTCTTAACAAAATTCCCTATTCTGTAGCTTCAGCTTTGACTTCTCTAATAGCTTCTCCAACGGATAGTTGCTCAGTATCTTTAATGATACTGATTTGATATTGTGTAAATACATGTTTGGAAACTTTCAAACACATCAAATTCATCACAGAATCAAATCAACACAGAGTTTCCTTTCCTGCAAATCTCAGGTTTGGAAATAGATCCTGTAAAATAGGAAATAAATTTTCCCTGCAAAAGTGAGTCAAACAGATGGATTAGATACTATTAAATGTGTCAAAATACTTTTTCTTTCATCATCAAGTAACAACTAATCAAGCACAGGGGTTTAGGAGTTGAATCAAGATCAGAAACTCCACCTAAGTTCATGCATATAAAGTATAGTCAGTTAAAGGCTTTGAAAGCTGTTTCAAGGCCTTGAAATAGACTAGCTATTTCAAGCCTTTGAATCTGAGTTGAACTTACATAAGGTATATGAGACCTCTGGTTGTGATTGATATGGCGCACATGAAGAGAGAACATGTTCAGTTGGTTGTGTGCACAATGGTTGATAGCGAGCAACACTTCTATCCCATTGCGTGGGGATTGGTGGAACGCGAGTATACATATGCATGGACATGGTTCTTGACTAAACTGCAACTAATCAGGCCGGAAATGCGTGGCCTGAATTTTGTTTCCGACCGTCACCAAGCTATAATTAATTCAGTTAAGGCTGTGTTTCTACTTTCCAACCATGTCCGCTGCTATCAACACCTGAAATTAACGGGCTATCGCAATACCCCACATAGAAGTGGGTGAAATATTTTTATAAAGCCGCTTATACCTTCCACCATTCAAAAACCTTTGTCGGACATGGGAATTGTGTACCACACGAGCATAGCATGAAGAAGATGACGATTGGAGGTTACTTCTGCGATGCCGAATTGCAAAAGTGAGCTAGGTATTTTTGCAAAACAGCGCGGTTCGAACAATTATGTTCCAACCATGCAGAGTCCATTAATTCGTGCTTTCTGGATGCACGTGACGGAAAACCTCTTCAATTATTCTCCTTCGCATGCAACGTAATGTCTCAATGGTTCATCATAAGAAATGAGGAGTTCGAGAAAATGGGAAGGATGTTTCTAACTAATTTGCGGGAGGAAAAAATGTTGGAGAATTGGACAAAGTCTCGAGGGCTGTATGTAACTCCCATCACTAGCACAGAGTATGAAGTAAGAGATGATGACCTGAAATGTTACGTGGTTGATTTTAACCCTGGAAATGTCATTGGGACCTACAGGTGTGGCGAGTACCAACGGATGTGGTTGCATCCAGACTTATGAAGCTTGGTCATTATGATGTGCAACACGACATGGAGGTCATGTACAACCATACTTGCCGGTTCTACTCAAAAGAATACTTTCAGAAGGCCTATAGTGGAACGATTCGCACTTATCTCAACCACACACAGTGGGACTTAAACAGTTTACCAAAACATATGCACGGCGGCCATTGCCTCCGAAGAAGTTGGTGGCACTGGGAGGGACCAGGACACCAGATTCAAGTCCACAGCCGAAAAAATATTTTCAAACCAGGGTGGAAGTGGTTCATACAGATGCAGCAACTGCGGTAGACTAGGACACTCAAAAATAACTTGCACCTATGAACCGTAATAAGTTGTTCGTTGTTTGTTATCGATTGTCGTATTATAATGTAGTAGTAATTTGTTATCGATAGTAGTTGTTCATTGTTTGTTATTGATTGTCATAGTATAATGTAGTATTACTTTGTTATCGACAGTAGTTGTTCGTTGTTTTTATCGATAGTCGTAGTATAATGTAGTAGTACTTTGTTATCGATAGTATTTGTTTTTTGTTTGTTATCGATAGTCGTAGTATGTAATGGATAGTAGTAGAATATTATTGATACACAATTGAAAAAAACAAAAGTTTCATTCCACAACCAAAATACATATAAAAATACATATTATTGGAAGCTTGTCTTGCCTTTCTGACACAATTATGATCCACAACAAGAAGTTGGAAAGCAGTCATCCAAGTCGTAGTACAATAATCTATCTTCCTTCTGACCAGTGTGTCTTTCCCACCTATCCAACCTGTAATCGGATTTGACTCAATTAAGCACTCAATCATTTGAAGTACATACCAGGATGTCGACTGTCTATTTTGGGTAACAAACCTCTTCTCTCTCTGCTTGAAGATGTGTAGCCTCGTCAGCGAACCTTCCAAGAATTCAGGTTTGGAACCGCTGCCACCGATGTCATTCGGCAGCCTAGGGAAATCTTTGCTTGGACCCATAATACTGTTGTGGATCGTAAAATTCCAACACCATGTCTTTGAATTTAATGTAAATGACAATCCAATGCCATAGACCTTTACTCGGTCTCTTTGTAAACCATGGCATGAACCACCTTCTAGCTTTGGCGAGGTCAGTGCCCCGAAATGGCTCATCCCCATAACATATGGTCTAACCTTATCCTTAAAATCTTCGGAACTCAATGACAGATTCACGAACGCATGGTACCAACCATAGTCAGTAATCACCGTGTCTGTTCTAGCTTCGTGCACTATCTTTGAATACATGCGCCTAATCACATATGTCATCTCGTCCATGTAACTCCACTGAATAGCTGAATCATCTGCTTTAAGGTACATAAAGACTTCTCTCCCACGAATACGAATTCCACAGTATATACATGCCCACTACTTATCAGGATCATAGAGCCAAGCGTAGAAGGCCTTTATTTGCGCGTATGTTCGCTGCATCATCAGCCGGAAAGCAGGTGGTACGCCGGATGACTTACTGTGTAAGAGCTTAGTTGGTAAAAATCCTTTATCAGCAAGTGGAGTCGCACACTTGGTTCTCTCCCACTCAGTTCTTGCACGATCACGCCGCCATAGAACTGCCTGCCCACCTTTCCGAACAATATGCAGCTTATCATGAGGATGTATTTTGTCATAAAGATCTAGCTTATCATAACTGTACGTTAACTGAGGAGTCCAGCCTTCTTCATTAAGTGTATGCTCCAGAGCCTCGAAGTACGGTATCTAATCTTCCGGAACATGTAAATTTAATTCAGGCAACTGCACTTATACCTCTTCACTGTAATTTTCATCAAACTAGCTTTAAATTTGAGGATCTATTTCTTCCTACGCAGTCTGGGATCCCCCTGCTTCTTGGATAATTGATGGCCCTGCTTGCTGGAATCCCCCTGCTTCTTGGATACTTGATGGCCCTGCTTGCTGGGATCCCACTGCTTCTTCGCGGGTAAGTTCTGACTCGATGGCTGCTGTATTGATTTGCTCGGGCCCCCTGATTCTCTTTGATCTGTGGCTGCAGGCACAACTTGATTGAACCCATCTTCTTTTGTTCCATCTGTTGCTGCATGCTCGTTTCACTTGAATCCCCTGCTTGTGTTTCGTAGGATATATGGATTGCTTCGATCTCTGCATTCTGCCAAGTCATGTGTAAACATTTTCTGGAAAGTCGAATATTCAAGCTTCTAGATATTTTTAACTGTATGGCTTATCATTTGTGCAAATTTGTTACTAAACTATACACTCTTGTAACGTGTAACCATATTTGGAGCAAAATTTCTCATGGTAAGTTCTTTTATCAGGCTAATACTTGGGAATACCGGAGGTAATATTTCAATTATTACTCATAAAGGAAATTAAAGACTTCCTATTCTATCCACGTGATCATAACCTATACGCTTTCATCTAGTATTTTAATCAAATCTCTAATGATGATTTTAATCCACGAATCTACATAGTCCAAATTTATCACTTGACTTGTAACCGTGGATTTTCAAGAATTTAATCAAATAACTTGAAACACTGACTGACATCATGCCCATATCGCAACAAATCTCCAAACGTAAAGCCATAATACGCCTCCAATTCCTACACGAAATCCAAATTCTTAATAACGTTAAGTAACTGACACTATCGTCTTCGTAAGGTGCATACCACACCTCATAAGCTAAACAGCGCGAGATTGAAGAACGTACAATATTTTCCCCTAGCTCAAAAAAATGTTAGAACCCCAAAGTGGAATACACGAATCATATAATTCTTAAAATAACCCACACGTCCTGATTATAAGCAAAGCATCGCAACAATACTTCAAGTATTTCGGAGATAGTTAAGCAATATAAAAATCTTCGAAAATTTACCATAGTAGAAAGATAACTCCTGGGTCACACCTATGAAATAACAAATTTTCAAATGTGGACTTCTAAATTCTGAGTCAAAACCTTGAAACAATCTTCAGACCAAAATTTTGACATTAAGGTAACACCAACTTTGAAACTTTAGAATAAATCTATCTAGATCTTTCATATCCAGGTCTTGTAAACGATCAGCAGTGAATCAACAATATTTACTTCACATTTTAAATATTATTCTTCCCAAGTGAGTCCCATAACTCCAAAAGCAAGACATAACCGAATAGACATCTTGATCCTCAAGCAATATTAAGGTGACTGGACTCCAGTTAACGCCTAACACAGCTAGATATCTTTAGAGCCATCAAATCATATCAGTCTAGGTTTGTCTCCCGAATACAACTCATGGACAAGTATAATCGAATTAGTCATCAAACCCATCCAATAACTAAGACTGTCAGATTATAGTTAAAACGCGTCGAAAGCTCAACAAGTTGAGTTCACAGTTACTTGTCTTAGGCGGGGGTGGGTGGGAACTTCCCGACCGTCTCTAAGATAACTCACTTTGATCATGATAAGTAATTTTCTTATCCCCTAACTCCAAATTAGCATCCCAGCTAGTACCTTGAATACATCGTTAAATTCTTCAAAAGTCTAGTTAATGAAACTTGGGTTTACACATTAAACATCTTAGCATTCCCGTTACATCTTTTAAACCCATATTCTCCTATGGTCGAAATCTGATACTTCCCTTAGAGTTCTTATAAGAGTCACATATCCTAGCAACATTATTATCAAATAAGGATTTACCCCATGTGGTTGTTGTTCTAAGCCTTATATCCATGTCAAATCTTCCTGGTATAATTAGTACTGTAGTGGTCTATTAATCACATTTCATGGCCATTACCTATGGTCTCATGCAAAATTATCAGGTTAAGTATCACATACAAAGTAACATATCACACAAAGACCAAATCATGCAGCATATAAAATTCTCATCGATAAACATGAAACTCATCTTCTCAAATTAGTGTGTATATCAACTGCAATCCATAATATATTTTTCATATCTCATAACCTTTATTTTCCATCATAGTAATAACACATGTAGTGGATACTCATATAACTCATCTCCTCATATAGGACAACACATAATTCATAATACAGAATCTAATTACTCTAATCCATAGTTCTCATTGTCTATCACTGGAATAACATTTGTAAATCAATCTATCACGAATGAATTGATGAAACCAAACCAAATAATAGTATCAAAGGATGAGGGTGGGCGAGACCTAGTATACTAACACTTAAGCTGCCCATAACCCAAATCGGCTTTTCCGATAATCTTGTCCTATGTCCATTTTAAGTTACCCTACAGGTTTAATTCCCCTTTTGGATTGCTTGCTTTGATACTACCTGTAACACCCCACGATTCCCAAGCTTTCCGTTCCGGACCGGAGAGCCTAGGAGGGTGTTACTTGTAACGAAATGGCGGAAATCGAGAACAAACACTGTCATAGTTATCTATTACATACTTTAGAACAAACTTACATTTGACTTGTAAATTATACAAAAGATCCATATTGTATAGAGTTATTTTTACTAAGAGTGCGGATAAATACTAGATGAGTGTCCAATCCCGTTACCCCATAATCCAGCTCCTAAGACCTGCGGGGGAAAGAAACAAAGACCGCAGTTTTTCTAAAGTCAGCAATGAAATACTGAGTAAGTAAACACCCAATCTTGTAAACAGATTATGAGGCATATTCTTTCAAAAACAATCATAAATGGGAATGAACAATAACTGAGTAAATCCTTGGAGAATAAAGTATGAATACTGGAACACATATGAAATTCTCTTTCTTTTTATCGTGCATCTCAATCATTCTCTTATATCTCAAACGGGGAATATTATTCCCAATCTATATCTTCTTTCTTTGTATCTGAAACGGGGAATATCATTCCCAATCTATCTCTTCTTTCCTTTCATAAAAGTCTCTTCCTCAAAGAACTTCATATTATTAACTTGTTGATACGGGGGAATATCTACTTTCACTAAGCTACCAAGACCTTAAGTGCTGGCACCCCCTAAGACTCCTTGCGGCCAGAGAGGTGAGTACATGGAGCGACCCGGAAGGTTGCAACCAGGTTAAAATAATACGGTTCGAGTGGACGAAGCCAACCCGACCAATCTAATCACAGGCCGAGTGACCGAAGTCAACATCGACAATAATAATAACGATCCCCGCACAACTCTTTCCACTTTACGTTATTAACAGATTATTATTCTCGTGTGACATTATCAAAATATTTATCTCAAAACGTAATCAATATCAAGTAAAGCATGTAAGTCATAAACACATTTTGAGACAGATATAAAATCATATTTCGACACGAAAGAAGCTAGGGCACACTAGACTTGGCATGTTTACTCACCTCAATAATACGGCAAATAGCACGTAAGCTTTTGCGGGTAGACGTAACCCTCGTCTATAAACTTGTCACCTACAAATTTATAATTCCTAATTAATCAGAAGGTCGACTAGCACTAATAAAGTGATGTGAAACACAACAGTTTCTAAAGGCGTCGTGAGAGTACCTTATTTTGTCTTAATACAAACCAGGTTTCTTTATCTTTCTATAATTATGAAGGACATGTTAGTTTTTACCCATTAAGAAAATCGTGACCTTCTTAAATTTTGATTATCTAATATTGACATTCAAATTTCGAAAACAATACTCATACGTCTATCTAATAAGAAAACACATTTTAGTTTGGAAGTTAATTAATTATATACAGTTCTATTTTGGAACACTAGTTTAGACTTCATTATAAACTTATTTTAGCAAAAGAGCTATATAATTAGGCATTTTAGTCATATATATATATACATATATATATACACACATGTACATAATGAGTTAGAGTTTAATAAAACAATTAGATACTAGATTATTCAAGTGCCAAAACTATTTATCTAATAAAGAAGTGTTATTAATAGCCACGTATTTCTTTACATTTGCTAGTGTGTGTGAGAAAATTTTATTTTCATCAAGTAAAGAAAATGAAAGGTTCATGTAACTATTTTATATCTAAAATTTATGAAAATTATCAAATAAGAGAACATGTTAATTTTTGACAAAGTCATTTCTTAATATTCCACTACTCATTTTTAAATTTATTTTGTTCTATTAGCAATAACACTTAAATAACCAATTTATTTGCTAGTAAAAGAAATGTCATTACAAGCTTTTGAAGTTCTTTTTATCTATTTAAATAAAACAGAACTTGGATTAACAAAATAAGTTAAACTAGTTCATTTTTGAAAAAGCTGCTATGAAGGTGTAAATGCACCATATTTTGATTTGTAAGAAATATTCATTATCACTTTATACCAGTTTATTTACCTTTAGTTAGAGTATAATTTAGGAATGTTAGATATTAATTTTAAGCTTAAAAAATTACCAAAATTTATTTTTATTAGATAGTGCAGATTGTGTGAACAACCACTAAGTCCCCTACGTTAGGTAGAAACTACAAATAGTCACCCCTTCATAATGAATAGCAGTTTCAGGAAGATCATTTCATAACCCCAAGTTTCTCTAATGTGCAGAAAAACCCCCCAAACACATCTCCTTCTTCCCCTTCAATCACTGTTCAAATTTAGTAATCAAAACCAGAAATTGATCATCTAAATCGACTTCAGAGCGTTAGATTGGCTCACCCACAGTCAAAAATCGGGAGAAACGGTTGAGTTTTGCTCCCAGTGGAGCTCCGTCGGCGGTGGTCGGCGGCGATGGTTGCCGGTGCTTCTTCCGGCGTCCTTGGCTCCGTCTGAGGTCGTCTAGAGCATTCACGGACCTCTATACGTCGATTGGAAGTGATTTGAGGGGATGGGTGTTGTTAGTTTTGCTGGGCTCAAAAAGTCGCCGGAAACCATGGAGGCCCGGCGACGGTGGTGGCTCCGAAGCTCCTGCTGGTGCTGGGTTCTTCTCTTGGTCGTGAGTGTTGAATATGACTTGAAGTCAAAGGCGGCAAAAGTCAAAGGCGGCTAAGAGATTTAGGAAACAAATTGGGGGTCCAACTTTGGCAGTTTTTGGGTTGTTTCCTTATTTGTTCTATAGTCGTTTTTTGGATGTCTTGGACACTAAGTCGATCCTATATGTCTATATAAGGGACCTAGCTTGTGCCTAAACATTGTGGGTTGTCACTATGGCCTTTGGCCATAGTGTGGATTGTATTCGTGGTGTTTCTCTCTAATAAACATGGGTTTTCGTGTCGTGGATGTAGCTAGCTAATCACTAGTGAACCACGTTATATCGGGTGTTTCTTCTGTTCTTGTCTTCATCCAATTCATCGTTCTCTAAGCTAGGTCCAGATCATAACAAACTGGTATGAGAGCTCGTTTCCGCAGGGGGTTTGTCATAACAAACTGGTATCAGATCCAGGTTCAGCGATCCAAGGGGAGCTCAGAGCTTAGGTTGCGGTGTTCCAAGATCAAGGTGGAGCTATAGGGCTAGGGTTTCACAATCACGTGAAATTCATAGCTACGGTTTCACGATCAAGGTGGAGCACGCGTTTGGGGGTTACGGATCTGGAAAAGGAGCTGCAGAGAAGATGACCGGAGGGGTGAACAAGATCGACAGGTTTACAGGGAGAGAAAACCGCAGGTGGCGAATCAGGATGCGTGCTTTGTTGAAGCATCAAGATCAGTTGTTGCCATGGGCCTCTGAAAAAGGGGGTGCGAATACAACCACCGCTGAGTTCGAGGCTCAGCAAGAGGGGACGCGGCATAGGACTGCGTATGGGGGTTCAGATTGTAAGTGTTCCGGCGCATTGATGGCGGGCAAGGGAAGCTACGGTGACGTCTTTTCAAACGGTAGATAAAAGAGACACTGGTGGACGAAGGATGAACTCAGAATCTGCAGGTTTGGATGCAGGTGGAGAGTACTTCGGAGGATGGTCTAGTTCTCTAAAGCTCTGTTGGGGCGTGGAATCCGTGCTCTTGACGAGGAGGCGGATTTGGCATTGGGGGAGTCTCTGACGAGGGACACGACACGTGTGTACGTGCAAGGGGGCGCGTATGAGGCGCTCAAGGGGGCATATTGCAGGAATTCGGTGGGAATTAGAGCAATTTTGAAAAACGTTGCAGGAATTCAGTGGGAATTGAAGCAATGTGTTGGGGGGTTTTGTTGTAGGGACTCGGTGGGAGTCGGAACAACAAACGAATTTGTTGTAGGAACTCGGTGGGAGTTGGAACAAAAAATAGTTGATTCGATTGCAGGAACTCAGCCGTAGTTGGAGCATCGATAGGGTTCGATTGCAGGAACTAGACGGGGGTTGGAGCATCGCTGGGGGCACTCGTTGTAGGATCTCGACAAAGATGGAACAACTTGTGAATTTGGGGTTATTGGAGAGAAGCATCGGTTCAGGTTCAGGTTGCTGAGATGATTCAAGTCAAGGTGGAGATTTGTTGAATATGACTTGAAGTCAAAGGCGGCAAAATTCAAAGGCGGCTAAGAGATTTAGGAAACAAATTGGGGGTCCAACTTTGGCAGTTTTTGGGTTGTTTCCTTATTTGTTCTATAGTCGTTTTTGGGATGTCTTGGACACTAAGTCGGTCCTATATGTCTATATAAGGGACCTAGATTGTGCCTAAACATTGTGGGTTGTCACTATGGCCTTTGGCCATAGTGTGGATTGTATTCGTGGTGTTTCTCTCTAATAAACATGGGTTTTCGGGTCGTGGATGTAGCTAGCTAATCACTAGTGAACCACGTTATATCGGGTGTTTCTTGTGTTCTTGTCTTCATCCAATTCATCGTTCTCTAAGCTAGGTCCAGATCATAACAAACTGGTATCAGAGCTCGTTTCCGCAGGGGGTTTGTCATAACAGTGAGAAAGAGAGTATGGGATGGAGAGAGAGATGAAGTCGTGGTGGTAGTGGGTGTTCTTGTTGGGTTTTCTCCGGCGGCAGTGGTGGCGTGGCCTACGGCCATTGCCTCTCGTGCTTCTGTCTCTGCTTGGCCGGAGAGAATACAGGGGATGGAGAGAGACAGAGATATAGATGGTGGAGGAGGAAGAGGCGGTGGTTGTGGTGGTGTTGCCGGTGATGGAGTTGGGTCTCCTCGTTGGAGAAGGCAGCGGCGACCTTGTGCCGCTCCTGCTACTGTGTTTCTCGTTGGGCAGAACAGAGAGACAGGGGGAGAGGAGAGAGAGAGCTGGAGATAGTGGTGGAGATGGTGGATGCGATGGTCAGATGATGTTGCCGAAGAAGGTGAAGGAGAAGGAGAAGTATAAGAAAGAATGAAGGAGAAGAAGAAGACAAGGTCTTCTTGTTTTATGAGAAAATTTTGGTTCCCCGTAGAGATGTTGGAGAATGTGGGAAAAAGGGATTTATTTTTTTTTATTTCTTTATTTAATTGCCAAAGAGGTTATACAGGTTTTGCAAGCTACAACTTTCACCCCAACTAAGTATCTAATTAACTAGTTTTTTTTTTTTTTTAAACTACACTTATCTCCCATTTGCCATCTAATTCATAAAACTATATTCTTAAACTTACAATTAGTTACTAATTTACCCATATATTGAAAAACGGGGTGTTACATTGAAACAACCCGGGATCTCGGTTCAGGGTTAATGCGACAATCGATAACTAAAAGTAGAAAATTAACTATTAAGATTACATCTCATTTAATGTATACAACAAATATTCAAAAAAAATGAGTACAATTTGGATAAAGAAAAGAAAATTGTTGAGATCTACTAAGTGACGACTTCGTCTCGATACACGTTCCCAACCCCACCTTGTTTGATGACCTGCGGTTTTCAAATGGCAAAAGCCGACGCAGTTTTGAAGAAAAATGATAAGTAAAAACTGAGTAAATACATACTATGACATGTAAAGCAACGAGTGGCACAGAAACATGAGATGAAACAAATCAGAAGATTTAAACAGTAAAACTATCATGTTGGAGAATTTGGAACAACTGGATGTAACCGAGTAACAAAAACCTCTCAATTTAATAACACTGAGAAACCACGAGTAGTTGGTAAAATATCCAGAGTAAACAAGTCCATTTAAGAGAATAACTTAGTTCATGAGTAGCCAAAGCATTTCAAATCATTTCAAAATATTAGGGCAATCCAGAGCCACATGCAACATTAATAAAGTAGTATATTTTTAATTTCGACTTCAATCAACAGTTTAATTTAGCTGAGGCATGTCCAGAGCCACCAGCAGGATCGATGTAAACAGAGGGATCACGAAATAATCACTAAGGGTTCCTTCTAGGGTCTATCAAACCATATTTCACCCGAGTGTTAAGGGAGCCCATTCGTCAACCCCGCTCACAACAGTAGGTAAAAGGCCTTAAGTGTCGACCCCCCAATACCGTAGTGACCCTTACAAGTATAAGTAGCACTCTATAGCTCTATAAAACCCTTGGCCTCAATATATTGATACATTTTGGCTCATCGGGGGCGGATTTGCGAACATTAACGTTCTATCCAATAATAAGAAGCATTGCTTCAATGGTCTTAGCCATAAGAAAATGGAGGATCGCTTGACGCCTCCCATTAATAACAATACTCTGTACATCGTCCTAAGTCTATTACAGGTATTTTATTTCTTCTCTTTCACATAACTAGAATTAGAATATCAACATTTCACTAATTTCCGAGAGTTCTCAAAGGAGATGAATAAAATAGTTTAACAACATTCGAGTGGAAAACATGCATTCTCATACTTTTTCATATAACAAGCATTCATTTGAAACATCACACACATGCGCACATTTGATATGAAAAAGTCGTACATATGTACTTACCATTGAGATGAAGCACAATCAAAATCAAGAAACTAAGCCTAGCACTCCGACGACAACCGCTCTCTCCTACGGGGTCGATGTCTACAATCACACGTATGACGTACTCGTTATAACCAATTTACACATGCATAATACAAATTCAAAATTACATGTACATAGTCCTAGATTTCACTAATGCACATATAATGATGTTTATTTATCAAAACAAGTCCAACAAAACAGTGAAACTACAATTCTGGACAGAATTGTAGCTCTGACTTTGAAGCCATATTTACCATATCAAATATTCTCCTAAAATTTTGAAATTAATTTATGATGAACCTACATATTTATAATTTCAGAAAAACCAAGAAAATCATGAATAGCTATTATAAAACTCAAGTTACAAAAATAACAAACACTGCTATGCAGAGACAAGTTTGGAAGAAAGTTTCAACTTTAAAGAATAATTACTACTACTTGGAGAACAGGAAAGATGCCCATCTTCTCCAGAATGAATACCCTATGTGTATAATTTAATCACAAAAAGATGAGATGCCATAGGTTTCTAAAAATGGGATTTTTAATAAAGATGGCAAGAGTGGTCCAGAAATGGATTTTCAGAAAACATACAACTTAGAATGAGCTTATCTCCCAAACCAAAAAGGCTATGAAGTTGATTTTTTTTCAAAATGACCCTCTTTGGTTCTAGTTTCAGAATATGTAAGAGTTAAAAATTGCACAGAGACAAAATTTAGAGATAATGTACGTTTTTCACAAACTGGTCAGATTGTAAAAATATGCAATTTTTCCAAAGATCAACAAGTTTGGTTCAAATGATACATGCAACTTATGGAGACTTGATTTTCACCCAAATAACACCATTTTAGACATGAAGTAAGATTTTCACATGCTCTTGACACAAATTATCAAAATGTTCTTGACATGCAAGTTCAACTACCAAGAAATTTACAAAGTACATATGAGTTTTAGTGTGATTTCCATGAAATAGAGAACATTCAAGTATCAAAGTCATGATCAAGACAAGAAATGAAGAATCAAATTTGGAAATGAAGAAATCAAAGATGGATTTTCATCAATCTAAGCTAAACATAGACATGCAAGAATGAACTGAAGGCTAGAAGAAAGCTTTACCCCAAGATTCAAGAAGATGGGGATGAAAAGAGTGACATTGGCCTTCAATTCTTGAGAAGAATGATGAAATAACTCCCCCTCCATGATCATACTATGCTTGGACTAAAGTTTTTCATGTTTTGGAGGCTTGAAAATGAAGATTTGATGGTGTTTAGTTAAGGTGTTCCTCCAAAACCGGGAATGGAGTTTTTGGAGAGAGATGAGAGAGTATTTGAGTGTTCTTGAAGAGAGAAAATGAAAAGAAATGAGAATAGAAGCAATGAAGTTGATGGTGGAGGTTGGTGGTGAAGAATCCACATGATAATGTACATACATGTGGGTAGGTAGTAGTGAAAGTTGATGAAGTTGATGGAGATGGGGGTGATGTGCTTGATGTAGTAGTAGAGAAAATTGAAATATGCTTGTAAAAAGAAAATCTCCATATTTTAGTAGAGTTGACCAAAAAATAATTGAGGGGGACTTGAGTATAAATAATTAATAGATGAATTGCTTCTTGGGGTAGAAATGTGAAAGCTAGAAGTTGAGGGGTGAAAATATAAACTTTCAATTAACATATAACACATAAAATCTAGTTTATATGAACTAGAAAATTGATCAAGCAATTCAAATAATATATTACGTATATAAATGTCAAGATCCATCATTTTAAATAACTACAAAGAAGTCCCAAATATACACAATAATGTTCACATAGTATTACACAACTTTTTAAAATTACAAAATAACTCAAAATAAAATTCTAGATTATCGTAAATGTCAAATGACACCCTTATACTTTGAAATCAAGAATGATTCAAGAACAAGTTTGAAATATCAATTTATTGAAATTCTCAAGTATTTTTTTTTCAAAATTACAAAATAACCCCCAACTAAAATACGGGGTATTACATACATCATTCCCCCCTTAAAGAAAGCTTCGTCCTCGAAGCTTAGCTTAACCCACTACTCCACAAAATGCTACTATAATATTCTCTATACATCACAACAGCCAACGCATATAATATGATATGATAACTTTATTAATATCTAGCTTGGTACATGCGGCGCGGGAGCGGTACAAGGATTAAGGTTACGGAAATTGAAGGGTTACATTCCTCTCCCTCTTAGAAGAGTGACGTCCCCGGAACTCAATATAAGTTGTCACGAGGGATGGTTAAACTGGTCGAATACAAGTTATGGGTACTCTTCTTTTGTTGTAGCATGTGGACCCACCCTTCTTGTTCTATAGTGTATCCTTATTTAAAATTATATCTATCTTCCAAAATGAGTTGAGTCGGAAATTAAGGTATCCTTTAAGATCCTACTGCTTTAAATGAATTTTAGAAGTCGCTTGCCTATTATATTTCTTAATGATGATAGTTAGTAACCTCCCCCTTAATGAAATCTAGGTTGACATTCCCTTATCATCTGGTTGAATTTTAATCTGCCCGAATACAAGGTAAGACATCGCCTCCACTAGCTCTTTCAGATAAAACATTTTACAAGGACTGGTAAGGAACATTTATATTTGTTGCTTCAAATAATACGTAGAGTAATCCTGATAAAATTGTACAAACCCCGAAAATAGCTGATAAGAGAATGAACATCTAATGGGTCCCGAAGTAATTATTCAGTGATGAGACTTCAAATAAAGAATTTATGAAATATATACTTATAAGGAAGGAAACTTAAGCTATCCAAGCATAACTTCGAGTTACGTAACGGCCAAACAACTCATTTCTTAATTTCCACTACTCATTTTTAAATTTATTTTGTTCTATTAGCAATAACACTTAAGTAACCAATTTATTTGCTAGTAAAAGAAATGTCATTACAAGCTTTTGAAGTTCTTTTATCAATTTAAATAAAACAGAACTTGGATTAACAAAATAAGTTAAACTAGTTTATTTCTCATAAAAATCGGCCATGAAGGTGTAACTGCACCATATTTTGATTTGTAAGAAATATTCATTCTCACATTATACCCAGTTTATTAACCTTTAGTTAGAGTATAATTTATGAATGTTAGATATTAATTTTAAGCTAAAAAAATCACCAAAATTTATTTTTATTAGATAATGAAGATTGTGTGAACAACCACTAAGTCCCCTACGTTAGGTAGAAACTAAAAATAGTCACCCCTTTATAATGAATAGCAGTTTCAGGAAGATCATTTCATAACACCAAGTTTCTCTAATATGCAGAAAAACCCCCAAACGCATCTCCTTCTTCCCCTTAATCAATGTTCTAATTCAGTAATCAAAACAAGAAATTGATCATCTAAATCGACTTCAGAGGGTTACATTAGCTCACCCACGGTCAAAAATCGCGACAAACAGTGGAGTTTTGCTCCCAGTGGAGCTCCGTCGGCGGTGGTCGGCGGCGATGGTTGCCGGTGCTTCTGCCGGCGTCCTTGGCTCCGTCTGAGGTCGTCTAGAGCATTCACGGACCTCTATACGTCGATAGTAAGTTATTTTAGGGAATGGGTGTTGTTAGTTTTGCTGGGCTCAAAAAGTCGCCGGAAACCATGGAGGTCCGGCGATGGTGGTGGCTCCGAAGCTCCTGCTGGTGCTGGGTTCTTCTCTTGGTAGTGAGAAATAGAGTATGGGATAGAGAGAGATATGAAGTCGTCGTGGTGGTGGGTGTTCCCGTCGGGTTTTCTCCGGCGGCGGTGGTGGCGTGGCGTACGGCCATTGCCGCTTCTGCTTCTTTCTCTGATTGGCCGGAGAGAACATACGGGAGGGAGAGAGACATATATAGATGGTGGAGGAGGAAGAGGCGGTGGCAGTGGTGATGTTGCCGGTGATGGAGTTCGGTCTCCTCGTCGGAGAAGGCAGCGGCCTTGTGCCGCTGCTGCAGCTGTGTTTCTCGTTGGGCAGAATAGAGAGAAAGGGGGTACGAGAGAGAGAGAGTCGGAGAGAGTGGTGGAGATGGTGGTTGCGATGGTCGGGTGATGTTGCCGAAGAAGGTGAAGGAGAAGGAGAAGTATAAGAAAGAATGAAGGAGAAGAAGAAGACAAGGTCTTCTTGTTTTATGAGAAATTATTGGTTCCCCGTAGAGGTGTTGGAGAATGTGGGAACAAGGGGTTTATTTTGTTTTTATTTTATTTCTTTTATTTAATTGCCAAAGAGGTTATACAGCTTTTACAAGCTACAACTTTTACCCCAACTACGTATCTAATTAACTAGTTTTTTTATTATTAAACTACACTTATCTCCCCTTTGCCATCTAATTCATAAAAATATTAGTTACCAATTTACCCATATATTGAAAAAGGGGTGTTACAGTTCAAAGACACGGTTCTCATGTAAATCATCTAATATTACAGTCTTTGCTAAAAGGCTGCAGTCCACCGTCGGAAAAGAGGATTGCCAGGGTTACTACGCTGGTGCTCAATGAAGCTTTCCCGGTAGGGATCCTTCTCTTCCTCCATTGGCACGAGAGTTGGATAGACTTTCTTTACAGATTTCCAATATTTGGCTGCTTCTTCCAAGGTTGCATTACAATTTCTCAACTCCCAGTTAGCCAACCTCGGCCTTATCAGTGCACCTTCCTTCTTCTTCCCCACATTGTCACCGAGATCCGGTATGGCCTCGCAAATCCATACTAGAAAGAAGTGTGGGAAGCAAGTTATGTTATACTTCCTGCGAGGGTCATAATCCAATGTCATTTCCCAAGCCTTCTGCTTCACCTGAGCAAGAGAATCTGTCCACAGGTAAGTCCCACATGCGAAACTGTTAGCCCAATCGAGATCCGAGAACAACCCAAATGGATCCATGCACATCTCATATTTAGAGCTTCTCGTGTACACCATTCTCCCCATTAGGCAAGCCATCGCCAACTTATCATAATCAGTGAAATTCTCAGGGCTCTAGTCATTCTCTGCTTGCAACTTTCTTAGTGCATCTTCAACCTTAGTGATTTTGATGTTATGACCCATCTTGTGGTCTGGGAGGTACTTTGCAGCCCAACCACAATCAGTGAGTTTCTCACCTACCCCATCGATTTTCCCGAAAATCAACCCCGAAACCAAGAAAAACTCCAAAACGAACCGGCATGCTGTTCATGTTGAACCAGCACTCAGTTTCTTCTTTACCCGCGTTGATCTTCACATGCCTAACAAGGTTTACTACCTGCCCCGTATAGTTGAACGGGCCACCGTTAAGGTGCAACATGAACTTCAAATGCGAGAGCCTAGTCCGTATCACTGACCGAACTTCCTCACTAAGGCATTTTAAAGTCTGCTCATAGTATTTCAGGTGGCACCTCATAGTGATTTTCCCTCTTTCAATCAGTTCCTGGCACAACGGGAGCGGTATGTCTCCTCCCAAATATTGGCCCAAGTTCGAAACCTTAAGTAAATGAACCTAGGATATGAAAGACAAATTAGTAAAATAATTGTTATAAACTGTTGGTTTATTTCTAATATATGTTATAAACTGTCTATCTAAGTTATCAACTGTCTGTTAATGATTTATAAGCTAATGATTTTAATTTATAGCTAATATAAGTTATGAAATGTCTGTTAAAGTGGGGTTAGTTAAATTATTTAGTTCTAAAGTGTTTAGTTCATTATTGTTCAATTCTTGTTTTGTTAATGTTTTGGTGTCAAAACAAGTTATCTAAGTGTTCAACTATTCTTGTTCAAAAAAAGTGTTCAACTTTTCAAATTAGTATTGAGTGTTGAACACTTAGAATATTTTGTGAGAAGTTTTCACTAGTTCTGCACAAGCCAGATGACATAGGAAAGACACCCAGAAGAAATGAGAACGACACAGACGACCTAGAGTCCATTCTCCAAGGAGAACTCTGGACCAGATCGTCTGGGTCCATACCAGGTCATCTGGGGACAAAACAGGTCGTCTGGGGACAAACTAGATCGTCTAGGGTCAAACCAGGTCATCTGGACTAGGTCGTCTCGGTAAAACCAATTTCTACCGAGACGACCTGGTCCAGACGAACTGGTCTAGCACCAGACGACCTGGTATAAACCCAGACGATCTGGTCCATACTAGTTCGTCTCGGAAATGTCATTGGCAGGTGTTTCGTCTCCGTCCAAGATCCAGTTAACCAAAACCTATATCCAATTGAACCAAGATCGTCTCTATATAAAAAACTAGATCTAAGGTCGTCGCAGTTTTAAACCAACATAAAATTGAATGATACAAATGAAAACAAACTAGAAATCAAACTCAAAAGAAAATTATAACCTCATCATTCCCAACACGAATGGTGGGAAATTGGCGGTTGAGGAAGTCGATAGTCCCGCCAGTGGGGTGGGTAACAGTGGCCACCGTAGTTTGATCAAGACCCGCGGGGACTGAGCAGGAGCTAGTGGCAGCCATGGACGGCGATGATGAAGAGGAGGGAGCAGTTGTGGAGAACGACGCCATGGAGGAGGAGGAGAGAGATTCGATTTTGCACTTGCAGAGGAGTGTATATAGCAGAGAGAGATGTAAGAATCCATGGGGTTCCACCTCAAAACCAATTGGCAATGAGTGGAGTAGCCCATGACACTTATTAATTATATTTATTCTTCTTGAATGTCCGATGTGGGACTTCTCAACACGGCCCCTCACGTGTGGCATTCTTTGTCCTACACGTGGATCTTTTGTCTATAGGTAGCGGTGAGCACGTGGGTTGTTAGACCATTCACGTGTGTGAGCCGAGGCTCTGATACCATGTAAAAATCCATGGGGTTCCACCTCAAAACCAATTGGCAATGAGGGGAGTAGCCCGTGACACTTATTAATTATATTTCTTCTTCTTGAATGTCCGATGTGGGACTTCTCAACAAGAGAGAGACAGAGCGCAGATAGTGATGGTGATGGGGGAAGTGATAGTGATGTGGAGGGTAATCGATTTAATTTTTTATTAATAAGAAGTTGCTTAATTTTTTAATCGGTGTTTGTTTTTTGGATAATTAAATAAATAAAGGACCCCACACCCACTTAATGTCTTGCCGGGTAGACTGGTAAGACCAATTTTGTAGCCGTTTTAAAGACCAACTTTTTCGTCTATTGGTCTAAGGAATCAAATTGGGGTTATCAAATTGATGGTTCTGGGATCGAAGAAGACACTTTGTGGATGACGGATCGAGGTGGACATGTCAGAGACTCAGAGGTCGTGGCCAGATTGAAACCCAGTTTCCATCGGGTTTCATGCTCTTCGATTGTGTTTATGTTGGGTTTCAAATCTGGTTCATATTACTTCAATTAAATTGGTTGGATTTTAGGTCCAAGGTGGTGATTGATTTTGAAGATTGGGGTTTCTGAAATTGGGTCTGCATATGGGTGCTGAGATTCAACTCTTCATTCGCTCCTTGGTGCTAAAAAAAGGCAGCCCCTTTTTATTTTCTTTCTTCTTTGAACAAGTGGAGTGGGAAGAAGAGCAATTAATACCGGTAAAAACTACTGCTACTGACTTGCAAGAGCTGGCTTAATCTAGTACTTGAATTCAGGGAATAACAATTACTTATGGAGTTTTGTGAAATTCATATGTTTGATCACTAGATTTTGTGGCATTGGTGAGACAGGTAATATTGAGTTATGGGTTTCACCCATTTTTTATAATAATTATTGGATTGATTGTTGAATGAAGGAGGAGGAAGTAAGAGCGGTTTTTGTATGAGAAGGCAAGATTCCAAACAGAGCCGAGGTAAGTAGGCAACAAACTCCCCCGTCAAAATTGATTTACTTCTTTTTTTATTGATGAGTGAAGAATTTCGATTGAAATTGTGGTATCTCCTTGTTATTGTTGGTGGTGCTGGTGATAGTCACGAATTCAAAGAGGATGGTGGTGGTTGTGATGTTGGTGTTGGTGGTAGAGATTTGGTGGTAGTTGAGGTGGTGCTGAAGAATACCAAGAACATCAAGAACACGATGAACACTATAATAAACAAAATAAGTGTGGTATTTGTCCACAATCAATAAGGGTAAAATAGTCACAAAAAGTCAATTTTCACCCCTCTACTAACGGATGGTAACAGAAGGGTGGTATCTGTCCTCCCTCCAACCACTGAGAGGGCTGCAAAATATATTTTTCCATAAATCATGGGCCAAAATGTATTTTCCCCATACTCGGAGGGTGGAAAATGTATTTTACCCTATATAATATGATATGGAGAAACACTTTTTTGAATTTTGTTGTGGTTGCTTAATTACCTAATGCATACCCCCAATTTAACAAAACTATCACATTGCAACTCCCAGTTCTAAAACTAGTTGAATGCTGTCCCATTTTCAGTAAAAACGTCAATGTGAAATTGGTGAAATCTCCATCCGATCACCATCTATATCAAAAGGGTAAATTTTTCCATACCCAAAAAAATACATACTAAAAATTCAAATGTTAAATAAAAAACAAATCAATGAATAGAATATGGATTCAAGATGGCAAGGGGGCCTGCCCATGCTAGGAGTCGTCCAAGCCCCCCTAACCTATATCCCGACCCCCAACCCAGGGAGGTTCAGCTTAGCCCCCCTCCAACCCGGGCCAGATCCCTTAGAACGAGTTTTTTTATTAATATATATATTTATACATTAAGAATATATATACATGCATATATATATATATATATATATATATATCAATATTAAAAATATATTATTATGGATTAATAATATATATTACACTACCCCTCAATCCTCCGGCCCAATGAGCTTTTGGCCCGACCACAGAGGGTTGAGCTTCGTCCAACTTTGAACCGGCCCGACTTGACTCGCTCTGCACCGGGCCACTTACCTGGCCTCGACCTCTCATAGACGCCCCTGCTAAAACCCAACCCAGGTCGGCCCCTTGGCAACTTGAATAAGGATGGAACTCGTGGAAGGATATGGTATGTATCTCTCCCATCTGGATTTCTTGATGAACTTTACTTTCATCGTGTCCCTCTTCTTCAAGATCCGGATGTAAAATAAGAGGGAGGTAGAAGATGAAAAACTTCCTAGTGTTCAAATATTTACCGTTCGTAGATAAATTGGGATGTACATTTTTACCCTTGAAAGAAACGGACATGAAAGTTAACTAACGACTTATTCCGTTAAGTGGCCGATGGATTTTTTCCCCAATTTTACGTCGATGTTTGAAATATGAACTGTGATCAACATGCCCCATGAATTCATACCCAATGTATTTAAATATGAATAGTGATCAACATGCCCTATGAATAGTGATCAATATCCTATGTATTTAAATAAGAATGTGCATGAGCAACGTCACACAACTCTTGAATTAACATTATTCTCTATTAAACATTGGTTTTCTTTTAGACTTAAGCTATTGTTTTGGAAGATGTAGTCATTTTTCTTATCAGCGGATGAATTGAATATCATTAATTTGAAAGAATTATATTGCGAAGTGACCATTAGAAAATATGGGAAAACAAAAGAGTTGAGTTAATTGGAGTAACACTGCAACTTGATTTTTATATCAAGCTAAATAACACACGTTGTTAAGAAAAATAATAACCAATATCAAAGGCTTTACAAACTCTTGTTTCTAAATATCTCATTTGTTACTTATAAACAAAGAATGTAATTTATATTGATTAGTCAAATTTAACAAACATGGACCTAAGAAACTATTTTGAAATTTGTAAGTGAGTTGTATATTAACAGTTTAGCAATGGTCTAGCGTCATTTAAAATGTTCTTTTATTCTTCATTCTTAAGTTTGTGAAAGCAATATATAATGTAACAAAATATTTTATATAGTTGATAAATGTTCTCCACAAATATGTGGTGGAAATTTTATTTTAAATTTGAGGCTACTTTATATTTATTTGTCGCATTTCATTATATGTGTGCTATTTAATTAGTAAGTCCAATAAAAAATCTATTTATCCCCCTCTAATTATTCATACAAATTCAATGTATTCCAACAATTGTGAATATATTATATTCAGTAATCTACCTCATTTTATTTGTCATCAATCAATCCTAAGGTAATAGTTTTCACATAATTTCTAATATGAATCCGATGTTCTTTATTGTACTAAAAGAAGAGATGTATTTTACTGAAAAGAAAACATACATCAGAGACAAATAATTTATTTTGAAATAATCTCCTCCATTTTCCTTTCATTTTTCTTAAGAAGTTGTTCGAAAAAAGAAAATTCATTAGGTTTTATTTGCCTTAAAAATAATGCGATAAATGACATAGCCATATTGAGAAGTATATTTACCAGTTCCAACTAAATTTCTATGTTATTTTAATTTCATTTTTTATTTATGAAAAAGAACACTTAAATTTTTATCAAAATTGAACTAGCAAATCATTAAGATATATAGTTGGATACGCCGAGTAAGCCGATGGTTAACGTTAAGCAATGGTATGATGTAATTAATGCTAATACTTTTATTCTACATTCATAATTTGTAAAAGTTAATTTTTTCATTCATAAAAGTTGGCTTTCTATTAACATAATCAAATGTTAGCACAATCCGTAAATTGTTCCATCCCCGTGGAATTCATAATGATTGTGACTAATGTCCCTCCCTATATAGAGACTATTTAAGTGTGCCGTCTTCCATGAAAATTGGGTTTGTCGCTAAATGAAATACAGATGAACAAAATATACAATCAGTTTTTTCCAATTATTTTGACACTAAATCACCACTAAATGATTAATATTACCTACTTTATTGGTATTTATGTCCCACCAAAGCTCTTCCTTTCATTGCAACTGCAAAGATTTGCTTATGAGATTCTTTCTATAATTTTAGACCTTAAATTACCACTTAATTGCACTTGAAATTAACATACAAAAAGTGGCATTTCTTGGTTTCATGGCAAGTTGATTCATCAAATTGAAAAACATATGCCAACTGGAAAGACAATTGACATATGGTGGATGACCGATTGCTCCCCTTCAAGATTTTAAACATAATATATAAATATATATATATATATATATATGTCCCACATGGCTCATCCATTTATTCCAATTGCAATGATTTGCATATGAGTTTCTTTTAATATATTTTTTATGATAAATTACCACTTAATTGCACTTGAAATACATCACGTGGCTTGATAATTGTATGGCAAGATCTGATTCATCAAATCTAAAATCTTATGCCAACTGGTAAGACAAATGTCATTTGGAGGATGATCTTAATTTTGCAAAATCAATATTTAATGTAATCAAATGTTTTATAACATGATAATTATTCTCAATAAATATTTTGTACAATTTTATTTTTAACTTTGAGAATATCATTTATTTATTTATTGCAATTCATAGTATGTGTACTATTTAGATAGTCAAGTAGAACATCTATTTATCGCCTCTTATCATTTCCAAAATTCGGTTGAATTCATTTATAGAATTGTGGATACTTTTACATTTAGAAATTTAGAGTAGTTTATTTGTTATTCATCATGCTTAAGACAACAGTTTTCACAATATAAACCCGTTGTTCTTTATTGTACTAATAAAACAAAAATGCATGTATTCTATTCAAAAGAACCTATATATTATGAAAAATATAGTATATTTTAATATTCTATCCTCCATTTTCTTTTTCTTAAGTAGTTGTTCGGATTTTTTTTTGTTCCATTTTCTTTAAAAATAAAGCAATATATGACATAGCCATATTTAGAAAATAGTTAAAAGTGTTAACTCCTTTATCGAGTTTTTTTATTTATGGAAAAGAACACTTCAATTTTAACAAAATTGAACGAACATATTATAAAAATTAAAATTTAAATGCACCAAATGAGCCTTTGCTTAACGTTAAGCAATGGTGTGATATTATTAGGACTAATACGTTTATTCTTCATTCACAGTTTGTAATAGTTAGTTTTGCATTTAGAGAAGTTGGCTTAAGATTAATACAATGTTAGGAAAATTCTCAGATTTTTCCATGACTTGGAATCCAGAATGATAAGGACCAATGTCCCTCCTTGTAATGGGTCTATTTAATTATGCTTTCTTCCATAAATATTGGGCTTGCCGTTGAAAGAAATACAAAGGGACAAGATGTACTATCAGTTTGTTCCAATTATTTTGACATTAAATCAACACTAAATGATTAACATTACACCCACTTTATTGGTATTTGTGACCCACCGAGACTCTTCTATTTATCTCAACTGAAACGATTTGCATATGAAGTTCTTTCAATAACATTAGACCTTGAATTACCACTTACTTAACTTGAAATTGAAATACATAACGTGACCTTTTATGGTTTCATGGCAATTTTAATTCGTCAAATCAAAAATCTTATGTCCACTGGGAAGACAAAGGCATACGGTGGATGAGCGATTGCTGACCTCCTAGATTTTCTATGTGATATAGACTTATGGCCCGCCAGTGCTCATCTGTTTATTCCAATAGCAATGATTTACGTATGAGTTTCTTTCAATAACTTTTGAACTTAAATTACAACGTAATTACACTCGAAATTAATTAAATATCGTGGCATTTCATAGCTGTATGGCAAGATTTATTCATCAAATCAAAAAACTTGTGCCAATTGGGAAGACAAATGGCATATAGAGGATGAGCGATTGCTCTTAAGTTCGTGAAATCAATATTAAATGTAATATGGTGATATTTCTCAATAAATATTTGGTGGAATTTTATTTTTAGCGAATATTTTACATTTATTTATCGCACATCTTAATATGTGTACTATTTGAATAGTCAAATAGAACATATATTTGTCCTTTCTTATCATTTCATAAATTTCAGTTCATTTCTAGAATTGTGAATATTTTTATGTTTAATAATTAATGCATTTTGTTTTTCATTCATCACCCTTAAGACAAGGTTTTTTACATTATCAATAAATATGAATACGTTGTTCTTTATTGTATTAATAAAAAATTACTACATGTTTTTCTTCAAAAGAACTCCTATATTATGAAAAATATTTATATTAAAAAGCTATCCTCCATTTTCTCTTCATTTTTCTTAAGTAATTGTTGGGAAAAGAAAATCTTTCCGATTTTGCCTTAAGAAATAATGCAATATATGACATAGCCATATATAGAAGAATTGTTACCAGTGTCAACTCCTTTACTATTTTTTTTATGTTCTTATTTTTTACTTAAAGAAAAGATCACTTCAGTTTTTTTTTTAATTAATTGAACGAACACATCATAAAATTTTAAATTGGGATGTGCCGAGTAACCGTCGGTTAATGCTAAGCAATGGTATAAGACTGATACTTTAATTCTTCATTCATAATTTGTAAAATTTAACTTTTCATAATCAATGGTTATGACAGTCGGCTGATTATTCCATCTCCGTGGAATCGACAATCATTGGGACCAATGTCATTCCTTGTAATGGGACTGTTTAATTGTACTTTCTTCCATGAAAATTGGTTTCCTGTTAAAAGAAATATAGGGACAAAATATACTATCACTTTGTTCCACTTATTTTAACGTTAAATTACTATTAAATGGTTATATTACACCTACTTTATTGGTATTTATGTCCCTTCAGGCTCTTCCGCTTATTCCAATTACAATGATTTGTATATGAAGTTCTTCGAATAATTTTAGAACTTAAATTAAAACTTAATTTAATTTGAAATTAAAATACATAAAATGGCATTTCATGGTTTCATGGCAAGTTTTGATTCTTCAAATCAACTTCTTTATATGTTTACTCTTTAGATAGTCAAATCCACTTCTTTAAATGTGTACTATTTAGATAGTAATTTAATGCATTTTATTTCTCATTCTTCATGTTTAAGACAACCACTTTGTTTGGAAGGATTAAGACGATCATTTTCACATTATCTATATGTGAACCTGTTGATCTTTATTGTACTAATAAAAAAAAACATGGATTTTTTTCCAAAAGAATGCATACATTATGATAAAAATATTTTATTTTAAAATGCTATCCTCTATTTTGTTTTCATTTTTCTTATGTAGTTGTTCCGGAAAAAAAACTTTCAGTTTTATTTTCATTAAAAATAATACAATATATGACACGTCCATTTTTGGGAAAACAGTAACCAGTGTCAACTCTTTTACTAACTTTTTTTATTGAAAGCAGAAATTGCATAAATCAAAAGCGGTTACAGTTTTGGTTAATCCATTGTACTCTATCATGGATTCGTTGGATGACACTCCTCTTTACATATCTGATTACAATGGAATGAAATTGTTTACAGTCTTCCAAGATATCTTCGATAATCAGTTGAATGCAAGAGTAGGAGCTCATGTTGTGGAGGCCCGTGATCGTATTAAGCGAATCTGTTTGGATTTCCACGTCTGTGTAACCGTGGGAAAGCATCCACCTCATTGCTGCCGATAAGCCTCTCGTTTCCGCTTGAAGCGGTGATTCCGTCTTGAAGAACACGAAGCCATCCTCTGTATTTTCAGTGGTTCTCATCCAAGCGGACGTGGCATTATTGTCTTGGCGCCATGAAGCATCCAGTTGGAATGTGGTAGGTTGTAAACAAGAGTGACCCAAGTGCCATTCCGTGCGTGGTTGGTTGTGTTCCTTAGCCGGGGTATTGTGTGTGAGTTGTGATTTGGTGTGTCTCTGCTTGAGGTCGTAAACCTGCTGACCTAGAGCTCCTAATGAAGCTTTAGGGGTAATGGACTTGTTGTTGTTCATTACCACTTCATTTGTGGAGCCAGATTTGTCGCATTGTGAGGAGGAAATACATCCTATCCTCAAGCCAGGTAAGAGATGTGAATAGTGATAGAAGGAAATCAGAGAAAGAGTGCGACTGGCCTGTAGGTATAATAAGGCTCAAGCGAGATCCAAACCAAATTGCTCTCGAGGAGGAACAAAAGAAGAAATAGTGGTAAAGGGATTCATCTTGTAGTTGACAGCGGGGGCAAGTGACTGAGGGAATTGGGCATTTTTGGTGGTGAAGAATCTGGAGGACCGGGATAGCATTTGAGAGGAGCTTCCACATAAAGACCAAGAGTTTGGGTTGAGGTTTAAGTTGTCTGCAGGCCTTCCAGAGTTTAAGAGCTGCGGTTGACATGTAAGGGTGCGAGAGATCACTGGCTTGTTTGAGAGCTAAGTAACCTGATTTAACCGAGTATTGACCATCTAGGTTGTGTGGCCAGATCAGTTTGTCTCTTCGTGGAACCCGCGGAATGTATATGGCGAAGATAAGATCTGCAACTTGTGGGCCAAAGAACTGTTTGACAAGGTTTGTCTTCCATGTCATATGGGTTTGATCAATAAAATGAGCCACCGTTAGATTGGGGTAGTAAGCCTATAAGGGAGCGGGAAGTAAGAAATTGGACTTGGGAATCCAACCTTCGGTGAAGGGATTAATGGTTGCACCATCTCCAAGCCTCCATTTAAGTTCTTTCCGGAGTAAAAGTTTTCCCCAGATAATACTTTTCCATCCCCAAGAGGCATTCGAAGGAGTTGAGCAGTGCAAAAAGGTTTTGTTGTGACAGTATTTGTTCAAGAGAACTTTAGACAGGAGGATGGAAGGGTTAGAGAGGATCCGGTAGGCAGTTTTTGCAAGAAGGGCCTGATTCTGAAGTTGGAGATCCCGAAAGCCCAAACCTCCTTCCGAAATGGGTTTGCAGAGTAGGGACCATTTGCGCCATCTAATACCTTTTCCACTACCATTTGACCATAGAAATTTCGTAATTAGACTTTTGATCTCTCTAAAGAAGGAGATCGGAGCTTTGAAGACCGAGAGAATATATGTGGGAATGGCTAATAGCGTTGATTTGATTAGAACACACTTTCCTGCAAAAGACAGCGAATGTTATTTCCAAGCGTGAAGCTGATTTTTAAAGCGAAGAATAATTCCTTCGAAGATTTGTTTTTTTGTAAGACGGAAATCCATGATGCTTCCTAGGTATTTGCTCGGAGCTTCAACCAATTTAATGCCAAGAATGGAGCTGAGTTGAGACGCTTTGTGGGGATCCATATTGGAGCTGGCAAGGATTTCGGATTTATGAAGGTTAATTTGTTGTCCCGACTGATTACAAAAGAGATCGAGCCCCCACTTAAGAATCCAAACACTTGGAAGATCAAATTTCTGAAAGATGAAGGTATCGTCTGCAAATAAGAGGTGATAGATTGAAGGGGCTGAGGGAGAGATTTTAATTCCTTTGGTCCCACGTTCAGCGTCAAGGAAGTGAAGTAAACTTGAAAGAGCTTCCTGTACAATAATGAATATGAATGGCGACAAAGGGTCACCTTGTCGAATTCCAGCCGATGGTTGAAAATAAGACGTCGGTTCTCCATTAATAATAATAGCCGAGGAAACGGTTTTGATGCAATTCATGATGGAACGGATGAAAATGGGCCCAAACTTCATGTTAAAGAGGCAATCCCGAATAAAAGTCCATGAAATACGGTCAAAAGCCTTATTCATATCCAACTTCAGCCCGTAAAACGAAGTCTTTGTGCCTTTCCTATTCCGGAGATAATGGAGAAGTTCATGGGCTAGCAGGATATTATCGGAGATGAGACGTCCCTGAATGAAAGCATTTTGTTGTTCCGAAATAAGATTTGGAATAACTGGTTTAAGTCGGTTAGCTAATACCTTGGAGATGATCTTGTAAATTGCGTTACAAAGGCTGATGGGGCGGAAGTCGGAAGCCGTGATGGGATGGGGAACCTTTGGGATGAGAGAAATGAGGGTTTTGTTGCATTCCTTGAGTAGGTGTCTCGAGGAAAGAGAGTGTCTAACTGCCAATAAAACGTCCGCTCCTACAGTATTCCATTGGGTTTGATAAAATTCCATAATAATACCATCCGGACCCGGAGATTTGTATTTTCCGAAGCTGAAAACAGCCGATTTAATTTCATCGTCAGAGAACTCCTCATCAAGCTTGGCAGTTTGATGCGGCTCAAGGTGTTTGGAAATAAGGCTCGGAATGTGAATGGAATCAAATGGCGTAGGTGTTGCAGCCGACGAAGCAGTTGGTTGCAACAGATTCATAAAATGTTGCTTGATGTGAGCCGAGATAACATACTTGTCGGTAAGGAAGTCTCCTGCTGGAGTTTGAATCCCGTGGATAAATTTTCGGTTTTGGCGAATGGTGGCCGCAAGGTGAAAAAATCTGGTGTTTTGGTCACCAAGTCGGAGCCAATTTTTCTTAGATCGCTGCTTCCAATAAGATTCTTGTTTGGCAAGTAATTCATCATAAAGTTGTTGTAGGCTTTCATCTGATTGGGAAAGTTGAAGGAATTCCCCCGATTCAACATTATCTACCCTTGAGAGCTTCGAGTGTAGGTTCATAAGTTGGTTACTCGTATCTTTGATTTGTTGGGAAGGGCTGGAAATAACCATATTATGCCATCGGATCAAGTGTTTCATAAGAACATCTTGCTTGCGCATAAGAGAGAAAATAGGAGAGCCATTAAAGGAAAGTTTCATAACCTTTTTGATGATTTGGTGGGCTGCGTCATGTTGGAGCCAAGACGCGTCCATACGTTTTGGACGATTGCGTCCCGTTGAAGCACCATATAGGTCCAAAGTGAATGGACTATGATCGGATCGAATAATAGGTAGTGTTGTGGCTAGAGCTTTTGTGAATAGGGTGAGCCAATTCTGAGTAACGTAGATTTTGTCCAATCGTTCATAGGTGCGATGCAAACCATGACGCTTGTTTGTCCAAGTGTAAAAGGCTCCATGATTACCTAACTCAAATAAAGAGTTGTTGACGAGAAAGTTGTCAAAGTCTACCATTCCTGGGATTGATCGTCTATTGTTGCTTAGTTTTTCGGAGGGGTGTGAAACTTGATTGAAGTATCCAAGAATAACTAGAGGTAAAAAACAATTGGAGAGATGTTGTTGTAGTTGATGAAGGACTTGAGGGCGCAAAGAAACAACCGGGTGCCCGTAAAACAGAAACAGAGCCCATGTAATTCCACTAGCTTCCAATACTTCCAAATGTAAAAAGGAGCAACATTCAAAGATTGGAGTGATGGAGACATTGCTATTCTAAGCCGCAAGGAGTCCTCCCCTTGAACCGTTGGCATTGGAACCCAAAAAAGAAACAAACCCCAACGAGTTACATAGATTAACAGTGGCAGTCACATTTTTTTTAGTTTCTAGCAAAAGTAAGAGATCCGGTTTATTATTGGAGCAAAGATCTCTGGTGGCCTGAATTGTCAAGGGATGTCCGAGCCCCCGACAATTCCAACATATGAGTTTCATTGTTGTGGCGGAGATTGCTCCGCAACCTCCACCTTGCTCATGGCCAAGTCAATTGCTTGTTGACAATAGAAGAAAATCAGTTGAATCTCATAGGAAGCCTCCAAAGATGCCCATTGTTGTTGTTCTTCGGCAAACACAGTAGCGAGGTCCGGATCCAGTGTTTGAGAAGAGCAGTGAGAGTCCAAAAATCGATGGAGTAGTCTTTTTTTGAGAGGTAGCTTTTCTGCTTCCGTTGTAGACTCATTGTTGTGCCTTTTCCCAGGCGAGGGGCAACGAGCTGGGCTCTGAGCTGAAGCTGTAGAAATACGAGGACTGGTTTGTTGATGTAGCGGGCCGGCATGACGTTTGCTTGGTCCTACTTCCTGTGAAAACCTCCATGGACGTCGATGAGTTCTGTTTGTCACCGCAGGCGGGAAAATATTGTCATCATCACTGCTACTATCTTGTGTTCCTTCCATCTGTTCTATTGGCATCTTTCCTTTTCCTTTGCCTTCTATGTGTTTTGAAGCTGCCTTGGTGGAGTTGTTCGATGTGGGTTCATTAATCCGAATAGGAGGTAACGATGTCGGTGGCCGTGGTGGAACTGATTCCGGCGGTTTCTCCGGTGGCTGAGCATTGGCAATAAAGGCTTCATCTAACTCATCAAACTCCGCCGATAGAGCTGCAAAGTGGTCAAGCTCTTCCTGTATCAACACTGGCGCCTGAAGTCCGAATGATTTCATGAATTCTGCCCACATCCGGTTTTGAGTCTCAAGCTCTTCCATGGTTGGAACATAGTGGGGGTTTAGCAGATCCGCGAAGAAGTCCATTTGGGCCAGTGGGCCGGACCGGAAGGCAGCCATAAGAGAGTCGAGGCTGAAGGAGTTATCAGTCAAGTTAGGGTTAATGAGTTCCTGGTTTGAGGTGGGTTGGGCCTGAGTAATGTGGGTCGAGTGCGGGTTTTCATTTTGGGCTTGGGCTGGAGACAGCTGGGGGGGTTGGTTTGTAGGAAAGTTTAGAGTTGGGTCGTTTGTGGAGTGCAGCTGATTTTGTGGACTGTGGGCTGGCCCAAAAAGTAAGTCGTGGTGATTTTGAGAGTGGGTTGGGTCCGCTGAGTGTGGACGTGGGTTAAGCTGATGGATGTGTGGATTTTGTGAAGGGTTGAGAGGGTTTGGTAGGTCATCCAACTCCCAATTGGGCTCCTCCCAAGCATGTTCATGCGAGGCAACCCAGTCATCCACATTCTGAGACGGAGATGTGACCATTGGATTGGTTTCTGAAGGGTTGAGGGTTGGGATCAGAGTTGGAAGTGTTGTTGGTGGGGGCTGAGTTTGATATGGTGGTGGTGGTGGGTAGAGATGACGTCTTTCTGAGAGAATGATCGGGGGAGCTCTGGGACGGGGATTTCTTGGTGTTTGTCTAATTCTTGAGGCATACATGCTAATGGTGGGTTCTCCAAGCACACGTGCGTTGAATCTATCAGCCATGTACTGGATTCTTTCCTCAATACGCTTTGCTGCAAAGACTGGGTTGGTTTTACAGTTTCTCATCTTGTGGCCCATCACTCCACATGCACGGCAGATCCTGTAAACCCTTTCGGGTTTGTAGTCGATCCAAACTGGCTCGTGATTGTGATCAAGTAAATAAAAGCCAGCCATAATTGGTTCTTCAGGGGGAACCCAAACCTGGATCCTAAGTGTCCTGTTGACCCTTGAAGATGCATATTCATTGTCTATGCGTTGAGTTAGCCCGAAAAGAGAACCCATAAGCCCACCTGCCGATTGGTTGAAAAAACGAAGTGGAACTCCATGCAATCGAACCCAAATCAGGACCTCCGGAATGATAAGGTGTTCAAGGGCTACGTCTGGGTTCCAGTGTTCAACTACTAGGAGAGCTCCGTAAATGGCATAGGGGCCTCCCGAAATGACTGCAGAGAGTTCATCGAAGTTATCAAAATGAATAACATATAGATTGTTGTACCTATTAATCACTTGGATGCCGAACGCCGGTTGCCATAAGGTGTGTGCCATTTCCAAGACATTTGCACTGGTGAAGTTTCTGTAATCTTGGATGAAACGGAGTAGGTTTTGATGATATGTTGGGGTTCTCTGATTGAGAACAAAATCTGGCATATCAATTTCAATTCCGCTTCTTGCTCGATCTGTTGGTCTGTTATCAACATCTTGTGTCCTTCGGATCGATTGGATGTAGTTATAGGGTCGAAGAGATTCATTGTTGTTGTGAGGTGGTAGAGGGGAGAGAGTGTCATAGGGATCTGGTGGTGGGGGGGATTGATCAGAAGGTGGGTTTGCCATTGAACCAGGAGAGAAAGAGTTGTGAGATGAACAGATTTGGTGGACTGGGAGAGGGTTTTTTTTTTTGCTTTTTTGAAGAAGATGTGGATTTTTGTGATTGCAAATGCCAGAGTGAGTCTGATATTTAAATCGCTAAGAGGTGAGTTCCTCTTAGGTGTTTTCATCTTGAAGATTTTCGTGGATATGGAGAAATCAGAGAGAGTTACAGTGAATGATTAGAGAGGGAGAGGTCTAATTGGTGGGAGTATGGGGAAGATCAAACGGGCGGACGGAGATTGGGGGAGGGGTTGGAGATTTTTCTTGGAAGCAAGAACAAAGATACTTACCGACGGCAACCCTTACCTTCGCCGGCGGTAGGCAATGATGGCTAGGTCTGACAAGGCGTGACCCAATCCAGCCAAACACCACCGTGCGTGCCGATGTGCAGATCGGCGATGGAGTTTCCGAGGTGCAAGTGCAGAGAAGATTGTAATCTTCAATGCTCTCGGAGAAAGTGAAGAGAGAGGAGAGAGCTCTCAGCTTAGAGAGAGAAAAAACGAGTCACCTAAAAAAATCTATTTTACTAACTTTTTTTTATGTTCTTATTTTTTATTTATGGAAAAGAACACTTTTTATATATTTTTAAAATTGAACAAACACATCATAAGAGTTTAAATTTGGATGCGCCGAGTGAGCTTTTGGTTTAAGTTGAGCAATGATATGATGTAATTGAAACTAATACTTTTATTCTTCATTCATAATTTTTAAATGTTAATTTTTAATTTAAAGAAGCTGGTTTACGATTAACAAAATCAAAAGTTAGGACAGTATGCTGATTGTCGCATCCCCATAGAACCCATAATGATTGGGGTCAGTGTCCCTCCTTGTAATTGTAACGGGACTACTTAATTATGATTTCTTCCATAAAAATAGGGTGCCATTAACAGAAATACATAGGGACAAAACATACTATCAGTTTGTTCCAATTATTTTCCATTAAATCACAACTACACGATAAAAATAAACATTACACCTACTTAATTGGTTTTTATGTTCAACCTTGGCTCTTCCATTTATTTCAATTCCAGTGATTTGCAAATGAGGTTCTTTCAATAATTTTTGGCCTTAAATTAAACTTTAATTGGACGTGGAATTGAAATACATAACATGGCAATTCTTGATTTACTCAAAAAAACTTGGCATATAGAGGATAAGCGCGTTGCTCACCTCCTAACTTATATATATATATATATATATATATATATATATATATATATATATATATATATATATATATATATATATATATATATATATATATATATATATATATATATATATATAGGCTTAATTACTTAATGCAAACCTTAAGATTGCCGAAACTATCACATTGCAACCCCTCTTCTAGAACTAATTGATTGCATCCCCATTTACAAAAAAATACGTCAATTGTAAAATTAAGAACGAAATTTAATCGCAAAATTAATGTACTGGAAGCGCATTATCTCAAACAATGTGATGCGATTGTTAGACGGTGTGCATTTATGAAAATGCCTTCGGTGTGTTCGAATTTGGTGATTGTATTTCGTTCCTAGTTTGACATTGGCGTATTTTTTGCAAACGAGTGATGCAATCAGCTAGTTCTAGAACCGGGATTACAATGTGATAGTTTCGGCAAAGGAGTATGCATTAAATAATTAAGCCTATAATGTAGATTGTTGCAATGTGATAATTTTGTTAAACTGGGGGTATGCTTTGAGTAATTAAGCTATAAAATTATTTATAACCTTTTTAATTTGACGACTTTCGCCAAGAGACGCCTTTAACCAACTATTTTTTACATGTTTTCTTTTAAACATATATGAAAATGACAATGATAAATGAGTTTCTCACAAATGATTTTGTTTAAAAATATGGACACTAAACATGCGAATATCAGGGCCGGCCTCTCCAGTATGCAACTCAGGCAACCGCCTAAGGCCTCGTTTGGTGGAAGACCCCGAATTATAAAGTCGTTATGAATAAATTGTACTAAAAAAAGAGTGAAAACAAACAGAGAAAAGGAATAGATCATAATTCAAATCACGATTGAAGAGAGATGTTGGAGGATTATTAGGAGTCTAGGAGAGAAAAATGGGAAGTGGGGGAGAGAAATGAGGAGATAATAACGGAGATTGATAAGTATGAAAAATATTAACGGCAGAGAAACAAAATAAGGAGATAATTATGGACTCTTGATCTTAGTGGATTAATATGATTTTACCGTTTGTTATTAATTTTTTTAGAATTGTACTGCTTAGCATTTAAAAAAATAATATGAAATAGTTTACCAACAAATTTCTTCATATTGGTTCACAACATTTTCAAAAACACAAGTTTGCAACAAGAAACATATTTTCAGAACACACACAAAAAACACAAATTTCTCCATCATGTGTCCTGCCGCACTCAAGCTATATTCAAGCTATATTCAAGCACAAGTTAGAGGATCTATTGTTCTTTGATTTAACTTCTCTGTTTTCTCAAACTTTACATGATTACTCTTTTGAATCTGTTCATTTTTTTGAGCCATCTTCTGAATCCGTTCATCATGTCAAGTTGATCATGTAGATAATATATGTCTCTAGTTGTTAAGGGGTATTGATTTAGAAAATTTAATTAAATTTTGCATCACAGAAACAAAGAAAAAGTAGATTTTATTGGATGCTAAAATATATAACACTAAAGTCTTAGCCCTCATTCAAAAAATCTGCCTAAGGCCACCGAAACCCTTGAGACGGCCCTGGCGAATATACGAACTTTTTCAGGTCACCAAGAAAGAACATGACAGATTACAGAATTTGGGATCAATTTTTTCATCGTCGTACGACGACAACAGGAAACGTAAATTCACGTGGTTGTCCAGAGTGCGAGTCCGTCACATTTCTTCCTGATGACAAGTTGAAAGCAACTGCTGCATGTACATGCATGCTATCAAATCAGCAACTATCCAAATGACCTTTCAGTCTCCGAGGAAATCATGACCCTCTCTTTCCGTAAAAGCAATCACTTGTGTCTTGTGATCAAACTTCAATTATTTTAGCATACCACTCCGTCCCAGCTGCAACGCACCATGAGACTTTTTTCACCCATAACCGGGTCACTTTGACCCGGTGATTTGGATCGCAAAATGATGTAATTTTTTTTAAATTTTTTTAATGTTTTGTAGAATAAGAATTACTCTACAACACTTCGAAAAAATTATCTAAAAATTATAAATTTTTGCTATCGAAATTATCGGGTCAAAGTGAACCAGTGAATAATAGTAAAAGTCCAAAGGGTGCAAAAGAGGTGGGACAGAATGGTACATAATACTCCATCGGTCCTTCCATTCCAATATTTTGGACTTTGATAGCTCCTTTTGTTTTTGGTTGTCCTATAATATTTTGTCCAATAACATCGAGGGGTTGTCTTATTGGGTGAGACATTTGATTTAATGGTCTAATCCTTTTAGATCTCAAGTTCAATTTTAGGACTGCTAGTTATTCTTGAGGTCACTATATGTTAAAAAACAAGAGCGGAAGCGAAGAACTAATTGTTAGGAATCAAGAAGAAACGATGAAACGAAAGAACAAGATGAAAAACACAAGCAATTTAACGTGGTTCACTAGTTTTGAGACTAGCTACATTCACGGCCAAACGAAACCAATTTTATTGATGAGAATTCGATTTCAATCAACCACACTTGTCAATAGAAGAGTCCAACACCCATATATAGGTCAATACTACTGACTTGTGCTCAAAACATCGTCAAAAGTTGTCAAAACGAACAAGGAAACAATTCCAAAAAACTGACCAACAAGAACTAGGTCGCACGGCCTGCTCGGTAGGTCCCACGACTTAGTTGCAGTACCAAAATCAGGAACTTCAATTTTTGCCTCCTTTGCACGTTGCTTTGCCAATTCAAACTAGGGTTTTGATCACCCAAAACATAACAAATCTCCATCTTGATCAAAACTCTCTAGCATCAATCCAAAGCTTCTCATCAATCCAATCAACCCCATAGAATATATTCCCAAATTTTCGGTATTGGAATATACTCACTATGCGCCACAACAAGCGCGTCTTTGCGTCTCAACAAACACAGAGACTTGAGTGTCTTAATCAACACACCACCAATGCAGCATGACATAATGCATCTCCCCAACGTCACACCAATGACATTTCGTGATAAAAGTGCCTATCAAACAATGCGTGCACAATAACACACAGCCAATCAACCAACCATACTGCGTGTCACAACGCCCATGCTCCTACGCCTGGAGCCCAAGCTAGCACATGAGACCTAAAGAACGAAGTCTTCCTCGGACTTTGTCCCTCCACCTTGAACTGCAGCATACCCCGCAGATCCTTTGTCTTGGGACAATTCAACTTCCAATGATCTTTCTCACGACAAAACGCACAAACGTCCAATGGTAAGTCAGATCTACCATAGTTCCGATTTCCCTTACCTCTTCCACCTTTGACCTTGAATGCGCCACCATCACGATCTTCAAAATTTGACGCCTTGTGCCTTAATTCTCTTGTGTGAAACGGAACAAACTTCCTCTACAGTTATCGTCTCCTTCTCAACAATAAATGATTGGACGAAACCCTCAAAAGAAGGAGGTAAAAACACCAATAATATCAAAGCCGAATCAATATCACTAACAGTCTCGTCACTATTGCGCAATTCAAGCAAAATAGTGTTGAGATTGTCTGGGTGAACACCAATATGCATACCTACAACCATCCGAGGACCGAACAGCCGCTGCTTCAACATCAACTTGTTGGCCAGGAACTTCTTCGCGTAGAGATCCTCCAACTTCTTCCATAAGCTAGCCGCCGAGGTCTGATCTGCAATTCCGGTAATCACGTCGTCCGCAAGTCATAACATGATTTTCGAATGTGCCTTCTCCTCCATCTTCTCAAAATTCGGTGTGGTCTTGTCAATGCCCGATTTGTTAGATAGTGGTAACTACAGATCGTGTTGCTTCAACAAAGCACACATCTTTATTTTCCACAAGCTAAACCCATTCCTCCCATCAAAATGATCAATCTTCATCATGTTTAATACTGTACCAGGCTCTGATACCACTTGTTAGAAAACAAGAGAAAAAGTGATGAACCAGTTGTTAGGAATCAAGAAGAAACGGTGAAACAAAAGAACAAGATGAATAACACAAGCTATTTAACGTGGTTCACTAGTTTTGAGACTAGATATATCCACGGCCAAACGAAACCAATATTATTGATGAGAATCCGATTGCGATCAACCACACTTGTAAATAGAAGATTCCTACACCCATATTTAGGCGTATACTACTGACTTGTGCCCAAAGCATCATCCAGTTGCCAAAATGAACATGGAAACAATTCCAAAAACTGACCAACACGAACCAGGTTGCACGACCCACTCAGTAGGTCCCACGACCTAGTTGCAGTACCAAAATCAGCAACTTCAATCTTTGCCTCCTTTGCTCCTTGCTTTGCCAATTCAAACTAGGCTTTTGATCACCCAAAGCATAACACTATAAATTCCTCGAAGTGCACGCAAGTTGGCCTGGACACGACGGTTAAAAAAACCCCTTAAAATGTGTGTTTGTTGTGAATTGAGAGATTTGTAGAGACAATAAATAATAAGAGACAAGCAATGTATGAAGAGTAATATAGAGTTTTGTATTCAATCTCAAACCGTACGCCGCTTTATATAGGCATTAGGGTGCGCTACCGAGCCAATAACAACAGACTCGTGGCCTTACAACATATTGTGGATATTGACCAATAATGTGGCCCAAATTTAATAACATTCCAAAATGAAGAGTAACCATATAGGATGACTCGTTGAAAGCTTGTCATGATAAATCCAGTGGAACAAAAATCAATGACTAAGAAAGAAGATCACATAAAGTGAATTCTAATTGCTCACGATTAGGGATGACATTCTTCTGTTACACATATGAATAATTTTGACTGCCTCGTTAAAACTATGCTATGAAAAAATTATGTGGACAAAAACTCTAGCGAAGGAAAAAGAATGCAGCGTTACCAGAATTTTCAATGAATCTCCCCACTTTGTAAACTCGTTGTACCTGACAAAAGAACTCGTTGTAAAAATAATAATATAACATTATACGATAAACAATCATACTTATGCACCTAAAACTACTTGCGAATGTACACTTTAAATTTGATTCAAGCAAATAAATATCTCTCACGGCTATCAAACTCCGCGTAGTTTTCACAAATTTGTGATTCATACGATAGTATTTGTAACTAGTTACTTTCTCAACCATGTTTTGTTGTTCCTTAGTCCTCAAGACAGACACAACATTGTCATCATTCTTATCAAGAGATGATTATAATTATGATAAAGTATCATGATTCATTCCATATCGAGGGTGTTTGGGAGGAGATGTTCTGGTGTTTGGAAGATGGGGGTTTAGGGAAAGAAATGAACAATCAGTGGGCCACCTGATGCTTTTAAGGTAAAAAAAAAGTTTCTTTTCGGTTGGGGTTAACCCCCATATCAAACGAAGCCATCATGTTTCTTATTTTATGAGTCACACACTCAAAAGAAGATATAAACCGCAACATAAATCCCACGCATAGCAACAGACATATAGTATCTTCATAAATCCCACAATTAAAAGTGGAAATATAAATATATACATAGATCCCACTCTTAACAAAGAATATGTAGTATTTACATTATAACATCCCCATCCTATAGAGAACTACACATGAATCCCCCAGACTCTCCGGAAATGTACTCCGCTAAGAACTCAAATGCTCAGCAAGGAGTCTAATCCTAATTGTTCTGTTACAAGACACAATGAAAGAAACTAAATCTTAAAAAATTTACTATCATAGTGCATAATCCCCTGAGTACAATTATAGGTGATTGACTACTCGACGGTTTTCGCGTACTCACTTGCCAAGTTGTACAAGGCGGAAATGTCACGACTTCATATCACAATAAGTAAGATATAATTTAGAAAAAAATAAATAAATATATTTAGATTTCGAAAGCGCTTGACCCGTACTTACTGACGCATCATTCAATAACCTGCCTCAAAACAACATATCACAAGGATGATTATACTAGTTATTCAAATATCAGTTAAGACGCAGTTACGACAATTCCATCCTTATAAAAAGGATTCCAAGTCCCACTACCCAGAAGGTTGTGAAGACCACATTCACTTCTGACAAGGAAGAAAAAACCAAATCCCTTTTCCTAGACAAGTATCCACTAATTCACCAAGACAAACTAGACCTTAGGTGTGTACACCTCCTACTGGATCGTTAATTCAGAGGGTAGTACTAGCTGTCTAGATTCGGGGGCTAGCTACGTACTGACTAATAAATAAGCCTATAAGCTAGGTCCCTGTGTTTGTTACCGCGTCAAGACGTCCGAAGACAGAAATGACCAACCATGGGTGTAGAGGTAAAAACGAACCAATGACCGGCAAAGTATCTAAAGTCGATATGAATCATTCTGTATTCACATGTTCCATATATAGAAATCTACACGAACAAATATTCGTCAAAAGAAAATTAAGCATACATGCTTACTTGATAGTCTGCCTAGTTTTCCCGAAAATCTCTACACACACACACACACACACACACACACACACACTATCAAGGCATGTCCTCAATAGTAAGGTAGAATGCATATGCAGATGTCACACCTACGAGCTAGCCAAAATTACCAATTTCGGCCCTGTGTAGACTCATTTTATCAGTACTGTTCATGAACCCCTCAGTGATGCCTAAAGGAAAAGTCTAATTAGTTTTAAGTCCAGAGTCATTTAGGAAAGACTAAATATCATGTTATAATTAATTGCACTTACGCCCTTGAAGTTTGACCAATTTACATTCTAATCCCTATTTCAGTCTAATTAGCTAGATTCAAGTCTACATAAACAGAATTAGATTCCCGATGCTATGGAACTATCACAGACACATGAAAGTCATGTCTAGCAGCATGGTTTGAGTGTTTGGCTGAAGAAATTTTGAAATTACTACTTTACTCATCATAGCAAGCTGAGTTGACCAAAGGGTTTCTAGAAAGTAAAAATGGGTCAAACTTGACACTTAAGATTAGAATGTTATTCTGAACAAATTTCCTGAAGGATATTTTGGTTAATTATGTTTTCTGATGAGTCAAATCAGAAAGTCAACGTTGTGAAGAATTCCTCTCAACTAGTCAATTTCACATACAATTTATAGTAAAAAAAGGAAGATATTTGAGAAACTGAGAACATGGTTTTGAAGATTGACGATTGAGGTTTCCGGAACATATATGTACTCCCAAGAACTCATAAGATTTAAAGAGAAAACCACAGTCGAAGTTGGAAACCAACAGTCCAACACTTAGAATATAATTGATAGTTTTCATAGTCTCAAGTTAGTCAATTTGTGCTTGATTTGTGAACTATCTGTTAAGAATATGGAAATTTATCTTCTGGGAATAATTTAAAATACTATCATCCAGTTTCTCATAGGAGAACGCACAATAAAGTTTCAATAGATATTAATAGAGTTATTGTTGACAAAACTTGACAGTTTGAAATTTAGTTCTTAATGATTTAATGGTAACTTAGCTGCTTTGAGCTAGATTTTAGGAAAACCATGATAAATCAGGAAGTGACTCATGAAATATGATTTGTAGCACCTACATATAGATTTTCAAAGAAGTAAACATATTACAGTTTCATTAGATAACCAAAGAGATATGATCAGCTGAAAACAACTGTTTATGTAAGCTCCAACACTTACAATATTTGATGTATAGCCAAGTTTCAAAGTTCATGTGAGCAGCGCTTTTAAAGCAAATTTCAAGGACATTAAGAGTGTAATTTGATTCACTCAATACATGGATATGCAGCCCTTACATCCAGCTATATGAAGAATAAAAAATAATTTGATTTCAGTAACTACATATTAACATATCAATTCACAAAGTTGGCTGGTTTCAGCTCAATTCCACACTGAAGCCAAATTTTCAGTTGTTAGTTTTTTCATATATATTACACCATCTTTGGAGTAGAATTCAAGGATGTTAGAGTGGGAATCAAAATATCAAATTAACTGGGAAATACTAGTATTATCATTATAGAACAACATGGTCGAATATTCATCTCAAGATATCAGGTAAGGAGTGAGTTACAAGAGTTCAAATATAAAAAAAATGCAGTCAAAACTCAAAGTTGAATACGCAAATGCAGTGACTATGTTGCCAAATTCAGGCAAGTTACAGGTTGATTCATGATATCTGTTTAACATCAAAGTAGTAGAATTACATGCAAGTTATCCACAGAGCCAAAAATCATGCTAAATCACTCAATAACCAGAGAGATACATGGTCATGAACGTGGCAAGGAACGCGCCGAAAAAAAAATGACACATAACCGAATCAAAATGCGTTCAAGCACGTTTATGGGTTGTGGTCCAAGGTCTATGTGAGTTCTAAACCAGCTAAGGATGATATTAATAGGAGTGTAAATGGTTGAGGTTTGAAGTTTGTACCTTCACCCGTCGGTAATGGTGGACATCCGACAAGCTAGTGCCCAGTTGCTATGGGGGGGGGGGGTAGGAGATTCAGAGCGCGGCCTAGAGCTTCTCTTTCTCACCTAAGGCTCAAGATTAAGATTATGGTGTTACATTCAAGCGAAATACAACTAACAGAGGGAATTCAAGAGATTTAGAGGTTATGGTTCTTTGTAAGCTTACCGAACTTTTGAACAGACAGATTGATGAATTACCAAATTAACTTGGGACTTTTCCTTCTTAGGTTGCAAGCTACCACTTGTAGAAGCAACTTCAAGAAACATGAAGAGGTGGTGGTGTTGTGGTGGTGGAGTGCAGGTTGTGCTTGAAGAGGTTCATGAGGATGAAGAAAAACATAGGGAAGAGAATGAAGATGACTCACAATCTGATAGAAGGTGGAGAATAAGGATGAAGTAGCCACCTCAAGAATGAGGTATCAAATTGTGTGTTCCAAGTGTTCAACATGCACTTAGGGATGCATGCACAAATACTACAAAGTTAGGGTAGAATGTGTAAATAGAGAAAATTAAAATTTTTCTGAAACTTCAAGTTTGGCCCCAATATTTTAAAATAATTTAAAGCATCCTTTTAATTCCCACTTACCTCATATCGGTCGAATTTCAGCCATAATTTCAATGTAAGAAATTACATATGAGCCCCAATTTTCTCTACAATTGCATGATTGCCCCCAACTTGAATTTACATTCTAGTTATTCCCTGCTATGCAAATGTCAGAAATCACTGGTGAACAAGAAATTTACAAAACTACTCATAATTTTAATATATTACATTTTAACCCTATATGAATTTCAGGGTGTGCATGCATAGACTCTAATTTATACTTCGGTATTTTTGTACTTTAGGTACTACACATTATGCTACATATTTAGATGAATTCATCGAACAGTTTTCTATGCATCTGTTGACTTTGTTTTGGCCCATAATTATCTAGTCAAATAATTCACCCACTTAATATAATATGATTTTTACAAGCGCGTACTCAAATATTTAAACATCAATAGGAGGATCAACTATTGTATCAAGGTACATTCCAGAGCTACAAGACTAATAGTATGAAATACAGATTCATTTTGTTTTTTGTTATTGGAGTGAAACATTCCGATACCGGTATTTTTCAGTGATTCCTTTCGGTCGAATTTCTTTTAATTATAAAATTTCCTAGAAGTTTTTATATTTAAAATTGACCCCACTATTATTTATATTTTTTGCATAATAACCCGTAAAATGACCATATGTATTAAATGACCATAATCAAAATAAAACTGCTCATCCTCATACTAGTACTACACAATCAACTAGATATGCAATAACGTATTTACGTGTAACATCATTTACTTAGTAGCATTGGAGATCATAATAATATTTTGGGTAAAAGACACTGTTCACCCAAGAGTTTTGGATAAATTCCTCCCTGCTACTCTGTGTTTTGGAAAAAGACACTCTGCACCCATTTGGCAGAATATTCCTTGGACATATAGCACCCCTCTGTTAGATTCTGTTAAAAAGTGTATGATATAATATTTTTGGACCATATTACCCCTGTGTTTTTTTCTTTTTTGCCCATGTGTATCTTCAAGAATAACAAGAACACAACCACCAAAAAAATATCAAACACCAAGAACATATTCCATTTTGAATGCAAAACATCAAGAACACCAATAACACACAAATTTTGTAAATTTAATAAAACCAAGGAAACAAGTTCTTTTAAACATAAATTGAAGCTTCATTAACAAATAAGCCTATCTTTGCCAATCCAACAAGGACATTACAAAGAGTCCAAACAAAGTTTGGAACCTAAATCCAGAGAACTCCTGTTGAAGAATGAGCCACTGGGTTCAAAACATGAACCAAAAATTACATATTTTCCCTTTCATTCTTGAGAATGATACCAACAACAAAATTCAAGAACATCAAAAACCACTGAAATAGCTATCAATACCACCATTACCAACACATGTACTGTAATACCCCGTCATATTTCTAGGGGTAAATTAGTAATTTAGGTAGATAATTAAGAATTTAGTTGTGAATAAATAAACAAACAAATAAATATATAAGTTTGTGAATTATTGTGTTTTTATAGCTAACAAATTTGTGGGTAAGATTTTAGAAACTATTAGAAAAAATATTCGAAAATTCATATGTGGGTGTTTCTTTAATTTTTTTTAGTTAGTAGCGCGTACGCAACCACCCCATAGAGTGACACTATTGCCACACCCATCACTCCCATTTATCACTATTAACTAAAAATAAAAATCAATTTTATTTTTTAGCAACTTCATCCTCTTCCTTTCTCTTCTGGGAAAAGAAACAACCACCGCCACCAACACCTTCACCGCCCCAACTCCTCATTGCCCTCAAATCTACTCTATAAAAGGGCTCACACCCCTGCCTCCTCCCTCCACACAACAGCAGCCAGCCAGCACAGTACACAACCACCAACACAATCGCCACCTCCTTCATCACCGTTATCGTCTTCTCCGCCACCATTGTGACCCTCGGCAAGAAGAAAACCCACAACAACTTTCATCTCTCTCAACTTTCTCTCTTCCTCTCTGTTCTCTGAGGCCAACATCAGCAGAAGCAGCAGCAGCAACAACAGAGGCCACATGCCACCATCACTGCCGCATTGCAGCTGTCGGAAAATCACCGAGGAAAGAACCACCACCACAACCTCCGTTCTCCTCCTCCCCTATGTATCAAGATCTATCCTTCTATCTATCTTGGTCTGGAACTTAGAAGCAGAAGTAAGAAGCAGCTACTCAGCAGCTGCAGTAGAGCCGTCACCGTTGGCATCCACCATTAAATCCAGCGAAGGATTTTTCCCAAGCAACCGAGGCACACCCACCTTCTGAAACTAGTTCCATTCTGTCCCTGGGAGTGAAAGGAAGCTCGAGGAGCTTGAACCCAGCACCAAGAACCACCGGAGAGCTACAGTCGGCCACACCAACCATGACCTCCTACGCGACTTCAACCCGGCCCGATTCTCTGCCGTTTTCTTGGACCGGTGACAGGTTTGTAGACGACGGCTTAGTTCATCCGTAGGATCTTTTACGTGCTAGTGGCTGTGGAATAAGGTAAGTGAACATGCCAAGCCTTGCGCGCCTAGCTCCTTTCATGTCATATGGCGAATTTTAGTACTTGTCTCAAAATATATTTGTTGTTTATTTACATGTTTTATTTGCTATTTATGTTTTGAAGAATTTTCTTTGATTTGATACCGCAACACAAAAATCAATATTGTGTAATGACTTAAAGTGGAAAAGTTGTGCGGGAGAAGCTTATTATTTTCGTGTTGATTTAGGTCACTCGGCCTGTGATTATTATTGTCGTGTTGACTTCGGTCACTCGACCTGTGATTATTATTGTCGTGTTGACTTCGGTCACTTGGTCTGTGTATTTTAACCCGGTCGCAACCTGCCAGGTCGCTCCATGTAATCACCCCTCTAGCCGCGAGAAGTCTTAAGGGGTGCCAACACTTAAGGTTCTGGCTGCTAGTGATAGTATATCATATTCTTCCCCATATCAACGAAGTTAGTAATAGAGTTTTCTATGAGATTTGGTTACTTATAAAAGAAAAGAAGAAGAAATTGGGAATAATACTCCCCGTTTGAAGTTGAGAAGGAAAACTAAAATAATGATAAGTTTATATTTGAGTTTCTACTTATTTCTTCAAGTTTTACTCTTTTATGATTTATTCCTCTTTATTATTTTTATGAAAAGAAAGCATGCCGCATCATCTGTTTTATGAGCTTGGGTGTCACTTAATCATTATTTCCATGATGACTTTGAAAACTGCGGTTCCCGTTTCCTTCCCACCGCAGACTTAGGAGCTGAAGACTATGGCTTAGCCGGGTACGAGACTCACTTAGCTGGATATCAGCACGAGTAGTAATGTAGTACCGCTAGTTATACATAATGTAGTAGTTTTGAGAACGCATGTTTAATATCTAGAGACTTTTGTAATGTTTAATATTATGTAATAAATAAATAATTTGGCATGTTATGCTTTTGACTTCAGCCGTTACTTTTAGCATCGCCCTCCGGGTCTTGTCTGAGCTGGATAAGGGGGTTGTTGCAGGTGGAATTAGAGCAGTCGTTCCAGTTTAAAGCCTGTAGGGTAACTTAAAACGAAAATAGGGCAAGATAATTAAAATTGGAAAAGTCGATCGTGTTATGGGTAGTTTTAGAGTTGGCCTTCATTTTTCCGCCCACCTTCATCATGTGCTACATATTTATGCGACATGAGTTTCCTTGAGATGCATTTTATTAGTGATTCTTACTTTCATGATGAGAAGAAGTATGGAAATAAAGTTTGATTTATACTATCTTGATTACATAGATGAGTTATGATGTTTGCAGAGATGAGTATTATGTGCTTTATTGCGAAACTATTGTATGATGCCTGTTACTTAGTATGACAATGGTGTTAGATATATTAACTATGAATTATGATTGTTGAGGATCAAGAGACCCTAACCAAGGATACCGTAGGATGTGACTGATAGAAACTTTACGATATCACTTTAGGAAAGTTAGACAGGGACATATGGTTGATAACATCTCAATGGAGAAATTCCTCGCTCAAATGGCTAGGCAGGAACTACCTGGGCAAATATAGTAGACGAAATGAAGCCAATGGAGTTTACGGGAAAATAAGATCCTGTCGAGTTGGAAAACTAGATTATGGAAATGGATAAAATACTTGAGACGATAGAATGTCCCGATGATTGAAAAGTCAACTGCGCAGTCTTTTACCTAAAAAGTGAAGCGAACCTCTGGTGGAGGAATGTACGAGAGACTTTCATAGCCGAACCCAACTTCAACTCGGAGGCCCTTCTGTTGGAATAGATGCCCTAGAGGCAATCGTAGATTTAGTATGAACATTGTTTTGGCTAGAATATTCTTTTATTATATATTGTGATATTTAAAATAATGAAGTCCTTAAATAAAATGTGTTGTTTATCTTAAATATACCTAGTCCACTATATTAATTAATAGGACGATCAAATATTGACTAGTATCTGGGTAGATTGATATGGAGATATGAAGTCTAACACATGGGTATGCATTAGGAGTAATTGCATACTGGATTGACCCACAACGAAAAAGGATACATTAGATTATGTCAAGTCACAATCGCTTTTCGTAGTGCTAATATAATTGCAATCCTTAGACTTGAAGTCACTAGATACTCTAGTTGTGGAATATTGCGCTTTGATGTTATCAGACGTTACACCGTAACTGGGTAATCATAAAGATGGCTATCGGGCATGATAGGAAGCAAGCTTAGAGATCGTAGTGATGTAGATAGGATTTGTCCCACCCACATAATGGGGGTAAATATCCACGACCACTCGAGGGATGAGGCTTATTGAATGTCTGGCCAGACTCAGATAAATCAATATGGAGATATTGACGTTATCCGCAAGCATAAGCATATTCCCAGGATCGAGGAACTATGGATTGGATATACGAGTGTGACTATTTATGTCTCGTGTCCAATCCGGATATGAAGACAAAGGGATAGTGCAATATGAGATATTGACAAAGTCCCCTTTTCAATAAGAAAGGTGAAAGGACTAGTGAGTTATTGGCACTCGTACATATCGATGTATGTGGACCATTCCCCACGCCTGCCAGAGGTGGTTACACCTACTTCATCACATTTACTGATGATTTCAGTAGATTTGGATTTGTGTACCTTATGAAGGCCAAATCCGAATCCTTTGACTTGTTCAAAGAATTCAAGAATGAAGTAGAGATGCAACTTGGCAAAAGTATTAAGGCTCTACGATCGGATAGTGGAGGAGAATGCTTAAGCCAAGAGTTTGATGAGTATCTTAGAGAGTGTGGGATAGTATCCCATCTCACTCCACCCGGAACGCCACAATGGAATGGCGTGTGCGATCTATGATGTCTCAAACGGATCTTCCGATATCATTTTGGGGACATGCTCTAATGACGACAGCTTTTACCATTAACCGCGTTCCATCCAAGTAAGTCATGAAGACACCATATGAGATATGGACTGGGAAGCGTCCTATAGTGTCGTTTATGAGGATTTGGGGCTGCGATGTCTATGTAAAACGTTTACAAACAGACAAGCTCGGGCCCAAAGCGGATAAGTGTAAATTTGTGGGATATCCTAAGGAAACTAAAGGATATTATTTCTACAATCCCATCGAGAACAAAGTGTTTGTTTCTCGAACCGGCGTGTTTCTAGAAAGAGAGTTTGTCTGTAGAACTTGAAGAAATTCAAGAACCATAATCACTGAACCGATGATGGAACATGAACATGAACCGCAAGTAGTTGTGGAAGAACCTGTTTAGGTGACACAGGAACTCCGTTGATCAGGAAGAGTGCGTCATGAGCTAGAGAGGTACGAACTTCTCGTGACTGAGCCCGATGATGTGCCACTCATAGATGGTGAGCCTGCAACCTACGAAGAGGCCATGAAAGGCCCATACTCTAAGAAGTGGCTAGAAGCCATGAGATCAGAAATGGATTCCATGTACACCAACAAAGTATGGACTTTGGCGGAACCACCCGAAGGGGCTCGGCCCATAGGGTGCAAATGGGTCTTCAAAAAGAAGACCGATATGGATGGCAAGGTAGTTGCCTATAAGGGGCGATTGGTAGCCAAAGGGTATAGACAGATTCATGGTATTGAATATGATGATACCTTTTCACCAGTCGCCATGACTAAATCCATTCGAATCCTACTTGCTATTGCAGCATACTACGACTATGAGATTTGGAAAATGGATGTCAAAACAGCGTTCCTTTATGGGAACCTCCTCGAGGATGTGTACATGACACAACCGGAGGGTTTTGAGGATCCAGAGAATGCTAATAAAGTCTGTAAGCTGCAAAGATCTATTTATGGATTAAAGCAAGCTTCTAGGAGTTGGAATCGACGTTTCGATGACGCGGTCATCAAGAACGAAGATGAGCCTTGTGTTTACAAGAAGGTTAGTGGGAGCTCTGTAGTATTTCTGGTCTTGTATGTGGATGACATACTAATCATTGGCAACGACATTCCTACTTTGCAATATGTTAAAGATTGGCTAGGAAAGTGCTTTGCAATGAAGGACTTAGGAGACGCAACCTATATACTTGGTATAAAGATATATAGGGATAGATCTAAGAGGTTGCTCGGCCTAAGTCAAAGTACATATATAGACAAGGTGTTAAAAAGGTTCAACATGTAATATTCCAAGAAGGGATTCTTGCCCATGTCGCATGGAGTCATTCTTTCAAAGAATGACTGTCCCTCCAATGAGATTGAGAAGGACCGCATGAGTAGGATACCCTATGTTTCGGACATAGGATCCATCATGTACGCCATGTTATGTACTAGACCAGACGTATCATAAGCGTTGAGTATGGTGATCAGATACGAGTTCAATCCGGGTGAGAGTCACTGAATTGCTGTCAAGAACATCCTAAAGTAATTGAGAAGAACTAAGGATGTGTTCTTGATATTTGGAGGTAAGGAAGAGCTGAGTTTAAAGGGTTCCACTGATGCAAGCTTCCAAACCGACAAAGATGACTACAGATGGCAGTCTGGATACGTGTTTTGCCTGAATGGAGGAGCTGTGAGCTGGAAGAGTTCCAAGCAAGGGACAGTTGCTGATTCTACAACAGAAGCTGAGTACATTGCTACTGCGGAAGCAGCAAAAGAGGCAGTTTGGATAAAGATGTTTATCACTGAGCTCGGTGTAGTCCCTAGCACCGTGGATCTCATAGAGTTGTACTGTGACAACTCTGGGGCAATCGAACAGGCGAAGGAACCAAGATCACACCAGAAATCATAGCATGTACTTAGGAGATTCCATCTTATTCGTGATATGATTGATCGAGGAGATGTGAAGATGTGCAAGATTCCAACTGATGACAATGTTTCAGATCCGCTCACAAAAACTCTTGTGCAGCGAAAGCATGAAGGGCACGCCAGATCTATAGGCATACGAGATGCGCCAGATTCGCTCTAGTGCAAGTGGGAGACTGTTGGAATAGATGCCCTAGAGGCAGTCGTAGATTAAGTATGAAAATTGTTTTGGATAGAATATTCATTTATTATATATTGTGATATTTAATATAATTAAGTCCTTAGATAAAATGTGTTATTTATCTTAAATATCCCTAGTCCACTATATTGATTAATAGGACGATCAAATATAGACTAGTATGTGGGTAGATTGATATGGAGATATGAAGTCTAACACATGGGTATGCATTAGGAGTAATGGCATACTCGATTGACCCACAACGAAAAAGGATACATTAGATTATGTCAAGTCACAATCACTTTTCGTAGTGCTAATATAATTGCAATCCTTAGACTTGAAGTCACTAGATACTCTAGTTGTGTAACATTGCGCTTTGATGTTATCAAACGTTACACCGTAACTGGGTAATCATAAAGATGGCTATCGGGCGTGACAGGAAGCAAGCTTAGAGATCGTAGTGATGTAGATAGGATTTGTCCTTCCCACATAATGGGGGTAAATATCCACAGCCACTCGAGGGATGAGGCTTATTGAATGTCTGGCCAGACTCAGATAAATCAATATGGAGATATTGACGTTATCTGCAAGCATAAGCATATTCCCAGGATCGAGGAACTATGGATTGGATATACGAGTGTGACTATTTATGTCTCGTGTCCAATCCGGATATGGAGACAAAGGGATAGTGAAATATGAGATATTCGGCACAAGAGGTTTGTCGGGATCACTGACTATTTCTATTGGTTGTGTAGCATGGATGTGTTGCTAGACACCGCTCCATGTTAGCAAGAGTTACTACCAACTATATAGAAACCTATGAGGTCACACGTCAAATAGAGTAGAGCTAGAATTGTGATTAATTAATATTGATTAATTAATATAAGGATCATTGTGCAACACCTTGAAAACTTAGTAGGACTAATTTGCAAGGAAGGGAATAATTCTAGTTCATCTAGAATTAGGAAACTCTCTTATGGAAACAACAAGGAGTTGTTGGAGTATATAAAGAGACTCTAGCTTCCTACCAACTTAATGTTAATGTTATTAGACATAACAAAGTGAGTGGGAGAGAGAAAAAGAGAGAGAGAGCAAGATAAGCTAGGCCGAAGCCTAGACCGTCCGGCCCCCTTCCCGTCGGCTCAAAGAGGAGACCGAAACCTCCTCTTGTCCTTTGTTGCTTTGATCTTCTTCCCTATTCCTCCGGGTTCAAGCTAGAACTTGTTTGAAGGAAGAATCTAGATCTCACCTCTAGACGTGGATCAACCGTAGAGACGAGGACATCATTCTTCGTGTGATCTCACAAATCAAAAGGTACACAATACTATGTCTCTTATCATGTTAAGATATCTCCTCCTGACGATCCGTGGTGCGCTTTGAAGTAGGAATTAAATTTTTGTTATTCCGCTGCGTTACCTACGTCAAAACCCAACACCTTCAAACTGCGCTCATAGCCCCCTTCTACTCTCATCATGTGAAGAGGAGCAAGGAACATGAATTCCAGATTCTGCAGCAAGGAAATCACTCTGTGACTGAGTATTTCCGGAAATTTACAGAATTGACGCGGTTCGTAGGAAACATAGTGCCTGACGAAGATTCCAAGGTTTCCGGATTCATCGGTGGACTGCACGAAAGGCTACAAGAATATCTGCTGAGCAGACCCTACTCTACTTTTCACGAAGCCTACGACAGAGCTGCTCATACGGCGAGTTCGTGTTACCCAAGAGGAGAAACGCAAGAAACGTAATTTATAGGAGGCAGGAGGAGGAAACAACAACTTTGCCAAGGCCAATCAGATTTTCAAGCCTAAAAATGGAGGAGGTAACCAGAGGCAATACCGAGGCAACCACCAAGACCGTGGAGTTCAGCCAGTTCGTCGCTATATCTGTAAGAGGTGTAATCTAAATTACCCCGCAATTGATTGCACGGAAAATCTGGTTAAATTCAATAACTGTGGTAGGAGGGGACACTGAGCTTATGAATGCCGATTACAACCACCCAGGAACCAGCAAGTGAATCCAAGAGATAACTTTGGGAGGCAACAACAGAACAACTACCAGGGAAACCGCCAGCAGAATGAGAACAACTTTGGTCCTTGATAGCGCCTTTTAGGAGCTATATATTATTTTTAATTTCCACATTATCATGAGATATTTGAGCTTATTTGTAGAGAATATGTTGCGTTTTATAACTTGTTGCTTCATATGCGCTTTATTGCTAGTCCGGGCATTTCAATGCATATTTCATTGTTATTTGTCAAATATAATCCCTTGGTATGTTTGTTCAAGTTTTCTTGGCAGGAACAGATGCTAATTGGTTAGTTGGAGGCACGGAACAAACTTCAAAAACAATGGGAGCTCAACTGGAGTAAAGAGAAGCAAAAGTTGGAGGAGCTAGAATGACCAGCCTTCACTATTTTCGATGCTCAGGAAAATCTACAAAGAATTTTGGGTCAAGTCCTGCGCCATTGGAAATTAGACATCCAAGGATTTCCAACGATATGTGGTAGGCCCAAATACGAGTCCCGATGAGAGAGTTATGGCCCGCACAACATCAGCTTACAATTCTGTCCGAGAATTACAAACTGGAGGGACTGAAATGAAATTTCGGCCAAGTTACACTAAAACTCGCCCCCAGCTGGTAAAAAACGTGAGAGAAGACCTAGGAGGTAGTAGATACACACACGGGAACCATTAGAAATCAGCTTGGAGCTTGGGGATTGCGCGGATTCGTCGGAACTTTGGCGATTTCACCGTTTGATCTTTCTTTCTCTTCTCTTTTCATCATGTTTATGGAGAAACTTTGTTTTTCTATTTGTGAGATGATTAGCTAAATTTATTTGCTAGGTTCTATGGAGATGAACCAAGGGTTTATGAACTAGACAAATTTTCGGATTCAAGTTATTGATTCATGTTTCGATTCATTCAACTATATTGTTCTTCTTTGTTTATCGTATATCTTGATTACTTAGGACCATTGAAACGTCTAGGGTAACAAGAACGACTTTGAGAAGATGATCAATATGTTATATGAATCGTAGCTTAAAGATTATTGTCTTGTTAGTTGGATTGATTCTCTAAGCTTAATTCTTATCATAAACGGCATCGCGAACCGGTTAAGCTAGCGCTCTAGGTGGGTGCTCGAAAAAGACTTTACCGGATACGAACAAGAACAAGAAACTAGCCCAAATCATTGAGACTGAGAGGTGAGATGATTAGGACTAGTCGTGTTAGTGGGTAGATCCGGTAGGTGAGATTCGACTATTTCGTGCAACGGTGGACCGATAGGACGCGTTGTCGTGAAGGTCGTTAGCCTACTAGAACCATATCGGTAGACACCAGTGGACCGACAGGACCCGTAGTCGACCGATAGGTAGAGCAACATGAGACCGAGAGGAGATTTTCATTGCTATTACCCGACACAATTGATAAGATGGTAGCATGTTTCAGTACATTACCCGGAACTGTCTAAAACCCTAGGGGGTCCATAGATCACCTATTTTTTCTCCATATTATCAGAAAAATACAAAAATATTAGATTAGTTTGCTATTTTATTTTAATCACTTGTTTGAGGGTGACAACCTTTTTAATCATAATCTTTCCTCCTAGTTACTTGCACTCTAAATTAATAACTAGTTAAATAATCTCAAGCTTGTCCTCGTGGGATCGATAACTCGGGGTTGAAATACCACCCTATATTACTTGACCGTGCACTTGCGCATACGCGTAAGAAATCGTGTCAAGTTTTTGGCGCTGTTGCCGGGGACAGCGGTAGCTTATTTAGTTAGGAGTTAGTTTAGATTAATTTTCTTTTAGTTTGTTTTATTTTTTTTCTATCTCTGTGCTTCACGGGTTTCTTGTGAGTTTGTTTTTGCAGGAACGCAAGAAGCGGGAGATATAATGAGCATGTGGAGCGACGAGGATTATGAGGGGATCTTTGATTACCCCTACTATTGTGCTAGATGCAGAGTTAAGCACACATATGACTCTTGCTCAATGATATGGTGCTATAAATGCAAGAAGGATCACAAGTATGAAGACGCATGCATATTTGATCAACCACAGCTTCAGCACCAAGAGGACTCACAAGCTAGTATGACAGAATTTTGAAAAATTATGGAGGAGATCCAAGCGCATGTCACAAGAATGTCCTTGGATACACCAAAGCCAGAAGAGGAGCCCTTGACACATGATATCGAGCCCCTAACTGATCAATTAATTGAGCCTCTATGGTCACCATCACAAGACGATTCAGACGTTCCTCATTGGCTACCAGTTGTCCAAGAGATGCAAAGGAAACTAATAGTTAGGATGGAGCGTGAACGGGAATCAGCTTCGCAAGCTGCAGTTGTGGAAGAAGCGATACCTTAGATGAGCGCAGAATGCAGTGTCCATGAACCGATTGTGGACTTTGCTAATTATGATGGCTCAAACTCTGATTCAGACTGGGGTGCAGTTGTGTGTCCAACATGGGAGGAGGATATGCTTTTTTTAAGGGAACCTCCACTTATCTCACAGCATGGGCATGATTGGGATAACACCGACATTTGGAGCTTGTGGTGTGCTGATGATGAAGCTGGCGAAGAAATATTGTCCATTACAATTGAGGTAAAAATCCCTACTCAGATTTTTGAAGACTTTTCCATATCTCATGTAAATCAAGTCCGCAATGAGTTGAAAAGACTTGTGTATGGAGTGTCTTTTGGGGAAGAACGCGATGGACAACTTCCAATTTCTTGTTCTATTGGCTATTCTCTTGACTGTCTATATGCCATAGTCAAGGAGTTGGAAATCGTGAAGTGTGGGGGTATGAATAAGATGCATGTGTTTAATGAGGAGCATCAAGAACCAAATAGGTACTAATGGGATGACTTTATGGCCATATTCATTTGAGTCCATTAGTACTTCATGGAAGCTGATCAAGAAGAAAAATTGCAAGATGAATGGGGTTAGCTTCCTTAACTCGCCACCATCCGCACAACACATGGGTGCACTTGAAGTTCTGGAGAAAAGATGGTGGAAGAAGAAGTGGAGGGATAAATCATCTTCCATTTTCCTTTTCGGCAGAGGTAACCGGGTCGGGTCGTCTACCTTAAATTACAAGCGCTGTTTGGGAGGCAACCCAATGTAGAGTAGGATATTTGTTATTTTATTTTTGTATTTGGTTCTCCGTAATTGATTGTGAGGGGTGAGAGAGAGTGGTTTTAATATTTCCTATGAGTGTGCAGGACACAGGTACAGAAGACTACTCCGAATTCCCCTTCTTGATGCATGTGCACGATGTTGCACGCAAAACGGAGACCAGCGAGCTAATCTGACTAATTGTGCCTGAGAGAGAAGCTACTCAAATTCGAGGAGTAGCTAATAATTTTTGAAGATAATGGCAGCGAGTGGTTGTACCAGGTTTGCACGCATCGAAATCCGGAGTGGAATTGCAAGCAAAGAGCTTAAAAGGCACGATTCATGCACAAGAGAGCAAGTTTGAGAAGAAATGGAAAATTCCCCGGATTTTGGGAGTTTTTCAATCAAAAACGAATTCCTTTTTGATTATTGAGTTCATCGGTGCAAGAATTGAAGGAATCGGATGCCGGATGACGAAGTTAGAGCAAAAACAAAAGAGGTTAGTCCTAGGACGTTTCGGCCCGAAATGCCCCCATTTCGGCCCGAAATGTCCTTCATTTCGGCCCAAAATCAAACATGCGATCTCTTTTGCTTTTCCAATTTTATTTCGGCCCGAAATAGGAACCATTTCTGCCTGAAATGCCCCCCATTTCGGCCCGAAATGCCTGAATATGACCTCTGACTTCTCCGGGCCATAACTTCTTCGTCCAATATCCGATTAATCTTCGTGACCTATCGTTGGAAATCTCTCTGAGTCTACTTTCATAAGGCACCTGTCTCACTCCCAAGTTCATTTTATAATTCCATATATGATCAAATTAGGCCATAACACTTGAATTTTTTCTTCTTTCTTCCTTGCACTCGGGGATCGTTTCCTTTGGGGTACTCCCTAAGTTCATTGAGGACAATCATTTTCTCAAGTGTGGGGGGTTTACATATATCTTTGCTAGCCTAAACTTGCATAACCATGTTACATCTAGAATAGTGAGTCAGTTTGCACGTCGGTGTCAGAGTTAGGATTGCATGTGCACGTTTAATTATTGCATTGTATATACGTTGGTTTGTATATGACTTCTTTGCACTTTTATTTACTGATTCCACCTACCCATATGTGTTGTTAATAGATATGGCCCAAGAATATAGAGTTAGGAAAATAAAATTAAAAACAAAGAAAAAATTGAAAAAAAAATCCTATAAATTGATTTTTTGAGAAAGGACAATCGAAGAGAGTGAATGGGGAGAGGGCTCAATGATAGAAATTTCTTAGGAGTATGAAAATCTGAGGTGAGGTAGACGCGAGAAATACTGGAGTAGAAAAGCTATAGGGCTAATGCACTCGAGAATTGTGAGTAGCTGTCTCTCAGACTAGTTATCCTACTAGCGCTACACCACCGTCACTTAGGTAGTCGTCAACCCTTCTCGTAGTGGCAACGGAACATCTGTGCGAGTGATGTTTATGGGGGCCTCACATCCCGTCTCCATCTTCTAGGTCCACTAGTTACCCCAATTTCATCCATTTACCCATTTTATTCACAGCCTCTAGCCTAGGAAGCCTTTCCTTGTGACTTGCATCACTAGTTAGACTGGTCCCTTCCTATGCGTCATGATAGAGGGAGTCGAGTTAGGGAGGTTCGTTGAGGGTGAGATGATATTATACATCTTGAGTGGATTAACTTACATGTCATCTTTTGAGTGGATGTGAGGGTGCGTTAGAGACGGTAGCACACTTCGGCGTGGCGGTGAGTCGTGTCCTTACACCACGATCACAGGTGGAGTGCCGTAGTGGGTGATATTCTTTCTGCACGTCATGGGGTGGGGGTTTGTTGATCTTATAGGAGGTCATGCTTGGTGTTTCACGCATATTCCCTATATCTTATGTGATTGAGGAGGATCGGTTGGAAAAGCACGTTTCATATTGACTACCGGGTTGCGAGAGTTGGTTTACATTGAGTGTGGGGGTGTCGACGATTATTGACTTTGTTCTACGATTTGACACATTCCACCCCCACATTATCTGCTTTGACGTTGATCTCCTCGGATATTCACACTGCTACTATGAGCTCCATGAGATATATTGTGTTGTGGAAATGAAAAAAAAGAAAAAAAAATATAAATTAGAAAAAATAGAAATTGAAAGTGAAAGGCAATAAGGAGCTGAAGCTTGAAATTGAAGACCAGTGAGATTAGCTATTGTTCTTGATCACTTCTTCACATTCGTAGCCGCGAGAACGGCGTTGCACCAAGATTGAGGGAATAAGGTGCGGAGTAGTTGGATTCGGTGGAGGTTCCTTGGATTTTGGTGAGGGAGTGTGAGAATCGGGTTTAGTGAGATGTATCATGACGCCTAGGACTGCGCTTCTAAATATCTTATCCTACTCGCCTAAGCCGTCAACATTTTAACCCGTGGATAAATAGCTCGGATGGTAGGTTCTAGGGATACTTTTGATGAGTGTTCGGAAGCAACTTATTTAGTGCTTGTGCCCATTCTGTTTGACGAAACTGGCCGCAAGTTCTACCGATCACCACAGTTATAGAAAATCCAAGGGAATATGAGAGCCTTATGACATGCCGGTTTGCTTTCGGAGATTGCCCAATCTCTAACTAAAAAGAAAAAAAAATATAGTGTTATTTACTTTGTTGCATTGTTTAAAATCCATTTGCATTGAATAAAGTCATGTAGATTGCATAGTCTGGTGTTTGAGTAGTTGTGTCCAAGGTAAAGTAAAGATATATGTGAATCTTGGAAGCAAGTGTTGCTCAGGACGAGCAGGAAGGTAGTGTGGGGGAATTTATAGCGCCTTTTAGGAGCTATATATTATTTTTAATTTCCACATCATCATGAGATATTTGAGCTTAATTGTAGAGAATAAGTTGTGTTTTATCACTTGTTGCTTCATATGCGCTTTATTGCTAGTCCGGGCGTTTCTATGCATATTTCGTTGTTATTTGTCAAATATAATCGCTTGGTATGTTTGCTCATGCTTTCTTGGAAGGAACGGATGCTAATCGGTTAGTAGGAGGCATGGAACGAACTTTAGAAACAATGGGAGCTCAAGTGGAGTGAAGAGAAGCAAACGTTGGAGGAGCTAGAATGACCAGCCTTCACTATTTTCATTGCTCAGGAAAATCTACTATGCATTTTGGATCAAAGCCTGCGCCATTGGAAAGAAGACATCCAAGGATTTCCAAAAATATGTGGTAGGCCCAAATACGAGTCCGGATGAGAGAGTTATGGCCCGCGCAAGATGAATTTACAATTATGTCCGGGATTTACAAACTGGAGGGGCTGAAATACAATTGCGGCCAAGTTACATTAAAACTCGCCCCCAGCTGGTAAAAAAACGTGAGAGAAGACCTAGGAGGCAGTAAATACACGCACGAGAACCATTGGATAGCAGCTAGGAGCTTGGGGATTGCACGGATTCGTCGGAACTTTGGCGATTTCACCGTTTGATCTTTCTTTCTCTTCTCTTTTCATCTTATTTATGGAGGAACTTTGTTTTTATATTTGTGAGATGATTAGCTAGATTTATTTGCTAGGTTCTATGGAGATGAACCTAGGGTTTATGAACTAAACAAATTTTTGGATTCAAGTTATTGATTCATGTTTCGATTCATTCAACTATATTGTTCTTCTTTGTTTATCATATATCTTGATTACTTAGGAATATTGACACGTCTAGGGTAACAAGAAGAACTTTGGGAAGATGATAAATTTGTTATATGAATCGTAGCTTAAAGATTATTGTCTTGTTAGTTGGATTGATTGTTCTAAGCTTAATTCTTAGCATAAACGAAGTCGCGAACTGGTTATGCTAGCGTTCTAGGTGGGTGCTCGAAAGAGACTTTACCGGATACGAAAAAGAACAAGAAATTAGCCCAAATTGAGACTGAGGGGTGAGATGATTAGGACTAGTCGTGTTAGTGGTTAGATTCGGTAGGTGAGATTCGACTGTTTCGTGCAACGGTGGACCGATAGGACGCATTGCCGTGAAGTTCGTTAGCCTACTAGAACCATATCGGTAGACACCGGTGGACCGACATGACCCGTAGTCGACTGATAGGTAGTACGACATGAGACCGAGAGGAGATTGTCATTGCTAGTACCTGACACAATTAATAAGATGGTAGCGTGTTTCAGTACATTATCCGGAACTGTCTAAAACCCTAGGGGATCCATACATCACCTAGTTGTTCTCCATATTATTAGAAAAAATACAAACATTTTAGATTGGTTTGTTATTTGATTTAGTCACTTGTTTGAGGGTGACAACCTTTTTTCATCACAATATTTCCTCCTAGTTACTTGTACTCTAAATTAATAACTAGTTAAATAATCTCAAGCTTGTCCTCGTGGGATCGATAAATCAGGGTTGAAATACCACTCTATATTACTTGAACGTGCACTTGCGCATACACAAAAGAAATTGTGTCAGTCCTGACCGGCAGTTTGGGATTTAGCAGAATGGGAACCGCCATCAGGACAATGGGAGAAACGGCTATGGAATGCAGCAAAACTACAACCCAGGAAATGCATGACAGAACGGAGCCCAACCCAGAATTGGAAACGATAATGAGGAAAACGTACCCACACATAGTTAATGAGGTATGTTGAGGATATGATGCAAAGCTTCGTTTAATACTGTTACGCTCTTAGTACCCTTGAGACGTGCTTAGCCTTGAGACCTAGTAACGAAATGAGACTATGACCACTTAACTGACCAAGTGTGACTATAGCCTTACTTGATATTATGTGTGACATTGTGTGCATCAGATGGTGACTGCCTTTTGTGTGAAATTACTTGCTCACTATGTGATTTCGATTCTGATAATTAGTCGTTTGATTAGAGCATCATGATTAGTTCTCTGATTTTAGCTTCGAGGACGAAACTCTGTTTAACGGGGGAAGGATGTAATACCCTGTCATATTTCTAGGGGAAAATTAGTAATTCAGGAAGTTAAATAAGAACAAACAAATAAATAAATAAGTTGGACGAATTATTGTGTTTTTATAGCTAAGAAATTTGTGGGTAAGATTTTAGAAACCACTAGAAAAAAATATTCAAAAATTTATATGTGGGCGTTTCTTTAAAATTTTTTAGTTAGTAGCGCGTACGAAACTACAGCGTAGAGTGACACTATTGCCACACCCAATCACTTCCCATTTATCACTATTAACTAAAATAAAAACCAATTTTGTTTTCTAGCAACTCCATCCTCTTCTTTCTCTTCACGGAAAAGAAACAACCACCGCCACCAACACCTTCACCGCCCCAAATCCTCACTTCCCTCAACTCCTCTCTATAAAAGGGTTCACAAACCTGCCTCCTCCCTCCACACAACAACATCCAGCCACCACAGTACACAACCACCAACACAGGCTCCACCTCCTTCATCACTGCCATCGTCTTCTCGGCCACCATTGTTACTCTCGGCAAGAAGAAAACCCACAACCACTTTCATCTCTCTCAAATTTATCTCTTCCTCACTGTTCTATGAGGCCAACACCATCAGAAGCAGCAGTAGCAACAACAGAGTCCACATGTCACCATCACCGCCGCATTGCCGCTGTCGGAAAATCACCGAGGAAAGAACCACCACCACAACCTCTGTTCTCCTCCTCCCCTACGTATAAGGGTCTCTTTTTTCTCTCTATCTTGGTCTCAAACTCATAAGCAGAAGTAAGAAGAAGCTACTAAGCCGCTGCAGTAGAGCCGTCGCCGTCGGCATCCACCATTAAATGCGGCGAAGGATTTCGCCCAAGCAACCAAGGCACACCCACCTTCTGAAACTGGTTCAAATCTGTCCCTGGGAGGGCAAGGAAGCTCAAGGAGCTTGAACCCAGCACCAAGGACCACCGGAGAGATACCATCGACCACACCCACCGTGACCTCTGACGCGACTTCAACCCGACCCGATTCTCCGCCGTTTCTTGCGCTTCTTAGACCGGTGACATGTTTGTAGACGACGACTAAGTTCATCCGTAAGAGCTTTTACGTGCTAGTGGTTGTGGACTAAGGTAAGTGAACATGCCAAGCCTTGCGCGCCTAACTCCTTTCGTGTCATATGGCGAATTTTGATACTTGTCTCAAAATGTATTTTTTATTTAATTACATGTTTTATTTGCGATTTACTTTTTGAAGAAGTTGCTTTGATTTGATACTGTCACACAAAAATTAATAATTCATAATGACGTAAAGTGGAAAGAGTTGTGCCGGAGAATCTTACTATTGTCGTGTTGACTTCGGTCACTCAGTCTGTGATTATTATTGTCGTGTTGACTTCGGTCACTCGGCCTGTGATTATTATTGTCTAGTTGACTTCGGTCACCCGGCCTGTGTATTTAACCCGGTCGCAACCTGCCGGGTCGCTCCATGTACTCACCTCTCTGGCCGCGAGAAGTCTTAGGGGGTTGTCGGCACTTAAGGGCTGCTAGTGATAGTATATCAGATTCTTCCCCGTATCAACAAAGTTAATAATACATTTTTCTTTGAGATTTGGTTACTCATAATAGAAAAGAAGAAGAGAATGGGAATAATACTCCCCGTTTGAAGTTGAGAAGGAAAACTAAAATAATGAGAAGTTTATATTTGAGTTTTTACTTATTTATTCTAGTTTTACTCTTTTATGATTTATTCCTCTTTATTATTGTTATGAAAATAAAGCATACCTCATCATCTGTATTACGAGCTTGTGTGTCACTTACTCAGTATTTCCATGCTGACTTTGAAAACTGCGGTTCTTGTTTCTTTCCCACCACAGGCTTAGGAGCTGAAGACTATGGCGCAGCAGGGTACGGGACACACTTAAACCGATATCAGCACGAGTAGTAATGTAGTATGGCTAGTTCTACATAATGTAGTAGTTTTGGGAACGCATGCTTAATATCTAGAGAATTTTTTAATGTTTAATATTATGTAATAAATAAATAATTTGGGATGTTATGCTTTTGATTTCCGCCGTTACTTTTGGCATCGCCTTCCCGGTCTTGTCCGAGCCGGATAAGGGGTTTGTTGCATATACTAATTTAACCTATTCAAAACACAAATCAACCAAGCCAATGTATTACTGCTGAGAAGTGATGAAGTTTAATCAAGAGAAGAAGAAGAAGAAGAAGAAGAAGAAGAAGAAGAAGAAGAAGAAGAAGAAGAAGAAGAAGAAGAAGAAGAAGAAGAAGAAGAAGAAGAAGAAGAAGAAGAAGAAGAAGAAGAAGAAGAAGAAGGAGGAGGAGAAGCAGAAGAAGAAGGAGGAGGAGGAGGAGGAGGAGGAGAATCAAAAGGAGAAGGAGAAGCAGAAGAAGGAGGATACAAAAGAAGAAGAAGGAGAAGGAGAAGAAGAAGAAGAAGAAGAAGAAGAAGAAGAAGCAGGAGCAGAAGAAGAAGGAGGAGCAGAAGAAGGAGGAGGAGGAGGAGGAGAAGAAGAAGAAGAAGAAGAAGAAGAAGAAGAAGAAGAAGAAGAAGAAGAAGAAGAAGAAGAAGTTGGGTTACAATAAGAAGATGAGATATGTACCCAAAACACCATCTCTTTTCCCCTCACTCCCTGTCATGTATCAGTGTTGAAGCAATCCCCGCAAAACAACCACCACCCACTCCATGATCTACTTCGGCTATTCAACAACCCAGATCCACCACCCTCCCTCGTTCTCTCACCACCAAGCACTACCTACCATCGCTTACCTTGCTTCCAACCCTGGAAAAATCACATGATGGCCTTCATCCTACCAAATTGATCTCTAATTTCACTGAGCCTCACCTGATCAGTGCCTGAATCGACAAGATAAGAGGAACACCAAGGCTCTGAGACAAACCAGAACCTCCGGCGCTATTAAATTCGTCAGAGCTGGGCTCCGTTCGTCAGTTCGTCGGACAGAGCCTCACCTGAACAGAGCCTGAGACAACCCAGAACCTCCAGCGCTATTATGTTCGTCTGAGCTGGGCTAGGTTCGTCGATTCTTCGGAGCTATGTTCATCGATTCGTCGGACCTGGGTTCCTCGATTCGTCAGACCTAGGCTCGGTCCTGGTTTGCTCGGCAACCAGGAAAGAGTGGGAGCAGGACCTCGAGAGAGATTGAGGGAGAGGGCTGTGAGCTCGAGAGAGATTGAGGCTTCCCTTTCTCAACTTCTTCCTCTTCTCAATCTTCTTCCTCAGAGCTGGCGGATGTGTTTCAAAGGTGAGGGGGAAAAGAGAAATAGGGGGAAGAGAGAGATGGATTAGGGTTACAAATGAAGATGGTGAGGGGTTAGGGTAATATATATGAGGTAATTCTATAAAATTTTAGGAGTAAAATGGTCATTTTCCCTGTGCTGTTAGTCAACCGTTAGCCTCCATCCAAAAAATGTTCATACTTTCTTTTTCCAAAACACATGGTAGCGGGGATAAATTTATGCTAAACTCAAGGGTGGTCAGTGTCTTTTACTCTAATATTTTTGTATAGTTCAATAAGTATTTTTTTTGGAAGAAATAATAAGTATTAATATTTTACCCTAAACAATTAGGACAAGAATTTCCTATAGACCGGCTTGTAGGAGTTCGTATAGACTCTTGACATGGCAAGTTCTTATTGTTTTTTTTTTTTTTTTTTTTTTTTTTAATTACGTTGACTAGGACTCCTATTATTGGCAATAGTTTCAATTAGAAGATATAGATATGCCAATTTTTTTTTGGAAATCGCCAATCAGATGATCGACTACAATCTCTGCTAGATATGTCGAGTTAATTTTCATCTTAATCAGTTAGAATCTTACTTCATTAGATAATACAATAATAATCGATTCGTTTTGGGGAAAAATATAAATCAGAAAATTAACTCACTTTTTTTTTGTTTTTGTTTTTTTTTTTTTTACTCCTGTAGTTCGCTGTAGGTGCTGCCCAGCATTCAAGAAATGAAATGTGGTAAAACACACTCTCACCCCTTCAGGTTTCAGAGAAAGACACTTTCACCCCTTTTTGTTTGGAAAATGACACTTTCACCCCTTAGGTTCAACTCACACGTTTTTTCCTCAAACTCGTTCATCGTAAGTGTCAGCTCAACATTCAACCAATTCCAGTCATGGGAATTATCGCTTCCCAACCACAAACTTAGAATAAAAATAGTGTAATTTCCATAGTTACCCTTACAGTGGTGTGGTTCTATGTTGAGGGGAAGGGAAGGCTCACTCTCGATGATAGAAATAGTTAAAGTACTCAAATTATGGAGAAAAAAAACATGAATTAATTTTATGATTTTTATTTTTTCCAGAAATGAATTGATGATTTACAGTATTATATTATTTTCAAAAATAATTGTAGTGATCTAAAGAAATAAGATTCTAACTGATTAACATGACAATTAACTTGAAATATCTAATAGAGATAGTAGTCAATCATCGAATACTGATTTGGCGATTTCCCAAAAAAAAGTGGCATATCAATATCTTCTAATTGAAAATATTGCCAATGTTAGAGATATCATATTAAGAATAATATTAGAGTTATTTAAGAATAATATTATTAGGGTTATTACGATTCATTGTTTAGGTTATTTGATTTGTTTCCTTGTTTGGTTTGGGTTTGCCTATATAAAGGTCCCCATTGTAATATGCAAGATACACATGAATATAATTTTTCTCATTCTCCCGGAAATCTAACATGGTATCAGAGACTCTACGCTCTTGGTGACCTGATTCACGCTTGCGCCTCTCGCGGGCGGCACCGCCAATAACCGCCCTCTGGAATTGTTAGCTTTTTTATTGTTTCCGCTTGTTTTTTTCGGTTTCGTCGCTCGAGCGCATATACCCACGGAATGATCTATGTTTGGCCATCTTGCGGTCACCAGTTCATCTCACCACCGGGCTCATTAGACTTCGGAATCCAATTCCGAGCAAGCCACCAAAATTTCCCGACAATTGGCCACTGGACGCTCCCGGATGTGCCACCGGAAGTCCACCCAGCAACGCCTCAACGCTCCAAATACTCACACGCAAGCTTCTCCATCAGCGCGTGCGGCTCACATCGGATCGATCTTCCCACACGCGGCTCCCTTGCGAGCCGCCATCTCACTTCTGCGCCATCGGCTTCCGCATCTGCTCGGTGGCTCTTCTTCACGCGATCGGTTCGCTTCTAGTGCTCACGACTCGCTTCCATGGCTCACGGCTTCCGTGTGAGTCGACCCCGCCCAGCGGCTCCATTATCTCGGTTTAGCTTCCGCGTGAGACATACCTTCCTTTCCAGCTCTAACGACTTATGTTCGGCTTGGAAGCTTCCCTTCACGGCTAAGACCCTCTATTGTCTTGGTTTCTCGGCTCGTATGATTCGCGAACTTTGACGATCTAGCAATCCGAGACGGACATATCCGTATGATCTGTATTACGTGACACCCCCGTGTGCTTGATGTGACCCGTCATGACTTATGTGGTACCCCATGTGCCTCATCATCCATTCCCTACTATTCCCCCTCAAACTCAAGGTATAGGCAATATGGCTAGAGTTTGAAAGAGACAAAGATAGGGGAAAAAAATCAAAAGTCGAGCCAAGAACCGAGTCTGGACCAAGAGACGGTGCTGATGACGAAACTGGCAAAGCTGAACGACAGTTTATAAACGTGTCAAGGTCAAAATCGTAACGATAATTTAGTGACGTGTTAAGGTCAAAATCGGAACGACAGTTTATAGACGTGTCAAGGTCAAAATCTGATAGTTTAACGACATATCCGGTCAAAATCAGATAGTTTAACGACAAATCCGGTAGAATCGAGACGGTTTTAATAGCATATCCAGTCAAACTCATAACCGAAGTCATATAGTTTTAACGGCATATTGAGGTCGAATACCTGAAAGAGGGTACGCAAATCCTAGAGAACCAAGAACCAAACCGAGAAATCCGAATTTGGAAAAACGGACTTCGGAAGCGAATCTAGAACATCGAAAAACAGGGGAAACCAAAACGGGCTGGTACAAAACCAGAGCGAAAAAGATCAGAAACGTGTTGTCAAGTTATGACAGGTCACATCAAGCACGCGGGAGTGTGCCACATCAAACACGATGGGTCACGTGATACAGATCATACAGATATGTCCATATCGGATTGCTTGATCGTCAGTCTCAGATCACCATCTCGTCTCGGCCTTCACAATCACATTGGCCTTCTTCCGCCGCTCCGGCCTTCGCAACCATCTTGGCCTTCTTCCGCCGCTCGACTTTCTTCTTGCAAACTCATTGTTGGCACGTTGAGTTTGAGGAGGGGTGTTAGAGAAATTAGATTAATATATCAATATTTAGTTTCCAGTTATATTAGAGTTATTTAGGAATAATATTATTAGGGTTATTAGGATTCATTGTTTAGGTTATTTGATTTGTTTCCTTGTTTGGCTTGGGTTCGCCTATATAAAGGCCCCCATTGTACATATGCAAGATACACTTTCAATATAATATTTTCTCATTCTCCCATAAAACTAAAAGCCAATAATAGGAGTCCTAGTCAACGTTGAAAAAAAAATTAACTTAGACCAATAAGAACTTGTCATGTCAAGAATCTATAGAAGCTCCTACAACCCGGTCCATAGGAAATCCTTGTCCAAAAAATTATAGTGACATTTTTAATTAAATCATACATAATTTAAAACTAGTAGCATTAGAACTTTAAAATGAAAAACTAGTAGCATATATTAGAGATGCTTACCAAGGAAATTTTGAAACAGAACGCATTGTATATGCATTGTGGTAGTTATGCAGTTATGGCAGACCTAAGACATTCAATGTGCAATTATGCTATTTTTTTTTTTTTTTTTTTTTTTTTTTGTGGTTTACCCCTTTAGGTTTTGAATAGAACTGGAAGAAGAAGGAGGCGTCCCGGACATTTGAACGCTTCTTCTTCCCTACGTTTTTCTTCTTTTCCTCCACCTCATTCTCTTTTTTTCGCTGTTACACAGGTCGTACATCTCACTGATTTTCGGTTCGATTGAGTGTGGTATAAATTTTTTGATTCGAGTTCGATTTGGGGGTCAGAAGATCAAACTTATGCTTCTTGAAATTGAATTTATGCTTCTTGAAATTGCGAGCATTTCTATTTGGGATTCTTTTATGCTTGGTTGAGTTTTTCGACTTTTGAACAATTAGTGTTGAATTTCTGGATCTTCATTACTATCTTCCTTGATTTTGCACCTTCATTCTTCTAAGTTAGGGAAAATGCATAATACAAATCATATACTGACTCGCACAATTTGTAATCTCATAAAGGTGGTCTGCACAGATCTTATAACAATGTGAGCTGAGTGGACCACCATGCATGATTTGCCTCAATAGCACCTACCATTCAGTCCCAGCTCTTTCTTTCCATTTGACTTTTTTGACTCGTATCTGGGTCACTTTGACCGGGTGATTTGGATAGCAAAATGATATGATTTTTTGATAATTTTTTCACTATATTATAGAACACCTTTTACTCCACCATGAAAAAATTATCAAAAAATTACATCTGTTTGCTATTCAAATCACCGGGTCAAAGTGACTCAGTGAATAGTGACAAAAATCAAATTAGGAAGAAAGAACTGGGACAGAGTGGTAAGATTTTTCTTGAACCAAGAGAGAATCTGAGAATTGCTACATAACTACATAGGGGCAAAATGCAAATAACCGACTACGCTGAAATTTATTTAGTATTCAATTACATTTTTAGGATAATGTTCAATTACATTTGATAACACCAAGCGATCTCTTAAAAAAATTGAACAATAAATAAAATATTAGATACAATTGAACAATAAATAGAAAAGAATATTAGAGAAAACAAGACCAATCTTTCTCCTATGTGCTATGCACTAATTGCTATACCAATACGTGAAAGAAAAGAAATCTCACTTGATGTGGACCCATATGCCTTCACTAGGTACACCTTGATGAACCACAAATAGCATGTAGAACCCGGGTGGTGCAACATTAGCCGAACCAGGTATGGTTGCTAGAACATCGTAACCGGATTTCCCTTTCGTTGTCACATTTCCACCGCCAACCACTAGTAGTCTTTGGTTCATAGAGAACGAGTGTGTGTTAAATGATGGCGCCACAAGCGTCACAGAGACTAAATTCCCGTTTGGTTTTGCAGCAACTGAGAACCGAACATTTACCTGTTGTCCATATTTGAGCTTACTTTGAGAACGAGGTGACACAATTTTCGGACGCAAGTTAGCTGACCCGGAATCCAAATATTTGGGCGAAAATGCTTCCAAACTCAACTCTGTGGGGAAAAGAACACCTGTGAAATTGTACAAAGCATGTGGGTTGCTACCACCGACTAGGACCCGCCCATCACGTAGCAGAACCGCGGTCGAATGATACATACGCGGTATACCGGTTGGGTTTTGGACCTCAAATCTAGATCCGATAATTTTATCTGGCTGGTAAAGAACAGGGCTGAGAACCGGGTTCCTGCCCTGTTCCCACCCTGCCGTTCCAGCTGACGCTCCATTAATAATCAAAACGTCGCCGGTTGGTAGCAGCAACATGTCACCCATGACCCTCGCGGTAGGCATGGTCTCCACAATCCATTGTGGGGCTTGGTCATTTACATTAATCCTGGCACACGTCTTCAGGGCCCCATCGAACTTTCCATTCAAAGAGTTAGCATAAGATCCTTTTGGTGCTCCACCACACACTAACACTTCCGTGACAACTTGTGGACTCTGTATGTTTCTCAACGGCAGCAGGACGGCGGATCCAGTACTCGGGTAGCTCCGCGGGTCGCCACCGGGTATTTGGGGATAGGTCTTGACGACGGCATTTCGCGAATAATTGAAAAGGATCGCTCGATTATTGGCGAAAATGAACAAGTTTCCGTCGACATTGAGGAACACGAACGGGTAAAGGTTGTTCTCAACCTGCGGATCGTTTGTTTGGACCAGAAATTGCAAGCTATAGGATGTGTTGGCGGCGGGAGTTTTCGGGTAAAACTCGTAGTTAAATTGCCGGCGGCCGCCAATGACTATCTGGCGACCGTCAGGCAGTATGTGATTGGTGGCATACCATCTTCTCTGAGTCAACCCAGATCGGATTTCCTGCCAATCACAACTATCGCATGATTTGTAAATCCTCACGACGTGATCTCCGTCGTTGAATCCACCGGTTTGCGTCAGCTGTCCATCAGGCATTAAGGCGCCGGAAGAGCACCATACGTCGGTGAGGACCATGAGAGGACGAATGGTGTTCGCCAACAAGTCGTACTCCACCGAGTGAGCGGTGCAGTCGGACGGCAAAGCCATGTCGTCGGGGTCGGAGCGGCATTTTCCGGCGGGCAAGGAAATGTTAGAGGAGCCGAAGTCGGTGCGGTCGAACATCACGACGCGGTCGGTGGGGAGGAGCTGCATGTGCATGGCGGAGATGCCGATGTTGGACTGGATGACTGCCCAACTGCCGCCACCGGCGGCATGTGTTCCGGCGGCTAGCAACGCTAGCTGCCAGAAGAAAAGGATGAGAATGCGTTTTGGAGTCATGAGGAGGCTTTTTTGTTTCTATGTTTTGTTTCTGTTTGGCATGTGATATATGGGCAGATCTGGGTCGGGGACCGTGGGGCTTTAAATTGTGTGCAAGGCAGGCATCTTATAAATAGTAGTGGGTGTACAGATGAATTTTCCAATTTTTCCAATTTAATTTTGTGACAAAATTGAAATAGGTATACTTTACTTATTTTATGAGAGAATGTGAATAAAAATATTCTCGACAGCTTACACACAACTTACTCGTTATTCCAAAAGGACTTTTCTTCTTTTGGGTTGCCTTTCGAATGGGAAATCTTCTTGAACAAATGCAGAAGGCTGTTGAGAATCAAAGTCACCTGGAGCGGAGAAGCAGAGCGCAAACTGGTGCAGCAGCGAGAAAATATCTAATTTAAAAAAAAAAGTTATATTTGAAAGCGACATAAAACCGTCCATATGTAATATGGAAGATAATATTGCGATTTACGGATGATAATTGTTTTTATTAAATGAGTTGTAAGAATCAATTTGTCAAATATGATGCTTATATATATGAAAGCATTATGTTTAAAATAGTTGTATTATCTATTTAAAAAAAAATTTGTATTAATAAGTAATAAATTGAAATTAATCATTCAAGCATAGTCCAAAATGATAGCAAATCAATTTTTAAAGATTAATTTGCCTAGAAAACCGTGCTCTCAATTTTTCGAAGTGCCTTTAAAGCGATGTTTGGTCTCGTAAGCGCCAAAATCAATATTTGAGAGCGGAAGGCGATGCTCCTTCAAGAGGTTTTGTGACAACATTTACTCCTAAATTTTGAGTACTTCATCTATTTTGCCAGAAGGTATCAATTTTGACTTTTGCTATACTTCGACCAGATGATTTGATTAGCAATCTTGTGCAATCATTTTAGTTTACTTTAACACAATTATTAAAAAATTGCATCTTTTGTTTTCCAAATTATTGAGTCCAAATAATATGGTTACGGATACAAAGAATAACCTGCATACTTTGTGTCAAAACGGAGAAGAACTTTAGAGTGAGTTAATTGAATTCTGGAAAGATGAAAGAAGTGCCGCTGGTTAGAATTCATAATAGTTAAAATTTAGCTAATTAGAAATTTTATTGTTGGAAATACTTTGATATAAGAGTGATGTTCTCATGGAGACGCTCTCAAGATAACCACCATGACAACTCTACGTGACACAATACGTTACACTCAATCAAACAAGATTACGATTTTGATACTGTCAAGTATCAACACGCCATGCTATAATATTATACTTTCACCTTCTCGTCAGACAAGATACAATGCGCCTTAATAACGAACCGGAGGCAAATAAATCAGTCTCCTGTAAGAGAAGACGATCTGTTGGTGCAAAGAAACTTGTAAAGACTTCATTGAAATGAAAGATAATTTTGCTCTGGCTACAAGCCTAAAAAAATCGTTAAAAAGTGTACAAAAGAAGTGTCCGGATATAATCGAAAAGACTCTAAAATCTGACCTGACACGCGGAATCGGTATTGGAGTTTCTTATCCCAAGTTATCCATTTGTAAAATTATATATCCCAAGTTATGCATCGTAAAATTATATCCTAATTAATTATAAAGGAAAAAGAAATAGATATTACAATTTGAGACCCAAAACCAGGCCGAGTCATTGAAAAGTGAGGGCATCTCCATCTCTATGGCCTATGGGGATGGGGATGGGGAAAATTGTATAAAAATACGGTTCATGTCGATTCCGATAAGGGGAGGGGGAGGGGACATGCCTTCACCCAAGGCAAAATTTCTCCCCATAACACCACCTCCCCCTGGGTTGGAGATGCCCTGACGGTGCTCTCCACCTTGGCGCAAAAGTAGCCTTTTCCGTCGAGTGTTTCTTCATACGATAGGTTCGTGCCCAAACGGATTACTTATATCCGCGAAAATAAAATTTTACCTCCCACTGCAGTTTAGTCCTGCGTTTATACGTTGTCAATTTAGAAAGAAATTAGTTCAATCGATTACAAAAAGACACTCAATGACAAGAATCAAGAAGTTCTTTCTTGCTATTGAAGGATATTGGGTGACAGATTTGAACAGAAGTAGCTATCAACTTATGAAACAGTTGCAAACCAACCTGTATTTCAAATCTCAACATTAATCTTCACACGCGAATTTTAGAATCAAATTCAAATCCCGCAAGCAAGCGTAACCTAATAATAGTTGTGAATTGTGTGGACGTAAACTTGACCTCCAGAAACATGATAGTGAGACATTTCCATTTTTCACAAGTATCATAGGAGACTGTTGGACCCATGTAAGATGTCTCCTTGTTCACATCTCCAACTGCATTTCGGTCAGAAGTTCACATTAAGGCTATGAAATTAAAACTTTGGTCCTATCAGGTACTGCTGGGGCTATGTAAAAACTTTTACTGCTAGTCAAATTATCGGCCTCCTTCATAAAGATGTCCATTAATATTACCTACTGCAGTATATATTTAGCTGAACAGAAGTATTGTACTGCATAGAGTCAATTCGTAAACCTAACAATGGAGTGTACAGTTCTTCGGTCTTTATTTCCAAATCAGAATCTGTCATTTATGTGACAGGCCCTTTACACTACGTTACTGGAGCGGTTGTCGTTTGGGTGCAAGGAAAATCGAATAAACCGGTCAAAATGAACGAACCGACATGAATATTGTGGTTTTGGGCCCTTTTTTTAGGTTTAATCGGCTTATAAACAATTTGATTTTCACAAACCAGTCTAATTGGTTCCGTTTCAGTTTGTTAACCAATCACAGTAAATTGCCGAACCGATGTGTATGCGTATTTTTTATGACGGACTATTGTATCTATATTTTTTTTAGTGAAATGCTTCATTGCGGACAAAATTTTTAAAAAATTACCTCTTCAGCAGGTTTACCGGTTTCTCATGAAATACGTATATAATGAAATGAAATGGTCGCTAGTGAGATTGGCTATAGCCGGTTTCGTGAAATGGTATAGCCTTTCATGAAGTGCATTGTGGTATGGTGAAACGATTTCATAACAACAATTTATTTTGGCATTTATGTTCTATGTAAATTCTACCCATCTCTTCTCTCTCCATTCTGGAGTAACAGCAACAAATTTCACTCTCTAAAACCCATTGTTTTCTCTCCACAGATTCTGCTTTTTTTTTTTTTCTTAGAAATTATCTCTTTTATTTTCTTTTGTTTTAAACTGAAATTGGGCACTATTTGAATGGATTTTTGCCATGGATCTGTCGATGGTTCTAGTTCTTGGCACCGGTGGCAGCCATATTTTCCGGCGAATCACTTCGCCATTTTTCTGGGTAAAACTCAGTTATGGTGGCTAGTGGACTAACATCCCAAACAGTAGCTTCCTTGGAGTTGGTCTGCTCCACCGCCCCTCATGCTTTCCCTCTTGATTTGTTTTGTATCCATTTCATCCACCTCTCAAGAACTAAAGATTTGGGTATTTCTCATTGCTTTACTTCAAGGCCAAATTGGCGGTATTAATAGGTCGGAAATGGGTTAACGAGTATTTTCACACTTTTTGGATCAATGATGTGAGGTTTTTGTGTCGGTTTTGGGGGGGGGGGGGGGAGCTTGGAGACGGAAACAATGGAGGTTCTGGTTGCTTTGAGAGGAAGAATATGATGCAATTTCAGATTTGGTTCCAGTAAGTAAACTCTTAAAACCACCTCCATTACATTAAAGTTATGCTACAAGTGAATTGCAGATGAAATAAATGCATGTACCTCCCCATATGTTATTTTTTTTGGTTTTCCAACCGGTTCCGGGACTTCGCCCTGTAATTTGGTCCGACTCGCATTCCTGGATATGACAGGTGAGTCTCCGAGAGAGAATTTTCTGCATACACAAAGACTCGAACCTGAGACTTGCTTAAGCGAAACCAAGTTGCTTACCATATGTTATTGTCTCTTAAGGAAATTGTTATATAGCAATTGTAGAAAACTTCTTTTAGAGCCCGAATGTTCGAATAGTCTCTATTTGGGCCATGTAGAGGGTTCATCTTAGTCAAGTAGTTGGTAAAAGACACATTTAAGCCTAGGTTTAACACAAAGACACTATCACCCCTTCCAGTTTCTTAGCCGACACTTTCACCATTAAGCCCCCTCATCAAGAAATCGTTCCATACTCACAAAAAGATGTTGATAACATTTATATATTTTTTCTCTAAACATCACATTTACATATTTCCCAATATAATTCTTGTGTTTCTTTTTCTGATCATCAAGAATTTTTAAAATCAAAAGGTAACAGCACAAAAAGAAACATCCTTATCTCTTTCTTTTGGAAATTTTTGATTACCTTGTATTTTTTCTTAAGGACCTAGCAATTGCCCCTCTTGAAATTTGAAAATTTCTAAATTTTTATTAATTTTTAATGACTATTATTTTTGGAATACATAATTTTGCCCCCCGCCCCCCCCGCCCAAAAAAATTTTAAAACGCCCATTGGTGCGTTGGTGCGGGAGGTTAAGTGTTTCATTGTCGAAATGTACTACACATGTTCGAATCTCCTTGCTGTCATGCTTTTTATTTCCGATTTTAAATTAATGTACAGTCGGTGAGAATCGAACCCATGACCACCCACTTGCAAGAAGAAGCCCTAGCCAAATTAGAAGTTTACAAAATACTTAACATCTTGTTATATAATCATAGTTTCAACAGTTCACTATGAGACTTGTGAATTTTGATTGTTGACTTTGACTTTTGACTGTGTGAATCTTGCCCCGGTTGACTTGATTTCCTAGCTCCGCCACTGCCTAGCAAGATTCAGTTTTTAGGTATGGAAACATTCCCAATATCTCTAAATCTACAAAACTTTTTATAACTTCAAGCAGGACACTAAATATAGATTTTTGGTGAGGACAGTAGACTAAAGAAAATAAAAATGTGTAAAGAATATTTGAATATGTCCCACCGAAAAGTCAAATTATCGGGCTAACACAAGGAGGAGGCCGAAATCTTTAATTCACATGGTTAGAAATCAATTTTTCGTTTACAAGAAGCTAGAAAATTCTAAAAAAAAGATGCTAACTTTTTTCCATCTTTACAATATATAATATCCCTAGATAAAAATGAATTTATAACACATGCTAGGGAGTAAAAAAAATAAATCTTAGATTTTCTCAAAATTACTCGCTCAGAATAATTTTCTTTGATACACATCCTTGATGAACAAAATATATTAAATGAAGGGAAATTATTCTCTTTGTGAAAAAACATGGACTTAAAGAAAAATATTTTTTCTTAATTTTCATAAAGAATGAAGTATAGAGAGTGTTGGAAAAACCTTAGACCCATAAATAACTTTCATACCCAAAATAAACACATATATGGAATTGTGTTTGGTAGAAGTTGATCCTGTGCAAGACATACTAATGCTTCCACATAAAAATGTCTTTATCCTTAAACAAAAGAGAAAAAATATATATATTTTTCATCCTAATTGTCTAAATGGCACATTCTGCACTTCAGAGGGTCTAACTGGAAGCTAGGAAACACTTGAATCAAGTTCCACTTCAGTGTGCTTTCTTGAAGAAAATTTGAGATTCATCTGCAGAGAATTTGAGACTTCACTTTCCGTAGGGCATTGACACCCTAGGTTATTAGAACATCTAAGATTATAATTTCTTTTGATTTTCTCAGTCTTAATTGCATCATAATGCAAATTATGATAGCAAAGGAGACGAGACTTATTGTATTAAGATTGATGTGCAATCTAGCGTACTATTTTTGCAAGTATAAAATTTAAGTTATAAAGTGAGTATTGCGACCCGATAATCGTTCCCACGAGGATATTTTTTCCGTTTTCTTGAATAATCTAAAGTAATAGAAAATGTGTATAAAGTATGAGTAGTTTTTTTGAGTTGATGCTTACTATCAAATTGCAGAATTTAAAAAACTAAAAAGTAAATCTTTCTGATGACCTTCTCCGTGAATATCTTGCGTTTTTAGAATTAGGGTTCAAGGTACTAGATTCCACGATCCTCTAGGGTTTCCCCATATTTAATCTTTTTTGATATAAGAACACAAAAATATTCATCTAAGCCACGTTGCTGTTGGTGTACTCTCCTTTCAGTCTTGCACACGCTGTCACAATTTTGCAGATTTTCATGGCCTTTCGGTCATCCTAGATCTCTAGTACCTTTATAAGGCTGATAGGGGTTTTGATCTCTCTTTTCAGTCTCAATCAGAACCTATAACAGTTGGTAAGGTTTCATTGGTTCACAAGAAATTCATAGCAGGAGATAATTACATTTCATTTATATAATAAGAAATTCAAATGAAAACCCATATGCCTCAAGCCAAACAAAACCGATAAACTTGCTACTCAACGTGAAAATCAAATTTGGTGTGTAGTTGAAGGAAGACCCTGCAATAAAACCCTCTAGTAGCATTTTTCATTTATTTGTAAAGTAAACAATTTGATATGGCCGGTTGCTGAGGAACACAACGCATTTCATTTCTTCATAGATAAAATCGGAGCACCACTTAGCCCATGACAACATGCATGAGGCTCCGTATTGTATTTCAAGTGAAAATTTATCATTGAATGTACAAAATCTAACAAGAAGGGTTTTCATGAATTATAGCCTGCCCACCACAACCCAAATTTTTGTTCAAACAATTTATCATCATTGGCAAAGGAGTCACAAAGTCCATTGAGATGGAATACAATTTTCGCATGGGTACTTCTAAAGGTTGCACCAAAGCTCCTTTCCTCTTGTGTTCGAATTTCACCTTTTGGCAAGTGAGACATCAAGTCTGCGACTTCGCTCTTCATCCTTGACCACCAGAATAGCTTCTTCAGGTCCTTGTACAGTTTATCCCCTCCTGGATGGACGGGATCATGGCGTGTTGTGGGTTTCCATCATCAGCCATTCCTTAACCTCCTTACACTTCTGGGTTACACACCATCTCTCTTTGTACCTTATGCTCCCATCATCGTGTACTCGGAATTCCTTGGTCAATCCATGCTCGATCTGCTTCTTGACCCTTTCCAACTTTACATCTTCAACTTGTCCCTTTTTTATCTCTTCAAAGATTTCTAGGGTAGCTACCAAATTGCACATCACAATTTCCTTTGCTCATTGCTGATAGATTTCATTCCCTTGTTTTTGAATATCTTCTCGCAACTCTCTCGGTAAGCTTCTTAACACATTGATGGTATGGCTCGTTTTTCTGCTCAAGGCGTCGGCGACTACATTTGTCTTTCCTTTATGGTATTGGATTTTCAGTTCATAGTCCTCGATTAAATCAAACCATCTTCTTCACCTCAGGTTCAAATCATTTTGGGTAATTAAATACTTAAGGATTTTGTGATCGGTGAAAATCTTATAGGTTTTACCATAAAGGCTAGTGTCTCCAAATTTTCAAGGCGTAGACAATTGCGGCTAGCTCTATGTCATGAGTTGAGTAATTATCCTCATAGGGTTCTAGCTTCTGTGAAGCATGTGCAATCACTTTCTCATCTTGCATTAGCAAAAATCCTAACCCGTGTTTGAAGCATCTCTGTAGACTTCAAACTCCCCCGACTTTGATGGTACGGTCAGAATAGGTGTTGTTGTTAGCTTTTCCTTCAAGGTTTGGAAGGTTTCCTCAAATTTCTCATTATGATGTTATTTGGTGGCTTTCTTCATTAGATTGGTCAATGGTTTGTATATTTTGGAGAAATCCTTCACGAATCTTCGGTAATAACCTGCTAGTCCTAAGAAATTACTAATGACTGTTGCAATATTGGGTCTTTGCCAATCTCTAACTGCGATTATCTTTCCACACTCCACATGAATTCCCTCTTTATATATTATGTGTCCCAAGAAAGGTACCCTATCCAGCCAAAATTCACACTTGGAAAACTTAGCATACAACTGTTCATGCCTAAGGGTTTGCAACACTGCTCTAAGGTGTTCTTCGTGTTCGTGCTTACCCTTAGAGTACACCAAACTATCATCAATGAACACTACCATAGAGCGGTCAAATTAAGGTTTCATTACTCAATTCATCACATCCATGAATACAATTGGTGCATCTGTTAGACCAAAAGACATAACAGTGAACTCGTAATGCTCATAGCTGGTTCTAAAGGCAGTTTTAGGAATGTCCTTCTCGGCTACCCATACTTGGTGATAACCTGACCTTAGTTAATCTTGGAAAAGGTATCGGCCCCTTGTAGCTGGTCAAAGAGGTCATCTATCCTCGAAAGTGGGTATCATTTTTTGACAGTCACAATGTTAAGTTCCCTGTAATCAATGCACAATCTCAAACTTCCATCATTCTTCTTAACAAACAAGACTGGTGCCGCCAGGGTGAAACACTCGGCTCGATATACCCCTTATCCAACAATTCCCTTAATTGCTCCTTCAACTCTTATAGCGCTATTGGCGCCATTCTGTAAGGTGATTTGTACATCGGTCCTATCCACGGTACAAGGTCAATGGTAAACTCATCGGCCCTTTCAGGTGGCATTCCTAGGATCTGGGCGGGAAATACATCGGAAATCTCGTTAACAACTGGTATGTCCTCAAATTTCATCGCCCCCATACTATCGTCTTGGATAGAATAAAGATAGGCTTGGTGTCCCTTGCTCATGCATTTAACTACAGAAAGTGTAGACACAATTTTGACATTGGGTTCTCGGTGATTCCTATGTGAGAGATTATATTCCCCTCTAGTCCTAGTGGGCTTACCTTTTGGTTACGAAAATCTATATGAGCATGTTGCTTTCCTAGCCAGTTCATTCCTAGGATAACATCAAGGTTTTCTAGGTCGAAGAGGATTAGTTCACAAGGTATCTCGCTAGTCTAGATGGTTATGACTAATCTCTTTATGATGGAATCAAAATTTTCTACGTATTTTGCAAGTGTAGCTACAGACACAAGGTTCATAGGAGAGGGTTGAAGTCCTAATTTTTTAGAAAAAGATGATGATATGAAATAATAGGATTCTCCACTATCAAAGAGTACGTAATCAGGAGTGTTGTGGACTAAGAATGTACCAGTAACCACGTTTTCGCAGCTTTTACTTCCGTCTGGTTCATGACTTAGATTTTTCCGGTGCTCCTCTAGTTTCTGTTCACTTGATTGTTACTCCCGTTTTCAGCATGTTGCACATTTTGGTTGTTGCTTCATTTAGTTGATTCTAGTTGTTCCCTTGGGGTCTTCCAGACTGATTGTTGTAGTTCTCACGGTTATTTCCGAAAAATTGGTTGTTGTTGTTCCCGCGGTTGTTTCATCCGTAATGGTTTTTAATAGGTTGGTAATGGTTCCCATATTGATAGTTTGGGCGAAGGTTTTCCTGGTTCCGCCTTGGGTATCCGCCCCTTCCTGCCCTACCGTTATGGACATCAGCTTTTTTGGTATTACACTGAAACGCTCGGTGACCACGCTTCCTACAATAGAAACATTTCACGGTCTTTCCTTCACAGTCTACTCCGGGGTGGTCCCTACCACACTTTTTATAATCGTAGTGACGAGGTTGCCCGCGTCTACGTTGTGGTTCCTGAAGTTATTACAGTTCATTCCATGGTATCGTTCGATTGCGTTGGACCAAAACCTCTTGTTAGAATGGTTGGGTTCCTTAGAGTTGTTGCCTCCTTCCTTCTTCCTTTTGATTGCTCGATTCACTTGCATTTCCTTGATTTCTCTAATAATAGCTGCTATCTCGTAGGCTTCTCTTATGGTCGCACTCCTAGTAGCAAGTACGTCCCTCTGGATGCTATAGCGAATCCATTTTGTGAAGCATCAAATCCTCAAGTCCTCTGTGTCTACCACTCGTCCGACGAAGCGTGACAGTTCTGTGAACTTTTTGTAGTATTCCGACAATGCCATGTTGCCTTGTTTCAGGGTAAGAAACTCCTCATACTTCTGGTTCTTAATATGGTGGGGATAGAAGTGCTCCCTCTGTGCTTCCTAAAATGTTTCCCCAGTCTAGGTTCCGATGAGCCATCATTGCGTCCTTGTTGATGGCCGACTAGTTATCTCCCTCATCATGGAGGTAGTATGTTGTCACATTCACTTTTTGGTCGGGTAGGCAACCACCATAGATCCGAATTTTGTCCATTTTACGGTTCTAACTCTCGAGGATTACTGGGTCCTCTTGCCCAAGGTGTAAGCCAGGGTGTCTCTCGGAAACTCTTTCAGCCTAGTTCATCCCAACATGTTCCCTTTGTTACCTTCACACACAGAGTTCGAAAACGTTTATAAGTAGTTCCTCCATTTGGGCCTTCCTCCTTGCTGCCGACATTCTTGCGTTTCTATTACAATAGCACAGTTATATTAGTCCACTCAAGGCGAGGCTCATGGTGATACACATCTAAGAATTATTAATTAAGGGTTACAATGGCTATGTCGTATGAGAATTTCCGTACATGTTTCCTGATGTGTTGCCAACTATGTCGATTGTCAAACATTCATAATCAAGAAGTCTCAGTGGTGTAGAATAATGAGGCAATTTTCCGATGTACTCTTCTTAGTTTTCGGGTGTGGGTACCCTAAGGACATCTCCAACCCCATGAGGGGAGGGGGATTGGGAGGGGTAAAATCGTATAAAAATACGGTTCAACTCCAAACCCATGAGGGGAGGGGGAGGGGGAGGGGGAAGGGGTTCTATGGGGAGACATTTTGCCGTGGGTGTGGGATGGTTATAGGGGATTTCCCCATGAACATGCCCATACCCAAGGAAAAACTTCTCCCCATAGCACCCCCACCCCTCATGGGGTTGGAGTTGGACCACATTTTTATACTATTTCCTTCATCCCCTTCCCCCTCCCCCCATTGAGATTGATATGCCCTAACAGTTCTCCTAATTGCCTATATTATACTTTCTCCTAGTATAGAATGTATCACACTCCACCTTGAAATCATATCCTAAGTCACTATAACCCTTTATCCATCGTCATGTCTGAGTCTCCCACAAGAACTCATCCTTATCCTTCCTCGTGGTCCTTGGATCTCCTAAGTCCCTCAGTGTCTACGCCTGAGCCTCAGCTGGTGTGCATTATTTCAGAGTCAGATGTTACTCCCGTCTTTCGCTCTTTCCATCAAGATTCGACAGACCTGTTCCCTTTTCTTTGCAGTCTCCCAGTGCTATCGTCAACTCCACCTTCGGTCCTGTGATCTCTAATTTTTCCGTCCCGACCAGTGGGACGACCACTTCTCCTTATTCGTGTTTTCTCACTCAAAATCTCGGAGGAGACTCACGTTCGTCAAGCTCGTTCTCCTGGCCGAACGAGCTTGGTCAATTAGGGCGAATGCTTCGGTTCCGCAATAACCCCGAAGTTCCTGAGTTAATTTTTCGGCAAGCTCATTCTGATATTCAAGAGATAGGTAATCCTAAGAGAGAGACTCGTAGTGAAGGGTCAGAGAATGCTCGTTCCTAGACAGTCAGTGTAATGATCATATGTACTGTTTTGTCTTATGTGTCTCCAAGTGTAATGGTCTCAGCCTTCTGTTTTTTTCTCGTTCTTAAGGAAGTCTCTTCAACGGCTATAAATGAATAAGATTCACTTTTACCCTTCAACCCTATGCGTATAACGGCTAGTACGGAGTTTAGAAACGTAAATTGATGTCCTCGAGTTTCTATTATAGAAGCTTCGTAGCATGCTACTCCGACAACTCAAACATATATATAGAAATATCTTGGGAGGGTACTATGGCTATTATGGTACTAATCCTCTCTTTATACGTGATGGTCCTCTTCCTGCGAATCGGCTTCCCCTTCATTAATCAGCCCTTGCTTCCTTTCATTTCGATTTGGTTATTCGACGTCATCATGCTGGTAGCGTTCCATAGAGAAAAAAAAATAAAACAACGATGTATGAATTACTAGTGATGTAGTTATTTCCTATATTTGCTCTCTCATGAATAAAAGTCTTTTTTTCTCGGTAATGATCTACCAAAATTTCTAATAAGAAGGTATTTTATTAAATGATCATCATAACTACACAATACAAGTACACACAACATGATCATTAAGCACATCACATAATTATTCGTACACATCATACTTAGGCATCATATTTTATTCATAACGCTCTTAACTAGACCCAACCATTTATTTAGATAAGGGTGGGAGGGTATCAACACCCTACTTCTTAGTTTGTCACATGCCTCTCGTGGCGTACTCCCAACACCTCTTACAGACATTGTCTGAAAATCTTCGTTTCTCTCGTAATTCCAAGTATTCCTTAAATTCTAGCATTAGGTTTGGAAGAACTTTCGGTTTGGGTATGCGGGGGTACACATAGGGGTTCGTGTAGTACTTGCCTATAATGTCATCTTGGTATCACTCCCTCAGTAGGATCCAGAGTTGTGGATTGGGTAAAGCCGCTAGTATATTGTATTTATGGACTTTCAGGTTGATAAACCTGCACAAGGTGGAGCCTCTATCTGCCTTGCGAGGATGAAGATGCTTATATGCCCAATCCCAGCATCGGTCAATCATATGCTCGAGGTAATCGGGAAATCCTCCCCATCACTCGCGGTGGTGTACATCGGGTGGTCACTGTCTTGCTTACGACTATTCAAGGATTCCATCTAGAAAGGAATCACATGTTTAATATCTCGTTCTACCATTAATTAGAGCATGCCTCTCACATTCTTATCAATACCCTTTCCCCCATTCCTTCCTTCTTTTAGTCCAAGTTTTATATTTCCCTAATCAAATTTTGAAAAAACTATTAAGTTTTTGAAAAAAGATTTCCAATTTATTTAGGGTGCATTAAATTTTCAATCCAAAGGCGCCCAGATACCATTTATAACACCCTCGAATTTCGTTACAGAAATTTCGGGTGTGCCCTTCTCATGGAAAGTTAAGCAACATGACGAGGAAAATGATCTTTGTTTCGGATTCATAAAAATATACTTTAATACATTAAAGCATTCGCAAACCTTGCAAATATATTACAAACAACAGAAATAGTAAGATTACTACTTTATTTAAGCTAGATAATGCATCCTCTAGTACTCGACGTTCGCATACCCAGCATACGCCTCTCCTGTGGTGGTTTTACAAAAGAAGAACATCACATTTGAAAACTCTGTAAAAATTAAGTGAGAACGTATCACAACGTATAAACAAGAGTAAGGCACAACATGTTATTCCATGTTTATTTATTTTGAAAATCAGTTTACTTCTTTAATCGCGGTGATCCATAACTAATAATCGTATCCATTGTGGAAGGAGAAATAATTCTCTTGTTCGAACCAATTCCACCTCAACAACTAGACTTTAAGTTTCGACACTCCCAAAGAGGTAAAATTTTGTCCCAAGATAGTAGTACTAGAGCCTTACCATGTGCTATTGTGCCCCAGGGGTAACCATAGAGCCACCTTCGACTATTGTCCTAATCTTTGCTTGGTCAAACCATATCAATTCCCAAGATTTTCTTGGTCAAACCATATAAAGTCCCCGAGAATTGATGTTCCACTTTAAGTGAATAGTAGCTTAATGATACTGCCAAGTATTATTATTAGTTTCAAAATCTTGTTAGGTAGCAAACATCATTTTTCTGCTCAAGTGAAAAAAAAATGTTTCAATATGTGAAAATAGGAGTTGAATTCAACACAAATGAGGAGTGCGTCAAACCCAAGTAAAGAGCTCAAACATTTAATATTTTTTAAGTCAAGCGAGTAGAGACATTGTAGTCAAATACGCGTTTTGAAGAGTAAGGTTGAACCTACGAACTCATCTACAACACGTTCGAATCGTTGTTCAGATGTACTCGACATAGCCTTCATCGGTAAGTTCATTGTCTAAATATAAGGAGAAACTCTAATTAGCACTTAATCGTTTAATATGCAATTGCCTAATACAACATGTATGCTATTTGGGATTATCCTAGTTAATTATCCGATAGTGCTTAGGTACCTGACCTATTTAACATTTAACGGTACTCCTTAAAGGTCTTAGGGACATTTTTACTTGTCCAACATAGTTAATCTTTATTTATTTACTTAATTAACAAACTTAATATTAATTTACTAATCATAATCTTAGTTTAATATTTTAATATTTATATACTAACTACTAATCCTAATATTAGTTTATAATGCTAACCTTTTTTCAATAACGTAACACTAACTTACTAACATTAAATAATAGTCCTTATGTATTTATATTATAATAAAGTATAACTAGAATAGTATTTGTAAACCTACCTCCCCTAAGATAATCAAATTCTCAAATGCAAGTTGTCGCACACCCATTTTAAAACATCATTTTTCATATTTTTCTGATTTTGACGAAAATAGCATGGGTGGTTCACGGGACATAAATTACCGTTTTTATGTAAAAATATATGAACGGTAGTTTTAAACTTTGCTATTTTTAGAAACGAATTGACTGAAAGTTTTCATAAAATACAACTCCTACCCCGAAACATGAAACAATTAGCTATGATGATTTCTAACGTTCCGTTTCCGACGAAATTAACGTGGATGACTCTCGATTTTTTGATAAAACACATGGTGAAATGGAGTGAGCTGTTTGGGATCTCGTGAGTTTATGCGAATGGTATTAACAGAGTCTCCGGAGTGTCGCAGGATGAGTGGTAGTAATCGTGACTAATATGGTGGTCGTTAGTAGTGTTGGTGAGCCAGGTGGTTACGTGATGTTCTCGGAAAACCCTAAAGCTTGGTTTTTACCCAGTTCTAGTTTGTGTTGGTGGATGTGGTGTTGTTTGTTGGAGATGGAAGAAGTGGTGATGCCAGTGAGAATGATGGTAGTGGCTATGGCTTATTGGTTTACGTTGCGGTAAAGAAGCCACATAAGTTCTATTATATTTATAAGAAGGAAAATAAAGAAAAATAAATAGAAAAAAAACGAAGGTGATTTTGTTTTTCACCTGGGCAAGATCGTATTTTCACGTAATTGAGAGCATGATCATTTTTTCTTTGATGTAGTTAAAGACTTTGAAGAGAAATCTTACCGACATGTTGTAACTAACTGGGTGTGATGATTTTTCAATAATAATAGTCACATCGCGATAAAAATCGCCACGTAAAATATGTGATACTATAATAGTGTACACGTTATCAAATATTAGCGTGGTAGACATATAATAGCATTTTATTTTTATTAGAACTTGACCACATAAAAATAGTATCACAAAATGTTAAAGTCAAGATGTCAGTTTACACTCCATATTACCAAAGTGCTCGGATTATTGTGCAATGTCTTAATAAAATTTACTATGACACATGTATATTTATTATTAAAATCCGTAATTAAATTTTGGATTGTTTCACTAGTAGCCAATTATATTTCCTCCATGCTTTAAGTCTTATTGAAGTAGCTTTTATAAGCTAGACCCCTTGCTTATCAGTTTGCATAATGTTTTCTTATGTCATCGCGCCTTACCATGATAAATTAAAGTACATTGCTTAGGCAAGCCTACACTTTATTTATCAAGGTATTGATGAGTGTCAAGCAAAAAAAGGTTATTACGTAATATTTTAATCTTGATGGATTTGCTTCTTTTATTTGGTCTCATCAACTGATCTATCCGAAGGGATTGAGAAATTCCGATAGAAAGACACATCTTATTTATTATACTGTTTAACAGTCAACCATCATCACATACATCAATATAAACAAGACATAAAATATAAACGTGACATGAATGTGGACCCTAAGCATTACAAAATTTCCAAGCCAATGGTAATATCTATAGAACTATAAGAACTCCAAGATCTTTTCCAAGTGCTTCTTTCTTCTAGTCCCTGCATTCGAGTATCTGCGCCTCCTCCTTTGTTGCTTCAATGGAATAGATAACATCCACCTATCTATCTAAATATAAATGTAGAAACCTCACATATGAGGGGAATGAGATGAGAAGAGAAGACAATTAGAATAAATAGAGAGACAGGAAACGCATGATGTATTTTGCTTAAGTCAAAACCATCAAAACCAAACCATAACAAAACAATCACACAATAGGCCACAACCACGCACCATGCGATTAAACATCAAATAAAGCGAAGAAAAACTCAGTCGCATGTTATTTTAAACGGGTAATTCATAATTACCCACTGGAACTGGGGGGTTCAAGAGGGGCGGCGGCACAAAAGGGGTGGCGCCATGCTGTGGCCGAAACCCAAGAAGAGGAATTTTTTTTTTCTCTCGCTTCAATGTGTGACCGGACCTCTTTAGGAGAGAAAAACTAATTTTTTCCTTTATTAGGATCAAACCGTATGAGCCGCAGTCACGTATATCATATATACGATTTTATAGTACACCATATTATATCATATACAACTTTAAGATTTTATAACATACATATCATGATTTCATCGTATCATATACGATATAAGAATTTATATAATATTCACGTGAATAATAGTAATAAACATATAATCATATAATAATTTCAATAGTGGATCTGATACCACAATTGAGTTTTGGGCAATCAAACGCAGAAGAATTAACAAAATAATTTTCCTAAAGCACACAAAGGACCCATGTGAATGAGCGTAATCTGATGATTAAATATTTACCTCAGTCGTACCGAATGGTGACGATCACTAGAGCAAAAAAGAAAATAATTCATGTTAAGTATCCACACGAACATATCTGAACTGGACTTTCTCTTCTACGGTGCTAGCCTGCGGCAGGAAGAAGAAGGATCTTGTCTAACAAAATCAATGAACTTGGGCGTGCACTATGGCTGAATTCACTCCATGTCGTGGGCTACAAAAGGGGGGCCGCACTGCTGTGGCTGAAACCCTAGGAGAGAAAACTCTTTTATCTCTCCCTCTCTGTCTCTCACGTGTATGTTTATGTGTAGGTGTATGAATGTATGTCTAGAGTTCTCATAACCTAGGGTTCTATTTATATGTTAGAGAGAATTCATCTTTCCCTTTAATATTAACAATTAGGATTAGATTGCATTCAAGTACACAATATATCTTTAGTCCAACTAATGAGCATTTAATTTCAATTTGATCCATTCTTGTGTGTGATCCTATAGATTTCTAATTATGTTGGAATTAACAATTATAAATATTGAGCGGTATCTAGCAATATGTCAATGCTACCCAAGTAATAGGAATGTCAGTGATCTGACTAACATCTATGACGAATGTTACCTGTCGTATAATCCCTTTGTCTATATATCCAAATTAGACACATGGCATGTAGTTTCACCCTTGTTTATCCAATTTTTAGGTTCTCGATTCTGTGTACGGACTTAGACATGTGAATGACATCAATATCTCATATCGATTCATTTGAGCATGACCATGCATTTTCCTATGTCACACTCATCGAGTGGCCATTGATATTTATTCATATTATGTATGACGGACAAATCCTATCTTCATCACTCATGCCCTTCAGCATATTTGATAACATGTCCAATTGTCAACTTTATAATCACCTTGTTACAGCGTGGCATTTGAAGATATTAAAACATGTACTTCACATCTAGAGAATGCAGTGACTTCAAGTCATATGATCATAAAACCATTGTCACTATGAGTACAATTGTGACATTCACATAACATTTATGTAGTGTATCTCATGGTGGGTCAACCCAGTGCGCCATTACTCCTAATGCATACCCCTGTGTCAGACTTGACATCTTATATCAATCTACCCACATAATAGTTCCGATGCATTAAATTCGTCCTTGTTAACAATAATACTAGACTAGGGATATTTAATAATACAACATTTATTCTAAGAACTTCAATATGTCAACACGTCTCAATATCGATAACACAATGAATAGTAAGCGTTTATAAATGTCACGATAAATAGATTGCCTCTAGGGCATACTCCAAAACTACCCACATCTACCCCACCTCCAATATCTATGATTCTCTTGCACTCAATCTCTCCCTTTATTTGTCGGTTCTAGCAACAACGACAGTAGTAGCCACTGGTAGCAGTAGCAGCATCAGGAGTAACCAACAACAAAATAGCTAGATGTCGCCACCACCACCGTAGCTCTCTCTCCCACTCCCTCTACTAGCCACAAATATCTTCGCTTCTCTTGTGTTCATGCCTGATTATTTGTTTTCGTTCATTGTTCTTTGAGGTATGAGTGCTTTGACAAACTGGTATCAAAGCGTAGCTTGTGACTACTCTACCAAGAACAATGTCCGGTTCGGTGTTGAAGATCAACATGTTTATATGAGGGAACATCTTTAGTCTATGGAAGATCAAGATGTCCGCCTTCTTTAGGTCGCAAGGCATCTAGAGTTCTTTGACTGCGGACAAGGGATGTACGAATGTTGCATCGCCATATAATAAGATGATGGAGGAGAAGGACCATTCAAACATAATGTTATGCTTGTTAGATGACCTTATCACGGAGGTCGCACATCAGTGGCTCACCAGGAAGGTAATACTCAAACACATATTGTTCGCTATACAGATTCTAGAAGGCACGACTCTCAAAGATCACCTTGATCAATTAATTAAGATTCTTTTAGATTTGCATAATATTCACAAGAAGGTGGATGTTAAGGACGCCACAATCCTTTTCTTGCTATCATTATCACCATCATACGGGAACTTTATGCAGTCATTTATTGTGAATAAGGATAGTTTAACTTTTAGAGGTGAGATCGGCTCTCCATTCTAGGGAATTGTTCCATAAGGGCGCATGCACAAGTACAGAAGATCATGCTTCTGCTCGGTGGCGGGGGAAGCAAGAAGGGTAAGAAGAACATTACAAAGCAGTTTTGTGGTTCTAAGTTACCCAAGAATATATGTTCATGGTTCAAGGAAAAGGGGAACTGGAAGAGAGATTACCACAACGAGATTAAAAGGGGTAGAAATCACTTTTTTTATTCAGGAAATAATATGAAACAAGTAAGAAAATTGATACAACCCGCCGACCACGGCCGTCAACTACCTGTTTTACTACTACCAACAATAATATTCTTCTTTTTCATTTCCCAAACAAAGCCGTTTTTGGATTCATTGCTACCTTGGATACAGTTACACAAGCCCATGTTACTCGACAATGACCATTCATTCAGGGTTTCTTGTACTTGTGTTTTTGGGATCAGCGTTTCCGTCTTTTGCGAAACCCAATAAATAGTTTCCTAGTTGAAGGTATAGTACCGAGGCCAATTTGTTTTGTGGGCATCATTGTTTGTAATATTTTTCAGGAAAAAAAAGTGGGTTTTTTATCCGCCAACCAGCCAGGCAACGTGGCCCATAAGTGCACCGGCCTATTATACTTCCATTGCCAAGGGATCTGCAGCCGTGGTGGAGAAATGTTATTTTTCCGAGGACGATTTGGTTCTACTGGCGGATGTTGTCACGCATCAGTGTGATGCGTGGTTTCTTGACTCTCGCACTTCCTATCACATCTATTCTAGCATGGAACTATTTTCAAGCTATAATCGTCTAGATGGAGGTTCTGTTCATATGGAAAAAAAGGTATTTGCAAGGTGATATGAAGCAGTTATGTTAGATTTAAGATACATGACAGCAAGATATGCACATTGAAGGAGGTTAGACACGTACCACTTGTCATAAATAATCTGATTCCTTTGAGTCCAGTCGACAGTAAGCGATTTAGATTCAGCTGAAGGTGGAGACTTATGCGTCTACAAGGGTAAGAATGTGTTACTGAAGGGGGTGAAGGATGGAACTGTGTGTGTGATAGATGGTTCGGCTGTCACAGGGTCTGTCAGAGTTTTCTCAGGCGAGAATGAAGAAGCTCGTCTAACCAAGCTATGTCATATCAGGCTCGGTCATATGACTAAACGTGGAATGCTAAAACTTCACATAAAATGTTATCTCGCTTGGAACATGCCCAAGAGCTAGGGTTTTGTGAGCCCGACGTGTACGGCAAGCTACAACGTAGTAAGTTTTCAAAGGCGGTTCATAGAACGAAAGACACTTTGGACTATATCCATTTGGATTGTTGGGGTCCATCTCAAATTGAGGTGATTGGCGGTTATATGTATTTTTTAAGCATCATTAACGACTACTCATGGATGAATTCAATATTCCTGATGAAGCATAAAAGTGAAGCCTTCGGAAAACCAAGTAGTGGAAAACCCTGGTAGAGAATCAGTCGGAAACGAAGGTGAAGAGGTTGCGCACGGGCAACGGTTTGGAGTTTTGTTTATCAGAGTTTGATGGAATGTGCATGGGTCTGGGAGTTAATAACCATCACATTGTTCACCACACACGATAGGAGAATGGTATAAAAGAAATAATGAATCAAACACTTTTGTGAAAGCACAATGTATGCTTTCAAATGCAGGTCTTACTAGAGGTTTCTGGAGAGAGGAAGCTTCTATAACTTGTTTTCTCGTAAATGGGAGCCCACACATATGGATAGGATCCGAAATTCCTATTGTGGTATGGTACGTAAAAGCAGCAGATTACTTAAATATGATGGTATTTGGTTGCGTTGCCTATTATCATGTGTCTGATGGCAAGCTGGAACCAAAGGCGAAGAAGAGGGTATTCAGGTGCTACGGAACAGGTGTGAAGGGATACAAGATTTGGATGGACAAAAAGACTACTTAGAAGAAGTGTAGACTTCGATGAGAGTTCCATGTTTGAAATCAAGTTTCGTGGAGATAGAGGTTGGAGCTACAGAGAAGAAGGCGGAGGAAAGTTCAATTCCTAATTATCCTAAGGAGCCCAAGGTGCCAAACCACCATCGGAAACCAAATAGGAAGAAGTGAGGATGCATCGCTACCAGAGGAACCAATACATAAGGGTATTGCTGAAGGAAGACGAATGGAAGCCATAAAGCCTCTAGCAAGTTACATGGATGATAATATGGTGGGCTATGCATTGTAGGTAGCTGAAGTGGTGAATGATGAGTCGATTACCTACAAGGATGCAATTTTTATTTATGAGTTAACACAATTGAATGTCGTAATTGGAGAAGAGATGAAGTCTCTTAGCAAGAACTCGATGGGAGCTTGTAAAATTGCCAGCGGATAGTCTTAAACATTGAATTGCGGGATTCTCCGGTACTACAATTACTTCTAGATCCGTTATTCCTGAAGCCATGACCTTACTAAGAGGAACCAATACATAAGGGTATTGCTGAAGGAAGACGAATGGAAGCCATAAAGCCTCTAGCAAGTTACATGGATGATAATATGGTGGGCTATGCATTGTAGGTAGCTGAAGTGGTGAATGATGAGTCGATTACCTACAAGGATGCAATTTTTATTTATGAGTTAACACAATTGAATGTCGTAATTGGAGAAGAGATGAAGTCTCTTAGCAAGAACTCGATGGGAGCTTGTAAAATTGCCAGCGGATAGTCTTAAACATTGAATTGCGGGATTCTCCGGTACTACAATTACTTCTAGATCCGTTATTCCTGAAGCCATGACCTTACTTGCTGATTTTCATCTTATTAGGCATATTCATATAGACTATGTGGTTGTGTGCACTGATTGCTTGTAGTTGATTAACATCTTTAATATCATTCACTCTTATTGCGCTGCTGAGAATTAGGTTGGCACTTGCTCGCAATTAAGCAGTCACTTACACCTTCAACTGGAGCGTGACTACATGTGCACCAATATGGTTGCTGATTGTCTAGCCAAGCATGATGTGAAGGATGTCAGTGCTAATTTAAATTCTCTTATTTCTGCTTTTGATCCTAACTTTCCATAACATTGTTGGCTATTTTCTCTTCCCCAGCTTGTGGGAGTGGATTTGATGGAGGATGTAAGGGGGCTTTCTTCCCCCCTAAACCTGGACCGTCCTTAATGTGTGTGTGTGTGTTTTTTGAATGCATTTATTTTATTAAAAACAAAAGGATGTGTTTATCTCATATGAGTACTCTTAAAGATGAGAGGAGTATTCAATTAATTGACAACATTTGAATTACAACCTCAATTCATGTATTCTTTGAAACTTTGAAATATTGAATATATTAATTGTACAATGAATCATGCACTTTTTGCATATATAAACAAAATGTTCAGTTCAAATGTTTCACTTTTAATGTACATATAAGTCAAAAAATTAAAATCAACATTTATATCCTCAATGTAGAAGCCTATTAGGATAATATGTGTCATAGATTGTTAGTTGTCTATATTTCATTGGCTTACAAATATGACATGGATGCCACATGAATAAATAACTAGACGCGGTGGGAGAAGAATACTTCTTATATGTTCCAAGGAAATGCTCATTTCCTTTCCTTTATATATACGAAAGATAATTTGACGCTTTGACAATGACACACATTCTAAACCTTTGAAAGATAAAGAAGGGCTTCAATCAGTACCAAGAAAAGTTCCACTTGTTATCGAATAACAACTCATACGGAAAATAATTAAGCCAAAGTAACATCATAGTTGTGAAACTGATTTTTCTGATCTGAAGGCCATCGTAGCTTCATATACGCGTTTAAGTTTTTAAAAAATTAGACAATTCAACATTGACCGACATTTTGAATCTGCACAAGATAAATAAGCGTTTCATTTAGTACGAAGAATAATTTCAAATTTTATTGTCAACTTTGGATTACATGTACAATACACCAATACAATATTTTTTACCAATCCATCAATTACAAAAGAATAGAAGGTAAGATAAGAAAAAGAAGATTAGGCTCTTAGTTTGAAAGAACAGAACCCTCACTTGATATTGATCCAAATTCCTTGGCTAGGTACACCTTGATGAACCACAAACAGCATGTAATATCCTGGTGGAGCAAGATTAGCGGAACTCGGCATGGTCAGTCGAACATCATAACCCGACTTACCTTTCTTCCTCACGTCACCTCCGCCAACCACTAGCAGTCTTTGGTTCATAGAGAACGAGTGCGTGTTAAACGCCGGAGACACCATCGTAACTGATACCGAACTTCCATCCGGTGTACCAGCAACTGAGAACCGAATGTTTAGTTGCTGCCCGTATTTGAGTTTACTACGAGAACGAGGGGAAACAATTTGCGGACGTAAATTGGCAGATGCCGAGTCTAGATACTTGGGTGAAAATGCCTCCAGACTTAACTCCGTCGGGTACAGAACGCCGGTAAAATTGTAAAACGCGTGCGGATTGCTACCAGCAACAAGGACTCGCCCGTCACGTAACAAACCTGCGGTCGAGTGGTACATTCGAGGTATTGCTGTTGGATTTTGGACTTCGAAACGTGCTCCAATCGCATTATCCGGCTGGTAGAGGACGGGGCTCAGAACGGGATTTCGGGCCTGTTCCCACCCAGCAGCCCCGGCTGAGGCTCCATTAATTATCAAGACGTCGCCGGTGGGAAGCAACAACATGTCGCCCATGACTCTTGCAAGAGGCATGGTCTCCACAACCCATTGTGGGGCAGGGTCAGTTACTTTAATCCTGGTACACGTGTTTAGGGCTCCATCGAACTGTCCATTCAAAGAATTGGTGTATGATCCTTTTGGTGCTCCACCACATACCAACACTTCGGTTTCAACTTGTGGACTCTGTATGTTCTTCAATGGCAGCAGGACGGCGGATCCGGTGCTAGGGTAGCTCCGTGGGTCACCGCCAGGAATTTGCGGGTAAGTCTTCAAGACGGCATTTTGTGAATAATCAAACAAGATAGCTCGATTATTCGCGAAAATGAATAAGTTTCCATCCACGTTGAGGAACACAAATGGGTAGAGATTGTTCTCAACTTGTGGATCGTTTGTTTGAACAAGAAACGGCAAGCTGTAGGATTTGTCGGCCGTAGCTGTTTTCGGGTAGAACTCATAGTTGAACTGCCGACGACCACCAATGATAATCTGGCGGCCGCCTGGCAGTAAGTGATTGGTTGCGTACCATCTTTTCTGGGTCAACCCAGATTGGATTTCCCGCCAATCACAGGTATCACAAGACTTGTAAACTCTAACGACGTGCTCGCCATCTTGGAACCCGCCGGTCTGTATCAAGCGGCCGTCGGGCATTAAGGCCCCGGAGGAGCACCAGACATTGGTGCGGACCATCAGGGGTCGAAAGGTATTCCCCAACACGTCGTACTCGATGGAGTGAGCAGTGCAATCCGGCGGGTTGGTACGGCATTTTCCGGCTGGCAAGGAAAGGTTAGACGCGCCAAAGTCGGTGCGGTCGAACATCACGACGCGGTCGGTCGGGAGGAGTTGCATGTGCATGGCGGAGATGCCAATGCTTGATTGGACGACGGCCCAGCTGCCCCCACCAGCGGCATTTGTGCCGGAAGCAAGCAGTGCTAGAAGACTGAAGAACCAGATCATGAGAATGTTGTTTGGAGTCATGACCAAAGCTTTTTTGTTGTTGTTGTGTAGTAGTAGTATTTTCTTTTTACTCTGTCTATTTGTGTTGGGAACGTGGGCTTTAAATAGCATGCAAGCCATGACATCGGGAGTCAACTGAATATAGGTGGGCGTACCAGATGAATTTTGTAATTGGGGTTCGTGAGATTTTGTCAACGTGTTTTATAATTGTTTTTATCAAATAATCTTGATTAACTTAATTCTTGACAGCTTAGGTTATTCCAAATTATATTTTATCCTCTACCAAGAAGGAATTATTGGATTGCCTCTCGAGAAGGAATGTATGCAGAGGGCTCTCATACAGTTGTGAGAATATTTATTTATTTATTCACAGAGCTTCACATTTCTCGGGTGAAGTTACTTTTAGTCTTTCTTTAACAGCATGAATAGAGATGGGAACTTGGGGTAGAAATTTGGTGCGTCCTAGGGAGTCGATTACTCTAAAAGGCAAAAAAACAGATCAGGACAATGACTTTTTTAGCCTAGATAAAACTTATAAAATGAAAAATAACATTTTACCAGAAAAAAATAAACAACGGAATGCATTTCTAAATAAAAAAGATAACCTAAAGAGAAAGAAAGATAAATTAACACTGATAACGGATAAATCATTCTTATAAAACAACTCGCTTAATTTGAAAACTATAGTTAACATGCCCTCACTTGCTTAGTATTATTGGCTTAAAATGAAGAACATAACTAATGAAAACAATCTTACGTAGGTAGGAGACATCTTTGAGTCATTCTCGGCAATCTCGAGTCTCTTATGTTATTGTAGTAAAAGCATTGTGTAGTTTTCGAAATTCTTTAGCATAGCATGGCCTGTGAAATTCGTCATCTTAGTAGAAATATGTGTATTCTTAACCACAGTCCTTAGGCAAGTCTAAAATGTGTGTCCATCGTTTCCCGATGTACGTGCGGTTCAGAAGACCGGGTTCCAGCTACAGTAACACAATTAAGGCATACATCCTAACTTTCGTGCTCATTCATACCTGGATAGTACATATGGCGAGGCATTGTTGTCGGGTGACTTTGTAAAACCGAAATTATTTGGAATGTGGCTTTAAGAGACATTCAAAATCATCTTGATTCTTCTCCACCTTCATAAGATCTTTAAATTCACCAAGAAATTATTCATTGTGGATGTTGGAGACCCACCTATCCATTTCATTCGTTGTACACAATCTAAGTTAATCTTCGTTGAAGGAGAATTGTGCCTGAGGATGCGGGATGAGGTCTCTCAAATAATGCATCAAGAAGCATGCATATGCACAACAGTTGTACCTGAGATATTATGGCATATAAGAGTGAAAACATTCTTACGTACAAAGATATATTTTTCAAAGCAGAAGTTAAAAAAATTAATGAACTAGAAAAATTACACATTTGGTCATTCAGGAACATCTTCATTCTTATACCAAACAGTCCAAAATCTAACATTATCTTTCTACTCTTCTTTGACGGGCTCAGACAAAATTTTGTGAAACTGATCTACCTTCTTCACTATCTACTTCTGCTGAGAGCCACAACTTGTCATCGAATCCAAAATGTATATCTCCTTCTGAACAAAGCGGATGGCCATCACTAACCAATGTATTCTTGTCACACTTAAAATTACAACAATCTATTGTCCGGTCAAAGTTAGTCAATTTACAGTAAAATAAGTTCAAGAAAAGATATTGTTAAAATCCAATGGAATAGTTTTAGGATTTCAATAAGCGAGAAAGCAAGAGAACAAGAAAAACAAGAGTAAAATCAAGTACACAAGAATTACGTGGTTCGCTAGTTTTAAAATAGCTACTTCTACGGTCAAACCAATCTAATTTATTGATGAGAAGTCAAACCAATTACAAGCAAACTACTCAAAGTTACGATCGTAGCATCTATTTATGATAGTACAAGATTTGGAGCAAAAGCAACGACTAAAACTAATCCGATACAAACTAGGAAAACAATTGTCGAAAACAATTTTTTCCTAACCAAGAAAGCAGTCTACCAGAGAAAACCCACGTCCAAGATTTATTTCCAAACACCAATCAACTTTGACCATTGCTACCAAAGCAATGAACTTGTTTCCAAAACAAATGCAAACAATTGTTGCAAAAACAAAGTCTTTGCCGACTTTGACCAACAAGTTGCCCCGAAAAACAATACCGTCTAATATACCAAATACTCACAGTGCACTAAGCACTCATGGACACATGCACACATGCACCACTAACCAAAACTTCGATTGTTTCTTTACCCATGTTCACAGTCACCGTTTGAATCCAAAAATACCCAACAAACCTCCCCCTTGATTTAAACTTCGTAGCTACCGAACCAATTCTTCTCATTATCCTACAAACCCAATTCGAGTGGCGTCCCATCAAACGCCTCTTCAATGCACCATGACTAATGCATACCCCAGGGCCGCGCCATTGACACTTTGCGACAAAGTGCCTATCAAACGATGCCATGCCATTTTGCTCCGCTATCCGCACCGATGCGTAAAAACCAATTATCGAAGCAGTCTAATCCAAGATCCAATCGCACCACCAACCGATGCGTGCACAATAACACGACGCCAATCCCCGTTCCCAATAAAACGTTCCCATGCTCCATGTTGGAACCCGAACTGCCCCCAAGGGGCCTAGAGAGGTACATCATCCTTGAGCGTCCCTCCTCCTCCGCCTAAAGGGAGATCTATAAGTGCACGATTCTTGGGACACTCACTATTTCAATGACATTTGTCCCTCAATTCGCTAGGTGATTCGAGTCGCCTCCACCTAGGCTTGAATCTTCCTAGTCGCCAAATCCAAATATAGATCCAGATGACTCACTGTGTTGAGCACGGCATATCGATTGACGCATGTCAGAACCGAAAGCTTGCCAAATGTACTAAAACTAGATCCACAATTCCGGTGCTCCACAACAAGAGCCCGATAGCTCCCCGAACAAGGGACCTGAAAGCCTACCAACCAAGGCTTGGTGTGCTTGCACCTTGTGTTTCAAAGGCCAACCAGCGGAAACCCAATATTTCCATCAAACGCGGAAAATCTGGATCACGAACCAACACCATCACTCCTCTTCAACATGGATCTGATACCACTTGTTAGGATTCCAATACGCAAGAAAGCAAGAGAGAGCAAGAACAACAAGAGTAAGATCAAGAACACAAGAATTACGTGGTTCACTAGTTTTGAGACTAGCTACGTCCGCAGTCAAACCAAACCAATTTATTGGTGAGAAGCGAAAACCAATTACAAGCAAACTACTCAAATTCATGACCCTAGAATCTATTTATACTAGTAAAAGACTTGGATTCAAATAAACGACCAAAACTAATCTGAGACAAAATCGGAAAACAATTCGTCCAAAACAATTGTTTCCAAACCAAGAAAGGAGGCTACCAAAGAAACCCCACGTCAAAGATTTTTTTCCAAACACAAATTAACTTTGACCATTGCTACCAAAGTAATGTACTTGTTTCCAAAACAAATGCAAATAGTTGTTTCCATAACAAAGTCTTTGCCGACTTTGACCAAAAGGTTGCCCCAACAAAACTAGACCGACCAATATACCAAATACTCACAGTGCACTAAGCACTCATGGACACATGCACCACTAACCAAAACTTCGATTGTTGCTTTACCCATGTTCACTGCCACCGTTTGAATTAAAAAATACCCAACTTATAAAAATAGTAACAACTAAGTGAATGATAGTAACAGTATTACTTACATATTGCAACTCTTCAAATTCACCAATAAATTGGTGAAATATATTAAAATCTCTCAATTCGTAGAGGGACTAGACAAGAATTATAAGTAAGCAAGTAACAAGATAATGTACTTCAAATTTGAATGGAATTCACAATATGAAAAAGGGAGAAATCTTACGACATGGTAACAGCTAAGTTACCATATCATCTTTTTATTATAGTATGTCGGTTCTTGTCGTGAAGTTGAAGACACATCAAATAAGAATCAGTCACCCAAGTCATTAAAAATTCAAAATGTTTGCACTCATAAAGATCATAGTATGTAATTAATGAGATTGAGAATAGTCTTAGAGTGTTTGAAAGAAATACATCATTACCAAATCACATTTGTTGTTAAAGGTGTCACCCTCTTCCCTAGTTAAATAAGCCAAACCATCTATATTCAAGACATAATCCATGAACGTATGAACATTTGATTAGAATAAGAAATAAGGAAATTGATTAGTAATGAGTATGACTTACTCACGATTTGCAGTGAGGTCTACATCTTTGATAACTCCTTCATAAGAGTTATCCTTAGTACGCGCTATATTGTTATTTGTGTGCCTTTCGGTGCGAAGTGACGAGATCAAGCCAAAATAAGAAGAAGATTTTCGGATGTTTTTTTAGCTTAAATGTAAAGTTCGGGCGTTTCTTGCATGATTTTACGTATGATTTGAATAATTTATCACATTTAATCTTTGCAGTAGTGTCCGTGTGGTGATTTGCAGGAACAATGCATGAGGAGATCCATTGGATAGAAGAAACGATCTTTCGAAGAAGAAGAAGAAGAAGAAGAAGAAGAAGAAGAAGAAGAAGAAGAAGAAGAAGAAGAAGAAGAATAAAGACATGTCTTTGCACGAAGACAGCATAGCCTTTGCACGAAGGGAAAATAAGGACATCCAGGAAGCTCCCAGGTGGTCTTCGCACGAACATAAAATGTGTTCGTACGAAGAGAAACACTTCGAAATTTTTAAAAAATGCATCAAAGTATTCCTACAATATCATGTTGTTGAAAAGTAGGAAGATCTTCCTACGAAGACAGAAAATCTCTTAGCACGGAGATCTTCACACGAGGACTTCATCTGTTCGTGACACTGAGAAAGTCGGTTGAATTATTATGATTTTTTTTTTAATCATTCTTAAAAGGCTTGGGAATTTTAAGGAACGTATATAAGAGCCCTAGGACGTTGTTCGGAGGGGAGACGGAGAGGACAAGGTTGGAGACAATAATTCGAGCTGGAGTTCCTCGTGGACGCGAGTATTCTACCGTTTGACCTCTCTACACTTTATCTTTTCGTTGTTTTACTCATGATCTTAAAAATTCTTGTCGTTTTGATCATGAGAAGCAGTAGCTATGTTTTATATTGGTATTTCTCAATGGTAGCTAGGGCTTAAAGCCGTTTTGGCCAATTATGGATTTGATTCATGTTTCAATGACTTAATTTAAGATGAAATTTCTTGCTATGCTTAATTCATGTTCTTAATCCATCTTTGTATCTCCTGATCAACAATATAGATATCATGCGTAATTGGCTAGTGAAAGCATTAAATTACCCAGATAGGTTAATTGAGCTATTAGTCGATCGAAAAAATTAACTAGGAACAATAGAGTAGAATTTTACGTCATTATATATTTTACGGCTAATTAAAACTTGGTAACTCGGTTGTAATTTAACCGAGACATATAACGCTCACTTGGGAACTCGTTGAATGATAATAATATTATTACTTAAATATTTCATCTCTTCCAAATCACCAATAATTTGGTCAAAGATATTGAAATCTCTCAAATTGTCGAGGGGCTGAACAAGAATTATAAGTAATAATATAATAAGATAAATGAACTTGAAATTTAATTATATTATCAATATGTAAAAGGGAGACAAGATGGAAGGTAGTTTGCTGGTACAGTTCCCACGTTCGCCCAGCCTAGCCCGAAGTAGCAGTTCTTTCTTTCATCCAAGATCGGTGTCGGTTTTCAAGATAAGAGGGGGGTCTTGTATCCCCACAGGGCAACCGAAGTTAACAAGCAGAGCTTTGTCCGCCCCCTAGGATGGCGATACGAAAAGAATGCATCCTCTCAGTTGATCAATTGGATGAAAACCCCGTGTTTTTGGGCGTGGCCCTTTGGCTGGGCAAATATTTGGAGCTCCCTTTTGCCGTTTCCGTAGCAACTTTCTTCCCGATCTCCCTAGAGTATGGCTGCTTCCCGCAGTATGAGTTTTACGAACATCGTAGCAGCTAAGGTAAAAGATTCTCTTTTTTATAGTATGTCAGTTCTTGTCGTGAAGTTGAAGGCACATAAAATAAGAATCAGTCACCTAAGTCATTAAAGTCAAAATGTATGCACTTAAAGATCATAATATTTAGTTGATGAGATTGAGAATAGTCTTAGAGTGGTCGAAAGAAATACATGCATCATTACCAAACCACATTTATGTGCAAATGTGCCCCTCTCTTCCTCTAGTTAAATAAGCCAAACTACAAATATTCAAGACATAATCCATGCACGAATGAACGTTTGATTATAAGAAGAAATAAGGAAATTGATTAGTAATGATGACCATCAAGATTAGTAAGGATTACTCATGATATGTAGTGAGGTATGCATCTTTGTTGTCAAACAAGTTCAGATAGACATGTGGCATGTAGTAGTGTAAAAATCAATGATAAGCATAGGACATGAGGGGCTTGAATTCCAAATATTTGTCGGTTTCTTTTTTATTTCCTCGGTAATTAGACAGATGGACCTTCAAATGATGAGCTATGCCTTGCCATAGATATTACCCCGAATGTTTCCCTTGATCTTCAGAGACCCATGCACTAGAAATGACTTTGGGGGTAGATTGGATGTGACCAAATATGACCAAAAAATAAATAGAATTAGTAATTAAATACACGATATTCTTAATATACACTTAAAATGTATTAAACAATAAAGTGAACTACGGATGTTTATACTTACCTCCATGTCAGCATTAGTAGACCCACTACTAACAGGAATCGGAATTTTCCTACTTGAACTTCTACCTTCTGCTATTCTCTTTTTTACCTTTTTGGATGTAGCAATTTCTTACGTCTCGCTCATTTTCCTCATCATCCCCAACATCAGCACTCTCTTCACCAGCTGCCTCCCCTTCATCTTTGGACATCAATTCCTTTTGTGCATTCTCCTGAACACTTCTCCGTCAAAAATTCAAAGTTGACTAAAAAATTTGTTCAAAAAGTTTCAAACATATTGTCCATAATTTATCAGGCGGGTGATTTGTTTGGACAATTGGAGCAAGCCTTGAACCATTTATTGGTTCATTTGATGTCTCCAGCTTTAACTGCAACAAAGAAAAAAAAATACTAAATAACATAAATTGTATATTTGTTTCACACAGAAAAGAAACTGTAAGTTATAGAAAAACATTTACTCAAGTTGCTTATGTTCTTTTAGACAAAATTCCACCTCTGTGCCACATCTTCTGTTTTCCAAAAATTTAATCTGAGTTTTTCATCTTTATTTTGGCAACCTTCAATATTATCTCAAAGTTTTGGACTAAACTTCTTCGAGTACAAAATCTTGATTTAAAAGATATTTTAAGTGAATCCGTAGATATTTCTGTTAAAAACAGGAATTGTATTAATATAGCAGGGAAAATAGTAAAAGCTGTACCATGAGTATCGTCACATATACTGCGGCACGATGAGTTTTTTCCAGGTGGACCTTCTTTTGTTGGGTCCGGAAGTAATCCAACTATGTTTGTCCAGTAACACTTTTGAGGCGCTCTAAAGAGACAACATAGCGTGGTAGTGTTTTCCAAACTCTTTGATGTCGGCATTCCAAAAAAAGCCAAAACAAATGCAACATCATGTTTCTTCATCTTTCTACAAGAATGTCTTTATTCTCCTTAGCAAGAAACCAAGAATGATAGGTTGGATCCCGAGGAACGGTTAAACAAGCTCGATCCTTCTAGCCACCCTTTTTGTCTTCATACCCTTAGCATCAAGCTTGAAATTTTCCCCCGGTGCAACTGATACCTTACAGTCAACCAACTATTTCATCAGTTATCTGGACAGAGTGGTTAGCGCATATAATAGACGTTCCATATCGTATACATTACAGCTAAAATCATTAAAATGCTTGCTTGTTTCCTTAATGTGAAGATGCAACAACCCTCCTAGACTTACCTCGTACATCTACTTTTTCTGCTTTGTAGTCATCTTCTCATGTAGCTTTATAATATGAATTTAGACACCAACTGGGGTGTTTTGAGTTTTTATATTCTTTGCGTATCTTCAATTTCATTTCTTTTGGATTTCCTTTCATTTTTTACTGAATTTGATTTTAGGATACCAATATGTTGTCTCCTTCTCTTTTCTCATTATGTCCCAACATGAAAGGGCTTTTGCTGTATCGGTGCCATGGACTTTCACTCTTACAGAATTTTTATTATATTGTTGTGTACAACGAAATCCTGGGAGAAGATCCAAGTGTACACCTGAAACATAGAACAGGAACAAGAAAAGAAAGCACGAAGAGATTTCCGGTGAGTGTAGGGGAAGAGTAAGCACTTGTTAACTATTCTTGAGAGAGAGACAGTATAACGACTATCAAGAGATCCGAGAGTTGCCATAGAAGCTAACGTTCCTATATATAGTAGAGGAGTGACTGTTACGAGGAGTTAATGTGCCCATGAGTGACTGCTAGATATCCGCCTCGTAACGGTACATTCGACCGTATATATAGGGCATGCTACACGATTGTCCGCATTTATGGGAAACGTGGTCATTAAACCTCTTACCTTTTGGAGTTGGAGTCCTCATAGGACCACATATATTCATGTGAAGTAATTCAATATGTCTAGAAGTCTTTACAAATTTCTTTAGCTTGAATGAGCTTCTGGTCTGCTTAACTTGAGCATAAGCTTTGCATACTTCATCATCTTTGAACCTGATAGATGGTAATCCTCTTACAAGATCTTTGGAGATCAACTTGTTCAAGGTATGCAAGATAATGTGACCAAGTTTTCTGTGCCAAAGCTTTAAATCCTCTTTCAAGGCCTTGAGACACTTTAAGCTTTTACCTGCAGCTTTCTGTGCCAAGTTCCACATATGTGCCACATCTTCTCTTGTCCAAAACTTTAATTTGGGTTTTACATCTTTATTATGGAAACTTTCAGGATTATTTGGAAGTTTTGGACTAAACTTTTCCAAGTACAACTTCTTGAATTAAAAGATAGTTTAACTGAATTCATAGATATTTATGTTAAAAACTGGAAAATTGTATTAATATAGCAAGAAAAAATAGTAAAATAAGTACCACGAGTATCATCACATATCCCGCAGCACGATGTGTTTTTTTTCAGGTAGACCATCTTTTGTTGGGTCCGGAAGTTATCCAACTATGTTTGTCCAGTAAAACTTTTGAGGTGCTCTAAAGCAACAACATAGTGTGCTAGCATTTTCCAAACTCCTTGATGTCGGCATTCCAAATCAAGCCAACACAAACGCAACATCATGTCCCTTCATTTTTCTGTAAGAATGTATTTATTCTCTTTAGTAAGAAACCAAGAAAGATAGTGTTGGATCCCCAAGAACGGTTAAATGAGCTTGATCCTTCTAGCCACCCTTTTTGTCTCCATACCACTAGCATAGGCTTGAAATTTATCCTCGTGCAACTGATACCTAACAGTCAACCAACTATTTCACCATTTATCTGGACAGAGTTGTTTTGTGCATGCAAGAATCGTTCCAAATCGTATGCATTACAGGTAAAAGCATTATAACACTTGCTTGTTTCCTTAATGTGAAGATGCATCGACCATCCTAAACCCACCTTGCACATCCACTTTTTCTGCTATGTAGTCATCTTGTCATGTAGCTTTATAATATGTGGAGTGATAAATAATTTAGACACAAGCTGGGATTTTTTGAGCTTTTTTAATCTTTGTCTATATTCAATTTCATTACTTTTTTATTTCCTTTTATTCTTTACTGAATTTGATTTTAGAGTAACCATCTGCTGTCTCCTTCTGTTTTCTCTTGCTATGGATTCCACTTTTACTGAGGTTTCTTTTGCGTAAAAATCATTTTTCATACTGTATACAGATAATTGAGACGCGACGAATGAATGCGCCACATCTTTCTTTTTTTCTTTCTTTCTTTCCTTTCCCTTTCTTTCACCTCACTTCCCACCACCTCTCTCCACTTTCCCGTCCCATCACTCACGATCAATTGTAGTCGATCATCTCTTTAAAAATGTACTTATTCACCCACAAAGTATTCCTGTAATTAGTGTGTAGAAGTTTGGGTCTCCTGTTACATGGCGATTTGATTGAGAGAGAGAGAAGTAGAGGGAGAGCGAGAAACAAAAAAGAGATAAGAACGGTAATTAGAGAGAGGAGCAGAGAAAGTGTAAGAGAGAGGTAGAGAAATGTCCTTGAACAACCATTCTTCTTCTTCCTTCCATTATCTTCTTCCTTCACTTTTATTTCTTCTTTGTTTGATAAATTTTTAATTTGATATTAATTAACATATTGGCCTTTTTACTCTCACCATATAACTGTGTTTGGATGAAAATTTTACAAGCACCAACATAATAGAATGTTTGCAAACATGACATACGATAATAAGGAGGTTGGGGTTTGCAATTTGCAGTTAAGCGTAGTTTATATTATCTTAATGTATTTAATTGAATTACATATACTATATGTTATACTTTGGGTTTCAAGCAAGAACGATGAACGAAAGTAAAGAATGAGAGATAATAATTAACGAGGTTCACTAGTTTTGATACTAGCTACCTCCAAGGCCAAAACCTGATATTTATTGAGAGAAAACTCGTTATTACAACCACACAACACTAAGCCCTGAACCTAGCACGTATTTATACTAGCATACCAAATTATTCCGAAGAAACATTAAGAAACGTTCCAAAAAGGATTTGGAAACAAAACGAACCGCCGCAGCCCATACCTAATTGCACGGATGAGTCGTTCATTCGCACGAAACATTCGTACGAATTCCTTCGGTTAATGGAAAAATTATACAGATGCTTTTCTTCGTCTTTTTCTTCCTTCGTTGCCTCGTTTCTTTGATGCTTCGCCGGACATTGCTTCATTGAATCACTCCTAACGAATCTCCACCTTGATTCATTGCCTAGCAACTAGAACCGTTCTTCTCTCCAATCTAGAAACGAATGCGTCCCAATAGAATAAAAAATAAGCACACCTTCCCAAATAGTTTAACTTCCAAGAACCGAATCAAATGCTCCACCCAAAACCAGACTCGAATACATTCACTGAGAAACATGACGAAATGTAGTCCAAATGCACTCGAAATAGCGCCAGAACTAGTGCACCATAACAAATGCCAGATGTATTTCAGACCAGATGCACCAATGACGAGTTCCACAAATTGTCATGCCAAATGCACCGTGTATGCCTCAGATGAAACAGAACCCTAGTATGCGCCAAAAAACCAATCGCGCCAGAACCAAAGTTTAGTGCCAGAAACAGAACCCTCGCGCCAAACTGCTCCACGCAAGGAAACCAGAAAACCCCTAAAGGGATTAGAGAACTACGTCGTCCTCTGAGGAGCTCCCTCCAATTCAAACAAGATCCCCTGATGATCGGTTCTTCTTGGGACACTCCCTCTTTCAGTGACCTTTCTCCTTACAGTAGGCACAAACATATTGTGGTAAGGTTAATCTTGAAAATCTCTTGTATTCATTACCTTTTCTTCCCTTGACTATGAAATTGCCAGAATCATAATCGTTGTTTTCTGTAGCTTTGTGCCACAGATTCATGTTATGAAGAGTTGATCTAACTTCTTCTATGTTTATGGTATCGTTCCCACCAATGAAAGATTACACGAAACCCTCGTACAATGGAGGCAGGGAAACCAAAAGAATTAATGCCGCATCCTCATCACTTACTCTCTCATCACTGTTGCATAGCTCAAGCAGAATATTGTTTAGAACGACTAAGTGATCACTAATTTGCGTACCTTCAGACATGCACATACTGAATAATCGCTGCTTCAGCATCAACTTGTAGGTGAGCGACTTCATCATGTAGAGGCTCTCCAACTTCAATCATAAAGAAGTCGCAGATCAAGGAAGTTCTCGTCTCCAGATCTGCTACTTTGGTGATCACGTCGTCCTTCAGACACAACATGATTGTTGTGCGCGCGTTCTCCTCCATCTTCATATACGCCAGGGTAGTTGTATCCATGTTTCTCTTTTTGGAAGCCAGGAGCTGCCATAGATCGCTGGGTTTCAAAAACGCCCACATCTTGTTCTGGCACAGACTAATTTCTCCCACTAAACCTCTCGAACTTCATTGAAGAATCAGACATCGTTCCTCTTGAACCCTAACCCAAAGATCTGATACTAGTTTGTTATTATCTGGTATCAAGAAAGAACGGTGAACAAAAGAAAAGAACGAGAGACAAGAATTAACGCGGTTCACAAGTATTGATAATGGCTACCTTCACGGCGAACACCGGATATTTATTGAAAGAAAGCAGCCGACTACAACCACATAACACTAATCCACGACCCTAGCACATATGTATACTAGCATACCGACTTAGAGCCAAAGAAACATCAAGAAACAATCCAAAACGGATTGGGAAAAATAACGAACCGCCCCATCCCTGACCAATTTGTACGAATGCCTTTGGCCATTTTAACGAATGGACAGATTCCACATATGATTTGCTTCGTCTATGTCTTCCTTCGTTGCCTCGTTTCTTCGATGCTTCGCGAGACGTTCCTTCATTGAATCACTCCTACTACTTTATTTGGTAAAGTGCTCCATTTGGTGCAGTATAAACTTCAAATTTCAATATTATTAGACAATTATCTATTACCCTCTTGTAGGAGGTTACAAAAATAGGGCATTGAACACCCACTTTCACTATTTTATACCGTTAAAAATATGTCAGACATATCCAATGAAATATAATAAGTACTCCTACTGTAATTAGTCCATTAGTAAATTGTATGGCTAATACAGAAAAGGGTGTTGATAATTACAACACGAGAATTAATAATTACAGAACAATATTTTGTTGTTTGAATTTTTTGCCCCTACAAATTCTAATTTCCAGAGTTAATTGTAAAGAAAGCAAATGAGTCGTTCATATGTGTCTCTATATCTCTCCATTTCCTACAAGTAGAAGTATAAGACTTCAATATTTTTGAATTAAATGACGAAGACAAGATGGGTTAATCATGTGGAAACTCAACCCCGAATAAGCCTGAAACATAGTCCTAAATTTCCCGATTTCTGAACTTCTAGTAGCAACGGGAGCAACAGCGTGAGTTGCATCCCTGATTCGTCTTTAAATGATTCCTTCCTTTATTCATTTTATCTCGCTCTGTTAGATCATCAACTCTATGATTTGGTCCAATTTCGAGCCCAATCCAAGCAACGACAGTAGCAAAAAAGATAGCAGTCGGCCAAATCAACAACAAGCCTTCCAATGAGAACCTAAAACCCCCCTAATCACTACAATCGATGTCCCTTTGTTGAACCCCAAATCAATTAGTCGAATTGAAGAGTAGATCTTGCATAGATCGATGAGAGACAAAGACGAGGAACAGTTAGATCGAAACACCCAGATTCACATCGACAGACTTAATTTGAATCTAAGTTTTGAGCTTCCTCTTCACCAAGTCAATGAAAAGGAGAATCCAGGGTCAGTACGTTGCTCGATTGCGGTGGTTCGATATGAGCTTCAATTGGTGGATATTGAATCAATTGAGGCAAGGAGTTGTAGCAGCGTTGGAATAGAAAAATGGTGGGCAGGTGGTGGTTTTCGGGTGGTGGCTGCTCTCGTCTAGAGAGAGAAAGATCATACTTCTACGTAACAGTGGCGGTGAGGAGATGAAGAGAGAACAGCGGTGGAGATGAAGAGAGACCCACATGTGGACGGTGGAGATGTTTGTTTTAAGAGAGTATCATTTACTGCGAATCTTCTGCAATAAGGAATAACAAAGTATCAAGGGGCGATATTGTCTTTTTAGAAATCAATTGTGTTGTAACTAGGAATGGTTGTGTTGTAATTAAAAGCATGTACAGAAAATACAAAGCATGGAAAAATTAATGCATTATTAGTGTAGTGTTTCATACAGACTTCACTTTCAACTAAAAAAGCATGGCTAATATTCAAACAATTGTTACAGAAAGTACACGCTTACATATGTAAACACAACTAGCATACATAGGTTGGCTGTGTGATACGTACCAGTATCGTACCAGTAGCTTGAGAGGCTTCGAATCTCTACCAATAGCTTGAGAGGCTACGAAAAAAATATAAAACGAAACAAAGCTAAACCAAACTAAACTAAACTGAAGAAACAATACTTATTCCATGCCAATAACTAAAGGTTACAATTGTTTAAATAGACAACTAAACATAACCCTAAACTCTTACGGGCCAAAGTCCGGCTTACTAACTAGTTAAATAATTGACTAATAACAATAATGCGACAAACTAATAATTAAATAACTAACTAATTATCAATTAATTAAATAAAAAAAATAATTAAATAATTAATTACCTAGATAGCGGGTAAATAACGGGTCGGGTCACCCGTATCAACTCCCCCGCAATTGAAAAACTCCTTGTCCTCAAGGCGGATCGTAGTTGATGGAGTAGACCCAAAAGAGTGCATCTCGAAACCAGAATTTTGGGTATTTTGTTGACTTGGGGTTGAAGGTGCAATATGGCTAACATGGTGGCTCAAGACTTTGCAGGAGGCCCACATGTGTTTGGAGCTATGAACAGAGCAGACCCCGAAATGCGCAGGTGGTTGTGGCGCCGGAGACGACGGGGATGGCTGGATGCCGGTCGGAAGGATGCAGTTGTTGTAGTAGTGATAGGGGTAGGTTTTAGGGAGTATGTGTGGGTTCGTTGTTGCCGGTTGAAGCATTGATTGATAGGTGGGTTGTGGTGGTGGTTGATTGGGCGAAAAACCAGGCGATTTCAGCGCCGGAGATGGCTATAACGGCGTCGGAGCAGTTGTGATCTGGAGCTGAGGAGGCGGAATTGGCGACGACGGGGCCATAGCCGGTGACAGGTGCGTGGTCGGCTGGATCGGTGGAGCCAGATACGCCGCCTCTGTCGACGGTGGGGGAGGATCTGGTGGTTTCTTCACCAGTGAAGGGGCCGATGACGGGGAAGAATCCTGGAGCAGGGGTGGCTCAATCTGGACCTGCGACAGATCTTTCTTGGAGTGTACCTAGGTTTGTGGCGATGGTGACGGCGACTGTGGTTGCTTGGCTAGCGGTGGAGAGGTTTGGGAGGACAGATGAGGTGTGGGTTGCTGCAGTAGGGAGCTTGGTGGCGCAGAGAGGGCTTCCTAGTTCGCTGGAGCTGGGGAAGATGGCGGCTGTTCTTGCTGGGTTTGCTGCAATGGCGGCGGTGGCGCCTCTAGCGTCTCCTGAATCTGCTTATGTTCTTGCTTCTTCTGTTCCCCTTGCTCTTGCTTCTGTGTTCTTGGAGCCGCACCGTTTCCAGAGCTGAGATTGTTGCTTCAGGATAGTAGCGATGGTCGTATTGATGTCAACAGAAAGTTGCTGAAACAAGATTGACATGATTCAACAGTTGGATGGTGAAATCAATGAAAGCACCAATAGCTTAGGAGGCTACGAAAAAACTATAAAACGAAACAAAACAAAACTAATGTGAAGAAACAATACTTATTCCATGCCAATAACTGAAGAGTACAGTCGTTTAAATAGACAACTAAACCTAACCCTAAACTCTTACGGGCCAAAGCATGGCTTACTAACTAAATAAATAATTGACTAATCTATATATATATATATATATATATATATATATATATATATATATATATATATATATATATATATATCACACAAGTGCTCAGGTTTAACCTTCAATTGCCATGTATCAATTAATTTTGCCTATGAATGTTCCATTTGTCGTCCTCAATGGCATTTTTTATGTAACATCCAATAAAAACAATCCATGTCATGCCATGTCATATTTGATGGAAAAGGATGTCAATTATAAATGGATGTATAATTAATTACTAGATGAAGTAATTAATTGCATTACGAGCTGTTCAATTGCCTTATTCATGCAAAAGAAATTAACATCAGCATATCATGAAAAAAATTATGAATCGAATGTCATGCTTCCAGTAAAATAAAAATGAAATGAGTTAACTGTTACTTATCTAACATTATTTTAATAAAATTTTATTATGTTTTATTATTCTAGATTACCCATGTCGGCTATACCTGTATAACTTAATTCTAATATAGTATGTTAATATAAACATTTTTAAAAGTAATCAGCCATGTATTCCTAAATTCGTACTCCGTAACTCATATCCTATCATCCGATAAAAGCGTTTTTCTAAAACAATTATACGTTTCTTTGAGAGAAATAGAAAAAAAAAAAATTATAAAGGTAAGAAATTTAGCTTACACAAAAATAAAGAAGTGATGGTGGTATTTATGATGGACGTTGGGGTTGAATGTTGGCCACGCCAATGGCTAATTATGAAGAAATACAAATATAAGAATAAAATTATAAGAACTTTTTTACTTCAATTTATTTCTTTTATATAATAATATGCTCTTATAATAACTTTGTTTCAAGATTACATATACCGGCAATACATGTCTCGGACGATCCTAAGACAATACTGTAGAAGGATAAATACTATATTCAAAGCTAATCGCTCATGTCTTCCCTAATCTATATTGAATGACTGAAATCCTATGATATAATAAGAAAAGTTAATATGAAAGTACACAACGTCTTCTTAGATTTTAAAAAAGATCTACAAACTACGGTGTTAAAACTCTCAACTGCACAACTACTGTAGATGTTGATGGTTATTGTGGGTGATGGGGGTTGCCAATGGTTGTAGGATAGGCGAAGGTTAAAGGAGGTGTAAATATATATATATATATATATATATATATATATATATATATATATATATATATATATATATATATATATATATATATATATATATATATGTAACTACTTTTTTACCTTCATATTGTTTTGTTCTAATAAACACATTCCATTAATGTGATACATTATTCAATTATATTACCTTCAAAATTATAAAAAATTACTAATGCCGCTTATATACATCTAAGGAAATTAAGGTAAAAAATATATGTGATTTTATTAGAAAAAAATTATGTCGTATTCAATTTTAATTACTCACACCTCCCGCAATTCAGATCCAATAACTAAATACTTATCTTCCAATCAGAAACGCTCAACTGAAGGATGTCACATATTTTTTAAGAAAAGATTAACCTTACTAAATTAAGAAGCTCCATTGCACAAAAGCTCTAGATAGCGGTAAACTGGTAGTTATGGTAGTTATGGTCGATGGCGGGTTGGTTGTTGACTAATACTTCTCTTTTTAGATTTTATCTAATATTTATCAAATTATGGGGAAATGAAATTTTGTGAAGGGCAATTTTGTAGGGTGAAATATTGTTTGTTACATGGCACTTCAGTTTTTCACATTGATATCTAAATAAATAAAAATCGATTCTTCTAATTTTTTATAGTATAGTATAATATCTTAGAGGTCATAACTTAGAAAATTTTATCATTGTTATATTTTTCTTTTGATTGGTAACTCTTAAGGAATTAATTTGAATTACCCATCAATACTTTGTGTATAAAGCAATTGTAGTTCCTTTACATCATATTATTTGATCATTGATAAACTAGCTACGTATGTTTGCTATAACTTAAGACTGCGAGTTCAAATTAATTCTTGTGAGGCGGGAGAGTCCTTGAATCATATTTTGTTCTACATGGAAGTACATTGAGAAGGAGTTGTAACCAATTTAAAACACTTTGATAGGATGAATAATCATTTCGGTTAACCTTATGATCCTCCCGTATATTGGTAATGTGTTAGAATATCTAAAAAGTGATGGTGATGTTTATGATGGACGTTGGGGTTGAATGTTGGTCACGCCAATGGCTAAGAATGAGGAAATACAAATATAAGAATAATATTTTAAGAACTTTTTTTTTAATTCAATTTATTTATGTTATATTATAATATGCTCTTATAATAACTTTGTTCGAGATTACATATACCGACAATGAATACCTGGGATGATCCTAAGACAATAACGTAGAAGGATAAATATTATATTCAAAGCTAATCGCTCATGTCTTCCCTAATCTATATTGAATGACTGAAATCCTATGATATAATAAGAATAGGTAATGTGAAAGTACACAACGTCTTCTATAAAAAAAAACAAACAAACAACAACAACAACAAACTACGGTGTTAAAAATCTCAATTGCACAACTACTGTAGATGCTGATGGTTATGGTGGGTGACGGGGGTTGCCAATGGTTATAGGATAGGCAAAGGTTAAAGGAGATGCAAGAATATCTATGTAACGACTCCTTTACCTTCATATTCTTTTGTTCTTATAAACACATTCTCTTAATGTGATACATTATTCAATTATATTGCCTTCAAAATTATAAAAAAATTACTAATGCCGCTTATATACATCTAAGAAAATTAAGGTAAAAAAAATATATGTGATTTTATTAGAAAAAAATTATGTCGTATTCAATTTTAATTACCCACGCCTCTCACAATTCAGATTCAATAACTAAATACTTTTCGTCCAATCAGAAACGCTCAATTGAAGGATGTTACATATTTTTTAAGAAAATATCAACCTTACATATGTAAGAAGCTCCATTGCAAAAAAGTTCTAGGTAGCGATAAACTGATAGTTATGGCCGATGGCGGGGTTGGTTTTGTTGCCTAATACTTCTCTTTCTAGCTTTTATATAATATTTCTCAACTTATGAAGAAATAAACTTTTGTGAAGGTCAATGTTGTGGGGTGCAAAATTGGTTGTTACATGGCACTTCAGTTCTTCACATTGATATCTAAGTAAATAAAAATTGATTCGTCTAATTTTTTATAATATAGTATAATATCTTAGAGGTCATAACTTAGAAAATTTTATCATTGTTATATTTTTCTTTTGATTGGTAACTCTTAAGGAATTAATTTGAATTACCCATCAATACTTTGTGTATAAAGCAATTGTAGTTCCTTTACATCATATTATTTGATCATTGATAAACTAGTTACGTATGTTTGCTATAACTTAAGACCGCGAGTTCAAATTAATTCATGTGAGGTGGGAGAGTCCTTGAATCATAGTTTGTTCTACATGGAAGGACATTGAGAAGGAGTTGTAATCAATTTAAAACGTTTTGATAGGATGAATAATCATTTCGGTTAATCTTATGCTCCTTCCGTATATTGGTAATGTGTTAGAATATCTAATTATATTATTGTCATTCATATATTCGACAGAGCGGAATCACGCCTAGTAACAATAATGCGACAAACTAGTATTTGACTAACTATTATCTACTAATTAAATAAATAAATACTTAACAAGATAGCGGGTAAATAACGGGTCGCTCGTATCACCGTGTTTGTGGAGAATGTATTGTTCAAGGAATGACAATGATTACAATACATATTCTATATTTTCATATTAATCACATATTTTCTGTTATCCAGTAACAAAGTCATGATGCATTTCAAATGGTCTATAAACAAAACATAAAACTCACTTGTTCAACCCTGAATAGAAATAATCAAGAAGCACAACGGGAAGAGATGGGAAAACAGTGATTGACATTTCACAGAACACAAATTAAAGTCACGTTCTTCTAATACCATTACTTGAATTATTGAACAACTCGTGTGTCCAACTTCCCTAACATTTTGACTTTCTGAATTAATATACCATTTTTTTCTTCGTCCATATACATTGTAAACCTCTAGCATTCCCTTCCTTTGAGCCAACAAACAACATTCTGTAAGGTTTATTCCAGATTGGCGAAGATCTTATTTGATAACATTCATATTGGTGGTTTGGCGAATTTTTTCGTCTGGTCTTCAATCATGCATGTGCATGTTATGTGCACCAACTTTTGGGTTCCTCTTTCTGTCTATGACTTGTATAGCAAGGCAATAGGTTGCTCCTTCCGTTTAGTTAATTGGGAATAGTAATGCTTGTTTGGGGATTTTAACAAAAGCCCGCCTTTTAACTTTTTTCGGTGAGTCCTAGATGCTGGCAAATTGTAAAGTTGGAAGCTCTGGCCCATATGGGCAAACAAGTACCTAAAGCATCTCCCACACTAATATGAATGTGGTTGACGCCGAATCTAATCAAGGCGTGGAATCAATGCAGCAGAAGCAACGAACAGAAAGACATAAATCAATAGAGAACGTCTCTAGGGTTTGAAAAAATATATTATTATCCAAAAATAACGAATTCTGCCAACAAGTCAGGCATATATAGCTGAAACCCTAAAATATGTCAAAAATGGCAAAATCCCAAAATTGACCCAACAGTTAGGCCTTATTTAAAGAAACACGTACGCGAAAGTTTGACCCAGAACGAGTTAAAATTGATGTCCTAATCAATAATAGAAATACTGCCACAAATAGTAAAAAAAAATAACTAAAAAGCTCGTTTGACTGGTCAAACAACGGAATTTGGGGATGGATCGCGTCATTCTGACTCTCGTAGCCAAAGTTATGGCCCAAACAGTGCGACGACACCAAAAGCTATAATTTCTTCTGTCCTTGCGCTTATCTTTCATCTCATGGTAGAGAAGCGCCAAATTAGTCGCGCCCGACAGTTCAGCTTCATCTGGATCATCCACTCCCGCATCAGTCTCCCCGAGTTGGAAAGAACTCGTCCTCGAGTTCACATCACTGTCTTCAGAACCCACAAAGCAAGGAGTAAGATGCTTCACATTGACCACGCCTGGCGTCTTCAGGTGACTGGGATGTCGCAACTATAAGCATTATCATTGATCTTTTGCACGATCTCACAAGGCTCAATCTTCCGACCTTTGAGCATATTGTACTCGCCAACAGGGAAACGATCATGAATCAACAGCCCATACAAAATTACCAACATCAAATTGTACCTGACGACGATGCTTGTCCACCCGTGCCTTGTACTTGTTGTTCTCTTCAACTTTGTGCTTCACCTGGTCATCAATGCCTCTGAGGATGAATTCGGCCTACACGTGGAATAAGGGCTAAGTCCAGCACCCCTGAAGGATTCTGACCGTAGACAATCTGAAATGGACTCAGGCCATTGGTCTTGCTTTTCGGCAAGCTATGCTTGAGGAAGAGCCAAGTCTCACTACTTCAGTTAAGGTCCTGCCAAACGCCAAAGAAGATTGCCCAAGCTGCGATTCACCACCTCTTTCTGACCATCTGTCTGAGGATGAAAGGCGCTACTGAAGTTCAACTTAGTTCCCATCTTCTCCCACAGACTCTTCCAGAATTCGCTCATGAACTTCGTGTCACGGTCTGAGGTGATGGAACGAGGAACGCCATGACACCGCACAATCTCCCTGAAATAAAGGTGGGCAATCCGCACATCATCCATTGTCTTCCTGCGTGGTACAAAATGCACCATCATGGAAAATCTGTCAACAACTACAAGGACAAATGTCGATAGTGCTTTCTAGACAGGCAGATCTTAGCCACGTGGCGATCATCCAGCACACCTAGCTGTGCTCCACACACACTGGATCACCAGCCGCGCTGATCCACGTGGGGGCTGCGAGACAGGGCCCTCGCATACCACCACACGGGACTTGTAGGGACTTAGTGGTTTGGAGGCTAGAGTAAGTCCTGTTGCGCGCGAGCGACAACCAAGCCCGCGCGCGACCCCTAGTAACTGCTTTGAGAGATTTATGGCACGAGCTCCATAAACCCGGTTAACCCGGTCAACCTCATAACGGTTCCGGTATACGCGGATAACGTGCCGTAACGGTCCCTATATACGCGGACGAACGTGCCGTTGTGGTTAAGCTAATTAAGCCGCCATTAATGGGCGCATTAACCCACTACAACGATCACATTCTCTGTTATATATAGGATCGTTAACCCTTCCATACAAGGGCGAATCACCTGAGCTACGCGGAAGCTCTGCCAAAATCGTGTCTCTCTCTCATACAGTGCTATTGTCTTACTCTCTCCCTACACAAAACCTTACTCTTCTTGTGTTATTTCCATCCCCTACTCTTGGTGTATATTGAATTCTCTCTGCAGGATTCTCTCGTACACATTTGGTGAACCCGACGTGAATCTTACCATTGCAAGCAACCATGTCTCATGAAGATGATGTCAGTAACAGATCGCCCTCCACAGAGACCACCTTGGGAGAGGAGACCCATCAAGCTTCTGCGGCCGCCGGAGAGACTCCGAAGTTGGAGGCTCTGAACGCCACCATTCAGAATCAGGGAAAGGCCCTTCAGGCTCAATCCGCACAGATGGAGCAGATAATGGCCATTCTGGGAACCCTTACCCCGCATCCTACATCAGGCACTGTCGTCTCTCTGGGAGGAGGAGTCTCCACCACCCAAGGCACTGGAGTGATACCCATACCACCTAATCCTAACTGCAAACCCCACCGACAACGGTGCAGTTGCCCTCGGTCCAGGGGCAACCGGCTCAAATACCGCCTTTTACCGCACATATTCCTCAACCACCAACCGTTGCACCCAACCTGTCGTCACAATACCCCTTTTCTTCTCCACCGACATTGTTGGGCAACGTGAATTCACAGTACGCTCCTAACCCGACCGCGGCATATGTGTCGCCTCCGACTACAACAACCCTTCCTCCTGCTGCTGAGGGAAGTGCACCGAAGTGTATGACATCGCTGCGGCGGCGCATGCAAACTTTCTTGGCCAATCAACCGTTCGCTAACACCATCATTCCAAAGGTCGACAATGATCCGCCCATCCCACGAGAAATTTATCTCATGCCTAACCTCGCAGGGTACAAAGCTCCCAAGTGGGACAAGTTCGAGGACGTTAACGGGAATGCTCACGAGCACGTCATGCATTTCATCGATGTGATGGGACCATATGGAGCCGATCCAAAGCTACTGATGCGCGATTTCCCTAAATCTTTGGGAAATGTGGCCTACAAGTGGTACAGGACGTTAGAGGCCGGATCCTTGAAGACCTAGGATGACATGGTTCAGAATTTTTATACCAAATTCTTCCAGGTGGAAGAAAAGGTGACAATGATTCATCTCTCTCGCATGTACCAGAAACGCGAGGAGGATGGAGTGACATTCATTAAGAAATTCATAGCCAAGTCCTTGGAATGCAGAGATGAAGTGCTTGAGGGCAGGCTCGTGGAAATATGTCTGCAAGGTATGCGAGACGAGTACAAAGGTATGCTTATCAACCTACAAACTCCTACCTTTTCAAAATTGATGGAGTGCACGAAAAACATAGAGGCTATAGTGGAGAGACAGAATAAGAAGCACGCCCCTGAACGATCCCCGAGTGGAACTACTTTTAAGATTGGAAGGTTCACCTACAAGAGGGGGTGCGAAGCTGAGGTTAATACAGTCTCGCCCAAAAGCAGCCTAGGGTTACAAACTTGGATGCGCCACCTCTACCATGTTCGGTAGAGGAAGCGACTGACTTGTGTAAGCAGTGGCGTAAAGACGGTATCTTGCCACCGCTCGAAAGGATACCCTCCAAGGAGATTATGAGGGACCCAAAGTGGTGCGAATGCCACGGAAAGATCATGCACCCCACGGCTGATTGTAAGAAGCTCAGAAACATGGTGAGCCGAAAATGAAAGATGGCGAGTTGATTGTCAGCGATCAGAGGCAGGATGTGCGAAACAATCCACTGCCTGCCCATGCGGAGCAAGAGCCGAAAGGCAAAGAGGTGGCCATGATCGCGATTATGGATCTCGAAGAGATTGCGGAAGACGGTCTACCCATCATTGCTGAAGTCTACAATGAGGAGGACTACAGTATAGACACGGAGGACGAACTTGCCGATCAGATGAAGGGGTCGCACAGGTTCAGCAAGTTCATCGATGAAATGAGCTTTTCGAAGAAGTGCCGAAAGGAAATGACGAAAGCGATCCTAAGGATAGCAGAGGATTACGAAGAGGACATCGTGGTCTCCAATGGGAAAGTTTTCAGAGCATCTCGTTCCACAGAAAAGGTCATGACCTTCTCCGCAAGCGACAAGAAGACAGATGCGAGCCACCAAAAGCCTTTGTACGTAACAGCAGTAATCAATGGTGTTGAGTTCAAAAGTGTTGGAATAGATGCCCTAGAGGCAATCTAGTTTAGTATGAATTTGTATATGGCTAGAAAATTCATTTATTATTTATTGGATATTTAATATAATGAAGTCCTTAGATTTACAATTGTGTTGTTTATCTTAAATATCCCTAGTCAAGTATAATGATTAAATGGGACAATCATCTATAGACTAGTATGGGGTTGGATTGATATGGAGATATCACGATCCAACACATAGGTGTGCATTACGGAATGTTGCACTGGATTGACCCATGTCCGAGAAGGCTACATACATGTTATGTTGAGTCACAAGCGCTTCTCGCGGTGCAATGGTATTGTCATCCTTAGACTTGAAGTCACTAGATATTCTAGTTGTGGATCATCGTGATCTTGGTAGCGTTAAACGCTACACCGTAGCTGGGTAGTTATAAAGGCGTGTACTGGATACAATGAGAAGCAAGCTTAGAGATCGTAGTGGACGTAGAGAGGATTTTCCCCTCCCACATAACGGGAGCAAATATCATAGGCCACTCGAGGGATAGTGCTTATAGAATGTCTGGCTAGACTCAAATAAATCAATATATGATATTGATGTTATTTGCACGAATAAGGCTATTCCCATGGATCGAGAAACTATGGATTGGATATACGAGTGTGACTTGTATGTCTCGTGTCCAATCCGGATATGGAGGCAAAGGGATGAGACAATTACTTGTACAAAGGTTGTCAAGATGACTATTCTATTAGTTGGCTAGAATGGATGTTTTGCTAGAAACCGCTCCATATTAGCAAATAGTTGCTACCAACTAGATAGAACCTATGGGGTCACACGCTATATAGAGTTGAACTAGATTTGGGAATTAATTAATTGGATTAATTAATTAGAAGGATCACTTTGCAAACCCTTGCAAACTTAGTAGGGACTAATTTGCAAGGAAGGGACTAAATTGAATTCTAGTTGGACTAGAATAAGTCCTTTAGGTAGTTAACAAGGAGTTGTTGGACCATATAAAGGACCCTCCTTCCTTCCTTCCTCATAACTTATGCTCATTAGTGAACATAACAAGAGTGGGAGAGAACAAAAGGAGAGAGAGCAAGCAACAAGGAGGGCCGACGCCGCCCCTTGCCGCCGCCCTCACCCCGTCGGCCAAAAAGAGGCCGTAAGCCTCTTTTTGTCTCGTTTTTCGTGATTCGTTCTTCCTCTTCCTAATCCGGGCTAGCACCAAGGAGTTTGGGAGATCTAGGATCAACTCTAGGCGTGGATCAACTATAGAGAACGTGACATTATTCGCGTTTGAAGTCATCAAGGAGAACCTGATGCGCAATTTAGCGTGCTATTCGCAAGTATACGAATCAAGTAATATAGAGAGTATTTTCGACTCGGATTATCGATCCCACATGGACTTTGCAGGTTTTTCTAGTAATCAGTTTTAACGAACAGAGTGTAAAAAGGAGGAATATTTTGAGAGTTTGTAACTACGAACTAAGTACTGAACGTAAATAACTGAAACGTAAATATTTTTGTGGAAGTTTTCTGAATAATCTTAAGTTTGTAAAACTAGGGTTTGAGATACTAGGTCCCGGGATCCCCTAGGGTTCTTCAGATTTTCGTTCTTTGTTTGACATGAAAACACACAGCAGTCTCGTTATCCGTGCCACGTACCAATTGTGCAGTATCTTTTCTTTTCCTGCACGTTATCACAATCCTGCAGACTGTCGGATTCCTGTTAAGCTGCCTAAGTCTGCAGTCTCGTTCTAAGGCTGCTAGGGTTTCTAACCTGTCCTGATGGCCCGGGTCAGATTCTCTAACAGTTGGTCTCAATGATTTCAGGCTAGTCCTAACTCCCCTTCGCTAGTCGGCCCATCGGGGTAAGGTGCTAAATTCTGTCTTCTCTTCCTAACCCTAACCGGACGTTTTCACCTACCGGCTCGGGTCTGTAGCAATTCTGGTTAGCTACTCCGATCATGCATAAACAGTAAAATTCAAAGATAGAATAACGAATAAAGCTGCTGATATTAAGATAACGTAATCATGAATTCATAGTCAAAACGTAGAACTAATCTGAAAACGAAACCCTAGGTTCACCGAGAACCTAGGTAAAAGTTTAGCTACTGAAATTCATAACAAAAATAACACAGTTTTTGAATGAGAGAGAAGAAAAGCAAACGGGTGTCTTGAATCTGGATTCACGTTTCCGTGCTCTCCGGGATGCTCCGTCTTCTCCTTCGGTTGTGCTGTCTTGTCTTGATGTCTCAAAACGAGTCTGGACGAGTCTTTAAATAGTGCTGTTTTTCCCGAAAACGCTTGCGCCAGAATTTACGAAACTGCCATCGGTCCACCGACTCTGACCAAAAGTCAAAACTGGCTGCGTATATACGCAGGGGTTGCGTATATACGCAACCAGAGCCCAACCAACATCCCCCACCACCCTCACTGCCTGCGTATATACGCAGGGGCTGCGTATATACGCAGGGCCTGCGTATATACGCAGGCCGTGGGGGTAGGTGGGGCCCACTTGGTCCTTTGGTGGGCCAGGTCTGGTCCCCTGGGTCCCACTCTTCTGCCTGATGCTCCCGGTTTGCCTCTTCGGTGTACTTCTGCTCTTCCGTGTTTCCGTCTTGCGTTTTGACCCGAAACTTGTCAAAATTACCAAAATACCCCTGGGTCAAAACCGCTCCAAATTCTGTCCAATCCTGACTCTGGCCATAGGAAAACTGCCGACTGAATTTGGGAGACAAAATCTGAACTTGACTCCGGAATCCCGGGCCCGGTGCCAAAATGACCAAAATACCCCTAGGCCAAAACTGTCCCGGAAATCGTCACGAACATGAAATAGTTGCTCCCGACTCCGGACACCGGGAACCGAGACTCCTTACTCGGGCGTGGCCTGACTGGGACCCACACTTGACGGGAGTCGGTTTTTCGGCCGGACTCCGTTTCAGCATTATAACCTGTTTTCGGAAAGCCCTTGACATCTCCGTTCTTTTGCCCCCGGTTTCACTTCAAAATTCCAAGTCAAGCTCAAGATATCGTCAACCGAGCGCGTCCCGGTGATTCTCGGTTTTGGCGTTTTCAGCTTCCTCGGTCGGTTTTCACTGCTCGTTTTTCCTCCAGTCTTTCCGTTTTCCATTCCACTCTCCCTTGTACCAGTCTCGGTCAAATCCTGCTCCGAGCGTTTTCTGCACGTTTCTCGAGCCGAACCCGGTTCTGTCTCGGCACGCATCCCAATGCACTTTCCGAACCTGTTCCTGAAAAAGCAGGAAAAAACCCGCGATCATATCCAATAAAAGTACAAAACATGCAGAAATTCACGAAAAGCAAATAAACGTCTCGTTCCTAAAACCGAGGCTTTCCGAGGGTGAATTCTGGCTAAAACGCGACTTTCCAGCACACATACACATCTTTTCAGGCTATAAAATAACCCCTAATTGGGCGTTATCAAATACCCCCACACTAAACTTTGCTCGTCCCGAGCAAACTCCAGCAATATACTACCAATGCATATTATCCCGAATCAATCCAGAGCGGTGTAACTGCACTTATTTAAAAACAGTATTTATAAAAACAGTTTATATATATATATATATATTTTGGTGAGACTGGGCAATCTCTTCAACTCAAACTGAACATCATCAAGTTCTCATATTCCCCTAAATTTCAGAAACTGCGGTGATCGGAAGAACTCGCGGCCAGCCTAGGTTAGGAACAAGCACGAACACCACTTACTTCCGCTTTTGCACGCAAACCGAACGTATCCCTAACACACACCTTCCGTGCTTTTACTCTGGGTGTAATGTAAATCTGCCGGCTTTGGGACGGTAGGATAAGTCATTTAGAAGCGATGTCCTAAACGTCACAGCACACTCACAAATACCCCAATCTCACACTCCCTCACCGAGATGATAGAAACTGACCCAAATCACCTAAGATTCTAGACACTCAATTTCCCCAGTCCCGGTGTAACTGCCGTTCTCGCGGCCACAACTGTGAACGAATGTGAAACTGTGATAAAAATAGCCGGCCTGGCGTTTTGAAATAAAATCAATCAAGCACCCTGAATTTTCTGCCTTTGATTACTTTTTTTTTTTTCGTTTTTTTTTTTTTTTTTTTTTTTTTTTTTTTTTTTTTTGCGGGGCTACACAATAAACAATATAAACCAGGCCAACTCTATGATAAACCAAAAAACGTGGGGTGGCTGAAAAATACTGAAATAATCTGTAATGACCACCCCCACACTAATTCCGAACCATGTAGTCAATCTGTAAAATATTCGCGCTTTTCCAACCGATCCTCCTCACTCCAAGGATGTCTAAATAGCACAGCGCGTCCTCCAGTAACCCTGTCAACCCAAAGTCCCCCATGTCGTGCGGAAAATTGTCACGCACTACGGCTCTCCTCCTGTGCTCACGGTGTAATGTCGTGAGTCACCGCCACACTGAAGTGTGCTGCCGTCACTATCTCACCCTTACACACCCTCAAATATAAAAATAACGCTCATCCACTATCAAATATGACAATTCTGCTCTACCCCAGAAAATCCCCCTCAACTCAACTCCCTCGTGCCATGACGCGTAGGAAAGGTCAAAATACTAACAATGATGCGAGTATCAAAAAACGGCTTCCTAGGTCAAACGGTTACCAAGAAAAGGATTAATGGATCAACGGGGCTCACTAGTGGACCTAAGGCGCGAGACAGGACGTGAGGTCCCCTATAGCCTATCACTCCACCAAATGATGTGGTGACCGTGATGGCGGGTTGACGACTACCTGGTGACGGTGGTCTGGCAGCTAGTCGGATACATTGCTCGGGAGACAGCTACTTGCGTTTTCTGGAGTGCATTGGCTCTATTAACTCCCCTAGACAGATTCTCGCAGCTCTTCCTCACCTAAGTTCGTCCACTTCGGGAAATTTTCTATCATTAAACTCTCTCCAGTTTTAAGCTAAATCCTTCACCCAGTCTCAAAATTTTCAATTTTTTTTTTTCAAAACGTAATGCAGTTACAACGCCACCACCCCCACACTGGATGGTGCCATGCCCTCATGGTACTAATCATTAGGCATACAATCTGGATTGGATGAGCTGGCTTGCCTCATCGAATGGGAACAACTGGTAGCATATGCAGAAAAATAAAACGAGAGACAGAAATTGAACCTGTGCACCCGGAGTCAGTTCTTACAGGTGCGGAATTTCTCGCAGATTCCGGTGGAGCATGACCGTTGACCGGTCGCCAGAAAATTTCTCGCCGGAAGCTGTCAACCTTTCGGGCTCTATGTGCGCTCTTCAAACGTGCAATCCCCGAGCACCATTGTGTTTGACAATGTGCTCCCATATGGTCGAGTATACTTCCGTACACCGGGGTCGATTGCTCGGTTCTGCAGAAAAACTGTTCCTGAAAAATCCCCAACTCGTACGAGTCCCTGTGACGGTCGAGTGTGCCAGAACACACCGGGGTCGATTCTTCAAGATTTTGAAAATCTGCCTTTCCTTCTACGAAATTTTCTGAATTCGCTTAAAACTCCACGGATCTGTGTATGGAGGTAGAGAGAGAAAAATGGGGCAAAAACGTGCTGCTGTCCGAAAAAATATTATTTTTTTTTTCTTCTTCTGCTTGCGTATATACGCAACACCTGCGTATATACGCAAACAGGGAACATTTTGAAAAAGATTTTTTTTTTTTTTTTTTTTTTTTTTTTTTTTTTTTTAAATCCTGAAATTTTCGCTGCTGACTGCGTATATACGCAAGCAGCAGGTAAAAAAAAATATATTTTTTTCAAAATTCTGAAATTTTACTGCAGGCTGCGTATATACGCAACAGCTGCGTATATACGCAGGCAGCAGGTAATTTTTTTTCAAACAATTTTTTTTTTTTTTTCTCTCTCTACTCCTTTTTGTTCTCGTTTTCTGCTCTGCTGTATCTGCACATGCTCAATTCAAAGTCAATACCCACTCATCTTACCTCTCTCAAAATTCAAAACTGAAAATAAAACTGAAATAATTTAATCTAACTTACTACGTTGGGTTGCCTCCCAACCAGCGCTTGTAATTTACGGTCGACGGCCCGACCCGGTTACCTCATGTTTGCTCAAGGGACGTCAAAACCGCCAGGGTGTACCTTGACGTCTGCTTCCGGGCCCAAATATGGCTTGACCCGGTTTCCGCTCACCCACCGAGATCTCAATTTTCCCGGGACAAGCTGCATCCGAGACTCGCCGTGACGTATTTTCTGACCTACTTGACACTGCTTTGGCTGTGCTGAAGTTTGATGGCTCGGGAGCGGTCTAAGCTCTCGGGTTGGTGGCTCTTTGAGTGACGGGACCAGGGCCAATTTCTGCCCACCTTTTTCGTCCAGCTGTAAAGTGGTCCGGTTTTCGGCTTGCATGGCCTGCTCCTCCTGGAATCTCTCCTCGTTCTCTCTGTCCACTCTATCAATCTCTTCCCATAGCTCATCCATCTCTTCGTTTTCCCAGCCTTCTTCGACTACCTCCACTACGAAGATGTCTTCATGCTCGTAATAATTCGGTAGTTGCAGATTTTTGAAAACGTTGAACTTCACCTTGTCTTCATTGATCTGCATGGTCAGTTCTCCGCTCTTGCAGTTTATCATGGCTTCTCCGGTAGCCAAAAACGGTCTGCCCAGAATGAGTGGCACGTCTCCTGCCTCCATGTCTAGAATTACAAAATCTGCCGGAAAAATCAATTCTCCGACTTTCACCAGAATATCTTCAATAACTCCGTAAGCCTGCTTCACGGATCTGTCCGCCATCTGCAGCTTGATTCTGGTGGGCCTGAGTTCACCGATTTTCAAAGTTTTGAAAATTGATAACGGCATCAGATTGATACTGGCCCCTAGGTCACACAGAGCCTTTCCTGTGTAAGCATTACCTAGGGTCACCGGGATGACAAAACTGCCAGGGTCCTTCCTCTTCCTCGGTAGCCCATTCTTCACACAGTTGCTCACTTCTGCTGTCAGATTTATTGTCTCGAAATCGCTCATACGTTTCCGTCCATACAAAATATCTTTGAGGAACTTGGCATAAGTGGGCATCTTTGCCAACGCCTCCGCAAAGGGTATGTTGATCTTCAGCTGTTTGAAAATCTCGAGAAATCTGGCGTAGTCCTTGCTATCATCCCTCTTTCGTGTCTTCAAAGGATACGGCACCTCCTTGGAGACAGGTACCGTTTCTTCTTCCTTCTCCTTCTGCACTACATCCTGCTCAACCGAGCCCTTCGGCTGGGGGCGGTCGGCTGAGCTGTTATCTTTGCCAAATACTTCACGCTCGATTTCCTTTGATTTTTCTGCACGTGCATGGCTAGGATACGGCGGATCCTGTAGTGCTAATCCACTCCGAGTGGTGATGGCATTGACCTGAGCACGTGGATTATTCACTGTATTCGAGGGCAAGTTTCCTGGCTGTCTCTCCGTTAGCTGCTGTGCTAACTGTCCAACTTGTACCTCCAAAGCGCGCAGTGACGTTTTGGTCATCTGCACGTCGGCTGTCAGGGCGTCCATGTGCTCGAACCGGGACTCCATGGTCTGGAACATGGACTTGATCTCCTTCATCTGAGTGTCGTACTGCTGTGCAGATGGGCCCGACAGAGCCTGCTGCGTCGGTGCAGCCTGCTGGGCTGGTGGCCTGTGCTGGAACCCCGGTGCATAAACTGCTGCGTTCGGGTTTCCGTACCGAAACCCGGGATGATCTCTCGTACCCGGTCGGTACCGACTCGGGTCCCACTGCTGCTGTACGTAGTTGGTATCTTTGGTTCTGATCCCCTCCATGACTGCGTCCAAATCTGGCCCGTCCACCACTGCATCAGTTGAGTAAACTTTCTTGACCAAATCTTGAACGATCTTGGCCAGATTGTCTATCCGGTCATCTTCCACTGGCTCGGCTCGGGCCGTGATCCTGCGATCGTCAAATAGTCGAGTGTCCTGCTTGGCTAACTGCTTCATTAGCTCATAGGCCCCGTCTTTGTCCACATGGTACAGGAAGTTTCCTCCGGCTTCTCTATCAATCCTGTCAGCACTCTCCCTGTCTAAGGCATGGTAGAATACCTGCAGGATCTTCGGGTCTCCAAAACCGTGGTTCGGGCACTTTTTCACCAATCTCATCAATCTGTCCCATGCGTCCACCACCGTCTCTCCCGTCTTCTGCCTGAATGACAGAATCTCGCTTTGTAATTGAATGACCCGGGAGGCGGGGTAAAATTTGGCAAGAAAATCTGTGACGCATCCTTCCCATGTAGTGATCGATCTGGGTGGTCGGGATTCGAGCCAGTCGTTGGCCACTCCGTATAGGCAGTATGGGAACAGTATTAGCATGAGCGCCTCGGCTCCAACTCCCTTATACCGGACTTTGTTGCAGTAGTCCTCGAACTTCCCGATGAAGTCGTTCGGGTCTTCGTCAGCTTTGCCATGAAACGGGCAGAGGGTCTGAACCGTCTGGATGGTGGAGGGTTTGATGTCAAAGTGTTCTGCGGTGATCTCGGGCACCACAATAGCTCGCTCATGCCCCCCCGTGGGGACTTCGAAATTCTCCACCAACGCCTTCCCAGACCGGTTGTATGTCCTCTGGTTGCTCCGGGCAGCGAATCCTGCTGCGATGAGATCCTCGATGTACCGAGCCATCTCGGCTGGAGTACGTGTCTCGGGCAGTTCTGGCGTTCTCTCGGTATTGTCGCCCATCCTGCAAAAGTAGAGATCTCAACAGCAATGAGATAACGAAAAATAAAAAAAATAAAATAAAATAAAAATAAAAACTCTGAAAATTAATTCGGACTACTAAATAAACCCTAAAAAGTCCCCGGCAACGGCGCCAAAAACTTGATGCGCAATTTAGCGTGCTATTCGCAAGTATACGAATCAAGTAATATAGAGAGTATTTTCGACTCGGATTATCGATCCCACAGGGACTTTGCAGGTTTTTCTAGTAATCAGTTTTAACGAACAGAGTGTAAAAAGGAGGAATATTTTGAGAGTTTGTAACTACGAACTAAGTACTGAACGTAAATAACTGAAACGTAAATATTTTTGTGGAAGTTTTCTGAATAATCTTAAGTTTGTAAAACTAGGGTTTGAGATACTAGGTCCCGGGATCCCCTAGGGTTCTTCAGATTTTCGTTCTTTGTTTGACATGAAAACACACAGCAGTCTCGTTATCCGTGCCACGTACCAATTGTGCAGTATCTTTTCTTTTCCTGCACGTTATCACAATCCTGCAGACTGTCGGATTCCTGTTAAGCTGCCTAAGTCTGCAGTCTCGTTCTAAGGCTGCTAGGGTTTCTAACCTGTCCTGATGGCCCGGGTCAGATTCTCTAACAGTTGGTCTCAATGATTTCAGGCTAGTCCTAACTCCCCTTCGCTAGTCGGCCCATCGGGGTAAGGTGCTAAATTCTGTCTTCTCTTCCTAACCCTAACCGGACGTTTTCACCTACCGGCTCGGGTCTGTAGCAATTCTGGTTAGCTACTCCGATCATGCATAAACAGTAAAATTCAAAGATAGAATAACGAATAAAGCTGCTGATATTAAGATAACGTAATCATGAATTCATAGTCAAAACGTAGAACTAATCTGAAAACGAAACCCTAGGTTCACCGAGAACCTAGGTAAAAGTTTAGCTACTGAAATTCATAACAAAAATAACACAGTTTTTGAATGAGAGAGAAGAAAAGCAAACGGGTGTCTTGAATCTGGATTCACGTTTCCGTGCTCTCCGGGATGCTCCGTCTTCTCCTTCGGTTGTGCTGTCTTGTCTTGATGTCTCAAAACGAGTCTGGACGAGTCTTTAAATAGTGCTGTTTTTCCCGAAAACGCTTGCGCCAGAATTTACGAAACTGCCATCGGTCCACCGACTCTGACCAAAAGTCAAAACTGGCTGCGTATATACGCAGGGGTTGCGTATATACGCAACCAGAGCCCAACCAACATCCCCCACCACCCTCACTGCCTGCGTATATACGCAGGGGCTGCGTATATACGCAGGGCCTGCGTATATACGCAGGCCGTGGGGGTAGGTGGGGCCCACTTGGTCCTTTGGTGGGCCAGGTCTGGTCCCCTGGGTCCCACTCTTCTGCCTGATGCTCCCGGTTTGCCTCTTCGGTGTACTTCTGCTCTTCCGTGTTTCCGTCTTGCGTTTTGACCCGAAACTTGTCAAAATTACCAAAATACCCCTGGGTCAAAACCGCTCCAAATTCTGTCCAATCCTGACTCTGGCCATAGGAAAACTGCCGACTGAATTTGGGAGACAAAATCTGAACTTGACTCCGGAATCCCGGGCCCGGTGCCAAAATGACCAAAATACCCCTAGGCCAAAACTGTCCCGGAAATCGTCACGAACATGAAATAGTTGCTCCCGACTCCGGACACCGGGAACCGAGACTCCTTACTCGGGCGTGGCCTGACTGGGACCCACACTTGACGGGAGTCGGTTTTTCGGCCGGACTCCGTTTCAGCATTATAACCTGTTTTCGGAAAGCCCTTGACATCTCCGTTCTTTTGCCCCCGGTTTCACTTCAAAATTCCAAGTCAAGCTCAAGATATCGTCAACCGAGCGCGTCCCGGTGATTCTCGGTTTTGGCGTTTTCAGCTTCCTCGGTCGGTTTTCACTGCTCGTTTTTCCTCCAGTCTTTCCGTTTTCCATTCCACTCTCCCTTGTACCAGTCTCGGTCAAATCCTGCTCCGAGCGTTTTCTGCACGTTTCTCGAGCCGAACCCGGTTCTGTCTCGGCACGCATCCCAATGCACTTTCCGAACCTGTTCCTGAAAAAGCAGGAAAAAACCCGCGATCATATCCAATAAAAGTACAAAACATGCAGAAATTCACGAAAAGCAAATAAACGTCTCGTTCCTAAAACCGAGGCTTTCCGAGGGTGAATTCTGGCTAAAACGCGACTTTCCAGCACACATACACATCTTTTCAGGCTATAAAATAACCCCTAATTGGGCGTTATCAGAACCCAAAGGTGTGTTTATGATTTCTTACCTTTACTATCGTTATGTCTCTAGACTTGTGATCCTTGGAGGGTTTTGCATGGTTATGTTTGATTATGCTTCCGTTGCGCGATCCATGAATCAAAACCCTACAAAAATGGCGTTCGTCGATGGAGGAGCGGCAGTTAACGTGGTCTCGCTCAACACTCTAAAGTTGTCGGGAATCCCGGAGCAGAAGATCGTCAGACGTCCATCCCCGTTGATGGAATTTGGAAGCGGTTCTAGCATGACGATAGGATGGATCCGTCTGGGTGTCCAGATAGGCAAAATCAAATGTTCAGCCAAATTCTACGTCATTGATGCGAACACTACGTATCACATGATCATAGGGCGAGCTTGGATTCATCGCTTTCATGCAGTCCCCTCGACAGCCCACCAGGTGATGAAGGCTATTTGGAACGACAGAATAGTGGAGATACCCGCTTCGGTAAATCCATTTAATTTGGATGAGGCGCACCTTAACGAAGCAGTGTGGTTCACTGAAATGGCAGACGAGAAAACTCCAGGGCCGTTTAATCCGACTCCTTTGCCTCGATGGGAGGACATCAAGGATCAATCACCAGCAGGAGTGATGGTGACAAGGGAGGAGGCCAAGGAAAAGTCGCCCGCGCGAGAAGAGGCACCGCAGGTCGACTACCAAAAAAGAACGTGTACACTCTGAAAAGGATAGTAAAACATGATCCCGCGGGCAAAGAGATAGAAAGCTTCTACGAAAACAGGAAGAAATCCACATATGAAGGTGCGCGGGGATACCCCCACGCGAGCATGGGGATATCCCTGAGCAAATCAATCAAATTAAGCCAACACCAGACGTTTTGGAGGATAAGCTAAGAGAGGCGCCTGAGTGCATGGAGGATAAGCCGAAACCGCAGAAGCAGGAGCTGAAGGAAGTATTCCTAAGCCCAAGCGAAGAAAAGAAGAGACCCGTCTTTCTGAGTGCAGATCTCACAAGCGAGGAAGAGCACAAGATGACCGGTTTGGACACGAGCATCACCATGCACAGCTTAGATGTAATCCCAGGATCTAAGCCGGTAAAGCAGAGCACAAGGAGCTTCAAGCCGGAGATAAACGTGAAAATAAAGCAAGAAATTGTCAAGCTACTGACTGCCAAATTCATCGAGCCAAATCACCATCCTACATGGTTGGCTAACATCGTGCCTGTGGTAAAGAAGAATGGGCAGCTTCGCCTTTGTGTAGACTTCCGAGATCTTAACCGTTTCTGCCCTAAGGATGATTTTCCGCTGCCCAACATCGATCTACTCATCGATTCGACTGCGGCTCATCGCATGTTCAGTTTCATGGATGGTTTCAGTGGGTACAATCAGATCAAAATGGACCCCGAAGATGCACGAAAAACTGCGTTCATCACGCCGGTAGGAGTCTTTAATTATACGGTTATGTCGTTTGGACTCAAGAACGCAGGTGCGACCTATCAGCGAGCCATGATGTCTCTATTCCATGACATGATGCACAAGAAGTGGAATTTTACGTTGATGACTTGGTTGTTAAGTCCAAGGAAGAAGCGGACCACTTGGGGGACCTGCGGAAAGTATTCGAAAGATGCAAAAGTTTCCAGCTAAAGATGAACCCCATGAAGTGCGCATTCGGAGTGACCTCGGGGAAGTTCTTGGGATGTGTAATACATCGCCAGGGCATCAAGCCTGATCCTGCAAAAGTATCAGCCATCACTAGCATGACGACGCCGCACAATCAGAGTGCTCTGAAAACATTCTTGGGGAAGTTATCTTACCTGCGAAGGTTCATCCCTGCGATCGGAGAAATAAACTTCTGCTTCAGCGATCTCCTCAAGAAGAATGTTGTGTACAACTGGACCACAGAACATGAAGCCGCGTTCGGGAGGCTAAAGGACTTGCTGACATCACAAAGGGTAATGATCGCACCACAGCTCGGATCGCCGCTTTTGCTGTACCTAACATCAACGAAGAGGTACATAGGGGCACTTTTGGCTCAGAAATATGAAGGGCAAGAAAGGCCGATTTACTACATCTCTCGCATAGTGCAACCAGCCGAATCAAGGTACACAGATATTGAGCGTCACTGCCTCGCTCTATTCTTTGTAATAGAAAAGTTGAAGCACTATTTCGCCTCGTACAAAGTGGTAGTGGTTACAAAGAGTGACCCCATACAGTACCTCTTGACTCACACTTCTCCTGGAGGAAGACTGCAAAATGGTATATGACCATCTCTCAATACGACATCACGTGCGTTCGACCACGGGCAATCAAATCGCAAGTGGTGGCGGATTTACTAGCACAGTTCCCTGATAACAGCCACGAGCCCATGATCGAGGAGGAACTAGAGGGACCCGAGATCTATGCAGTTGAGTTGCCTTACTGGACGCTTCATTTCGATGAATCGTCAACAAGGAAAGGTGGAGGAATTGAAATAGTTCTGACCAAACCCGATGGAGAGGTCATACAAATTTCCACAAAACTCGATTTCGCAGTCACCAACAACGAAGCGGAGTATGAGGCTCTCATTGCAGGTCTTCGCGCAGCCAGGGCACTAGAAGTAAGCAATTTGACGGTTATGGGGGATTCCAAGCTAATCGTCAAACAAGCTTCAGGAGAGTATGGATTAAAATAAGTAAATCTATTGCCCTAACAGACTTTGGTACAGAAGATGGTGCAACAATTCTGCGACGTCAGGTACGAGCATACACCTAGATTAGATAATCGGCATGCTGATGCTTTGGCCACTCTGGGATCTAAGGTTAGTGCGGATAAGTGCCCCGCGAGAATTTCGATTGAAGTACGAGTGTCATCGGCATTGACAGAGGACGCGTACGAGGATGAATGCATGGACGATGCAGACTGGAGGAAGCCAATATTACATGCCATCGCAGAGGGAACGAGTAAAGAAAATTGGGCATCCACTAAGGGGTACTGCATACATGACAACACTCTCTACTACAACGGCCCAGGTGGAATACTCATGCGATGCGTCTCGCAGCAGGAGGGACAAGTGCTATTGGAAAAGATTCACCAGCATACTTGCGGGGAAAGTGAGGTGTCAGTCTATCAGAAAGCCCAAAGGTATGGGATTCACTGGCCGGACATGTCAACGGCTACGGCGTTAATCCAAGGGAACTGCGAGAGTTGCGCATCTATCAAGGACTCTTTAACAATTGCTCTGATCGATGATGACATGGATTGGAGGAAGCCACTCTTCGATTTCTTACACAGGGAATCAATCCTGAGTCGAGAAAAGAAGTCGAGAAACTGAAAAGGAAAGCAGCCCGATACGTAGTGCAAGAAAACATACTCTGGCGAAGGGGTCACGAGGGTAATCTGCTTCGATGCCTAGACAGCAAGGAAGCGCAAGAGGTGATGGACCTCTCTCACCAAGTGGAGCATCAGGGAGGTGCAAAACTATGCAGACAACTCCTCACGGTTGGCTATTTCTGGCCAACCATGGAGGCAGATTGCCACGCTAAAGTAAAAGGAGATGCCAGGAGTGTCAATTCAAAGGCAACCTCGTACATGCCCCTGCTGTAGATCTACATGCGTTGGGGACACCATGGCCATTCCACACTTGGGCTCTGGATTTTGTTGGCCCTATTCGACCAGCCTCACATGGGAACCATTTTATCCTCACCGCGACCGAGCTTTTCACTAAGTGGGTGGAGGTAATACCGCTGAAGACTGCAAATGCGCTTGCTGTAGTCCATTTCATTCATTAGAACATCGTATACACGTTTGGGATTCCCAACACAGTTCTCTCGGATAATGGTACCCCTTTTTTAAATCGCCAGGTGGCCGCCAAGCTAGCGGAGTACAATAAAAGGCAGTTCTGCTCCACTCCCTATTATCCAAAAGGGAATGGTCAAGCAGAAGCGACTAACAAGACGCTGCTAAGAATCTTGAGCAAGATGGTCGCGGACGATCACAAGAAACAGGCTGATTCTTTGAACATAGCATTGTGTGCGTACCGAACTTCTCCGAGGACTCCCACAGGAGTTTCCCCATTTCTTTTATGCTATGGAGCTGAAGTTGTAGTACCGGCGGAGGTGAAAATCAACTCTGCAAGATTGTCCTTTCATGCATTATACGACAATCAGCGCGATCATGACTTGATCTTATTGGAGGAAAAGCGAGAACAAGCCAAGCGGACTAATAAATGGTACGAGGAGAGGATCGCTCGCACATATAACAAAACAGTCCAACATCGAGATTTCGCGGTTGGGGACTTGGTCCTGCGCGCTTCAGATCACTGCATGCGGGAGGCGGCTCATCCAAAGTTCGCAGCCAACTGGGAAGGACCATTTGAAGTCAAAGAAGTCTTTGACAGTGGCTACTGCAACATACAGAGACTACATGGGGCGGCCACAACCCCAAGCTCAGTTAACATGCGATGGATTAAGAAGTATTATCCTTAACTCCCCTCTTTACATGCATCAGATTACAATGCCTATTTACGCCTAGTATTGTGATAAACTCATGCGTCGTTCCTCCCATATGAGGGATTTGTAACCTGGCCTCTCCCATATGAGGGACTTGTAATTTTGCCTCTCCCATATGAGGGTATTTATAATAAAAGACTTCTCCCAAATGGGAAGAATTTTATGACTTTGGCTGTCTTTTATCGCTTCATTTACTTCTCTATTTCGTAACAACAAAGCCTATCTGCTGAGACAGCAGCACTAATCAAATGCGATCTTAATTGATCCAAAGCCTATCTGCTGAGATACCAGCACTAATCAAATATGATCTTAATTGATCCGAAGCCTATCTGCCGAGATAGCAGCAATACTTAAATCTGATCTTAAGTGATCCTCAAGCCTATCTGCCGAGATAGCAGCACTATGCAAATGCGATCTAAAGTGATCCTAAAGCCCATCTGCCGAGATAGCAGCACTGCGCAAATGCGATCTAAAACGATCTAAAAACTTATCTGCTTAAGATAGCAGCTCTAATGTATGATCTTCATGATCTGCGAACCTATCTATTAGATAGCCAGCTAGAGCAGCAACACCCTGTGTAAAACGAAGAATTATGCAGGAAAATATCCAAATGCAAAAGGCGAAAGAAACATAACTTGTTTATAGCCGGCTCGCATGCGATATTACAAACTGTTCTATCAAAGAGAAGGATAGCAAATACTCAAAAGTGTATTTTATTAAGAGTCAAAATGACTTACAATCTATCTGTCTAGATAGCAGCTTACAAAGTGAAAGCTAATGGTAAGGTAAATCTTACTATAAAATGAGCGGCCTACTGTTCCTAACAAAGCTATGCGACGTTAGCGTCAAGATCCCGGATCTGCACAAGGCCTCTGTATGGTCTTCTGCCCAAGATATGTGCCAGATGAACCACCTGTTCAGGAGGATGCGGCGGTGAAGAACAGGTAGGGAGCAACTCCTGGGGCAGGAAGCTCCTTGTCCACGGAGACGAGCACAATGGCTCGCCACCCCTAGTTCAAGAACGTGAAGGCAAATAGTTTACCTCCGGGAAAGCTAGAGGAGAAACACTCCGTTCATTACGAGTTGATAAGAAGGTCAGTACCGAACTGCACCTCGCCGGAAGGCAGCCGGAAATACGACCTGCAAACATAATAGACGAAGAAAAATCTTCGAACAAGCATGAGGTATTATGTACATCTTCTTTACGATGGTTATGAAGATCAATAAGCTTCGTAAAGAAGATCTTGCAAACTATTTCTATGGCACAAAGCACAAACTCAAGTTTCACAACTTGAAATTGCCATGAACCAACAAAAGACAAGCGTTGAAGCCAGCAGTCGTAAGGACTCATGGTAAGCCACATTTTGGGATGAAGAACCCAAGCAGCAAGAGGCAGGGTTTATATAGACCCTACGGAGACCCTTCGGTTCCCCGGCTGAGTCAGAAAAGCTTGGAAAAGGGGTAAGAATCAATTACTTGCGTCTTAAAAGAGATAACATTCAATTACCCTACTAAAGGCTACGACGATTCGGTGGAGTGCCCTAATTAATGATGGAAGGTCATGATACGGATGGACATCCCAAGGAAATCGTGCTTATCTAATAATTAATTAGCGCGAAAATCAAGGCAGATATGTCACCAAGTGACGTCATAATTGATACGCATAAAATGCTTGAACAAATCTCCGGAAGGGCAAAACGGGGCATGCAAGTCTTTAAAAAAAGGGGGAGAAACCCTAGCAACATTACAATAATGTTTTTTGTTTCAAAAAAACATTTGCTATTTTTCAAAATAAATCTTCGATCAGGGGGTCATCAGGAGAAAACAAGAGTGATCTATCTCTCACTTGGTCCACTTCTCGCTTCAACTGCTCGTACTTGGCGCTCATCTCATGGAAGAGTTTGACAGCCTCTTCAGCCTTCTGCCTTTGCTCCTCTACCTTTCACCCTTCAGCTGCGAGGTTGTGGAAGCCGCGTTTCAAATTCACAGCTGCGCGAATCTGGTAACCCTGTTGAGAAGATACCCGAAGCCTAGCTTGCCTTGAACTTTGGCTTGAAGGCCTTGGCATGTGCTGAAAAGCAGCTGCGCACTTTGAGGAGAAATGGTCGTAGGAGTCGCCACAGACAGCTGCTCCAAAATCCAGATCGCGTTGGTCAAGAACAGCCTTCTGTTATATGGCTCTATCTCTAGAGACCTCGCAAATGACCGAGGATGAGAGAGACACATCTGAACTAGCCAGTCCACATCAGCTTGCTTCAACCCTAACAATGTTGATGCAAGTTTAGAGCATGAAACTTGTAAATGAAGAGTGCAAAATGCGAAAAATGGTAACATACCGGTTCCTTCAAGGATCTCGCGTAAAGAAGGAATGCGCGTTGCTGGGAGAGCTGAAGTCTGTCCTTGCTCCATTGCTCGTCTATCAGCCGCGAGCTCTAGTTCCTCATAGTTGGCAGGAAGGGTATAGGCCGCCACAGGTGCGATTGCAGCTCCCACTTGCGAGCTCCAAAAACTCCATGCTTGGGGAACTTTTGGAAGCTCTATCTCTGCTTGGGGAACCTCTGGAAGCTCTATCTCTGTTGAAGGAATGGCAACAGTAGTAGCTGCTGCTCGACCAGGAACTCCTTCAGGTGCGAGGGGCTCGTGGGGCTCAGGAGCACTCATTTGAACATTCACATTTGCATGTGATGTTATGTCTTCCACGACCTGCTCATTCTCATGAACCTCAGCCCTTGCAGCATCTGTCTCCATTGCCTCAGCTGCAGCATTAGCGTCTTCCTCCATTAGCACGGTGTAAGCTTCGATGTCATCAGAAACTTCAATGACATCCTCCAAGGGCTCTCCTGCATACTCGGCAGCTGCGACAGGCTTCTCAATATGAGAGCTTCGCTCTGAGGCATAAGATGCAGAGGGTTAACTTCTCTGTTACGGCATGACCTCCTCAGCATCACCTGCGATAAAGACAGGAAAATGTGAGGTAACTTGTATCACGCAATGTTTTATTATTTTGATAAACCAAGAGCGAGCACCTCCACGCGTAGGTGGGATTGTGGCATCTTCATCGTATGCTAAAGACGCAACACCGTATCCTACTAAGGTATCTTCATTAAGCACATCCTTAAGGTGGGCGTGACCTGGGGTGCGAAGAAGCCAGTAATGATGATGCTTGGGTTACTAAGCCTAGTTTACAAACACTGCTTGAATAATTACCTGAGGGTTCACCGCACTTGCTTACTAGCCATCGGCGAATGTCGACTTTTGACAAGTCGTGCTTTAATGCACCCGTAATCACTTCTTGATAAGTCAGCAAGGTTAAAAATCTCACCTTGTTTACCACCTGCGATTTCCTCAAAATCTGCTTGAGCCTGTTCCAAAGCAGCCGCATCCAAATCATCCGCCACATCTTCCTCATCGGCTTGCTGCACCAAGTCGTCAACATGTTGCTCTTCCAAACTCCTCTGCGTTATGAGTTCGATATCATCTTCTTCTCGCTTCCTTCTTCTTTCAGCAGCCTCCGCAGCTGTTCTTCTAGACTCGGCAAGGAAATCCTCGTCTATGGCTTCGCTGGAAACGCCAGAGTTACAACCCCTTTTCTGATTCTTGGCCAGAAGGCCGCTGATGGTTTCTGCATCATCATCTGCGAAAGAACAAACTGTTCAATAAAGAGTGCGAGAGCTAAAGTATTGAGAAGATAAGTGCGTTCGAGATACCTTCTGAATCTTCCTCTTGTATCTCACCTCTTTCTTCTTCTCCTTCACTTTCGACTCTTTCTTCTTCTTCATCATCATCTCTTTCTCTCACCTCTCCCCTCTCATCCTCCTCTTCCTCCTGACAAAACGGAACAAAAGTATCGACTGCGAGCTCTTTCCTCACCTTGCTTGGCATGCGAACTTTGCCTTTGTCCCTAGAAGTAAGAGACTTCGCAGGGGAGGAAGCTGGAGCACTCCTAGGGGAAGAGATTGTGATTCCCTTCTTCCTTGGTCTCTTTTCCCTTGGAGCGGCAACTGCTGGAGGAGATGGAGCGTTCCTAGGAGGAGACAAGGCTGGAGTGTTGTCTATCAGCGAGTCGGCGAATGCATCCATTACCTCGCGAATTCGGGCCTTGATTGCGGGAGCCGTTCCCATTGCTAGCAAAATTTGCTCACCCTGCCTTCTCGCAGCAAAAATGGTATTGATCATCGACTTGGAGCGCTCACCAGATGAAAACCTCCTCAGATAGCACTAAAAAAGAAAATGAAGCATAATTTTCGACACATCAAAGTAAAGAAACTTAACACGCGCAAAGGAAATTGTTTACCTTGGCAAAATCTTCGCTGTACCTGATGACATGCGAAGCACCATCCCTAACTGCGGCCATCTTCTCTTCAAGGATGGTGTATGGGCACAAGTGGTTCTCATGGTCCAGCAATGAGTAGCAGCCATACTGGGAGTCATCCAAACTGCAGTTAGGACGGAAGGGGAAGGAATTTCTCTTGATCACAGGAGCCCTGCTGGGTTGAGGGGTCGACTGTGTCTCAAATCTAGCCTGCTGGGTGGTCCAGTAAGCGACCTAATTCTTGGAGTAGCGACCTGCACGGCCGCCTGAAGTTTGATCGAATGGAAGGTTGCTCCTCAGGATCGTTTGGCACTTGCCAGACAGCAGCCGCTTGTAGCAACCTCTTACAATGGATCTAGGCCAGACTGATGGCGCCACCGCATCAAAACCAAACTGGGGAGAAACGCGAGTGGGATCAACATCCACTGTGATCCTCTCGTACCTGGGAGTAAGCTCACAAACATACTCTGCAAGAGCAGGAAGAGAGCCCCTTAGACACCAGCGAAAGGAGAAAGTATTCATTGGGGCTAGCCCCACCACTGTGGCATGCCTGCGTGGTGGGGCGCGCCATTCAGTTTTTGACAAATATGCAATAGTCAGACGGAACCCACCGAATTTTGCTTGTTTGTCAAAAGTTGAATGGTGCGCCCCACCACGCAGGCATGCCACAGTGGTAGGGCTAGCCCTAATGAATACTTTCTCCAGCGAAAGAATTCGCGATAGCGCTCATGACCCTCGAAAAGGAGTTCTTCCGAGAAAACAACAGGTTTGGCAGGATACAACTTTGGGAACCATCGCACATTTTCAATGCGCGTTGCATAAGGCCTAGCCGTAAACTTGCTTCGGTCATCGCATATCAGGCTCCAGGTACACTTAGGAAAATGGGTTCCAAACCATCGAGCAGCTCTTCCACTGGAAAGTTCATCCTCCGCACCTGGGACACACCATTTGCTGGGCCTAGAAGGAACAGGAACATAGGAGGGCCATCGCTCAAAAACCCACATGGTCAGGAATGCGATGTTAACATAAGTCAACACATCAAGGCGACCGCGAGAATCATTGGTCCCCACAACCAATTGGTCCAATCTATGATACAGGGTGCCCAAGACTAGCGGCCCAAGTGCGACCCTCTTACCAATGGTCAATCTCACAGCAAGAGGGAGGACATGGTAGAAAACCCCATCATGAGGGTGACCATAAATTAGGTACCTTGATAACCAGGCACAGAGAAAGTCACACAAGGTGAGATGGTACCCTTTCCCGTTCACATAATTCTTCGCCTTTGGGTTCTGGCTCAGGAGTTTCTTGGTGATACAACTACTCGCATAGTCGCGAAAGAAGTACTGCACCCACTTGCCCCAGGTGTTCTTCGCAGATGTATCAACCAGCTGCCAGTCGGGAAGAATTTTCGCAGGTGTCCACCGTGTGGAAATTTTCTTTACCTCCGACAAGCATTCCTCCATCTGCTTGTACAGAGCAAGTTCTGCATCAGTCCTCAAAGGACTCAGAGGATCCACCTCACCAACAGGAGAAAGATCATACAACATGTGTACATCTTCCAGAGTGGGAGCAGCCTCGAACTCAGCAAAGTGGAAGGTGTGAGTCGCAGGCGAATAGCGGGAAAGTACGTTTAGAAGCATGGACTGGTCCAACTTCACGGCAGCACCCTTCATTGCACGGACTGCGAAATAGACGCCAGCATTTTTCAATGCGATGGCATGGTGGGTCAATGCGTGGTCAATCCACTCATCCATGAAGTCCAATTTCTGAACAAATGCTTGGGTAGAAATTGCAGTATGGGGGAAAACCCATTTTCAACCCCTAATCGAACCACATCCTTGGAATCGATCAATTCTAGCATTGCCGCGTTAACAGGTGGGGTCAATGTTTGCAACTCTCCAGAGGGATCAGGAGTCGGCAGGTTCTTCACCTTAACCCTAGCGTGATACAAATATTTTCCGCCCAAATAGGGGGCTTTCCGCCATAAGGTTTGGGGAAGATCAGGTATTTCTTCGGCCTATTTAACGGGTTTGGTTCCTTTTGTCTTTTCCATTCCTGTGGAAGCGCAAGAAAAAAGGGGGGAGAAATACACACACTCAGTTTGAAGCAACTATGTTTTGTCAAAAGAAGATGAACAGTTCAGGGTCAATTCTGGGTTTAGAAGCAAATAAAAAAAGTCCGGTGATTAGATCAGTTCTGGGGGTTAAGAACAAGGTCTCTTTTTGCAGTTCTCAACGAATGATATGTTTCAAATAGTCACAGTTTTGCAGATCCAACACAGTTCAAAGCATATTTCAGTACATTAAATGAAATTGAGCAAGGCCAACCCTGTTTTGGTAAAGCTCGTTTAGATGAAGCCAGTTGAAGGAGACGATTGACAAGGAAGAATTGATGATTGATCACTTGAATCTGCTCTTGAAGGCTTCCGGGTATCATTCACTTTAAGAGAAAGAAGTGATGCTTTGCAACAATGGAGAGCACATAGTATTTATCCAAAAACAATGAGGAGTCGCGTCCTTTCAGTAGTCGAATCGCAACCGTCACCGTCGAATCGCGCAATCACAGGACAAGCTGACCTCATGCCTAAAACCCTAAAAGACCAGACGGCACGACTCTAGGGATTTTAGGTCATAATGACACGCACGGGGGCTGAATTTGCGTGTATTTGAATTGGTGCGTGGCGGCGACGCGTACATTGGTTCCTGCGCATTCAAGCCTATCCGGTTGTGTGCCTTCACGCGCAGAAAGGGGGCTAATGTAGATAGTGCTTTCTAGACATGCAGATCGTAGCTACGTGGCGATCATCCAGCACACCTAGTTGTGCTCCACACACACTGGATCACCAGCCGCGCTGATCCACGTGGGGGGTGCGAGACAGGGCCCTCGCATACCACCACACGGGACTTGTAGGGACTTAGTGGTTTGGAGGCTAGAGTAAGTCCTGCCGCGCGCGAGCGACAACCAAGCCCGCGCGCGACCCCTAGTAACTGCTTTGAGAGATTTATGGCACGAGCTCCATAAACCCGGTTAACCCGGTCAACCTCATAACGGTTCTGGTATACGCAGATAACGTGCCGTAATGGTCCCTATATATGTGGACGAACGTGCCGTTGTGGTTAAGCTAATTAAGCCGCCATTAATGGGCGCATTAACCCACTACAACGGTCACATTCTCCGTTATATATAGGATCGTTAACCCTTCCATACAAGGGCGAATCACCTGAGATACGCGGAAGCTCTGCCAAAATCCTGTCTCTCTCTCTCATACAATGCTAGTCTTACTCTCTCCCTACACACAACCTTACTCTTCCTGTGTTCTTTCTATCCCCTACTCTTGGTGTATATTGAATTCTCTCTGCAGGATTCTCTCTGCAGGATTCTCTCGTACACAACAGAATATGTAGCCCTTTGCGTTCGGGGTAATCCAAGCACAAAATTCATGCTAACATCAAAACAAGGAGCTTCAGGGACAGGTAATGGATTATAAAGACCTGCATTAGTGATAGCTCCCACAGAACGCTGGCACACATAACATCGATCCACATAATAGGCCACGTCACTACTCAACTTCGGTCAGTAAAAGTTAGCCTATACAAGAGCCAATGTCTTGTCTCGACCAAAGTGTCCTTCATTGTGGAGCTCACCGATTATCTGTTATCGCAAGGAACAATCTGGAACACACAAACACTGCCCCCGAAACAGATATCTATTATGAAAAATAAAATCATGGCGCTGACCAGAAGTTACCTCCATAAGATCTTCCCAAACAAGAATCAGACTTATACATTTCGTGAACGCCTCAAATCCTGCTACTCGGCTGCTCATGGTGGTGAGAAGCACGTTGCGACGACTCAAAGCATCTGCCACGCGGTTCAAATTGCCAGCTTGGTGCTTCATCGCAAAGGTGAACTCCCGCAAGTATGCCGCCTACTCAGCTTGTGTTGCCCATTGATGTATTTCACTGCTTCATGATCAGTGAACAAAATAAACTCCTTATGTATTAAATAATGGCGCCAATTCTTTGGAGACTGAACTATGGCATAGAACTTCATATCATAAGTGGGGTAATTCTTCTTGGACCCTGACAACTTTTCACTGAAGAACGCAATCGGATGCCCCGATTGGCTATGAACACCTCTAATACCAATGCCCGATACATCACAGTTAACCACAAACACCTTGTCAAACTCTGGGAGCGCCAGAACTGGTGCCTCAGTCATCCTCTTCTTCACTTCTTGGAAACTGGACTCTACTTCATCCACTACAGGAAATTTTGTCAAAAACGGCACCCAAAAAGCGCCTTAAAAAGCCCCAAACCATCTTTTATTGTATTTGCGGCGGTTGTACGGCGGTTTCATATCAGCTGTTAATATAGTGACGTAAGTGATTAAACGGCGCTTTAGAGAGCCGTTAATATTAATGGCGCATAGAAAAACCGCCTATTACTTTAACGTCACTTTCTACAGAAACCGCCCTATCATTTTTTTTACAATTTTTTATTATTATTAGCCCATTAGTTGTCAATTTTCAGCATTTGTATTCTGTTATTTATAATTTCTTTTTATTTTTATTTTATGAGGGATATATATGAGTATACTTTCTATTTTAAATACATAATCTTTTAAATTTCAAAAAAACAGATTGAATGAATCTGTTAAGTGATAAATAACCTCAGATCAATGGAGACTTTCAGAAAAAAACCCAGAGCGATGGAGATCTTCAACAAGGATCTGGGTACGAAAAAACCCAGATTTTCAACGTTCCAAACAAAGAAAGAAAGAGATGTGAAGGTGAGAGGGGGAGGGGAGGGTATTTCAGATCGGGATAGGCAGAGGAGGAAGCCGACGGTAACAGAGAAAGAGAGGAGACAGAGAGTGAGAGGCGACCGGAGATGAGAGTTGCGTTCTAGGTCGCGGCTTAGTGGCGTCGCTGTCACACCACTGCTGCTGCATCTTGGTTCGTCCGAGCAGAGAGGAGATTAACATCTTTTTATTCTCGCCCTTGACGGAATAGGAATCGGAGGCGGAGGTGGGCGATGAGGCGACGAAGGATAGAGATGGTATGCTGAGACTTAAAGCATTCGAGAGGGAAAAGCAGAGAGAGACAAGTGGGGGGAGGCATCGATGTAGAGGATGTCGTTTGAGGGGAAAAGAGTTTGAGAAAGGATGAGTTTTATAAAGGTAGGGTTTCAAATCGACGGCTGAGATTAAATATCAATAAAAGTTAAGAGGACGGCGTTTATCAAGCTTGCACCGATAAGGTCAATGGCGTTAGCCACGTGGCGCCGTGAATTTAAACGGATCTACTTTAAAAAATTGACTTACCATTTATTCTTAACGACGCTGACCATGTAGCGTCCGTATTTTAAATCATGAGTACGACACTTTTCTTGCAACCGCCGTTATATACTGCAGTTTGCAAAAACCCGGCGTTAGTAGAATGAAAAAAACGGCGGGGGCTAAGTAAAAGTGATGGGAAAGATGATTTTTCTAGTAGTAGTGATCAGACCACTTGAAATCAGGCTCCTTCAGACACTCGGTGATGGGTGCAATCAAGGCGATGAAATTCCTGATGAACCTGAAATAGAATGATGCTAAACCATGAAAACTACGTCATGCAGCGTCCTTGGTCTAGGCCACTCCACAATTGCCTCAATCCTTGAAGGATCTGCATGAACACCATCAGTAGATCAAAATTCTCCGCCTTCGGTGCCTCAAACACAGCACATAGATGATCAAAATGGGCAGCCCAATTAGGACTGTAAACAAGATTATCATCGAAATACAAAACCACAAACTATCTCATGAAAGACCTCAGTATCTGATGCATAAACCGCATGAATGTGCTGGGTGCGTTGGACAGCCCAAAAGGCATTACCATTCACTCGTACAAGCCATGTTTTATCTTAAACGCCGTCTTCCACTCATCTCCAGTAGGACAAGAAGAATACTTCTCATATGACTCAGGGAAATGCTCATTTGCTTTCTTCTACATATACGAAAGATAATTTGACAATGAGACACATTCTAAACCTTTAAAAGATAAATAAGGGCTTCAATTAGTACCAAGAAAGTTCCACTTGCTATTGAATAACAACTCATACCGAGAATAATTAAGCCGATCACAGCTGTGAAACTGATTTTTTTGATCTGAAGGCCATCGTAGCTTCATATACGGCGTTTAAGTTTTTAAAAAATTAGACAATTCAACATTGACCGACATTTTGGATCTGCACAAGATAAATAAGAGGTTCATTCAGTACGAAGAAAATTTTCAAATTTATTGACAACTTGGATTACATTTACATTACACAAATTTAATACTTGCCACCAATCCATCAATTACAAAAGAATAGAAGGTATGATAAGAAAAAATAAATTAAGCTCTTAGTCTGAAAGAGCAGAACCCTCACTTGATATTGATCCAAATGCCTTGGCTAGGTACACCTTGATGAACCACAAATAGCATGTAATATCCTGGTGGAGCAAAATTAGCGGAACCCGGCATGGTCACTCGAACATCATAGGCCGACTTACCTTTCTTCCTCACGTCTCCTCCGCCAACCACTAGCAGTCTTTGGTTCATAGAGAACGAGTGCGTGTTAAACGCCGGAGACACCATCGTTACTGAGACCGAACTCCCGTCCGGTGTACCAGTAACTGAGAACCGAATGTTTAGTTGCTGCCCGTATTTGAGTTTACTACGAGAACGAGGTGAAACAATTTGCGGACGTAAATTGGCGGATGCCGAGTCTAGATATTTGGGTGAAAATGCCTCCAGACTTAACTCGGTCGGGTACAGAACGCCGGTAAAATTGTAAAACGCATGCGGATTGCTACCAGCAACAAGGACTCGCCCGTCACGTAACAAACCTGCGGTCGAGTGGTACATTCGAGGTATTGCTGTTGGATTTTGGACTTCGAAACGTGCTCCAATCGCATTATCCGGCTGGTAGAGGACGGGGCTCAGAACGGGATTTCGGGCCTGTTCCCACCCAGCAGACCCGGCTGAGGCTCCATTAATTATCAAGACGTCGCCGGTGGGAAGCAACAACATGTCGCCCATGACTCTTGCAAGAGGCATGGTCTCCACAACCCATTGTGGGGCAGGGTCAGTTACTTTAATCCTGGCACACGTGTTTAGGGCTCCATCGAACTGTCCATTCAAAGAATTGGTGTATGATCCTTTTGGTGCTCCACCACATACCAACACTTCCGTTTCAACTTGTGGACTCTGTATGTTCTTCAATGGCAGCAGGACGGCGGATCCGGTGCTAGGGTAGCTCCGCGGGTCACCGCCAGGAATTTGCGGGTAAGTCTTCAAGACGGCATTTTGTGAATAATCAAACAAGATAGCTCGATTATTCGCGAAAATGAATAAGTTTCCATCCACGTTGAGGAACACAAATGGGTAGAGATTGTTCTCAACTTGTGGATCGTTTGTTTGAACAAGAAACGGCAAGCTGTAGGATTTGTCCGCAGTACCTGTTTTAGGGTAGAACTCATAGTTGAACTGCCGACGACCACCAATGATAATCTGGCGGCCGCCTGGCAGTAGGTGATTGGTAGCGTACCATCTTTTCTGGGTCAACCCAGATTGGATTTCCCGCCAATCACAGGTATCACAAGACTTGTAAACTCGAACGACGTGCTCGCCATCTTGGAACCCGCCGGTCTGTATCAGGCGGCCGTCGGGCATTAAGGCCCCGGAGGAGCACCAGACATTGGTGCGGACCATCAGGGGTCGAAAGGTATTCCCCAACACGTCGTACTCGATGGAGTGAGCAGTGCAATCTGGCGGGTTGGTACGGCATTTTCCGGCTGGCAAGGAAAGGTTAGACGCGCCAAAGTCGGTGCGGTCGAACATCACGACGTGGTCGGTCGGGAGGAGTTGCATGTGCATGGCGGAGATGCCAATGCTTGATTGGACGACGGCCCAGCTGCCCCCACCAGCGGCATTTGTGCCGGAAGCGAGCAGTACTGCTAGAAGACTGAAGAACCAGATCATGAGAATGTTGTTTGGAGTCATGACCAAAGCTTTTTTGTTGTTGTGTAGTAGTAGTATTTTCTTTTTACTCTGTCTGTTTGTGTTGGGAACGTGGGCTTTAAATAGCATGCAAGATGCAACACATGACATCGCGAGTCAACTGAATAAGGGTGGGCGTACCAGATGAATTTTGTAATTGGGTTCGGGAGATTTTGTCAACGTGTTTTATAATTGTTTTTATCAAATAATCTTGATTAACTTAATTCTTGACAGCTTAGGTTATTCCAAATGATATTTTATCCTCTACCAAGAACGAATTATTGGATTGCCTCTCGAGAAGGAATGTGCGCAGAGCATAGTTTTAAAAACCGGACCGGACCGGCCGGTTCGACCGGTTCGACCGGTGAACCGGTGGGTAACCGGTCCGGTTTGAGTAATGGACCGTATATGCAGTGAACCGGTCAAAACCGGTCAAAAACCGGCGGTTTTCACCGAACCGGTGAACCGGCCGGTTCTGACCGGTTTTGCCGGTTTTTGCAGAAATCAGTAGCAGCCGCCGTTCTTCCACCACCAACGCCGCCATCGTCGATCTATAGCCGCTGCGCCGCAGAGGGCTCTCATACAGTTGTTAGAATATTTATTTATTTATTCACAGAGCTTCACATTTCTCGGGTGAAGTCACTTTTCAGCTTTCTTTAACAGCATGAATAGGAGATAGGAACTTGGGGTAAAAAATTGGTGCGTCCTAGAGTAATCGACTCTCAATTATTAACGGAAATATCCGCTAAAAAAAATACAGATCAGGACAATGACATTTTTAACCTAGATAAAACTTATAAAATAAATAATAACATTTTACCAGAAAAAAAAAACAACGGAATGCATTTCTAAACAAAAAGATAACCTAAACACGTTCCCCGCAAGTGGACGTCCTCGCGGATCGAACGGCTAAATACGGCCTAGGGCTGACTTAAATCAAAGCTGGGTTTGGACTGGCACTCCACTAACTTGGGCTGTAGATCTTATTTTCAGTGATGTATTGGCCGATTCAATGCCAGACTATTATCTAATCCAATGGATTTTCTCTACAAAAAAAAAAAAAAAAAGATAACCTAAAGAGAAAGAAAGATAAATTAACACTGAGCTCGGATAAATCATTCTTATAAAACAAAACTTGCTTAATTTGAAAACTAATGTTAACATGCCATAACTTGCTTAGTATTATAGGCATAAAATGAAGAACATAACTGATGAAAACAATCTTACGTAGGTAGAAGACATCTTTGAGTCATTCTCGGCATTCTCGAGTCTCTTATGTATTGTAGTAAAAGCATTGTGTAGTTTTTGAAATTCTTCAACATAGAATGGGCTGTGAAATTCGTCATCCCAGTAGATGTGCATTCTTAAGTCTTAACCACAGTCCTTGCGTCCATCGTTTCCCCGTGTACGTGCGGTACAGAAGACCGGGTTCCAGCTACAGTAACACAATCAGGCATACACCCTAACTTTCGTGCTCTTTCATACCTGGAAAGTACGTATGGCGAGGCGTTGTTGTCGGGTGACTTTGTAAAATCGAAACTATTTGGAATGTGGCTTTAGAGACATGCAAAATCTTATTGATTCTTCTCCACCTTCATAAAATCTTTAAGGCTTAATTACATAATGCATACCCCCAGTATAGCAAAACTAACACTTTGCATCCCGCACTTCTAGAATATGCTTATTGCATCCCCCAATTTCAATAGATTATACAATTTACAACTAGTAAAAAAAATCATCCCAACACTATCCATATATTAAGGGTAAATGTGGCAATACCTAAATAGTCAATAAATAGAAATGAAAAAGAAAAGAAGATGAAGAAGATGAGGATTACATTAAACGCCGCAACTTTCGTCCCTTTCATTCTCTTCGTCTCCCTCTCCGCCTCCTTCCCTTCCACCTCTACTCTCTTTCGAATAGGCAGATTGGGTGGATATTAGAGGGCGGCTACTCTGGTTTGTAAATACCCTGCCTGAAATTATGGTGAGCTGCGTAGGAGAAGACGACGATGGAGCAAACGGGCCAGTGATGGAGGCTTCGGCTCAAAGGAATGGATCTCTTGGTTCGCGGCGATGGGTGTTTGTCTGGAATCAATTCGAAAGAGATTACGAGTGGGGAACGGCCTGGGTTTTGTTGTAGTGTTTGATAGGTGTGTATATACACAAGCTTGTATCTTTTTATGTATTTGGAAACAATCTGGGTTTTCTTGTTGCTCTAGTGTTCAGAACTGTATGGATATCTTTTTATAAAAGTTCAATTTGAGTCGGGTTTGGTGCTTTGCTTCAATGGGGATAGGGGTTTAGAGTTTGGAGACAAATGCACACCTATTATTCTTCTATTAGAGGCAAAGCAAATGCACCACATGAGACAAAGATTCTTGGTGGAAGTCCAAGGATGGTAAGCTTGTTGCTGTTGCGGGAGGAGGAAAAGCGGTGGAGGATCACCGTGCTCTGCAGCAGACTACGGGGACCTTGTGTGGGAATGGTCCTTGCCATGGTGGCTTTGTGTTCTGGGTAATTGGTTCTTTACGGAATCTGGGTTTGTGGTGGAGGATATGGCGGTGATAAGGCGGTGATGGTGGTTGTGTTCTTAGTAGTTGCGGTGGTGCTCTTATTTTTATCGAATAGACCTTTTTACCCTCAAATAAATTGGACTTGATAGTAAAAAAATGTACTAGTTGCAAAGTGTATAATTTATTGAAAGTGGAGGATGCAATAAGCATATTCTATAAGTGGGGGATGCAAAGTGTTAGTTTCGCTATACTGGGTGTATGCATTAAGTAATTAAGTCAATCTTTAAATCCACCAAGAAATTCTTCATTGTGGATGTTGGAGACCCGCCTATCCATTTCATTCGTTGTACACAATTTAAGTTAACCTTTGCTGAAGGAGAATTGTGTTTGAGGATACGAATGAGGTCTCTCAAATAATGCATCAAGAAGCACACATATGCACGACAGCTGTGCCTGAGAAATTATGGCATATAAGAGTGAAAACATTCTTACGTACAAAGATATATATTTTTTAAAGCAGAAGTTAAAAAAATTCATGAACTAGAAAAATTACACATTTGGTCATTCAGGAACATCTTCATTCTTGTACCAAACAGTCCAAAATCTAACATTATCTTTGTACTCCTCTTTGACGGGTTCAGACAAAATTTTGTGAAACTGATCTACCTTCTTCACTATCTACTTCTCCTCAGAGCCACAACTTGTCATTGAATTCAATATATATATATATATATATATCTCCTTCTGAACAAAGCCGATGGCCATCATTAACCAATGTGTTCTTGTCACATTCAAAATCACAACAATCTAATGTATGACCAAAGTTAGTCAATTTACAAAAAAAATCAGTTCGAGAAAAGATATCGTTAAAATCCAATGGAATAGTTTTAGGATTCCAATACGCGAGAAATCAAGAGAACAAGAAAAATAAGAGTAAGATCAAGTACACAAGAATTACGTGGTTCACTAGTTTTGAGACTAGCTACATCCACGGTCAAACCAAACCAATTTATTTATGATAAGCCAAAACCAATTACAAGCACACTACTCAAAGTCATGTTCCTAGCATCTATTTATACTAGTACAAGATTTGGAGCCAAAGCAACGACCAAAACTAATCTGATACAAACTAGGAAAACAATCTGTCGAAAACAATTTTTTTTCTAACCAAAAAATGAGACTACCAAAGAAAACCCACGTCCAAGATTTGTTTCCAAACGCCAATTAACTTTGACCATTGCTACCAAAGCAATGAACTTGTTTCCAAAACAAATGCAAACAATTGTTGCAAAAACAAAGTCTTTGCCGACTTTGACCAACAAGTTGCCCCAACAAAACAATACCGTCTAATATACCAAATACTCACAGTGCACTAAGCACTCATGGACACATGCACACATGCATGCACCACTAACCAAAACTTCGATTGTTGCTTTACCCATGTTCACAGTCACTGTTTGAGTCTAAAAATACCCAACAAATATCACCCTTGATTTAAACTCCGTAGCTACCGAACTAATTCTTCTCATTAACCTACAAACCCAATCTGAGTGGCGTCCCATCAAACGCCTCTTCAATGCACCATGACTAATGCATACCCCAGGGTAACGCCAATGACACTTTGCGAAAAATTGCCTATCAAACGATGTCATGTCAGTTTGCGCCGCTATCCACACCGATGCGCAAAAAACCAATAATCGAAGCGCGCCAATCCAAGATCCGATCGCACCACCAACCGATACGTGCACAATAACACGACACCAAACCCCCCGCCCAATAACACGGGCCCATGCTCCATGAATGGAACCCGAACTGCCCCTAAGGGGCCTAGAGAGGTACATCGTCCTTGAGCGTCCCTACTCCTCCGCCTGAAGCGAGATCTACAAGTGCACGATTCTTGGGACACTCACTCTTCCAATGACGTTTCTCCCTCAATTCGCTAGGTGATTCGATTCGCCTCCACCTAGACTTGAATCTTCCTAGTCGCCAAATCCAAATATAGATCCGGATCACTCACCGGGTTGAGCACGCCATATCGATTGACGCATGCCGGAACCGAAAGCATGCGAAATGTACTAAAACTAGATCCGCAATTCCGTGCTCCACAACAAGAGCCCGATAGCTCCCAGAACAAGGAACCCAATAGCCTACCAACCAAGGCTTGGTGTGCTTGCACCCTGTGTTTTAGAGGCCAACAAGGGGAAACCCAATCTTTACATCAAACGTGGCAAATCTTGATCACGAACCAACGCCATCGCTCCTCTTAAACCTGGCTCTGATACCACTTGTTAGGAATCCAATACGCAAGAAAACAAGAGAGAGCAAGAACAACAAGAGTAAGATCAAGAACACAAGAATTACGTGGTTCACTAGTTTTGAGACTACCTACGTCCACGGTCAAACCAAACCAATTTATACTACAAGAATTATTGTTATTTGCGACGAAACTTGAGAGGTATCGCTAAAATTATTAAAGTGACCAGAAAAAATCTCCCTCGCATACGTGAAAATATTTTTTCTCTTTTGCAATAAGTAGAAACTACCTTCGCTAAATATTTCGGTAACCGTCCCAAAAGAGAATTTTGTTTGGTGGGAAAATTGCCGCCACAATATTTGGCTAAAAATGAATTTAGTGAAAAAAAATTGGGCTCTTTCTACCATAACTGTACATTATCATACTAAGCCCAGAATGTTGCTCAAGTAAACCCTAGATCGCCATCTCTGAAGCAGAGACGACTCCTCCAAATCGCAACTCACATAATCATATCATACTATGCCCAGAACCTAGAGCCATTCTTTTCGATACCCAACTCGCTATGAAAATGATTCAGGAAAAGTTCCATCTTCGAAGCAAATCTCGCTGAAAGAAGCCAGCTAGGGTTCTCTCCAACTTCATCGCCGCCGAGATCGGAGCTTCCAATGACGTATCAACCAAACTGAGTTGCTCTTCGGTGTCCTTCAACGAATTGGTCGAATTCCATAGAGATGTTAACGTTCGGAAGTTCGACCATACGCAGAGGAACCACATGTAAGAGTTCGGAAACGATGGGAATTCAGTGAGGATTGAGAAGATCAGAGGAGGTTCTGAAGTGTGTAAGAAGCACAAGGGAGGTAAGGAGAGGGAGAATTGTGGAGTAATTGTTGATTTGGGAGAGATGGGTAGTCCGAAGAAGAAGAAGAAGAAGAAGAAGAAGAAGAAGAAGAAGAAGAAGAAGAAGAAGAGGAGGAGGAGAAGAACCAAAACCGAACAGTGAAATCGGCAATATTGTGGGTAGATCCTCTATATTTTTTGGCTGAAATATCGATCTATTCGGTAATTTATTTTGTGGCTTTAAAAAATGTTACTGTATTAAGCATAGGGTTCCTTTTCGGCTGCAGATTGATTCAGTGTCTTGCTCGTTTTCTGTTTGTTAAATCACAACGCTAATCAACCATCTCCATCGATTTTCTTTAAATCATCCATCACTCGATCAAAGCATGAGTTCTCTGGTTATCTCCATGTATATAGCCCTTTTTCTTCTGTGATCATGATTTCTGACATTTACAACATTTCAGGTTTCTTCAAATTCTGTTTCCTTTGTTGCTTTGTAGGATATTTGGATTTATCAATTTCAATGACAATTAAGGGTGGTGGCAGTCCTTAACAAACAGGTAAGGCCATTTATTTTTCCGTTGAGTTATGTTATTCATTCAATGTAAGCGTTGTTGGATGACTATATATGTCTAAATTCTCCCATAGTTTTGAGGGTTATGGTGTTTTGCCTCATTTGGTCGTCGTGGATCTAAATAAGATACCTATTGATGACCTGGTTCCATTATTAACTAGTCGAGAACCCGCGCTATGCGCGGTTATCTGTGTTTAGTATATAATCAATTGAGAAGACATGAACACACATCCACGCTAAAGTATATTAATATTGATACACATATTGGAAGTCGAGAATAGAACGCAATGAGCTTAAAAGACAAACTGTGGATTTAATTTAAAGATTTAAAAAGAAATAGCAAAAACTAACTCCCTTTATACGCCTCTCAATTGGTGTTCGAGTTTGAAAGGCTTAAAGTCTCACCATATCCGTTTAACTCGAGAACTAACTAAACTTTTAGTGGTTCTTTCAGGATGTAAATATTTTTTGTTTTCTCCATAACTGACTAAACTTTCAGTGATTCTTTCGTGATGAAAATATTTACTCGACTCATTTGTGGAAGCACATATGTTTCATAATTGGCAACATTTTGGCATATTAAAAAGGAGATATTAGATCAATTATAACATTGCATTCCATGAAGATATTTAAATAAATAGTTATAATTATTAGGGGTGTAAGTTAAACCGAATAAACCGGTCAAACCGACCGAACCAAACCGATTTTCATGGTTTTGGACGATTTTTAAAGTTAACCGGTTTACAAATGGTTCAAGTTTTTTACAAACCGGTCTAATCGGTTCGGTTTCGGTTTGCTAAAAAATTATACCGAATAACCGAACCGAACCGTTGCGTACACAATATAGTTCTATTATGGCAAACAATGTATAAACTATATGTAGGAATCTATAGAAGTGTATTTCATGTAGATAGTTTAGTGAACTAAATTAATCCGATTGATGTTAGTTTTCTCTATTTATTTCATGTCCTATCTTGTCTCAATCTTAAATCGTAATTTTGTGAGTTCTATATGTTTATTTAATTTATGTCTCAGTTAAAATTTAAATTTTATTGGCATACTACTATAATCATATCAATGTAAAAGTGATTACTGAAACCGGCTGAATAGAACCGAACCAGACCGCAACTTTTTCGGTTTCGTTTCATTCGGTGTATAGTTTCAAACGGTTTTGTATGGTTTAAAATTAGCAAACTGATATATTCAGTTTGATTTATAATTTCTTCACAAATCGCACCAAACCGAACCGTTTACACCTCTAATAATTATGGTCCATATCACGATGATAATGATAGGTTTGCTATAAAAATAGACCTCAAATTATATTGCTTAAATATTTTATACCAAGAAAATTACCCTCCTTTTCTTCCTTCATTTGTAACAACTGTTTTTATGCATTTAATTATTACAATAATTTTAAACTTTGATAGAGTTAAATCAGTAGACATACCACGTCATGATATTAAAATACATAAATTTATTCATTCAAAAAAGTATAGTGATAAAACAAAACAAAAAAACTTGGTATTCCATCTTATTATCATGTAACAGAGAGTTAAAATCTTTTAAAAAATTTAGTTAAAGAGTCTCAAAACTAAAACATTGGACTGAAGTCTACAAATAATATAATGAATGAAACGCTCTTAAAATCAGATGGATGATATATTCATTTACATTTGGTGCAAATTGACTTGGCAAACGTGTTAGTCTTTCTAACTCTTAGAGAATTCTAAAAAACAAAACTCTTCAGTGTCTCTCATTTACTATTTCTTATGATTTCTATCATTTAGGATTGCCTAATCTAAATATTTCCATCTACTTTTCTATTCGGTTTTCATGCAATTCTTCTTTTTTTTTCACATTTCACTGTTTTTATTATTTTTGGGAGGATTTTACTCTCTCATTTCTATCATTTAAAAAAAATTGAACTCCACTCTGAATTTCAACAAAGTTCATTTCTCCCTTTTTGTGCAACTTTTTGACATAATTAAGATTGAGCACTTTTCATGAATGTACGTATATGAATGGTGTAAAAAATGCATAAAAGTCAATTTCGCTTACAAAATTAAGGATTAAAACACTAAACTGATTTTTTTTCGAAATCATATATGCTGCAGAACCTACGCAACCAAGAATTGTGTAAAAAATAACCGAGAAATTGCCTAAAAGTTTAAAAATTGAAAAAAGAGAAGGCTATCAAAGTAACATATTAGCGTCTTTAACTGGTAAATTAAATTGAAAAAAAAAGAGAAGGCTGTCAAAGTAACATATTGTGCTCTTGGTGCAATTGTTTTTTAGACAGAATTTTATGTCTTGATTTCCCGTTTTAATGGGTTCTCTGTTCTTCCTTTCAAAGTTACATATGGTTTTATGAATTAAACCAGTTGAATATTGCAAGTATATATTTATGGCATAAAATCGTATAAATTAATTGTCCTTAGATTCTCGCATGAAAAAAGTCAATTTGCAAGGCTAGGCAAACTTGGTTGTAAGCTTTCATTTTTTCTTTTATAAATTTAAGTTAATATAGATAAACAAGTTGCTTCGTCACATTGTGTTATCTCTAATTCAATTTTGAAACCTAATTCCTATAGCAGGGCAATGATTCTAATAGACAATGGAAAGATCTCGGCGGTTGCTGGTGCGGTGGCTGGTGCAGTGCTGACGTGCTAGGATATGATACCTAGAATTTAGTAGAAGATGGTTGTTTCCAGTTTTCATATTCATACTGTATGTTCTTAGTGGCTGTAAGAACTTGATAGAGTTCATGTTGTGAGCATAAATATCTTGGCACCATTGAAGTTTGTTGTAGTGTTGTTGTAATTTGAGTTTTGAGACAATCTTTGAGAAAATTAGTGCAACACAGCATTACAATTGAACTTTTTAATCTCTCAACAAGTTACTTCATTTTTTGGTAATTGTTGGCATTAGGAATGACATGGTTGACATCGATTGCGAAAACACAAAATATTTTTGACGAGTTTTATCTCTCATAAAAGTTATTTTTGTGATGACTGACATTTTTTGCTATATGCCATTTCTCTCGTTAATGTAAATTTTGACACAAAGCGTACTTTTAGTGACTGGATATAGTTCTCTCGAATACCAGTATTGTGAAGGAATTTACTATTTTTGTGACGACACTGTGCCGTCTCAAAAAACCCAAATTGTGACGACTTGTCACAAAATTGTTTTTTCCTACCATAGCTATTGCTACGCCATGCGAGGGAAAAATGCCCTCGCAACCTATCTTTTGCGACAGATTACATTATTTGCAATAACATTATGCCCTGGCAAAAAGTTATATTTCTTGTAGTGTTATTGATGAGAAGCCAAAACCAATTACAAGCACACTACTCAAATTCATGACCCTAACATCTATTTATACTAGTACACGACTTGGACTCAAAGAAATGACCAAGCTTAATCTGAGACAAACAAGGAAAACAATCCGTCCAAAACAATTGTTTCCAAACCAAGAAAGGAGACTACCAAAGAAAACCCACGTCAAATATTTGTTTCCAAATAAATTTGACCATTGCTACCAAAGCAATGAAATTTTTTTCCAAAACAAATGCAAACAGTTGTTGCCAAAACAAAGTATTTGCCGACTATGACCAACAAGTTGCCCAACAAAACTACACCGTCCAATATACCAAATACTCACAGTGCACTATGCACTCATGGACATATGCACCACTAACAAAAACTTCGATTGTTGCTTTACCCATGTTCGCTGTCACCGTTTGAATTAAAAAATACCCAACATATAGAAATAGTATCAACTAAGTGAATAATAATAACAATAATAATAATAATAATAACAATAATAATAATAATAATAATAATAATGATGATGATGATGATGATGATGATGATGATGATGATGATGATGATGATGATGATGATAATAATAATAATAATAATAATAATAATAATAATAATAATAATAATAATAATAATAATAATAATAATAATAATAATAATACTTACATATTCCATCTCTTCAAATTCACCAATAAATTGGTCAAAGATATTAAAATCTCTCAATTCGTCAAGGAACTGGACAAGAATTATAAGTAAGCAAATAATAAGATAAATGAACTTCAAATTGAATGAAATTCTCAATATGAAAAAGGGAGAAAGCTTACAACATGGTAGAAGCTAAGGTACCAGATCCTCTTTTTATTATAGTATGTTGGTTCTTGTCGTGAAGTTGAAGACACATCAAATAAGAATCAGTCACCGAAATCATTCAAAATTCAAAATGTTTTCACTTATAGAGATCATAATATGTAATTAATGAGATTGAGAATAGTCTTAGAGTTTTAGAAAGAAATACATAATTACCAAAGACAACATAGCCTTTGCACGAAGGGATAATAAGGACATCCAGGAAGCTCTCAGGTGGTCTTCGCACGAACATAAAATGTGATCGTACGAAGAGAAACACTTAGAAATTTTCAAAAATGCATCAAAGTCTTCCTACAATATCTTGTTATGCAAAATAGGAAGGTCTTCCCACGAAGACAGAAATCTCTTAGCACAAAGGTCTTCACATGAGGACTTCGTATGCTCGTGACACTGAGAAATTCGGATGAATTAGTATGAAAACATTGTTTAATCATTCTTAAAAGGCTTGGGAATTTTAAGTAACGTATATAAGAGGCCTAAGAGGTTGTTCGGAGGGGAGACGCAGAGAACAAGTTTTGGAGACAATAATTGGAGCTGAAGTTCGTCGTGGAAGCGAGTATTCTACCATTTGACCTCTCTACCATTTATCTTTTATTTTTTTTACTCATGATCATGAAAATTCTTGTCGTTGTGATCATGAGCAGTAGTATCTATGTTTTATATTGGTATTTCTTAATGATAGCTAGGGTTTGAAGCCGTTTTGGCTATGTACGGATTTGATTCATGTTTGGATGACTTAATTGATGATGAACTTTCTTGCTTTGTTTAATTCATGTTTTTAATCCATCTTTGTATCGCCTGATCAACATAATAGAGATCATACGTAATTGGTTAGTGAAAGCATTAAATTACCTGGATAGTTGAATTGAGCTATTAGTTGATCGAAAAAATTAACTAGGACAATAGAGTAGAATTTTACTTCATTATCTATTTAACGGCTAATTAAAACTTAGTAACTCGGTTGTAAATTGACCTAGGCATAGAAAGCTGACTTTGTAACTCGGTGAATGATAATAATAATATTACTTACATATTTCATCTCTTCCAATTCACCAATAAATTGGTCAAAGATATTGAAGTCTCTCGAATCGTCGAGGGGCTGGACAAGAATTATAAGTAATAATATAATAAGATAAATGAACTTGAAATTGGATTATATTCTCAATATGAAAAAGGGAGAAAAGATGGAAGGTAGTTTGCTGGTACAGTTCCCACGTCCGCCCGACCTAGCCCGAAGGAGCAGTTCCTTCTTTCATCAAAGATCGGTGTCGCTTTCCAAGATAAGAGGGGGGTCTTGTATCCCCACAGGGTAACCGAAGTTAACAAGCAGAGTTTTTCCCTCCCCTAGGATGGGGAATTTGAAAAGAATGCATCCTCTCAATTGATCAATTGGATGAAAACCACAAGTTTTTTGGCGTGGCCCGTTGGCTGGGAAAAGATTTGGAGTTTCCTTTTGTCGTTTTCCGTAGCAAGCTTCTTCCCGATCTCCTTAGTTGATGGTCGCTTCCCGCAGTATGAGTTTTACAAACATGGTAGCAGCTAAGGTACAAGATTCTCTTTTTCATAGTATGTCGGTTCTTGTCGTGAAGTTGAAGAAACGTCAAATAAGAATCAGTCACCTAATTCATTAAAGTCAAAATGTATGCACTTAAAGATCATAATATGTAAATAATGAGATTGAGAATAGTCTTAGAGTGGTCGGAAGAAATACATGCATCATTACCAAACCACATATCTTCGCACATGTGCCACTCTCTTCCCCTAGTTAAATAAGCCAAACTACATATATTCAAGACATAATCCATGTAGGAATGAGCGTTTGATTAGAAGAAGAAATAAGGAAATTGATTAGTAATGATAATCATCAAGATTAGTAAGGCTTACTCATGATATGTAGTGAGGTCTACATCTTTGTTGTCAAACAAGTTTAGATAGACATGTGTCATGTAGTAGTGTAAAAATCATTGATCAGCATATATATGTATTAAACAATAAAGTGAACTACGGATGTTTATATTTACCTCCACATAGAATTAGTAGACCCACTACTAACGGGAATCGGAACTTTCCTACTTGGACTTCTAACCTTCTGCTATTCTTTTTTTTACCTTTTTGGATGTAGCAATTTCTTACGTCTCGCTCATTTTCCTCATCATCCCCAACATCAGCACTCTCTTCACCAGCTGCCTCCCCTTCATATTTAGACATCAATTCCTTTTTTGCATTCTCCTGAAAACTTCTCCGTCAAAAATTCAAAGTTGACTAAATATTTTGTTCAAAAAATTTCAAACATATTGTCCATAATTTCATCGGGCGGATGATTTTTTTGGACAATTGGAGCAAGCCTTGAACCATTTATTGGTTCATCAAATGTCTCCTACTTTAAATGCAACAAAGAAACAAAAATACTCAATAACATAAATTATGTATTTGTTTCACACAGAGATAGAAACTGTAAGTTATAGATAAACATTTACTCACGTTACTTATGTTCTTTTAGACAAAGTTCCACCTCTGTGCCACATCATCTGTTGTCCAAAACTTTAATCTGAGTTTTTCATCTTTATTTTGGCAACCATCAATATTAACCCAAAGTTTTGGACTAAACTTCTTCAAGTACAACATCTTGAATTAAGATGGATCCTGAAAATCTCTTGTATCCGTTACCTTTCCTCCCTTTACCATGAAATTGCCGAAATCATAATTGTCGTTTCCTCCAGCTTTGTGCCTCAGATTCTTGGTTTGAAGAGCTGATATAACCTCTTATATGGTAAAGTTATCTTTCCCACCAATTAAAGATTGTACAAAACCCTCGTACGATGGAGGAAAGGAAACCAACAGAATTAAAGTCGCATCATCATCGCTTATTTTCTCATCACTGTTACGTAGCTCAACCAGAATATTGTTTAGAACATCTAAATGATCACTAATTTGCGTACCTTCAGACATGCACCGACTCAATAATTGCTTCTTCAGCATCAACTTGTTGGTTAGCGACTTCGTCATGTAGAGGCTCTCCAACTTCAACCATAAATAAGTCGCCGTCTCCTTATCTCCAACTCAGGTGATCATGTCGTCCTTCAGACACAACATGATTGTTGCGTGCGCCTTCTCCTTTATCTTCAAATACGCTAGGGTGGTTGTATCCATGTTTCCCTTTTTGGACTCCTGGGACACCCATGGATCTTCGGGTTTCAACAGCTACATCATCTTGATCTGCCACAAAATGACATTGTTTCTTCCACTAAACTTGTCTTGATCTTCATTGAAGAACCTGACAACGTTCCTCTTGAAACCCTAACCCAAAGCTCTGATACCAGTTTGTTTCTTATAATCTGGTACCAAGCAAGAATGATGAATGAAAGAAAAGAACAAGAGAAAAGAATTAACGTAGTTCACAAGTACTGATACTAGCAACCTCAACGGCAAACACCGGATATTTATTGAGAGAAAGAACCCGATTACAACCACACAACACTAAGCCACGACCCTAGCACTTATTTATACTAGAATACCCACTTAAAGCTGAAGAAACATCAAGAAACAATTCAAAACGGATTTGGAAACAAAACAAACCGCCCCAGCCCAGACTCATTTGCACGAATGAGCTGTTCATTCGCACGAAAAATTCGTTTGTGCGAATGACTTCGGCCAGTCGCACGAATTGACGGATTCCACATATGCTTTGCTTCGTCTATGTCATCCTTCGTTGCCTCGTTTCTTTGATTCTCTCCAGCGTTGCATCATTGAGTCACTCCTAACACTATATTTGGTAACGTGTTCCATTTGATTCAGTATAAACTTCACATTTCAATATGATTAGACAAGTTATCTAATACCCTCTTGTAGGAGGTTACAAAAAATATGGCATTGAACAACCACTTTTCACTATTTTATACTGCTAAAAATATATGTCAGACCTATCCGTTAGGTGTCTTGAATTAAAAGCAAAAGGAAACAAATAAAAGGGGAAAAGTCAAAAGCATATTTTGGAAGGAATTTGGGGCGGTGGTGTGGCTGTCATTAAATCCACCGCCCCCACTATAGTACTATTTAAAGCCTGACTTGGTTCTCATTACAACACACACACAGAGGGTAACGGAGAGCTATTAGCATAGGGCTGATCGCTTTATTAGTGTGTCGAGTGGTTGTAATTCGGGTGCGTTTCTCTCAAATAAAATCGGGGTTTTGGTCGTGGAGGTAGCTAGCTAATAACTAGTGAACCACGTTAATACTTGTGTTCTTGTGTTATCGTTTACATCGTTCTCAAAGCTAGGTCCAAATCATAACAAACTGGTATCAGAGCTCTGAAAAAGGAGTTATGTTACAACAAACTGGTATCAGAGCTTGGGTTGCGGTGTTCCAAGATTAATGTGGATCTAACGAGCTAGGGTTTCACAATCCGTGAAATTCATAGCTAGGGTTTCGCGATCAAGGTGGAGCACACGTTCGGGGTTACGGATCTGAACTAGGAGCTGCAGAGAAGATGACCGGGGGGATGACCAAGATCGACAAGTTCACGGGGAGAAACAGCTTCAGGTTATGGCAGATCAAGGTACGTGCTTTGTTGAAGCAGCAATGCCTGTGGTTGCCATTGGCGGAAGATAAACAGGGGGCTTCGACAACCACCAAGGAGTACAATACGAGGGAGGAAAGAGCACACACAACGATCATGTTGTGCTTGACGGACGACGTGATCACAGAGGTTGCGGATCAAGAGACGGCTGAAGGACTATGGAACAAGTTGGAAAGCCTCTACAAGACGAAGTCACTCACCAACAAGTTGATGTTGAAACAGCAGATTTTTTGTCTACGCATGGGGGAAGGTACGGATCTAAGAGATCACTTGGATCGTCTTAATACTATTTTGCTTGAGTTGCGAAACAGTAATAAGAAGATAAGTGATGAAGATGCCGCACTGATTTTTTTGCTGTCGCTACCACCTTCTTATGAGGGCTTTGTGCAGTCTGCTTGTGCTGGAAAAGAGACTCTCACGTTGGAGGAGGTGAGATATGCTCTTTACACAAGGGACATGCGGCGCAGGGCCGCGTATGGGGAGTAAGAAGTTCCGGGTTCGGGCGCATTCATGGTGTCGAAAAGGGGTTATGGTAAGAGGAAGAACAAGGGTTCTAAATTGCCAAACGACGTCTGTGCACTGTGTAAAGAGAGGGGTCACTGGAAGAGGCATCTGCAGATCTAGCTGTAGATGCGACGGCTTCGGAGGTCAAGTACGTCCTCTAGGCCCCGTTGGGGGCATGGAATCCGTGCTCTTGACGAGGAGGCGGATTTGGCATGGGGGATTCTCTGACGAGGGACACCGCACGTGTGAGACGTGCAAGGGGGCACGTATAAGCGCGCAAGGGGGCAATTTTGCAGGAATTCAGCGAGAATTGGAGCAATTTCGCAAAACATTGCAGGAATTCGGTGGGAATTGGAGCAATGTGCTGGGGGTTTGTTGTAGGGACTCGGTGGGAGTCGGAACAACAAACAAATTTGTTGTAGGAGCTCAGTGGGAGTTGGAACAACAAACAGGGGTTTCGATTGCAGGAACTCGGCTGTAGTTGGAGCATCGATAGAGTTCGATTGCAGGAACTAGACGGGAGTTGGAGCATCGATGGGGGCACTCGTTGCAGGAACTTGGTGAAGTTGGAGCAACTTGTGACGTGTGGGTTTCGTATTCAGCTAAGAAACGTTTGGGGTTGATTATTGGAGAGAAACATATGGTTCTGGTTGTTGAGATGATTCAAGACAAGGTGGAGATCTGTTAGGTGTTGAATTAAAAGCAAAAGGAAACAAATAAAAGGGGAAAAGTCAAAAGCATATTTTGGAAGGAATTTGGGGCGGTGGTGTGGCTGGCATTAAATCCACCGCCCCCCACTATAGTACTATTTAAAGGCTGACTTGGTTCTCATTACAACACACACACAGAGGGTAACGGAGAGCTATTAGCATAGGGCTGATCGCTTTATTAGTGTGTCGAGTGGTTGTAATTCGGGTGCGTTTCTCTCTAATAATATCGGGGTTTTGGTCGTGGAAGTAGCTAGCTAATAACTAGTGAACCACGTTAATACTTGTGTTCTTGTGTTATCGTTTACATTCGTTCTCAAAACTAGGTCCAGATCATAACAAACTGGTATCAGAGCTCTGAAAAAGGAGTTCTGTTACAACAAACTGGTATCAGAGCTTGGGTTGCAGTGTTCCAAGATCAAGGTGGAGCTAAAGAGCTAGGGTTTCACAATCCGTGAAATTCATAGCTAGGGTTTCGCGATCAAGGTGGAGCACACGTTCGGGGTTACGGATCTGAACTAGGAGCTGCAGAGAAGATGACCGGTAGGATGACCAAGATCGACAAGTTCACGGCGAGAAACAACTTCAGGTTATGTCAGATCAAGGTACGTGCTTTGTTGAAGCAGCAATGCCTATGGTTGCCATTGGTGAAAGATAAACCGGAGGCTTCGACAACCACCAAGGAGTACAAAGACGATGGAGGAAAGAGCACACTCAACAATCATGTTGTGCTTGGCAAACGACGTGATCACAGAGGTTGCGGATCAAGAGACGGCTGAAGGACTATGGAACAAGTTGGAGAGCCTCTACAAGACGAATTCGCTCACCAACAAGTTGATGTTGAAACAGCAGCTGTTTGGTCTACGCATGGGGGAAAGTACGGATCTAAGAGATCACTTGGATCGTCTTAATACTATTTTGCTTGAGTTGTGAAACAGTAATAAGAAGATAAGTGATGAAGATGCCGAAGTGATTTTGTTGGTGTCGCTACCACCGTCTTATGAGGGGTTTGTGCAGTCTGCTTGTGCTGGAAAAGAGACTCTCACGTTGGAGGAGGTGAGATCTGATCTTCACACAAGGGACATGCGGCGCAGGGCCGCGTATGGGGAGTACCACGTTCCGGGTTCGGGCACATTCATGGTATCGAAAGGGGGTTATGGTAAGAGGAAGAACAAGGGTTCTAAATTGCCAAACGACGTTTGTGCACTGTGTAAAGAGAGAGGTCACTGGAAGAGGCATCTGCAGATCTAGTTGTAGATGCGACGGCTTCGGAGGTCGACTATGTCCTCTAGGCCCCGTTGTGGGGCATGTAATTCGTGCTTTTGACGAGGAGGCGGATTTGGCATGGGGATTCTCTGACGAGGGGCACCGCACGTGTGAGACGTGCAAGGGGGCGCGTATGAGGCGCGCAAGTGGCGATTTTGCATGAATTCAGCGGGAATTGGAGCAATTTCGCAAAACGTTGCAGGAATTCAGTGGGAATTGGAGCAACGTGCTGGGGGGTTTGTTGTAGGGACTCGGTGGGAGTCGGAACAACAAACAAATTTGTTGTAGGAGCTCAGTGGGAGTTGGAACAACAAACAGGGGTTTCGATTGCAAGAACTCGGCCGTAGTTGGAGCATTGATAGAGTTCGTCTGCAGGAACTAGACGGGAGTTGGAGCATCGCTGGGGGCACTCGTTACAGGAACTTGGTGAAGTTGGAGCAACTCGTGACGTGTGGGTTTCGTATACAGCTACGAAACGTTTGGGGTTGATTATTGGAGAGAAACATATGGTTCTGGTTGCTGAGATGATTCAAGACAAGGTGGAAATTTGTTAGGTGTCTTGAATTAAAAGCAAATGGAAACAAATAAAAGGGGAAAAGTCAAAAGCATATTTTGGAAGGAATTTGGGGCGGTGGTGTGGCTGGCATTAAATCCACCCCCCCCCCCCCACTATAGTACTATTTAAAGGCTGACTTGGTTCTCATTACAACACACACACAGAGGGTAACGGAGAGCTATTAGCATAGGGCTGATCGCTTTATTAGTGTGTCGAGTGGTTGTAATTCGGGTGCGTTTCTCTCTAATAAAATCGGGGTTTTGGTTGTGGAGATAGCTAGCTAATAACTAGTGAACCATGTTAATACTTGTGTTCTTGTGTTATTGTTTACATCGTTCTCAAAGCTAGGTCCAGATCATAACAAATTGGTATCAGAGCTCTGAAAAAGGAGTTCTGTTACAACACTATCCAATGAACGATAATAAATACCTGTAGTGGAATTAGTCCATTATTAAAATTTATGACTATAATCCAGAAAATACAAAACAATCAAAATAAATAAATGCGTTATTAGTGTAGTGTTTCAGACAGACTACACTTTCAATTAAAAGAGGATGGCTAATATTCTAAAATTTGTTACAGAAAGTGCATGCATCCATATGTAAACACTACTAGCATAAATATATTGGCCGTGTTTGGTTTATTGAATTCGAAACCATTGAGTTGTGGAGAATGTATGGTTCAATGGATGACAATGATTACAACAGATATTCTATCTTGTCATATTAATCACATATTTTCTGTTATCCAGTAACTTATGATCGAGTAAACAAGTTCGAAACAAAGTCATCATGCATTTCAAATGGTCTATAAACAAACAGAAAACTAACGTATTCAACCCTGAATAGAAACAGTCAAGCAGCTAATGGGAAGAGATTGGAGAAAAGTGATTGACATTTAACAGGACACAAAATAAAGTCACGTTCTTCAGATACAATTATTTGAATTATTGAACAACTCGTGTATCCAACTGCCCTAACATTTTGACTTCTGAATTAATATACCATTTTTTCTTCGTCCATATACATTGTAAACCTCTAGCATTCTCTTCTTTTGAGCCAACAGACAACAATCTGTAAGGTTTAGTCCAGGTTGGACGAAGATCTTATTTAATAACATTATTCATGGTGGTTTGGCGATTTTGTTCGTCCGGTCTTCAATCATGCATGTGCATGTTATGTGCACCAACTTTTAGGTTCCTCTTTTTACCTATGACTTGTATAGCAAGGCATAGGTCACTCTTTTCCTTTAGTTAACTGGGGATAGAAATGCTGGTTTTGAGTTGGGGATTTTAGGAAAAGCAGCCTTTTAACTTATTTCGGTGAGTCCTAGATGCTAGCAAACTGTAAAGCGGGAAACTCTGGACCATATTGGCAAACTACCTAAAGCGTCTCCGACTGTTTCTTAACTTTCAGCAAAAGCTATGTACAACAATATGAATGTGGTTGAGTTTATTACTTGTCAGGTCCATATAGTTCGAAATCATAAAAAATCAACTATCAACGTATCCATGAAAGCAATCGGAGATCCAGGGCCAGCTTAAGCCCTAAGCAGGTTATCTCTTTTCTTAGGCCTTGAAATTGAAGAGGGTACCAAAATTTGAAATTTTGGGGGTCTGTTAGTAGTAGCATGCTTAGTAGTTATTAGCATATTAATGTCAGTCCTTATCTGATTTATTCAATCCCTAACATCGTAATGATTCCCTCGGTTCTTATCTCCCTCTCTCTCTCTCTCTCTCCAAATCACTCCTCAAAACTCCCAACGTCAATCCCTATTCACTAGCCACATTAATCCTACATAGCTCCACTCCAACCATATGGTGAGTCTCTTGCTAAACCTCCACTTAGAGTTCAGTAATCACAGTTCAATCGATCAACTAGTTCACGATATATCCTTATTGAAGATCTCAGTTCGGATATTCAACAAATTAGTCGCTACTTCACCAAGAACTTTATTCCTGAGCAATAGTGAGGTCTCTTCAAAAATTCAATAGATCAATTTGGGTTTACCTCCTGGCATGTAAATCTCATGGTTTGTAAATAAATAAATAAACAAACAATCAAACAAACAAACAAACAAACAAACAAACACACATAATTTTTGTGTGCATTGAATTTATTTTATCTTAATTTTGATGTAGTATTCCACTTTCTTTTGTTGTTTACACCATAATTTTTAGAATCGGACCGGCCATCGAACCGGTGAGACACTGATTCACGATCGGACTAGTCAGACCAGTGGTTGGACCGGTGCACTTTTTTTTAATAACATATAAATAATATTATATATAGATATGTGTAATAAAAATATAATATTAAAGGTGAAATTAATCAAGACTACCAGTTTCAAAGTGACTGATTTATTGCAAATGGGGAACATTATCAGTAAGTTTTGATAATGGGTAGTGCAATGTGATAGTTTCCCTATACTGGGGGTACCATTAAGTAATTAAGCCTTTAAATATATATATATATATATATATATATATATATATATATATACATGAGTTATGTCCAACAAAATTAATTAATTTTTTTACATAAATAAATAAGATCAAGAAGTGTGGTGAAAGAAATGATTATTGAACATTTGTATGAAATGGTGAACAAACACCATTTGTCTAATGGATGGAAAAATGCATTCAGTTTTAATATGACATCATTTAAGTTCATTTGTCCCGCCGCCTATATAAATTAACACAATTTTATGCTTCATAATTTTTATTTATTAGCAAAGAAAAAGATAGATTAGTTATTTGAAAAACAAAACAGTCTTATTTATTTGAAAAAGAAAATATAAACTTGGTTTAACAAAGTGAAGATTGATTAAACAAACAAAAGTTATAAAATTAAGTAACTGATTAACTACAGTTGTTTAGAGGAATTCAAGTCTTTTAAAAGAGTTCATTAGTCACTCTACATATATATTTAGTTCCTACCGTATGCACAAGTCCACTGTTGGTTCAGTGGTTAAGTTGGTGGCGTAATTTCTTTTGGTTGCAGGTTCGAATCCCTGCACTGGTATATTTTATGAGATTTTACGCCAACCCAGCAAACCATTTCGGCCAGCCGGTTTGGTGGTTTTGGTGGTTCAATTGCGGTTTTTGACTGGTTTTTTGCATGGACAGTCTAACATACGCCCCGGACCGGCCGAGGTCGGTTCATCGGTCCGACCGGTCGAACCGGCCAGTCCGGTCCGGGTTTTAAAACTATGATTTACAATTCACAATTTTAGGGCTGGATTTGAACTCCGTGAAGTGGGCACAATAGTCATGATCAATCTCTTGGAATTTTTCAGCTAGTTGTTAACCCACGCTATGAGCGGGACATGCACTTACTATTCCTAAATCATGCCCCCATGAAAAAATAGAAATCAGTTTGTTTTTGTGTTGTCAATTCATACCACTATTTTATTTGAATACGCATGAGGAACTTGATGTAACTCTTCAATTAAGCTTAGATGTATTATACATTGTTTTTCTTTTAGACTTAAATGATTGTAAGGGAAAATATAGGCATTTTTCTTGTTAACTAATGAAAATAATATTCTTATATTTAGAAGAAATAAGTTGCAAAATGACTATTAAAAAATATGTAAAATCAAAAGTAATGTTCTAAGTTATTGGAGTAACAATGCTATATTTGTTTATTCTGTAATAGAACACTGGATCAATGATAACTTTTAAGTAATAACATATAAAAACAACACTCAAACAATAAAATTTTATGAAATAACACTTATGCAAATAATAATATACCCTTTGAATTAATATTTATGAAAATGTCAAACAATTATTAATGTAGTTATTTGATAAACTTATAGTTTTCTGATAATATTTCATGTTCCGCTAATTCTGATTGCCTCTTTAGGCGCGGTACTGCGTCCGATTTGCGATGTCTTGATCGAGAAAAGGAACATCAGGATGCGAGTGAACTTGGCCCACTACAAGAAAATTTCATCATACATTTTGGATAATGTGAGGGACTTCATTGAGTTCAAGACTCCGATGTTAGCCTTAGTGCTGGACATCGATTGCGGCGACTATATTGGTGTAGGTCGTGGCTATTGATGAGTGTGGTGTATCGTTGATTTTAATTGGCTCACTCATCCATAATTCGGGTGGTTTTTTCCGTGGACGTAGCTAGTCTCATAACCAGTGAACCACATTAAATCGTTGTGTTGTTCTTTGTATCATCACTCTTCTTTTCCTAACAAGTGGTATCGTGTTTGAGCTTTTGATTTCTAACAAGTGGTATCAGAGCTTGGTTTTTGGACTTGGTGATGAGAGATGGTGAAAAACAAATTGGGATGAAGATCTCTCGTTTTGATGAGAATAGTATTGTTGATACACCCATCACCAAGTTCCTTTTTGTGAAAACTATTGGGCTCCTTGTTGTGGGAACTTTTGGGTTACTTATCGGGGGAGCTATCGGGTTCTTTTTCACATCGGACCCGCATTCTAATGTGAATATAGCGGTTGACGTGCAATTAGCGCTCAGACACAAACGGACTTCCGGCATGGAACATTGGGCACAAGGATCTTGTTCTGGCCGCAAGGAGGATTCAACTCAAGGTGGAGACGAATCAAATCGACAGGCGGATTTGGCTCGTGGCATGGAGCAATTGACGTTTCTTGGGACGCGACTGGTGGTGTGATTTTTATTGGGCTCGCATTGGTTGGGATGAAATTTATGGGGCATGTAGTATTTGGGGAATGTTATTGCGCACGCATTGAATGTTGGCGCGTTATTGAGCACGTCTCGGTTTGCGCATTTGTGCAGTTCTTTGGCTGCGTAATTGGCATGACATTGATCGGTTGATAGACACTTTCATCATCAAGTGTCAATGAGATGATATTGGAGAGATTGATTGTGTCACGTTGCATTGGAGGTGTGTTGATCGGGACACACAAGTCTCTGCGTTTGTTGAGATGCAAAGACGCGTTTGTTGTGACGCATAGGTAATGTATTCAAACACCGTAATTTTGAGAATACATTCAATTGGTTGATCGTTTCGATTTGGGTAGACCACTTCAAATTTGATTCTTGGAAGTGCGTCCATAATTAGCGTATTCGTTGATAGTACGGATGACAATCGGAGAAACGATTTGGTGAATTGGGTGGAGACGTTCTTGATCGGGAGATGCATCCACAATTTGATTGATGAGAGAATTGGATTGGTTGCTACATGTAGGGTTTTGATACGAATAACGTATCGGAAAAACAAAATAATTATTCCGTTCAATACCCTCCATGAATCGCAGGACCAGCCATCATAACGTGGTAAGGGTAGAAACGTTGTGTACCTTGTTTGTCTGAAAGATCACTGCACACAGAATGCTATACACGTATCTATGAATAACCACGCCTAGGATTGCACTAGAGTCCTTCCAACGTCAATCTGCTAGCAACAGGAGGGAGGAGGAAGAAGAAGATCACGCAAATTGGACACCCAAGAGTTGCGCGCCTCACGAGGCCGACGGCGAGGGAGGGACGGACGGGGGGTGTTCGGCCCTCTTTGTATTGCTCTCTCCTTGCTTTGTTCGCTCAGTAATGATGCACTTATGAGAAAATAAGCTAGGAGTGTCCTTAAATATATTATAACTCCTTATTAACTACATATTAGCCCCAATACTAATCCTTTATGTAAGTTCAATGCAGTATCTAGACTTGAAATAGCTTGTCTATTTCAAGTCCTTCAAACAGCTTTCAAAGCATTGAAACTGACTAAGCTTTATATTCATGAACTACGGGGAGTTTCTGATCTTAATCCAACTCCTAAACCCCTGTGCATGATTAGTTGATACTTGATGATGAAAGACAAAGTATTTTGACACAATTTACACGATCTAACATCATCTGTTTGACTCAGTTTTGCAGTGAATTTTGTTTCCTATTTTATAGGAACCTAATTCCTAACCTATGTTTTGCAAATATGGTAACTGCTTGATGATTGATTATGTGATCAATCTACTGTGTTTAAAAGTTTCCCAACATACTTCCAACAAGATTAAATTAGTATCCCTAAAGATACTGAGCTACTAGCCGTTCGAAGAAGCTGTTAGAAGAGTCCAGATTTGAAGCAAATTTTCAGGAAAGTTTGTTGAGAAGATTCTGAAAATCTTCCATTCAAATTGGGTGCTTAAAAGGAGAATGCTGAAGGATTTCGACGATAACAACACAGTGCAATTCCAGAGACACTAAAAAAATTCAAGGATTGACAAGCAACCAAGAAGCAGATTCATCTCTCTCCATCCAAGCATCAGAAGAACACTGCACACTCACTGCAGTTTCATTTCCTGTGTTCTTCTTTTCTGAACTTCATTTGTATATCATTTTGATAATACTTCTAGTTCTCATTATCAAGGATTTTTCAAGGTGAACAATAGAGAATTCTTATTTAATCAGATAACTAGAGAAGGTGCTAGATAGGTTAGTGAGAACCACAGGCTGTAACAGAGTAAGGTATCTCTCTGTGCTTGAGATCTTGGGCTTAGCAGTGGATTAATAAGAATTGTGTTGAAAATCCTACAGGGAGAAGATCCCTGAGGTAGAGACGTAGGTCCAAGTATACTGAACTCTATATATCTTGTGTCTCTTGCATTTACTTTTCAGTTGCATACTTAGAACTTCTGCAGCATCCAAACAACTTCATTTCAAGGGTTTGAAACTCATTTGAAGGCCTTGAAATAGACTGATTGTTTTCTTACTCTAACTGTTTTCATTCCATGGCTTCAAACTCATTTCAAGGCCTTGAATCTCTTTACAAATCTTTTGAAACCACTATTCTTGCAAAGTTTAGCAAAAGTATGCATACTATATTCAACCCCCGCCCCCTCTAGAGTATTAATCCGGTATTTTTACCTATTGTACACCCCTTCAATTGGTATCAGAGCTTGTATCACTACATAGATTTAACCATCTTGTGATTATGAGTACTATAGGTGGTGGTGGTTTCTATCAGGGAAGAGCTGCAAACAGACCTCCTCTCTTCTAAGGAGACAATTTTGTCCACTGGAAAGCTTTGATGAAAATGTTCATCATTGATCAAGATATAGAACTCTAGACTGTCATTCAGAATGGTTCTCATACTTTCTACAAAGAGAAAGATGGGATTAGAACTCCCAAATCTGAAGACTCTATTTCTTCATTTGAGTTAGAACAATTTTCCAAAAATTATAAAGCTATGAATCTCTAATATTGTGTTTTGAGTGTAGATGAGTTTAACAAGATCTCAGGTTGCGAGACTGCCAAGGAGATATGGGCTAAGCTTGTGGTGACTTTTGAAGGGACCAGCCAATTCAAGCAAACCAAGATTAACATATATCTCAGGCAATATGAGCTATTCAAGATGGATAGAGATGAGTCAATCAGAGACATGTTCGTAAGATTCACTGACATTTTCATCAACCTTGATTCATTGGGAAAGCACATTTCCAATGAAGAAAAGGTTAGAAAGATTTTGAGAAGTCTTCCTAAGGAAAAATGGGAACCAAAGACTACTGCTATTGAGGAAGCTCAATACCTCTCATCACTTCAACGTGATGAACTACAAGAGAAGCTCCTTACTCATGATATATCCATGAATGAAGTTGATGGAGAACTACCAGAAGGTGTCAAGAACCTAGCTCTCAAGGCAAAGGAGAATGAGCCATTTCAAAGCCTTGAAACTAAAGATGACGATGAACATCCAATTACTTTGATTTCCAAATCCTTGACTAGAATTCTTAAAATGAAGAAAAACTTTGGAAACAAGGACTTCAACAGAGATAGACACGGATCCTCCAGCAGCAAAGACTACAAATGTAAATCTTCTTCACATGGTAATAAGCATAAAGTCATTAATTGCTTTGAGTGTGGTGATGCATGACACTTGATCATAGACTGTTCACACAAGAAGAGCAAGAACTTTCAGAAGAAAGATCATGATAGAAGAAAGAAAGCTATGATAACTCAATGGAGTGACTCTGAATATGAAGAAGAACATGCCAACCTATGCTTTATGGCCAAGCATGATGAAATTTCTGAAAATAACATTGAGTTAATGGTAAACTACTTGATTTCAAAACCAACAGAAGCCCTCTTTGATTATCTTAGAACAGTGCTTTTAAATGAAGAGGACTATCTGAAAGAAATTAGAGTTTTGAAAGAAAAAGTTCATGAGCAAGCAAAAGTAAACTTGCATCTTATTTTCCTGAATCAGAATCTTGAAATCTCTGAGAAGAAAACTAAAAGTTAATTCAAGGCCTTGAAAACCAGTTTCAAAGCCTTGAAAACAAAAGTCAAGGAAGTAGTCACTGAGAACTCTCTCTTGAGTGACAGTATTGTTAATCTAACAAATCCAATTGATGAATCGGATAAACAAAAGACTACTCTGACTGAGAAACTTCAAGAATCTAAATTGGTCAAAACAAAACGTGCAGGCTCATAACACAACTTGAACTTGATTCTTGGAGGTAGCTTAAAGTCTGTTCACAAAACTGGTATTGGATACAATCCAAATTTTTCAAAGAAGAACAATACTATATTTTTTAAATATGGACGCAAAACATCTCCTAAGTGTCATTACTGCAGTAAGATTGGTCATGTTAAGATGACTTGTCCTTTTAGAAGAAGAGACCCTCACATAATGAGGAACACTTTTACTTTCCAACTCAAAGGACAAGTTAGACAGATTTGAGTTCCTTAAGGGGTTAGCCCACCTAACGTGGTTGACCCTGAATATGAATCTAAATTCAGCACTTGGTCTAACATCTGGGTAAGGCAGTGAATGGTGTTTGCAGGTTGTCACCAAGATTAAAGAGTAAAAATGGTTTATGGACAGTGGTTGCTCAAAACACATGATTGGAAAGATATCTTTATTCTCATAACTGAAAGAGAAATCTGAAGGATCAATTACACTTGGTGACAAAGGCAAATGCAGTATTCTTGGTACTGGTAAAGTTGGTACAAATTCTGAGAATTCTATTTCTGATGTATATCTAGTTGATGGTTTGACATTTAATTTTCTTAGTGTATCTCAGCTTTGTGATAATGTCAACAAGGTTATATTTGAAAAAGATAAATGTGTGGTGCAAAATGAGAAATCTAGCAATTCCATCCTCGCAGCCTCTAGATCAAACAATGTTTATACTTTTCAAACTAACAAAGTTGCAGGAGAAAACTTGAAGTGTCTCAAGGCCTTGAAAGAAGATTCAAGCCTTTGGCACAGAAAGTTGGGACACATTAGCTTGCATACCTTGAACAAGTTAGTTTCCAAGAACTTAGTAAGAGTTCTATCCTCTATGAAGTTCAGAGATGAAGAAGTATGCAAGGCATGTGCACAAGGTAAGCAAAATAGAAGATAATTCAAGCCACTTTGTAAGTACTACTAGACCAATCGAACTATTGCATATGGATCTCTATGGTACTATGAGAACTCCAACTCCAGAGGGTAAGATGTACATGCTTGTTATTTTAGATGATTTCTCTATATATACTTGAGTTATGTTTCTTAGAGCAAAATCTGAACCTCTCACTGAATTTGCAAAGCTTGGTAGAGAACTTCAAACCTTGAAAAACCTACCTATTGCTTCAATCAGAAGTGATCATGGTAGAGAGTTTGATAAACTTGAGTTTGATGTATTATGTTCGAAGCATGGATCTCTCACAACTTTTCTGCTCCAAAAACTCCTCAACAAAATGGAGTGGTTGAAAGAAAGAACAAGACTCTTGAAGAAATGTCAAGAACAATGCTTCTGAAAAATAGTATTATTGGGAAGAAGCTGTGAATACAACAAACTATATCCTTAACAGGTGCCTGATCAGACCTATTTTGAAGAAGACCCCATATGAGTTGTTCAAAGGAAGAAAGTCGAACATTTCTTACTTCAAACCATTTCGTTGTACGTATTTTTTCCACAATAATGGTAAGGACAATCTTGGTATGTTTGATGCAAGAAGTGATGGAGGTATTTTTCTTGGCTATTCACAGACAAACAAAGCCTATAGAGTTTATAATAAGAGAACCAAGCTTGTTGAAGAAAGCATTCGTGTTATTTGAGATGAAAGCTATGATGGTTCTTTGAGTGATGGTTTTGCAGATCTTAAACTGAACAAGCATGATTCAGATACTGAAGAAGAATCCTCAAAATATCCAAGTAAATGTCACAAGAACAAGACATGCATTTTCAAGGCCTTGAAACCAAGGTCCAAAGCCTTGAAACAGAACCTCAAGAGAAGACAGCAGAACAAGCTACTACTTCAAGTTCTCATAGACTTGAGAAGCAAACTGGAGAGCCTGAACCATGGAAACCAAGGAAGAGATTTAAATATCTCTCATCTCATCCTGCTGATAACATTATTTCTTATCCAACCACTGGTACACAAAGTAGTTCACAATTGAAGAATCTTTCATCTTTTAATGCTTTTATCTATCTTGTAGAACCTAAAACTTTGAAGGAAGCATTACAAGAAGCAGACTGGATTATAGCTATGTAAAGTCAACTCAATGAGTTTGAAAGGAACAAAGTCTGGAATCTAGTTCCTCCACCAAGAAATCAGTGTGTCATTGGTCCAGATGGGTATTTAGAAACAAGTTATATGAGAATGGAAAGGTAATCAGGAACAAAGCTAGATGGTAGCTCAAGGCTACAATCAAGAAGATGGTATAGAATATGAAGAAACATTTGCTCATGTTGCCATTTAAGAAGCAATTAGAATTCTACTTGCATTTACATCTCACAAGAACATGAAATTCTTTCAAATGGATGTGAAGTGTGCATTTCTAAATGACTTTTGCACGAATAAGTTTATGTTTATCAACCTCCACGTCTTGAAAATGACAAGTTTCCAGATCATGTTTACAAACTTGACAATGCTCTTTATGGTTTGAAACAAGCTCCAAGAGCTTGGTATGAAAGATCGTCAAAGTTTCTACTTGAAAATGATTTCAAAATAGGATTAGTAGACAAGACCCTTTTAATAAAGACTCATGAGAAATACATGCTTGTAGTTCAAATTTTTGTTTATGATATTCTGTTTGGAGCTACTTATAAAGAAATTTTCAAGTCTTATGAGCAGATAATTTGAAATGAGCTTGATGGGAGAATCGAATTTCTTTCTTGGACTTCAAATTCATCAGATGAATAAAGGCATATTCCTACATCAAAGAAAGTACACTAGGCACTTTTTAAGAAAGTATAATATGTCTCAGTCCAAAGAGATTAAGACCCCCATGAGTTCTACACTGTCTTTAGACAAGGATGAATCTGGTAAGAGTGTGACTGTGAAACAATATAGAGGTATGATCGGATTATTACTCTACCTCACATCCATTAGACCAGATATCATGTTCAGTGTGTGCATGTTGCTAGATTTCAAGCTGACCCTAAAGAATCACACTTGACTGCAGTTAAAATGATTTTTAAATATCTCAATGGTACCAAAGACTTAGGGCTTTGGTATCCTAACATTCTAACTTCTCTTTGTGTGGCTATTAAGATGCTGACTTTGCAGGATATAAATTTGATAGAAAGAGCACATCAGGATGCTGTCAATTTCTTGGATCATCTTTAATAAGCTGGCATTCAAAGAAGCAAAACTCAGTTGCACTATCAACAGCTGAAGCTGAATACATAGCACCTAGAGCTTGTTGTTCACAAGTGTTATGGATAGCACAACAAACGAGAGATCTTGGACTTGATATCAGAGATATACCTATCAAGTGTGACCACACAAGTGCAATATCAATTACAAAGAATTCAGTTCAGCATACCAAAACAAAGCATATTGATGTTAGACATCACTTCATCAGAGATCATGCTGAAAAAGGTGATATTGTTCTTGAATTTGTTTCTAATAACTTTCAATTTGAATATATCTTCACTAAACATTGCCAGATGAAAGATTCTCAGCCTTAAGATTGGAATTGGGCATGCTAAATAAAGAAGCATTGGTTTAGGGGGAGAATCAGGTAAGTTTTATGCGTTTCAATGGTTTGAACTGATTTCAAAGCCTTGAAAATCTTTTCAAAGGTTTGAGTATATATGCATTACATCATACAGCTTTTCAAGGCCTTGAAATCCTTTCCAAAGCCTTGAAAATAAGACTGCATGCTATTTAGTTAATAATATGGATCTTTGAATATTGGGTGTTATCTTTTTAGATAATTTCTCAATGTTGCCCTTCAATTTTTCAAATACCCTTTTTAGCAAAAATAGTATTATATCTTTTATTTCCAACCACACACACAAAATTTGAATCTTTTTGAGTCAGCAGATATTCAAAGATCAGAAAGAATATTAATTTTACTTTTTAAACTGAAACTCTCTTCAATATATCTCCTTCTTTATTTCTCTCCTTCTTATCTATCCTACCTCTATATTCTTCTCCCCAAACCCTAATGAGCACTAAAAGAGCCTCTGACAGAATCAAGATGGCTGCAACAGAGAAGAACAAAAATACCACTGTAGAAGAGGTTCAAACCATTAGTGGGGATTCCAGTTCACAGACCCCTACTGCAGAAGACATAGCACCTAATCCTCCCAAGAAGAAGTCCAAGAAAGATGAGACACCAGTGTCTAGAAAGAAGAAGAAGAAGAAGAAGAAGAAGAAGAAGAAGAAGGAAATGGAGTCTGCACCAGAAAAACATAAGAGAATTCAGATTGGTAGCCCTAAGAAGACAAAGAAGAAGGCCGACAAAGCAGACAAGGGAAAAGGAAAAGAAAATGTTACAGAGGATGAACAAGAGGATGAACTAGATGAGAACATTGAGAAGGCACCACAGATCTATTCAGAGAAGAAGAAATCCCACTAGTAAAAAATCAGCTCCTGATAATACATGGTTCATTACTCATGTTGTTAGAGGTAAATGACTAGATGGATTTGCTTCTAGATTAGTTCCATTCTGTAGAATGATCAATATTCCTATGTTACATGGTATGAATCGGGAATGTATCAAAATGTTGAAGAAAAGCTCTCTTTGGTGGTGATGATTTTTACTTGGCAACGATTCGAGGAGACGTTCCCCAGGCGTCTCCTCTAGTTGCTGCTTTCGAATTGAAGCCCGAGCTAAACAGGGAAGATTGGGATTTAGCAGACGCCCATGATGTACAGAGGCTTAGTATTAGAGCTGGCCTGATCCCATTCAATGATGTCCTTTTCCAGGCTTTCTTAAAAAAGCTTGATGGAATGGATGAATGGACCACGTTCATCCTTAACAACCACGAGGAGGTGTTGAAATAAGCTGGGGTTTATAACGCCATCCGTGCGACCAGAGGTTTCAACCTTAAATCCGACCAGGACATGCTAAGAGTTCTATTCTCGAGTTACTCGAAAAAAACCCATTCATTCCATTTTTATTCTTTTGAGGCCGCGCCTACCCTTGAAGATGTGAAAAATTTGTTGATGCTTCCGAGTATGGGAGCCTTTGACCCTTTGGAAAAATTAGAAGGTGATGATGATCTTACCCTCTTTATGCAGATGCACGAATGCATTGCGACTCTGAAGAAAGCCGCCACGCGGTGGGCCCCTGACGAGATTAAACCCTGTGACACTTTTATGTCAATTTCTTCTAGCATGAAAAATATCTGGTCTAAATGGCTCATGTTCTTTTACAAAGATTACGCCAAACCCGCCATCATCCAGATATTGCTCAGAGGCAACCCCAACACGGTGATTTGTACTGATGGAGAAGGGCTCCCGTGGTCTTGTGTGTCTTCCTGTGTGTTTGGTTGTCACGTTTCCTCATAGACGGGAATCCGCGTGACGGAGTCTTTATCCACGTGCTTCCACTTGCAGTAAAGCTCGCGCTTGGTCAAAAAATTGCTCTGGGGCCCCTTGTTCTGGGTTCTTTATACTATCGTCTCGAATTAGCCGTTTCACATGTCGAGCAGTCGCGTGGAAGGGTCGACGTCATTTCCTTTGTCAATGTCAGATTCTTGACAATGTGGTTCTCCAACGTTAGCCCGCATATGCTCCAGCTCCTTCTGCTGTCGACCTGCGAAATGTACAGAGCTCCATGGAGGTACAATTTTGTCCCCGTTTGTGAAGTTGGTTTGGTACCAAGAGTACTTGCCGTAACTTTTCCTTGGTTATGTGATGATGCTGACCTCTTCGTGGCTCGGCCGTATGTGGTGGAATTAGATAACATCGTTTATCTTGAGGACATGTATTCCGAGGTTGATACCCCTTTCCAGGAAAAACACATTACTAGAGGGTCTCGACGTTATGGAAGGTACGTGAACTGGTGTAGAAGAGGTTATCTGCCTGCACTGGTTGAACATGCGCCTGGTGCAGAATCCTGCAACTATGAGCACATAGTAGTTCCTTTTGATCCCCTTCACATAGCATTTCAACTGGTTTATGATGCTGTCGCGCCCCCCATGTTGTCCAATTCTGTTACAAAAGGTTGTTATAATGGAGTGCTTTATGGGAAAAGCAACGAACTGCTCCTTGCAGAAATCCCTTTGACTGAGCCCTCTAGAGGAAGACAGGGCAGAATTTCGGCAAGTTTGGTGGCTTTCTGGAATAACCAGGCTCGTCGTTTGACCAATCCCCAAACTCTGCTTCAAAATTTGCACAGTTCTCGCGCCTTAATCAAAAGATTATCCTTTCAAGACTACTCTGCCCGAGGCGCGGCCCATTACGGATATTACTCCTTGCTAGCTGCAGACCACCATCTTTGTCCGGAATTCATTCTGGACGAGAAGACTATCGTCATCGGACAGAACTCTCTTGATGCTAGGACTCAGTATGCGAGGGACTTCCAAGCGGTATTGTTTGAACTTCCTCGCCTTTTTTTGCTTTTGTGTTCTATGACTGAAAATATTGTTCCCATTTTTCTTATTAGTGCTGCTTGAGACGCTTTGCCTCAGGGGATTGTAGCGGGGGTCTTATTGATCTTTTTCGCTCAAAGAAAAGTCAACTCGACGACGTCATCCTTCCAGAGACGCCCATGGATGATGAAACCCATCGAGCGATTTTGGAAAAACTTGAACTTTTCCTTGCCCCGTATGTCAAAGAGACGAAGAAGAGAAGTGCAGGTCCCTCTTCAGCAGGTGATTTGGTGACGCAGCAATCAAAATGCTCGCGGAATGAGCTAGTGGTGAAGAAAACTTCTTTTGCCAAGAGAAATATTTCAAAGAAAATGACAACCCGAGAACCAGAGGCAGGCTTTGTTGCCAGGGAGGAGGACGAAGAAGGTGAGATAAAGTGGCATATTAACAGGGCAAGTTAATGTGCCAATTCTCATTATTTGTTTCTCTGTTGCAGATGAGGATAGCCCCCTAAAAGTACCGGTGATCATGACCGAGGAACAGGCTATCGAAAAGTCAAGACATATGGCTGAAGAGAGATCTATGCAAGACAAGCTGTCCGAGGAGGAGCGAATTGAGATTGATAAAAAGAAAATCCTTGAGGAAATAGCTAAGGAGAGCTCACCAAAACGAAGGCAACACGCGCGATTAACAAGTCTGCGTCAACCTCCAACTGTGACAGCTACTAACGAACTGCATAAAGCCCAATTAGCTTTCCAAGAGCTTTTCAACGACAAAGATGAAGAAGTTAAAATTTTTAAGTTTTCTTTATCCAACCATGAAATTGTGATGGGCGCACTGTACCATGGTGTGCCTATACGTGATATCCGTAACTGGATAAGAGATCAGCGTGGGGAATCCTCAGGTAACTTCTTTTTGGAAACGTGATGTCCCATGTTACTCTCCACGTGCAAAGTTTTAATGCGTTGATCATGAGTAGGTCATGCTAGGCTAAGAAGTTTTGATAATCTGCATCATGTTTGTCTTGCGGACACCCCCATTTAAGTGGGGAGATGCCGCTTCAAATACCGGTAGAGCCTTGATTTTTATCCTCTTTACCTCGCGAGTAACGCACTTGTTTTTGCAGAGCCTGACCCCTACCCCTTAAGACCTCATCGCCCCCGCAGTGCCATAGTGATTCCTGAGCGTGAAATTTCCATTGCTGGGACCTCAAAGCAAGGATCAGTGGAGGAAGGCCCAACAGTGGAGGGTGATGCTGATGCAGAACGTTTGGAGTTCATTTCTGAGCAGGAGGAAGAGGATCGTCAAAGGAAGGATGAAGCCAATGTTGCTCCCATTACTCAAACAATACCCATTTCTTCGGACAAAGAAGAAGCCAGGCGAGGAACAAGTGCTGAGCAGTCTCCTATAATTCAGGTTTTTGATCTTGACCCTTCCCATGAGTGAGTTACGATAGAGGTTGAGCCGAATGCAGAGTTAGGTGTACATGTCACTCATGTTGAGAAAAGAGCCACCAAAGTTTCTTTGGCTGAGCACAACACCCCTTCTGATAAGCATACTATAGGTGCTGATTCATCCAGGCGCGACGTACCTCCTACGCCGATCGCTCCGGGAAGTGCTGCCTTTGCAGGAGGCTTTGATTTGGACTTGGATGCCCTTTTCTCTAAGAATCCGTTTGTGGTATGGGGCTCGCAGACTACAAACTCTGTCGTGGCCGAGATGAGTTTTGTCATCCCTGAGTCATACTTCGCGCGGGAGATTCAGGCAGATCGGAGGTTGGCCGAAGCATCTGGTTCTATTGCCCCTCTTCGACAGGTTGTTGAAGAAACATGTAAGGTCATTTATGCAGGTATCGACCAAGCTTGCCTTGAGTGGCTCATGAAAGTGCGTGTGTCTTTTCCAACTGCATTTACTAGAGTACTGGAACTTGTCCCAAAAGATAGAGGGGAATTTTTCAAAAAGATGGTCGCACTTTTGGAGAGAGCTCATGCAACTACCCCGGTGATCACTACAGTTGACAGCGCTCAAGACCTTCTTTCCAACGCAGAAGAACTTCAACGAGTTACGGAAGAGCGATTAGATCTGGACTTTATTGTGCAGATATTGACGAAAATCTGTAATTCTGCGCGACTCAAGTCTGAATGTGCTGTTTATAGGGAGGGGAAGGCTGCTCTCGACGTGCGCAAAGTAGAGCTGGAGCAGATGGCCAAGGAATTTGAGGGAGCTGCCAAACGTCATGCGGATAAGAAGGCTCGCTTAGAGAAGCTAACTGCTAACAGCATCATGTTATCGGCGGGAGATTCTCTTTTGAAGGATCTCTTTGAGGACTAAGCTTTCGAGTATTTGCAAGAACTACTTTTTCAAAAACTCGTTAATGTAACCTTTTGCGCCTTTTTGCGTCCGCGATCCTCGAATTTCTTGAACATCTGTCATGTTTATCCGCGCGTTGGTTTTTGTGCGTTTTGAAATATCTTCTGGTTCGTTCATGTTTTTGCTTTCATGAGTGCGAGGCTTTATGTGTTTGATCCTTGTAGGTAAATAGTGTTTTTATCTAAACTGATATGCTATCGTGAGACAAGCTTTCACGCGTGTCTAGTTGCTACCTAAACAGGTAGGCTTACTTGTGACTTAATGATTTTGGCCGCTATCGAAGCCAGATAGGCTTACGCGCATATATCATTTTTTGTTGTAGTTTAGAACCGAATGACTCAGGACTATTGGTGAGTCCAGAATATTTTAGACTTTTGTAGGCTCAAGTCCCCATGCTCCGCCATCATTATCTGTATTATCGTGCCGCGAAAATATTAAATAAGTTTTACTTCTCACAAATTAGGCCCAACCTTCATCATTGCCTAGGGCTACTGTATCGTCGTACTCTTTAATAGGGTCATTGATTCTTGCTCATTTTCGAGGCGTTGCTGACTCGGCCGGGAAATTGAAGAGTCTCCTCTGAGTCATATATGAACCCCCTTTCTTGCTATTTTTTTTTCATCTGGGCTCTTGTGATTGACAAAATGCCACATCTACTGAGTCCTCGCCACTCTTTTCATTACTCTTCACCCGTTTTCAATCTGTACCAGCTCTGGTCCTCCGAGCTTGATTTTGTGCGTTGTGCTATAGAAATATCTCCCAAGGAATTCACTAAAGAGACCCCTGATTCGCCTGGTCTTTTCGAAGACCAGTTGTGTAAGCTCTTCCGTTGGACCGAAGACATCTTTTTCCTCATCATGTTTGCAGGGGTCATCTCCGGTGGACCTCCGGCGAAGAGCAACCTTGCACAAATTCTTATACCATCAAGTAATGAGTGGTGTGCATCTCCGTTGGTTCTCCGGCGGAGAACTATTTGCTACCATTAATTCAGCAAGGGAGTAACAAGTAGGTGTGCTTCCTTCTTACGCACAATTAGCTTCCTTCCCCATGAGCTGTTCTCCCCCTTGTTCTTCACATCAGCAGCCTTCATGGTTTGAAGCTCATCTGACACCTTGCCATGTTCGGGGTATTAGCAAGACCTCTGTTCTGGTCGAGGACGTCGATGACAGCGTCGAGTTATTTTTGTAATTTTAGAGTCCAATGTAGGAATGTTCGTTGAGAACACCTAGATTTTTTATTGAAAGCTTTTCATCGTTGTAAGATTTGCTTCAAGCTGCTATCTAAACACATAAGTTGTAAGCCGCATTTGACTGCTCCGAAAGTATGCTTTGCATTTGTTGTTTTGTCTACTATAATAGACTTTAACTCGCGTATTGACTTGCTATTCGATCGAGCATGCTTTGTATTTCTGCTGCCATCAGATAGTTAGACTTTGGCCGTGTTTGGCTGCTATCTAGCAAGATAGGCTTTGAGTGAGTTGCTATCTAGACACATAGGCTTTTTATTTTTTTTCTGCTATCTAGACAGATAGGCTTTAGTCGCGTATGGCTGCTATCTAAACAGATAGGCATTTTATTTATTTTATTTTTTATTTTTTTTGCTGCTACCTGGACAGATAGGCATTAGTCGCGTTTGGCTGCTATCTAAATAGATAGGCTTTTATTTTTTGCTGCTATCTAGACAGATAGGCTTTAGTCGCGTATGGCTGCTATCTAAAGAGATAGGCTTTTTATTTATTTTTTTGATGCTACCTGGACATATGGGCTTTAGTCGCGTATGGATGCTATCTAAACAGATAGACTTTTTATTTTTTGCTGCTATCTAGACAGATAGGCTTTAGTCGCGTATGGCTGCTATCTAAACAGATAGCTTTTTTTTTCTGCTACCTGGACAGATAGGCTTTTGTCGTGTACGAATGCTATCTAAACAGATAGGCTTTTTATTTTTTTGCTGCTATCTAGACAGATAGGCTTTAGTTTGTAGTACTGCTACCATATTAGATAGGCTTACGTTCGTGTTTGGTTGATGACTGACAGAAGAGCTCCCCTATGGGAGGGCTATTGCCATTGATAGAACCCTCATACGGGAAAATCCAGGAGTGTACAATGTTAACTGCAAAGCATAGTAAGAGAAGGCTGGAAACAGTACCGTTGCGTGCTGGTTAGTCGTAGTAGTCCGGTGGCATCCTTCAGATGCAGTAACACTTCTTGCCATTGGAGTAGTAACTTCCCACCTGTTTTCCCTCGCTATCATGCTCGATGAACCTCTTCAGGGTATAAACACTCTTGTTGTAGGTAACCCTGGGAATTTCTTCCCATGCGGATTTCTTTCCTTTAGGCTCCTCTTGCATCACCATTACTCCGGCTGGGGACTGGCCTTTGACGTCTTCCCACTTAAGTAGGGGAGTTGACCGAAACGGAGCTCGAGTAGCTTCATCTGCCATCTCTGTAAACCATACAGGTTCGGACAGATGTGCTTCCTTTAGATTGAAGGGGTTAACCGAGGCGGGAATTGCAACCAACTTGTGTTTCGAGATAGCTTTCATTACTTGGTGAGCCGTAGAAGGTACTGCGTTAAAGCGATGGATCCATGCTCGACCGATGATCATGTGTAAGTCGTGTCAGCATCAATGACGTGGAACTTGTCATGACAGCTAATCTACCCAATCTGGATCCCCAAGCGGATCCATCCCACAGTTATTCAGGAGTCACTTCCAAAACCCATCAATGGAGAAGGCCTCTTTACGATCTTGCTTCGCGAGATTCCCTCCAGATTCAGGGTGCTGAGTGGGATCACGTTTACCGCGGCCCCACCATCGACAAAGTTTCTCTTGAACTCTACATGGTTGATAGTGGTTGTTACGTATAATGGCCTCTGATGATTGGCATCAGTCTTTTTGTCCGATTCGTCGAACGTCATGACCAGACCACTTGATCGCATGGCCCTAAGAACTTTCCCATTGGAGATGACCAGTTCTTCCCCTTAATCTTCTGCCACTCTTAAGATAGCTTTTGTCATCTGGTGCCTGCAACCGTTGGACAAATCCATCTCATCGAAGAATTTAACAAACTTGGCAGAGTCCTTCATCCGCTCAGCACGCGAATCCTCTATGTCGACACCGTAGTCTTCATCCTCATAAATTTCCGTGATCACCGGGGCCTCTTCATCAGCGACCGCCTCGAGGTCTGTAATTAATATCATATATATCTCCTTTCCTTTGGGCTCCTGCCTCGTGTGAGATGGCAAGGATTGTTGCGCACATCCTTGGCAGGCTCATCAACAACCAACTGACCCTCCTTTATCTTCCTGTCTACCAACCACCTGAGCTTTTTGCACTCTCTGGTTGGGTGCAGCACCTGTCTGTGGAACTCGCACCACCTTGGATCCTGCAACTGGTCCCTCGTGGGTTTGTGCTCCAGGGCTGGTAGGATCCCATCTTTGCTCCATCTCCTGCAAAGATCGATTGCATCCTCAATCGAACAAGGCAAGGGTGGTGCCTCCTGGGCGCGGTCCGCTGTTGTTTGTTGGGGGATGATACTGCATGTACATTAACATCTCACATTCTCTTGTAATTGAACTTTCCCACTTTGAATCTGGGACTCGCCTGTGTTCGCTCACTGGCGTATCTCTTCTTCATTCTCTCCACTAACGGCTCAACATTCCTAGTGTTCTCAATCAACCTCGAAAAAGTGGGCATATTGAAGTTGATAAGCATACATTTATACTCATCACGCATGCTCTGAAGGCATATTTCAACTAGTCGGCTTTCCAAGACATTGTCGACACATTCCAAGGACTTGGCCCTGAATCTCTTGATGAAGGCGACTCCCTCTTCGTCATGCCTTTGGTACATGCGAGAGAGATGGATGGTGGTGACCTTTTCTTCTACTTGGAAGAATTTGGTGTAGAACTTCTTCACCATGTCATCCCATGTCTTGACATATCCTGCTTCCAAGGTCCTGTACCACTTGTATGCGACAGCCCCCAGAGACTTAGGAAATTCATGCATCAACAGCCTAGTGTCAATTCCATGTGTGCCCATCATGTCAACGAATCGAATCACGTGTTTGTGCGCATTCCCGCTGACTTCATCGAATTTATCCCACTTGGTTTCCTTGTGGGAATAAGCCAAATGTCTGGCAGAATGGGAGGCGCGATGTCAACCTTCGGGATGACGGTGTCTGCGAAGCTCTTGTTCGCGATGATGCTGTCTATCCGTTGTTCCAAAACTGCGAAGCCCAGGATGTAAGGCATGCTTGGATCATAGAGAGGTGGTGGCGGAGGTGCATGGCTCCCTAGGGATCCATTTTCATGGAAAGGAAATGCAGAGTACGGGGTGGGTTTTCCCGCCGTCATCAGGGACGAACTCAACGAGACCCCCCGTGTCTGGAGCCCAGGGCCGCTGATAGGAGAGGATTGGGCGATAGATGTATGCACTATGGACGTGGTTGCTGCCCCTGGTAGAGGCAACTGGGCTGTCTATGGTGGGACACAAACCCCCGGAACAGTGTTTTGGGCAAATCTTCCCAATATCGTCATGATTTGAGCGATATGGGCGGACTGAGCCTGCATAATCTGGGCTTGTTTCTTGATTGTGGATTGGAGTGCCTCTAGAGAGGGTCCACTGCTGGTAACCGTTTGAACACGAGTATTGGTGTTGACGACGGTCTTAAGTGGTCCTTCTTCCCTCTGAGGTCTCTTCGTTGGAAGGGGACCGGTCACCGTCGCGAATGATTCCATCGGAAGACATTTGTGCAGGGTTTTTGATGGAGTGAAGCTCTGAAAGTGAGTGTTCACGTTGGGTTCACCAAACTGTGCACAAGTAAATCCTTCGGAGATATCCAAGTATGCACCTCAAGTAAGGAATAAGAACACAGAGAGATGTAGGGTCGTGTGTAGGGAGAGTGTAAGCAGTTGCAACTGAGTGAGATAGAGACAACTTAATAGCTAGTGTAGAACCAGAGATGAACTAGAGTCGCAACGAAGGGCTAACAATCCTATATAGTGGGGAAGTGACTGTTGTGAGGGGGTTATTGCACCATAAACGACGGCTTAATGGTAGCCCCCATAACGACACGTTCGACCGTTTATATAGGAACCGTTAGGCACCTGACCGTACATACCGGAGACCGTTATGAGGTGTAGCCGGGTTTATAGGACTTGGCCATTAAGTCTCACAAAGCAGTTACAAAGGGTCGCGCGCGAGCTTGGTTCCCACACGCGCGCGATGGGCCTTACCCTAGCCTCCAAACCACTAAGTCCCTATAAGTCCCGTGTTGATACGCGAGGGCTCTGTCTTGCATCCCCCACGTGGAAAAGCATAGGTAGGTGTCCGGTGTGTGTGGAGCACAGCTGGGTGTGCTGGATGGCTGTCACGTGGTTGTGATCTGTCTGTCTGAAAAGCACCATCTACAACAGTATCAAACAGATTGTGGATTTGTCTTTCATCAAGGGGTAGATTGTAAGTTCAATTCAGGATCTAGTTCAAGGCCTTGAAACAGCTTTAAAATCCTTGAAACTGACTAAGATTTATATGCATGAACTTAGGGGGAGTTTCTTATCTTAATCCAACTCCTAAACCCCTGTGCATAATTAGTTGATACTTGATGATTAAAGACGAAGTATTTTGACACAGTTTACAGGATCTAACATCATATGTTTGACTCAGTTTTGCAGGGAATTTTGTTTCCTATTTTATAGGAACCTGTTTCCTAACCTATGTTTTGCAGATATGGTAACTGGTTGATGATTGATTCTGTGATCAATCTTCTATGTTTAAAAGCATCCAACATACTTTCAACAAGATCAAATCAGTATCCCTAAAGATACTAATCTACTAGCCGTTGGAAGAAGCTGATAGAAGAGTCAAGATTTGAAGCAAATTTTCAGGAAAGTTTGTTGAGAAAATTCTGAAGATCTTCCATTCAAACTGGGTTCTTAAAAAGAGAATTGTTGAAGGATTTCGAAGAGAACAACACAGAGCAATTCACATAGACACTAAAAATATTCAATGATTGACAAGAAACAAAGAAGCATATTCATCTCTCTCAATCCAAGTATCAGAAGAACACTGCACACTAACTGCAGTTTCATTTCATGTGTTCTTCTTTTCTGAACTTCACTTGTATATTATTTTGATAATAATTCTTGTTATCATTCTCAAGGATTGTTCAAGGTGAACTATAGAGAATTCTTAGTTAATTAGATAGCTAGAACAGGTACTAGATAGGATAGTGAGAACCACAAGTTGTAACAGAGTAAGGTATCTCTCTATGCTTGAGATCTAGGGCTTAGTTGTAGATTAATAATAATTGTGTTGAAAATCCTACAAGGAGAAGATGCCTGAGGTAGAGACGTAGGTCAAAGTAGATTGAACTCTATATAGCTTGTGTCTCTTGCATTTACTTTTCAGTTTCATACTTAGAACTTTTGCAGCATTCAAAATTTATATTTCAAGGGTTTCAAACTCATTTCAAGGCCTTGAAATAGACTAATTATTTTCTTACTCTAACTGTTTTCATTCCACGGGCTTGAAACTCATTTCAAGGCCTTGAATCTCTTTACAAATCTTTTGAAACCACTATTCTTCAAAATTTTAGCAAAAGTCTGCATACTCTATTCAACCCCCCCCCCCCTTCTAGAGTATTGATCTTGTATTTCTTCTGCACACCCCTTCACTGTCCATACATGGGTTAGTCCACCTTTCAAATTAGGCCTACCGAGTATGCTTGTGGTTTCATATTGGTCCTTCTATTTAATTAGTCCCACTAGTTAATTCCCAAGTCTAGTTTAATCCATAGGGTGCGTGACCTCATATGTTTCTACTTAGTTGGTAGTAACAATTACTAACATAGAGCGGTGTATAGCAACACATCTACGTCACCCAACTAATAGAAATTGTCAGTGATCCGACAAAGCTTGTGACCGATGTTACCGTATTCTTTCATCCATTTGTCTCATATCCGGATTGGACACGAGACATACAAGTCACACTCGTATATCCAATCCATAGTTTCTCGATCCTGGGAATAGGCTTATCCATGCAGATATCATCAATATCCCATATTAATTTATCTCAGTCTGGCCAGACATTCTATAAGCACTACCCCTCTAGTGGTCGTGGATATTTGCTCCTGTTATGTGGGAGGAACAAATCATCTCTACACCACTACCATCCCTAAGCTTGCTTCCTATCATGCCCGATAACTATCTTTATAGTTACCCGATTAAGGCGCAACGTTTGATAATATCAAAGCATGATATTTCACAACTAGTGACTTCCAGTCTAAGGACCACAATACCATTGTCACTACGAGAAGCACTTGTGACTTTTACATAACTTGTATGTAGCCTTCTCGTGGTTGGTCGTTCCAGTATGTCATTACCCCTTATGCATACTCATGTGCTAGACTTGATACCTCCATATCAATCTATCCACATACTAGTCTATAGTTAATCGTCCTATTAATCAATATAAATGACTAGGGATATTTAAGATAAACAACAATTGTAATTCAAGGACTTCATTATATTAAATATCTCTATAAATAATACAATGATTATTCTAGCAAAAATAATGTTCATACTAAATAAGATTGTCTCTAGGGCATCTATTCCAATACTAGGGCACTTGAATCAAGGCGGAGATTTGTTAAGTTTCTTGTGATTGAAGTACCTAGCTAGCATTCGTGCGAAGCGGCGAATCAACGAAGCAATGACGAAAGCGAGGAAGCAAGAACGAAGGTCCCAAATTAGGTTTTCTGTTTTTTTCGTGCAAACACCAAAAGTGTTTATACGAACGTGTTCGTGCGAACACTTCGGGTGTCTGAAAAAACACCGGGTTTGGGGCGGTTTCGTTGTTTTCTTGTTCGATTTGAAATGTTTTCTCCGTTTTTTAGGGCACAAGTCAGTAGTTTAGGCCTATATATGAGTGTAGGCCGTTGTTATTGACAAGTGTGGTATATCGTTGATTATAATTGGTTCAATAAATCGGATTGTTTGATCTTGGACGTAGCTAGTCTCAAGACTAGTGAACCACGTTAAATCGTTTGTGTTGTTCTTCGTCTCATCACTCTTCGTGTTCCTAAAAAATGATATCGTGCTTCTGCATTTGGTTTCTAACACGTTTCATTCAGTACGAAGAAAATTTTCAAATTTTATTGACAACTTGGATTACATTTACATTACACAAATTTAATACTTTCCACCAATCTATCAATTACAAAAGAATAGAAGGTATGATAAGAAAAAATAAATTAAGCTCTTAGTTTGAAAGAACAGAACCCTCACTTGATATTGATCCAAATGCCTTGGCTAGGTACACCTTGATGAACCACAAATAGCATGTAATATCCTGGTGGAGCAAAATTAGCGGAACCCGGCATGGTCACTCGAACATCATAGCCCGACTTACCTTTCTTCCTCACGTCTCCTCCACCAACCACTAGCAGTCTTTGGTTCATAGAGAACGAGTGCGTGTTAAACGCCGGAGACACCATCGTTACTGAGACCGAACTCCCGTCCGGTGTACCAGTAACTGAGAACCGAATGTTTAGTTGCTGCCCATATTTGAGTTTACTACGAGAACGAGGCGAAACAATTTGCGGACGTAAATTGGCGGATGCCGAGTCTAGATACTTGGGTGAAAATGCCTCCAGACTTAACTCGGTCGGGTACAGAACGCCGGTAAAATTGTAAAACGCGTGCGGATTGCTACCAGCAACAAGGACTCGCCCGTCACGTAACAAACCTGCGGTCGAGTGGTACATTCGAGGTATTGCTGTTGGATTTTGGACTTCGAAACGTGCTCCAATCGCATTATCCGGCTGGTAGAGGACGGGGCTCAGAACGGGATTTCGGGCCTGTTCCCACCCAGCAGACCCGGCTGAGGCTCCATTAATTATCAAGACGTCGCCGGTGGGAAGCAACAACATGTCGCCCATGACTCTTGCAAGAGGCATGGTCTCCACAACCCATTGTGGGGCAGGGTCAGTTACTTTAATCCTGGCACACGTGTTTAGGGCTCCATCGAACTGTCCATTCAAAGAATTGGTGTATGATCCTTTTGGTGCTCCACCACATACCAACACTTCGGTTTCAACTTGTGGACTCTGTATGTTCTTCAATGGCAGCAGGACGGCGGATCCGGTGCTAGGGTAGCTCCGTGGGTCACCGCCAGGAATTTGCGGGTAAGTCTTCAAGACGGCATTTTGTGAATAATCAAACAAGATAGCTCGATTATTCGCGAAAATGAATAAGTTTCCATCCACGTTGAGGAACACAAATGGGTAGAGATTGTTCTCAACTTGTGGATCGTTTGTTTGAACAAGAAACGGCAAGCTGTAGGATTTGTCGGCCGTAGCTGTTTTCGGGTAGAACTCATAGTTGAACTGCCGACGACCACCAATGATAATCTGGCGGCCGCCTGGCAGTAAGTGATTGGTTGCGTACCATCTTTTCTGGGTCAACCCAGATTGGATTTCCCGCCAATCACAGGTATCACAAGACTTGTAAACTCTAACGACGTGCTCGCCATCTTGGAACCCGCCGGTCTGTATCAAGCGGCCGTCGGGCATTAAGGCCCCGGAGGAGCACCAGACATTGGTGCGGACCATCAGGGGTCGAAAGGTATTCCCCAACACGTCGTACTCGATGGAGTGAGCAGTGCAATCCGGCGGGTTGGTACGGCATTTTCCGGCTGGCAAGGAAAGGTTAGACGCGCCAAAGTCGGTGCGGTCGAACATCACGACGCGGTCGGTCGGGAGGAGTTGCATGTGCATGGCGGAGATGCCAATGCTTGATTGGACGACGGCCCAGCTGCCCCCACCAGCGGCATTTGTGCCGGAAGCAAGCAGTGCTAGAAGACTGAAGAACCAGATCATGAGAATGTTGTTTGGAGTCATGACCAAGCTTTCTTTGTTGTTGTGTAGTAGTAGTATTTTCTTTTTACTGTCTGTTTGTGTTGGGAACGTGGGCTTTAAATAGCATGCAACACATGACATCGCGAGTCAACTGAATAAGGGTGGGCGTACCAGATGAATTTTGTAATTGGGTTCGTGAGATTTTGTCAACGTGTTTTATAATTGTTTTTATCAAATAATCTTGATTAACATAATTCTTGACAGCTTAGGTTATTCCAAATCATATTTTATCCTCTACCAAGAACGAATTATTGGATTGCCTCTCCGGGAGGAATGAATGTGCGCAGAGGGCTCTCATACAGTTGTGAGAATATTTGTTTGTTCACAAAGCTTCGCATTTCTCTGGTGCGTCCTACAGTAATCGGCTCCCGATTATTACGGAAATATCAGTTAAAATGTAAAAAAGCAGATCTGGACAATGGACTCTTTTTACCTAGATAAAACTTATAAAAGGAAAGATAACATTTAGAAGAAAAAGATAAATAATGGAATGCATTTCTAAACAAAAAGATAACCTAAACAGAAAGAAAGATAAATTAACACAGAGTAGAGATAAATTATTCTGATAAAACAACTTACTTAATTTAAAAACTGAAGTTAACATGCCATATCTTTCTTAGTATTTTATGCCTAAAATGAAGAACAAAACTAGTGAAAACAATCTTACGTAGGTAGAAGACATCTTTTAGTCATCCGCCGCATTCTCGAGTCTCTTATGCATTGTATAGTAGTCAAAGCATTGTGCAATTTTTGGAGTTCTTCAGCATAGCATAGACTGTGAAATTTGTCATCCCAGTAGAAATATGTGCATTCTTGACCACGGTCCTTGGGACAAGTCCAAAACGGGCGTCCATCGTTTCTCGACGTACGTGCGGTACGGAATACCGGGTCACAGTTACAGTAACACAGGCATACACCCTAACTTGCTTGTACTTTTCTTAGCTGGAAGATACGTATGGCGACGTGTTTTGGTCGGCTGACTTGTAGAAAACTATATAAAACTAGACGATATCCCGCGCGAACTTGTGCTTTGAAAATCAACTGAACAATATCTCTTTCATTAAAAAATGGCTAAACAACTAATGATGGTAAACTCTTAACCGTATTCTCAGCTTTGATAAAAGTATGTCGAGAGTGAATCTACCCCTCGTTTGAGATATTTGGTTAATATAAAATGTAATGTGGAACGAGCTGAAGTACTTTTATACTTAATATGGCATTACATCAGGAGTAAGTGAAGTATAAATTTTATTTGGAAAGATCATGAAAGTCTTAAGAGATTGCACACCAAAACATCCCTTATATTATGTGCGCAAATGGGTGTGCCAAGCTTCTGGGTGACAAATTGAGTTGTTTCCGTGCTAAAACATGAAATATCAACCGTCTCTCAAATTGACTATATTTTTTTTCCTTTTTGTAGAGAAGCGCAGCAATGACTCTATAATAACATTGTCTTTTCAGTGTGCTCGTTGTCATTCAATGCTCCCTTGTTCTTCCAACTTTATAATCGTTTTCTTTTCGAGGCGTTCTTCGAAAGCTGGTCATATGTGGTTTGTTGGTTCGCAGTGATGGATTTTTCCTTTTTCCTTGGTTTTTCACCTGAGTGAATCCAAGATTGTTGTGAACAGATAGGTAAACCATACCTTCCTTTCACAATTATTTATCGAAATGCAAAGTATGTACGCATCAGGGCATGGTTACGCATTGGCTGACCATTAGTTGTTCATGTTCTTGAAGTGGACTTTTTCGGGTCACATGTGTTTATGAGATCTTCAGTTAGACATTTGCCATGTGTTTATGACCGAGAAAGATACTTTGTCATCCTGCATATTAGTAGGTGAGAATAAATATTGTAAACTGAGAAATGCATGGCAAATGTTTCTTGCAGTTGATTAAAAGATGTATGTACTAAGGACATCTCCAATAGTCTATGCAAAATGCAAAATATAAAGAATATGATGAAAAATTGACCTCCAATAGACAATGCATAGGATCATGCATTTTGCAGAACATGCATCCTCCTCTCCATTAATAGCTAGCAAGAAAATAGGCATGCAAATTCTTGTGTCTATCTCTCTCCTCTCATGCATCTTTAATATGTATGTTTTAACTTCTCATAACTACAAAATGTATAAATTGCATTTTACTGTTGGAGCAAAACTACAAATGCATGTCATGCAATCTTTAAAACATGCAAATATATACCTACTACTATTGGAGATGCCCTAACATCTCCAGCAGCCTATGCAAATGGGTTGTTTACACAAAATTTACATATTTTTTGTAAAAATTATAATCCAGCAGAATAGGCATCATGTCATGCAAAATACAGAACATGCATCCACACCGCTAAATTTGGCGAAAATTGTCCCACCGGAATTTTGATTCTTTAATTTAACCCAAGTTTCCTAATTTTTCTCAACCACTTCTCCTATATTTTTTGCATATTTGTCCCTCAAATATCTCTCTCATCTCAACGATTTATTTGTTTTCGCAAATGACGTGTAAAGGAAAAATACACTGTATAATGTTTTTGCAAGTTACTACTGAGAAGAAGTGTTAAATTATCATTATGCAAAATGCAAAATGCAAAATGCAAAAGTACAAATTTTATGTAAAATTTACACATTACTGCTGGAGATGCTCTAACACTTTCAGATTTTTGAACGTTTCTTTCTGGTGCTTTCAAACCTGGAAAAAGTGACAGTTTCCTTTTAATGTTTTCTGTCGTTGTTTGTGGAGGCTCTCTTGCGAATAGTCTTCCACATCCTGCGTGAGATTTTTAGCAAGTTAGTCCTTTAAAGTGAAGAGTTTAGGATAACAAAAGGGTTTTAAAAATTGGTACGAAGTTGTACTAACTCTAACGGAGTTCTCTTTTGTGTAATCCGCAACTCCTTTTGCCTTTGAACGTAATTTCAGTTGCCTTGTCATGTACTTTCCCCGAAGTTCCGTGGGGTTTGCCGGGGAAGTCACCTCCGGATCCTGCATGTGATCAATGCGCCAATTTTTTGATTTAGGAAATTTTATGTAATTGAAATGAATCGATGCTAACGCTGTAACATATCTCATTTGCATTTTCACACCTTCCATTGGCTTTGTCTTAGCGGTAGTTCCCATCCCCTTTTTATGATCGGAGAGTACGCTATTTTGTTCGGTGTTGCAACACCCCGAGCATGCAAGGCACTTTGGAGGCGCGAAGAAAAAATGTCTTCGTATGAAGGCCTTCGCGCGAATACCCGTTGTGTTCCTAGGAAGAGATCATGGAGGCGGCAACTAAGGATGGAAACATTGCCTTGGAGCCTAGGGCGGTTTTGGGGGTATAAAAGGATCCTTTGGGGTCCTATAATCATATGCAAACATTGTGAATCATTCTCTTGAGTTGAATAAAGAATCTTCTTGCCCTTGGACATAGTTAGCATAATTTGTGCTAGCAAACCACGTAAACTTGTGTGTTTCATCATGTTTCATTGTTGGTGAGGTGTGAGTGACATAACAAACTTGTATCAGAGCTTATGTCACGACCACTCCCCCAAGAACAATGTTCGGATCGGTGTTAAAGATCGACAGGCTCACAGGAGGGAACAACTTCAGTATGTGGAAGATAAAGATGGAGACTTTGCTCAAATCGCAAGGCATACGGGCACATTTGACTGCAGACAAAGGAGGCATGGATGTTTTTTCACCGGAGTATAAGTTGATGGAGGAGAAAGCACACTCAGACATTATGCTGTGCTTATTGAATGACGCGATCCCCGAGGTAACAGATCATAAGAAGGCGGCAGGTCTTTGGCTCAAGTTGGAGAGTCTCTACATGACGAAGTCACTCAGCAGCAAGTTGATGCTAAAGCAATGGCTATTCACCATGCAGATGCTTGAAGGTACGGATCTCAAAGATCACCTTGATAAATTGAACACAATTCTTCTTGATTTGCGATATTGACGAGAAGGTGAATGATGAGGATGCCGCACTCTTGTTGTAGGTCTTGTAACCTCCATCATACGAGAACTTCATGAAATCTTTATTGTGAATAACGATAGAATAACCCTAGAAAGGTCAGATCGGCGCTCCATGCTAGGGAATTGTGCCACAAGGGCGCAGGCACAAGTACGAGGACCATGCTTCCAGATTGATGGCGAAGGGGGGAAGCAAGAAGGGCAAGAAGAACAAGAATAAGCGTTATTCTGAATCTAAGTTTCCCAAGGATGTATGTTCTTGGTGCAAGGAAAAGGGGCAGTGGAAGAGAGATTGCCCAAAACGAGGACAACTGGGACAGAATGGCTCTGCAGCCGTCGTAGAGAAAGGGAATTCGTCCGAGGATGATTTTTTTCTACTGGCGGATGATGTCACACATTGTAGGGTTTGATACTGATCACGCAGCGGAAAAAAAAAAAAAAAAAAATTGACTCCGTTCAATACCCTCCATGAATCGCAGGACAAGCTACGTAACTATGGTAAGGGAAGAAGTTGTTTGTGTACCTTGTCTGTCTGAAAGATCACTTTACGCAGAATAGTTTCCATGTCTCTATGATGTATCCACGCCTAGGATTGCTCCGGATCCTCCCAACGTCTTGTGCTAGCTCACGTGAGGAAGGAGAAAGAAGATAATAACGCAAAGCGAGGACCAAGAGGCCGCACCTCTTGGTCGCCGACGGTAGGGGCAGACGGCCTAGGGTTTCGGCCCTAGCTGTCTTGCTCTCTATCCTTTCGTTGTTCTCTCACTCAATAATGATGCATTAGTTAATAAAATAAGCTAGGAGTGCCCTTATATAGTTAATAACTCCTTATTAACTACATATTTTCCCCAATACTAATCATGTCCATACACGAATTAGACCACCTTGCAAATTATTCTTACTAAGTTTACATGTGGTTGCGTATTGATCCATGTAATTAATTAATTATATTAATTAATTCCCAAGTCCGATTTAATCCATAGGGCGTTCACCCCTAATGTTTTTACTTTGTTGGTTGTAACAATTACTAACATAGAGTGGTATCTAGCAACATATCTATGACACCCAACTAATAGAAATAGTCAGTGATCCGAAAAACCATGTGCTTAATGTTACCACATTGTATTATCCTTTTGTCTCTACATCTGAATTGGACACGAGACATACAAGTCACACGCGTATATCCAATCCATAGTTTCTCTATCCTGGGAATAGGCTTATCCATGCAAATAACATCAATGTCCCATATTATATGAGATGGCCAGACATTCTATAAGCACTAACCCTAGAGTGGCCACTGATATTTGCTCCCATTATGTGGGAGGGAATCATATCTACATCACTACCATCTCTATGATTGCTTCTTATTGTTTCCGATAAACGCCTTTATTGCTATCCAGATACGGTGTAGTGTTTGACGATATCAAAACACAATACTCCACAACTAGAGTATCTAGTGAGTTCAAGTCTAGAGACCACAATGCCATTGTCACTACGAGAAGCGCTTGTGACTCTTACATAACGTGTATGCAGCCTTCTCGTGGTGGGTCAATCTAGCATGCCATTACCCCTAATGCATACCCATGTGTTAGACTTGATATATCCTTATCAATCTACCCACATACTAGTCTATAGTTGATCGTCCTATAATCAATTTAAATGAGTATGTATAATTTAAGATAAACAACTCATTGTAATCTAAGGACTTCATTATATTAAATATCTTCATAAATAATATAATGATTATTCTTGACAAAATAATGTTCATACTAAATAAGATTTCCTCTAGGGAATCTAGTCCTAACAGTCTCCCACTTGCACTAGAGCCAATTTGGTGCATCTCGTATGCCAATAGATCTAGTGTCCCTCCATGCTTGCACTCAACAAGCGACTTTGTGAGTGGATCTGACAGATTCTCATATGTAGGAATCTTGCATATCTTCACATCTCCTCGAACGACGATCTCTTGAATAATATGGAACTTTCTGAGTACGTCCTTGGATTTTTGGTGTGACATGGTTTCCTTGGATTGTGCGATCGCCCTAGTGTTGTCAAAATACAATTCTACTACATCCACAATACTAGGAACCACACCAAGCTCAGTAATGAACTTCCTAATATAAACATCCTCCTTTCCTGCACCATTCCCAACAACGTACCCACCCTCAATTGTAGAATCAGTAACCGTCTCTTGCTTGGAATTCTTCCAGCTCACAACTCCTCCATTCAGGCAAAACACGAATCCTGACTGCGATCTGAAATCATCTTTGTCGGTTTTGAATCTTGCGTCAGTGTAACCCCTTACACATAGCTCTTCCTACCCTCCATATATTAAGAACACATCCTTAGTTCTTCTCAAGTACTTAAGGATGTTCTTGACAGCAATCTAGGGACTCTCACCCGGATTGGACTGGTATCTGCTTTCCATACTCAATGTGTATGACACATCTGGTCTGGTACATAACATGGCATAATGATGGATCCTATGGTTGAGGCATAGAGATCCCTACTCATGCATTCCTTCTCAATCTCATTGGAGGAATAATCAGCCTTTGAAAGGGTGATTTCATGCGACATAGGCAAGAATCTCTTCTTGGAATCTTGCTTGTTGAACCGTTTTAATACCTTGTCTATATATGTACTTTTACTTAGGACGAGCATCTTCCTCGACCTATCCCTATGGGTCTTGATACAAATTATATAAGTTGCATCCCCTATGTCCATCATTGAGAAACACTTCCCTAGCAAATCTTTAACATACTGCAAGGTAGGAATGTCGTTTCTAATGAATAGTATGTCATCCACATACAAGACCAGAAACACAATAGAGCTCCCAACAACCTTCTTGTAGACACAAGGTTCATCTTTGTTCTTGATGAAGCCAAACTCTTTGACCACATCATCAAAACATAGATTCCAACTCCTAGAAGCTTGTTTGAACCCATAAATGGATCGATGTAACTTATACACCTTATGGGTATGCTCTGGATCTCCAAAACCCTCTGGCTGTGTCATGTAAACACCCTGAAGGAGTTTTCCATACAAAAATGTTGTTTTAACATCCATCTGCCAAATTTCATAATCGTAATAAGCTGCAATCGCAAGATACGAATGGATTTGGTTATTGCGACTGGGAAAATGTTTCATCATAGTCAATACCATGAATCTGTCTAAATCTTTTTGCCACCAATCGGCCCTTATAGGAAATCACATTGCCATCCATGTCGGTCTTCTTCTAGATGATCTACTTGCACCCTATGGGGGGAGCTCGGCCCTTGGGGTGATTCCACCAAAGTCCATACTTTGTTGGTATACATGGATTCCATTTCGGATCTCATGGATTCAAGCCACTTTTGAGAGTCCGGCCCTTTCATGGCCTCTTCATACGCGGCATGTTCATTATCCATGAGTGATGCGTCAACGGGCTCAGTCACGAGACGTCGATACCTCTCTGGCTCCTAGCGCACCCTACTAGACCTACGAAGTTCTTGTGTCACTTGAGCAGGTTGCTCCACAACAATCTGTGGTTCCTGTTCATGTTCAATTGTTGGATCAGTTGTTTGTGGTTCCTGAATTTCTTCAGTTTCTACATTCCTCCCACTTGCTTCTTAAGAGACAAATTATCTTTCTAGAAACACACCGGACCGGGCAACAAACACTTTATTCTCGAGTGGATTGTAGAAATAATATATATTCGTTTCCTTAGGGTATCCCACAAACTTACACTTATCCAAATTTGGTCTGAGCTTGTATGTCTGTAAATGCTTTACATGGACGTCGCAACCTTATATCCTCATGAAAGACACTGTGGGACGCCTCCCAATCCACATATCATATGGAGTCTTCATGACTGTTTTAGATGGAACACGGTTAAGGGTGAAAGCTACACATAATAGCGCGTGTCCCCAAATGATAGTGGAAGATCAATTTGACACATAATAGATCAAACCATGCCCAATAGTGTTAGATTTCTCCTCTCGGACACGCCATTCCACTGCGGCATTCCGGGTGGAGTGAGTTGGGACAAGATCCCACACTGTCTAATATAGTCATCAAACTCTTGGCTTAAATAATCTCCTCCACGATCCGATCATAGAGCCATAATAATTTTGCCAAGTTGCTTCTCTACTTCATTCTTGAATTCTTTGAACTTTTCAAAGGATTCGGATTTGGCCTTCATAAGGTATACAAATCCATATCTACTGAATCATCAGTAAATATAATGACATAAAGATAACCACCTCTTCCAGGCGTGGAAAATAGCCCACAGACATCAGTATGCACGAGGGCCAATAGCTCGCTGGTCCTCTCTCCTTTCTTCTTGAAAGGGGACTTTGTCAGCTTTCCAAATAAACAAGACTCATATGTCTCATATGTTTCATAATCAAATGAGTTTAGGAATCCATCCTTATGGAGTCTAGAAATGTGTTTCTCGGTTATATGGCCTAAACGACAGTGCCATAGATATGTAGGATTTAAATCATTAGTTTTAATCCTCTTGGTATTTATGTAATATAAGGAATTACTTAGATAAAGTATATACAATCCATTAGACAAAATTGCATTACAGTAATGCATACCCTCAAAATAAATGGAACAACATTTGTTCTTTATTGTGATAGAAAAACCTTTCTCGTCCAAACAAGAAATAGAAATAATGTTTCTGCTCATAGCAGGCACATAATAACAACTGTCTAATTCTAAAATAATTCCAGAAGGTAAAGACAACTCATAAATGCCTACTGCTAATGCAGCAACTCTTTCTCCATTCCCCACGCGCAAGTCTATCTCCCTTTTAGCTAGTCGTATGGTTCTCTTTAGATCCTGCACATTTCGACAAATGTGAGATCCACATCCAGTATCCAATACCCAAGATGAAGAGATAGACAAATTGACATCCATAACAAAAATACATGGTGGTGGTGGAATCACTTCCAAGCCTTTTATCCTCCAGATACATTGGTCAGTTCCTCATCCAGTGTCCAGGCTGACTGCAGTAGTGACACTCACCCTCTATCATGACATTGGTCACAGCACCACCGGAAGGGCAACTTCCTTGGGTTTTGCAGCTGCCTTGCTTTTCCTTTGGAGGTAGATGCAACTCGCTTTCTCTTTCCTTTGTTCACCATCATCATGGTCTTACACTTTCCCTTGTTGATGCTGTGTTCAGCTGTCCTCAACATATAGAGCAAATCTGGTAGACTCTTGTTGATCTCATTTATGTTATAGCTCATGATGAACTGTCCATAACTATACGGCAACGATTGCAGGATGAGATCAGTGGCCAACTCTTGACCCACCAGATACCCAAGACGTGTGAGATTCTCCAAGTGCTCGATCATACGCAGTACATGAGTTTTCACTGGGTTTCCTTCTGTCATATGACATTTGAAAAATGTCTTAGATACTTCATGCCGCTCATGTCTTGCCTGCTTTTGGAAGAGATGTATCGAATGTATGATCATATCATACGCCTCCATGTTCTCATGTTGCTTCTGAAGCTCGGAGTTCATGGTACAAAGCATGAGGCAAGTCACATAATTAGAGTCGTCAAAAATCTTTGATGTGCCTTCACAGCTGCAGCACTGTTATTTTCAGGCCCCTCGGGAACTAGCCCATCTAGAATGTACATTTTCTTTTCTTGCTTGAGAACAATTCTCAAGTTTCTGTACCAGTCTAGAAAGTTAATTCCAGAAAGCTTTTGCTTCTCAAGGACTGAACGTAGGGATTGAGATGAATTCGATGAATTATTTTCCATTGGAATCCTACAAAATGAGATATATACAAGTTTTAGTATTTTGTGAACAAATCACTACATTTAATAATGGCTAGATTATTAAACATAGCTTCCACTATTTTTCTCGGATTAATAACCCTCTATATAATGCGGAAAATGTCATTATATTTTCTAGTGGGCCAAGATCCATATTTCACCTCTTCTTGAGCTTGCTTCAGCAAGTCACCCAAAAATTAGTTATTTAGGTAGGAACAACTTCCAATTGCTCCTATGCAATTCTTGGTTCAATTGGGAGAATAACTCCTTATTTATCTATCCCATAGATAATCCCAATTGATTGCATCTAGGCTTTCAATCCTATTGAAGTAGCCTAGTTGCGCCCAACCTCTTATTTCAACAATCACACATTACTAGCTTGTGCCGTCGTGTCACATCATGATGAACCAAGTTGCCTTGCTTTGGCAAACCCAATCTTGATAGATCCTGATCATGACGAGTGTTTAAAGCAAGAGAAGGCAAAACGCAATATTTTCATCTTGAGGGATTTTTCCTTTAATTTTAAATGTTTTGTTGATCCATATCAACTAATTTACTTATTTGGGTTGGGCAGTCCCAAAATAAAATATCCGGTTTTTATTATTATCTTGTTACAATGTGCATGCATTATCCATACACCAACAATAAATAACAAGACAATAAGTAAAAAACCACAAAAGTAAATAAATGTGATACGGATATGGCATTCTAACTAAGATATTCTCAAGCCAATGAGAATATCTATAAGCCCTAAAAATAGCAAGCTCATATCCATGTGCCTCCATCTTTTAGTCCATGCGCCTTAGCTTGTGGAATGTCGCCATCTTGTGGTTCATTCAATTCTTTAGGCTTCTTCTCCATGTCTTGGATATCATCTAACTATCTAATACTATCTAGCATCTATACTAAATAGATAGACCTTACAAGTTGAGGAGAAGACGAATCGCTGGCCATAAAACCTAATTAATTAATTATTATAATAAAACCAAACCACAAAAATAAACATCCACAACATCCACATCTAAGGCCATATCCAATCACCATGTGAAAGAACATAATACAATTAAAATCAAACTTTAACGCGTTTGGTCAATTTTAGTTGATATTGGGATTTACTAGGGTCAAAACGGTCCAAGAGGCCCACCAAACCTGTATGTTCAGCTTGTTTCAAAGGCTTGAAACATCTTGTCTGTTTCAAGGCCTTGAAACTATTTTCAAAGGTTTGAAATATACAGTGCAGTATACATCATGAACTTAGGAGGAGAATTGATTCTATTCTGACTCCTAAACCCCTATACTTGATTATGTTTTATTTGATGATAAAAGAAAACTATTTTGATGATCTAAACTGTGGCTAATCCATCTGCTTGAACAAGTTTTTGAAGGGATAAGTTGTTACCTATTTTGCAGGGATAATTTCCTAAACTATGCTCTTGCAAAAAAGGAAACTGGATTGATAAATTGGTTTCGTGATTATGAAAACATGACTACACCTTTCTTACATACTCAGATACAAGATCAAGTCAATATCTTTGAAGATATTGAGCAACTAGCCGTTGGGAAGAGATGTTAGACAAGTCAAGATTTGCAGCAGATTTTTAGGAGGTTTGTTATGAGAAGATATTAAAGATCTGTAACTCAAACTAACTGCATAAAAGGGAATGACTGAAGAATTTTAAGAAGAGACACGAAAACGGAGACTAGGACATTCTCAGGATTGACAAGCAAAACAGGAGAAGATCCATTTCATTCAATCCACTCTTCAGAAGATCACCGCACATTCAACTGCTTCATCAGTTCTCAGTGTCATTCTTCCTGATCTATATTTATATATCATTTAGATAATACTTGTTACATCTTATTCTCGTGAGTTTTTCAAGTGAATAGTAGATCATTTTGTTGAATCATTTAGCTAGAGCAGGTACTAGATAGGTTAGTAAGAACCACAAGTTGTAACAGAGTAAGGGAACTCTCTGTGCTTGAGATCTAGGGCTTAGCTGCTGATTAATAAGAATTGAGTTGAAAATCCTGCAGGGATCAAATCCCAGAGGTAGAGACGTAGGTCCAAGTGGACTGAATTCTATAAATTTATGAGTCTCCTGCATCTATCTTACTGTTATTTACTTAGCTTATTTGTTGTGAAAAAAGTTTTTATTTCAAGGTTTTGAAAGGCATTTCAAGGCCTTTGAAACTCTCAGCATTCTTTCAGTTATCTGTTTTGATTCCTAGAACTTGAAACTCATTTCAATGCCTTGAAATACTCTCAGCTTTACACAACATTCTTTGAAACTGCTCTTTTAGCAAAAGTTGAAAAAATTGTTTCATAATCTATTCAACCCCCCCCCCCTTCTAGATTATTGATACTGTATTACTACCTACATTATTGTATTTCAATTGGTTTCAGAGCTTGTGATAGCTCGCACATAGAGTTAGTTTGGGACGCCTTGTTTACCATTGGTTCTAACCTTGTTGAGAATGATTTTGCCTATTTTCAGTCAGTTTTCCACTTCATAGAGGAAAGAGGACGTTGAAAGCATAATTACTATATTTGAGTAATTTCATGCATAATTTGGTTTATTAGATATGATCGCGGGTACTTGTTGTTGTGCGCAGGAAACAGGTACCGGAAATGCATGAAAGATGCTTGGAATGGAGGCAGCGTATCAAGAAGTCAAAGCAGAAAAACGCAGAAAAGACTAAGTCTGTGCGTTCAAACGCACAGCTTACAGCAGCAGAAGAAGACAGGGAAAACAGGCAGAAAAACTGACCAAGTGTGTGCGTTTAGTAGAGTTACTCACACACACCTATTCCTCCCTTTGACAGCTTTGCATTTAGTTTTGATTTTCAAAAATTAAAATTTTTCTTGTTCTCGTGTGTTCGATAATCAGAGTCACAAATATGTTCTCTATATTACTTGATCATACACTTGCGAAAAAAGCACATAGATTTGCGCTATCAAGTGTATGGCGCCGTTGCTGGGGACAGTGACGGTTTCTCTTAAGGAATCATAATTAGTTTCAGAGTTTTTTCTCTGATTTTTATCTTTTCTCTATTCTTATTTCTCTTCAACTCTATTTCTCAGGCCATTCTAAGTGTATGCCCAGATTGCCTCGCGATTTGGTGCCACTACTCGAAGATCCAGAGAAACTTTTCAGAGAGCAAAACCGCAGACACCGAGCCAAGATGTGTGAACACGGAGATGATACACCCACAGAACCTGAGACACCCACCCCAGCCCAAATGGCTCGCTACATTGAGGATCTGCTTGCAGCACGCTTTGCTGCCCAGAACAACCAAAGAACGTACAACAGATCTGGTAGGGCGATAGTTGAGAATTTCGAAGTTTCTACTGAAGGACATGAGCCAGCCATCTTAGTGCCTCCAATAACAGCGGAGCACTTCGATCTGAAATCATCCACTATCCATACTGCCCAGACCCATTTTCCTTTCAATGGGAAAGCTGACGAAGACCCGAACAACTTCCTCGAGAAGTTTGAAGATTACTGTAACAAGATCAAATACAAAGGAGTTTAATCGGACACACTAACATTGATCTTGTTTCCCTACTGCTTGTTCGGGGCAGCAAAGGACTAGCTGGAAGACAGAACACCGAGATCCATCACAACCTGGGAAGGCTGTGTTTCTGACTTTTTGGCAAAATTGTACCCTGCTTCTCGGGTTATTAAACTTCAAAGTGAAATCTTGTCTTTCAAACAGATGATAGGCGAGACGGTGGTAGACGCATGGGACAGGTTGATGAGACTTAATAAAAGATACCCTAATCATTGCTTCGGGGACGCGAAAATTCTTCAAGTATTCTACCATTCTCTGGATAGAGAGAATGCTAACATGATTGACAAGGAAGCTGGGGGTAATTTTCTATACCATGTGGATAAAGATGGAGCCTATGAGCTGATGAAGTAACTAGCCAAACAGGATACTCTCCTGTTTGATAAACGCAGGCTCACAGCACTAGCAGAACCAATGGCTGACGATCGAATTGACAATCTGTTGAAAGTGGTGTAAGACCTAGTCAAGAAGTTCTACACAGAAAAGAAGACTGTAGCAGCAGTGGACGAACCAGACTTGGATGCAACCATCCAGGAACTTCAGAATGAGGACGCAAATTATGTGCCGAAACGGTGGGATCCAAGCCGCTACAGACCAGGCACACGTGACCATCCTGGGTTCCGGTACGGAAACCCTAACGCAGCAGTCTATGCACCAGGTTTTCAGCACATGCCATAGATACAGCAGGCAGCCCCTGCAGAGCAAGCACCAGCAGCACAACCGCAGCTTCTCCTATCAACACATCATTTTGAGAACTACATGGAAAAATTTAATAAACAATGGGAAGCCTAATTCTAGCAGATTGATTCACTCACTGCTGATGTAAGTCAAATGAAAATTGCGATCTGCAACTTGGAAGTACAGATTTGTCAGCTCGCACAGAATCAGGCAGAAAGAATTCTAGGGAATCTACCATCAAACACAGTGAACAATCCACCCGCTCAGATCAATGCCATCACCACTCGGAGTGGAGTTGCACTACAGGATCCGCCGTATCCCAGTCATGCACGTGCAGAAAAATTAAAGAATATTGAACACAAAGTTTTTGACAGGGAAGACAGTTCAACCGTCAGCCCCCAGCTGAAAGGCTTGGTCGGGCAGGATGCAGTACAAACTGATAAGGGTAAACAAGACAGGGCCAATTTCGAAGGACGTACCATACCCTTTGAAGACACACAAGAGGGATGATAGCAAAGACTACGCCAGATTTCTCGAAGTATTCAAGCAGTTGCATATCAACATACCATTTTCCGAGGCGTTAGCAAAATGCCCACGTACGCAAAATTCCTCAAGGACATACTATATGGAAGGAGGCGAATGAGTGACTTTGAAACAGTAAATCTGACGGCAGAAGCGAGCAGTTGTGTGAACGTGCTACCACTGAAAAAGAAGGACCCTGGCAGTTTTGTGATTCCGGTAATCGTAGGTAGTGCGTACACAGGAAAGGCTCTGTCTGACTTAGGAGCCAGCATTAATCTGATTCCGCTGACTATCTTCAAAAGTTTGGGGGTCAGGGACCCCAGACCAACCAAAATCATGCTTGAGATGGCTGACAGATCCGTAGAACCTGCTTATGGAGTAATTGAAGACATTCTTGTGAAAGTTGGAGAACTGATATTTCCAGCAGATTTTGTGAATCTGGATATGAAGCCAGGGGAAGGTCCGCTCATTCTGGGCAGACCATTCCTAGCAACTGGAGAAGCCATCATAAACTGCACGAGTGGAGAGCTAGCTATGCAAATAAATGAAGAAAAAGTAAAATTCAATGTTTTCAAGTCTCTCCAGCTCCCAGAATATTATAGTCATGATAACTGTTTTGCTCTGGAAGTAATTGATGAAGGCAAGGAAAATGAAGAAATGGATTAACTATGGGCAGAGCTTGAGGACATGTACCTAGAGGAAAAGGAGGAGCACCAGGATGAGCATGCCATGAGAAATGAAAGTTGGACCACTTTATATAAAGATGAAGAAGGCGAGCAGAAAATTGCTCTGGTCCCATCACTCAAGGACCACCAGTCGTGGAGCTGAAACAGCTCCCAGACCACCTCAGGTATGCATACATTGGTGAAAATAATACTCTGCCAGTAATTTTCTCGTCTCTTCTATCTCAGGAACAGGAACAGAAGCTGCTGGAAGTACTGAAAGAGGATAAAGAGGCTATTAGATGGACAATTTCTGATCTCAAGGGAATCAGTCCCGACTACTGCATGCACAAGATCAGGATTGAAGAGGGAAAGAAGCAAGTAATTCAGCCTCAACGGAGACAAAATGCGATCATGAAAGACGATGTGCGCAAGGAGGTCATGAAGTGGCTGGAAGCAGGGATCATATACCCCATATCATATAGCACCTTGGTTAGTCCTATCCAGTGTGTACCTAAAAAAGGGGGTATTACAGTGGTACAGAATGCTGATCAGGAACAGATCGCTCAGCGCACGGTTACAGGCTGGCGAATCTGCATGGACTACTGGAAGCTGAATGACGCAACACTGAAAGACCACTTTCCGCTACCATTCATGGACCAGATGCTGGATAGATTGGCTCACCATGCCTATTAATGTTTTCTTTACGGGTACTCCCGGTACAACCAGATCTACATTAATCCGGAAGATCAAGAAAAGACGATGTTCTTTTGCCCATATGCTACGTTCGCCTTTAGACGTATGTCATTTGGACTGTGTAACGCTCCAGCAACATTCCAGCGATGCATGATGACCATTTTTTCAGATTTGATCGAGAAAAATCTGGAAGTTTTCAGGGATGATTTTTCACTATTTGGGGAAAGTTTTGAAGACTGTCTATACCATCTGGCCAGAGTTTTGATCCACTGAAGGAAGACTAATTTGGTACTAAATTGGGAAAATGTCACTTCATGGTTACTGAAGGCATTGTGCTGAGACACATGATTTCTAGGAAGGGCTTAGAGGTGGCCAGAGCAAAGATAGAAGTGATAAAGCAACTTCCATACCCAACCACAGTAAAGGCGATCAAGAGTTTTTCGGGCCATGCAGGGTTTTATAGAAGTTTCATCAAAGACTTCTCCAAAATTAAAAAAATAATTATGTAATTTGTTGGGAAAAGATGTGCCATTTGTATTCGACGAAGCCTGCAGAAAAGCATTTGACGTACTCAAAGATCGGCTAACCACTGCACCAATAATCACGACTCCAGATTGGTCACTCCCATTCGAACTTATGTGCGATGCCAGTGACTATGCAATTGGAGCAATTTGGGGCAGTGGAAAGATGAAGTCTGCAGTGTGATTTACTATGCCAGCAAAGTTCTGAATGAAGCACAAATTAACTACGGGACTACAGAAAAAGAGCTGCTGGCAGTACTTTTTGCTTTGGAAAAATTCAGATCTTATCTGGTGGGGTCAAAAGTTATCATCTTCACTGATCACAGCGCATTGAAGTACCTGCTGGAGAAGAAGGATGCAAAGCCACTGCTGCTGCGTTCGATTCTGCTGATGCAGGAATTCGATGTTGAAATCAGGAACAAAAAGGGAGTTGAGAATGTGGTGGCTGATCATTTGTCTCGCCTGGAGAACCCAACTGAGGAGTCAGTACCAATTCAAGAAAACTTCCCTAGCGAGCATATTATGAAGGTCAAAGCCAACAGACAACCCTGGTACTATGCCATAGCCAATTATTTGGTAAACGGAGCACTGCCTGAAGACATCACCCCTCTGAAGAAAAAGAAGTTTATCTCATAATGCAGGCACTATTTCTGGGATGAGCCTTTCCTGTTCAAACAGAGGGCAGATAACATTCTGCGACGTTGTATCCCATGTCACGAGATTCTGGGGGTAATCCAGCACTGTCACTCAGCACAGTGTGAAGGTTACTTCAGCGGACCCAAGAAAAATTAAAAAGTTCTGCTATCAGGTTTTTTTTGGCCAACAATTTTCAAATATTTCCACGATTATGCACAGAGCTGTGACCGCTGCCAGCGCACATGAAATATTTCCCAACGGAATGAGATGCCCATGACACTTTGGCAAGAGGTGGAACCCTTCGATGTTTGGGGTATAGATTTCATGGGCCCTTTTCCGTCTTCCCTGGGTAATTTGTATATCCTTATGGCAGTTGATTATGTGTCGAAGTGGGTGGAAGCTATGGCCTGCCAGAAAAATAATGCGGCAACAGTGGAGCAATTTCTCAAGCGCAACATTTTTACCAAATTTGGAACACCAAGAGACATGGTCAGTGATGAAGGCTCTCACTTTATTAATAAAATCGTTGCTAAAGTGTGAAAGAATTATGGGGTGTCTATCCATAAGGTATCACTGCCTTACCACCCTCAGGCGAATGGGCAAGCAGAGGTGTCAAACAGGGAAATCAAGAGCATATTGGAAAAAACGGTGAATCCAGGACGTAAAGATTGGTCCTTGAAGCTTGATGATGCGCTTTGGGCGTACAGAACGGCCTACAAGACCCTGCTGGGAATGTCCCCATACCAGCTGGTTTTTGGTAAGGCCTGTCACCTACCAGTGGAATTAGAACACAGAGCTTACTGGGCAATCAAGCAGCTTAATATGGATCATATTTTATCTGGAGATAAGAGAAAGATGGCAGTGCTCGAATTGGAGGAATTTCGTAAGACAGCTTATGATAGCGCCAAGATCCATAAAGAATAAACGAAGAAATGGCATGACAACCGCATTCTATTGAAGAAGATAGAAATTGGGCAGAAGGTTCTCCTTTACAACTCAAGGATGAAATTCTATCCAGGGAAGCTGCGCTCGAGATGGTCTGGACCATTTATTGTGAAAGAAATTACATCATGAAGAGTCGTGGAGCTGCAAACCCAAGGGACAATATAGTTTTTAAGGTAATTGGGAACAGAATCAAGTCATACAGAAATCCGCATGAGATAATGGAGTTAGAGGCCATCTACCTCGACATGCCCTGACCAACAACGAGGTAACAAAGTTGGGTTGTCGACTGTAAATCACAAGCGCTGGTTGGGAGGCAACCCAACGTAGAGTAGTAGTTGTTTTTACATACAATACTTTAGTATTTAAATAAAAAGTTCATAAAAAGAGAGAAAAGTGAGAAGAGGTGTCGAATGCTGAATTTAGTGTTTCGATGAAACATGAGGATTTGCAAGAATTGGAGTCTGCGTTCAAACGCATATTTGTGCGTTCAAACGCAGCTGTGCGTTTAAACGCAGATCTGTGCGTTGGAACGCAAGAGGCCACGTCATAAAAATTCGATAGAAAAAAATGGAACAGTCAGAAGCAGGAGTTGTGTGTTCAAACGCAGAAGACCTGCGTTCAAACGCAGAGGTGCGTTCAAAGGCAGAAGGGCCGCGTTGAAACGCAGAAACTCCAGGAAGAATTTTGACCAACTAATGTGCGTTCAAACGCAGAAGTTGTGCGTTCAAACGCACAAAAGAAGAAGAAAAAATTTTTAGATTAACAGATGTGCGTTCAAATGCAAGATGTGCGTTCAAACGCAGAAGACCTGGACTGAAATTTTGAGGAGAAAGAATGTGCGTTCAAACGCAACATGTGCGTTCAAACCCAGAAGAATTCTCCCATAAATTTTCTAGAGAGGAGATGTGCGTTCAAACGCAGCCTGTGCGTTCAAAAGCACATCATCAGAGATTTGCAGAAATTCCAGAAATTGAAGCTCTGCGTTCAGACGCAAAATGTGTGTTCAAACGCACATCATCACAAGCCCAAAAATTCAAGCAGCTAAACTGTTATGCGTTCAAACGCATAATGTGCGTTCAAACGCACATCATCAAGACTCAAAAAATTTCCAGAACATGAAGCACTGCGTTAAAACGCAGAATGTGAGTTCAAACGCACAATGAGAGGGATAAGAAAATTTTGAAAATTTTTGAATTTTTTTGAATTTCAGGGGCCAATCTGAAATTTCTGAGAGTTCGTCTATATATACTGTACGGCTGAAAGTGACCCATTTTCACTTTCAGTCAAACAGTTTCAACTTTCTCTCTAGAAAGTTCTCTCTGCCCTATTCAGCCACCAGTCGAAGTCAGCCACCAGTCAACTCCGGCGACTGCCATAAGACCACCAGACTACCCAAAAACAGTGTGGGGGTGACCAAACCAGGAAGATCAGTCAGTTCCAAATCTACATGAGAGACAGTTTTCAGATCTGTACCCGTAAGAATACTCCGGGTACTCAGGTTCTGATTTTTTCTCTCTCTCTCTCTACTGATTTATTTTTGCTGTCTTTTTATTTTCTGAAATGGATGTGGACAAACCCTACATGCGGCCAGATAGGGCCATTGCTCCTTTGAGTATCATAGATTGTAGGTTTTTGAGGGAGGACCATTTCTGTGACCATTGGTTCGTCAACAAAGAGGCCCACCGTTACTTTCTGCAGGAAAAAAAGATTAAGTTTGACATAACGGCTGAGAGAACTTTTCCCTGGGATATTGTGTCTATGGGGCAAGACCTGTTCAACTACATCGACAAGGTCAGTTTGGGGATTTGTTCACCGGGTTTACCAATATTCAGGTCGGTTCTGTACTCGCTAAGGAGAGTTTTAGCAATCTCCAGCAATGCATGAACAGTGAGGCCCAGTCCATAGAGTGGATTTACTGCAGGAAGACATGGATTAGGATCACCTTATAGAGTATCCGAGAAAGTTTGGAACTTGAGCTGGTGTTGGAAGACTGCCAATTTCAGGAACTAAGACTATACCCTTCCGAACAACTTAGTGACCAGATTCTCCAGACTCTGTGTGCGGGTGTGCCGGGCGCTGCGTGCCACTACCCCGAACGGAGTCCAGCCAATAGGAAACTCCCTGCTACATACCTAATTCGGGAGGCGAGATGGTGGACTGAGTGGGTCAAAGACCGGATCGTGGGCATTCAGCACATGACTCGGATGGATTATGATGTTGCACTTTTAGTTTTCTATTTGATGACCCGAGAGCCAGTCAGCCTTCCGGAGATTATTTGTGAGTTTTTTCGGGAGAGGATGGAGGTTACTAGTAGGAAGGGGTTGGGTCTTTTGGGGATGTTGACCAAAATGGCCCAGCATTATCTGGCACCAATCCCTGATGAGCTGAGAGATATCCGGCCGGTTCAGATACGAAAGTACCGAAAGATGAGATGTGCATTGGACGAGGCTCTGCATGGGCCTCCGGATTATGTCCAGGTGGATGATGATGACGATGATGATGATGATGATGATGATGATGATGATGGTGCACCCCCTGGGGGTGATGACATGCCGCCGCCACCGTCGCCGGCTGGTGGTGGGCTGGCTACCTTACCAGGTCCCCTTCGATTGCCCCGGTCAGCCAGTTCATGTGAAACCACGCAGACCGAGTATGACCAGGGGCAGTCTAGCGAGGGGCCAGGCGCAGTTCTTTTGGGCGCCTGGAGAGGACTGTGTTGGGTTTTGACGTAGGTAACGCAGCGGAATAACAAAAATTTTAATCCTACTCAAAGCCCACCAAAGATCACAGGAAGAGACATCATAACATGATTAAGGACATAGAAGATGTGTACCTTTTGATTTGTGAGATCACACGAAGAATGATGTCCTCGTCTCTACGGTTGATCCACGTCTAGAGGTGAGATCTAGATTCTTCCTTCAATCAAGTGCTAGCTTGAACCTTGGAGGAAGAGGGATGAAGATCAAAGCAACCAAGCAACAAGGCAACGAAGGAGGCGCGGCCTCCCTTCTTGCCGTCGGGTAGGGGGGCGGACGGGGCTAGGGTTTCGGCCCTAGCTCTTGTCTTGCTCTCTCTTTTGTTCTCTCCCACTCTTTGTGTGTTATGACTAATAACTCATATGTGGGAAGGAACCTAGAGCCTCCTTTATATACTCCAACAACTCCTTGTTGTTTCCATAAAAGAGTTTTCTTATTCTAGTAGGACTAGAACTATTCCCTTCCTTGCAAATTAGTCCTACTAAGTTTGCAAGGTGTTGCACAATGATCCTTCTATTAATTAATCCATATTAATTAATCCCAAATCTAGCTCTACTCTATTTGACGTGTGACCCCATAGGTTTCTATATAGTTGGTAGTAACTATTACTAACATGGAGCGGTGTCTAGCAACACATCCATGCAACCCAACCAATAGAAATTGTCAGTGATCCCGACAAACCTTTGTGCCCAATATGTCATATTGCATTATCCCTTTGTCTCCATATCCGGATTGGACACGAGACATAAATAGTCACACTCGTATATCCAATCCATAGTTCCTCGATCCTGGGAATATGCTTATACTTGCAGATAACATTAATATCTCCATATTAATTTATCTGAGTCTGGCCAGACATTCAATAAGCCTCATCCCTCGAGTGGCCGTGGATATTTACCCCCATTATGTGGGAGGGACAAATCCTATCTACATCACTACGATCTCTAAGCTTGCTTCCTATCACGCCCGATAGCCACCTTTATGATTACCCAGTTACGGTGTAACGTTTGATAACATCAAAGCGCAATATTTCACAACTAGAGTATCTAGTGACTTCAAGTCTAAGGATTGCAATAATATTAGCACTACGAAAAGCGATTGTGACTTCACATAATCTAATGTATCCTTTTCGTCGTGGGTCAATCCAGTATGCCATTACTCCTAATGCATACCCATGTGTTAGACTTGATATCTCCATATCAATCTACCCACATACTAGTCTATATTTGATTGTCCTATTAATCAATATAATGGACTAGGGACATTTAAGATAAATAACACAATTTATCTAAGGACTTCATTATATTAAATATCGCCATAAATAATAAATGAATATTCTAGCCAAAAACATTGTTCATACTAAATCTACGATTGCCTCTAGGGCATCTATTCCAACAGTCTCCCACTTGCACTAGAGCCAATCTGGCGCATCTCGTATGCCTATAGATTTGGCGTGCCCTTCATGCTTTTGCTGCGCAAGAGGTTTCGTAAGTGGATCTGACACGTTGTCATCTGTCGGAATCTTGCATATCTTCACATCTCCTCGATCGATCATATCACGAATAAGATGGAATCTCCTAAGTACATGCTTTGACTTTTGGTGCGATCTTGGTTCCTTTGCCTGTGCGATTGCCCCAGAGTTGTCACAGTACAACTCTACGGGATCCACTATGCTAGGGACCACACCGAGCTCAGTGATAAACTTCTTTATCCATACTGCCTCTTTCGCCGCTTCAGCAGCAGCAATGTACTCAGCTTCTGTTGTAGAATCAGCAACTGTGCCTTGCTTGGAACTCTTCCAGCTCACAGCTCCTCCATTCAGGCAAAACACGTATCCAGACTGCGATCTGTAATCATCCTTGTCGGTTTGGAAGCTTGCGTCAGTGTAACCCTTTACACTTAGCTCTCCCATTCCTCCATATATCAAGAACACATCCTTAGTTCTTCTCAAGTACTTTAGGATGTTCTTGACAGCAATCCAGTGACTCTCACCCGGATTGGACTGATACCTGCTCACCATACTCAACGCGTATGATACGTCTGGTCTAGTACATAGCATGGCGTACATGATGGATCCTATGGCCGAAGCATAGGGTATCCTATTCATGCGGTCCTTCTCCATCTCGTTGGAGGGACAGTCATTCTTGGACAGAGTGACTCCATGTGACATGGGCAAGAATCCCTTCTTGGAATCTTGCATGTTGAACCTCTTCAACACCTTGTCAATATATGTACTCTGACTTAGGCCAAGCAACCTTTTAGATCTATCTCTATAGATCTTTATACCCAGTATATAGGCTGCGTCTCCTAAGTCTTTCATTGCAAAGCACTTTCCTAGCCAATCTTTAACAGATTGCAGAGTAGGAATATCATTGCCAATGATTAGTATGTCATCCACATACAAGACCAGAAATACTATAGAGCTCCCACTAACCTTCTTGTAAACACAAGGCTCATCTTCGTTCTTGATGAAGCCAAACTCTTTGACTGCGTCATCAAAACGTCGATTCCAGCTCCTAGAAGCTTGCTTTAATCCATAAATGGACCTTTGCAGCTTACAGACTTTATTGGCATTCTCCGGATCCTCAAAACCCTCTGGTTGTGTCATGTACACATCCTCAAGGAGGTTCCCATAAAGGAATGCTGTTTTGACATCCATTTGCCAAATCTCATAGTCGTAGTATGCTGCAATAGCAAGTAAGATTCGAATGGATTTAGTCATGGCGACTGGTGAAAAGGTCTCATCATAGTCAATACCATGAATCTGTCTATAACCTTTGGCCACCAATCGCCCCTTATAGGCAACTACCTTGCCATCCATGTCGGTCTTCTTCTTGAAGACCCACTTGCACCCTATGGGTCGAGCCCCTTCGGGTGGTTCCACCAAAGTCCATACTTTGTTGGTGTACATGGAATCCATTTCTGATCTCATGGCTTCTAGCCACTTCTTAGAGTCTGGGCCACTCATGGCTTCTCCATAGTTTGCAGGCTCATCATCCATGAGTGGTACGTCATCGGGCTCAGTCACGAGAAGTCCATACCTCTCTGGCTCATGACGCACTCTACCTGATCTACGGAGTTCCTGTGTTACCTGAACAGGCTCTTCCACAACTTCTTGTGGAACCTGTTCATGTTCCATCATTGGTTCAGTGATTTGTGGTTCATGAATTTCTTCAAGTTCTACAACCCTCCCACTTGCTTCTTTAGAGACTAATTCTCTTTCTAGAAACACGCCGGTCCGAGCAACAAACACTTTGTTTTCGGTAGGGTTATAGAAGTAATATCCTTTAGTTTCCTTAGGATATCCCACAAACTTACACTTATCCGCTTTAGGCCCGAGCTTGTCTGTTTGTAAACGTTTTACATACACGTCGCAGCCCCAAATCTTCATAAACGACACTATGGGACGCCTCCCAGTCCATATCTCATATGGCGTCTTCATGACTGATTTGGATGGAACACGGTTAATGGTAAAAGCTGCAGTCATTAGAGCATGTCCCCAAAAGGATATCGGAAGATCTGTTTGAGACATCATAGATCGCACCATATCTAATAAAGTGCGATTCCTCCTCTCGGATACACCATTCCATTGTGGTGTTCCGGGTGGAGTGAGTTGGGATACAATCCCACACTCTCTAAGATACTCATCAAACTCTTGGCTTAAGTATTCTCCTCCACGATCCGATCGCAGGGCTTTAATACTTTTGCCAAGTTGCTTCTCTACTTCACTCTTGAATTCTTTGAACAATTCAAAGGATTCGGATTTGGCCTTCATAAGGTATACAAATCCATATCTACTGAAATCATCAGTAAATGTGATGAAGTAGGTATAACCACCTCTGGCAGGCGTGGGGAATGGCCCGCATACATCAGTATGTATGAGCGCCAATAACTCACTAGTCCGTTCGCCTTTCTTATTGAAAGGGGACTTTGTCATTTTTCCCAATAAACAAGATTCACATGTCTCATATGATTCCAAATCAAATGAGTCTAGAAGTCCATCCTTATGGAGTCTAGATATGCGTTTCTCATTTATATGGCCTAAACGACAGTGCCATAGATATGTAGGATTTAAATCATTAGTTTTAATCCTTTTAGTACTTATGTTATAGATTGGATTATTTAGATCAAGGATATACAATCCATTAGACAAATGCGCACTACAATAGTGCATACTATCAAAATAAATGGAGCAACACTTGTCCTTTATTGAAATAGAAAAACCTTTCTCGTCCAAACAAGAAATGGAAATAATGTTTCTGCTCATAGCAGGCACATAAAAGCAATTGTCTAATTCTAAAATAAGTCCAGAAGGCAAAGATAGCTCATAAACGCCTACAGCTAATGCAGCAACCCTTGCTCCATTCCCGACGCGCAAGTCTATCTCCCCTTTTCGCAATTTTCTACTTCTTTTCAAATCCTGCACATTACGACAAATGTGAGAACCACATCCGGTATCTAATACCCAGGATGATGAAATAGAAAGATTGACGTCTATAACATAAATACCTGGTGGTGGTGGAATCACTATTCCAAGCTTCTTATCCTCCAGATATTTAGGGCAATTCCTCCTCCAGTGACCCGGCTGGCTGCAGTAGTGACATTCACCTTTAGCCACACCTCCACTAGGCTTTAGGGCATCCTTGGATTTCGCAACTTTCTTGCGTTTTCCTTTTGAAGTCGATGCAACTGACTTGCCTTTCTTCTTGTGGACCATCATTATGGCTTTGCCCTTGCCTTTATTGACGCTTTGCTCAGCTGTCTTTAGCATGTTCAATAGATCTGGCAAAGACTTGTTGATCTCATTCATATTATAGTTCATAATGAACTGATTATAACTGTCAGGCAACGATTGCAAGACGAGATCAGTCGCCAAGTCCTGGCCGAGTGGGAACCCCAGTCTCTCAAGGTTCTCTATATACCCGATCATTCGGAGTACATGAGGGCCTACTGGATTCCCCTCTGCAAGACTACTTTTGAACAATGCTTTAGACACTTCATAGCGCTCATGCCTTGCCTGTTCCTGAAACAATTGTTTCAAGTGTATGATCATATCATAGGCTTCCATGTTCTCGTGTTGCTTCTGAAGCTCACTAGTCATGGTACAAAGCATGAGGCAAGTCACGTCATTAGAATCATCAATATGTTTCTGACGTGCCCTTACTTCCGCTAATAGAGACTCATCTTGTGGTGGGTCTGGAATTGGAGTGTCCAAGACGTACAGCTTCTTTTCTTGCTTGAGGACAATCCTCAAGTTTCTGTACCAGTCAAGGAAATTCGTTCCAGACAATTTATCCTTCTCAAGGACAGATCGTAGGGATGAACTCGATGCGTTGTTGTTTGCCATTTGGAATTCTACAAAAACGAGAAATATGCAATTTTAGTATTTTGAACAATTTGACTATATTTAACAATGGCTAGATCATCAAATATAGCTCCCACTATTTTTCTCGGTTTAATAGCCCTCACCATTAAAGCGGAAAATATCTTTATACTTTCTAGTGGGTCCAAGATCCTTATTTCACTTCTTCTTGAGCTTGCTTTGGCAAGTCACCCAAGAATTGGTTATTTAGGTAGGAACTATTCCAATTGCATCCCATGCAACTCTTGGTCCAATTAGGTGAATAAATTCCTTTTATTCTTTATCCAATTGGATAACTCCTAATTGTCATGCCTCTAAGCTCATCAATCCAATTGATTCTTGCCTAGTTGCGTCCAACCTCTTGTTTTCAACATACACGCATTACTAGCTTGCGTCGTCCGCAACACATCATGAAAAATTAAAATCGCCTTGCTTTGGCAAGCCCGAATTTTAATAGTCCACGATCATGAAGGGTGTTTTGGCAAGAGAAGGCAAAACGCAATATTTAATTGAGGGATTTCCTTTTAACTTGTTTGGTTGATCTTTATCAACATGGTCTACTTATTTGGATTGGGCTATCCACAATAAAAGACCAATCTTGTTTATTATTATCTTGTTATCGTTTTGCTTGTAGCGCCATACACACAAAATAAATAACAAGGCATGAATAATAAACATCCACAAAATAAAAAAACGTGGCATGGATATGGCCTCTAGACTAATGATATTATCAAGCCAATGATAATATCTAATTGCCCTAAAGTGCCGAGCTCATCTCCATGTGCTCCACCATAGCTGCGCGCCTAGGGATGTCTTTTGGCTCCTTTGGTTCTCCGGTCTTCTTCTCCATGCTCTTGGCTATCAACTAAATATTTCTAATTCTAGCCTAACATCTAGAATAAATAAATAATAAAAGCCTCACATGTCGAGGAGAAAAAGAACGACTCGCAGGCCGTAAAACTTAATTAATTATTACATTAATTTGATCAGCTCGCAGGCCGTAAACCAAACCACAAAACAATAAACATCCACAATCCTAGGCCATATCCATCCACCATGCAATAAAGCACATAATACAGTTAAAACCAATTTTTAACGCGCTTGTTTAATTTTAATAAAATTGGGTAACTAGGGTTTCACAACGGTCCAAAGGGTCCAAGCCAACAAGTGGCCCGAACCCTAGGACCGCCGCACGCCTAAGGGGGCCGCGGCCTTGCTTGGCGCCCAAGGGAGGGGGCGGGCGGCTAGGGTTTCGGCCCTAGTCCCCTTCCTCCTTCCTTGTTGCCCAAGCAAGGTTGTTTCCTTATGGATTTAATTCCATAATTTTGTTTCCATAATTGAAAACCCCTTTTCAATCATGTGCCCATGAACCCTAATTTTTCAAGAACCCAATTATTCACATCCTATGTGATTAAACTCACCAATTCTAACATCCAATGTTAAATTGGGTCTTGTTTTATTGAATCAAATTCAATATTGCATCTACTATGCCAATTTTTCAGTTTTCGCGTAATAAACAATAATACGGTGTATGAACTGAAATCGTAAACACATAATATCATGTTATGCTCTACGACCTGTGGCTCTGATACCACTGTTGGGTTTTGACGTAGGTAACGCAGCGGAATAACAAAAATTTTAATCCTACTCAAAGCCCACCAAGGATCACAGGAAGAGACATCATAACATGATTAAGGACATAGAAGATGTGTACCTTTTGATTTGTGAGATCACACGAAGAATGATGTCCTCGTCTCTACGGTTGATCCACGTCTAGAGGTGAGATCTAGATTCTTCCTTCAATCAAGTGCTAGCTTGAACCTTGGAGGAAGAGGGATGAAGATCAAAGCAACCAAGCAACAAGGCAACGAAGGAGGCGCGGCCTCCCTTCTTGCCGTCGGGTAGGGGGGCGGACGGGGCTAGGGTTTCGGCCCTAGCTCTTGTCTTGCTCTCTCTTTTGTTCTCTCCCACTCTTTGTGTGTTATGACTAATAACTCATATGTGGGAAGGAACCTAGAGCCTCCTTTATATACTCCAACAACTCCTTGTTGTTTCCATAAAAGAGTTTTCTTATTCTAGTAGGACTAGAACTATTCCCTTCCTTGCAAATTAGTCCTACTAAGTTTGCAAGGTGTTGCACAATGATCCTTCTATTAATTAATCCATATTAATTAATCCCAAATCTAGCTCTACTCTATTTGACGTGTGACCCCATAGGTTTCTATATAGTTGGTAGTAACTATTACTAACATGGAGCGGTGTCTAGCAACACATCCATGCAACCCAACCAATAGAAATTGTCAGTGATCCCGACAAACCTTTGTGCCCAATATGTCATATTGCATTATCCCTTTGTCTCCATATCCGGATTGGACACGAGACATAAATAGTCACACTCGTATATCCAATCCATAGTTCCTCGATCCTGGGAATATGCTTATACTTGCAGATAACATTAATATCTCCATATTAATTTATCTGAGTCTGGCCAGACATTCAATAAGCCTCATCCCTCGAGTGGCCGTGGATATTTACCCCCATTATGTGGGAGGGACAAATCCTATCTACATCACTACGATCTCTAAGCTTGCTTCCTATCACGCCCGATAGCCACCTTTATGATTACCCAGTTACGGTGTAACGTTTGATAACATCAAAGCGCAATATTTCACAACTAGAGTATCTAGTGACTTCAAGTCTAAGGATTGCAATAATATTAGCACTACGAAAAGCGATTGTGACTTCACATAATCTAATGTATCCTTTTCGTCGTGGGTCAATCCAGTATGCCATTACTCCTAATGCATACCCATGTGTTAGACTTGATATCTCCATATCAATCTACCCACATACTAGTCTATATTTGATTGTCCTATTAATCAATATAATGGACTAGGGACATTTAAGATAAATAACACAATTTATCTAAGGACTTCATTATATTAAATATCGCCATAAATAATAAATGAATATTCTAGCCAAAAACATTGTTCATACTAAATCTACGATTGCCTCTAGGGCATCTATTCCAACAGACTGAGCATGAGGAGTGGGTCAAAAACAAGATTAAGGCCCAGGAGAAGATGCAGAATTACCTGGTGAGGACAGTCAAGAAAATGGCCCGGGGTCTTGGCAAACTTTTTAAGACCCAGAAGCATATTTACCATGCTAACAATGCCGCTCTGCGAACTGATGAGGCAGCCCTCAATGAGAGATCAATATGCGTGGTAAGAAATCTAACTTCCCGGCCTGCTACTCCAGTGATAACTGTCTCAACTGGACGATCGAGGATAGGCGGCCCTATGATAGCTTCTCTGGCCATGACCCCACCCAGAGCACGCGGACAGTGTAGGTGACCCTGGCATACCCGGTACCCAGTACCCGCCCAGACAGCATGTAGACCCCGGTGCCAGCAGTGCCCACCCCGGTGCCAGCCATACTGGTACAGCAGCAGCAGCAAGACAGGCTGTGATGAAGAGACCCAGGTGGAGGCAGACTCCCGAACCGTCTCCTGAGCCGACAGACTAGTCTACTCCGAGGAACACAGATTCTAGTTATAGACCAGATTAGTAGAGTCGCGAGGACGCGCCACCTCTAGTGTGGGGGTGGGGAATCGTGTCCTACTGCATTGCCATGTCTGCATATTTTGGTTCATTTTATTTTTCATTTTATTTTATTTTTTTAGTCAGCACGTTTTAATTTTTGAGTCCACCCACCTAATTTTCTGACCTTGCATTATTACTAAAAAAAATCTAAAAAAAAATCGAAAAATCAGAATTTTTTTGAGAAAGAGCAATGAATAGGACTAGAAACTGGGGGAGAACTCAGTGGTTAAGTCTCCAACAGGAAGGAAAATTGACACCGAGGTGTAGGAGTTTTGTTTTTCTCTGGATGGTTAGATCCAGTGCGACCCAGAATTCTCCGGTAAGTTGTAGCCTGAGTTAGGAATCCGACTAGTTGCCACACCACCGTCACCTAGGTAGTCGACAATCTGCCTACGGGCGCCAGCACGGTCACTTCATATTTCAGTGGAGTGTTTGGCTTATAACGGACCTCACGTCCTGTTTCTCAGCCTTTGGTCCAAATAGTCAACCTATTTGCAGCCGTTTACCCCTTCATTCACAGCCAGTGTAGCCTAGGAAGCCTTCTTTGTGGCTTGCATTACTTGTTTAGTTGGTTAGTACTACGCGTTATGACAGAGGGAGTGAGTCTGGAGGGTTTCAGATGGACGAGAGCTTCATATCAGATCAATTTTGAACAGTTTGAGGGTGTGACAGGGTGAGTTAGAGGCGACATCATTAATTTGCAAGAGGTGATTCACTACATTACACAGTGATCACAGGAGGAGTATTCGCATGCGTGATATCTTTTCCGCACAGATTTGGGGTCTGGGTTGTCATGTTCAATTGGTGGTCGTGCCTATTTCTACATCTTTGGTGATGAGGAGGTTTGGCGGGACTGCACGAAATGTTTAGACCACAAGGATCTGCGCTTAACGACTAATGTGGGGGTATTTTTGACAGTCGATATTTTTCGCACCCCACAGATTGGATTGCTACATTAATCAGCTCAGCTAGGTCATATATGTTTTTTTTTATTGTATTTATATATTTTTATTGATTATGTTTATTCAAAAAAAGGAAAGAGAGAGAGAGAGAGAGAGAGAGAGAGAGAGAGAGAGATGTGCTTGTTTTAGTTGTTTTTAGTTTCAGTCAATAAAGTAGAGCTGAGTAGAGGAAACTGTTTGGACTAACACAGTGCTTCACAATTGTGGCCGCGAGAATGGCGAATCAACACCAGGATTTCAGGGAATTGAGATACAGGGACTTAGTTGTTCTGGACAGTTTTCAGGGACTTGGTGAGGGGTGTGAGTTGGGAACAGTGAGATTTCATAACAAGTAGGATTGGCATTGCCTGATACATATGATCCTGCCTGTTTAGATTTAGGATCCCCTGATGGATAAATAACTCGGAAGGTAGGATAACTAGGGATTTTCTCAGGATACAGAAAAAAGTAACAGTAGGGGAAGCCAGTGCTTATTTTCCACCCTGATAAACCAACAAGCTCACCGATTGCTTGTTAATCGGTACTTCCTGGAGGTAGAGTGAACATTGAAGGACACATCAGTTTTTGTTCTAGAGATTGCCGGATCTCAAAAAAAAAAACTTTGTTTTGTCATATTTTTGTTTGTATATTCTTTGTGTGATTCAGTTGAATAGTTGAGTCTTTTGGTCTATATCATGAATCTGTTGGACGGGAAAGAATGCAATTGAAGTATGCAAAACAAGGTCTGCAAGGCAGTATGCAAGGGTCTGCTCGGGATGAGCAGAGTTTAATATGGGGAATTTTGATAGCTTGAAGATAGAGTTAGTTTGGGATGCCTTTTAACCATTGGTTCTGACCCTGTTGAGATTGATTTTGCCTATTTTCAGTGAGTTTTCCACTTGATACAGGAAAGAGGACGCCGAAAGTGTAATTGCTATATTTGAGTAATTTCATGCATAATTTGGTTTATTGGATATGATCGCAGGTAATTGTTGTTGTGCGCAGGAAACAGGTACCGGAAATGCATGAAAAAGTCTTGGAATGGAGGCAGAGTATCAAGAAGTCAAAGCAGATAAATGTAGAAAAGACTAAGTCTGTGCGTTCAGACGCACAACTTATAGCAGCAGAAGAAGACAGGGAAAACAGACAGAAAAACTGACCAAGTGTTTGCGTTCAGACGCACATCCTGCGTTCAAACGCAGGAGACTTCAAAAATTCAGAAGGTCAGAATCGGGAAGGAATCATCCAGAAGACCAAGTATGTGCGTTCAAACGCACAACCCAGAAAGTCAACGAAAGTCAGAGGAGAAAAAGTCAAAAAGTCAAACATCATAATTATGCGTCTAAACGCATGGATGTGCATTCAGACGCAGGAGAGGTGCGTTCAGACGAACAACAGGACTTCCAGAAGCTTCCAGGACGGGTTTAGACCGGGGCAGAACAGGAATTTCAGGCATCAGTTCTGGAGACTGTGGCAGTATAAAAGAGGTGTCCCAGCACAGAATTAGGTTAATCATCATCACAGAAGACAGTATAAGAGCCGGCAGTTTGGAGCAGAACAGAGATTGGAGCAATTTCGGTATTCAGCAATAATCTTGTTTGATATGTCTTTTCTTTATTTTATGAAACAGTGTTTATTGCGCTAGCTAAACCTTTTACTATAGGTTCTCAGTGAACCTAGGGTTTATGCATTCAGCGTGGAGTTTATCTTGATTCTTAGATTCATGAATATTTAGAAATCTTAATACAGTATTGGATTATTTATTATTATGTATTCAATTTTCTATTTATGCATGAACGTCCTGATCACCCAGGAGTGCCACAGACAGGATCTGGTGCGCGAGAGTGGCCAGTGAGAGTTAGAAAGAGAAGACAGGATTTAGTACCCTGCCTTGATTGACCGAGAGGTGAAGAGAATCAGGGGACTAGCCCAGAAGCATTAGACCAACTGCTAGAAGTTTAGGGGGAGACCGAGAGGAGAACCTGTAACCCTAGTAGACTTAGAACAATCCTGCAAATCTAGATCCGAAAATCTGCAGGAGAGTGATAGATGCCTGAGACCGAGAGGAGATTGTATCACTGGTATGCTGGCATAAACAATGCCACTCTGTGTTTCTGAAATCAAAGTAAACTGTAAAAGCTGAATAGTAACCCTAGGGGATCCTGGAGCCTGGATCTTTACATCATCAGTTTTCAGACTTAGAAAAATTCCCAGAAAATCATCAAAATAGTTACTTTAATGACTGCCTTTATTTACTGCAATTTAGTAGAGTTACTCACAAACACCTATTCCTCCCTTTTACAGCTTTCCAATTATTTCTGATTTGCAAAAGTTAAAAATTGTCCTGTTCTCGTGGGTTCGATAATCAGAGTCACAAATACGTACTCTACATTACTTGATCGTACACTTGCGGAAAAAGCACATAGATTTACACTATCATATTGTATCACTACATAGATTTAACCATCTAGTGATTATGAGTACTGTAAGTGATGGTGGTTTCTCACAGGGAAGAGCTGCTAACAGACCTCCTCTATTCTGTGTTGAAAACTTTGTGCACTAGAAAGCCCTGTTGAAAATGTTCATCATTGATCAAGATATGGAGTTATGGACTATCATACAGAATGGTCCTCATACACTCTACACTGAGAAATATGGGATCAGAACTCCCAAAATTGAGAATTCACTTTCTGCTTCTGAGTTAGAACAGTTTTCTAAAAGTTATAAAGATATGAATCTCTTATAATGTGCTTTGAGTGTAGATGAATTCAACAGGATTTTAGGTTGCAAGACTGCTAAAGAAACATGGGAAAAACTGTTGGTAACTTTTTGAGGACACAGTCAAGTCAAGCAGACAAAGATCAACATAATTCTTAGACAGTATGAACAGTTTAAACTGAATGGAGATGAAACCATGAAAGACATGTTCAAGAGATTCAGTGACATTGTCAACAATCTGGATTCCTTGGGAAAATATTTTTCCAATGAAAAGAAATTCGGGAAGATTTTGAGAAGCCTTCCCCAAGCCAAATGGGAACCAAAGACTACTACAACATGATGACTTATAGGTAAAACTGCTTACACATGAAATTTCCATGAATGAAGATGATGGAGAACTATCAGATAATGTCAAGAATCTAGCCGTCAAGGTTAAGGAGAATTTTTCTTCTCAAAGCCTTGAAAATGAAGAAGATGATGAAGAAGATCCTTTTACTCTAATTTCCAAGGCCTTTGCTAGAAATATGAAGATGAAGAAGAATTTTGGAAACAAAGACTTCAGCAGGGATAGACAAAAATCCTCCAGTAGCAAAGACTACAATGGTAAATCTTCTTCCCATGGTAGTAAGCATGAAGTAATGAATTGCTTTGAGTGTGGTGAAGCAGGACACTTGATAAGAGATTTTCCACACAAGAAAACCAAACACTTTCAGAAGAAAGACCATGAAACAAGAAAGAAAGTTATGATAGCTTCTTGGAGTGACTCAAACTCCTCAAGTGATTCTGAATCTGAAGAAGAACAGGCCAACCTCTGCCTTACGGCCAAGCATGATGAAAGTTCTAAAAAGAACATTGAGGTAATGGTAAACTGTTTGATTTTAAAACCAACAGATGTCTTTTATGATTATCTTAGAACAATCCTTTTAAATGAAGAGGACTATCTGAAAGAAATCAGGAATTTGAAGGAAACGGTTCATGAGCAACCAAAAGAAAATTTGCATCTTATTTGTCAAAATCAGAATCTTTAAATTTCTCAGAAAAAATATGCCAGAGATGTCAAGGCCTTGGAAACCAATTTCAAAACCTTGAAAACTCAAGTCAAGGAAGTAGTCACTGAGAACTCACTTTTGAGTGACAGTATTGTTTCTCTAAGACACCAAACTGATAAATTGGAGGAACAAAGAACTACTCTAGCTGAGAAACTTCTAGAATCCAAGGAAAATATTACAAAATTTGCTGGCTCAGAACACAATCAAAACCATATTCTTGGAGGAAGCTTAAAGTCTGTTCACAAAACTGGTATTGATCATAATCCAAACATCCTAGAAAGAACAATACCAGATTTTTGAAGATTGGTAACAGAACTTCTCCTAAGTTCCATTATTGCAATAGAATTTGTCATGTTAAGATGACTTGTCCTTTTAGAAGAACAGACCCCCACATAATGAGGAACACTTTTCCAGTTCAACTTAAAGGACAAGTTAGACAGATTTGGGTTCCTAAAGGGGTTAGACCACCCAACATGGTTTAATCTTAATATTAATCTAAGTTCCACACTTGGTCTAACAGCTGGGTAAGGCAGTGAATGGTGTCTGCAGGCTGTCACCAAGAGCAAAGAGCAGATATGGTTTACGGATAGTGGTTGCTCTAGACATATGAGTGGAAAGAGATCTTTATTCTCATAACTGAAAGAGCAACATGAAGTTTCAATCACACTTGGTGACAAAGGAAAATGCAACATACTAGGTATTGGTAAATTTGGTAAAGATTCTGAAAGTCTATTTATGATGTTGATGTTGGAAAAGGGGCCCCACAGGCAATCTAGTTTAGTATGAACAAATTTTCATTCTATAATTTATTGAGATATTTAATATAATGAAGTCTTTAGATTTACAATTGTGTTGTTTATCTTAAAAATCCCTAGCCATTATACTTATTAATAGGACAATCATCTATAGACTAATACGGGGTAAGATTGATATGGAGATATCATGATCCCACACATGGGTATGCATTAGGAGTAATGGCATACTAGAATGACCCATCTCCAAGAAGGCTACATACATGTTATGTAAAGTTACAAGTGCTTCTCGCGATGACAACGGTATTGTCATCCTTAGACCTGAAGTCTCTAGATCATCTAGTTGTGGAATATTGTGTTTTGGTAGCGTCAAACGCTACACCGTGATTGGGTAGTGATAACTCCCATTTATGAGTTATCTGTGAGCTTATGTTAGAATTTAATAAGTTGAGTTTCCATAAGATTGAGCACGTTTTAGCCGACAAAGCCTCCGTAGTATGAAAAAGATAAGTTTGAGCTTAATTGAGAAAATCGGGCATTTTCGTGCATAAATTGATATTAAATGACATATATAATCGCTTGGTATGGTTATTCATATGGTCTTGACAGGAACGAATGCTTAGTGGTTGATTTCAGGCATAAAAGAACTTCGGAAGCAATGGGAACTAAAGCGACGCAAAGTTGGAGAAGCTAGAATGCCTAGTCTCCAATATTTTGATCATATCTTAAGTTATATATTGAATTTTAGAGTGAGACCGGTGGCAAATGAATGTAGACTTCAAGAGCTTTCCTACGATAGGTCACAGAGCTAAATCGGAGATTGGACGAAGAAGTTACAACGTTTTGAAGTTGGAGCTGTCGCTGATGTGCGTTCGGACGCACATGTTCTGCGTTCAGACGGACATGTGCGTTCAAAAGAAGCCCTGATGTCAAAATAAACTTATGTCCGCATGCAAGATTGGTGGCCAAACTCAAAAACTGAGTCCCGGAGGCCGAAAAAGGGCGGAAATTGGCTAAACGCAAGAAAGTGCAGAAAAATGACTAAGTATGTGCGTTCAGACGCACATTCTGCGTTCAGACGCACAGCACAGTGCAGCAGCAGAAGACAGGGAAAACTGGCCAGAAAATGACTAAGTGTTGTGCGTTCAAACGCACATCCTGCGTTCATACGCAAGAAACTTAAAATTTCAGAAAGGTCAGAATCAGGCAGAAGTCAACCAGAAGACCAAGTATGTGCATTCAAACGCACACCCAAAAAGTTAACGGAAGTCAAAGTCAAAAAGTCAACTCTCAGAATGTGTGTTCTAACGCAGCCGTTGTGTGTTCAAACGCAGGTCAAGATTTCCAGAATTTTCTGAAGACGGTGCAAAAAGTCAAACTTCGTCAGAAAAGTCAAAGGCGACCAGAATTGAGGACATAACATGAATTTCAGCACATGACTATGGAAACTTCAGCAGTATATAAAGCAGCTCTGCCCAGCAGTTTCAATATATACAACATATACAACACAGGATACACATAATACATAGAATCAGAGTCAGACAAAGCAGGAGCAGGAGCATCGGAACAGTCCCGGAAATTGCCAGATTTCCGTCACCTGTTTGATTCTCTTCTCTTCTTTATGTTAGTTTTTATTAGCTAGACTTTTTACCTAGGTTCTCGGTGAACCTAGGGTTCATGATTTCAGCAACTTAGTTTATCTCGACTTCAGATTCATGTTTCTTTAAATCTTAATGCAGTAGAAGTTTTGTTTATTATTCTGTCTTTGGTTTTTACTGTGTATGCATGAACGGAGTCGCGAACCTGGTTTGCTACAGACAGGATCTGGTGCGCGAGAGTGGCCAGTGAAAGTTAGGAAGAGAAGACTGAATTTAGTTTCCTCCCTTGATGGACCGAGATGTGAAGAGAATCAGGGGACTAGCCCAGAAGCATTAGACCAACTGCTAGACATTTAGGGAGGAGAACCTGTAACCCTAGCAGGCTTAGAACAAACCTTCAGATCTAGGTGGACCGAGAGGACCCGAAAATCTGCAGGAGAGTGACAGGTGAATGAGACCGAGAGGAGATCGCAACATTGGTATGCTGGCATAAACAAAACTGTTGTGTGTTTCTGAATCGGAAAAACTGAAAAGCTGACTAGTAACCCTAGGGGATCCAGGAAGCTAGGCACCCAAAACCCTAGTTTTTACTTCGAGACTCTATTATCATAAAATTACCAAAAATACTGTTTAATTCTGTTTTTACTTTGAGTACTTTTTATTAGAACCTGACTCAAAATATTCCTCCTTTTACTTTTTATGTTTTTACTCTTTAAGCCTAGTTTCTGATTAAGCAATAACACTGTCCTCGTGGGATCGATAACTCGGGGGTTGAAATACCAGCCCTATATTACTTGAACCGTGCACTTGCGGTAACACGTAAGAAATCGTGTCAAGTTTTTGGCGCCGTTGTCGGGGACAAATTTATTGTTACTCAGGAACTAGATTAAAAAAAAAAATTAAAAAAAACTGAAAAAAAAAATTAAAAAAATAATAATATATTTTTATACCTAGTTACCTCACGGGTAGGTATTTCTGGAGCTTTGATTTCTCAGGAACGCAAGGGGCCAGATAAATTATAGGCATGTGGAGCGGCAATCTTGATTCGGGGGCAACTCAGTTCCTGAGTCCTCCCTACTGTGAATACTGCCACAATTGGCACAGAAAAGAGGATGCACACCGTCCAGTTTATTGCTTTCAGTGCAAAAATTATCATGAGTATGAAGAGCCGTGCATATTTCACTCACCCCAGATTTATCAACACTATTACCCCTACTGCATCAAGTGTGGGGGTGGTTGCGGGGCTGGGTCATGCAGAATTTATCAGCCGTGGAACTTTCAGCACTGCCAATCAGGGGCGCATCTTGAGACTTCTCTGTACTATCCAGATCCACCTCAATTTGTACCTCCGCCACCTTTTGAACCGCTCACTCAAGAAGTTTTCTTCTCATAGATGTCTAAATTGGAGTGTATGCTGGAGAAATTTTTTTCAGCACGCCTTGACCAGATTGCAGAGGAGATGAGAGAACTCAACAGTGACATATTGCGATTGGCAAACAAGTATCACAGACTTTCTCAGTCATGGATCTCAGCAGATACGGCAGAACCAGAAACAGAGTTCATGCCACCAGAAATTGAAGAAGTGCAGACAGTGACATCATCAGGTCCAGTTGATCCAGAAATTGATCCAGTACCCGCACCACAGGAAACAGACTCATATATTCCTCACTGGCTTCCAGCAGTGCTGGAGATGCAGAAGGGCTTCTTTGCAAAGATGGCGCAGGAACAAAAAGAAGCTGAATCACAGGTTGTTGTCATGGAAGAAGAGGTGCCCGAGCCAAGAGAAGTGTGCACTATTCAAGATCCATCTCAGGTATTTCATTATTATGAGGACTCAGATTCTGAATCAGATTTGGAAGAAACAGTGCCTGCATGGATGCAACCACAACCAATTTCAAATTCTGGGCATGATTTGAAAGACACTGATATTGAGCACAGGGGGTGCGTTGATGAGGAAACTGTGTTCGAGAATGTGTCCGCTGATATGGATGAACTTGAGGTAGGAATCCCAACTCAGCCTGCTGAAGAAATCACCATGTCGTATGTTTATTAAGTATGTGAGGAGTTGGAAAGACGACTGTGTGTGGACTCTGACACGGAAACTGGACATGATGATTCTCCTGATCCTTGCTCTATGGACTGTTCTAGTGACGTTGCACAGGACATAGAAAAGGGATTGGAAATCACTCAGTGTGGGGGTACTGATAATCTGCCTGCACGGGTTGTTCAGCATCAAGAGTCAACTGGGTATGAGCTGAAATTCCAAAGTCCAACGCAAGCATCCAGGGGTGAAGTTCATCGGCGGGACTTTGTAAAAATATTCACAGACAAGCCAGTGAATAATGAGTGGAAGCTGATCAAGATGAAAAAGTGAAAAATCAAAGAAATCATCTTCCACAACCTTTCACCTTGTCAAAAGAATGAGTGTGCACGTGAGATGAGGATCATTGAGAAGAGATGGTGGAAGAAGAAGAAATGGAGAGATAAAGAAGCCTTCAAATTTCTCAAATGTTGAGGTAACAAGGTCGGGCCGTCGACCGTAAATTACAAGCACTTGTTGGGAGGTAACCCAACCTAGGAGTTAGTTTCAATTATTAAATTATTTACTGTTTAAATAATTTTGAGAGGAGAGATGAGGGTGGGCTAATGTTTAGATGCAGAAAGTTTCAGGAAACATGTTACAGGAAGCTGAAGTACAGAAACTGGGCCGCTGTCAGCATCCAAATGCAGACTAGCATCCAGTTGCAGCCTGCCAGAAAAAGGCAGATTGGAAAAATCTTGAAGAATCGACCCCGGTGCACAAGATGCACTCGACCTTCACAGGGCCTCGTATGAGTTGTGGATTTTTCAGAAATAATTTTTAGCAGAATAGGAGAAATCGACCCAGGTGTACGAAAATACACTCGACCATATAGGAGCACATTGTCACACACGATGGTGCTTGGGGATTGCACACTTGAAGAGCGCGACAGAGCCCGGAAGGTTGACAACTTCCGTTGAGAAATTTTCCGGCGACCGGTCAACGGTCCTTCTCTGCCGGAATCTACAGAAAATTCAGCACATGTACGAACTGACTCCGGGTGAAGAGGTTTAATTTCTGTCTCTTACTTTATTTTTCTGAGTATACTACTAGCTGGTTGACTGACGGCCAGTCTCGAGCCAGCAAGCCAGTGGCTCTATCAGGCCATAAGTCAGTCGGTCGGTCTAGCATTAGGTCATCCCGATCCCAATAGGTGAGGCACGCCAGCTCATCCAATCCAGATTATGTGCCTGATGATTAGTACCATGAGGGAATGGCACCATCCAGTGTGGGGGTGGTGGCGTTGTAACTGCATTAGTTTTATTATACTGAAAAAAAAGAATTGAAAAAATTTAAAATTTAAAATTTTGAGATTGAGCAAATGATTTAGCTTAAAACTGGAGAGAGCTTAATGATATAAAATTTCCCGAAAATTGATGAGCTGAAGTGAGGAAGAGCTGCGAGAATCTGTCTAGGGGAGTTATAGAGCCAATGCACTTTAAAAAATGCAAGTAGCTGTCTCCCGAGCTATGTATCCTACTAGCTGCCAGACCACCGTCACCAGGTAGTCGTCAACCCGCCATCACGGTCAACACATCATTTGGTGGAGTGATAGGCCATAGGGGACCTCACGTCCTGTCTCGCGCCTTAGGTCCACTAGTGAGCCTCATTGATCAGTTATCCCTTTTCTTGGTACCCTTTTTGACCTAGGAAGCCGTTTTTTGATACTCGCATCATTGTTAGTATTTTCACCTTTCCTATGAGTCATGGCACGAGGGAGTTGAGTTGGAGGATTTTCTGGGGTAGAACAGATTTGTTATATTTGATAGTGGATGAGCTTCATCGTTATATCTGAGGGTGTGTAAGGGTGAGATAGTGACGGCAACACACTTCGGTGTGGCGGTGACTCATGACATTACACCGTGAGCACAAGAGGAGAGCCGTAGTGCGTGACATTTTCCACACGACATGGGGGACTTGGGTTGACAGGGTTATTTGGAGGACAACGCGCTCTGCTAGTTAGACAACCTTGGAGTGAGGAGGTCCGGTTAGAAAAGCGCGATTATTTTAGAGATTGACTACATGGTTTGGATCAGTGTGGGGGTGTTCGTTTCAGATTTTATTTACAGTATTTTTCTGCCACCCCACATTTTTGGTTTATTGCAGAACTGGCCTAGTTTATATTATTGTTATTTACTGTGTTGCCCCACATTGAAAAAAAAAAGAAAAGAACTCGAAAAAAGAAGAAAAAAAAAGAAAAAGGGAAAGAAAAAAAACAGCAAAGGCAGAGTTTCAGGGTGCTTGATTTTGTTTGAAAACGCCAGGCCAGGGAAATTTTATAAATAGTTCGCATTCTTTCACAGTTGTGGCCGCGAGAACGACATTTACACCAAGATTAAGGAAATTGAGTGTCTAGAATCTTAGTTGATTTGGGTCAGTTTCTGTCTTCTTGGTGAGGGAGTGTGAGATTTGGGTACTTGTGAGTGTGCTGTGACGTTTAGGACTTCGCTTCTAAATGACTTATCCTACCGTCCCAAAGCTGACAGATTTACATTACACCCAGAGTAAAAGCACGGAAGGTGTGCTTTAGGGATACGTTCGGTTTGCATGCCAAAGCAGAAGTAAGTAGTGTTCGTGCTTGTTCCTAACCTAGGCTGGCCGCGAGTTCTTCCGATCACTGCAGTTTCAGAAGTATAGGGAAATATGAGAGATTAGTGATGTCCAGTTTGATTTGAAGAAATTTCCCAGTCTCACCAAAAAGTTAAACTGTTTTATAGTACTTGTATTGTTTATAAATAAATGCAGTTACAACGCTCTGGATTGATTCGGGATAGTATGCAGTGGTAGAATACATGTGTAGTTTGCTCGGGGCGAGCAAAGTTCAGTGTGGGGGTATTTGATAACTCCCATTTATGAGTTATCTGTGAGCTTATATTAGAATTTAATAAGTTGAGTTTCCATAAGATTGAGCACGTTTTGGCCGACAAAGCCTCTGTAGTATGAAAAAGATAAGTTTGAGCTTAATTGAGAAAACCGGGCGTTTTCGTGCATAAATTGATATTAAATGACATATATAATCGCTTGGTATGGTTATTCATAAAGTCTTGACGGGAACGAATGCTTGGTGGTTGATTTGAGGCATAAAAGAACTTCGGAAGCAACGGGAACTAAAGCGGAGTAAAGAGACGCAAAGTTGGAGAAGCTAGAATGCCCAGTCTCCACTATTTTGATCATATCTTGAGTTATATAATGACTTTTTGAGTGAGACCGGTGGCAAATGAAAGTAGAATTCAAGAGCTTTCCAACGATAGGTCACGGAGCTAAATCGGAGATCGGGCGAAGAAGTTACGACGTTTTGAAGTTGGAGCTGTCGCTGATGTGCGTTCAGACGCACATTGTGCGTTCAAACGCAGCCCTGATGTCAAAAACAACTTATGTCCGCATGCAAGATTGGTGGCCAAACTCAAAAACTGAGTCCCGGAGGCCGAAAAAGGGCGGAAATTGGCTAAACGCAAGAAAGTGCAGAAAAACGACTAAGTATGTGCGTTCAGACGCACATTCTGCGTTTAGACGCACAGTACAGTGCAGCAGCAGAAGACAGGGAAAACTGGCCAGAAAATGACTAAGTGTTGTGCGTTCAAACGCACATCCTGCGTTCAGACGCAAGAAACTTAAAATTTCAGAAAGGTCAGAATCAGGCAGAAGTCAACCAGAAGACCAAGTATGTGCGTTCAAACGCACACCCAAAAAGTCAACGGAAGTCAAAGTCAAAAAGTCAACTCTCAGAATGTGCGTTCAAACGCAGCCGTTGTGCGTTCAAACGCAGGTCAAGATTTCCAGAATTTTTTGAAGACGGTGGAAAAAGTCAAACTTTGTCAGAAAGTCAAAGGCGGCCAGAATTGAGGACAGAACAGGAATTTTAACACAGGACTATGGAAACTTCAGCTGTATATATAGCAGCTCTGCCCAGCAGTTTCAATATATACAACATATACAACACAGGATACACAGAATACACAGAATCAGAGTCAGACACAGCAGAAGCAGGAGCATCGGAACAGTCCCGGAAATTGCCAGATTTCCGTTACCTGTTTGATTCTCTTCTTTTCTTTATGTTAGTTTTTATTAGCTAGACTTTTTACCTAGGTTCTCGGTGAACCTAGGATTTATGATTTCAGCAACTTAGTTTATCTTGACTTCAGATTCATAATTCTTTAAATCTTAATGCAGTAGAAGTTTTGTTTATTATTCTGTCTTTGTTTTTTACTGTGTATGCATGAACGGAGTCGCGAACCTGGATTACTACAGACATGATCTGGTGCACGAGAGTGGCCAGTGAAAGTTAGGAAGAGAAGACTGAATTTAGTTTCCTCCCTTGATGGACCGAGAGGTGAAGAGAATCAGGGGACTAGCCCAGAAGCATTAGACCAACTGCTAGACGTTTAGGGGTAGACCAAGAGGAGAACCTGTAACCCTAGCAGACTTAGAACAAACCTGCAGATCTAGGTGGACCGAGAGGACCCGAAAATCTGAAGGAGAGTGACAGGTGCATGAGACCGAGAGGAGATTGCAACATTGGTATGCTGGCATAAACAAAACTGTTGTGTGTTTCTGAATCGGAAAAACTGAAAAGCTGAATAGTAACCCTAGAGGATCCAGGAAGCTAGGCACCCAAAACCCTATTTTTTACTTCGAGACTCTATTATCAGAAAATTACCAAAAATACTGTTTAATTCTGTTTTTACTTTGAGTACTTTTTATTAGAACCTGACTCAAAATATTTCTCCTTTTACTTTTTATGTTTTTAATCTTTAAGCCTAGTTTCTGATTAAGCAATAACACTGTCCTCGTGGGATCGATAACTCGGGGTTGAAATACTAGCCCTATATTACTTGAACCGTGCACTTGCGGTAACACGTAAGAAATCGTGTCAGGTATCATACAGGCGCGTATCGAACACAATTTTAAGCATGTTCAGATATCGTAGTGATGTAGATAGAATTTGTCCCTCCCACATAACGAGAGAAAATATCCTAGGCCACTCGAGGGATAGTGCTTATAGAATGTCTGGCCAGACTCAAATAAATCAATATAGGATATCGATGTTATTTGCACGAATAAGGCTATTCCCAGGTGTAGATAGTGCTTTCTGAGCTGACAGATCTTGGCCACGTGGCAACCATCCAGCACACCATATTGTGCTCCACACACACTGGATCACCAGCCGCGCTGATCCATGTGGGGGCTGCGAGACAGGGCCCTCGCATACCACTGCACGGGACTTGTAGGGACTTAGTGGTTTGGAGGCTAGAGTAAGTCCTGTCGCGTGCGAGCCAAGCCCACGCGCGACCTTTAGTAACTGCTTTGAGAGATTTATGGCACGAGCTCCATAAACCCGGTCAATCCGGTCAAACCCGGTCAACCCCATAACGGTTCCGGTATTCGCGCATAACGTGCTGTAACGGTCCCTATATACGCGGACGAGCGTGCCGTTGTGGTTAAGCTAATTAAGCCGCCATTGATGGGCGCATTAACCACACTGCAACGGTCACATTCTCCGTTATATATAGGACGTTAACCTTTCCATGCAAAGGAGGACACACCAGACATACGCGGAAGCCTGCCAAACCCCTGTCTCTCTCTCCGACATTACTACTGCCTTACTCTCTCCCTACACACAACCCAACTCTTCATGTGCCATTTCCGATCCTCTACTCTCGGTGTACACAGAGTTCTCCCTGCCGGATTCTCTTGTGCACATTTTGGTGAAGCCGACGTGAACTTACCATCACAAGCAACCATGTCTCAGGAGGATGATATCAGTAACAGATCGCCTTCCACCGAAGCCGCCTCGGGAGAGGAGATCCGGCGCACTCCTACGACTATCGGTGAAGCTCGAACGCTAGAGGCCTTGGACGCCACCATCCAGAGTCAGGGGAAGGCTCTCAAAGCTCAATCTGCGCAACTAGAACGGATCATGGCTGTCTTGGGTACTCTTGCTCCAAACCCTGCACCAGCCACCGCCGTCTCTCAAGGACGAGGAGCCTCTACCACTCAGGGACTGGGAGTGTCAACCACGCCACCCAACCCTAATCTGCAAACTCCACCGGCGACTACGCAGCTGCCCTCAATTCAAGGGTCAACAGCCCAAATGTTGCCCTTCACCGCTCATACTCCTCAGCCTCCGGCTTTGGTACCTAATCCGGCCTCGCAGTATCCCTTGCCTCCTTCAACGGCAATCTGGGGCAATGTGAACGCACAATATGTCCCTAGTCCTCCTGCGGCATATGTGTCGCCTCCGCCTGCAGCAACCCATCCTCCTACTACCCAGGGAAACACTCCAGAGTGTATGACGTCTCTGCAACGGCGCATAGACACCATTCTGGCTCACCAATCAATCGCGGATACCATCATCCCGAAACTAGACAACGATCCGCCTATCCCACGGGAAATCTATCTCATGCCTAACCCTGTCGGGTACAAGGCTCCTAAATGGGACAAGTTCGAAGACGTCAATGGGAACGCTCATGAACATGTCATGCGTTTCATTGATGTGATGGGGCCGTATGGAGCCGATCCCAAACTGTTGATGCGTGAGTTCCCGAAATCCTTGGGGAACGTGGCTTACAAGTGGTACAGGATGTTGGAAGTCGGGTCCGTGAAGACTTGGGACGATATGGTCCAATAGTTCTACATCAAATTCTTCCAGATGGAGGAAAAGGTGACGATGATTCACCTCTCGCGGATGTATCAGAAGCGCGAGGAGGACGGAATAACCTTCATCAAGAAGTTCAGGGCCAAGTCTTTGGAATGCAAAGATGTGATGCTTGAAAGTAGACTCGTAGAGATATGCCTGCAGTGCATGCGAGATGAGTACAAAGGTATGCTTATTAACCTGCAAACGCCTACGTTTTCAAAACTAATCGAATGCACGAAGAACATCGAGCCTATAGTGGAGAGGCAGAAAAAGAGAAGCGCTCCGGAGCGATCCTCGGGCGGTACTACTTTCAAAATCGGGAGATTCAGCTACAAGAGGGGACGCGAAGCTGAAGTCAATACGGTTTCACCCCAAAAGCAGGCGAAGATTGTGAACTTTGATGCACCACCTCTGCCATGTTCGGTGGAAGAAGCAAGCGACCTCTGCAGGCAATGGCGCAAGGACGGTGTCCTACCGCCGCTCGAGAGGGCACCCTCCAAGGAGATGGTGAGGGACCCGAAGTGGTGCGAATACCACGGAAAGGTCATGCATCCCACGGCGGACTGTAAGAAGCTCAGAATTGTGTTCAGCCAAACGATGAAGAATGGCGAACTGATCGTTAGCGACCAAAGGCAGGATGTGCGCAACAATCCACTTCCTGCCCATGCGGAGCAAGAATCGAAAGGTAAAGAGGTCGCTATGATCTCGATTGTGGATCTGGAAGAGGTCGCAGAGGATGGTCTACCCATCATTGCCGAAGTCCATGATGACGAAGACTACAGCATAGACACGGAGGACGAGCGTTCCGACCGGATGAAGGGGTCGCACGGCTTCAGCAGGTTCTTCGACGAGATGAACTTCTCAGAAAAATGCCGGACGAAGATGACAAAAGCGATCTTGAGGATAGCAGAAGACTATGAGGAGGACCTCGTAGTCTCAAATGGGAAAGTCATTAGGGCGTCTCGCTCTACAGAAAAGATCATAACCTTTTCCGCAAGCGACAAGAAGACAGATGCGAGCCACCAGAGGCCTCTGTATGTCACGGCTATCATCAATGGCGTCGAGTTCAAAAGAGCGTTCGTCGACGGAGGAGCAGCGGTTAACGTTGTTTCGCTCCACACATTGAAGCTAGCAGGGATCCCAGAGTACAAGATTGTCAAGCGTCCATCCCCGTTGATGGGATTCGGAAGCGACTCCAGAATGACGATAGGATGGATCCGCCTGGGTATCCAGATCGGCAAGATCAAGTGCTCAGCGAAGTTCTATGTCATAGATGCGAACACTACGTATCCCATGATCATAGGTCGAGCCTGGATCCATCGCTTTGATGCTGTCCCTTCAACAGCTCACCAAGTGATGAAAGCTGTTTGGAATGACAGAATAGTCGAGATACCGGCTTCAACAAATCCATTCAACATGGATGAAGCGCATCTCAGTGAGGCGGTGTGGTTCACTGATATGGCGGATGAGCAAACAACGGGACCATTCAACCCCACTCCTTTACCCCTATGGGAAGATATCAAAGATCAGTCACCTGCGGGAGTGATGGTGACAAGGGAGGATGCCAAGGAAAAGCCGCCCACGCGAGATGAAGCACCGCGGATTGCCTACCAGCGAAAGAACGTGTACACTCTGAAAAGAATAGCAAAGCATGACCCTGAAGGCAAGGAGATAGGGAGTTTCTACGCCAACGGGAAGAAATGCTATCGCATATGAAGGTGCGCGGGGGTGTCCACACGCGGGCATGGGGATATCCCTGATCAAATTAACCAAATCGAGCAGGTTGCGGAGACAGAAAGACCAATGCCGAGCACTCTAGAAGAGAAACTCAAAGAAGCACCCGAATGCATGGAAGACAAACCCAGACCACAAAAGCAAGAGCTAAAGGAGGTATTCCTAAGCCCGAACGACGAAAAGAAGAGGCCGGTCTTTCTAAGCGCAGACCTCACAAGCGAAGAGGAGGAAAGACTACTACATCTCTTGACCGAGTACAAGGACGTATTCGCATGGGAATATGATGAGATGCCTGGGCTGGACACGAGAATCACCATGCATCGGTTGGACGTGATTCCGGGATCCAAGCCAGTAAAGCAGAGCACAAGAAGTTTCAGGCCGGAGCTCAACGTGAAGATTAAGCAGGAGATTGTCAAACTCCTGGATGCCAAATTCATAGAGCCAAATCACCATCCCACATGGCTGGCCAACATTGTGCCAGTGGTAAAGAAGAATGGACAGCTTCGCATTTGCGTGGATTTCCGGGATCTCAATCGTTTCTGCCCTAAGGACGATTTTCCGCTCGCCAACATTGATCTACTTATCGATTCGACAGCGGGTCATCACATGTTCAGTTTCATGGATGGTTTCAGTGGATACAATCAGATCAAGATGGACCCTGAAGATGCACGGAAAACTGCATTCATCACCCTAGTGGGAGTATTCGACTATACGGTGATGCCTTTCGGTCTCAAAAACGCATGTGCAACTTACCAGCGGGCCATGATGGCCCTGTTCCACGACATGATGCATAAGGAAGTGGAATTCTATGTGGATGACCTAGTTGTTAAATCCAAGGAGGAGGCAGACCATCTGGCGGATTTGCGGAAAGTGTTCAACAGATGCAGACGCTTTCAATTGAAGATGAACCCCATGAAGTGCGCATTCGGGGTAACATCAGGAAAGTTCTTGGGATGCGTGGTGCATCGCCAAGGGATCGAGCCTGACCCTGCGGTGATGGTCACAATAGCGAAGCTGAGAAACTACTTTGCTTCGCACAAAGTGGTGGTGGTCATAAAGAGTGATCCCATACGATATCTTCTGACTCACACCACTCCTGGGGGAAGATTGGAAAAATGGTATATGACCATCTCCCAGTATGACATCACATGCGTGAGACCGCGGGCGATCAAGTCGCAGGCGGTGGCTGATTTGCTGGCACAGTTTCCTGATAACAGTCATGAGCCTGTGATTGAAGAAGAATTGGAGGGACCTGAAATCTATGCAGTTGAATTGCCCTATCCGGACGCTCCATTTCGACGGTTCGTCAACAAGGAAATGTGGATGCATTGGGATAGTCTTGACCAAACCAGATGGGGAAGTCATACAGATGTCCGCAAAGCTTGACTTCGCAGTCACCAACAATGAAGCAGAATATGAAGCCCTCATTGCGGGGCTTCGCGCGGCAAAGGCCTTGGAAGTAAGCAATCTGACAGTTATGGGGGACTCCAAGCTAATCGTCAAGCAAGCCTCGGGCAAGTACGGTTTGAAGGAGATAAATTTATTGTCCTACCGGACCTTGGTACAAAAACTAGTGCAACAATTCTACGACGTTAGGTACGAGCACAAGCCCCGAGCGGATAACAGGCATGCTGACGCTTTGGCTACCTTGGGATCCAAGGTTAGCACGGACAAATGTCCTGCAATAATCTCGATTGAAGTGCAAACATCCTCGGCGTTAACAGAAGACGCGTGCGACAATGAATGCATGGACGATGCGGACTGGAGAAAGTCAATCTTACGGGCCATCGCGGAAGGCACGAGCAGCGAGAACTGGGCATCCACAAAGGGGTATTGCATACATGACAACACCCTCTATTACAAGGGCCCTGGCGGAATACTTATGCGATGCGTCTCCGAGCAAGAAGGACATCTGCTGTTAGAAAAGATTCACCAACATGCCTGCGGGGAAAGTGAGGTGTCAATCTATCGGAAAGCTCAGAGATATGGCATCCATTGGCCGGATATGTCAACGGCCGCAGCACTAATACAAGGAAAGTGCGAGAGTTGCGCACTAATCAAAGATTCTTTACTCATTGCTCTGACCAATGATGATGCGGATTGGAGGAAACCACTCTTTGATTTTCTCACCCAGGGTACTGTACCCGAATCAAGAAAAGAAGCTGAGAAACTAAGGAGGAAAGCAGCCCGATATGTGGTGCAAGAAAATCTGCTTTGGCGAAGGAGCCATGAAGGTAACTTGCTGCGATGTCTAGACAGCAGGGAAGCACAAGAAGTGATGGACCTTTCTCACCAGGTGGAACATCAGGGAGGTGCGAAATTATGCAGACAACTCCTCTCAATTGGATATTTCTGGCCCACTATGGAGGCTGATTGCCGCACCAAAGTACGACGCTGCCAGGAGTGTCAATTTAAAGGTAATCTAGTGCACGCTCCTGCTGTAGATCTACATGCATTGGGAACGCCATGGCCGTTTCACACATGGGCTCTGGATTTATTGGCCCCATTCGACCAACCTCACATGGGAATCACTTCATTCTCACCGCGACTGAGTTGTTCACCAAGTGGGTAGAGGCGATACCGCTGAAGACGGCAAATGCGCTAGCTGTGGTCCATTTCATCCAAGAAAGCATCATATGCAGGTTCGGAATTCCCAACACCATCCTTTCGGATAATGGCACTCCTTTTGTTAATCGCCAGGTGGCTGCAAAACTAGCAGAATACAACATCAGGCAGATATGCTCCACCCCGTACTACCCAAAGGGGAATGGGCAAGCAGAAGCAACCAACAAGACGCTGTTGAGAATTTTTAGCAAGATGGTCGCGGATGACCACAAGAAGTGGGCTGATTCTTTGAGCATAGCCCTGTGGGCTTACCGGACTTCTCCAAGGACACCCACAGGGGTCTCACCGTTCCTTCTATGCTATGGAGATGAGGCTGTGGTACCTGCGGAAGTGAAGGTTAACTCTGCAAGATTGGCTTTCCATGCATTGTACGACAACCAACGCGACCATGACTTAGTCCTGCTAGAAGAAAAGCGGGAGCAAGCTAAAAGGACCAACAAACGATACCAAGAAAGGATCGCTCGTGCGTACAATAAAACAGTCCAACGTCGAGATTTCGCAGTTGTAGATTTGGTCTTGCGCGCATCTGACCATTGCATGCGAGAGGCGGCTCACCCAAAATTCGCGGCCAATTGGGAAGGACCCTTTAAAGTCACATAAGTCTTTGACAGTGGCTACTGCAGCATACGGAGGTTACACGGAACAACCTCAACCCCAAGCTCAGTCAACATGCGCTGGATTAAGAAGTATTATCCTTAACTTCTCTCATTATATGCGTTATATTACAACGTTGCTTTATGCTCTGTATGGCTATGATTCGAACAATATCTCTCCCATATGAGAGAATTGTAATCTCATCTCTCCCATATGAGAGTTCTATAATAAAAGACTTCTCCCAAATGAGAAGAACTTCATGCTTCTAGCTGTCTTTATTGCTTCATTTAGTTCATTATTACTGTTTACGGGAGCCTATCCGTCGTGATAGCAGCCCATGCAAATGCGATCTTGACCGATCTCTTAAGCCTATCTGCAACGATAGCAGCCTATGCGAAAATGATCTTAATTGATCTTCTAAGCCTATCTGCCACGATAGCAGCCTATGCGAAAACGATCTTAATTGATCTTCTAAGCCTATCTGTCACGATAGCAGCTCATGCGAAAAATGATCTTAATTGATCTTCTAAGCCTATCTGTCACGATAGCAGCTCATGCGAAAAATGATCTTAATTGATCTTCTAAGCCTATCTGTCACGATAGAAGCCCATGCGAAAATGACCTTAATTGATCTTCTAAGCCTATCTTCCACGATAGCAGCCCATGCGAAAATGATCTTAATTGATCTTCTAAGCCTATCTGCCACGATAGCAGCCCATGCGAAAATGATCTTAATTGATCTTCTAAGCCAATCTGCCACGATAGCAGCTCATGCGAAAACGATCTTACTTGATCTTCTAAGCCTATCTGCCATGATAGCAGCCCATGCGAAAATGATCTTGAATGATCTTTCAAGCCTATCTGCCACGATGGCAGCACTATACAAGTGCGATCTTAAAACGATTCTTAAGCCTATCTGCCGCGATAGTAGCACTATACAAATGCGATTTTAAAATGGTTCTTAAGTCTATCTGTCATGATAGCAGCATTATGCAAAATGATCTTAAGTGATCTACAAAGGCCTATCTGATGAGATAGCACTTGCACTTGAATCTAAAGCAAATCACAAGCCTATCTGACAAGATAGCAAAGCTGCGTAAACACGATCTCGAATGATCTAAAATCATATCTGCGAATTTATACGGCAGACAGCAAATCATAAGCGACAATGCAAAGTGTATATATAGCACTACAAAAGGCGAAATTTGCCAATACGCATGCGAAATTGTAATTTGTTGTAATAAGACAACAAATCATACAAAATGATTTATCGTTATGAGTCAAAATGACTTACAATTTATATGTCAAGATAACAGCTTACAAGCGAAAAAAAAGCTCAAATCAAGCTAACTGCGCAGCCCACATGGCTTACAATGCATCTAAAAGGTAACTTACAAGCGAGAAGTTACACATCGGGGAAATCCTAACTGAAAAACGATGGACCTAACGGTCCTAGCAGAAGCTATGCGATACAAAGGTCTGCGACCAAAGATCCGTAGCAAGTAGGGCGCTCCTGCGAGAAGATCAGCCCGCAGCCCGCCATGTCTACAAGATCTATGCGACGCTACGTTCAAGATCCCAGCATTTGACAAGGCCCTTGTCTGATCAACACCCCAAGGGATGTGCGTGAGGAACCACCGGTTCCGGCGTACAACAGGCAAGCAGCAGCTCCAAAGGACAGAGGCTCCTTGTCCACGGAGACGAGCACATTGGCTCGCCACCCTGAGTTCAAGAACGAGGAGGCAAGAAATTCTCCTCCGGGCATGCTGGAGGAGAATCCCGCCGTTCATTACGAGTCGGTAGCAAGGTCAGTACGGCGCTGCACCTCGCCGGGAGGCGGCCGGAAACATGACCTGCAAGCATAATAGACGAAGAAAATTCTTCGAGCAAACATGAGATATTATCTGCATCTTCTTTATGATAGTTATGAAGATCAATAAGCCTTATGAAGCAGATCTTGGAAACTATTTCTATAGCGCAAATCACAAACTCAGGTTTCACAACTTGAAGCTGCCATGAATCAACGAAAAACAAGCGTTGAAACCAGCAGTCGTAAGGACTCACGGCAAACTACATTTTGGGATGAAGAACCCAAATAGCGAAAGGCAGGGTTTATACAGACCTTGTGGAGACTCTTCAGTTGCCAAGATGAGTCAGCAAAATTTGAAAAGAGGGTAAGGATCAATCACTTACGCCTTCAAAGGAGGTAACAATAAATTACCCTACTAAAGGCTACGACGATTCGGTTGCGTATCCTAATTAATGACGGATGGTCATGATTCGGATGGACTTACCAAGGAAAGCGTGCTTATCTAATGAGCAATTAGCGCGAAAATCATGGCAGAATATCAATTGCTGACGTCATAATTTGATATGCACAGAGATATTCTAGAAAATCCTGGCATTTCAATTCTTCTTATTGAAAAAGAAAAAGGGGGAGAAACCCTAGCAACATTACAATAATGTTTCAGCTACTTATCTGCTACTTTTCAAAAATCAAAATAAACCCTTGATCAAGGAGTCATGAGGAGTAAACTGACGGCTCAGATTTTCCACTTGCTCCACTTCTTACTTCAATTGCTCGCATTTGGCATTCATCTAATGAAAGAGCTTCATAGCCTCTTCAACCTTTTGCCTTTGCTGCTCTACCTTCTGCTTCTCAGCTGCGAGGTTTTGGTGGCCGCGTTTCAAAGTCACGGCCGCGCGAATCAGGGTAACTCTTTTGATAAGAAACTTGAAGCCCAGCTTGCCTTGAACTTTGGCGGGAAGATTTTGGCACATGCCAAAAAGCAATTCCGCACTCTGAGGAGAAATGGCCGCAGGTGTGGCCGCGGACAGCTGCTCCAGATGGCTTCAGTAAGAAATAGCCTCCTGTCGAAGGGCCCGATCTCCAGAGACCTTGCAAATGATTGGGGGTAGGAGAGGCGCATCCGAACTAGCCAGTCCACGTCAGCTTGCTTCAAACCTAAAGCAATGTCAAAGCCAAGTTAGACTGTCAAACTCGCAAATGAAGAATGAAAGATGCGAACAGCAAATCACGACATACCATTTCCTTCAAGGATCTCGCCACTACAGAATTTTCTAGAAAAAACGGCAGTAGCAAACCGCCGTAAAAAGGGTAAAAACCGTCGTTAAATTTTTAAACGGCGGCACATACGGCGGTTTATCTTGAGCCGTTGATCTCGGGGTCGGGAAAACTAAATGACGGTTTTCTGCCGCCGTTAAAGATAACGGCAGTTAAACCTAGCGCCGTTTGATTCCCGACGGAAACCACAAACCGTCTTATACTGAGGCGGTTTCTATATTTCCGCCAGCAGTTATATTATAATATTTGTTTTCATCTTTTTTCCGTTTAGAAATCTTATTTTCGTATGACTATATTCTGTTAAATTATTTCAATTCTTTTTTTCATTATTTCCTTTCTTTTAATTTTTAGTTCATCAAGACATTCAAACCCCCTCGCCTATCTGCTTCAAACCAGCAAACCCAGATTTACACAGATCAACTTAATACCCAGATTTACACAGATTCAAGCAAGAAATTTCTGGAACAAAAAAAAAACATTACCCAGATTTACACAGATTCAACTTCATACCCAGAAATTTCTTTAAGTTCACAAATTATTTGACGAAACCAGATCTAATTTCCGAACCCCAAATTCAAGAAAGAACAGAAACATGTGCTTGAACCCATAAACTTCTTTTCGACGAGGAGGTAGCAGGACTTGTGTCCTGAGTCTAGATCGGAACTATTGATACTTCAAAGAGGGAGGCGGTCCATGCTTCAGTCGGACTCTCCGACAGAGAGCCCGATGCAGTTTATTGATTCAACGAGCGCGAGGCTGCTTGTGGCTGAAAGTGGGAGAGAGAGAAGGGTGAAAGAGGGTGGCCGGAGGTTGAGAGAAGAAGTGAGGAAAGATGAAGCACGCATAGAGATGCAGAATAGAGGACGGGAAGGAAGAAGGGTAGGTTGAAGGAGGAAGAGACGAACATGAATTGAAGGAGGAAGAGACGAACATGAATTGAAGGAGGAAGAGACGAACAGGACACGATGGAGGTGGAGGCGTGCACGGAGGAGACATGGGATAGAGGGGGATGCGGCTTGAATGAATCTGAAGGTAGGAGATGTTAGGTCATTTTATAAGGATAGGGTTTGGATTCCTACAGCTGAGATTAAATCAATAATGTACTGCTGAGATTAAATTCCAATTTGCGACGGTTATCATAAAACCACCGTTAAAGACACCCATTATAAGACAATTAAGAATATTCAGCCTTTTGAATAAAACTTATGGCAGTTCGTTGCTTTACCGCCGTTAAAGTGATACTTTATACGACGGTTAGGTGACAACCGCCATGAATAAATACGGCGGTTTACAATTATCCGTCGTTTAGTATAATTATACGACGGTTATGATCAAACCGCCGTTAAATGACATCTTTAATGGCGGTTTTTCTGTCCGTCGTCTAGCAAACCGCCGTAAAAGGGCCTAATTCTAGTAGTGCGCGCAGAGAAGGAATAGGCATTGCTGGGGTAGTTGAAGACTGTCCTCGCTCCATTTCCCTTCTATCAGCTGCGAGCTCTAACTCCTCATAGTTGGGGGGAAGAGTATAAGCCGCACCAGGTGCGATTGCAGCCCCGACCTGCGAACCCCAAAAGTTCCACGCAGGAAGAGGTGCTGCCGACTCAGTCATTGCCGGAGGCATGGCGGTAGCAGAAGTTGCAGCTTGATGAGGGATACCTTCAGGTGCGATAGCATCAGCAGCGTTCGTTCCTATTTCCTCAGCACCAGCATGGGCATCTTCCTCCATTAACACAGTGTCAGCCTCGTCGTCATCAGAAAGTTCGATAACGTCCTCAAGGGGCTCTCCTGCATATTCAGCAGCTGCGACGGGCTTCTCGGTATGAGAACTCGGCACCGGGACATAGGACGCAGAAGGTTGACTCCTTTGCTCCAACACGGGTTCATCAGCATTGCCTGCGATACAAAAGGCGATGGTGTGAGGTAAATCGTACCGTATGTTATTTTACTGTCTTTGATAAGCTAAGAGCAAGCACCTCCACGCGAAGGTGGGATTGCAGTATCCTCGTCATACGCTAAGGACGTGGAACCTGACCCTATTAATGTGTCTTCATTAAGCATGTCTTTAAGGTGAGCGTGACCTGGGGCGCGAAGAAACCAGTCATGATTATGTTTGAGTTGCTAAGCCTAGTTCACGCATATCGTTCAAATGATTACCTGAGGGTTTACCGCACTTGCCTACTAGCCAACGACGAATGTCATCTTTTGACACACCGTGATTTAACGCACCAACAATAACATCTCGATAAGTTACTGCGAGATTAAAAATCTCACCTTCATTGCCGCCTGCGATTTCTTCAAAATCTGCTTGGGCTTGCTCTAGGGCTGCCGCATCTTCTTCTGGAGCCACATCCTCCTCTTCCACTCGAGGAGCCACCTCTTCAGGAAGCACATCTTCCTCATCAGTTCGACGCACTAGGTCGTCGACGTGTTGTTCTTCTAGGCTCCTCTGCTTCACGCGCTCGAGCTCATCCTCTTCTTGCTTTCTTCTCCTTTCAGCGGCTTCCGCAGCTGTCCTCCTGGACTCGGCGAGAATGTCCTCACTTATGGTTTCATCAGAAACACCAGAATGAGCACCCCTCTTTTGGCTTTTGGCCAAAAGGCCACTGATGGTCTCATCATCATCATCTGCGAAGAAAAAATTTGTTCAAACCAAATTGCAAAAGAGTTAAGATAATGAGAAGAGAAGTACGATTGAGATACCTCCTGATTCTTCCTCATGTATCGCATCTTCCTCTCTGACTCTGACACTTTCAATTCTTTCCTCTTCTTCATCTCCTTCTCTTGGCTCCCGCCTCTCCTCTTCTTCCTCCTGGTCGGAACGAAGGTCTCCACTGCGAGCTCCTTCCGCGCTTTACCGGTCATGCGACCTTTACCTTTATCCCTGGAAGAAAGGGACCTCGCAGGAGGGGAAGTTGGAGCGCTTCTAGGGGAAGAAATTTTAATTCCTCTTTGCCTGGGCCTCTTCGCTCTTGGCGCGGCAGTCACTGGAGGAGACGGATCATCCCTGGGGGGAAACAAGGCCGGAGTGTTGTCTATCAGTGAATCAGCAAAAGCATTCATGATCTCGCGAATCCTGGTCTCGACCTCGGGATCCATTCTCGATGCCAGCCGAAACGGCTGTCTTTGCCTTCTTGAAGTAACAATGGTGGTAACCAGCGATTTCAAACGCTCACCAGATGCAAACCTCCGCACATGGCACTACAGCAGGAAGCGTAGTATGAAGTTTCCAATATATTGAAGTAAAGAAGCTTAGAGCCTGCAAGAGTAGTTGCTTACCTTAGCAAAAGTTTCGCTATATCTGATGACATGCGAGTCGCCTTTCCTAACCGCAGCGATCTTTTCATCTAGAATGATGGAGGGACACAGATGGTTCTCGCGATCCAGCAATGAATAGCAACCATATTCAGACTCGTCCAGGCTACAATTGGGACCAAAAGGAAAAGAATTCCTTTTGATCACAGGAGCTCTGCTTGGCTGGGGGAGCGACTGTGTCTCAAACCTTGTCTGCTGGGCGTTGCAGTATGCGAGCCAGTTTCTGGAACAGCCGCCTTCACGGTTACCTGCAGGTTGGTCGAAGGGGAGATTGCTCAGCAAGATTGTTTTACACTCCTTTGACAACAAACGCTTATAGCAGCCTCTGATGATAGACTGCGGCCAGATTGATGGTGCCACTGCATCGAAGCCGAATTGGGGAGAAACACGAGTGGGATCAACATCCACGGTAATCCTCTCGTACCTCGGTACGAGCTCACGAACATGCTCTGCGAGAGCAGGAAGGGAACCTCGCAGACACCAGCAAAAGAATTCGCGATAGCGCTCGTGGAAATGCTCTCCACCTTCGAAGAGGAGCTCTTCGGAGAAGGCAACACCCTTAGAAGGATACAGTTTTGGAAACCATCGCACGTTCTCAATACGCATGGCATAGGGCCCAGCTATGAACTCTTCCCGATTGTCGCATATCAGGCTCCAGACGCACTTGGGGTAGTTTGTTCCGCACCACCTCGCAGTTCTGCCGCTATTGCGTTCCTCCACCTCACCTGGGGGACACCACTTGATGGGCTTAGAAGCAACTGGGGCATAGGAAGTCCATCGCTCGAAGACCCACACTGTCAAGAAGGCAATGTTAATGTAAGTCAGTATGTCGAGGCGGCCACGCGATTCCTTCATTGCCACGACCAGCTGATCCAGTCTGTAGTACAGTGTGCCCAAGACCAAGAGTCCGAGTGCGACTTTCTGGCCGAGGGCCAATTTCACAGCAAGGGGCAGAACGTGATAGAAGACCCCATCATGCGGGTGGCCATCGATTAAGTACCTCGACAACCAGGCACAGAGGAAGGCGCATAGGGTCAAGTGATAACCCTTGCCATCCACGTAGTTCTTAGCCTTCGTTTTTTGACTCAGAAGCTTCTTGGTGATGCTGTTGTTCGCATAATCACGGAAAAAGTACTGCACCCACTTGTTCCAAGTGTTTTTCGCAGATGTGTCAACCAACTGCCAGTCAGAAAGGACTTCTGTAGTGGTCCACCGGGTGGAAATTTTCTTTACTTCTGACAAGCACTCCTCCATCTGCGTGTACAAAGCAATCTCCGCATCCGTTCTCAAGGGACTCAAAGGATCCACCTCGCCTACGGGAGACAGATCATACAGCATGTGCACATCCTCGAGCGTGGGGGTAGCCTCGAACTCAGCAAAGTGAAATGTGTGAGTCGCATGCGAGTAGCGGGAAAGAAGGTTTAGAAGCATGGACTGGTCCAGCTTCACGGCAGCACCCTTCATAGCACGAACTGCGAAGTATACGCCAGCATCGTTTAGAGTCACGGCATGATGAGTCAATACATGATCGATCCACTCATCCATGAAGTCTAATTTCTGAACAAAAGCTTGGTTGGAAATCGCAGTAAGTACCCATTTTCGACTCCCAATCGAACCACGTCTTCGAGGCCAATCAATTCGAGCAGGGCTGAGTTAACTGGAGGGGTTAATGTTTGCAATCCCTCACCAGGGACAGGGGTAGGCAGTTTCTTTGCCTTAACCCTAGCGTGGTAGAAGTCCTTGCCACCCAGATAGGGGGCTTTTCGCCATAGAGCTTGCGGAAGATCATGTATTTCTTCGTCCTCCTTAGTGGGTCTAGTTCCTTTTGTCTTTGCCATTCCTGCGGAAAAGCAAGAAAAAAGGGGGGAGAAATATGCACACTTTAGTTTGAATTTCGAGATTCAAGATCTATTGGAAGAAAGATGAACAGTCTGGTACCAATTTCAAAAATTAGAGATTAAAATCGTTTGCATTATCAGGGATTTCAAAAACCCTACATCATTGGGGGATTAAATCGAAATTGGATTCAAAGATTGTGAGCTTCTTCATAAGTTTTCAGCGGATAATATGTCACGGGTTTGCAGATCCAACGCAGTTCAAAGCATGTACTAGCGTATTAAATCAAAATTGAACAAGGCCAACCTTGTTTCTGTAAAGCTTGCTTGGATGCAGACAATTGAAGAAGACGATTTGTAATTTTGAACTGGTGATTGATTATCTGAATTTGCTCTTGAATACTTCCGGGTATCATTCACTTTAAGAGAAAGAAGTGATGCTTTGCAACAATGGAGAGTACAGAGTATTTATCCAAAAACAATGAAGGGTTGCGTCCTTTCAGTAGTCGAATCGCAACCGTCACCGTCGAATCGCGCCATCACAGGACAAGCTGACGTCACCCATAAAACCCTAAAGGCCAGACGGCACGACTCTAGGGGTTTTAGGTCAGAATGGCACGCACGGGGGCTGAACTTACTCATATTTGAATTGGTGCGTGGCGACGACGCGTACGTCGGTTTCCGCGCATGGAAGTCTATCCGGCTATGAGTCTTCACGCGCAGAAAGGGGGCTAATGTAGATAGTGCTTTCTGAGCTGACAGATCTTGGCCACGTGGCAAACCATCCAGCACACCATATTGTGCTCCACACACACTGGATCACCAGCCGCGCTGATCCATGTGGGGGCTGCGAGACAGGGCCCTCGCATACCACTGCACGGGACTTGTAGGGACTTAGTGGTTTGGAGGCTAGAGTAAGTCCTGTCGCGTGCGAGCCAAGCCCGCGCGCGACCTTTAGTAACTGCTTTGAGAGATTTATGGCACGAGCTCCATAAACCCGGTCAATCCGGTCAAACCCGGTCAACCCCATAACGGTTCCGGTATTCGCGCATAACGTGCTGTAACGGTCCCTATATATGCGGACGAGCGTGCCGTTGTGTTTAAGCTAATTAAGCCGCCATTGATGGGGGCATTAACCACACTGCAACGGTCACATTCTCCGTTGTATATAGGACGTTAACCTTTCCATACAAAGGAGGACACACCAGACATACGCGGAAGCTCTGCCAAACCCCTGTCTCTCTCTCAGACATTACTACTGCCTTACTCTCTCCCTACACACAACCCAACTCTTCCTGTGCCATTTCCGATCCTCTACTCTCGATGTACACAGAGTTCTCCCTGCCGGATTCTCTTGTGCACACCAGGATCGAGGAACTATGGATTGGATATACGAGTGTGACTTGTATGTCTCGTTCCCAATCCGGATATTGAGACAAAGGGATGAGACAATACTTGCACAAGGTTTGTCGAATGACTATTTCTATTAGTTGGTTAGTATGGATGCCTTGCTAGAGACCGCTCCATATTAGTAACTAGTTACTACCAACTAAGTAGAAACCTATGGGGTCACACGCCATATGGATTGAACTAGACTTGAGAATTAATTAATATGATAAATTAATTAGAATGATCAAATCGCAACAACTTGCTAAATTAGTAGGACTAATATGCAAGTTGGACTAATCCGAACTTGAGTAGGATTAGGAGAGGGCATTTATGTAGTAACAAGGAATTGTTGGACTATATAAGGGATGCTCCTAACTTCCTTCCCTACACACTAATGATAATAATATAAGTTGAGGAGATAATCAAGGAGAGAGCAAGACAACAATGAGGCCTAACATCCCCTTGCCGTCCGCCCAACCTGTCAGCCACAAGAGAACCCGAGTTCCACTTTTGGTGCTCCATTGCGTGATTTCTTCTTCATCTTCCATTATCCTATCTAACACAAGGAGATTGGAGGATCTAGATCTCAATCCTAGGTGTGGATCAACATTAAAGACGTGATGATTTTATCATTTGAAGTCATCAAAGGAGAACAACAAGGTACTTGTTTGATTCATTTACTATCGTTATGAATTCTCTTCCTGTGATCCTTGGAAGGTGTTAACTGGATAAATTACTGTTTATTATGCTGTGTATCCATGATCAAAACCCTACAGTGGTATCAGAGCCACAAGTCTTAGAGCATAACGTAGTTTATATGTTACGATTTTGTTGTTTTTCACCTATCATTGTTGATTATTGAGTTAAAACGACAAATTAAGCATATTAGATGCATGTTGAATGTGATTCAACCAAACAAGATCTAAGTTTTACATTGGATGTATGAATTGTGAGTTTGAGAAATTTTAAGATCTTAGAGCTAGGGTTTGGGCACAAATTTGAAACAAGTTCTAATTTGGAAACATTTTGGACTTGGGGAACAAGGAAGTACTTGTTTTGGAAACAAGTCCAATAGGTTCGGCCCCCCCTAGAGAGACCGTCCCTCCTACTTGCCGCCCAAGCCACCTAGGCCGAAGGCCTAGGCGGTCGGCCGACCCCACGGGTTGGGCCGACCGGCCGAGGCTCACCCCGGGCGGCTCCAAGGGGTTCGACCACCTTGTTGGTTGGGCCCTTTGGACAGTTTTAACCCTAGTAATCATAAAATCAATTAAAATTGACTAAGCCCGTTAAAAATTGGTTTTAACTATTTATGTGCAATTCTTATAGTGATTGTATATGGCTTTAGATGTGGTTTGTTGTTAATTTTTATTTTTTGTGGTTTGTTTAAGGCCTGCGAGCTGATCAATTTAATGTAATAATTAATTAGAGTTTACGGCCTTCGAGCCGGGTTTTTTCTCAACTTGTGAGATTTATTTTATTTAGTATAGACTCTAGCTAGTACTAGATAAAATAGATGATAGTCAGGATTGAAGAAAAAGGAGCCCAAAGAATTAAAGGAGCCACAACATGGAGCATGGAGCATTCCACAAGGCTATGGAGATGGACCAAAAGATGGAGGCACATGGAGATGCGATTGTTATCTTTTTAGGGTTCATAGATATTCCCATTGACTTTGGAATATCTTAGTCTATGAGGCCATAACTATATCACGATAATTTTTGTTTTATGCATGTTTACTTCATTGTCTTATTATTGTTGTTGGTGTATGGATGATGCATGCAATTTGATAATAAGATAATTAAACATTCCGGATCTTTTATTTGGAGTTTTGCCCAAACACAAATAAGTAGATCAGTTGATATAGATCAACAAAATTAATTAAAACTTAAACAAAAATCCCTTAAAATAAAATATTACGTTTTCCTTCTCGTTATTTAAACACTCGTCACAAAATCGATTAATCAAGTTTGTGCGTTCCAAAGAAAGGCAACTTGATTCATCATTATGTGGTGCAATGGCACATATAATGTGAAATTGTTGGAGTAAGAGATTGGACGTAACTAGGTAACTTTAATAAGGATTAAAAAACTAGAGGCCCTCAATTGGGATTATCTATAGGATAGATAAATAAGGAGTTATTTGCCTAATTGAGCCAGATTTGCATGGGATGCAGATGGAATTGTTCCTACCTAAATAACTAACTTTTGGGTGACTTGCCAAAGCAAGCTCAAAATGAAGTGAAATATGGGTCTTGGCCCACTAGAAAATAAAATGATATTTTCTGCATTAATATCTTGAGGGTTTTTAATCCGTAGAAAAATAGTGGGAGCTGTATTTAATAAACTTGTCATTATTAAATATAGTAAATCATTCACAAATACTAAAACTTGCGTATTTACTTTTTATAGAATTTCAATGTAGAACAACTCATCGAGTTCATCACACTCCCTACGCTCTGTCCTTGAGAAGGACAAGCTCTCTAGGACCAATTTTCTAGACTGGTACATAAACTTGAAAATCGTTCTCAAGCAGGAAAAGAATATGTACGCTCTAGAGGAGCAAGTTCATGAAGGTCCGGAAAACAATACTCCGGCAGCCCTAAAGGCGTATCAAAAGCGTGTTGATGACGCTAATGATGCGGCATGCCTAATGCTTTGCACCATATCCTCTGATCTTCAGAACCAACATGAGAGCATGAATGCAGTCGATATGATCGCACACTTGAAGCAGCTCTTCCAAGAGCAGGCTAGGGTTGAGAGGTATGAAGTTTCCAAGGCATTTTTCAAATTTCATCTGTCAAATGGAAACCCCGTGGGGCCGCACGTGCCGCGTATGATCGACTATTTAGAGAGCCTCGGCCGCCTAGGGTTTCCTGTGGGTCAAGAGTTGGCCACCGATCTCATCTTGCAATCGTTGCCTGAGAGTTATGGACAATTCATCATGAACTATAACATGAATGAGATTGTGAAACCTCTGCCAGATCTACTCAATAGGTTGAGGAAAGTTGAATAAAGCATCAACAACGGTAAGAGAAAATCCATAATGATGGTGCAGAAAGGAAAGGGTAAAACGTTTGCCTCTACCTCCAATGGGAAAGACAAAGCAGTTTCCAAACCCAAGGACGCTTCCCTTAAGCCTGTTGGTGGCATTGCCAAAGGTGTGACCAAAGGTGAGTGTCACTACTGCAGTCAGCCTGGAAACTGGAGGAGGAACTGCCCAAAATATATGGAGGATAAGAGGCTTGGAATAGTGATTCCGCCACCACCAGGTATTTTTTTATAGATGTGAACTTAACTGTCTCTTCATCATGGGTATAGGATATTGTATGTGGATCTCACATTTGTCGAAATGTGCAAGACCTAACGAGAAGTAGAAGATTGGCTAAAGGGGAGATAGACATGCGCTTTGGGAATGGAGCAAGAGTTGTTTCGTTGGCCGTAAGCGTGTACAAGTTGTCTCTGCCTTCAGGATTAGTTTTAGAATTAAATAATTGCTATTTTGTTCCTGTTATGAGCAGCAACATTATTTTTATTTCTTGTCTGGACAAGGATGGTTTTAATATTTCAATAAAGAACAATTGTTGTTCCATTTATTTTGGTAGTATTCACTATTGTAGTGGGCAATTATTTAATGGATTATATATCCTTGATCTAAGCAATCATTTCTATAACATTAATACCAAGAGGATTAAAATGAATAATTTAAATCCTGCTTATCTATGGCACTGTCGTTTAGGCCATATAAACGAGAAACGTGTATCTAGACTCCATAAGGATGGTTTTCTAGACTCTTTTTATTTTGAATCATATGAGACATGTGAGGCTTGTTTATTGGGAAAAATGACAAAGTCCCATTTCAATAAGAAAGGTGAGAGGACTAGTGAGCAATTGGCGCTAGTACATACTGATGTATGCGGGCCATTTGCCACGCCTGTCAGGGGTAGTTACGTCTACTTCATCACGTTTACTGATGATTTCAGTAGATATGGATTTGTCTACCTTATGCAGGCCAAATCCAAATCCTTTGAAAGGTTCGAAAAATTCAAGAATGAAGTAGGGAAGCAGCTTGGCAAAAGTATTAATGCTCTACGATCGAATCATGGAGGTGAATACTTGAGCCAAGAGTTTAACGACTATCTAAGAGAGTGTGGGATAATATCTTAACTCACTCCACCCCGAACGCCACAGTGGAATGGCGTGTGCGAGAGGAGGAATTGAACTCTAGTGGATATGATGCGATCTATGATGTGTCAAACTGATCTTCCATTATCGTTTTGGGGCTACTCTCTATTGAGTGTAGCTCTCACCATTAACTGTGTTCCATCTAAGTCAGTCATGAAGACACCAGATGAGATGTGGAGTGGGAATCGTCTCGTAGTGTCGTTCATGAAGATTTGGGGCTGCAATGTCTATGTAAAACGTTTACAATCAGAAAAGCTAGGGCCTAAATCGGACAAGTTCAAATTTGTGGGATACCCTAAGGAAACTAAGGATATTATTTCTACAATCCAACTGAGAAGAAAGTGCTTGTAGCTCGGTCCGGCGTGTTTCAAGGAAGAGAGTTTGTCTCTAAAGAAGCAAGTGGGAGTACTATAGAACTTGAAGAAGTTCAAGAACCATAAAGCATCGATCCTTTTATGGAACATGAACAGGAACCACAAGAGATCATGGAACAGCCTGTTCAATTAACACAAGAACTTCGTAGATCTAGTAGAGTGCGCCAGGAGACAGAGAGGTATGGACTTCTCGTGACTGAATCTGGTGACACATTGCTCATAGATGATGATCCTACTACCTATGAAGAGGCCATTATAGGGCCGGACTCTCAGAAGTGGCTTGAAGCCGTGAGATCCGAGATGGAATCCATGTATACCAACAAAGTATGGACTTTGGTGGAACCACCCGATGGGGCTCGGCCCATAGGGTGCAAGTGGGTCTTCAAGAAGAATATCGGCATGGATGGTAATGTGATTACCTATAAAAGCCTATTGGTGGATAAAGGATTCAGATAGATTCATGGTATTGACTATGATGAAACCTTTTCACCAGTCGCAATGACCAAATCCATCCGAATCTTACTTGCTATTGCAGCATACTGCGACTATGAGATTTGACAGATGGATGTCAAAACAGCATTCCAGTATGGGAATCTCCTCGAGGATGTGTATATGACACAATCCGAGGGTTTTGAAGATACAAAGAAAGCCAACAAAGTAAGTAAACTGCAACGATCCATTTATGGATTGAATCAAGCTTCTAGGAGTTGGAATCGACGTTTCGATGAAGTAGTCAAAGAGTTTGGCTTCATCAGAAACGAAGATGAGTCTTGTTTCTACAAGAAGGTTAGTGGGAGCTCTTTTTTTTCTGGTATTGTATGTGGATGACATACTACTCATTGGAAACGACATTCCCATACTACAATCTGTTAAAGATTCGCTAGGGAAGTGTTTCTCAATGAAAGACTTCGGTGAAGCAGCTTATATACTCGGTATCAAGATCTATAGAGATAGATCTAAGAAGCTGCTCGGCCTAAGTCAAAGTACATATATAGTTAAGGTGTTGAAGTGGTCCAGCATGCAAGATTCCAAGAAGGGATTCTTGCCCATGTTGCATGGAATCACTTTTTCGAAGAGTGGTTGTCCTTCCAATGAGATTGAGAAGGAACGCATGAGTAGGGTTCCCTATGCCTCGGCCATAGGATCCATCATGTAAGCCATGTTATGTACTAGACCAGGTGTGTCATATGCATTAAGTATGACAAGCATATATCAGTCCAATCCAGGTGAGAGTTACTGGATTGTAGTCAAGAACATCCAAAAGTACATAAGAAGAACTATGGATGCATTCTTGATATTTGGAGCTGAGGAGGAGTTGCGTGTAAAGGGTTACACGGATGCAAGGTTCCAGACCGACAGAGATGATTTCAGATCACACTCGGGGTTTGTGTTTTTCTGAATGGAGCAGCGGTGTGCTGGAAGAGTTCCAAGCAAGAGACGGTGGCTGATTCTACAACAGAGGCTGAGTACATTGCTACGAATGGCGCTGCAAAGAAGGCTATTTGGATTAGGAAGTTCTTCACTGAGCTTTGTGTGGTTCCTAGCATTGCGGATCCAGCGGAGTTGTATTGTGACAACACTGGGGCGATCACGAAATCAAAGGAACCCACGTCACACCAGAAATCCAAGAAAGTACTCAGGAAGTTCCATCTTATTCGAGATATTAACGGGAGAGGAGACGTTCGGATATGCAAGATTCGTACAGATGAGAATCTGTCATATCCACTTACAAATATGCTTGTTCAGCGCAAGCATGAAGGGCACACTAGGAGCATTGGCATACGAGATGCACCGAATTGGCTCTAGTGAAAGTGGGAGACTGTTGGAATAGGTGTCCTAGAGGCAATCTAGTTTAGTATGAACAATAATTGGCTAGAATATTCATTATATTATTTATTGAGATATTTAATATTATGAAGTCCTTAGATTTACAATTGTGTTGTTTATCTTAAATATCCCTAGTCCATTACACTGATTAACAGGACAATCATCTATAGACTAGTATGGGGTTGGATTGATATGGAGATATCATGATCCAACACATGGGTATGCATTAGGAGTAATGGCATACTAGATTGACCCATCTCTGAGAAGGCTACATACATGTTATGTAAATTCGCAAGTTATTGTCATCCTTAGACTTGAACTCACTAGATCATCTAGTGCTGGAATATTGTGTTTTGGTAGCGTCAAACACTACATCGTGACTGGGTAGTCATACAGGCGCGTATCGAACACAATAGGAAGCAAGCTTAGATATCGTAGTGATGTAGATAGAATTTTTCCCTCCCACTAACGGGAGCAAATATCCTAGGCCTCTCGAGGGATAGTGATAATTGAATGTCTGGCCAGACTCAAATAAATCAATATAGGATATTTAAGTTACTTACACGAATAAGGCTATTCCTAGGATCGAGTAACTATGGATTGGATATACGAGTGTGAATTTTATGTCTCGTGTCCAATCCGGATATTGAGACAAAGGGATGAGACAATACTTGCACAAGGTTTATCGGATGACTATTTCTATTAGTTGGGTAGTATGGATGCCCTGCTAGAGACCGCTCCATATTAGTAAATAGTAACTACCAAATAAGTAGAAACCTATGAGGTCAAACGCCATATGGATTGAACTAGACTTGGTAATTAATTAATATAACTAACTAATTAGAATGATCAAATCGCAACAACTTGCTAACTTAGCAGGACTAATATGCAAGTTGGACTAATCCGAACTTGAGTAGGATTAGGAGAAGGCCTTTATGTAGTAACAAGGAGTTGTTGGACTATATAAAGGATGATCCTAGCTTCCTTCCCTGCACACTAATGCTCATAACATAATTTGAGTTGGAGAGAAGCAAGGTGACAGCAAGACAACAAGGAGGCCGAACACCCCCTTTTTGTCCGCCCAACCCGCCGGGCACAAGAGGACCCGAGATCCTCTTTTGGTGCTCCATTGTGTGATTCCTTCTTCCTCTTCCATTCTTCCTAGCTAGCACAAGGAGATTGGAGGACCTAGATCTGAACCCTAAGCGTGGATCAACCGTAGAGACGTGATACTTTTCGCGTTTGAAGTCATCAAAGGAGAACCACAAGATATTTGTTTGATTCATTTACTATCGTTACGAATTCTCTTCATGTGGTCCTTGGATGGTATTGAATGGATATTTTTTTTTATTCCGTTGCGTATCCATGATCAAAACCCTACAGTTTATTTAGTTGATGGATTGAAATTCAATTTTCTTAGTGTATCTCAGTTATGTTACAATAGCAACAAAGTTATTTTTGAGATAGAGAAATGTGTGGTGCAAAATGAGAAATCAGGAATTTGCATTCTCACTGCCTAAAGGTGAAATAATGTTTATACTTTGCACACTAACAAAGTTGCAAGAGAAAGTCTGAACTGTCTCAAGGCCTTGAAAGAGGATTCAAAGCTTTGGCACAGAAATATTGGACACATTAGCTTGCACACTTTGAACAAGTTAGTTTCTAAAGACCTAGTAAGAGGTCTACCATCTATCAAGTTCAAGCATGAATAAGTATGCAAAATCTTGTGCTCAAGGTAAACAGACAAGAAGTTCATTCAGGCCAAAGAAATTTGTAAGTACTACTGGACCCATTGAATGATTGCATATGGATCTCTGTGGTTCAATGAGAACTTCAACTCCAAAGGATAAGAAGTACATGTTAGTCATTGTAGATGATTTCTCTAGATTTACTTGAGTGATGTTTCTTAGAGACAAATCTGAAGCTCTATCTGAATTTTCAAAACTTTGTACAGAACTTCAAACACTAAAAAATCTGCCTATTGCTTCTATTAGAAGTGATCATGGTAGAGAATTTGATCAACTTGAATTTTATTTATTGTGTGCTAAGCATGGCATCTCTCACAAATTTTCTGCTCCTAGAACTCCTCAACAGAACGGTGTTGTTGAAAGAAAGAACGGGACTCTTGAAGACATGTCAAGGTCAATGCTTCTAGAGAACATTTTGTGAACACTTCAAACTATAATCTTAACAGGTTTTTGATTAGGCCTATCTTGAAGAAGACTCCTTATGTGCTTTTCATAGGAACAAAGCCAAACATCTCTTACTTCAAACCTTTTTGCTGCACTTTTTATGTTCACAATAATGGTAAGGACAATCTTGGTAAGTTTGATGGCAGAAATGTTGAAGGTTTTTTTTTTGGTTATTCACTAACTAGCAAAGCTTAAAGATTTTATAACAAGAGAACCAAGCTAGTTGAAGAAAGCATTCATGTTATTTTTTATGAAATCTATGATCGCTTTGAGTGAAAGTTTTGCAGACTTGAATTTAAACAAGCATGAGTCAGAAGATGAACCAGAGCCTTCAAATGGTTCAGAGGAAAGCTTGCAAGAAAACAAGAAGAATTTTCAAGTCCTTGAAAATGAATCTCAATGCCTTGAAAACTAACATCAAGGGAATCAAAGTGAACAAGCCACTACTTCAAGTTCACAATATCTGAGAAACTTCCTGGAGAAATGAACCACGGACACCAAGAAAAGATTCATATATCTTTGATCTCATCCAGTTGACAAGATGATATCTGATCCATCCACTGGTACAGATACAAGATCAGAATTAAAGAACCTATGTGCTTTCAATGCTTTTTTCTCTCTTATGGATCCTAAGAATGTGAAAGAAGCATTACAAGAAGCAGACTAGATCATTTCAATGCAAAGTGAGCTCAATGAATTTGAGAGGAAAAATGTATGGAATCTGGTTCCTCCACCTAAAGATCAGTCTGTCATTTGTACCAAATGGGTATTCAAAAACAAGTTAGATGAGATGGTAAGGTAATCCGAAACAAATAAAGACTGGTAGCTTAAGGCTACAACCAGGAAGAAGGTATTGACTATGAGGAGACTTTTGCTCCTATTGCAAGGTTAGAAGTAATAATGAAACTTGCATTTGCATCTTACAAGAATATTGAACTTTTTCAAGTGGATGTTAAATGTGCCTTTCTGAATGGACATTTGCAAGAAGAAGTCTATGTTGCTCAACCTCCTGGTTTTGAATATAATTAGTTTCCAGATCATGTTTACAAACTTGACAAAGCTATTTATACTTTTAAACAAGCTCCATGGGCTTGGTATGAAAGAATGTCAAAAATTTTACTAGAAAATAATTTCAAAATAGGATAAGTAGATAAAACCCTTTTCATAAAGACTCGTGAGAAAGATATTCTGGTAGTTTAACTATATGTTGATGATATTCTATTTGGAGCTGCTAATGATTCTCTTTGCAAGGGTTTCTCAAGTCTTATGAGCAGGGAGTTTGAAATGAGTTTGATGGGAGAGCTCAACTTCTTTCTTTGACTTCATATACATAAGATGAAGAAAGAAATATTTCTGTATCGAAACAAGTATACCAAGGACTTTTTAAACAAGTACAATATGTCTCAGTCTAAGGTAGCTAAAACCCCTATGAGCTCTACATTGTCATTAGACAAAAATCAAACTGGTAAGAGTGTGAATGTGAAAGAATAAATAGGTGTGGTTGGGTGATTGCTATGTCACTGCAATTAGACCAGATATCATGTTTAGTTTTTGTATGTGTGCTATATTTCAAGTTGATCCTAAAGAATCACACTTGGTTGTTGTCAAAAGTATATTCAGATATCTCAATGGTACCAAAGACTTAAGGCTTTGGTATCCTAAACAATCTAACTTCTCTTTGTGTGGCTATTCAGATGCTGACTTTGCAGGTTACAGAGTGGATAGAAAAAGCACATTAGGGTGTTTCCAATTTCTTGGAACATCACTGATCAGTTGGCACTCAAAGAAACAAAACTATGTAGCCCTATCAACAGCAGAAGCTGAATACATAGAAGTTGGAGCTTGCTATTCACAAGTATTATGGATAGCTCAACAAATGAGAGACCTCGGATTTGATTTCAGAGATATACCTATAAAATGTAACAGCACTGTTGCAATATCAATTACAAAGAATCCTGTTCAGCACTCAAGGACCAAACACATAGATGTTAGACATCAGTTCATCAGAGATCATGCTAAGAAAGGTGATGTTACTCTTGAATTTGTTCTACTAACATGCAGTTGGCAGATATCTTCACTAAACCACTTGCAGAAGATAGATTCTATGCCTTCAGATTAGAATAGTGCAAGCTAAATAAGGAAGCATTGGTTTAGGGGGGGTATCAGGTAAGTATCAATTAAGTATTATGTGTTTCAAAGTTTTGAATAGATTTTCAAAGCCTTGAAATATTTTCAAAGCCTTGATTTTATTTGTTTTAGCATTATAGCTTTTCAAGGCCTTGAAATCCCTTCCAAAGCCTTGAAAATAAGTATGCTACTTAGTCAATAATTTGGATCTTTCAATGTTGGGTGTTATCTCTGTATATAATTTCTCAATATTACCTTTACTTTTAAAATTATTTTCTTTCAAAAATAGTATTATATTATTTCCTTTCCCACGTCACACGCACACAAAATTTTGAATTTAACTTATTCTGCACATCTTAAAAGATTTGGAAATATTTTGTTTCCTTTTCAAACTCAAACTCTTCAGTATTTATCTAATTTCTTCTTTCTCTCTCTCGTATAACTCATGCCTCTCTTTTCTATACCCTCAAACCCTAATGAGCATGAGAAATTCTGATAGAATCAAGATGGTTGGAGGTTAAAAGAAAGTCTCTGACAAGAAGAGGAAGACTGTAGAGGAAGAGGTTCAAATTCTTAGTGATGACTCAAGTTCCAGAAAACCAAGTGTAGAGAAGGCTCCTTCTTTTCCAAAGAAAAATATCAAGAATGATCAAACTCCAACTTCTAGCAAGAAGAAGACAGATTAGTCTGCTCCAGAGAAAGAGCCAGAGGAACAGGTTGCTAGTCCTAAGAAGGTGAAGAAGAAGAATAAGAAGCCTACAAAAGCTTACAAAGGAAAAGGAAAAGTAACATATGAAGAACCACAAAAGAACAATGGAAAGGAATTGCATATCTACTCAGATAAGCAACAATCTCCTAGTAAGAATTCTGGCTTTAACAAAAAGTGGTTTGTTACTAATGTTGTTAGAGGATTGTGGTTAGATGGTTTTGCTTCTAGACAAGTATCTTATTGTAGCATGGTTAGTGTTAATATGTTGAAAACCATGAATCCGGAGTGCATTAAGAGGTTGAAGAAAAGTGTCATTTGAAAAATTCTAAACCCTTCAGAAGTTGCATACCCCAGGATCACTAGATTTTTCTACTTGAACATGAAGCAAATTAGAACAGTAAACCTAGGTATTCAAACCAAAGTGGTTGGTGTTAGCATGGAGTTAGATCTCTCAGAATTTGCCAATTATTTTGGTTGTCCCAAGATTTATAACACAGACAACTATCCCAACAAGAGTGAAGCTTTGAAATTGGCTAGGGAAGAATTCTTTTTACCCAATATCTCTACCTCCTCTAAGCAGTTAACACATTATGTGCTAGTTGTTCAAACCAAAGTCTTGTTTACCATCTTAATGAGGTGTGTAGCGCCTAAGGAGAATTCCAAAGAGTTTCTGACTGATATGGTGTTATACTTGATGTATTTTATCATGCATGGATATGAGATTGATCTTCCTTTAGTTGTGATGGAACATATGCTTTATTCCATGACCAAGGAAAGAAAGCACCCTTTGCCTTATGCAAGCTAGCTATCTTCTTTATTTCAACACCTTGAGATTCCAAATGACAAAGAAGAAGCTTCTACCACTGGTTTTGGTGTGCTTGATGAAAAATCCTTTGAGAGGATTGTAATAATGAAAACCAGTGAGGGTAATTGGAAGTTATACTATGATCTCTCTGAAGAAGAGTTGCGATCCAAGAATTTTCACTAACCCAAGACCTTGACCTCTGCTTCAAACATACCTTCTCAATCTCAAGACCTTTCCATGGTATTCCAAAGACTTGGTGTACTAGATAAGGATATGGATGAGTTGAAGGAAAATCAACATGATTTTGGCACTGAATTCAAGCAATTGAGGTACATGGTTGAAAGCATCTTCAAAAGCATCATTTTCATCCATATGGAAGAGGAAGTATCTCAGGCTGCAGAAGGATCCAAGAAGGCTGGTTCAACCAGTGACTTACTCAGTGAGCATACTACTCAGGATGAGGCTCCAGGGGTAGTGGACACAGGGAAACAAGTGGTTCAAGAAAAGGGTGGTGAATAACAGGAACAAGGTGATGATTATAGTCCAGACTCAGGGATGTTGATCAAGGATCTTAAGAAGAAGAAAAAGAAGGAACCCATTCCAGGGATAGTGACTGAAGCAGATCTTTTTGATGATGATGTGGTTGGTTATACTGGTAATGAAACTGCTCAAGAAGAAGAAAATAAATATGATGAGGATGATGAAGAAGACAGTGGAGAAGAAGATGCTGAGCCAAAGGAAGATGAAGACCCAACCCCATAATTCTTGTCTCTTATTTCTATCTTTTTCAATGTCTTGAACTCCTTTTCAATGTCTTGAAAAATTCTGCTTTTAAATACTTTTATTTCTTCTTTAAGTTTTCCAAACTTTGATCCAATATTTTCTCATTCTTTTTTTATGAAAGTCAAAATAGGGGAGAAGTTTAGGTGTTTTTGTGCGCTTTGGTATTTTTTTGGTTGGCTTATAGATCTGGTTTAGATCAGTATGATTTGATGGATTTTGATGCTTAATAAGTTGGATTATTCAGGATATTTTGTGTTATTCTGTGTTACAGGTTATCTTCATGATTGCTCTGCTATGCTCTAATGAATATTTTTGCAGAGACTCAATTCTTAAGAGGATTGTGGTTTTGTCTTTCATCAAGGGAGAGATTGTAAGTTCAGCTTGTTTCAATGGCTTGAAACAGCTGTTTCAAGGCCTTGAAACTGTTTTCAAAGGTTTAAAATATACAGTGCACTATACCGCATGAACTTAGAGGGAGCTTTTGATTCTATTCTGACTCCTTAACCCCTAAACTTGATTATGTGTTATTTGATGATAAAAGAAAAACTACTTTGATGATCTAAATTGTGGCTAATCCATCTTTTTGAACAAGTTTTTGCAGGGATAGGTTGTTACCTATTTTTAGGGATAATTTCCTAAACTATGCTCTTACGGAAAAGGAAACTGAATTGCTAAATTGATTTTGTGATTATGCAAACATGTTTGGACCTTTCTAACATACTCATCTACAAGATCAATTCAATATCTTCGAAGATATTGGTACTAGCCGTTGGGAAGAGTTGTTAGACAAGTCAAGATTTGCAGCTGATTTTTAGGACGTTTGTTACGAGAATATCTTGAAGATATGTAATCCAAACTAGCTGCATAAAAGGAATGATTGAAGAATTTGAATAAGAGACACAAACACAGAGACTCATACATTCTCAGGATTGACAAGCAACCAGAAGAATATCCATTTCTTTCAATCGACTCTTCAGAAGATCACTGCACATTCAACGGCTTCATCAGTTCTCAGTGTTCTTCTTTCTGATCTATATTTGTATATCATTTAGATAATATTTGTTACATCTTATACTCGTGAGTTGTCCAAGTGAAAAATAGAGAATTCTTGTTGAATTAGTTAGCTAGAGCATGTACTAAATAGGTTAGTGAGAACCACAAGTTGTAACAGAGTAAGGGATCTCTCTGTGCTAGATATCTAGGGCATATGTTTTGATTAATAAGAATTGAGTTGAAAATCCTGCAGGGATAAAATCCCTGAGGTAGAGACCTAGGTCCAAGTGGACTGAACTCCATAAATCTATGTGTCTCTTGCATCTATCTTGTTGTTATTTACTTAGATTATTTTTTTTGCAAAACATGTTTTAAGTTCAAGGGTTTGAAAGGCATTGCAAGGCCTTGAAAATTCTTAGCATTCTTTCTGTTATCTGTTTTGATTCCAAGGACTTTAAACTCATTTCAAGGCCTTAAAATACTCTCTAATTTACAAAAAGTTCTTTGAAACCACTCTTTTAGGAAAAATTTCCATACTCTAGTCACATCCCCCCTTCTATAGTATTGATCATGTATTACTATCGACATTACTGTCTTTCAAAACCTCTTTGGTCAGACCTCAGAAGGACCGCCACAACCAATCGGGTCGGCCGGCCCTATCCCACACGGTCAAACTGGTGGCCAGATCCAAACATGCCCTTTGGTCAAGGGTTTCTAGGAGCTCAAGGAGGTTGCGAATCGCCCTAGGGTTTCGGCCCTAGGGTTTTTTCCTTCCACTCCATTCTTGTTTGCTTGTTTCCAGATTAAGAAAACTCATTTTCCTAATTTGTGCCCAAACCCTAGTTTTCAAATCACCAAAATTCACATCATATGTGAACGAAATTGACTAATCTTTATACGACGATAAAAATTAGCACAATATTCATTGGATCATATTCAATTTGCATCATCATGCCAATTTCAGTTTTACACAAAAAATAACAGCTACTCTGTAAAACTGACAGAAAAGTAACACATAAATCACGTTATGCGCTATGACATTTGGCTCTGATACCATTGTAGGGTTTCGATATGGATCACGCAGCAGAAAAATAATAAATTGATTCCGTTCAAGACCCTCCATGAATTGCAGGACAAGCTACATAACGATGGTAAGTGAAAAAGTTTTTTGTGTACCTTGATTGTTTGAAAGATCACTTTACGCAGAATAGTGTCCACATCTCTATGATGTATCCACGCCTAGGATTTCTCCAGATCCTCCCAAAATCTTGTTCTATCTCACGTGAGGATGGAGGTAGAAGATGATCACGCAAAGTAAGGACCAAGAGGCCGCCCCTCTTGGAGGCCGACGGGTAGGGGCGAACGGCCTAGGGTTTCGTCCCTAGCTGTCTTGCCCTCTCTCCTTGCTTTGTTCTCTCACTCAATAATGATGCATAGTTGAGAAAATAAGATAGGAGGGCCCTTATATAGTTAATAACTCCTTGTTAACTACATATTTGCCCCAATACTAATCTTGTCCATACACTTATTAGTCAACCTTGCAAATTAGTCCTACAAAGTCTGCATGTGGTTGCGTATTGATCCACCTAATTAACTAATCATATTAATTAATTCCCAAGTCCGATTTAATCCATAGGGTGTGTGACTGTTGGAATTTTGCCCTAGAGGCAATCTATTTCTTGTGACATGTATGGATTTACGATTCATTATGTTATCGGTATGGAGATACGATAACATGAATGAAGTCCTTAGAATATAAGTGTTATATTCTTAAATATCCCTAGTGGATTATAATGATTAATATGACAATCATATACAGACTAGTATGGGGTTGGATTGATATGGAGATATCATTATTCAACACATGGGTATGCATTAGGAGTAATGGCATACTGGATTGAGCCATCTCCGAGAAGGCTACATACATTTTATGTAAATTCACAAGCGCTTCTCGTGGTGCAATGGTATTGTCATCCTTAGACTTGAAGTCACTAGATTGTCTAGTTGTGGATTATTTTGATCTTGGTAGCGTCAAACGCTACACGGTAACTGGGTAGCTATAAAGGCGTGTACTTGATACAATAAGAAGCAAGCTTAGAGATCGTAGTGGACGTAGATAGAATTTTCCCCTTCCAAATAACGGGAGCAAATATCCTAGACCACACTCGAGGGATAGTGCTTATAAAATGTCTGGCCAGACTCAAATAAATCAATATAGGATATTGATGTTATTTGCGAATAAGGCTATTCCCAGGATCGAGAAACTATAGATTGGATATACGAGTGTGACTTGTATGTCTTGTATCCAATCCGGATATGGGGAAAAAGGGATGAGACAATTACTTGCACAAGGTTTGTCATAATGACTATTCTATTTGTTGGCTAGAATGGATGTCTTGCTAGAGGCCGCTCCATATTAGTAAATAGTTACTACCGACTAAATAGAACCAATGGGGTCACACGCCATATAGGGGTGAACTAGACTTGGGAATTAATTAATTAATTAATATGATTAATTAATTAGAAGGATCAAATCGCAACAACTTGCTAACGTAGTAGAACTAATATGCAAGTTTGACTAATCCAGGTATACACATGATTAGGATTTTCCAAGGTGGCCTAATTCATGTATAGACATGATTAGGATTAATTTGCAAAGAGAACTAATCCATGTATGGACATGATTAGGACTAGTTTGCAAAAAGGGGACTAATCCTTATTTGAGTAGGATTAGTAGAGGGGTTCTTTATGTAGTAGGACAGGAGTTGTTGGACTATATAAAGAACACTCCTAGATTATTTTTCTCTCTACACATACACACATCTATATGATAGAGTAGGAGAGAATAAAGAAAGGAGAGAGAGAAAGTCCCAAGCAAGGGCCGAACCCCCCTTGCGACCGCCCCCTACCCGTCGGCCTAAAAGGAGAGCCGCCACCTTTGGTGCTCCATTCTTGCATGATTTATTCTTCCTCTTCCATTCTTCCTAGCTAGCACAAGGAGTTGGAGGATCTAGATCTCACATCTAGGCTTGGATCAACCGTAGAGACGTGACACAATTCACGTTACAAGTCATCACAGTAGAAACCCTAAGGTATGTAACATAATACTTCTTTTACCATCGTTATGTCTCTTGTCCTGTGATCCTTGGAGGGTATTGAATGGATAAATTATATTTTCCGCTGCGTATCCAAGATCAAAACCCTACAGTGGTATCAGAGCCACAAGTCGTAGCGCATAAACGTGGTTTATGTGTTACGTGTTGATAGTTTTACACTTTAAATTTATTGTTTATCACGTAAAACAAGACAAATCAAGCATATGATGCGATTTGTCAATAATAAATCAAAACAAGACCCTTTTTTTGCATTGGATGCATGAATTAGTGAGTTTGAGAAATTTAGGATCTTAGATCTGGGGTTTGGGCATCCTATGGAAAGAAGGAGTTCTTTTCAAACAAGGAAACAACCAAACTTTGGAACCAAGCAAGGGAGTTGTTTTGGAAACAACTCTCATGGAAGGTTCGCCCCCCCTAGGGGACCGTCCCTCCTTGCTTGCCGACCAATTAAGGGACGGCCTAGGGGCCGGGGCAGCCTTAGCCCACGGCCTAGCCGTGTGAGCTAGGGGCCGGCCGGCCCTAGGCCTTGGCGGTCCTCTTTTGGGGTTCGGGCAATTGGATTGTTGGGCCCCTTGGATTGTATTAACCCTAGGAAATCCTAAAATCAATTAAAATTGACCAAGCGCGTTAAAATTGGATTTTAACTATTTTTGTGCAAATCGCATGGTGATTGGATGTGGCCTTAAAATGTGGTTTGGTGTGATTGTTTATTTTTGTGGTTTGCATTACGACATGCGAGCTGATCAATTAATTGTAATAATTAATTAGGATTTTATGGCCTGCGAGCCATTTGTTTCTCAACTTGTGAGTTTTATTTTATTTAGTATAGTTGTTAGCTAGTACTAGATAGAGTAGATTGTTAGCTAAGATTGAAGAAAAGAAGCCCAAAGCCAAAGGGAGACACAAAAAATGGAGCATGGAGCATTCCACATGACTACGAAGGATGGACCAAAAGATGAAGTCGCATGGAGATGTGTTTGCTTTTAGGGTTCATAGATAATTCCATTGGCTTGGAATTATCTTAGTCTAGAAAAGGCCATATTCACATCACGTTTTATTTTGTTTTGCGGTTGTTTATTTTATTGTCTTATTATTTTGTGGTTGGTGTATGGATGATGCATGCAATTAGGATAATAAGATAAATAGACAACCGGGATCTATCATTTGGAGTTGTGCCCAAACTCAAATAGATAGATTAGTTGATATGGATCAAAAAAACAATTAAAATTAAATTGAAAAATCCCTCAAAATTCAAATATTGTGTTCTTGCCTTCTCGTTATTTAAACACTCATTATCATCATGATTTATCAAGTTCGCGCGTGCCAAAGCATGGCGGCTTGGTTCATAATGATGGAATGCGATGGCACAAGCAAGTAATGTGCAATTGTTTCAATAAGAGGTTGAACACAACTAGGCTATTAATATGATTAAAACCTAGAGGCAATCAATTGGGATTGTCCATGCGGATGGATAAATAAGGAGTTATACGTCAATTGAACCAAGAGTTGCATAGAAGATGCAATTGGAATTGTTCCTACCTAAAGTAGTCAAATTATGGGTGACTTGCCAAAGCAAGCTCATAAGGAGATGAAACATGGATCTTGGCCCACTAGAAAATATAAGGATATTTTCCGCATTAATATCTTGAGGGTTATTAATCCGTAGAAAAATAGTGGGAGCTATATTTGACAATTTAAATCCTTGTTGAATATAGTTATGTTTCACAAACTTTGCATGATCCTATTATGTTGAATACCCATGGCATTAAACAAACAACAACGTGAATTTATCTATTTTCTAGACTGGTATGAAACTGAAAATTGTTCTCAAATAAAAGAGAATTTGTAGTACTTCAAAGAACATAAAGTTCTCTGCCAGCGACTACCAAAACACACTAAAACCTATGAAAGGAACTCCAAAGAATGGTTCTTTGGTTATGACTTGCCTCATGTTAGTTTCCATGAACTCTGAGCTTTGGAAGCAAGAAGAGAACCATGGAGAAGTATGATATGATCATACATTGAAAGAAGCTCTTTCAAAAGAGCGAGCTAGACATGAAAGGTTTGAAGTGTTGCTCCACCTTGCGTTATGCAAATAAGCTAATTCGATATGATTGAAACATTAGTGAATGGGAATTATCTATGAGATAGATAAAGAATAAACGGTTATTCACCCAAGTGGACCAAGAATTTCATTGGATGCAATTATAGATTTGTTCAAAGAAGATTTACTCAATATGATTGAGGGTCACTAAACAAAACACTCGTTAAGGGCATAGGTAAAACTGTTAATTGTTAACAACATGGGTAAGGGAAAAAGGTTTGCGCCGAACCCATGGGTATAAAGCAAGCTTGTTTCTAAAACCAAGTTGCCTTAAAGCCCCATAGGAGGTGTAGAGGAAGAGAGACTACCCAAAAGTACCTGGAAGTAAGTAATAAGGGAATTATGAATTCCAATCTGGGTATTTTGTTATAGAAATCAATATGTCTATCTCATCATCATAAGTATATGATACTAGATGAGGATCTCACATTTATAGAAATGTTGACGATCTCAAGAGATGAAAACAATTGGATAAGGAAGAAATAATCCTACACGTGGGGCAATGAAGCAAGGAGTTGCTGAATTAGCCGTAGGGAACTATTTCTACCTTTATGAAATTGTTCATGAATTAGACAAAAAGTTATTATGTCCCTGCTATGAGAAGGATCATTATCATAGTTTCTTGCTTGGACAAGAAAGCTCCTTATCATAATAAAGGACAAATGTTGTTCCATTTATTCTGATATGCATTATTGTAATGCAATTTTGTCTAAGTGGATTGTATATCCTTGATCATGATAATTTCATCTATAACATTAATACCAATAGGTTTGCATATAATGATATGAACTTCACTTATCTTTAGCATAATCGTTTAGGCCTCATAAATAAGAGATACATATCTAGAACTCCATGAGGATGGATTTCTGGAACTCATTTGATTATTGAATCATATGAGACATGTAAGACTTATTAGGCAAATATATGATCTTTTGGGAATCATACATATTGATGTATGAAGGCCGCTAAGAATAAAAGCTAAAGATGGTTTTCAGTACTTCATCATATTTACTGATGGGATCAGAGAAATATGGATTTGTGTATCTTATGAAGAAACAAATCAGAATCCTTTGAATTGTTCAAAGTATTCAGGATTGAAGTAGAGAACCAGCTTGGCAAAAGTATTAGGGTTCTACGATTGGATCATAAAGAGTACTTGAGCCAAGAATTTGACAAGAATCAATGGGAGTATTGGATATGATCCAAAACTCGCTCGACCTAGCACGCCACATGGGTTTAGCGTGTCTAAAAGGAGAGTTCGAACCTTGTAGGACACGGTTCGGTCCATGATGAGTCAAACAAAACTTCAAGTTTACTTTTGGGACTATGTTCTAATTACATCAAATTTCGCCCTTAACCTTGTTCCGCCAAAAACAGATTATGAAAAACACCATATGAGATATGGACTAGGAAGTGTCCTAGTATGTCATTCATAAAGATTTGGGGTTATGAAGTTTATGTAAAGAAGTTTACAAATAAACTTGGACCCAAGTCAGATAAATGTTTTGTGGGATATCCTGAAAAGGATATTATTTCTACAACCCAATCGAGAACAAACTGTTTGTTGCTCGAACCACAGTGTTTCTAGGTAGAGAATGTCTCTAAAAGAAACAGTGGGAGGACAGTAGAACTTGAAGAAGTTCAAGAACCACAACAGAACATTGATCATTTTGATGGAACATGAGCAGGATCACAAGGTGTTGTGGAGCAACCTACTCAGATAACACAAGAACCTCATAGGTAAGGTAGGATATGTCAAGGGACTAGAGAAATAAGGATTTCTAATAACCCGTAATATGTTGCTCATCGAGATGAGCCTACAACCTATGAAATGGCCACGTATGGGCCATACTCTCAGAAATGGCTAGGAGCCATGGGATACAAAATGGAATCCATGTATACCAACAAAGTATGGACTTTGGAGGAACCACCTAAAAGGTGCAAGTGGGTTAGGAGGAAACCAACATGGATGGTAATATGATTACCTTTAAGGGACAATTGGTTGGGTAAGGATTTCCTGTGAGTTCATAGTATAGACTATGACGAAATCTTTCCCAGTTGTGATGCTTAAATCCATTCGCATCTTGCTTGTAGCAATCTGTCTATAGATTGATTCAAGCTTCTTGGAGTTGGATTCTTAAAATTTATGATGCAATCAAAGGAGTTTGGTTCCATAAAAATTGAATATGAAACTTGTGTTTACAAGAGGGTTAGTGGGAGCACAATTATTTTTCTGGCTTTGTATGTAGAGACATACTAATCATTGGGAATGATGTCCCTACTTGGGATTCTTACGTAGATTGACTAGGTAATTAATCTTCAGTGATAGACTTAGGCGAAGCAACCTATGAAGATCTATGGAGATAGATCAAGATGGTTATGCGGCTTAAGTCATAATACACAAATTGACAATGGTGTTGAAATGGTTCAACATGTATAGAATATGGATTTTACCTATGTCACATGGAGTTGGTCTTTTGAAGACTAGTTGTCTTTCCAATTAGATTGGAAAAGGACCGTATGAATGAGATTCATGAGATACGCCATGTTATGTACTAGGCCAGATGTGTCATATGGCATGACACAAAGATACCAGTCAAATCTGGGTGAGATTCACTGGATAAATTATCAAGATTATCCTTTAGTACTTGAGAAGCACTAAGGATGAATTATTATTATGTGGAGGATATGAAGAGTTTGCTGTAAGGAATTACAATGATGCGAACTTCAAATCTAACAAAGAAGATTTCAGATTATAAGTCGAGTTCTACGTTGTTCCCTGGTGGTAGCGAATGTGAGCTGGAAAGGTTCCAGGCAAGATTCAATCACTGGTTCTAACATAGAGGACTGAGTAAACTACTGCATGAGAAGCACTTACTCAGAATATTCAATCTCAATCAGATTGTTGATGGAGGAGATGTGAATATTTGCGAGGTACCAGCAGATGTCTCGCCCCTACGCAATGTAAGCGTGGAGGGCCGCGCTAGATCAATAGGCATATGATGCAGGAGATTGACTCTAGTGCAAGTGGGAGACTGTTGGAATTGTGCCCTAGAGGCAATCTATTTCTTGTGACATTTATGGATTTACGATTCATTATGTTATCGGTATGGAGATATGATAACAAGAATGAAGTCCTTAGTATATAAGTGTTATATTCTTAAATATCCCTTGTCGATTATAATGATTAATAGGACAATCATCTATAGACTAGTATGGGGTTGGACTGATATAGAGATATCATGATCCAACACATGGGTATGCATTAGGAGTAATGACATACTGGATTGACCCATCTCTGAGAAGGCTACATACATGTTATGTAAAGTCACAAGCGCTTCTCATGGTGCAATGGTATTGTCATCCTTAGACTTCAAGTCACTAGATTTTCTAGTTGTGGATTATTGTGATCTTGGTAGCGTCAAACGCTACACCGTAACTAGGTAGCTATAAAGGTGTGTACTGGATACAATAAGAAGCAAGCCTAGAGATCATAGTGGAAGTAGATAGAATTTGTCCCTCCCACATAACGGGAGCAAATATCCTAGGCCACTCGAGGGATATTGCTTATAAAATGTCTGGCCAGACTCAAATAAATCAATATAGGATATTGATGTTATTTGCATGAATAAGGCTATTCCCAGGATCAAGAAACTATGGATTGGATATACGAGTGTGACTTGTATGTCTCGTGTCCAATCCGGATATGGGGACAAAGGGATGAGACAATTACTTGCACAAGGTTTGTCATGATGACTATTCTATTTGTTGGCTAGAATAGATGTCTTGCTAGAGGTCGCTCCATATTAGTAAATAGTTACTACCAACTAAATAGAACATATGGGGTCACACGCCATATAGGAGTGAACTAGACTTGGGAATTAATTAATTAATATGATTAATTAATTAGAAGGATCAAATCGCAACAACTTGCTAACGTAGTGGGACTAATATGCAAGTTGGACTAATCCATGTATAGACATGATTAGGATTTGCCAAGGTGGCCTAATTCATGTAGAGACATGATTTTGATTAATTTTCAAAGAGAACTAATCCATGTATGGACATGATTAGGACTAGTTTGCAAAAAGGGGACTAATCCTTATTTGAGTAGGATTAGTAGAGGGGTTCTTTATGTAGTAGGACAAGGAGTTGTTGGACTATATAAAGAACACTCCTAGCTTAATTTTCTCTCTACACATACACACATCTATATGATAGAGTACGAGAGAATAAATAAATGAGAGAGAGCAAGTCTCAATAAAGGGCCGAACCCCCCTTGGGACCGCCCCCTACCCGTCGGCCTAAAAGGAGAGCCGCCACCTTTGGTGCTCCATTGTTGCATGATTTCTTCTTCCTATTCCATTCTTCCTAGCTAGCACAAGGAGTTGGAAGATCTAGATCTCACCTCTAGGCATGGATCAACCGTAGAGATGTGACACAATTGACGTTACAAGTCATCACAGGAGAAACCCTAATGTATGTAACATAATACTTCCTTTACCATCGTTATGTCTCTTGTCTTGTGATCCTTGGAGGGTATTGAATGGATAAATTATATTTTCCGTTGCGTTTCCATGATCAAAACCCTAAAGTGACCCCATAGGTTTCTACTTGGTTGGTAATAACAATTAATAACACAGAGTGGTGTCTAGCAACACATCTATACCACCCAACTGATAGAAATAGTCAGTGATCCGAAAAACCTTGTGCACAATGTTACCGCATTGTATTATCCCTTTGTCTCTATATTCGGAATGGACACAAGACATAAAAGTCACACTTGTATATCCTATCCATAATTTCTCAATCCTGGGAATAGGCTTATCCATGCAGATAACATCAATACCCATATTGGTTTATCTAAGTCTGGCTAGACATTCTATAAGCTCTAACCCTCGAGTGGCCACGGATATTTTCTCCCGTTATGTGGGACGGACAAATCCTATCTACATCACTACCATCTCTAAGCTTGCTTCCTATTGTGTCCGATAAACACATTTATTGCTACCCAGTCATGGCGTAGTTTTTTATGATACCAAACACACAATTTTCCAAAATTAGAGTATCTAGTGACTTCAAGTCTAAGACAATTCCATTTTCATTTCGAGAAGCGCTTGTGACTGTTACATAACTTGCATGTAGCCTTATCGTGGGGGTCAATCAAGCATGTCATTAACTCTAATTCGTACCCATGTTTTAGACTTGATATCTTCCTATCAATCTACCCACATACTAGTCTATAGTTGATCGTCCTATTAATCAATATAAATGACTACGGATATTTAAGATAAGAAAACTCATTGTAATCTAAGGACTTCATTACATTAAATATATCCATAAATAATACAATGATTTTTTGAGCCAAAATAGTATTCATACTAAAACTCATTGTAATCTAAGGACTTCATTATAGTAAATATATCCATAAATAATACAATGATTTTTTGAGCCAAAATAGTATTCATACTAAATAATATTGTCTCTAGGGAATGTATTCCTAACACGCATCAACTCGATGCGTTGTTTCTTGACTCTGGGGCTTCCTATCACATATGTTCTAACAAGGAACTATATTCAAGCTACAACCGCGCAAATGGAGGATGCGTTCTGGAAAATTAAGCTATTTTGAAGATCATGGGAAGAATGTCAGTTTGATTCAAGACGTTTGACGTGAATACATGCACATTGAAGGAGGTCAGACACGTACCACCTGTCACAAAGAATCTAATTTATTTGAGTCTACTCGACAGCAAGAGATTTAGCTTCAAGGTTGAAGGTGGAGATATATGCATCTACAAGGGTCCAGATGTGTTACTCAAGTGATTTAAGGATGGGAATTTGTACATATTACAGGGTTCGGCCATCACAGGGTATGTCGGAGTTTTCTTGGATGAGAATAATGAAGCTGATCAAACCAAGTTATGGCATATGAGGCTCGTTCATATGAGTGAATTTGAAATGAAGGAACTTCAAAAGAAAATATATCTCACTGGGCATGCGCCAAGAGCCTAGGGTTTTGTGAGCACTGCGTTTATGGAGCTTAAGTGTAGCAAGCTCCCTAAAGTGGTTCATAGAACGAAAGTTACTCTTCATTACATCCATTTAGATTGTTGGGGTCCATCTTGAGTTGCGGCGATTGGAGGGTAAAGGTTTGTTCTGAACATCATAGACGACTACTCAAGGAAAGAAATTTGTGATGACGCACAAGAGTCCTACGCAAATTTCAAGGAGTGGAAGACCTTGGTAGAGAATCAGTTGGGAAAAAGGTGATGATGCTGCGCATGGAATATGGCTTGGAGTTTTTTTCATCAGAGTTTGATGGATTTTACAAGGATCAAGGAATTGCTCACTATCACACCGTTCGGCACACACCAGAGTAGAATGGTGTAGCCGAAAGAATAAATCAGACACTTTTAGCAAAGGCAAGTTGTCTACTTTTGAATGCAAGTCTTTCAAGGGTTTCTGGGGAGAGGCAGTTTCCATGGCATGCTATCTCGTGTATCGGAGCCCGCACGCAGGTATAAGATGCAATATTTCTATTGAAGTTTGGTCCGGAAAAGCAGCAGATTACACATATCTGAGGGTCTATTTTTTCGTTGCCTATTATCATGAGGATGATGGCAAGCTAAAACCAAGGAAAAAGAAGGGGTATTCATGGGCTTTGGGACGGCTGTGCAGGGATACAAAATTTGGACAGACAACAAGATTATACTCAGAAGAAGTGTAGTCTTTGATGAGAGTTCAATGCTGGAGAATTCCTTGGAGATCGATATTGGAGATGCAGAAAAGAATGTGAAGGAAAATTTGGATCTTGCTGATCGTAAGGAGTCTGAAATTCCTACACCGCAGCCGGAAACTGAGGAGGAAGAAGTAGAAGATTCTGATGGAGATGCGTCGATACCAGAGGAACCAGTTCATCAGAGTATTAACAAAGGAAGAACGAGCAGAGCCATAAAGCCTCCAGAAAGATACATAGATGAGGGTATGGCGGGATATTCATTGCAGGTAGCTGAGGCTGTGGAGGATGAGTCGTCCACCTATAGGGCTGTGATTTCTAGTTCTGACTCAAAAACAATGGATTGCGGTGATGGGTGAAGAGATAGAGTCTCTTAGAAAGAACTCGGATTAGGAGCTTGTTAAATTTCCAGCGGGAAGAAAGATACTCACTTGGAAGTGGGTTTTCAGAAGAAAGGAAGGAACTAACACTAGAGAAGGCATCAAGTATAAGGAAAGGTTAGGTGCAAGAGGGTTCATGTAGATAGAAGGGGTTGAATAAAACGAGATATTCTCACCGTTGGTCAGACATTCTTCGATCAGGGTGCTACTACCGCTGGTGGCACACCACGACTTAAAGCATGAGCACCTAAATGTGAAAACATTTTTCCTACATGGAAACTTGGAGCATGAGATATACATGAGCCAAACTGAGGGATTCCAAGTTCTTGGAAGAGAGTACCACGTGAGCAAGTTGAAAATATATCTCTATGGACTCAAAGAGTCGCCAAGGCAATGGTACAAGAGGTTTGATAGCTTCATGTTGAAGATTGGTTACAAGAAGTGCGAGTATGATTTATGCGTGTATCAAAATCTGTTGCGAGGTGAGACACGAATCTATCTAGTTATGTATGTAATGATATCTTGATAGCAACTCAGATAAGAAGGACATACGAGAATTGAAAAGGTCTCTTAAAGCAGAATTCGAGATGAAGGATTTGGGGGCTGCTCGGAAGATTCTAGGAGTTAAAATCTATATAGATAGGAAGAAGATGTTTTTCTTATCACAGCATGGATACATCCAGAAAGTCTTGGCAAGATTCAAGATGTTATTAGCTAAAGTTATAGATACTCCTATGGAAACTAACAACAAGCTAGGAATATACATCGTTCAGATTGAGGAGGAGTAGGAGTACATGTCCAAGGTTCCATATGCTAGTGATAACTCCACAATTGGAGTTATATTTGTATGTGATTACTTGTCATTTTTCGTGCATTCCGATTCATTTACATGAGTTTTGGGCCAATTCTTGTTAGTTTTGAGCATGTATGAGCATTTGAACGTAATTTTCAAATCCGGGCGCTTTTTCATGTATTTTATATTATATTTGGCTTGTTTGATCTTCCGGTATGTTTTAGTGTTGTGGATTTCAGGAACCGGGAGCTAGGAGCAGGGAATTTGGAGCAGAAGCGAACTTCGGAAGCAAGGAATGCTCAAGAGACATGCTTGGGAATTTGGACAAAGAGGAGGAGCTTGAAAAGTGAAGATAAAGCAAGATGGAGAAAAGTGTTCTCATGAACACTATGGGTGTTCACAAGAACAACAACACTTAGAAAGTTTTCAAGGCTCAAGCAGGTGTTCACACGAGCAGAAAAGATGTTCACAGGAGCATGTTCACACGAGCACAAAAGATGTTCACAGGAGCATGTTCACCAAGCAGAAAAAGTAGTCACAGGAGGGTGTTCGTGCAAACAGATCAACTATTCACATGAGCAGAATCTGGATATTCAGCCAAACTCTTGGCAATCTTTTTTAATACTTAGAAACTTGGTTAGATACATTGGGAAACGTATTTGGTGACCTAGGACGTGTTTTTGGGGAGTTAGACATTGTAGGAGACGTGATTGGGAGCTTGGGAGCGTTCTTGGAGCTTTGGATCATTCGTTTGGATTCTATACTCTTATTTTCTTTAGTTTTTGCTTATGATCAACTTGAAATTTGTTACTTTGATCATGAGTAAGTGTAGCTAAGTCTTTTATTCAGGATATCTCATAGGGATCGAGCTAGGGTTTGACACCACGTTTTGAGGATTTATGGATTTCGTTTCATGCTATTAAGCTTAATTGAATGTATTTCATTTAGTTATGTGTGATTTATGATCTTAATCCTTCTTTTGTATTGTTAGACGTTGCAATAGGATTTATTTAGGTTATGAATGTTAGAGGAATCAATATTCATTGCCGAAACTTGAATCGTACACTAGCTGTATCTAGGGTTAAGGAATCTTGCTAGTTGGCTAAGAACTAAGAGTAGATCACAAGAACTTAACGCGTTTTTAAACTTGAGTAGGCTAGAGGAATCAGGTATGAGGGTTTAAATACAATCTTTGGTTGAGGAATCTTCAAATTAATTGTGCTCGTTTGGCTAAATAAACATGTTCGTGTTGCTTGAACATAAATCCTAAGTGGTGGAATTCCCTAGTGACCCGTAGAGATATCATGAACTTTTCAACATATTAAGTAACTTCAAAAATCAATCATGTTATTCGTGCGATTATTCAAGCGATTAATTTAATAGTTGTCTTTTATTTTAGTTGAATTAGAAAAATCAAATCAATCTGCGAGCCCACATAAGGTTATACAACTATAATTGATTTACAAGAAGTCCCTTAGGATCGACAACCCGGTTTTCCGGATATTACTACACGCGACAACTGTGCATTTTCTGTAGGAACGTGTCAGCTAGCATAGTTTGAAGTCGCATGTATGCTATGGTTTGCACTTGATCGGGCATAGCATTTGTTGTTAATGTGGTTAGTAATTTTATGCCTCATCGAGATAGGGAACACTAGCAAGCGGTGAGCGCATATTCAGGTGCCTTAAGGGTACATCAGACATTGGCCAATGTACGGGGCTAATGACAACATCTTGGTAGCTGGATTCTCGAATTTGGATTATGAATGTGATATTGATAGCATGAGATCAATGACTGGCTTTGTATTTGCTCTTGGAGCATCTGTTTTGATTTTGAAGGCTACGCTACAGCCGATGGTGACTTCGTCCACCACGGAGGCAGAGTATATGGCTCTAACAGAAGCAGAAAATGTGGAAATTTGGCTTAAAGGAATGGTCAATTGTTGGAATAGATGCCCTAGAGGCAATCTAGTTTAGTATGAATTTATTTGTGGCTAGAAATTCATTTATTATTTATTGGATATTTAATATAATGAAGTCCTTAGATTTAAAATTGTGTTGTTTATCTTAAATATCCCTAGTCCAGTATAATGATTAAATGGGACAATCATCTATAGACTAGTATGGGGTTGGATTGATATGGAGATATCACGATCCAACACATAGGTGTGCATTAGGGGTAATGTTGCACTGGATTGACCCATCTCCGAGAAGGCTACATACACGTTATGTTGAGTCACAAGCGCTTCTCGCTGTGCAATGGTATTGTCATCCTTAGCCTTGAAGTCACTAGATATTCTAGTTATGGATTATTGTGATCTTGGTAGCGTTAAACGCTACACCGTAACTGGGTAGTTATAAAGGCGTGTATTGGATACAATAAGAAGCAAGCTTAGAGATCGTAGTGGACGTAGGATAGAATCTGTCCCTCCCATATAACGGGAGTAAATATCCTAGGCCACTCGAGGGATAGTGCTTATAGAATGTCTGGCAAGACTCAAATAAATCAATATAGGATATTGATGTTATTTGCACGAATAAGGCTATTCCCATGGATCGAGAAACTATGGATTGGATATACGAGTGTGACTTGTATGTCTCGTGTCCAATCCGGATATAGAGACAAAGGGATGAGACAAATACTTGTACAAAGGTTGTCAAGATGACTATTATATTAGTTGGCTAGAATGGATGTTTTGCTAGAAACCGCTCCATATTAGCAAATAGATGCTACCAACTAGATAGAACCTATGGGGTCACACGCTATATAGAGTTGAAATAGATTTAGGAATTAATTAATTGGATTAACTAATTAGAAGGATCACTTTGCAAAACCTTGCAAACTTAGTAGAGACTAATTTGCAAGGAAGGGACTAAATTGAATTCTAGTAGGACTAGAATAAGTCCTTTAGGTAGTTGGCAAGGAGTTGTTGGAATATATAAAGGACCTTCCTTCCTTCCTTCCCAATAACTTATGCTCATTATTGAACATAACAAGAGTGGGAGAGAACAAAAGGAGAGAAAAGGAGCAAGCAAGCTAGGAGCTCGCCGCCCCTAGCCCGCCGCCCCATCCCGTCGGCCACAAGGAGGCCGAGAGCCCCCTTTTGGTCTCGTTTTGCGTGATCATTCTTCCTCTTCCTCTTCCGGGCTAGCACCAAGGACTTGGGAGATCTAGGATCAACTCTAGGCGTGGATCAACCATAGAGAACGTGACACAATTCGCGTTTGAAGTCATCAAAGGAGAACCCTAAGGTGTGTTATTGATTTCTTCCTTTACCATCGTTATGTCTCTTGACTTGTGATCCTTGGAGGGTTTTGCATGGTTATTTTTGTTTCCGTTGCGCATCGATGATTCAAAACCCTACATCAATGATATAGGCTTAATTCAAGATCATGCGATAGTTTACTTTGATAGCTTGAGTGTGATTTTCTTGACTAAGGACCAGGTTCATCATGAAAGGACCAAGCATATCGACTTCAAGTACCATTTTCTTAGAAGTGAGAGCAAGATTCAAGGTAATGAAGGTGGGGATAGCTGACAATCCCGCGGATATGTTCATGAAGCCAGTTCCAGAGAGCAAGTTCTAGCATTGTCTGGAATTTCTCAACATCATGAGCCTGTGAGGCCCCTCGGGGCTTGTCGGACCCAGTAGGGACCCAGTGAATCTCCGTGACGGGAGACATTGGGAGGGAAGAAGACGAGCTTTGTTCGCAAAAGAAAGAGGAAGGCTTCGTTGCAGACAAGAGACTTCAAGTCAAGGTGGAGACTTGTTGGAATGTGTCTTGAAGATTGAAGACACTCGAGGAGCAACGAAGGAGACAAAATCCAAAAGGCATCTTTGAGTCGTTCTCAGCATTCTTCAGTCTCTTATGCAATGTAGTCAAAGCATTGTGCAATTTTTGAAGTTCTTCAGCGTAGCATGGACTGTAAAATTCGTCATCCGAGTAGAAATATGTGCATTATTGACCACGATCCTTGGGCCTAGTTCAAAACTTGCGTCCATCGTTTCCCGGTGTACGTGTGGTACATAATACCGGATCACAGCTACAATAACACAATCCAGGCATACACCCTAACTTGTGTGTTCTTTTCATAGCTAGAAGATACGTATGGCTAGGTGTTGTTGTCGAGTGACTTTGTAGAACTAAAACTATATGGAATGTGGTTTTAGAGCCATGAAATATACTCTTAATAATTATCCACCTTCATAAAATATGTACATCCATTAGAAAGTCTTCATTGTGGATATTGGAGACCGACCTATCCATTTCATTGGTTGTACACACTTTAAGTTAATCTTCGTTGAAGGAATATTACGTCTGAGGATACAAGAAGAGGTCTCACAAATAATACATCGAGAAGCATACATATGCACATAGGAGTGAAAACATTCTTAAGTGCAAAGATATATTTATTACTTAGAAGTTAAAAAAGGTTAATGAACTAGAAAACTTACACATTTGGGTGTTTAGGAACATATTTCATTCTTGTACTTCAGTCCAACATCTACCCTCGTCTTTATATTCCTCATTGAAGGGCTCACACAAAATTTTGTGAAACTCATTTACCTTATTCACTATATCCTTCTCCTGATAGCCACAACTTGTCACTTATTACAAAATGTGTATCTCCTTCTGAACAAAGCCGATGGCCATCATCACCAATGTGTTCTTGTCACATTCAGAGGAACATAAATCTAATTTATGACCAAAGTTAGCCAATTTACAGAAAAAACAATTCAAGAAAAAAATAATGTTAAAAGCCAGTGGGATAGAAATAGTAAAAACTAAGTGAATGATAATAATAGTATTACTTACTTATTCCATTTATTCCAATTCACCAATACATTGGTCAAAAACATATTGAAATCTCTCAAATCGTCAAGGTGCTGGACAAGAATTATAAGTAATCAGATAATAGATATATGAACTTTAACTTGAATGATATTATCAATATGAAAAAGGGAGAAATCTTACGACATGGTAGCAGCTAAGGTATCATATCCTCTTTTTATTATAGTATGGTTGGTTTTTTTTTTTTCGTGAAGCTGAAGACACATCCAATAAGAATCACTCACCTGAGTGATTAAAAAGTCAAAATGTATGCACTTATAAAGATCACAATATGTAATTAATGAGATTGAAATTAGTCTTAGAGTGGTCGAAAATAAATACACACATCATTACAAAACCACATTTCTTCTCAAAGATGCCACTCTCTCCCCTAGTTAAATAAGCCAAACTACATATATTTAAGACATAATCCGGGCACCTATGAACATTTGATCAGAGGAAGAAATATGGAAATTAATTATTAATAATGAGCATCAAGATTAGTAAGAGTTACTCACGATATCCAGTGAGGTCTGCATCTTTGTTGTCAAACCAGCTCAGATAGACATGTGTCGTGTAGTACTGTAAAAATCAATGGTCAGCAGAGGGCATGACGGGCTTGAAGTCCAAATCTCTTTTCTGTTTATTTTTTATTTCCCGAGTAATTATATTGATGGACCTTCAAATAATGAACTTTGCCTTGCGACGGATATTACCCGGAATGTTTCCCAGGATCTTCAAAGACCCATGTACAAGAAATAGCTTTGGGGTACATTGGATCTGACCTAATATGACCCAAATTTATATAGAATTAATAATTAAAACATAACATTCTTAATATAAAGTTAAATTGTATTAAATAGTGAAATGAACTAGGGATGTTTATATTTACCTTAATGTCAGCATTAGTAGACTCACTACTAACAGGAAATGGAATTTTCCTACTTGGAATTTCAACCTCCTGCTCCCTCTTTCATTTCTAGACATTCTTTCCTTTTCTACATTCTCCTGAAAACTTCTGCGTCAAAAAGTCAAAGTAAACTGGAAATTTCTTGCAAAAAAAATTCTAATATACTGTCCACAATTTCATCGGTTGGCTGATTTTTTTAGAAAATTGGATCAGCCCTTGAATAATTTATTGGTTCATCAAATGTCTCCATCTTTAACTGCAACAAAGAAACAAACATACTCAATAACATAAATTATATATATGTTTCATGCCAAGATAGAAACTGTAAGTTATATAATCATTTACTCCCGTTGGTCATGCTCTTTTAGACAAAGTTCCACATCTGTGCCACATATTCTCTTTGTCCAAAACTTTGATCTGGGTTTATTATCTTTATTATGGCAAAAGATAGTTTAACTGAATTCATAGATATTTATGTTAAAAACTAAAAAATTGTACTAATATAGCAAGAAAAAATAGTAAAAGAAGTGTCATGAGTATCATCACATATCCCGCAGCACGATGAGTTTTTTTGAGGTGGACCTTCTTTTGTTGGGTCAGGAATTTATCCAACTATGTTTGTCCAGTAACACTTTCGAGGTGCTCTAAAGCAACAACATAGTGTGCTAGTATTTTCCAAACTCCTTGATGTCGGCATTCCAAAACAAGCCAAAACAAAAGCAACATCATGTTCCTGCATTTTTCTGTAAGAATGTTGTTGAGGAGGTGCCTTTAATTGAAAGTCAAAGGTAAATATAGAAACAAATTGGCTTGAGTTGAAAAGTAAAAAGTAGCAAAAGGTTAAGAATTAATTAGGTAACATTTGAATTAGGAAGTGTTAGGAATTGTTTCCATATCAAGATTGGAAACATTGGCTGGCACATGTACGTGGAAATCTTTGGAGCCTTTCTTAGTATTATATAAGTACTACTTGGGCTCCTAGTTTCATATGAAATCATCTAAGTGTAATTGTTCCTCTTAAGTGAATAAAGGGTGCTTTTCCGCCGTGGAGGTAGTTAGCGAATTCTTGCTAGCGGACCACGTAAAATTATGTGTTCTTCTTTATTCATTCATTGTTCGTGAGGTGGTTTGTCACAACAAATTGGTATCAGAGCTCAGGTTGGCGGTGTTTCAAGATCAAGATCAAGGCGGAGCAAATCTAGGGTTTCAAAATTTGGTGAAATCAAAGCTAGGGTTTTGCGATCTAGGTGGAGCACGCGACTAGGGTTCAAGATCCACCAAGAACGATGTCCGGATTGATGTTGAAGATAGACAGGTTCACAGGAGGGAACAGCTTCAGTCTGTGGAAGATAAAGATGGAGGCTTTGCTCAAATCGCAAGGCTTGTGGGCACCTTTGACCACGGACAAGGGAGGCATGAATGTTGCATCAGCGGATTTAAAGGCAATGGAGGAGAAGGCACATTCAAACATTATGTTGTGCTTATCGGATGACGTGATCATCGAGGTTGCAGATCAGAAGGAAGCAGCGAAGCTCTGGCTCAAGTTGGAGAGTCTCTACATGACGAAGAGTCTCACTAGCAAGTTGATCCTAAAGCAAAGGCTCTTCACTTTGCGGATGCTCAAAGGTACGGCTCTCAAAGACCATCTTGATCAATTGAACACAATTCTCCTTGATTTGCGTAATATTGGCGAGAAGGTGGGTGATGAGGATGCTGCACTTTTGTTATTGATCCCGTTACCTCCATCATATGACAACTTCGTGCAATCGTTCATTGTGAACAAGGACGACTTATCCCTAGAGGAGGTCAGATCGGCACTCCATGCTAGGGAACTGCGCCATAAGGGTGCAGGCACAGGTACAGAGGACCATGCTTCCGGACTGATGGCGACGGGGGTAAGCAAGAAGGGTAAGAAGAACAAGAAAAAGCAGTTTTCTGGTTCTAAGTTGCCCAAGGATGTATGTGCTTGGTGCAAGGAAAAGGGGCATTGGAAGAGAGATTGCCCGAAACGAGGACAACAGGGGCAGAATGGATCCGCAGCCGTAGCGGAAAAAGGTAACTCTTTCGAGGATGATTACGTTCTAATGGCGGATGTTGTCACGCACTCTCAGGATGCGTGGGTCCTTGATTTCGGAGCTTCCTATCATATTTACTCTAACAAGGAGCTATTCTCGACATAAAACCAAACGGATAAAGGGTTTGTCTACATGGAAAACGGAGCCGTCTATAAGGTTATTGGGAGCGGCTCAGCTAGATTGAAGACGAATGAAGGGAAGTTATGTACTTTAGAGAAAGTCAGGCATGTACCACTTATTAAGAAGAATCTGATCTCCTTGAGTCAACTAGACAGCAAGGGATACAATTTCAAAGGTGAAGGTGGAGATCTACAAGTCTGCAAGGGTTCTAAGGTGATTCTCAGGGGAGTCAAGAATGGGACTTTGTACATGTTGCAAGGTTCGACGATCACAGGTTCTGCTGGAGTTGTCTCAGTCGAGATTAAGGAAGCTGATCTAACTAAGTTGCGGCATATGAGGCTCGGTCATATGAGTGAACGTGGAATGGAGGGACTTCACAGGAAGGGATATCTCACCGGGCATGCGCCCAAAAGCCTAGGTTTTTGTGAGCACTGCGTGTATGGGAAGCTACAACGTCGCAAGTTCCCTAAGGCGGTTCATAGAACGAAAGGTACTATTGATTATATCCATTCGGATTGCTTGGGTCCATCTCGATTCGAGGCGATTGGTGGGTATAGGTATTTATTGAGCATCATATACGGTTACTCCAGGATAACTTGGATATTCGTGATGAAGCACAAGAGTGAAGCCTCCGCAAGATTCAAGGAGTGGAAGACGCTAGTAGAGAATCAGGTGCGAAAGAAGGTGAAGAGGCTGCGCACGAACAACGGCTTAGAGTTTTCTTCATCAGATTTTGATGGATTCTGCAAGGATCAGGGAATAGCACGCCATCGCACCGTTCGGCACACACCGCAGCAGAACGGTGTAGACGAGAGAATGAATCAGACACTTTTGGAGAAAGAAAGGTGCATGCTTTCGAATTCAGGTCTTTCTAGAGGTTTCTGGGCAGAGGCGGTTTAAATGGCATGCTATCTCATAAATCGGAGCCCGCACACAGGTATAGGATGCATGATTCCTGTGGAAGTCTCGTCCGGTAGAGCAGTGGATTACTCGGATTTGAGAGTTTTTGGTTGTGTTGCCTATTACCACGTTGATGATGGAAAACTAGAAATAATAGCTAAGAAGGGAGTATTCATGGGATTCGAAACAGGTTTGAAGGGATACAAGATATGGGCAGACAATAAGATTATCCTTAGCAGAAGTGTAGTCTTTGATGAGACTCATATGTTGAAGAAATTCGTGGAGGTGGAGCTTGGGGATGCAGAGAAGAAGGTGGAGGGAGATTCGGATCCTACTGATCCTAGGGATTCCGAAATCCCTACACCTCCACCGGAAGCCAAAGAGGAAGAAGCAGAAGAGTCCGATAGTGATGATGCGTCTCTACCAGAAGAACCGGATAATCAGAGTATAGCGGTGGGAAGACAAAGAAGAGTCATCAAGCCTCCAGCAAGATACAGAGATGATGGTATGGTGGTATATGCATTACAGGTAGCTGAAGAGGTAGAGGATGAGCCATCCTCTTCCAAGGCCGCTATATCTAGTTCTGAGTCAGCACGGTGGATTGCCGCGATGGGAGAAGAGATGGAGTCTCTTAGCAAGAACTCGACTTGGGAGCTTGTTAAATTGCCTGCAGCAAGGAAGATAGTCAGCTGCAAGTGGGTTTTCAGAAGAAAGGAAGGAACTAAATCTGAAGAGGGCATCAAGTATAAGGCAAGGTTAGTTGCAAGAGGTTTTAGTCAGAAAGAGGGATTTGACTACAACGAGATCTTCTCACCGGTGTTTAGACATACTTCTATCCGGATGCTACTAGAAATGGTGGCACACCACGACCTAGAGTTGAGCAATTGGATGTCAAAACAGCTTTTCTAATTAGAGAGTTGGAAGAGGATATATACATGAGCCAACCGGAAGGGTTCCAAGTTCCCGGAAGAGAGAACCACGTGTGCAAGCTGAAGAGATCTCTCTACGGACTTAAGCAGTCGCCGAGGTTTGACAGCTTCATGTTGAAGATTGGTTACCACAAGTGCGAGTATGATTGTTGCGTGTATCATAAAGAGTTGCATGGTGGATCACGTATTTACCTAGTTCTATATGTGGATGATATTCTGATTGCAACTCGAAATATCAAGGAAATTAGAGAGATGAAGAAATCCCTTAGCGCGGAGTTCGAGATGAAGGATCTGGGAGCTGCTCGGAACATATTAGAAGTTGAGATCTGTAGATACAGGAAGAAGAAGAAGCTTTTCTTTTCACAGCAGGGATACATCAAGAAATTCTTGGCAAGATTCGGGATGTTATCAGCTAAAGCTATAGATACTCCTATGGAAACTAACAGCAATCTAGGAATGCACACTGTTCAGACCGAGGAGGAGGAGTACATGTCCAAGGTTGCATATGCTAGCGCAGTAGGAAGTCTCATGTATGATGTGGTCTGCACTCGACCGGACATAGAAATCGCTGTTAGTGTGGTTAGTCATTTTATGGCTCATCCGGGTAGGGACCATTGGCAGGCGGTGAAGCGCATATTCAGGTACCTTAAAGGTACGTCAGACATTGGCCTATGCTATGGGGCTAGTGTTGGAATAGATGCCCTAGAGGCAATCTAGTTTAGTATGAATTTATTTGTGGCTAGAAATTCATTTATTATTTATTGGATATTTAATATAATGAAGTCCTTAGATTTACAATTGTGCTGTTTATCTTAAATATCCCTAGTCCAGTATAATGATTAATGGGACAATCATCTATAGACTAGTATGGGGTTGGATTGATATGGAGATATCACGATCCAACACATAGGTGTGCATTAGGAAATGTTGCACTGGATTGACCCATCTCCGAGAAGGCTACATACACGTTATGTTGAGTCACAAGCGCTTCTCGCGGTGCAATGGTATTGTCATCCTTAGACTTGAAGTCACTAGATATTCTAGTTGTGGATTATTGTGATTTTGGTAGCGTTAAACGCTACACCGTAATTGGGTAGTTATAAAGGCGTGTACTGGATACAATAAGAAGCAAGCTTAGAGATCGTAGTGGACGTATATAGAATTTGTCCCTCCCACATAACGGGAGCAAATATCCTAGGCCACTCGAGGGATAGTGCTTATAGAATGTCTGGCCAGACTCAAATAAATCAATATGGGATATTGATGTTATTTGCACGAATAAGGCTATTCCCATGGATCAAGAAACTGTTGATTGGATATACGAGTGTGACTTGTATGTCTCGTGTCCAATCCGGATATAGAGACAAAGGTATGAGACAATTACTTGTACAAAGGTTGTCAAGATGACTATTCTATTAGTTGGCTAGAATGGATGTTTTGCTAGAAACCGCTCCATGTTAGCAAATAGTTGCTACCAACTAGATAGAACCTATGGGGTCACACGCTATATAGAGTTGAACTAGATTTGGGAATTAATTAATTGGATTAATTAATTAGAAGGATCACTTTGCAAAACCTTGCAAACTTAGTAGGGACTAATTTGCAAGGAAGGGACTAAATTGAATTCTAGTAGGACTAGAATAAGTCCTTTAGGTAGTTGGCAAGGAGTTGTTGGACTATATAAAGGACATTCCTTCCTTCCTTCCCATATATAACTTATGCTCATTATTGAACATAACAAGAGTGGGAGAGAACAAAAGAAGGAGAGAGAGCAACAAGTAAAGGAGCCGACAGCCCCTTTGCTCGCCGCCCATCCCGTCGGCCACAAGGAGGCCGAGAGCCCTCCTTTTGGGTCTCGTTTTGCGTGATTCTTCTTCCTCTTCCTCTTCCGGGCTAACACCAAGGACTTGGGAGATTCTAGGATCAACTCTAGGCGTGGATCAACCATAGAGAACGTGACACAATTCGCGTTTGAAGTCATCATAGGAGAACCCTAAGGTGTGTTATTGATTTTTTACCCTTACCATCGTTATGTCTCTTGACTTGTGATCCTTGGAGGGTTTTGCATGGTTTTATGATTGTTTGTGTTTCCGTTGCGCATCGATGAATCAAAACCCTACAGTGGTATCAGAGCCACAGGTCGTAGAGCATAAACGTGGTTTATGTGTTACGTTTTAGTTGTTTTACACCTTAATTTGATTGTTTATCGCGTAAAACAAGACAAATCAAGCATGGGATGCAATTTGTCAATAATTAATCATAAAAAGATCTAATTTTTGCATTGGATGCATGAATTGGTGAGTTTGAGAAATTTTAGGATCTTAGATCTAGGGTTTGGGCATTCTTGGGGAAGAAGGAGTTCTCCCAAAACAAGGAAACAACCAAACTTTGGCACCAAGCAAGGGAGTTGTTTTGGAAACAACTCCCTCAAGGAGGTTCCCCCCCCCCCTAGGGACCGCCCCCCTTGCTTGCCGCCAAAGCTTGGCAGCCCTAGGGGCCGGGCGGCCCTAGCCCGCGGCCTAGGCTTTTGGGTTTTGGGTCGGGCCGGCCCTAGGGCCTTGTGGTTCATATTATTGGGCCCGGGCAATTTGATTGTTGGGCCCATGGACCGTTTTAACCCTATAAATCCTAAAATCTATTCAAATTGATCAAGCGCGTTAAAATTGGATTTTAACTGTTTATGTGCAAATCGCATGGTGATTGAATATGGACTTAGGATGTGGTTTGATGTGGATGTTTAATTTTGTGGTTTGGTTTTACGGCCTGCGAGCTGATCAATTAATTGTAATAATTAATTAGGGTTTTATGGCCTGCGTGCCATTTCTTTTCTCAACTTGTGAGATTTATTTTATTTAGTATAGAAGTTAGCTAGTACTAGATAAAGTAGATTGTTAGCCAAGATTGAAGAAAAGAAGCCCAAAGCCAAAGAAGCCACAAAAGATGGAGCATGGAGCATTCCACATGACTATGAACGATGGACCAAAAGATCAAGACGCATGGAGATGTGTTTGTTTTAGGGTTCATAGATAATTCCATTGGCTTGGAATTATCTTAGTCTAGAAAAGGCCATATCCACATCACGTTTAATTTCTGTTTTGTGGTTGCTTATTTTATTGTCTTATTATTGTGTGGTTGGTGTATGGATGGTGCATGCAATTAGGATAATAAGATAATTAGACAACCTGGATCTATTATTTGGAGTTGTGCCCAAACTCAAATAGATAGATTAGTTGATATTGATCAACAAAACAATTAAAAATGAATTTAAAATCCCTCAAAATTCAAATATTGTGTTCTTGCCTTCTCGTTATTTAAACACTCATTATCATCATTATTTATGAAGTTCGTGCGTGCCAAAGCATGGCGACTTGGTTCATAATGATGGAATGCGATGGCACGTAACAATGTGCAATTGTTTAGATAAGAGGTTGAACACAACTAGGCTATTAATATGATTAAGAAACCTAGACGCAATCAATTGGGATTATTCATATGGATGGATAAATAAGGAGTTATTTGCCCAATTGAACCAAGAGTTGCATATGGGATGCAATTGGAATTGTTCCTACCTAAAGTAGCTAAATTATGGGTGACTTGCCAAAGCAAGCTCATAAGGAGGTGAAACATGGATCTTGGCCCACTAGAAAATATAAGGATATTTTCCGCATTAATATCTTGAGGGTTATTAATCCGTAGTAAAATAGTGGGAGCTATATTTGATAAACTAGCCATTATTGAATATAGTCAAAAATTCACAAATACTAAAACTTGCGTATTTTCCTTTTGTAGAATTCCAAATGGCAAACAACTCATCGAGTTCACAACATTCCCTACGATCTTTCCTTAGAAGGACAAGCTCTCTGGAACCAACTTTCTTGATTGGTACAGAAACTTGAGAATTATTCTCAAGCAAGAGAAGAAACTGTACGCAATAGAGGAGCATGTTCCAGAAGGTCCAGAGAACCAAACACCTGCTGCCCTAAAGGCGTATCAAAAGCGTGTAGATGACGCTAATGATGTGGCCTGCCTTATGCTGTGCACCATGACTTCTGAGCTTCAGAAGCAACACGAAAACATGAATGTTGTCGATATGATCGAACATCTGAAGCAGCTCTTCCAAGAGCAGGCAAGGGTAAAGAGGTATGAGGTCTCTAAGGCACTTTTCAAGTGTCATCTGGCAGAAGGGAACCCGGTGGGACCCCATGTACTCCGTATGATCGGGTACTTGGAGAATCTCGCCCGACTAGGGTTCCCGGTCGGCCAAGAGTTGGCAACCGATCTCGTGTTACAATCGTTGCCCGAGAGTTATGGACAGTTCATCATGAACTATAACATGAATGTGATCGTGAAACCACTGCCAGATTTACTCAATATGTTGAGGACAGCTGAACAGAGCATCAACAAGGGTAAGGGCAAAGCCATTTTGATAGTACAGAAAGGAAAGGGCAAAAGGTTTGCCTCATCCTCCAAGGGCAAAGGCAAGTCAGTTGCCAAGTCCAAGGATCCTGCCCTTAAGCCTGTTGGTGGCATTGCCAAATTTGTGACTAAAGGTGAGTGTCACTACTACAGTCAGCCTGGACACTGCAGGAAAAACTGCCCAAAATATCTGGAGGACAAGAGGCTTGGAATAGTGATTCCACCGCCACCAGGTATTTTTGTTGTAGATGTCAATTTAACTGTCTCTACATCATGGGTATTAGATACTGTATGTGGATCTCATATTTGTCGAAATATGCAGGATCTAAAGAGAAGTAGAAGATTGACTAAAGGAGATGTAGATCTGCGCGTTGGGAATGGAGAAAAGGTTGCTGCGTTGGCCATAGGCGTGTGCGAGCTACCTCTGCCTTCATGATTAGTTTTAGAATTAAATAATTGCTATTTTGTGTCTGCTATGAGTAGAAACATTATTTCTATTTCTTGTTTGGACAAGGATGGTTTTATTATTTCAATAAAGAACAATTGTTGTTCCTTTTATTTAAATAATGTTCACTATTTTAGTGCGCAATTATTTAATGGACTTTATGTCCTTGATCTAAGCAATCCCGTCTACAACATTAATACCAAGCGGATTAAAATAAATGATTTAAATCCTGCTTATTTATGGCACTGTCGTTTAGGCCACATAAATGAGAAACGTGTATCTAGACTCCATAAGGATGGATTACTAGACTCATTTGATTTTGAATCATATGAGACATGTGAGGCTTGTTTATTGGGAAAAATGACAAAGTCCCCTTTCAATAAGAAAGGTGAGAGGACTAGTGAGCAATTGGCGCTCATACATACCGATGTGTGTGGGCCATTTGCCACGCCTGCCAGGGGTGGTTATGTCTACTTCATTACATTTACAGATGATTACAGTGGATATGGATTTGTGTACCTCATGAGGGTAAAATCCGAATCCTTTGAAGTGTTCAAAGAATTCAAGAATGAAGTAGAGAAGCAACTTGGAAAAAGTGTCAAGGCTCTACGATCGGATCGTGGAGGAGAATACTTGAGCCAAGAGTTTGACGACTATCTTAGAGAGTGTGGGATCGTATCCCAACTCACTCCACCCGAAACGCCACAATGGAATGGCGTGTCCGAGAGGAGGAATCGAACCCTATTGGATATGGTTCGATCTATGATGTGTCAAACCGATCTTCCATTATCATTTTGGGGCTACGCTCTATTAAGTGCAGCTTTCACCATTAAACGTGTTCCATCTAAATCAGTCATGAAGACATCATATGAGATGTGGAGTGGGAGGCGTCCCACACTGTCGTTCATGACGATTTGGGGCTGCGATGTCTATGTAAAACGTTTACAATCAGACAAGCTAGGGCCGAAATTGGATAAGTGTAAATTTGTGGGGTACCCTAAGGAAACTAAGGGATACTACTTCTACAATCCAACCGAGAACAAAGTGTTTGTTGCTCGGACCGGCGTGTTTCTAGAAAGAGAGTTTGTCTCTAAAGAAGCAAGTGGGAGGAATGTAGAACTTGAAGAGGTTCAAGAACCACAAATCACTGAACCGATTATGGAACATGATCAGGAACCACAAGCAGTTGTGGAGCAACCTGTTCAGGTAACACAAGAGCTTCGTAGTTCTAGTAGAGTGCGCCAGGAACCCGAGAGGTATGGACTTCTTGTGACCGATTCCGGTGACACGATGCTCATAGATGATGAGTCTACTACCTATGAGGAGGCCATGAATGGCCCAGACTCTCAGAAGTGGCTAGAAGCCATGAGATCCGAGATGGAATCCATGTATACCAACAAAGTATGGACTTTGGTGGAACCACCCGATGGGGCGCGACCCATAGGGTGCAAGTGGGTCTTCAAGAAGAAGATCGACATGGATGGTAATGTGATTACCTATAAGGGCCGATTGGTGGCTAAAGGATTCAGACAGATTCATGGTATTGACTATGATGAAACCTTTTCACCAGTCGCTATGACCAAATCCATCCGAATCCTACTTGCAATTGCAGCATACCATGACTATGAGATTTGGCAGATGGATGTCAAAACAGCATTCCTTTATGGGAATCTCCTCGAGGACGTGTATATGATACACCCGGAGGGTTTTGAGGATCCAAAGCAAGCCAACAAAGTCTGTAAACTGCAACGATCCATTTAAGGATTGAAGCAAGCTTCTAGGAGTTGGAATCGACGTTTTGATGAAGTGGTCAAAGAGTTTGGCTTCATCAGAAACGAAGAGGAGTCTTGTGTATACAAGAAGGTTGGTGGGAGCTCTGTAGCTTTTCTGGTCTTGTATGTGGATGACATACTACTCATTGGAAACGACGTTCCCATGCTTCAATCTGTTAAAGATTGGCTAGGAAAGTGTTTCTCAATGAAGGACTTAGGGGAAGCAGCCTATATACTCGGTATAAAGATCTATAGAGATAGATCTAATAGGTTGCTAGGCCTAAGTCAAAGTACATATATTGAAAAGGTGTTGAAACGGTTCAACATGCAAGATTCCAAGAAGAGATTCTTGCCCATGTCACATGGAATCACTCTTTCAAAGAGTGGTTGTCCTTCCAATGAGATTGAGAAGGAACGCATGAGTAGAATTCCCTATGCCTCAGCCATAGGATCTATCATGTACGCCATGTTATGTACTAGACCAGATGTGTCATATGCCTTGAGTATGACAAGCAGATACCAATCCAATCCAGGTGAGAGTCACTGGATTGCAGTCAAGAACATCCTAAAGTACTTGAGAAGAACTAAGGATGCTTTCTTGATATTTGGCGGTGAGGAAGAGTTGCGTGTAAGGGGTTACACTGATGCAAGCTTCCAAACCGACAGAGATGACTTTAGATCACAGTCAGGATATGTGTTTTGCCTGAATGGAGCAGCGGTGAGCTGGAAGAGTTCCAAGCAAGAGACGGTAGCTGATTCTACAACAGAGGCTGAGTACATTGCTGCAAATGGCGCAGCAAAGGAAGCTGTTTGGATCAGAAAGTTTGTTTCTGAACTTGATGTGGTCTCTAGCATTGCGGATCCAGTTGAGTTGTACTGTGACAACACTGGGGCGATCGCGCAATCAAAGGAACCAAGATCGCATCAGAAATCCAAGCATGTGCTCAGGAAGTTTCATCTGATTCGAGATATTATCGATAGAGGAGACGTTCGGATATGCAAGATTCCTACAGATGATAATCTGTCAGACCCGCTTCCAAAGCCTCTCACGCATTGGAAGCATGAAGGGCACACTAGGAGTATGGGCATACGAGATGCGCCAGATTGGCTCTAGGGCAAGTGGGAGACTGTTGGAATAGATGCCCTAGAGGCAATCTAGTTTAGTATGAATTTATTTGTGGCTAGAAATTCATTTATTATTTATTGGATATTTAATATAATGAAGTCCTTAGATTTACAATTGTGTTGTTTACTCTTAAATATCCCTAGTCCAGTATAATGATTAATGGGACAATCATCTAGAGACTAGTATGGGGTTGGATTGATATGGAGATATCACGATCCAACACATAGGTGTGCATAAGGGAATGTTGCACTGGATTGACCCATTTCCGAGAAGGCTACATACACGTTATGTTGAGTCGCAAGCGCTTCTCGCGGTGCAATGGTATTGTCATCCTTAGACTTGAAGTCACTAGATATTCTAGTTGTGGATTATTGTGATTTTGGTAGCGTTAAACGTTACACCGTAACTGGGTAATTATAAAGGCGTGTACTGGATACAATAAGAAGCAAGCTTAGAGATCTTAGCGGACGTAGATAGAATTTGTCCCTCCCACATAACGGGAGAAAATATCCTAGGCCACTCGAGGGATAGTGCTCATAGAATGTCTGGCCAGACTCAAATAAATCAATATGGGATATTGATGTTATTTGCACGAATAAGGCTATTCCCATGGATCGAGAAACTGTGGATTGGATATACGAGTGTGACTTGTATGTCTCGTGTCCAATCCGGATATAGAGACAAAGGGATGAGACAATTACTTGTACAAAGGTTGTCAAGATGACTATTCTATTAGTTGGCTAGAATGGATGTTTTGCTAGAAACCGCTCCATGTTAGCAAATAGTTTCTACCAACTAGATAGAACCTATGGGGTCACACGCTATATAGAGTTGAACTAGATTTGGGAATTAATTAATTGGATTAATTAATTATAAGGATCACTTTGCAAAAGCTTGCAAACTTAGTAGGGACTAATTTGCAAGGAAGGGACTAAATTGAATTCTAGTAGGACTAGAATAAGTCCTTTAGGTACATGGCAAGGAGTTGTTGGACTATATAAAGAACCTTCCTTCCTTCCTTCCCATATATAACTTATGCTCATTATTGAACATAACAAGAGTGGGAGAGAACAAAAGAAGGAGAGAGAGAGCAACAAGCAAAGGAGCCGACCGCCCCTTTGCTCGCCGCCCATCCCGTCGGCCAGAATGAGGCCGAGAGCCCTCCTTTTGGTTCTCGTTTTGCGTGATTCTTCTTCCTCTTCCTCTTCCGGGCTAGCACCAAGGACTTGGGAGATTCTATGATCAACTCTAGGCGTGGATCAACCATAGAGAACGTGACACAATTCACGTTTGAAGTCATCATAGGAGAACCCTAAGGTGTGTTATTGATTTCTTACCCTTACCATTGTTATGTCTCTTGACTTGTGATCCTTGGAGGGTTTTGCATGGTTTTATGATTGTTTGTGTTTCCGTTGCGCATCCATGAATCAAAACCCTACAGCTAGTGAATACATCTTGGTAGCTGGTTTCTCGGATACGGACTATGCAGGGGATATTGATAGTAGAAGATCAATGACAGGCTATGTATTTGCTCTGGGAGCATATGTTGTGAGTTGGAAGGCGACGCTACAGCCGGCGGTGACTTTGTCCACCATGGAGGCGGAGTATATGGCTCTAACGGAAGCAGCAAAGGAGGCAATTTGTCTTAAGGGAATGGTCAATGATCTAGGGTTACATCAAGATCAGGCGATAGTCTACTGTGACAACTTAAGTGTGATTTTCTTGACTAAGGACCAGGTTCATCATGAAAGGACCAAGCATATCGACGTCAGGTATCATTTTCTGAGAAACGAGAGCAGGATCAAGGTGATGAAGGTGGGGACTGCTGACAACCTCGCGGATATGTTCATCAAGCCAGTTCTGGAGATCAAGTTCCATCATTGTCTGGAATTGTTCAACATTATGAGCTAGTGAGCCCTTCGGGGCATGTCGGACCCGGTGGGGGTCCAGTGAGTCTCTGTGACGAGAGACAATCGGGTGCAGAGAAGACTTAGCTTTGTTTGCGAGAAGAGGAGCAGCTGCTGTTGACGAGAGAATTCAAGTCAAGGTGGATATTTGTTGAGGAGGTGCCTTGAATTGAAATTCGAAGGAAACTATAGAAACAAATTGGCTTGAGTTGAAAAGTCAAAAGCAGCAAAAGGTTAAGAATTAATTAGGTAACAAATTAGGAATTGTTAGGAATTGTTTCCATATCAAGATTGGAAACATGGGCTGGCACATGTACGTGGATTTCTTAGTACTATATAAGTACTTCTAGGGATCCTAGTTTCATATGCAATCATCTAAGTGTAATTGTTCCTCTTAAGTGAATAAAGGGTGATTTTCCGCCGTGGAGGTAGTTAGCGAATTCTTGCTAGCGAACCACGTAAAATTCTGTGTTCTTCTTTATTCGTTCATTGTTCGTGAGGTGGTTTGTCACAACAAATGTATTTATTCTCTTTAACAAGAAACCAAGATTCAACAACCCTCCTAAACCACCTTGCACATCCACTTATTATGCTATGTAGTCATCTTCTCATGTAGCTTTATAATGTGTGGAGTGATAAATAATGTAGACACAAGCTGGGATGTTTTGAGCTTTTTTAATCTTTGCCTTTCTTCAATTTCTTTCCTTTTTATTTCCTTTTATTCTTTACTGACTTTGATTTTAGGATACCCATCTGCTATCTCCTTTTGTTTTCTCTTTCTTCCCTAACATGAAAGGGCTTGTGTTGTTTTAGTAACATGGATTCCACTCTTATTGTTTGTTATTTTTTTGCGTAAAAATCATTTTTCATATTGTATACTGAAAAGGGGGTATGAGGGTAGAAATGCAGTAAAGATACTCTAGAATGGGGGGTTGAATAGAGTATGCCAACTTTTTGCAAACTTGTAAAGGAGGAGAGTTTTTGAGAAGAGAAATGAAGTTCAAGGCCTTGAAAACAGTTTCAAACCTTTGGAATGAAATACAGTTTGAGTTAAAACAGATAAGTCTTTCTCAAGGCCTTGAAAAGAGTTTCAAAACCTTGAAAAGAAACTGGTTTGAATGCTGCACAAAACTAAGTATGCAAATGAAACTGTAAATGCAAGAGACACGGGATTTATAGAGTTGAGTCCACTTGGACCTACGTCTCTACCTCAGGGATCTTCTTCCTGCAGGATTTTCAACACAATTCTTATTAATCAAAAGCTAAGTCCTAGATCTCAAGCACAGAGATATGCCTTACTCTGTTACAGCTTGTGGTTCTCTCTAACATGTCTAGAGAGCAACGAAGTGTAATAATGATATACAAATTAAGTAAAGGTCAGAAGAACACCGAAGTGTAACACCGCAGTGAAGAATGCAATGATCTTCTGTGAGATGGATTGTGAGAATGATGTGCTTCTTTGATGCTTGTCAATCCTGAAATGTGTCTCTCTCGTTTTGCCTGTTGAGTCTTTTTTCTTGTTGCTTCAAAATGAGCTCTATTTATATAGCTCAGAGCTTTGCAAATCTTCCCAGATTTTCAGCAACAAACTTCCTGATTTGTAGGCAACAACTTTGACTCTTTTAACAGCCTTCTCCAACGGATAGTTGATCATAATCTTATGAGATATTGTTATGATCTTGTCTTTAAAAGAATTGGGAAGTTGTCAAGAGTGTCTGATTGATCACATAATCACATTCTCTCCAAGTTTCCTTTACTGCTAAATCCAGATTAGTAAACGAATCCTGCAAACTAGGAAATTAAATTTCCCTGCAAAACTGAGTCAAACAGACGAATTAAATGGTGTTATATATAACAAAATAGTTTTTCTTTCATCATCAAATAATAACAGATCAAGCATAGGGGTAAGAGAGGTAGAATCAGATCAGAAGAGTTCAGAAAACTCCCCTTGAAATATGCATACAGGTCAGACAGTTTCAAGGCTTTGAATCCTGTTTCAAGGCCTTGAAATAGCTCAGTATTTCAAGCCTGTGAAATCTGATTCAAGGCTTTGAAAACTTGTTCAAGGCCTTGAACTAGCTCTCATGTGAAACATGTGAATTACATATACAGATAATTGAGACGCGACGAATGAACGCGCCACGTCTTCCTTTTTTTCTTTCTTCTTTCCTTTCCCTTTCTTTTACCTCACTTCCCACCATCGCTCTCCTCTTCCCCGACCCATCACTCACGGTCGATTGTAGTCGATCATCTCTTTAGAAATGTACTTATTCTCCCCCGAAATTTTCCTGTAATTAGTGTGTAGAAGTTTGGGTCTCCTGTTTTCTTTGAATTTGCATAGAAAATGAAATCATAAGTTATCCCAAAATCAACAAAAATTTGATTGAGAGAGAGAAGTAGAAGGAGAGTGAGAAACAAAAAAGAGATATGAACGGAAATTAGAGATAGGCGCAGAGAAAGTATAAGAGAGAGGGGTAGAGAAATGTCCTTGAACAGCCATTCTTCTTCTTCCTTCCATTATCTTCTTCCTTCACTTTTATTTCTTGTTTGTTTGATAACTTTTTAATTTGATATTCATTTAACATATTGGCATTTTATCTAACAATATATAACTGTGTTTTCGATGCAAATTTTACAAATACCAACATAATAGAATGTTTGCAAACATGACATACAATAATAAGGAGGTTGAGGTATGCAATGTGCAGTTAAGCGTAGTTTATATTATCTTAATGGATTTGATTGAATTGCATATACTATATGTTATACTCTTGGTATCAAGCAAGAACGATGAGCGAAAGTAAAGAATGAGAGACAATTATTAACGAGGTTCACTAGTTTTGATACTAGCTACCTCCAAGGCCGAAACCCGATATTTATTTAGAGAAATCACGTGATTACAACCACACAACACTAAGCCCTGAACCTAGAACTTATTTATGCTAGCATACCAACTTAAGCCGAAGAAACATGAAGAAACGTTCCAAAAAGGATTACGAAACAAAACGAACCGCCCCAGCCCATACGCATTTCCACGAATGAGTCGTTCGTTCACACGAAACATTCGTACGAATTCCTTCAGTTAATGAACAAATTATACAGATGCTTTTCTTCGTCTTTGTCTTCCTTCGTTGCCTCGTTTCTTTGATCCTTCACTAGACTTTGCTTAATTGAATCACTCCTAACAAATATCCACCTTGATTCTTTTCCTAGAAACTAGAACCGTTCTTCTCTCCCATCAAGAAACGGAAGCGTCCCACTATAACAAAAAAAATAAGCACACCTTCCCAAATAGTTTCACTTCCAAGAACCGAATCAAATATTTTACCTAGAAAAAGACTCGAATACATTCACAGAGAAACATGACAGAATATATTCCAAATGCACTCGAAATAGTGCCAGAACTAGTTCACCATGACAAATTCCAGATGTATTTCAGACCAGATCCACTAATTACGAGTGCCACAAATTGTCATGCCAGATGCATCGTGTATGCCTTAGATGAAACAGAACCCTAGTGTGCGCCAAAAACCATTTGCGCCAGAACCAGATTCGCTTGCCGGAAACAGAACCCTCACCCCAAACTGCTCCATGCCAGGAGCCCAGAAAAGCCCCAAGGGGCTTAGAGAACTAGGTCGTCCTATGAGGAGCTCCCTCCAATTCGAACCAGATCCCATGATGATCGGTTCTTCTTGGGACACTCCCTCTTTCAGGGGCCTTTCTCCTTACAGTAGGCACAAACATATTGTGGTAAGGTGGATTTTCAAAATCTCTTGTATTCGTGGCCTTTTCCTCCCTTGACTATGAAAGCGCCTGAATCTTAATCGTTGTTTCATGCAGTTTTGTTCTTCAAATTCCTGGTGTTAAGAGATGATCTAACTTCTTCTATGGTTATGGTATCTTTCCCACCAATGGAGATTGCACGAAACCCTCGTACAATGGAGGCAGGGAAATCAAAAGAATTCATGTCGCGTCCTCATCATGTACTCTCTCATCATTGTTGCATTGCTCAAGAATAATAGTGTTTAGAACATCTAAGTGATCACTAATTTGCGTACCTTCATACATGCATAGATTGAATAATCGCTGCTTCAACATCAACTTGTAGTTGAGCGACTTTGTCATGTAGAGGCTCTCCAACTTCAATCATAAAGAAGTCGCAGATAAGGGAAACCATCGTTTCCTGACCTGCGACTTCGGTGATCATGTCGTCCGTTAGACCCAACATGATTGTTGTGCGTGCTTTATCCTCCATCTTCAAATACTCCAGGGTGTTTGTATCCATGTTGCAATTGTTGGACGCCAGGAGCAGCCATAGATCACCGGGTTTCAACAACGCCCTCATCTTGATCTGGAACAGACTAATTTCTCCCACTGAACTTCTCGATCTTCATTGAAGAATCTGACATCGTTCCTCTTGAACCCTAACCCAAAGATCAGATACTAATTTGTTATAACCTGGTATCAAGCAAGAACGATGAACGAAAGAAAAGAACGATAGACAATAATTAACGCAGTTCACAAGTATTGATAAGGTCTACCTCCACGGACAACACCGGATATTTATTGAGAGAGAGCAGCCAATTACAGCAAAACAACACTAAGCCACGACCCTAGCACATATTTATACTAGCATACTCACTTAGATCCAAAGAAACATCAAGAAACAATCCAAAACGGATTTGGAAACAAGACAAACCGCCCCATCCCAGATCCATTTGTACGAATTCCTTCATCCATTTGCACGAATGGACAGATTCCACAAATCATTTGCTTTGTCTATGTCTTCCTCCGCTGCCTCGTTTCTTCGATGCTTCGCGAGATGTTGCTTCATTGAATCACTCCTACCATTATATTTGGTAACGTGCTCCATTGGTGCAGTATAAACTTCACATTGCAATATGATTGGACAATTTATCTAATACCCTCTTGTAGGAGGTTACAAAAATAGGGCATTGAACACCCACTTTTCACTATTTTATACCGCTAAAAATACGCCAGACATATCCAATGAACTATAATAAATACCCCTACTGTAATTAGTCCATTAGTAAATTGTATGGCTAATACAGAAAAGGGTGCTGATAATTACAGCACAAGAATTAATAATTACATAACAATATTTTGCTGTGTGACATTTTTCCCCTACAAATTCTAATTTCCAGTGTTAATTTTCTAGTGTTAATTATAAAGAAAGCAAATGAGTCGCTCAGATGTGTCTCTATCTCTCGATTTGATACAAGTAGAAGTATAAGACTTCAATGTTTGTGAATAAAATGAAGAAGACAAGATGAGTTAATCATGTGGAAATTCAACTCCGAATAAGCCTGGAACATAGTCCTAAATTTCCAAATTCCTGAACTTCTACTAGCAAAAGCAACAACAGCTTGAGTTGCATCCCTGATTCGTCTTTAAATTCCTTACTTTCTTCATTTTATCTCACTCTGTTAGATCATCAACTTTCTGAATTGGTCCAATTTCGAGCCCAAACCAAGCAGCAAAAAAGATAGCAGTCGGCCAAATCAACAACAAGCCTTCCAATGAGAACCTAAAAACCCCCCAAATCACTACAATCGATGTCAATCGTTGAACCACAAATCAATTAGTTGAATTGAAGAATAGATCTCGCATTGATCGATGAGAGACAAAGAAGAGGAACAGTTAGATCGAAACACCTAGATTCACATCGACATACTCAATTTGAATCTAAGTTTTGAGCGTCCTCTTCACCAAGTCGAATAAAAGGAGAATGCGGAGGCGGATATTGAATCAATTGAGTCCAGGAGTTGTAGCAACGTTGGAATAGAAAAATGGTGGGCAAGTGGTGGTTTTCACGTGGTGGATGCTCTCGTCTAGAGAGAGAAAGATCATACTACTACCTAACAGTGGCCATGAGGAGATGCGGAGAGAACAGAGATGGAGATGAAGAGAGACCCACATGTGGACGGTGGAGATGTTTGTTTTAAGAGAGAATCATTTAATGAGAATCTTCTGCAATAAGGTATAACCAAAGTATCAAGGGGCGATATCGTATTTTTAGAAATCAATTGTGCTGTAAATAGTAATTGTTGTACTGTAATAAACAGCACCCTACAAAAAATACAAAGCATGGAAAAAAAATTGATGCATTATTGGTGTGGTGTTCCATACTGATGCAGGAACAATTGGAGAATTAATAAGTTGCATCCAGAAAAGCAGTTTCAGTCAAAACGCAGAATCGGGCGCAGAATTGAAGGGTTGAAGATTCTGGTCAAACTATACATAATTTTGACTGGAAACAACATTATAAAAACAACCCGTGATTTATCACGGGCACCCCCTTGATTTCGCCAAAATCGGCTTTTTAAGGGTCCGAATCAGCGTTTTTCTATTTTAGTAATGTTTATTTCGCTATTTAGGAGGTCAAATTATTCTCGATTTGGGTGAATTTTTTTTATGAGTCTTTATTTTGTTTAAGACTTTAATTTAGAATTGTTTTTGAGATTCTGATATTTTTGGCAAAATTATATTTTTGAGCTATTTATACCCGGCTTGTGGGTAAATTTCGGTCAGACTTTGATTATTGAAATTATTCAGAATTCTAGAGAGCTCCGTGCCCTAGTTTCTTTTCCCTTTTTCATTGTTGATTCCGCTGTGATTCCTCGCTTGGTTGTTTATCCCGGCGTCAGTTTGGTATCAGATCGAGTTCGACTTGGGAGGAAGATCATCATCAACGATGGTGCGTTGACGTCCTGGCGGCTGCAGGCAGATTCCGGCTGAGGAAGCCCCCCAACGGAGACGTAACGTCCAATACGTTATGATGATAAAGGATCTGCAGAGGCAACAACGAGATCTGCAGAGGCAGACTGCGGTGTTAACCCAGCGCCTGGCGCTGGCGAAGCTAACCCGACGCCTGGCGGCGCGGGATTTCAAGATTCGCGATCCTAAAGAACCGCGATCCTCGCGGTGAAATCGAGCGTTATGGAGGATCGAGTTTCAAAAACGATGTGTCAGATTTTTCGAGTATGTCAAAACCCGATAATTTTTCTGATTTGTTTATGGAAGAAGTTGTTCTAGTTAGAGAGAATGTTGAAGATATTCCGTATGATGAAATCTTTCATGAGGGTATTTCATCTACATGCGAATGTGTCGTGGATTGATTAAAACCTCCTATTTTTACGATTATGGGGATGGTGAGGAAGGTTTGAATATGGAGGATGAAGATCATACTTCAGATGTTCTGACTCTTTATGAGGTGATTTAAAATCCTTCACAAGTTATTAGTCCATCAAGTACTTTTGTTGAAGATGAAGTTTCATATGAAGACGATGAGGCGAAGACTGAATTAAAGACATCCTTCATGTTTCCGATAAAGCCACCATCGTTCTATTGTGATCCATTCTTGGTGGACACTTTCATTCAGGTGCCTAAAGTGAACTCGAGGACGAGTTCTATTGAAGTGGGGGTGACTGATGCAGGAAAAAATTGAAGAATTAATAAGTTGCATCCAGAAACGCAGTTTCTGTCAAAACGCAAAATCAGGGGCAGAATTGAAGGGTTGAAGATTCGGGTCGAACCATACATAATTTTGACTGGAAACAACATTCTAAAAACACCATGTGATATATCGCGGGCACCGCCTTGATTTCTCCAAAATCGGCTTTTTAAGGGTCTGAATCAGCGTTTTTCTATTTTAGTAATGTTTATTTCGCTAACTAGGAGGTCAAATTATTCTCGATTTGGGTGAATCTTTTTGATGAGTCTTTATTTTGTTTAGGAATTTAATTTAGAATTGTTTTTGAGATTTTGCTATTTTTTGCAAAATTATATTTTTGAGCTGTTTATACTCGACTTGTGGGTAAATTTCGGACAGACTTTGATTATTGAAATTATTCAGAACTCTAGAGAGATTCATGCCCTAATTTCTTTTCCCTTTTTCATTGTTGATTCCGATATCATCCTCGCTTGGTTGTTTATCTTGGCGTCACATACATACTTCACTTTCAATCAAAAGAGGATGGCTAATATTCAAACAGTTGTTACAGAAAGTACACGCTTACATATGTAAACACAACTAGCATACATATATTGGCCGTGTTTGTGGAGAATGTATGGTTCAAGGAATGACAATGATTACAATACATATTCTATCTTTTCATATTAATTAACATATTTTTCGTTATCCAGTAACAAAGTCATGATGCATTTCAAAAGGTCTATAAACAAACATAAAACTAACTTATTCAACCCTGAATAGAAATAATCAAGCAGCATAATGGGAAGAGATGCGAAAACAGTAATTGACATTTAACAGGACACAAAATAAAGTCACGTTCTTGAAATACAATTATTTGAATTATTGAACAACTCGTGTATCAAACTTCCGTAACATTTTGACTTTCTGAATAATATACCATATTTTTCTTCGTCCATATACATTGTGAACGTCTGGGATTCCCTTCTTGGGAGCCAACAGATGACATTCTGTAAGGTTTATTCCAGGTTGGACGAAGATCTTATTTGATAACATTCTTATTGGTGGTTTGGCGATTTTGTTCGTCCGGTCTTCAATCATGCATGTGCATGTTATGTGCACCAACTTTTGGGTTCCTCTTTCTACCTATGACTTGTATAGCAAGGCATAGGTTGCTCCTTTCGTTTAATTAATTGGGTATTGTAATGCTTGTTTGGGGATTTCAGGAAAAGAAGCTTTTTAACTTACTTCGGTGAGTCCTAGATGCTGGCAAACTGTAAAGTGGGAAACTCTGGACCATAATGGCAAACAAGTACCTAAAGGCTAAAGCATCTCCCACTGTTTTCTTAACTTTTAGCAAAAGCTATGTACACCAATATGTATGTGGTTGAGTTTATCAGTTGTCAGGTCCATATAGTTCGGAATCATAAAAAATCATCTATCAGCGAATCCATTAACGCAACCGGAGATCCAGGGCCAGCTTAAGCAGAATACTGCAAAGGTTTGCATACAGTTTAAGCCCCTGTGAATGATACCTCAAACCTGTGATCAGATATGACCTTAAGCCCTAAGCAGGTTATCTCTTTTCTTAGGGCACCGAAATTGAAGCGGGTACGAAAATTTGAAATCTCGGGGGTGTGTTAGTAATGTAGCATGCGTAGTAGTTATTAGCATATTAATGTCAGTCCTTATTTGTTTTATTCAATCCCTAACATCGCAGTGACTCCCTAAGTTCTTATCTCCCGCTCTCCAAATCACTCCTCAAAACTCTCAACGTCAATCTCAATTCACTAGCCACATCAATCCTCCATAGCTCCACTCCAACCATATGGTGGTTCTCTTGCTAAACCTCCACTTAGAGTTCAGCAGTCATAGTTCAATCAATCAACTAGTTCACGGTATATCCTTATTGAAGATCTCAGTTCCGATATTCAACAAATTAGCCGCTACTTCGCCAAGATTTTTATTCCTGAGCAATAGTGGGGTCTCTTCAAAAATTCAATAGATCAATTTGAGTTTACCTCCTGGCATGTAAATCCCATGGTTTGTAAATAAATAAATGAACACATATAATTTTTGTGTACATTGAGTTTATTTTATCTAAATTTTGACGTAGTATTCCACTTTATTTTGTTGTTTACACCATAGTTTTCATAACCGGACCGGCCCGAACCGGTGAGACAATAGTCCACGATCGGACCGGTCGGTCCAGTGGTTGGACCGGTTCAACCGCACATTTTTTTATTATCATAAAAATTTTATTTTCATATATATGTGTAATAAAATATAATATCAAGGGTAAAAGACACTGACCACTCCTGAATTTAGGCATAATTTCATCCTGTTACCCTGTGTTTTGGGAAAAGACACTCCGCACCCATTTAACGGAATATTTTGTGGACACTTAGCACCCTTCTGTTATGTTCCGTTAGAAAAGTGGTTGCTTCAATTTTTTCAGACCGTATTGCCCTGTGTCATATTCTTTCTGTTGTTCTTAGTGTTCTTGGTTCAATAACACCAAGAACACAGCGAGATTTTTTTTTTATTTTTTTTGTTTAATATCCAGCAAATAGTCATTCAGCAAAAAAGAAAATTTGTCTAGACTTGATTCAAGCAACACTAATAACAGCAAACAAAAGCAGAACGATAAAATTATCTTAGCAACAACTAGATATCACTTGAAAGCATGTATCCCAACTGCCTGGAACCTCATCAAGCAGTCTACTCTCAAGAAATCAAACAGCATACCGGAATGGAATGAACCTTGAAGAGTGGGTGGGCCCAATACCAGGACTTCGCTCATTATCAATCACATGCATGAAAAGAAAAAGGACTTCAAATTGAACCAAAAACTAACCCGAATTGAGAGTGTAGATGAGTTAGATTTCAAGTACTTGTATCTCAATCCATGACCCTAGTCTTGAATCCTTGAAAGCATCCAGTAATTCATCACCATGAAGAAACATAGCAACAGAATCACAGCCACCAAACCTTTAATCCTCCGCCGATACCACTTCCTCAGACCTTTCCCCTTCACCCCCTCGTTGTTTCGATCCCAACCCTAATCCTAGCCACTCAATAATCGAAACCCACATCGAAGTAGGCAAAAAACCTATCTGGGTCAAGAAGGGATTTGATGGCCGAGAAGGGGACGACCCGAGAGAGTGGCGCCAGCTCTGGGGAGTGGTCGGATGTTGAATGTGGTGGTCAAACCATCGGATCGAGCTGCTTCTTCGTCTTCTTGGGTTCTACCGTTGGCTTCAGTAGATTCTCCAATTGAACCCATTACTTATTTTCCGGCGATTTCTACTTACAAACGAAAAATTGAATCTTTCAGTGATGGGTACATATACAAGTATGATTGAATGAAGGTATCAACACCAACACCCATCTCTCTCTCTTGCTGTGAAACAACCACCCCTCCTCTCCTCTCCTCCCCTCCTCCTTCAACACCCAACCAACAAGGTGTTCGAAGATGACGACAAATCAACCTAGGCGGTGGCGAGGACAACGGATCTGAACATCCCATGTGGTTATCCAACGGATATGACGACGAATCTGGTGGCTATGGTGATGGCGAGCGGCGCTGCAGGTGGGAGATGAAGGAGGAGGCGAGGAGGGAGAACTCGGATTGGAGCTTCTCGAGATGGAGCTCGGACTTGCGACGAAGCTGGGCGGCGTCAAAGAATATGACAAGAGAGTAAGGCGGTGGGGGGTTTTGGTGATGTGAGGAGGCGGGCGGCGTGATTTTGTTCCAGAGAAAGAGAAAGAGGGGATGAGATATATATAGAGAGAGAGAGAGATTAGGGCTAGAATGAGGTTTCAAGACTGAAGAATTGAGACTATATTGAGATGTAATTTTTTACAAAGTTAAGGGTAGAATTGTATTTTTCACACAACCGTTAGCGTCTGTCAGTCAAATAGGTGCGGAGTGTCTTTTCCAAAACACAGGATAGCGGGGTGAAATTAATCAAGACTAACTTGAAAATATATACATTTAAACAAACAAACTTGGTTTTACAAAGTGACGATTGATTAAACAAACAAAAGTTCTAAAATTAAATAACAGATTAATTAGAGTTGTTTAGAGGAATTCAAGTCTTTTAAAATAATTCATTAGTTGTAGTTCATATCCTATGACAAGTCCATTGTTGGTTCAGTGGTTAAGTTGGTGGTGTAATTTCTTCTAGTTGCACGTTCGAATCTCTACACTGGTAGATTTTATGAGATTTTACACCGACCCAGCAAACCATTTTGGACGGTTGTTTTGGCAGTTCAACCCTAGTTCTTGACCTGTTTTTTGCATGGACGGCCCAACATACGACCCAGACCAGCCGAGGTCCGGTTCAGCTGTCGAAGTTGCCAGTCCGGTCTGGTTTTTAAAACTATGGTTTACACTTTAGAATTTTAGGGCTGGATTTGAACTCCGTGAAGTGGGCACAATATTCATGATCACTCTCTTGGTATTTTTCAGCTAGTCGCTAACCCGCGTTGTGAGCGGACATGCACTTACTATTCCTAAATCATGCCCACGTGAAAACAATACAAATCAGTTTCTTTTTGTGTTGTCAATTCATACCACTATTTTATTTGAATAGGCATGAGGAACTTGATGTAACTCTACAATTAATCTTAGATGTATTATACATTGGTTTTCTTTTAGACTTGAGCGATTGTAACGGAAAATATCGACATTTTTCTTGTTAACTAATGAAAATAGTATATTTTTATTTAGAAGATATAAGTTGCAAAATGATTATTAAAAAATATGTAAAAGCGAGAGTAATGTTCTAAGTTATTGTAGTAACAATGCAACTTGTTACTTGTATTAAGTCCCAAATAACATGCATTGGTTTAGAAATAAAGTTGTCATTGTCAAAGGCTTTACTAACTTTTGCTACTTCGTAACCCGTTTCTGACTTAAAGATGAATTATGTAATTAATTTCAATCATTCAATTTGAAAAAATTTAAATTTGATTTACTTGAGTTAGCTGCATATTGATACTTAAAAAATATTCTATAGTGATTAAACAAATATATTTTTTGTACTTCATTTTTAAGTTTGTTAAAAAAACATATTTATTGTAACTAAATATTTTGTATCATGATAATTGTTCTCAGTAAAATTTAGTGTAATTTTATTTCAAACATTGAACATATGCTATATTTGTTTATTTTGTAATGGAACACTGAATCAATAATAAATTTTAAATAATAACATATAAAAACAAAACTCAAATAATTAAATTTTATGAAATAACACTTATGCAAACAATAATATACCCTTTTAATTAATATACGAAAATTTTAAACAGTTATTAATGTAGTTATTTGATAAACTTATAGTTTTCAGCCAATATTTCATGTTCCGCTAATTCTGATTGCCTCGTTAGGCGCGGTACCACGTCGATTTGCAATGTCTTGATCGAGAAAGGGAACATCAGGATGCGAGTGAACTTGGCCTACTACAAGCAAATTTTATCATACATTTTGGATAATGTGAGGGACTTGATTGAGTTGAGGACTCCGCGATTGGCCTTGTTGCTGGACATCGATTGCGGCTACTCTATGGGTGTAGGTCGTGGCTATTGACGAGTGTGGTGTATCGTTGATTTTTATTGGCTCTCTCAACAATAAATCGGGTGGTTTTGTTCGTGGACTTAGCTAGTCTCAAAACTAGTGAACCACATTAAATTGTTTGTGTTGTTCTTTGTCTCATCACTCTTCTTTTCCTAACAAATGGTATCGTGTTTCCGCATTCGATTTTTAACAAGTGGTATCAGAGCCTGGTTTTTTAGTTTGGTGATGAGAGATGGCGAATTCGTTTGAGATGAAGATCTATCGTTTTGATGAGAATAGTATTGTTGATACACCAGCACCAAATTCCTTTTGTGAAAACTATTGGGCTCCTTGTTGTTGGAAATTTCAGGTTACTTATTGATGCAGGAGCAGATGACCCAGAACCAGGTGCGACTAATCTCGCAGATGAACCAGACAAGGCCGAGCTGTCAGACGCGACTAAACTCGCGCTTCACTATCACGACATGGAAGACAGGCGCAAGAGAAGTGCGAGAAGGTCACTTTTGGTCATGACACACTGTTTTGGGCGTAATTTGAGCTACATGGGTCATAATGACTATTATAATATGTTTTCGGAAAGCTCTCGACGAAGCCTACATGAATGACACCCCCATCACGCAAGATTTCAGCCCCAAAAACGGACGTTTGTCCAGTCAACGGAGACTTCAAAGATACTTTTTGCTATTTTTGGCAGTTTTCCAATTTTCGTATTTTGACTTTTTTATTTAGCCCGATTTGGGTCAGACTATCATTTACGCAATATTTCCAATAAGGCCAATAGTTTGGGGCCACTTTTGTAATTTTGCTATTTTTGGCAAAATTAGGGTTTTCAAACTATTTATACCCGGCTTGTGGGTAAAGTTGGATAGTTTTTATGATATTATTACTTCTGAAATTCTAGAGAGCTTTTGTTCCCTAGTTTTCGTACCCTTTTCCATAGCTTGATTCCGCTGTGATCCCTCGTTGGGTGAATAACCCGGCGTCAGGTTGGTATTAGAGCAAGTTACACTTGGGAGGAAGATCATCGTCGCGATGCCTCGTGGACGTGCTCGTGGTCGTGGGCAGCAGGTTGCAGAAGATGCCCCCAGAGAGAACGTAACCTCGAAGACGTGATGAGGATAGAAGATCTGGAGCGGCAGAACCAGGTTCAGCAGCAACGGATCGAAGAGCTAACACGGCGCCAGGCGGCGCAAGATCTGGATGATCAAGAAGACTCAGACGACGACTCAGTGGCGTCCCTCGAGAAGGAGTTCAGTGGTTGAAGCATCGGCGTCATTACCAGGTGCAGAAGGAGTTCATCTTGTTCACCGATCATGAAGCCTTGAAGTACATCAATGGGCGGTACAAGTTGAGTCGACGGCATGCCAAGTGGGTGGCCTATTTGCAGGAATTTACTTTTTCATTGAAGCACCAAGAAGGAAGTTTGAATCGGGTAGCCGATGCTTTGAGTAGACGTAATATGCTTCTTACCTCCATGAGCAACCAGGTTCCTGGACTTGAAGCATTTGCAGATATGTATGAGGCTGACCCTTCCTTTGGGAAGATCGTTGCTGAGGTAATTTCCGGCCAACGCCATGATTTTGTTTTGTTTAATGGCTATCTGTTTCGGGGACGGCGTTTGTGCGTTCCAGATTGTTCTTTGCGACAACAGATTATCAGGGAGCTCCACCAGGAAGGGCACTTTGGCCGAGACAAGACATTTGCTCTTGTGTCTGCTGATTTTTATTGGCCAAAATTGAGTGTTGATGTGGCACACTATGTGGGCCGTTGCTATGTGTGTTAGCGTTCGAAGGGATTTCTCACTAATGCAGGTGTTTACACTCCTTTACCTGTCCCTGAGGCGCCATGGTTTGATGTTAGTATGGATTTTGTGCTTGGCTTACCCCGCACGCAGAGGGCGGCAGATTCTGTCCTTGTTGTTGTCGATAGGTTTTCCAAGATGGAGCATTTTGTACCATGTAGCAAGACGATGGATGCCGTGCGAATAGCCCATCTTTATTTCAGGGAAATTGTGAAGCTGCATGGGGTGCCACGGTCTATCACTTCAGATCGTGACACGAAGTTCATGAGCCAATTCTGGAAGAGCCTTTGGGAGAAAATGGGTACTAAGTTGAACTTCAGCAGTGCGTATCACCTGCAGACCGATGGGCAGACGAAGTAGGTAAATCGAAGTCTAGGGAATCTTCTCAGGTGTTTGGCAGGTTCCAAACCCAAGCAGTGGGATTTGGCACTCGCTCAGGCGGAGTTCGCGTATAACAGATCCGCGAACAGGACTGCGTGAATGAGTCCCTTCCAGATTGTCTATGGTCAGAATCCGTCAGGGGTGCTAGACTTGGCTCACATCCCGCGTTTGGGGCGTGTTCATCCTAAGGCTGGGGAGATGGCAGATCACTTGAAGGACATTCAAGACCAAGTGAAGAGCAAAATTGAGGAAAGCAATAGCAAGTACAAAGCCCGGGTCGACAAACATTGTCGTCAGGTACTTTATGATGTTGGTGATTACGTTTGGGCAGTTTTGACTCGTGATCGCTTTCCTGTGGGAGAATACAGTAAATTGAAGGACAGGAAGGTCGGGCCTTGCGAGATTGTGCAAAAGATCAATGACTATGCTTACCGGTTACGGCTGCAAAGTCACCTGAAGACGTCTGACATGTTTAATGTCAAACATCTCACACGGTGCTTTGTGGACTTTGAAGACGAGGGAGTGAACTCGAGGGCGAGTTCTTTCCAACCAGGGGAGACTGATGCAGGAGCAGATGACCCAGAACCAGGTGCGACTAATCTCGCAGATGAACCAGACGAGGCCGAGCTGTCACACGCGACTAATCTCGCGCTTCACTATCACGACATGGAAGACAGGCGCAAGAGAAGTGCGAGAAGGTCACTTTTGGTCATGACACACTTTTTTTGGCGTAACATGAGATACAGGGATCAGAATGACTATTACAATATGTTTTCGGAAAGCTCTCGGCGAGGCCTACACGAATGACACCCTAGTCACGCAAGATTTCAGCACCAAAAACGGACGTTTGTCCAGTCAACGGAGACTTCGAAGATACTTTTTGCTATTTTTGGCAGTTTTCCAATTTTCGTATTTTGAGTTCTTTATTTAGCCCGATTTGGGTCAGACTATCATTTACGCATTATTTCCAATAAGGCTAATAGTTTGGGGCCAATTTTGTAATTTTTCTATTTTTGACAAAATTAGGCTTTTCAAGCTATTTAGACCCGGCTTGTGGGTAAAGTTGGATAGTTTTTATGATATTATTAATTCTGAAATTCTAGAGAGATTTTGTGCCCTAGTTTTCTAACCCTTTTCCATAGCTTGATTCCGCTTTGATCCCTCGTTGGGTGAATAACCCGGCGTCAGGTTGGTATCAGAGCAAGTTCGACTTGGGAGGAAGATGATCGTCGCGATGCCTCGTGGACGAGCTCGTGGTCGTGGGTAGCAGGTTGCTGAAGATGCCCCCCAGAGAGAACGTAACCTCTAAGACGTGATGAGGATAGAAGATCTGGAGCGGCAGAACCAGGTTCAGTAGCAACGGATCGAAGAGCTGACACGGCGCCTGGCGGCGCAAGATATGGATGATCAAGAAGACTCAGACGACGACTCAGTGGCGTCCCTCGAGAAGGAGTTCAGTGGTTGAAGCATTGGCGTCATTACCTGGTGCAGAAGGAGTTCATCTTGTTCACTGATCATGAAGCCTTGAAGTACATCAATGGGCAGCACAAGTTGAGTCGACGGCATGCCAAGTGGGTGGCCTATTTGCAGGAATTTACCTTTGCATTGAAGCACCAAGAAGGAAGTTTGAATCGGGTAGCCGATGCTTTGAGTATACGTAATATGCTTCTTACCTCCATGAGCAACCAGGTTCCTGGATTTGAAGCATTTGTAGATATGTATGAGGCTGACCCTTCCTTTGGGAAGATCGTTGATGAGGTAATTTCCGGCCAACGCCATGATTTTGTTTTGTTTAATGGCTATCTGTTTCGGGGACGCCGTTTGTGCGTTCCAGATTGTTCTTTGCGTAGCAGATTATCATGGAGCTCCACCAGGAAGAGCACTTTGGCCGAGACAAGATATTTGCTCTTGTGTCTGCTGATTTTGATTGGCCAAAATTGAGTGCTGATGTGGCACACTATGTGGACCGTTACTATGTGTGTCAGCGTTCCAAGGGATTTCTCACTAATGCAGGTCTTTACACTCCTTTACCTGTCCCTGAGAGGCCATGGTTTGATGTTAGTATGGATTTTGTGCTTAGCTTACCCTGCACGCAGAGGGCGGCAGATTCTGTCCTTGTTGTTGTCGATAGGTTTTCCAAGATGGCGCATTTTGTACCATGTAAGAAGACGATGGATGCCGTGCGAATAGCCGATCTTTATTTCAGGGAAATTGTGAAGCTGCATGGGGTGCCACGGTCTATCACTTCAGATCGTGACACGAAGTTCATGAGCCAATTCTGGAAGAGCCTTTGGGAGAAAATGGGTACTCAGTTGAAATTCGGCAGTGCGTATCACCCGCAGACCGATGGGTAGACGGAGGTGGTAAATCGCAGTCTAGGGAATCTTCTCAGGTGTTTGGCAGGTTCCAAACCCAAGCTGTGGGATTTGGCACTCGCTCAGGAGGAGTTCGCGTATAAAAGATCCGCGAACAGGACTACGTGAATGAGTCCCTTCCAGATTGTCTATGGTCAGAATCCGTCAGGGGTGCTAGACTTGGCTCCCATCCCGCGTGTGGGGCGTGTTCATCATAAGGCTAAGGAGATGGCAGATCACTTGAAGGACATTCAAGACCAAGTGAAGAGCAAAATTGAGGAAAGCAATAGCAAGTACAAGGCCCGGGTCGACAAACATCGTTGTCAGGTACTTTATGATGTTGGTGATTACGTTTGGGCTGTTTTGGCTCGTGACCGATTTCCTGTGGGAGAATACAGTAAATTGAAGGACAGGAAGGTCGAGCCTTGCGAGATTGTGCAAAAGATCAATGACAATGCTTCCTGGTTACGGCTGCCAAGTCACCTGAAAATGTCTGACGTGTTTAATGTCAAACATCTAACACGGTGCTTTGGGGACTCTGAAGACGAGGGAGTGAACTCGAGGGCGAGTTCTTTCCAACCAGGGGAGACTGATGCAGGAGAAGATGACCCAGAACCAGGTGCGACTAATCTCGCAGATGAACCAGACGAGGCCGAGCTGTCACACGCGACTAATCTCGCGCTTCACTATCACGACATGGAAGACAGGCGCAAGAGAAGTGCGAGAAGGTCACTTTTGGTCAAGACACCCCGTTTTGGGCGTAACTTGAGCTACAGGGATCAGAATGACTATTATAATATGTTTTCGAAAAGCTCTCGGCAAGGCCTACACGAATGACACCCCCATCACGCAAGATTTTAGTCCCAAAAATGGACGTTTGACCAGTCAATGGAGACTTCGAAGATACTTTTTGCTATTTTTGGCAGTTTTCCAATTTTCCTATTTTGACTTCTTTATTTAGCCCGATTTGGGTCAGACTATCATTTACGCATTATTTCCAATAAGGCTAATAGTTTGGGGGCAGTTTTGTAATTTTGCTATTTTTGGCAAAATTAGGGTTTTCAAGCTTTTTATACCCGCCTTGTGGGTAAAGTTGGATAGTTTTTATGATATTATTACTTCTGAAATTCTAGAGAGCTTTTGTGCCCTACTTTTCGTACCCTTTTCCATAGCTTTATTCCGCTATGATCCCTCGTTGGGTGAATAACCCGGCGTCACTTATCGGGGGAGCTATTGGGTTCTTTTTCATAGAGCATCGGGCGTGCATTCTAGCGTGAATCTGGCGATTCACGTGCAATTGGCGCTCAGGCAGAATCGGACTTCTGGCATGGAACATTGGGCACAAGGATCTTGTTCTGTCCGCAAGGAGGATTCAAGTTAAGGTGGAGACAACTCAAATCGACTGGTGGATTTGGCTCGTGGCATGGAGCAACTGACGCATCTTGGGACGCGATGGGTGGCGTGATTTTTTTTTGGGCGAGCATTGGTTAGGATGAAATTTATCGGGCATGTATTATTTGGGGCGTGTTATTGCGCACGTATTGATTGTTGGCACATTATTGAGCATGTCTCGGTTTGCGCATTTGTGCAGTTCTTTGGCGGCGCAATTTGCATGACATTGATCGGTTGATAGACACTTTCATCATCAAGTGTCATTGAGATGATATTTGAGAGATTCATTGTGTCATGGTGCATTGGATTTGTGTTGATCGGGACACACAAGTCTCTGCGTTTGTTGAGATTCACAGACGCGCTTGTTGTGATGCATTGGTAATGTATTCCAACACCGCAATTTCGGGAATACATTCAATTGGTTGATCGTTTCGATTAGGGTGGACCACTTAGAATTTGATTGTTGGAAGTGCATCCATAATTAGCGTATCCGTTGAAAGGACGGATGACCATCGGAGATACAATTTGGTGAATTGGGTGGAGACGTTCTTGATTGGGAGGTGCATCCACAATTGGATTTATGAGAGCATTGGATTGGTTGCTAGATGTAGGGTTTCGATAAGGATAATTCAGAGGAAAAACAAAATAAATATTCTGTTCAAGACCCTCCATGAATCGCAGGACAAGCCATCATAATGTGATAAGGGTGGAAACGTTACCTTGTTTTTCTGAAAGATCACTGCACGCGGAATGCTATACACGTCTCTATGAATATCCACGCCTAGAATTTCACAAGAGTCCTTCCAAAGTCAATGTGCTAGCAACAGGAGGAAGAAGGAAGAAGAATATCACGCAAACGGGACACCCAAGAGTCGCGCGCCTCACAAGGCCGACGGCGAGGGAGGGGGTGGATGGGGGTGTTCGGCCCTCTTTGTCTTGCTCTCTCCTTGCTTTGTTCTCTCAGTAATGATGCACTTATGAGAAAATAAGCTAGGTGTGCCCTTATATAGTTAATAAATCCTTATTAACTATATATTAGCCCCAATACTAATCATGCCCATACACGGATTAGTCCACCTTGCAAATTAGTCCTACTAAGTTTGCTTGTGGTTGCGTATTGGTCCTTCTATTTAATTAGTCCCACTAATTAATTCCCAAGTCTAGTTTAATCCATAGGGCGTGTGACTCCATAGGTTTCTACATAGTTGGTAGTAACAATTACTAACATAGAGCAGTGTCTAGCAATACATCTATGTCAACTAACTAATAGAAATAGTCAGTGATCCGAAAAACCTTGTGACCAACGTTACCATATTATTTCATCCATTTGTCTCCATATCCGGATTAGACACGAGACATACAATGCACACTCGTATATCCAATCCATAGTTTCTCGATCATGGGAATAGGCTTATCCATGCGGATAACATCAATATCCCATATTGATGTATCTGAGTCTGGCCAGACATTCTATAAGAACTACCCCTCAATTGGTCGTTGATATTTGCTCTCGTTACGTGGGAGGGATAAATCCTCTCTACATCACTACCATCTCTAAGCTTGCTTCCTATCATGCCCGATAACTATCTTTATAGTTACCCGATTAAGGTGCAATGTCTGATAATATCAAAGCATGATATTTCACAACTAGAGTATCTAATGACTTCAATTCTAAGGACCACAATACCATTTTCACTACGAGAAACACTTGTGACTTTTACATAACCTGTATGTAGCCTTCTCGTGGTGGGTCATTCCAGTATGTCATTACCCCTAATGCATACCCATGTGCTAGACTTGATATCTCCATATCAATCTACCAACACACTAGTCTATAGTTGATCGTCCTATTAATCAATATAAATGACTATGGATATTTAAGATAAACCACAATTGTAATCTAAGGACTTCATTATATTAAATAATACAATGATTATTCTAGCCAAAGTAATGTTCATACTAAATAAAATTGCCTCTAGTGCATCTATTCCAACAATAGGGTACTTGAATCAAGGTGGAGATTTGTTAAGTTTCTGGTGATTCAAGTACCTAGCTAGCATTCGTGCAAAGCGGAGAAGCAACGAAACAATGACGAAAGTGAGGAAGCAAGAACGAAGCGGCAAAACTGGGATTTCAGTTTTGTTCATGCAAACACCAAAAGTGCTTATACGAACGTGTTCGTGCGAACACTTCAGGTGTTCGTATGAACACACTGGGTTTGGGGCGGTTTCGTTGTTTCCTTCTACGATTTGAAATGTTTTCTCCATTTCTTTGGGAACAAGTCAGTAGTTTAGGCCTATATATGGGTGTAGGTCGTGGTCATTGACAAGTGTAGTTGTGTATCGTTGATTTTAATTGGCTCAATGAATCAGATTGTTTTGGCCGTAGACGTAGGTAGTCTCAAAAATACTGAACCACGTTAAATCGTATGTTTTGTTCTTCGTCTTGTTCTTCGTCTCATCACTCTTCTTGTTCCTAAAATGTGGTATCGTGCTTCCGCATTCGATTTATAACACGTTTCATTCAGTAAAGAGAAACTTTTCAAATTTTATTGACAAATTTGGATTACATTTACATTACATCAATATAATATTCGCTATCAATCCATCAATTACAAAAGAATAGAAGGTAAGATTGGAAAAAGAAAATTAGGCTCTTAGTTTGAAAGAACAGAACCCTCACTTGATATTGATCCAAATGCCTTGGCTAGGTACACCTTGATGAACCACAAATAGCATGTAATATCCTGGGGGAGCAAGATTAGCGGAACCCGGCATGGTCACTCGAACATCATATCCCGACTTACCTTTTTTCCTAACGTCTCCTCCGCCAACCACTAGCAGTCTTTGGTTCATAGAGAACGAGTGCGTGTTAAACGCCGGAGACACCATCGTTACTGAGACCGAACTTCCATCTGGTGTACCAGCAACTGAGAACCGAATGTTTAGTTGCTGCCCGTATTTGAGTTTACTACGTGAACGAGGTGAAACAATTTGCGGACGTAAATTGGCGGATGCCGAGTCTAGATACTTGGGTGAAAATGCCTCCAGACTTAACTCGGACGGGTACAGAACGCCGGTAAAATTGTAAAACGCGTGCGGATTGCTACCAGCAACAAGGACTCGCCCGTCACGTAACAAACCTGCGGTCGAGTGGTACATTCGAGGTATTGCTGTTGGAGTTTGTACTTCGAAACGTGCTCCAATCGCATTATCCGGCTGGTAGAGGACGGGGCTCAGAACGGGATTTCGGGCCTGTTCCCACCCAGCAGACCCGGCTGAGGCTCCATTAATTATCAAGACGTCGCCGGTGGGAAGCAACAACATGTCGCCCATGACTCTTGCAAGAGGCATGGTCTCCACAACCCATTGTGGGGCAGGGTCAGTTACTTTAATCCTGGCACACGTGTTTAGGGCTCCATCGAACTGTCCATTCAAAGAATTGGTGTACGATCCTTTTGGTGCTCCACCACATACCAACACTTCGGTTTCAACTTGTGGACTCTGTATGTTCTTCAATGGCAGCAGGACGGCGGATCCGGTGCTAGGGTAGCTCCGTGGGTCACCGCCAGGAATTTGCGGGTAAGTCTTCAAGACGGCATTTTGTGAATAATCAAACAAGATAGCTCGATTATTCGCGAAAATGAATAAGTTTCCATCCACGTTGAGGAACACAAATGGGTAGAGATTGTTCTCAACTTGTGGATCGTTTGTTTGAACAAGAAACGGCAAGCTGTAGGATTTGTCGGCCGTAGCTGTTTTCGGGTAGAACTCATAGTTGAACTGCCGACGACCACCAATGATAATCTGGCGGCCGCCTGGCAGTAAGTGATTGGTAGCGTACCATCTTTTCTGGGTCAACCCAGATTGGATTTCCCGCCAATCACAGGTATCACAAGACTTGTAAACTCTAACGACGTGCTCGCCATCTTGGAACCCGCCGGTCTGTATCAGGCGGCCGTCAGGCATTAAGGCCCCGGAGGAGCACCAGACATTGGTGCGGACCATCAGGGGTCGAAAGGTATTCCCCAACACGTCGTACTCGATGGAGTGAGCAGTGCAATCCGGCGGGTTGGTACGGCATTTTCCGGCTGGCAAGGAAAGGTTAGACGCGCCAAAGTCGGTGCGGTCGAACATCACGACGCGGTCGGTCGGGAGGAGTTGCATGTGCATGGCGGAGATGCCAATGTTTGATTGGACGACGGCCCAGCTACCCCCACCAGCGGCATTTGTGCCGGAAGCGAGCAGTGCTAGAAGACTGAAGAACCAGATCATGAGAATGTTGTTCGGAGTCATGACCAAGCTTTCGTTGTTGTTGTGTAGTAGTAGTATTTTCTTTTTACTCTGTTAGTGTTGGGAATGTGGGCTTTAAATAGCATGCAAGATGCAACACATCGCAAGTCAACTGAATAAGGGTGGGCGTACCAGATGAATTTTGTAATTGGGTTCGGGAGATTTTGTCAACGTGTTTTATAATTGTTTTTATCAAATAATCTTGATTAACTTAATTCTTGACAGCTTAGGTTATTCCAAATTATATTTTATCCTCTACCAAGAAGGAATTATTGGATTGCCTCTCGAGAAGGAATGTATGCAGAGGGCTCTCATACAGTTGTGAGAATATTTATTTATTTATTCACAGAGCTTCACATTTCTCGGGTGAAGTTACTTTTCGTCTTTCTTTAACAGCATGAATAGAGATGGGAACTTGGGGTAAAAAATTGGTGCGTCCTAGGGAGTCGATTACTCTAAAAGGCAAAAAAACAGATCAGGACAATGACTTTTTTAGCCTAGATAAAACTTGTAAAATGAAAAATAACATTTTACCAGAAAAAAATAAACAACGGAATGCATTTCTAAACAAAAAAGATAACCTAAAGAGAAAGAAAGAAAAATTAACACTGATAACGGATAAATCATTCTTATAAAACAACTCGCTTAATTTGAAAACTATAGTTAACATGCCCTCACTTGCTTAGTATTATTGGCTTAAAATGAAGAACATAACTAATGAAAACAATCTTACGTAGGTAGGAGACATCTTTGAGTCATTCTCGGCAATCTCGAGTCTCTTATGTATTGTAGTAAAAGCATTGTGTAGTTTTCGAAATTCTTTAGCATAGCATGGCCTGTGAAATTCGTCATCTCAGTAGAAATATGTGTATTCTTAACCACAGTCCTTAGGCAAGTCTAAAATGTGTGTCCATCGTTTCCCGGTGTACGTGCGGTTCAGAAGACCGGGTTCCAGCTACAGTAACACAATTAAGGCATACATCCTAACTTTCGTGCTCATTCATACCTGGATAGTACATATGGCGAGGCGTTGTTGTCGGGTGACTTTGTAGAACCGAAATTATTTGGAATGTGGCTTTAAGAGACATGCAAAATCATCTTGATTCTTCTCCACCTTCATAAAATCTTTAAATTCACCAAGAAATTATTCATTGTGGATGTTGGAGACCCACCTATCCATTTCATTCGTTGTACACAATCTAAGTTAATCTTCGTCGAAGGAGAATTGTGTCTGAGGATGCGGGATGAGGTCTCTCAAATAATGCATCAAGAAGCATGCATATGCACAACAGTTGTACCTGAGATATTATGGCATGTAAGAGTGAAAACATTCTTACGTACAAAGATATATTTTTCAAAGCAGAAGTTAAAAACATTAATGAACTAGAAAAATTACACATTTGGTCATTCAGGAATATCTTCATTCTTGTACCAAACAGTCCAAAATCTAACGGGCTCAGACAAAATTTTGTGAAACTGATCTACCTTCTTCACTATCTACTTCTCCAGAGAGCCACAACTTGTCATTGAATCCAAAATGTATATCTCCTTCTGAACAAAGCGGATGGCCATCACAAACCAATGTATTCTTGTCACACTTAAAATCACAACAATCTATTGTATGGTCAAAGTTAGTCAATTTACAGTAAAATAAGTTCAAGAAAAGATATTGTTAAAATCCAATGGAATAGTTTTAGGATTCCAATAAGCGAGAAAGCAAGAGAACAAGAAAAACAAGAGTAAAATCAAGTTCACAAGAATTACGTGGTTCGCTAGTTTTAAAATAGCTACTTCTACGGTCGAACCAATCTAATTTATTGATGAGAAGTCAAACCAATTACAAGCACACTACTCAAAGTTACGATCCTAGCATCTATTTATGATAGTACAAGATTTGGAGCAAAAGCAACGACTAAAACTAATCCGATACAAACTAGGAAAACAATCGTCGAAAACAATTTTGTCCTAACCAAGAAAGCAGTCAACCAGAGAAAACCCACGTCCAAGATTTATTTCCAAACACCAATTAACTTTGACCATTGCTACCAAAGCAATGAACTTGTTTCCAAAACAAATGCAAACAATTGTTGCAAAAACAAAGTCTTTGCCGACTTTGACCAACAAATTGCCCCGACAAAACAATACCGTCTAATATACCAAATACTCACAGTGCACTAAGCACTCATGGACACATGAACACAACGCCATCGCTCCTCTTGAACATGGATCTGATACCACTTGTTAGGATTCCAATACGCAAGAAAGCAAGAGAGAGCAAGAACAACAAGAGTAAGATCAAGAACACAAGAATTACGTGGTTCACTAGTTTTGAGACTAGCTACGTCCACAGTCAAACCAAACCAATTTATTGATGAGAAGCGAAAACCAATTACAAGCACACCACTCAAATTCATGACCCTAGAATCTATTTATACTAGTAAAAGACTTGGATTCAAATAAACGACCAAAACTAATCTGACACAAACTCGGAAAACAATTCGTCCAAAACAATTGTTTCCAAACCAAGAAAGGAGGCTACCAAAGAAACACCAAGTCAAAGATTTTTTTCCAAACACAAATTAACTTTGACCATTGCTACCAAAGTAATGTACTTGTTTCCAAAACAAATGCAAATAGTTGTTGCCATAACAAAGTCTTTGCCGACTTTGACCAAAAGGTTGCCCCAACAAAACTACACCGACCAATATACCAAATACTCACAGTGCACTAAGCACTCATGGACACATGCACCACTAACCAAAACTTCGATTGTTGCTTTACCCATGTTCACTGCCACCGTTTGAATTAAAAAATACCCAACATATAAAAATAGTAACAACTAAGTGAATGATAGTAACAGTATTACTTACATATTGCAACTCTTCAAATTCACCAATAAATTGGTGAAATATATTAAAATCTCTCGATTCGTCGAGGGACTAGACAAGAATTATAAGTAAGCAAATAACAAGATAATGAACTTCAAATTGAATGAAATTCACAATATGAAAAAGGGAGAAAGCTTACGGCATGGTAACAGCTAAGTTACCATATCAATCTTTTTATTATAGTATGTCGGTTCTTGTCGTGAAGTTGAAGACACATCAAATAAGAATCAGTCACCCAAGTCATTAAAAATTCAAAATGTTTGCGCTCATAAAGATCATAGTATGTAATTAATGAGATTGAGAATAGTCTTAGAGTGTTTGAAAGAAATACATCATTACCAAATCACATTTCTTCTTAAAGGTGTCACCCTCTTCCCTAGTTAAATAAGCCAAACCATCTATATTCAAGACATAATCTATGAACGTATGAACATTTGATTAGAATAAGAAATAAGGAAATTGATTAGTAATTAACCATTAAGATTAGTAAGACTTACTCACGATTTGCAGTGAGGTCTACATCTTTGATAACTCCTTCATAAGAGTTATCCTTAGTACGCGCTATATTGTTATTTGTGTGCCTTTCTGTGCGAAGTGACGAGATCAAGCCAAAATAAGAAGAAAATGATTTTCGGATGTTTTTAACTCAAACGCACAGTTCGGGCGTTTCTTGCATGATTTTACGTATGATTTGAATAATTTATCACATTTAATCTTTGCAGTAGTGTCCGTGTGGTGATTTGCACGAACAATGCATGAGGAGATCCATTGGATAGAAGAAACGATCTTTGGAATAAAAGAAGAAGAAGAAGAAGAAGAAGAAGAAGAAGAAGAAGAAGAAGAAGAAGAAGAAGAAGAAGAAGAAGAAGAAGAAGAAGAAGAAGAAGAAGAAGAAGAAGAAGAAGAAGAAGAAGAAGAAGAAAGACATGTCTTTGCACGAAGACAACATAGCCTTTGCACGAAGGGAAAATAAGGACATCCAGGAAGCTCCCAGGTGGTCTTCGCACGAACATAAAATGTGTTCGTACGAAGAGAAACACTTCGAAATTTTAAAATAATGCATCAAAGTATTCCTACAATATCATGTTGTTGAAAAGTAGGAAGATTTTCCTACGAAGACAGAAAATCTCTTAGCACGGAGATCTTCACACGAGGACTTCATCTGTTCGTGACACTGAGAAAGTCGGTTGAATTATTATGAAAAAATTGTTTAATCATTCTTAAAAGGCTTGGGAATTTTAAGGAACGTATATAAGAGCCCTTGGACGTTGTTCGGAGGGGAGACGGAGAGGACAAGGTTGGAGACAATAATTCGAGCTGGAGTTCCTCGTGGACGCGAGTATTCTACCGTTTGACCTCTCTACACTTTATCTTTTCGTTGTTTTACTCATGATCTTAAAAATTCTTGTCGTTTTGATCATGAGCAGTAGTAGCTATGTTTTATATTGGTATTTCTCAATGGTAGCTAGGGCTTAAAGCCGTTTTGGCGAATTATGGATTTGATTCATGTTTCAATGACTTAATTGATGATGAAATTTCTTGCTATGTTTAATTCATGTTCTTAATCCATCTTTGTATCTCCTGATCAACAATATAGAGATCATGTGTAATTGGCTTGTGAAAGCATTAAATTACCCAGATAGGTTAATTGAGCTGTTAGTCGATCGAAAAAATTAACTAGGAACAATAGAGTAGAATTTTACGTCATTATATATTTTACGGCTATTAAAACTTGGTAACTCGGTTGTAATTTAACCGAGGCATATAAGGCTCACTTGGGAACTCGTTGCATGATAATAATACTATTACTTAAATATTTCATCTCTTCCAAATCACCAATAATTTGGTCAAAGATATTGAAATCTCTCAAATTGTCGAGGGGCTGAACAAGAATTATAAGTAATAATATAATAAGATAAATGAACTTGAAATTTAATTATATTCTCAATATGTAAAGGGAGAAAAGATGGAAGGTAGTTTGCTGGTACAGTTCCCACGTTCGCCCAGCCTAGCCCGAAGTAGCAGTTCCTTCTTTCATCCAAGATCGGTGTCGGTTTTCAAGATAAGAGGGGGGTCTTGTATCCCCACAGGGTAACCGAAGTTAACAAGCAGAGCTTTGTCCGCCCCCTAGGATGGCGATACGAAAAGAATGCATCCTCTCAGTTGATCAATTGGATGAAAACCCCGTGTTTTTGGGCGTGGCCCTTTGGGTGGGCAAAGATTTGGAGTTCCCTTTTGCCGTTTCCGTAGCAACCTTCTTCCCGATCTCCCTAGAGTATGGTTGCTTCCCGCAGAATGAGTTTTACGAACATGGTAGCAGCTAAGGTAAAAGATTTTCTTTTTTATAGTATGTCAGTTCTTGTCGTGAAGTTGAACGCACATAAAATAAGAATCAGTCACCTAAGTCATTAAAGTCAAAATGTATGCACTTAAAGATCATAATATGTAGTTGATGAGATTGAGAATAGTCTTAGAGTGGTCGAAAGAAATACATGCATCATTACCAAACCACATTTATGTGCAAATGTGCCCCTCTCTTCCTCTAGTTAAATAAGCCAAACTACAAATATTCAAGACATAATCCATGCACGAATGAACGTTTGATTAGAAGAAGAAATAAGGAAATTGATTAGTAATGATGACCATCAAGATTAGTAAGGATTACTCATGATATGTAGTGAGGTATGCATCTTTGTTGTCAAACAAGTTTAGATAGACATGTGACATGTAGTAGTGTAAAAATCAACGATAAGCATAGGACATGAGGGGCTTGAATTCCAAATATTTTGTCGGTTTCTTTTTTATTTCCTCGGTAATTAGACAGATGGACCTTCAAATGATGAGCTATGCCTTGCCACAGATATTACACCGAATGTTTCCCTTGATCTTCAGAGACCCATGCACTAGAAATGACTTTGAGGGTAGATTGGATGTGACCAAATATGACCAAAAAATAAATAGAATTAGTAATTAAATACACGATATTCTTAATATACACTTAAAACGTATTAAACAATAAAGTGAACTACGGATGTTTATACTTACCTCCGTGTCAGCATTAGTAGACCCACTACTAATAGGAATCGGAATTTTCCTACTTGAACTTCTAACCTTCTGCTATTCTCTTTTTTACCTTTTTGGATGTAGCAATTTCTTACGTCTCGCTCATTTTCCTCATCATCCCCAACATCAGCAATCTCTTCACCAGCTGCCTCCCCTTCATCTTTGGACATCAATTCCTTTTGTGCATTCTCCTGAAAACTTCTCCGTCAAAAATTCAAAGTTGACTAAAAATTTTGTTCAAAAAGTTTCAAACATATTGTCCATAATTTATCAGGCGGATGATTTGTTTGGACAATTGGAGCAAGCCTTGAACCATTTATTGGTTCATTTGATGTCTCCAGCTTTAACTGCAACAAAGAAACAAAAATACTAAATAACATAAATTATATATTTGTTTCACACAGAGAAGAAACTGTAAGTTATAGAAAAACATTTACTCAAGTTGCTTATGTTCTTTTAGACAAAGTTCCACCTCTGTGCCACATCTTCTGTTTTCCAAAACTTTAATCTGAGTTTTTCATCTATATTTTGGCAACCTTCAAAGTTTTGGACTAAACTTCTTCGAGTACAAAATCTTGATTTAAAAGATATTTTAAGTGAATCCGTAGATATTTCTGTTAAAAACAGGAATTGTATTAACATAGCAGGGAAAATAGTAAAAGCTGTACCATGAGTATCGTCACATATATTGCGGCACGATGAGTTTTTTTCAGGTGGACCTTCTTTTGTTGGGTCCGAAAGTAATCCAACTATGTTTGTCCAGTAACACTTTTGAGGCGCTCTAAAGAGACAACATAGCGTGGTAGTGTTTTCCAAACTCTTTGATGTCGGCATTCCAAAAAAAGCCAAAACAAATGCAACATCATGTTTCTTCATCTTTCTACAAGAATGTATTTATTCTCCTTAGCAAGAAACCAAGAATGATAGGTTGGATCCCGAGGAACGGTTAAACGAGCTCGATCCTTCTAGCCACCCTTTTTGTCTTCATACCCTTAGCATCAAGCTTGAAATTTTCCCCCGGTGCAACTGATACCTTACAGTCAACCAACTATTTCATCAGTTATCTGGACAGAGTGGTTAGCGCATATAATAGATGTTCCATATCGTATACATTACAGCTAAAATCATTAAAATGCTTGCTTGTTTCCTTAATGTGAAGATGCAACAACCCTCCTAGACTTACCTCGTACATCTACTTTTTCTGCTTTGTAGTCATCTTCTCATGTAGCTTTATAATATGAATTTAGACACCAACTGGGGTGTTTTGAGTTTTTATATTCTTTGCCTATCTTCAATTTCATTTCTTTTGGATTTCCTTTCATTTTTTACTGAATTTGATTTTAGGATACCAATATGTTGTCTCCTTCTCTTTTCTCATTATGTCCCAACATGAAAGGGCTTTTGCTGTATCGGTTCCATGGACTTTCACTCTTACATAATTTTTATTATATTGTTGTGTACAACGAAATCCTGGGAGAAGATCCAAGTGTACACCTGAAACATAGAACAGGAACAAGAACAGAAAGCACGAAGAGATTTCCGGTGAGTGTGGGGGAAGAGTAAGCACTTGTTAACTATTCTTGAGAGAGAGACAGTATAACGACTATCAAGAGATCCGAGAGTTGCCATAGAAGGCTAACGTTCCTATATATAGTAGAGGAGTGACTGTTACGAGGAGTTAATGTGCCCATGAGTGACTGCTAGATATCCGCCCCGTAACGGTACATTCGACCGTATATATAGGGCACGCTACACGATTGTCCGCATTTATGGGAAACGTGGTCATTAAACCTCTTACCTTTTGGAGTTGGATTCCTCATAGGACCACATATATTCATGTGAAGTAATTCAATAGGTCTAGAAGTCTTTACAAATTTCTTTAGCTTGAATGAGCTTCTGGTCTGCTTAACTTGAGCATAAGCTTTGCATACTTCATCATCTTTGAACCTGATAGATGGTAATCCTCTTACAAGATCTTTGGAGATCAACTTGTTCAAGGTATGCAAGATAATGTGACCAAGCTTTCTGTGCCAAAGCTTTAAATCCTCTTTCAAGGCCTTGAGACACTTTAAGCTTTTACCTGCAGCTTTCTATGCCAAGTTCCACATCTGTGCCACATCTTCTCTTGTCCAAAACTTTAATTTGGTTTTTTCATCTTTATTATGGAAACTTTCAGGATTATTTGGAAGTTTTGGACTAAACTTTTCTAAGTACAACTTCTTGAATTAAAAGATAGTATAACTGAATTCATAGATATTTATGTTAAAAACTGGAAAATTGTATTAATATAGCAAGAAAAAATAGTAAAATAAGTACCATGAGTATCATCACATATCCCGCAGCACGATGTGTTTTTTTTTTTCAGGTAGACCATCTTTTGTTGGGTCCGGAAGTTATCCAACTATGTTTGTCCAGTAAAACTTTTGAGGTGCTCTAAAGCAACAACATAGTGTGCTAGTATTTTCCAAACTCCTTGATGTCGGCATTCCAAAACAAGCCAACACAAACGCAACATCATGTCCCTTCATTTTTCTGTAAGAATGTATTTATTCTCTTTAGTAAGAAACCAAGAAAGATAGTGTTGGATCCCCAAGAACGGTTAAATGAGCTTGATCCTTCTAGCCACCCTTTTTGTCTCCATACCACTAGCATAGGCTTGAAATTTATCCTCGTGCAACTGATACCTAACAGTCAACCAACTATTTCACCATTTATCTGGACAGAGTTGTTGTGTGCATGCAAGAATCGTTCCGAATCGTATGCATTACAGGTAAAAGCATTAAAACGCTTGCTTGTTTCCTTAATGTGAAGATGCATCAACCATCCTAAACCCACCTTGCACATCCACTTTTTTCTGCTATGTAGTCATCTTGTCATGTAGCTTTATAATATGTGGAGTGATAAATAATTTAGACACAAGCTGGGATTTTTTGAGCTTTTTTAATCTTTGTCTATATTCAATTTCATTACTTTTTTATTTCCTTTTATTCTTTACTGAATTTGATTTTAGAGTAACCGTCTGCTGTCTCCTTCTGTTTTCTCTTGCTATGGATTCCACTCTTACTGAGGTTTCTTTTGCGTAAAAATCATTTTTCATACTGTATACAGATAAATGAGACGCGACGAATGAATGCGCCACATCTTTCTTTTTTTCTTTCTTTCTTTCCTTTCCCTTTCTTTCACCTCACTTCCCACCACCTCTCTCCACTTTCCCGTCCCATCACTCACGATCAATTGTAGTCGATCATCTCTTTAAAAATGTACTTATTCACCCACAAAATATTCCTGTAATTAGTGTGTAGAAGTTTGGGTCTCCTGTTACATGGCGATTTGATTGAGAGAGAGAGAAGTAGAGGGAGAGCGAGAAACAAAAAAGAGATAAGAACGGTAATTAGAGAGAGGGGCAGAGAAAGTGTAAGAGAGAGGTAGATAAATGTCCTTGAACAACCATTCTTCTTATTCCTTCCATTATCTTCTTCCTTCACTTTTATTTCTTCTTTGTTTGATAAATTTTTAATTTTATATTAATTAACATATTGGCCTTTTTACTCTCAACATATAACTGTGTTTGGATGAAAATTTTACAAGCACCAACATAATAGAATGTTTGCAAACATGACATACGATAATAAGGAGGTTGGGGTTTGCAATTTGCAGTTAAGCCTAGTTTATATTATCTTAATGTATTTAATTGAATTGCATATACTATATGTTATACTTTGGGTTTCAAGCAAGAACGATGAATGAAAGTAAAGAATGAGAGATAATAATTAACGAGGTTCACTAGTTTTGATACTAGCTACCTCCAAGGCCAAAACCTGATATTTATTGAGAGAAATCTCGTTATTACAACCACACAACACTAAGCCCTGAACCTAGCACGTATTTATACTAGCATACCAAATTAATCCGAAGAAACATTAAGAAACATTCCAAATTGCTAGTATATATACCGAAGGAATTCGTATTTATACCGGAGCAGCCCATACCTAATTGCACAAATGAGTCGTTCATTCGCACGAAACATTTTACGAATTCCTTCGGTTAATGGACAAATTATACAAATGCTTTTCTTCATCTTTGTCTTCCTTCGTTGCCTCGTTTCTTTGATGCTTCTCCGGACATTGCTTCATTGAATCACTCCTAACGAATCTCCACCTTGATTCATTGCCTAGCAACTAGAACCGTTCTTCTCTCCAATCTAGAAACGGATGCGTCCCAATAGAATAAAAAATAAGAACACCTTCCCAAATAGTTTAACTTTCAAGAACCGAATCAAATTCTCCACCCAAAACCAGACTCGAATACATTCACTGAGAAACATGACGGAATGTAGTCCAAATGCACTCGAAATAGCGCCAGAACTAGTGCACCATAACAAATGCCAGATGTATTTCAGACCAGATGCACCAATGACGAGTTCCACAAATTGCCATGCCAAATGCACCGTGTATGCCTCAGATGAAACAGAACCCTAGTATGCGCCAAAAACCAATCGCGCCAGAACCAAATTTTAGTGCCAGAAACAGAACCCTCGCGCCAAACTGCTCCATGCAAGGAAACCATAAAACCCCCAAAGGGATTAGAGAACTAGGTCGTCCTCTGAGGAGCTCCCTCCAATTCAAACAAGATCCCCTGATGATCGGTTCTTCTTGGGACACTCCCTCTTTCAGTGACCTTTCTCCTTACAGTAGGCACAAACATATTGTGGTAAGGTGGATCTTGACAATCTCTTGTATTCGTTACCTTTTCTTCCCTTGACTATGAAATTGCCAGAATCATAATCGTTTTTTTCTGTAGCTTTGTGCCACAGATTCATGGTGTGAAGAGTTGATCTAACTTCTTCTATGTTTATGGTATCGTTCCCACCAATGAAAGATTACACGAAACCCTCGTACAATGGAGGCAGGGAAACCAAAAGAATTAATGCCGCATCCTTATCATTTACTCTCTCATCACTGTTGCATAGCTCAAGCAGAATATTGTTTAGAACGACTAAGTGATCACTAATTTGCGTACCTTCAGACATGCACAGACTGAATAATCGCTGCTTCAGCATCAACTTGTAGGTGAGCGACTTCGTCATGTATAGGCTCTCCAACTTCAATCATAAAGAAGTCGCAGATCAAGGAAGTTATCGTCTCCAGATCTACGAATTTGGTGATCACGTCGTCCGTCAGACACAACATGATTGTTGTGTGCGCGTTCTCCTCCATCTTCATATACGCCAGGGTAGTTGTATCCACGTTTCTCTTTTTGGAAGCCAGGAGCTGCCATAGATCGCTGGGTTTCAAAAACGCCCACATCTTGTTCTGGCACAGACTAATTTCTCCCACTAAACCTCTCGAACTTCATTGAAGAATCAGACATCGTTCCTCTTGAACCCTAACCCAAAGATCTGATACTAAATTGTTATTATCTGGTATCAAGCAAGAACGGTGAACGAAAGAAAAGAACGAGAGACAAGAATTAACGCGGTTCACAAGTATTGATAATGGCCTTCACGGCCAACACCGGATATTTATTGAAAGAAAGCAGCCGACTACAACCACACAACACTAAGCCACGACCCTAGCACATATGTATACTAGCATACCGACTTAGAGCCAAAGAAACATCAAGAAACAATCCAAAACGGATTGGGAAAAATAACGAACCGCCCCATCCCGGACCAATTTTTACGAATGCCTTTGGCCATTTTAACGAATGGACAGATTCCACATATGATTTGCTTCGTCTATGTCTTCCTTCGTTGCCTCGTTTCTTCGATGCTTCACGAGACGTTCCTTCATTGAATCACTCCTACTACTTTATTTGGTAAAGTGCTCCATTTGGTGCAGTATAAACTTCACATTTCAATATTATTAGACAATTATCTATTACCCTCTTGTAGGAGGTTACAAAAATAGGGCATTGAACACCCACTTTCACTATTTTATACCGTTAAAAATATGTCAGACATATCCAATGAAATATAATAAATACTCCTACTGTAATTAGTCCATTAGTAAATTGTATGGCTAATACAGAAAAGGGTGTTGATAATTACAACACGAGAATTAATAATTACAGAACAATATTTTGTTGTTTGAATTATTTGCCCCTACAAATTCTAATTTCCAGAGTTAATTATAAAGAAAGCAAATGAGTCGTTCATATGTGTCTCTATCTCTCTCCATTTCCTACAAGTAGAAGTATAAGACTTCAATATTTTTGAGTAAAATGACGAAGACAAGATGGGTTAATCATGTGGAAACTCAACCCCGAATAAGCCTGAAACATAGTCCTAAATTTCCAGATTCCTGAACTTCTAGTAGCAACGGGAGAAACAGCGTGAGTTTCATCCCCGATTCGTCTTTAAATGATTCCTTCCTTTATTCATTTTATCTCGCTCTGTTAGATCATCAACTCTCTGATTTGGTCTAATTTTGAGCCCAACCCAAGCAACGACAGCAGCAAAAAAGATAGCAGTCGGCCAAATCAACAACAAGCCTTCCAATGAGAACCTAAAACCCCCCTAATCACTACAATCGATGTTCCTTTGTTGAACCCCAAATCAATTAGTCAAATTGAAGAGTAGATCTTGCATAGATCGATGAGAGACAAAGACGAGGAACAATTAGATCGAAACACCCAGATTCACATCGACAAACTTAATTTGAATCTAAGTTTTGAGCTTCCTCTTCACCAAGTCAATGAAAAGGAGAATCCAGGGTCAGTACATTGCTCGATTGCGGTGGTTCGATATGAGCTTCAATTGGTGGATATTGAATCAATTGAGGCAAGGAGTTGTAGCAGCGTTGGAATAGAAAAATGGTGGGCAGGTGGGTGGTTTTCGGGTGGTGGCTGCTCTCGTCTAGAGAGAGAAAGATCATACTTCTACGTAACAGTGGCGGTGAGGAGATGAAGAGAGAACAGCGGTGGAGATGAAGAGAGACCCACATGTGGACGGTGGAGATGTTTGTTTTAAGAGAGAATCATTTACTGCGAATCTTCTGCAATAAGAAATAACAAAGTATCAAGGGGCGATATTGTCTTTTTAGAAATCAATTTTGTTGTAACTAGGAATTGTTGTGCTGTAATTAAAAGCACGTACAGAAAATACAAAGCATGGAAAAATTAATGCATTATTAGTGTAGTGTTTCATACAGACTTCACTTTCAACTAAAAGAGCATGGCTAATATTCAAACAATTTTTACAGAAAGTACACGCTTACATATGTAGACACAACTAGCATACATAGGTTGGCTGTGTGATACGTACCAGTATCGTACCAGTAGCTTGAGAGGCTACGAATCTCTGCCAATAGCTTGAGAGGCTACGAAAAAAATATAAAACGAAACAAAGCTAAACCAAACTAAACTAAACTGAAGAAACAATACTTATTCCATGCCAATAACTGAAGGTTACAATTGTTTAAATAGACAACTAAACATAACCTCAAACTCTTACGGGCCAAAGTCCGGCTTACTAACTAATTATATAATTGACTAATAACAATAATGCGACAAACTAATAATTAAATAACTAACTAATTATCAACTAATTAAATAAAAAAAAATTAAATAATTAATTACCTAGATAGCGGGTAAATAACGGGTCGGGTCACCCGTATCAACTCCCCCGCAGTTGAAAAACTCCTTGTCCTCAAGGCGGATCGTAGTTGATGGAGTAGACCCAAAAGAGTGCATCTCGAAACCGGAATTGTGGGTATTTTGTTGACTTGGGGTTGAAGGTGCAATATGGCTAACATGGTGGCTCAAGACTTTGCAGGAGGCCCACATGTGTTTGGAGCTGTGAACAGAGCAGACACCGAAATGCGCAGGTGGTTGTGGCGCCGGAGACGACTGGGATGGCTGGATGCCGGTCGGAAGGATGCAGTTGTTGTAGTAGTGATAGGGGTAGGGTTTAGGGGGTATGTGTGGGTTCGATGTTGCCGGTTGAATCATTGATTGATAGGTGGGTTGTGGTGGTGGTTGATTGGGCGAGAAACCAGGCGATTTCAGCGCCAGAGATGGCTATAACGGCGACGGAGCAGTTGTGATCTGGAGCTGAGGAGGCGGAATTGGCGACGACGGGGCCATAGCCGGTGACGGGTGCGTGGTTGGCTGGATCGGTGGAACCAGATACGCCGCCTGTGTCGACGGTGAGGGAGGATCCGGTGGTTTCTTCACCAGTGAAGGGGCCGATGACGGGGAAGAAGCCTGGAGCAGGGGTGGCTAAATCTGGACCTGCGACGGATCTTGCTTGGAGTGTACCTAGGTTTGTGGCGATGGTGACGGCGACTGTGGTTGCTTGGCCAGCGGTGGAGAGGGTTGGGAGGACAGATGAGGTGTGGGTTGCTGCAGTAGGGAGCTTGGTGGCGCAGAGAGGGCTTCCTAGTTCGCTGGAGCTGCGGAAGATGGTGGCTGTTCTTGCTGGGTTTGCTGCAATGGCGGCGCCTCTAGCGTCTCCTGAATCTGCTTATGTTCTTGCTTCTTCTGTTCCCCTTGCTCTTGCTTCTGTGTTCTTGGAGCCGCACCCTTTCCAGAGCTGAGATTGTTGCTTCAGGATAGTAGCGATGGTCGTATTGATGTCAACGGAAAGTTGCTGAAACAAGATTGACATGATTCACCAGTTGGATGGTGAAATCAATGAAAGCACCAATAGCTTAGGAGGCTACGAAAAAACTATAAAACGAAACAAAACAAAACTAAATTGAAGAAACAATACTTATTCCATGCCAATAACTGAAGAGTACAGTCGTTTAAATAGACAACTAAACCTAACCCTAAACTCTTACGGGCCAAAGCCCGGCTTACTAACTAAATAAATAATTGACTAATATATATATATATATATATATATAATCACACAAGTGCTCAGGTTTAACCTTCAATTGCCATGTATCAATTAATTTTGCCTATGAATGTTCCATTTGTCGTCCTCAATGACATTTTTTATGTAACATCCAATAAAATTAATCCATGTCATGCCATGTCATATCTAATAGAAAAGGATGTCAATTATAAATGGATGTATATTTAATTACTAGATGAAGTAATTAATTGCATTAAGAGCTGTTCAATTGCCTTATGCATGCAAAAAAAAAATTAACATCAGCATATCATGAAAAACATTATGAATCGAATGTCATGTTTCCAGTACAATAAAAATGAAATGAGTTAACTGTTACTTATCTAATATTATTTTAATAAAATTTTATTATGTTTTATTATTCTAGATTACCCATGTGGGCTATACCTGTATAACTTAATTCTAATATAGTATGTTAATATAAACATTTTTAAAAGTAATCAGCCATGTATTCCTAAATTCGTACTCCATAACTCATATCCTATCATCCGATAAAAGCATTTATCTAAAACAATTATACGTTTCTTTGAAAAGGATAGAAAAAAAAATTATAAAGGTAAGAAATTTAGCTTACACAAAAATAAAGAAGTGATGGTGGTATTTATGATGGACGTTGGGGTTGAATGTTGGCCACGCCAATGGCTAATTATGAAGAAATACAAATATAAGAATAAAATTATAAGAACTTTTTTACTTCAATTTATTTCTTTTATATAATAATATGCTCTTATAATAACTTTGTTTCAAGATTACATATACCGGCAATACATATCTCGGACGATCCTAAGACAATACTGTAGAAGGATAAATACTATATTCAAATCTAATCGCTCATGTCTTCCCTAATCTATATTGAATGACTGAAATCCTATGATATAATAAGAAAAGTTAATATGAAAGTACACAACGTCTTCTTAGATTTTAAAAAAGATCTACAAACTACGGTGTTAAAACTCTCAACTGCACAACTACTGTAGATGTTGATGGTTATGGTGGGTGATGGAGGTTGCCAAAGGTTGTAGGATAGGCGAAGGTTAAAGGAGGTGTAAAAATATATATGTAACTACTTTTTTACCTTCATATTGTTTTGTTCTAATAAACACATTCCATTAATGTGATACATTATTCAATTATATTACCTTCAAAATTATAAAAATTACTAATGCCGCTTATATACATCTAAGGAAATGAAGGTAAAAAATATATGTGATTTTATTAGAAAAAAATTATGTCGTATTCAATTTTAATTACTCACACCTCCCGCAATTCAGATTCAATAACTAAATACTAATCTTCCAATCAGAAACGCTCAATTGAGGGATGTCACATATTTTTTAAGAAAAGATTAAATTTACTAAAGTAAGAAGCTCCATTGCACAAAAGCTCTAGATAGCGGTAGACTGGTAGTTATGGTAGTTATGGTCGATGGCGGGTTGGTTTTTGACTAATACTTCTCTTTTTAGCTTTTATCTAATATTTATCAAATTATGGGGAAATGAAATTTTGTGAAGGTCAATTTTGTAGGGTGAAAAATTGTTTGTTACATGGCACTTCAGTTCTTCACATTGATATCTAAATGAATAAAAATTGATTCTTCTAATTTTTTATAGTATAGTATAATATCTTAGAGGTCATAACTTAGAAAATTTTATCATTGTTATATTTTTCTTTTGATTGGTAACTCTTAAGGAATTTATTTGAATTACCCATCAATACTTTGTGTATAAAGCAATTGTAGTTCCTTTACATCATATTATTTGATCATTGATAAACTAGCTACGTATGTTTGCTATAACTTAAGACCGCGAGTTCAAATTAATTCTTGTGAGGCGGGAGAGTCCTTGAATCATATTTTGTTCTACATGGAAGTACATTGAGAAGGAGTTGTAACCAATTTAAAACAATTTGATAGGATGAATAATCATTTCCTTTAACCTTATGCTTCTTCCGTATATTGGTAATGTGTTAGAATATCTAAAAAGTGATGGTGATGTTTATGATGGACGTTGGGGTTGAATGTTGGTCACGCCAATGGCTAAGAATGAGGAAATACAAATGTAAAAATAATATTTTAAGAACTTTTTTTTCAATTCAATTTATTTATGTTATATTATAATATGCTCTTATAATAACTTTGTTCGAGATTACATATACCGACAATGAAGACCTCGGATGATCCTAAGACAATAACGTAGAAGGATAAATATTATATTCAAAGCTAATCGCTCATGTCTTCCCTAATCTATATTGAATGACTGAAATCCTATGATATAATAAGAATAGGTAATGTGAAAGTACACAACGTCTTCTTTAAAAAAAAACCAAACAAACAACAACAACAAAAATCTACGGTGTTAAAAATCTCAATTGCACAACTACTGTAGATGCTGATGGTTATGGTGGGTGACGGGGGTTGCCAATGGTTATAGGATAGGCAAAGGTTAAAGGAGATGCAAGAATATCTATGTAACGAGTCCTTTACCTTCATATTATTTTGTTCTTATAAACACATTCTCTTAATGTGATACATTATTCAATTATATTGCCTTCAAAATTATAAAAAAAGTTACTAATTCCGCTTATATACATCTAAGAAAATTAAGGTAAAAAGAATATATGTGATTTTATTAGAAAAAAGTTATGTCGTATTCAATTTTAATTACCCACGCCTCTCGCAATTCAGATTCATTAACTAAATACTTTTCGTCCAATCAGAAACGCTCAATTAAAGGATGTTACATATTTTTTAAGAAAATATCAACCTTACAGATGTAAGAAGCTCCATTGCAAAAAAGTTCTAGGTAGCGATAAACTGATAGTTATGGCCGATGGCGGGGTTGGTTTTGTTTCCTAATACTTCTCTTTCTAGCTTTTATATAATATTTCTCAACTTATGGAGAAATAAATTTTTGTGAAGGTCAATGTTGTGGGGTGCAATATTGGTTGTTACATGGCACTTCAGTTCTTCACATTGATATCTAAGTAAATAAAAATTGATTCGTCTAATTTTTTATAGTATAGTATAATATCTTAGAGGTCATAACTTAGAAAATTTTATCATTGTTATATTTTTCTTTTGATTGGTAACTCTTAAGGAATTAATTTGAATTACCCATCAATACTTTGTGTATAAAGAAATTGTAGTTCCTTTACATCATATTATTTGATCATTGATAAACTAGCTACGTATGTTTGCTATAACTTAAGACTGCGAGTTCAAATTAATTCTTGTGAGGCGGGAGAGTCCTTGAATCATATTTTGTTCTACATGGAAGTACTTTGAGAAGGAGTTGTAACCAATTTAAAACACTTTGATAGGATGAATAATAATTTCCGTTAACCTTATGCTCCTTCCGTATATTGGTAATGTGTTAGAATATCTAATTATATTATTGTCATTCATATATTCGACAGAGCGGAATCACGCCTAGTAACAATAATGCGACAAACTAGTATTTGACTAACTATTATCTACTAATTAAATAAATAAATACTTAACAAGATAGCGGGTAAATAACGGGTCGCTCGTATCACCGTGTTTGTGGAGAATGTATTGTTCAAAGGAATGACAATGATTACAATACATATTCTATCTTTTCATATTAATCACATATTTTCTGTTATCCAGTAACAAAGTCATGATGCAAATGGTCTATAAACAAAACATAAAACTCACGTGTTCAACCCTGAATAGAAATAATCAAGAAGCACAACGGGAAGAGATGGGAAAACAGTGATTGACATTTAACAGAACACAAATTAAAGTCACGTTCTTCTAATACAATTACTTGAATTATTGAACAACTCGTGTGTCCAACTTCCCTAACATTTTGACTTTCTGAATTAATATACCATTTTTTTCTTCGTCCATATACATTGTAAACCTCTAGCATTCCCTTCCTTTGAGCCAACAAACAACATTCTGTAAGGTTTATTCCAGATTGGCGAAGATCTTATTTGATAACATTCATATTGGTGGTTTGGCGATTTTTTTCGTCTGGTCTTCAATCATGCATGTGCATGTTATGTGCACCAACTTTTGGGTTCCTCTTTCTGTCTATGACTTGTATAGCAAGGCAATAGGTTGCTCCTTCCGTTTAGTTAATTGGGAATAGTAATGCTTGTTTGGGGATTTTAACAAAAGCTGCCTTTTAACTTTTTTCGGTGAGTCCTAGATGCTGGCAAATTGTAAAGTTGGAAGCTCTGGCCCATATGAGCAAACAAGTACCGAAAGCATCTCCCACACTAATATGAAAGTGGTTGACGCCGAATCTAATCAAGGCGTGGAATCAATGCAGCAGAAGCAACGAACAGAAAGACATAAATCAATAGAGAACGTCTCTAGGGTTTGAAAAAATATATTATTATCCAAACAATAACCAATTCTGCCAACAAGTCGGGCATATATAGCTGAAACCCTAAAATATGTCAAAAATGGCAAAATCCCAAAATTGACCCAACAGTTAGGCCTTATTGAAAGAAACACGTACGCAAAAGTTTGACCCAGAACGAGTTAAAATTGATGTCCTCATCAATAATAGAAATACTGCCACAAATAGTAAAAAAAATAACTAAAAAGCTCGTTTGACTGGTCAAACAGCGGAATTTGGGGATGGATCGCGTCATTCTGACTCTCGTAGCCAAAGTTATGGCCCAAACAGTGCGACGACACCAAAAGCTATAATTTCTTCTGTCCCTTGCGCTTATCTTTCATCTCATGGTAGAGAAGCGCCAAATTAGTCGCGCCCGACAGTTCAGCTTCATCTGGATCATCCACACCCGCATCAGTCTCCCCGAGTTGGAAAGAACTCGTCCTCGAATTCATATCACTGTCTTCAGAACCCACAAAGCAAGGAGTAAGATGCTACAGATTGACCACGCCTGGCGTCTTCAGGTGACTGGGATGTCGCAACCTATAAGCATTATCATTGATCTTTTGCACGATCTCACAAGGCTCAATCTTCCGACCTTTGAGCATATTGTACTCGCCAACAGGGAAACGATCATGAGTCAACAGCCCATACAAAATCACCAACATCAAATTGTACCTGACGACGATGCTTGTCCACCCGTGCCTTGTACTTGTTGTTCTCTTCAACTTTGTGCTTCACCTAGTCATGAATGCCTCTTAGGATGAATTCGGCCTACACGTGGAATAAGGGCTAAGTCCAGCACCCCTGAAGGATTCTGACCGTAGACAATCTGAAATGGACTCAGGCCATTGGTCTTGCTTTTCGGCAAGCTATTCTTGAGGAAGAGCCAAGTCTCACTGCTTCGGTTTAGGTCCTGCCAAACACCAAAGAAGATTGCCCAAGCTGCGATTCACCACCTCTTTCTGACCATCTGTCCTAGGATGAAAGGCGCTACTGAAGTTCAACTTAGTTCCCATCTTCTCCCACAGACTCTTCCAGAATTCGCTCATGAACTTCGTGTCACGGTCTGAGGTGATGGAACGAGGAACGCCATGACACCGCACAATCTCCCTGAAATAAAGGTGGGGAATCCGCACAGCATCCATTGTCTTCCTGCATGGTACAAAATGCACCATCATGGAAAATCTGTCAACAACTACAAGGACAGATGTAGATAGTGCTTTCTAGACAGGCAGATCTTAGCCACGTGGCGATCATCCAGCACACCTAGCTGTGCTCCACACACACTGGATCACCAGCTGCGCTGATCCACGTGGGGGCTGCGAGACAGGGCCCTCGCATACCACCACACGGGACTTGTAGGGAATTAGTGGTTTGGAGGCTAGAGTAAGTCCTGTCGCGCGCAAGCGACAACCAAGCCCGCGCGCGACCCCTAGTAACTGCTTTGAGAGACTTATGGCACGATCTCCATAAACCCGGTTAACCTGGTCAACCTAATAACGGTTCCGGTATACGCGGATAACGTGCCGTAACGGTCCCTATATACGCGGACGAACGTGCCGTTGTGGTTAAGCTAATTAAGCCGCCATTAATGGGCGCATTAACCCACTACAACGGTCACATTCTCTGTTATATATAGGATCGTTAACCCTTCCATACAAGGGCGAATCACCTGAGCTACGCGGAAGCTCTGCCAAAATCATGTCTCTCTCTCATACAGTGCTATTGTCTTACTCTCTCCCTACACAAAACCTTACTCTTCCTGTGTTATTTCTATCCCCTACTCTTGGTGTATATTAAATTCTCTCTGCAGGATTCTCTCGTACACATTTGGTGAACCCGACGTGAATCTTACCATTGCAAACAGCCATGTCTCATGAAGATGATGTGAGTAACAGATCGCCCTCCACAGAGACCACCTCGGGAGAGGAGACCCGTCACGCTTCTGCGGCCGCCGGAGAGACTCCGACGTTGGAGGCTCTGAACGCCACCATTCAGAATCAGGGAAAGGCCCTTCAGGCTCAATCCGCACAGATGGAGCGGATAATGGCCATTCTGGGAACCCTCACCCCGCATCCTACATCAGGCACTGCCGTCTCTCTGGGAGGAGGAGTCTCCACCACCCAAGGCACTGGAGTGATACCCATACCACCTAATCCTAATCTGCAAACCCCACCGACAACGGTGCAGTTGCCCTCAGTCCAGAGGCAACAGGCTCAAATACCGCCTTTTACCGCACATATTCCTCAACCACCAACCGTTGCACCCGACCTGTCGTCACAATACCCCTTTTCTTCTCCACCGACATTGTTGGGCAACGTGAATTCACAGTACGCTCCTAACCCGACCGCGGCATATGTGTCGCCTCCGACTACAACAACCCTTCCTCCTGCTGCTGAGGGAAGTGCACCGGAGTGTATGACATCGATGCGCCGGCGCATGGAAACTTTCTTGGCCAATCAACCGTTCGCTGACACCATCATTCCAAAGGTCGACAATGATCCGCCCACCCCACGAGAAATTTATCTCATGCCTAACCCCGCAGGGTACAAAGCTCCCAAGTGGGACAAGTTCGAGGACGTTAACGGGAATGCTCACGAGCACGTCATGCGTTTCATCGATGTGATGGGACCATATGGAGCCGATCCAAAGCTACTGATGCGCGAGTTCCCTAAATCTTTGGGAAATGTGGCATACACGTGGTACAGGACGTTAGAGGCCGGATCCTTGAAGACCTGGGATGACATGGTTCAGAATTTTTATACCAAATTCTTCCAGGTGGAAGAAAAGGTGACAATGATTCATCTCTCTCGCATATACCAGAAACGCGAGGAGGATGGAGTGACATTCATTAAGAAATTCAGAGCCAAGTCCTTGGAATGCAGAGATGAAGTGCTTGAGGGCAGGCTCGTGGAAATATGTCTGCAAGGTATGCGAGACGAGTACAAAGGTATGCTTATCAACCTACAAACTCCTACCTTTTCAAAATTGATGGAGTGCACGAAAAACATAGAGCCTATAGTGGAGAGACAGAAGAAGAAGCACGCCCCTGAACGATCCCCGAGTGGAAATACTTTTAAGATTGGAAGGTTCACCTACAAGAGGGGGTGCGAAGCTGAGGTTAATACAGTCTCGCCCAAAAGCAGCCCAGGGTTACAAACTTGGATGCGCCACCTCTACCATGTTCGGTAGAGGAAGCGACTGAATTGTGTAAGCAGTGGCGTAAAGACGGTATCTTGCCACCGCTCGAAAGGATACCCTCCAAGGAGATTATGAGGGACCCAAAGTGGTGCGAGTGCCACGGAAAGATCATGCACCCCACGGCTGATTGTAAGAAGCTCAGAAACATGGTGAGCCGAAAAATGAAAGATGGCGAGTTGATTGTCAGCGATCAAAGGCAGGATGTGCGAAACAATCCACTGCCTACCAATGCGGAGCAAGAGCCGAAAGGCAAAGAGGTGGCCATGATCGCGATTATGGATCTCGAAGAGATTGCGGAAGACGGTCTACCCATCATTGTTGAAGTCTACAATGAGGAGGAATACAGTATAGACACGGAGGACGAACTTGCGATCGGATGAAGGGGTCGCACAGGCTCAGCAAGTTCTTGGATGAAATAAGCTTTTCGGAGAAGTGCCGAAAGGAAATGACGAAAGCGATCCTAAGGATAGCAGAGGATTAAGAAGAGGACATCGTGGTCTCCAATGAGAAAGTTTTCATAGCATCTCGTTCCACAGAAAAGGTCATGACCTTCTCCGCAAGCGACAAGAAGACAGATGCGAGCCACGAAAACCCTTTTTACGTAACGGCAGTAATCAATGGTGTTGAGTTCAAAAGGGCATTCGTCGATGGAGGAGCGGCAGTTAACGTGGTCTCGCTCAACACTCTAAAGTTGGCGGGAATTCCAGAGCAGAAGATCGTCAGACGTCCATCCCGCTGATGGAATTTGGAAGCGGTTCTAGGATGACGATAGGATGGATCCGTCTTGGTGTCCAGATAGGCAAAATAAAATGTTCAGCCAAATTCTACGTCATTGATGCGAACACTACGTATCACATGATCATAGGGCGAGCTTGGATTCATCGCTTCGATGCAGTCCCCTCGACAGCCCACCAGGTGATGAAGGCTATCTGGAACGACAGAATAGTGGAGATACCCGCTTCGGTAAATCCATTTAATTTGGATGAGGCGCACCTTAACGAAGCAGTGTGGTTCACTGAAATGGCAGACGAGCAAACGCCAGGGCCGTTTAATCCGACTCCTTTGCCTCGATGGAAGGACTTCAAGGATCAATCACCAGCAGGAGTGATGGTGACAAGGGAGGAGGCCAAGGAAAAGTCGCCCGCGCGAGAAGAGGCACCGCAGGTCGACTACCAAAAAAAGAACGTGTACACTCTGAAAAGGATAGTAAAACATGATCCCGCGGGCAAAGAGATAGAAAGCTTCTAGGAAAACAGGAAGAAATCCGCATATGAAGGTGCGCGGGGATACCCCCACGCGAGCATGGGGATATCCCTGAGCAAATCAATAAAATCAAGCCAACACCAGACGTTTTGGAGGATAAGCTAAGAGAGGCGCCTGAGTGCATGGAGGATAAGCCGAAACCGCAGAAGCATGAGCTGAAGGAAGTATTCCTAAGCCCAAGCGAAGAAAAGAAGAGACCCGTCTTTCTGTGTGCAGATCTCACAAGCGAGGAAGAGCACAAGATGACCGGTTTGAACACGAGCATCACCATGCACAGGTTAGATGTAATCCCAGGATCTAAGACGGTAAAGCAGAGCACAAGGAGCTTCAGGCCGGAGATAAACGTGAAAATAAAGCAAGAAATTGTCAAGCTACTGACTGCCAAATTCATCGAGCCAAATCACCATCCTACATGGTTGGCTAACATCGTGCCTGTGGTAAAGAAGAATGGGCAGCTTCGCCTTTGTGTAGACTTCCGAGATCATAACCGTTTCTGCCCTAAGGATGATTTTCCGCTGCCCAACATCGATCTACTCATCGATTCGAATGCGGGACATCGCATGTTCAGTTTCATGGATGGTTTCAGTGGGTACAATCAGATCAAAATGGACCCCGAAGATGCACGAAAAACTATGTTCATCACGCCGGTAGGAGTCTTTAATTATACGGTTATGTCGTTTGGACTCAAGAACGCAGGCGCGACCTATCAGCGAGCCATGATGTCTCTATTCCATGACATGATGCACAAGAAGTGGAATTTTACGTTGATGACTTGGTTGTTAAGTCCAAGGAAGAAGCGGACCACTTGGGGGACCTGCGGAAAGTATTCGAAAGATGAAAAAGTTTCCAGCTAAAGATGAACCCCATGAAGTGCGCATTCAGAGTGACCTCGGGGAAGTTCTTGGGATGTGTAATACATCGCCAGGGCATCAAGCCTGATCCCGCAAAAGTATCAGCCATCACTAGCATGACGGTGCCGCACAATCAGAGTGCTCTGAAAACATTCTTGGGGAAGTTATCTTACCTGCGAAGGTTCATCCCTGCGATCGCAGAAATAACCTTCTGCTTCAGCGATCTCCTCAAGAAGAATGTTGTGTACAACTGGACCACAGAACATGAAGCCGCGTTCGGGAGGCTAAAGGACTTGCTGAAATCGCAAAGGGTAATGATCGCACCACAGCTCGGATCGCCGCTTTTGCTGTACCTAACATCAACAAAGAGATATATAGGGGTACTTTTGGCTCAGGAATATGAAGGGCAAGAAAGGCCGATTTACTACATCTCTCGCATAGTGCAACCAGCCGAATCAAGGTACACAGATATTGAGCGTCACTGCCTCGCTATGCAGCACAGGAAAGCCAAAGGCAACCTGGTACTACAATTGGTGCAAAGATACACCTTGAGAAGGAGAATCTAAAACTAGAACAGTTTATGATGCTGAAACTTAGAACAAACTGAAGTGGGAAACAAAGAAACTCATGGTTTCTAGGGTTAAAACCCAATAGAACTCTAGGTTCTTTTACCTTTCAAGGTTTTGATACAAAATTCAACTAACTCTAAAACATAATACTACAGTCCTATTTATAGAGGAACTATACTACTTGCTACCCTAATGTAACAAAAGACATATATGGCCTTACCTCTAGGCTAAGTAAGACCTTTCTTCATGATTAAGTAACAACTAGTTACTGAAACAACAAAAAGCTGCAGCTTTAAAGCTACATTAAAAGCTGAGGTAGGATTGGATAAGGTGCAGGTTAAGACTGCAACAAGGGTCCACTGAGATTCAGAATGATTCTTTGTCAAACTGATCAGAATATGAGTACCAATAGCCCACAAAATTGCAAGGTTTGGGGGAATCACCCTGCATCATGCTCCTCTTGTTAGAGAAAATTCGTCCTCGAATTTTGCAGTGAGAAATGATTCTTTCAACTTCTGAATTTCGGCGCCTGTGGATATTAGCATTCTCCGATTCATCTTTCACACCCCTTAACAACTCAGCAAGATTGTTCCTCCGTGCTTTATCTTTAAGACTTTCCATAGCCAAAATTGATCCTGAAAAGTACGAGTACCTATCTCTGCGGATCTTTTTAGATTCTAGCAGGAAAGGATCCAAATAGTTGGTCGAGGGTTTCAATAGAAGTTCAATGAAACTCTTGGCATCTTCGGATGTAAAACTTCCAGGTTCTTTTAAAGATTGAAACTCCGGTTCAGTTTTATCTTTATATTGAATCTGAGAACTATCATTCTTGAAGTTGTTTGGAAGTGGAAGGATTCCAGAACTGGAAATTCCTTCTAAATCCTCCAAGATCAAGTCTTCATCATCTTCTTCATACTCATCATAGATTGGAAAAGTTTTCCAACCCACGAAGCTATCTTCAAGTGCAACACTATCCATGTTTGCATTAGAAGCATCATGGAACAGGTTCTCTTGAAATTCTTCACAGTGTCCACCCTCTTGACTACCTTCCGGTATGTCAACAGGTTCGCTATTGCCTTCGGGAACCTCCCGATGGGCTCTAGCTCTTCCCCGTCGCAGAAGTGCTTGCACAACTTGCGACAGTTCTTCAATCTTCCTTCGCATCTCAGCTAGCTCTTCACGTTCGCGATTTTCTCTTCCACCGTAACCTCTGCAATATGCAGCAGCCATGGTCCCATATCGAGAACTCATGCTCTGATACCACTTAATGCAGCACAGGAAAGCCAAACTATGGATTTAATTTAAAGATTTAAAAAGAAATAGCAAAAACTAACTCATTTTATACGCCTCTCAATTGGTGTTCGAGTTTGAAAGGCTTACAGTCTCACCATATCCGTTTAACTCGAGAACTAACTAAACTTTTAGTGGTTCTTTCAGGATGTAAATATTTTTTGTTTTCTCCATAACTGACTAAACTTTTAGTGATTCTTTCGTGATGAAAATATTTACTCGACTCATTTGTGGAAGCACATATGTTTCATAATTGGCAACATTTTGGCATATTAAAAAGGAGATATTAGATCAATTATAACATTGCATTCCATGAAGATATTTAAATAAATAGTTATGATTATTAGGGGTGTAAGTTAAACCGAATAAACCGGTCAAACCGACCGAACCAAACCGATTGTCATGGTTTTGGACGATTTTTAAAGTTAACCGGTTTACAAATGGTTCAAGTTTTTTACAAACCGGTCTAATCGGTTCGGTTTCGGTTTGCTAAAAAATTATACCGAATAACCGAACCGTTGCGTACACAATATAGTTCTATTATGGCAAACAATGTATAAACTATATGTAGGAATCTATAGAAGTGTATTTCATGTAGATAGTTTAGTGAACTAAATTAATCCGATTGATGTTAGTTTTTCTATTTATTTCATGTTCTATCTTGTCTCAATCTTAAATCGTAATTTTCTGAGTTCTATATGTTTATTTAATTTATGTCTCAGTTAAAATTTAAATTTTATTGGTATACTACTATAATCATATCAATGTAAAAGTGATTACTGAAACCGGCTGAATAGAACCGAACCAAACCGCAACTTTTTCGGTTTGGTTTGATTCGGTGTATAGTTTCAAACGGTTTGGTATGGTTTAAAATTAGCAAACTGATATATTCAGTTTGATTTATAATTTCTTCACAAATCGCACCAAACCGAACCGTTTACACCTCTAATAATTATGGTCCATATCACGACGATAATGATAGGTTTGCTATTAAAATAGACCTCAAATTATATTGCTTAAATATTTTATACCAAGAAAATTACCCTCCTTTTCTTCCTTCATTTGTAACAACTTTTTTATATGCATTTAATTATTACAATAATTTTAAACTTTGATAGAGTTGAAATCAGTAGACATACCACGTCATGATAGTAAAATACATAAATTTATTCATTAAAAAAAGTATAGTGATAAAACAAAACAAAAAAACTTGGTATTCCATCTTATTATCATGTAAGAGAGAGTTCAAATCTTTTAAAAAATTTAGTTAAAGAGTCTCAAAACTAAAACATTGGACTGAAGTCTACAAATAATATAATGAATGAAACGCTCTTAAAATCTGATGGATGATATATTCATTTACATTTGGTGCAAATTGACTTGGCAAACGTGTTAGTCTTTCTAACTCTTAGAGAATTCTAAAAAACAAAACTCTTGAGTGTCTCTCATTTACTATTTCTTATGATTTCTATCATTTAGGATTGCCTAATCTAAATATTTCCATCTACTTTTCTATTCGGTTTTCATGCAATTCTTTTTTTTTCACATTTCACTATTTTTATTATTTTAGGGAGGATTTTACTCTCTCATTTCTATCATTAAAAAAAAATTGAACTCCACTCTGAATTTCAACAAAGTTCATTTCTCCCTTTTTGTGCAACTTTTTGACATAATTAAGATTGAGCACTTTTCATGAATGTACGTATATGAATGGTGTAAAAAATGCATAAAAGTCAATTTCGCTTACAAAATTAAGGATTAAAACACTAAACTGATTTTTTTTCGAAATCATATATGCTGCAGAACCTACGCAACCAAGAATTGTGTAAAAAATAACCCAGAAATTGCCTAAAAGTTTAAAAATTGAAAAAAGAGAAGGCTATGAAAGTAACATATTAGCATCTTTAACTGGTAAATTAAATTGAAAAAAAAAGAGAAGGCTATCAAAGTAACATATTGTTCTCTTGGTGCTATTGTTTTTTAGACAGAATTTTATGTCTTGATTTCCCGTTTTAATGGGTATTCTGTTCTTCCTTTCAAAGTTACATATAGTTTTATGAATTAAACCAGTTGAATATTGCAAGTATATATTTGTGGCATAATATCGTATAAATTAATTGTCCTGAGATTCTCGCATGAAAAAAGTCAATTTGCAAGGCTAGGCAAACCTGGTTGTAAGCTTTCACTTTTTCTTTTATAAATTTAAGTTAATATAGAGAAACAAGTTGCTTCGTCACATTGTGTTATCTCTAATTCAATTTTGAAACCTAATTCCTATAGCAGGGCAATGATTCTAATAGACAATGGAAAGATCTCGGCGGTTGCTGGTGCGGTGGGTGGTGCAGTGCTGGCGTGCTAGGATATGATACCTAGAATTTAGTAGAAGATGGTTGTTTCCAGTTTTCATATTCATACTGTATGTTCTTAGTGGCTGTAAGAACTTGATGGAGTTCATGTTGTGAGCATAAATATCTTGGCACTATTGAAGTTTGTTGTAGTGTTGTTGTAATTTGAGTTTTGAGACAATCTTTGAGAAAATTAGTGCAACACAGGATTACAATTGAACTTTTTAATCTCTCAACAAGTTACTTCATTTTTTGGTAATTGTTGGCATTAGGAATGACATGGTTGACATCGATTGCGACAACACAAAATATTTTGACAAGTTTTATCTCTCATAAAAGTTATTTTTTGTGATGACTGACATTTTTTGCTATATGCCATTTCTCTCGTTAATGTAAATTTTGACACAAAGCGTACTTTTTGTGACCGGATATAGTTCTCGCGAATACAAGTATTGTGAAGGAATTTACTATTTTTGTGACGACACTGTGCCGTCTCAAAAAACCCAAATTGTGACGACTTGTCACAAAATTGCTTTTTCCTACCATAGCTATTGCTACGCCATGCGAGGGCAATATGCCCTCACAACCTATCTTTTGTGACAGATTACATTATTTGCAATAACATATGCCCTCGCAAAAAACTATATTTCTTGTAGTGTTATTGATGAGAAGCCAAAACCAATTACAAGCACACTACTCAAATTCATGACCCTAACATCTATTTATACTAGTACACGACTTGGAGTCAAAGAAATGACCAAGCTTAATCTGAGACAAACAAGGAAAACAATCCGTCCAAAACAATTGTTTCCAAACCAAGAAAGGAGACTACCAAAGAAAACCCACGTCAAATATTTATTTCCAAACAAATTTGACCATTGCTACCAAAGCAATGAACTTTTTTCCAAAACAAATGCAAACAGTTGTTGCCAAAACAAAGTCTTTGCCGACTATGACCAACAAGTTGCCCAACAAAACTACACCGTCCAATATACCAAATACTCACAGTGCACTATGCACTCATGGACACATGCACCACTAACAAAAACTTCGATTGTTGCTTTACCCATGTTCGCTGTCACCGTTTGAATTAAAAAAATACCCATCATATAGAAATAGTATCAACTAAGTGAATAATAATAATAATAATAATAATAATAATAATAATAATAATAATAATAATAATAATAATAATAATAATAATAATAATAATAATACTTACATATTCCATCTCTTTAAATTCACCTATAAATTAGTCAAAGATATTAAATCTTTCAATTCGTCGAGGAACTGGACAAGAATTATAAGTAATCAAATAATAAGAAAAATGAACTTCAAATTGCATGAAATTCTAAATATGAAAAAGGGGGAAAGCTTACAACATTGTAGCTACTAAGGTACCAGATCCTCTTTTTATTATAGTATGTCGGTTCTTGTCGTGAAGTTGAAGGCACATCAAATAAGAATCAGTCACCGAAATCATTAAAAATTTAAAATATTTGCATCTATAAAGATCATAATATGTAATTAATGAGATTGAAAATAGTCTTAGAGTGTTCGAAAGAAATACATCATTACCAAACTGCATTTCTTCTCAAAGGTGCCATCCTCTTCCCCTAGTTAAATAAGCCAAACTATCTATATTCAAGACATAATCCATGAACGTATGAACATTTGATTAGAAGAAGAAATAAGGAAATTGATTAGTAATGATGACCATTAAGATTAGTAAGACTTACTCACGATTTGCAGTGAGGTCTACATCTTTGATAAGTCCTTCATAAGAGTTATCCTTAGTACGTTCTTTATTGTTATTTGTGTGCATGTCGCTGCAAAGTGACGAGATCAAGCCAAAATAAGAAGAAAATATTTTTTTGATGTGTTTTAGCTTAAATGTACAGTTCGGGTGTTTCTTGCATGATTTTACGTATGATTTGAATAATTATCACATTTGATCTTCACAATAGTGTTCGTGTGGTGATTTGAAGGAACAATGCACGAGGAGATCCGTTGGATAGAAGAAACGGTCTTCGGAATAGAAGAAGAAGAAGAAGAAGAAGAAGAAGAAGAATAATAATAATAATAATAATAATAATAATAATAATAATAATAATAATAATAATAATAATAATAATAATAATAATAATAATAATAATAATAATAATAATAATAATAATAATACTTACATATTCCATCTCTTTAAATTCACCTATAAATTAGTCAAAGATATTAAATCTTTCAATTCGTCGAGGAACTGGACAAGAATTATAAGTAAGCAAATAATAAGAAAAATGAACTTCAAATTGCATGAAATTCTAAATATGAAAAGGGGGGAAAGCTTACGACATGGTAGCTACTAAGGTACCATATCCTCTTTTTATTATAGTATGTCGGTTCTTGTCGTGAAGTTGAAGACACATCAGATAAGAATCAGTCACCGAAATCATTAAAAATTTAAAATATTTGCATCTATAAAGATCATAAAATGTAATTAATGAGATTGAGAATAGTCTTAGAGTGTTTGAAAGAAATACATCATTACCAAACCGCATTTCTTCTCAAAGGTGCCATCCTCTTCCCCTAGTTAAATAAGCCAAACTATCTATATTCAAGACATAATCCATGAACGTATGAACATTTGATTAGAAGAAGAAATAAGGAAATTGATTAGTAATGATGACCATTAAGATTAGTAAGACTTACTCACGATTTGCAGTGAGGTCTACATCTTTGATAAGTCCTTCATAAGAGTTATCCTTAGTACGTTCTATATTGTTATTTGTGTGCATGTCGCTGCAAAGTGACGAGATCAAGCCAAAATAAGAAGAAAATAATTTTTTGATGTGTTTTAGCTTAAATGTACAGTTCGGGTGTTTCTTGCATGATTTTACATATGATTTGAATAATTATCACATTTGATCTTCACAATAGTGTTCGTGTGGTGATTTGAAGGAACAATGCACGAGGAGATCTGTTGGATAGAAGAAACGGTCTTCGGAATAGAAGAAGAAGAAGAAGAAGAAGAAGAAGAAGAAGAAGAAGAAGAAGAAGAAGAAGAATAATAATAATAATAATAATAATAATAATAATAATAATAATAATAATAATAATAATAATAATAATAATAATAATAATAATAATAATAATAATAATAATAATAATAATACTTACATATTCCATCTCTTTAAATTCACCTATAAATTAGTCAAAGATATTAAATCTTTCAATTCGTCGAGGAACTGGACAAGAATTTTAAGTAAGCAAATAATAAGAAAATTGAACTTCAAATTGCATGAAATTCTAAATATGAAAAAGGGGGAAAGCTTACGACATGGTAGCTACTAAGGTACCAGATCCTCTTTTATTATAGTATGTCGGTTCTTGTCGTGAAGTTGAAGACACATCAGATAAGAATCAGTCACCGAAATCATTAAAAATTTAAAATATTTGCATCTATAAAGATCATAATATGTAATTAATGAGATTGAGAATAGTCTTAGAGTGTTCGAAAGAAATACATCATTACCAAACTACATTTCTTCTCAAAGGTGCCATCCTCTTCCCCTAGTTAAATAAGCCAAACTATCTATATTCAAGACATAATCCATGAACGTATGAACATTTGATTAGAAGAAGAAATAAGGAAATTGATTAGTATTGATGACCATTAAGATTAGTAAGACTTACTCACGATTTGCAGTGAGGTCTACATCTTTGATAACTCCTTCATAAGAGTTATCCTTAGTACGTTCTATATTGTTATTTGTGTGCATGTCGCTGCAAAGTGACGAGATCAAGCCAAAATAAGAAGAAAATATTTTTTTAATGTGTTTTAGCTTAAATGTACAGTTCGGGTGTTTCTTGCATGATTTTACGTATGATTTGAATAATTATCACATTTGATCTTCACAATAGTGTTCGTGTGGTGATTTGAAGGAACAATGCATGAGGAGATGAGTTGGTAGAAGAAACGGTCTTCGGAATAGAATAATAATAATAATAATAATAATAATAATAATAATAATAATAATAATAATAATAATAATAATAATAATAATAATAATAATAATAATAATAATAATCATAATAATAATAATAATGATGATGAGGAGGAGGAGGAGGAGGAGGAGGAGGACATTCTTTGCACGAAGACAACATAGCCTTTGCACGAAGGCTATGTTAATGATAGCTAGGGTTTGAAGCCGTTTTGGCTATGTATGGATTTGATTCATGTTTGGATGACTTAATTGATGATGAACTTTCTTGCTTTGTTTAATTCATGTTTTTAATCCATCTTTGTATCGCCTGATCAACATAATAGAGATCATACGTAATTGGTTAGTGAAAGCATTAAATTACCCGGATAGTTGAATTGAGCTATTAGTAGATCGAAAAAATTAACTAGGACAATAGAGTAGAATTTTACTTCATTATATATTTAACGGCTAATCAAAACTTGGTAACTCGGTTGTAAATTGACCTAGGCATAGAAAGCTGACTTTGTAACTCGGTGAATGATAATAATAATATTACTTACATATTTCATCTCTTCCAATTCACCAATAAATTGGTCAAAGATATTGAAGTCTCTCAAATCGTCGAGGGGTTGGAAAATAATTATAAGTAATAATATAATAAGATAAATGAACTTGAAATTGGATTATATTCTCAATATGAAAAAGGGAGAAAAGATGGAAGGTAGTTTGCTGGTACAGTTCCCACGTCCGCCCAGCCTAGCCCGAAGGAGCAGTTCCTTCTTTCATCAAAGATCGGTGTCGCTTTCCAAGATAAGAGGGGGGTCTTGTATCCCCACAGGGTAACCGAAGTTAACAAGCAGAGTTTTTCCCTCCCCTAGGATGGGGATTTCGAAAAGAATGCATCCTCTCAATTGATCAATTGGATGAAAACCACATTTTTTTGGCGTGGCCCTTCGGCTGGGCAAAGATTTGGAGTTTCCTTTTGTCGTTTTCCGTAGCAAGCTTCTTCCCGATCTCCTTAGTTGATGGTCGCTTCCCGCAGTATGAGTTTTACGAACATGGTAGCAGCTAAGGTACAAGATTCTCTTTTTCATAGTATGTCGGTTCTTGTCGTGAAGTTGAAGAAACGTCAAATAAGAATCAGTCACCTAATTCATTAAAGTCAAAATGTATGCACTTAAAGATCATAATATGTAAATAATGAGATTGAGAATAGTCTTAGAGTGGTCGAAAGAAATACATGCATCATTACCAAACCACATATCTTCGCACATGTTCCACTCTCTTCCCCTAGTTAAATAAGCCAAACTACATATATTCAAGACATAATCCATGCAGGAATGAACGTTTGATTTTAAGAAGAAATAAGGAAATTGATTAGTAATGATAATCATCAAGATTAGTAAGGCTTACTCATGATATGTAGTGAGGTCTACATCTTTGTTTTCAAACAAGTTTAGATAGACATGTGTCATGTAGTAGTGTAAAAATCATTGATCAGCATAGGACATGAGGGGATTGAATTCCAAATATTTTGTCGGCTTCTTTCTTATTTCGTGAGTAATTAGACAGATGGGCCTTCAAATAATGGACTATGCCTTGCCACAGATATTACCTCGAATGTTTCCCTTGATCTTCAGAGACCCATGTACTAGAAATGGCTTTGGGGTACATTGGATTTGACCAAATATGACCAAAAATTTTTATAGAATTAATAATTAAATACAAGATATTCTTAATATACACTTAATATGTATTAAACAATAAAGTGAACTACGGATGTTTATATTTACCTCCACGTCAGAATTAGTTGACCCACTACTAATAGGAATCGGAATTTTCCTACTTGGACTTCTAACCTTCTGCTATTCTTTTTTTTTACCTTTTTGGATATAGCAATTTCTTACGTCTCGCTCATTTTCCTCATCATCCCCAACATCAGCACTCTCTTCACCAGCTGCCTCCCCTTCATCTTTAGACATCAATTCCTTTTGTGCATTCTCCTGAAAACTTCTCCGTCAAAAATTCAAAGTTGACTAAATGTTTTGTTCAAAAAATTTCAAACATATTGTCCATAATTTCATCGGGCGGATGATTTGTTTGGACAATTGGAGCAAGCCTTGAACCATTTATTGGTTCATCAAATGTCTCCTACTTTAAATGCAACAAAGAAACAAAAATACTCAATAACATAAATTATGTATTTGTTTCACACAGAGATAGAAACTGTAAGTTATAGATAAACATTTACTCACGTTACTTATGTTCTTTTAGACAAAGTTCCACCTCTGTGCCACATCATCTGTTGTCCAAAACTTTAATCTGAATTTTTCATCTTTATATTGGCAACCATTAATATTATCCCAAAGTTTTGGACTAAACTTCTTCAAGTACAACATCTTGAATTAAGATCGATCCTGAAAATCTCTTGTATCAGTTACCTTTCCTCCCTTTACCATGAAACTGTCGGAATCATAATTGTCGTTTCCTCCAGCTTTGTGCCTCAGATTCTTGGTGTGAAGAGCTGATATAACCTCTTATATGGTTAAGTTATCTTTCCCACCAATTAAATATTGTGCAAAACCCACGTACGATGGAGGAAAGGAAACCAACAGAAATAAAGTCGCATCATCATCGCTTATTTTCTCATCACTGTTACGTAGCTCAACCAGAATATTGTTTAGAACATCTAAATGATCACTAATTTGTGTACCTTCAGACATGCACAAACTCAATAATTGCTTCTTCAGCATCAACTTGTTGGTGAGCGACTTCGTAATGTAGAGGCTCTCCAACTTCAACCATAAAGAAGTCGCCGTCTCCTTATCTCCATCTCAGGTGATCATGTCGTCCTTCAGACACAACATGATTGTTGCGTGCGCCTTCTCCTTTATCTTCAAATACGCTAGGGTGGTTGTATCCATGTTGCCCTTTTTGGACTCCTGGGATACCCATGGATCTTCGGGTTTCAACAGCTACATCATCTTGATCTGCCACAAAATGACATTGTTTCTTCCATTAAACTTGTCTTGATCTTCATTGAAGAACCTGACAACGTTCCTCTTGAAACCCTAACCCAAAGCTCTGATACTAGTTTGTTTCTTATAATCTGGTATCAAGCAAGAATGATGAATGAAAGAAAAGAACAAGAGAAAAGAATTAACGTAGTTCACAAGTACTGATACTAGCAACCTCCACGGCAAACACCGGATATTTATTGAAAGAAAGAACCCGATTACAACCAAACAACACTAAGCCATGACCCTAGCACTTATTTATACTAGCATACCCACTTAGAGCTGAAGAAACATCAAGAAACAATTCAAAACGGATTTGGAATCAAAACAAACGGCCCCAGCCCAGACTCATTTGCACGAATGAGCTGTTCATTCGCACGAAAAATTCGTTCGTGCGAATCACTTCGGCCAGTCGCACGAATTGACGGATTCCACATATGCTTTGCTTCGTCTATGTCTTCCTTCGTTGCCTCGTTTCTTTGATTCTCTCCAGACGTTGCATCATTGAGTCACTCCTAACACTATATTTGGTAACGTGTTCCATTTGATTCAGTATAAACTTCACATTTCAATATGATTAGACAAGTTATCTAATACCCTCTAGTAGGAGGTTACAAAAAATAGGGCATTGAACAACCACTTTTCACTATTTTATACCGCTAAAATATATGTCAGACCTATCTGTTAGGGATCTTGAATTAAAAGCAAAAGGAAACAAATAAAAGGGGAAAAGTCAAAAGCATATTTTAGAAGGAATTTGGGGCAGTGGTGTGGCTGTCATTAAATACACCGCCCCCACTATAGTACTATTTAAAGGCTGACTTGGTTCTCATTACAACACACACACAGAGGGTAACGGAGAGCTATTAGCATAGGGCTGATCGCTTTATTACTGTGTCGAGTGGTTGTAATTCGGGTGCGTTTATCTCTAATAAAATTGGGGTTTTGTTCGTGGAGGTAGCTAGCTAATAACTAGTGAACCACGTTAATACTTGTGTTCTTGTGTCATCGTTTACATCGTTCTCAAAGCTAGGTCCAAATCATAACAAACTAGTATCAGAGCTCTGAAAAAGGAGTTCTGTTACAACAAACTGGTATCATAGCTTGGGTTGCGGCGTTCCAAGATCAAAGTGGATCTAACAAGCTAGGGTTTCACAATCCGTTAAATTCATAGCTAGGGTTTCGCGATCAAGTTGGAGCACACGTTCGGGGTTACGGATCTGAACTAGGAGCTGCAGAGAAGATGACCGGGGGGATGACCAAGATCGACAAGTTCACGGGGAGAAACAGCTTCAGGTTTTGGCAGATCAAGGTACGTGCTTTGTTGAAGCAGCAATGCCTGTGGTTGCCATTGGTGGAAGATAAACAGGGGGCTTCGACAACCACCAAGGAGTACAATACAAGGGAGGAAAGAGCATACTCAACGATCATGTTGTGCTTGGCGGACGACGTGATCACAGAGGTAGCGGATCAAGAGACGGCTGAAGGACTATGGAACAAGTTGGAGAGACTCTACAAGACGAAGTCGCTCACCAACAAGTTGATGTTGAAACAGCAGCTTTTTGGTCTACGCATGGGGGAAGGTACGGATCTAAGAGATCACTTGGATCGTCTTAATACTATTTTGCTTGAGTTGCGAAATAGTAATAAGAAAATAAGTGATGAAGATGCCGCACTGATTTTGTTGGTGTCGCTACCACCGTCTTATGAGGGGTTTGTGCAGTATGCTTGTGCTGGAAAAGAGACTCTCACGTTGGAGGAGGTGAGATCTGCTCTTCACACAAGGGACATGCGGCGCAGGGCCGCGTATGGGGAGTAAGAAGTTCCGGGTTCGGGCGCATTCATGGTGTCGAAAGGGGGTTATGGTAAGAGGAAGAACAAGGGTTCTAAATTGCCAAACGACGTCTGTGCACTGTGTAAAGAGAGGGGTCACTGGAAGAGGCATCTGCAGATCTAGCTGTAGATGCGACGGCTTCGGAGGTCAAGTACGTCCTCTAGGCCCCGTTAGGGAGCATGGAATCCGTGCTCTTGACGAGGAGGCGGATTTGGCATGGGGGATTCTCTGATGAGGGACACCGCACGTGTGAGACGTGCAAGGGGGCGCGTATGAGGCGCGCAAGGGGGCGATTTTGCAGGAATTCAACGGGAATTGGAGCAATTTCGCAAAACATTGCATGAATTCGGTGGGAATTGGAGCAATGTGCTGGGGGTTTGTTGTAGGGAATCGGTGGGAGTCGGAACAACAAACAAATTTGTTGTAGGAGCTCAGTGGGAGTTGGAACAACAAACAGGGGTTTCGATTGCAGGAACTCGGCTGTAGTTGGAGCAGCGATAGAGTTCGATTGCAGGAACTAGACGGGAGTTGGAGCATCGCTGGGGGCACTCGTTGCAGGAACTTGGTGAAGTTGGAGCAACTCGTGACGTGTCGGTTTCATATACAGCTACGAAACGTTTGGGGTTGATTATTGGAGAGAAACATATGGTTCTGGTTGCTGAGATGATTCAAGACAAGGTGGAGATTTGTTAGGTGTCTTGAATTGAAAGCAAATGGAAACAAATAAAAGGGGAAAAGTCAAAAGCATATTTTGGAAGGAATTTGGGGCGGTGGTGTGGCTGGCATTAAATCCACCCCCCCCCCCCACTATAGTACTATTTAAAGGCTGACTTGGTTCTCATTACAACACACACACAGAGGGTAACGGAGAGCTATTAGCATAGGGCTGATCGCTTTATTAGTGTGTCGAGTGGTTGTAATTCGGGTGCGTTCTCTCTAATAAAATCGGGGTTTTGGTCAGGGCCGGCTCTTCCTGTAGGAAACTTAGGCAATTGCCTAAGGCCTCATATTTAGGAAGGCCTCAAAAATTTATCTCTGTCTATATATATAATTTAGAAAAAAAAAGGAAAAACAAAAAGAGGTAGGGAAGACAAACAATCAGTTATATTGCTCGTGGAGATATAAAGAGATAAAAGAGGAGATAGGCCCACTATTCAACGTGTTAGGAGAAAATATAGGAGATAAATACGGTATTGGATTTGAAGGTAAAGAGATAAGTATATAAAATTTAATGAGATAAGTGAGAAATTAAAGCTAACGTGTGAGCGTGAGAGAGAGCGAGATAGAGAAGGTTGTAGAAGCAACGCAGAATTTCAGTTAAATAATTTCATCTTTTTTCCGAAAAATTGATTCGTAATAATTGGGTACATTCTTATTCATTCGTTAAATATGACTTTTTTCTATCGAGTAAATCATTCTGTTTTTGAGGAAATCATTCTTGAGTGTAGTGGATTTCAATAATTAATATTGCTTCCAGCCGTATTTCAATATAACATCTCTACTACAAAAAAAAAATATCCTCTACAAGTACTTTAATATTTTACTATCAATTACATCGAGCATTCATGGACAAAGTTCAAAAGCTTCAAAAATCTTAACGAACGTTGATCAAAAGCCTCCTTCAAGCCCAAGCACTTCTAAGTTCTCATTCATTTTATTTTATTTGAAGGCTTTCATTCTTTTGACATTTTACATTTTGAGTTTAGTATTTATTTATTATATTTTTCTTATACTTGTACATATATTGATTTAAAAAAAGTAACAAAAGAAACATAATTGTATGAAGCAAGCATATACAAAGGCTTCACGGTAAAGTTTTGCCTAAGGCCTCAAAAAGTCTTGAGACGGCCCTGATTTTGGTTGTGGAGATAGCTAGCTAATAACTAGTGAACCATGTTAATACGTGTGTTCTTGTGTTATTGTTTACATCGTTCTCAAAGCTAGGTCCAGATCATAACAAATTGGTATCAGAGCTCTGAAAAAGGAGTTCTGTTACAACACTATCCAATGAACGATAATAAATACCTGTTGTGGAATTAGTCCATTAGTAAAATTTATGACTATAATCCAGAAAATACAAAACAATCAAAATAAATAAATGCATTATTAGTGTAGTGTTTCAGACAGACTACACTTTCAATTAAAAGAGGATGGCTAATATTCTAAAAGTTGTTACAGAAAGTGCATGCATCCATATGTAAACACTACTAGCATAAATATATTGGCCGTGTTTGGTTTATTGAATTTGAAACCATTGAGTTGTGGAGAATGTATGGTTCAATGGATGACAATGATTACAACAGATATTCTATCTTTTCATATTAATCACATATTTTCTGTTATCCAGTAACTTATGATCGAGTAAACAAGTTCGAAACAAAGTCATCATGCATTTCAAATGGTCTATAAACAAACAGAAAACTAACGTATTCAACCCTGAATAGAAACAGTCAAGCAGCTAATGGGAAGAGATTGGAGAACAGTGATTGACATTTAACAGGACACAAAATAAAGTCACGTTCTTCAGATACAATTATTTGAATTATTGAACAACTCCTGTATCCAACTGCCCTAACATTTTGACTTCTGAATTAATATACCATTTTTTCTTCGTCCATATACATTGTAAACCTCTAGCATTCTCTTCTTTTGAGCCAACAGACAACAATCTGAGGTTTATTCCAGGTTGGACGAAGATCTTATTTAATAACATTATTCATGGTGGTTTGGCGATTTTGTTCGTCCGGTCTTCAATCATGCATGTGCATGTTATGTGCACCAACTTTTAGGTTCCTCTTTTTACCTATGACTTGTATAGCAAGGCATAGGTTACTCTTTTCCTTTAGTTAACTGGGCATAGTAATGCTGGTTTTGAGTTGGGGATTTTAGGAAAAGCAGCCTTTTAACTTATTTCGGTGAGTCCTAGATGCTGGCAAACTGTAAAGCGGGAAACTCTGGACCATATTGGCAAACTACCTAAAGCGTCTCCGACTGTTTCTTAACTTTTTTTTTTTTTTTTTGAGAAATTGTTTTTGTCGTCAACGGGGGCTTGAACCCGTGACTTCATGCAGGGGCTTCCAACGCTCTAACACTTTGAGCTACCACCCTAGCTGCAGACTGTTTCTTAACTTTCAGCAAAAGCTATGTACAACAATATGAATGTGGTTGAGTTTATTAGTTGTCAGGTCTATATAGTTCGAAATCATAAAAAATCAACTATCAACGTATCCGTGAAAGCAATCGGAGATTCAGGGCCAACTTAAGCCCTAAGCAGGTTATCTCTTTCCTTAGGGCCTTGAAATTGAAGAGGGTACCAAAATTTGAAATCTCGGGGTCTGTTAGTAGTAGCATGCTTAGTAGTTATTAGCATATTAATGTCAGTTCTTATCTGATTTATTCAATCCCTAACATCGTAATGACTCCCTCGGTTCTTATCCCTCTCTCTCTCTCTCCAAATCACTCCTCAAAACTCCCAACGTCAATCCCTATTCACTAGCCACATCAATCCTACATAGCTCCACTCCAACCATCATATGGTGAGTCTCTTGCTAAACCTCCACTTAGAGTTCAGCAATCACAGTTCAATAGATCAACTAGTTCACGATATATCCTTATTGAAGATCTCAGTTCGGATATTCAACAAATTAGTCGCTACTTCACCAAGAACTTTATTCCTGAGCAATAGTGAGGTCTCTTCAAAAATTCAATAGATCAATTTGGGTTTACCTCCTGGCATGTAAATCTCATGGTTTGTAAATAAATAAATAAATAAACAAACAAATAAACAAACAAACAAACAAACAAACAAACAAACAAACACACATAAATTTTGTGTACATTGAATTTATTTTATCTTAATTTTGATGTAGTATTCCACTTTCTTTTGTTGTTTACACCATAATTTTTAGAATCGGACCGGCCATTGAACCGGTGAGACACTGATTCACGATCAGACAAGTCAGACCAGTGGTTGGACCGGTGCACTTTTTTTAATAACATATAAATAATATTTTATATAGATATATGTAATAAAAATATAATATTAAAGGTGAAATTAATCAAGACTATCTTGAAAATATATACATTTAAAAAATATATATATACATGAGTTATGTCCAACAAAATTAATTAATTTTTTACATAAATAAATAAGATCAAGAAGTGTGGTGAAAAAAATGATTATTGAACATTTGTATGAAATGGTGAACAAACACCATTTGTCTAATGGATGGAAAAATGCATTCAGTTTTAATATGACATCATCTAAGTTAATTTGTCCCGCCACTTATATAAATTAACACAATTTTATGCTTCATAATTTTTATTTATTAGCAAAGAAAAAGATAGATTAGTTATTTGAAAAACAAAACAGTCTTATTTATTTGAAAAAGAAAATATAAACTAGGTTTTACAAAGTGAAGATTGATTAAACAAACAAAAGTTATAAAATTAAGTAACTGATTAATTACAGTTGTTTAGAGGAATTCAAGTCTTTTAAAAGAGTTCATTAGTCACTCTACATATATATTTAGTTCTTGTCCTACGCACAAGTCAACTGTTGGTTCAGTGGTTAAGTTGGTGGCGTAATTTCTTCTGGTTGCAGGTTCGAATCCCTGCACTGGTATATTTTATGAGATTTTACGCTGACCCAACAAACCGGTTGGGCCAGCCGGTTCTCTGCATATATATTTGACTGGTTTTTTGCATGGACAGTCCAACATACGCCCCGGACCGGCCGAGGTCGGTTCATCGGTCCGACCGGTCGAACCGGCCAGTCCGGTCCGGGTTTTGAAACTATGATTTACACTTCACAATTTTAGGGCTGGATTTGAACTCCGTGAAGTGGGCACAATAGTCATGATCAATCTCTTGGAATTTTTCAGCTAGTCGTTAACCCGCGCTATGAGCGGGACATGCACTTACTATTCCTAAATCATGCCCCCACGAAAAAAATAGAAATCAGTTTCTTTTTGTGTTGTCAATTCATACTATTTTATTTGAATACGCATGAGGAACTTGATGTAACTCTTCAATTAAGCTTAGATGTATTATACATTGTTTTTCTTTTAGACTTAAATGATTGTAAGGGAAAATATAGGCATTTTTCTTGTTAACTAATGAAAATAATATTTTTTATTTAGAAGAAATAAGTTGCAAAATGACTATTAAAAAATATATAAAAGCAAAAGTAATGTTCTAAGTTATTGGAGTAACAATGCTATATTTGTTCATTCTGTAATAGAACACTGGATCAATGATAACTTTTAAGTAATAACATATAAAAGCAACACTCAAACAATAAAATTTTATGAAATAACACTTATGCAAATAAAAATATACCCTTTTGATTAATATTTATGAAAATGTCAAACAATTATTAATGTAGTTATTTGGTAAACTTATAGTTTTCTGATAATATTTCATGTTCCGCTAATTCTGATTGCCTCGTTAGGCGCGGTACCGCGTCCGATTTGCGATGTCTTGATCGAGAAAAGGAACATCGGGATGCGAGTGAACTTGGCCCACTATAATAAAATTTCATCATACATTTTGGATAATGTGAGGGACTTCATTGAGTTCAGGACGCCGCTGTTGGCCTTATTGCTGGACATCGATTGCGGCGACTATATTGGTGTAGGTCGTGGCTATTGATGAGTTGTGTGTATCTTTGATTTTAATTGGCTCACTCATCAATAATTCGGGTGGTTTTTTCCGTGGACGTAGCTAGTCTCAAAACCAGTGAACCACATTAAATCGTTGTGTTGTTCTTTGTCTCGTCACTCTTCTTTTCCTAACAAGTGGTATCGTGTTTCAGCTTTCGATTTCTAACAAGTGGTATCAGAGCTTGGTTTTTGGACTTGGTGATGAGAGATGGTGAATTCGTTTGGGATGAAGATCTATCGTTTTGATGAGAATAGTATTGTTGATACACCCATCACCAAGTTTCTTTTTGTGAAAACTATTGGGCTCCTTGTTGTGGGAACTTTTGGGTTACTTATCGGGGGAGCTATCGGGTTCTTTTTCATGGAGAATCGGACCCGCATTCTAATGTGAATATAGCGGTTGACGTGCAATTGGCGCTCAGACACAATCGGACTTCTGGCATGGAACATTGGGCACAAGGATCTTGTTCTGGCCGCAAGGAGGATTCAATTCAAGGTGGAGACGACTCAAATCGACAGGCGGATTTGGCTCGTGGCATTGAGCAATTGACGTGTCTTGGGACGCGACTGGTGGTGTGATTTTTATTGGGCTCGCATTGGTTGGGATGAAATTTACTGGGCATGTAGTATTTGGGGAATGTTATTACGCACGCATTGAATGTTGGCGCGTTATTGAGCACGTCTCGGTTTGCGCATTTGTGCAGTTCTTTGGCTGCGTAATTGGCATGACATTGATCGGTTGATAGACACTTTCATCATCAAGTGTCAATGAGATGATATTGGAGATATTGATTGTGTCACGTTGCATTGGAGGTGTGTTGATCGGGACACACAAGTCTCTGCGTTTGTTGAGATGCAAAGACGCGTTTGTTGTGACGCATAGGTAATGTATTCAAACACCGTAATTTTGGGAATACATTCAATTGGTTGATCGTTTCGATTTGGGTAGACCACTTCGAATTTTATTGTTGGAAGTGCGTCCATAATTAGCGTATTCGTTGATAGGACGGATGACAATCGGAGAAACGATTTGGTGAATTGGGTGGAGACGTTCTTGATTGGGAGATGCATCCACAATTGGATTGATGAGAGAATTGGATTGGTTGCTACATGTAGGGTTTTGATACGGATAACGTATCGGAAAAACAAAATAATTATTCCATTCAAGACCCTCCATGAATCGCATGACAAGCCATCATAACGTGGTAAGGGTAGAAACGTTGTGTACCTTGTTTGTCTGAAAGATCACTGCACACAGAATGCTATACACGTATCTATGAATAACCACGCCGAGGATTGCACTAGAGTCCTTCCAACGTCAATCTGCTAGCAACAGGAGGGAGGAGGAAGAAGAAGATCACGCAAATTGGACACCCCAAGAGTTGCGCGCCTCACGAGGCCGACGGTGAGGGAGGGACGGACGGGGGGTGTTCGGCCCTCTTTGTATTGCTCTCTCCTTGCTTTGTTCGCTCAATAATGATGCACTGTTGATGAATTAAAATTGCATATTTTAGTATGTTAACGAACTCTTCTTAACTTGCTAATATGTGTAATTTATCTATTTTATCTCTCTTTCTAGACTTATGCTTGTTTTCGTAGTTTTGGTTGTTTTCTCTCATTTTGTAGGCAAAGAAGTGAGTTAAAACGCAAGGGGCTAGTTGTGAGAGCTTAAACGATGAATTTGAAGAGGATTTGCGACTCAAGAGCCATGAAGAAGGAACTTGGAGGACCTAATTTGAAGAATAGTTGAGGATTTAAGGGCCTATTTGAGAAGACAAGAGAAGAATTGGGGTCATTATTGAAGATCTAGAAGTCAAAAGTGAAGGTCAAGGGCCAAAAAGATATGTTTTTAACGGAATCGGGGCCAAAATGCAAGGTTCTAAAGTTTCTAAGGACTTGAAAGATGACTTTTTAACGGATTGGGGGTGGAGTTGTAATATTCTAAACTTTTTAAAGAAGGGCTGGGGGCCTTTTAAAGCCCCCAGCAAACTCATGGGGGCCTTTTTGCAATTTGACGCGAACAGCTCAGTCGGACGCGTCTTCTTCTCCCTCAGCGACGCACGAGAGAACAGAGCTTCCATTAGAGCTCGCCGAAGCTTCTTCAACGACCCACCCCGACCTCATCTCCGCACCAAATCACGCAAAACTGGTACGAAACTGATCCCTAGCCCACGTCCTCTCTACTACATCCCTCAATTCGGCCCAACAACGAAGAGATAGAAAAGCCCCAATTCTCCTAGGGTTCGGGAAGCTTCTGAAAATCAACGATATAGAGGGTCTTACATCAATTCAAGGGTGGAGATGAAGGCTTGGAGGCTACGAAACCCTCTCCTTCAGCCTATATAAACAGAAGGTGAAGAAAATTTTGGACTCTTCTCAGACCCGTGGGCAAAAACAGTGCTCTGTTTTGGGTGTTCTTCATTCTCCTCTCTCTCTCTCCGATTTCACCCGTTTCTGGGCTTCTTCTTGCGATTCTGAGCTCAATATTGAGCAAGGTCAGGTCCAAGGAGAAGAGAAAGAGGAAGAGAGGGAGAGAGGAAATCAAAATAGGGTTGTTCTTGAGCACTGTAGTACTCTGTTTTGCTGTTTGGCTCTGTTTTCGTCTGGTGATTGCAGCAGCAGCAGCTGCAGAGATAGTAGCAGCAGCTAGCAGCATCATTTGAGCTGCTTAGTTGATTTCTCTTCCTTTTCTTGTAGTTTGATTCAAGTTAGTTTGATTTAGTTCTTCAAGTTATAGATTAATCTTGTGTATTGGGTTGATTTTGCGATTAACTTGTGTACTCTTGAGTATTGAGCTTGAAATATATGGATATCTATTTGAGTATGTTGGTGAAATCTCTTCTTCAACTCAATAACATGAGTAACTAGTTCTTTTGTTGGGTTACTTGATGAAGTTGGATAGCTTGTTGTGAAGTTTTCAATTGTTTTCTTAATTTGTCACAAGTTTGGATGTCGAGTTATTGAATTCGTGTGTCGAAAGACAAATCCGAATTGTGGCTTGATCTTGTATGTGGACTCACTTAGATGAGTACATATCCTTGATGCTTGACATAACTCGATTTTGGGTTTCGCTCTTGAATTCATGAGCTAGACATTCATCTTTGCTTTAGAATCCATGCTTCTTCAATTGATACAAGTTTTGGGTGTTGAACTTCATTTACAAGTTCTCTAGCGAAATCAATTAACCCAACTTCACTCTCTTGAATCGTAGTATAGTAGTCGTTTCCTTTGTTTCGTACTTGAATTCTCAAACTTGCTCCATCACTAGTGGTGGATTTGATAGCTTGGCAAGCTCTAAAGCCATTGAGAGAAGTTGCTTTTATCGTTTAGTTAGTCGTTTTCTAGTTTTGCAAGTCATTGTCTAAACCTCCTCTCCTTGTGGATTCGACCCCGTTCTTACTCGGGTACTACTTAGAACGATATTCCTATACTTGGGAATTATCGCGAACAAGTTTTTGGCGCCGTTGCCGGGGAGAGGCTAGGCTTTAGATTTGATTTGCTTTCTTAGTTAGTTTGTTAGTAGTTTGTTTTTGACATTTTTCTAGTTGCTTGTGCTTACTTAAGCTTGTGAGATTCAAGAGGGCTTGTGACATTCATCAAGTACCTCTCATCTACTTGCTTGAAAAAAAAAATATGTCTCATGAACATTTTGGACTTGGTGAGAGGTCTAGTGTTCCTTATTACTATGCATTTACTAGTCATGAAAATCATTCTAAGGAATCAATGCGTTCTATACGTGAACGTGCGATTAAAAATGGTGATTATTTTCCTAAGAGTGATTATTCTTGGCATGGTAGTAGGACACTAGATTACACATCTCATGCTTCTTGTGCACAATCACCTCCCTCAAACACTTTGAACTCTCATGATTCTTGCACTTATCAATATAATGATATGATGTGTGAATCAAGAGGAGTTAATCATTTTGAGAGGGAATCACTTGTGAATGATGAGCTAAATACGCCTATAAGTGATTCTTTATATGAGAAAATTCAAAAGCATATTCAAGAGAATAAAGAAATTTTGGAATCACTAATAGAATCAAGAGAATCACAAAGAAAATTTGAAGAATCATTCTCTCACTTGGATGATAGAGTGGCTTCCTCACAATCGCATGATGATTCTCTTGATTATAGTACTTACTCTTCACAAGACTCATCATCACACGAGTCTCAACTTCCTATTCACACACGTCACGAGTCTATTCAAGACCAAATTTTGGATGATGTGTATGATGATGGAGTTGTTGCCACTAGGATAGGTGATTGTATTCATTTCTCATTTGCACATTCCAAAGAAGCATGTGATAGTGATATTGGTAGTGAGATTGATATTTTCGATGATGACTCTTCAACCCATGACATGAGTGAAGCCATTTTGGATGACTCACATAGTGACAAATGTGAGGAGGATTCACAAAATGAAAACCACTCATGTGATGAGATAGAAGTCGAATTGGATGCTACCATTCATGAAGGAAATGTTATTTTGTCTAGTGCTTATGAAGAGTCTAATATTCACCATAGTCCCAATGATCATGAGCATCACTTTTTTTGTGATGACTTAGAGGACACTCTAGGAGAACCCTCTTCACGAGAGATTGAGGAGAGATTCTTAGCACAATTTGACCAAGAGTCAAGCGAGCTCACTTTGGAAAATTACAATTTTTTGTATGATTGTGAGTCCCTCGCATCTCTCCTCATTGAAAGGGACGTCGATTTTGAGGCGGAGGAAGAGAAATTCTTGGCACAATTTGACCCAGAGTCAAGCGAGCTTATTTTGGAAGATGTGCCTAAGGGTTTGGATGTGGCTTCATATTCTCAAATTATTTTAACTCCCACTTGTGAAGCCACATCCCCAAATCCATATGACTTATTTAAAAGTGATAAGATTGATGATTCACAAGTTGCCCATATCTCTCAAATTGTGCTTTTAAGTAAAAATTTGGCAACTTATGAAGACCCATTCTATAATTTATGTCATTTGAGGATTTCAAACCCTTTTCTTAAGATGATGCATGATATAACAACTTGCTCTAACTTTATTGTTAGATTTTGCTTGCATCTCTTATTCATCTTTTGTGTCTTGCCCCTACTCCTCCTATCTATTCTAATTGATGAATCACACTTTTTAAGGGAGAAGTACTTTTCTAAGAATGAAGTAGGGGCATGACATGGAAAGAAATTTCCAAGATTGGGGGTGGGATAGCATCATTTTCTTTATTCCACCTCCCTAGTTGTAAATAAATAAATTAGTTTATCTCTATTTCTTGCATTTTCTTTTCTTTTACTATTTTGTAGGTTGCTCTTGGAGGACTTATGCTTGGTGGCCAAGAAAGCGAAAAAATGAGGTCCATCCATCCCTTGTCTCTTATATGAATTTGTATGCTCTTCCATTGATCTCACACATTGAGGACAATGTGATATTTTAGTTGGGGGGTGGAGTAGATTTTATTTCTTGCTTAAATGGTTACAAACATGCTTTTTCCTCATTAGTGATTTACTTGAAAAATACAAAAAATGAAAAAAAAAATTGAAAAAAAATCATAAAAATTAAAAGATCGAAAATTTTGAAAAAAATGTGCGAACCTTTCATGAGAAGCATCACTCTATCCCCGTGTCAAACCATAGGTTTTTATTTTCATTTCTTTGGTAGTTTTATTTATTTTCACCTTTCATCTTGAGTCTAGATTTTATAGCTTTATTGAGTCTTAGGAAGTTATAGTTGAGTCTCTTATTTTGAAAAAAAAATGAAAAAAAAAATGAGAAAAGTGAAAAGGGGGAATTTTAGGAAGCTAGATGTTTTCAAAAAATGAAATTTCTTAGTCCATGTTCTTTTTATTTTTATTTTAGAAAGGAATTCTTTGCTTATACTCAATACATCTACACCAATATCCCACCTTCCGCGACATCATGCGTTCTCACAAAGCGGCACACTAAATTTACGTTTCATGTTTAAGTCCTTCAAGCTAAGTTGATCACATAAACTTTGACGTCTTCTACTTTTGATAAATGGTGCATTTTCTAAAGCTATTTGAACTTCACAAAAAGATTTTACTCTATTCGTTTTTGCGGTGGAAACTTGTAGCCCATTGGAGTGGTGGTTACCAATGACACCCCATGCGATGTCTAAGAATAGAGGGGTGTCCGGGGATAATGTTACGTCACCACCTAGATAGCTCCCTTGGTTTAGCTTAAAAAGCCCACTCGCGTGTATATTCCTCTGTTTTGTTGTGGGTCTTGGAGAGCCTTGGATTTGAGGTGAAAAATAAATTGTTTAAGCTATAAATTTCAAAAAAAAAAAAAAAAAAAAAAAAGAGAGAGAAAAAAAAATGATAAATCGCACCATCTACCAAAAATCCACAATGGATCATACAAGCCCACAACCACATCTCCCCTTCTTAAAAAAAATTGTTCAAAGCTTTGGAAGTCCATCCTACATGGGTGCTTTTGAATAAGTATGAGAATGTATAGTTTCTTGTGATCCTTATTTTTGAAGGCATACTTTCTCGCAAATTGGACTTAATTAACAAGTTTTGTGGATCGCATGAGTCACCTTCTACCAAACACCGCCCACATTTGTATGAGTATATGCATAGACGTCTATAGGCTTCTTTCTCAATCTTTGTGGACTTTGAGAATTTATTTGAGGAGACATTTGTGCATTCTTCTTTTTCCCCCACAAAAAATTAAAATTAGCTAGTAATCTTTAGTAATTTATTTTCTTTGAATTCTCACTTAGGATAGATAATGTGTGTGTGCGTTTTTGTAAATATTTGAGTCTAGTTTAGAATTGAGTCAAGCCTTGTATAGTTGAGTGTGTGTCTCTCATGATTGGTTCATAACTAGATTACGTCTCTTATCGCTCTCTTTGCTCGAGGACGAGCAAAAGGCTAGTTGGGGGGTGTGTTGATGAATTAAAATTGCATATTTTAGTATGTTAACGAACTCTTCTTAACTTGCTAATATGTGTAATTTATCTATTTTATCTCTCTTTCTAGACTTATGCTTGTTTTCGTAGTTTTGGTTGTTTTCTCTCATTTTGTAGGCAAAGAAGTGAGTTAAAACGCAAGGGGCTAGTTGTGAGAGCTTAAACGATGAATTTGAAGAGGATTTGCGACTCAAGAGCCATGAAGAAGGGACTTGGAGGACCTAATTTGAAGAATAGTTGAGGATTTAAGGGCCTATTGGAGAAGACAAGAGAAGAATTGGGGTCATTATTGAAGATCTAGAAGTCAAAAGTGAAGGTCAAGGGCCAAAAAGATATGTTTTTAACGGAATCGGGGCCAAAATGCAAGGTTCTAAAGTTTCTAAGGACTTGAAAGATGACTTTTTAACGGATTGGGGGTGGAGTTGTAATATTCTAAACTTTTTAAAGAAGGGCTGGGGGCCTTTTAAAGCCCCCAGCAAACTCATGGGGGCCTTTTTGCAATTTGACGCGAACAGCTCAGTCGGACGCGTCTTCTTCTCCCTCAGCGACGCACGAGAGAACAGAGCTTCCATTAGAGCTCGCCGAAGCTTCTTCAACGACCCACCCCGACCTCATCTCCGCACCAAATCACGCAAAAATGGTACGAAACTGATCCCTATCCCACGTCCTCTCTACTACATCCCTCAATTCGGCCCAACAACGAAGAGATAGAAAAGCCCCAATTCTCCTAGGGTTCGGGAAGCTTCTGAAAATCAACGATATAGAGGGTCTTACATCAATTCAAGGGTGGAGATGAAGGCTTGGAGGCTACGAAACCCTCTCCTTCAGCCTATATAAACAGATGGTGAAGAAAATTTCGGACTCTTCTCAGACCCGTGGGCAAAAACAGTGCTCTGTTTTGGGTGTTCTTCATTCTCCTCTCTCTCTCTCTCCGATTTCACCCGTTTCTGGGCTTCTTCTTGCGATTCTGAGCTCAATATTGAGCAAGGTCAGGTCCAAGGAGAAGAGAAAGAGGAAGAGAGGGAGAGAGGAAATCAAAATAGGGTTGTTCTTGAGCACTGTAGTACTCTGTTTTGCTGTTTGGCTCTGTTTTCGTCTGGTGATTGCAGCAGCAGCAGCTGCAGAGATAGTAGCAGCAGCTAGCAGCATCATTTGAGCTGCTTAGTTGATTTCTCTTCCTTTTCTTGTAGTTTGATTCAAGTTAGTTTGATTTAGTTCTTCAAGTTATAGATTAATCTTGTGTATTGGGTTGATTTTGCGATTAACTTGTGTACTCTTGAGTATTGAGCTTGATATATATGGATATCTATTTGAGTATGTTGGTGAAATCTCTTCTTCAACTCAATAACATGAGTAACTAGTTCTTTTGTTGGGTTACTTGATGAAGTTGGATAGCTTGTTGTGAAGTTTTCAATTGTTTTCTTAATTTGTCACAAGTTTGGATGTCGAGTTATTGAATTCGTGTGTCGAAAGACAAATCCGAATTGTGGCTTGATCTTGTATGTGGACTCACTTAGATGAGTACATATCCTTGATGCTTGACATAACTCGATTTTGGGTTTCGCTCTTGAATTCATGAGCTAGACATTCATCTTTGCTTTAGAATCCATGCTTCTTCAATTGATACAAGTTTTGGGTGTTGAACTTCATTTACAAGTTCTCTAGCGAAATCAGTTAACCCAACTTCACTCTCTTGAATCGTAGTATAGTAGTCGTTTCCTTTGTTTCGTACTTGAATTCTCAAACTTGCTCCATCACTAGTGGTGGATTTGATAGCTTGGCAAGCTCTAAAGCCATTGAGAGAAGTTGCTTTTATCGTTTAGTTAGTCGTTTTCTAGTTTTGCAAGTCATTGTCTAAACCTCCTCTCCTTGTGGATTCGACCCCGTTCTTACTCGGGTACTACTTAGAACGATATTCCTATACTTGGGAATTATCGCGAACATGCACTTATGAGAAAATAAGCTAGGAGTGCCCTTAAATAGTTAATAACTCCTTATTAACTACATATTAGCCCCAATACTAATCCTTTATGTAAGTTCAATGCAGGATCTAGACTTGAAATAGCTTGTCTATTTCAAGTCCTTGAAACAGCTTTCAAAGCCTTGAAACTGACTAAGCTTTATATTCATTAACTATGGAGAGTTTCCGATCTTAATCTAACTCCTAAACCCCTGTGCATGATTAGTTGATAGTTGATGATGAAAGACAAAGTATTTTGACACAATTTGCAGGATCTAACATCATCTGTTTGACTCAGTTTTGCAGTGAATTTTGTTTCCTATTTTATAGGAACCTGTTTCCTAACCTATGTTTTGCAGATATGGTAACTGCTTGATGATTGATTATGTGATCAATCTACTGTGTTTAAAAGTTTCCCAACATACTTCCAAAAATATTAAATTAGTATCCCTAAAGATACTGAGCTACTAGCCGTTCGAAGAAGCTGTTAGAAGAGTCCAGATTTGAAGCAAATTTTCAGGAAAGTTTGTTGAGAAGATTCTGAAAATCTTCCATTCAAACTGCGTGCTTAAAAGGAGAATTGCTGAAGGATTTCGAAGATAACAACACAGTGCAATTCCAGAGACACTAAAAACATTCAAGGATTGACAAGCAACAAAGAAGCAGATTCATCTCTCTCCATCCAAGCATCAGAAGAACACTGCACACTCACTGCAGTTTCATTTCCTGTGTTCTTCTTTTCTGAACTTCATTAGTATATCATTTTAATAATACTTCTAGTTCTCATTCTCAAGGATTGTTCAAGGTGAACAATAGAGACTTCTTATTTAATTAAATAACTAGAGAAGGTGCTAGATAGGTTAGTGAGAACCACAAGCTGTAACAGAGTAATGTATCTCTCTGTGCTTGAGATCTAGGGCTTAGCAGTGGATTAATAAGAATTTTGTTGAAAATCCTACAGGGAGAAGATCCCTGAGGTAGAGATGTAGGTCCAAGTATACTGAACTATATATCTTGTGTATCTTGCATTTACTTTTCAGTTGCATACTTAGAACTTTTTCAGCATTCAAACAGCTTCATTTCAAGGGTTTGAAACTCATTTGAAGGCCTTGAAATAGACTTATTGTTTTCTTACTCTAACTGTTTTCATTCCAGGGCTTCAAACTCATTTCAAGGCCTTGAATCTCTTTACAAATCTTTTGAAACCACTATTCTTGCAAAGTTTAGCAAAAGTATGAATACTATATTCAACCACCCCCCTCCCCTCTAGAGTATTAATCCGGTATTTTTACCTACTATACACCCCTTAAATTGGTATCAGAGCTTGTATCACTACATAGATTTAACCATCTTGTGATTATGAGTACTATAGGTGGTGGTGGTTTCTCTCAGGGAAGAGCTGCTAACAGACCTCCTCTCTTCTAAGGAGACAATTTTGTCCACTAGAAAGCTTTGATGAAAATGTTCATCATTGATCAAGATATGGAACTCTAGACTGCCATTCAGAATGGTTCTCATACTTTCTACAAAGAGAAAGATGGGATTAGAACTCCCAAATATGAAGACTCTCTTTCTTCATCCGAGTTAGAACAATTTTCCAAAAATTATAAAGCTATGAATCTCTTATATTGTGCTTTGAGTGTAGATGAGTTTAAAAAGATCTCAGGTTGCAAGACTGCCAAGGAGATATGGACTAAGCTTGTGGTGACTTTTGAAGGGACCATCCAATTCAAGCAAACCAAGATTAACATATATCTCAGGCAATATGAGCTATTCAAGATGAATTGAGATGAGTCAATCAGAGACATTTTCGAAAGATTCACTAACATTGTCATCAATCTTGATTCATTGGGAAAGCACATTTCCAATGAAGAAAAGTTTAGAAAGATTTTGAGAAGTCTTCCTAAGGAAAAATGGGAACCAAAGACTACTGCTGTTGAGGAAGCTCAATACCTCTCATCACTTCAACGTGATGAACTACAAGAGAAGCTCCTTACTCATGAAATATCCATGAATGAAGTTGATGGAGAACTACCAGAAGGTGTCAAGAACCTAGCTCTCAAGGCAAAGGAGAATGATCCATTTCAAAGCCTTGAAACTAAAGATGACGATGAACATCCAATTACTTTGATTTCCAAATTCTTGACTAGAATTCTTAAAATGAAGAAAAACTTTGGAAACAAGGACTTCAACAGAGATAGACACAGATCCTCCAGTAGCAAAGACTACAAATGTAAATCTTCTGCACATGGTAATAAGCCTAAGTTCATTAATTGCTTTGAGTGTGGTGATGCATGACACTTGATCAGAGACTGTTCACACAAGAAGAGCAAGAAATTTCAGAAGACAGATCATGATAGAAGAAAGAAAGCTATGATAACTAAATGGAGTGACTCTGAATATGAAGAAGAACATGCCAACCTATGCTTTATGGCCAAGCATGATGAAATTTCTGTAAAGAACATTGAGGTAATGGTAAACTACTTGATTTCAAAACCAACAGAAGCCCTCTTTGATTATCTTAGAACAGTGCTTTTAAATGAAGAGGACTATCTGAAAGAAATTAGAGTTTTGAAAGAAAAAGTTCATGAGCAAGCAAAAGTAAACTTGCATCTTGTTTTCCTGAATCAGAATCTTGAAATCTCTGAGAAGAAAACTAAAAGTGATTTCAAGGCCTTGAAAACAAAAGTCAAGGAAGTAGTCACTGAGAATTCTCTCTTGAGTGACAGTATTGTTAATATAAGAAATCAAGTTGATGAATCGATTAAACAAAAGACTACTCTGACTGAGAAACTTCAAGAATCTAAATTGGTCAAAACAAAAATTGCAGGCTCATAACACAACTTGAACTTGATTCTTGGAGGTAGCTTAAAGTTTGTTCACAAAACTGGTATTGGATACAATTCAAATTTTTCAAAGAAGAACAATACTATATTTTTTAAAAATGGACGCAAAACATCTCCTAAGTGACATTACTTCAATAAGATTGGTCATGTTAAGATGACTTGTCCTTTTAGAAGAAGAGACCCTCACATAATGAGGAACACTTTTACCTTCCAACTCAAAGGACAAGTTAGACAGATTTGAGTTCCCTAAGGGGTTAGCCCGCCTAACATGGTTGACCCTGAATATGAATCTAAATTCAGCACTTGGTCTAACAGCTGGGTAAGGCAGTGAATGGTGTTTGCAGGTTGTCACCAAGATTAAAGAGCAAAAATGGTTTATGGACAGTGGTTGCTCAAAACACATGATTGGGAAGATATCTCTATTCTCATAACTGAAAGATCAATCTGAAGGATCAATTACACTTGGTGACAAAGGCAAATGCAGTATTCTTGGTATTTGTAAAGTTTGTACAAATTATGAAAATTCTATTTCTGATGTATATCTAGTTGATGGTTTGACATTTAATTTTGCTTAGTGTATCTCAGCTTTGTGATAATGGCAACAAGGTTATATTTGAAAAAGAGAAATGTGTGGTGCAAAATGAGAAATCTAGCAATTCCATCCTCACAGCCTCTAGATCAAACAATGTTTATACTTTTCAAACTAACAAAGTTGCAGGAGAAAACTTGAAGTGTCTCAAGGCCTTGAAAGAAGATTCAAACCTTTGGCACAGAAAGTTGGGACACCTACTCGAGTTATGTTTCTTAGAGAAAAAATTTGAACCTCTCACTGAATTTGCAAAGCTTGGTAGAGAACTTCAAACCTTGAAAAGCCTACATATTGCTTCAATCAGAAGTGATCATGGTAGAGAGTTTGATCAACTTGAGTTTGATGTATTATGTTCGAAGCATGGCATCTCTCACAACTTTTCTGCTCCTAAAACTCGTCAACAAAATGGAGTGGTTGAAAGAAAGAACAAGACTCTTGAAGAAATGTCAAGAACAATGCTTCTCGAAAACAGTATTATTGGGAAGAAGCTGTGAATACAACAAACTATATCCTTAACAGGTGCATGATCAGACCTATTTTGAGAAGACCCCATATGAGTTGTTCAAAGGAAGAAAGTCAAACATTTCTTACTTCAAACCATTTGGTTGTACGTGTTTTTTCCACAATAATGGTAAGGAAAATCTTGGTATGTTTGATGCAAGAAGTGATAGAGGTATTTTTCTTGGCTATTCACAGACAAGCAAAGCCTATAGAGTTTATAATAAGAGAACCAAGCTTGTTGAAGAAAGCATTCGTGTTATTTGTGATGAAAGCAATGATGGTTCTTTGAGTGATGGTTTTGCAGATCTTAATCTGAACAAGCATGATTCAGATACTGAAGAAGAATCCTCAAAAGATCCAAGGAAATGTCACAAGAACAAGACATGCATTTTCAAGTCCTTGAAACCAAGGTTCAAAGCCTTGAAACAGAACCTCAAGAGAAGAGAGCAGAACAAGCTACTACTTCAAGTTCTCATAGACTTGAGAAGCAAACTGGAGAGCCTGAACCATGGAAACCAAGGAAGAGATTTAAATATCTCTCATCTCATCCTTCTAATAACATTATTTCTTATCCAACCACTGGTACACAAACTAGTTCACAATTAAAGAATCTTTCATCTTTTAATGCTTTTGTCTCTCTTTTAGAACCTAAAACTTTGAAGGAAGCATTACAAGAAGCAGACTGGATTATAGCAATGTAAAGTCAACTCAATGAGTTTGAAAGGAACAAAGTCTGGAATCTAGTTCCTCCACCATGAAATCAGTCTGTCATTGGTCCAGATGGGTATTTAGAAACAAGTTATATGAGAATGGAAAGGTAATCAGGAACAAAGCTAGATGGTAGCTCAAGGCTACAATCAAGAAGATGGTATAGACTATGAAGAAACATTTTCTCATGTTGCCATTTAAGAAGAAATTAGAATTCTACTTGCACTTACATCTCACAAGAACATGAAATTCTTTCAAATGGATGTGAAGTGTGCATTTCTAAATGAATTTTGCACGAATAAGTTTATGTTTTTCAACCTCCACGTTTTGAAAATTACAAGTTTCCAGATCATGTTTACAAACTTGACAATGCTTTTTATGGTTTGAAACAAGCTCCAAGAGCTTGGTATGAAAGATAGTCAAAGCTTGTACTTGAAAATGATTTCAAAATAGGATTAGTAGACAAGACCCTTTTCATAAAGACTCATGAGAAATACATGCTTTTAGTTCAAATTTATGTTGATGATATTCTGTTTGAGGCTACTAATGATCTTCTTTGCAAGAAATTTTCAAGTCTTATGAGCAGAGAATTTGAAATGAGCTTGATGGGAGAATTGAATTTCTTTCTTGGACTTCAAATTCCTCAGATGAAGAAAGGCATATTCCTACATCAAAGCAAGTACACTAGGCAATTTCTAAGCAAGTATAATATGTCTCAGTCCAAAGAAATTAAGACCCCCATGAGTTCTACACTGTCTTTAGACAAGGATGAATCTGGTAAGAGTGTGACTGTGAAACAATATAGAGGTTTGATCGGATTATTACTCTACCTCACAGCCAGTAGACCAGATATCATGTTCAGTGTGTGCATGTGTGCTAGATTTCAAGCTGACCCTAAAGAATCATACTTGACTGCAGTTAAAATGATTTTTAAATATCTCAATGGTACCAAGGACTTAGGGCTTTGGTATCCTAACATTCTAACTTCTCTTTGTGTGGCTATTAAGATGCTGACTTTTCAGGATATAAATTTGATAGAAAGAGCACATCAGGATGCTGTCAATTTCTTGGATCATCTCTAGTCAGCTGACATTCAAAGAAGCAAAACTCAGTTGCACTATCAACAGCTGAAGCTGAATACATAGCACCTAGAGCTTGTTGTTCACAAGTTTTATGGATAGCACAACAAACGAGAGATCTTGGACTTGATATCAGAGATATACCTATCAAGTGTGACCACACAAGTGCAATATCAATTACAAAGAATTCAGTTCAGCATTCCAAAACAAAGCATATTGATGTTAGACATCACTTCACCAGATATCATGTTGAAAAAGGTGATATTGTTCTTGAATTTGTTTCTACTAACTTTCAATTTGCATATATCTTCACTAAACCATTGCCAGATGAAAGATTCTCAGCCTTGAGATTGGAATTGGGCATGCTAAATAAATAAGCATTGGTTTAGGGGGAGAATCAGGTAAGTTTTATGTGTTTCAAAGGTTTGAACTGATTTCAAAGCCTTGAAAATATTTTCAAAGGTTTGAGTATATGTGCATTACATCATACAACTTTTCAAGGCCTTGAAATCCTTTCCAAAGCCTTGAAAATAAGACTGCATGTTAGTTAGTCAATAATATGGATCTTTGAATATTGGGTGTTATCTTTGTAGATAATTTCTCAATGTTGCCCCTCAATTTTTCAAATACCCTTTTTAGCCAAAATAGTATTATATCTTTTATTTCCAACCCCACACACAAAATTTGAATCTTTTTGAGTCAGCAGATATTCAAAGATCAGAAAGAATATTTAGTTTACTATTTAAACTGAAACTCTCTTCTATATATATCCTTCTTTCTTTCTCTCCTTCGTATCTATCCTACCTCTCTATTCTTCTCCCCAAACCCTAATGAGCACTAAAAGAGCCTCTGACAGAATCAAGATGGCTTGTGGCTCAAAGGCTGCAACAAAGAAGAACATAAATACCACTGTGGAAGAGGTTCCAACCATTAGTGGGGATTCCAGTTCACAGACCCCTATTGCAGAAGAAATAGCACCTAATCCTCCCAAGAAGAAGTCCAAGAAAGATGAGACACCAGTGTCTAGAAAGAAGAAGAAGAAGGCAATGGAGTCTGCACCAGAAAAACATAAGAGAATTCAGATTGGTAGCCCTAAGAAGACAAAGAAGAAAGCCGACAAAGCAGACAAGGGAAAAGGAAAATAAAATGTTACAGAGGATGAACAAGAGGACGAACTAGGTGAGAACATTGTGAAGGCACTACAGATCTATTCAGAGAAGAAGAAATCCACTAGTAAGAAATCAGCTCTTGATAATACATGGTTTATTACTCATGTTGCTAGAGGTAAATGGCTAAATGGATTTGCTTCTAGATTAGTTCCATTATGTAGAATGATCAATATTCCTATGTTACATGGCATGAATCTGGAATGTATCAAAATTTTGAAAGCTCTCTTTGGTGGTGATGATTTTTACTTGGCAACGATTCGAGGAGACGCTCCCCGGGCGTCTCCTCTAGTTGCTGCTTTCGAATTGAAGCCCGAGCTAAACAGGGAAGATTGGGATTTAGCAGACGCCCATGATGTACAGAGGCTTAGTATTGAAGCTGGCCTGATCCCATTCAATGATGTCCTTTTCCAGGCTTTCTTGAAAAAGCTTGATGGAATGGATGAATGGACCACGTTCATCCTTAACAACCACGAGGAGGTGTTGAAATAAGCTGGGGTTTATAACGCCATCCGTGCGACCAGAGGTTTCAACCTTAAAGTCGACCAGGATAGGCTAAGGGTTCTATTCTCGCGTTACTCGAGAAAAACCCATTCATTCCATTTTTCTTCTTTTGAGACCGCGCCTACCCTTGAAGATGTGAAAAATTTGTTGATGCTTCCGAGTATGGGAGCCTTTGACCCTTTGGACAAATTAGAAAGTGATGAGGAGCTAACCCTCTTTATGCAGATGCAGGAATGCATTGCGACTCTGAAGAAAGCCGCCACACGGTGGGCCCCTGACGAGATTAAACCCTGTGACACTTTTATGTCAATTTCTTCTAGAGCGAAAAACATCTGGTCTAAATGGCTCATGTTCTTTTACAAAGATTACGCCAAACCCGCCATCATCCAGATATTGCTCAGAGGCAACCCCAACGCGGTGATTTGTACTGATGGAGAAGGGCTCCCGTGGTCTTGTGTGTCTTCCTGTGTGTTTGGTTGTCACGTTTCCTCATAGACGGGAGTCCGCGTGACGGAGTCTTTATCCACGTGCTTCCTCTTGCAGTAAAGCTCGGGCTTGGTCAAAAAATTGCTCTGGGGCCCCTTGTTCTGGATTCTTTATACTATCGTCTCGAATTAGCCATTTCACATGTCGAGCAGTCGCGTGGAAGGGCCGATGTCATTTCCTTTGTCAATGTCGGATTCTTGACAATGTGGTTTTCGAACGTTAGCCCGCATATGCTCCAACTCCTTCTGCTGTCGACATGTGGAATGTACAGAGCTCCAAGGAGGTACACTTGTGTCCCCGTTTGTGGCGTTGGTTTGGTACCAAGAGTACTTGCCGTAAATTTTCCTTGGTTATGTGATGATGCTGACCTCTTCGTGGCTCGGCCGTATGTGGTGGAATTAGATAACATCGTTTATCTTGAGGACATGTATTCCGAGGTTGATACCCCTTTTCAGGAAAAACACATTACTAGAGGGTCTCGACGTTATGGAAGGTACGTGAACTGGTGTAGAAGAGTTATCTGCCTGCACTGGTTGAACATGCGCCTGGTGCAGAATCCTGCAACTATGAGCACATAGTAGTTCCTTTTGATACCCTTCACATAGCATTTCAACTGGGTTATGATGCTGTCGCGCCCCCCATGTGGTCCAAGTCTGTTACCGAAGGTTGTTATAATGGAGTGCTTTATGGGAAAAGCAACGAACTGCTCCTTGCAGAAATCCCTTTGACTCAGTCCTCTAGAGGAAGACAGGGCAGAATTTTGGCAAGTTTGGTGGCTTTCTGGAATACCCAGGCTCGTCGTTTGACCAATCCCCAAACTCTGCTTCAAAATTTGCACAGTTCTTGCGCCTTAATCAGAAGATTATCCTTTCAAGACTACTCTGACCCGAGGCGCGGCCCATTACGGATATTACTCCTTGCTAGCTGCAGACCACCATATTTGTCCGGAATTCATTCTGGACGAGAAGACTATCGTCATCGGACAGAACTCTCTTGATGCTAGGACTCAGTATGCGAGGGACTTCCAAGCGGTATTGTTTGAACTTCCTCGCCTTTTTTTCTTTTGTGTTCTATGACTGAAAATATTGTTCCCATTTTTCTTATTAGTGCTGCTTGAGACGCTTTGCCTCATGGGATTGCAGCGGGGGTCTTATTGATCTTTGTCGCTCAAAGAAAAGTCAACCCGACTACGTCATCCTTCCAGAGGCGCCCATGGATGATGAAACCCATCGAGCGATTTTGGAAAAACTTGAACTTTTCCTTGCCCCGTATGTCAAAGATACAAAGACGAGAAGTGCAAGTCCCTCTTCAGCAGGTGATTTGGTGACGCAGCAATCAAAACGCTCGCAGAATTATCCAGTGGTGAAGAAAACTTCTTTTGCCAAGAGAACTATTTCAAAGAAAATGACAACCCCAGAACCAGAGGCAGGCTGTGTTTCAAGGGAGGAGGACGAAGAAGGTGAGATAAAGTGGCATATTAACAGGGCAAGTTAATGTTCCAATTCTCATTATTTGTTCCTCTGTTGCAGATGAGGATAGCCCCCTAAAAGGACCGGTGATCATGACCGAGGAAGAGGCTATCGAAGAGTCAAGACATATGGCTAAAGAGAGATCTATGCAAGAAAAGTTGTCCGAGGAGGAGCGAATTGAGATGGCTAAAAAGAAAATCCTCGAGGAAATAGCTAAGGATAGCTCACCAAAACGAAGGCAACACGCGCGATTAACAAGTCTGCGGCAACCTCCAACTGCCACAGCTACTAACGAACTGCATCAAGCCCAATTAGCTTTCCACGAGCTTGTCGACGACGAAGATGAAGAAGGTACAATTTTTAAGTTTTCTTTATCAAACCGTGAAATGGTGATGGGCGCACTGTACCATGGTGTGCCTTTACGTGATATCCGTAAGTGGATAAGAGATCAGTATGGGGAATCCTCAGGTAACTTCTTTTTGGCAACGTGATGCCCCCTGTTACTCTCCACATGCAAGGTTTTAATGTGTTGATCATGAGTAGTCGTGCTAGGCTAAGAAGTGTTGATAATCTGCATCATGTTTGTGGTGCGACACCCCCCATTTAAGTGAGGAGATGCCGCTTCAAATACCGGTAGAGCCTTGATTTTTATCCTCTTTACCTCGCGAGTTACGCACTTGTTTTTGCAGAGCCTTACCCCTACCCCTTAAGACCTCATCGCCCCCGAAGTGCCATAGTGATTCCTGAGCGTGAAATTTCCATTGCAGGGATCTCAAAGCAAGGATCAGTGGAGGAAGGCCCAACAGTGGAGGGTGATGCTGATGCAGAACGTTTGGAGTTCATTTCTGAGCAGGAGGAAGAGGATCGTCAAGAGAAGGAGGAAGCCAATGTTGCTCCCATTACTCAAACAATACCCATTTCTTCGGACAAAGAAGAATCCAGGCGAGGAACAAGTGCTGAGCAGTCTCCTATAATTGTGCGTTTTGATCGTGACCCTTCACATGAGGGAGTTATGATAGAGGTTGAGCAGAATGCAGAGTTAGGTGTACATGTCACTACTGTTGAGAAAAGAGCCACCAAAGTTGCCTTGGCTGAGCACAACACCCCTTCTGATAAGCATATTGTAGGTGCTGACTCATCCAGGCGCGACGTACCTCCTACGCCGATCACTCCGGGAAGTGCTGCCTTTGCAGGATGCTTTGATTTGGACTTGGATGGCCTTTTCTCTAAGAATCCGTTTGTGGTATGGGGCTCACAGACTGCAAACCCTTTCGTGGACGAGAGGAGTTTTGTGATCCCTGAGTCATACTTCGTGCGGGAGATTCATGCAGATCAGAAGTTGGCCGAAGCAGCTGGTTCTATTGCCCCTCTTCGACAGATTGTTGAAGAAACATGTAAGGTCATTTTTATTCAATCCATGATCATTGGTTTTACTAAACCCATGTTTTTGGCTAAGTATTCTGCATATGCTTCCGCGTATGCAGGTATCGACCAAGCTTGCCTTGAGTGGCTCATGAAAGTGCATGTGTCTTTTCCAACTGCATTTACTAGAGTACTGGAACTTGCCCCAAAAGATAGAGGGGAATTTTTCAAAAATATGGTCGCTCCTTTGGAGAGAGCTCATGCAACTACCCCAGTGATCACTACAGTTGACAGCGCTCAAGACCTTCTTTCCAACGCAGAAGAACTTCAACGAGTTATGGAAGGGAGATTAGATCTGGACATTATTGTGCAGAGATTGACAAAAATCTGTATAATTCTGCGCGACTTAGGTCTGGATGTGCTGTTTATAGGGAGGGGAAGGATGCTCTCCACGCGCGCAAAGTAGAGCTGGAGCAGATGGCCAAGGAATTTGAGGCAGCTGTCAAACGTCATGCGGATAACAAGGCTCGCTTATAGAAGCTAACTTCTAACAGCATCATGTTATCGGCGGGAGATTCTCTTTTGAAGGATCTCTTTGAGGACTAAGCTTTCGAGTATTTGCAAGAACTACTTTTTCAAAAACTCGTTAATGTAACCTTTTGCGCCTTTTTGCGTCCGCGATCCTCTAATTTCTTGAAAATATGTCCTGTTTATCCGCGCGTTGGTTTTGCGCATTTTGAAATATCTTCAAGTTCGTTCATGTTTTTGCTTTCATGAGCGCGAGGCTTTATGTGTTTGATCCTTGTAGGTAAATAGCGTTTTTATCTAAACAGATATGCTATCATGAGACAAGCTTTCACGCGTGTCTAGTTGCTACCTAAAAAGGTAGACTTACTTGTGACTTAATGATTTTGGCCGCTATCGAAGGCAGATAGGCTTATGCGCATATATCATTTTTTGTTGTAGTTTAGAACCGAATGACTCAGGACCATTGGTGAGTCCAGAATATTTTGGACTTTTGTAGGCTCAAGTCCCCATGCTCCACCATCATTATCTGAATTATCGTGCTTCCACAGTATTAAATAAGGTTTACTTCTCACAAAGTAGGCCCAACCTTCATCATTGCCTAGGGCTACTGTATCGTCGTACTCTTTAATAGGGTCATTGATTCTTGCTCATTTTCGAGGCGTTGCTGACTCGGCCGGGAAATTGAAGAGTCTCCTCTGAGTCCTATATGAACCCCCTTTCTTGCTATTTTATTCTTCAACTGGGCTCTTGTGATTGACAAAATGCCACCTCTACTGAATCCTCGCCACTCTTTTCATTACTCTTCACCCGTTTTCAATCTGTACCAGCTCTGGTCCTCCGAGCTTGATTTTGTGCGTTGTGCTATAGAAATATCTCCCAAGGAATTCACTGAAGAGACCCCTGATTCGCCTGGTCTTTTCGAAGACCAATTTTGTAAGCTCTTCCGTTGGACCAAAGACATCTTTTTCCTCATCATGTTTGCAGGGGTCATCTCCGGTGGACCTCCGGCGAAGAGCAACCTTGCACCAATTCTTATACCAGCAAGTAATGAGTGGTGTGCATCTCCGTTGGTTCTCCGGCGGAGAACTATTTGCCACCATTAGTTCAGCCAGGGAGTAACAAGTAGGTGTGCTTCCTTCTTACGCACAATTAGCTTCCTACCCATGAGCTATTCTCCCACTTGTTCTTCACATCAGCAGCCTTCATGGTTTGAAGCTCATCTGACACCTTGCCATGTTCGGGGTATGAGCAAGACCTCTGTTCTGTTCGAGGACGTTGACGACAGCGTCGAGTTAGTTTTGTAGTTTTAGAGTCCAATGTAGGAATGTTCGTTGAGAACACCTAGATTTTTTATTGAAAGCTTTTCATCGTTGTAAGCTTTGCTTCAAGCTGCTATCTAAACAGATAAGTTGTAAGCCGCATTTGACTATTCCGAAATTATGCTTTGCATTTGTTGTTTTGTCTACTATAATAGGCTTTAACTCGCGTATTGACTTGCTATTCGATCGAGCATGCTTTGTATTTCTGCTGCCATCATATAGTTAGACTTTGGCCGTGTTTGGCTGCTATCTAGCAAGATAGGCTTTGAGTGAGTTGCTATCTAGACACATAGGCTTTTTATTTTTTTTCTGATATCTAGACATATAAGATTTAGTCGCGTATGGCTGCTATCTAAACAGATAGGCTTTTATTTTTTTTATTTTTTTTTGCTGCTACCTGGACAGATAGGCTTTAGTCGCGTTTGGGTGCTATCTAAATAGATAGGCTTTTTAATTTTTGCTGCTATCTAGACATATAGGCTTTAGTCGCGTATGGCTGCTATCTAAAGAGATAGGCTTTTTATTTATTTATTTTATTCTACCTGAACATATAGGCTTTTGTCACGTATGGATGCTATCTAAACAGATAGGCTTTTTATTTTTTGCTGCTATCTAGACAGATAGGCTTTAGTCACGTATGGATGCTATCTAAACAGATAGCTTTTTATTTTTTTTCTGCTACCTGGACAGATAGGCTTTTTTCGCGTACGGATGCTATCTAAACAGATAGGCTTTTTATTTTTTTGCCGCTATCTGGACAGATAGGCTTTAGTTTGTAGTACTGCTACCATATGAGATAGGCTTACGTTCGTGTTTGGTTGATGACTGACAGAAGAGCTCCCCTAAAGGAGGGCTATTGCCATTGATAGAACCCTCATACGGGAAAATCCAGGAGTGTACAATGTTAACTGCAAAGCATAGTAAGAGAAGGCTGGAAACAGTGTCGTTGCGTGCTGGTTAGTCGTAGTAGTCCCGTGGCATCCTTCAGATGCAGTAACACTTCTTGCCATTGGAGTAGAAACTTCCCACCTGTTTGCCCTCGCTATCATGCTCGATGACCCTCTTCAGGGTATAAACACTCTTGTTGCAGGTAACCCTGGGAATTTCTTCCCATGCGGATTTCTTCCCTTTAGGATCCTCTTGCATCACCATTACTCCGGCTGGTGACTGGCCTTTGACGTCTTCCCACTTAAGTAGGGGAGTTGACCGAAACGGAGCTCGATTAGTTTCATCTGCCATCTCTGTAAACCATACAGCTTCGGACATATGTGCTTCCTCTAGATTGAAGGGGTTAACCGAGGTGGGAATTGCAACCACCTTGTGTTTAGAGATAGCTTTCATTACTTGGTGAGACGTAGAAGGTACTGCGTCAAAGAGATGGATCCATGCTCGTCCGATGATCATGTGTAAGTCGTGTCAGCATCAATGACGTGGAACTTGGCATGACAGCTAATCTACCCAATCTGGATCCCCAAGAGGATCGATCCCACAGTTATTCAGGAGTCACTTCCAAAACCCATCAATGGAGAAGGCCTCTTTACGATCTTGCTTTGCGAGATTCCCTCCAGATTCAGGGTGCTGAGTGGGATCACGTTTACCGCGGCCCCACCATCGACAAAGTCTCTCTTGAACTCTACATGGTTGATAGTGGCTCTTACGTATAATGGCCTCTGATGATTGGCATCAGTCTCTTTGTCCGATCCGTCGAACATCATGACCAGACCACTTAATCGCATGGACCTAACGACTTTCCCATTGGAGATGACCAGTTCTTCCCCGTAATCTTCTGCCACTCTTAAGATAGGTTTTTTCATCTCGTGCCTGCAACCGTTGGACAAATCCATCTCATCGAAGAATTTAACAAACTTGGCAGAGTCCTTCATCCGCTCAGCACGTGAATCCTCTATGTCGACACCGTAGTCTTCATCCTCATAGATTTCCGTGATCACCAGCTGAAACAACCCGGGATCTCGGTTCAGGGTTAAAGAGACAATCGACAACCAACAATAGAAATATACTATTAAGATTACATTCGCTTAATGTACATAACAAAATTTCGATAATAAGTACAATTTAAAATATAGCATTTGTGATCTACTAAGTGATCTAAGTTAAGCTATACTTCTTTGTCTCGTTCCAGCGTTCCCATCCCCCACTTTGATTGACGACATGCGGTTTTAAAATGGCAAAAGCCGACGCAGTTTTGAAGAAATTGATCAGTAAAAACTGAGTAAGTACACACTACGACATGTAAAGCAACAATTGGAACGGAAGCATGAGTTGAAACAAATCGGAAGATTTAAACAGTAAAACTATCATATTGGAGAATTTGGATCAACTTGAAGTAACCGAGTAACAAAAAGCTCTCAATTTAATAACATTGAGAAACCACGGGTAGTTGGTAAAATATCCAGAGTAAACAAGTTCATTTGAACTGATAACGATAGTAGTTCATGAGTAGCCAAGATTTACAATTCATTTGAATCGATTAGGGCATATCAAGAGCCACAAACAACATTAATAAGTAGTCAATTTTTAATTTCGACTTTAATCAACAGTTTAATTTAGCTGAGGCGTGTCAAGATCCACCAGCAGGATCGATGTAAACAGAGGGATCACGAAATAATCACTAAGGGTTTCTTCTAGGGTCTATCAAACCCTATTTCACACGAGCGTTAAGGGATCCCATTCGTCAACCCGCTCACAACATTAGCTAAAAGGCCTTAAGTATCGACACCCCTATACCGTAGTGACCCTTACAAGTATAAGTAGCACTCTATAGCTCTATCAAACCCTTGGCCTCAATAACTTGGTACATTTTGGCTCATCGGGGGCGGATTTTTTAACATTGACGTTCAATCCAATAATAAGAAGCATTGCTTCAATGGTCTTAGTCATAAGAAAATGGAGGATCGCTTGATGCCTCCCATTAATAACAGTACTCTGTACATCGTCCTAAGTCTATTAGAGGTATTTTATTTCTTCTCTTTCACATAACCAGAATCGGAATATCAAAATTTCACAAGTAATTTCCGAGAGTTCTCAAAGGAGATGAATAAAATAGTTTAACAACTTTTGAGTGGAAAACATGCATTCTCATACTATTTCATATAACAAACATTCATTTGAAACATCAAGCACATACGCATATTTTGATATGAAAAGGCCGTACATATGTACTTACCTCTGAGCCATGAAAGGCGCAAAGCAACGCTAGCACTCCTACAACGCTCGTCTCCGAATCTCACAGTTAGTGCAGCAACACAAACACGTACGTACTTCGAACGATCCTTAATAACGGCTGGATATACACAAGTCATGTATATAGTCTATTAGCATTTACCCTCTATATGAGGTTGTATGCAAGAATGCCATGGAGTGCGGGTCGTGCAAGATAAATGACTAAAACGCCCCTCATACTCCAAAACTGTCTAGTTGCCCGGTCCCCAAATTATACTCATATTGGCCCTAAAACATGTAAGAATGACTCTAAACTCTCCCATATGTACTTAGCATCGAAATCTATAACTTTCAATAATTTTCACTTAGGCCCCTAAAGTTTGGTAAAATTGCAAAAAGACCCCAACATTTGACTTGGTCAACACTAGCCCAGAATTATATACGAGTACTCCAAATACGCATACAAGACATGCTGACAAACTCCAAGTTACTAAACTAATCTCAATTCAAAGTTTAAGTGAAATTACTATTTTGCCCCTCCTATACAGTTCAGTCAAACTAGGGTTTGCGAAAAGTCAAACTTGGTCAAACTTGATATTTAGACTCAGAAACCGGAAATAGGTTTTTGAAGATGACAGTTCAAGGATTCCAAAACATATTTGAACTCCTAGAAACTCTAAGTATTCAAAAAGATATCGCTAGTCAAAGTTAGACAAAAATTCCGAATCAATACTTAGTAAAATTCAATAAAGTTTATTGAGTTCAAACTAGCAACTTTAGGCTCGTTTTGTGAGAAATCCGTTACGAAATTGAAGATGACCCAGAGAGGATAAAATGAAGTATAATACATGAGATTCACATAGGAGAAAGAAACACAAGATTTCATTAAGATTTGAGGAAGTTATGGATGTCAGAAAATGGGTACTTCAACTTATACTTCCATACTTAGAAAAAAAATTCAACCATAACAACTAAAGAACACAGCATTTTTCCTCAACTTTAGGCCCAGATTCAGACCAGTTAGAGTGAAACTTAGCTCAATAAATTCAAATAAATGTTGTAGAGCTAAGTCTAAGCTTTCCAGAAAGTCAAGAATCACTTCAAACGGATTAACAACGAGGAAGATACAAGTGTCCAAAGTCGACAAGATATGCAGCAATCACGAGCATGAGTCTCAAGAACACGTAACTGTAGCAACTTCGAACACAGATTCAAGGGGTTTAGAGATCGAATTGGACCAGGAAATCAACATGAAAGTTGGAGTACTAAATGTAGGGAATCCATGCCAACAAGAATCAGGTCAAAACATCAAGTATCGAGATAGTTAAAGGCCCACGAACAGGGCAGGTTTTCAAGTCGGAAAACTCTACATGCACGAATCAATCTTGTCAAATTTGTTGTTACAGTCATAATTGGATGATCTAAACGTGTTATAGACATGTTTAGGAGCATGATCATTCTTTCAATCGATCAAAACAAGCAAGGAAAGGAACTGTACCAAGCTCTGCACTTTCCGGCAGCCATGGCGGATTCCGGCGACCAACAGCTTGGTTTCCGGCACTACACGGACTGCCCGTCGATTTCTGGGTTGATAAGAGGGTGATGCGAGGTCCACGGGTCACAGGGAGGTCGCAGGGAAGGGAGGAACAACCCCGAATGAAGGAGAACGACGAAGTCGTCGTTCGGCGAACCCCCGACGGGTATGAAGCCAGAATCTGGCGAGGGTGAATCCGTCGACCTGGGTTGAAAAATGGGGTCCTCCTGGTGCGCCTAGGTCTCACGAAAACAATGGAACAAGAATTAGCAACCGAGAATGAACAGAGAGAGAGAATTTGAGGATTGAAAAGTTAGGGTTCTTGAGTTTCAAACCCAAAATTCTACTTCGTTACTCACCCGATTTTCAAATCAATTGAGGGCTTTTGGTCCTTGTGTCGAGGGCTTCTACCAGCAGTAGCAGAATTGTGAAAGAAGGAGTGGTGGAGGTGGTGGCTGTATTGGTGGTGGTGGTTGTATGGTGGAGAAGAAGAAGATGATGAAGGTGATGTCTCTCTTTCTCTCTTTCTCTTTCTCTCTCTCTCTCTCTCTCTCTCTCAGCAGGTGGTGAAGTGGGAAAGTGGAATGTGTTGCTACCTCACTAGAATGTCAAATTGGAGTGGACAAGTGGCATACATGCAAGGGGGGTGAAAGTGTAGTTTTACAAACTTTTGGGTAGAACTAGAATTGGATAACTACTAAGTTTCAGAGATTTGCACAACCACCCCAAATATTTCTAGTGCTTCAAAATCATTCTAACAGCTTCCGAATATTGCGAACACTCCGAAATTCAAACTTTAAAGCCGTGACAAACTATTTACAAATTCGCCCCCAAAGTCTTGATATTGCACTGAGAAATCTCTCGGGAATTAGGGGTGTTACACCAGGGCCTCTTCATCAACGACCGCCTCGAGGTCTGTAATTAAGATCATATCTATCTCCTTTCCTTTGGGCTCCTGCCTCGTGTGAGATGGCAAGGATTGTTGCACACATCCTTGGCTGGCTCATCAACAACCTACTGACCCTCCTTTATCTTCCTGTCTATCAACCACCTGAGCTTTTTGCACTCTCTGGTTGGGTGCAGCACCTGTCCGTGGAACTCGCACCACCTTGGATCCTGCAGCTGGTCCCTTGTGGGTTTGTGCTCCAGGGCTGGTAGGATCCCATCTTTGCTCCATCTCCTGCAAAGATCGATTGCATCCTCAATCGAACAAGGCAGGGGTGGTGCCTCCTGGGGCGCGGTCCGCTGCTGTTTGTAGGGGGATGATACTGCATGTAGATTAACATCTCACATTCTCTTGTAATTGAACTTTCCCACTTTGAATCTGGGACTCGCCTGTGTTCGCTCCCTGGCGTATCTCTTCTTCATTCTCTCCACTAACGGCTCAACATTCCTAGTGCTCTCAATCAACCTCAAGAAAGTGGGCATATTCAAGTTGATAAGCATACATTTATACTCATCACGCATGCCCTGAAGGCATATTTCCACTAGTCGGCTTTCCAAGACATTGTCGACACATTCCAAGGACTTGGCCCTGAATCTCTTGATGAAGGCGACTCCCTCTTCGTCATGCCTTTGGTACATGTGAGAGAGATGGATGGTGGTGACCCTTTCTTCTACTTGGAAGAATTTGGTGTAGAACTTCTTCACCATGTCATCCCACGTCTTGACATATCCTGCTTCCAAGGTCATGTACCACTTGTATACGACAGCCCCCAGAGACTTAGGAAATTCATGCATCAACAGCCTAGTGTCAACTCCATGTGTGCCCATCATGTGAACGAATCGAATCACGTGTTCGTGCGCATTCCCGCTGACTTCATCGAATTTCTCCCACTTGGTTTCCTTGTGGGCATCAGGCAAATGTCTCGCAGAATGGGAGGCGTGTTGTCAACCTTCGGGATGACGGTGTGTGCGAAGCTCTGGTTCGCGATGATGCTGTCTATCCGTTGTTCCAAAACTGCGAAGCCCGGGATGTAAGGCATGCTTGGATCATAGGGAGGTGGTGGCGGAGGTGCATGGATCCCTAGGGCTCCATTTGCATGGAAAGGAAATGCAGAGTACGGGGTAAAGTTTCCTGCCGTCATCAGGGACGAACTCAACGAGACCCCCCGTGTCTGGAGCCCAGGGTCGCTAATAGGAGAGGATTGGGCGACAGATGTATGCACTATGGACGTGGTTGCTGCCCCTGGTAGAGGCAACTGGGCTGTCAATGGTGGGACTCAAACACCCGGATCAGTGTTTTGGGCAAATCTTCCCAAGATCGTCATGGTTTGGGCGATCTGGGCGGACTGAGCCCGCATAATCTGGGCTTGATTCTTGATTGTGGCTTGGAGTGCCTCTAGAGAGGGTCCACTGCTGGTAACCGTTTGAACACGAGTATTGGTGTTGAAGACGGCCTTAAGTGGTCCTTCTTCCCTCTGAGGTCTCTTCGTTGGAAGGGGACCGGTCACCCTCGCGAATGATTCCATCGGAAGACATTTGTGCAGGGTTTTTGAAGGATTGAAGCACTGAAAGTGAGTGTTCACGTCGGGTTCACCAAACTGTGCACAAGGAAATCCTTCGGAGATATCCAAGTATGCACCTCAAGTAAGGAATAAGAACACAGAGAGATGTAGGGTCGTGTGTAGGGAGAGGGTAAGCAGTTGCAACGGAGAGAGAGAGAGAGAGACAACTTAATAGCTAGTGTAGAACCATAGATGAACTAGAGTCGCAACGAAGGGCTAACAATCCTATATATAGTGGGGAAGTGACTGTTGTGAGGGGGTTATTGCACCATAAACGACGGCTTAATGGTAGCCCCCATAACGGCACGTTCGACCGTGTATATAGGAACCGTTAGGCACCTGACCGTACATACCGGAGACCGTTATGAGGTCTACCCGAGTTTATAGGACTTGGCCATTAAGTCTCTCAAAGCAGTTACAAAGGGTCGCGCGCGAGCTTGGTTGCCACACGCGCGCGATGGGCCTTACCCTAGCCTCCAAACCACTAAGTCCCTATAAGTCCCGTGTTATACGCGAGGGCTCTGTCTTCCAGCCTCCACGTGGAAAAGCATAGGTAGTTTTTCGGTGTGTGTGGAGCACAGCTGGGTGTGCTGGATGGCTACCACGTGGCTGTGATCTGTCTGTCTGAAAAGCACCATCTACAACAGTATCAAACAGTTTGGAAGATTGTGGATTTGTCTTTCATCAAGGGGTAGATTGTAAGTTCAATTCAAGATCTAGTTCAAGGCCTTGAAACAGCTTTAAAATCCTTGAAACTGACTAAGATTTATATGCATGAAATTAGGGGGAGTTTCTGATCTTGATCCAACTCCTAAACCCCTGTGCATAATTAGTTGATACTTAATGATTAAAGACAAAGTATTTTGACACAGTTTACAGGATCTAACATCATATGTTTGACTCAGTTTTGCAGAGAATTTTGTTTCCTATTTTATAGGAACCTGTTTCCTAACCTATGTTTTGCAGATATGGTAACTGGTTGATGATTGATTCTATGATCAATCTGCTATGTTTAAAAGCATCCAACATACTTCCAACAAGATCAAATTAGTATCCCTAAAGATACTCATCTACTAGACGTTGGAAGAAGCTGTTAGAAGAGTCAAGATTTGAAGCAAATTTTCAGGAAAGTTTGTTGAGAAAATTCTGAAGATCTTCCATTCAAACTGGGTTCTTAAAAGGAGAATTGTTGAAGGATTTCAAAGAGAACAACACAGAGAAATTCACAGAGACACTAAAAACATTCAATGATTGACAAGAAACAAAGAAGCAGATTCATCTCTCTCAATCCAAGCATCAGAAGAACACTGCACACTAACTGCAGTTTCATTTCATGTGTTCTTCTTTTCTAAACTTCACTTGTATATTATTTTGATAATACTTCTAGTTATCATTCTCAAGGATTGTTCAAGGTGAACTATAGAGAATTCTTAGTTAATTAGATAGCTAGAACAGGTACTAGATAGGATAGTGAGAACCACAAGTTGTAACAGAGTAGGGTATCTCTCTATGCTTGAGATCTAGGGCTTAGTTGTAGATTAATAAGAATTGTGTTGAAAATCCTACAGGGAGAAGATTCCTGAGGTAGAGACGTAGGTCAAAGTGGATTGAACTCTATATAGCTTGTGTCTCTTGCATTTACTTTTCAGTTTCATACTTAGAACTTTTGCATTCAAAATTTATATTTCAAGGGTTTCAAACTCATTTGAAGGCCTTGAAATAGACTAATTCTTTTCTTACTCTAACTGTCATTGAATCCAAAATATATATCTCCTTCTCAACAAAGTCGATGGCCATCATTAACCAATGTGTTCTTGTCACATTCAAAATCACAACAATCTAATGTATGGCCAAAGTTAGTCAATTTACAAAAAATTCAATTCAAGAAAAGATATTGATAAAAATCCGATGGAATAGTTTTAGAATTCTAATACACGAGAAAGCAAGAGAGCAAGAAAAACAAGAGTAAGATTAAGAACACAAGAATTACGTGGTTCACTAATTTTGAGACTAGCTACATCCACGGTCAAACCAAACCAATTTATTTATGATAAGTCAAAACCAATTACAAGCACACTACTCAAAGTCATGTTCCTAGCATCTATTTGTACTAGTACAAGATTTAGAGCAAAAGCAACGACCAAAACTTATCTGATACAAACTAGGGAAACAATATGTCGAAAACAATTTTTTTCTAACCAAGAAAGGAGACTACCAAAGAAAACCCACGTCAAAGATTTGTTTCCAAACAAATTTGACCATTGCTAACAAAGTAATGAACTTCTTTCCAAAAAAATGCAAACAGTTGTTGCCAAAACAAAGTCTTTTCCGACTTTGACCAACAAGTTGCCCCAACAAAACAATACCGTCTAATATACCAAATACTCACAGTGCACTAAGCACTCATGGACACATGCACACATGCATGCACCACTAACTAAAACTTCGACTGTTGCTTTACCCATGTTCACGGTCACCGTTTGATTCTAAAAAAATACCCAAAAAACATCACCCTTGATTTAAACTCCGTAGCTACCGAACTAATTCTTCTCATTAACCTACAAACCCAATCTGAGTGGCGTCCCATCAAACGCTTCTTCAATGAACCATGACCAATGCATACCCCAGGGTCACACCAATGACACTTTGCGACAACGTGCCTATCAAACGATGTCATGCCAGTTTGCGCCGCTATCCGCACCGATGCGCAAAAAACCAATAATCGAAGCGCGCCAATCCAAGATCCGATCTCACCACCAACCGATGCGTGCACAATAACACGACACCAATCCTCCGCCTGAAGCGAGATCTACAACTGCACGATTCTTGGGACACTCACTCTTCCAATGACGTTTCTCCCTCAATTTGCTAGGTGATTCAAGTCGCCTCCACCTAGGCTTGAATCTTCCTAGTCGTCAAATCCAAATATAGATCCCGATGACTCACCGGGTTGAGCACTCCATATCGATTGACGCATGCTGGAACCGAAAGCATGCCAAATGTACTAAAACTATATCCGCAATTTTGTGCTCCACAACAAGAGCCCGATAGCTCCCAGAACAAGGAACTCGATAGCCTACCAACCAATGCTTGGTGTGCTTGCACCCTGTGTTTTGGAGGCCAACCAGCGGAAACCCAATCTTTCCATCAAACGCGGCAAATCTTGACCACGAACCAACGCCATCGCTCCTCTTGAACCTGGATCTGATACCACTTGTTAGGATTCCAATACGCAAGAAAGCAAGAGAGAGCAAGAATAGAAAGAGTAAGATCAAGAACACAAGAATTACGTGGTTCACTAGTTTTGAGACTACCTACGTCCACGGTCAAACCAAACCAATTTATTGATGAGAATCCAAAACCAGTTACAAGCACACTACTCAAATTCATGACCCTAGAATCTATTTATACTAATACAAGACTTGGAGTCAAAGAAACGACCAAACCGAATCCGAGACAAACTAGGAAAACAATCCGTCCAAAACAATTGTTTCCAAACCAAGAAAGGAGACTACCAAAGAAAACCCACGTCAAAGATCTGTTTCCAAACAAATTTGACCATTGCTACCAAAGTAATGAACTTCTTTCCAAAACAAATGCAAACAGTTGTTGCCAAAACAAATTCTTTGCCGACTATGACCAACAAGTTGCCCAACAAAACTACACCATCCAATATACCAAATACTCACAGTGCACTAAGCACTCATGGACACATGCACCACTAACAAAAACTTCGATTGTTGCTTTACCCATGTTCACTGTCACCGTTTGAATTAAAAAAATACCCAACATATAGAAATAGTATCAACTAAGTGAATGATGATGATGATGATGATGATGATGATGATGATGATGATGATAATAATAATAATAATAAGAATAATAATAATAATAATAATAATAATAATAATAATAATAATAATAATAAATAAATAAATAAATAATAATACTAATAGTAATAATAATAATAATAATAATAATAATAATAATACTTACATATTCCATCTCTTTAAATTCGCCTATAAATTCGTCAAAGATATTAACATCTTTCAATTCGTCGAGGAACTGGACAAGAATTATAAGTAAGCAAATATAAGATAAATGAACTTCAAATTGCATGAAATTATAAATATGAAAAAGGGAAAAAGCTTACAAAATGGTAGCTGCTAAGGTACCAAATCCTCTTTTTATTATAGTATGTCGGCTCTTGTCGTGAAGTTGAAGACACATCAAATAAGAATCAGTCACCGAAATCATTAAAAATTTAAAATGTTTGCACTTATAAAGATCATAATATGTAGTTAATGATATTGAGATTAGTCTTAGGGTGTTTGAAAGAAATGCATCATTACCAAACCATATTTCTTCTCAAAGGTGCCACCCTCTTCCCCTAGTTAAATAAGCCAAACTACCTATATTCAAGACATAATCCATGAACGTATGAACATTTGATTAGAAAAAGAAATAAGGAAATTGATTAGTAATGATGACCATTAAGATTGGTAAGACTTACTCACGATTTGCAGTGACGTCTACATCTTTGATAACTCCTTCATAAGAGTTATCCTTAGTACGTTCTATATTGTTATTTGTGTGCATGTCGGTGCAAAGTGACGAGATCAAGACAAAATAAGAAGAAAATGTTTTTGGATGGTTTTTAGCTTAAATGTACAGTTCGGGTGTTTCTTGCATGATTTTACGTATGATTTGAATAATTTATCACATTTGATATTCGCAATAGTGTTCGTGTGGTTATTTGAAGGAAGAATGCATGAGGAGATCCGTTGGATAGAAGAAGAAGAAGAAGAAGAAGAAGAAGAAGAAGAAGAAGAAGAAGAAGAAGAAGAAGAAGAAGAAGAAGAAGAAGAAGAAGAAGGACCTGTCTTTGCACGAAGACAACATAGCCTTTGCACGAAGGGATAATAAGGACATCCAGGAAGCTCTCAGGTGGTCTTCGCACGAACATAAAATGCGATCGTACGAAGAGAAACACTTAGAAATTTTCAAAAATGCATCAAAGTCTTCCTACAATATCACGTTGTTTCAAAGTAGGAAGGTCTTCCTACGAAGACAGAAAATCTCTTAGCGCGAAGGTCTTCACATGAGGACTTCGTCTGTTCGTGACACGAGAAATTCGGATGAATTATTATGAAAAAAAAATTTAATCATTCTTAAAAGGCTTGGGACTTTTAAGAACGTATATAAGAGGCCTAAGATGTTGTTCTGAGGGGAGACGCAGAGAAAAAGGTTAGAGGCAATAATTGGAGCTTGAGTTCGTCGTGGAAGCGAGTATTCTACCATTTGACCTATCTACTCTTTATCTTTTATTTTTTTACTCATGATCATGAAAATTCTTGTCGTTGTGATCATGAGCAGTAGTAGCTATGTTTTATATTGGTATTTCTCAATGGTAGCTAGGCTTTGAAGCCGTTTTGGCGAATTATGGATTTGATTCATGTTTGGATGACTTAATTGATGATGAACTTTCTTGCTATGTTTAATTCATGTTCTTAATCCATCTTTGTATCGCCTGATCAACAATATAGAGATCATACGTAATTTTTTAGTGAAAGCATTAAATTACCGGATAGTTGAATTGAGCTATTAGTTGATCGAAAAAATTAACTAGGAACAATAGAGTAGAATTTTACTTCATTATATATTTAACGGATAATTAAAACTTGGTAACTCGGTTGTAATTGACCTGGTCATAGAAAGCTCACTTTGCAACTCGGTGAATGATAATAATAATATTACTCACATATTTCATCTCTTCCAATTCACCAATAAATGGGTCAAAGATATTGAAATCTCCCAAATCGTCGAGGGGCTGGACAAGAATTATAAGTAATAATATAATAAGATAAATGAACTTGAAATAGGATTATTTTCTCAATATGAAAAACGGTGAAAAGATGGAAGGTAGTTTGCTGGTACAGTTCCCACGTCCGCCCGACCTAGCCCGAAGCAGCAGTTCCTTTTTTCATCAAAGATCGGTGTCGGTTTCCAAGATAAGACGGGGGTCTTGTATCCCCACAGGGTATCCGAAGTTAAAAAGAAGAGTTTTTCCCTCCCCTAGGATGGGGAGTTCGAAAAGAATGCATCCTCTCAATTGATCAATCGGATGAAAACCCCGTGTTTTTGGGTGTGGCCCTTCGGCTGGCAAAGATTTGCAGTTCCCTTTTGTCGTTTTCTGTAGCAAGCTTCTTCCCGATCTCTCTAGTTGATGGTCGCTTCCTGCAGTATGAGTTTTACGAACATGGTAGCAGCTAAGGTACAAGATTCTCTTTTTTATAGTATGTCGGTTCTTGTCGTGAAGTTGAAGAAACGTCAAATAAGAATCAGTCACCTAATTCATTAAAGTCAAAATGTATGCACTTAAAGATCATAATATGTAAATAATGAGATTGAGAATAGTCTTAGAGTGGTCGAAAGAAATACATGCATCATTACCAAACCACATATCTTCGCAAATGTGCCACTCTCTTCCCCTAGTTAAATAAGCCAAACTACATATATTCAATACATAATCCATGCACGAATGAACGTTTGATTAGAAGAAGAAATAAGGAAATTGATTAGTAATGATGATCATCAAGATTAGTAAGGCTTACTCATGATATGCAGTGAGGTCTACATCTTTGTTGTCAAACAAGTTTAGATAGACATGTGTCATGTAGTGGTGTAAAAATCATTGATCATCATAGGACATGAGGGGATTCAATTCCAAATATTTTGTCGGCTTCTTTTTTATTTCCTGAGTAATTAGACAGATGGACCTTCAAATGATAAACTATGCCTTGCCACGGATATCACCCCGAATGTTTCCCTTGATCTTCAGAGACCCATGTACTAGAAATGGCTTTGGGGTACATTGGATGTGACCAAATATGACCAAAAAAATATATGGAATTAATAATTAAATACAAGATATTCTTAATATACACTTAATATGTATTAAACACTAAAGTGCACTACGGATGTTTATATTTACCTCCGCGTCAGCATTAGTAGACCCACTACTAACAGGAATCGGAATTTTCCTACTTGGACTTCTAACCTCCTGCTATTCTTTTTTTACCTTTTTGGATGTAGCAATCTCTTACGTCTCGCTCATTTTCCTCCTCATCCCCAACATCAGCACTCTCTTCACCAGCTGCCTCCCCTTTATCTTTATACATCAATTCCTTTTGTGCATTCTCCTGAAAACTTCTCCGTCAAAAATTCAAAGTTGACTAAAAATTTTGTTCAAAAAAATTCAAACTTATTGTCCATAATTTCATCGGGCGGATGATTTGTTTGGAAAATTGGAGCAAGCCTTGAACCATTTATTGGTTCATCAATTGTCTCCACCTTTAACTGTAACAAAGAAACAAAAATACTCAATAACATAAATTATATATTTTTTTCAGACAGAGATAGAAACTGTAAGTTATAGATAAACATTTACTCACGTTACTTATGTTCTTTTAGACAAAGTTCCACCTCTGTGCCACATCATTGTTGTCCAAACTTTAATCTGAGTTTTTCATCTTTATTTTGGCAACCATCAATATTATCCCAAAGTTTTGGACTAAACTTCTTCAAGTACAATATCTTGAATTAAAATATATTTTAACTAAATTCATATATATTTTTGTTAAAAATAGGAAAAATGTATTAATATAGCAGGGAAAAATATTAAAAGAAGTACCATGAGCATCGTCACATATACTGCGGCACGATGAGTTTTTTTCAGGTGGACCTTCTTTTGTTGGGTCTGGAAGTAATTCAACTATGTTTGTCCAGTAACACTTTTGAGGTGCTCTAAAGAGACAACATAACGTGGTAGTGTTTTCCAAACTCCTTGATGTCGGCATTCCAAAACAAGCCAAAACAAATGCAAAATCATGTTTCTTCATTTTTCTGTAAAAATGTCTTTATTCTCCTTAGCAAGAAACTAAGAACCATAGGTTGGATCCCCAAGATAAGTTAAACGAGCAGGATCCTTCTAGCCACCCTCTTTGTCTCCATACCATTAGCATCAAGCATGAAATTTTCCCCCGGTGCAAGTGATACCTTGCAGTCAACCAACTATTTCATCAGTTCTCTGGACAGAGTGGTTGTGCGCATATAAGAATCGTTCCACATTGTATACATTATAGCTAAAAGCATTAACATTCTTCCTTGTTTCCTTAATGTGAAGATGCAACAACATTCTCCAGCTTTTCTTTTCTCCATGTGTCTTTCTTTGAGCCTCCATCCATCTTTATTCTTTGAGATGATCTCCGTAAATCAATAGGGTTAGGGTTTACGAAGAGAGAGGCAAGAGAAATGGACGAGAGAGAGAGAGAGAGAGATAGAAGGTCGGAGATAAATACTAAAGAGTTTGATTTAAAGAGTGAAAAGGAATATTCCAAAATATATGAGGAAGGAAAGTTTGATTGAAATTCAAATTTGTGTGTGACGTGTGGAAAGGAAATAATAATATATCGATTTTAAAAACTTTTTTCTTAATAAGTTAAAAATAATGTTAGGAAATTATCTACAAAGATAACACCCAGCATTAATGATCCATTCATTCAAACATATAGTACACAGATTTATATTCAAAGCTTTGAAAAGAATTTCAAGGCTTTGAAAGACAGTTAAGCTGCACAAAAATTTCAAGGCTTTGAAAATCTTTTCAAAACTTTAAAACACACATAACATACCTGATGCTCCCCCTAAACCATTTCTTCTTTATTCAACATGCGAAGTTCCAAATTCAAAGTTGTGAATCTATTCTCTGGCAGTGGTTTATTGAAGATATCTGCAAACTGCATGTTTGTAGGCACAAATGATAGAGATACATCACCTTTCCCCACATGATATCTAATGAAGTGATGTCTGACATCAATGTGCTTAGTCCTCGAATGTCGTACTGGATTATTTGTAATTGATATAGCACTAGTGTTGTCACATTTGATTGGGATATCTCTAAAGTCATAACCTATGTCTCTCATCTTTTGAGCTATCCACAACATTTGTGAGCAGCAAGCTCCTGATGCTATGTGTTCAGCTTTTGCTGTTGATAAGGTACAGAATTTTGATTTTTAGAATGCAAGCTTATCAGGGATGATCCAAGGAATTGGCAACACCCTGAACTACTTTTTCTATCAACTTTATATCCTGCAAAACCTGCATCTGAATAGCCACACAGAGAAAAGTTGGGCTATTAAGGATACCAAAGCCCTAAGTCTTTCGTACCATTGAGATATCTAAATATTCTTTTGACAGCAACTAAGTGTGACTCTTTAGGATCAGCATGGAATCTAGCACACATACAAGCACTTAACATAATGCTTGGCCTACTTGCAGTGAGATAGAGCAGTGAACCAATCAATTGTGTTTGGATGAAAATTTTACAAGTACCAACATAATAGAATGTTTGCAAACATGGCATACAATAATAAGGAGGTTGGGGTATGACATGTGCAGTTAAGCCTAGTTTATATTATCTGAATGAATTTGATTGAATGGCCTATACTACATATTATACTATGGGTATCAAGCAAGAACGGTAAACGAAAGTATAGAAAAGAGTCAAGAATTAATGTGGTCCACTAGTTTTGAAACTAGCTACCTCCACGGCCAAAACATGATGCTAATTGAGAAAAAATCACCCGGTTACAACCATATAACACTAAGACACGAACCTAGCATATACTAGCATACTAACCTAAGCCGAAGAAACATCAAGAAACATTCCAAAAATGATTTGGAAACCAAACGAACCGCCCCAGCCCAGACCCATTCAGACGAATGAGTCGTTCATTCGCACGAAACATTCGTACGAATTCCTTCGTCCAATGGATAGATTCCACAGATTATTTTCTTCGTCTTTGTCTACCTTCGTTACCTCGTTTCTTCGATGCTTCACCATACGTTTCTTCATTGAATCACTCCTAACAAACTCCATCTTGATTCAATGGCTAGCAACCAGATTCGTTCTTCTCTCTAATATAGAAACGGATGTGTCCCTCCAGAATCAGAAATGGGCACGCCTTCCCAAATAGTTGCACTTCCAAGACCTAAATAAAGTGCTCCACCCAAAACCAGACTTGAATACATTCACTTAGAAAAATGGCCGAATGTATTCCGGATGCACTCCAAATAACGCGAAAACTAGTGCACCATGACATGTGCTAGATGTATTTCAGACCAGTTTCCCCAATTACGAGTGCCATAAATTTTCATGCCAGATGCACCTGTATGCCTCAGATACGCCAGAGCCAGATTCGATGCCAGAAAAACCCACGCGGCAGACTGCTCAATGCCAGGAGCTCAGAAAACCCCCTAGGGGCTTAGAGAACTAGATTGCCCTCGGAGGAGCTCCCTCCACCTCGAACCAGATCCCCTGATGATCGGTTTTTCTAGGGACGCTCCCTCTTCCAATGACCTTTCTCCTTACATTAGGCACAAACATCTCGTCATAAGATGGATCCTAAAAATCTCTTGTATCCGTTACCTTTCCTCCCTTTACCATGAAATTGGCGGAATCATAATCGTTGTTTCCTGCAGCTTTGTGCCTCAAATTCTTGGTGTGAAGAGCTGATATAACCTCTTGTATGGTTAATTTATCTTTCCCACCAATGAAAGATTTCACAAAACCCTCGTATGATGGAGGAAAGGAAATCAATGGAATTAAAGTTTCATCATCGTCGCTTATTTTCTCATCACTGTTACCTAGCTCAACCAGAATATTGTTTAGAACGTCTAAGTGATCACTAATTTGCGTACCTTCAGACATGCACATACCCAATAATCGCTGCTTCAGCATTAACTTGTTGGTGAGCGACTTCGTCATGTAGAGGCTCTCCAACTTCAACCATAAAGAAGCCGTCGTCTCCTTATCTGTGACTCAGGTGATCATGTCGTCCATCTGACACAACATTATTGTTGCGTGCGCCTTCTCCTCTATCTTCAAATACGCCAGGGTAGTTGTATACATGGTGCCCTTGTTGGACTCCAAGGACACCCATGGATCGTTGGGTTTCAACAGCCCCATCATCTTGATCTGCCACAGAATGAAATTGTTTATTCCACTGAACTTGTCTTGATCTTCATTGAAGAACCTGACAACATTCCTCTTGAAACCCTAACCCAAAGCTCTGATACCGGTTTTTTATAATCCGGTATCAAGCAAGAATGATGAATGAAAGAAAAGAACAAGAGACAAGAATTAATGTTGTTCACGGGTATTGGTACTAGCAACCTCCACAGCCAACACCGGATATTCATTAAAATAAATGACCTGACCACACAACACTAAGCCACGACCCTAGCACATATTTATACTAGCATGCCCACTTAGAGCCGAAGAAACATTGATAACTCCGTTTTCGGAGTTATTTTATGCCTTTTATTTCTACGTTTTGCGTGCTCAACATGGAGAATTCACCGTCTTTTGAGTAAATTATGCTAAAATGTGATAATATGAGTTCATGATCTTTACTTATTAAATCCGGATGTTTCTTTGGATATTTTGAGCTTTTATTGTGATATGATTGCGGGTTGTGTTTTCGTGTTGTGATTCACAGGAAAACAGGGCTTGGAGGATCATGCGGGAGATGGAAACGAGCTTCGGAAGCAAGGAACTCAAAGAGAAAGTCAAAGGAAGAAAGGTAGAAGTCAAAGAAAAAGTGCAGACACAAGGAGTCTTCGTACGAAGACAAATGTCTTCGTACGAAGAGAAAAGACTTAGCCAAATTCAAGTTCTGAAGATATCTTCCCAAACAGCTATGCAGTACTTACATAGGAAGACCTTCAAACGAAGAGGAATTTTATTCGTACAAATACTCTTCTTATGAAGAGAAATGTCTTCGTACGAAGACATCGCTGGAAAACGCAGATTTGTGCGGGGCTTTTGCGTAGTTTATCCAAACTTTGTAATATTATTATGGAAACGTATTTACGTGTTTTAGGTCGAATTTTTCAGTAGTTCATCACGTTAGAAACATCTTTTGGAGAGCAAGAAGCTATTGCAAGAGCTTGGGAGCTTTGGATCACTCGTTTGGATTCTCAACTCTTCATCTTTCTTAGTTTTTGCTATTGAAACTTATGAAACTCGTTATTTTGAGTATGAATCGTAGTAGCTAAACTCTTTTTGCTGGGAATTCTCGTTTGGTGTAGCTAGGGTTTGATATAAACATGATGTTTTGAGATTGTGATTCATGTTATAACTTAATCTATCGTGTTCTTTCATTATTATGGATTGTTTATGGTCGTGATCTCATTATTTTTGCGAGTAGCTAATAAAAGAATAATCTTAATTAACCTTCACGTGGTAACTCCGTGATAGTTAGTCGGTAAATTGAATAATCCACCTAGTCGAATCAATATTTGGTAACTCGATATTGTTAACTAGGATCGTGAGAGTAGAATTGTGATTCCTAATGCATGCTTAAAAGTAAAATAGACTTGGTAACTCGGTATATTTTGGTTTTAAGTATAGATAACTTGCTTGGTAACTCGGTAAGTTTTACATTGCTCGATTAATAGTGAAAGACACGTGGTTGTTTTACGAATCAAAACATAAGTTTAGATCAACCTAGTGAACCTAGAGAATTCCCGGTATTTTTCCTCGTATTAGAAAAAGTCTTAAACTCACTCTTTGTTAATCGTGACCTACTTCACTCGATTAATTGAGAATCTTGCATTTTTATTTTAGTAGAATTAGAACAAAGCACAACTTTGCGACTTGCCCACATAAGGTGTAAAATAATAACTAGATTAACAAAGTCCCTTGGGTTCGATAACCCGGATTTCCGGATATTACTACACTCGACAGTCGTACACTTGCGATTAAATCGTGTCAAGTTTTTGGCGCCGTTGCCAGGGAATTCGGCTAAATTAGTTATAATTCCTTGCCTTAGGGATTTTAATTTTTTTTTATATCTGTTACTCACCTGCGTTTTGTGTATTTTGTGATTTCAGGTTGATTTGCACGGTGCATGACCCGTTCTAGAGACGAGCCTTTGTATCCAACATTTGAAAACCCGGAATCCTTATTGAAAGCACAACGTAGAGACAAGAGGAATTCAAGCTCAGTCACCATGGATGATGAAACTAGAGCTGAGTTTGAAAGGATTCGCAAAAGTGCGCAAGATGCGGAAGCAGCTAGAGCAGCAATTGTAGAGGAGGCAGCAAATAGAGCACGAGAAACTGAGCAGCTTAGGTTTCAAATGGCTGAGATTCAGGAGATGATTGATCGCATGAACCCTCCAAATCCACAACAACTCCCTGGTGCGGAGGTAGTTGGTAGAAACAACGGTGGTAATGGGAATAATGGGGGCAATAATCGGAACAATAACATTCGGAATGCGGCAGAGCAAGTCAACAATGCTGAGGAGGATGAGCGTCCTTTGGTGGACTACTTCAGAACTACACCGGAGGGGTATCAACCCACTATTGTCAGGCCTCAGATTAATGCCGCACATTTCGAGATACGCCAACCATTGATCAACATGGTTCGGGATGAGTGCTTATTCACTGGAGCCCCAAGTGATGATCGGCATCAACACTTGCTCAATTTTGAGCAGATTACCTCCACTATGTATGATCAGAGATTTCCACTCGAGACGATAAATCTCATGCTTTTCCCCTTCTCCTTATCGGGAAAGGCAAAGACATGGCTTATGGAACTTCCAGCAGGCAGTATAGTTACATGGGCAGATTGTAACAGAGAATTTCTCATGAAGTATCTTTCGCCATCCAAGGTTGCTCAACGGATGGCTGATATAAAAAAAAATTACAAAACAGGAAGATGGTTCTCTGGGGGACACGTGGAGAAAGTTCAACCAGCTCCTTCGCAGATGCCCTACTCACGGAGAGCCATGGTACAAACTTCTGCACTATTTTTATAATGCCTTAGACAGAGAGACTGCAAATGAACTGGACATGATGACTCAAGGAAATTTTAAGGGACTGGGATTACAGATATGTCGGGATCTGCTGGATAATGTAGAAAAACGTGAATCCACGAGGTCTGAGACTCGTAGAAACACTAAATCAGATGGGGCATTGGTTAGTAAGATTGAGTCCATGGTGGAACAGAAATTTGAACATGAGATGGCAGTGATGACTTCGACTTTTAGTAATTTAACCCATCGGCACAGGTTGAGTCAGTGGGAGAGATGGTAGCAGATGCAAATCATGGATATGGGGATGGTATTGAAGATGTGAACTACATGGGTCAAGCAAGACAGCAGCAATGGCCCAACACCTATCATCCCAACAATCGCAATCACCCTAACTTCAGCTATGCCAATCCAAATAGTGGATTATATGCGCCAGGTCAAAGGCCAAATGTTCCATACCAAGCTCAAAGACAGGTTCCACAACAGCAGGCCCCACCATCAGAAGAACAAGATACAAACGCGTTGTTGAGGAAACTGATGGCTAGCAATGATAAAATTGAGAGCAACATTGTCGCGATAGAAGCCACGATGAAGAGCCATGAGACACAGATTGGCCAGATAGCCAATCAAAATACTCGACTTCCACCGGGTATGTTACCTTCTAACACAATCACTCCACCTGAGCAATTGAAGGCTATCACTACTCGCAGTGGGACCACCACTAAGGATCCTCCATATCCTACCCACACGCGATCCGAGGCGACCAAGGCCACAGAAAAAGCATTAGATGAAGAAGATCCCGTGCCTACCGTGAGTCCCCAATCAAAGGACACGAGTAGGAAGTCATAGGTAAAGCCTAAGTCAAAGGAAGAGTATAGTGTTCGTGTGCCATACCCGCAGAGATTGAAGAGTCAAGAGGATGCCAAGCACTTCAAGAAGTTTGTGGATATCTTCAAGAAGTTACACATCAATATCCCCTTTGCGGAAGCAATTTCACAAATGCCTAAATACGCAAAAATTCTGAAGGACCAACTCTCTAATAGGAGGCGCATGGATGATTTTGAGACCGTGACTCTGAATGAGGAGTGTAGCGCCGTGGTGCAAAAAGTGTTGCCCGAGAAGATGAAAGATCCGGGTGGTTTCATTATTCCTGTGACATTGGGAGATGCGTTCCATGGTAGAGCATTATGTGATCTTGGCGCAAGCATCAATTTGATGCCCACATCAGTATTTGATCAACTTGGTGTAGGGGATCCCAAACCTACTCATATGTGCTTACAGATGGCTGACCGTACTATCAAACGACCACGGGGTGTTTTGCAGGATGAGCTTGTGAGATTCGAAGGACTCATCTTCCCTGCAGATTTTGTAATCTTAGACATGGATGCTAATGATGATTTCCCACTCATATTGGTACGGAAATTCCTTGCCACAGGAAAAACGATTATTGATGTTGCCAATGGAGAGTTGGCGATGCGTATTAACGATGAGAAGGGGCCATTCAATGTCTTTGAAGCTATGAAATTTCCTGCATATGCAGTTAGTGAGCAGTGTTTTGGTGTGGAGGCATACACACCAGAAGACGAGGAAGATATCTTATTGGAGCAGCTGTATGAGGAGCTTGCTCTACTTGAATCGAGTGAAAAAGAACAAGCTATGGAAGCCAGCTGGCGTTCATCCCTACCCCTCTTTAATGAGGGAAGCAGGAAGACTCTTACTCCTTCTCTTATTACTGCTCCTAATTTAGAATTGAAACCTTTACCTGCTCATTTAAAATATATGTACTTGCGATCTAATGAGACTTTGCATGTTATTGTATCTGCGTGTTTGGACAGGGAACATGAGGAGCAACTTCTCAAGGTATTGCAGGAATGAAAGGCAGCTATGGGATGGACCATAGCGGATATCAAGGGGATCAGCCCCACAGTTTGCCAGCACAAGATTCGGCTCATGGAAGATAAGAAGTTGGTAGTTCAGTTTCAGCGCCGCCTCAACCCTCACATGCAGGAGGTGGTGAAGAAAGAGGTGCTTAAATGGTTGGAAGCAGGTATCATTTACCAGATTTCCGACAGCACATGGACTAGCCCGTTACAGTGTGTCCCTAAGAAGGGAGGTATAACTGTGGTGGAATGGGAAAAAGGTGATCAGATTGCCACTCGTACTGTTACTGGGTGGAGAGTTTGCATGGATTACCGCAAACTCAATGATGCCACGTTGAAGGATCACTTTCCCCTCCCATTTTTGGACCAGATGCTTGATAAGCTGGCACGTCATTCGCATTACTGCTTTTTGGATGGATACTCCGGTATAATCAGATAGCGATTGAGCCAGCTGACCAGGAGAAGACGACATTTACTTGTCCTTATGGGACCTTTGCATTTAGACGCATGCCCTTTGGGCTATGCAATGCACCTGCCACGTTTCAGAGGTGTATGATGTCTATCTTCTCTGACATGATGGAGCAGAATTTCGAAGTCTTCATGGATGATTTTTCGCTTTATGGTGATGGGTTCGAAGACTGTCTACAACAGCTAGCTCGGGTGCTGGACAGATGTATTGACACCAACCTAGTGCTTAACTGGGAGAAGTGCCATTTCATGGTGACCGAGGGGATAGTGTTGGGGTACAAGATTTCAAGCAAAGGCTTAGAGGTAGACCGGGAAAAAATTGAGGCGATTGAGAAGCTTCCTTACCCTACATCTGTCAAAGAGGTACAGAGTTTCTTGGGACATGCAGGCTTCTACGGGCGTTTCATAAAAGATTTTTCGAAGATCACAAAGTCTTTATCTGGATTGCTTGAGAAAGATGTCGTCTTTGATTTCAATGAAGAGTGCAAGACAGCTTTTGATTTGCTCAAGAAAAAGCTGATCAGCTCACCCATTATAGTCACACCAGACTGGACCTTGTCGTTTGAGCTTATGTGTGATGCCAGCGACTATGTGGTGGGAGCAGTGCTGGAACAGCGGAAAGACAAGGTAGCTCATGTCATCTACTATTCCAGTCGTACTCTTAATAATGCACAGGTTAACTATGCCACCACGGAGAAAGAGATGTTGGCTATCATCTTCGCGTTGGACAAGCTTCGTCCATATCTTGTGGGTTCCCAGGTGACAATTTTCACGGACCATGCAGCCCTCAAATATCTTCTTACTAAGAAGGATGCAAAGCCAAGATTGATCCGGTGGGTTTTGTTAATGCAAGAGTTTGACGTGGTAATCAAAGACAAGAAGGGGGTAGAGAACGTTGTTTCAGACCATTTTTCACGACTGGAGAATGTAAAACAAGAAGATATTCCAATTAGAGAAGATTTTCCTGATGAACAACTTATGGTAGTGGTAGCAGTTGTGCCTTGGTTTGCGGATTTGGCAAATTTCAAGGCACTCAACATTGTCTCAAAAGACATGACCTTCCATCAGAAAAAGAAGTTCTTCGCAGATGCACGACCCTATTTTTGGGATGACCCCTATCTGTTCAAATTACGAGCTGATAATGTGTTGAGAAGATGCGTAGCTAAGCCAGACACGTTGGACATTCTTATACATTGCCATGAACTGAATTGCGGAGGACATTTTGGCAAAACGCGCACTGTGGCTAAGGTACTACAAAGTGGCTTTTATTGTCCTTCTTTACATAAGGATTCTCATTTATTTGTACAGCAGTGTGACCGGCTTCAGAGAACCGGCAATATCTCCAACCGAAATGAGATGCCTCAAAATTTCGTGTTGGAAGTAGAGCCCTTTGACGTGTGTGGCATTGATTTCATGGGACCATTCCCTTCTTCACTTGGAAATCTTTATATACTGTTAGCTGTGGATTATGTGACTATTAAGTACTTAAAATTGCATGTTTTAACATGTTAGTGAACTCTTCTTAACTTGCTAATATGTGTAATTTATCTATTTTATCCCTAATTCTAGACTTATGCTTGTTTCTTTTAGTTTGTTTGGAGTTTCCTTATTTTTTTTAGGAAATATGGCGCTTTGAAACTCAAGGAAATATTCCACAAAAACTCAAGAGACGATTTAAAAGAGATTTGAAGGGGCCAAGAGACATCAAGAAGGTACTCGAAGCACTTGAGTAGAAGATTAGTGAAGATTTGAAGGCCTATTTGAGTAGACAAGAGAAGAATATGGGGCCGTTATTGAATATTTAGAAGAAACATGTCAAAATGAGAGTCAAAAGTTGAAGTGGAGAGCAAAATAGAGAAGAACTTAACGGAATTGGGGCTAAAGTGTGGATTTCTAAACCTTTCAAGGGCCAAGAAGATAACTTTTTAACGGGGAAGGGGCTACTTGGAGTTTTATAAAGTTTTTAAGAGTTCTAGTGAAAGGAAAGTAACAGATCGGGGTATTTTAAAACATATCAGCAAACTTGGGGGGATCCGAGTGTAATTTCATCAAAAAGCTAAGGACAGACGGTCTTCTTCCTCTTCCTCGCGACCAGAACACGCCAGAAGCCATTGAAGCTTCGTCTGAAGCTTCGAACCAGCCCAAATCCACCCGAAATCACCACCTCTTCCCACGAAATCGGCCTCAAAACACTCCACAGCCCACTCTCTCTCTCTCCTAGTGCTCTCAATTCGGCCCAAGATCAAGAGACAAAAAGCCCCAATTCTCCTAGGGTTCTTGAGGCGGCTGAAAATCAACGATGGGGAGCTTCCCAGTGCAATTGGACGGTGGATACGAGTTCTTGAAGGCCAAGAAACCCAGCTGGGAGGTCTACATAAACGGAAGTTGAAGAAGAAATCGTCTCTCTCTACACACCCGACGGTACCACACAGTCCCATGTTTCTCCTCTCTCTCTCTCTCCGATTTCTACCCAGTTCTGGGTTGTTCTTTAGCTGCTGAGCTCCCTATTGAGCATGATTCAGGGCTGAGAGCAAGTGAAAGAGGAAGAGAGGGAGAGAGGAGTTCGAAAATTGGGTTGCTGTTGGTGATTTTTGGTGCTCTGTTCTGTGTGTTCTTGCTATGTTCTTGCTGATGGTTGTGTTGTTTGGTTCGGTTATTGTAGCAGCAGCAGTAGAGTATCCAATTTGCAGGGATAGTTTTAGTTGATAGTGTAGTCGATTCAATTTAGTTTGGTTTGCTCTTCAATTTGAAGCTTAACTTGTGTTATTGGGATTAAATTTGAGAAGAACTTGTGTATTCTTGAGTTTTGAGGTTGAAATACATGGAAATTTATTTGAATATATTGGTGAAATCTCTTCTTCAACTCAATAACATGCTTAGCTAGTTAATTTGTTGGGTTACTTGATGAAGTTGGATGGCTTGTTGTGAAGTTTCAATTGTTCTTCAAAGTTTCACAAGTTTGGATGTCGAATTCATTGAATTCTTGTGTCGAAAGACAAATCCGAATTGTGTCTTGATCTTGTATGTGGACTCACTTGGCGGAGTACATATCCTTGATGCTTGAAATAACTCGATTTTGGGTTTCACTCTTGAATTCGTGAGCTAGACGATTCCGTTTGCTTTAGAATTCATGTTTCGTCGTTTCATACAAAGTTTGGGTGTTGGACTTCACTTGCAAGTTTTCTAGCAAAATCAATTGACCCAGCTCCATTTCTTGAATCGTAGTAGTATTAGTAGTCATTTAATTTGTTCTCTAAATCGTACTCTCAACTTGCTCCATCACATTTTGTGGTGGATTTGATAGCTTGGCAAGCTCTAAAGCCATTGAGAGTTTTCTTTTGTCGCTTAGTTATTCGTTTACTCTAGTGATAGTAAGTCATTATCTAACCCTCCTCTCCTTGTTGATTCGACTCCGGACTTACCGGATTTTATTACTTGAGACGATATCCTATACTTGGGATTTTTTTCAAACAAGTTTTTGGCGCCGTTGTCGGGAAGAGGCTAGGCTTTAGATTTGATTTGCTTTCTTAGTTAGTTAGTTAGTAGTTTGTTTTTGACATTTTTCCTAGTTGTTTGTGGTTGATTAAGTGTGAGGCATACCTCTCATCAAGTAGTTCTCATCTACTTGCTTGAAAATATGTCTCATGAACATTTTGAACTTGGTGAGAGGCCTAACGTTCCTTACTACTATGCATTTACTAGTCATGGAAATCATTCTAAGGAATCAATGCGTTTCATACGTGAACGTGCTATTAAAAATGGTGAGTATTTTCCTAAGAATGATTATTCTTGGCATGGTAGTAGAACACTAGATTGCACATATCATGCTTCTTGTGCACAATCACCTCCCTCTAACACTTACATGTTTTTGAACTCTCATGATTCTTGCACTTATCAATATAATGATATGATGTGTGAATCAAGAGGAGTTAATCATTTTGAGAGGGAATCACTTGTGAATGATGAGCTAAATACGCCTATAAGTGATACTTTATATGAAAAAATTCAAAAGCATATTCAAAAGAATAAAGATGTTTTGGAATCACTAATAGAATCAAGAGAATCACAAAGAAAATTTGAACAATCATTATCTCACTTGGAGGATAGAGTCGCTTCCTCAAATTCACAATCACATGATAATGAGTCTCTTGCATATGGTTCTCACTTTTCACAAGACTCATCATCACACGAGTCTCGAGTTCCTATTCACACACATCACGAGCTTGCTGAAGATCAAATTTTGGATGATGTGTTAGATGATGTAGTTGTTGCTACTAGAATAGGTGATTGTATTCATTTCTCATTTGCACATTCTAAAGAAGCATGTGATAGTGATATTGGTAGTGAGATTGATAATTTGGATGATGACTCTTCAACCCATGACATGAGTGAAGCCATTTTGGATGACTCACATAGTGACACTTGTGAGGAGAAGTCGCAAAATGAAAATAACTCATGTGATGAGTTAGAGGTCAAATTTGATGCTACCACTAGTGAAGGGAATGTAGTCTTGTCTTGTTCTCTAGAAGAGTCTAATACTTACTGGAGTTCCTATGATCTTGATTGTGACAAAATTGAAGTTTTATTGGGAGGTACTCCGGTTAGTATTGATATGTCTAATGAAGATCCGCGGAGCTATACTCGTATTTGTGACGAAATTGAATTTTACTTGAATGCTCCCTTGGATTTTATCATTATGGAAGATGTGCCTAACGGTTTGGATGAGCCTTCAAGTTCTCAAATTATTTTAACTCCCACTTGTGAAGCCTCATCCCCGAATCCATATGACTTATTTAAAAGTGGTGAGATTGAGGATTCACAAGTTGCCGCCATCTCTCAAGTTGTGATTTCAAGTAAAAATTTGGCAACTTATGAAGACCCATTCTATGATTCAATTCATTTGAGGATTTCAAAACCTTTTCTTAAGATGATGCATGATGTAACAACTTGCTCTAACTTTATTGTGAGATTTTGCTTGCATCTCTTATTCATCTTTTGTGTCTTGCCCCTACTTCTCCTATGTATTCTAATTGATGAATCCAACTTTTTGAAGGAGAAGTACTTTTCTAAGAATGAAGTAGGGGCATGGCATGGAAAGAAATTTCCAAGATTGGGGGTGGGATAGCATCATTTTCTTTGTTCCACCTCCCTAGTTGTAAATAAATAAATTAGTTTATCTCTATATCTTGCATTTTTCTCTTTTTATTACCATTTTTGTAGGTTGCTCTTGGAGGAGGACTTGTGCTTGGTGGCCAAGAAAGCGAAAATGAGGTTCATCTATCCCTTGTCTCTTATGTGAAGTTGTTGATACACCATTGTTCTCACACATTGAGGACAATGTGATATTTTAGTTGGGGGGTGGAGTAGATTTTATTTCTTGCTTAAATGGTTACTAGCATGATTTTTCTTCATTTGTGATTTTCATGAAAAATACAAAAAATAATGAAAAATTTGAAAAAATCATAAAAATGAAAAAAAAAATGAAAATTTTGAAAAAAAAATGTGTGTGAACCTTTCATGAGAAGCATCACTCTTTCCCCGTGTCAAACCATAATTTTTTTTTTCTTCTTTCTTTGGTAGTTTTATTTATTTTAACCTTTCATCTTGAGTCTAGATTTTATTTTCTTATTTGATAGATTTATTGAGTCTTAGGAAGTTATAGTTGAGTCACTTATTTTGAAAAAAAAAATGAAAATGAAAAAAAAAAAATGAGAAAAAAGTGAAAAGGGAATTTTGGAAAGGTAGATTTTTTCAAATAATGAAATCTCTTAGTCCATGTTCTTTTTATTTTTAATTTAAAAAGGAATTATTTGCTTATACTCAATACATCTACACCAATATCCCACATTCCGCGATTTCATGCGTTCTCACAAAACGACGCACTAAATTTACGTTTCATGTTTAAGTCATTCAAGTTAAGTTGATCACATAAACTTTGACGTCTTACTACTTTTGATAAAGGGTGCATTTCTAAAGCTATTTGAACTCTTCAAAAGGCATTTAGTTCTAATCGTTTTTGCGGTGGAAACTTGTAGCCCATTGGAGGGGTGGTTACCAATGACACCCCATGCGATGTCTAAGAAATAGAGGGGTGTCAGGGGATAATGTTACGTCACCACCTAGATAGCTCCCTTGGTTTAGCTTAAAAAGCCCGCTCGCTTGTATATTTCTCTTTTTTGTTGTGTGTCTTGGAGAGCCTTGGATTTGAGGTTTAAAAAAAATGAGAAATGAAAAAAAAAATGAAATTATGATAAATCGCACCATCTACCAAAAATCCACAAAAGGATCATACAAACTCACAACCACATCCCCCATTCTAAAACTCGTTTTTGTTCAAAGCTTTGGAGGTCCATCCTACATGGGTGCTTTTGAATAAGTAGGAGAATGGCTAGTTTCACGTGATCCTTATTTTTGAAGGCATACTTTCTCGCAAATTGGACTTAATTAACAAGTTTTGTGGTTCGCATGAGTCACATTCTACCAAACACCGCACACATTTGTATGAGTATATGCTTAGACGTCCATAGGTTTCTTTCTCAATCTTCTTGGACTTTGAGAATTTATTTGAGGAAACATTTGTGCATTCTTCTTTTTCTCCCACCAAAAAAATTAAAATTAGCTAGTAACTCTTAGTATTTTTATTTCTTTGGGTTATCACTTAGGATAGATAATGTGTGTGTGTGCATTTTTGTAAATATTTGAGTCTAGTTTAGAATTGAGTTAAGCCTTGTCTTGTTGAGTGTTTGTCTCTCATGATTGGTTCTTCACTAGCTTACTACTTGTATCGCTCTCTTTACTCGAGGACGAGCAAAAGGCTAGTTGGGGGTGTGTTAAGTACTAAAAATTGCATGTTTTAGCATGTTAATGAACTCTTCTTAACTTGCTAATGTGTGTAATCTATCTATTTTATCCATAATTCTAGACTTATGCTTGTTTCTTTTAGTTTGTGTGGAGTTTCCTTATTTTGTAGGAAATATGGCGCTTTGAAACTCAAGGAAATATTCCACAAAAACTCAAGAGGCGATTTAAAAGAGATTTGAAGGGGCCAAGAGACATCAAGAAGGTACTCGAAGCACTTGAGTAGAAGATTAGTGAAGATTTGAAGACCTATTTGAGAAAACAAGAGAAGAATATGGGGCCGTTATTGAAGATTTAGAAGAAAAGAGGTCAAAATGAGAGTCAAAGGTTGAAGTGGAGGGAAAAATAGAGAAGAACTTAACGGAATTGGGGCTAAAGTGTGGGTTTCTAAACCTTTCAAGGGCCAAGAAGATAATTTTTTACGGAGAAGGGGGCTAATTGGAGTTTTATAAAGTTTTTAAGAGTTCTAGTGAAAGGAAATTAACAGATCGGGGTATTTTAGAACATATCAGCAAACTTGGGGGGAGCCGAGTGTAATTTCATCAAAACAGCTAAGGACAGACGGTCTTCTTCCTCTTCCTCACGACCAGAACACGCCATAAGCCATTGAAGCTTCAAACCAGCCCAAATCATCCCCAAATCAACACCTCTTCCCACGAAATCGGCCTCAAAACACTCCACAGCCCACTCTCTCTCTCTCCTAGTGCTCTCGGCCCAAGATCAAGAGAAAAAAAAAGCCCCAATTCTCCTAGGGTTCTTGAGGCGGCTGAAAATCAACGATGGGGAGCTTCTCAGTGCAATTGGACGGTGGATACGAGTTCTTGAAGGCCAAGAAACCCAGATGGGAGGTCTATATAAACGGAAGTTTAAGAAGAAATCGTCTCTCTCTACACACCCGACAGTACCACACAGTCCCCTGTTTCTCCTCTCTCTCTCCGATTTCTACCCAGTTCTAGGTTGTTCTTTAGATGCTGAGCTCCCTAGTGAGCATGATTCAGGGAGGAGAGCAAGTGAAAGAGTAAGAGAGGGAGAGAGGAGTTCGAAAATTGGGGTGTTGTTGGTGATTTTTGGGTGCTCTGTTCTGTGTGTTCTTGCTCTGTTCTTGCTGCTGGTTGTGTTGTCTGGTTCGGTTACTGTAGCAACAGCAGTAGATTATCTAATTTGCAGCGATAGTTTTAGTTTGTAGTGTAGTCGATTCAAGTTAGTTTGGATTGCTCTTCAATTTGAAGCTTAACTTGTGTTATTGGGACTAAATTTGAGAAGAACTTGTGTATTCTTGAGTTTTGAGGTTGAAATACATGGAAATCTATTTGAATATATTGGTGAAATCTCTTCTTCAACTCAATAACATGCTTAGCTAGTTCATTTGTTGGGTTACTTGATGAAGTTGGATGGCTTGTTGTGAAGTTTTAATTTTTCTTCAAAGTTTCACAAGTTTGGATGTCGAATTCATTGAATTCTTGTGTCGAAAGACAAATCCGAATGTTGGCTTGATCTTGTATGTGGACTCACTTGGGGGAGTACATATCCTTGATGCTTGACATAACTCGATTTTGGGTTTCACTCTTGCATTCGTGAGCTAGACAATTCCGTTTGCTTTAGAATCCATGTTTCGTCGTTTCATACAAAGTTTGGGTGTTGGACTTCACTTGCAAGTTTTCTAGCGAAATCAATTGACCCAACTCCATTCTCTTGAATCGTAGTAGTATTAGTAGTCATTTACTTTGTTCTCTAAATCGTACTCTCAACTTGCTCCATCACATTTTGTGGTGGATTTGATAGCTTGGCAAGCTCTAAATCCATTGAGAGTTTTCTTTTATCGCTTAGTTAGTCGTTTACTCTAGTGATAGTAAGTCATTATCTAACCCTCCTCTCCTTGTGGATTCGACTTCGGACTTACCGGATTTTATTACTTGAGACGATATCCTATACTTGGGATTTTTGTCGAACAGTGACCAAGTGGTTATAGGAAATGGCTTGTCCCAAGAATGATGGAGTTACTGTAGAGAGATTCGTGCGTAAGAACATATTCACGCGGTTTGGAACTCCCAGAGCCATTATCAGTGATGAAGGATCGCATTTCGTGAACAAAGTCTTTGCCAATGTTTTGAGCAAACATGGGGTAAAGACACATAAGATATCACTAGCTTACCATCCGCAGTCGAATGGGCAAGAAGAAGTTTCTAACTGGGAGATAAAAGGGATTCTAGAGAAGATTGTCAATCAGAGACGCAAAGATTGGTCCATGCATTTAGATGATAGTTTATGGGCATATCGGACTGCATACAAGACCCCTTTAGGCATGTCTCCCTATCATCTAGTATTTGGGAAGTCGTGTCATCTTCCGGTGGAACTTGAACACAAGGCATTGTGGGCCTTGAAGAAGATTAATTTGGACGCTAAGCTCTCAGGTGAGCAAAGGAAGCAAGCACTACTTGAAATTGAGGAATTTTGATTGATGGCATATGAAAGTGCAAAACTTTATAAGGAAAGGACAAAGCAGTGGCACGACAGGAACATCATCCCGAGAGACTTCAAGGTCGGACAGAGAGTGTTGATCTTTAATGCCAGACTAAAGCTGTTTCCAGGAAAGTTGAAATCTAGATGGAGTGGTCCCTACAAGATTACTGCAGTTTATACATGGGGGTCTCTTGAGGTGGAAGATGCAAGTGGGAACAGATTCAAGGTAAATGGCCAGAGAGCAAAGCCGTATGTGGATGGGAACTTCATTGGAGTCATTTAATGGCTCCATGCAGCTCCCGCTATTTGATCAATCTCTGAGGTAACTGGGCTGGGACGTCGACCTTAAATTACAAAGCTCTTGTTGGGAGGCAACCCAACCTATTTATTGTTGTAGTTTAGGTTTTAATACTGTTTTGTAATTTTTATTCTGTTTGATTTATTTGAGAGGTGCGAGAGAGTGGATTTAATATTTTCCAAAACATAAGTATGTGCAGGATTTCGAGGTGAAAGGCCTATTTCGGATCATCCGTCTTGATGCGCGTGTGCGAAACAGAGTGAAAATGGAAGAACAGCAGCCTAGAACACGTATCGGGATCCGAATTGAAGGAATTGAAGATTGAAGCCGTTCCTACACTTATTCAACGCACGCACATGGGGAAGATCATGTTCCCGGACTCCCCGTCTTGATATACGCGAGAAATTTATTGATGAACGGAGAAAGCTAGCACGTTGGCACGGATTATGATGTGATATTTTGAAGACGAGACTGAAAACAGAATTGAACAGTGCCAATGTGTGGGGGTGGTTGAGAGCTTTCTGTAGACAGGTGGATCGCGCATATCGGAGTCCGGATGAGGAATTTACGCCAAAAAGGATGCTCAAGAGAGTAAAACGAGGCCAAAAGCATCCGGAAATGCAAAATGTGCCTTGGGATGCGTGAAATTGACATACGAAATACAACCCGGATTTTGGGAGTGTTTTAAGGTAAAAAGGGAGTCTCGAGGTCGAGGAGATCCTTCAGAAAGCAAAGGCACGATCGGACAAGCTCCAGGACTCTCTTCGTACTAAGAGAAATGTCTCCGTACGAAGACATTATACTTAGAAAAAAAATGGCTGTGAATTTTGTCTTCCCAGAACCCCATGCAGTATCTATCTGGGAAGACCTTCGTACGAAGACTAATTCTCTTCGCACGAAGAGTCTTCGTACGAAGAGAATTGTATTCGTACGAAGACATCGGGTGGTTTGCCAGTTTTGTCCAGCCCGTACAAGAAAAAGAGGGGTGGATTATGGGGGGCATTTTATACTTTTTGCACGATATTTTTGAGACATCTGAGGAAGAGCCCCAACCTTCTCCTCATTCTTCAACAGCTTCTTCTTCCTCCTCCTCCATAGCCGAATCTTCACATTCTCTCTCCAAACTCAAATCTTACCAAATTTAACAAGTAAGCAAGGGTTTTGCTCGCATTTGAGAGAGGATCAAGGTTTGGTAGGGGATTTTGAGTGAGAGTGAGGCACGAGAGAGAAATTAGAGGAAGAAAAGCTAGGGTTTCGGTGCTAGATTTGAAAATTTGGCAACTTGGAGCTTGATTCAGCTTTCCGTCAAGAAGACAACTTTAACGGGGATACCACAAGGATTACGGTGCACCATTCCATTCGAAGTTTCAACAAAAAAATTCGGCAACCTCCAAAACGATCCTTCTTGACGGGATTTCTGAAAGTTTGTGCCCGTGAGACTTGCTACGGGCACGTAGGTATTCTCTAAACTAGCAATTTTCATATACGAGTCTTAGGAACAATTGAGTAAAAGCCCGGTTTATTTTTGTTGCGCTTAGTAGCGTGCTTGGAGGCGATTGAATAGAGTCCTAGGATGACGTGCTATTACTTGCCTACGTGTTTAATTTCTGTAAACACTTCTTGTCACGTGCACGAGTTGAATTTCTTGTTTTTAATTGAATTCGAGCATTAAAATGGCGGGTGGAAAGAAAAGAAAGACGGGAGACGGTACATCACAAGATGCATCCGGTTCGGGAGAGCCTCAGTTAGAGATACTGCCTATACCCCAATACGCTATTTTGAACACCCCTCTCCCGGCTAAACCTGGAATTGTAGGCCGACGAACGGCGAAAGTGAATTTGAAAGAGTGGAGTATTGGGCCCGCATGCTTTGATAGTTATCGATTTGTTACATACGAGGCCCATATAGACTCGCGTAAGGACACTTACTTGACGAAGAATGGGCAGCCCGAGAAAGAGTTTCCATTGCACGAGGACATGCCTCAGGCAATAAAGGAAATTTTTGAGCGTGAGAAGATAACCAATTGGTTCAAGCTTGTGGGGCAGTCTAGTTCTCACATAGCGCGTGAGTTTTGCCTCAATTTGAGGTATGCGAAAGATGGTGAGAGCCAGGACCCCCGTCTTGTCTATTGTCGGAACGAGTGGATAGTCTTCACGCCAAAGACTATCGGCTTGGCCATGGGGTTTCCCCGTTTGAAAGAGGCTTGTGGCTACGAGGCCACTATTCGTAGTGAGGGTATTTGGTCTCGTGTCAATGCATTTTGCTTTGCAATGCGAGTAGACCCGTGGGATAGGAGAGGGGAGGTGCCTCAGTGGAAGGCTGGAAAGAATTACTATAGGCCTGAGGCGAGGTGGTGTTGCGAGTTGCTAGAGAATTGGGTTCTGGTAATCACACAGAATCCCCATTACTCTTTCCGCCTATCTGTCTTGGCTCTCTGTCTCTACACCGGGGTTCGGGTAGATATCCCTAGGTTGATTTGGGAGAATTGCTTAGAGAGAGTGTCAAGGACTAACAAGTTGGGTCCCGTCCATACTTGTTTGCTGACTCATTTAGCCAAAACCGCTGAATTAGTAATCGGGAGATACATGGACCTGAAAAGGTTCACTGCTAAGAAATGGCATAGGTTTGATGAGTCGGCCAAAAAGAATGGAAAGGGTAGGAGAATGAACACCTCTCGGTTTGACAACCAAGTTGCTTATGACCACTTGAAGGAAGAGATGGCCCAAAATAGACTTGAGATAAGACGCCCGTTTGACCATACTAGGGACAATCAGGCGAAACTGGGTAGCTTAGTCCAGATGGTGGGCCAGTGGGTTATTCAGTCTAGTGGTCAGGCAGCGGAGGAGTTTGTTCCACCAGTCCCGACGGCGGATCCGTGGTTCCAGGAAGACGAATTTGAGTATCCGGTTCCGCCGAGTGAGGACGATTTAGAATTGGAAGAATAGGATGATGAAGAGGAGGAGGATGAGGAAGTGTTGGAATAGATGCCCTAGAGGCAATCTAGTTTAGTATGAATTTATTTTGGCTAGAACATTCATTGTATTATTTATTGGATATTTAATATAATGAATTCCTTAGATTTACAATTGTGTTTTTTATCTTAAATATCTCTAGTCCAGTATAAATGATTAATGGGACAATCATCTATAGACTAGTATGGGGTTGGATTGATATGGAGATGTCATGATCCAACACATGGGTGTGCATTAAGGGTAATGGCGCACCGGATTTACCCATCTCCGAGAAGGCTACATACACGTTATGTTAAGTCACAAGTGCTTCTCGTGGTGCAATGGTATTGTCATCCTTAGACTTGAAGTCGCTAGATATTCTAGTTGTGGAATATTGTGATTTTGGTAGCGTTAAACTCTACATCATAACTGGGTAGTTATAAAGGCGTGTACCGGATACAATAAGAAGCAAGCTTAGAGATCGTATTGGACGTAGATAGAATTTGTCCCTCCCACATAACGGGAGAAAATATCCGAGGCCACTCGAGGGATAGTGCTTATAGACTGTCTAGCTAGACTCAAAAATCAATATGGGATATTGATGTTATTTGCACGAATAAGGCTATTCCCATGGATCGAGAAACTATGGATTGGATATACGAGTGTGACTTGTATGTCTCGTGTCCAATCTGGATATAGAGACAAAGGGATGATACAATTACTTGTACAAGGTTTGTCGGATGACTATTCTATTAGTTGGCTAGAATGGATGTTTTGCTAGAAACCGCTCCATATTAGCAAATTGTTGCTACCAACTAGATAGAACCTATGGGGTCACACGCTATATAGAGTTGAACTAGATTTGGGAATTAATTAATAAGATTAATTAATTAGAATGATCACTTTACAACACCTTGCAAACTTAGTAGGACTAATTTGCAAGGAAGGGACTAAACCGAATTCTAGTAGGACTAGAATGGGTCCTTTAGGTAGTTGGCAAGGGTTTGTAAGGCTATATAAAGGATGCTCCTTCCTTCCCACACTTATGAGATTTTAGTTCATAACTTGAGTGGGAGAGAACAGAAGGAGAGAGAGCAAGCAAGCAAGAGAGGCGCACGCCCCCCCCCCCCCTTGCCGCCGCCCCATCCCGTCGGCCCAAACAAGGATGCCGATCCTCCTTGTTTCCTCGCGTTGTGTGATTTCTTCTTCCTCTTCCTCCATTCCGGGCTAGCAAAAAGGAGAAGGAAGATCTAGAATTCAACTCTAGGCGTGGATCAACTATAGAGAACGTGACACGATTCACGTTAGAAGTCATCACAGGAGAAACCCTAAGGTGTGTAAATTGATTTCTTCCCTTACCACCATTATGTCTCTTGTCCTGTGATCCTTGGAGGGTATTGCATGGATTATATTTGTTTTTCCGCTGCGTATCCATGATCAAAACCCTACAGTGGTATCAGAGCCACAGGTCGTAGAGCATAAACGTGGTTTATGTGTTACGTTTTGATAGTTTTACACTTTAAATTTATTGTTTATCGCGTAAAACAAAGACAAATCAAGCATATTATGCAATTTGTCAATAATCAATCATAACAAGACATAGTTTTTGCATTGGATGCATGAATTAGTGAGTTTGAGAAATTTTAGGATCTTAGATCTAGGGTTTGGGCATCCTATAAAAAGAATGATTTCTTTTCATACAAGGAAACAACCAAACTTGGGCACCAAGCAAGGGAGTTGTTTTGGAAACAACTCCCAAAGGAGGTTCGGCCCCCTAGGGGACCGCCCCTCCTTTCTTGCCGCCCAAGCAAGGGACGGCCTAGGGGCCGGGGCAGCCCTAGCCCGCGGCCTATCCGCATGCGCTAGGGTCCGGCAGGCCCAAGGCCCTTGCTGTCCTCTTTTTGGGTTCGGGCAATTTGATTGTTGGGCCCAATTGACCGTTTTAACCCTAAAAAATCCTAAAATCAATTAAAATTGACCAAGCGCGTTAAAATTGGATTTTAACTGTTTATGTGCAAATCGCATGGTGATTGGATATGGCCTTAGGATGTGGTTTCATGTGAATGTTTAATTTTTGTGGTTTGGTTTACGGCCTGCGAGCTGATCAATTAATTGTAATAATTAATTAGGGTTTTATGGCCTGCGAGCCATTTTTTTTCTCAACTTGTGAGATTTATTTTATTTAGTATAGTTTTTAGCTAGTGCTAGATAGAGTAGATTGTTAGCCAATATTGAAGAAAAGAAGCCCAAAGCCAAAGGGAGCCACAAAAGATGGAGCATGGAGCATTCCGCATGCTATGAAGGATGGACCAAAAGATGAAGACGCATGGAGATGTGTTTGCTTTCAGGGTTCATAGATAATTCCATTGGCTTGGAATTATCTTAGTCTAGAAAAGGCCATATTCACATCACGTTTTATTTTGTTTTGTGGTTGTTTATTTATTGTCTTATTATTTTGTGGTTGGTGTATGGATGATGCATGCAATTAGGATAATAAGATAATTAGACAACCCGGATCTATTATTTGGAGTTGTGCCCAAAGTCAAATAGATAGATTAGTTGATATGGATCAACAAAACAATTATAATTGAATTGAAAAATCCCTCAAAATTCAAATATTGTGTTCTTGCCTTCTCGTTATTAAACACTCATTATCATCATGATTTATCAAGTTCGCGCGTGCCAAAGCATGGCGACTTGGTTCATAATGATGGAATGCGATGGCACAAGCAAGTAATGTGCAATTGTTTAAATAAGAGGTTGAACACAACTAGGCTATTAATATGATTAAAACCTAGAGGCAATCAATTGGGATTATCCATGTGGCTGGATAAATAAGGAGTTATTTGCCCAATTGAACCAAGAGTTGCATAGAAAATGCAATTGGAATTGTTCCTACCTAAAGTAGTCAAACTATGGGTGACTTGCCAAAGCAAGCTCATAAGGAGATGAAACATGGATCTTGGTCCACTAGAAAATATAAGGATATTTTCCGCATTAATATCTTGAGGGTTATTAATCCGTAGAAAAACAGTGGGAGCTATATTTGATAAACTAGCCATTATTGAATATAGTTAAAAATTCACAAATACTAAAACTTGCGTATTTTCCTTTTTGTAGAATTCCAAATGGCAAACAAATCGTCGAGTTCACAACATTCCCTACGATCTGTCCTTGAGAAGGACAAGTTCTCTGGAACCAACTTCCTTGATTGGTACAGAAACTTGAGAATCGTTCTCAAGCAAGAGAAGAAACTGTACGCAATAGAGGAGCAAGTTCTAGCAGGTCCAGAGAACAATACCCTTGCAGCACTAAAGGCGTATCAAAAGCGTGTTGAGGATGCTAATGATGCGGCCTGCCTTATGATATGCACCATGACTTCTAAGCTTCAGAAGCAACACGAAAACATGAATGATGTCGATATGATCGAGCATCTGAAGCAGCTCTTCCAAGAGCAGGCAAGGGTTGAGAGGTATGGGGTCTCTAAGGCATTGTTCAAGTGTCATCTGGCAGAAGGGAACCCGGTGGGACCCCATGTACTCCGTATGATCGGGTACTTGGAGAATCTCGCCCGAATGGGGTTCCCGGTCGGCCAAGAGTTGGCAACCGATCTCGTGTTGCAATCGTTGCCTGAGAGTTATGGACGGTTCATTATGAACTATAACATGAACGAGATCGTGAAACCACTGCCAGATTTGCTCAATATGTTGAGGACAGCTGAACAAAGCATCAACAAGGGTAAGGGCAAGGCCATTATGATGGTGCAGAAAGGAAACGGCAAAAGGTTTGACGCATCCTCCAAGGGCAAAGGCAAGTCAGTTTCCAAGTCCAAGGAACCTGCCCTTAAACCTGTTGATGGGATTGCCAAAGGTGTGATTAAAGGTGAATGTCACTACTGCAGTCAGCCTGGACACTGGAGGAGGAACTGCCCAAAATATCTGAAGGACAAGAGGCTTGGAATAGTGATTCCACCACCACCAGGTATTTTTGTTGTAGATGTCAATTTAACTGTCTCTACATCATGGGTATTAGATACTGGATGTGGATCTCACATTTGTCGAAATGTGCAGGATCTAAAGAGAAGTATAAGATTGGCTAAAGGGGAGATAGATCTGCGCGTTGGGAATGGAGCAAAATTTGTTGCGTTGGCCGTAGGCGTGTGCGAGCTATCTCTGCCTTCAGGATTATTTTTAGAATTAAATAATTGCTATTTTGTGCCTGCTATGAGCAGAAACATTATTTCTATTTCTTGTTTGGACAAGGAAGTTTTTATTATTTCAATAAAGAACAATTGTTTTCCTTTTATTTTAATAATATTCACTATTTTAGTGCGCAATTATTTAATGGACTATACGTCCTTGATCTAAGCAATCCTGTCTACAACATTAATACCAAGAGGATTAAAATACATTATTTAAATCCTGCTTACTTATGGCACTGTCGTTTGGGCCATATAAACGAGAAACGTGTATCTAGACTCCATAAGGAAGGACTACTAGACTCATTTGATTTTGAATCATATGAGACATGTGAGGCTTGTTTATTGGGAAAAATGACAAAGTCCCCTTTCAATAAGATAGGTGAAAGGACTAGTGAGCAATTGGCGCTCATACATACTGATGGGTGTGGGCCATTTGCCACGCCTGCCAGGGGTGGTTATCTCTACTTCATTACATTTACTGATGATTACAATAATATGGATTTTTCTACCTTATGAAGGCCAAATCCGAATCCTTTGAAATGTTCAAAGAATTCAAAAGTGAAGTAGAGAAGCAACTTGGCAAAAGTATCAAGGCTCTACGACCAGATCTTGGAGGAGAATACTTGAGCCAAGATTTTGACGACTATCTTAGAGAGTGTGGGATCGTGTCCCAACTCACTCCACTCGGAACGCCACAATGGAATGGCGTGTCTGAGAGGAGGAATCGGACCCTATTGGATATGGTTCGATCTACGATGTGTCAAACCGATCTTCCATTATCGTTTTGGGGCCATGCTCTATTAAGTGCAGCTTTCACCATTAACCGTGTTCCATCTAAATCAGTCATGAAGACACCACATGAGATGTGGAGTGGGAGGCGTCCCACACTGTCGTTCATGAGGGTTTGGGGCTGCGATGTCTATGTAAAACGTTTACAATCAGACAAGCTAGGGCCAAATTCGGATAAGTGTAAATTTGTGGGGTACCCTAAGGAAACTAAGGGTTACTACTTCTACAATCCAACCGAGAACAAAGTGTTTGTTGCTCGGACCAGCGTGTTTCTAAAAAGAGAGTTTTATCTCTAAAGAAGCAAGTGGGAGGACTGTGGAACTTGAAGAAATTCAAGAACCACAAATCACGGAACCAATTATGGAACATGCACAGGAACCACAAGTAGTTGTGGTACAGCCTTTTCACGTAACACAAGAGCTTCGTAGATCTAGTAGAGTGCGTCAGGAACCCGAGAGGTATAGACTTCTCGTGACCGATTCCGGTGACACGATGCTCATAGATGATGAGCCTACTACCTATGAAGAGGCCGTAAAAGGGCCAGACTCTCAGAAGTGGCTAGAATCCATGAGATCCGATATGGAATCCATGTATACCAACAAAGTATGGACTTTGATGGAACCACCCGAAGGGGCGCGGCCCATAGGGTGCAAGTGGGTCTTCAAGAAGAAGATCGACATGGATGGTAATGTGATTACCTATAAGGGCCGACTGGTGGCTAAAGGATTCAGACAGATTCATGGTATTGACTATGATGAAACCTTTTCACCAGTCGCTATGACCAAATCCTTCCGAATCCTACTTGCAATTGCAGCATACTACGACTATGAGATTTGGCAGATGGATGTCAAAACAGCATTCCTTTATGAGAATCTCCTCGAGGACGTGTATATGATACAGCCAAAGGGTTTTTAGGTTCCAAAGCAAGCCAACAAAGTTTGTAAGCTGCAACGATCCATTTATGGATTGAAGAAAGCTTCTAGGAGTTGGAATCGACGTTTTGATGAAGTAGTCAAAGAGTTTGGCTTCATCAGAAACGAAGATGAGTCTTGTGTCTACAAGAATGTTAGTGGGAGCTATGTAGCTTTTCTGGTCTTGTATGTGGATGACATACTACTCATTGGAAACGACGTTCCCATGCTGCAATCTGTTAAAGATTGGATGGGGAAGTGTTTCTCAATGAAAGACTTAGGGGAAGCAGCCTATATACTCGGTATAAAGATCTATAGAGATAGACCTAAGAGACTATTAGGCCTAATTCAGAGTACATATATTCACAAGGTGTTGAAGCGGTTCAACATGCAAGATTCCAAGAAGGGATTCTTGCCCATGTCACATGGAATCACTCTTTCGAAGAGCGGTTGTGCTTCCAATGAGATTGAGAAGGAACGCATGAGTAGAATTTCCTATGCCTCGGCCATAGGATCTATCATGTACGCCATGTTATGTACTAGACCAGATGTGTCATATGTCTTGAGTATGACAAGCAGATACCAATCCAATCCATTTGAGAGTCACTGGATTGCTGACGCGATTCTTTAACGCGTATGCGCAAGTGCACGGTCAAGTAATATAGGGGTGGTATTTCAACCCCGAGTTATCGATCCCACGAGGACAGACTTTAGATTATCTAACTAGTTATTTAATTTAGTGTACGGTGCAGGAGGAAAGATTTGATTGATTTTAGAAATTGAAATAACAACTAATCTAATATTTTTGTATCTTTTATTTTTATATAAGAAATAAGTTTGGAGAAACTAGGAAATCTCTAGATCACCTAGGGCTGTAGACGATTTCCGGATTATCTGAGCAACACGTTAACTATATTCTAACTAAGCCGGGTAACAGCGCTGACTATCTCCTATCGGTCTCAAGTCATTCTACTTCACGGTAGACTACAATCTCCTATCGGTCTCTTGTGTCTACCGGTCCGTTCTAGTAGGTTAACGACATGCATGACAACGGGTCCTGTCGGTCCACCGTTGCACGAAACAGTCGAATCTCACCTACCGAATCTACCAACACTAGCCAATCCTAACACATCTCTTCTCAGTCTCAGTGATACGGGATTGATGTTCAAGTCTCATCCTAGTTAGTTAGAATCACTGTCGTGCATTCACTAACTAAGCAGTGTTTCCGGTTAGCTACTCCATTAACACTGAGTATTAAGCACAGCACATGAACAATTGAATTAAAATATTGCTAACTTTAAGCATGAATCAACTATTGAACAAACCCTAGTTCTTGAACCCTAGTTTTATCTCCTAATCGTGTCACTCAATTAGGATTACTAACATAAACAAGAAACTAGAATTGATTCAAAAGAAGAAATCAAGAAATCATGAAGCGAAGATCAAATCCGGAAAAATATCATCGTTTACATGAACCCTAGGCTCTCATAGAGACGCCTAGCAAAACGTCTAGCTAATAATAATCAACCAAACAAGACTTACAAGTTTCTCCATACAAAGATTGCAAGAGAAGAAGAAGAAATCAACTTGGAGCTTCAATGGAGGAGAAGTCCTCCTCTTCTTCCGTCCGTCTCTTGTTCCGTCTGTCCTCTTTCCTCTCCTTCTCTTCCGTCCGTCTCTTGTTCCGTCTGTCCTCCTTCCTCTTCCCCCAATGAGACTCCTCTTAATTGTAGTCTTTTAGGTATTAATTATCTCCCATTAGGTTTAGGAGATCGTCCGTGTGTTTTTCTTCTTCTTAAGCAGATCGCACGACTCCCTTAAAGCAGATCGTGTGATCTGCTTCTCTTTTGCCTCAGATCTTATATCTGATCGTGTGATCTGCTCAGGTATTATCTCTGATCATGTGATCTCCTTAGATCCTACGACCATCCACTCTGATCGTGGAAACAGTGAGTTGCTCAATTTTCTCCTCCAAATTTATTCTAAGTCTTGCTCCAGATCACACGACCTCAGTTTTGCAAGTCGTGTGATCTGCTGAACTTTTCTTCTTCTCTCCAATTCCGAGCTTTGTCTCAATTTCCGAAGTTCGTTTCTCCTCTTCTTTCAGTCTCGGAGTTACGTTTCCTGTCAAAATAACACGAAACACACCCGTGCGATCAAACGTGACAAAATATCATAAAATAACGCGAGAAACGCCCGGATTTACAATTTATCGCTCAAAGCTAAATTTACTAAATTTCCTCAAGTTCATAGTGTATTTCCAATATAATCTACCCGAAATTCACACAAAACGGTACACAAACGTAGAAGAAATATAACTCTAATGCAGAGTTATCAATTGCAGTCAAGAACATCCTAAAGTACTTGAGAAGAACTAAGGATGCTTTCTTGATATTTGGTGGCGAGGAAGAGTTGCGTGTAAGGTGTTAAACTTATGCAAACTTCCAAACCGACAGAGATGACTTTAGATCACAGTCGGGATATGTGTTTTGCCTGAATGGAGCAGCGGTGATCTGGAAGAGTTCCAAGCAAGAGACGGTGGCTGATTCTACAACAGAGGTTGAGTACATTGCTGCAAATGGCGCAGCTGTGCACAAGAGATTCCGGCAGGGAGACCTCCGTGTACACCGTACGTAGTGGATCAGGGATCGCACAGGAAGAATAGGGGTGTGTGTAGGGAGAGAGTAAGTCAGTAGCAATGTCTGAGAGAGAGACAGAGGTTTGGCAGAGCTTCCGCGTATGGCAGTGTGTCCTCCTTTGTATGGAAAGGTTAACGATATATATATACTGGAGAACATGACCGTTGTAGTGTGGTTAATGCGCCCATTAATGGCGGCTTAATTAGCTTAACCATAACGGCACGTCCGTCCGAGTATATAGGGACCGTTAGAGCACGTGGTGCGCGAATACCGGAACCGTTACGAGGTTGACCGGGTTTGACCGGATTGACCGGGTTTATGGAGCTCGTGCCATAAATCTCTCAAAACAGTTACTAAAGGTCGCGTGCGGGCTTGGCTCGCACGCGACAGGGCTTACTCTAGCCTCCAAACCACAAAGTCCCTACAAGTCCCGTGCAGTGGTATGCGAGGGCTCTGTCTCGCAGCCCCCACATGGATCAGCTCGGCTGGTGATCCTGTGTGTGTGGAGCACAATATGGTGTGCTGGATGGTTGCCACGTGGCCTAGATCTGCCATGTCAGAAAGCAGTATCTACATTAGCCCCCTTTCTGCACGTGAAGGCTCATAGCTGTATAGGCTTCCATGCGCGGAAACCAACATGCGCGTCGTCGCCACGCACCAATTCAAATACGGGTAAGTTCAGCCCCCGTGCGTGTCATTATGACCTAAAACCCCTAGAGTCGTGCCGTCTGACCTTTAGGGTTTTAGGCGTGACGTCAGCCCGTCCTGTGATTGCGCGATATGACGGTGACGGTTGCGATTCGACTACTGAAGGGACGCAACCCTTCATTCTTCTGGATAAATACCTTGTATCCCATTATTGCAAAGCATCACTTCTTTCTCTTAAAGTGAATGGTACCCGGAGATCTTCGAGAGCAGATCCAGATAATCAATCACCAGTTCAGAACTGCAAATCGTATTCTCCAATTGTGTATATCCAAGCAAGCTTCAAGGAAACAAGGTTGGCCTCGTTTACTTTTGATTTAAAATACCAGTGTTTGCCTTGAACTGTGTTGAATCTGTAAATCCATGAAATTTGTGAAGAGGCTTTTGATCTTTGAACCCGCTTCGTTTTAATCTTTCGACGATATCAACTCCCCAATTTCTGAAATCGGTACCGGAACTGTTTGCTTTGGTTTGCATAGATCTCAAATTCCAAAATTCAAACTGAAGTGTGGTGTGGTATTTCTCCCCCCTTTTTCTTGCCCTTTCGCAGGAATGGCCAAGACAAGAGTAACCAGACCTGTCAAGGAAGATGAAGGGATGCCGGAGCTTCCGCAGGCTCTGTGGCGTAAAGCCCCCTTTTTGGGTGGGAAGGATTTTTATCATGCGAGGGTGAAGGCGAAGAGGATGCCTGATCCTGTTCCAGTTGAGCGATTGTTGACACTGACTCGCCCAGTTAACTCAGCCTTGCTCGAGTTGGTTGGCTCCGAGGGTGTGGTTCGATTGGGGATCGAGAATGGTCACTTCCCATATACTGCGATTTCTACTCAGGCGTTTGTCCAGAAATTGGACTATATGGATGAGTGGATCGACCACGTGTTGGATCATCACGCCGAGACTCTTGATAAAGCCGGCATTTTCTTTGCTATCCGTGCTATGAAGGGTGCTGCCGTGAAGTTGGATCAGTCCATGCTTCTAGACCTTCTGTCCCGTTATTCGCCCGCGACTCACACGTTTCATTTTGCTGAGTTCGAGGCTGCCCCCACGCTCGAGGACGTTCAAATGCTGTATGAGCTTTCCCCTATGGGCGAGGTGGACCCCTTGAGTCACTTGAGGACATCTGCTGAAATGGCCTTGTACGCGCAGATGGAGGAGTGCCTAGCAGAGGTAAAGAAAATCTCCACTCGGTGGACCACTACAAAGCCTCTTCCAAACTGGCAGCTGGTGGATACGTCTGCGAAGAACACCTGGAACAAGTGGTTGCAGTACTTCTTCCGAGACTATGCGAACAGCAGCATTACTAAAAAGCTTCAGAGCGAGAACCCGGAGGCCGAGAATTACGTAGAGGGCAAGGGTTATCATTTAACCCTTTGTGCCTTTCTCTGTGCTTGGCTGTCGAGGTATCTGATTGATGGTCACCCCCATGACGGGGTCTTCTACCATGTGCTGCCACTTGCCGTGAGGCTCGCTCTTGGCCAGAGAGTCGCACTCGGACCCTTGGTCTTGGGGACGCTATATTATAGGCTGGATCAGTTGGTTCTTGCGATGAGGGAATCGCGTGGCCGCCTCGATGTTCTGACCTTTGTCAATATCAGCTTTTTGACAATGTGGGTTTTCGAGCGCTGGCCGTCTTATGCTCCAACTCCCCTCCCACTTGATAAGTGGTGTCCCCCAGGCGAGACGGAAGCGCGCAACAGCGGAAGGGCTGCGAGATGGTTTGGAGCAAGCAACACCAAGTGCACTTGGAGTTTGATATGCGACAAACGAAAGGAGTTTACTGCCAGGCCCTATGCCACACGTGTTGAGAATGTGCGGTGGTTCCCAAAGCTATACCCTTCCAAAGGTATGGTCTTGTCAGAAGACCTTCTCTTTGAAAAGGGGCCGCATTTCCGCGAGCGCTATCGTGAGTTCTTTTGTTGGTGTCTGCGAGGTTCCCTTCCTGCCCTTGCAGAGCATATTCGTGAGCTCGCGCCAAGGTATGAAAGGCTTACAGTGGATGTTGACCCCACTCGGGTCTCTCCTCAGTTTGGTTTTGATGCAGTGGCCCCATCGATCTAGCCCCAGTCTATTATCAGAGGGTGCTACAAGCGTTTGCTGACAAAGGAGTGCAAGACGGTCCTCATGAGCAATCTTCCCTTCGAGCAGCCTGCGGGAACTCGCAAGGGTGGTTGTTCCCAGAACTGGCTCGCATACTGGGCTGCCCAGCAAGCGAGGATTGAGACGGAGGCGGCGGCGCAGCCAGGAAGGGCCCCCTTGATCAAGAGAAACTCTTTTCCGTTTCGCCCCAATTGCAGTTTGAGCGAGTCTGAGTACGGTTGCTACTCGCTGTGGGACCGCGAGAATCATTTGTTCCCCGATTTCATTCTGAGGGAGCAAGTCGACGCAATTAAGAAGGGTGACGCGCAGGTCATCAAATATAGCAAGGCGTTTGCTGAGGTAAGCAATTTCCTTATGTGCTTTAAGCTTTTTGATTTTTTTCTTGCGCTGATGCTTTTCGTTCTGTATTGTTTAGTGTCATGTGCGGAGGTTCGCAGCTGGTGATCGCTCCAAATCGCTGGTGGACACCATTGTTGCCACCAGAAGGAAGGGGGAGTCGTACCGGCTAGCATGGAGGATGGATGCCGAGGTCGAAACAAAGGTTCGCGGAGTCATGAACACTTTTGCCGACTCACTGATAGACAACCCTCCGGCTCCGTCTCCTCCTAGAGATGACCCGTCCCCTCCAGCGACTGCGGCGCCGAGAGTGAAGAGACCTAGGCAAAAGGGAATTACGATTTCTTCCCCTAGGAGTGCTCCAGCTTCTCCCCCAGTGAGGTCCCTTTCCATCAAGGACAAAGGCAAGGGTCGTATGCCCAGCAAAGTGCGAAAAGATCTCGCAGTTGAGACTTTCGTTCCATTCAACCAAGAGGAGGAAGAGAGGCAGGAGCCCCAGGCAAGTGATGAAGAAGGAGAAGCAACAGTTGTGATGTGCGAGGAAGAATCAGGAGGTACTTCCGTCGCATCTCCTTGCCATTTATCTTGACTTCTTTGCAGTTCTTTTCTTTGAACCAATTATGTATTCGCAGATGATGATGATGAAGCCGTTGGTGGCCTTGTGGCCAAGAGGCAAAAGAGAGATGCCCATTCTGGCATTTCAGATGATCCTATAAGCGAGGATGTTCTTGCTGAATCCCGGAAGACAGCCGCGGAGGCTGCTGAAAGAAGAAGGCAGCGAGAGGAAGAGGAGCTCGAGCGTGTGAAACAGCGGAGCCTCGAGGAGCAGCATGTTGACGACTTAGTGCGTCCAGTTGGCGAGGAAGACGAGCTTCCCGAAGAAGTGGCTCCTCATGTGGAGGAGGAAGATGAGGTTCCCGGAGAGGATGCAGCAGAGCTAGAGCAAGTCCAAGCGGACTTCGCAGAGATCGCAGGTGGCGATAAAGGTGAGATCTTCAATCTCGCAGTTACTTATAGAGATGTAATTGTGGGTGCGTTAAAGCACGGTGTGTCAAAGCCTGACATTCGCCGTTGGTTGGTAAGCAAATGCGGAGAACCCTCAGGTAATTATTTTGAGTGATATGCGCATACTAGGCTGTAGCCACTTGAGGCAAAATCATGACTGGTTTACTCGCATCCCAGGTCACGCTTCTCTTAAAGATTTGCTTAGTGAGGATACACTGATAGGGCACGGTTCCACGTCCCTAGTGTACGATGAGGATACCTCAATCCCACCTTCGCGTGGAGGTGCTTATTCTTAGCTTTAGTAAAGATAGCGAAATAACTTATAACACAAGTTACCTTACATTATCGCATTTGGTATCGCAGGTCATGCTGAGGAACCTGAGCTGGAGCAGAGAAGTCAGCCTTCTGCATCCCATGTTCCGATTTCGAGCTCCCATACCGAGAAGCCCGTCGCAGCCGCTGGACACGCAAGTGAGCATCTCGAGGATGTCATCGAACTCTCCGATGATGTCGAAGCTGATGCTGTGCCGATGGACGAAGGTGTCCGTACCGGTGGTGAGGAAGAAAGGACAAGTGATGCTAATGTTTTCGCATCTGGGAGTGTCCTCCGCCCAGCGACTTCGGCTGTCCCTTCGCCTCCGGCGATGACTGAGCCAGAAGCACCTATTCCTGCGTGGAGCATTTGGGGCTCGCAGGTTGGGAATGTAGTCGCAGCTGGTGCGGCCTACACTCTTCCTCCTGACTATGAGAGGTTGGAGCTCGCAGCTGATAGGAGAGCTATGGAGCGAGGGCAGTCTTCGAACAACCCAGTGGCCCGCATCCCTTCTCTTCATGAAATTCTGGAAGGCACTGGTAAGTAAAGATTTACCGTTCGCACGTCGCATTATTTGCTTTGCGAGTTCTGACCTTATAACCATTTTTGATGTCTCAGGTTTGAAGCAAACCGATGTAGACTGGGTGGTTCTAATGCGTCTCAGATACCCCCGATCGTTTGTGAGATCTCTGGAGATCGGACCTTTTGACAGGAGGCTATTCCTTACTGAAGCCATCTGGATACTGGAGCAGCTGTCTGCGGCTACACCTGCGACCATTTCGGCCCAGAGTGCTGAATTGCTGTGTGGCATGTGCCAAAATCTCCTGTTCAAAGTCCAAGGCAGACTTGGTTTCAAATTCCTCAAGGACAGAGTTACACTGATTCGCGCAGCTGTAACTTTGAATCTCGGTCACCAGAATCTCGCAGCTGAGATGCAGAAGGTGGAACAGCAAAAGCAAAAGGTTGATGAAGCTTTGAAGCCGTATCACGAAATGAATGCCAAGTGCGAGCAATTGAAGCAAGAAGTGAAACAAGTGGAGAAGCTGAGCGAGCAGTTCGAGCCCCAAGATTCCTTAATCAAGAATTTGTTTTGACTTTTCGAATTTTGAAAAGAAAACAGGAAAATAGCTGAGACATTAATGTAATGTTTTGAAACATTAATGTAATATTACTAGGGTTTCTCCCCCCTTTTTTTAACAACAAACAATGAGTTTGCCCGTTTTGCCCTTTTCGGGATTTGATTGGACATTTCTGTGCATATCCAATTATGACATCAGCAATTGATTTTCTGCTTGATTTTCGCGCTAATTTCTCGGCAGATAAGCACGCTTCCGTTGGGAAGTCCATCCGAATCATGACTATCCGTCATTTATTAGGATACGCAACTGAATCGTCGTAGCCTTTAGTAGGGTAATTGATTGTTACCGCTTTTCAAGGCGTAAGTGATTGAACTTACCCTCTTTTTGAATTTTGCTGACTCATCTTAGGCAACCGATGAGTCTCCACAGGGCCTATATAAACCCTGTCTTTACCATTTGGGTTCTTCATCCCAAACATGTGCTTTGCCGTGAGTCCTTACGACTGCTGGCTTCAACGCTTGTTTTTCGTTGATTCATGGCAACTTCAAGTTTTGAATCCTGAGTTTGCGCTTTGTGCTATAGAAATAGTTTCCAAGATCCACTTTATGAGGCTTATTGCTGTTTATAACCATCATAAAGAGGATGCAGATAATACCTCATGTGTGTTCGAAGAAATTTCTTCGTGTATTATGTGTGCAGGTCATGTTTCCGGCCGCCTCGTGGCGAGGTGCAGCGCCGAAGTGACCGTGCTACCGTCTCGTAATGAACGGCGGGATTCTCCTCCAGCATCCCTGGAGGAGGGTTTCTTGCCTCTTCGTTCTTGAACTCAGGAGGCTCGCCAATGCCCTTGTCTATCAGGACAAGGAACCCAGTACCAGAGGAATGACGGCTTCCCCTGTTTTGCACGACTGCATACGCCGGAACAGGTGGTTCCTCTGGTACATATCTTGATCAGACAGGGGTCTTGTCAGATCCTAAGATCTTTGGACGTAGATTCACCCAGATCTTGCTGCTAGGAATGTAGCGAATGGCGAGTTGATCTCTTCGCAGATGCATCCTACTTGCTACAGATCTTTGGCCGCAGATCTGCGTATTGCACAGCCGGTGTTAGGACCGTTGGGCTCATCCCTCTTCAGTTAGGATTCCCGCGATGTGTAACTTCGTGCTTGTAAGTTACTTTTCGAATGCATTGTAAGCCATGTTGGCCGCTGTAGTTAGACTCGAGCTTTTCGCTTGTAAGCTGTTATCTAGATAGATAAACTGTAAGTCATTTGACTCATAATGATATATAGCTTTTGTATTATCTGCTCTCTTTGCAACAAAATACAATTTCGCATGCGTTTCGGCTTGTTTTGCCTTGCATAATGCCATGTAATGATTTTACATATGCGACGTCAATGCGCAGATGTTTCGCTAGATCATTCGAGATCGTAATTTCGCAGCTGTGCCATTTTGACGGATGGGCTTGCAGTTGGTCGTTGTAAATCATATGAGATCATGTTCACAACTTTACTATCGTAACAGATAGTTTTTAACAGATCAATTAAGATCGTTGAGTGGTGCGAATTGCTATCATAGAAGATAGGCTTTATTAGAGAATGGTTTGAGATAGTTTCTCGCATAAATTGCTATCGCAGCAGATAGACCTTTAGAAGATCTAGCAAAATGGTTCTGCAGTTACGTTGCCATCGTAACAGACGGGCTTGGGTGATCAATTAAAATCACTTTGCGTATAAATTGCTATCGTAACAGATAGGCTTAAGAAGATCATATAAGATCGCACTTGCATAAACCGCTATCGTGAGAGATAGGATTTTGATGATCGATTGAGCTCGTTTTTGTATTTTGCTGCTATCGTAAGAGATAGGCTTTGGATGATCACTTAAGATCGCATTTGCATTGGCGGCCATCGTAAGGGATGGGCTTTAGATGATCAGTTAAGATCGTATTTGTGTTGACTGCTATCGCGAGAGATAGGCTTTAACGATCACTTAAGATCGCATTTGCGTTTGGCTGCTATCGTAGGAGATAGGCTTTAGATGATCAATTAAGATCGTATTTGTGTTGACCGCTATCGTGAAAGATAGGCTTTGATGATCACTTAAGATCGCATTTGCGTTTGGCTGCTATCGTAAGAGATAGGCTTTAGATGATCAATTAAGATCGTATTTGTGTTGACTGCTATCGTGAGAGATAGGCTTTGATGATCTCTTAAGATCGCATTTGCGTTTGGCTGCTATCGTAAGAGATAGGCTTTTAGATGATCGATTGAGATCGCGTTTGCTATCGTAAGAGATAGGCTTTGATGATCGATTAAGATCGCGTTTGTATTTGCTGCTATCGTAAGAGATAGGCTTTGATGATCAATTAAGATCGCTTTTGCGTTTGGCTGCTATCGTAAAAGATAGGCTTTAGATGATCGATTGAGATCGCGTTTGCTATCGTAAGAGATAGGCTTTGATGATCAATTAAGATCGCGTTTGTATTTGCTGCTATCGTAAAAGATAGGCTTTAGATGATCGATTGAGATCGCGTTTGCATTTGCTATTGCAGGGAATAAATCATTGTTAACAGTAATAACAAATTAAATAGAGCAATATAAACGGCTAGAAATATGAACTTCTCATTTGGGAGAATTCTTTTATTATAACACTCTCATATGGGAGAGATAGGATTACAATCATCTCATATGGGAGAGGAGATTGCGTTAATCACAGCCGCATGAGACATTAAGCAACGTTATCATAAAACGTATGAAATAAGAGAAGTTCAAGGATAGTACTTCTTGATCCAGCGCATATTGACTGAGCTTGGAGTTGAGGTTGTGCCGTGCAACCTTCGTATGCTGCAGTAGCCACTATCGAAGACCTCTGTGACTTCGAAGGGTCCCTCCCAATTAGCTGCGAACTTTGGGTGAGTTGCTTCTCGCATGCAGTGATCAGATGCGCGCAAGACCAGGTCGCCAACTGCGAAATCCCGTCGCTGGACTGTCTTGTTATAGGCGCGAGCGATTCTTTCTTGGTACCGCTTGTTAGTCCTTTTGGCTTGTTCTCGCTTTTCTTCCAGCAAGACTAAATCATGATCGCGTTGATTTTCATAGAGTGCATGGAAGGCCAGCCTTGCCGAATTGACTCTGACGTCCGCAGGTACTACAGCTTCGGCCCCATAACATAGTAGAAATGGCGAGGCCCCTGTAGGTGTCCTTGGAGAAGTTCTGTAGGCCCACAGAGCTATGTTAAGGGAGTCGGCCCACTTATTGTGGTCATCTGCGACCATCTTGCTCAGAATTCTCAACAGCGTTTTGTTAGTCGCTTCGGCTTGTCCGTTTCCCTTTGGATAATAGGGGGTGGAGCATATCTGCCTGATGTTGTACTCCGCGAGTTTCGTAGCTACCTGACGATTAACAAAAGGAGTACCGTTATCTGAAAGAATAGTATTTGGGATTCCGAACCTGCATACGATGTTTTCCTGGATGAAGTTAACCACAGCCAGCGCGTTTGCCGTCTTTAGTGGTATTGCTTCCACCCATTTGGTGAACAGCTCAGTTGCGGTGAGAATGAAATGGTTCCCATGTGACGTTGGTCGGATGGGGCCGATGAAGTCCAAAGCCCATGTGTGAAATGGCCATGGCGTCCCTAATGCATGTAGATCCACGGCGGGAGCGTGCACTAGGTTCCCTTTGAATTGGCATTCTTGGCAGCGTTGCACCTTGGTGCGGCAATCGACTTCCATCGTGGGCCAGAAGTATCCGATTGAGAGGAGCTGTCTGCATAATTTCGCACCTCCCTGGTGTTCCACCTGATGAGAAAGGTCCATGACTTCTTGTGCTTCCCTGCCGTCTAGGCATCGCAGCAAGTTACCCTCATGACCTTTTCGCCAAAGCAGGTTTTCCTGAACCATGTATCGAGAAGCTTTCCTCTTCAATTTGTCGGCTTCCTTTCTCGATTCGGGTACGGTGCCCTGGGTGAGGAATTCGAACAATGGCTTCCTCCAGTCTGTGTCGTCATCGGTTAGAGCGATGAGTAGAGAATCTTTGATTAGTGCGCAACTTTCGCACTTTCCTTGTATCAGGGCTGCAGCTGTTGACATGCTTGGCCAATGAATGCCATATCTCTGAGCTTTCCTGTAGATTGACACCTCGCTTTCTCCGCAAGCGTGTTGGTGAATCTTTTCTAACAGCTGTTGTCCCTCTTGCTCGGAGACACATCGCATGAGTATTCCTCCAGGACCCTTGTAGTAAAGGGTGTTGTCGTGGATGCAGTATCCTTTCGTGAGTGCCCAGCTTTCGCTGCTGGTGCCTTTCGCAATAGCTTGCAGGATTGCTTTTCGCCAGTCTGCGTCATCCATGTGTTCGTCGTCGCACGCATCTTCTGTTAATGCCGACGATGTTCGCACTTCGATGGAAATCCTTGCGGGGCATTTGTCTATGCTGACCTTAGATCCCAGAGTTGCTAAGGCGTCTGCATGCCTGTTGTCCGCTCGGGGCTTGTGCTCGTATTTCACGTCGCAGAATTGCTGCATTAGCTTTTGTACTAGGGTGCGGTATGGCAGGAGGTTGATCTCCTTTAAACCATATTCGCCCGAGGCTTGCTTAACAATCAGTTTGGAATCTCCCATGACCGTTAAGTTGCTCACTTCCAAAGCTTTCGCCGCACGGAGCCCCGCAATGAGAGCCTCGTATTCCGCCTCGTTGTTCGTGACTGCGAAGTTGAGTTTTGCGGACATCTGTATGACTTCTCCGTCTGGTTTTGTCAAGACTATCCCGACGCCTCCGCCTTTTCTGGTTGACGAACCGTCGAAGTGGAGGGTCCAATAGGGCACGTCGATCGCGTAGATTTCAGGGCCTTCGAGCTCTTCCTCGATCACAGGTTCGTGACTGTTGTCGGGAAACTGTGCCAACAGATCTGCTACCGCCTGCGACTTGATCGCTCTTGGTTTCACGCATGTGATATCGTATTGAGAGATGGTCATGTACCATTTCGCCAATCTCCCGCCCGGAGTAGTGTGAGTTAGCAAGTATCGTATGGGGTCGCTTTTGGTGACCACCACTACTTTGTGCGATGCAAAATAGTGTCTCAACTTCTCTATTACGAAGAATAAAGCAAGGCAATGACGTTCGATGTCCGTGTACCTTGATTCAGCAGGCTGCACAATGCGAGAGATGTAATAGATGGGCCTCTCTTGGCCTTCATACACCTGAGCCAAGAGTGCTCCTATAGATTTCCTTGTCGATGTAAGGTACAGCAGAAGCGGTGATCCCAGTTGAGGCGCGATCATTATCTTTGTTGATGTGAGTAGCTCCTTTAGCTTTTCGAATGCGGCTTCGTGATCAGGAGCCCAGTTGTACGCGGCGTCCTTCTTGAGAAGAGTGCTGAAACAGCATGTGATTTCGGCGATTGCTGGGATGAATCTCCGCAGATATGACAATTTTCCCAAGAATGCTTTCAAGGTACTTTGGTTGTGAGGTGGCGTCATGCTGGTGATGGCTGACACTTTCGCAGGGTCAGGCTCGATCCCTCGGCGATGGACTACGCATCCCAAAAACTTCCCCGAGGTCACGCCGAATGCGCATTTCATGGGGTTCATTTTTAGTTGAAAGCTCCTGCATCTGTTGAACACCTTTCGCAGGTCTGCAAGGTGATCTGCTTCATGCTTGGATTTGACTACCAGGTCATCCACATAGAATTCCACTTCTTTGTGCATCATGTCGTGGAATAGAGCCATCATGGCCCGCTGATAGGTTGCGCCTGCGTTCTTAAGACCGAATGGCATTACCGTGTAGTTGAATACCCCCACGGGAGTGATGAATGCAGTTTTCCTTGCATCTTCGGGATCCATCTTGATTTGATTGTACCCGCTGAAGCCGTCCATGAAACTGAACATGCGATGGCCTGCCGTTGAATCAATGAGCAGATCGATGTTAGGCAGTGGGAAATCGTCCTTAGGGCAGAAGCGATTGAGATCTCGGAAGTCCACGCAGATGCGGAGCTGTCCGTTCTTCTTCACCACCGGCACGATGTTGGCCAACCATGTGGGATGGTGATTTGGCTCTATGAACTTGGCGTCTAGGAGTTTGACAATCTCTTGCTTGATCTTCACGTTGAGCTCTGGCCTGAAGCTTCTGGTGCTTTGCTTGACCGGTTTAGACCCTGGGATGATGTCTAAACGGTGCATGGTGATGCTCGTGTCTAGACCTGGCATCTCATCATATTCCCATGCGAACACGTCCTTGTATTCAGTTAGGAGCTGCAGCAGTCCTTGTTCCTCTTCGCTTGTGAGGTCCGCACTCAGGAAGACTGGCCTTTTCTTTTCCTCGTTCGGGCTGAGGAACACTTCTTTTAGCTCTTGCTTTTGTGGTCTTGGCCTGTCTTCCATGCATTCGGGCGCTTCTTTGAGTTTCTCGTCTGGAGTGCCCTGTGTTGGCTCTTCCGTCAGCGCAACTTGCTCGATTTGATTGATTTGCCCAGGGACATCCCATGCCCGTGTGAGGACGTCCCCGCGCACCTTCATATGCGATAGCATTTCTTCCCGTTGGCGTAGAAGCTCTCTATCTCCTTACCCTCAGGGTCATGTTTTGCGATCCTCTTCAGAGTGTACACATTCTTCCGATGATATGCGATGCGCGGCGCCTCTTCGTGTGTAGGCGGCTTTTCCTTGGCATCTCCCCTTGTCACCATCACGCCCGCAGGTGACTGGTCCTTGATGTCCTCCCAGAGAGGTAAAGGAGTAGGGTTGAATGGTCCGGGTGTTTGCTCGTCCGCCATCTCGGTGAACCACACCGCTTCGCTGAGATGTGCTTCGTCCAAGTTGAACGGGTTAGTTGAGGCCGGTATCTCGACAATCCTGTCGTTCCAGATGGCTTTCATCACCTGGTGAGCCGTCGAAGGGATTGCGTCAAAGCGATGAATCCAGGCCCGACCTATGATCATGTGATATGTGGTGTTCGCGTCTATGACATAGAACTTCGCCGAGCACTTGATTTTACCGATCTGAACGCCCAGGCGGATCCATCCGATCGTCATTCTAGAATCGCTTCCGAATCCCACCAGCGGGGATGGACGCTTGACTACCTTGTGCTCGGGGATCCCTGCTAGCTTCAGTGTGTGGAGTGGAACAACATTGACCGCTGCTCCTCCATCGACGAATGCTCGCTTGAATTCGACGCCGTTGATGATGGCGGTCACGTACAGGGGCCTCTGGTGGCTCGCATCTGTCTTCTTGTCGCTGGCAGAAAAGGTCATAATCTTTTCTGTGGAACGGGACGCCCTGACGACTTTCCCGTTGGAGACCACGAGGTCCTCCTCGTAGTCCTCTGCTACCCTTAAGATTGCTTTTGTCATATCCGTTCGACATTTTTCGTAGAAGTTCATCTCGTTGAAGAATTTGTCGAAGCCATGCGACCCTTTCATGCGGTCGGCACGCTCATCTTCCGTGTCCATGCTGTAGTCTTCATCTTCATGGACTTCAGCAATGATGGGCAGACCATCCTCTGCAACTTCTTCCAAGTCCACTATCGAGATCATGGCGACCTCTTTGCCCTTTGAGCCCGAATCTGTATGGGCAGGCAGCGGGTTGTTGCGCACATCCTTCCGGTGGTCGCTGACGATGAGTTCGCCGTTCTTCATCTTCTGATCGAACGCGAATCTGAGCTTCTTGCACTCGGCTGTGGGGTGCATGACCTTGCCGTGGTATTCGCACCACTTAGGGTCCCTCGTCATCTCCTTGGAGGGTGCTTTCTCGAGCGGTGGCAGGACGCCGTCTTTGCGCCACTGTCTGCAGAGATCGCTCGCTTCCTCCACCGAGCATGGCAGAGGCGGTGCGTCGAAGTTTGTAACTTTTGCTTGCTTCTGGGGCGAAACTGTATTGACCTCAGCTTCGCGTCCCCGCTTGTAGCCAAATCTGCCGATCTTGTAGGTGGTGCCGCTCGCAGGTCGTTCTGGAGCGCTCTTCTTTCTCTGTCTCTCGACAATGGGCTCGATGTTCATCGTGCATTCGATGAGCTTTGAAAACGTAGGTGTTTGCAAATTGATCAGCATGCTTTTGTATTCATCTCGCATGCACTGCAGGCATATCTCTACGAGCCGGCTTTCGAGCATTGGATCCTTGCACTCCAAGGATTTCGCTCTGAATTTCTTGATGAAAGTGATTCCATCTTCCTCGCGTTTCTGATACATCCGAGAGAGATGGATCATCGTCACCTTTTCTTCCATCTGGAAGAACTTGGTATAGAACTTCTGGACCATGTCGTCCCAAGTCTTCACAGATCCGGCCTCCAATGTCCGGTACCATTTGTATGCTACATTCCCAAGAGTTTTTGGGAATTCTCGCATCAGCAGCTTGGGATCGGCTCCGTATGGACCCATGACATCGATGAAACGCATGACATGCTCATGAGCGTTTCCATTGACGTCCTCGAACTTATCCCATTTGGGAGCTTTGTACCCCGCCGGGTTAGGCATGAGATAGATCTCTCGTGGGATGGGTGGATCGTTGTCTAGCTTCGGGATGATGGTATCCGCGAACGACTGATGAGCCAGGATGGAGTCCACGCGCTTCTGCAAAGACGTCATGCATTCTGGAATGCTTCCCTCGGTAGTTGGCGGAGGGGTTGCCGTAGGCGGTGGCGACACATATGCCGCCGGGGGATTGGGAGTGTATTGACTACCCGCGTTTCCCCAGATTGTCGCTGGTGGAGGCAGAGTATACTGCAGAGCTGGGTTGGACGCCAAAGCCGGGGGCTGAGAGGCGTGAGCAGAAGGGGGTAGAATTTGTGCCGTTGACCCTTGGACCGAAGGCAGCTGCGTTGCTGACGGTGGAGTTTGCAGATGAGAGTTGGGAGGCGTGGCTGACACTCCCAATCCTGGAGCGGTAGGGGTTCCTCCTCCCTGAGGGATAGCGGTGGCTGGTGGAGGATTTGGCGCAAGGGTGCCCAGAACGGCCAAGATCCGTTCTAACTGCGCGGACTGAGACTTGAGAGCTTTTGCCTGACTTTGGACAGTGGCGTCCAAAGACTCTAAAGTTGGCGCCTCGCCGGGAGTCGTCGGAGTACGGCGAGCCTCGTCTCCCGAGGGAGTTTCGGTGGAAGGCGATCGGTTGCTGACATCGTCCTCCTGAGACATGGTTGCTTTTGCTGGTAAGTTTCACGTCGGGTTCACCAAAATGTGCACAAGAGATTCCGGCAGGGAGACCTCCGTGTACACCGTACGTAGTGGATCAGGGATCGCACAGGAAGAATAGGGGTGTGTGTAGGGAGAGAGTAAGTCAGTAGCAATGTCTGAGAGAGAGACAGAGGTTTGGCAGAGCTTCCGCGTATGGCAGTGTGTCCTCCTTTGTATGGAAAGGTTAACGATATATATATACTGGAGAACATGACCGTTGTAGTGTGGTTAATGCGCCCATTAATGGCGGCTTAATTAGCTTAACCATAACGGCACGTCCGTCCGAGTATATAGGGACCGTTAGAGCACGTGGTGCGCGAATACCGGAACCGTTACGAGGTTGACCGGGTTTGACCGGATTGACCGGGTTTATGGAGCTCGTGCCATAAATCTCTCAAAACAGTTACTAAAGGTCGCGTGCGGGCTTGGCTCGCACGCGACAGGGCTTACTCTAGCCTCCAAACCACAAAGTCCCTACAAGTCCCGTGCAGTGGTATGCGAGGGCTCTGTCTCGCAGCCCCCACATGGATCAGCTCGGCTGGTGATCCTGTGTGTGTGGAGCACAATATGGTGTGCTGGATGGTTGCCACGTGGCCTAGATCTGCCATGTCAGAAAGCAGTATCTACAGCAGCAAAGGAAGCTGTTTGGATCAAAAATTTTGTTTCTTAACTTGTGGTTCCTAGCATTGCGGATCCAGTTGAGTTGTATTGTGACAACACTGGGGCGATCGCGCAATCAAAGGAACCCAGGTCACACCTGAAATCCAAGCACGTGCTCAGGAAGTTCCATCTGATTTGTGATTTTATCAATAGAGGAGACGTTCGGATATGCAAGATTCCTACAGATGAGAATCTGTCAGATCCACTTACAAAGCCGCTTGTGCAGCGGAAGCATGAAGGGCACACTAGGAGCATGGGCATACGAGATGTGTCAGATTGGCTCTAGTGTAAGTGGGAGACTGTTGGAATAGATTACATAGAGGCAATCTAGTTTAGTATGAATTTATTTTGGCTAGAACATTCATTGTATTATTTATTGGATATTTAATATAATGAAGTCCTTAGATTTATAATTGTGTTGTTTATCTTAAATATACCAAGTCCAGTATAAATGATTAATGGTACAATCATATATGGACTAGTATGGGGTTGGATTGATATGGAGATATCATGATCCAACACATGGGTGTGCATTAAGGGTAATGGCGCACCGGATTGACCCATCTCCGAGAGGGCTACATACACGTTATGTTAAGTCACAAGTGCTTCTCGTGGTGCAATGGTATTGTCATCCTTAGACTTGAAGTCGCTAGATATTCTAGTTGTGGATTATTGTGATTTTGGTAGCGTTAAACGCTACACCGTAGCTGGGTAGTTATAAAGGCGTGTACCGGATACAATAAGAAGCAAGCTTAGAGATCGTAGTGGACGTAGATAGAATTTGTCCCTCCCACATAACAGGAGCAAATATCCGAGGCCACTCGTGGGATAGTGCTTATAGAATGTCTGGCCAGACTCAAATAAATCAATATGGGATATTGATGTTATTTGCACGAATTAGGCTATTCCCATGGATCGAGAAACTATGGATTGGATATACGAGTGTGACTTGTATGTCTCGTGTCCAATCCGGATATAGAGAAAAAGGGATGAGACAATTACTTGTACAAGGTTTGTCGAATGACTATTCTATTAGTTGGCTAGAATGGATGTTTTGCTAGAAACCGCTCCATATTAGCAATTTGTTGCTACCAACTAGATAGAACCTATGGGGTCACACTCTATATAGAGTTGAACTAGATTTGGGAATTAATTAATAATATTATTTAATTAGAAGGATCACTTTGCAACACCTTGCAAACTTAGTAGGACTAATTTGCAAGGAAGGGACTAAACCGAATTCTAGTAGGACTAGAATGGGTCCTTTAGGTAGTTGGAAAGGATTTGTTGGACTATATAAAGGATGCTCCTTCCTTCCTTCCCACACTTATGAGACTTTAGTTCATAACTTGAGTGGGAGAGAACAAAAGGAGAGAGAGCAAGCAAGCAAGAGAGGCGCACGCCCCCCTTGCCGCCGCCCATCCTGTCGGCCCGAACAAGGAGGCCGATCCACCTTGTTTCCTCGCGTTATGTGATTTCTTCTTCCTCTTCCTCCATTCTGGGCTAGCACAAATGAGAAGGAAGATCTAGAATTCAACTCTAGGCGTGGATCAACTATAGAGAACGTGACACAATTCACGTTAGAAGTCATCACAAGAGAAACCCTAAGGTGTATAAATTGATTTCTTCCCTTACCATCGTTATGTCTCTTGTCCTGTGATCCTTGGAGGGTATTGGATGGATTATATTTGTTTTTCCGCTGCGTATCCATGATCAAAACCCTACAGGAAGACGAGTAGTGGAGTGTGCCCTTATGCTAGGCTTGTTGAGTCCTTGTGTCATCGTTCAGGACAACGGTGCATCCTAGTGTGGGGGTGGGTAAGACCCTTTTTATTAGTCCGTTATTGAGTCTTTGCATAGCCCGTGACGCATTTAGTTAGTAATCTTGGTTATGTCCTTATTTTCTTCTTTATTATTCATATTTTTTGCGTGCATGTTTCATTAGTATTGAGTCCTCCCACCAACATACCGAGTCAGTAGTCGAGTTGGACGTGCATGTAGTATAGGTACAAAAAAAAGAGAGAGAGAGAGAGAGAGAGAGAGAGACTAAAAGTTTGAAAAAACCAAAAAAATAAAAATTTGAGAAAGGGCAATTAAAAGAAGCTGAAAATTTGGTAAAATCGAGAAGTGTGAGATTTTTAGGCATAGGGCATGAATTGCGACCGAGAGTGACAATGTGAGTTTCCCCTAGTAAGTATAGAGATCATTTCTTTACGGGGATGCGTGCCTATTTTACACACGAACTTAATTTTCAAATCTAAAGTGTGTGCCTAGTTTTCTTACAAGAGTTGAGCTAGGTGTGAGCTAAACAAGCCGAACGTTCTTGTGCACGTCTTAGGTAGTCGCCAACCCGCCTCGTAGTGGCACACAGAACAGCTGTGCGAGGTGTGTATTAGAGCACTCACTGCTTATAGACCTTACCCTGTAGGACCACTAGTAAACCTTGTTTTGAACCTTAGATTCTTTGATAACCTCTGGACTTAGGTTGACGATTATTGGCCTTCATCATTGATTGGTTAGAATCACCCCTTAGTGCGTCACGAGGGAGTTGTAGTTGAGGGGGTTCGATGAGGGAGTACTTCATGATATACTTGTGTGAGTCTTACATATCGCATGTGCTTTATTTGTGATTTTCGAGGGGAATGCGAGGGTGAGTGAGAGTAGGCTTGCGCACTTCGGTGTGGCGGTGTCCCATGGCGTTACAACATGGACACAGTTGTGGCGGTGTCCCATGAGTGTGTAACATCTAATACACACAAAAATTGGGTTGGGTGAACTTAATTGGTGGATCGTGCTGGGTACCGGATTTTACTCATCATGGTGTGGGAGGTTTGGTAGGATTAGGCACGAGACATATATCCGATTGGCTACATGAGAGGGGACAGGATTACATTCGAGTGTGGGGGTGTCGACTTTTGACTTCGGACATCGAGATTGAGCTTGCGACGACTCCATCCCCACAAAATGTGCTTTATTGTGTTAGCGGCTTAGTTTGTTACACCATGGATTTCATCAATTTAGGGGGAGATGAACTTATTTGTGATATGTATTCATTGACTTGGTTATTTCCTCCCCCTATCATCTTATTTTGTCTTGACGCTTGGAAGACCACTCGGGATCTATATTTTGGAAATTGTGTAGAAAAAAAATAGAAAAAAAAAAGGAGAGTTGAATAAAGGAAGAACGGGAAGCTTATTGGAAGATCGAGTGGAGAAGCAACTAGTTCACTAACGGGAAGTTTTATCTTATGCATCATTCAGGACGATGGTCGCGGAGATCGTAGTTGTATCGGGGTGTGAGGGGGTCGAGGGCCGGAGATGGTGAGTTTCGGGCTTGGTTTCTATCATTGTTGTGAGGGCGTGTGAGATGTGGTACTTCTGAGAATGTGACGCTTTAGGACTCGTGCTTGATTATTATCCTTTTTTTTCTAAAGCCTCATCATTCTAAACCCGTTAGCGGATTAGGAGCTCGGACCTTGAACGTGGCTTAGCCTAGCGTAGCCACTTATTTTGTGGCACACATCAAGAGGTAATGCATTCTTGTACATAGTAAGGCTAGGTTCTCTATACTAGCTAGGGGGGATTCTCGTTGTCGAATTTAGTTTCAACTCATGCCTTGTATCTAGATTTCTCATCGCTTCGTGGTAACCGGTTTAAGCTAATGGAGATTGCCCAATCTCGCAAAAGAACAAGAAAAAAATTATTATTTTAATACTTGCATTGTGAATATTGCATATAGGTGCTTTGTGTATAATCGAGTCGTGTCGACTAGTAAAAGGGTGGTTTGTGGTTTGATGTAACTCGGACTAGTATGCAATTGATGACGGTTTTGTGTGCAATGAAAGGTGGTAGTATGCAAATGGCGTAGGGAAGTTATGCAATGATAAATGGATTTGGTATGCAAAGTTGGATTGATTGCGGGAAGGTGAGAGGATTTTAGCCTTGAGAAGTTTAATTAACTTGGGAAATTTGCTCGGGACGAGCAAAAGGTAGTGTGGGGGTAGTTGATAACTCCATTTTCGGAGTTATTTTCTGCCTTTTATTTCTACGTTTTCCGTGCTCAACATGGAGAATTCGTCGTCTTTTGAGTAAATTATGCTAAAATGTGATAATATGAGTTCATGAGCTTTACTTGTTAAATTCGGGCGTTTCTTTGGATATTTTGAGCTTTTATTGTGATATGATCGCGGGTTGTGTTTTCGTGTTGTGATTCGCAGGAAAACATGGCTTGGAGGATCATGCGGGAGATGGAAACGAGCTTCGGAAGCAAGGAACTCGAAGAGAAAGTCAAAGGAAGCAAGGAAGAAGTTAAAGAAAAAGTGCAGACACAAGGAGTCTTCGTACGAAGACAACTCTTCGTACGAAGAGAAAAGACTTAGCCAAATTTCATGTTCTGGAGATCTCTTCCCAAACAGCAATGCAGTACTTACATAGGAAGACCTTCGTACGAAGAGGAATTGTCTTCGTACGACGACTCTTCTTACGAAGAGAAATGTCTTCGTACGAAGACATTGCTGGAAAATGCAGATTTGTGCGGGGGTTTTGCGTAGTTTATCCAAAATTTGTAATATTGTTATGGAAACGTATTTAAGTGTTTTAGGTCGAATTTTTCAGTAGTTCATCACGTTAGAAACATCTTTTGGAGAGCAAGAAGCTATTGCAAGAGCTTGGGAGCTTTGGATCACTCGTTTGGATTCTCAACTCTTCATCTTTCTTAGTTTTTGCTATTGAAACTTATGAAACTCGTTATTTTGAGTATGAATCGTAGTAGCTAAACTCTTTTTGCTGGGAATTCTCGTTTGGTGTAGCTAGGGTTTGATATAAACATGATGTTTTGAGATTGTGATTCATGTTATAACTTAATCTATCGTGTTCTTTCATTATTATGGATTGTTTATGGTCGTGATCTCATTATTTTTGCGAGTAGCTAATAAAAGAATAATCTTAATTAACCTTCACGTGGTAACTCTGTGATAGTTAGTCGGTAAATTGAATAATCCACCTAGTCGAATCAATATTTGGTAACTCGATATTGTTAACTAGGATCGTGAGAGTAGAATTGTGATTCCTAATGCATGCTTAAAAGTAAAATAGACTTGGTAACTCGGTATATTTTGGTTTTAAGTATAGATAACTTGCTTGGTAACTCGGTAAGTTTTACATTGCTCGATTAATAGTGAAAGACACGTGGTTGTTTTACGAATCAAAACATAAGTTTAGATCAACCTAGTGAACCTAGAGAATTCCCGGTATTTTTCCTCGTATTAGAAAAAGTCTTAAACTCACTCTTTGTTAATCGTGACCTACTTCACTCGATTAATTGAGAATCTTGCATTTTTATTTTAGTAGAATTAGAACAAAGCACAACTTTACGACTTGTCCACATAAGGTGTAAAATAATAACTAGTTTAACAAAGTCCCGTGGGTTCGATAACCCGGATTTCCGGATATTACTACACGCGACAGCCGTACACTTGCGGTTGGATCGTGTCAAACATCGAGACACAATTCAAAACAGATTTGGAAACAAAACAAACCGCCCCAGCCCAGACTCATTTGCACGAATGAGCTGTTCATTCGCACGAAAAAATCGTTCGTGCGAATGCCTTCGGCCAGTCACACGAATGGACGGATTCCACATATGCTTTGCTTCGTCTATGTCTTCCTCCGTTGCCTCGTTTCTTTGATGCTTGCCAGGCGTTGCATCATTGAATCACTCCTAACACTATATTTGGTAATGTGTTCCATTTGTTGCAGTATAAACTTCACATTGCAATATGATTAGACAAGTTATCTAATACCCTCAGGAGGTTACAAAAAATAGGGCATTGAACACCCACTTTTCACTATTTTATACCGCTAAAAATATATGTCAGACCTATCCAATGAACTATAATAAATACTCGTACTGTAATTAGTCCTTTAGTAAACTGTGTGACTATAATCCAGAAAAAACAAAACAATCAAAATAAATAAATGCATTATTAGTGTAGTGTTTCAGACAGACTTGACTTTCAATTAAAAGAGGAGGGCTAATATTCTAAAAGTTGTTACAGAAAGTACACGCATCCATATGTAAGAGGATCCACAGTAGACTGTTCAAATGAAAGTTATTACTAAAATAGCAAATCAATTTGAATAACTACAGTCTGCAGCAGACTAGCTAAACAAGATACTATTTTAGCCTTCTAATTTCATGCTAGCTAGATGTGACGAGTCAACACATCCTAGCTACTTTTATTTTTTTATTTCTTGTTTCAGTTTTAAATAGTATTGGTACAACACTACTGGAGCAAATCTACCTTACTAAAATGAATAAGTTGAATTTCCACTAAAATTTAGCCAATTTGTAGATAATACTACTGTGGATGCTCTAAGCACAACTAGCATAAATATATTGGCCGTGTTTGGTTTATTGAATTCGAAACCATTGAGTTGTGGAGAATGTATGGTTCAATGGATGACAATGATTACAATAGATATTCTATCTTTTCATATTAATAACATATTTTCTGTTATCCAGTAACCCGTGATCGAATAAATCAAGTTCCAAACAAAGTCATCATGCATTCCAAATGGTCTATAAACAAACAGAAAACTAGCGTAATCAACCCTGAATAGAAACAATCAAACAGCATAATGGGAAGAGATGGGAAAACAGTGATTGACATTTAACAGGACACAAAATAAAGTCACGTTCTTCAAATACAATTATTTGAATTATTGAACAACTCGTGTATCCAACTGCCCTAACATTTTGACTTCTGAATTAATATACCATTTTTTCTTCGTCCATATACATTGTAAACCTCCAGCATTCCCTTCTTTTGAGCCAACAGACAACATTCTGTAAGGTTTATTCCAGGTTGGACGAAGATCTTATTTAATAACATTCTTCTTGGTGGTTTGGCGATTTTGTTCGTCCGATCTTCAATCATGCATGTGCATGTTATGTGCACCAACTTTTGGGTTCCTCTTTTTATCTGTGACTTGTGTAGCAAGGCAGAGGTTGCCCCTTCTGTTTAGTTAATTGGGAATATTATTGCTTGTATGGGGATTTTAGGAAAAGCAGCTTTTAACTTATTTTGGTGAGTCCTAGATGCTGGCAAACTGCAAAGTGGGATACTCTCGACCATATTGGCAAACAAGTACCTAAAGCATCTCCTTCTGTTTCTTACCGGTCTGTCCCTACTCTTTCTTTCCATGGCGGCTGGGCTCTGGGATTAAGAGTAGGGACGAAAAAGACGAAAATACCCGTGCCTTCACAATAATTACCCTCATGTATCTAACAACACAGCCACCATCAACCCCACCCACCAGCCACCATCAACATCACCCAGTGCCTCCAACACAGTTTAAGAAAAACACACATAGCCTTCCTTCACTCTCTCCTAACAGCAAGACCACCACCTCCATCACTAACAGTTACACCACTAGCCAACACCACCAGCCAACGCCCACAGAAACATTAACAAGATCAAGAGATTAAACTGTATCAGATCTGAAATCAATCTTTACATAACATCAGGTCCAAAATTGAAACTTTGTTGGTACTCAATTTTTTTACCGATCCAAAAAGTAGATAACAAAACAGAGGAGAAGAAGAAGATGGAGGAGAAAACAGAGGAGGATAAAGGAAGAAGAAAAAAGAAGCAGGGGAGGCAAACAGATCTCGTCGAGGAAAACAGATCTCGTCTTCACCACCGAAAGAGAAGAGGCAAAAAGCCCAGTAGCCCCTTTCTGCGAAAAAAGAAGAAAAAGAAGTTGAAGAAGAAGAGGAAACAGATCGAAAGAGAGAGAGGTAGAGAAACTGACTTGGGTCGCCGCCGTCGCTAGGTTCGTCTGTCTTCCAATGCCACCAACGCCGAAACCAGCACCACCGCCGGACCACCAACGAAGCCGATCAACGAAGCAACGAGCCCACCGTTGATATTCCACGCCGATCTGAGTGAGAGGGAGAGAAAGGGCCAGATCTTCCAGCGACAGAGAGAGGGAGGAGCTCTCGGGCTTGTTTCTCACCGCCTCTCTCTCTCTCTATTTCTCTCTCTAGTGTGTGTGGTGTGTGTGGTGTGAGAGTGATTTGTGAGAGGATAAGGCAGATGAGTGGGTGAGGTTGGAAAAGAGGAAAAAATATGTGGGTATTATTTGTGAGGGTGTTGTGGTCATTTAACTGTTTAAGGATACCCAAAAAGGAAATGGGAAGAAAGAGCAGGGACGGAACTTTCAGCAAAAGCTATGTACACAATACGAATGTCGTTGAGTTTATTAGTTGTCAGGTCCTGTTGAATTTGACTTTTACCAATTTGGTAGTATTTTGGTCAAAGCCGGTGGCGCAACTTTGGAATTAACTCGGAAAAGTTACTTTGCCTTGGAGGCAAAGTCACTTTGCCTTGGAGGCAAAGTCACTTTGCCTTGGAGGCAAAGTAATGTCCTTATTAGTTGTGAATTCCACCAACATTGTGTATATAAAGTCATGAATGCCTTTTGTGCAATACACACACAGTCAGTAAACACACGGGTAGAGATTTGGCGAGACTTTGTAGTGTGAGTCGGTGAGTGTTATTCGGGTGGCCGACGTGGTCGTTGCGGCTACGGCGTGCATTGTAATCGGGTTCTCTTCTCAATAAAGTATATGGTTATGGTTGTGGAGTAGCTAGCGGGTTCTTTACGAATTCGTTAGTGAAGCACGTTAAATATCTGTCTCGTTCTTGTTTTGCTTTCGTTGTTCTTGCTCAAATACCCCCAGGTTACAACAAAATAGTATCAGACCCAGGTTCCAAGATCCAGGTGAAGCCAAGAGCTAGGGTTTCTCGTTTTGGTGGAACTCAAAGCTAGGGTTTCGCGATTCAGGTGGATCAGGCTATCGGGAGGTTGGGTTTCGAGATTCCGCCAAGAACGATGTTTGGTTTGGCAATCAAGATCGATATGTTCGTGAGAGAGAAGCAGGTACACCGACCATCTGAAGCCCCATGAAGAGGGCTATCCGGGCTCCGTTCGGAGCAATTTAGCGCGCATCTCAGTAGGCGTGCAAGGGATCTGGCAAATCCAGCACGCATTCGGTACTGGCGCGAATCTGGCGGTTCGTGCGGATCTGGCATTCTGACGATTGATGTTCAGGCGCAATCCGGCTCCAGGCGTGGAGCATCTGGCGTGTGAATTGAATCTTGTTCTGGCTCATGCGTTGCACGAACTCGTTGGAGTTGGAGCAACGGCATGTAGCATCTGGCGCGTGAGATTTCTGGCACGCGCATCTGATTCTGGTTTTGGCGCGCGTTATGCACGAGTTTGTTCTGGCGAGCCATGACACGCATTGAGCTTGCATCTGGCATGATCTTTTTCTTGCAAGCAACTAGCGCATATGAGGCATACGAGGCGCATCTGGCATGACAATTTGTGCACTCGTCATTGGTGCATCTGGTCTGAATGACATATGGGCACTTGTCATGGTGCATCTTTCTGGCGCAATTGGGAGCATCAGGAATACATTCGGTCCTGCTTTCTCAGTGAATGTATTCGAGTCTGGTTCTGGGTGGAGCACTTGTTTCTGTTTGTGGAAGTGCATCCACATCTGGCGCATTCGTTGCACGAACGCATGGTAGTTGGGGCAACGATTTGGTGATTCGGGTTTCGCATACAACTGCGGAACATCTGTTTGGGGAGGCGTGCTCGTTTCAGGTTCTGGGATACGTATCCGGTTCCGGTTTGAGGAGAAAAACATCAGGTGCAGGTTTCGGGTTGCTGAGATGATTTAAGTCAAGGTGGAAATTTGTTGAATTTGACTTGTATCAATTTGGTAGTATTTTGGTCAAAGGCGGGGGTGCAACTTTGGAATTAACTCGGCAAAGTTACTTTTCCTTGGAGGCAAGGTAATGTCCTTATTAGTTGTGAATTCCACCGCCATTGTATATATAAAGGCATGAATGCCTTTTGTGCAATACAGACACAGTCAGTAAACACACGGGTAGAGATTTAGCGAGGCTTTGTAGTGTAAGTCGGTGGGTGTTATTCGGGTGGTCGAGGCGTACATTGTAATCGGGTTCTCTTCTCAATAAAATATCTTGTTCTGGCCGTGGAGTAGCTAGCGGGTTCGTTACGAATTCGTTAGTGAACCACGTTAAATATTTGTCTCGTTCTTATTTTGCTTTCGTTGTTCTTGCTCAAATACCCCCATGTTATAACAGGTCCATATAGTTTGAAATCATAAAAAATTAAAAATCAACTATCAACATATCCATTAAAGCAATCAGAGATCCGGGGCTGGCTTAAGCCCTAAGCAGGCTATCTCTTTTCTTAGGGCACCAAAATTGAAGAGGGCACCAAACTCATGGGTATGTTAATAATGAGCATGCTTATTGCTTAGTACTTGGTATGTTTCTTCTGGATTGTCCTACTTTGACTTTTTAACCCGTAACTGGGTCACTTTGACTCTGTAATTTAGATAGCAAAACAATATAATTTTTGACAATTTTTTTATGGTATTGTAGAGTAAAGTTAACACTAAGAGATGGTGCAAAGGTTACAAAATTTGTGTATTAATTTGCTGATCAAGTCACTGGGTGAAAGTGATTCAGTGAATAGTGACAAAAAGTAAAGTAAGCGGAAAGAGAAGAAACAGAGGTTGTAGTTATTAGCATATTAATGTCAGTCCTTATCTGTTTTAGTCAATCCCTAATATCGTAGCGACTCCCTCGGTTTATCTCCCTCTCTCTCCAAACCCCTCCTCAAAACTCCCAATGTGCCCCTCCTTTTTCATGTCTTCAACCAGGCAGCTTCGAAGGCTAAGAAACACATAGTTTAAAGTTTTAGTCCCCATAGCCTCAAATCTCATATCTACTGCACCAATCAGCTCATCAATCATATCCATCTTACTATGCAAAATTTGTATGGAGTTGAAGAATAAAAAATTGGTTGTTGAGCCAGCTAATGAATTCGACTTAGATATCTACCCTCGGTTGACTTTGTATGAACTATTGACCTCAATTGAGGGTAAAACACATAATTAATCAGAAGTAATCAAAAGCTAAAAAAAGTTGTATATAACTTAAAATTGAACCTTCATTTGAACCCACGCTCTTACCTTCTCTCTCTCTCTCTCTCTCTCTCTCTCTCTCTCTCTCTCTCTCTCTCTCTCTCTCTCTCTCTCTCTCTCTCTCTCTCTCTCTCTCTCTCTCTCTACAGCGCTCTCATACACACAAATGGCTTCCTAATCTTCTCCTTCCATGACCGCCACCGGAGCTTTGTCCTCCGCCCCATCCCTACCGGACTATGTCACCATTCCCAACCCCACCGTCCCAACCGCCGTTGATCTCGTCCACAGTCCACAATTTTTCGGACTTACCATCGGCAATGAGCAGGCGAACCATATGAAACAACTCTCTCTCTCTCTCTCTCTCTCTCTCTCTCTCTCTCTCTCTCTCTCTAAATCATGTATGAATTTGAATCAATTTTAAGGGAATTTGAATCACCCTCGCAGATCTGAGAAATGGACGAGTGCACTCGCTCGGTTTGGATCTGACGAGTAGACTCTCTGAAACCAAACGGTATGTTATTGAAACACTCTCGGGAACCAGAAGAGTGGTCACTAAATTTCTCTTCTAGAACCAGAGGAGCAACTTAGTGAATCACACTCTGGAACCAGACGAGTGCTCATTAACTTGCTCTTCAGACGAGTGGTCATTAACTTGCTCACCAGACGAGTGGTCATTAACTTGCTCTTCTAAAACTAGACGGGCAAGTTAATGAGCACTCGTCTGGTTCAAGAAAGAGTTGTCTTGTTGATTTGGAACAAAGTGAAATCGGACGAGTGTTAAATGAAACAGACGAGTTCTATGTTGTATTTAGACGAGTATTTTGGTGAACAGACGAGTGTTAATTGTGGAATCAGGCAAGTGTTGTGGTGATATCAGACGAGTGCCAATGGTGAAATCAGACGAGCATACTTGTGAAACTAAACGAGCAAGCTAAAGCTGACGGGTATAAGTTGTTTTTATTGGGAAAAAACTAACACTTAGATAAAAAAAAAATACTAGGATAATTTAAAATTGAACAATTGAGAAGAAAATGTAACACTAAATCACACTAAAACAATAATTACATTGAAATAGAACACTAAAAACATTAATAACTCCTAAAAAATAACAGATAAAAATAACACTCAAACAATGAAATACTATGAAATAACACTTATACAAACAATAATTTAACATTTTAAATAACAAATAATAGTTATGAAAATGTCACACAATTATTAATGTAGTAATTTTATAAACTTATAGTTTTCTGATAATATTTCAAATTCAGCTAATTTCGATTGCCTCATTGACGAGCATATTCACTTGTATGGTTTGAAACAAGCATATTCACCCGTCCGGTTTTAAACTAGACGAGCAAGTTCTACGGGTAAACTTGCTCGTCTAGTTTTAAGCCGAACGAAGTTCACTCATACAACTTGCTCGTCTGGTTTAAAACTGGACGAGTGAATATGCTCATCTGGTTTCAAACCATACGAGTGAATATGCTCGTCAGGTCTAAACTAGACGAGCAAGTCCACTCGTCTGGTTTTAACCAGACGAGTATACAAACCTGTCTGCCTATTTCACGGACGAGTATAATTTCCTATTATTTAATCATACTAGACAGCCCCAAACCCAGTATACAGTAACATTCAACAACATATTCATAAACATATGAACAAGATGAACAAACAAACAACATATGAAGATGAAGATGAACAAACAAAGCTAATATAAAAGATTGTGTGCATGATGTGGTAAAACAAACATACATATTAGGATTAGAGAGGATATACAAAATTACCTATGGTCTTGCAGAACCACTAATAACACTCAAATCACAAAGGATAAACATAATTATTTTTAGAGAGAGGACAGAACTGGACCATATGAGAGTGACAAATGAACAAATTTTGATGGCTTTAATGTGGGTTATTTGGAGACTTTAAGATATATCCAGCAGGAAAAGTGAATACAGGAGAATGGTTGCTGCAAAAAATTAATGTTTTGCAGAGAGAGATAGCAACTTACGTGTGCATGTGGATAGGGGTGTAATGTGAATTTTATACTATTTAAAAAAAATGGGGACCACTGGCTAACTAACAACCTTTGTAATTGTTGTTTTAAATTGGGGGGTATAGTGCAAAGACTGTATTCAACCTAGTGCATTTCACCAACTCCATTTCACATAATGACAATGAGCAAAATAGTGTGTTGAAGAACACCAAATCATTGATGTTAGTGGCTGGAGACTTAACTAGTTGATTAATCAAACAAATATTGAACCCATAACTTGTTGCAGCATATAAATTCACATTATCATTGGCTATGTGTAGCGCATTGTTGTCCTGTTGGATTGATATTTTATGTGATAAAACACTGTACCACTTCTCATTAATTGATGGAATGATTTGCTTGACTAGCATGTTCTTCCGTACCTCCCTATTAACTGAAGGGATATGTTTGGTCTCTAAAGTCCCTCTAGGTCTATTCTTTGAACCCTTTTGTGATTCAGTGTCATCTAAATTGGCCAAATGTAAATAGCACTTCAACTCCTTCCCCAAAAATTGGTCTTGCAACTGCAAACATAGACATTATATTTGGTATGAAATGTTTTGACTGGCATATGGTGCTTCTTCATTAGGAAGTAGGATATACTTCTCATTAATTTTTGGAATGTGGAACCACTTCTCATCTATATCCGCAACTGTACGCATATCTTTAAATTGGATCCTTTTTGTTGTGCTATTCCAGACTGCATTTCGGCTTTGAAATCTTATGTGCTTTTGTGAAGCTGGAAGTACATGATCCCCTTCCTCAAAACTCTATATTGCCTCCACCTCCAAATGCTGGAAGTGCTTACCCCGTAAGATATTGCATTGATTTAGTTTATCATGTTAGTTATGTAAACAATATTGATGTTATAAGCTGCTAAAGGCTCTCTTCTTATTTGGTTGAAACTTAATAAATTTTGCATTTCTTGTAACATAACTATTCATTTCATGTGCTTCTTATTTGGTTGATCATGTTAGTTATGTAAAAAATACTCGTGTTTTGCTAAAGCCTCTCTTCTTATTTGGTTGAATCCTAATGAATGCTGCATTTCTTATAATATAACATATTCATGTTATGTGCTTCTTTGGTTGATCTTGCTAGTTATGTGAACAAATATTCATGGTATATGTTGCTAAACCTCTCTTCTTCTCTAGTTGAAACTTCATGAATGCTGCATTTCTTGTAACATAACCTCTTCATGTTATGTCCTTATTTGGTTTATCATGTTATTTATGTGAACAATATTCATGTTAGTTACATTCTTGTTATATGATGTGAATGCCTCAATTTATGAACCTTGTCCAACTTATTGTTACATTCATGTTTTTGTCCTTCTTATTGTTAATATATCTGATCACGTTAGTAACTCATGCTCCTATTGCTATTTATCTGAATATATCTTGTGTAATATAAGGGGATTGATTATGTTGAATTTTTGTCTCCTTATTTTAAATATTTGGAGCTTAGTTGATATTAAATTTCTGGAAGGAATGTATGTTAGTGATTCTATTTTATCATGGTAGTTATCATGTGTACTATCTTCATGAAAAACTCACATTTACTGTTGTTTATCTGCTATATATTCTTTCTTATTTTTCGTAACATTCTATCTTTCGTTCTTTATGAGTTCAAATTGAAGAACTCTTGTTATGTGGTGTAAAAGTATTTGTAATCTGCTGTAATATAAGGGGATCAAATATGCTGAATTTGTGTCTCCTTATTTTAAATATTTTGAGCTTAATTGATGTTAAATTTTTTGAGGGAGGTCAAGTTAGTGATTCTGTTTGATCATGGTGGGTTATGTGTACTATCTTCACTTTGATTTTGCTAAAATGAATTGTGCATTTCAGTAGTTCACTTAGAATTTCTGAATGCAATAGCTGGTACGTCTTCTGAACAACATGGTTGTTTGGCTTTTGAGGTAGATAACATTAGTTGTTGCTTCCCAAACCATTACTTGTTGCAACTCAATGTTTGTACAAATATTTGGAGCTTAAATGATTATACATTTCGACGAAGGAGATCTACCTTTTTTTTTAGAGGATAAGGAGATGTACTAGGTTGAAGTAGGCATTAAAATTGTAGCTCATGGTGTATTTCCCTCAAAACTCGCTGATGAAAAGTTTATCTTTCCGAGAGTTGTAAATAAAACATTAATTCGTTGTCACATACATAAATCTGTGGATGAATATCTGCAGGTGGCCTAATTGTGTGACGATTCTCGGATAGAATATCGCGAAATCAGTCAATATCGAGCTTCGACTTAGTTTTTCATTCCATATTTACCTTGACTTCACGTTGAAATGGCACAGGTATCAAACACATGCCATTTTTCTCTAAGCTAATACAGAAGAAACAGGAGTAATAGCACCGAAGATGCTGCAAACTTGATACTTGCAAGTTTGGCAGATTTAACCCCAAACTACCCTGAAACCAAGAAAAGACTGGTTGCTGTTTCAGCTCAATTTTTTACAGAAACGAAACCCGGAAAGGATATCATCGTACAAGATATAAAGAGATAAAAGTACATGGTCAAGAAAAATAAATTAATTGCTACCATGATTCAAAATCACATACTCGTCCTATCGTTATCCTTTTTACAATTTAACTGAAATACATGTACCCACACTCATCAACAAACATCATATGATACCACCCCACAGCTATTCCAGAAACAACGGCAACTTGCTGAAATGGAACAGCTAGTCTTTTGACACCGTCAAGGACGAACCATTCGGAGCCTTTATAGCAAAGGACGATTGTAACACTCCTAAAGTTGATCAAGTGATGTTGAACTACCTAACATAGCTTAAACTGATATTGGTCAGGATTGCTGACACTCAAGTTTATGTTCGTGGAGGATAAAGTTCCCACAGGGCCACAGTGGTATCTTCAGATGACGATGCCATTAGTCTACAATCAGGTGAGAATGTTACCGCATTGCACTGCAAAAAAGAAGAAAGACAAACATGATCAAATTTCCCCTCTGTCCGATTTTATTAGTCCACTAAAGTTGCATACTTCACTCTTACTTTCTCTTCATATCCTCTTTTAAATTCTTACTTTTTCACTTCCCAATATGAGTACAACATAAACCAAAACGGAACCAAAGGACAATATAGTAAATCCTAAAAAGTCAAAAGCATCTCCTCAATCCATGTACAAACCAATGTGAACATCTATTGACAGTGGGAGTATTATACTACCAAAGTTCAGTTAGTGAAGTTCAGAGTAATTTAAACCATTGTCACCAAACTCACTGCTCACCGATATGTTAACTCCAAAACCTACTTCAAATCCTGAATTTGATAATGGTGCAGTCCGATGACCTTTGTTTAGCTTCCTTGGCACAAGCTCTTTTCTGTAAAAGCATCCCTAAACTGGCTTCGGCCTACTGTCCATGGAAAGGGGGATTCAGCATCCTCCTTGCTGTCTAAACTTTGCACCATCCATAGATGTCTATCTCAAAGATTGCATCCTGAATTCCCGCTTTGTTGTCTGCCAATAGAATAACTGAATGTAAGGCCGTCTTTACCCTTCCATGAAAAGATCCGCACATGAAACTTAAGGAAACTCGTTTTTAGCAGTTTGCCCTTATGGTCTCAGATGCCTGTTCCTGAGAAGCTCAGCTACTTTTCTCCCGTATATGCCAAGTCACTGTTTATCTGAGTCTGGCCTTTGTTGGGCAGATATTGCCACCCTTCATCTCGTTCTTCTACCCGAACTACACATCTAGCGCCTCATGGCGGTGGTTCTCCTTGTACCTCCACACCCGTTGCGGAAGAGGAATCTTCTCTCAGAAAATCCACCAACTCCTACTGAACAAAACTGCCCATAAGAAATTTCATATCGATTAAGTGCCTGGTTACTTCCATAACCGTACTTTAATAACTAATTACAACCGTTCGTTAGCCATGTATCAAACTTGCTACCATCCAGTCATCCACACTTGTGGTCAAAGGAAGTCATCACTCTGTCCTAATTATTTCTTCCGATGGGCACATAACTACGAGACGCATGTGAGTATCACTACTCTTCCTTTTATATAGGGTTTATCACTACTCTTCCAGCACCATAAACCCTCTCTAAACTTAGGACGTCCCAGCATGAATGAAGGAAATAGATGGATCTTAACAATTGAGCCCTACAGAGTATCTGGTCCCATGAGAAATCTACTATCTTGAGTAGCTAGTAAGGCGAAATACCATCTTTCAAGATCTCTGAAAGCTCATGCTTTCATCAGGCCTATAATGCGCTGGACAACTTTAGATTTAGATAATGCAAAATACTATGATTGGGTTGATTAGAGCCATTTTCCCAATACTCTTGTAACATTTGATTTTTATGTCAGTACCTTTTTTCTGCATCTCAACAGAGACAATGTAAGAGTATGTAAGCCTTCTAGAAGGAATACACCACCCATGTCCTCTTTCACCTTACTTTCTCGTGTTGTGCACTGAAGGACACACATAATTTAATAATGCGCTAGAAGCTAAATCAACAATCAAACCTTTGCCAGAAGTAGCCATTCACCTCTTGTGGAAGATTCTTTATCACTTACTCAGGCAATAAAAAGAGACGTTATTACAATAGCAACAATTCTAAATCTATGCGGGATGTCTCAGTTAGTTGGTAAATGAATTGAATTTCGTAAAGAAAAGGTGAAGCAGAGTATATCCAAAATAATAGTTATACATCCATCAAGCAGTATATTTGGGGTTGTTTTAGGGATGCCTCTGATCACCGGAAAGTTAAAAACTGATATCTTCAATTTCGTGAAATGTAGAGCAGAGATGAAAATTTCAGGAGAGAACCAAAAGCTTTTGAATGTTGCAGTACAAGTCTTACGAAAAATTACGGAAAAACTTCCGATTGCTGCATTAAGTTTTAAAATCTGTTGTTTTGGCACTAACAATTGTTCAGCAGGGGCAGTAAGGACAGGTGATGGACAATTAATCGGCTTAACTGGGCTTTCCTGAGTAATACCAAGAATAAATGGACTGGGATAAGATTTGGTAACATACATAGGTCTTAAACAAGGCTGGAGACTAGTTTCTAGTCCGCCTACACTAACTACATGTCCCCCCAAAGAGGAGATTTCCACATCAATCATTTGAAGGCTAAAAATGGAGATGAGGCAACAAGATGGAACTATCCATGGTAACCAGAAAACCCAGGTTTCAACATGTCTTAAGGTTATTTCAATAAGCTATCCAAGTCAGAGACTCTAACCTTTAATGGTCTCAGATAATAAATAGCAGTACAGAAACTAAAAGCAAGGAGCGAATTAAAAGCATGTTCATTGGCGAGATGCTAAAGCAATTTCTCCACGCTGTTCTGAAAAACAATCACCAAATATGAAAAGAATATCCTGAATTCTGTTAATCATTAAACCTGAAATTCCTATCAGCCAGGCAGTAGCAGGCATATTTGGGGTATAGAAGCCAAAGATAAAGTCAACGCTTTGAATGGAAGTCTTCAACAAATTGCTCTGTCGAAGGAACTTGAGAGTTAAAAAAGGTTTTCCACGGTGTGGACATGAGAAGAAAGTTTAAAACATCTCTAGCTTAAGTGCTCGCGGGGGAGTATTATAGGATTAATCACTCCTACAGATGAAATGATGAGATGCTTCTAGATCTGTAGTTAGACTGGTGAAAATGCTGATACTTCAGAGAAAAAAAAAAAAGGTAATTGTTGGGTCTTACAACATCAACTAAAGTGTGCGATTCAGAAGGACTATAGTGCCTGGATGTGTCAAGAGAAGTCCGTGCACTATACATCATGGAGACCTGAAAATTATACAGTAAAATGGCTACAACATGTCCATGCTGCTGAATATATCTAGTGTAAAGTTGAGGGAGCCTTATTAGTGAAGATAAATGCCACTGAATCTGCAGATGGAAGGTCTCCAGAAACTAAACATGGATGAAGCATTTGTGAAAACCGTCGGAAAAGATATAGATCGTGAATGAAGTAGGAAGAACCATGTCAGATTCCTAGGGGGGGGGGGGGGGTTAAGGCAAAAGAATCTTGAAAAAAATCTCCATTAGTGAAAGAAAAGTAACGAACTGTTAGAATATATTAAAATTTAGTTACATTTGAATTGATTCAAGTAGAAGTGATTCACTGGTGCTGGTTCTTGCAATGAATTGGGGCAAGACAATAGCTTCACTTGAGATGCAATTGGTGAGATGTAATTGGTGGTTGACAATGTAAAAGCAAAGATACATCTTTTTAGCTGTGTTGCATGGGTGCTTCCGGGTGCTTTTTGTGGCTGCTAGGGTGCTTCGTGGGTGCTTTGCAGGTGCTTCGTGAATAAGTCAAGGTCATTTTGAAAATTTTAGTTGAGAGGTCTTCTAAAACACAACTACATTAACTAAAATAACGTGCATCTATCTGAACATTTCTAACTCTTAGATTCTTGTCTCTCCACAGCTAAGTACAAGGACAGGAAGAGACTGTATTGTTGATATAACCATATAGTGTATCTTTAAATCTGTGAATGAATTTCTGTTTGATTATAATTTGGATTCCTATCTTGTTGTTTTATATTAGTACAATGGTATCCCAAATAATATAAAATAAAAAATAAAGTCGCCGCATCCCCCCTCCCCCCCCCCCCCCCCCACCCGTACCCTTGATTTTTTTGGAATTTGCCTCACCCGTACTACATGGCTTTTTAGGAATGATACCTTCACAGTTTATAAAGTGTGGTGGTAATAAGGTGGTTGATTGCATGTCCTATAGATCCCTTGCTCGTGGAGCCGTGAAGGAACTATTCCACCTCATTTCTTTTGGTTCCTGATGATTAATCATATCATGTCAAGAGGCTTCAGATTTTTTTTATATACGAACCGCAATGTATCTGTTGGCAGAAGTGGAGTTATTTTGACAAGACAAATATATTAAAGTAATGGTAAGCAATATTCAATAAAAGACATTTTGCACCCTCGTTAAATGGATTATATACAAAAACCCCCCTGTTGTTCTGGGATATACAAAAACCACCCTTGACTGTGGATGGAAGGTAACAGAACCCTAACGGAGGGGTAAAATGACATATTTACCCTAACAATGAAGCAAAATTGCACAGTATTTAATCATTTCTTCTCACACTTGTCTATATTTTCCAACCCTATTCTATCTCTTCCTCCCTCTCTCTTCCTTCAGTTTAACTCCACCTTCTCTTCTTCTTCCTGCAAAAAATAACAACAGGCTCATAACCCAGCCCATCGCCGCCGCCAACCCACCAATCGCAATCCCAACTACCTTCCCAGTAGAGAGATCCGACGAAATCGTCGGCGACAGGAAGACCCCGATGGGTTATTGTCTGATGAAGATCTGGTGGGTGGCGGCGGAGATCTCGAAATTTCCGGCGGCGAGGCGGAGAAGGAATCACAAAACATGGTCGAAGACGACCCAGATGAGGACATTGATGTCCCTCCAGCCCATCACCGCCATCACCGGCCTGTTCGAAGACGACTCGAGATCTCGAAACTCCCGTCGGCGATGTCGTTCGGCGGTGAAGCTCTCGCAGCAGGCGGCGACGATGTCTTTGGGCGGTGAACCTCCTCTCCTTCTGCAAGAATCGAGCTCTAGCCGCCTGTTCTTCTTCCTCCCCCTTCTTCTTCGTCTCCCTCAACCAGGGCACCGGTAAGTGAATCATCCACTGACGGTGGTTTGCCCGTGCTGTCTCTCTGCCGCACCCCTGAATCGAGCCCAAATCGACCACCAAAGAGAGAGAGAGAGAGAGAGAGCTAACCCTTTCTGCTGGTGTCCTCTCGTGTTTGCTTTCCCTCTCTCGGTTTTGTGGGTTTATTGCTTTATGTCCCAATTCTATGAATGTTTTCAAGAGATTGATACATTCTTGAGAGACCCTGATGAATGAAGATTGGAAGCTCTTCACCTTTGAGTTTGTATGTACCTAATTACCAATTAAATGGTTCATTTTTCAATTAATTTTTGCTTTGAAGACCAAGAAGATGTTGATGAATTAAGGTGGTAGCACTGAGTTTGGAATGATACACAACAAAGCAGTAAAAAAAAATACACAATTTAGTTTCTTTGCATTGATCATCTTCAAGAAACTAGTGCAAATCTTGTTTCTTTTTTTGCATTGAAACGAGATTGGGTAGTAAGGTGAAGTGATTTGGATTTATTGGTGTTGATTTGATTTTGGACCATCTTGAGTTTGGGTAGTAATAGTGATGGATGAATCTGTATTTTGATTTTAGCCCATGGGTGGTGGTGGTGTTGCTAGTTGGGGTGAAGAATGCCAAGAACACCAAAAACACCAATCAAGAACACCAAGAACAATGTTGTATGGACATCTATTAAATTCACCATTTTAAGGGTATAATGGTCCCAAAAAAAATTGATTTAACAGAAGGTGCTATTTGTCTAACGTCCATCCACTGATAGGGTGGTTTTTGTATATCCCCGAACAACAGGGGGGTTTTTGTATATAACCATTTAACGAGGGTGCAAAATGTCTTTTACCCTTTTCATTAAGATCAACAAACGCGAAAATAGGGGACTTCAGTCATTTTGGAAGGTACAGAAGTTGGCTGAACATTCACATCACAGACGAGCACTGGATCAGATTGGAAGGATCTGTTTATGTATTACAAGACCATTCGTGACTGGTGGGACCACCTATTTTGCGGTCCCTGCTCAGGTACCACAATTTTAATTTTAAGTAGCCCCCACCAGCGCCGCACACCAGTACAAGACACCTTCCAGAGAAGAAAAAAAAAGTGGAACTTTAAGGTTATATGTTCTCGTGTGTGATCTACTACTATAATTGATTAAATCATAAACTGGGGGATAACTGATATTAATTGTGGGCTTGGGGTTCATTTCTAGATTACAATGGGATGGAGCAAACCCTGTCAATAGTTCAGCAGCAAAGATACTAGTTCCAGTAATATGAAGACTGGATGGCTGAGTACTCTCATTCTCAGGCAATGCTAATTGACATATTTACTTCTATGTAAATAATACCAAATACCATTCTACCGAAGTCTTAAAGACTTAAACTAGGCGATTCCCTTCTAGCATGCAAACAAATTATTCCAAAAACCAAGTGCCATGAAACATATTGAACAAGTAAAGCTTATGTTATGTTTTACAAAATGATAAAAGATAGGCTATATAGTGCAGTAATTGGAAGACGATAGAATATTTACCGTCGCATTATGATATTTCAATATTGCCAAAGCACTTCCTTTCCGATAATTATACACCCTTACTCTGCAAACAAATCATGGAAATTCAAACTCACAAGACAAACATGAACATTCAAGAAATATACACTCATGGGAAAATAGAGAATTTAACCATGAGTTTATAGAGCAGCAGAACAAAATGAGAAGTGCAAGCTTCTGAAGGTTCAAATTGCATGGATGATACAAAAACAAGAGTATTGTGTTAGTATAAACTAGCCACCAACTGACATTTTGTGTTTTATCTACTCCCTTGGTTTTTTAAGAGTCAAGACAGTTGTTGAGACAGGCTAACGTGTGATGCGGGCCACCACCACCTCAGCCTTCCAGTCAAGATAAATATTTATGACGTAGAGAGATGCAACTTACTGTAACTTGAAGCAGGCCAACATTGCATACAAATATTATGACCCACTAGCTGGTTGTCCTTGCAATCAATTTTTTTCATCAACGAGAAGGGGTCGAGGGGTGAAACAAAAGAAGGCCAGCCTTTTACTTGAAAAGAACGGCTAGATAAGATAATCCAAGGAATTTCTTCAATAACAGAAATAGGTAATAGAAATATGTTTTCCTTCCATATTTCTACTACTAGGCTGCTCCTGCTCTTTGGCTGTTGCTCTAACATGAGAAGAAAAATAAGAACTGTGCTTCCACAATCTTTCTCTCTAGAATTGACAACACTCAGTTAGCTGGCTAACAAAATCAGCTTCAAAGATTATGAAATGCATCGATAGAATATGATTGGAGTATAGGATCATCTAGTCGATACTGAAACTTTCAATCAAACAGACATAGGATAGGACGGAAGTCTCTATGTCATAAATCTTATGATCCAGAGTGCAAATTAGGGCAAGTTGCACAACCTCCAGCTCAAATCTGAGTCTCACTTCACTCTACTTTCTGTCCTGATTATTGGCATTCATCAATCAAGATATGGTGCGGATGAATACTACTAGTAACAAATACTTTCTGATATGTTGCCACATGGCCTTTACTAAATCCGAACGAGGAAAGATGATTCCCCTACCGTGAGACTTGGAAAAGCCTCTATTATGCATGTTGCAGAATCTTTATAGTCTTGTTTCAACGTACTCGCGATTAGGGATGGCAGTTCGGGTTGAAATAATCGGGGTCCGCCCTAACCCGACCCGTCCGGATATGAATCGGGCATGTCGAAAAACGGGCTCAGGCGGCTTCAGATATGGGTGTGTCAAAAACTTGTTCGGGTGTGGTACCCCCGCAGTACCCGATTCTTACCCGAATAAAGCAGAGGTACAGCTTTGTGCAATTAGGCATCTTTCAAATTATTTAACGTCTCACTCTCCCGATTACAAGCCGTGTCGGGTTTATGTAAAACCCCAATCCCACTCTATTTCCATCCCTACTCGTGATAGTACAAACTGTTCGGTTCAAGAAAAGAAAGCTTGGAGAGGCCAGAGAGAGGTATTCAGTATTTAAGACAGTTTACACAGTAATTTTCAGGTACTTCTTCCGTTAAGCGAGATGATGACAAAGTGAAGTCCATTTCCTTATATGTATAACAGCAGATGCTGGGGGAACCTTGGAGCCTGATGTCAGGCAACCTAGTACATATTTTCTCAAAGGGGTTCGGGAGCAGCTCCCTCAATATATTTAATCCGTTTTGGCAATGTCAGATTAATGCTTACAATTAAAATTGTATCGGCTCGGTTGAATAGGAAGATTTCTATTAGATTATTCAAGGGTCTTTTTAGCATGGACGGATGCCCCGCCTTCTGACTATTTGCTGGGTGCTAGGACATAATTTATTAGAAAAGGCGTTAAAAGAAGTCTCAATTTTGAAAAGCAAATGAGAATATCATTTTCCCAAATAAATGAAAATGTATCAAAAAGTTGGAAGAATAGACAGAGAACCACAAGGGGGCAGAGAGCCCGCCAATCATATCAATTGAACATAGAGAAATCTGTTGAATGTTTACTTTGACCCACTAATGGATGGGTTACATGTGGTATTTTGTTCTTCCAATTTAGAGAGTACAATCTCAGCCAAAGCATCGGCTGAGATTGTTTGTATGTGACCAGCCCAACGGCTCAACGTTTTTGGAAAATTCACATTAATTCACTGTTTCAGTAAATCGAACCTTCCACCACATTTCTGTATGGCTTGCAGGTAAACCGCTGAGCCAGCAATTATTTTGCTTTCAAAGTGCAAACTAAATGATGTATACCTACTAATTTCTTACTTTCTTGGAGATAATATTACTAAACTATTTTCATTTTAGCACGTCTGTTAATTTAATCAATCATCACTTCTTCTTTTTTAGAGGGAATCAATCATCACTTCTTAAAGACGAGTATATATTTCATTTTTCAAGTAAATATGTTATTTTTTAATAAATTCTTTAAAATATTTTGAATCTACATTAAATAGAAAAAAATCTAGAAATTAAATGTTGGTGGGGTTCATATATTGCTTGATGCTTCAGTAACATTTGGTGCTGCTTTTTGTTTCTCCTACTCAATAAAACTTGTTGTTGTGTATGTGATCAATACGTGGGTTATTCAAGATTTTAGGTTAATTTTTATTTATGTTTATTACATATTTATATAAAGATATTTAGCAACTTACGTGGGAGTGAGTAGCAACTCAAGTGGCAGTGAGTAGTGACCCAACAGGAGAGAAGATGCACATTCACTCTGACGGTGTAGGTCGCCACACGAGACAGCCAGTCGCGACTCAAGGTTACTGCATACGTGAGTTGTATTGAGGACAATCATGAACTTTTGCACTTGACTCTTGTACTCCTATAAGTACTCGGCTATAAGCTTGACTCTTTGTACTTTGCTCTCTCTGGCCACAATGGAGAGGGCATATACAAGCGTCAAAATAGGCTTATTAGTTATACTTTAGGCTGTTGATAATGAAGCAGATCACAATGAGATTTGTTTCTGAATCTGGGAGTTCGAGTTGAGTTTATCAAACAAGGTGCGTAATCTGTTATAGTGATCGTATTACTCTATGTTGCACGGGTGCTTCTGATTAGTCGCGCACCCGCACCGGGTGCTTGTGGGTGCTTCGTGGGTGCTTGGGTGCTTCGTGGGTGCCTCGCGGGTGCTTTGTCGATAAGGCAGGGTTATTTTCGAAAATTTTAGTTGAGAGGTCTTCCAAATACAACTAGAATTTAACAAAGAGACGTACATCTATGTGAACATTTTTAACCGTTAGATTACTCGTCTCTCCACAGCTAAGAACAATGACGTGAATAGATTATACCATTGATATAGTAACAGTGTATCTTCGAATGTGTGTATGAATTTATATTCGATTATAATATGATCCCCACTATTGTCCTTATTACATTAGTATAAAGGTATCACTAATAATATCAGATAAAACTATAAATAATGTGGCCGCACCCCCGCCGCACCCTCACCCTTGATTTTTGGGAATTTGCCGCACCCGCACCTGGTTCCCGAACCAGCACCCGCACCGCACCCGCACTTGTGCTACATAGGTATTACTGTGTCATACTGTGTTTTGACATACTATGTTTTCTTACAGCTTCTTGTTTTAGTAGTTCGTTATAGAGATTGTATCACTATATCTTACTATGTTTCCACTTTCCACTGTGGTTAGGAAAAACCTGCGTCAAGAGTATTGGCTGGAACTCTAAATGGTCTCATATTGTCACATCGATTATGAAAGGGAATCTTCTTTTGAATTGTGTTTAGAAGAGGGCCCGCACTCTTTTATGAGGTGCCTGTTTGGATGATATGGATATTGAGATTAAATTTTATTCTAGAATCTGGACTTTAGGGTTCAATCCATAGTTTTAAAAACCAAACCGGACGTTGAACCAGTGAGGTACTGATTTACGGTTCAATTGGTTAGACTGCATGTGTTTTGTAACTTATAGTGTAAGCACGCGACTCAAGTCCGCGACCCAACAGTACAGAAGATGTAGCTACTATCATATAACTACCCAAGGACAAGAACTATTCACAACTTCAGAACAGCTTAGGTGCAAAAACATATGTTTGTTTACTTTCCGAACATCACATTCACCCTCGTGAAAGTTGACATGATAAATGAATGTACTACAAGTCACAAGTCGTTCAGTTACCTGATTATTTAAATCTCTGTAGAAGGAAAAAAAAAACCTGGACTCTAAACAAGAAAATGATTGATTGTGGGTATTTTTTTCTTGTTGGAGAAGCTAAATAAAGTCGGGAACATTCTGCCAATAGAAATGACATCACTCATTACACCACTTACGAGCCAGAGGACTCCCGATTCCCTTCAAAACATTACAACCATAAGGTCATATTAGCTCCAACCACCACCCTTATCCTCTCCAAATTTAGAGGAAAACACTTCATCCTCAATAATCTCCCCGTTCAGATCCAAACCTCCGTAAGCATCTATCATGGAATTTTTGTTTCAATTTATGTGTTCTTCAATTGGGGGAAAAATGAGTAGAGATATCAATTCTGCCGAAATTTCAACCGTCTTTTGTAAAATTCATTACATCAAAGTCATCTGTGGCTTATCGTGACTACAGAAGATTACTCAAGTTAATACCAGATTTGGAATCTATTTCATTTACTAGTTCATAAACCCCAGGGAAGAATGTCAGGATTCCTTTGTTCGCAGCTGTGCAACTGGAAGAGATTATTAACAATCTATGCACAACTTCAACAGTCCATCATGGATTAATCGTATCAAACAGGTATAAGCTAAAGACCTTTAAAGAACTGCTAATAACTTCGAAAATATCTCAAGCATCAATAGTCTAGCCTAGAAAACAAGTTTCATAGAAGCTAAGTCAGAATAACATTTATTCACAACTACAGTTAAAGAAGAAAAGAAATAGGAAATACGAACCGGTGATCCCAGGAAGCAGTTGCAGCAATTTTACCATCTTGTCGAATTGATGTCCCCGACGTTCCAGGTCGCTCTAAATTAATTTCTTTCTTAACCGCACAAGAACCCTATGAAACAACAAAATACAGTAAGGTGTTTAAATAATAAATCCGAAATAGTAAGCATGTATCCTTCTTCTGAAAAGAAATAACTAAACAGATGGAAAAGTAGAAACAAGGATGATTCTTGTGAAAAAATTGAATATCATTGAACTTACATTCTCAAATCGAGCTCCTCCAGCATCAGTTACTTAATCCAAATTCCATAAGGTGTAAGCCATGAATTTATACTCTACCTCTACACGAATATATATGGGGTTACCAGAGTGACTTCTTGTGTTCCATGATATTACTTTATTCCTCTATATGGATTTATATTGAAAGGTAAACCAGCGTAATCTACACCCCAACTCCAATTCTTACCATAGTCCATGTACCTGAACCGGAATACTTTTGAAAAGCATAGGATACTCAAGTTATATTACTTGTTTGTAAAGCTCCAGTTGCTGAAGACAGACCCTAAAACGCTAGATTGAGGAAACGTCGTCTATATTTCTCTACAACGTTTAAGAACCACCCCCCCCCCACCCACCCCCACCCCCCCCCCCACCCCCCCAAAACCACCCCTTGAGTTCCATAAATGAGTCATCCTGTCTCGACTCAATATCCTGAAGTGACCTTACAAGTGGAAGTTATAATTCCTATTTACACGTGTCATGCTGCAACAAGCTAATACCCAGGAGATACTTATCCAAAAACATGGTCAAGAAGTTATTCTGGGAAATGGTTTCATACCCCAGTTGCTACAAACTACCCTTATAAACAACATAGTACTGCAACCAGTAGCAACATGTGGACAAAGCATAGAGCGATTGACATGACATCCTAAAAGTGCAAAGTCAAAATACTGACTTCGACCAAACTAAACGCCGGCTCTAATAGAAGTTATTTTAAGAAACCATACCCATTTCCCCATAGTAACGTCAGGATGCCTCTCCAGTCTCCATATCCGCCTCCTTGTTCAAGTTATCACAAAGACAGTCTAAATGACGAACATCCACTTATAACTAACAGCTACAAGCCTATAAGGTGGAAAAGCAAATAAGCTTGATATAAAATCCATCAAACAAAGATTGATTGCTTCAAACACCTAGGAGGAAACATACAGCATATACAGCCAAAAGAAATATATGATGGAAACCAAAGCTCTTAACAGATAAGGCCTAAGATGATTGTTATAACAGTACCTACCCTTCAGGTCCTGGGCCGGTTCCGGTCCTTCCCCTTGTCTGGGCGGGCAGTTCCCAAATCCAGGAACCAGCCCGGACCACTACATGTGCAGGCTAGGGCCGGTTCAGGACCACTGTGGTCCCGGAACGGTTCACCCTTGAAGCGGGCCAGTCCAGGCCGGCGGACCTACGGCTCATTTGACAGCACTAGTGACACGAATGTCACAAATACTGCTATCACTGGGAAGACAATGAAACTGAAAAGTGTTGCTATTGCAAGCCTAAGTTGGTAGCTCCGGCCTCCTCCCTGACCCCCACTGCTGCTCCCTCCTTTCTCCTCCATTTCAAGAACTGGGGTAACTAAATCAATAGACCCGGGGAGGCTGAAAGCACAACTCTGAAACTACATTTATAGATATCCACTGTCTCCATATGTTGATGACTAGCATCTGTGTGATATCTAAAAAAGAAGGTAAGGCCACATTAATACTCATTTACCCGCTTAACATCCTAGCACTCTGGTTCATCTCATAATCCTGAACTAATAAAAAAATCCTGAACATTATTTGGACATGGTTCCTACTAGAGAATATATTTAGCATAAGAGTTGGCCCAAGTGCAGACCTCGCCCCATCATTTTATGAAGGGAATTCAATAAGATGATTCCATATACCTTGTCCTGTAAAGGAAATTTTCACGCTAAGAGTAAATTTACCATTCAATTTGAGAGTACTCAACTACGGAGTTACTAATATAATAATACGCCACATAAGTTCCAACAACAAAATCTGGTAACATGACAGAAACAACTCGAAAACAGACAAACAGGCAATAATACAGAGTATCCTATTCTTTTAGTATTACCTGAACTCAAGATGCCTAGGTCAAGATCAAAGAAAAACCAGGGGCGCTAGACACAGTAGTGAGGTCACGTCAAAGTAGAGGCGGCACGTGCCAGTCCTTAAATTTCTGCTAACTAAAACCATGGACACAGTTCTAAAAATTGAATTTAGCTATGCCCTGAATACATTACAACGCCATCTCAAATTAATTGTAGATGAGGCAAAGGTCATTATGTTACCTTCAGAGGATCCATAAAAAACTGTTTTCCCAAGGTCTCTAAAGTTCGAAGAAAGTAACATAATGTCCCTCGGCAAACAAGTCCATAAGAAACAGAACATTCACTCTGCTCCCAAGTCTCCAACCCTCTAGTGTGACTTTTGAGCATAACAAGATTTTACGAGGTCAGGTCAGTTTAGCATCTATCAAGGGCTTGGAACTGGCGAACACCATGTCACAGAGGGTATAACAGATAAAGCATATCTGTTAGCTATTTCTACATTTCGCTTAATACAAATTCTGCTGGTGCAGATTAACAATCTTTGTCAGATCACATATTTCGGAGATACAACTGAACGTCTACTATAGATTGGGCTGAAAGTTTCTCAGATCTACAGTAGGATTTTGCAATTTGAGAACGTGAAGTTTTGCTTGAGCATATAAGATATTCCTAGAATCAAAAAATTATTTGATTTATAAGTTGAGATCTATGATTTAACAGAATTGCCAAATCTAGCTAATGCCGTTGCTCCAAATGCTATTTCTATGTAGCAGTTCAGGGTCTAAAATTAGCAAGATTGAATACTTCTACACAGCTTTCATGAGATTCATTTGTAGTTGTGTGATTTTAGACTTATTCCTAATTCTTGATTTTCATAACGTTCAGTGGAGCTTACTGGCAATATTTTGTTGAGTACCTTGTTTTCTTGGGATGAAGGGAGAGCTTCGTTGTATAACAGGATATTAATTCATGGGTGAATCTGATAGTTGAGTAATTTACTTAGTAAAAAAAGTCACTGAGAAGAAGAAGAAGCCCAGAACAGAAGTGACTGTTCCAATAGGAACTCTACTAGGCTGCTCATCTAACCAAAGCAAATAACAAATGCCGACGACCAATCAAATGCCCTAGGAAGCACAAGTGCTCCGGCGAGGTCGCGCACCCGCACTGGGGTGCTTTGTGGGTGCGACAGGGTCATTTTGGATGTTATAGTTTACAGGTCTTCTAAAACAGAACTACAATTTAACCAAAAGAACGGGCATCTTTTTGACTTGTGAACATGTGATGTTTATTATATATGTAAAATTTATGTGTTTGCTTTATACATGACTTGGACTATTAATGTATTTATTTTCGTTTTTGCATGTAAATGAATATCTCACAATCAATACAATTTACATACACATGGGAAAATTCGCCACACCCGCACCCCACTTTTTGGAAAATTGCCGCACCCGCACCCCCGAACTCACCCGCACCCATGCTTCTTAGAAAATTCCACCATCAAATGGGCACCTTCCGCTTATTCATCCACAAGCTTCCCTTCATTCTGGGTTCTAGTCAATGACTAGCTAAGTGGGAATGTGCACCTTCCTTTCATTCAAGGTGTCCCTTCAGTTTGGGCTCTAATCAATTAACAGTGATGTGCTAACGGTGTTGCCTACCTAGTTACACCCCTGCCTTCGAAGCCGTGCCGCATACAACTTGCATTTCGATACAATTTTTCTGATGTTGACTTTTGAGTCATACTGGATATTGATACTCAAACTAATTGACATTGAAGGTTTCCAGAATAGAAAAGCAGGACGGGGCAAGGTAGCTGATATTGGGCCGCCCTCCTAGCCAATCCTCCATCACTGGCTGGAGATGGACGACTGAACTTAACAAACCACATATTGTGGGAGAAGTTTCCTCGTATAGAAAACCGGCTCACAAGAACTTTGATATGGGCAATGCCAATGGCACTGATGCCGTAAGTAGTCAATGGCACTGAAGCCAAAAACAAGGCAGATAAAAGTTATGTGATTGTTTGTAACTACAACAAATATCTTTAGCTCAGTTGGCAAGAGGGTAGCTAGAGTTCTCTGAGGCTAAGCAGTGAAATAGGATGCTTTCTAATAATGGTTAGTGTTGCCGGACTTGGATAGAAATGACAGTTTACAGGTGTTGGATCTCAGTGGATATGTCTTATAAGTTATCTTAAATGCTCTGACACGATAATAATATAATAGTTAATTCCTTTCTTTCTACAGAGTGACGTCTAACTTACTATACATAATGCTATCTATTATACAGGTTAATGTAACTAATTTTAAACCCCGTACAACAGTTTTCTGACTCTGCATTGAAACATTTGAAAATGATGAATCTGCAATCCTTCTCCAACATGTACTAATTTCCAATAAAAACATGTTAAAACCCACATTGTAGACATGCATTTCCTGGTTACACAGCAGAGCCTAAGAATTTCCTTTAATAAGATTAAAAGCTTAACTAACATGTATTAGAAAAGAAATTAGGATGTCCACAAGTGGATGTGACAAATACAGTATGATTGTACAGGCTCAAATTTCAAAGTGAATAAAATAGCGCATAAATAAACCAGCCACCGATCAAAAAATATCTTTTAAACACAAGCACAGGAGTGAACTTATGTCAGTGTTTGGACTAGTCATACGATCTTGACCAACTCCACCGAGAGGTTTGAGCAGAAACATTAACATACCGTGGAGTGAGTCAGATTAAAGATCACAACTTTTTCATCCGCAGCTCCAGATATGCCGCCGGAGCATGATCCATCGACAGATAGACTTAAAACTGTAAGAGAGAACACATTTTTACAAAACTGTAGTAAGGCAATACTTTAAGAATTACGAATACATGCTTCAGGCACCTGGCTCCGAATGAAACTTAGTGGTGCTCAAGGGAACCTCTGGATTCCTCAAATCCCACCACAACATTGTACCATCCTCGTATCTGTATCACCAAGGGAACATGTCAAGCGAGACAGTTACTCCAATATGGAGGACACAAGAAGACATAAAAACAGTTCAATGATTCAGAATTATATTCAGGGCACTAAATCACAAAGGATAGTGATGTTTACTCATTGAGGTAACCAACAATTTGACTGTGGTGCATGTGAGGGTCTAACTAAAGGGTGTCATAGAACATGTACACGTGTGATAGGTTTAAGGAGAATATCAGGGATCAGAATACTACATTTGCGCTTTAAGAAAGCCAAGATATATTTCAATATAAATACATCATAAGAGACACCAGTTAAAGACTAAATGTCAGGGAACAATTTCAGATGCCGTGACAAGTCAACCAATGCACTGAATGTTAAAAAAGAAGTGAGAAAGGGAAAAGAAAATATGAACTGCTCGAAAGAAAAGGCAAGATGACTCTGAATACATTACTGAGGGGCATCATATCCATAAAGACAACATAATTGAACAAAGAGGAGTTAAATTCTTTTCTAATTATTTTTGTTTACTGATCACTTAAAACTCATGGGACATGGAACGGACACGTCAACACTGTGATTTGTTGAAAAGTCAGGGCACAAGACAGAAGGCCATGATAATTATAATACATTACGACACATCTTGTGTGTCACAATAATTACAACTCCAACCAAGGGTAATGAAATACACACACAAAAAAAGTAATTAACAATGGAAAAGAGAACCCACGTTTCAAGCCATTCACGAAATATGGTATATCATTTATATCCAATACTAAAGCCATTAAATGGATATAAGAAGTATTTCAAGGTGGCTAAACAAAGACTGCATATCCCTCAAGTGTTTGAAGAGAGTCGGTTCAGTAAAACATAATTGTCCTACAACTTATCCAGCAATGGCATGGTAGCGTATGGAGCATTTCAGTCAGATACGTGCTACCACAACTACAACACCTAGCTAGAACTATTTGTGCGTCCAAGATCATTACAATTAAGAATATAGGTCACAGGAATTATCTCTTTTCAGGTGCTTACCAATTCAGTATGTATGACAATGATTTAAGCTACATGTATGTTGAAATTTAAAAATGTATTTCATCAGGCAATGAAGTTATCTCTTTGCCATAACTGGAACAATTAACTGACCCGGATAAGACACTCAGGAATCCTTGAGATTCAGATGGTAAGAAAGCTTGAACAGCCATGCACATTCCTGAAACAGAAGATATATGAATCAAACATATAGCTACTTAGAAGTCAAATTACTAAGACATATAAAAAATAAGTATGAGAATTATGAAGTACATAGTTATATTTCAGGATTATGTGATGCTGGTTAAAGTAGCGTACTGACGTATGAGGGAGATAATATTCGCAGCTGAACCCACTGATTCACTGAAAAGCAAAGGGAGCACATATCACTAGTCATCTGGGGAAGTAATGACCTTTTTTGGTGGGAAGACCACAAATTAATTGCATACTGGGACAGGCAGGGATATACTAAACTTCAGCAAGTATGATTCATATTGGCTTTATAGACTCAAATTTGGTCTTATAGAGCTTATACTAGTTTAAGATAATCAACCCAGTAGGTGAGGTTCCAGTCAACTAGAGATATAAGCAGCCTGATGAAAATACGACAATCAGAATTATTGCGAATGTAGTCAATCAAACATTTTCATAACTCATAAGGAAATTATCAGCCTTCATAGATCCAATTAGTAAATCAGTTGATTTTGATAGTACAGAAAAAGTTTTCCAAGAGCGCAAAACAGAGTCCCATTTCATTTAATCTGAAATTCTCATGCAGTGTTACAACCACAACCGGACAGTACAGCATAATGGCACTAAGAACCTTAAATACTTCACCTTAATAGTTTCACACTGGTAAAACCAAGCCTTTAATATTCTCAAAAACGCAGACCCCAATAATTAGGATACATATCAGAATGCAGTAAAGCAGGCAGGCATACATTGACAAATGAATATAGAAGAGATGACATTCTGTACCCTGAAAACACAGTTTTCAGAATATGTTAAAACTCCATTCTGTACCCTGAAAACACAGTTTTCAGAATCATATGATTCGTGATCTTAATTCTTCATTAATGTGAATTCCTCTTGATTCTTAAATGGAACCAAATTCAGCTGAATCCTGATCCAAGAGACCGACTCTTATGATTCCAGTTGCGATTCAGACCGATACACCATCGATTCAGCTAGAGAGTCTTACTGAATTAGAACCAGTCTAAAAAGTAATATATTCTCGCACGTCACAAAGTTATAGATTAAGTTATTCATTTTACTTTAAAAGATTGTAAATAATCTGTACGATCCACAATTCAGTGAAACAGAAGTACTTGGACTGTCTGAATCTGATTTGACAACTATGCCGTGAAGTTTGAGCCTGTTGTTCTGCCGCAGGTACTCGAGAATACTTACGCGCATCCTAATTTATATTGCTTTATTGAATCATAAATGTTCTTTTGTTCTTGCCACAAACTATAGAATTAACTGCACGTGTGACAAAATTAATAGATGTGAAATATCAATAAGATCTGGCAACCTTTTTCGATAACCATGTGGAAGTCAGTGAAAATGTGTTCTAAATGTAAATTCTCCCTCAGTTCCAAAAAATTGTAACTATTTTAAGAGGCCGTGTATTAAAAGCAAACAGATTCACATATTGTGATGATATGTACATAACTATACCTTATCCCTCTCTTTTAGAACCATTATGAAACCTTACTGTAGGACAATATTGTCAACTATGAAGCTCTAGACTTTAAAACGTAAGTTGATAAATAATTTGGGACATCCGCAAATAGAAAAGTGAACCAATTTTTTAGGAACATAGTGAGTACATGTGTGTGTGCCCAAGGGAATTTGGAATCACAGGGATGGTCTTTTTGTAATACTATACTAACTTTCTGGATTTACCTAGTGAGAAGGATCCCGCAGGGTATCTTCCGTTTCCGGAAGTATTCGTGAATTGACCAAAGTGATCTGCACCAACTGTAGCCCGCACCTTCAAGGTCAGGTCTTGCCGTCGATGCCCGAGTAGCGCGGGCATTTTGGTCATTTGAGGGACAATAAATAAAGAGTTAGTCAAGGGGGTCTGAGTAATGCATCTTTAGACAAAATGAGGGTGTTTTCCGTATTTTCTGTATAACTGTAACATCATCCTATCTGTTCAATTCTTATCTGGTCAGATACTTGTACAAAATCACATATTGCTAGATAGATTGATAATAAACTACTATCACCAACCATTGGTTGAAAAAGAGAAGACAAAGAAACAAGAAAGGAAATCAAGAGGTAAATGAGCTAACCTACCATAAAGCCAGCCAGATTAAGAGTAAGGAAAGGAAAAAGAGGCAAGCCTTAAAGAACTTCTCCACTGCAACTTTTAGCTCCTATAAAAGCTTTGAATCAAGGAATGGCAACTGAGGAACAAAGTACAAGCTTTTGGCATTGAACAGAAAGAGGCTGAGAATACATTCCCAAAGTAAAAAATACAGTCTTTCCCTAACTGAGCAATAACTCAAGAATCTTTTCGAGACTTAAGAAGTTGAAGGAAACCACTGTATATTTTGAAACTTGAGGTGTTTGTTATTCTTTTGTATATTTAAGTATCAAATATTGTTGAGTATGCAAAATAAAAAGTAATGGTTAGTTTACCTAGCAGCAACCAATAGAAAATATGAGAAACTTAGGTAAACTACTTTACTTAAACAGTAAAATGGACGGAAATGAGCTCAAAGAAAAATGAACGTGAACCTCTCTGCTTTACAGGCTGATTTGAAGATCCACCAGAGCTATTTTGAGGCAACCGTATAACATTTTTTGCAGTTTTTAGATCCCATACCTCGACCTGCACAAAATCACACCACAGTGCCTGTAAAGGACAAGCTTTAAAGAATAAACAGAAATGAAACCAGGTATTGATGGACAGGAAATATCAACCTGGGAAAGCTGCTCCCCAGCTATGATAATGTAGTTTGATCCTTCAGAATTCCCATCATCTGCTCACATAGACATTCTTAGCAAACAAAAAATCGGGAGCCAACACACAATTGACCAGTTTGAGCCAACCTCCAAACTGGGCCATTGTTAGTCTCGAAACCCTGAGTTTTAATTTCAATAGCAATCTGGAACCTCTTCTACTAAGGATATTAATGGGCTACTAAGTGTCTAGGTTAGTTTGTAATTACCATTTTAATTTAGACCCATCTGAACGATTAAACAAACCTAGACTTCCGGCATGTTGCCCATTGAACACCCTTAATGCACCTAATCTCTTAAATCACCACATCAGAAACTAGTCCTAGTAAATTCTTTCAAATAAACAGATAAAATTCATAAAATACTAACCTTATATAAAATGTAAAGTGAATGACTGTGCAAAATTGTGAGAGATAAATAGAGGGAGAAAGTGATATCAAGAGAGTGTAATTCATGACAAGAAACAAACATGAAACATCAATATATTTTCTGTCTTTGTCGTGATCCAGTTCATTAATTGGTTAGTCAGAATGCTGTGTGGCCGGCTTAAACTATTTCTTAGAATTTGGCGCTCCTTTAAGTCCCTCAATTCACTAGAACTTTTGAGGAGACGTTGTTTCTTTTGTTAGTTGGTGGCAAGCTTCTAACGTTAATACAAAGCCAGAGAAAACAAGCACCGGTTGAGAAACATCTTTACTTCAACATGTGCAAGTCTACAGTATCATTCAACCTGGAATATGCACCCTTCTGGGCTTCATCTAACCTTATTCTCGTACAACATGAAGCTTTCCAAAAAAATCCCGTAAGAAACAGCACGGAAGTAAACTAAAATATGCCTAGGCCTTAAATGTGGAAAACACACCAGGTAGAGAAACAAACCTTCGAGCGTGCTTGAACTTCCCACCAGACTCTCTTGAGCCACTTTATTGTTATTGTCTGGGCTGTCGACATCAATATTTCCATTAGCCTCTGAATCATGGTCATGTTCAGGAACTTTTTCATGCCCCAGAAAAGAAGGTTTCTTCACTATTGAAAGCTTGCAAAAGTGGTAAGAGTTTGTTTGAATTGTAAGTGAAGGAACCCTGTTGATAGTAAAGGTGACATGATCAGTAAGCTTCCAAATTGATGGAACAGCATCACCTTTTCAAAATCGAACCGTTAGTGCAACCAAAGTTGTGATAACTATTTAAGTGGCATAGAATAACGACTATGTGCACCATGTAACATATTTCCAACAGTTAGCCTCGCTCACAAAACTCGTTCAGTTTTATCAAATATCAGCTGCCTCTGACAAGAAAATCAATTGCCTATACCTTCCATTCTCTAGTATCTACGAGATAATAATTCCTTCTTTGGTCTTCGGTTCATCTTTTCAGATATTGAATGTTCGTCTGAAATAGAAAATGTACATATTCACGAAAAGAATGCGTATGATGATTCACCGAGTGCGAGAAACTATTATTCTCCAATTACTTGTGATTATTGTAAATAATCCATTTCCGACTTGTAGATTACGCCTATCCTTGCAATAATCAATTTTGAATAGCTAGCGGTGGTATAAATAATTCATATGAGTGTGGAGTATATCACATGAGTTCTGCCGAGAGTGATGCCTTCACAAAGACATGATAATGTATTCACCAGAATAGAATATACCTGGATAAACCCCCATCTGCAATATCCCAATATTTCACAGTCCCGTCTCTACCCTGGCTGCAAACAATTACAGCATTCCACTTCGTTGGTAAAACACAACTTCTGCAACTTGAACCAATTTCAAATTTAAAGATCACGCACACCTGATGACTTTGTCATTTCCTATTGAAGGGCTAGTTGCCACACATATGATGCCATGTGCTGCACTATGCACCCTGTGAACAAACCTTGTCTTAACAAATCGCAGACTATGGCACATATAGCAAAAAGAATAAAAAATAAGAACCTAAGCTCAGTTCAGCAATCAAATTTCACTACCATGATGAGGATAAAGTTCGATGTTGCAGCGTGTCCCAAATGCGCAACTCCCCATCTGCAGCGCTGCAACATAACACTTAATTTGTCAAACTCATTACACTGAGAAATAAAAAAACTTAAAAAAAATTCAGTGATTAGAGAACAGATTCTCTACCCTGTGAACAATATGTTCTTATCGGGATGAAAACAAGCATCCGTGACAGAAGCGCGATGACCTCTTAGTACTGCAACAGGGTCTGGCGGAGGCCTCTTGCTCATCTTTGATGTAATTCTGCCATCAAGTGTTGAAAAGGAATTAAAACCCAATACTTGAACTTCAACTAAGCTGTTCCACTGTACTAGTCCGAAGGATTCTATGACAACAGCAACCGGAGAGAAAAATACGTGTAGTTAAAGGCAGTGGCGGAGCCAGGAACCTGATTAAGGGGGCACAAGTTCTATATGCAAAGTTAATTAGTACCGTATTTAGCATGAGTCAGCGATTGTGGTGCAAGTCTGAGTATTATTTTTTTTCTTTGTTTTTAAACCACACCTATCAGAATGAACGTAGGTTGTATTTAGCTCTAAACTCGGAGAAGAATATATGTAGATCATTAATTTTCTCACAATTGCAGGGAATGAGGAGGTCTGGATGAAGAGGAGGAAGGAAGAGCAGAATATTAGGATTTTGGGTTTACCTGCGAAATCGCCGGAGAATTGGAAGAACGGAGACGACGTCGACGAAGGGAGGGCCGGAGAGGCGGACGACAGGCGACGCCAACGAAGTTGTCTTCGTGACTTCTTCTTCAGTACCGGGAGAGCAGACGAAAGAAGTGGGAAAAATAGCATTTCACCACAGTCTGGTTTCAACTTTTGTGGTTTTTTTTTTGAGCAAACGTTTCTGGTTTCATGTGTTTGACTTTCATTGAGTAAAACTGATTAAAAAATTACCCTAATCAAACTAATTACCTCTCTCCTATGTAGCACGAGTGCGGGTGCTGGTTCGGGAACTGGGTGCGGGTGCAGCAAATTCCCAAAAATCAAGGGTGCGGGTGCGGCAACATTATTGTACTTTTATCTTATATTATTAGTGATACCATTATATTAATATAATGACGACAATAATAGGGATCATATTATGATCGAACAGAAATTCATACACACATTCGAAGTTAAAAGGTTACTATATCAATAGTATAATCTCTTCATGTCGTTGTTCTTAGCTGCGGAGAGATGAGTAATCTCAAGGTTAAAAATGTTCACATAGATGCACGTTTCTTTGTTAAGTTTTAGTTGTATTTGCAAGACCTCGCAACTAAAACTTTCAAAAAAAAAAAAACCCTCCCTTATCAACGGAGCACCCGCAAAGCACCCACGGAGCACCCAAGCACCCACGGAGCACCCAGAAGCACCCGGTGCGGGTGTGCGACCAATCAGAAGCACCCGTGCAACATAGCCTCTCTCTAGCATCGGGATATAAACCGAAAAGAAACTTTTTGTTTCCTTCTTCCTTCAACCGCACTTCCACCATTGTCACCCGTTCCTCTCAAGCTCCGACCGCCCTCTCTTCTTCTCCGGCGCCGAACTTTCTCACACTCTCTCACTCTATTACTCTCTCTCTCTCTCTCTCTCTCTCTCTCTCTCTCTCTCTCTCTCTCTCTCAACTATGGACTCACCCGGAGATATAGTGGATAACGTCCTTGAAGATTTCAACCAGTGGCGGAGCCAGGATTTGGGCAAAGGGGGGCACAAATTTGAAAATCTTAATTCACATACGAACGTCGAAAAAAAAAAAGATAATATTGTATCATAAAATTACAACAATTTTATTTATATGGTGGTAGTTTATGTATTTGTAACAAAGTGTAGGGTAACATTTTGTTCTTGGACACAACCGTAATAAGATCATGGGATTCTCCTACGTCTTAATCCTTCTATTCGACCAACAACTTTCAGTCGCATTGTAAGTCTTATTGGTTGTTTTGTTCTTTCACGATTATTTTTATTGGTGTTGTTCTTACCTTAGGAAACAAAATAAAATCCCAGAAACCGTTTTACTCTATTTACTCTCTTACACTTTCGCCAACATGCAAACATATTGTCGAATTGTTTGTTGATTGCTTGTTCAGTTGTTTTGTGAGCAATGATCCATATATACAGAGATATTATATAGATATATAGACTATTAAAAATTAAAAGTGTACATGCAAATATTCATGGGATATATTAACTCGATATCATATATCACACAGTAACCCCTAAAAACAGAGCTTTCTTGACTTTCTCTTTCTCTTGCTAAAACCAGAGCACCCCAAAATAATTTTGACTTTGACTAATAAGATTTCAAGACAAGTCTCCAATTCAATATGTTTAATCCTCTGAATGCTATTTAATTCGATGGATTTAAACACTGAATAGAGAAGGACTGGAATTGAAGTTAGGGTTTACCTACCTGCGAAGTGCGATATTGCCGGAGGCTTGGAGGAACGTCGGAACTGAGAGGGGAGGGCTGGACCGCCGGAGGCGACGCCGACGAAGGGAGGGGCGGAGGCAGTGGCGGAGAGCCAACGAAGTTGTCTTTACTTCGTCTTCGTCTTCGTCTTGGTCTTTGTCTTTTCTCGAAGAACAAGAGAGATCACGCAACTTCTTTTAGAAAGGTGAAAATTTTAATGATTAAAAATACTAAAGTGTGTAATAATATCATTGTATTTTATGTACTTTTCAAAAGTTATTGTCCCTATAACTTTTTTCATTTTTCAAAAAGCGAAGTAAGCCGAAAGATAAGAAACACAGAGGTAGTACTATACACGAGTGTCTCTATTTATAGGGACACTAGTGTATAGTACTACCTCTCTTGGGACACTAGTGTATAGTACTGGTGTATAGTACTACCTCTCTGTTTCTTATCTTTCGGCTTACTTCGCTTTTTGACACTATTCACAGGGTCACTTTGACCCGATAATTTAGTTAGCAAAAAGATACACGAATTTGGTAATATTTGCATGATCTTGTAGAGTAAACTTTACTCTACAATACTATGAAAAAATTGCATCGTTTTGCTATCTGAATCACCGAGTCAAAGTGATCCAAATATAGGTAAAAAGTCAACCGCACTTGAAAGAGAAGAAACAGAAGTAGTAGTATTAAATAGGGTGATATATGTTTCCAAAAAAAATATGGCGATATCTTTTTGGGTAATTTTCACTTACACCCCCTCACATTTGGCAATTAGGCAAATAGGTCCAATTCTTATCCATAATAGTCACTTAGACCCCCTGCCGTTGGTCAAACGTTGGTTCACTATAGTCAAAGAGGGTATCTCAGTAAATTTAATCATAACACACACTATGTTACCCTACCTATCCACGTTCTATATAAAGTCTATTCAGTTTCTTATACAAACAACGGAACGACTGTCGTCGATCAACACGTTGGGTATTTGCACTCCAGGAGATCCCAAGTTAAACAGGTGTGTAAACATGATTTTATTTTGTGTTTTTTGGGTGTTCATTGTTTGATTGTGGTGTACTTTTTACATAAAGTCTCTTCAGATTTCAACACAAACCTGATTTTAGTTTCATGTCGATTTGATTATACCCTCAAAACTTATATATTCCAAAAGAAAAACTTATGGTGTATATGTGGGTATCAAAAGTATAAATCCACGTTGACTAATGTTGTTCTCCGTGCAGGAAACCATTAAAAAAATCTTTTAGAAGTAATGAATACGTCTAGTGATAAACCCTAATTATTATTAACAAATCATAACTTATAGTTTATTGTTTAATATTATGAGGTTTATTGTTTCATAATCTTGTGTTAGGATGGTTTTATTTGGCATCAAAGTGCACTACATGGGTAATGTACTGACGACAATTAGCAATGTGGAGAGTATGGTTGCTCACTTATGAATCTGACAAGTTATTGTTCTGATGTTTGTTTGCCTGGACAAATGTGTTTGGGTGATGTTGTTGAGATTTACAGAATGGTTCCTGAAATCGATCAAACTTTTCCATTATTAAACAACTCAGATGTCAATGAATTGTTCAAGATGTATGAAGGAAAAAATATTGTGCACATAATGGTGAAAGTAAACTCAATTTGCTCTCAATAACCCCCTGAGACTGAAGAGCTTGACAGATCTGAAGCACATATCGGAGGAGAAGACATGACAGCAGAGCGTGCAGTGGTTGATTTGGAAGAGTTCGAGTGGACTGATGATGATGAGGAGTTTGATGCATGGAAGAACATTCCATGTCAAGAGTCACTGGGGTTTGAGTATTAATAAAAAAAAATGATGCTATCAGTGGGTATGAAAGTGTCGATAGTAGTGATGTTATGTCCGTATACAAATCTGGCAATGATGAACACGTCCCTACATATAGTGATAACTCTGATGTGGAAGTCCCTCTCTTCAAATTGGGTAGGCAAATGATTGGTGATATGTTCAAGCTAGATCAGAATGGTAAAATCGAATTTCATGTAGAACAAGTGTTCGATGATGTTGATCATTTTAGAAAAGTCTTGAAGGATTATGTCGTACAAGAAGGATTTGATGTGGATAAGAAGAAAAATGAAAGGACCAGAGTAACATGGAAGTGTCGAGAGGAGAATTGTCCATGGAGAGTACATGCTTCACCGATGGCTGACGACATAACTTTCAAGGTTAGGACTTACAACTCAGCCCATACTTGCTTAAGGAACTCAAAAAATAATAAGGATGCAACAAGTGTTTGGATCGCTGATAAGATGGAAAGAGATTTGAGAAGAAATCCTGAAATGTCAGTAGAAGACATGGTTGGTGACTTGAGAAATATGGGATTGAATCTGCTAGTACCAGGCTATATAGAGCAAGAAGAAAAGCAATAGAAAGATTCGAAGGTGATTATGCGAGTTCTTACAACAAACTTCCTGCTTATGGAGCAGTTTTGCGACAATATAATCCAGAAACTTTGGTTAAGTTATCTTTCTATGAACGAGAATATGATGAGAGGACCAATATGATCTCTAATCCAATTTTTAAGAGGTTCTTTGTTGCATTTCCAGCTTTGAGGAATGGTTTACTAAGTAGTTGTAGACCATTCATATGTGTCGACGGATGCTTCTTGAAAGAGTATCTTAAAGGGAGACCCAAAAGAAATAGAACCAGGGAGCCTCATGAATCAGTTGCTACTAGTGCCAACAAAGGGAAAAGGTACAATCCTTCAAGATGCAAAGCATGCTCTGAAATTGGCCACGATAAAAGAATATGAATTCACGTGTCTCTGATTCGTCATCTCAGGTACTACTTTTTTGTTGAGCTGATTAACTTTAAGAATGGTTTGCATATATCTAATGTGTGTGTGTGTTTTTCTTGTTTTTTTTTTGTTTTCCTTTATTTTTGATTTTCTTTGCAGGCATCTGGTAGAAGTGGAACATGAAGCACCATAGCATTGGTTATACTAGAACAAGAACAATCTCTGGAGAGTGAAGAACAAACTATAGTTGCAGCGAGGGACTAGATCAGTGAAAATAAGAGTGGAAAGTAGCTAGCCTGAGAAGTGAAGCAATGGCAGTGTCATTGTCACTAGTGAGGTGTCTTGTTTAACAAATGTTAGAATTTATCATTACAATTACATTATCTGGATTTTTGAATGCTTATGAACTCGTGATTATGAAAGTAGCTCATGATGTAGCAGTAGTTTTATCAAAGATTTTGAACATTTGAGATGTTTTTATATGTCAGTGCTTTCGTATGAACTTATTTTACTGTGAATATATTTCGTGTGGTCAGATGATAGTGGTAAACATGTATGTCCCATAAAAATTTCCTATCTTGGAAGCTAAAATTTTCGACGACTCTGTTTGGCTGTGTAAATTACGTTTATCGGGTTGCTGATAGCCACAAAAAAACTCTTAAACTCCAAGTTTGCACATGATTTTATTGGCAAAAAATACCCAAGAACTAGCTCTTGTGAATTTCAACTATATTGTACTGTATATAAACTGAAAAAAAGAAGAAGCTATATTGTAATGTAGAATTCAAGTAGTCATACATGCATCTTAGACTCTTTTTCCGTTCGGTTGTAAAACTGAAACACTAGGAGTACTACTGTTGTAGGAATAGTTCCATATTGCAATCAATTCGAATGTACTAGTATGATTTCATTTGTCAAAAGAAAAATCACATTTGATTTGAAGAACTTCGTTTTTTTATGAAATCAATGATACGATGCATGTGAGCATGGCAATTGCCACACCTTAAGTAGTTCCAAGTTCCAATTTCAATTTAGGTATAAAGGGTATTTTCGTACTTTGAATAGTTAAGAGCTTAAATTAACAGAATCCAACCACTCTTACTAACGGCAGGTGGTCTAAGTGACTATTATGGATAAGAATTGGACCTATTTGCCTAATTGCCAAATGTAAGGGGGTGTAAGTGAAAATTACCCTATCTTTTTCCAAAAAGAATATACAAAAATGCTTTGCCCAGAATCGAACTCAGGTTAATGGAGTAAGAATTAAAAGTGTTTACCACTTGAGCATAGAAAAACGTGTTACCAAAGTAGGGGGCACATGTATATAATAATAGGGGCACAATTGAAAAAAAAACTATAACATAGGGGCATCCTAATGTCTATGGGAAAGTTTGGGGGGGGGGGGGCACGTGCCCCCTTTGCCCCTTCTAAGCTCTGCCCCTGATCTCAACATCAAGGAGACCACCACTGTGGGTTCTCAGGCGTCTTCTCCGGCGCCGGCCAGTGTGGATGATCCTCTTCTTGCTCCTATCAATTTGCGCCAAGGTGGAGAGGTTACTACTTCATGGGTGTGAATTTTCTCAAAACATCATGTTCCTCATGTTTTAGGTCTAAATTTTACATTTTTTGATAATTTTTTCTGTACAATTGACGTGTATATATTCATGTTCATGTTGTTGTTGTCGTGAATTCATATGTGAAACTAGAAATTCATCCGTGCATTAGACAAAAAAATTATACGAAATAAACATATTTTTTTCTTTCTTTTTTTAACGATAACGTATTATTTATATTAAGTTTAAATCAGTACATTTCGGGCAAGAACTGTAGCGCGTTCATGCGGTGATTGCACTACATGTCTAGATAGATATGAGAGTTTACAATAAGTGAAGGTGTGGGCATTGTGAAGGATATCTTGGAGTAGCATGTAAAGTTGAGGATTCTGAGAAGGCTGCTGAAGACTGGTAATCAGCAGTTGTAAGTCTGTCTTTAGATGAATCGCTTTGTAGCCATGAAAGACCAGCCATGACAGAGCAGGGGAGACTCCCCGAGCCTCAGCTTGTAGAGGGGATGTAGCTTTAAAAACAGAATGGCAGAACAAGCGTGGTCATCAACATCCATCCATACTACAGCTAATGGAAGATTTATTTTCCAGGTGGCGCCTACAATGAATGTTTGGTGATGTGGACGGCTGTGGTGGTCTACGGGGATGTCAACTTCGTCTTGCTGAATTGTTACATTGTGGGTGTCTGAGTTACTCGGTGTCCGTTGATGATGTGAGGTCCATGGAGAGGTTCATAGTCGTTGGCGTGCTTCCGCAACAGGAATGGTTGTGAGAGAACTCGCTTGCGAGACAGTTATTTGCGTCATTGTCAATGAGTTTCTAGCGAGCCAAATTTGTCGAAGGACAATAATTGCATAAATTATGTCGTCACGGTTGGGGAGTGAAGCTAGCAGTTAATGAAGAGCTGAGTTGAAGAGGGAATGTGTTGCGCTTCCCCCCTCGCACCAAAGACATCACTAACCTACCTGCTGGTGGCGGGCAACCAGTCAACCGCTCAGGCGCCACAGTCCTAGGAAGCTTAGGTGAGAAGTGTTACACAACCTACTGCTACATCTCAAGATTCCTTACTTCAAAGATTACTTGCTCGACAACCTACCCATCCAACCACTTAAAGAAGAAGTTCCCCAGATTCGCGGATGTTGAATGTACGACTCTCAAGAGTGCAGGCTAGGCCTCCGGATTCCACCAAGAGGGGGTGAGTCTGCGTGTAATTTTTGGCACGATTTTAGCATCCAGTCTATTTCCATCAGCCGGCTGGTGGGAGCGAGAAGTTTGGATGACAATAGAAAGACGGGTAAAGTAGGCTATCTACAGATGATGGCCCTTCGGTTGCCCCGTCCAATTGCTAGGGGTATAATAGTAAATTTATGAGCTAATACGAATAAAACTTTTATAAAATATTATTAGATACACTATCGTGTTTTGATGTTTTAAGCAAATTATTAAGGAATTATTTTGGTATTTGTGTTAGACATACACTACTTTATGAGTTAGATGTTATATTAGTAAAATAATATTATGTTACATTGTTAGTAGTAGAATAATAATAATAATAATAATAATAATAATAATAATAATTATTATTATTAAATATTATTATTATTATTGTAACAAGAAGAAGAAGAAGAATAAGTTGAGTATTACTCGGGTAAGATTTTAGAAAATGTTAGATTAACGTTTGTAATTTAATTCGGGTAATTTTCTTTATTTTAGTCATTAGCATGTGTACGACCACCGCGATACTTTTTAGTTGAGCTACACCCAATCAACCAAAAGTTGGTGTGCCCAACCACACCTAAAATTTTCTCACGAATCCTATTCTCATTTGAATTGTTTCACCAGACTTGATTTTTGTTCTTCTCCTCCTTCTTCTTCTTCTCTTCTACATTGATATTTTTCACCGCCACCGCTTCTCAATCACCGCCCTCCCCTCTCTATAAAGCTCACCCCTCTTCTCCTCTCTTGCACACAACACAGTCACCACCATCACCGTCAGCATCTTCTTCTTCTTCTCCGGCCACCACCAACACCACCGTGGCCATCTCCACCTTCGGCCACCACCTCCATCACCCACATCTCATATGCTTCTTCCCTTCTCTCTCTCATTTTCCATCTCTTCTCCCTGTCACGAGCAGAAACAAGGAACATCAGCAGCAGGAGTGGCTAAAAGCCACCACCACCGCTGCTTTCCTACGGGAACCACCAAAGCCAAAAACCACACCCCCTCTGTTCTTCACCTTTGCCACTCTCTCTCTTTCCCCTCTGTAACAACCTGAAACAAGAAGAAGAAGGAGAACCCAGCAGCAGGAGCTACCGGAGCAGGACACCACAACTGCCGGACCTCCATTTTTTCGGCGAGGAAGCTCCACCCGAGCTGAACAGAGCCACCCACCCTCTGAAACTTGTCCTAATCCACGCCTAGGGATCCGACCAAGCCACCAGGAGACTCAGCCGAACCCAGAACCGCCCCAATCGTCGGCGTCGAGCTCCACCTCCGGCATCACCGTTCGGCCGCTTGACCCGACTCAATTCTCGACCGTTTCTTGCGATTTTTTTATTCTGGTATGCTCTAATATTCGCCCTGAGTTGATTTAGATTGTCTAAATCATGTTTTGATGCTTGAATTCGTTTCTATATTGATTGAATTAGAAGTTCATTGTAACACCCCGTATTTTTTTTATTTTTTTTGGAGACGTCATGAAATTTGGGTCGGTAGCTAGATTTCAAATAAAAAAAAGAACTGTATATTGTGAAGTCTTATTCGCTATTTTCTTAAATCATCTATGGAATAAATAAGTGATTTGAGTGCTTAAGAAGTTGGTAATTTCCTTGAACATTGCTTTATGGAGTTTTGTCACTTGATCATCACCAGAGGAGCATAAGCTTTGCGTCATGAATTACCGTTGGATTCAGAAGACCCTTAGGATTATGTGTTCGGTATCATGGGTATACATTCTAATTCCTGTGTTAATTCATGTTCTGGACTACTGGTAATATCAAGTAAGCATTAAATGTGACTTTAGGAGTTTATCAAGACATTGGAGGTTTTTATTTAAATAGATTTATCACTTGGTGTAATTAGACTCTGTCTATCGAATTATGGTACAGATTAAGGTTTCAGATAGTTAGTACGATCCGCCAGTGTAAGTGTGCAAATTGGAGTCTTATCTTTAAACATACATTTGGGAGCCATGGGACGATCGTTCACTTATCAACTAATTCTTGATATTATACGATGTTATCAGGATACTTATGTTTCGTTTGAACCAATGGTGATAACTATTCTTTATAAAACTTGGTGAAATGGGTTATCTTGACGAAAGCGACTAGTGGAAACAATATCTTTCGTGGTGAAATGGGAGATAGTTAGTGGGTAAGAGGAGAAAAGAGACTTCCTAAATTTCTGGAGAACACCTGATTCAACTCAGTCTGGAAGATTAGGCATGACTTTACGTTGTAGCTTCTTAGACGAGTACGTGACAGTTAGTCGACCTTGGAACAAAAATCATAGAGTCCATGAACACAACTGGCGACATGTATTCGCTAAGTATGACCACCCATTTTGACTATTGTTCTGGGGACGTCACTCTCTAAGGGGGAGATGATGTAACATTTCGCTTTAATACCCTTACGCTTTGGTTAAAGTAAACATTCCTTAGCACCTAAAATAAGTTTTGACATTTCATGTTCTCTCTGGTTAGTTTCATGGTATATTTTGTGCATCATCATATACACATACATTTGCATGGTATAGAAATTTCCTGCTCATTGAGTAGTTTTAGCTTCGAGGACGAAGCTCTTCTTAAGGGGGAAGAATGTAACACCCCGTATTTTTTTTCTGAGTATAATTGACGTCTTTTACGTAAAGTTTAAACGTCTATTTCAACATAAATGGCTAGTGGGAGGAAGTTGTATTTTTAGATAATATTAAATTGTCATTGTTGGGGTTGTTTAAAATGTTATGTAATCTAGGGGGGATGTTCTCGTCTTTACCTAAAAGTTTCCTCAGGAAACTCAATTGTGTTTCCCCAACATTTACTCTCTCTCTCTCTCTCTCTCTCTCTCTCTCTCTCTCTCTCTCTCTCTCTCTCTCCCCGTACATCTCTCCCTCCCTCTATATCTCCTTCCTCGTCCTCTATTCTTCGGCAGACACACCCAGCACCACCCCCGACACATCACCACAGCCTCCACCTACATCACTTTTCCTCCTCCACCTCTCAGCCCCTCTCTCTCTCTCTCTCCATCTACTCCCTCTGTCTTTACCGACGAAACAGAGCATCCACTGCAGCGGCGTTGTGCCGCTGCCTTCCGCGACGGCAACACCAACGCCGCCACCATCACAACTCTCTCTATCCCCTCTGTTTCGACCCTCTCTCCCTCCTATCCTCTCTGTTTCGATCTGAAAAGAGGGAGCAGCAGCAGCAAATCGCTGTAGAAACAACCCGGAGCCGCCACACCGCCTACGACTCCATTAACGCCGGCGAAAGCTCGGCCCGAACCATCCGATGCTACCCATTCCCTCAAATCAATCCCAGTCAACTCCTAGAGGACCGAGAAAGCTATACTCGGTGCCAATCGAAGCAGAGAATGCCTCGATCGCCGAAATCGTTCATCACCGCAAGCCACCTCGACGGCGAACTCAACCAGACCCAAATCTTGACCGTTTCTCGCGATTTTTCGCTCGGGTAACTCCTAAATCACCATTTGATTCATTTTCGATCATCAAAATACAATTTTGTTTGCTCTAGATCGAATCGGGTTGTTCGGTTGAGAAATCTATACATTTGTTCATGTTGAGGGGTAGTTCATGTACTTTATGAAAAGTTAAGGGTGAGAGAAGTATAGCATCTAAAACTGCATTTCTTGTTGGGAGGGTGCTTATATGTCATTTATGAGAAGTTGTGGGATATGGTTGTTGTTTATACAAACTGCATATAAATATAAAATTAAAAATGCAATTTTTGTATTAGAATTAATTTCTAACACTACTAGTTATTGTTTTAATTATGTAAAAGAAGTTTTGGCTATTAAAATTATAAATGTATTATTTAATATAAATATTGTTGTTACTCTTAAAAATAGGCAAGATAAAAATATAACTTGCTAAATAAATAATTTCAAGTACTTATCAACTAGCATTTTGAGTAAAATATGCTATTTGCTTAATATTGATAAAATAAAATGAGTTAGTAAGTTGTTTTAGAAAATATGTAATATTAAACTCCTTTATTAATAAATAGATAAAACTTGATTATTATTTGTAGATATTAGAAATTATTTCTCCAAAATAAAGTTATAATATTATGTGTGACTAAACACTTGTTCTATTTGAATAAACATTTTGTGAGTTTTATTTATGAATTTAATTCTTTAATAGTATATACATTTTATAACAAATGATTAGCTATAATCATATTAGCTTGAATTAAATTTTATAGTCATTTACAAATAAATATGTTGTATAGTAAATTATTATTTTCTAAATAATAGAGTGTATAAATATGATATGTGATTTCTTACTCAATAAATTTAAGAGTTAGTATTTATATAAGTAGTTATTTTGATGAGAAAAATACAATTATTTGCGTCACCGATTTATTACATAAATGTGGCACACTAGTAATTAATGGGTTAAATGGGGGGGGGGGGTGATTTCAAATGAGACTTAGAGAAATTTTGCATAGCATACTTGCACACTTTGGACTTGTAATTAATTAGGAATTATAAATTGTAGGTGACGAGTTCGTGGACGAGGGCTACGTGTATCCATAGAAGCATTGTCGTGCTAATTGTCTTGCTACTTGAGGTGAGTAAATATGCCTTAACTAATGTGCCCGTCCTCCATTCATGTCTAAATATTTTTATGATTTTATGACTCAAAATGTGATTTGTGATATACGTGCTCGATTTGAGATTTCAAATGCTTGTCTAAATGATTGTTTGAAAACTATCACAAGAAATTAATAACACGTAATAACGTAAAGTGGAAACAGTTGTGCGGCGGAACCTTATTCAGCTTCTTATATACATTGTGGTTATGATTATTGGGATGGCACGGCCACCCGACCTATTATGATATTTTGCTCGGTTGCGATTTGCCCCAGGCTGCTCCCTGTACTCACTTCTCTGGCCGCAAGAGTCTTAGGGGGTGCCGGCACCTAAGGTATTGGATGCATGCGAGATGGTTGGTTCTATATTATTGGATTGGTTCGTTCCCCGCTACAACTAAATGACAAATGTGGATTTTTCATATGAGAAATAAAAGCAACTGATGCTTTAAAATTGTGGAATGGTTTGAGGATAATAAGTTGAAGAGTTGGAATATTCATATCTACGCTTTCGCAATAACAAGTTGGCTCACTTCCATATTATTCCTCTTTATTTAAAGTGAAAATATGTCTCTTTCCTATTTACAAGTTTGGGTGTTTATTCAATCAGCATTTTGTGCTGACTTTTGGAAAAAACTGCGGTCTTGTTTCTTTCCCCCGCAGGTCTAGGTGAAGGAAGCCCGGCTTAAGGGAAATGTGGACTCACCTAGTTATGTTAGTATTAAATAAATGTTTCGCCTAGACAATGATCATCATGTTTAATAGTAAGTCATGTATCGTGTTGAGAGATTAAGTTTATGTAATCTCCCGAGTAGCGCCCTCCCGGTCTCTCCCGAGCCGGAACAGGGGGTTGTTACATTCATGCTTAGGGGGCGGTAGTTGTCTTTTTCAGAAACTGATCTAGTTAAAGAGGGGGGCGTTTGTTGCCTTTTAGCATAACTTTGGAGTTCCTCTTGACATTTAACAATCTGAATTTATATAAATGAAACAAAAATGTGATTTTTATGTTTAAATCAGTAACATTTAGCTACCTTCTAGTTGAATAAAAAGTATGTTAAATATTGAAGTAATATTGTAAAAATATTTGTTAGTTAAATAGAATATTTTTTTCTTTAGAACATATCGATTTGTTTAAATAAATACTTACTTTGAATAATTTGGCTATTAAGTAGTATCTTAGACCTGAAGTTATGTAGAAATAAATATGTTGGTAAAATAGCATCTAGTAAGTATCAAAAAGCAGCTAGGGTGGTAGCTCAAGTGGTAGAGCATTGGAAGCCCCTGCATGAGGTCCCGGATTCAAACCCGGTCGACGACTGTAGATAGTGCTTTCTGAGTTGACAGATCTTGGCCACGTGGCAACCATCTAGCACACCATATTGTGCTCCACACACACTGGATCACCAGCCGCGCTAATCCATGTGGGGGCTGCGAGACAGGGCCCTCGCATACCACTGCACGGGACTTGTAGGGACTTAGTGGTTTGGAGGCTAGAGTAAGTCCTGTCGCGTGTGAGCCAAACCCGCGCGCGACCTTTAGTAACTGCTTTGAGAGATTTATGGCACGAGCTCCATAAACCCGGTCAATCCGGTCAAACCCGGTCAACTCCATAACGGTTCCGGTATTCGCGCATAACGTGCTGTAACGGTCCCTATATATGAGGACGAACGTGCCGTTGTGGTTAAGCTAATTAAGCCGCCATTAATGGGCGCATTAACCACACTGCAACGTGTAGGGTTTTGATTCATGGATCGCGCAACGGAAGCATAATCAAACAAACAACCATGCAAAACCCTCCAAGGATCACAAGTCTAGATGCATAACGATAGTGAAGGTAAGAAATCATAAACACACCTTTGGGTTCTCCTTGATGACTTCAAACGCGAATAGTGTCACGTTCTCTATAGTTGATCCACGCCTAGAGTTGATCCTAGATCTCCAATCTCCTTGGTGCTAGCCCGGAATGAGAGGAGGGTGAAGGAATCACGCAAAACGAGACAAAAGAAGGGGCTCGGCCCTTCCTTTTGGCCGACGGGGTGAGGGGCGGCGGCAAGGGGCGGCGTCGCTCCTTGTTGCTTGCTCTCTCTCTCCTTTGTTCTCTCCCACTCTTGTTATGTTCTCTTTAGAGCATAAGTTATGAGGAAGGAAGGAAGGAGGGTCCTTTATATAGTCCAACAACTCCTTGTTAACTACCTAAAGGACTTATTCTAGTCCTACTAGAATTCAATTTAGTCCCTTCCTTGCAAATTAGTCCCTACTAAGTTTGCAAGGGTTTGCAAAGTGATCCTTCTAATTAATTAATCCAATTAATTAATTCCCAAATCTAGTACAACTCTATATAGCGTGTGACCCCATAGGTTCTATCTAGTTGGTAGCAACTCTTTGCTAATATGGAGCGGTTTCTAACAAAACATCCATTCTAGCCAACTAATAGAATAGTCATCTAGACAACCTTGTACAAGTATTTGTCTCATCCCTTTGCCTCCATATCCGGATTGGACACGAGACATACAAGTCACACTCGTATATCCAATCCCTAGTTTCTCGATCTATGGAATAGCCTTATTCGTACAAATAACATCAATATCCCATATATTGATTTATTTGAGTCTGGCCATACATTCTATAAGCACTATCCTTCGAGTGGCCTAGGATATTTGCTCCCGTTATGTGGGAGGGGCAAATCCTCTCTACGTCCACTACGATCTCTAAGCTTGCTTCTCATTGTATCCAGTACACGCCTTTATAACTACCCAGTTACGGTGTAGCGTTTAACGCTACCAAGATCACAATGATCCACAACTAGAATATCTAGTGACTTCAAGTCTAAGGATGACAATACCATTGTACCCGAGAAGCACTTGTGACTCAACATAACGTGTATGTAGCCTTCTCGGTGATGGGTCAATCCAGTGCAACATTCCGTAATGCACACCTATGTGTTGGATCGTGATATCTCCATATCAATCCAACCCCATACTAGTCTATAGATGATTGTCCCATTAATCATTATACTTGACTAGGGATATTTAAGATAAACAACATGATTGTAAATCTAAGGACTTCATTATATTAAATATCCAATAAATAATAAATGAATTTTCTAGCCATTTACAAATTCATACTAAACTAGATTGCCTCTAGGGCATCTATTCCAACAGTCTCCCACTTGCACTAGAGCCAATCTGGCGCATTTCGTATGCCCATACTCCTAGTGTGCCCTTCATGCTTCCACTGCGTGAGAGGCTTTGTAAGCGGGTCTGACAGATTATCATCTGTAGGAATCTTGCATATCCGAACGTCTCCTCTATCGATAATATCTCGAATCAGATGAAACTTCCTGAGCACGTGCTTGGTGCGATCTTGGTTCCTTTGACTGCGCGATCGCCCCAGTGTTGTCACAGAACAACTCCACTGGATCCGCAATGCTAGGGACCACACCAAGTTCAGAAACAAACTTTCTGATCCAAACAGCCTCCTTTGCTGCGCCATTTGCAGCAATGTACTCAGCCTCTTTTGTAGAATCAGCCACCGTCTCTTGCTTGGAACTCTTCCAGCTCACCGCTGCTCCATTCAGGCAAAACACATATCCCGACTGTGATCTAAAGTCATCTCTATCGGTCTGGAAGCTTGCATCAGTGTAACCCCTTACACGCAACTCTTCCTCACCGCCAAACATCAAGAAAGCATCCTTAGTTCTTCTCAAGTACTTTAGGATGTTCTTGACAGCAATCCAGTGACTATCACCTGGATTGGATTGGTATCTGCTTGTCATACTCAAGGCATATGACACATCTGGTCTAGTACATAACATGGCGTACATGATAGAGACCCTATGGCTGAGGCATAGGGAATCCTACTCATGCGTTCCTTCTCAATCTCATTGGAAGGACAACCACTCTTCGAAAGAGTGATTCCATGTGACATGGGCAAGAATCCCTTCTTGGAATCTTGCATGTTGAACCGTTTCAACACCTTGTCAATATATGTACTTTGACGTAGGCCTAGCAACCTCTGAGATCTATCTCTATAGATCTTTATACCGAGTATATAGGCTGCTTCCCCTAAGTCCTTCATTGAGAAACACTTTCCTAGCCAATCTTTCACAGATTGCAGCATGGGAATGTCGTTTCCAATGAGTAGTATGTCATCCACATACAAGACCAGAAAAGCTACAGAGCTCCCACTAACCTTCTTGTAGACACAAGACTCATCTTCGTTTCTGATGAAGTCAAACTCTTTGACCACTTCATCAAAACGTCGATTCCAACTCCTAGAAGCTTGCTTCAATCCATAAATGGATCGTTGCAGTTTACAGACTTTGTTGGCTTGCTTTGGATCCTCAAAACCCTCCGGCTGTATCATATACACGTCCTCGAGGAGATTCCCATAAAGGAATGCTGTTTTGACATCCATCTGCCAAATCTCATAGTCGTAGTATGCTGCAATTGCAAGTAGGATTCGGATGGATTTGGTCATTGCGACTGGTGAAAAGGTTTCATCATAGTCAATACCATGAATCTGTCTGAATCCTTTAGCCACCAATCGGCCCTTATAGGTGATCACATTACCATCCATGTCGATCTTCTTCTTGAAGACCCATTTGCACCCTATGGGCCGCGCCCCATCAGGTGGTTCCACAAAAGTCCATACTTTGTTGGTATACATGGATTCCATCTCGGATCTCATGGCCTCAAGCCACTTCTGCGAGTCTGGGCCACTCATGGCCTCCTCATAGGTAGTAGGCTCATCATCTATGAGCATCGTGTCACCGGAATCAGTTACGAGAAGTCCGTACCTCTCGGGTTCCTGGCGCACTCTACTAGATCTACGAAGCTCTTGTGTTACCTGAACAGGTGGATCCACAACTGCTTGTGATTCCTGTTCATGTTCCATAATCGGTTCAGTGATTTGTGGTTCTTGAACTTCTTCAAGTTCTACATTCCTCCCACTTGCTTCTTTAGAGACAAACTCTCTTTCTAGAAACACTCCGGTCCGAGCAACAAACACTTTGTTCTCGGTTGGATTGTAGAAGTAGTATCCCTTAGTTTCCTTAGGGTACCCCACAAATTTACACTTATCCGATTTAGGCCCTAGCTTGTCTGATTGTAAACGCTTTACATAGACATCGCAGCCCCAAATCCTCATGAACGACAGTGTGGGACGCCTCCCACTCCACATCTCATATGGTGTCTTCATGACTGATTTAGATGGAACACGGTTAATGGTGAAAGCTGCACTTAATAGAGCGTAGCCCCAAAACGACAATGGAAGATCGGTTTGACACATCATAGACCGAACCATATCCAATAGGGTTCGATTCCTCCTCTCGGACACGCCATTCCACTGTGGCGTTCCGGGTGGAGTGAGTTGGGACACAATCCCACACTCTCTAAGATAGTCGTCAAACTCTTGGCTCAAGTATTCTCCTCCACAATCCGATCGTAGAGCCTTGATACTTTTGCCAAGTTGCTTCTCTACTTCATTCTTGAATTCTTTGAACACTTCAAAGGATTCGGATTTTGCCCTCATAAGGTACACAAATCCATATCTACTGTAATCATCAGTAAATGTAATGAAGTAGACATAACCACCCCTGGCAGGCGTGGCAAATGGCCCACACACATCGGTATGTATGAGCGCCAATTGCTCACTAGTCCTCTCACCTTTCTTATTGAAAGGGGATTTTGTCATTTTACCCAATAAACAAGCCTCACATGTCTCATATGATTCAAAATCAAATGAGTCTAGTAATCCATCCTTATGGAGTCTAGATACACGTTTCTCATTTATGTGGCCTAAACGACAATGCCATAAATAAGCAGGATTTAAACCATTTGTTTTAATCCGCTTGGTATTAATGTTGTAGACAGGATTGCTTAGATCAAGGACATAAAGTCCATTAAATAATTGCGCACTAAAATAGTGAATATTATTCAAATAAAAGGAACAACAATTGTTCTTTATTGAAATAATAAAACCTTCCTTGTCCAAACAAGAAATAGAAATAATGTTTCTGCTCGTAGCAGGCACAAAATAGCAATTATTTAATTCTAAAACTAATCCTGAAGGCAGAGATAGCTCGCACACGCCTATGGCCAACGCAACAACCTTTGCTCCATTCCCAACGCGTAGATCTACCTCCCCTTTAGCCAATCTTGTACTTCTCTTTAGATCCTGCATATTTCGACAAATATGAGATCCACATCCAGTATCTAATACCCATGATGTAGAGACAGTTAAATTGACATCTACAACAAAAATACCTGGTGGTGGTGGAATCACTATTCCAAGCCTCTTGTCCTCCAGATATTTTGGGCAGTTCCTCCTCCAGTGTCCAGGTTGACTACAGTAGTGACATTCACCCTTAGTCACGACCTTGGCAATGCCACCAACAGGCTTAAGGGCTTGTTCCTTGGACTTGGCAACTGACTTGCCTTTGCCCTTGGAGGAAGAGGCAAACTTTTTGCCCTTTCCTTTATGCACCATCATAATGGCCTTGCCCTTACCCTTGTTGATGCTCTGTTCAGCCGTCCTCAACATGTTGAGCAAATCTGGCAGTGGTTTAACGATCTCGTTCATGTTATAGTTCATAATGAACTGTCCATAACTCTCGGGCAACGATTGCAACACGAGATCGGTTGCCAACTCTTGGCCGATCGGGAACCCAAGCCGGGCGAGATTCTCCAAGTACCCGATCATTCGGAGTACATGGGGTCCCACCGGGTTCCCTTCTGCCAGATGACATTTGAACAGTGCCTTTGAGACCTCATACCTCTCTACCCTCGCCTGCTCTTGGAAGAGCTGCTTTAGATGTTCGATCATATCGACAGCATTCATGTTCTCATGTTGCTTCTGAAGCTCAGAGGTCATGGTGCAAAGCATTAGGCAGGCCGCATCATTAGCGTCATCAACACGCTTTTGATACGCCTTTAAGGCAGCAGGTGTCTGATTCTCTGGACCTTCTGGAACATGCTCCTCTATTGCGTACAGTTTCTTCTCTTGTTTGAGAACAATTCTCAAGTTTCTGTACCAATCGAGAAAGTTGGTTCCAGAGAGCTTGTCCTTCTCAAGGACAGATCGTAGGGAGTGTTGTGAACTCGATGAGTTGTTTGCCATTTGGAATTCTACAAAAAGGAAAATACGCAAGTTTTAGTATTTGTGAATTTTTTTTTGACTATATTTAATAATGGCTAGTTTATTAAATATAGCTCCCACTATTTTTCTACGGATAAATAACCCTCAAGATATTAATGCGGAAAATATCCTTATATTTTCTAGTGGGCCAAGTTCCATCTTTTCATCTCCTTATGAGCTTGCTTTGGCAAGTCACCCATAATTTGACTACTTCTAGGTAGGAACAATTCCAATTGCATCCCATATGCCACTCTTGGTTCAATCGGGCAAATAACTCCTTATTTATCCATCCTTATGGATAATCCCAATTGATTGCCTCTAGGTTTCTTAATCAAATTAATAGCTTAGTTGTGTTCAACCTCTTATCTAAACAATTGCACATTGTTACGTGCCATCGCATTCCATCATTATGAACCAAGTCGCCATGCTTTGGCACGCACGAACTTGATAAATAATGATGATAATGAGTGTTTAAATAACGAGAAGGCAAGAACACAATATTTTAAAATTTGAGGGATTTTTAAAATTTAATTATTTTGTTGATCAATATCAACTAATCTATCTATTTGAGTTTGGGCACAACTCCAAATAATAGATCCGGGTTGTCTAATTATCTTATTATCCTAATTGCATGCATCATCCATACACCAACCACACAAATAATAAGACAATAAATAAACAACCACAAAACAGAAATTAAACGTGATGTGGATATGGCCTTTTCTAGACTAAGATAATTCCAAGCCAATGGAATTATCTATGAACCCTAAGCAAAAACATCTCCATGCGTCTTGATCTTTTGGTCCATCCTTCATAGTCATGTGGAATGCTCCATGCTCCATGCTCCATCTTTTGTGGCTCCTTTGGCTTTGGGCTTCTTTTCTCCAATCTTGACTAACAATCTACTTTATCTAGCAATAACTAATATCTATACTAAATAAAATAAATCTCACAAGTTGAGAAAAAAAATGGCACGCAGGCCATAAAACCCTAATTAATTATTACAATTAATTGATCGGCTCGCAGGCCGTAAAACCAAACCACAAAATTAAACATCCACATCAAACCACATCCTAAGGCCATATCCAATCACCATGCGATTTGCACATAAACAGTTAAAATCCAATTTTAACGCGCTTGGTCAATTTTAATTGATTTTAGGATTTCTAGGGTTAAAACGGTCCATGGGCCCAACAATCCAATTGTCCGGGCCCAAACAAAGTGAACCATAAGGCCCTAGGGCCGGCCCGGCCCAAAACCCGCAAGCTAGGCCCGCGGGTTAGGGCCGCCCGGCCCCTTAGGGCGCCAATCTTGGGCGGCAAGCAAGGGGGCGGTCCCCTAGGGGGCCGAACCTCCTTATGGAGAGCCCAAGTTTGGTTGTTTCCTTGTTTTGGGAGAACTCCTTCTTCCCCAAGGATGCCCAAACCCTAGATCTAAGATCCTAAAATTTCTCAAGCTCACCAATTCATGCATCCAATGCAAAATTGGGTCTTGTTATGATTTAATTATTGACAAATTGCATCCCATGCTTGATTTGTCTTGTTTTACGCGATAAACAACAATTTAAGGTGTAAAACAACAAGAATGTAACACATAAACTACGTTTATGCTCTATGACCTGTGGCTCTGATACCACTGTAGGGTTTTGATTCATGGATCGCGCAACGGAAGCATAATCAAACAAAAAACCATGCAAAACCCTCCAAGGATCACAAGTCTAGATGCATAACGATAGTGAAGGTAAGAAATCATAAACACACCTTTGGGTTCTCCTTGATGACTTCAAACGCGAATAGTGTCACGTTCTCTATAGTTGATCCACGCCTAGAGTTGATCCTAGATCTCCAATCTCCTTGGTGATAGCCCGGAATGAGAGGAGGGTGAAGGAATCACGCAAAACGAGACAAAAGAAGGGGCTCGGCCCTTCCTTTTGGCCGACGGGGTGAGGGGCGGCGGCAAGGGGCGGCGTCGCTCCTTGTTGCTTGCTCTCTCTCTCCTTTGTTCTCTCCCACTCTTGTTATGTTCTCTTTAGAGCATAAGTTATGAGGAAGGAAGGAAGGAGGGTCCTTTATATAGTCCAACAACTCCTTGTTAACTACCTAAAGGACTTATTCTAGTCCTACTAGAATTCAATTTAGTCCCTTCCTTGCAAATTAGTCCCTACTAAGTTTGCAAGGGTTTGCAAAGTGATCCTTCTAATTAATTAATCCAATTAATTAATTCCCAAATCTAGTACAACTCTATATAGCGTGTGACCCCATAGGTTCTATCTAGTTGGTAGCAACTCTTTGCTAATATGGAGCGGTTTCTAACAAAACATCCATTCTAGCCAACTAATATAATAGTCATCTAGACAACCTTGTACAAGTATTTGTCTCATCCCTTTGCCTCCATATCCGGATTGGACACGAGACATACAAGTCACACTCGTATATCCAATCCCTAGTTTCTCGATCTATGGAATAGCCTTATTCGTACAAATAACATCAATATCCCATATATTGATTTATTTGAGTCTGGCCAGACATTCTATAAGCACTATCCTTCGAGTGGCCTAGGATATTTGCTCCCGTTATGTGGGAGGGGCAAATCCTCTCTACGTCCACTACGATCTCTAAGCTTGCTTCTCATTGTATCCAGTACACGCCTTTATAACTACCCAGTTACGGTGTAGCGTTTAACGCTACCAAGATCACAATGATCCACAACTAGAATATCTAGTGACTTCAAGTCTAAGGATGACAATACCATTGTACCCGAGAAGCACTTGTGACTCAACATAACGTGTATGTAGCCTTCTCGGTGATGGGTCAATCCAGTGCAACATTCCGTAATGCACACCTATGTGTTGGATCGTGATATCTCCATATCAATCCAACCCCATACTAATCTATAGATGATTGTCCCATTAATCATTATACTTGACTAGGGATATTTAAGATAAACAACATGATTTTAAATCTAAGGACTTCATTATATTAAATATCCAATAAATAATAAATGAATTTTCTAGCCATTTACAAATTCATACTAAACTAGATTGCCTCTAGGGCATCTATTCCAACACAACGGTCATATTCTCCGTTATATATAGGACGTTAACCTTTCCATACAAAGGAGGACACACTAGCCATACGCGGAAGCTTTGCCAAACCTCTGTCTCTCTCTCAGACATTACTACTGCCTTACTCTCTCCCTACACACAACCCAACTCTTTCTGTGCCATCTCTGATCCTCTACTTACGGTGTACACGGAGGTCTCCCCGCCAGAATCTCTTGTGCACATTATGGTGAACCCGACGTGAACTTACCATCAAAAGCAACCATGTGTCAGGAGGATGATGTCAGTAACAGATCGCCTTCCACCGAAGCCGCCTCAGGAGAGGAGGTCCGCCGCACTCCTACGGCCACCGGTGAAGCCCCGACGCTAGAGACCTTGGACGCTACTATCCAGAGTCAGGCAAAGGCTCTCAAAGCTCAATCTGCGCAGTTAGAACGGATCATGGCTGTCCTGGGGACTCTTGCGCCAAACCCTGCACTAGCCACCGCCGTCTCTCAGGGAGGAGGAGCCCCTACCGCTCAAGGACTGGGAGTGTCAACCACACCTCCCAACCCTATTATGCAGACTCCGCCGACGACTACGCAGCTACCTTCAATTCAAGGGTCAACAGCTCAAATGTTGCCTCTCACTGCTCATACTCCTCAGCCTCCGGCTCTGGTACCTAACCCGGCTTCGCAGTATCCCTTGCCTCCTCCAACGGCAATCTGGGGCAATGCGAACGGCCAATATGTCAGCAATCCTTCGGCAGCATACGTGTCGCCTCCGCCTGCGGCAACCCCTCCTCCTGTTATCGAGGGAAGCATTCCAGAATGTATGACGTCCCTGCAGAAGCGCGTGGACACTATTCTGGCTCACCAATCATTCGCGGATACCATCATCCCGAAGCTAGACAACGATCCACCTATCCCGCAAGAGATCTATCTCATGCCTAACCCGGTGGGGTACAAGGCTCCTAAATGGGACAAGTTCGAAGATGTCAATGGAAACGCTCATGAACATGTCATGCGTTTCATCGATGTCATGGGGCCATATGGAGCCGATCCCAAACTGCTGATGCGAGAGTTCCCAAAATCCTTGGGGAACGTAGAGTACAAGTGGTACAGGACGTTGGAGGCCGGATTTGTGAAGACCTGGGATGACATGGTCCAAAAGTTCTACACCAAATTCTTCCAGATGGAAGAAAAGGTGACAATGATCCACCTCTCGCGGATGTATCAGAAGCGCGAGGAGGACGGGATAACTTTCATCAAGAAGTTCAGGGCGAAGTCCTTGGAATGCAAAGATCCGATGCTCGAAAGTCGGCTCGTAGAGATATGCCTGCAGTGCATGCGAGATGAATACAAATGTATGCTCATCAACCTGCAAACGCCCACGTTTTCAAAACTAATCGAATGCACGAAGAACATCGAGCCTATAGTGGAGAGGCAGAAAAAGAAGAACGCTCCAGAGCGATCCTCGAGCGGTACTACTTTCAAGATCGGGAGATTCAGCTATAAGAGGGGATGCGAAGCTGAAGTCAACACAGTTTCACCCCAGAAGCAGGCGAAGATTGTGAACTTCGACGCACCACCTCTGCCATGTTCGGGAGAGGAAGCAAGCGACCTCTGCAGGCAGTGGCGCAAGGACGGTGTCCTACCGCCACTCGAGAGGGCACCCTCCAAGGCGATGGTGAGGGACCCGAAGTGGTGCGAGTACCACGGCAAGGTCATGCATCCCACAGCGGACTGTAAGAAGCTCAGGATTGTATTCAGCCAAAAGATGAAGAATGGCGAGCTGATCGTCAGCGATCACAGGAAGGATGTGCGCAACAATCCACTTCCTGCCCATGCGGAGCAAGACTCGAAAGGTAAAGAGGTCGACATGATCTCGATTGTGGATCTGGAAGAGGTCGCAGAGGATGGTCTACCCATCATTGCCGAAGTCCATGATGATGAGGACTACAGCGTAGACACGGAGGATGAACGTGCCGACCGGATGAAGGGGTCGCACGGCTTCAGCAGATTCTTCGACGAGATGAACTTCTCGGAGAAATGCCGGACAGAAATGACGAAAGCGATCTTAAGGATAGCAGAAGACTATGAGGAGGATCTCGTAGTCTCCAATGGGAAAGTCATCAGGGCGTCTCGCTCTACAGAAAAGATTATGACCTTTTCTGCCAGCGACAAAAAGACGGATGCGAGCCACCAGAGGCCTCTGTATGTGACAGCCATCATCAATGGCGTCGAGTTCAAAAGAGCGTTCGTCGACGGAGGAGCAGCGGTTAACGTCGTTTCGCTCCACACACTGAAGCTAGCGGGGATCCCCGAGTACAAGATTTTCAGGCGTCCATCTCCGCTGATGGGATTTGGAAGCGACTCCAGAATGACGATAGGATGAATTCGCCTGGGCGTCCAGATTGGCAAAATCAAGTGCTCAGCGAAGTTCTATGTCATAGATGCGAACACAACGTATCACATGATCATAGGTCGAGCCTGGATTCATCGCTTTGACGCGGTCCCTTCAACAGCTCACCAAGTCATGAAGACTATTTGGAACGATAGAATAGTCGCGATACCGGCTTCAACGATTCCATTCAACATGGATGAAGCACATCTCAGCGAGGCGGTGTGGTTCATCGAGATGGCGGACGAGCAAACACCGGGACCATTCAACCCTACTCATTTACCCCTATGGGAGGATATCAAGGATCAGTCACCTGCGGGAGTGATGGTGACAAGGGAGGATGCCAAGGAAAAGCCGCCCACACGGGAAGAGGCGCCGCGGATCGCTTACCAGCGAAAGAACGTGTATACTCTGAAGAGAATAGCAAAGCATGACCCCGAAGGCAAGGAAATAGAGAGTTTCTATGCCAACGGGAAGAAGTGCTATCGCATATGAAGGTGCGCGGGGATGTCCTCACGCGGGCATGGTGATATCCCTGAGCAAATCAACCAAATCGAGCAGGTTGCGGTAACGGAAAAACCAGTGCAGAGAACTCCAGATGAGAAGCTCAAGGAAGCACCCGAATGCATGGAAGACAAACCCAGACCGCAAAAGCAAGAGCTAAAGGAGGTGTTCCTAAGCCCGAACGAAGAAAAGAGAAGGCCAGTCTTTCTAAGTGCAGACCTCACAAGCGAAGAGGAGAAAGGACTGCTACAGCTCCTAACTGAATACAAGGATGTGTTCGCATGGGAGTATGATGAGATGCCCGGTCTGGACACAAGTATCACTATGCACCGTTTAGACATCATTCCGGGGTCTAAGCCGGTAAAGCAGAGCACAAGAAGCTTCAGGCCGGAGCTTAACGTGAAGATCAAACAGGAGATTGTCAAACTCCTGGACGCCAAGTTCATAGAGCCGAATCATCATCCCACATGGCTAGCCAACATTGTGCCAGTGGTAAAGAAGAATGGACAGCTTCGCATCTGCGTGGATTTCCGGGATCTCAATCGTTTCTGCCCAAAGGACGATTTTCCGCTCCCCAACATTGACCTGCTTATTGATTCAACAGCGGTTCATCGCATGTTCAGTTTCATGGACGGCTTCAGCGGGTACTACCAAATCAAGATGGACCCTGAAGATGCGCGGAAAACCGCATTTATTACTCCAGTGGGGGTATTCAACTACACGGTGATGCCGTTCGGTCTCAAAAACGCGGGTGCAACTTATCAGCGGGCCATGATGGCCCTGTTCCACGACATGATGCACAAGGAAGTGGAATTTTATGTGGACGACCTGGTGGTTAAATCCAAGCAAGAGGCAGATCACTTGGTAGATTTACGGAAAGTGCTCAATAGATGCAGACGCTTTCAACTAAAGATGAATCCCATGAAGTGCGCATTCGGGGTAACATCAGGGAAGTTCTTGGGATGCGTGGTGCATCGCCAAGGAATCGATCCTGATCCTGCGAGGGACAGCTGCTACAAGGGCCCTGGCGGAATACTTATGCGATGCGTCTCCGAGCAAGAGGGACAGCTGCTGTTAGAGAAGATTCACCAACATGCTTGCGGAGAAAGCGAAGTGTCAATCTATCGGAAGGCTCAGAGATATGGCATTCACTGGCCAGACATGTCAACAGCCGCAGCACTAATACAGGGAAAGTGCGAGAGTTGCGCACTGATCAAGGATTCTTTACTCATCGCTCTAACCGATGATGATGCGGATTGGAGGAAACCACTCTTTGATTTTCTCACCCAGGGCATTGTACCCGAATCGAGAAAAGAAGCTGAGAAATTGAGGAGGAAAGCATCCCGATACGTGGTACAAGAAAACCTGCTTTGGCGAAGAGGCCATGAGGGCAACTTGCTGCGATGTCTAGACGGCAGGGAAGCACAAGAAGTCATGGACCTTTCTCATCAGGTGGAACACCAGGGAGGTGCGAAATTATGCAGGCAACTCCTCTCAATTGGATATTTCTGGCCCACGATGGAGGCTGATTGCCGCACCAAAGTACGACGTTGCCAGGAGTGTCAATTTAAGGGAAATCTAGTGCACGCTCCTGCTGTAGATCTACATGCATTGGGAACGCCATGGCCATTTCACACATGGGCGCTGGATTTCATTGGTCCCATCCGACCAACTTCGCATGGGAATCATTTCATTCTCACCGCGACTGAGCTGTTCACCAAATGGGTGGAGGCGATACCACTGAAGACGGCAAATGCGCTAGCTGTGGTCCATTTCATCCAAGAAAACATCATATGCGGGTTCGGAATTCCCAACACCATCCTTTCAGATAATGGTACTCCTTTTGTTAATCGCCAGGTGGCTGCGAAGCTAGCAGAATACAACATCAGGCAGATATGCTCCACCCCCTACTATCTGAAAGGGAACGGGCAAGCCGAAGCGACCAACAAAACGCTGTTGAGGATCTTGAGCAAGATGGTCGCAGACGACCACAAGAAGTGGGCTGATTCTCTAAGCATAGCCCTGTGGGCTTACCGGACTTCTCCAAGGACACCCACAGGGGTCTCACCATTCCTCCTATGCTATGGGGTTGAGGCTGTGGTACCTGCGGAGGTGAAAGTTAATTCGGCAAGATTGGCCTTCCATGCATTGTACGACAATCAACGCGATCATGACTTAGTCTTGCTGGAGGAAAAGCGAGAGCAAGCTAAAAGGACCAACAAACGGTATCAAGAAAGGATTGCTCGAGCGTACAATAAAACAGTCCAACGGAGAGATTTCGCAGTTGGAGATTTGGTCTTGCGCGCATCTGACCATTGCATGCGAGAGGCGGCTCACCCAAAGTTCGCAGTCAATTGGGAAGGGCCCTTTGAAGTCACAGAAGTCTTTGACAGTGGCTACTGCAGCATACGGAGGTTGCACGGAACGACCTCAACCCCAAGCTCAGTCAACATGCGCTAGATTAAGAAGTACTATCCTTGACTTCTCTCATTTTATGCGTTTTATTGCAACGTTGCCTTATGCTCTGTATAGCTATGATTCGCACAATCTTCTCTCCCATATGAGAGAATTGTAATCTCACCTCTCCCATACGAGAGTACTATAATAAAAGGCTTCTCCCAAATGAGAAGAACTTCATACTTCCAGCTGTTTATGTTGCTTCATTTAGTTTATTATTACTGTTAGCAATATGCTATCCGCCGCGATAGCAACTTATTCGAATGTGATCTTAAATGATCGTCTAAGCCTATCTGTCACGATAGCAACCTGTGCAAATGCGATCTTAATTGATCTTCTAAGCCTATCTGTCACGATAGCAACCTGTGCAAATGCGATCTTGATTGATCTTCTAAGCCTATCTGTCACGATAGCAGCCTACGCAAATGCGATCTTAATTGATCTTCTAAGCCTATCTGTCACGATAGCAGCCTATACGAATGCGATCTTAATTGATCTTCTAAGCCTATCTGCCACGATAGCAGCCTACGCAAATGCGATCTTAATTGATCTTCTAAGCCTATCTGTCACGATAGCAGCCTATACGAATGCGATCTTAATTGATCTTCTAAGCCTATCTGCCACGATAGCAGCACATGCGAAAATGATCTTAATTGATCTTCTAAGCCTATCTGCCACGATAGCAGCTCATGCGAAAATGATCTAAGTCGATCTTTTAAGCCTATCTGTTACGATAGCAGCCTATGTGAACATGATCTTAAATGATCTATCGAGCCTATCTGTCGCGATAGCAGCGCTATACAAATGCGATTTAAAATTCGTTCATAAGTCTATCTATTGTGATAGCAACATTATGCAAAATGATCTTAAGTGATCTACAAAGGCTTATCTGATGAGATAGCACCTGCACTTTAATCTGGAGCAAATCACAAGCCTATCTGCCAAGATAGCAAAGCTGCGCGAGCACGATCTCGAACGATCTAAGAACATATCTGCAAATCTATAAGGCAGATAGCAAATACAAAGTGTGTATATAGCACTACAGAAGGCGAAATTTGCCAATATGCATGCGAAATTGTATTTGTTGTAACAAGACAGCAAATCATACAAAGCAATTTATCATTATGAGTTAAAAGCACTTACAATTTATCTGTCTAGATAGCAGCTTACAAGCGAAAAAGCTCAAATCTAACTACGCAGCCAACATGGCTCATAATGCATTAAAAAGAAGTAACTTACAAGCGAGAAGTTACACATCGGGGGAATCCTAACTGAAAAAGGATGAACCTAACGGTCCCAACACCGGCTATGCGATAAAGAGATCTGCGACCGAAGATCTGTAGCAATTAGGGTCTTGCTATAAAATGAACGTCCTACAAGCGCCACAAGAGGCTATACGTTCAAGATCCCATCATTTGACAAGGCCCTTGTCTGATCAACACCCCATGAGATGCGCCTGAGGAACCACCGGTTCCGGCGTACAACATGCAAGCAGAAACTCCAAAGGACAGGGGCTCCTTGTCCACGTGAACGAGCACAACGGCTCGCCACCCTGAGCTCACGAACGTGGGGGCAATAAGTTCTCCTCCGGGCATGCTGGAGGAGAATCCCACCGTTCATTACGAGTCGGTAGCAAGGTCAGTACGGCGCTGCACCTCGCCGAGAGGCGGGCGGAAACATGACCTGCAAACATAATAGACGAAGAAAATTCTTCGAACAAACATGAGGTATTATCTCCATCTTCTTTATGATGGTTATAAAGATCAATAAGACTTATGAAGCGGATCTTGGAAGCTATTTCTATAGCACAAAGCGCAAACTCAGGTTTCACAACTTGGAGTTGCCATGAATCAACGAAAAACAAGCGTTGAAGCCAGCAGTCGTAAGGACTCATGGCAAACCACATTTTGGGATGAAGAATCCAAATGGCGAAAGGCAGGGTTTATATAGACCTTGTGGAGACTCTTCAGTTGCCAAGATGAGTCAGCTGATAACTCCGTTTTCGGAGTTATTTTATGCCTTTTATTTCTACGTTTTGCGTGCTTATAATGGAGAATTCGTCGTTTTTTGAGTAAATTGAGCGTAAATGTGATAATGTGAGTTCATATGCATTACTTGTTAAATCCGGGCGTTTCTTTAGATTTTTGAGCTTTTATTGTGATATGATCGCGGGTTGTGTTTTCGTGTTGTGATTCGCAGGAAAACAGGGCTTGGAGGATCGTGAGGGATATGGAAGCGAACTTCGGAAACAAGGAACTCAAAGGCAAGTCAAAAGGAAGGAGAAAGTAAAAGGAAATCAACGGAAAGTCAATGGAAGAAGGAAGGAAGAGAAAAGTCAAAGGAAGGAGGAAGAAAGTCAAAGAAGGAGGGCTGGACACAGAAGTCTTCGTGCGAAGACATTTGTCTTCGTGCGAAGACATTACACTTAGCCAAAATTCAGCTCGGCCAAAATCTCTTCTTATACACCCTTGCAGTATCTCAATGAGAAGACCTTTGCACGAAGAGCAGAAGTCTTCGTACGAAGACTCTTCGTGCGAAGACAACTGTCTTCGTGCGAAGAGAACGCTGGAACGTGCAGATTTTTTTGGGGCTTTTTCGTAGTTTATGCAAACTTTGTAATATGATTATGGGAACGTATTTAAGCCTTTTAGGTCAACTTTTTCAGTAGTTTTTGACATTAGAGACATCTTTTGGAGATCAAGAAGCCTTTGGGAGAGCTTAGGAGCTTTTGGATCATTCGTTTGGATTCTAAACTCTCGTCTTTCTTGATTTTTATGTTTAAACTCATTATAATCGTCGTTTTGATTATGAATATGAGTAGCTAAGCACTTGTTGCTGGGAATTCTCGTTTGGTGTAGCTAGGGTTTGATCTAAAGTGATGTTTTGATGATTGTAATGCATGCTTTAGCTTAATCTCTTGTGTTCATTCATTGTTATGGATTATTTACGTTCATAATCTTGTTATCTTTGCGAGTAGCTAACGTAGAGATAAATTCAATTAGTTTTCGCGCGGTAACTCCGTGAGAATTAGTCGGTACATTAACTAATCCACCTAGTCGTATCAATGTTTGGTAACTCGGCATCGTTAACTAGGATCGTTAAAGTAGAAACATGGTTTTAATGCATACTTGAAGCTAAATTAGACTTGGTAACTCGGTTTAGTTTAGTTAAAGTATAGTGAACTTGCTTGGTAACTCGGTAAGTTTAACTTAGCTTGATTAATAGTGAATGACACGTGGTTGCTTTACAAATCAAAATACAAGTTTAGATCAACCTAGTGAACCTAGAGAATTCCCGGTACTTTTCCCTTATTTGATAAAAATCCAATAATTCATCCTTTATTAATCGTGAAATATTTCACTTGATTAATTGAGAACTTCGCATTTAATCTCTTAGAATTAGATAAAAACACAATTTGCGACTTGCCCGCATAAGGTTTAGAATAGTAATTAATTTAAACAAAGTCCCTTGGGTTCGACAACCCGGATTTCCGGTTTATTACTACACACGACGGCTGTGCACTTGCAGTTAGAGCGTGTCAAGTTTTTGGCGCCGTTGCCGGGGACTTCGGCTAAATTAGTTATAATTCCTAGCCTTAGGGATTTTAATTTATTGTTTATATCCGTTACTCACCTACGTTTTGCGTGTTTCGTGATTTCAGGTTGATTTACACGGTGCATGACCCGTTCTCGAGACGAGCCTTTGTATCCAACGTTTGAAGACCCGGAATCCTTATTAAAAGCACAGCGTAGAGACAAGAGGAATTCAAGCTCAGTAGTTATGGATGAAGAGACGAGAGCTGAGTTTGAGAGGATCCGCAAAGGTATGCAGGATGCGAAAGCAGCTAGAGCTGCAGCTGTAGAGGAGGCTGCACAAAGAGCCGCAGAAGCTGAGGAGGTGAGAGCTCAAATGGCTGAGATGCAGGCAAGGATGGATCGCATGGCTCCCCCAAATCCACAACCACGTCCTGGTGTGGGGGCACAAGTGGCGAACATCGGTGAGAACAACAATGGGAATAATGGGGAAAACAACAGGCAGAACAATGCTGAAAATGAAGAACGCCCTATGGTGGATTATTTCAGGACTACTCCAGCATGTTATCAGCCTACCATTGTCAGGCCACAGATCAATGCCCAACACTTCGAGTTGCGCCAACATATGATCAATATGGTTCGTGATGAGTGCGCATTCAACGGAGCTCCAGGAGATGATCCCAATCACCATCTGCTGGTATTTGAGCAAATCACATCAACCCTGCACGACCAAAGAGTTCCAGATGAAACAGTTAAGCTATTACTATTTCCATTCTCCTTATCTGGAAAAGCCAAGAAGTGGCTTATGGAGCTGCCAGCTGGTAGCATAGTGACATGGGCAGACTGTTGTCATGAGTTTCTGAGGAAGTATTTGCCACCATCCAGAGTCGCGCAGCAGATGGCAGAGATTGCAAAGTTCACTCAGGATGAAGACAGCTCGTTGGGAGATGCGTGGAGGAAGTTCAGCCAAATTCTCCGTAGATGTCCGAATCATGGAGAGCCATGGCACAAGCTCTTCCATTATTTCTACACTGCATTAGACAAGGAGACAGCTGACCAGTTAGATATGCTAGCTGGAGGTAATTTTATGGGACTTGGAGCACAGCGAGCTCAAGATCTGCTGAACAACGCGTCAAAGAGAGAGACTACACGATCTGAAACGCGTAGGTACTCCAAACCGGGGGATACATCCTTAGTCAACAAGATTGAATCGATGGAACAAAAACTGGAATCCATGACTTCAGCATTTCACGGTATGCACCCTCCAACACAGAAGCCCATGGGTGAATTACTAGCAGACGAAAGCCAGGGATATGATAATAGTGTGGAAGATGTGAATCTTATGCGACAGCAGCAATGGCCTAACACCTATCATCCCAACAATCGTAATCATCCCAACTTCAGCTATGCCAATCCGAACAGTGGATTATATGCACCCGGTCAGAGACCCAATGTTCCATATCAAGCGCAAAGGCAAGTTCCACAACAGCAGGCTCCACAAAAAGAGGAACAAGATACGAATGCTCTATTGAGAAAGCTCCTAGCTAATCAAGACAGGATGGAAAGCACGATTGTCTCAATACAAGCCACAATGAAAAGCCATGAGACTCAGATTGGGCAGATCGCCAATCAAAATATCAAGCTTCCACCAGGTATACTTCCAGCAAATACCATCACTCCTAATGAGCAGCTAAATGCCATCACAACTCGCAGTGGCATCACTACTGAGGACCCCCCATATCCTAGCCACGCGAGAGCTGAGGCGACTAAGGCCACTGAGAAAGCTTTGGGTGAAGAGATTCCCGTGCCTACCGTGAGTCCCCAATCAAAGGACACGGTGAGGAAGTCGGATGAGAAACAGAAGCCTAGGGAGGAATACAGTGTGCGAGTGCCATACCCGCAAAGATTGAAGAGCCAAGAGGATGCCAAGCATTTCAAGAAGTTTGTGGATATCTTCAGGAAACTGCACATTAATATACCTTTTGCGGAGGCCATTTCACAAATGCCTAAATATGCCAAATTTCTCAAGGACCTCCTTTCTAATCGGAGGCGCATGGATGACTTTGAAACCGTAACTCTGAATGAGGAGTGTAGCGCAGTTGTGCAAAAGGCGCTTCCAAAGAAGATGAAAGATCCGGGCGGTTTCATCATTCCTGTTACATTGGGAGACGCATGTCATGGGAGGGCATTATGTGATCTTGGTGCAAGTATAAATTTGATGCCCACATCAGTTTTTGAGCAACTTGGTGTGGGAGATCCTAAGCCTACAAGGATGTGCTTGCAGATGGCTGATCGCACGATAAAACGCCCCAGGGGTGTTTTAGAGGATGTATTAGTGAGAGTTGAAGGACTCATCTTCCCAGCGGATTTTGTGATCTTAGACATGGAGGCCGACGAGGATGTCCCTCTTATTTTGGGCCGTCCATTCCTGGCCACTGGGAGAACTATCATTGATGTGGCCAATGGGGAGCTAACTATGCAGATCAACGATGAGAAGGTGGCCTTCAATGTATTTGAGGCTATGAAGTTTCCCGCATACGCGGTGAGTGAGCAATGCTTTGGGGTGGAGGCATATACGCTGGACGAGGAGGACGATATTTTGTTGGAGCAACTATATGAGGAGCTTGCTTTATTTGATTCCAGCGAGAAAGAGCAAGCTTTAGATGTTCATTGGCGCCTACCATTACCCCTCTTTAATGAGGGAAGCAGGAAGATTCTTACTCCTTCTCTTATTACTGCTCCTGTTTTAGAATTAAAGCCTTTACCTGTTCATTTGAAATATTTATACTTGGGATCTAATGATACTTTACCTGTGATTGTATCTGCATGTTTGGACAGGGAACAGGAGGAGCAGCTTCTCGAGGTACTACAGAAGAGGAAAGCAGCTATGGGATGGACAATAGCAGATATTAAGGGGATCAGCCCCACAGTTTGCCAGCATAAGATCAGGCTCATGGAAGACAAGAAGCCGGTAGTTCAATTTCAGCGCCGCCTCAACCCTCACATGCAGGAGGTGGTGAAGAAAGAGGTGCTTAAATGGTTGGAAGCAGGTATCATCTATCCGATTTCCGACAGCACGTGGACTAGCCCGGTACAATGTGTTCCCAAGAAGGGAGGTATAACTGTGGTGGAAGGGGAAAAAGGTGATCAAATTGCCACACGTACCGTTACTGGGTGGAGAGTTTGCATGGATTACCGCAAACTCAATGATGCCACTTTGAAGGATCACTTTCCCCTCCCATTTGTGGACCAGATGCTTGATCGGCTAGCTCACCATTCACACTACTGCTTTTTGGATGGATATTCTGGGTATAATCAGATAGCGATTGAGCCAGCTGACCAGGAGAAGACGACATTTACTTGTCCATATGGGACTTTTGCATTCAGACGCATGCCCTTCGGGCTATGCAATGCTCCAGCTACGTTTCAGAGGTGTATGATGTCTATCTTCTCAGACATGATGGAGCAAAATTTTGAAGTCTTCATGGATGATTTTTCGCTTTATGGTGATGGGTTCGAAGACTGTCTCCAGCAGCTAGCTCGGGTACTGGACAGATGTATTGACACCAACCTAGTGCTCAACTGGGAGAAGTGCCATTTCATGGTGACCGAGGGAATAGTATTGGGGCACAAGATTTCCAGTAAAGGTTTAGAGGTAGACCGGGCGAAGATTGAGGTGATTGAGAAGCTTCCTTACCCTACGTCTGTCAAAGGGGTACGGAGTTTCTTGGGACATGCAGGTTTCTATCGGCGCTTCATTAAAGACTTTTCGAAAATCACAAAGCCTTTATCTGGTTTGCTTGAGAAAGATGCCGTGTTTGATTTCAATGAATACTGCAAGACAGCTTTTGATTTGCTCAAGAAAAAGCTGATTAGTTCTCCCATTATAGCCACTCCAGACTGGACCCTACCGTTTGAACTTATGTGTGATGCCAGCGATTACGCGGTGGGAGCAGTGCTGGGACAGCGGAAAGACAAGGTAGCTCATGTAATTTACTATGCTAGTCGTACTCTTAATACTGCGCAGGTTAATTATGCCACCACGGAGAAAGAGATGTTGGCTATTATCTTCGCATTGGACAAGTTTCGTCCATACCTTGTGGGTTCTCAGGTGACTATTTTCACGGACCATGCAGCCCTCAAATATCTTCTTGCAAAGAAGGATGCGAAGCCTCGATTGATCCGATGGGTGTTGCTAATGCAAGAGTTTGACATAGTGATAAAGGACAAAAAGGGTGTAGAGAACGTTGTTGCAGACCATTTGTCACGACTGGATAACGACAAACAAGAAGATGTGCCGATTAGAGAAGATTTTCCAGATGAACAACTTATGGTAGTGGTAGCAGCTGTGCCTTGGTTTGCGGATTTGGCAAATTTCAAGGCACTCAAAATTGTCCCGAAAGACATGTCTTTCCATCAGAAAAAGAAATTTTTCGCAGATGCACGACACTATTTCTGGGATGACCCTTATTTGTTTAAGTTGGGAGCTGACAATGTGTTGAGAAGATGCGTAGCTGAGCCAGACACTTTGGACATTCTTAGACACTGCCACGAATTGAATTGCGGAGGACATTTTGGCAAAACGCGTACTGTGGCAAAGGTATTGCAAAGTGGATTTTACTGGCCTTCTTTACATAAAGATGCTCATCTATTTGTGCAGCAATGTGATCGATGTCAGAGAACCGGCAATATCTCCAACCGAAACGAGATGCCACAAAATTTCGTGTTGGAAGTAGAGCCCTTTGATGTTTGGGGCATCGATTTCATGGGACCATTCCCGTCTTCACTTGGCAATCTTTATATACTGTTACCTGTGGATTATGTGACCAAGTGGGTGGAGGCAATGGCTTGCCCCAAAAACGATGGAGCTATTGTAGAGAGATTCGTACGAAAGAGCATTTTTACACGGTTTGGTACTCCCAGAGCCATAATCAGTGATGAAGGATCGCATTTCGTGAATAAAGTCTTTGCCAATGTCTTGAGCAAATATGGGGTAAAGACGCATAAGATATCACTGGCCTATCATCCGCAGTCGAATGGGCAAGCAGAAGTTTCTAACCGAGAGATAAAAGGAATTCTGGAGAAGACAGTCAACCCGGGACGCAAGGATTGGTCTCTGCATTTAGACGATAGCTTATGGGCGTATAGGACTGCTTACAAGACTCCTTTAGGCATGTCTCCCTACCAGTTAGTATTTGGGAAGTCATGTCATCTTCCGGTGGAACTTGAGCACAAGGCATTCTGGGCCTTGAAGAAGATCAATTTGGACGCTAAGCTCTCAGGTGAGCTACGAAAGCAAGCGCTACTTGAACTTGAAGAATTTCGATTGATGGCGTATGAAAGTGCGAAAATCTATAAGGAGAGGACAAAACTGTGGCACGACAGGCACATCATCCCGAGAGACTTCAAGGTAGGACAGAAAGTATTGATCTTCAATGCAAGACTAAAGCTGTTTCCAGGGAAATTGAAATCTAGGTGGAGTGGTCCCTACACGATTACTGCAGTTTATCCATGGGGATCTCTTGAGGTAGAGGATGCAAATGGGAACAGGTTTAAGGTGAATGGCCAGAGAGCGAAACCGTACGTGGACGGGAATTTCATTGGAGTCATTGAATGGCTTCATGCAACTCCCGCAACTTGAAAAGTCTCTGAGGTAACTGGGTCGGGCCGTCGACCTTAAATTACAAAGCGCTTGTTGGGAGGCAACCCAACCTATTTATTGCTTTAGGATAGATTTTAATACTGTTTTGTAATTTTTATTCGGTTTGATTTTATTGAGAGGTGCGAGAGAGTGGATTTAATATTTCCAATGAGTATGTGCAGGAATACGAGGTGAAAGGCCTATTTCGGATCCCCCTTCTTGATGCGCGCGTGCGAAACAGAGTAAAAAGTCCAGATTTGCAGCTAAATACGCGTATCGGGATCCGAAGTGAAGGAATTGAAGATAGAAGCCATTTCTGCACCTATTCAACACACGCACCTGGGGAAGATCATGTTCCCGGACTCCCGTCTTGATTTGCGCAAGAATTTAATTAGTGAACGGAGAAAGCTAGCACGCCGGCACGGATTACGAGGTGAAATTTTGAAGGACAGACTGAAATAAGAATTGAACAATGCCAACGTGTGGGGGTGGTCGAGAGCTTTCTGTAGACAGGTGGATCGCGCAAATCGGAGTCCGGATGAAGAAGTTACGCCAAAAAGGATGTTTTAGCGAGTAAAACGAGGCCAAAAGCATCCGGAAATGCAAAACGTGCCTTGGAACGCGTGAAATTGACAAATGAAATATTCCCCGGATTTTGGGAGTGTTTTTAGGTAAAAAGGGAGTCTCGAGGTCGAGGAGATCCTTCGGAAAGCAAAGGCACGATCGGATACGCGAAAATTTGACGAAAAGGATGTTTTTGGCAAGCTCCAGCATTGTCTTCGTAGGAAGACAATTGTCTTCGTAGGAAGACAATGTACTTAGAAAAAATTTTGAAGCTCTGAATTGTCTTCTCAAAACCACTTGCAGTATCTATTTGAGAAGACCTTCGTGCGAAGGCAAAATGTCTTCGTACGAAGACTCTTCGCACGAAGACTTTTGTCTTCGCACGAAGACAGCGGGAAAAAAGTCAGTTTAATCCACGCACGGACAAAGGATGGGGGCTAGTTACTAAGGGCTTTTTAGACTTTTTGCACTAACTTGAAGCTTCATCAGTAGCAGGTCACGTCCCTATTCCTCATTCTCCATCTTCAAGCAGTTCTTCACTCCTCCATAGCCGCGACAGCCAAATCGCCCCCCTCCCTTGATTGTTCACCAAATTCAACAACCCACCTAGGGTTTTGCTCGCAATTCAGAGGAGAACAAGATTTGAGAGAGGGTTTTGAGTGAGCTTGAGAGATAAGAGAGAAAGCAGAGGAAGAAGAAACTAGGGTTTGAAGCAAGAATTGAGGAATTGGACGAAATTGGAGCTTGATTCAGCTTTCGGTCGAGAAGGCAACGCTAACGGGGACTATACACGGAGTACGGAGCATCAATCAATTCAAGGTTTCGACAAATTCTTCCGGCACCATCAAAATCAGCCCGGGTTTGTCAAATTTTGAAATTTTTGCGTCCGTAAGACTTGCTCCGGACGCGTAGGTACAATCTAAACTTTGTATTTCAATATTCGAGTCCTAGGCACATTGAGTAAAAGCCCAATTATTTTTGTTGCGCTTAGTAGCGTATTTGGGGGCGATTGCGTAAAGTCCTAGGAATTACTTGCTTACGTGCCTACGTGTTTCACTCAATACACACTTCTTGTTCACGTGCACAAATAGTTGAATTTCTCGTTTTTACTTGAAATTGCATTCTAAATGGCGGGTGGAAAGAAACGGAAGACGGGCGAGGGTTCTTCGCAAGAAGCATCGGGGTCGGGCGATCCTCAATTAGAGATACCGCCCACTCCCCAATATGCTATCTTGAATGCCCCTTTTCCGGCTAAACCGGGCATTGTAGGCCGACGAAAGGCCAAGGCTAATTTGAAAGAGCGTAGTATTGGTCCCGGATACTATGATAGTTTCCGTTTCGTCACTTACGAGGCCCATCTTGACTCTCGAAAAGATACTTACTTGACTAAGAACGGGCAGCCCGAAAAGGCATTTCCATTGCACGAGGACATGCCTCAAGCAATCAAGGAAATTTTTGAGCGCGAGAAGCTTACCAATTGGTTTAAGCTAGTAGGGCAGTCTAGTTCGCATATTGCGAGAGAGTTTTGTTTCAATTTGCGGTATGCAAAAGATGGTGAGAGCCAAGACCCTCGTCTTGTTTACTGTCGGAACGAGTGGATAGTCTTCACGCCAGAGACTATCGCTCTAGCCATGGGTTTCCCCGCTTTGAAAGAGGGTTGTGGGTTAGAGACTGTTCTTCGTAGTGAGAACCTTTGGTCTCGTTTAAATGCTTTTTGCTTTGCGAAGGGGGTTGATCCATGGGACAGGAAAGGGGAGGTGCTTCATTGGAAGGCCGAAAAGAAGTTTTATAGGCCGGAGGCTAGGTGGTGCTGTGAATTGTTAGAAAACTGGGTTTTGGGAATCACACGAAACCCTAGTTACACTTTCCGCCTATCGGTCTGGGCTCTTTGTCTTTACACCGGGGTTAGAATCAATATCCCCAAACTGATTTGGGAGAATTGTCTTGAGAGGGTGTCGAGGACGAACAAATTGGGCCCCGGTCATACTTGCTTGCTTACTCACCTAGCCAAAACTGCCGAAGTAGTCATAGGGAGAGATATGGATTTGAAAGCGTTTACTGCTAGGAAGTGGCATAGGTTTGATGAGACAGCGAGGAAGAAGGGCAAGGGTAGGAGGATGAACACCTCTAGGTTTGATAACCAGGTTGCTTATGACCACCTGCGAGAGGAGATGGCCCGGGATAGACTCGAGAGGAGACGCCAGTTTGCCCACACTCGGGACAATCAGGCGAAGCTGGGGGGTTTAATCCAGATGGTGGGCCAGTGGGTTATACAGTCTAGTGGTCAGGCGGCGAGGGAGTTTGTTCCACCAGTCCCGACGGCGGATCCGTGGTTCCAGGAGGATGAATTTGAGTATCCGGTTCCGCCGAGTGAGGATGAGGAAGAAGAAGATGATGAGGAAGAAGATGATGAGGATGAGGAAGATGACGAGTAGTGGAGTGTGCCCTCGTGCTAGAATTGTTGAGTCCTCGTGTTATCGTTGGGGACAACGATGCATTCTAGTGTGGGGGTGGTTGAGTCCTTTTTGCTAGTCAGTGTTGTGTCTTTGCATCGCCCGTGTCAGCATGTAGTTAGAAATTTTTGGTTATGTCCTTATTTTTCTTTTTATTATTCATCTTTTTGCGTGCACGTTTTGGTATTTTTGAGTCAACCCACCGTTATTGAGTCGTTAGTCGAGTTGGCCGTGCATATAGTGTAGGTATATATAAAAAAAAAAAAAACTAAAAATGTGAAAACACCAAAAAAAATTAAAAATTTGAGAAAGGGCAATTGAAAAAAGCTGAAAATTCGGTAAAATCGAGAGGCGTGAGACTTTTAGGCATAGGGCGTGAATTGCGATCGAGAGTGACAATGTGAGTTTCCCTTAGTAAGTATAGAGAAAGTTTCTTTACGGGAATGCGTGCCTATTTTACACACGAACTTAATTCTTTCAAATCTAAAGTGTGTGCCTAATTTTCTTACAAGAGTTGAGCTAGGTGTGAGCTAAACAAGCCGAACGTTCTTGTGTACGTCTTAGGTAGTCGCCAACCCGCCTCGTAGTGGCACACAGAACAGCTGTGCGAGGTGTGTATTAGAGCACTCACTGCTTATAGAACTTACCCTGTAGGACCACTAGTAAACCCGGATTTGAACCATGGATTCTTTGACAGCCTTTGGACTTAGGGTGACGATTCTTGGCCTTCATCATTGATTGGTTAGAATCACCGCTTTAGTGCGTCACGAGGGTGTTGTAGTTGAGGGGGTTCGATGAGGGAGTACTTCATGCTATATTTGTGTGAGTCTTGCATATCGCATGCACTTCATTTGTGATCTTCGAGGGGAATGCGAGGGTGAGTGAGAGTAGGCTTGCGCACTTCGGTGTGGCGGTGTTCCATGGCATTACAACATGGACACAAGTGAGGAGAGCCGTGAGTGTGTACCATCTAATACACACAAAACTTGGGTTGGGGGAATTTAATAGGTGGATCGTGCTAGGTACCGGATCTTACTCATCGTGGTGTAGGAGGTTTGGTTGGATTAGGCACGAGACAGACATTTGATTGACTACTTGAGAGGGGACAGGATTACATTCGAGTGTGGGGGTGTCGACATTTGACTTCGGACATCGAGATTGCGCTTGCGACGACTCCATCCCCACACATGCTCTTTTATGTTAGCGGCTTTGTTGGTTACACCGAGGATTTCATGGAGATAGGGAGAGACATTGATTTGTGATTTATACGTGTTGATTTGGATATTGTCTCTCCTTACGATTATATGTTAGCTTGGCACTTGGAAGACCACTCGTGAAAGATATTGAAGGAATTGTGCAGGATGTTGCTGGAAAAAAAAAAAAAAAATCAAAATCAATCAGAAAAAAAAAAATCAGAAAAAAAAAAAAAAAAAAAAGAAAAGAGAGAAAAAAAGGAGAGTTGAATAAAGGAAGAATGAAAAGTTTTGTGGAAGAACGAGTGGTGAAGCGACTAGTTCACGAACGGGAAATTTTGGCTTATACATCATCCATGACAATAGCCGCGGAGATCGTAATTGTACCGGGGTGTGAGGGGATCGAGGGCCGGAGATGGTGAGTTTCGGGCTTGGTTTCTATCATTGTTGTGAGGGTGTGTGAGCTATGGTATTTGTGAGGATGTGACGCCTTAGGACTTGTATTTGATTCTTATCCTATTTGTCCCTAAAGCCTCATCATTCTAAACCCGCTAGCGGATTAGGAGCTCGGACCTTGAACGTGGCTTAGCCTAGCGTAGCCTTTTATTTTGTGGCACACATGAAAAGGTATTGCATTCTTGTACTTAGTAAAGTTAGGTTCTCTATACTAGCTAGGGGGGATTCGTGTTGTCGAATTTGATTTCGAATCATTCCTTGTGTCTAGATTTCTCATCGCTTCGTGTGAACCGGTTTAAGCTAATGGAGATTGCCCAATCTCACAAAAGAAAAAGAAAATTTGTTATTTCAATACTTGCATTGTGAATATTGCATTTGCATATAGGTGCATTGTGTATAATCGAGTCGTGTCGACTAGTAAAGAGGATGGTTGGTGAATGGTTCTACTCGGACTAGTATGCAAGTGTTCATGGTTTTGTATGCAATGTGAGGTGAAAGTATGCAAATGGCGTAGGGAAGTTATGCAATGAGTAATTAGATGAGTATGCAAAGTTGGATGAATTGCGGGAAAGCAAGAGAAAAGTTTTGACTTGAGAGAAATGGAATTGACTTGGGAGATTTGCTCGGGACGAGCAAAAGGTAGTGTGGGGGTAGTTGATAACTCTGTTTTCGGAGTTATTTTATGCCTTTTATTTCTACGTTTTGCGTGCTTATAATGGAGAATTCGTCATTTTTTGAGTAAATTGAGCGTAAATGTGATAATGTGAGTTCATATGCATTACTTGTTAAATCCGGGCGTTTCTTTAGATTTTTGAGCTTTTATTGTGATATGATCGCGGGTTGTGTTTTCGTGTTGTGATTCGCAGGAAAACAGGGCTTGGAGGATCGTGAGGGATATGGAAGCGAACTTCGGAAACAAGGAACTCAAAGGCAAGTCAAAAGGAAGGAGAAAGTCAAAGGAAATCAACGGAAAGTCAATGGAAGAAGGAAGGAAGAGAAAAGTCAAAGGAAGGAGGAAGAAAGTCAAAGAAGGAGGGCTGGACACAGAAGTCTTCGTGCGAAGACATTTGTCTTCGTGCGAAGACATTACACTTAGCCAAAATTCAGCTCGGCCAAAATCTCTTCTTATACACCCTTGCAGTATCTCAATGAGAAGACCTTCGCACGAAGAGCAGAAGTCTTCGTACGAAGACTCTTCGTGCGAAGACAACTGTCTTCGTGCGAAGAGAACGCTGGAACGTGCATATTTTTTTGGGGCTTTTTCGTAGTTTATGCAAACTTTGTAATATGATTATGGGAACGTATTTAAGCCTTTTAGGTCGACTTTTTCAGTAGTTTTTGACATTAGAGACATCTTTTGGAGATCAAGAAGCCTTTGGGAGAGCTTAGGAGCTTTTGGATCATTCGTTTGGATTCTAAACTCTCGTCTTTCTTGATTTTTATGTTTAAACTCATTATAATCGTCGTTTTGATTATGAATATGAGTAGCTAAGCACTTGTTGCTGGGAATTCTCGTTTGGTGTAGCTAGGGTTTGATCTAAAGTGATGTTTTGATGATTGTAATGCATGCTTTAGCTTAATCTCTTGTGTTCATTCATTGTTATGGATTATTTACGTTCATAATCTTGTTATCTTTGCGAGTAGCTAACGTAGAGATAAATTCAATTAGTTTTCGCGCGGTAACTCCGTGAGAATTAGTCGGTACATTAACTAATCCACCTAGTCGTATCAATGTTTGGTAACTCGGCATCGTTAACTAGGATCGTTAAAGTAGAAACATGGTTTTAATGCATACTTGAAGCTAAATTAGACTTGGTAACTCGGTTTAGTTTAGTTAAAGTATAGTGAACTTGCTTGGTAACTCGGTAAGTTTAACTTAGCTTGATTAATAGTGAATGACACGTGGTTGCTTTACAAATCAAAATACAAGTTTAGATCAACCTAGTGAACCTAGAGAATTCCCGGTACTTTTCCCTTATTTGATAAAAATCCAATAATTCATCCTTTATTAATCGTGAAATATTTCACTTGATTAATTGAGAACTTCGCATTTAATCTCTTAGAATTAGATAAAAACACAATTTGCGACTTGCCCGCATAAGGTTTAGAATAGTAATTAATTTAAACAAAGTCCCTTGGGTTCGACAACCCGGATTTCCGGTTTATTACTACACACGACGGCTGTGCACTTGCAGTTAGAGCGTGTCATCAGCAGAATTTGAAAAGAGGGTAAGGATCAATCACTTACGCCTTGAAAAGCGGTAACAATCAATTACCCTACTAAAGGCTACGACGATTCAGTTGCGTATCCTAATTAATGACGGATGGTCATGATTCGGATGGACTTCCCAAGGAAAGCGTGCTTATCTAATGAGCAATTAGCGCGAAAATCAAGGCAGAATATCAATTGCTGACGTCGTAAATTGATATGCACAGAGATATTCTAGCAAATCCCGGAAAGGGCAAAACGGGCATTTCGATTCTATTGTTTTTGAAAAAAGAAGGGGGAGAAACCCTAGCAACATTACAATAATGTTTCAGCTATTTATTTTCTACTTTTCAAAATCAAAAAATCAAAATAAACCCTTGATCAAGGAGTCATGGGGGGTGAACTGACGGCTCAGATTCTCCACCTGCTCCACTTCCTGCTTCAACTGCTCGCACTTAGCATTCATCTCACGATAGAGCTTCATAGCCTCTTCAACCTTTTGCTTTTGCTGCTCTACCTTCTGATTCTCAGCTGCAAGGTTTTGGTGGCCGCGTTTCAAAGTTACGGCCGCACGAATCAAGGTAACTCTTTTGACAAGAAACTTGAAGCCCAGCCTGCCTTGAACTTTGGCAAGAAGATTTTGGCACATGCCAAAAAGCAATTCGGCACTCTGAGGAGAAATGGTCGCAGGTGTGGCCGCGGACAGCTGCTCCAAAATACAGATGGCTTCGGAAAGAAATAGCCTCTTGTCAAAAGGACCTATCTCCAGAGACCTCGCAAATGACTGGGGGTAGGCGAGGCGCATCTGAACTAGCCTGTCCACATCGGCTTGCTTCAAACCTGAAGCAATACCAAAGCCAAGTTATATTATCAAATTCGCAAATGAATAATGCGAAATGCAAATAGCAAACTACGACTTACCAGTTCCCTCAAGGATCTCACGAAGAGAAGGAATGCGCATTGCTGGGGTGGTTGAATACTGTCCTCGTTCCATAGCCCTTCTATCAGCTGCGAGCTCTAACTCCTCATAGTTGGGGGGAAGAGAATAAGCCGCACCAGTGGCGATTGCAGCCCCGACCTGCGAGCCCCAAAAGCTCCACGCAGGAAGAGGTGCTGCCGACTTAGTCATCGCTGGAGGCGTAGTGGCAGCCGAAGTTGCTTGGCAAGGGATACTTTCAGATTCGGTAGCATCAACAGCACTTGCTCTTATTTCCTCAGCACCAGCATGGGCATCTTCCTCCATTAGCACAATGTCAGCCTCGGCATCATCAGAAAGTTCGATGATGTCCTCAAAAGGCTCTCCTGCATATTCAGCAGCTGCGACGGGCTTCTCGGTATGAGAACTCGGAACCGGGACATAGGACGCAGAAGGTGTTGGAATAGATGCCCTAGAGGCAATCGTAGATTTAGTTTGAACAATGTTTTGGCTAGAATATTCATTTATTATTTATGGCGATATTTAATATAATGAAGTCCTTAGATAAATTGTGTTATTTATCTTAAATGTCCCTAGTCCATTATATTGATTAATAGGACAATCAAATATAGACTAGTATATGGGTAGATTGATATGGAGATATCAAATCTAACATATGGGTATGCATTAGGAGTAATGGCATACTGGACTGACCCACGACGAAAAGGATACATTAGATTATGTAAAGTCACAATCGCTTTTCGTAGTGCCAATATTATTGCAATCCTTGGACTTGAAGTCACTAGATACTCTAGTTGTGAAATATTGCGCTTTGATGTTATCAAACGTTACACCGTAACTGGGTAATCATAAAGGTGGCTATCGGGCGTGATAGGAAGCAAGCTTAGAGATCGTAGTGATGTAGATAGGATTTGTCCCTCCCACATAATGGGGGTAAATATCCACGGCCACTCGAGGGATGAGGCTTATTGAATGTCTGGCCAGACTCAGATAAATTAATATGGAGATATTAATATTATCTGCAAGCATAAGCATATTCCCAGGATCGAGGAACTATGGATTGGATATACGAGTGTGACTATTTATGTCTCGTGTCCAATCCGGATATGGAGACAAAGGGATAATGCAATATGACATATTGGGCACAAAGGTTTGTCGGGATCACTGACTATTTCTATTGGTTGGGTGGCATGGATGTGTTGCTAGACACCGCTCCATGTTAGTAATAGTTACTACCAACTATATAGAAACCTATGGGGTCACACGTCAAATAGAGTAGAGCTAGATTTGGGGTTAATTAATATGGATTAATTAATAGAAGAATCATTGTGCAACGTCTTGCAAACTTAGTAGGACTAATTTGCAAGGAAGGGAATAGTTCTAGTCCTACTAGAACAAGAAAACTCTTTTATGGAAACAACAAGGAGTTGTTGGAGTATATAAAGGAGGCTCTAGCTTCCTTCCCACAACATGAGTTATTAGTCATAACACACAAAGAGTGGGAGAGAGCAAAAGAGAGAGCAAGACAAAGTGCTAGGGCCGAAACCCTAGCCACCCATCCGCCCCCTACCCGACGGCAAGAGAGGGCCGCCCCCTCCCTTGTGCTTTGGTGATTTGTTGCTTTGATCTTCATCCCTCTTCCTCCAAGGTTCAAGCTAGCACTTGATTGAAGGAAGAATCTAGATCTCACCTCTAGACGTGGATCAACCGTAGAGACGAGGACATCATTCTTCGTGTGATCTCACAAATCAAAAGGTACACATCTTCTATGTCCTTAATCATGTTATGATGTCTCTTCATGTGATCCTTGGTGGGCTTTGAGTAGGATTAATTTTTGTTATTCCGCTGCGTTACCTACGTCAAAACCCAACAGAAGGTTGACTCCTTTGCTCCAACACGGGTTCATCAGCATTTCCTGCGATACAAAATGCGATAGTATGCGGTAACTTGTATCGTATGATATTTTATTATCTTTGCTAAGCTAAGAGCAAGCACCTCCACGCGAAGGTGGGATTGCCATATCCTCGTCATACACTAAGGACGTGGAACCTTGCCCTATTAATGTGTCTTCATTAAGCATGTCTTTAAGATGAGCGTGACCTGGGGCGCGAAGAAACCAGTCATGATTATGTTTTGAGTTGCTAAGTCCAGTTCATGCATATCGTTCAAGTGATTACCTGAGGGTTCACCGCACTTGCCTACTAGCCAACGGCGAATGTCAGCTTTTGACACACCATGCTTTAATGCACCAACAATGACATCTCGATAAGTTACTGCGAGATTAAAAATCTCACCTTCATTGCCGCCTGCGATTTCTTCAAAATCTGCTTGGGCTTGCTCCAAAGCTGCTGCATCCTCTTCTGGAGCCGCATCCTCCTCCTCAGCTCGAGGAGCCACCTCTTCGGGAAGCACGTCTTCCTCATCAGCTGGACGCACTAAGTCGTCAACATGCTGTTCTTCGAGGCTCCTTTGCCTCACACGCTCGAGCTCCTCCTCTTCTCCTTTCAGCAGCTTCCGCAGCTGTCTTCCTGGACTCGGCGAGAATGTCCTCGCTTATGGGTTCGTCAGGAATGCCAGAATGAGCACCCCTCTTCTGCCTCTTGGCCAAAAGGCCGCTGATGGTCTCATCATCATCATCATCTGCGAAGAACAGATTGGTTCAAAATCAAGTTGCGAAAGAGTTACGATAATGAGGAGGGAAACGCGATTGAGATACCTCCTGATTCTTCCTCATGTATCACATTTATTCTTTCTTCTTCTTCTTCATCTCCTTCCCTTGGCTCCCGCCTCTCCTCTTCTTCCTCCTGGCCGAATGGAACGAAGGTCTCAACTGCGAGCTCCTTCCGCGTTTTACTGGGCATGCGACCTTTGCCTTTGTCCTTGGCCGAAAGGGACCTCGCAGGAGGGGAAGTTGGAGCGCTTCTAGGGGAAGAAATTGTAATTCCTCTTTGCCTGGGTCTCTTCGCTCTTGGCGCGACAGTCGCTGGAGGAGACGGATCATCTCTAGGGGGAGACAAGGCCGGAGCATTGTCTATCAGCGAGTCAGCAAAAGCATTCATGACCTCGCGAATCCTGGTTTCGACCTTAGGATCCATCCTCGATGCTATCCGGAATGACTGTCCTTGTCTTCTTGTGGTAACAATGGTGTTAACCAGCGATTTGGAACGATCACCAGATGCAAACCTCCGCACATGGCACTACAGCAAGCAGTGTAGAATGAGGTTGTCAATATGTTGAAGTAAAGAAGCTTAGCGCATGCAAAAGAAGCTGCTTACCTTAGCAAAAGTCTCGCTATATCTGATGACATGCGAGTCGCCTTTCCTAACTGCGGCGATCTTTTCATCTAGAGTGATGGCAGGGCACAAATGGTTCTCACGATCTAACAATGAGTAGCAACCATATTCAGACTCGTCCAGACTGAAATTGGGACGAAACGGGAAAGAGTTCCTTTTGATCACAGGAGCTCTGCTTGGCTGGGGGGCCGACTGCGTCTCAAATCTTGTCTGCTGGGCGTTCCAGTATGCGAGCCAGTTCTTAGAACAACCACCTTCACGGTTACCTGCATGTTGCTCAAAGGGAAGATTGCTCATGAAGACTGTTTTGCACTCCTTTGTCAACAAACGCTTGTAGCAGCCTCTGATAATAGACTGTGGCCAGATTGATGGTGCCACTGCATCAAAGCCGAACTGGGGAGAAACGCGAGTGGGATCAACATCCACAGTAATCCTCTCATACCTCGGCACGAGCTCACGAATATGCTCTGCGAGAGCAGGAAGGGATCCTCGCAGGCACCAGCAAAAGAATTCGCGATAGCGCTCATGGAAATGATCTCTATCTTCGAAGAGGAGCCCTTCTGAAAACACAACACCCTTAGAGGGGTACAGCTTTGGAAACCATCGCACGTTTTCAATACGCGTGGCATAGGGTCTGGCTATGAACTCTTGCCGATTGTCGCATATCAGACTCCAAACGCACTTGGTATTGTTTGTTCCGAACCACCTTGCAGCTCTGCCGCTGTTACGCTCCTCCACCGCGCCTGGGGGACACCACTTGTTGGGCTTAGAAGCAGTTGGGGCATAGGAAGGCCATCGCTCAAAGACCCACATCGTCAAAAAGGCAATGTTAACGAAAGTCAGTATGTCGAGGCGACCACGCGATTCTTTCATGGCCACAACTAGCTGATCCAGTCTGTAGTACAGCGTACCCAAAACCAAGGGTCCGAGTACGACTTTCTGGCCAAGGGCCAGTTTCACAGCAAGCGGCAGAACGTGATAGAAGACCCCATCATGCGGGTGGCCATCGATTAGGTACCTCGACAACCAGGCGCAGAGGAAGGCACAAAGGGTCAAGCGATAACCTTTACCCTCCACATAGTTCTTGGCCTATGGGTCTTGACTCAGAAGCTTCTTGGTGATGCTGTTGTTCGCGTAATCACGGAAAAAGTACTGCACCCACTTGTTCAAAGTATTCTTCGCAGATGTGTCAACCAACTGCCAGTCAGGAAGGGCTTTTGTAGTGGTCCACCGGGTGGAGATTTTCTTTACCTCTGACAAGCACTCCTCCATCTGCGTGTACAAAGCAATCTCCGCATCCGTCCTCAAGGGACTCAAAGGGTCCACCTCACCCATGGGAGACAGATCATACAACATGTGCACGTCCTCGAGCGTGCGGGAAGCCTCGAACTCAGCAAAGTGAAAAGTGTGAGTCGCAGGCGAGTAGCGGGAAAGAAGGTTTAGAAGCATGGACTTGTCCAGCTTCACGGCAGCACCCTTCATAGCACGAACGGCGAAGTATACGCCGGCCTCATTAAGAGTCACAGCATGATTGGTCAACACATGGTCAATCCACTCATCCATGTAGTCCAATTTCTGAACAAAAACTTGGGTGGAAATCGCGGCATACGGGAAGTACCCATTTTCGATTCCCAATCGAACCACGTCCTCGGAGCCAATCAAATCAAGCAAGGCCGAGTTAACTGGAGGAGTTAATGTTAGTAATCCCTCATTGGGGACAGAAGCAGGCAGTTTCTTTGCCTTAACTCTCGCATGGTAGAAGTCTTTGCCACCCAGATAGGGGGCTTTCCGCCATAGAGCTTGTGGAAGATCAGGTATTTCTTCGTCCTCCTTGGTGGGTCTAGTTCCTTTTGTCTTTGCCATTCCTGCGGAAAAGCAAGAAAAAGGGGGGAGAAATATGCACACTTCAGTTTGAATTTCGAGATTCAAGATCTATGGGAAGAAAGATGAACAGTTTCTGGTATCAATTTCAGAAATTAGAGATTGGAATTGTTTGCATTATCAGAGATTTCAAAAACCCTACATTTAAGGTCTTTATCATCGGAGGACTAAGTCGAAATTGGATTCAAAGATTGTGAGTTTCTTCGCAAGTTCTGAGCAGATAATATGTCATGGGTTTGCAGATCCAACGCAGTTCAAAGCATATACTAGCATTTTAAATCGAAATTGAACAAGGCCAACCTTGTTTCTGTAAAGCTTGCTTGGATGCAGACAGTTGAAGAAGACGATTTGCAATTCTGAACTGGTGATTGATTATCTGAATCTGCTCTTGGAGACTTCCGGGTATCATTCACTTTAAGAGAAAGAAGTGATGCTTTGCAACAATGGAGAGTACAAAGTATTTATCCAAAAACAATGAAGGGTTGCGTCCTTTCAGTAGTCGAATCGCAACCGTCACCGTCGAATCGCGCAATCACAGGACAAGCTGACGTCACGCCTAAAATCCTAAAGGCCAGACGGCACGACTCGAGGGGTTTTAGGTCATAATGGTACGCACGGGGGCTGAATTTACTCATATTTGAATTGGTGCGTGGCGGCGACGCGTATGTTGGTTTCCGCGCATGGAAGTCTATCCAGCTATGAGTCTTCACGCGCAGAAAGGGGGCTAATGTAGATAGTGCTTTCTGAGTTGACAGATCTTGGCCACGTGGCAACCATCTAGCACACCATATTGTGCTACTGGATCACCAGCCGCGCTGATCCATGTGGGGGCTGCGAGACAGGGCCCTCGCATACCACTGCACGGGACTTGTAGGGACTTAGTGGTTTGGAGGCTAGAGTAAGTCCTGTCGCGTGCGAGCCAAGCCCGCGCGCGACCTTTAGTAACTGCTTTGAGAGATTTATGGCACGAGCTCCATAAACCCGGTCAATCCGGTCAAACCCGGTCAACCCCATAACGGTTCCGGTATTCGCGCATAACGTGCTGTAACGGTCCCTATATATGAGGACGAACGTGCCGTTGTGGTTAAGCTAATTAAGCCGCCATTAATGGGCGCATTAACCACACTGCAACGGTCACATTCTCCGTTATATATAGGACGTTAACCTTTCCATACAAAGGAGGACACACTAGCCATACGCAGAAGCTCTGCCAAACCTCTGTCTCTCTCTCAGACATTACTACTGCCTTACTCTCTCCCTACACACAACCCAACTCTTCCTGTGCCATCTCTGATCCTCTACTTACGGTGTACACGGAGGTCTCCCAGCCGGAATCTCTTGTGCACAACGACAAAACCATTTCTCAAAAAAAAAAAAATATTAAAAGCTTATGGACTTAAGTTGTGGATTTCTATAAATAATATTGAAATTAGAATTTTGTTAAGAGGAAAAATATAAGTGTTGTATAGGTAGAATCAAGAGATTATAAGGTAAGACTCGTTAGGTTTATAACAATTCATATTTTCATACTTGTATGGATAAATTTGTAATCGAGTAAGGGAATGTAATGTGTAGGCTCAAGGTAAGTAAATATGCCAAGTCTTGCGTGCTTAGCTCCTTTTCGTGTCGCAATTTAATTTTAATAATTGTCTCAAAATGCGTTTGTGATTTACATTACAATTTAAAGATCTTGCCTTGCTTTGACACTGTCACACGAGTAATAGTAATCCGTAAATAATATAAAATGGAAAGAGTTGTGTGCGGATCGTTATATATGTTTTTCCATAAGATCGGTCGTGGTTAACTACGTTCACCCGACCCCTTTATTTTACCCGGTCGCAACCTGCCGGGTTGCTCCATGTACTCACCTCTCAGGCCCAAGAAGTCTTAGGGGGGTGCCGACACTTAAGGTCTTGGAGTATGCGAGATGGATAGATCTTCCCGCATCAACAAGTAATTAATGTTGTTTTCTCTGAAAAGATGATGTTTACCAAAAAGGAAAGAAGAAATAGATTGGGAGTAACACTCCCCGTTGGAATTTGAGAAGGAAATTCAAGGAACGAGAATTTTTATATGTGTTTTTCTATTTATTCTTCAAATTTACTCTGGTTTTCTTCTTTATAACTTTTGTGAAAAGAAATTGTGCTTCGTCATCTGTTTACGAGCTCGGGTATTTACTTACTCAGTATTTTATGCTGACTTTAGAAACTGCAGTTCTTGGTTTCCTTCCTTCCGCAGGTTTAGAGGCTAAGGATTACGATGTAGCTGGATACATGACGCACTAAAAAGGATATCATCACAGGTAGTAAAGTAAGCTAGAGTGACTAGTGTAAGCAATGTTTTAGTAGTGATGTATGGAAAACTTAAGAACGATATGTAATGTCTAATAGGATGTAATATATAAAGACTTATGTAATGTTTAATAGTATTGTAATATATGGATGTTATGCTTATGACTTTCACCAATACTTTTGGCATCGCCCACCTGAGCTTTTGGGTCCAGAATGGAAGGCTTGAGGATCACGGGTTGTTGCATATTGCATATCTATTGGAGGGCGGAGGCCAAGACGGGAACCAAACCAAATTGCTCGCGCATGCGGGCATATGAAAAAGCAGTGAGTGGTAGTCTCCTCACTGGTGTTGCAGAGACTAGAAAGTGTAGTACCGAGGGGAACACGACGGCGTTGTAACTGATATTTGACTGGCAGGGCTCCAAAAATGCATTACAAATAAAATGGAAAACTTTGGGATCGAGGGCAAGTTTAAGCAAAATTGTCATAATATCCGTAAGAAGAGAGTGAGGAGCAATATCCGGATCAAAAAATGTTGTAGCCAGTCTGTGAGCTGACCCAACCGAGAATTTCCCAGAGGATGTGGCTTCCCAAACACAAGTATCATCTTGATTAGAGGAAGGAAGGGGTATACTTCTAATTCTATTATTTTGTTCGGTGGAGAAAAAGTTCAGTAATAGCGCGGTATTCCAAATAATGTGGTGGTATTGATGAAGTCGCGAACCGTCAAAGTGGGATACATCTGTAGCAGTATTGGGGTGGATTCAGGTGATCAATCTCGTTTGGAATCCAGGGGTTCTTCAAGGGATGGATCCTACGTCCATTGCCAACCACCCATTGACTACCTTTTAAGGCTAAGGATCTCCCCCAACAGAGGCTACGCCGCCCCAAGAAAGAGTTGAACATGGATTGGTAATAAGGTTGAATGCCATTTTTGCTAAGAAAGCTTGATTGTGAGCGGGTATGTTACAGAATTCCAGTCCGCCAGATTTAATATCCATACATAAGTGCTTACTCGATTTCCAATGAATCCCATGTTTGTCGCCTTTTGCCCATAGGAAACGTGTAACAAGCCGCTGAATATCTGCGTGAAATGCCGCCGATACTTTAAATACTGAAAGCATATAGGTTGGTATGCCGAGCAGGGTGTCCTTGATAAGCGTGATGAGTCCTGCGAACGAAAGGGTTTGTTTTCAATTGGAGAGATTCAACTTTATTTTTTCAAGGATACGGTGAGAAGGAATATGTTTTGGGAGGGAGAAATCCATGGGGCTGCCAAGATATGCTCCTGGTCGCGTTGCTTGATTGATGCCAAGTATGGTACGTATATGTTGATAGTCATGAGGATTCATATTTGGGTTGCAAGAAAACTCAGATTTATGAAGATTAATCAGATGTTCGGATTGGGAGCAGTAGTTATTTAACGCCATCTTAAGTGCCTCAAGTTGGGTGGCCTCATATTGTTGAAATATATATGCGTCGTCTGCAAATAAAAGGTGAGAAATTGACGGAGATTTCAGTGCATTCTATACTCTTGAAATAGTGCCAATGTCTAAGAGTTTAGTCAAAGTTACATAGAGAGCTTCTGCGACAATGAAAAAGAGAAAATGAGATAATGGGTCTCATTGGCGTAGTACTTGAGTGGGACTGAAAAAAGCCGTGGGATGTCCGTTGATGAGGACAGATGATGATACAGTTGTGATACACATCATAATATTGCAAATGAAGATTGGACCAAAACGAAGGTGTTGCAGGAAGGACTCAATAAAACACCATGAGACACGGAAAATTGCTTTGTTCATATCCAATATGAGAGCGAAGAAGGAGGCCTTACCTTGCTTCTTTTTCCGAATCAAGTGAAGGATCTCGTGGGCAATAAGAATATTGTTAGTAATGTGTTTCCCATGTTGGAATGTTGCTTGATTGTGAGAAATAATGTTTGGAATAGCCGATGAGAGACGATTGGCTAAAGTTTTGGTAATAATCTTGTTTGCAGTATTGCATAAGCTGACCAGCGTGAAATCATTTGCGTAAAGAGGCTCACGAGACTCGGGATGAGAGTGATGAAGGTAAAATTAAGTTCCTTGAGCATAAAACCCACAGAGAGGGTTGGAATACTGTGTTGCTGAGTAACTCTCCTATGACGTCCATATTTTTTTTGGAAAAATCCAGCGATAATACCATCTGTACCTGGCGATTTGTGTTTTTCTAGCTGAAAATATGCTTCTTTAACCTCTGACAAAGAATAGGGTTGTCTTAACGTATGCGCTTGCTTTGTAGCTATGGTGTTGGGAAAGAAGTCCGTGCAGTCAATGTCATTTATTACCTGCTGTGGTGAAGGTGACGATCGACGTAGATTCTTAAAGTGAGTTACCATACATGCAATAATTTCAGCCTGGTCTTAAGTGAAGCGACCATCTGGTGTGTTAATACCCACAATGAGTGTTTTGTTATGTTGAAATGTGGCTACTCGGTTAAATAATTTGGAGTTGGTGTCTTCATGTTGAAGTCATGCTTGTTTAGAGCGCTGTTCCAAATAAATCCCTTCTTCAAAGAGTAATTTATCCAAGTGAGCAATTGCTCAATGCGAGCAAGTTGAGAGAGTTGTTGAGTGGTGGTAGTTGAGATGAGATGTTGTTAGAGGTGAGTAATCTCTCATGTGGCATCTTGGAATAAAATTCGATTCCTAAAAATATAATGCATAATTCCGTCCAAACAAATTTGGAATTCACCCTCAGAAAATTCATAAATCCGGTGATAAATCGAGAATCCTCTCAAAAAAAGTCGAAATCCTAAAAAAATCCCGAATTCCCCCCCCCCCCCCCCCAAATCCCTAACTCCGGTGAAAAATCCGAATTTTCCCAAGTAAAACCGGAATCCTCCCAAAAAATCTAAAATCCTAAAAAAATTTGGAATACTCATTTTTCCACGACATTTCGATTTTTTGGAGAGGTTTGACTTACTTTCTCATATCATTTGAGATATTTAAGTTTTTATTTCCGCTCGATTCAATCTAATCCAAACACCAACATTAGAATTTCAAGTTTACCGTTTTTATCTGCACTACCACCAATCCATCTCTATCCCTCCCTATTTCTCTACAACAACCCAACTCCACAACCATCCCCGCCAATCAAACCTAGCGCCATGGTGACCCCTACGAAGTCATATTTTCCTGCAACGTAAACAACCCACTTCACCCCCACAATGACCAACCATACCAATATGTACACAATCCTATATCTCTCTCTGTCCTTTTCTTAATTCAGACAATTTAACGAATGACCACCACCACTAGCACCACAACCGGCTACCAAACACCACGACTTCAGGCGATGAACATGCACAGTCACACCGCCACTGCAATTAATTAAAATGAGTGATTCGCTCATTACCAAAGCCCCTCAGCCATCATCTCCTCATCTCCTATCAACACCATCACCAAACCTTCACCCCCACCCAATTCATCTCTTCAACCAAGACCCAGTTTTCAATTCCATCCAGAAAAATGACATCCTCTCTCCAACCACCACCTAATCAACTGCCCATAAACCCAGACAAAACATCCAATAAACCCAGCTCAACATTGGTGGAAGATGAATTAGGGGTTGGGTAAGCTTGTCTTCATGTCAGTAGTCTTGGACGAGAATGAACTTAATTCTATTCATTCACAATCAAACCCTTTTAGACATCACTAACCTTAACAAACCACTAATTCATTCAACTAATTAGTCGAACGACGTCACACCTTCACCTTCTCTGCCCCAAATCGACACTCATCATTAACCAATTTCATAATGAAGTTCAAATTTTATTTATAAGAAATGATACTAAACCTAAATGCAGTTTGACTCTTGTGACACTAACCTCCACCACTTAGAGTTTCAAAAAAAAAAAAAGTACAATTTGGATTTTGTGACCAATAGCCTAAAATCGTTAATGGTGTTAACTTAGGGTAACGCAAAACACAATATGCTATTACGCCAACTTAACTCTACATCGTGAACTTTCAGGTCTACTAATTGATATGTTTGACAAATATGTGATAACAAAATTTGGAAATACCGCGTGAAAGTTCATGCATATTTGGGTTACATTTTTTTGGTGTGGGGTATAAATAGAAGCCTTGGAGACAAGAACATGATCATCTACTTGCATGAGTATGATCAAACTTTCTCAAGCGTAGAGGAATAAGTAATCAAATTAACATAAATTTTTAAAAAACCTTCCTCTTCCAACCGCAGCTCCATAGCTTGAGCACAAAACCTCTACTCATGAGCTGTAATTCCACAATATCACAAAAAAATATGTACGTTTTTTATACTTGAAAATTAACTCGAGTAATCACGCCTTTCGTTATTTGAATGTTAGCCCCACGATAAAGTAAAACATGTACGTCAATATGATTTGGTTCAGATATATCACTCAACCAACTGTCATCTAATAGGGACAATAACTTACATAAATGATGGATCAATCTCCTCCCTTATGTATAAAGTACGATGATGTATTGAAATGTTCCAAATTGAAAAGAATAGTTTGTCATCGGAGCAAAGTCTCATACCCGTCCCATTGTTCAATCAGAATTAATATTCCAAGTTTGAATATATTATACCCAAAGGAGCCCTACTAAAGCAAGAAGGCTTGTCTGAAATAACATTCAATGCACTCTAGATGACACAAACATTTATGTTTTTTTTTGTATATATTACCATTCCAGAATAATTTTTCTTATATTCTAACTTTCTCTATCAAGCTTTAGAAAAAATTAAATTTGGGGTAAATGCGAAAATTGAAAGATGAGTATTACGTAGTCGGGATCTCAGTTCATTTTGTCAAAACTGAAGAATTTGGCCGTACTCTCTTTATGCTTGAATAAATTTCATCAAATACACAAGACAGTAAAATATTGTTGGAATGAAAAAAGAAACACAACGTCATAGACAATTGATGGTAATCTTGTTTTTAGATTTTAACATCATCAAGTACGATCATAAGTTGGAACTATCTTATTACTTTCTAAACGTATACCTTTTTTAGGTTGCTTCCTATCATTGTAATACAAATTGAATGGTGCATAACAGAAATTTGTTTCTTCAATTTTTATACTTCATAACTATGGAGCTCAAGTAATCTTCAGCTGTGTAAGGACATATAAAACAGACACGTAATGCTCAGACAGAAAGCGACTTGCTTGATTCTAAAAAAGAAAAACGACTTGCTTCGTGAATTTAAGATAACACGATATAGAATGTATAATATGTATTCATTCGGACCTTTCAATTCATAGATGTCATATGTTCTCTCTCTATCTTCCAAGTTTGCATTTTGTGACAATTATCAGTGTCACTTTAGTTTGATGATTCGATTAGTAAAACGATGCAAGAATTTGGTAAACTTTGCAAGGAATTATTGAGTAAATTTTACTCTACAACACTATGAAAAATTTATCAAATAATTAAATGGTCTTGCTATCCAAATAACCGGGTCAAAATGACCCGATTACGGAAGAAAAAGCCAAACGTGAAAGATAGAGAGAGAACGGACTAAGTAGTTATTTTGCCAACAAGCCAGTATTTACTAGTACATAAATCTATACTAATATATAAAATGAATAAGCATTTTGGTGAAGTCTTTTTCACTAGACATTGAATGTCCTTCTTAGTAAAGAGAAAGAAGTTATTGTTCGGGTAAAATTGGAAATCACAAAAACCCATCACTTAGTAAGTGATAACTACCTTTGTATAATTTTCAACTCACTAACTCATTAGCTTTCACCCACTATCCCTTAACATTTATTGTTTCTTAGTTTGATTTTTTTATTTGTAAAAAAACATTTGTGTATGCACACACGGTGTGTGTGCCATGTATTCTAGTTATTTTGAATGGTCATACAATTTCGTTTTATATGTGTAGTTATTTATACGATGTCATCCTAATAACTGTTGTTTTCACTCTCAAGAGGTATTTTTATTAAAGCCAAAAGCTTCAATCCGTATTTTAACCCGCCCCGATGTCTACAATCATTTTTTTTTAGGAAAATACAATCCTATTTTTGTTTTCTCATTAACACTTTTATTTCCGTTTAGTTTTAGAGAGTCGGTGATATTAACCACTTCAACCTTTCTTTATACACTCTTATTACTAAAATATACACATTTAATTACAACAAATCATCGTCACCTTATAGCTTCCACCATATAATGTGTGGAGTGTTATTGCACAATTTGAGATATCTCTATCGATCACTATAAATTAATTACTTTTATTTTGAGGGAATAAATTAATTACTTTTGTGTATAGCCTTCACACAATGAATTTATGTTTTCTTAGACTTCCCATGAATTTATGTTGTATGAAATAATATTTGACATTCATTTTAACTTCAAATTATTTAGGAATTACTAGTATATTCTTTCGTCTCAAAGACTAACTTGTACTGGTACTATATATTTTTGGCCAGGGAAAAAACGGACTGAGGTACAAAAGGTCCAAATTCCAACTAAGTTATAAAACCTAGCTCTCTGCGTCTACTCGACCCATTTTTCTCTCTCGAAAGCTTTGCATCGTCTCTCTGTTTCAGCAAACACACCCGAGAAGGACCACAACGACGGATCGACTCTCTCTCTCTGCGCTCTCCGAGTCCCCTCCCTGAACCTCTCGACGCAACTCAATTCTCAACTCCTACCTATTCCGCAAACTAGGGTTTCAAAAGCTGGAGATTATAGACGAAGCTCGCGTGGATTGGTGCTGAAATGACAGCGATTGAACACACAACCTCGCCCAATTCGTAATTTGAAGGTACTCCATTCCTTTACATTGGTGTTGTTGAAAGAGAAAGATTGCTCCAAATTGACAGTTTGAACAGTAACTATTTCTGTTAATCACATCTGGGAGTTTGATGTTTTTGCATTGTTGAAATTGTCAGTCTCAAAACCCAGAAACCCTTTGATCAGAAACCCATAGTGGAGAGAATGGTAGTCTGAGTGTATCTCTATTAGGGTTAGCTTTGGATTCTGTAAAAAAGATGGAAGGAGAGGACAAGAAAGCTAGTTCTAAGAAAAGATCTAAGCCTATTAAGGTTCAATCCGATGCCGAGGATGACGAGCCCATCGGGTCTCTGTTTAAGTTGAAACCCAAGAGAAACCCTAAGAAGGTCAAGGTGGAATCTGATCTGAGCCGGGCGAAAGGCAATGATTTTGATGTTGAGGCGGATAAATCGAGCCTAGTGAGAAGGGATATGGGGGGTATGAATGATACTTTGGCTAGTTTTAGGAAGAAGATTAAGGGTCCGAAGAAAGATAGTGGAACTGGAATGGCGGTCAAGTCTGGGAAATCGTCTGTTGAGCCTGTGGTTGATGGGGTTTTGGTTACAGAAGCACGCATTGAAGAAGAAGTTCCAGCGACAAGGGATAATGAGCCGAGTCGTAAGATCAGTAAAGGGACTGTAAAAAGGGGAACAGAGAAAACTAGACGACCCAAGAGGGCTTCACGGAAGAATAGTAATATGGGAGGACACACAGGATTTGATGATTCATGCGATGGCAAGGGATCTGCTGACAAATCAGTACATAACCATGATGATTCGAAAGATCCATTGTCCACTTTTCTTCAAAAGGCACAACCAAAGTCTATTAGGAAACCTCATAGCTTTTTGAAATCGGAACTGAGAAAGGGGCTTCAAGATCCTAATGTTGATTTAAGCTCGGAGGATGTCTCCAAGGACGCTGCACCCGTGGTTGTGGAAAGGGAAGTTTCAACTAGTTCCGTTTTGGCTCAGAATGACTCACATAGTGATGAAAGCTTATTACCAGGTTCTATTAGTGCTCAACATGATATAATCGGTAACCAAAACAAGATTCTGATTTATGAGAAATCTGCCGAGAACATGCTAGAGAAGCAAATACCCATTGATGCAATGAATACAAAATCTGATGACAATGTCCAAGGGGATTATGCCGAAGCTTTTGTTAAGGAGTCAGTTTCAGTCCCATGCCTTACGAAAACTCAATCTTGCTTAAGTGCATGTTCTGGTAAAATATATCAACATAAGGAAGGTGAATTCCTCTGTCTGACTGGTGAGGTAGGACCCACCCAGAACTGTGTCTCAAACCATATCTATGATAGAGATTCAGAGGAACCTGTTTTTACTGTGGAAGGTGATATTGCTCATCTAAGTTGCTCTCCAAGATCACACAGTAAAATTGCTATGGGTGGATTCACTTCACCTGATTTGGCACGCGATGAAATGCCCTGTACGGTAACTATCCCAGTAAAAGTGAAGGATGTTCAAGAACTTGATGCAGGTGAGTCAGACGTACCATTTAATGAGAAGTTTGATGTTGCTTCGCCAAAAAATGAGGCTGATATGCAGCTAGCTACGACAGGAATCTGTGGGTCTCAGCATCAGTCTTCTTCCGGTTTAAGTATGTCTAATAAAGAAGGGAACTATAGCGACATTGATAGGTTAGATCATGTTCCTGAAAATTGCATTGAGGAACCGGACTGTGCTTCAGGCCCTGTACGGAGGGAAGAATCAGCATTACCTGACAGTAGAGCATTCTTACGAACATGTCGGGGTTTTGAGAAATCCGAAGCTACTATCCAATTGGAGCACCTGGAGGAATCGCTGGAAAATGATCAGAGCTCCAACCATTTCATGCCAGAACATGGTCTAAATGAGTCTGCCACCTCAGCTCAGATGTGCTGCTCTAATGTCCACCAGGCTCCCAATGATGTGCCTCAAGATACGCCTGTTCTGAGTCATGACTGTCTTTCAGGCAATGCAGAGGTGAATGGAGTATCTTCTAGGTCTATCACACCAGATCGAGATGAAAGTTATACTGAAGTTGAAGGGAACATTAAGGATAAGAAGCAATCAGTGGTCCAGCGTGCTGTGCGGAAAGCTAAGAAGCGCAGGCATGAAGATATGGCGTACGAGGGAGATGCTGCTTGGGACCTACTGATACCTAAGCAAGCTTTTCTTGGAAGTCATTTGGTTGTAGACGGTGACCAGATCTCCAGACATAGAGAAGAGCTCAATTCCTCTAGCAACACATTTGCAGAAGTTGACAGTTCGGGGGCAGCGGCAGTATCAGCTGGGTTAAAAGCTCGCGCAGTCGGGCCAGTTGAAAAGATTAAGTTCAAGGAGGTACTGAAGCGTAAAGGTGGGGCTCAGGAATATCTGCACTGGAGGTTAGTATTTATAGACCAGCTTGTTCTTTTGTTGAAAAATTCTGTTTATAACTTTATATTTTAGAATGGTCATAATCACACAGGAAACTAAGCTGTTGTGTTGAGTAAGTTCCAAATTGCCCATTAAGATGGGAGACCCTGTTTTGACCAGAATTAGGACTATTTACCGTATATGCGCTCTTTGTCTAGGATGATATCTGATTTAGGAAGTATTGCTTGCAACTTTTTTTATATTCTTTTTGGGTTACTGCAAGAAGTGTGACAGTGCTAGTTAATATCTACCGTTCTCCTTGGTTGAGAAGGTGAGCACTGAGCAGTACATAAAAGGTAACTTGTGATATTTAAGATTTTTGAATGACTCGTGTCTTACTTCACCGGAAATGTAAAATAAGTGATCTGGTTTTTTGATTACAAATATACCTCTACTCAATTGTTTCACGTTTTAAAATGGAAACTTTATGTTTCTGCCGTCGCGGCCAAGATTTGTTATTGTCTCCAGCAGTTATGTCAGTTGTAAATATTTGTTCATAATGGTCCAGCATGTGTTATCAAAAGTTTATGAACTTATCTAGAAGGCCAACATGGTGTCGTAATTTATTTTCTCACTACTTTGTCTTGTGTACAAATTAATGCTTATAGAAAGACCAGCAGATGTTGCGCATTATCACATACCGAGCAATATGATATTTTCTCCATGCTATTGGTAGCCGTGTTTGAGATGATAATGACCTGTTCTGATGGAGTCACAAACCCAAGTTTCTATCTTTGCTTCCAGTATTCTGTGTTGGCCTGTTCTGATGGAGTTAATAAACCCCGAATTTCTTTTTCCAGCTTTTGGTTATTCACAGCCTCTGATTACTTGCAATTGCTATCCATTAGATTTTGTTATGGCGTGGATCTTAATTAATTTATAGTTATGTATCTCAGTGTGTTCTCTTTTTATGGATTATATTTGATAAATCATAAAGCAAACCCTCATGAATTTTGCCTGGATACTCTGACTGTAATAAGGTTGTCTCAAGATTTCATGTAAGAGTGGTGTTCTCACGTTGTCGTACCCTTGGTAGCACCCATGGGTAAGCCATGTGGGATGATAACAGTCACAAGCTCTGTATACGATAAGGGCGCGTGAAGCACACCACAAAGTTCCTCATTTCTCTCATTTTTCCCTCCAAAGCAGTGATGTATTTTATAGTTCCAATTTCTACAGATGATACTCTGAATTTGAAATTAGTTCATGGACAACTTTTTTGGGTTTCGAGGGTGTTTCAGTTCCGTAGATTGATCTGCTATTCCCGTTTTTCCTAGAACTGAAATAGAGAAGCTCGTAAGCGGAAAGTAAGAATTATGAAAAACCATTGATTTCCTATGTCCGAGCTTGGTATTGATTATGCATATTGCATCAGATCAAAGGCCAGAAGTCTAAAAACCAGAGAAGGTAGAGAGAAGTCTCGTATTCGGAGGAACTACAGATTTCTGTTGCTCCTGATGCCCTTATCTTTAATGTCTCCATGACCGGACTGATATTCTTCAGTTCTGTGTTGTACTGACTGCAACGGCTTTTGGGGTTGTTTCGTTTTCGGCCTTTTTCTCCCTCTCACTAGTGGTTAAAAATATGAACTTATCCGTTATCACTCTAAATTTTTATTTAAGGGCATTACCGAACCACTGAATACCTATTGAGTGAGTTGGTGTTGCAGGCTTATGCTTTTTTCAACTATTCTTTCCAGGTTTATGTATGATACACTAGTTTGACATTAATGGGTGGCAAGCTGATTACAGCAAGTTGGCAACATAATTTTATTCCTATAAATGTTAAGTTTTTCTGTCTTGCTATATTCCAGGACTCAAGTTTCTTTCTTATGGGGTTGGCTAGCTTCCATGTAAGATAATTGCTCGCTTACAGTAGTCTTAGAGGTAGAATGTTTTTGACGTAGGGCCACAATTTGATGCTCGGATATCGTGGAAACTCATTTCTTCATTATGAGTTGGTCTGTTGTCCACCTCTCAGTTGATGTCTAATGGCTCAGTCTTGTGTCTTAACTATTGATGCTCTACAAGCCAATAGCCTACAAGTCTTCATTTATGTCCTCTTATTATGGACTTGATCTAGATAATTAATTGTGTTGACACGGTCGCTTTTGTGAAACTCATTGTTTGGGCTAGAGTGGAACTCTAAAAAAACTGCAGCGAGTTATCATCCGTAGACTTCGTTTCAGTTTGTCTGAAAAAGATGTCCTGTGCGTGTTGTGCCGGCTTAACCGTCTTATTTGTGCAGGAACCAGATCTTGAGTCTTTGGAGTAAAGATGTTAGTCGTGTCTTGCCTCTTACAGAATGTGGAGTCAGTGATGTCCCTATAGTAGAAGAACCATCCCATGCTCCACTGGTTCGAGAGATATATGCGTTTCTTGACCAAAGTGTAAGTTTTCTTTTCCATGGCCGTTTAATGCGCTGTTTTCTTTCTCTGTGGATATGGGATCTTTCAAATTTGGTTTGTGCTGCTATGAAAATTCCAAAAGGTTATTAGTTTTATTATTATTTTCTTCTCCTAAAAAAGGACAAAACTTTCGACAGGGTTATATAAATGTTGGGGTTGCTTCTGACAAGGGCAGACCGAAACTCAGTGCCATGCAAAATGTCAAACCTGTAAACGAGAGGAACAATAGGGAAAGAGTTGGGGTTGCTGATGCAGATACAGATGACGGGGTATCATTTATCCTTGGGAAGGCTAGGAGTTCTGAAGAATCCCTTATAGTGGAAAAGGGTGACTTATTAGATGATCAAAATCTGGTGATAGGAGTTGCAAAACATGATAGTGTCTCTTCTCCACGCGCAACAGATATAGAACTAGCCAATGCAACTGAACCTGGTGAATGTATTGCAAAAGAAATGCATAGAAATGATTCCTTCGACCCCAAACCCCTTGGCGGAAGATTGAGTTCAGATAATTTGAGTAGTGATCTGCCATGTGAAGTGCTAAATGGTGAAGCTGTCCGAGTTTTAGCCTCAAGCTTAACAAACACCTTGAATGAAGGACAATCTGCCTCAATTGGTGGTATGGAGCATAATCATGATCTGCAGCATAATTCAGATGGCAGAAAGAGAATCATCGTCATTGGTGCTGGTCCTGCTGGCCTAACTGCAGCACGGCACCTGCAGCGTCAGGGTTTTTCTGTTACTATACTTGAGGCAAGGGGTAGAGTTGGAGGCCGTGTTTATACAGATCGCTCATCTCTTTCAGTTCCTGTGGACCTTGGGGCTAGCATTATTACTGGGGTTGAGGCAGATGTTGATACAGGAAGGAGAGCAGATCCTTCGTCATTGGTTTGCAATCAATTAGGCCTTGAGTTGACAGTATTGAACAGTGACTGTCCCCTATATGATACTGTCACTGGTCAGAAAGTCCCTGCAGAGTTGGATGAAGCTTTGGAAGCCGAATACAATAGTCTTCTTGATGATATGTTACTTGTTGTTGCTGAGAAGGGTGAACAAGCAATGAAAATGTCTCTTGAAGATGGGTTGGAATATGTTCTTAGAAGTCGCCGCTTACCTTCATTGGATAAGAATCAGAAGAAGAGTGGAGTGCATGATACCACAGATATATTATTGGATTCTGAAAACGCTCTTGCTGATGGGAACATTTCTGAATATAATAGCTCTAAAACGGAGGTTTTGAGTCCTCTTGAAAGGAGAGTTATGGATTGGCATTTTGCTCATTTGGAGTATGGTTGTGCTGCTTCGCTTAAAGAAGTCTCTCTACCGTACTGGAATCAGGATGATGTATATGGAGGCTTTGGAGGCGCACATTGCATGATAAAAGGGGGTTACAGCACCGTTGTTGAATCTTTGGGAGAGGGACTTTGCATCCAGTTGAACCACGTGGTGACAGATATTTCATACAGTACAAAGGAATGCCGAGAAGGGCATGGTAATGAAGTGCAAGTTTCCACATCAAATGGTAGAACGTTTTCAGGAGATGCTGTTCTGATTACTGTGCCACTTGGATGTCTAAAAGCAGAAACCATTGCATTTTCTCCACCATTACCCCAGTGGAAAACATTGTCCATCCAGCGCCTAGGTTTTGGTGTACTGAATAAGGTGGTTTTGGAGTTTCCAGAAGTGTTTTGGGATGATTCCATTGATTACTTTGGGGCAACTGCTGAACAGACAGACAAGAGGGGCCAGTGCTTCATGTTTTGGAATGTGAAGAAGACTGTAGGGGCTCCTGTACTTATTGCATTAGTTGTCGGTAAGGCAGCTATAGACGGCCAGTATATCGATCCAACTGATCACGTGTACCATGCCATAAAGGCTTTGCGTAAGCTCTTTGGAGAGGCTGCAGTTCCCTCTCCTGTTGCATCGGTAGTGACAGACTGGGGAAAAGACCCTTTCAGCTATGGTGCTTACTCGTATGTTGCTGTTGGGGCATCTGGGGAAGACTACGATATATTGGGTAGACCAGTTGGGAATTGCTTATTTTTTGCTGGAGAAGCTACCTGCAAGGAGCATCCAGACACTGTGGGCGGTGCAATGATGAGTGGACTCCGCGAGGCTGTGCGCATAATTGATATATTGAAAAATGGCACCGATTGTACTGCAGAAGTAGAAGGAATGCAGACTTTACGAAGACACTCAGACAGCGAAAGGAGTGAAGTTAGGGATATTGTGAAAAGACTAGAAGCTGTTCAGCTCTCTAATGTCTTGTACAAAAACTCATTGGATGGTGACCGGATGTTTACTAAGGAGTCCTTGCTAAGGGATATGTTCTCTAGTGCAAAAACTACTGCTGGACGATTGCATCTGGCTAAGGAATTGTTGAGTATTCCTGTTGAAGCTCTGAAGTCCTTTGCTGGGACTAGGGATGGACTTACCATCCTGAACTCATGGATTTTGGTATGTGCATCTGTAATTTATTTGTTTGCTTGTTACCTATTGATAAGAAAGATCTAGTTCTAGGAAGTTTTGTTGGATATCTGATCCCACTGTGGATATTCATAACAGGATTCAATGGGGAAGAATGGGACCCAGCTTTTGCGTCACTGTGTTCGTATTCTTGTGCTTGTTTCCACTGATCTACTTGCTGTCCGCATGTCAGGTATTGACTCGCCTCTCCCATTCTGTTGATTTTCTTGCAGTGGTGGCTGGGGCAACAGCTATGCGACGTGGTTTTGTAGCTGTGTTCCTTCAGCCATGAAGTCTTGATGATTATATATGTGAAATAAAAATTAAAGCATCTTTTGAAGTTTTCTATTCTACAAGAATAATGATGTGGTAACCTATCAGGAAGAAAAAGATGTGTCCCCACCCCCCGGTGTATCATCTCATCAACTTAAATTTCAAATTACCGGCCTCCTTTTGTTTGGGGATTATCTGTTTTACCAATTTATGGTTCGAATTTTATCACTTCAATAACCCGAGGTTCTGCGGTTGCACCCCAGTAGGTGACCGTGTTAGTGAGGCATGTGTTAAACTGTTAATAATGTGTCTCACCCTAAAATAACAATTAATGACATTTGAGCCTATTTACTGTTTTAGAAATCATCCCTAAACCCAAATTTGGTTTAACTTTAACCTTGCCCTTTTACTCCGATATAGACCGTATCACTTTTCCAATAGGTGCATCCGATGGCTTACTATACACATGACCAGACAATCTCATGCACAACCCACAACGTCTAGATTCTTTGTAATTGTGTCATTGAGGCGGACATATAAGTTTGGTTAACTTTATAATTAATTCTAAAACGTGTGGTATATGTATAAATGTAACTGACCACGTGGTTGTGCATGATATACTAACAACAAACTGGTGAGGTGGGTTAAAGAAGTATCACGGCAGAACCTCAGGTTACTATGATAAAATTTGAATCACGGGTCGGCAAAATGGACAAGTCCCAACAGGTTGGTCATTTGAAATTAACCCCGGAACTATTGAACTCTTTTGCGTACCGTTAGCTATGAATCGCCTTTCTGACATGACGTGTAGTGGACTGTGGACTGTGGATGCATGTGCTTTTTGTTGAGATCTTATCTGTGCTCATCTCCTGTTGTTTCAGGTATAGGGAAGACAGTGAAAGAAAAAGTTTGTGTACACACCAGCCGTGACATACGCGCGATAGCTAGTCAGCTTGTAAATGTGTGGGTTGAAGTTTTCCGCAAAGAAAAAGCAGGAGGTGGTTTAAAAATATTGAAGCAATCTGCTACTGTGGGTTCCACGAAAAGCAAAGCAGTGTCAGGGAAGCCTCCCTTGAGGGTGCATGGTCGACCAGATGCATATTCTGGTAGTGATTTTCCTCTAAGTACAAACTTGAAGAGGCTCAGCATCAAGCCTGTTAAGTCAGAGACCAGGACAGACTCAAAGTCGGAAACTAAGTTGTCTCAGCTTCAGGATTCAGTTGTCAAGGAGGACACAAGGGGGGAGGAGGACCATGGAGTGGTCATGTCAGAAGAAGAACAAGCTGCTCTTGCTGCTGCAGAAGCAGCCGAAGCTGCAGCTCGTGCAGCTGCTGAGGTTCGTTTCTCTTGAAACTGGATACTACAGTTGTAGTGAAACCCCAATTGGTTTAGGATTGCCATTTTTCATCTATATGGTCTATCATTTTAGAGCAACCCAGTGTCTCTGTGTTCTACATTTACAGCCAAATACATCATAGTTCTTCGTTCTCTCTCTAGGAGTTCACGGTTTTCCAATTTCAAAGACTAGTTTTTTTGGGTTGTTTAGTTTATATTTAATATAAAGCTCCAAAGTCAGTTGATATTAATTAAGCCCCATACATTCTCTTCACATGATAGTTTGATTACCAACTTATCTAAATTTCTCAACAATTTTTTTTTCATGGCGCAAGCTACAAGACATAGATCTGATCATGATGCATTTGTGAACTTCGATGTTCTTCCTATCTTGGTCTTCTTTCTTCGCTGTATCAAGACTGCTTCTCGTTCAAATGTTTCTTCCTATGACTCGCCATTGTATATTTTTTGATGCATTGATTTGAATGGTTAAATGAATTTATTGCAGGCACTTGCTTCCTCTGGTAATGCAGCCTTGCCTCTTCCTAAGATTTTGTCATTTCATAAGTTTGCTAGACGCGAGCAATATGCACAAATGGACGAGTCTGACAAAAGGAAGCTGTCTGGTGGGGCATTAGGAAGACAGGATTGTACATCGGAAATAGACTCTAGGAACTGCAGAGTTAGGGATTGGTCTGTTGATTTTTCAGCTGCGTGTGTCAACCATGACAATTCCAAGATGTCAGTTGATAACCTCTCACAGCGGAGCCAATCCAATGAAATTGCATGTCTCAGGGAGCAGTCAGCTGAAAGTGCAGCTGTCGACAGTAGCATTTTTGCCAGAGCATGGGTTGATGGCTCTAGTAGTGTTGGGGTTAAGGATTATGATGCTATTAACAGATGGCAATCTCAGGCAGCAGCTGCTGTCGAGTCTGATTACCTCCACCACAATAAACGGCTAACAGATGAGGAAGAATCGAATATGAACCCAAAACCACCCACATGGAGACATGAATTTGCGAATGAAAGCTCCATTTCTCATGTTACAGTAAACAATGAGTTGGTTAGTAGTCAACCCAGAGGTGCTGATCGCATTAAGCAGGCAGTTGTTGAGTATGTTGGATCATTGCTTATGCCCCTCTATAAAGCAAAAAAAATTGACAAGGACGGATACAAGTCAATTATGAAGAAAACTGCTACTAAGGTAATCATACTTGCCATCAACTACCATATTTTGTTTATGTATGAAAGTTCTTTCTAATATCTGCTACGTCTCTATGTTGTCAATCCATATATTTTCCATTACGGTCTGTTTGGATGGCCATGGATTTGGGGGTGGATTTGGATGAGAGGATTTGTGGCCAAATCCAGTGTTTGGATATTTAAGTGTTTGGATATATTCAAGGGGTTCGAATTTGATTTGGAAGTGGCCCTAAAATGTAAAGGATTTCAAATTACAACCCCACCCACGGAATTTCTAGTTCCACACGCGGAGTGTTTGTTTAAGTGGGAAAACCACGATATCATCTTTCGGCTTTAAAAGTTGAAAACCTAAGACAGACTATTAGCTTAAGCAAATCCAACGATGAAAACAAATCCTACGCTTTGCTAATTCGTCTTTTTCCCGTGAAACCGAACATTCTTCTATTTTGATAATTGAACCTACCATAGTGGTAGGGTAGCATTACCCCTCGTGGGGGGGGGGGGGGGGCATTAGTCCCGACCCACTACCAATGATGGAACCGAACATTCATCATTGGGCTTTTACCACTCCCTCTCTACGCCCGTCTTTTCGTTCATGTGCTTGTATTTTCCTTTGGAGAATCATTTACTTGTTTCTTCTCTGTTCCGGTCATCTTTGCTCTTAGTTAGAATATTTTTGGGTAAGGATTCTCTCTCTCTCTCCTTCTCCTTTCTTTTGTTGGTAATCTCTCTGAAATGCAATATATGGTGGGTTAATTTCAAATGCAAACCTAAAATTGCTGCTTGTATATAACAAAATGTTGAGAGTCCAAGATTTCAAATTTCGAATCAGAATTTTCGTCCAAACAAAATATCTGAAAGTCATTGGAATTTCAAATTTCAGTATTTGAAATATTTGGATTTCAATTCCGAATCCAAATGCAAATCCGGGTTTCCAAATGCAGTCTTAGATCATCTCCAATGGGTTAGGTAAACTAATATTCTTAGGCAATATTTAAAGAAGTTGAGCAAAATTAGAAGTCCAATGGATTAGGCATCTTATTATGCAAAACAGAAAATGGGCATCATTATCGCCAAATTTGGCGATGTTTATTCCCTCGCCATCTTTATTTTTTCCCTACTTTTTAGGTTTTTGAGACATTTGTCCACTTTTTGGGGTGTGACTAACCATGTCTCCTATAATTTCTCTACCACTTGTCCGGGATATTTCTGTAAATTTCGTCTAGTACTGTGAAAATAATCTCTGACTATTAGCATTGAATTTAAAATGCCTAATTTATAGCTAATAGCATTGGAGCCCAGGACAAAAATATAACTGCAAAATCGTATTCTTAGGTATAATATGCCTATTTTTTACCTAATAGCATTGGAGATGCTCTTATTTGTCCGAAGTGAATCCTCTCTGGAAACCATCTCGAAGTGTAACAACCTTCTGACCACAACTTGAATTTTTTCTCAATTGCTTGCACTTTTGATCTATGTTATTTATTTGGTTTAATTTCTTCCTGATCTTCAGGTCATGGAGCAGACGACAGATGCAGAGAAGGCCATGGCAGTTTACGAGTTTCTTGATTTCAAGCGTAAAAATAAGGTTTGAATGTCTACCTTAACTTAAAAAGGCTAATAGCATCTTCTACTATCAAGTATTTCATCTTTTCCAGTTCTGTAAAGACGCTTTCCTGGTGGTTTATCTATCTGTTTGTATAACTATGCTAGTTTTCTTGAATTTTAGATCCGGGCCTTCGTGGATAAGTTGATCGAGAGACATATGGTGGCGAAACCAGTTGACAAACCTTGATGGAGATGTCCTTGTGGCAAGAATTATGAAAGACGGGTGAAGGAGAACTACCATCAGGTTTATGGAGAGATGGGATTTCATTGACTTTGTTAATTAATTTGCTCTTGACCAGTAATTGGGAGGCTGCTGCAATTTGAAAAGGGATTGTATCTCCCGATTTCATGTATATTATGGTTGACATGACTTACCCAGCTTCAAGCTTCTTCTCTGAGTCTCCACGGAAGATTTTGAGGGGGCATTGCACGACATATATAGGTCTAAAGGTGCCATGTTCCTGATGTGCCTGAATGTAGGATTTTCGAATTCAGCTTCTATTTTATAGTCAGTCCCGTTGCAGAAAATCTGCTTAATGGCTTGGTTTGATCCAATATCAAACTGTAATTGTAGGGGATACTGCAGACCCTTTTTCTTTTGTTTGGGGATCTTTACAGATGAGACATAGGGTGTTTCTTAGACTGTCCATAGCGGCAAGTTGTACAGTTCAGAATCTTCAGATTTCTGTTTATGGTTTAAAAGATAATACGGAACAAAATTGCCTTCAGAAGAGTTTTTTTTTTTTTTTTTTTTTTTTTTTTTTTTTTTTTTTTTTTTTTTTTTTTCTCGTATTTGAATATTTGTAGTGTCCCATTAATAAGCTGAATTCAAAGTAGGCTACATTGCTGTTCACAATGCGCAGGGCTCATACCGAAGTTTCAAATTTGGAAAATCTTTTTCATTTTTCTTTCAGATACGAAGGGAGGAAGAAGAGAGGGCAGTATCCCCGAAAGCCGCTGCTTTCACTCTTTTTGTGGCCGGTCCCGTAGCCGGAGTCCCTATTGGAGTAAAAGGTTAGTGTTTACAGTTGGATGGACCTTCTATATGACGAGAATTTATAACTTTGATGCTGTATTATGTTGCAGGAATAATGGAATCTGCACCAATCTTTACTTCAGCAGAAGCTCACATTTGTGTCTTTTTTTTTGCAAGGCCAAGATACTGTTCTAGTAAGTGTTTTCTGTGAGAGGTATGATCTCTTGCCTTTCTGCATGTCCGTGTTTATGTTACCAACCTAGATCTCAATCGTATGTTCTCTTCGGCATAGTTAATACTCCTGTAACTTTTTAGCTCACAAATGCTTTGTATTACGATGAAATTTTGCAAGAATCATCTTGCTCTGTTGTCATTTGCTTTTTGGGTTAGAGAATCAATCTGGTAAACCCTGGGACTCTGTTGTCTTGTCACACTGGAGTCGGATTTCTGGTTTTCCTAGGTCATTTGCGGTCAGTTTTGATAATTAAATTTAGAGGCTACCAGGGTACGGCGGAGTTGATTAATTACCTTCTTTCAGATTCCAGAAAATTGTTGGTTACCAAGTTGGAGGACTTACCTTGTCAAGTCAATGAAGTGACGTGTTGAGGCAAACAGCCTACCACGTTTAAACAGGTTCATCTTTTCTTATTTGTATTTTTAGGCTTTGTACGGGTTTTCTGGTGACGGTGAAACCAAATTGAAGGATTCAATCCTGCTTGTTTTTCCAGTAATCTTTTTTTGAGAGGATGTTTTTTCCAGTAATCTCAGTGTCTCAACAGGTAAGGGTTCAATCTTGCGTGTTTGTCCAGTAATCTCAAAGAGTCTCAACAGGTATATTCTGTGTGTTTCTGCTTGTTGGACTGTGGTAATATAGCATGCCATAGTCTTTCTTTTGTTTCTACTTTCCGTTTGAAATACTTGTGTCTCACTCTGGTCGGCACGACACTACTGGCAATAGGTCAAGTGCTATTATATAATGCACAGAAGCACATATTTGGTGTTCAGTCCCCTCCCAAGCACTTCCTTCTGGGTAATTTGAACTATGAATCCATGATAGGGTACCATTGGACATTTGGTCGAGTGACATCGATACAAAACAACTCTATTAGGATATCATCGTCTTGTAATGCTTTGCAATAACCAACCAAAGAAACTAGATGATATCATTTTTCTTTTTTCCATTCCATCCATAAAGCAGAGATACAAACTCACCTATTAAACTGCTTGCATAATTTGTTTGTATAATACTTGTAATCGTGCACTGAAATGAACTGTCTTGTGCTATTTTAGTGGTGTCCAAATGCCGAACTTAGCATGTACGTGGTAGTACATATTGTATGGTTATTAATTACAGATAAGTGACACATTGATTTTCTCAGGTGTCATGATTTTACTTATATGAGCTGCGATTTAGTTCATATTTCACCTAGTGAATTCGTCCATTTCTCCGTTAAGAATTCATGTTCTAGGTGAAATATGAATTTCTTCTATGTTTTACCTAGAAATTAATATTAAAAATTTATTTATAATATTACTTTGGTGAGATTGTCGATGAATTGCTTAACGGAGCTTAAGTCACCAAAGCAGGAGAGCGAGTGTCCTCAGAAGAATTGCATTTGAGAGCGCCTATTTACATATATTATTTAATTAATATAAAGTCTAAATTATAATCTTTATTTTTATACTCGTAACATGGACTCATATTGAACAACATGTTTTAATGAAGTGAGAAATTTATTAACCTTGCAAATAGGTATAGTGATAACTCCCACAAGGTATTGCGGGATAAATTGGATAAGATCATCATGTTCTATACTTCTACGACTTTGGGTACCGAGGGATAAGATCTTCGTGTTCTTTATAGGACTTGAAAGTTGACAAATATTGACGATGGATTGCTTTACATATATAATCATCCTTTCTTAAAGGAGTTGCAAGTTCTTCATTTGTCAAATTGGTTGCACATTTTATAGAGGATAGATAATGAAAGTATTAAACATAGGGTGGTGATAATTACAACACAATAATTTATAGTTACAAATAATTTTTCTTAGCGTGACTTTTTTACCCCTAATTAGTGACTTGGTGTACTTAATGACATAATTGCAATCCATATATCGGCTCTCACAGTACATGTCTCTTCTTGATTAACATCAAGATACCTCCACCCAAATTCTTCTTTTCCTCTTAGAAATTTCAGATTGTAGTATGGATGGCGGTGAAGTTGAGCCAGAAGGTCACTGTCACTCTCCTTTTGCCCGATACTCTCTTTTGATATGACTAGCATTTTTTGGCAAACAAGGATGATAAGACATGCGAACAAAAATCCATGCTCGTCTCCCTCTATTTTCTTCATCTTAAACAAGAACAATTAACCAACCCAACTATCAGCCAAAACCCCCAGCAGAAGCACAAAATTAAGGAAACAAAACAAGCAAAACAGTATCAGATTCAATCAAACCCCAATAATGGCACATAAAATCAATTTAGAACCCTAATAGAACATCAATCAACCTTGGTCAGAGTACCTTAACCAAGCCAAAACACCCCCCAACGAGTTATTCATCTCAATCCAGTCATCTTTTTGTCTCCTCATCTCCTTTACCGATGCCAAACCGAACACTGAAAACAGAAATCAAACCTATAATCATGGCCAGACATCTCAAATCAAACTCAGAAAACGTTAATCACTTTCGATCGAACCCAGAAAACGGTACATCGTTGCAAATCCAAGTCGAGAAGAAGAAGAAATAGAGGAGAGTGGGCGTCCTCTCCTACTAGTTTGAATTAGGTCTTCAGTTTGCTATGTGTTTTGGTTCTGATTAATGTCAGGGATTTGATTCTTATGAATTTCAATCCTCGTATACATCTAGTTGATCGAGAGAAGGCTAAGAGAGACACAAAGAATCAAGTTACTTCTTCTTCTTGCAGATCGATATAGACAGACAGAGGAGAGTGAGGACAGAACTCAAAACTCAGTAATTGTATTTTCCAGTTACTCCTAGAAAAGTAGGAGTAATAATGAAGGATAAAAAGGGCATGTAACAAAAAACTGTACTGTAACTATAAATTGTAGTACTGTAATTATCATCACCCTTGAACATAATTTAAAATATTAGTGAAGTCTTTGAAAGCCAATTTGTCTACAAAACCATGCTCTCTATTTTCAGGAGTGAATTAGGAGAGCTATTTGTGTGCAAAACATCGGGGTGAGCTTTTGGAGCGGGCACGAGGAGCCACGCATACAAATTGTCAATGGTCGGTACATATTCATTGGTTGTAGAGCACCACGTGATGTTCTGTTGGCGGAGCACTAAAGAATTCTCGGGAGCAAGACCAATTAGAGAGGTTAGTGACTAAATTCTACTACGCCCATCTTCTGCAATAATAGCAATACATTAATGGCTCTACATTAAAATAAATTTAATAACTGTCTCCTCAAAATAATGATTTATCTTTCATTTTACCCCTTATATTTTCCCACATTACACTTATCTTTGCCTTTCCAACCCAGCTTCAACCGAGAGACCGGCTCTTCGCTTATCCTCGAAAACCACCTAAACGACCACCACAGACAACCAAACGTTGTTGAGCTCCTAATTCATGCTAGAAACACCAATTTTTTTATTTAGAAAACGTACACTAAAACTTCTTGTCAACCCACTTCACCAAATCTTGTTGACTGCATCTTTGGTGATCTCTCTTATACTCGCATAACAATTTTCTTGGTTGATTGGCCATGGTTGATTTTTGAACACCTTGTAGTTTAGGAGCCATAGTTGATAGTTGATGCGATTTTAAAAATTTTCAATGAACATATTATAGTGATTAATTTGTAACAATTTTTAATGTATTGAGTTGGAACCATGGACCAATGAACCAAAATGGGTTTGTCCCACAAAGGCTTATTCAAGATAATATCCTTATTGGTCAAGACCTTGTTTACACCTATTCACAAAGCTAAAACCCCAAACCATCCTAAACTTGGAGCCCTTAAGCTGGATATCTCTAAAGCCTTTGATAGGGTCAGATGGGATTTTCTTGAGCATTTGTTAATTCAAATGCATTTCCCACTAAATTTATTAGGCTTATTATGCAATGCGTGACTACTGTCTCCTACTCATGTATTGTAAATGGCTCTCAATCAAGTTTCTTCTCTCCTGCTAGGGGACTTAGGCAAGGTGATACTCTATCACCATTTCGTTTTTCTCTTTGTGCTGAAGTCCTCTCAAGTACTCTTCAATATGCAGAAAATGAAAGCCTCATCACTGGTATACCTTACACTAGGCACAATACTATTTCACATATTCAATTTGCTGATGACACTCTTCTTTTTTCCCAAATCCAGTCTCATACTGCCTCCAATATCAGAAACCTTCAGTCTGAGTATGCAGCTCAGTCAGGTCAAAGTATTAGCATTAATAAATCTTCTCTTGTATTCTTCCCCAACTGCACACATGTTGACAAAACTGTTTTTACTAGATCCATTGATGTCCAGGTTCAGGATAGTATTGGTAAATACTTAGGAGTTTTTCTTGATGATAAAGGAAGTAATAAGTTCTTAATCAATGATACTATTAATAAAATCTCTTCCATTTGTAATGGATGGAATGGGCTCACACTTAATCTATTTGGTACAAGCACTTTAGTAAAATCTGTCTTAACTAGTATTTTAGTTTACCCAACGTCTATCTGTCTTTTCCCCAAAAAAGCTTGTGATACCATTTCTTCTTTGCTGTCCAAATTTTTATGGTTTGGTAATTGTTTCCACAAAGGTATTCACTGGCTCTCTTGGCACTTCCTATGCAATAGCATAAGAAATGAGGGTTTAGGTTTTAAAAATGTTCACTGCTTTAATAAAGATCTGTTAGCTAAAAATAATTGGAGGATGATTGCAGAGCCTCATTCTTTTTTCAGTAATTATTTTAATATGAAATATTGCCAAAGAAAACCCTTTTTGGCTATTAGCAACCCCAACTCATCATCCTATGCTTGGAAGGCAATTTGTAAAGGAAGAGAGGCTATGAATTTAGGGTTAAAATGAAATGTGGCAAATGGAGATAATATTTGGATTTCCACTGGTGGTTGGATTGATAATGTTCCTGCTAATTCTATTAAGGAATGCCTGTTCAGTGTCAATGATGCCTCCAGATACAGGAAACTTTCTCAGCTTCTTCATCATGATTGAAATCAATGGAATGCAGAGCTGATTAATGAGATTTTTCCTTCATGGCTTGCTGGATTGATTTTGGAAACCCCTATCATGACTGATATTGAAAGAGACCAGCCTTTCTGGAAGTCTTCCTCCATGGGAATCTTTTCTGTCAAATCTTCTTATCTTTTAAAAAAATTTAACAGTTCATCTCTCAATCTCTCTTCTTCAAAAATTCAATTCAACATTAGCTCATATTCTTTCAACTGGCGTTCTCTTTGGCAATCTGGTCTTCCCTTTAATTTCATCTCCATTTGTTGGAAGATCTTAACTAACTCCCTCCCTACTTTACAAAACCTTAATCCTAGAATTAGTAGTATTGATCCGCACTGTCCTCTTTGTCTTACAATCATTGAGTCTCCCTCTCATATTTTCTTTCATTGTACTAGGGCTAATGAGCTTTGGGAGGTGACAAACATTGGTTTTATTCCTCATCGTAATTTAGATATTCACCAATGGCTTAAAGGATGGATAAAGAAAAAGAAACGTCTCTTTAAAAGCAATAAATGGCATTGGTTTGCTGCCATTCTTTGGACCTTGTGGACTTCTAGATATAAAATGATTTTTGAGCATGATTATGTTGATCAAGAAAGATTATGGCAGCAAACTATTGCCACTGCTTCTTATATGCACTCAGCCTGTTGCTTATATTGCTTCTTTGGTTTAGATCTTTCCTCTCTTGTTGAAGTTGCTGTGGATGTGGATCTTTCTGCTTGGATTGCTGCTCAAGCTCAGTTTGCTCCAACTTGCCTGGCTCCAGTTCCTGTTTCTGATGCTGCTCCTTTGGCATAATGTTGGGACCGGAATAGTTTATTAATTTAACGATATATTATTTTATTATATCGATAAATTAATAATTTATTAATTTAAATAGGTTTTTGTATGACCTTTAAATTTTCAAGTCCAATGTGTTAGTTACAATGTATATTAATATAGTTAGAGATGAAAACTAAATTACAAAAACAAGTTCGAAGGCACAATTTATGAATATACATTTACAAATTAATTGAATTTGTCAAATTCATTTTTTTTAATAAGTAAAAAAGTTAGTATTTTTTTTTGCCACCAAAGAGGACATCATTAATATTAAAGGCGAGAAAGTACAACCCAAGCCGAAGTTTTAGCGGCTAACATAGAGTTACAACTAGGACGACTCAACATAAGCCAACCAAACGAAGACAAAAACTACACAGCCCACCAAAACACCAAGAACCAACTAAAACAAAAGAACACCTCCCAAAACAAAATGAGGGACAACACAGGGCAAAACAAACCAACTTCACAGTAGAACCCAAACAACTACTAGCCACAAAAGCCAAAAGGGGAGGACAGTCTAGTACATAGCCAACAACCATAGTAGGACAAACTAGGCATCAATAAAGGGCATAATAGCCATGGAAAGCTCATCAGAAGCCACCAACGAGGAAGAAGGGACAGCATCATACTCCCTCCCAGGGAGGTTCACAACAGGGAGCAAAGGGTCTGGACATCAGTGGGGGCCTGATAAGCATCAACACAGCTAGGAGCATGAAGCAGCAGAACATTCTCTTGACCTTCTGGAGGAAGCATTATTAATTTATAGAGGTTTTACTATATATGTTTAGATTGGATTGCAAAGTGTAAAACTAAAGGCTCTGTTTGGCATCGGCTTAGAATTTGAAAAATTGGTATGAAAGTAATTTGGGTGAAAAATCTAGCTAAACAAAAAATCAAAACCTGTGTGTGTGGGAACCAAGCGGTGTTCTCCAATTAGTATGTATAGACTGATCCTTGCGAGGTTTAAAGATCATCGAAGTGGGTTTCGTCTCTCCCGACACAAATTCATTTTTCATACGCAAGCAACATGATTCGAACTCTGAACCTCAAATCTTAAGGGACCCATCCATATACCAGTTGTGTGAAATCTTGTTTTGTTTTTTAAAAGATGAATGCAACACGAGGACTTATGAGGGAATCAAAATGTGTTTGTTATGAGCTAAAGTTGTAGATTAATAATTTGATATCTATATTATAAAGGGTAATTTCGAAACAGTAACCCGTGGTTGGGGGTTTGTCCATTTAAGTAACCCGTGCTTTCAAAAGTCTCAACTTAGTAACCTGTGGTTTAATCAGTTTAGCTCCATTTTTTTTTTCTGTTAATCAAATCACGTTGCTCCTTAACGAACACTGATTTTCCATAATTACCCTCAATAACCATTTTTAATGGATTTTCCCCACAAAGTTAGGCATATACGATTCAAAGACTAAACCCAAAATCTTGAAATATGAGTTTGGCGAAACAAAACTGAGGATCGAAGCCCCAAACCAGAGAACCCAAACTACGAATAGAGAAATCCACAACACAAATCAAATGACCAAAATCCGATAGAAGAACCTAGCCTTGTGAAAGTCGCGGCTGTTCTCTTCAATAACTTACATGTGCTGTGGAACTCATAAGAAAGGGAGAAAGATGTCACGGGATTCTTTGTTGGGTATTTTTGCTCACTGGTTGTTCTCATATTTTATACAAAAATAGCAGAGTAGCATCACGAATAGAGTACGGAACCACAACAATCTGTTGCTGAAAGGAGTCACCACCCTATTGTTATACTTGACATTTTTGGTCTCATAAAATAGTCCTAGCCAATCTTCAACCCGACACAATACCTCAAGTATCTAAGAGTAATCATATTTGATTCTATTGTCTACTGAAGGCTGTGTTCTTCGACAGGTTATTCAATTGGTAATTTGGTTCTCAATTTCGTGATGTGAATTCTAGATTCGTGGTCTGGGTTTTTTGAACATTATACTTAGAGAGATAAATAGTCGCAATTTTCTCGAGGCTGGGTTCTTTTATCGGTGATTTTGGTCTTTCATTGGGGTTACAGATTATTCAATTTCTAGTTCGGGTTCTCTATTTTTTGGCTTTGATCCTTAGTCCCGATTCGTCTCTCATATTTGAGGATTTAGGGGTTAATCAGTCTGATCATAATTGTATGTACTTTTTTCTTAAAATTTTGTGTAATAAGTTAACAAAGAGCTCTTGAGGGTAATTAGGGAAACTCATTATTTTTTAAGGAGCTAATGTGATGGGAACGTGTTTGATTAACTGGTAGCATGACGGAATTAAACGGATTAAACCACAAGTTATTAAGTTGAGACTTTTGAAAACACAAGTTACTTAAATGGGCAAACCCCAAAGCACATGTTACTAATATGAAATTAATTAACCCTATTATAAATTAGTCCATTAGATCCAGTGAATCTTAGTCATTGGAACTCACTCACTTTAAAGCATCTCCAACAGACCATGCAAATTAATATTTTATGCAAAACATAAAGGACTTCGTAAAAATTAAAGCTCCAACAGTACATGCATCTTGGAAGGAAAAATGCAGAACATGCAAAACCCTCGCCAAACTTGGCGAGGATGATTGGATCTGCAAAATATTTTGAGCATGTATTCTATTTTTTCTCAACCGATTGTCCTACATTTTCTACATGATGAATTGATTATAACCATGTTCCTACAATTTAGATTTCTCCCTCATTCACAATTCACCATTTGCACGTGTTGTAAGTGAAGATTAACTAGAAAAAAATATTTGCATAACTTTTACAAATCACTGTTGGAGTAGGCACCTTATGCAAAATGCAAAACTACATTTTTATGTATAATTTGCATTAGAGTTACATATTACTGCTGGAAAAGTATGGGATAGTTTTATGATACCACATTTGTAACATTGGGACCATAAAGATTACCCAACCATCTTAAAAACATTAGCTTTTGGGCACATTAAATTCCTATGAACCATAATTGGTAGTTAAAGACTTTATAGGATTTTATGATACCACATTTGAAACATTGAGACTAGAAAGATTCCCTCAACCATTTTAAAAACATTACTTTCTAAGACTTTATGATACCAAATTTGAAACATTGAGACCACAAAGATATTCAACAATGTTAAAAACATTAAATTTCTACAAACCACAGTGGTAGTGGAATATTATTTAAAAATAGTGCACGGGCTCACAATTTTCATTTAATCACAATGGAATCCTTAAAGAAAGAGTTTTGAAAAGTGTGAGGCCACACTGTTGTGAAGATTTTTTGTTTCTTACAAACAATTGGATGAAATCAATTACAGTAACTTATTTTTTGAATATAAATTATTTTAACTCAAACTAATATTGATATTACATGATTTTGGGTAGTGCTCTGAGTTCATGCTACTGATACTAAAAGATCTATAGTCAACTACTGATAATAAACTCACAAATGAACTCTGATCATGTTATTGAAAAAAACACGTTAAATTTAGAGATTTTCAACTACATTTTTTTTTTCATTTTAGAGATTCTATAATTTTGTTGAGATGATTTGTGTTAATCTTTATATTTTTAGATTAAAATTTTGTGTCATAACACACAAATTGTATAGAAAGGAAAATTCTAATCCAATTGCGATGCCAAACATGCACTAAGGGTGAGTTAAGTAGAATGATTTTTGATGGAATCCAAAAATCGTAGGCGTTACCTACTCCAGAAGGAGATCACATGTTCTCCTAAATTTTAGCATTTTAAAGATTCAACTCTTTTTAGGGCATCTCCAAAAGTGCATGCAATCTTAATGCACATTTTAAATAAAATTCTCATTTCCATGTTGTATAGTGATAATTTGATAGGTCTTTTCCAATAGTGGAATGCAAAACTAAGAAAATTATCTTTATTTGTTGTTTATATGATTATTGTGGATGAGAGAGAATGAGAAAATTTTGGAAAAGTGGTATCAACATGTAAGAAAAATATGAAAAGAAGTTGAGAAAAAATAGGAAACATGATTTGAAACTTTTGCCGTGCATACCATCCACGCCAGGTTTGGCTAGAGCTGCTTATTTGGTTAGAACCGAACCGGTAGAGCCATAACCGGTCGGTTTCGGTTCGGTTGGCCGGTTATTAGAACGCCATCGGTTCGGTTGAACCGGAACCGAACAGTAGGGATATCCAGAACCGGACCGGAACCGTGGACCGAAACCAGTTGGATTAACCGGTTCGGTTCCGGTTCTGAACCGAATCTGGACAATTTTTTTGGTAAATAATAAATGTAAAAACATAAAATTAGAAAAATAATCAAAAAAGAAAACAAACTTGTATTATTAATATGATATAAAATGTTAGAAAAAACTGCATCATTATAGTTTAAGTACATCCCAACTAGGTTGGCAGCCACTCAACTACCAATCATTTGCATTTTTTCTAACTTACATACGAACTTATTGAAATGAACTTATTGAAATACGAACTTATTTTTATAACTATTCGTCTTGAAGCGGAGTGTCCTCGCCTATTCCCAATTCCTGGTAAATTTCGCTCAGGGCCACGTCCAAAGGGTGTAGGTCTTGTGTGCGTTTGTTGGCGTCGCTCCAATCCTTTGAGCATATGAGTACCTCCAACATCTCTGAAGTTAGACACGATCTTTTCTCCGACAACACTCGTTTACCTACACTAAAAGTTGATTCCGAAGGGGCTGTAGAAGCGGGAGGGGTTAGTAAATCACGTGCCATAATAGAATCAATCGGATAGTTGGTTGCATAATTTTTCCACCAATCGAGTACATCTACTGATTCTATTTCTTCCTCGGATTGTTATAAGAAATAATTTGGTTATTGTACAAAAATAATTCCGAGATGCAATTCGACCCGGTGGTGGTGGTTTGTCTACACTTATATAAAGAACCCATTTTTTCCTTACCCCTACCTCTCAGATCACTTGATGATGCTTGAGAACCTTCATTACCAATACCAAACTTAACAACATATTTTTCATACATAACATTAAGAGTTTGTTTAACTTCTTCAAAAGTGGGTGATATCACTACTATATTATTATCGGTACTCATGTTTTCCGAAATTTTTTCTAGCATAAAACTTGTTGTTTCATCCTTACACATTGGGTCCAAAATACTTGCCAAACAAAAAACCATAGGGTTGTTATTAAAATATTTGAGAAATTTTTCTTCCATAGCCGGAATTGCGTCGGATAAAATTATGTTATCCCTATATTGTCTAAAAGCGTCACTTATAAACATTATTTGTGGAATAACGTTGTTAGTAGACGGATAATAAACACCCGAAAGAATCTTGGTTTCGGTATAAAATGATTCAAGAAAATCTCTTAAGACTTTGGCGGCCTTCCAATCATAATGTGAAACGGAAACGAGAATGTTTGATTCATTCAAAAAACGTATAATAAGGGTCTCGTAACCTTTAACACTTTTCAACATCAAGTAAGTCGAATTCCATCTTGTCCTACAATCTCCCCCAAATCTTCTTTTTTTCTTGCCGTTTTGCTCACAAAAATTCTCAAAACGTTTGGTTCTTTTGTTTGAAGACGCAATACAGAGAATAGCGTCATGAATAGAAGTAACATACACATCTAGAGCTTTCAAATCATCTTGTAAAATTAAATTGATAATGTGACATACACAACGAGCGTGGTCATTGATGTAATTCGTTCACTAATACACCACTCGATAAAAACATCGACTATAGTTTCTCCCATGTTTATACCGTTGTGAGGATATGGAACTTCTCGAAATGCAATAACACGTTTTTGTAAAGTCCAACTTCGGTCAATGTAGTGTGCGGTGACACAAATATATCCTTTATTATTTCTACCGGACCACATATCGGAAGTGCAAGCAATTGTAAAATTAGAATATTCTTTTTTTTTGCATAATTTCCGCTTTCCTCTCACTATATAGAGCAATTATATCATTCCTAGTAGTATTTCTACCTATATGCTTATAACTCGGACAAAAAGCGGTTTGAATCAATTGGTCCCATACTCTACGTTGTCGGCCATATTATTTGGTTTTTCGATAGCGGTGATATAATGAGCTAATGCCTTTGGTGCCCTAGATTCATCGTACATAAAAGTAACTAAGTTACCGTGTGCGTCATATCCTAGTTGGGTTTGGCCCAACGGGTCACCTACGGTGGGTGTATCACGCAAAAGTCCGTGTGCATTTTGTAAATGTTTTCTCAATGATTCTAAACCACCGGTTTGATGATATACAAATGATTTTTTACAATGATTGCAAACGGCCCTAAATTTTGGTTTACCTTTGTCGTCTACGCCATCGGGTATTTTGTCCATATGATCCCAAACGGGGCTTCTTTTACTACCCTTACGAGTTCTTTATTAACACCTAAATTCGGATCATTTTCCTCTAAATTAAAATCATTAGCGTCACCTTCGCCAAATAATTCTTCAATGTCATTGTCATAAAGATTCATGTCTACGTGTACGTTATGAGAAGAGGAAGCCATATTTTCTTAGAAAAATTGGATGAAAAAAATTAAGTTTAGCAAATAATATGCAAATGACAAGTAACAAGAGCAAAATCAAATAGTGCACAACAAAAAATAAAACTTACAAACTCCAAGAATTAATAATTCTTGTAGGAGGAATGTGGAAGATGGAGGATGCGTTGCTTGGTTCTTCAAATGATCACAATTGAGGAGGAATGTGAGAATTTCTCCGTCGAGAACCAAGGAAGTTTGAGGAATTGAGAAAATTTGAGAGTGTTTGATGATTTTTAGTGAGGAAAGATGAAGAAGTTGGAGACTGTTTTGATGAATTTTGAGTGAATAAGTGTGAGTAAAATGGAGAGTGTTTGATGAGGAAGTGTGAGAAAAATGGTGGAAGTGAGTTGGGTATTTATAGAAGTTGAAGGGATGGTAGGGGGGGGGGTAATTGTAATTAACCTTCAACCTTCAACCAGGGTTTCGGTATGGTGATCTCATTGTGATGCGGAAGTAGGAGAACTGGATGAATGAACTTTCATGATATTGATTTCTCTGAAACAACTCTGAAGATGCAAATTTAAGATCTTCCCCTTGTTTGTCTCTCGCACAAGATTGGTACCGAGATTGCAAAGTCAGTGGGAAAGAAGGAAGAAATATTTGTTCCCACCAGAGGAGTCTTGGTGATAAAGCGAATTCATATTAAGGTACAGTCAATACTAATAATCTGATTCCCGGGGCAAAAAAGGTCACTATCGAAGAGGAAAGAGATGTGTATGTTTGGATCATATACGAACGACTGCCGAATGTTTGCAATTTCTGTGGTCGGATGGGACATAAACTTCGTTATTGTGCTGAAGTCCTTAAACTTCTTGCTCCCGTTGATTGTGTTCCCTATTTATATGGGGAATGGTTAATAGCATCTGCAATGGTATATTTCGTTCTGGGCATAAACAAGGACGTGCTCGCAACTTTAACTAAATTCACATTGTATTCACTTAGCATAAAAGAAGACATATCGAATAACGCTAATGATAACACCGAAATTAGTGTTATTTCAAACCGCTATTTTAGGGATTTGGCCGCTACTTGAGAGTAATTTAGCATAATCCATAAATTTTTTTTGAGATAAGAATACAATTCTAGGGACACAATTCAAACCAAGCAATAACCAGGCTATGTTTTAATCCATAAATTTGGCTTAGTTTTCACCATTGGGGGAGTACGATAGCTAGTGAATTCATGCATTTTGTACTTATTTTCACGTATCATTTGCACATTTCCTTCCGGGGGTATGGTATTTGGTGTTTTGTAGTTTTGTCACGTTTTAGGTAGAGGACTAGCACATGCTGAGGAGATGCGGAGCATGGAAACCCACGCTTGGGACTTTAAGTGGTCTAAAGAACGGAGCCAGGAGACAGAGCAAAGGAGGAGGAAGCAAGAAGAAAAGAAGGAAACACTCTCACCGCAGCGAGCTGAAACCCAGAGCCCAGGGACGAACCTGTGTTGTAGTTAACAGGGACCATGGCCACCCCTAGAAACTGGGTTGCAAAGGAAGACTTGTTATCTAGTACTCTAGCAACCCACTTTGGAAAACAAAGATCCTACATATGCCCCCCCCATTGATCAATGTAAGTATGTAACTAATATTGGTAATTGGTAATTTAGAATTGCTTTTATCTAATCTTAGTTGATAATTCATGTTTAAATCTACTATATTTCTTTCTTAAATGAAATTTTGTAAACATCACTCAGATTAGGAAAATCGTCATTTGATTTCCACATAGTAAAATGTAGTCTAAATACTTTAATTCATTCGGCATTTGGTTTGGACATTTATCTTGGCCCCCGCCAACAAACAATCCTGGGTCCGTCCCTGCCAGAGCCGCAACATACACCATCCTATATGCGTTAGTGATTCCTCAGAACTTACAACTCTGCGGACATGGAGACGACATGTTTAATATTAAGTTGTAGCCTAAGCGTTGGGAGACCTAGAATGATGAGGATCCGATTGTATTAGTCTGTGAAGTTATGCTAGTAATTAGTTTATCGGTGAAGTTAAGGGAAAGCCAAATTCTTTTCATCTGGAAGGCGATTAGCGCTCATATATAATGTTTTGGCTTCCATCCCCATTCACTTTCTTTCGGTGATTTTGGTTCCGAAGGGGGTCCTGCGTAGGCTTTACTCTCTCTTTGCAGATTTCTTTTGGAGCATGGGTGACAGGGTTCAGAGGCATTGGAGTGGTTGGGACATGCTTTTCGCCCCAGGGAAGGAGGGTGGTTTGGGCCTTCCATCCTTGGCTCACGTTGGTTTGGCGCTTGAAATGAAGCTATCTTGGTCCTTTTTTCAAGGAGAGTCCTTTTTAGATCGGTTTTTTGCATTCTCGCTATGGTACTCCCCAAGATTTCATTCCGGGGCACCGTTGTAGTTTTTTTTGGAGGATGATAGTGCATCATTCTGGGATGATTCAACATTTTTCTTTCTGGCAGGACTGTGGTGGTTCCACTAGATGTGTTTGGAGGGGTGACACGACGGGCCGTTTTACGGTCAGGTCATGCTTGCCTCTTCAGAGTATTCATGCTAATAATTTTATATGGTGTTCTAGATTCTGGATACCTCAGTTGCCGTCTAAGGTAGGGGGTTTTAATGTACCGCTTGACCTTTAGAGCTCTTCCAACTGATGAGAGGATTCGCCGCATAGGGGTTCCTTTGGCCTCACAGTGTTATTGCTGTTTTTTGGAAGAGGAGTCGTTAGCCCATATGTTTAACTCAGGCAAGATTGATAGAGCAGTTTGGGAGGCTTTTCTCTCCTTGGGGGACCATTATTCGGTTCATGGGCTTTTAGTGGACAGGTGGGGCTATCTAGGTTCTTCCTCCCAGATACATTTCTTACGTACTGTCACTCCTTCTTTGGTGTGTTGGGAGTTATGGAGGTCTAGAAATGCAACGATTTTTTATCAGCACCCTATGACTGCAGATGCTATTATTGATAGAGTCTTGAGATGGTTGAGAAAGCTTCTTTTGTTTTTCTCTCCATCTCGAGAGCTTGGTATGCTGGATCCTATTACAGTGGCTCAGTTGCATCTACCTCTTCATTGCCCTGCTGTGAGGAGAGGGTCTTGGATTAGATGATCGTGTCCCCCTTCTGGACAGGTGGCGTTTCATTTTGACAATTTTGTGCACAATGCAGGGCGGCGGTGTGTTTAGAGATCAAGATGGTCATCTAATCGCGACTTTTGCGTGTAGGTTTGGACAACTTTCGTCGTTGGAGGCAGATGTGCATGCTTTACTATCGGGGGACAAATTTTCTTATGCCCTGGCTATTCCTTTTGATTGGGTTCATGGTGATCCGCTTTTGGTGGTCCAGGCGGTGTCACGACATATTTTGATTCCACGGTGGATTTATACGTACGTGCAGGATTGTCGGGGCATTCTGTTTGGGGCTCCTATAAGACATTCTCATAGACAAGGCTGACGCTTTGGCGGATTTCGGCAATTCTTGCTCAACTTTTGTTGATTTCAGTTTCGCGAGTGAACTTCCTTCTCATGTCATCCGTTTGTATAGGCAGAATAGACCGTCCTTTCATTTTATAGCCCCCCATGAGTGTTTTGTTGGTTGGCAGTTGATGTGTTTTTGTCCCCCAAGTTTGTAACGGGTTGGAAACCTGATTTTTTGTTTGAAAACATGCGTGGTTATGCCGCCCTACCAGCGTGTAGGTTATTTAAAAAAAAATTAGTTCATCGCGGTGAGATTGGTTAACTAGTAATTAGTTCTAGAGAACAGTGACAACGTTCACTGAATGTGCAAGTTCCGGTTAAGTTTAAATACGTCTCAAGAAAGTGTTGAAAATGCGAAAATAGCATCACATACATGCAAACAATCCTAGTGCCCCAACGAGGTGCCAAGCGTTTTTCTCCGATCAATTTAAATTATATTTTATGCTTTATTTCCTGTAATTACTTTATTTCTCGTAGTGATAACACTTGTACTTTAGATAGCAACTGAATAGTTTAGATACTATACAATTAATTAACAATTTAATTAATAATTTAGATAGCAACTGAACATGTCAAAGTAGCATTACAAACACGCAAACGATCCTAGTGCCCCAACGAGGTGCCCTAGCGTTTTTCTCCGATCGATAATTTAAATTCTATTTCTACTCTATTTTTTGCAATTAGTTGATTGCAAAAAATAATTTCGATACTATACAATTAGATAATTGAAATGGTAAACACTCGCACTTTAGATAGCAACTGAGTAATTTAGATACTATGCAATAGAAGAAAAACAGAAAATACTATACAATTAATTCATTAATGGAGGTGAAGGGGTATGAAGGTGGAGGAGAAAATAGGTGAATCCTGAGCTGAAGGTGAAGGGGAGGAGGTGAGCTTTGCATCCTCTGATTATCCGCTCCTGCATCAATTATACGACCAAACATTGAGTCTCAAAACAATCTTGTTTTAGTTTTGTCTTTGTAAATGATTTGGACAAATGCACCCTAAAATCGTGAAATTTGCAAGAAATAACTCATTGTAGTTTCACCAACTAAATAAATAAATAGAAAGTATTCGAAAAGTAAACACAATACAATATACCATAAGAAGGACTTGTGTAATTTCATTTTATATCCAAAATAAAATATCATTAATTGTAGTAATAAAATTCAAGCTAGTAGCACTTGGGTCCGTCCACTTTGACATCTTATCATCTTCAAAGTTTATACTCTTTCCACAACAAGACCCTTTCAAGTTATTCACACTTTAATTTACTAACCTTATTGTCAATCGACAAGGGAAGTTGTTGGGCTGCATTAGTCACCTTTAAATTTATATGGATGTTTCCAAATAAGCCAAACTTTCAAGTGTATTCTATGCATGTAGTTGTTAAGTTTGAAATATAATACAACATAGAAAAAATGAGGGTGGTTACGCATTCATATATGCTGTCGTAGTATTTCTTTACAGTGAAAAATCATATAAAGATATACGTGTTTTCGACATATTATTGTTATGTATAGTTTAGATTATTACTGCCAAACAAAACATAAACCATTTTCGTCATAAGAAATGGCCTTAATTACTTTATGCAGACACCCAGTTCGGTGAAACTATTACATTGCAACTCCTAATTTTAACTAACTGATTGAATTCTCCATTTGCAAAAAAGAAAAAAAAAATGTCAATGTCAACTGGGAATGAAGTTTAATCATCAAATTCAAAATCGACGAAGGTATTTAGATAAAGTACACAACGTCTATGATATAACTCGTCACATTGGATGAAATAATGCCCTCTGAATATGTTAATTTTGCGATGAAATTTCATTCTCAGTTTGATATTGACATCTTTTCTGTAAATGCGAGATGCAATGCAATGTGATAGTTTCGGCAAAATGGGGTATGCATTAAGTAATTAAGCCTAAAATAACAGAAACATTCAACAATCCTCGTGGCTAAAGTCAAGTCATCTTGTGATATTATAAGTTAATGAAGACTACTAAAAAAAAAGTTAATGAAGACTGCCTATAAAATACTATCTGCTGCTACTACTTCTGTAATCAAACTGTGAAGTATCATTAGATTTTTTTTTTTTGAGAATGAAGTATCCTTAGATTCACATCACAATGGAACTCCTTCAGTTTTCCTTGAGTACTCTTACCACTACCACAACTTTGTCCTTTGCCTTGTTGTTTGCGTTGAGTTTAGTTTTCTTGCTGCGAAGATCATCATCATCAAAAACTCAGTTACCACCAGGTCCATGGAAGCTACCATTCATTGGAAGCATCCACCACCTACTCACGGCTGGTTCTCCGTTACCTCATCATGCCCTTAGAAGCTTGTCGATGAGATACGGACCGCTCATGCACCTGCAGCTTGGAGAAATTTCTTTACTGGTCGTGTCATCCCCGCGTATGGCTGAGCAGGTTATGAAAACTCATGATCTTGCCTTTGCTGAAAGGCCACAACAACTTGTTGGTCCACGGATTTTAACATACGACAACCAAACTATTACCTTTGCCCCCTATGGTGACTACTGGAGACAAATGCGTAAAATTTGCACGCTGGAACTGTTAACTGCAAAAAGTGTGCGGTCGTTTACCTCTATAAGGGAGGACGAAATCACAAAGCTTGTAAGATCCATCAAATCATTGTCACTAGGAGGAGGAGGAGTGTCTGTTAATGTTACAGAAAAGCTCTACGCACTGTTTAGTGCTGTGACTACTAGAGCGGCATTTGGGAAGCGGTGTAAAGACAAGGATGTCTTTGTGAAATATCTACAGGAGGCAATGACAATAATGGGAGCTCCTCATTTGTGTGATATGTTCCCTTCACTGAAAATACTCGGTCTTCTTAGGCGTAGGTGGAAGGGCAAAGTAGTAAATGTGCATAGGCGGCTTGACATGGTTCTTGACAATATCATAAAGGAACACGAACAGAACCTGCAGAGTGGTGAATCCGTGGGAGACGAAGAAGATCTGGTTGATGCTCTACTTCGACATCAGAAGAGTTGTGGCCTGGACTTTCCAATAACAACCAACAACATCAAAGCTGTTATTCAGGTATGCATATAATAGTCTTCTTAATTGCTGCCATACATTCAATTTAGGCTTAATTTTGCCAAAAGTATGACATTACAATCCCTACTTTTAGAATTCGCTGACTACATCTGATACGGGTCACATATCAATTATTTAATATTTATTTATTAAGTTATTTATTTAATTAGTTTATTAGTTTTTTTTATAATAATTTATGTAATTAGCCCATAAAGTAGGCCGTTAGGTTAGGGTTATGTTAGTGTATCTATTTATAGAGATGTCATCTCCAACTTAATCAATCAATCAAAAAGAATATTCAAGGTGTTTTGTGTTTTAGTGTGTGTTGAGTGTTCGTGTGGAGACTTGATAGTGTCTATAATTACTATCACGTTAGGTATACCCTAACAATTGGTGCTTTCATTGAGAGAATGGCGGGCATGGGCGATCTCCTTGCGTCGTTCTCGATCTCAGTCACGAAGTTATCCAACTGTTGCTTATCGATGACATCGACGAGCTCTACCAGCAAGTGAATGAAACGATTACTTATCTCATCATGGCAGAACTCGAATACCTCCAAGCAAGCGGGTATCTCACCTTGGCAGATCTGGAAAACCTCAAAGCAAGTGGGGGAAAATTCCGATTGATTTCCAGTTGGAAACTTTGTCGCCTCCAGGACGTCATCAGAGTCCCAGAATAGCCGCCGCAACCGCTGCTAGATGAAGAACAACAGACCACACAGCCGCCGGTGCAAATCTGGCCGCCGCCACTGTCGTTGGAGGAAAAACAGCAGGAGGTACGGATCGTAGAAGATCGGTCAGAGACCCAGCAAAAACCATTGCCGAATGCTTCAGCAGCCAGGACGGCCGCCTTCGGCGACGTTCCTTCGCTCCAGAATCCGGCCGGCTGCACCCAGCCTTCCGCCGAACCTCCCACTCCAAACACGACCGTCATAAACCCAGAAACGCCGGCCAGTTTTAAGCCTCACACTGCGCTGCCTTCTAGCAACCAACCACCGAACCACGAACCAGCCAGACCACCGTAGACTTAAAGCGACAACTATCCGACCACCGTCAGCCTCCTCCGGCCTCAGACAACCCATTCTCCGCCACCCCGCTCCGCTCCGAAGTTGCAAACAAAAGGGATGCCGCAATTTCCAGCAACCCGACTCGATTTAGCCGAGGGGATTACGTCGGTTCCAAATCGGCTCGATCCAGCCGCTGAGCTGCCCCTGGATCGTGGCCCTCACCCGGCTTGGCTTGAGTCGCCAATTCCAACTCGGCTTGGCTTCCTTCCCAATAGCTTTAGGCCGACTACATCATTTGGGCTGAGAGCTAAATTCAAGCCCGATTCTTCACTTTGGCCTCATTTCATCTTTGGGCCTAATTATTTTAGGCAACCTGTATTGAAGCTTTCTACCATGGGTCTACAAAAAGATGGTCTTCAAGACATTCGACGACAATTTGACCCGGGCAAGAATATTACGGATTTCTCACACATCCGCCTTGAAGGCAAGACGGTTTTCAAGCGTGGGGGAGTTGATACGGGTCACGTATCAATTATTTAATATTTATTTATTTAATTAGTTTATTAGTTATTTTATAATCATCTATGTAATTAGTCCGTAGAGTAGGCCCGTTAGGTTAGGGTTATGTTAATTATCTATTTAAAGTGATGTCATCTCCAGTTTAATCAATCAATCAGGAAGAATATTACAGGTATATTGTGTTTTAGTGCGTGTTTAGTGTTCGTGTGGAGGCTTGATAGTGTCTATAATCACTATCATGTTAGGTAAACCCTAACATCACTCATTTGCTATAGTACCTGCCAATGTGAAACTGAGAAAAAATACCACTTAACGGATTATACCACTAGTTGACTAATAACCTCTTGTACAACGGCAAAATGGTCTACTCAATACAATATGAATACCCCCGCAGCTACCACCATCTACCGTCACAGCCACCGCCGCCCCGCCGCAATCCTATACTCAGATTAAGGTCAACATCACTATCAACACCAACGTACTTCTAGGATCCCTTAGAAATCAAACCAATTACGTCTATCGACCTTGATTAAGTCCACAATTCAACTCCAACTAAAAACCAAACTCAATCCCATACATCCGTTCAACACCTCCTCAATTAAACCCAACAATTGATTAATCCATAACAAAGTTTTATCTTTTCTACTCCCTCCGTCCCAAAATGTATGTCATGTTTGCTATCTTGCCTTCTCCCAAAATTGTGTCTTCTTTGAAAACACAACTTTTTACCACTACTTTCTACTATTACCCGTCATTAATTGTATGATCGTAATTTTTCTACACGAACTCACATGTACTACCATCATTAATTTTTAAGGGTAATTTTGGTAGTGCATCATTTCTTTGGCATCTTTTTCCAATACCTTAATATGTGTGAAAAGCCAAAAAGGCGACCAAATGGGAGGGAAGGAGTATATCATAGTAAAACCTAGCCACAACCACCCAAATAAGCTAAACAGATGATCGAATTCAATCCCATTACACATGCGTCTCGCTTGATTTCCCAATTAAACCCATGAAGAGAGCGGCAGAAATAGCCTTCTACTTCCTTTCGCTCAAGCATAAAGTCGAGTGGCCCAGGGGAATTTACCCTTAAGCGGGACCTCTTCATCGATTTTCAATGATTGGTGAGAAACTATAACTAGGACGGGCTCTACCATGTAAGCTATTAGAGCTTTTGGGTGGTGGGAGAATCATTTCTTGATAAACGGAGTTTTCGGCCGAGAGATGCATAAATTAAGAGAAAATGGAGAGGGATAGAAACAGAGAGAGCGCACAAGATTGAGAAGAAAATCAACAGGGATAAAGGCAGATAGAATGAGAGATACAGAGGGAAGAGATAGAGATTAGTGGAAATTGAGGCCTCATTTGGTGACGTATATGATACGTCGGGATATGATGTACACTGGGGATATGATGTGTGATGTGTATGTTGTAGCATGTGGTAAGATATGATATGCTTCTTTACTTTATTTGGGTGATGTGGGATATGATGCATAATATGATTTACTATGTTTGAGTAGTATAGGAAAAGAAGAAGAATATATGTCAAAATGACTATAATACCCTCTATGTTGTGACTTTGTATAAAAAATTCTCATATTGTAAATTTGGCATGAAATATATAAAATAGTGATCTATGTTAATTTTTTTTAATTATGTGTATGTTCTAATGATATTTTTTCTTCACAAAAATTACACATATGATTGTCATCATATGTTGAAATATTTTCCGGTGAGAGACATGTGTGGTATACCCCTAAATTAGTGGTAATTTTGGGAATTATTGAGGTATTATGGTCATCTAGGCATCTCACTATATCCCGCTTAACTTGTATTTGATGTATACCACCCCATAGGTGGTATTGCTTGTAGTCTAAAATGGGGGTGGGGATATGGCGAGGATTTATACCTCCCATTTCCCCACACTCAAACAATGGAAAAGAAAAGGGAGGGATACCATATCAAATCCCTCCCTCATATCTGCTACCCAAACGAGGCCTGAGAGAGATCGAGAGGCCAGAACAATTTTCTTCCCTTTTTACTTCTTTTCTTCGATTTTTTATTGTGTGTTATATCTATTTTATTCTTCCCCTTTCCTTATTTCTCCCCTTTTATATGTACTGACAAATCAACCCTTACCGCAAAGTTAGTGTCTGAATAATTATTTTCTTCAATACCATATTGTTATCAATATTGCAAGTGAGAGATTCAATCAGTGAGTTCAAGAAGTGGGGAATGCAATATGGTAGTTTTGACAAACTAAAACATGCATTAAGTAACTGTTCTTTTATTTTAGTACTAATAAATGTTATGTATCATGTACAAGTGGTTGTCACACATCTGCATGGTTGACAAAATGTCCAAAGTCAATTTAGTGTGATATGAACCATAATTCATAAGGTGACTTTTTAAGTAAGTGATGGTCCCAAATCATACTATGGTGAACCACTCTCGATGTTGATGTTGTTAATCTTCCAACAGCCATAACATGTACATCATCAGATCATAAGTATATATTGGGTTGGGCATGCATGTGCAGGACATTTTTAGCGCGGGTACGGAGACTTTATCAATCACAGTGGGATGGGCAATGTCAGAACTGATGAGGAAACCAAATATTCTGGAGAAGGTCCAAACAGAAGTGAGAGCGGCAGCATCGAAGGAAGGAAAGAAAACCATCAATGAAGGTGATGTCCAAGGATTAAAATATTTGAAGATGGTCATCAAAGAGACTTTAAGGTTGCATCCTCCTCTTCCTCTAGTACTCCCAAGAGAATCAAGAGTTGAGTGTTGCGTTGATGGGTATAACATACCCGCAAAGACCTTGGTTGTTGTAAACGCATGGGCTATAGGGAGAGATCCTGAACATTGGGAAGATGCTGAGAGCTTTCGACCTGAGAGATTTGATGGCAGCAGTAATGTCGACTACACAGGAACTCAATTCCATTATCTTCCATTCGGGGCGGGGAGAAGGATATGTCCAGGTGCAGTTTTTGGTATTGCCAGTGTGGAATTTGCACTTGCTCAAATTATGTACCACTTCAACTGGAAACTTCCAAATGAGACTAGACTAGGTGAGCTAGACATGACTGAGGAATATGGACTAACTGTTGGGAGGAAGAAAGACTTGTACTTACTTGCAACCTCTTATGTTCATGATGGTTGAAGGAGGCTTGAGTGTCATCATCAGAAATAATTTTCTCAATGTGTAAACTCTTATTTGGGACTGTGTGCATGTAATTTCAACTCCTCATTCGTCTTGTTTTTTTATCTATTCGTCGTAAATTTTATTTGTTTTCCAAAGTAAACATTTTTCATAATGTTAATAATGAACTATATCTATATTATTTAGAAGCATGAAGGTATTTCTAGGTGATACTAATTTTTTAAATTGAAAAGATTTACCTTTGCGAAATAATGTATTTCTCATGTACCCAAAATACTGTATCTCGAAATGCACAAACATGCACACCTATTCACTAGTGACCCCTTTCACCGTAAAGTTTATTCGTACTACTATATTCATAATCTAGTCCCAATTTATGAAGAATCGGTTAAAAGAGTTCAAAATATGTTATCCATGACGCCATGCCTACTAAACTAAGAGCACCTCCTTTTGCATTTGGTAAAAATTAGGCATATTATGTCCAAAAATACGAATTTTAATTTTTTGCAATAGTTATTTTGACATTGACCTCCAGTGCTATTAGCTAGAAATTAGGCATATTATGTCCAAAAAGTTGTATGACCTTGCTTTGCTTAGTATTTCTAGTTCTGAATTGTATTATGTACTCGTAGAAATAAGGCAATTGAATTCATTACTAATAGTCATGAATAAATTTTACGTCAGTGTAGATGAGAAAGAGATAGGAGAGAGAAGTTTTAGAGAAAATTTTATGACATGTGGTTGAGAAGTTATAAGAGACAAGAAGATAAGGTTTAGATTATTAATCACACCCACACCCCCCCCCCCCCCAAAAAAAAAGTGAATAAGTGTCTCAAAACCCTAAAAAGTACTACGAAATAAGTTTAAATATGGCGAAAGAATAAACTTTGCCAAGTTTAGCTATATTGTATAACAACAAGATGCCTAACCCATTGGACTACTAGTTTTGCTCAGCTTCTTTAATTATTTCCTAAAAATACATGTTTGCCTACGCCAATGGAGATGTTCTGACATATGAAATAAGTTGTATATTTTTTTAGAATTAAATAAGTTGTATATAGGATTATGTTATTTTTTCGGGTTTAGGAAAATGTAATTTATTTTTATAGTAAAGTGGAGGTCATTTTGATTATAAAAGAAATGAATTTCACGGCTAATTTAGGATTATGGAGAAAAAGACCAAAATCTTCGCAATGGTATTTAATGTGTTTAAGTATTATGTCAATTCTCTTTCTTTTTTACATGTAAGAAATTCATATAAGCTTATATAGTACCGCATCACCAGACACCAGTGATCGATAGGGCCCAATAATGCGATACAAGCTACGCACGACGACATTAAGCAAAACAGAACACCTGGCAAACCAAGACTATAGAGACAAGTGCACACACAAACTTAGAGACGTCATACATACAAATCCATGACTACTAGGCAAATCAGAAAATATGTAGCTATCACTTTGTCCCAGGTCTTTCTCCCCAATTTGACTTTTATCACTATTTACTGGGTCGCTTTGATCCAGTAATTTGGATAGCGAAATAATAAAAAAAGATGTGATAATCTTTTCATGGTGTTGTAGTGTAAAAAGTTCTCCATAACACGATGAAAAAAATATAAAAAAATCACATCGTTTTGCTATCCAAATCACCCAGTTAAAGTGACCCAGATACGAGTTAAAAAGTCAGGATGGGGAGAAAAGCTGGGAAGGAATGGTTTATGCTACGATAGGCTCGGGCAACCATTGACTAAGCGTTTAGGGTTAGAGAGAGAGAAGGTGAAAGACAAAATGAAACGGCACAAATGAATTGTCTCGTATATTCAATCAATACAACTAATACAGTGAACCTGAGTATCTATACAAGGAACCTTCTATATGAACGTTGGATTGTAATCCAACGGTAGGAACTAATCCTAGCAAACCCTAGTAACGATGGGCTAAGACTAAATACAAGAAGAGAATGAGATGTTATCAAGAGACCCATAGGCCCAATAGCTTATGTAGTAGACAAGTCCAGTGTTGATGAAGCCCAATGCAGTGTTGATGAATCCCAACCTTCATTTATCCGTTATTACCCTCTCGTAAAGTAGTGGTGGTGGAATCGCCATTTTTTAGACTTGAGAGCATCAAACTGAGGAGCCGGTAGCGATTTGGTGAAGAAATCTATGAGTTGTCCTGTAGAAGAAACAAAAGATACTGTAAGTTCTTTGTTAATTGCCTTTTCATGCACGTAGTGATAGTCCGTAGTGATAGTCGAGTTCGATGTGTTTGTACGTGCGCGAAAAAGAGGGTTGTCGGTAAGGGCCAAGGCAGATTGGCTATCAGTCAAAAGAGTAGGAGTAAAAGAAATATGAAAGCGTAAATCAAAAAATACCATCTTGAACCAGGAGAGACCAGCAATAGCAGTAGCTAAGGCCCGGTACTCAGGAACGGGCCACAGTAGCCTGTTTCTTGGAGGCCCAGTGGACTGGGTTGGGCCCAAGAAGGACCAATAGACCAGTGGTACTTCGTCGATCCGTTGGGTTACCAGCCCACTCGACGTCGGAGTAAATGTTAAGGGGGAGAGACCCATACAAACCATGAGATTTTGTACCGTTCAAATAGTGAAGAATGCATTTAGCACCGCTAAGATGCATATCAGTGGGGTTGTGCATAAATTGGCGCAAGTGATTTACCGCGAAAGCAATATCTGGTCGTGTGAAGGTTAAATATTGTAAGCCACCTAATAATTGTCGATAAATAGTGGGTTCGTTTAATGGAACTCCTTGGGTAAGGTGTTATTTGATGCCAGTAGCCAAAGGAGTGGAACAAGGTTTAGAAGTAGTCATGTTAAATTTTGCAAGAAGGTCAGTAGTGTACTATTCTTGTGTAATAGTAATTCCAGTTTTGTTGCGAAAAATTTGAAGGCCTAAGAAGTATGTCAACGGACCGAGATTTGTCATTTGAAAATCATTGTTGAGAAGAGAAATAAGAGTAGAAATATAATAAGTTTCATTACCGGTGACTATAATATCATCAACGTAAAGAAGTAAAAGAGTGGTGCGATTATGATTGTGTCTAATAAAGAGAGAAAAATCTAAATAAGCAGATTTAAAAACTAAAGACAGCAAGTAAGTTGTAAATCGTTCAAACCAAGCCCTAAGGGCTTGTTTTGAACCATATATCGCCTTGTGTAAAAGACAAACGTGTTTGGGAAATTCGGGATCAATAAACCAAGTAGGTTGTTTCATATACACAGTTTCGCGTAGAAACCCATGAAGGAAGTCATTTTGGACGTCCAATTGTTGTAGAGGCCATGAAAAATTAGCGGCTAACGCCAAAATAGTATGGATTGTGGCGTGTTTGACTACGGGGCTAAAAATTTCGTCGTATTCAAGCCCATGGGTTTGGTGAAAAACTTTTGCCACAAGGCGGGCTTTATATCTAGAAATGGTACCGTTAGGATTAAATTTAGTTTTAAAAACCCATTTGTTCCCAATCACGTTTGTGTTTGGTGGTAAAGGCACCAAAGAACAAGTCTTTTGCTGTGTGAAACTCAAAAATTCTCCAGCCATTGCTTTTTGGCGAGAATATTTTGAGGCCTCAGAAAAAGAAATAGGATTAGAGTGTGGAGTGGCTGAAGTGACAGTGAAACCAACATGTAGAGGAGAAGAGATAGAAGTATGATGAAGCTGCTTTTTCTTACTGATTCTAGACTTACTACGAGTCTGCATATGATGAGATGGTTGGGGGAGGGGGGAGGAATAGTCATCACCGGGCTCGGAGAATTTTCCAAGCCTCTAATGAAACTGGGAGATTCTTGTCCAGGAACTACTGGGGGCGCAGTAGCACTGGAATCAGCAAGATCACCAGTAGGAGCAGGCTGCAGGTCTCTTTCAATTACCTCAGACAAGCCATGGGGTTGCACATATATGGGAGGGAAACACTATGGTGATCAGGTGTAGTATCTGTTCGTGGAGTGTCAAAATGTTGCACATATATGGGGGCTTCAATGCTATGAGGATCAAGTGAAGTATCTGTCCTGGGTTTGGTGCCTGCAAACAAAGAGGAAGTGGCCAAATCAGTAGAGTCTGAAGATGAAAAATTTGCATAAGGAAAAGTAAACTCATCAAAAATAACATCACGACTAATAAAAAACTTGTGTGCACTACGATCAAAGCATAATTAACCTTTATATCCATCAGCATAACCAAGAAAAACACATTTTTTGGTCTTTGATATAATTTAGAAGACATGTAAGGTCTGAGATAGGGGTAACACAAACAATCAAAAATCTTAGGATGATTATAATCAGGTTTGACATGAAACAGTAACTCATACGGTGATTTATTAGAAGTGTTTGAACTAGGAAGCCTATTAATTAAGTATGTGGCAGTAGCCACTGCATGGTACCAGAAAACTTTAGGGAGAGATGCATTATGCAGCAAAGTTACAGCAGTTTCAATGATGTGACAGTGTTTTCTCTCAGCAACCCCATTTTGTTAGGGTGTATGAGGGCATGATTTTTGTTGAATAATACCACTATCAGTTAACACTTTTTGGAAGGGGAAAGATGTAAATTCTCCTCCACCATCTTTCCTAATGATTTTAATAAAAGAGTTAAGTAATTTTTTAATAAAAAGTTTGAATTTTATGAATACACATGTGACTTCGAATTTGTGTTTTAATGGAAAAAGCCAAGTAAAACGAAATACTGTTGGAATTGTGCCCTAGAGGCAATCAATTAATTGTGACATTTATGGATTTACGATTCATTATGTTATCGATATAGAGATGTGTTAACATGAATGAAGTCCTTAGAATATAAGTGTTATATTCTTAAATATCCCTAGTCGATTATAATGATTAATAGGACAATCATCTATAGACTAGTATGGGGTTGAATCGATATGGAGATATCATGATCCAACACATGGGTATGCATAAGGAGTAATGGCATACTGGATTGACCCATCTCCGAGAAGGCTACATACACGTTATTTTGAGTCACAAGCGCTTCTCGCGGTGCAATGGTATTGTCATCCTTAGACTTGAAGTCACTAGATTGTCTAGTTGTGGATTATTGTGATCTTGGTAGCGTCAAACGCTACACCGTAACTGGGTAGTTATAAAGGCGTGTACTGGATACAATAAGAAGTAAGCTTATAGATCGTAGTGGATGTAGATAGAATTTGTCCCTCCCACATAACGGGAGCAAATATCCTAGGCCACTCGAGGGATAGTGCTTATAAAATGTCTGGCCAGACTCAAATAAATCAATATGGGATATTGATGTTATTTGCACGAATAAGGCTATTCCCAGGATCGAGAAACTATGGATTGGATATACGAGTGTGACTTGTATGTCTCATGTCCAATCCGGATATTGGGACAATGGGATGAGACAATTACATGCACAAGGTTTGTCATGATGACTATTCTATTTGTTGGCTAGAATGGATGTCTTGCTAGAGGCCGCTCCATATTAGTAAATTGTTACTACCAACTAAATAGAACCTATGGGGTCACACGCCATATAGGGGTGAACTAGACATGGGAAATAATTAATTAATATGATTAATTAATTAGAAGGATCAAATCGCAACAACTTGCTAACTTAGTAGGACTAATATGCAAGTTGGACTAATCCATGTATGGACATGATTAGGATATGCCAAGGTGGCCTAATTCATGTAGGGACATGATTAGGATTAATTTGCAAATAGAACTAATCCATGTATTGACATGATAAGGACTATTTTGCTAAAATGGACTAATCCGAACTTGAGTAGGATTAGGAGAGGGGTTCTTTATGTAGTAGGACAAGGAGTTGTTGGACTATATAAAGAACACTCCTAGCTTATTTTTCTCTCTACACACACCACACATCTATATGATAGAGTAGGAGAGACTAAAGCAAGGAGAGAGAGCAAATCCCATAAAGGGCCGAAACCCCTTGGGATTGCCGCCCCTCCTGTCGGCCTACATGGAGGTGCCGCCCACCTTGGCTTGCCTCGTTTTGCGTGATTCTTCTTCCTCTTCCTCTTTTCGGGCTAGCACCAAGGATTGGAAGATCAAGATCTCACCTATAGGCGTGGATCAACCGTAGAGACGTGACACTATTCGCGTTTGAAGTCATCAAAGGAGAAACCTAAGGTGTGTTATTGATTTCTTCCCTTACCATCGTTATGTCTCTTGACTTGTGATCCTTGGAGGGTTTTGCATGGTTTATTTTTGTTTCCGTTGAGCATCCATGAATCAAAACCCTACAGTGGTATCAGAGTCACAGGTCGTAGAGCATAAACGTGGTTTATGTGTTACGTTTTAATTGTTTTACACCTTAATTTGATTGTTTATCGCGTAAAACAAGACAAATCAAGCATGGGATGTAATTTGTCAATAATATTTCATAACAAGATCTAATTTTTGCATTGGATGCATGAATTGGTGAGTTTGAGAAATTTTAGGATCTTAGATCTAGGGTTTGGGCATCCTTGGGGAAGAAGGACTTCTCCCAAAACAAGGAAACAACCAAACTTGGGCACCAAGCAAGGGAGTTGCTTTGGAAACAACTCCCTCAAGGAGGTTCGGCCCCCCTAGGGGACCGCCCCTCTTGCTTGCCGCCCAAGCTTGGCCGCCCTAGGGGCCGGGCTGCCCTATCCCGCGGCCTAGGCGTGTGGGCTATGGGCCGGGCCGGCCCTAGGGCCTTGTGGTTCATCTTTTTGGGCCCGGGCAATTCGATTGTTGGGCCCATGGACCGTTTTAACCCTAGAAATCCTAAAATCAATTAAAATTTACCAAGCGCGTTAAAATTGGATTTTAACTGTTTATGTGCAATTCGCATGGTGATTGGATATGGCCTTATGATGTGGTTTGATGTGGGTGTTTAATTTTGTGGTTTGGTTTTACGGCCTGCGAGCTGATCAATTAATTGTAATAATTAATTAGGGTTTATGGCCTGCGTGCCATTTTTTTCTCAACTTGTGAGATTTATTTTATTTAGTATAGAAGTTAGCTAGTGCTTGATAAAGTAGATTGTTAGCCAAGATTGAAGAAAAGAAGCCCAAAGCCAAAAGGAGCCACAAAAGGTGGAGCATGGAGCATGGAGGATTCCACAAGACTACGAAGGATGGACCAAAAGATCAAGACGCATGGGGATGTGTTTGCTTTTAGGGTTCATAGATAATTCCATTGGCTTGGAATTATCTTAGTCTAGAAAAGGCCATATTCACATCACGTTTAATTTCTGTTTTGTGGTTGTTTATTTTATTGTCTTATTATTGTGTGGTTGGTGTATGGATGATGCATGCAATTAGGATAATAAGATAATTAGACAACCCGGATCTATTATTTGGAGTTGTGACCAAACTCAAATAGATAGATTAGTTTATATTGATCAACAAAAGGAATTAAAAGTTGAATTTAAAATCCCTCAAAATTCAAATATTGTGTTCTTGCCTTCTCATTATTTAAACACTCATGATAATCATTATTTATCAAGTTCGTGCGTGCCAAAGCAGGGCGACTTGGTTCATAATGATGGAATGCAATGGCACGTAACAATGTGCAATTGTTTAAATAAGAGGTTGAACACAACTGGGCTATTAATATGATTAAGAAACCTAGAGGCAATCAATTGGGATTATCCATATGGATGGATAAATAAGGAGTTATTTGCCCAATTGAACCAAGAGTTGCATAAGGGATGCAATTGGAATTGTTCCTACCTAAAGTAGTCAAATTATGGGTGACTTGCCAAAGCAAGCTCATAAGGAGATGAAACATGGATCTTGGCCCACTAGAAAATATAAGGATATTTTCCGCATTAATATCTTGAGGGTTATTAATCCGAAGTAAAATAGTGGGAGCTATGAATCCTTGTTAAATATAGTTAAAATGTCACAAACTTTGCATAATCCTATTATGTTGAATACCCATGACATTAAACAAACAAAAACGACTTTATCTATTTCGTAGACTGGTATAAAACTGAGAGTTGTTCTCAAAATTAAAGAGAATTTGTTGTACTTCGTAGAACATAAAGTTCTCTTCCACAGACTACCAAAACACACTAAAACCTATGAAAGGAACACCAAATAATGGTTCTTTGGTTATGACTTGCCCCATGTTAGCGGCCATGAACTCTGAGCTTTGGAAGCAAGAAGAGAGACATGGAGAAGTATGATATGATCATACATTGAAAGAAGCTCTTTCAAAAGAGGGAGCTAGACATGAAAGGTTTGAAGTGTTGCTCCACTTTGGGTTATGCAAATATACTAATTCAATATGATTGAAATATTAGTGAATATACATTATCTATGAGATAGATAAAGAATAAAAGGTTATTCACCCAAGTGGACCAAGAATTGCATTGGATGCAATTATAGTTTTGTTTTAAAGTTGATTTACTCAATATGATTGAAAAATCACTAAAACAAAACACTAATAATGGGCATGGGCAAAGTTGTTAATGGATAACAACATGGGTAAGGGAAAAATAGTTTGCGCCAACCCCATGGGTATAAAGCAAGCCTGTTGCTAAAACCAAGTTGCCTTGGAGTCCCATAGTAGGTGTAAAGGAAGAGAGACTACCCAAAGTACCTGGAAGCAAATATTAGAGGAATTATGAATTCCGATTTGGGTATTTTTGTTATAGAAATCAATGTGTTTATCTCATCACCATAAGTATATGATACTAGATGAGGATATCACATTTATGGAAGTGTGGAGGATCTCAAGAGACGAAGATAATTGGATAAGGAAGAAATAATCCTACACGTGGGGCTATGAAGCAAAGGGTTGCTGAAAAGCCGTAGGGAATTATTTCTACCTTTCAGAAATTGTTCATGAATTAGACAAAAGGGATAATGTCCCTGCTATGAGTAGGACCATTATCATAGTTTCTTGTTTGGACAAGAAATCTCCTTATCATAATAAAAGGACAAATGTTGTTCCATCTATTATGGTATGCATTATTGTAATGCAATTTTGTCTAAGTGGATTCTATATCCATGATCATGATAATTTCATCTATAACATTAATACCTAGAGGTTTGCATATAATGATATGAACTTCACTTATCTTTAGCATTATCGTTTAGGCCTCATGAATAAGAGATACATATCTGGAACTCCATGAGGATGGATTTCTGGAACTATTTGATTATTGAAACATATGAGACATGTAAGACTTATTAGGCAAAGATATTATCTTTTGGGAATCATACATATTGATGCATGAAGGCCGCTAAGCACAAATACTAAAGATGGTTTTCATTACTTCATCGTATTTACTGATAGGATCAGAGAAATATGGATTTGTGCATCTTATGAAGAAACAAATCAGAATCCTTTGAATTGTTCAAAAGTATTCAGGAATGAAGTAGAGAACCATCTTGGCAAAAGTATTAGGGCTCTACGATTGGATCGTAGAGGAGAGTACTTGAGCCAAGAGTTTGACAAGAATATATGGGAGTGTTGGATATGATCCAAAACTCGCTCCACCTAGCATGCCACATGGGTTTGGCGTGTATAAGAGGAGAGTTCAAACCGTGTCGGACACGGTTCGGTCCAAGATGAGCCAAAAAGAACTTCCAGTTTACTTTTGGGACTATGTTCTAATTACAGCAAAATTCGCCCTTAACCTTGTTCCATCAAAAAACGGATTATGAATAATGCCATATGAGATATGGACTAGGAAGTGCCCTAGTATGTCATTCATAAAGATTTGGGGTTATGAAGTTTATGTAAAGGAGTTTACAAATAAACTAGGACCCAAGTCGGATAAATGTTTTGTGGAATATTCTGAAAAGGATATTATTTCTACAACCTAATCGAGAACAAAACTGTTTGTTTCTCGAACCACATTGTTTCTAGGTAGAGATTGTCTCTAAAAGAAACAGTGGGAGGACAGTAGAACTTGAAGAAGTTCAAGAACCACAACAGAACATTGATCCTTTTGATGGAAATGAGGCAGGATCACAATGTGTTGTGGAGCAACCTACTCAGATAACACAAGAACCTCGTAGGTCAGGTAGGATATGTCAAGGGACTAGAGAAATAACGATTTCCCATAACCCCTGATATATTGCTCATCAAGATGAGCCTACAACCTATTATATGGCCACATGTGGGCCATACTCACAGAAATGGCTTGGAGCCATGAGATGCAAAATGGAATCCATGTATGCCAACAAAGTATGGACTTTGGTGGAACCACCTGAAAGGTGCAAGTGGGTTATGAGGAAACCAACATGGATTGTAATATGATTACCTTTAAGGGACAATTGGTTGGGTAATGATTTCTTGTGAGTTCATAGTATAGACTATGACAAAATCTTTCCAAGTTGTGATGCTTAAATTCATTAGTATCTTGCTTGTAGCAATCTGTTTATAGATTGAATCAAGCTTCTAGGAGTTGGACTCTTCGAATTGATTATGCAATCAAAGGAGTTTGGTTCCATCAAAATTTAAGATGAGACTTGTGTTTACAAGAAGGTTAGTGGGAGCATAATAACGTTTCTGGTCTTGTATGTGGAGACATACTAATCATTGGGAATGATGTCCCTACTTGGAAATCTTACGTAGATTGACTAGGGAATTAATTTTCAAATAATAGACTTAGGCAAAACAACCTAGGAAGATCTATGGAGATAGATCAAGATGGTTGTGCGACTTAAGTCATAGTACATAAATTTACAAAGGTGTTGAAATGGTTCAACATGCATAGAATATGGAATCTACCTATGTCACATGGAATTGGTCTTTTGAAGACTAGTTATCTTTCCAATTAGATTGGGAAGGGACCGTATGAATAAGATTCATGAGATACGCCATGTTATGTACAAGGCCAGTTGTGTCATATGGTATGACACAAATATACCAGTCAAATCCGGGTGAGAGTCACTGGATAAATTATCAAGATTATCCTTTAGTACTTGAGAAGCACTAAGGATGAATTTTTGATAAAAGGGGGATACGAAGAGTTTAATGTAAGGGTTTACAGTGATGCGAACTTCAAATCTGACAAGGAAGGTTCAGATTATAAGTCGATTTTTGAGTTTTGCCCTAGTGGGAGCGACCGTGAGCTGGAAAGGTTCCAGGCAAGATTCAGTCACTGATTCTAACATAGAGGACTGAGTGAATTAATGCATAAATACGCATTTACTCAGAATATTCAATCTCAATCAAATTGTTGATGGAGGAGATGTGAATATTTGGAAGGGGCCAGCATATGTCTCGCCTCTACGCAGCGTAAGCGTGGAGGGCCGCGCTAGATCAATAGGCATATGATGCAGGAGATTGACTCTAGTGCAAGTGGGAGACTGTTGGAATTGTGCCCTTGAGACAATTAATTAATTGTGACATTTATGGATTTACGATTCATTATGTTATCGATATAGAGATGTGTTAACATGAATGAAGTTCTTAGAATATAAGTGTTATATTCTTAAATATCCCTAGTCGATTATAATGATTAATAGGACAATCATCTATATACTAGTATGGGGTTGGATTGATATGGAGATATCATGATCCAACACATGGGTATGCATTAGGAGTAATGGCATACTGGATTGACCCATCTCCAAGAAGGCTACATACACGTTATGTTGAGTCACAAGCGCTTCTCGCGGTGCAATGGTATTGTCATCCTTAGAATTGAAGTCACTAGATTGTCTAGTTGTGGATTATTGTGATCTTGGTAGCGTCAAACGCTACACCGTAACTGGGTAGTTATAAAGGCGTGTACTGGATACAATAAGAAGCAAGCTTAGAGATCGTAGTGGACGTAGATAGAATTTGTCCCTCCCACATAACGGGAGCAAATATCATAGGCCACTCGAGGGATAGTGCTTATAAAATGTCTGGCCAGAATCAAATAAATCAATATGGGATATTGATGTTATTTGCACGAATAAGGCTATTCCCAGGATCGAGAAACTATGGATTGCATATACGAGTGTGACTTGTATGTCTCGTGTCCAATCCGGATATTGGGACAAAGGGATGAGATAATTACTTGCACAAGGTTTGTCATGATGACTATTCTATTTGTTGGCTAGAATGGACGTCTTGCTAGAGGCCGCTCCATATTAGTAAATTGTAACTACCAACTAAATAGAACTTATGTGGTCACACGCCATATAGGGGTGAACTAGACATGGGAAATAATTAATTAATATGATTAATTAATTAGAAGGATCAAATCGTAACAACTTGCTAACTTAGTAGGACTAATATGCAAGTTGGACTAATCCATGTATGGACATGATTAGGATATGCCAAGGTGACCTAATTCATGTAGGGACATGATTAGGATTAATTTGCAAATAGAACTAATCCATTTATTGACATGATAAGGACTATTTTGCAAAAAGGGACTAATCCGAACTTGAGTAGGATTAGGAGAGGGGTTCTTTATGTAGTAGGACAAGGAGTTGTTGGACTATATAAAGAACACTCCTAACTTATTTTTCTCTCTACACACACCACACATCTATATGATAGAGTAGGAGAGACTAAAGCAAGGAGAGAGAGCAAATCCCACAAAGGGCCGAAACCCCTTGGGATTGCCGCCCCACCCGTCGGCCTACATGGAGGTGTCGCCCACCTTGGCTTGCCTCGTTTTGCGTGATTCTTCTTCCTCTTCCTCTTTCCGGGCTAGCACCAAGGATTGGAAGATCTAGATCTCACCTCTAGGCGTGGATCAACCGTAGAGACGTGACACTATTCGCGTTTGAAGTCATCAAAGGAGAACCCTAAGGTGTGTTATTGATTTCTTCCCTTACCATCGTTATGTCTCTTGACTTGTGATCCTTGGAGGGTTTTGCATGGTTTATTTTTGTTTCCGTTGCGCATCCATGAATCAAAACCCTACAGATACATCATCAATAAATAAAACATAAAACTTATAACCATTAAAGGAAAGAGTTGAGGTAGGACCCCATACATCATTGTGTATCATATGAAGAAGATCAGTAACAATAGTTTTAGACAAACTGTAAGGAAGTCTATGCATCTTTCCAGCCAAAAAAGCATCACAGAGAGAATTAGAAACAGAAACATTATGTAAATTTGCTTGAGGACCAGTCTTGAGAGACATGGAGGACAAGTAATATACATCATTTTTCAGAACAGTTTACACATTTAGATAGAACAGAATTGGTAGGGTTGCCTAAACGAGAATGCCACGAGGTGGATTTAACACGTTGACCCAAATTTGCTTGAGGACCAGTCTTGAGAGACATGGAGGACAAGGGATATACATCATTTTTTTACTTTGACCCTGATAAAGACTTCGACCCGTATCCATATCCTGAATATAAAACGAGTTTTTATCAACAATGAATCGAAATCATGACACATTTGATTAACACAAATAAGATTCACATAAATTTTAGGCACATGAAGTGTGTTATGCAAAAGAAATGAATGAGATGTTGTAGTTAATAAGGCAGTACCAACATTTTGGATTGGTAACTAACAACCGTTACCCACAGTTACGTGATCATGTCCAGAATAAGGTTCAGAGAGAGAAAGATTGGCCAAGTCTGCAGTCATATGATTAGAAGCGCCAGTATCCGTACGCCACACCTCAGAAGAAGTTTGATTTTCAAAGGATGTTGCAACAAGGTGCTTAGGTGGATGGCGTCCCTGGTATGCATAGTCCATTCGGTGATAGCAATCAAGCGTCGAATGATAGTCGTTACCACATATGTGAAAGTTAACCGGACTTGAACGACCGGACCCACCGCAGTGACCTTTCAGATAACCGGATCCGGATCGACCGTATCCACCACCTCGACCCGATCCATATCCGTTACCGGAATGGGATCCATATCCGCTACCATACCCGGATCCTGATCGAGAGTTCGAACCATAACCGGATGAAGAACGCGACCGGATCACCCCATTGGGTTTGGTCAAACCGTGCGCCCCCACGTTGACCAGTCCTACCACCGCCTCAGTTGTTGGTAGGGTAAAGACCGCCACAGCCGCCGCCTCGGTTGGCGAAGAAAGCGGTGGGAGAAGGTAGATCTGTTGATGGAGCCTGAGAATGGAGCATTTGTTCTTCAGCTCGCAAGAGTACATGGAGTTATTCAAAGGAAACCGGCGTGGACTTGACGCGGATAGAGGAGCGAAAGGAGTTGAACTCGACGGGGAGGCCATTGAGAGTATACAACAACATATCCTCATCGTCAATAGCAATAGAGGAGACAACGAGCTTGCTCCGGAGAGTGGAAAGCCTCTTCATGTAGAGATCGACAGAGTCGGTACCCTTTTTGATGTTCTGAAGCTCATATTTAAGCTGTAGAACATTGGATCTGGTCAAAGAGCCATAGCGGCGCTCTAGGGTTTCACACGCGGATATGGCGAGGGAATCACCAAGAACAAGAGTTAAAGCCTCAGTGGAAAGGGTTGCGTTGATGATTGTGAGAGCCGCTTGATCTTGCAAGATCCAGGCGTTAAACGCCGGATTGGCAAGCAGAGATAAAGATCCGTCAGGGAGTGTATGAAACCCCAGCGGACAGGAGGAAGAGCCGTCCAGGTGACTGAATAAACTGTGAGTTTTGAAGATAGAAGAGATTTTATGTCGCCAAAGAACAAAATTACTCGAATCGAGTTTTGAGGGTAGGAGATTATGAATGTCTGATAAGAGATAGAGCAGCGGTGCCGGTGAAGACCCGCCGGAATTTGGGGAACGAAGCATCTGTTTAGGCTCGTGATGCCATGACAGAGCATTTAGGGTTAGAGAGAGAAGGTGAAAGACGAAATGAAACGGCACAAATGAATTGTCTCGTATATTCAATCAATACAACTAATACAGTGAACCTGAGTATATATACAAGGAACCTTCTATATGATCGTTGGATTGTAGTCCAACGGTAGGAATTAAACCTAGCAAACCCTAATAACGTTGGGCTAAGACTAAATACAAGAAGAGAGTGGGTTGTTATCAAGAGACCCATAGGCCCAATAGCTTATGTAGTAGACAAGTCCATTTTTCATGAAGCCCAATGCAGTGTCGATGAAGCCCAACCTTCATTTATCCGTTATTAACCATCACATGAGCCTCTAAAACAAAAGAGCGTGGTACCCTACCGCACGGTCTTGCAGCGAATCCCCCTCCTGTTGAATAGCTAAGATAACGGGTGCCTCCTCATACGACGGTGGATCAGCCCATGTAAGATGTTAAAGCCATCATGCAATGTATATTCATAATAACTGTAACTAATGCATAGAACGTGTAAAAGAGATTCCATGTAAAATAGATAGTAGATTCACCTGGAGGGGAGATGTTGTGGCGTGGTGTTTCCAGTAATTGAAGGATATATTGTTTTCTAAAGCGAAAAGATGAAATCATATGCCTTCAGATAGGATGGATGCCCGTAAGACATATCACCTAAGAATAGTTTGTGCGAGTAATATTTTGGGTATGTTTTTGAGACATTCTGCTTGCAAAGAAAGCTTCAAGTTCCTTCGCGCTTGCACATTTAGAAGAGGCCAACTATGTATTTGGAAAAAAGAAGATGAGGAGGACGGGAAGAAGACGGAGACGAAGCTTCACCGTTGAAGACTTATGTTTGATTTCTTCTACTCTTTTATTTATCAGATTAATAGAGAAACTATGTGTTTTTTCTTATCTAATCATGAGTAGCTAAAAACCCCATAGATATTCATCTCATATGAGAGCTAATGGTTTATGTAAACGAGCTTTTCTGGATTTAATCTAGTTTCATGCATTGATGTGTTCGTCTTATTGAATGATTATTAGTTTTTGGTCATCGTTTGTAATCCTAAACTATTGACACGTTTATGATATGATCTAAGATTCATAAACTAGGGTTTGCGCATTAGGATGATTCATGGTTAAAGTTGTTTACATTTTGATTAATTTTTTATGTAATGTTTGAATTGTAACTGGAATGGAGTAATTAACTGGACCCGTTACTTAGATAGCGAATGCACGATAGTGAATCTAACTAGTTAGGATGAGACATGAACATCAATCTTGTATCGCCGCGACAGAAAGGAGATGTGTTAAGATTGGTTAGTGTGGGTAGATTCGGTATATTAATCGACTATTTCTTGAAACGGTGGACCGACAGGACCCGTGATCGTATCAGTATAGAACGTGCTAGAATGGATCGGTAAACATAGGTAGGCTGAAAGGACCCTAGGTGTACCGTGACGTAAAAGGACCTGAGACCGACATGAGATGGTCAGTGCTATTACCCGGCTTACTTAGATCTGAATTAACGTGTTACTCATATCATCCGGACATCGATTGAAGCCCTATGAGATGAATGAGATTGACTGGTTTTCTCCATCAATTGATTAAGACTTCTCTCTTAATTTCAGTTCAATGTGATTATGTAATTCCATACAGCCACTTGTTTGGGGGTGACAACTTTTATTCTAAACTACATCCTCCCGCTTACTCAGAAAACTGCAATTAATCTTCTAATTAATAACTTGTTACGAGCTTGTTTCTGTGGGATCGACAACCCGAGTGTTAAAAGCACTCAAACTATATTACGTGACTGTGCACTTGCGTACACTATTAGCACATAGCGGTCAGGAGGAGGCCTCCAGTTTTGAGTTGATTTGACGCCCCTTGCATTTGAATGATGAGTTTGTTGGGTTTCGTGCAATCAAACGCATTGGAAATACAAACAAAATTTCTGCTGAAAACCCACCAAGGACTGACACGTTCCAACCGCAAGTGCACAGGTGTCGCGTGTAGTAATACTCAGAAAGAACGCTTATTTCAACTAAGAGAATTCTGGAAATTTAATAAAGCTATTAACCTTATAGTGGGCAAATATTTGAGTTTTGCTCACTGAAATAATGAACGCAAAGTATATAAACACAAGTGATTGAGTGTTTTAAGATTCAAAGATGGTAAAAAGACCAGGGCACCTCGTTTGGGGGATTTCTAGGGTTGCTTTTTATTGCGAGTTACAATTTACGAAATACCGCAATATGTTACTAGTCAAACGAGCAACAACGACTCACCGAATTACCAAGCGAGATCTTTATACCTAGGATGAAATAAAAACGAGTTACAAGCTTTACTAACCCTAGATACGCATTAAGTGTAATCTTCTGCTCAACGTTCCTAGCTATTGGGACAGAGTTACCAAGTACACCAATGAATTAGGTGAATGTTTTATTCTTCTGATCAACGATCATCGAGTTACCAAACAATCAGCGATTAAATTCTAGCAAATAAGACGTCTCTTATTGTATAGATAAAAATAAAATGCATAAACCTTCATAACGAGATAATTCACATTTAATTAAGTCAAAAAGACATAAATCTCAATCTCATAATTCACAAATCGATCATAAACCCTAATGCCAAACTAGGGTCCAGAACTAAACGCGTTTAGCTAATCATATTCATGATCAAAAAGAAAAATTTATGTGTGATCATGCACAAAAACAAAGAAAATAGATGAACAAGAGATCAAACTAGGGTTTCCAAGATCTAAGCATCAAAAATCATCTCCCAACGTCGGCCAACCCTTCAATTAGTCGTCCACATAGTTTCAGGACTAATGCCCCTCAAAACTATGCAAAATTACCTTTTTTCCCAAATTATGGCGAACATTCAACTTGTTCGTACAAACTTTTTCCTAGTAGCTTCCGGGGAATTATTTTCTGTCGTGACAGCCTTCAGCATTCTGGCCCCAACTTCAACGGACAATCACTTTCTCGTCCGGTCGCCATTTTAAATATGCGCCTATCGTTGGCAAGCTCATTGAGTCTACTTTCATTTTCCACTGCTCTCACACCAAAATTATTTGTCAAACACAATTTATCATTAAAATATTAAAGTTTGGTCACCTTTGCTCCTCCTCCTTTGCTTCTCTTGCTTCCTCTTGAGCTTGCTTTGTTTTCAAAGTTCGTTTCATGTCTCCTAGGAGTCATTAGCATCCGTTCCTATCAAGACAATATGAACAACCATACAAAGCGATTATATTTAACAAATAACATCTAAAATTAATAGAAACGTCCGGAGTATCAATAATACCCCCCCAACAAGCTCATTCTTCACAAGTATTTCAATATAATGGCCGTTTACTCATTGGAACACTTCGGAATCACGCGAAAGGGTAGCTAATAAATATAGAATATAATTCTTACTATGGAGTTATAAAATGCCCACACAATTATCATTTGCGTGTCCCGGGCAAATCTGATGTACCGTTCACCTGTTTGGTAGCTGATTGAATACACAAACGACTCTACACGACCACAACATGATAGTGCAGCAATATGATGTAAATGTAAATCAACAAGTATTTAAACATATAAAACACTTCTCTTTATTTATTTTTGAAAGATCGGGCAATTTCACTATCCTTAACCGAAATCCTCAAATCTCACTAGTCCTTTTTGAAATTCCATCACACGCAGCAAAAAATATAGTTAAAATGATTATGTGCAAAGGATAACTAAGGCGTCCCCTTTCCTCCAAAATTTCAATCCTAGACACGGGCACACCCTATGCTTAAATAGGCTAATTTTGATCAAGTTCCGCTATCGTCTTGCTTCTCCAAGTCATTTGAGGTTTTCATCCCTCTTAGCATTGATTGCGTTTGAATGCAAATTGTCCCTGTTAAGGGCGTCACCACTCATGTGATGTAAGGCTTGACTTTAATTTCCTCTCTAAGCTCTATTTGGATTGAGTCCAAATTTTCCGTGTGAACGGAAGCACACTGGTTTCTTCTCCTTTCTTTAGCACATAATGATTATCTCAATATCTTCTCTTATTATTCTCAATCGTGCAATACAACTCAAAAAAGCGTGATTTTCCGCATTTTCTCTAAAAATCACCATAAGGGATGGTGGTGTATGCTCCTCGAATTCACATAGGGGCCTAAAAATATACCACATAAAACCAACTCAACACGAAGGTCCACCCCAGAGTTTAAGAGTTCACAAGTTTCTACTTGAAAACAGAATAAGCACACTATAGGAATCCTATGTATACCTCATGTGTCATTCATTCAACAACTACCATGAATTTCCGAGACATTATTTCGTGAAACCTCCACTTAGAATGTTGCGGATAAAAAAATTCCTACTACGGAACTTCCTATTCGCGAGAAATCAATCATCAAGCTCTCTAGGGTTTCAAGTTCCTTAATTTCCCTTTTCTCAAATTTTCAATCTATTTATTTATTTTTTATGGATTATCAAATTTTGTTTTGTTTTGCATTTTCATAAGATCCTAAGTTTATATTCTTGGCTTTGACAAGAAAAAATCGACGCAAAGCACAATTCAAATTTTGTGGTGGGTAGGCTCAGTTATGTAAAAGTTCAAACAAGATATAAATCTAGACTACACAACACGATACTATATGAAATACCTCACATAAACCGCTAAACACACACACAATACGAACTAACATATACTACATGTAACTGGATATTAAAGACACATTTGCTAGCAAATAGCTAACCCCTCTCCCCCAAACTTGAGTGATTCGTTGTCCTCAGCGAATTCAGATATATACAATAAGACTCAAAATTCAAATGTGCGGGGCACATTAGATAAGAACATATCACTTTCTTGCACGTGTGACATGGAGCTAACATACACGCTAACGTAAACACAAAGTTCAGCAAGAGGAAAAGAAAACTCAAAACCGCGATTAGGGCGGAGACGAAATCCGCTCTACTCAATCCCCAATCCACATTGATGGCGCCATTGTGCTCCCATAATCTCACCGTGTTCTCGCACACCAGGGTTAACTGCTCTTCTTCTGCCAACATCTATGTCTGAAGAATCCCCCACTCACAAGCGCGAGTCCCTATAAAAATGCATGTGTTCCATGGTACACCAGGGTAGATTCTCCCAGAATATGCATATGTATGTCACTGGATAAAAAGGTTAGATCCTCTCTCTCATCTCTCCAAATAACATAATTAAAAACACAACAAAAATGTATAAAAAACGTACTCCCTAAACTAAAACTAAAATACGTCGCGTTGCCTCCCAACAAGCGCCGTGTAATTTAAGATCGACGACCCCCTCCAGTTACCTCAGATAGTTAAAGGAGGTTGTTTTCTCCACTTGTTCTTATTCCACCATTTCTTCTCTCTTTTTCCCTTCTCAAATAATTTGCATTAGTGGAAAATCGCAAGAATAAGTTTTAGAAGACCGCATTGAAACATTTCTTATCTCTAAACTTTGGTCTAGAATTTGTTAACCGCCACATGCCTCATTCTACCATTTCTATTCTTCTTCCAATTCTTTAATGCTATCATAGAGGATCGGTCTTTTTAATATAGCATCTCAAGTGGAACGACTAGAACAATGAGTTTTGTCGTTCCTACATCCTTTCCTCGCTCTTGTCTTGGACTCACATGTGGAAAATCATGAATTTCATAAAACTAAGATTTTTTTTATCCTCGCGTGATTCATTCATATTTATGATCTCCAAGATATATGCTTAAACACAATATTTTCTTGATACATCTCCTGCAAACATCTCCCTGCACCAATTCCCTATACTCATGGCATAATTCATCAATGTAAATATCCTCAGCGAGTGGAATAACACATCCACTGTGCACTTGTGAGCTTGTTCTTCACCAAAACCCTCTTCAATATCGTTAGGCTATAAGCTTGTGATGTCAGCACTCTCCCATTCATGCCATGACTCAGAAATTATGCGGGGAACAAGCTCTGTAGGTGTCACGATGTCATCCATAATGAGTTCGATTCCAAGTCTGAAGCGGCCCAATGATCTATTATTTTATGAAACACAATATTATAGACCAAACGGGTTTATTTATCTTCCTCTTCGCACTCCTTAACTAATTCAAGAATGATGTTGCTTGGCCCATTGCATTATCTGCATCTGCCACTTCACGAGAAAGTTCTTCCTATTGTTGTTCATGAAGCTGGACAATATCATCTATCACCTTCATCCCTTCCTCGATTCTGTCTAATTAAGTTATCATGAGCTCCAACATTGATCTTAGTTGAGTACCTTGCTCATCCTCATAATTAAAAGTAGGAGGGGTGTACATCGTAGGCTTTTGGACAATCAGACACAGCGGATATAACAAAAAAATTGCCGAAAACCCACCAAGGACCGATGTCAATGAGCATAATATGATGATTAGAGGTTTAGCTCAGTCGCACTAACTTGTGACGATCACTAGTGCAGAAAAGAAGCGGCGCCTCTACGGTATCCACACGGACGGATCTGCACTAGACTCTCTCTTTGCTGATGCTAGTCTGCTAGAGGAAGACAGGTGATTTTGTCTCACAAAATAGGTTGTACTTGGACAGCTCCTCTCAAAACCCTAGTTTCTGTATCTGATACGAATATTTCTCAAAAGGCATCATATAACCCTAGCCACGCTAAAAGTCACTTATAAGGATGAGAGTTTGGCTTACCCTCTAACCCTGACAGTTAGGATTAGTTAACATTCAAATCCGAAATCCACAATTACTCTTTAGTCCTACTAATGAGCATTTAATTCTTGTTTGATCTATTATTGTGTGTGGCCCTACAGGTTCCTAATTACGTTGTCATTAACAATTACAAACATTGAGCGGTATCCCTCAAATTAAACCAAATAATAGTATCAAAGGATGAGGGTGGGTGGGACAATAAATCTGACACTTAGGCAACCCGTAACCCGATCGGCTTTTCCAACTTTAGATTTTCTTACCCTAGATTCAGTTTATATAACCCTACAGGTTTTAATTTCCTTTTTGGATTTCCGACTCTGATACAACTTGTAACACCCCTCGCTTTCCAAGCTTTCTGTTCCGAACCGGAGAGCCTAGGAGGGTGCTACTTAAAATGATGCGGCGGAAATCAAGAACAACACATCCGATAATCATATATTACAAACTTAGAACTTGTCTCCAATTTTGATATTTTACATACTATTACACAATGTGAGATTTGACTAAGAGTTTGTTATATAAAACTTCTAATAAACACTACATGAGTCCGCAATTCTCTTATGTCGAGCCCCCTTCTCCTAGACATGTTGGGAAAAGAAACAAAGACCGCAGTTTTTCCAAAGTCAGCAAGAAATGCTGAGTAAGCAAACACCCAAACACGTAAACCGGATGAGAGGTATTTTAATTTAATAAGCAATGATAATATTTAATAAGTAAACAAATATGTTCTCATGTATGAATAGAAGTGCATTTTCTAACTCCTTATATAATCTTTGTTTTGCGAGAGACGTATTATCAAATCATCACAATATATATATCTAAGGGAAACATTCCCAATCCATAACACTTCTCCAATTACGGGTTTTCCAAGATACCAAATTTCCTTCCACTTTTCCCATTTTAGAAATTCATATTATTATTTTTTTAAAGAAGGGAAGAACCAACTGTCACAATATATCTCATCACAAAAATATCTCTTAAACCAAGCTACCAATACCTTAAGTGTCGACACCCCGCTAAAGGGTTCTTGCGCCCAGAAGGAGTGAGCACAAGGAACGACCCGGGGCTAATTGCAACCGAGTCAAATAAACGGGCCGAGTGACTGTAGTCAACATCTAAAATAATAATCACGTGCCGAGTGACCGAAGTCAACATCGACAATAACAATGATCCGCCGCACAACTCTTTTCACTTTACGTGTGTGCACAAGAGATTAGGGCGAGGAGACCTCCGTGTACACCGTATATAGAGGATCAGAGATACCACAGGAAGAGTTGGGTTGTGTGTAGGGAGAGAGTAAGGCAGTAGCAATGTCTGAGAGAGAGACAGAGGTTCGGCAGAGCTTCCGCGTATGGCTAGTGTGTTCTCCTTTGTATGGAAAGGTTAACGTCCTATATATAGCAGAGAATGTGACCGTTGTAGTGTGGTTAATGCGCCCATTAATGGCGGCTTAATTAGCTTAACCACAACGGCACGTTCGTCCGTGTATATAGGGACCGTTACAGCACGTTATGCGCGAGTACCGGAACCGTTACGAGGTTGACCGGGTTTGACCGGATTGACCGGGTTTATGGAGCTCGTGCCATAAATCTCTCAAAGCAGTTACTAAAGGTCGCGTGCGGGCTTGGCTCGCACGCGACAGGACTTACTCTAGCCTCCAAACCACTAAGTCCCTACAAGTCCCGTGCAGTGGTATGCGAGGGCTCTGTCTCGCAGCCCCCACATGGATCAGCGCGGCTGGTGATCCAGTGTGTGTGGAGCACAATATGGTGTGCTGGATGGTTGCCACGTGGCCAAGATCTGTCAGCTCAGAAAGCACTATCTACATTATCCCCCTTTCTGCGCGTGAAGACTCATAGCTGTATAGACTTCTATGCGCGGAAACCAACATACGCGTCGCCGCCACGCACCAATTCAAATACGAGTAAATTCAGCCCCCGTGCGTGCCATTATGACCTAAAACCCCTAGAGTCGTGCCTTCTGGCCTTTAGGGTTTTAGGCGTGACGTCAGCTTGTCCTGTGATTGCGCGATTCGACGGTGACGGTTGCGATTCGACTACTGAAAGGACGCAACCCTTCATTGTTTTTGGATAAATACTTTGTACTCTCCATTGTTGCAAAGCATCACTTCTTTCTCTTAAAGTGAATGATACCCGGAAGTCTTCGAGAGCAGATTCAGATAATCAATCACCAGTTCAGAATTGCAAATCGTCTTCTTCAACTGTCTATATCCAAGCAAGCTTCACAGAAACAAGGTTGGCCTTGTTCAATTTGATTTAAAATGCTAGTATATGCTTTGAACTGCGTTGGATCTGCAAACCCTTTATCTGCTGAAAAACTTGTGAAGGGACTCACGATCTTTGAATCCAATTTCGATTTAATCCCCCAATGATAAGGACCTTGAATGTAGGGTTTTTGAAATCTCTGATAATGCAAACAATTCCAATCCCTAATTTCTGAAATTGATACCAGAAACTGTTCATCTTTCTTCCCATAGATCTTGAATCTCGAAATTCAAACTGAAGTGTGGCATATTTCTCCCCCCTTTTTTTCTTGCTTTTCCGCAGGAATGGCAAAGACAAAAAGAACTAGACCCGCCAAGGAGGACGAAGAAATACCTGATCTTCCGCAAGCTTTATGGCGAAAAGCCCCCTATCTGGGTGGCAAAGACTTCTACCACGCGAGGATTAAGGCAAAGAAACTGCCTGCTTCTGTCCCCAATGAGGGATTGTTAACATTAACTCCTCTTGTTAACTCAGCCTTGCTTGATTTGATTGGCTCTGAGGACGTGGTTCGATTGGGAATCGAAAATGGGTACTTCCCGTATGCTGCGATTTCTACCCAAGCTTTTGTCCAGAAATTGGACTACATGGATGAGTGGATTGACCATGTGTTGACCAGTCATGCCGTGACTCTTAATGAGGCCGGCGTATACTTCGCCGTTCGTGCTATGAAGGGTGCTGCCGTGAAGCTGGACCAGTCCATGCTTCTAAACCTTCTTTCCCGCTACTCGCCTGCGACTCACACTTTTCATTTTGCTGAGTTCGAGGCTGCCCCCACACTCGAGGACGTGCACATGCTGTATGACCTATCTCCCATGGGTGAGGTGGACCCCTTGAGTCCCTTGAGGACGGATGCGGAGATTGCTTTGTACACGCAGATGGAGGAGTGCTTGTCAGAGGTAAAGAAAATCTCCACCCGGTGGACCACTACAAAAGCCCTTCCCGACTGGCAGTTGGTTGACACGTCTACGAAGAATACTTGGAATAAATGGGTGCAGTACTTCTTCCGTGATTACGCGAACAGCAGCATCACCAAGAAACTTCTGAGTCAAAACCCAGAGGCCAAGAACTACGTAGAGGGTAAAGGCTATCACTTGACCCTTTGTGCTTTCCTGTGTGCCTGGCTGTCGAGGTACTTAATCGATGGTCACCCGCACGATAGGGTCTTTTATCACGTTCTGCCGCTTGCTGTGAAGCTGGCCCTTGGCCAGAAAGTCGCACTCGGACCCTTGGTCTTGGGCACGCTGTACCACAAACTAGATTAGTTAGTTGTGGCCATGAAAGAATCGCGTGGCCGCCTCGACATACTGACTTTCGTTAACATTGCCTTCTTGACAATGTGGGTCTTTGAGCGATGGCCTTCCTATACCCCGACAGCTTCTAAGCCCAACAAGTGGTGTCCTCCAGGCGCGGCGGAGGAGCGCAACAGCGGCAGAGCTGCAAGGTGGTTCGGAGCAAACAACACCAAGTGCGTTTGGAGTCTGATATGCGACAACCGGCGAGAGTTCATAGCCAGGCCCTATGCCATGCGTATTGAAAACGTGCGATGGTTTCCAAAGTTGTATCCTTCCAAGGGTGTTGTCTTCTCGGAAGAGCTCCTCTTCGAAGAGGGAGAGCATTTCCATGAGCGCTACCGCGAATTCTTTTGCTGGTGTCTGTGAGGTTCCCTTCCTGCTCTCGCAGAGCATATTCGTGAGCTCGCGCCGCGGTATGAGAGGCTTACTGTGGATGTTGATCCCACTCGCGTTTCTCCCCAATTTGGCTTTGATGCAGTGGCACCATCAATCTGGCCACAGTCCATTATCAGAGGCTGCTATAAGCGTTTGTTGACAAAGGAGTGCAAAACAATCTTCATGAGAAATCTCCCCTTTGAGCAACCTGCGGGTAACCGTGAAGGCGGTTGTTCCAAAAACTGGCTCGCATACTGGAACGCCCAGCAGACGAGATTTGAGACACAGTCGGCCCCCCAGCCAAGCAGAGCTCCTTTGATCAAAAGAAACTCTTTTCCGTTTCGTCCCAATTGTAGTCTAGACGAGTCTGAATATGGTTGCTACTCATTGTTGGATCATGAGAACCATTTGTGCCCTGCCATCATTCTGGATGAAAAGATCGCCGCAGTTAGGAAGGCGACTCGCATGTCATCAGATATAGCGAGACTTTTGATAAGGTAAGCAACTTCTTTTGCATGTGCTGAGCTTCTTTATTTTCACATATTGACATCTTTACTGCTTGCTGTAGTGCCATGTGCGGAGGTTCGCATCTGGTGATCGTTCCAAGTCGCTGGTCAACACCATTGTTACCACAAGAAGACAAGGACAAACGTTCCTGCTAGCTTCGAGGATGGATCCTGAGGCGAAACCAGGATTCGCGCGATCATGAATGCTTTTGCTGACTCGCTGATAGACAATGCTCCGGCGTCGTCTCCACCCAGAGATGATCCGTCTCCTCCAGCGACTGCCGCGCCGAGAGCGAAGAGACCCAGGAAAAATGGAATTACAATTTCTTCCCCTAGAAGCGCTCCAACTTCCCCTCCAGCGAGGTCCCTTTCTGCCAAGGACAAGGGCAAAGGTCGCATGCCTAGTAAAGCACGGAAGGAGCTCACAGTAGAGACCTTCGTTCCATTCGGCCAGGAGGAAGAAGAGGAGAGGCGGGGGCCAAGAGAAGGTGATGAAGAAGAAGAAAGAGCAAATGTGATACATGAGGAAGAATCAGGAGGTATCTCCATCGCGCTTCCTTTCTCATTATCGTAACTCTTTTGCAAGTTGATTTTGAACCAACCGTTTCTTCGCAGATGATGATGATGATGAGACCATCAGTGGTCTTTTAGCCAAGAGACAAAAGAGGGACGCTCATTCTGGTATTTCTGAAGAACCCATAAGCGAGGACGTTCTCGCCGAGTCTAGGAAGACGGCTGCGGAAGCTGCTGAAAGGAGAAGATAGCGAGAAGAGGAGGAGCTCGAGCGTGTGAGGCAGAGAAGCCTCGAAGAACAGCATGTTGACGACTTAGTGCGTCCAGTTGAAGAGGAAGACGTGCTTCCCGAAGAGATGGCTCCTCAAGCTGAGGAGGAGGATGTGGCTCCAGAAGAGGATGCAGCAGCTTTGGAGCAAGCCCAAGAAGATTTTGAAGAAATCGCAGGCGGTAATGAAGGTGAGATCTTTAATCTCGCAGTAACTTATCGAGACGTTATTGTTGGTGCATTAAAGCATGGTGTGTCGAAAGCTGACATTCGCCGCTGGCTAGTAGGCAAGTGCGGTGAACTCTCAGGTAATCGCTTGAACGACATGCATGAACTAGGCTTTAGCAACTCAAAACAGAATCATGACTGGTTTCTTCGCGCCCCAGGTCACGCTCATCTTAATGGCATGCTTAATGAGGACACATTAGTAGGGCAAGGTTCCACGTCCTTAGCGTATGACGAGGATACTGCAATCCCACCTTCGCGTGGAGGTGCTTGCTCTTAGCTTAGCAAAGATAATAAAATATCATATAATACAAATTACCTCATACTATCGCATTTTGTATCGCAGGCAATGCTGATGAACCCGTGTTGGAGCAAAGGAGTCGACCTTCTGCGTCCTATGTCCCAGTTCCGAGTTCTCATACCGAGAAGCCCGTTGCAGCTGCGGAATATGCAGGAGAGCCTTTTGAGGACATCATCGAACTTTCTGATGATGTCGAGGCTGACACTGTGCTAATGGAGGAAGACGCCCATGCCGTTGCTGAGGAAATAAGAACAAGTGTTGTTGATGCTACACCATCTGAAAGTGTCCCTCGCCAAGCAACTTCGGCTGCCACTACGCCTCCAGCGACGACTGAGTCGGCGGCACCTCTTCCTGCGTGGAGCTTTTGGGGCTCGCAGGTCGGGTCTGCAATCGCACCTGGTGCGGCTTATACTCTTCCTCCCAACTATGAGGAGTTAGAGCTCGCAGCTGATAAAAGAGCTATGGAACAAGGACAGTCTTCGACCACCCCAACAATGCGCATTCCTTCTCTTCGTGAGATCCTCGAAGGAACTGGTAAGTCGTGGTTTGCTGTTTGCATTTCGCATTATTCATTTGCGAGTTTGATAGTATAACTTAGCTTTAATATTGCTTCAGGTTTGAAGCAAGCCGATGTGGACTGGCTAGTTCGGATGCGCCTCACCTATCCCCAGTCATTTGCGAGATATCTGGAGATAGGCCCCTTTGACAGGAGGTTGTTTCTTTCCGAAGCCATCTGTATTTTGGAACAGCTGTCCGCGGCCACACCTGCGACCATTTCTCCTCAGAGTGCCGAATTGCTTTTTGGCATGTGCCAAAATCTTCTCGCCAAGGTTCAAGGCAGGCTGGGCTTTAAGTTTCTCGTGAAGAGAGTTACCCTGATTCGCGCGGCCTTAACTTTGGAACGCGGCCACCAAAACCTCGCAGCTGAAAAGCAAAAGGTGGAGCAGCAAAAGCAGAAGGTTGAAGAGGCTATGAAGCTCTATCGTGAGATGAATTCCAGGTGCGAGCAGTTGAAGCAGGAAGTGGAGCAGGTGGAGAATCTGAGCCGTCAATTCACCCCTCATGACTCCTTGATCAAGGGTTTACTTTGATTTTTGAATTTGAAAAGTAGCAAACAAATAGCTGGAACATTAATGTAATGTTGCTAGGGTTTCTCCCTGTTGGAATAGATGCCCTAGAGGCAATCTAGTTTAGTATGAATTTGTATTTGGCTAGAAAATTCATTTATTATTTATTGGATATTTAATATAATGAAGTCCTTAGATTTACAATCGTGTTGTTTATCTTAAATATCCCTAGTCAAGTATAATGATTAATGGGACAATCATCTATAGACTAGTATGGGGTTGGATTGATATGGAGATATCACGATCCAACACATAGGTGTGCATTACGGAATGTTGCACTGGATTGACCCATCACCGAGAAGGCTACATACATGTTATGTTGAGTCACAAGTGCTTCTCGGGTACAATGGTATTGTCATCCTTAGACTTGAAGTCACTAGATATTCTAGTTGTGGATCATTGTGATCTTGGTAGCGTTAAACGCTACACCGTGACTGGGTAGTTATAAAGGCGTGTACTGGATACAATGAGAAGCAAGCTTAGAGATCGTAGTGGACGTAGAGAGGATTTGCCCCTCCCACATAACGGGAGCAAATATCCTAGGCCACTCGAAGGATAGTGCTTATAGAATGTCTGGCCAGACTCAAATAAATCAATATGGGATATTGATGTTATTTGCACGAATAAGGCTATTCCATGGATCGAGAAACTATGGATTGGATATACGAGTGTGACTTGTATGTCTCGTGTCCAATCCGGATATGGAGGCAAAGGGATGAGACAATTACTTGTACAAGGTTGTCTAGATGACTATTCTATTAGTTGGCTAGAATGGATGTTTTGCTAGAAACCGCTCCATATTAGCAAAGAGTTGCTACCAACTAGATAGAACCTATGGGGTCACACGCTATATAGAGTTGTACTAGATTTGGGAATTAATTAATTGGATTAATTAGTTAGAAGGATCATTTTGCAAACCCTTGCAAACTTAGTAGGGACTAATTTGCAAGGAAGGGACTAAATTGAATTCTAGTTGGACTAGAATAAGTCCTTTAGGTAGTTAAAAAGGAGTTGTTGGACTATATAAAGGACCCTCCTTCCTTCCTTCCTCATAACTTATGCTCTAGAGAGAACATAACAAGAGTGGGAGAGAACAAAGGAGAGAGAGCAAGCAAAAAAGGAGGCCGACGCCCCCCTTGCCGCCGCCCTCGTCCCCGTAGGCCAAAAAGAGGGCCGAGCCCCTTTCTTTTTGTCTCGTTTTGCGTGATTCCTTCACCCTCCTCTCATTCCGGGCTAGCACCAAGGAGATTGGAGATCTAGGATCAACTCTAGGCGTGGATCAACTATAGAGAACGTGACACTATTCGCGTTTGAAGTCATCAAGGAGAACCCAAAGGTGTGTTTATGATTTCTTACCTTCACTATCGTTATGCATCTAGACTTGTGATCCTTGGAGGGTTTTGCATGGTTGTTTGTTTGATTATGCTTCCGTTTGCGCGATCCATGAATCAAAACCCTACAGTGGTATCAGAGCCACAGGTCATAGAGCATAAACGTAGTTTATGTGTTACATTCTTGTTGTTTTACACCTTAATTTGTTGTTTATCGCGTAAAACAAGACAAATCAAGCATGGGATGCAATTTGTCAACAATTAATCATAACAAGATCCAATTTTTGCATTGGATGCATGAATTGGTGAGTTTGAGAAATTTTAGGATCTTAGATCTAGGGTTTGGGCATCCTTGGGGAAGAAGGATTTCTCCCAAAACAAGGAAACAACCAAACTTGGGCTCCAAGCAAGGAGGTTGTTTTGGAAACAACCTCCATAAGGAGGTTCGGCCCCCTAGGGGACCGCCCCCTTGCTTGCCGCCCAAGATTGGCGCCCTAAGGGGCCGGGCGGCCCTAACCCGCGGGCCTAGCTTGCGGGTTTTGGGCCGGGCCGGCCCTAGGGCCTTATGGTTCATTTTGTTTGGGCCCGGGAAATTGGATTGTTGGGCCCATGGACCGTTTTAACCCTAGAAATCCTAAAATCAATTAAAATTGGATTTTAACTGTTTATGTGCAAATCACATGGTGATTGGATATGGCCTTAGGATGTGGTTTGATGTGGATGTTTAATTTTGTGGTTTGGTTTTACGGCCTGCGAGCTGATCAATTAATTGTAATAATTAATTAGGGTTTTATGGCCTGCGTGCCATTTTTTCTCAACTTGTGAGATTTATTTTATTTAGTATAGATATTAGCTAGTGCTAGATAAAGTAGATTGTTAGCCAAGATTGGAGAAAAAGAAGCCCAAAGCCAAAGGAGCCACAAAAGATGGAGCATGGAGCATGGAGCATCCCACATGACTATGAAGGATGGACCAAAAGATCAAGACGCATGGAGATGTGTTTGCTTAGGGTTCATAGATAATTCCATTGGCTTGGAATTATCTTAGTCTAGAAAAGGCCATATCCACATCACGTTTAATTTCTGTTTTGTGGTTGTTTATTTATTGTCTTATTATTTGTGTGGTTGGTGTATGGATGATGCATGCAATTAGGATAATAAGATAATTAGACAACCCGGATCTATTATTTGGAGTTGTGCCCAAACTCAAATAGATAGATTAGTTGATATTGATCAACAAAATGATTAAAATTGAAAAAAAATCCCTCAAATTTTAAATATTGTGTTCTTGCCTTCTCGTTATTTAAACACTCATTATCATCATTATTTATCAAGTTCGTGCGTGCCAAAGCATGGCGACTTGGTTCATAATGATGGAATGCGATGGCACGTAACAATGTGCAATTGTTTAGGTAAGAGGTTGAACACAACTAGGCTATTAATTTGATTAAGAAACCTAGAGGCAATCAATTGGGATTATCCATATAGATGGATAAATAAGGAGTTATTTGCCCGGTTGAACCAAGAGTTGCATAAGGGATGCAATTGGAATTGTTCCTACCTAAAAGTAGTCAAATTATGGGTGACTTGCCAAAGCAAGCTCATAAGGAGATGAAAAGATGGATCTTGGCCCACTAGAAAACATAAGGATATTTTCCGCATTAATATCTTGAGGGTTATTAATCCGTATAAAAATAGTGGGAGCTATATTTAATAAACTAGCCATTATTAAATATAGTCAAAAAAATTCACAAATACTAAAACTTGCGTATTTTCCTTTTGTAGAATTCCAAATGGCAAACAACTCATCGAGTTCACAACATTCCCTACGATCTGTCCTTGAGAAGGACAAGCTCTCTGGAACAAAATTTCTTGATTGGTACAGAAACTTGAGAATTGTTCTCAAGCAAGAGAAGAAACTGTACGCAATAGAGGAGCATGTTCCAGAAGGTCCAGAGAACCAGACACCTGTTGCCTTAAAGGCGTATCAAAAGCGTGTTGATGACGCTAATGATGCGGCCTGCCTAATGCTTTGCACCATGACCTCTGAGCTTCAGAAGCAACATGAGAACATGAATGTTGTCGATATGATCGAACATTTAAAGCAGCTCTTCCAAGAGCAGGCGAGGGTAGAGAGGTATGAGGTCTCAAAGGCACTGTTCAAATGTCATCTGGCAGAAGGGAACCCGGTGGGACCCCATGTACTCCGAATGATCGGGTACTTGGAGAATCTCGCCCGGCTTGGGTTCCCGGTCGGCCAAGAGTTAGCAACCGATCTCGTGTTGCAATCGTTGCCCGAGAGTTATGGACAGTTCATTATGAACTATAACATGAACGAGATCGTTAAACCACTGCCAGATTTGCTCAACATGTTGAGGACGGCTGAACAGAGCATCAACAAGGGTAAGGACAAGGCCATAATGATGGTGCATAAAGGAAAGGGCAAAAAGTTTGCCTCTTCCTCCAAGGGAAAAGGCAAGTCAGTTGCCAAGTCCAAGGAACAAGCCCTTAAGACTGTTGGTGGCATTGCCAAGGTCGTGACTAAGGGTGAATGTCACTACTGTAGTCAACCTGGACACTGGAGGAGGAACTGCCCAAAATATCTGGAGGACAAGAGGCTTGGAATAGTGATTCCACCACCACCAGGTATTTTTGTTGTAGATATCAATTTAACTGTCTCTGCATCATGGGTATTGGATACTGGATGTGGATCTCATATTTGTCGAAATATGCAGGATCTAAAGAGAAGTAAAAGATTGGCTAAAGGGGAGGTAGATCTGCGCGTTGGGAATGGAGCAAAGGTTGCTGCGTTGGCCATAGGCGTATGCGAGCTATCTCTGCCTTCAGGATTAGTTTTAGAATTAAATAATTGCTATTTTGTGCCTGCTATGAGCAGAATTATTATTTCTATTTCTTGTTTGGACAAGGAAGGTTTTATTATTTCAATAAAGAACAATTGTTGTTCCTTTTATTTGAATAATATTCACTATTTTAGTGCGCAATTATTTAATGGACTTTATGTCCTTGATCTAAGCAATCCTGTCTACAACATTAATACCAAGCGGATTAAAATAAATGATTTAAATCCTGCTTATTTATGGCATTGTCGTTTAGGCCACATAAATGAGAAACGTGTATCTAGACTCCATAAGGATGGATTACTAGACTCATTTGATTTTGAATCATATGAGACATGTGAGGCTTGTTTATTGGGTAAAATGACAAAGTCCCCTTTCAATAAGAAAGGTGAGAGGACTAGTGAGCAATTGGCGCTCATACATACCGATGTGTGTGGGCCATTTGCCACGCCTGCCAGGGGTGGTTATGTCTACTTCATTACATTTACTGATGATTACAGTAGATATGGATTTGTATACCTTATGAGGGAAAAATCCGAATCCTTTGAAGTGTTCAAAGAATTCAAGAATGAAGTAGAGAAGCAACTTGGCAAAAGTATCAAGGCTCTACGATCGGATCGTGGAGGAGAATACTTGAGCCAAGAGTTTGACGACTATCTTAGAGAGTGTGGGATCGTGTCCCAACTCACTCCACCCGGAACGCCACAATGGAATGGCGTGTCTGAGAGGAGGAATCGAACCCTATTGGATATGGTTCGGTCTATGATGTGTCAAACCGATCTTCCATTATCATTTTGGGGCTACGCTCTATTAAGTGCAGCTTTCACCATTAACCGTGTTCCATCTAAATCAGTCATGAAGACACCATATGAGATGTGGAGTGGGAGGCGTCCCACACTGTCGTTCATGAGGATTTGGGGCTGCGATGTCTATGTAAAGCGTTTACAATCAGACAAGCTAGGGCCTAAATCGGATAAATGTAAATTTGTGGGGTACCCTAAGGAAACTAAGGGATACTACTTCTACAATCCAACCGAGAACAAAGTGTTTGTTGCTCGGACCGGCGTGTTTCTAGTAAGAGAGTTTGTCTCTAAAGAAGCAAGTGGGAGGAATGTAGAACTTGAAGAAGTTCAAGAGCCACAAATCACTGAACCGATTATGGAACATGAACAGGAATCACAAGCAGTTGTGGAGCCACCTGTTCAGGTAACACAAGAGCTTCGTAGATCTAGTAGAGTGCGCCAGGAACCCGAGAGGTACGCACTTCACGTAACTGATTCCGGTGACACGATGCTCATAGATGATGAGCCTACTACCTATGAGGAGGCCATGAGTGGCCCAGACTAGCAGAAGTGGCTTGAGGCCATGAGATCCGAGATGGAATCCATGTATACCAACAAAGTATGGACTTTGGTGGAACCACCTGATGGGGCGCGGCCCATAGGGTGCAAGTGGGTCTTCAAGAAGAAGATCGACATGGATGGTAATATGATTACCTATAAGGGCCGATTGGTGGCTAAAGGATTCAGACAGATTCATGGTATTGACTATGATGAAACCTTTTCACCAGTCGCTATGACCAAATCCATCCGAATCCTACTTGCAATTGCAGCATACTACGACTATGAGATTTGGCAGATGGATGTCAAAACAGCATTCCTTTATGTTAATCTCCTCGAGGAAGTGTATATGATACAGCCGGAGGGTTTTGAGGATCCAAAGCAAGCCAACAAAGTCTGTAAACTGCAACGATCCATTTATGGATTGAAGCAAGCTTCTAGGAGTTGGAATCCACGTTTTGATGAAGTGGTCAAAGAGTTTGGCTTCATCAGAAACGAAGATGAGTCTTGTGTCTACAAGAAGGTTAGTGGGAGCTCGGTAGCTTTTCTGGTCTTGTATGTGGATGACATACTACTCACTGGAAACGACATTCCCATGCTGCAATCTGTGAAAGATTGGCTAGGAAAGTGTTTCCCAATGAAGGACTTAGGGGAAGCAGCCTATAAACTCGGTATAAAGATCTATAGAGATAGATCTAAGAGGTTGCTAGGCCTAAGTCAAAGTACATATATTGACAAGGTGTTGAAACGGTTCAACATGCAAGATTCCAAGAAGGGATTCTTGCCCATGTCACATGGAATCACTCTTTCGAAGAGTGGTTGTCCTTCCAATGAGATTGAGAAGGAACGCATGAGTAGGATTCCCTATGCCTCGGCCATAGGATCTATCATGTACGCCATGTTATGTACTAGACCAGATGTGTCATATGCCTTGAGTATGACAAGCAGATACCAATCCAATCCGGGTGAGAGTCACTGGATTGCTGTCAAGAACATCCTAAAGTACTTGAGAAGAACTAAGGATGCTTTCTTGATGTTTGGCGGTGAGGAAGAGTTGCGTGTAAGGGGTTACACTGATGCAAGCTTCCAAACCGATAGAGATGACTTTAGATCACAGTCGGGATATGTGTTTTGCCTGAATGGAGCAGCGGTGAGCTGGAAGAGTTCCAAGCAAGAGACGGTAGCTGATTCTACAACAGAGGCTGAGTACATTGCTGCAAATGGCGCAGAAAAGGAGGCTGTTTGGATCAGAAAGTTTGTTTCTGAACTTGGTGTGGTCCCTAGCATTGCGAATCCAGTGGAGTTGTTCTGTGACAACACTGGGGCGATCGCGCAATCAAAGGAACCCAGATCGCACCAGAAGTCCAAGCATGTGCTCAGGAAGTTTCATCTGATTCGAGATATTATCGATAGAGGAGACGTTCGGATATGCAAGATTCCTACAGATGATAATCTGTCAGACCCGCTTACGAAGCCTCTCACGCAGTGGAAGCATGAAGGGCACACTAGGAGTATGGGCATACGATATGCGCCAGATTGGCTCTAGTGCAAGTGGGAGACTGTTGGAATAGATGCCCTAGAGGAAATCTAGTTTAGTATGAATTTGTATTTGGCTAGAAAATTCATTTATTATTTATTGGATATTTAATATAATGAAGTCCTTAGATTTACAATCGTGTTGTTTATCTTAAATATCCCTAGTCAAGTATAATGATTAATGGGACAATCATCTATAGACTAGTATGGGGTTGGATTGATATGGTGATATCACGATCCAACACATAGGTGTGCATTACGGAATGTTGCACTGGATTGACCCATCACCGAGAAGGCTACATACATGTTATGTTGAGTCACAAGTGCTTCTCGGGTACAATGGTATTGTCATCCTTAGACTTGAAGTCACTAGATATTCTAGTTGTGGATCATTGTGATCTTGGTAGCGTTAAACGCTACACCGTGACTGGGTAGTTATAAAGGCGTGTACTGGATACAATGAGAAGCAAGCTTAGAGATCGTAGTGGACGTAGAGAGGATTTGCCCCTCCCACATAACGGGAGCAAATATCCTAGGCCACTCGAAGGATAGTGCTTATAGAATGTCTGGCCAGACTCAAATAAATCAATATGGGATATTGATGTTATTTGCACGAATAAGGCTATTCCATGGATCGAGAAACTATGGATTTGATATACGAGTGTGACTTGTATGTCTCGTGTCCAATCCGGATATGGAGGCAAAGGGATGAGACAATTACTTGTACAAGGTTGTCTAGATGACTATTCTATTAGTTGGCTAGAATGGATGTTTTGCTAGAAACCGCTCCATATTAGCAAAGAGTTGCTACCAACTAGATAGAACCTATGGGGTCACACGCTATATAGAGTTGTACTAGATTTGGTAATTAATTAATTGGATTAATTAGTTAGAAGGATCATTTTGCAAACCCTTGCAAACTTAGTAGGGACTAATTTGCAAGAAAGGGACTAAATCGAATTCTAGTTGGACTAGAATAAGTCCTTTAGGTAGTTAAAAAGGAGTTGTTGGACTATATAAAGGACCCTCCTTCCTTCCTTCCTCATAACTTATGCTCTAGAGAGAACATAACAAGAGTGGGAGAGAACAAAGGAGAGAGAGCAAGCAACAAAGGAGGCCGACGCCCCCCTTGCCGCCGCCCTCGTCCCCGTCGGCCAAAAAGAGGGCCGAGCCCCTTTCTTTTTGTCTCGTTTTGCGTGATTCCTTCACCCTCCTCTCATTCCGGGCTAGCACCAAGGAGATTGGAGATCTAGGATCAACTCTAGGCGTGGATCAACTATAGAGAACGTGACACTATTCGCGTTTGAAGTCATCAAGGAGAACCCAAAGGTGTGTTTATGATTTCTTACCTTCACTATCGTTATGCATCTAGACTTGTGATCCTTGGAGGGTTTTGCATGGTTGTTTGTTTGATTATGCTTCCGTTTGCGCGATCCATGAATCAAAACCCTACACTCCCCCCCCTTTTTTTCAAAAGAATCGAAGTGCCCGTTTTGCCCTTTCCGGGATTTGCTAGAATATTTCTGTGCATATCAATTCATGACATCAGCAATTGATATTCTGCCTTGATTTTCGCGCTAATTTCTCATTAGATAAGCACGCTTTCCTTGGGAAGTCCATCCGAATCATGACTATCTGTCATTAATTAGGATACGCAACTGAATCGTCGTAGTCTTTAGTAGGGTAATTGATTGTTACCGCTTTTCAAGGCGTAAGTGATTGATCCTTACCCTCTTTTCAAATTCTGCTGACTCCTCTTGGGTAACCGAAGAGTCTCCACAAGGTCTATATAAACCCTGTCTTTTGCCATTTGGGTTCTTCATCCCAAAAATGTGCTTTGCCGTGAGTCCTTACGACTGCTGGCTTCAACGCTTGTTTTTTGTTGATTCATGGCAATTCCAAGTTTTGAAACCTGAGTTTGCGCTTTGTGCTATAGAAATAGCTTCCAAGATCCGCTTCATAAGGCTTATTGATCTTTATAACCATCATGAAGAAGATGGAGATAATACCTCACGTTTGTTCGAAGAGTTTTCTTCGTCTATTATGTTTGCAAGTCATGTTTCCGGCCGCCTCCCGGCGAGGTGCAGCGCCGTAGTGACCTTGCTACCGATTCGTAATGAACGGCGGGATTCTCATCCAGCATGCCCGGAGGAGAACCTCTTGCCTCCTCGTTCTTGAACTCTGGGTGGCGAGTCAATGCCCTTGTCTATCTGGACAAGGAGCCCAGTACCAGAGGAATGACTGCTCCCCTGTTTTGCACGACTGCATATGCCAGAACAGGTGGTTCCTCTGGTACATATCTTGATCAGACAGAGGCCTTGCCAGATCCTGGGGTCTTGGACGTAGCGTCACCCAGATCTTGCTGCTAGGGATGTAGCGAATGGCGAGTTGATCTCTTCGCAGGAGCATTCTACTTGCTACAGATCTTTGGCCGCAGATCTGCGTATCGCATAGCCCGTGTTAGGACCGTTGGGTTCATCCCTTTTCAGTTAGGATTCCCTCGATGTGTAACTTCTCGCTTGTAAGTTACTTTTTGAATGCATTGTAAGCCATGTTGGCTGCGCAGTTAGATTTGAGCTTTTTCGCTTGTAAGCTGCTATCTAGACAGATAAATTGTAAGTCTTTTTGACTCATAATGATAAATTGCTTTGTATGATTTGCTGTTTTGTTACAACAAATTGCAATTTCGCACGCGTGTTGGCGGATTTCGCCTATTGTAGTGCTATATGCACACTTTGCATTTGTTATCTGTCGCATAGATTCGCAGATATGTTCTTAGATCGTTCGAGATCATGTTCGCACAGCTTTGCTATCTTGGCAGATAGGCTTGTGATTTTGTCCCAGATTAAAATGCAAGTGCTATCACATCAGATAGACCTTTGTAGATCACTTAAGATCATTTTGCACGATGTCGCTATCACAATAGACAGACTTAAGAACGAATTTTAAATCGTATTTGTATAACGCTGCTATCACGGCAGATAGGCTTGAAAGATCATTTAAGATCACGTTCGCATATGTTGCTATCGTGGCAGATAGGCTTTAGAAGATCAATTAAGATCATTTTCGCATGAGCTGCTATCGTGGCAGATAGGCTTAGAAGATCAATTAAGATCGCATTTGCATAGGCTGCTATCGTGACTGATAGGCTTTTGAAGATCAATTAAGATCGTATTTCGCATGAGCTGCTATCGTGGCAGATAGGCTTAGAAGATCAATTAAGATCATTTTTCGCGTGAGCTGCTATCGTAACAGATAGGCTTAGAAGATCAATTAAGATCGCATTTGCATAGGCTGCTATCGTGACTGATAGGCTTTTGAAGATCAATTAAGATCGTATTTCGCATGAGCTGCTATCGTGGCAGATAGGCTTAGAAGATCAATTAAGATCGCAGTTTGCACAGGTTGCTACCGTGACAGATAGGCTTAAAAGATCAATTAAGATCGCAGTTTGCACAGGTTGCTATCGTGACAGATAGGCTTAAGAGATCATTTGAGATCACATTCGAATAAGTTGCTATTGTGGCGGATAGCCCATTGCTAATAGTAATAACAAACTAAATGAAGCAACATCAACAGCTAGAAGTATGAAGTCCTTCTCATTTGGGAGAAGTCTTTTATTATAGTGCTCTCATATGGGAGAGATAAGATTACAATTCTCTCATATGGGAGAGGAGATTGTGTAAATCATAGCTATACAAGACATGAGGCAACGTTATAATAAAACGCATAAAATGAGAGAAGTCAAGGATAGTACTTCTTAATCCAGCGCATGTTGACTGAGCTTGGGGTTGAGGTCGTTCCGTGCAACCTCCGTATGCTGCATTAGCCACTGTCAAAGACTTCTGTGACTTCGAAAGGTCCTTCCCAATTGGCTGCGAATTTTGGGTGAGCCGCCTCTCGCATGCAATGGTCAGATGCGCGCAGGACCAAATCTCCAACTGCGAAATCTCTTCGCTGGACCGTCTTATTGTACGCACGAGCGATCCTTTCTTGATACCGCTTGTTGGTCCTTTTAGCTTGCTCTCGCTTTTCCTCCAGCAAGACTAAGTCATGATCGCGTTGATTGTCGTATAATGCGTGGAAGGCCAATCTCGCCGAATTAACTCTCACATCCGCAGGTACTACGGCCTCGGCCCCATAGCATAGGAGGAATGGTGAGACCCCCGTGGGTGTCCTCGGAGAAGTCCGGTAAGCCCACAGGGCTATCTTAGGAAATCAGCCCACTTCTTGTGGTCATCTGCGACCATCTTGCTCAAGATCCTCAACAACGTTTTGTTGGTCGCTTCGGCTTGCCCGTTCCCTTTCGGGTAATAGGGGGTAGAGCATATCTGCCTGATGTTGTATTCTGCTAGCTTTGCAGCCACCTGGCGATTAACAAAAGGAGTACCATTATCTGAGAGGATGGTGTTGGGAATTCCGAACCTGCATATGATGTTTTCTTGAATGAAATTGACCACAGCTAGCGCATTTGCCGTCTTCAGTGGTATCGTCTCCACCCATTTGGTGAACAGCTCTGTTGCGGTGAGAATAAAATGATTCCCATGCGAAGTTGGTCGGATGGGACCGATGAAATCCAACGCCCATGTGTGAAACGGCCACGGTGTTCCCAATGCATGTAGATCTACAGCAGGAGCGTGCACTAGGTTACCCTTAAACTGACATTCCTGGCAGCGTCGTACCTTGGTGCGGCAATCGGCTTCCATAGTGGGCCAGAAATATCCAATTGAAAGGAGTTGCCTGCATAATTTCGCACCTCCCTGGTGTTCCACCTGATGAGAAAGGTCCATGACCTCTTGTGCTTCCCTGCTATCTAGACATCGCAGCAAGTTGCCCTCATGGCCTCTTCACCAAAGTAGGTTTTCCTGTACTACGTATCGAGATGCTTTCCTCTTCAATTTCTCAGCTTCTTTTCTCGATTCGGGTAAGGTGCCCTGGGTGAGAAAATCAAAGAGTGGTTTCCTCCAATCCGCATCATCATCGGTTAGAGCGATGAGTAGAGAATCCTTGATCAGTGCGCAACTATCGCACTTCCCTTGTATCAGTGTCGCGGCTGTTGACATGTCTGGCTAATGAATGCCATATCTCTGAGCCTTCCGATAGATTTACACCTCACTTTCTCCACAAGCATGTTGGTGAATCTTCTCTAACAGCAGCTGTCCCTCTTGCTCGGAGACGCATCGCATGAGTATTCCGCCAGGGCCCTTGTAGTAGAGGGTGTTGTCATGTATGCAATACCCCTTTGTGAGTGCCCAGCTTTCGCTGCTTGTGCCTTCTGCGATGGCTCGTAAGACTGCTTTTCTCCAGTCCGCATCATCCATGTGTTCATCGTCGCACGCGTCTTCTGTCAATGCCGACGATGTTCGCACTTCGATCGAGATTCTTGCGGGACATTTGTCTGTACTAACTTTGGATCCCAAGGTGTCCAAAGCATCTGCATGCCTGTTGTCTGCTCGGGGCTTGTGCTCGTACCTCACGTCGCAGAATTGCTGCACCAGCTTTTGTACCAAAGTCCGGTAGGACAGAAGATTTATCTCCTTCAAGCCGTACTCGCCCGAGGCCTGCTTGACAATTAGCTTGGAGTCCCCCATGACCGTCAGGTTTCTTACCTCCAAAGCCTTCTCTGCACGCAGTCCCGCTATGAGGGCTTCATATTCTGCCTCGTTGTTGGTGACTGCAAAGTCGAGCTTTGCGGACATCTGTATGACCTCCCCATCTGGCTTGGTCAAGACTATCCCAATGCCTCCGCATTTCCTTGTTGACGAACCATCGAAATGGAGCGTCCAATAGGGTACGTCGACTGCATATATTTCAGGTCCCTCGAATTCCTCTTCGATCACGGGCTCGTGGCTGTTATCGGGGAACTGTGCCAACAGATCCGCCACCGCCTGCGACTTGATCGCTCGCGGTCGCACGCATGTGATATCGTATTGAGAGATGGTCATATACCATTTCGCCAATCTTCCCCAAGGAGTGGTGTGAGTCAGAAGATATCGTATGGGATCACTCTTGGTGACCACTACCACCTTGTGCGACGCAAAGTAGTGTCTCAACTTCTCTATCACGAAGAATAGGGCAAGGCAATGACGCTCGATGTCCGTGTACCTTGATTCAGCGGGCTGCACGATGCGAGAGATGTAGTAGATGGGCCTTTCTTGGCCCTCGTACTCCTGAGCCAAGAGTGCTCCTATGGACTTCCTTGTTGACGTCAGATACAGCAGAAGCGATGATCCTAATTGAGGTGCGATCATTATTTTTGTAGACGTCAGCAGATCCTTCAGCTTTCCGAACGCAGCTTCGTGCTCCGGAGTCCAGCTGTATACGGCATCTTTCTTGAGAAGGGAACTAAAACAGCAGGTGATTTCGGCAATTGCTGGGATGAATCTCCGCAGATATGATAGCTTTCCCAAAAATGTCTTCAAGGCACTTTGGTTATGGGGCGGCGTCATGCCAGTAATGGCTGATACTTTCGCAGGATCAGGCTCGATTCCTTGGCGATGCACTACGCATCCCAAGAACTTCCCTGATGTTACCCCGAACGCGCACTTCATGGGATTCATCTTCAGTTGAAAGCGTCTGCATCTATTGAACACTTTCGGCAAATCCGCCAAGTGATCTGCCTCCTGCTTGGATTTAACCACCAGGTTGTCCACATAGAATTCCACTTCCTTGTGCATCATGTCGTGGAACAGGGCCATCATGGCCCGCTGATAGGTTGCGCCCGCGTTTTCGAGACCGAACGGCATCACTGTGTAGTTGAATACCCCCACGGGAGTAATAAATGCAGTTTTCCGCGCATCTTCAGGGTCCATCTTGATCTGGTTGTACCCGCTGAAGCCGTCCATAAAACTGAACATGCGATGACCCGCCGTCGAGTCAATAAGCAGATCAATGTTGGGAAGTGGAAAATCTTCTTTCGGGCAGAAACGATTGAGATCTCGGAAATCCACGCAGATGCGAAGCTGTCCGTTCTTCTTTACCACTGGCACAATGTTGGCCAGCCATGTGGGATGATGATTCGGCTCTATGAACTTGGCGTCCGGGAGTTTGACAATCTCCTGTTTGATTTTCACGTTAAGCTCCGGCCTGAAGCTTCTTGTGCTCTGCTTTACTGGCTTAGACCCTGGAATGATGTCTAAACGGTGCATAGTGATACTTGTGTCCAGACCGGGCATCTCATCATACTCCCATGCGAACACATCCTTGTATTCAGTTAGGAGGTGTAGCAGTCCTTTCTCCTCCTCGCTTGTGAGATCCGCACTTAGAAAGACTGGCCTTTTCTTGTCTTCGTTTGGGCTTAGGAATACCTCCTTTAGCTCTTGCTTTTGCGGTCTGGGTTTGTCTTCCATGCATTCAGGTGCTTCCTTGAGCTTCTCGTCTGGAGTGCTCTGTATTGGTTTCTCTGTTACCATAACCTGCTCGATTTGGTTGATTTGCTCAGGGATATCCCCATGCCCGTGTGAGGACATCCCCGCGCACCTTCATATGCGATAGCACTTCTTCCCGTTGGCGTAGAAACTCTCTATCTCCTTGCCTTCGGGGTCATGCTTCGCAATTCTCTTCAGAGTGTACACATTCTTTCGCTGGTAGGCGATCCGTGGCGCCTCTTCCTGCGTGGGCAGCTTTTCTTTGGCATCTTCCCTTGTCACCATCACTCCCGCAGGTGACTGATCCTTGATGTCTTCCCATAGGGGTAAAGGAGTAGGGTTGAATGGTCCCGGTGTTTGTTCGTCCGCCATCTCGGTGAACCACACCGCCTCGCTGAGATGTGCTTCATCCAGGTTGAATGGATTTGTTGAAGCCGGTATCTCGACTATTCTGTCGTTCCAGATAGCTTTCATGACCTGGTGAGCTGTTGAAGGAACCGCGTCAAAGCGATGAATCCAGGCTCGACCAATGATCATGTGATACGTGGTGTTCGCATCTATGACATAGAACTTCGCTGAGCACTTGATTTTGCCAATCTGGACGCCCAGGCGGATCCATCCTATCGTCATTCTGGAGTCGCTTCCAAATCCCATCAGCGGGGATGGACGACTGACAATCTTGTATTCGGGGATCCCTGCTAGCTTCAGTGTGTGGAGCGAAACGACGTTGACCGCTACTCCTCCGTCGACGAATGCTCTTTTGAACTCGACGCCATTGATGATGGCTGTCACATACAGAGGCCTCTGGTGGCTCGCATCTGTCTTTTTGTCGCTGGCAGAAAAAGTCATAATCTTTTCTGTACGGCGAGATGCCCTGATGACTTTCCCATTGGAGACTACAAGATCCTCCTCGTAGTCCTCTGCTATCCTCAAAATTGCTTTCGTCATTTATGTCCGGCATTTTTCCGAGAAGTTCATCTCGTCAAAGAACCTGCTAAAGCCGTGCGACCCCTTCATCCGGTCGGCACGTTCGTCCTCCGTGTCTACGTTGTAGTCCTCATCATCGTGGACTTCGGCAATTATGGGTAGACCATCCTCCGCGACCTCTTCCAGATCCACAATCGAGATCGTGGCAACCTCTTTACCTTTCGAGTCTTGCTCCGCATGGGCAGGAAGCGGATTATTGCGCACATCCTTCCTGTGATCGCTGACGATCAGCTCGCCGTTCTTCATCATTTGGCTAAATACAATCCTGAGCTTCTTGCAGTCCGCTGTGGGATGCATGACCTTGCCGTGGTACTCGCACCACTTCGGGTCCCTCACCATCTCCTTGGAGGGTGCCTTCTCGAGCGGCGGCAAGACACCGTCTTTGCGCCACTGCCTGCAGAGGTCGCTTGCTTCTTCCACCGAACATGGCAGAGGTGGTGCGGCGAAGTTCACGATCTTCGCCTGCTTCTGGGGTGAAACTGTATTGACCTCAGCTTCGCGTCCCCTTTTGTAACTGAATCTCCCGATCTTGTAGGTAGTACCGCTCGAAGATCGCTCCGGAGCCTTTTTCTTTTTCTGCCTCTCCACTATAAGCTCGATGTTCTTCGTGCATTCGATTAGCTTTGAAAACGTAGGTGTTTGCAGGTTGATGAGCATACCTTTGTATTCATCTCGCATGCACTGCAGGCATATCTCTACAAGCCGACTTTCGAGCATCGGATCTTTGCATTCCAAGGACTTCGCCCTGAACTTCTTGATGAAAGTTATCCCGTCCTCCTCGCGCTTCTGATACATCCGCGAGAGGTGGATCATTGTCACCCTCTCTTCCATCTGGAAGAACTTGGTGTAGAACTTTTGGACCATGTCGTCCAAGGTCTTCACGGACCCAGCTTCCAACGTCCGGTACCATTTGTACGCCACGTTCCCCAAGGTTTTTGGGAAATCTCGCATCAGCAGTTTGGGATCAGCTCCATATGGCCCCATGACATCGATGAAACGCATGACATGTTCATGAGCGTTTCCATTGACATCTTCGAACTTGTCCCACTTAGGAGCCTTGTACCCCACCGGGTTAGGCATGAGATAGATCTCTCGCGGGATAGGTGGATCGTTGTCTAGCTTCGGGATGATGGTATCCGCGAATGATTGGTGAGCCAGAATGGTGTCCATGCGCTTTTGCAGGGACGTCATACATTCTGGAATGTTTCCCTCGGTAACAGGAGGAGGGGTTGCCGCAGGTGGAGGCGACATGTATGTCGCCGGAGGATTGGGGACATATTGGCTGTTCGCATTGCCCCAGATTGCCGTTGGAGGAGGCAAGGGATACTGCGAAGCCGGTTTAGATACCAGAGCCGGAGGCAGAGGAGTATGAGCAGTAAGAGGCAACATTTGAGCTGTTGACCCTTGAATTGAAGGTAGTTGCGTAGTCGCCGATGGAGTCTGCAGATTAGGGTTGGGAGGTGTGGTTGACACTCCCATCCCTGGAGTGGTAGGGGCTCCTCCTCCCGAAGAAACAGCGGCGGCTGGTGAAGGGTTTGGCGCAAGAGTGCCCAGGACGGCCATGATCCGTTCTAGCTGCACAGATTGAGCTTTGAGGTCTTTCGCCTGACTCCGGATGGTAGCGTCCAAGGTCTCTAGCGTCGGGGCGTCACCGGTGGTCGTAGGAGTGCGGCAGGCCTCCTCTCCTGAGGCGGCTTCGGTGGAAGGCGATCTGTTACTGACATCATCCTCCTGAGACATGGTTTCTTTTACTGGTAGGTTCACATCGGGTTCACCAAAATGTGCACAAGAGATTCCGGCGAGGAGACCTCCGTGTACACCGTATGTAGAGGATCAGAGATAGCACAGGAAGAGTTGGGTTGTGTGTAGGGAGAGAGTAAGGCAGTAGCAATGTCTGAGAGAGAGACAGAGGTTCGGCAGAGCTTCCGCGTATGGCTAGTGTGTTCTCCTTTGTATGGAAAGGTTAACGTCCTATATATAGCAGAGAATGTGACCGTTTTAGTGTGGTTAATGCGCCCATTAATGGCGGCTTAATTAGCTTAACCACAACGGCACGTTCGTCCGTGTATATAGGGACCGTTACAGCACGTTATGCGCGAATACCGGAACCGTTACGAGGTTGACCGGGTTTGACCGGATTGACCGGGTTTATGGAGCTCGTGCCATAAATCTCTCAAAGCAGTTACTAAAGGTCGCGTGCGGGCTTGGCTCGCACGCGACAGGACTTACTCTAGCCTCCAAACCACTAAGTCCCTACAAGTCCCGTGCAGTGGTATGCGAGGGCTCTGTCTCGCAGCCCCCACATGGATCAGCGCGGCTGGTGATCCAGTGTGTGTGGAGCACAATATGGTGTGCTGGATGGTTGCCACGTGGCCAAGATCTGTCAGCTCAGAAAGCACTATCTACAACGTGATTACGACCTATTATTTTTGTGTGATCGTTTAAAGGAATCATTTTGAAATGTAACCAACTCAAGTATAGCATGTAATTCAAAAAACACATTTTGAGACATATTGTAAAATCATAAAATATTTGAACACGAAAGGAGGACGGGCTCGCTAGGCCTGGCATGTTTACTCACCGCAAGTAGCAACCGTAAATAGCACGGAATGACTTCTAGAAGTAGACGTAGCCCTCCACTACAAGAAAACAGTCTTTTGTGATAAGAGTTTGCAACGGTTAGAAAATATCGTTTCAAAAGAACCTAATTTTGACCAGAAAATAGTACCATCACAAATGAAACAAATAATATCAATTCTTTAGAGATGACACATAATTCCCCTCGCCAAAAGTAAAACGTCCATCGCAAAATCCCATTTTTATGGAGGGAAAATTGGATGCCAATTTTTAAAAAGTAAGATCAGTATTAAGATCTCATTAAAATTAGTCAAAATTTGGAGGGAAAATTTGTGCCAATCCAATCAAGATTTGATTTGGCTGCAAAAGTTAAATGCATTGTCGTTAGTGGCGCACTTGTAGCATCTGGAAGGTAAATTAGACTTGACTACTATATTTTAATTTTTTATTACTGCTTAGGAACTTTTTTTGATGAGTTAATATTGTTTAGAAACTTTATTAATAATGAATCTGCAAAAATCCATACTACATGGCGTGCATATAAACAATTTTGTTAATACTACACTTGTCACTATAAATGGAAGGATTGATTATTGACGGGGTTTCTTCTCCAATAAAACGAGTATCAAAGGATCGAACCGTGAGACAACATAGAGTACGTCGAGAGGCGGACAGACGGAAGGTCTGAATCATGAAGAATAGTGGATCGATTTGTGGAGAAATTGATCTGAGCTACTGTAACCAATTGATGGTGATTGACAAGCAAGTTCTCAGGTATCGTTCTACCTCTCATCCTTCTTCTCCTATATCTCGCTCTGATTCAGGTTCTCGTTCTCGGTGTCCGTCTTTGTCTCTGTATGTTCCTCATCATTATTTCGAATCCAGATCTAACACTTTTGTAACTAAAGTCTATGAAGTGTTGTGAGTCTCGAATTCTTCGCTCTCTGTGTTCTAGGGTTTCATATATGATATCATGATTTTTCAATTACTTTTCTGAAGATGAAATATTTGTTTGGTAAGAGTTTGTATCAAATCCAAAATCGTTTTGCAATCATAGCTTTTTTTCAGAAAGTTTTGCAATCACAGCAGAATGCATAAAATGTCATGCATTAATTGATTTGTGGCCTTTTTTTATGATTTCAATTAGGGTTCCACATTAATGTTTTAATTTATTTTATTCATTCTTTATATTTTAATAGTGGTCAGATCAAATGATCCAATGTATGTTATCTAATAATAAAGTTGGGGACTCCTCCACCAAGCCTGATTTTCAGTCTGAGAGAGAGATAGATAGATAGAGAGAAAAATCAAGCGTTGTGAGGAACCACCATGGACAGGCATCAACCATAGAGCAATGAATCCGCACCCATCGAGTAACATTGATGGAAACGGTGGCAACTGAATAGGAGTTCTTTTGACCAATGGCTTGTTGGGGCCGGACGCCTGCAGACTAACCAAGCCGGATATATCTAAGATGTTGGTTTATTATATATTAAAGGAGATTTAAATTCCAAGCACATGAAGTTTATTCTAAAAATTTAATCATTGATTTGTTTTGCTATTGCAGTTTATCAACAATTTACCAGGAAAGGGAGAACTGCAAGCATCATGAGATAGTGACTTGAAAGACAACAACATTACTCATCCAAGGAGGAAAATAGTTGCCTATCTATTTTGGATTCAGCTTATAGTTCGTACATCTTTAGACATGAAAAAATTGTAAAAGAATATGTTAGTATTTAATGGACAAATAGCTTTTTTTATTTTTTATGTTTATTAATGAAGATACATATATTATATTTTACACTTTGATGATAGTAATATAATGCCTCAGCAAAATGACTTTCTAAGGTAAATTGAAACGATTGTTACAACCCATATCTCTTGGAAATGTTAAATTTGTGACAACTCTACTATTTTCAACGGTTCTTCGCTCTCACAAAAATAGTTTTTTTGTGAGACATGATGATTTTAAGATATGTTATGGTCCTCACTATATGAATAATTGTGAGGACACATATTTTTTTGCAACGAGAAAGAGCGCTAACAAATACATGTATTGTGAATGATATTTCCTATTTTGAGACGGCATATTGCCGTCCCCAAACCCCAAATCATAAAATTTTAAATTTTTTGAGAAAGGGCAATCGAAGAGAGTGAATGTGGAGAGGGCTTAATGATAGAATTCCTTAGGAATATGAAAATCTGAGGTGAGGTAGACGCGAGAATCTGAAGTAGGAAGACTTATAGGGCTAATGCACATTAGAAATGCGAGTAGCTGCCTCTCAGACTAGTTATCCTACTAGCGCTACACCACCGTCACTTAGGTAGTCGTCAACCCTCCTCGTAGTGGCAACGGAACAGCTGTGCGAGTGATGTTTATGGGGGCCTCACGTCCCGTCTCCATCTCCTAGGTCCACTAGTTACCCCTATTGATCCGTTTACCCCTTTTATTCACAGCCTCTAGCCTAGGAAGCCTTTCATTGTGACTGTCATCACTTGTTAGAATGGTCCTTTCCTATGCGTCATGATAGAGGGAGTTGAGTTAGGGAGGTTTGATGAGGGTGAGCTGATTTGATACATCTTACGTGGATTCTATTACATGTCGTTTTTTGAGGGGATGTGAGGGTGAGTTAGAGACGGTAGCACACTTAGGTGTGGCGGTGAGTCGTGTCCTTACACCACGATCACAGGTGGAGTACCGTAGTGCGTGATATTTCTTCTGCACGTCATGGGGTGGGGGTTGGTTGATCTTATAGGAGGTCGTGCTTATGCTTTATTTATATTCTCTATATCTTAGGTGATGAGGAGGATCGGTTGGAAAAGCGCATTTACACATTGACTACTGGGTTCGTGATTTGCTTTGCATCAAGTGTGGGGGTGTCGACATCTATGTTACATCACTAATTTGACACATTCCACCCCCATGTTATCTAATTCTGATATTTGATCTCCTCGAATATTACTATCGTATTGTCGGCTCCACGTGCTTAATGTTATTATTGTGTGGAAATGAAAAAAAAAGAGAAAAAAAAAATAAAATAGAAAATGAAAGTGAAATTGAAAGGGAATAAAGGAGCAAGCTTGAAATTGAAGACCGGGGAGATTAGCTATTGTTCGAGATCACTAATTCACATTTGTGGCCGCGAGAACGGCGTTGCACCAAGATTGAGGGAATGAGGGCCGGAGTAGTGAGATTCGGTGTGGTTCCTTGGATTTTGGTGAGGGAGTGTGAGAATCGGGTTTTGTGAGTTATATCATGACGTCTAGGACTACGCTTCTAAATATCCTATCCTACCCGTCCTAAACCGTCAGCAATTTAACCCGTGGATAAATAGCTCGGAAGGTAAGTGCTAGGGATACGTTTGATGAGTGTGCGGAAGCAACATTTTTTGTGTTCGTGCCCGTTCTGTCTAACGAAACTGGCCGCAAGTTCTACCGATCACCAAAGTTATAGAACTTCCGAGGGAATATGAGAGCCTTATGACTTGCCGGTTTACTTTTTGAGATTGCCCAATCTCTAACTAAAAAGAAAAAAATTGGTGTTGTTTCAATTTTTGCATTGTTTGATAATCGAGTTGCATTGTATAGTCATGTAGGTTGCATGGGTGTGTGTGTTGTTTGTGTCACATGGCTAGTGAAGTTAAATGCAATTCGGTGGATTGAAAATCATAGTGTGAGAAATGTTTTTGATTTTGCTCGGGACGCGCAAAAAGGTAGTGTGGGGGGATTTGATAACTCTATATTAGAGTTATATTTCTTCTACGTTTTTGTACTGTTTTGTGTAGTTTCCGGGTTGAATATATATTAGAAATACACTATGAACTTGAGGAAATTTGATAAGTTTAGCTTTGAGTGATAAATTATTAATCCGGGCGTTTTTCACATTATTTACATTTATTTTGTCACTTTTGATCGCACAGGGTGTTTTCGTGTTGTGTTGGACAGGAAACGGAGCTCATGGATCAAGAGGAGGAGGAAAACGAACTTCGGAACATATGCGGAAGCTTGGGAGAGAAATAAATTGGAAGAAAAGAGGACAAAGATGGAAAAAGGGGGTCAAAGTGTCATTTGAGAAAGTTTGAAGTGTAGGATCAAAAGTTGATCCTAGGATCAAAGCAGATCGCACGATCAACTTTAGTGATCGTACGATCTGCTAAGGGAGAACTCACTGACTTATAGGATCAAGTAGCAGATCGTACGATCTGCTAGCAGACCCAGCAACGCACCGGGGAAAAGCCAGAAATTAGGGTTATTAATTAATATTTCTTGATTATTAATTAATATACCCTAAGTGAAGATAAAAAAGGGACATAAAACAAAAGAACGTGAAGAAGAGACGGACGCAAGGAGGCACGCACAAGAGGAGGACTCCTCCTCCATTGAAGCTCTAAGCTTGATTTCTTCTTCTTCTCTCTCAATCTTTCTATGGAGAAACTAGTAAGTCTTGTTTGGTTTATTAGTATTAGCTAGAAGTTTTGCTAGGCATCTCTTTGAGAGCCTAGGGTTTATGTAAACGATGATATTTTTCCGGATTTGATCTTTGCTTCATGATTTCTTGATTTCTTCTATTGAATCAATTCTAGTTTCTTGTTTATGTTAGTAATCCTAATTGAGTGACACGATTGGGAGATAAACTAGGGTTCAAGAACTAGGGTTTGTTCAATAGTTGATTCATGCTTAAAGTTAGCAATATTTTTATTCAATTGTTCTTGTTCTACGCTTAATCTTTAGTATGAATGGAGTAGCTACCCGGACGTGCTAGCTAATTAGATGAGTGCACGACAGTGACTCAACCTAATTGTGTAGAGAACTTGAACATCAATCCCGTATCACTGAGACTGAGAAGAGACGTGTTAGGATTGGCCAAACGTGGGTAGATTCGGTAGGTGAGATTCGACTGTTTCGTGCAACGGTGGACCGACAGGACCCGTTTTCGTGCATGTCGTTAGCCTACTAGAACGGACCGGTGTACACAAGATACCGATAGGAGATTGTAGTGTACCGTGAAGTAGAATGACTTGAGACCGATAGGAGATAGTCAGCGCTGTTACCCGGCTTAATTAGAATATAGTTAACGTGTTGCTCAGATAATCCGGAAATCGTCTACAACCCTAGGTGATCTAGAGATTGCCTAGTTTCTCCAAACTTATTTCTTAAATATAAAAAAATACAAAAATATTAGCTTAGTTGTTATTTCAATTCTAGAAATCAATCAAATCTTTCCTCCTGCACCTTACTCTAAATTAAATAACTAATTAAATAATCTCAAGTCTGTCCTCATGGGATCGATAACTCGGGGTTGAAATACCACCCCTATATTACTTGACCGTGCACTTGCGCATACGCGTTAAGAATCTGCGTCATGAATCCCCTCCTACGTTAGTACCCATTCGATTTTGATGTTATAGAATTATAATTTAGGTTAAAACATGTAGATTGAGACCAAAAATCACTGAAATTGGTTAGCGAATGGTAGAGAAATGGTTCTCCGAAGCTTTGGGTCGGAGCTCGCCGGAATTAATGGTGTTCCGGCTGTTGGGTGGCCGGAACTTGGACCCCCTGGGCTTGGTCGGCCCTCTAGGGTTGTGGGGGAGGTCGTCGAAAGGGAAGAGGGAGCAAAGGAAGCCGACGGCTGGCTTCCCGTCGGGTTGGGCCAACGGGTCTGGTGCGGCGGTGGCATTTGCCGTCGCTGCAACTGCTGCTACTTGCTGCTCTGTTTCAGTCGACCAGAGAGGGTAGCCAATGTGGTGGAAGGTAGAAGGAAGGGAGAGATAGGGTGGAACTGGAGGTGGAGAAGATGGGGATGTTGGTGGCGACGTTGATGGTGATGATGATGGTGGTGTTGGGGTTTTGTTGCTGCTGGTTTTAGGAGAGAGAGAGAAAACAGAGGTGGGGGAGAGAGGAGAGTGAGACAGAGGAAGGTGGGTGGTGGTAGTGGTGTCGACCACGGTAGAGGTGGTGTTGCGGTGGTGATTGTTGATGATGGGGGAGAAAAATGAGTTTGAGGGTGTTTGGTGAATTGGAGACAAATGTGAGTTTTATAGAAGAATTAGAGGTGAAGAATGGAGGTGAGGGTGGTGTGGTCCGGGTGATCAACAGAGAAAGAGAGGGAGAGTTTTAGGTGATAGAACAGCGAATAGGTGTGTGGAAATCGAGGAAGCCGACACACATGTTGATGACCTCTTAGAATACCTAAAGAGAGTTCGTAACTCGGATGCCGAAACCATTTAAAACTTGAAAGACTTTGAACTTGAAGTGTGTGCTTTGTTTTCTTGAGACGTTCCAGTAGAACCCTCCTCGTAGTTGAAACGGAACATCTGTACGAGTGATTTAATTTGGGTCCTACTATCCTATCTCACAACGTAGGTCCACTTAGTCAACCACGTTAATAGATATTACCCCTTTATTCACAGCCTCTACGCCTAGGAGCCTTTCATTCTGACTTCCATCACTAGTTAGTTTGGCCTTTCCCTACGAGTCGTGAAAGAGGGAGTGAGTGAAAGAGGTTCGATTAGGGAGTGAGCTTTATTTCATATATATTTTGAATTATCGCATTTTTTGTTTATAGAGGGGATGTGAGGGTGAGTTTGAGAGAACAGCACACTTCAGTGTGGTGGTGAATCGTGTCCCTACATCACGATCACACGGGGGCGAGCAATAGTGCAATGCATTATTGTGCAAATGCTTGGATGGTTGTTGAGCTCATTTCGAAGGACGTGCCACGATTTTAATTTCTATATTCGGTGTTATGGAAGATAATATGGGTAGTGACAAGCATTTTCATCATTTTCAAGTATTTGAGAGAAATTGGACTTCATTTATTGTGGGGTGACGTTTTTTCACACGTTTATTAGATTTTTCTGTTTCACCCATACTTGATTTATTTTATATTTTGACATTCGAAATTACATTGCTATTTATATTTATTACAATATGCCCCTCATTGTGAAAAAATGGAGATAGAAAGGAAAGAAGAAAAAAATGGCAAAAGTAAGTGAACGGAAAGGAATAGAAGGGTGCTTGATTTATATTTTGATTTTTATGTTATAAAGTCCGAGTATATGTTTTTGTCACACTTACAATTCTTTACGATTGTGGGCGCAAGAACAACATTACATAGGTGGTGAGGGAATCGAGGGCCGGAGTTGTGAGACTTGGGTTCATGATTTATTTCAACGTGGTGAGGAGTGTGAGTTCAGGTTTTGATGAGATTTTTCACGACAAGTAGGATAGCGCTTCTAAAAACCCTATCCTACCTTCGTTAAACCTTCATCAGATTAAAACCCCAATGATTAAAAGCTCCGATGGTGCACTAGGATTGGCTTGAACGTCTCTAACATTTTTCAGCACACGCAAAAGGTTAGGCATTTTTAGATAGAGACGCTAAACTCTCTGTGCTCCCTGGAGGAATTTTAAAATTGTTGAAGAGTAAGTATTCGTTGGTTTGCACATCTCTACCTAGGGCGTTTTGCGATATGAGAGACTAAAAGCTTAATGACGCGCCCGTTTGAAGTAACTGAGATTGCCCGGTCTCGCAAAAAGATAAAGGAAAAGAATTTTGTGTGTGTAAAATATGTGTTGAGTGGGATCAAGTCATAGTTTGCATTTGCATCATCTTGTTGCATTGTCGAGTCGTGTATTGAGTCGGGTTTGGTATTGAGTAGGCTTATCTTGGTTCGTATGCAACGGGGGTGTACACACAATTTATGCAATTGGAAACAAGAGCGAGAAATTGGGTGTCTAATGTATTTAATTGATGAAATAAATAGTGGATTACAATCTCTGTTATGTAAATTTCTAAACAGAAATTACTATCCCCTAATTCTTCTCCTCAAACGTCGAACGAGGGCTTCGCAGCTTGAACTCGGATCGAACGGGTAGGCGTTCTTCAATTTTGGCAAAGAACGTGTTGAATGTCTTGAAGAATGCGAAGAACTTGCTTGAAGATCTTCGAATGTCTTGAAGAACGCGGGTAGGATCTTCGAAGGTATCGAAGATTGTTGATGAAGATCTTCGAAGTTCGCAAAGAATGTGGGTAGGATCTTCGAAGGCTCGAAGATCGTTGATGAAGATCTTCATAGCTCGCGAAGAACGTGGGTAGGATCTTTGAAGGTATTGAAGATCGTTGATGAAGATATTCAAAGCTCGCGAAGAACGTGGGTAGGATCTTCGAAGGTCTCGAAGATCGTTGACGATCTTGTGGATGAATGAACTCTTCAGGGCTTTAGCAGCTTGATCTTCAGAGCTCTCTACTTCTTGAAAGATGTAATTGTGTGTCATTTATGCCTAGGGATGGCCTCATTATAGGCATGGGCCGACTTGTTGGCCAAGGTAGTAAATAAATATTATTATTTATTTATTTATTTATTTATTTATTTATTTATTTATTTTCTGCATCAATTTGACAAGTGGCGCTACATGATTGGTCGAGCTTGCTAGTCTTGATAACTGCATCATTTTGACAAATGGCACTCCTTATTGACTTATTTTTTGCGCACTTGATTAGCTTTATTTGCTGACTTGTATTCATGTCATGTAGTGACGTGGGGTCGCCATAAGCAGTCCTTGCTTGTAAATAAGGTTTTGTCTTATTTACAATTTACTCCACTATTAATTATTGCTTAATTGTACCAATTTGACATTGAGTGCTATTTGATCCCACCTTTTAATTATGTGATAATAGACACGTGGCACAATTTAATTGGCCGCAAAGTTTGTGTGTCTACAAATGCCCCCTCGAGACTTGTTTGGCAGCTCTTGTGTGCTTCTATGGCCGACGAGTCTCGATAAATATTTGATTTTCTTATTTGGACTTGGATCCCTAACATCAGTCGGCGAGAGTTAAGACTTCTTTTCCAGTTATTCCCCGGGAATTTAGATGTTTAGATATTATTGGCACCAGAACATTACTTTTTGACCGCGCAAGAGTAAAAATAAGGCATAGCGTGGCTATCTATCCCCCTAACATTTCCATAGGGAAAGAAATTCATAATAAACCTTTTCAAATGAGTGATACGCAACTTGAGGGAAAATAAATCTTATGCCACATTTTTTTTTCTTTCCCGCTTTGTATTACTTAGGAGAGTAAAATATACTCTCTGCTTTATGTAGTCATGGAAGATCCATGATTTCTTTTAAATATGGGAAAGAAAATTTCTCTTTGCCTCAATTAGGCATGGAGGATCCATCTTTTTTGGTAACATATTCACTTCTTCTAAAAAGAATAGATCGACTTCCTTGTGAGTGGAACTTCCGTGTCTGCCTCGTTCACTCTATAAAAGAGATGGACACCTTGTGTTAGACGCAGTGTATAAAGTGCGTAGGATTTACCATGAACCTCCTCTTTTCTTGTTCTTTGTTGTAGCCTCCTTATCTTCTAGTCTTCTAATTCTTTTGTTTCTCCTTGTAAGAAGCAGATGATTATGGTGGCTAGCTGGAGTTTCTTCCGACTTGCTCTTGAAGCCGCTCACAGTGGCTAGCTGGAGTTTCTTCCGACTTGCTCTTGAAGCCGCTGACATGATAGACGGATACAGTTTTAGCCCATGTTGCCGCCTTCCACTGCTGTGTCTTTTTACATTGTAATTCTCGATGAACATGAAAACGAACAAACCGCGGTCTATAACCTCAAGTTGGTGCGCTCATGCAGTGATTTCGCTGTTGTCAATATTTCTTTTCCCGCTATCGTTTTTGAAGGACGATGAAGCCTCAAATGCGTCCTGAACTCTTCGCACCACCCTTGTTGTTCTTGTTGCGGCTATAGCTGCGGCTTACGGTCACCATCCACACTCAACCGTTCCAAAAATCGGTTTGAAAACAGAAGAATGTATAGGGCCTGAAAAGTATGAAATTATCGCACTCGATATCACGGGATAGGTGAAGTGTGGGAAGAATTTTTGGTTGACTTGAAATATTCCTCGGGGCTCGCTAATGGTAAGTGTGGAGTGTTTGATAACTCTGTACACGAAGTTGTATTCTTATGTGATTCGCTACCATTTTGTTTGATTTCCAATGCATATATATGATAATATGGCCAATCTAATGAAAAGATAGTATGTCTGATCTTTTGCAGATAATTGTTAAGTACGCGCATTCTTCGCGTTGATTTTGAGGTTTTATTGTCGCATTTGATCTTCATGTGTTTTTCGTGTTGTGCATTTATGTAACACCCCGAAGTTAAAGTTTTATAGGGGTGAAATTGCAAGTAATTAAAATCTTGAGTTAGTTGTGAAAATTTCTTTCTCAGTAGTGTTTGCTCACACCTGCTCAGCAGGAGTATCTGGAAATGAGAATTCAAGTTGGGAAAAATATGCCATTATTGAGAAACTAGGGGTATATATGTAATTTCTTACAAATAAAATCTCTGGCTGAAAGTTGGCTAGCCAGAGAATACTGGAAGTTGATGGATACTTATAGACTAGTTTCAAGCATTGGAGCAAGAATGTAAATTTCATAAAGTTTAATTTCTCTTATAATTATACTTTTACCCAAAACTTTAGGAGACTACACTTACACCCCCCTTGTGCACGATTTTCCACTTATGGCTCACTCATCTTGCCACTTCACCTATTGAGGTGGCATTCCTCATCCTCGTTCCCCACAAGGTGAAGTACTACGTTTTCATCAACCTCATGATCATCTTCATCCTCTTCCTTTGAAACTCCATGAACAACCTCCAACACCACTGTAGAACCACCACCTGTCCTCCACCCTTCTAAACGTTGCTACTACTAGGAGTGGCTCTCAACTCGTTAACCAAAAGCCCTCAAAAAATTCGAGGAGTTGCTGCGTATTGAGTGAGATAATCGGGTGAGAAACCATGAACCCTAACTTCATTTTTCTTTAAATTCTCTCATTCAACTAAAATTTGATAATTCTAATTTTTTATAGTGCTTGGTGAAGTCAAAATGAGTCTAAGGAACCCAAGAACTGGTCCTAAATCGACGAGAACTCACTTCGTTGGATTCTGGGTTCTTGAGTTGCCAGAATCTGCTTTTGATCATCAGAGGTATCCGTGATCTCGCGTTTCTTGATTAATTTCGATTCTAGATGCACCTGGAAGGTCCCGATCGATCAGGTAACTAAACAACCAGGCAAGACCACGTTAGGGTCACTGGAAAAACGCGCAGGAGGTCACCTGTCTTGGGTATTGTTGCCGGAAAAATTTCATGAACACCGAAAAGTATAAACCCTCTATTTTGGATTCATTTTCGTTGGAAATCACTTCTAATTGGACCCGGAAAATCCATGAATTCATTCCAAGCAGCAAAATGTGACTATAACACGAACTTGACCGAATCTGATTCATAAAATTCGTGTTTTTCCAGAACTTTAACTGACCATGTTCAAGGGCATGTAGCTTGCTCATAGCTTACTGGGTTGAGGTAATTGTTGGAACTGTTTCCTCCTGGTGTATCTCTACAAGTTTCATGTTCATTTCATTTCATGATTCGATCTCTAAAATGCCTGAAAATCACTTTGAAAATGGCAGGTAATGTTGCTCACACTTGTTGTGTTCTTGCCTCCAACTTTGGGCTGACATCCATGCTTAGTAGTTTCGTCAAATCTTGATGACACTTTTCATAATTTGCTACAAGTTTCATATAGATCTCGTCCTCAAATTGTGTCAGTAACATCCCGAATTCTGCTCCAAAATTGGAGCAATATGTATGCAATCTAACAAACTTGGAAATTGGCTAAGTGTGGAAACGACTTGTTTATGACCGACTTTGACATTTAATAACCCTCAGATTACTTTGAATTTCCAGGAGCTGGGGTATGCTGAAATCCTAAATCAACTATCTTCAAGGCACTATCTTCAGATTTCCCAAACTCTTTCTCAGTTGTTCATAAATTTACTCTAAAAGTGTTTGTTTGTGCCAATTTCACCCAATCTTTGACTTTCATTTTGTCCGTAAAAATGATCACAGTAGCATTCACATCCTTGAGAAAAGTTTCTCACTTCGTTATTCTGAATCCACCTGTCAAATTTAACCAAGTTCATCTCCCAGAAAACCCGGAGTGACTCATTTGTGTAAGAGGGGCAAATTAGCAATTTCACATAAAAGTTGTGTTAGGTTGAAATTAATGTCTTGAAGTTATCTACATCGCTTACATGGATATTTGGAGCTATAATAAGCTATTCTGGGATAATGTTAGCCAAGTCAACTGATCAAGGGTCCTTCTACAATTTTGCTAAACTTCATGGGCTTATTCGCAAATAATCAAAACTTGGGGAATCTATTGCCTTGAACCAACTAGTGAATCTGATTTACTAGAGACCAGTAAACTGAGCATATTAGGACGCTTTCAATCAGTCTGGGCTCCTCAAACTATCATGTTGGAATGACCAACTCAATCAATACTCCACTATTATGAGTAAGGGAAAACAGTAATTGTGTGACGTGAGAGTTCTTCACGAAAGATTCTCATAATGACATTTTTGATCTAAGGGTTAATTTTGACCAAGTTTGACTATTTGAAAACCCTAGTTCAGTTGAGCTGTCCATGATCGCTAAAATAGTAATTTCATAGTTTCTTCAATCAAACACTTCAATCTTGATGCATAACATGACCTCATGTCTCTATGACAGTTCTATAACTTTTGGAATCCAATTGTGTCCATCTGGACTTGAATCTGACTAATAAGGCTAAAACAAGGGGTAACGTGCAAATTAATTAAACTTCAAGGACTGGAGGGGAAATAACCAAAACTTGAGATTCAATCTTAAGTAGGCAACTCTGTGACTTAGGAGACTTATGAGACTTGCCGGTGGGGCATAATTGAGAGGGTTCAGGAACAATCATGGATTGTACTGAAAAGACTGAGACTTCAGGGGCTAAATAGTCATTCTGGTCTAGACAACTAGGATGCATTGCATTGTACATCACTAATGAGGACATGTACTAATAAGTAAAAGTATATATGTATGTGTAGAGGTTGCCGGGATAGAAAATCATCAACGGTGATCGGGATACCAGGTAAGCATTTGAACGTTTAACTTTTTATTTAAGAATGCTGATATGAGGTATTTGAATAGGAATTATGAAAATCATGCAATAATTAATGATGGGTCTTCCATTTATATATATATATATATATATATATATATATATATATATATATATGTATGTATGTATACACATACACACACACACACATAGACATGTACACACACACGCACACATATGTGAATATAGACCCTTGTATGGTCATTAAAGTTTCTGGACTTCAAGCTGCTGTAGTAGCATACACACGCGACCCGGTCTACGGGCTTTCAGTCGCTACATTTCTAGCTCCTGACTATAGAAAACTAGTACTACTCTCTGGATTGACGATCGAGTCGGGGGTGTGCACACTTAGGGTATAGTTTGTCTTGGTGAATTAATGGATACTTGAGTAAGGAACTGAATTTTAGTTTGAAGTAATTGTGTGATAATTGCTATCTGAATAACTGACAAAAGCTTCTATGTGATCTTTGATGTGGTTCAGGTTATATGAAATATGCATACAAGTGCAAGTTTGGCGATTTCAAATTTGTATATATCTATTTTTGTTATAAATTTTTGTATTCGTTGTATTCAGATGTTGTGACGTCTCTGCCTTCTATATTCGGAAGGTAAGTTCACAGGAAGCGGGGGAGTAGACATACACTTAGAGGTTGTCAAATCAGAGTATGCTAACTATTGTAGTAAGTATCTTTTAAGTTTCAGTTTCTTTAATTCTGTCTTGTAACAAAACCGTAAGGGTTGGACTCCTTGCAGAACATTTTAGTGCTTAGGCGAGGACATCTCTTGAGAGTCTACGGGGATCCAAGTGCAATTCTCAAGTACTATGGGATCGCCTTGTTACAATTTCAAGAACTAGAGGCTCAGGAATGTGGATTGGAGCGATAATGAACTTTGGAAGGATGCTATGGCTCGAGGACATGGTTAGAAGGTGGCTGAAGACGAGAGAAAAGAATCGAAGAAAAAAGAGTAGGATTACCCAGTCTGGTCGTACGACCAGGAAGCCTTAGAAGATTTTTAGAAAGTGGTCGGGTGCATGCTATGTGCTGGTCGTACGAGCAGTCAGGCTGATCGTACTATCACAAGCCCCTGGTCGTACGACCACACTTTCATCAGTGTACAATTTTTTGGGTTTTAACACAATTTTATAATAGTTTCATACGGTGATTACTTCTAAACCGTATTAGTATTACCTAGGCGCTTTTGGAGGAGTTATTCTATGTTGGAACTCGGCTTTGGAGCTCAGGAGCACTTGGAAGCTTGGAAAACCTTTGTTTATTTCTTCACTTCTAGTTTTTCTTTGGTTGGTTCATGAGCTTGTTAGAATTTGAAATTATCATCATGATCATGCGTAGCTAAACCATTTTTATCATGACACGTTTGTGGTCTCTAGGGTTTGAACCTTGTTTTCTATCTATGAGCTCGTAATTCACGTTTTATGCTTAAAGCGACATGTGTTTTATTGATTATGATTACTTTACGTGATTCAATCTTTCTATTGTATGACGTCGCATTAGATAGATTTTAATTTAACAAGTGTTAGCTAACTCGACATTGTTAGTCGGAAAATTGAAGTAATCACCTAGTTTTATCAACTGCTTGGTCACTTGGATAAATCAAAGCTTATTAACTCGGCTGTTATTGAAACTAAGCATATGATATTCACTTGGTAACTCAGTAGGATGACAATTGCTCGCCAATAGAAACCACATCCGTGTTTTATGAATCCTAGCATGTACCAGTAATACCCTTACTAATCCCAGTGCGATGTCATGATCTTTCTCCATATCATATTCTCAACCAATTTAAGCGTGTGAATTGCTCGCGCAGTTATTAATTTAGATGTTTTCAATTATTAGTGTATTAAAAACAACCTCAAACTTTGGATCCGACATAAAGTTATTAGTCTTAATTAGTTTAACGTAGTCTCTTGGGATTCGAGAATCCTACTTTCATATTATTATTGCACCAACAACCGTAAACTTGCGGTTGGAACATGTCAGACAGACCTTATTCGAACCTCCAAACCACTCAGTCCCGTGGTTCCCGCGCGCGCTGGTGCCTGCGAAAGGGAATCTGTCTCATGGTCTCAGTAAAGTAACTTGGCATGTATTTATGTGCATGGAGCGCTGTTGAGTGACCATGTATATGCTGCTAATGGGTCCACGTGGTTGCGGACTAGCATTGTACTTTAAACTATCTACAGTAGTGTTGGTTGAGATGGGGTTGGTGAGTCATCTTCTTTTCATTATCTTCTTCCATTATTTGAAACTGCTGGCCTACTGGGGTTGTTTCACGAAAACCCCTAACTACAAGGGGTAATATGTAGTTAACCATTTATTCTAGGGTTAAAGACATTTTTGCACCCTTATGTTTTGGATTATATACAAAACAACCATATTCTTTGGGGATATACAAAAACCACCATGTCGAGACAAAAATCACCCTGTCAGTGGATGGTGTTAGACGAAACGCACCCTTCTGTTACAACCAATTAGTATGGGGGTACAATATGTCTTTTTATGACAAATTTTCCCCTGTTTATATTTTTTATTTTTTTTGTTTATGTTCTTGGTGTTCTTGACCACCTATCTTGATCTTCTTGACCACCACCACCAAATCTCCGCCACTACCACTGAATCCCCACCACAACCACCACCACCACCACGCCGCCACCACAAAAATAACAAAACAAACAAACAACATCATCAAACAACAAGTTTTTATCAAGATCCTCAAATCTTTAATTGAAAAGATGTACAAAAAATAGCACCTACCATGGCTGCAAAATTACAATTTGTTCATGTTCTTGGTGTTCTTGAACACCACCACCACCACCACAAAAACAAACACCACCACCAACAAGAACAACAACAACAACATGCAATCAACAACAACAATCTGACCACCACCACCAGTGCGAAGACCCCCCCCCCACCCCCTGTTCGAGAAAACCCAATCGAACCCAGCAACGAACCCAACACCATTGCTCCTTCACAGCCATGACCACCTTCAGACCTGCAACAAGCCATGTACGCAAGAGAAACGAAAAAGAAAGAAGAAGAAACAGAGGCAGAGAAGAAATACCCCAATGAACCCTAACCCAGAAACCTCCATCAACAGTTTCAGCACCAGTTTCAGCAATCACACATTCAAACCCACTTGTTTTTTTTCCACAATTTTTTTTCATAAAAATGTTCTATTTTTCAAAAGCAAAAGCAGACCTCCAACTACAATTGCAAATGATCCATCTGCAAAAACAAAAACAAAGTCAAAAAACACAACAATTAGAACTAATCGATCATCAATTACAACTACATGTCTCAGATCAGCGAAACCGAACTTCTTTGGAGGTCGATCGATCAGAAAATCAACTTGCATCGGTACCTGAGAGACATCGTGTTGGGGGAGGCGATCTAGATTTATTCACTGGAGCTGCTTCTGTCGCCGTGCTTGTCGTCTTCGTCGTGCTTCTTGTTCTTCTCCTTCTTGTCCTTCTTCGTCTTCTTATTATCTCCGTCGCCGTGTTTCTCGCCCTTCTTCTTATGTCCGTCACCGATTCAATTGGTTTTGTCCGTCGTAATTTGCATATCCAAGCAGAGACAAGTCCGGTCGCGGCTCATCGATCTCGGAATCGTCAAAGTATTAGGGAAATTGCTCTCTTATCCGAATTTGGGTGTTTCGGCAAACCAATCGGCGATGAAATTTCTGGAAATGGCGACGTCGTGCAAGGAGGGGGTTGGGTGGAGTAATGGGACGACTCTTGTGTTTTCGCCATTGTTGTTGTTGATGCAGAGCAACTGCTCGCCGGCGGTGAAGAGAGGGACGGGTAAGGAGAGAGAGAGGTGGGGAAGGGGAAGGAGGCAGCTAGGTTAGATAGTGAGGAAGACGATAAAAAAAAATTATAGTGTGGAATATTTTTCCAAAATGAGGGTAAATACGTCTTTTTACCCCTCCGTTAGTGTGCCGTTAGCCACTAACTCTGACAGCAGTGGTTTTTGTATATCCCAAAGAATAGGATTGTTTTTGTATGTAATCCAAAACACAAGGGTGCAAAATGTCTTTAACCCTTTATTTTATTTACTTATTTGTTAACTATATATATAAAACCGGACCCCCGCAACGTCGGTCTATTACTCTTATCATCTCTCTCTTGGCCAAATCGATCTCAGATCCAATCTCTCTCTCTCTCTCTCTCTGCAGATCGGAGTGCCTGAAAATGTCAACCTTCAGCGGCGATGAGACGGCACCCTTCTTCGGCTTCCTTGGAGCCGCAGCGGCCTTAGTTTTCTCCTGTAAATCTCTTCATTCCATCGCAATTCAATCTTCCCCAGATTTAGATCTGCAATTTTCTGATGTGGGTTCGCGTTTTGTTGTAGGTATGGGCGCTGCATATGGGACGGCGAAGAGTGGAGTCGGAGTGGCTTCGATGGGCGTGATGAGGCCGGAGCTGGTGATGAAGTCGATCGTGCCGGTGGTTATGGCTGGTGTGTTGGGTATCTACGGGTTGATTATTGCTGTTATCATCAGTACTGGGATTAACCCGAAAGCTAAGTCTTATTACCTCTTCGATGGCTACGCTCATCTCTCGTCTGGTCTTGCCTGTGGCCTCGCTGGTCTTTCCGCTGGTATGGCCATTGGTATTGTTGGTGATGCTGGTGTCAGGTAATTCTCCTCCATAATGCTTTTTTTCTGGACATATGGATTGATTGCAGGTTGTGTGTTGCAATATGTATGTTTCTTGATTCACCTACAAGGTGGATGGCTTGGCTTATTGTATAAGTGAATCAATTGTACTATATGTTGAATGAATCAATGCGTTAGGCTATAACTCCGAAATGGCACTCTGTTGTGTATTAATTTTCTCTAATAGAATTAGTTTTTGATGAAATATTATGGATTAAGAATACTAACAGAGCAGTGATATTATGCCGGTGGAGTCTATAATGCTGTAATGGCGTGTGTGTCATGCTATTGTTTGGGTTCTTTGATAGCTTGCTGGCATGATGACATTTCTTTTGTGGCTTCCAAATTTATTGTGTTTATGCCCGTATGCTTTTGTTTGGATTTTATCGATTAATGAGAATCCTGTCAGTCCCATAAGATGTGCTCTATTTCTTTCTTGTCTCCTTAACCCTCTATTCTTTGACCATATAATTATTGTGGTTGCTTTTCCAGTGCTTTTGCAAGAAAGAACTTAATCCCAATATAGGCATGCAAGAGACGGGCAATGATCAGACAAGCAACATATACGAAATACGCAAAAGTACAAACTACATTTCTAGCAAACAGATGAGGAGTATATACATTACAACTATACCAACTTTAACAACAGAGCATTAATGCAGAGCACATGATGCCTCTCAACATTTTTCCAAAAGAGGGCCCACTTTTTGCCTGCATCGTTGATCCCTGCAATAAGTTTTAGGCGATCAAGCTTCCAGTTTCGATCTTGATGGGATAATATGTAAGACCTAGTGCTAGAAGAATCCCCCTTTAAATAGCAGTGAGATCTCTACTATTACCTTGCTGCTCATAATCTGAAGACCACTCCTCTGATGGTATTTCCCTTGTACCAAGCACCGTTGATTTTTCAACTGTGGCAATGGCACTAACATTTGCAGGATGTGACCCTGTCTATGTAATTGGATGATACTGGTTGTTCTCCTCCTGTTTGCAGGAACTGCCCCTCCTATTTCTTCCTTGACAACACGCTAAATAGTATCCAGCTAGTCGTTGGTTTGCCCAATCACTAGGCTTGGTGTGGTTTGGTTTCTCGAAAAATGACCTGTTCCCTTTCTTCCATACGAGCCAGAGGGGGGTAGTAGGTCTCTATCAATTGCTTTGGATCGTCATATCTCATTATATGGTAATCTAGATTCAAGCTGAGAGTTTCGCTACCTGTGTTAACTTTGTGAACACATGGCCAGTTCCCAAGGATTCATGCCTGTTGTGCTTATGTATACGAAAGAAGATGGGGAATGGACTCTGGGTTCCAAAGGAAGGACAAACCCCTTGATCAACATTAATTTGGCAGCTAAAATTTCTTGGACCGGTAACACTCTGGGCATGCGTATCCATAAGAAAGAAGCCTAATATTCTCTGGACATACTCCAACCAGCTAAATTTGTAATGTCCAGTTGTCAATGTTCACTCAATAAAACTAGCCTGGAAAGTGGACTTCATTACGATGCTCCAAAAAGACTTTTGTGTAGTATTTTTTCTCTTATGCTGGTGTTCCATGATTAGCAATATTAGCTGGGATTGGACTAAATGTAATCCAGGTATTAGTTAATATTGTGTTTGGTTGTTCTGGATTAATTTTAATACCAATACTAAATAGTGAAAAGATGGTGTTTAATACGCTAAGTTAGCCCCCTCTTACATGAGGGGATTAGCTGGATCGGACTTTTTGTATGTTAATACTAAGTTAATGCTGCACAAAACCAAACACTGGATTAATTATAATCAAGTTAGTTTAATACAATCCTATCCGACTAATCCAGTCCAATCCGGCTATTCCGGAAAACCAAATGTGCCATTATAGAAATTGTCCTTTATGCAGTATGTTGGATTTAAGAGAATCTCCAATAGGTTATGCAAACTAATTTTGTTAGATAAATTATAAAGAAGTTTAGGAAAGTTGGACTCCCGTAGCATAGGCATTTGTTATGCAAACTGAAAATTAGGCATCCTCTTCGCGGAATATAGCGAGAAATTTTCCCTCGCCATCTTGAGAAAGCGTACTTCCCTTTTTAGGCTAAACTTTAGTTTGATTTTGTAATGATCTACAACCCTACAAATTAGGCTATTGGTAATGGAAATATCATTTAATTGCTTCAAAACTGCAACATTTATATAATTAAATATACAACTACCTCGTGTGATAATCATTTAGAAAACACTATTGGACGACACAACATAATTTACAGTTAAATAAAATGCAAAAGTTTGAATTGAGCAGAAATATGTCTCAATTTTACGTAACAGTATTGGAGATGCTTTTAGAATACTAGTAGGGCTTTGATATTATGACGATGAGTATATAAAATAATGTAATGCATGTAATGCACATGGGCTCTTTTGATAGCTTGCTGGCATGATGATGTTTCTTTTGTGGCTTCCCAATGTAGTTCGTTTAATCCAGCTGCTTATAGTTTAGTTCTTATGAATTTATGAGAATCCTGTCAGTGCCAAAAGATGTCGTCTATTTTCTTTCTTGTCTCCTAAACCATTTCTTCATTGTACAATATAATTAGCGAATTATCGACGCCTTTCGAGTGTTTTTGCAAGAAAGATAGAACTTGACTACAATAGAGGCATAAAATAGCCGTGCAATCCTACAAGCAACATATACTAAACACACAAAGTACAAATTACATTTGTAGTAGAAAAATGACTATACACGTCTTCCTACCAACTTTATCAACATAGCATTAGTCAAGAGCACGGATGCTTCTCGACATCTTTCCGAAGTAGAGGCACACTTTTTGGTGTCATTAAGATTCGTGCTATAAATTTTTGGCAATTAAGCTTTCAGTGTGGATCTTGATGTGATAAAAGCTTTGACTATGACAGCTAAGATTTAGAGCTTGTAGAGTCCTCTTCCAATAGCCCTGAGCTTAATACTTCCACCGTTTTCTGCAATAAGTTTTCAGTTGCTGCTCATAATCCGAAACCACTCCAATAGTATTTCTTTCGTACCAACCACCATCGACTTTGACTGTGGCAATTACACTTAAAATTTGCAGGTGATGACCCTGTCTCCTCCCCATTTGCAGGAATTGTCCTTTATCCTATTTCTTCCTTGAAAACACCTAAGTAACCTTTAGCTTGTAGTTGGTTTGCCCAATCACTCGTCATGGTCCGGTTTCTGAAAAAATGGCTCTGTTCCCTTCCGGCGATGTGTTAAGATAAGTGGCAGGTCTCTCAGAGAATTGCTTCGGATCGTTATATATCATGATATAGTATTCCAAATTCTTTTTGATAATCGTGGTGTCTGGTCCAGCTTGCAGCCACCTCAATTAATCCACGGGAGGCTGAAGTTAACAGCCCGTTAAACCCTTTATTAACCCCAAGAGGTATCACAGGAAGCAAACCCTTGGATCCCAAACCTCCACCACTAGCCCAACCCCTTTGGGGTTAAACCAAAAAAAGTTGTGTGTGTGTGTGTGTGTGTGTGTGTGTGTGTGTATTGTGAGAGTTGGGCCACCTGTGTTATCTAGGAGAACACACGGCGAGTTTCCAGGGGTCATACCTGTTGTGTGTAATGTACTCTAAAGAAGATGGGGAACAGAATATGGGCTCCACAGATGGGAGAAACCCCTTGGTCAACATTAACTTCACCAGCTAATATATTTTGAACCGGTGACACTCTGCACAGGCACTTCTAGAAGAAAAGAAGCTTATTATTCTATCCGAGCTTCCAAACTTTACCCCACCTAACTTTAAGTGTCAAATTGTCAATATTTTCTCAATAAAACTAGCTGGGTGGTAGAAGTTCTTACTTTCAGCACAAAGCTTATCATATCCCAACTTCGTTTTACCCACAACATTTAGAATTGTTATCATCAAATTATGTAGAAACAATTAGAGCTCCCTAGACAAGAATACTCCCTAACAACATAATTGGAACTGGATGTTAAAGAGGCTGTCTACTACAGCAAAGGTCATCTTGGGTTTGGTCTTCTGTCAAGCTAATGAGAAATTCGATGAAGAATAATTGAAGGAAAGTAGTTATCGGTATGTATTCATTATTAGCATGAATTAGAGATAGTTGCTTTGGAAGAAGTTACGAGCAGCGTGCCATGCTGGTATCTTGAGTGGTTCTAGTGTCCATGCTTCTTTTGAATCTAATCTCATGCTTAGCACAGCTGCTCTTGGTTTGTTTTCTTTTTCTAATCAGTGTTCTACTTCTTTGGTGCTTGGCAGTATTATCTTTTTCTGATTTCAATGTCTTATATTTGCAGAGCCAACGCTCAGCAGCCGAAACTTTTTGTTGGAATGATCCTAATCCTCATCTTTGCTGAAGCACTTGCTCTCTATGGTCTCATTGTTGGCATTATCCTGTCATCTCGAGCTGGTCAATCAAGAGCTGAGTGAAGAAGACATGCGGTGTTTGTTTCTATTGGTAAATTATTTTACGTTCTCCCCTCTGAGAAATTGGTAATTCAAGTGAGGAAGAAGTCCGGTTGGCTTCAAAGTTTCGTGTTCGGGATGGTTCGTTTACTATGTTGGATTTGTAGAATGTAGATTAGTGCTGGGCTCTCTCCTAAATAATGTGGTTTCTGGAATCTTTTTCGGGATGCTCTGTTTGGAAATTGTCCTGAATAACATTCAGTGCTACTTCTCAGAACTATTTTATTTCTCAAATATTACACTTGTAGTGCGTCGGAATTGTGAAATCTTTTCGTATCCACCATTATGTGCTTGTGGATTGTTTTTAATTTCGGCCACTCACTGCATGCGGATGATTGTTGTTGATTTGGGTCACTCACTTGCGGATACGCATTGGAACCACTCGTTCCAATTTATGTACATTTATGTAGATCCATGTTTGAATTGCGCAACTTGGATTTGTTACTTACCCCGATATCTATGGCTGGCTTGAAAAGTCATTAATCACAGCTTGCTTGTATGGTATAATAGGGGAACCTGCTGGATGATTGATTTGTCCCTCTCCGGTCATGGTAGGTCAAAACTTGATTATTTTGGGGTCCTCTTATCATACTTATTGATGCTCATATAACTCCTCATGATCATATGTAACTGCTGACGAGGTAGGGATGCATATTTTGTGTAAGACACTTATCGGAAAAGGATTATCTCCTACAATTTTTCTCTCCTCCCATCTCCTCTTTTCACTACAAAATGACACCCCACACTAAAAAAACATCATAGGGCCATTATACCAGTATACGAGCACATCATCTCTAATTAGTAAGTTCACTAAGTTTTTTTTGGGTGAATAGTTCACTAAGTTACGCCTAAATGTTATCTAATTTACAATTACTGACGTTGTTCCGTAGTCTTTTGCTCCACAACTGAAATCCAGAAAAACATAACTCATCTGTACAAATTATCTTGACAGATTCATGTTTTTTTTTCAATAGTTAATAGTTTTCAAGATATGAATTTTTCACATGGAGATGTTGATTTTTGTTTTCATACAATTTCACTAAATTTAAAGTTCTCTCTGATAACTTAATTGGGGGGTATGACGGACTAGGGTATTTATTGGACATAAATATGACACTATTGGCAAGGGAAGGAAAAGAAGAATGGATTTTGAACTGCTAATAATTATCAAATGTTTTATCTAATTTTTCACAAGAAAAAAAAAGTAATAGTAAAAGAAAATCAACATGAAGTACACAAAACTCTTCCAGTGGTTAGTTGTAAGCACAAATTTAAGCACCAGCAATTATTTCTTCTTTGTTTGTGGTGCACACTGCACAGAAAGCACACATATGGGTCGGCAATAATATGCCACTTCTGAAAAGTTCAAGGGTGCAGCTTTACAAATATACAAGGGTGCCTGTGCAATTTGTATGTGTATGGTAGGAATCCAATTAAATCGTCAGCCTTGACGTAGATAAGGCACGAATCTTCCACCGGTTCTGCGGTCAACGAAACACGTGAGAGTCCCCTCCCGCGGGAGTATCTGGCCCTTCAGTACTACCACCTCAACCTATCTAGAAATCTAGCAGATTAGAGTTCTATTTTGTTTTTTCTACTTCGGAATATATAAGATTGTAGTTTCACACTGAGTCACCAGAAGCGGCACGAGAGTGCATATATAAATCACATATTTAGCAGAATATATTAAAATTTAATTTTTGTGTAATATACATCGTTACAATTTATGATACTAGAACACTGAAAAATAGTACGAAATTTTAACTCGATTAAGAGTTTTCTTTGTGAATAGAATGAAATTTTAACTGGATTGAGAGTTTTTTTTTGAGAATCAACTAGATTGAGAGTTCTTTTTAGACTTAATTATTTGTGGGCTTTTAAACGCTACTAGCACCCACTTGCACTAGATTGAGAGTTTTATTTATTTATTTATTTATTTATTTATTTATTTATTTATTTATTTATTTATTTATTTATTTATTTATTTATGAGAAGTAGATTGAGAGTTAGTTATGAGAACATTACAATGCGATAGAATGTTAGTGTGATTAATAAGGAAATTTATCACTTGCCTTAGTGTTAAGTAAGACTGGTAGTTTAAATTTTTGATCACGAGTTATTAGCAAAACACTTTCCGGAGTTGTAGGTAGTCTAGTTTCACATCTTGACCATGGCCAGATACCTCTATTATTAGGAGTATAAGGAAAACCGAATAAACCGGTCAAACCGGTCGAAGTAAACCGAATGTTGTGATTTTTGGGCGATTTTGTAGTTATGATAAACCGTTCAATTTTTTCACAAACCAATTTAGTCTGTTCGGTCAGTTTGTTACAAATTACACCGCATCTGACCGAACTGAACCGTTGCGTACATATTATATTTTTATTGTAACTATATTTTATCAAGTATCCATGAACTTGTATCCTAAGTACATATTTTAGTCAAGAGAAATGATCGAATATCCGTTAAGTTTTAATATTTCTCTCATTTCACATCATGTTTCTCTCTAAAACTGATACGGGTCACCGTATCGATATTATATATTTATTAGTTAATTGATGTTTAAAAATTTAATTATATTATTGTTGATTATTTATTTAGTTAGGTCCGTAGAGTAGATATGTTAAGTCTAGGGTAAGGAGTTTGTCTATTTACGCAATATATCTTTTCTATATTAATCAATCAATAAAATATCAATTCTCTCAACCTTGAATCTCTCCCTACTTTCTATCTTTTATCTCTTTACTTTTCGTTAATTTATCGATGAATTTATCGTATCAAAAACTATGATTTGTAAGTTTTTTTTTATGTTTATTTGATTTAAATTTTATCAATATACTATATTATGATATTCGTGCAAAAATGATTAGGTGATAAATCGAACCAAAGTGAAATTTTTGGTTTCCGTTGATTCGGTTTATCATTGTAAATGGCTTGTTTGGATTGTAAAATTAATTTGGTTTATAATTTTTACACGAACCGCACCGAACCGACCCGCTTACAGTCCTAACTATCGATAAATTACTATTGGGATGGGTGGCGTGGTGCTCATAGAGCATGACAACCCATCTTAATAACCAGACACAACATATTCTAATATTTTTTGCCCACTTTTCTGCGGTAAACGAAACAGAACCGGTGGTTGCTTCGCAGTACCTTCGAAGCTCGAACCACGTCGAAGTCCCCAGTCGAAGAAAGCCTATAAATGCGTCGCACCGCCAAATCCTCGTAAATTCTCTCCTCGTCTCCAAACCATTTCTGATTTTATTTTGTCCTTTCTATAAATCTAAAAATTATTATTTGTATCTCCGAAACCAATCGGAGTAGTGTATGAGCCTTCGCCTGGCCGTTCGTCGGAATTACTCGAATTCCAAAGCAGTTTTATCAACCATGGCGGAGGAATTGACCTCACCTGTTGCGGCGGCGACCGACAAAACAACGAAAAAGTCGTCGACGAGATCGCTGTGGCCTTCCGTTCTGCGATGGATACCGACCTCCACCGATCACATCATCGCTGCAGAGAAGCGCCTTCTTTCTCTCGTCAAGTATGATTTCGCCCACCCCCTCCCTCTCAATTTACGAATTTACCATTTTCTTGTGAATTAGGTTATGCGAATTTCGGAAGATTGACCTGACCCAGAACCCTAAAACTGTTAATCCCTCTATTGGTGTAATTATTGCTTGCTCCAAGAGCAAATATGACATGATGCTCTAATCAATACATCACAGGGCACGGTTTGAACATGTGGGAAATCCATTTTCTTTTGTCTGTCACTCATTCTCTTTGTTCCTGACGTGTCCTGTGCTGCATGGTCAGAGCAAATCTACATCATTTGCTCTAGAGCAAACAAAAATTTCTCCCACTATTGGGTCTTTTGGGTTTCTTTCATATGAATCAGAACGTTTTGTGGAGCTTGAAAGTTTGTAGCTACTTTTGGTCTTACAGCATCTCCGGTAGATTTCTAGGCATAATTTAGTTAAATTGGCCTTCTTCAATATAGCAATTTGCAAATTTCTCCAACACTCGAATTTGGGATAAATATTTATCTAATTTAACTCAATTGAACCGACAAGCCAGTAATGTGATAACAGGAAAACATGGGAAGGATTTAGGAGGAAATATAACATGAATGTTCTATAAATTGTAATCCCTCTGTAAAGAGTACTACCTCTGTTTCTTCTCTTTCAGCTTACTTTACTTTTTGACACTATTTACTGGTTTGACCCGGTGATTTGGTTTGCAAAAAAGTACACAAATTTGGTAATCTTTGCATGATCTTGTAGAGTAAACTTTACTCTACAATACTATGAAAAAATTGCCATAAAATTACATCGTCTTGCTATCCAAATCACCGAGTCAAAGTGATCTAGTTACGGGTAAAAAAGTCAACCTAAGTTGAAAGAGAAGAAACGGAGGTAGTATATTGGAGATATTAGTTCGTTGTCATTGCATTATTTCTTATTGTTAAGTTACTCTCTTGTTGAGATTTTTGACAACGCTAAAGTCTTTCTGAGTTGGGTTTTATCTGTGATTCCAGAACACCGTATAAGCAAGAACGAGTGAATATAGGTTCTGGGCCACCAGGATCTAAAATCAAGTGGTTCCGTTCAACTAGTGACGAGCCGAGGTTCATAAACACCGTCACATTCGAAAGCAAAGAGGATTCTCCCACCTTGGTAATGATTCATGGATACGGTGCTTCACAAGGTTTCTTCTTCCGCAATTTCGATGCTCTTGCCAAACATTTCAGAGTCATTGCCATTGATCAGCTTGGGTAAGTGCGCTCCTCTGTGACTGTACTTCATAGCTAAAGCTTATGGTCTTGGTGATAATTGGTTTCACTGTTGCACACAAGCATTTCTCTTGTTGGTTTTATCAGTCAATTGTGTAATGGATGCCATTAATCTCATTTTGAGTTCGACTTCAGCCTCGTGATACCTTTTTGTTTTATTTCCACGCTGTGCTTTAAGGACATGTATGCACAGATACAAGATGAATAGGGACAGGATGCAGTGATATGAACTTGCTAGTAGCAGAGTACGGCATACCAATCGTATCCATCATACATATAGTGTAAGCTTTAAGAGTTGTATTTCTCACCCCCAATACAACCCAAAAATATAAATCAAGTTAGAACTTAAAAGTGCATCCCTTTGGCATGGATAACAGTACTAGCTGGCTTTTGGCTATGCAAGTAAGCAATTCTCAGCAACACTATCGCTTCTTTTGCCGGTAGTAAGGTTCCTATATGGTAAAGAGGCAGGTGTATGCTAGGATTTGTTCTTGAATTTCAAAATCACTGGAGGGTCACGTCTTTCTTTTGTTCTACGACCCTGGCTGATTAAAAAAAAAATTGGCAAGGAAATCTTTCTGATTGGTCTGTTTTCTGTAAGCAATCTCTGAAGTACATTTATTTTGCAAGAACTGCGAAAGATTATAAAAGCACTATGCTTTGTTTGGGTAGGGGATATGGGATGTAGGATTGATTTGGTATTCTATGGTGTTCAAATCCCATAGTTAGGTATAGGATATGAAGGGATATTATATCCCCTTAAAACCCCTCACCTCTTTTTTTTAACTGAAATCTTATACCACCTAGGGGTGAGGTAATAGGATGACTAAACTGTATGCAAACAATTAAAATCTGACATATTGTATACTTAATGTAATACGGAGTATAATATTACATATCCGGCCTCACATCCTTACATCACCCAAACCCTGAAAGAAAACTTTGTAAGTGTTAATCCATTATCAAATCCCACCTCATATCCCCTCAAACCTCATATAGCGCTTTTTCATGTCCCTTACCCAAACGAGGCCTATAAGTGCAGAGTAGCAGTTAGTGAAGGGTTTATGCAAAGTTGATTTTTTTTTTTGTTATGCTTAGCATGTCTCGGAATTTCAGGCAATTCAGTTCTTAAATATTTATAAGTGTACTGAACAAATTTCAGAAGTTCCTTACTAGGAGAGCTCTATCGTACTGTACCTTTGGAATTTGATTATATATATTATTTTTAATGTATTTTTCTTGGTAAGTTGCATTGTGAACTTCGTGTGAAGGCTTAGCGAAAGGAACGCAGAGAAAAACATTTACGTACTCGTTTACTTATCATCTAAACCATAAACTTATATGTGCTAGCCAAGTAATTCCTGGAAGAGAAAACATGGAGATTTCACAAGGAAAATGCAAATTGTTTCCCAAGAGTGGAAGCGAGTAAAGCTTTTGGTATTGTGTGCTTCATAAAGATTGTAACTAGGCATGGACATGATCTGGGAGTTCTGCGGCTAAATCCAGCATTTAAATATTGTTGAATTCTTTAGCCACAAGAGTAATAGGCGACTCCCAGTAACAATCTCTTCTTATATCTAGGATGTCTCTTTTTGTACCCAAGGGAACTACATATTTCAAGACTTCCAGTCAATTTTACTTCAAACTTTTTCCATTACATGGGCTTCTACATGTAAGTTATGCTGATATAAATAAAGCAATGTACTGAGCACATCTAATTTGTTTTTGCAGTTGGGGTGGATCAAGTAGGCCTGACTTCACTTGTAAAAGCACTGAAGGTACACTGTTGTTTTCCGTTTCCACAATGTATTACTTTAATATGGAAATATTTAAGATGAAACTAGTATGCTGCGAAGTATTCTTTACATTACAATCATGCTGCAAATTACTCCACTTATCAAGTAGTTGAATGTAGTTTTCGAATAATAGATCAAAGTAGAGCTAAGGTAGTCTTCTAATTCTTATGGAGAATAGTGCATGCTCTCGATATTATAAAAACCTACAGTCCTTGTACGATTCTCTAAATCTTGTGCTGATATGCTTCTGCGAGATGTCCTCTATATACATGTGCATATGCATTTTCATTTGGTTTAACACTTGCAACTTCTGAAGTGTCCGTATATCTTCTCTTTATTTGGTTATTTAGTGTGCAAGTATACAGTCATTTATGACTCACAAAGCGTACTGCATATGCAATTATTATTATTATTATTATTATTATTATTATTATTATTATTATTATTATTATTATTATTATTATTATTATTATTATTTGCAACATATTTGCTTGTTGCTGTTCCTATTTGCATGGCCAGTATGTAATATTTTATTCTTGAACGTAGTTAGCGAGCTGTGTACTTAGGTTAACTATCTTTGTCTGTAAGTGTACTGGTCTCGGTGAACTGAGTTTGTGGACATTTTGCCGAAAGATATTGTTCGGTGTTGTTCTATTGAATGGTAAGGAACAACCATAATCATTGCATTTACCAATTTTTATGTAACTCATAATGCAGAAACTGAAGCATGGTTTATTGATTCCTTCGAGGAATGGCGAAAGGCCCAAAACCTTAGCAACTTCATTTTACTTGGACATTCTTTTGGTGGTTTTGTTGCTGCCAGATATGCTCTGAAGGTGAATATAATGTCCTTGTTCTTTTGAGATAAGCACGACTTGTTAACAATGACTAACTGGACCCATACTTCCATTGTAGCATCCCGAGCATGTCAAACACTTAATTTTGGTGGGAAGTGCTGGATTCTCATCAGAGACGGATGAGAGGTCAGAGCCAGTGGCTCGTTTCAAAACAACATGGAAAGGGGCTTTGTTGAAGCATTTATGGGAGTCCAATTTTACACCTCAGAAGGTCATTAGGTAATTATATTGTCACTGCTTCTGGTTGCAGTGGATGTTTTTTTCCATATTTATAAATATGCCAAATTTAGCAAAACAGAAGTAACTTATTCCAAAACTTGTAAAACTCCGTGTTTGAATAATGCGTGTCCGTGAAATGACCACATAAAAGATCGTGACAAAGCTTCTCTTTCTTAATTGGTTTTGTGTTGTTCACTCTTTAGGAAGTTCTGTCATCTGAAACAGTGACCTCTTAATATATCTGGAGTCCACAAAGATTCCCGTCTGTATTGTTCGAGGTGTCCAACGCGGAGATGTCCGGCTGTATGCGCTGTAGTTTGTTTCTGATGAGCAGTGGAACTTAGGTTAAGAGAATGATTTGATTGGTAATCAGGTACACAAGTAAATATAAGACACCCGGGGGGTAAAATAGTTAATGTGTCTAAGATCTGATAATTTTGTTCTAGCCCATACAGTTTCTACTTTGCAGATGTCAGAAATCAAGGTCATGATTTGATTTTGCGCCTTGAGTGTACCAGCAGTGTATATTAAGCAATTGATCTTAAGTTGCCAGTTTTCTACCAATCCTTTGGCCACTAGATCGTCTCTTCGAACAATAGATCTTGAACCGAAAATTATAGCCATTTATCGGTCTCTTGTGCAATTTCACGATGTGCTATCCATGCAATGGGGTTTGTTTTCCATTTTTGATTTTCATGTAGTTACACCTTATTTCTGTATGCAACTTTCTCTCTCTTCATTTTTCTGATGGCCATTCCTGGTTCTTATATTCCTGGATTAATGGGCTACATTGAATTTGTAATTTAACATTGATTTTTGTGTACTATTTTATCGAGAACCTAACAGTATTTAGTATCTATAAAAGAAATCTGTTTCCAGTGGTTGAAGTAAAAAGTCATGTACTCTGGGGGTTCGATGCATTTATTTGTTCCTGTAAGACGCGTCTTTAGGCCGAAGTAAATGCTTATGTGTTCAGGGGATTTGACAAACTCATTTGATTCTGTAAGATCAGGTCCGAGTAATCTATTAGGTCTGTGTAATCTCATATCTGTATATCAATTTTGATTTTGATATGGGCTCATGGTTGCTGAAAACATTACATGGTGTGGGAGACTCGTTTCCCTGGAAACTGGCTCCATGTATGGGTTACAATGAACAAACTCTTTGAAGATCTCAAGGAGACCTTTGAAATGTCAAGGAAGCATCTGGAGACATGGGAAGGATGAGGGAACTAGGTAGAAACTAATGGAAAACAGTAAGAGTCTCGATGGGAAAATTCTGGAGACTGATTGCAAAAGTTTCCCTCAAAATGTTCTACAAAGGTTTCGATATAAGATCTCTAAGGGTGATCAGATAGTTTATGTTAGTGCTCAACTGGATTTCTCCCAGGTCTCCCTTAGTTTTCCCTGGGTATCTATAGGTCTTAACTAAATATCCCTTCAGTGTTAAGGTTTTCCTGCCAGATTTTTACTAAGTTCCCCACACGAGTTCTGGAAGTTTCTTAAACTTGCATATCCCTTGTATTTTCTAGTTATTTTTCCGCTTCTGTTTCACCTTTTTACTATTTTGTCTTATGCTACAGAGAGTTGTGGAGTGTATAATAATAAATTAGAACGGTGTGGTTATCGAGATTCTGAAATGTCTTTTGGACCGTAAGATTGTTTGATTTAACCATTAAATCTATTCTATTATGGAAAGTTTTTGAAAAATTGTTGGAGGAAAAGTAAGGCAAGTTTTGGAAATTAATCATTGGTTGTGTACCACTAAAGAATTGAATATAAAATATCTTTGTGAATTGTGATTATTAGATTAAAAGCAACCATTCATTGATCTCATACAAGACTTTAAACTTGAGAATATACTTTTATGTTACAAAATTCATTAAAATATGTAAAACTCAGTCATATTTTTTTGCTATACATGTTTGCTTCATTATACTTATTACTGACTACTGCAAACACGAGAGACTAACTTTTTGTTTTCATTTATATTCGACGTTAAATTTATGTTTTGCATTCAAAGACATGTTACATCTGAGAGTTCATTTTGAGTCTCTTATTTTGTTTGGGTAGTGCCCTCGGGCACGGTTAATTTTCTAGTATTACTAGTAACTCCTGAGAAAGTTTTTTTGTCAGTTCTCTCAGTTATTGTATTGTGGTTTGAAGTTACGCCACCAGTTGTAAATGGTATGGTTCAGAAAATCAGGACTCCATACAAGTACATGGATCCGTAGAACTCATCTATCATTAGTTTCAGTTTTCCATATTGTTACATACTTGAGTCCGATTTGCCTCAAAATCGCTTGTGATCAAGTGTAAACCTATATTTTGGAGTGGGTGCTTCTGTTATGACTGATGTCAGGGCCGGCCCAAGACATTTGGGGGCCTGAGACGAGTAAAAAATCCGGGGCCCCAAATTAATAAAAACATATTTTTTTCGATTCAAAACATATATTTGTTGTAAAAGAGTTTGTTGTGAAAAAAATATTTGTAGACTTCTAATAATTGTGTGTAATATATTAGATTCATGTTCTTCAACCTTACAATTTTTTAAGAAGTAAAAGTAAAAAAATTGACATTCGTCATCAACGAGATTCGAACTTGGATCAAACTAGTGACAAAACTATTAGTTACCACCAAGCCAACATAAACATCACTAAATGATATCATTAAAGTATATCATTAACTAAGCTATAGCTATTTTTTTTAAAAAGTTACAGGTAGAATACGGGGCCCTGCCGGCCCGGGGGCCTAAGGCGGCCGCCTCAGTTGCCTAGGTATAGGGCCGGCCCTGACTGATGTATAACATGGTCGAGTCCAAAATATGCTTGCTTACATTTCTGGATATTGTTATTTCCTGAAATGTGCTTTTTGGAGTAGGTTGCTTAGTTTATACTAGTCAAATCACTAAAAGGTCAGTTGTATGTGATAAAAGGAAAGAATCCAGAATGGAATGATTTTGAATACCGATTCGTTAGTAAAAAACCTTCTCCAACTTTTGAATTACCAAAACAAGAACTTTATGTAAGAGTCGAAGCTCCAAAGGGGGAATTGGGCCTTTTTCTGATAGGAGATCAGAATGCTTTTCCTTGGAGATGGAAAATTAGACCGCCGATGACTTTATTTGACCAAAAGTAGTGGTTTTAGCTAGTGGACACCGCAACGCTAAAAAATTGAGATTAACCATTGAATTTAGAGTTGGTCGATGACTTTATTTGGCCAAAAGTAGTGATTTGACCTAATGGACACCGCAACGCCAAAAAATTTGAGATTAACCATTGACTTTAGGGTTGGTTTATGACTTTAAAAAGTCATAAAAGACTTGCTTTTCTCCCCCAAAAATTAACCTATTTTTGTACGAGAAAGTTCAATTTAGGTTAAGAAGTGACTGCATAGCAGTGTTCTTCCATGCCTGAACTTTATAGTTAAGCTATTTTCATGCATTTAATGTTACCAGTAAGTTCATCCCTATTGGTTAATTAAGTTAATAGGTTCATTGGGATAATCTGAAGACTGTGTGTATATGCTTCACCTATATTTTCGGCGATTATAACTAGATACATCTTTCCTCATTCTAATATTTCATCATTATCTTGGGAGTATTTGGTTGAAAGATTGACAATGTATGTGGTGGATTCACCCCTTCATCCTCATACCATTCTTGAGGGGGTACGAAGGGCAATTTTGGCTTTCCTTGAAAAATTATTAGAGATTTAGAGTCCTAGTGGGGTTTTGTTTCTCTAAAGGTGTACAGGCATAGACGTGAGTATAGCATCTTATGTTTTAGTAGCAAAGTAAATTGCGTTGTTGGTGGCGTTCGCTGACTTATAGTATGTTCTGCCTTTACATTTTATACTCTAGATATTCCCTCCACTACCACATCTGCGAAGAAATGGAACATTTGTTTTGTGTCTTATGTGATCTCTCTTGCAGAGGTATTGGCCCCTATGGCCCAGTTCTGGTTCGCAAGTATACAAGTGCCAGATTTGGTTCATATTCAGCTGGGCAAGCATTGACTGAGGAGGAGTCCAGTTTACTTACAGGTATTTATAGTTTTTAATTTCTAAATACGGATTTGGCTCAGGTACTGACTAAATGAAACTGATTGCTTTTATTTTCATTGAAGAGTACGTGTACCATACCCTGGCGGCCAAAGCAAGTGGAGAGCTGTGTTTAAAATATATATTTGCCTTTGGCGCATTTACTCGGGTGCCTCTTTTAGAATGGTACAGAATCTTTCTCAAATGTTTTTATTAGATTTGTTGCTGATCATATCCGCATCTAGAGATTTTTATTTTCCCTAATTAATAGGGAGAAAGGTGGAAGAACTGTGGTAATACTATGACTCCGTGAAGAGGACTAATGAATATTCTCACGAGTCTAAAATTCTTGTTTACGCGTTTTCAGTTTTTCATGCTTTTTTGGTCGTTGGTTTCCCAGTATGATCTGAGTTATTCATGCATTGTTTCCTTTTGCTCTAGAAAGTTGAAACCAAATCATTTATGTTAATAAAAGGGCCGCCTCTTTTATTTTAGTGGTTTGGGACAATCATTAGGCTGTAAAAGTAATCCCTGCTGTCATGAAAAAATGAATAAGAGTTGCTCTCGAATGTTGTGCTATGAGAAATGCTCCATATCAGATTTTCTCTTTCGCCGTTTTATGCGGGACTTTCTCCAATTGGTTATAGTACTGTCTTAGTCATAACCATTTCTAATGCATGGTTGTCAAAATCTTACGATTCACGATTCGTATCCTACGATTCGATTCGATTCACCCATGAAACGATGCGAATCTCTTATCTTTGATGGACAAAAAATTTATTTGAATCCCGATTCAAAAGTCCGTATCTGAAGATGCGGTTGCGATTCAGAGAGATTCTACGATTCACCAATTCATCCGAAGGTCTAATTGAGTTGCAGCATCAGTCTAAGAAATAATACTTCCAACATTACTTTCTACATTTATCTATGTTTTGCAACATGCATTTGTTTTAAACTACTAGTTGCATTTTTCTCAAGTCCAAGGCTAATAGTTTTCTATTATTTTCGATCTCCTTGGCATCTTGTAGTTCCTTTCTCCACATTCCTATCTATATCTAGATTATTCTTTATCTTTTAGATGTGTGAAACTCCTAATCGCTAGTTATGGATGCGGGTTTTCAAGAATTTGAGTTTCTTTTTGTAGAAATATGAATTTTTTGTTCAATAATGCTGCAGCTTTATGAAATATTTTATTATATCTACATAAAAATATTGCAAGCTGAATCATGATTCACGATTCGATTCGATTTACGATTCAATGAAGGTCAATTTCGATTCACTAACTGAATTCCGATTTGACAACTATGTTCTAATGTGTCATCCTAAGGGGATAACTGAAAGATTGATTCCCGCCGATAGCATCATAGCTATTATCTACCAAGGTTTGGCGCAGTTGGTACATGGTTGGCTAAAGGCTTTGGATAAAGACTTTGTTGGGAGAGGCTGAACCGACTTCTGCGATCTGTACGCTTAGGGTCGATTAATAATCTGTGGTTGGCTAACTGGTGGATACTGCATAAGTGCATGTTATAGACCAAAAAGAGATTTGTTAACCCATTACGGTTTTGTATAAAGAGGATAACTAAAATTGGAAGGAAGCGGTAGTATATAGCAGCGCTTTTGTGCTTTTGGTAGTTTGAAGTAGACATCACCATTGAACTTGCACTTTGCTGTTTGATAACCAGGAAACTGAAATCAGCAAATATTGACATGTACAGTCTGATTGTTTATTGTGGTTGCAGTGCATCAGAGTGGAAAGTGCCCACAACCTTCATATATGGCTACCAAGATTGGATGTCTTATGAAGGTGCCCAAGCAGCTCGTAAGCGTATGAATGTCCCTTGTGAGATTATTAGGGTCCCTCAGGTCTCTCTCTCTCTCTCTCTCTCTCTCCCCGTATGCAGACCGGTTTGGCCCTGTTTGGAGTGCAAGGTTTTATAGTTTAGAAAACCAAACTTGTGTTGTGTTTGGATATGAATGTTTTGGGTTTTGAGGTTTTGACTTTTATGTTAGTAGAAAAATGAGTGGAATGTGGTTCTTACAAACTTTGGGTTGAGGTTTTGGTTGACTTTGGGTTGAGGTTTACCAAACCTCTCTATCCAAACAAGGCTTTCGATTTACGATCGAGTTATTTCTTTTATGATTTCAGGGTGGCCACTTTGTATTCATAGATACGCCGGAGAGCTTCCATGCATCTGTATTGTATGCCTGCCGCAGGCTTCTCTCCCCGACCCAGGAGAATGCCACCCTCCCTGAAGGTCTCATATCTGCCTAATCGCAAAAAGATGCAGCACGTCGTCATGTATATTTTATAGCTTTATATGTTGGTGATAGAAATAACGTATTTCGTTAAGACCCTGGCTTCGTAGTACGAGTTATTTATTTGTCGCGTAGAGTTAATCTTCTTCGGCAAATGTATTTCTATTGTATATTATTGTATAATTTACCCTCCCTTCTCTTTCCTTAGAGTGCTTTGTGTATAGATGTAAAACAGTAGTGACCTTGGAGGGCGCATGAAATGCTTTTTTTTGCTTATGGGCTCCCTTTCAGTTTTGCTACTTTTACTATGATCTTCACTCTTCCGGCATGCACGGAGTCTTGATGTGGCAGTTGATAATTTTTGGAGGGATAGGACGTAAACATGCACGATAATACTACCACCATTCTCAAGTGTTTCAAACCTAACTGGTAGGGGTACCTTCCGGATCTCATTTACGAATTTCCCACTTAAATATACAAGCTTAAACTATTTTTTTACTATCTTTAGTTTAAACATTATCTAAATCTTAATTAATTTATTGTTTTGTTTAATTTAGTTGTTGTTCCGGGGGATTTCGTTTGATTTGGAGATGGTTTACGCAGATAGGTACTACTTCCGGTTCGCCTGTTTCGTTTGCGTTTGATTTTTTAACCCGTAACTGAGTCACTTTGACTTGGTGATTTGGGCACCAAAACGATGTAATTTTTTAATAATTTTTTCATGGTATTTTAGAATAAACTTTCCTCTATAACACCATGCAAAGATTACTAAATTCTTGCATCGTTTTGCTAATCAAATCACCGGATGAAAGTAACCCAGTGAATAGTGACAAAAAATGAAGTATGCTGAAACAGGCGAAACAGAGGTAGTACGATAGATGGAGCGATTTAGATTATGTCATCTTTCGCATAGAGGTATAGGAGTCGATTCATCGTTGGGTAAGATAAATTACGCGATCTGTTGCAGTAGGATAACGACGGTAGTTGGGGAAGTGTTTATACAGGGGTCTAAATGAACTTGTATAGTTTTTTATGGGAAGTATTGTTGAGATTAATCTTGTGAACCATTTGAATTCGTCTTTTAAAGAGTAGTCAAATCTAAGAGTTTGTGGTGGTTAAATTTTAGAAAGAGAAACATTTTTGGTGAATAAGCATTAGTATTAAGGGTTATTGTTTGATTTTAGTGGGTGCTAAGATGAATTTACTAGGCAAACATATATGGTAAAATTGTAATTCCGAAAATTAGAGCAAAGGCTATAACTTCCACAGTAGAGTGCTTGTCTCCGCCCGTGCATGAGACTAGTCGGACATAACTGCACTTGTTTATCCACTTGGGTGAATAACATACCAGTAATTAGGAAGCTCAGCTTAAAAGTAGAAGCAAAGAGACGACGAGTTTCATTTTACGGCGTTCCCACCATTTTTTTCCCACCAGCAACGAAATAAATCACACTAATAAGAGTAAGCGATTACAAAGAGAAAAGGAGCATATCCTTAGAAGAGAAAGAAACCTGCAAAATAAGCCTAAACCTCAAAAGGCAATTAGGATTCTAGTGAGTTAAGCTCTTTTTTTTTGTTCAAACCAGATTTCATTAAAACCAAAACAGAGCACCAACAAAGAAACAACCCCTAAACAAACTCCCTACTAATACTGCTACATAACTCATCGGGGGTCTACCTAGCCAATTCTCAGAAACTAACTTCTTCTTAGCTAGCTTTACTAAACTATCAACAACATGATTGGCAAATCTAGGAATTCAACAAATGGATAACCTCTGTTAATATTTAATAACTCTAATATCCTAGCAAAATTTATCAATTTCCCAGAAAAGAGTTTTGTTTGAAGAAACTTGATGCACCACCTCTTGATTATCACATTCCACTGTGCAGTCTTCAATGTCCATTGTTTTGAGCTCATAGCAAGCTTTTCTCAGAGCTAAAGCTTCAGCAACTCTGGCTGATTCTGCTCCTAGCTTGGACCAGGCTCCTCCCACAAAATGACCTCATTTCTGATAATCCAACCACCATAGGCTTGTTTGGTAGTTTTATCCCATGTGGCATCATAATTCACTTTGAGGGCACCTGCATGAGGGGGTTTCCATCTCACATTCTGAGCAGTGCTCTTCTTCCTCTTCTCCTTCTTTTCCTCTTTTGCATTAGCCATCTTGTATTCACTCCTAGCTCTCATAAACTTCTCCACAACCTTTTTAGGGTTTGGGGGACTTTCTTCAAAGACAGACTCATTTATCTGGAGCCATATAGTCCACATGGTTGTGATTACCTCCTCATCGAACCCATTCTCCAACTTACCTTCTGTCTCTTCTTCCCAGATCAGAACCAACCATTTCTTGGTGCACCCAATTTTTCAGAATTTGTTCTGGATTGATGAGTCCAGTGCCAAACCAGAAACTTTGAAGCCAACTACATTGGAAAGAAGCAATGTTACAAAGTCTCCTCCCCTAAACCACAGAGTTGACAGAGATTATTTTCATTACATTTTCTGGAAAACATATTTTTCTTGGTAGCCAAAGCATTTCTGCAAACTTTCCACCAAAATGTCTTACTTTGGGTGGAATATTAGCTTTCCATAAAAAATTGCAGTACCTTTGGGGCCAAGAGAAAGAAGTACTGGCTTTATCTTTACTTCTTTTAAGCATTCCCCCTTCACCCCTTTTTCAGCCGAGCTCAAGGTAGTAACCACTTTTCACATTGTACTCCCCATTTTTTGACCATTTCCACACAACTTCATCTTGTCTATCACAAATTGGGAGGTTGATGTTGATGATTTTGAGGGCCATATATGCAGGGAAAGAATTCAAAATTATCTGTTTTTTCCAGCTGTTATCATTCTGATTTATCAGGTCTGCCACTTTAAAATTTCTTCCATCATTCAGGATAGTCTTCAAGTTCTTGCATTTGAGCTCCGGGATCCAAGCATCACTGAAACAGTTGGTACCTTGGCCATTCCCTATATTCCATTCAAATCCTTGCAACAGAATCTTCCTACCTTCTATGATACTTCTCCACACCCATGATGGGTTTTTACCTATATGTGCTTTAATAAATTGCAATTGGGGAAATACAGGCTTTTGAAAAATTTGAATTCTAAAGACTCCTTATTTCTTAGCAATGTCCAGCCTACCTTGGCCAACAAGGCCTTGTTAAAAGCCTCAAAATATTTAAACCCTACTTCCCCCTCATGCTTGCCTTTAGCAACTTCTTCCCAAGCTACCCAGTGAATTTTCCTTTTGTTGACTTTGCCACTCCATCTGAATTGCTTGACCAATTTACTCATACTTTTACATAAACCTTTTGGAAATATGAAGCTCATCATGGTGTAACAAGGGATAGCTTGTACTACGGCCTTTATGAAGACTTCTTTGCCAGCTGGGGATAAAAATTACTCCACCCACTCATTTTCTGTTGCACTCTTTCTTCCAATAACTTAAGATAACATTTTCTAGATCTACCCCACAACAGGGGTACCCCTAGATAAAAAGCCTCTTCTTTCATTTTAGGCACCCCCATGAGAGCTGTAATCTCATCTATACAATCTTTCTCAGTGTTAGGTGTAAAAAACATCCCTGATTTGCTAAGATTGACTTGAAGGCCAGAGGCATCTTCAAAATTTTTTAGAATGTCCATGAAGCATCTGCATTCCTCTTTGTTATATTTTAGAAATATGATGGAGTCGCCAGCAAATTGCAAGTGTGTGATTCTAGGAGCATGGTCATTAATTTTAATCCCTCTGTCCTCCCTTGCACCACTGATTCTTCTATAATTTTGAAAAGAACTTCTGCAGCCATAACAAACAGATACGGGGAGAGTGGGTCTCCCTAGTCCCCCTTTGAGACTGGAAGATTTTTTGTTCTTCACCATTCATCAGTATCTTGTATCTCACTATTTTAATGCACTTACCAACCGGATGGATCCATTTTTCTGAATACCCCCATCTTTCATGTATCCAATCAAGGAACTCCCAGTTTAGCTTGTCATAAGCTTTTGAGATGTCAAGTTTCAGGGCTACAAATCCTTCTTTTCCAATATTCTTCCTCTTTATGAAATTGCACACTTCATGGGCCACAGTAATATTATCCTGAATTACCCTTCCTGGAAAAAAGGAAGATTGAGATTTGGAGATAAGGTTGTTGAGTAGCACCTTTAGTCTGTTATCCATAATCTTGGAGAAAATTTCGTATACAAAGTTTCAGAGGGCTATGGGTCTCAACTGGTTAGGGTTCTCAGGCCTTTGCACTTTAGGGATTAATGCAATGTGTGTAATATTCCAGCTTTTCAGAACGAAACCTTTTTCAAAGAAGTGAGAGATAGCAAGGTGTACCTTCTATTTGATTTCTTCCCATAAGTGTCGGTAAAAAGTGCCATTGAACCCATCTGGGCCTGGTGCTTTATTGGCACCTAACTGATGAACCACCTCTTTGATTTTTTTCCATTGAAGGGATTCTTTCTAGTCCTGATTCCGCTCTTCTATTATGAAACTTGGAAGAAACTCATTACTAATAGCCACTTGGGTGTCTTGTCTCTTGTAAATGTATAGAAAGTGTTTAGTAAGTAGCTCACCAATATCTTCTTGGCCTTCTATCCAAATCCCCTCTTTATTCTTTAGCTTCAAGATCTGGTTTCTACTTCTTCTATGTGCTGAGTTGCATGAAAGTACCTTGAATTCTTATCCCCACCTGAAGATATTGTATCCTAGATCTTTGGTGCCAGTAATGTTCTTCCCTTTTCCAAGTTTCCTCAATCTCTTGGCACAAGTGATTGACTTTAACTCTATCTGCATCATCAAATTTCCCCACTTTAAGTTTATGAATCTCATCTTTAATCTGTTCAATCTTCTTTTTATTGTTTCCCACTTTCTGTCTGCTCTACTTGATGAGTTTTCTTCTACAAGAGTCCATGCTTTTAGAAAGAATATGCATAGGGGATCCCCTCGACTCCCTCATATACCCCTGCACCACCTGCTCTTTGCACTCTGGGATTTGTAGCCATTGATTTTCAAATCTGATCAGCTTCTTTCTAATTTTTGTTTTCGGATCCAATTGAACTATAAGAGGGCAGTGATCTGATCCTAGAAATTTGTCATGAATATTAATGGCTTTTTCATGTTTGAGCTTCCACCTCATATTGCATAGTGCCCCATCTAATCTTTCTTTGACGTTTCCTTTTGATCTACCATTTGACCAAGTGTAACAGCTTCCATGATAAGATAAGTCAATCAAACCTCCATTATTCAACCAAGTAGAAAATTTCCTTGCTCTCCAGTGCTTTTGATTTCCTCCATCCTTCTCTTGTGAGCTAGCTACATCATTGAAATCCCCAATCAAGATCCAAGGGACCACAATTGAGTTTCCTATAATAAAATCCAACATCTCATTTCTTTTGCTAGCTTTTGGATGGCCATACACAAAGGTCCACCACTCCTCTTGAATGTCATCATCCAGCACTTTACAATGGATTAATCAGTTAGTCGCAAACCCAATCTGAAGGTTTATCTTATTTGACCACGAAAAAGCTAACCACCTTCTTTTCCTTTTGGGGGACATAGAAAGCATTATCCCATTGCATTCTTCTTCTAATTCTTTCAATACTTTTTTTCTTTATTTTTTGTTTCAATTAGAAACATTACTCTGGGGTGATGAGCTTGACAAAGCTCTCGGATGTTCTGAACTGTCATGAGTCTCCCCGTCCCCTGACATTTCCAGCTAATAACTACCGTATTCTCTTGTGGCTGTTGAAGGTCATCCACCACCACCTGTTTACCATCCTCCACATTTTGTTGAAAAATGCTTCTTGCTTCAAACTCTTCCATCAAAGAATCAAATTTCAGTTTCCTTCCTTTTTTCCTTTTCAATAAATTTTTCTCTCAAAAGAGCTTTCTTGTTCACTTCTTCCTCAATTACCTCATCATAGTTTCTCATAAAATCTTTGTATTTACTCCATAGTGAAGACGAAGTAACAATGGAGGTACCCACATAACAAACCCAATCAACAAAAACTGGCCCAACGGACATCAAGAGCCTCCTAAGACAATAATACTTAGCTAAAAGCCCAAAAACAGCAACTAAGCCCAAAAACCCAAACAAACAGCCAACTATGCCCAAAAACATAACCTACAAGGCCCAGAACCCTAAACAAACCCAACAAAACCCTAATCTTGGAGGGTGGCGGACGGCGACTACGGACGGCGGCAGCTGGACAACTCTCGGCAGCATGGACGGCGGCGGCGGCGGAACAACCCATCGCAACACTTGTAACCCAGGGGGGAGGGGAGATGTGGTCCTATGCTACATCGATCAAACGAGAGGTTGTTCTTCTACAGAAACCGGCGTGTCGGGAGGGGGAGGCGGGGGGGGGGGGGGGAGAATCAACATCCCTAGAGGGTTGCAGCAACCTTGGGCCACCAGAGGACCTGGGCATGAGAGAGGAGGGGAGGGGGAGAGGAGGGAGATGAAGACGGCTGGAGACAATGGTGAATGGCGGCACGGCGGCGATCTGGCTTGGTGAGGCACGGAGAGGAGGAGTGCGGTCAGTGGCAAGGAGGCGGCGCGACGCTGAAAAGGTTTTCTAAGAACAGAGGCGGCGAGGTAGTCGGAATGTCCGACGGAGACCCCTTGGAGGGGAGAGCAAGGCGAAGAAGAGGAGCTCGACTTCACCTACCGAAAGTCCGGCCGGCGGCGCACCAGATCTGAAGAAATCCGGCCGGAGCAAGGCTCCCAATGAAAGACCGGCGGCGGTGAGAGCAGTCTAGATGCGGAGGTGGCTTGAAAGGGGTCAGAGCCGATGCACGATAATGGATCTGTTGTTTCCCGACGGCAGCTCCTCCATTTCGGAGCCGCCGTCGGAGGGGAGGCTGTGGGGAGGCTAGGGTTTGCAGAGAGTTTGTAGAGAGAGAATATTATTGTGTTACACCTGTTATGGGTTTCAAACACCTCCATTGTCCAACCATTTTGAAAGCATGAGTTTTGCTAGAAGAAGGAAACAAAATGTAGTAGAATCCACTTTGAAAGTATGAATTTTGCTAGCAGGAAGAAACAAGATGTAGACTTTCGGGCTGTTTGAATTGGAAGGTTTGGTTAACCATATTCAAAACCCAACTTTTTATGGAGTTGGAAATATACAAAATGCAACTTTTTTAGAGAATTATCCTACTTTTTAATTCATCACATGTGGAGTAGGGTTAACCAAAATCTCAAAACTCTCTAATCCAAACATGCCCTCTGTTTTGAGCACACACCACAAAGGCAGATGACACTATAGGTCAAGGTATGAAATTACTGCGAGAAAAGGTAGACGCTTCTTGCAAGGAAAAAAGGTATAAAGAATGAGTCCCATGGTAACGTGATTGCCACACTGTGGAGTATGGAGTGTGGGCGTACTATGAAAAAGGATGAATTCATCCCCTCATCTTTGATGCAAACCCACTTTCACCTCTTCCAATGTGGGAATGGACACGTTCACTCGTCCATGTTTTAAATTTTTTACGACATGTGACGTCTTTAGTCAGGGGGTGAGTGCATCACTTATATATAATTTTTGGGACAAAATAATCCTTTAGAATATGTTTTGGATATCGAAGAATGAAATGGAAAAAAAGTGGAAGATTTTCCATCGACATCCATATTCTTCGATTGTTTGGTGACAAAATGTAATTAGAAAAAAAATGTTATACTTTATTAAATTCAGATTATATCAGTTTTTATAGTAACCCCAACAATAATATAAAACTATTTTGCAAATGTGAAACAAAAGCTGCATCAAGTTTCTTTATAAGAGTCCTTCACTAGTTTACCCTCAACCCAAGATTCTGCTCAACATCCAGCACCATCGCACAACAAGACAGCACCCACACGAACACCATGCGCATTCAACACGACAATCGAATCTCAAGCACCGCCACCATTATAGCATCATCACCAATTTCCCATCGCACAACCCTTCAACAGTTGAAATTGTTTTCCTCCTCGGCGGCTATAATTTGATGGTATTATATCAAATTTGTTTCTATGAGTCCTTCACTGGTTTACCATTAACCCACGGTTCTTCTCAACTTCCACAACCATTGCTCAACACGCCAACATTCACACGACGCCATGATTGAATCTCAAACATCGCCACCAGAACTCCATCATCATTTCACCTCGCACAACATAGCAGCCCTTCAATGGTCTTCGTTGTTATCCATGTCCTTAACAGTGATTTGATGGTTGGAGAGAGAGATGTTAGGAAATTTATTTCTTTGTGGGCTAATATGAAAATATTTGTAGTTATATTATTGGGTTATCAAATAAACGGTCCACCAAAGTGTTCTAAATAAAAATTGGGCCCGTACGAACATAAATTGGTGTGGGATTCGTAATGTGTAGTAGCCCATTACTAATGATTAGGATTATGGGAGTCTCATCAATTTAGTATATAAAGACTTCAGATATGTGATCCCCAACACATTCGAATACAGTAGTCTCACTCTTCCTATTGAGAGAGATCATTGAAGCTGAATGAATAGTGGTTGGAAGAACGAGGCCCCACTCAAGATCATCATGATGTCGAAGACGAATACACTAGCTATGGACCAAGGTTAGTCTCATTTAAAGTTCTTATGTTCTTGGCTATTCTAGATGATAGTTTATGTCTCGTAGATTATGATTCCGCCTTTAGATAATCTACATGAAGTTTAATTTTGATCTAACAAGAGATAACTAAAAAAGAAATGAGAAGAAATCATTGATTTCCTGCAGGCTGCAACTGCCTCGAGCAGAAGAGGCTTCTAATGGTAATGATGGCAGTGTCTGACTTGTCTACAGTGGTAGATGTTTAATTGGGATTTTGTTGCCTCGAATAGAAGGCGCAATTAGTTTTCTCAACATTTTTTTCCTGATTTGTGCGATTTTTATTTTTGTTTCTTATTGGTTTTCTTTCCTATCTATTTCTATTTAATTTTCTTCAATTTGGAAACACAAAAGTCTTCCATGAAGTTATTTTTTTCCTTTAATTTTGCTTTCTATTTTAGCGAATGGCATGTTAGCCTAGTAACATGGTAGCACAGTTGCAGCACATGTGGTCGACATTTAATTCCCCATGCCCTTTTATTTTCACTACTAAAATAGAATTCTTTCGTAGCATGCAAAAGAAAATACTACATATGTTTCTTCTCATTCAGCCTATTTCACTTTTTGTCACTATTCACTGGGTCACTTGGACCCAATGATTTGATTAGCAAAACGATACAAGAATTTTGTAATCTTTACATGGTCTAGTAAAGTAAACTTTACTCTACAACACAATTAAAAAAATTCCAAAAATTAATATTGTTTTACTATCTAAATCACCGAGTCAAAGTGACCTAGTTACGGGTGAAAAGTCAAAGTAGGACATTACAGAGGAAACAGAGGGAGTATAACATTATGAAATGGCAAGATGAGACGTGTAATAGTCCTAAAATTTGGAACACTTCAGAAAGGAAGTGTCATTTCCCAAACTGAAGACGTGAAAGTGCATTTGTGTCAACCTTGAGGGGGTGAAAATGTTCATTATCCTATAAAAAAGTGTTGTCTACGCATGCGGGATATGAGATTTATCACTTTAGAGTGAGTGATATCACAAAAAAGTGCATTTGTGATTAGGGTAAAAGATGAAAACCACCCTCAGTGTTCGGGGATATACCAAAACCCCCCTGTCAGAGACAAAAAGTTCCCTGTGAGTGGAAGGACTTTGGACAACTACCACCCTTCTGTTAATGTCAGTAATTACGGGGTGCAATATGACTTTTAATGACCAATTTACCCTTAATTTTGTTTATTTTGTTCTTGTTCTTAGTGTTTCTAGGTGTTCTTGGCCACCACCACCACTGCCACCACCACTCACCACCTGCACTCATTACACCCTAACACCACCTGCATAACTACGTACCACCATCACCAATTCCACCTCAATGTCTTCAACCCCTTCAATCAACAGCCATAAACCCAACACCACCACTGCTATGACCAACTATTCGCCCACCTATACTCCAACCACCAAAACACCAACCTAAACTCCACAAACCCATGCTAACACCTGAGACTCAAACACCAAACTAACTACCTCATTTCTTCCTCATAAGCAATGCCAACCACCACAACTACCAGTTCCATCGTCATCACAAATAAACCCAGCCCTTAAATCACCAGTAGATCCAACAACCTCCAATTCAACAACCGTCAACACCCGATTCCCCCACCTGCTACAATACACCATTTACCAAGAGATCCTTCAACCAATACACCATTAATAGATATCTAATTGAGAGAGAGAGAGAGAGAGATGGGTTGCCGGAGAAAGAGAGAGAGAGAGAGAGAGAGAGAGAGAGAGAGAGGAGGGGCCGAAGACCCGATTTGGAGATAAAATGCCCACTCTGACCCTGTGAAATTGGTTCACCGTCGTTCGGTTCCAGAGGTCGCCGGTGAAATTGGTGGTGGCGGCGTTCAATCTGTTTCTCCTACCCTCTCTTTCGATGAAATTGGTTCGCCGTCGTTTGGTTCCAGAGGTCGGCGCCAGTTTCAGTGGAGGTCCTCGGCGGTTACAGTGAGGTAGATAGAGGCGGCTAGGTTGGGATTTGAAGGAGAGGGGGGAGAAGGAGGAGGAGGAGGTAAGGAGGAAGAAGAGGAGAAGGTAAGGAGGAGGATATGGGAAGAGTGACGGAAGAGGGATTGAGGTAGGTTGTGTGAGTGAGAGAGAAGAGTGAAGGAGGCTTCTAGGGTTAGGAAATAACGAGAGAAGGGAGAAGTGTGGGTTTATAGTGAGGTAATTTTGTTGAATTTCGGGGGTATTGTTGTCTTATCGCACTTTCGTTAATTCACTGTTACCTCCGTTATCGGACATGGGGGTTTGGGTCTATCCCCGAACACGAGGGTTTTTTTTGTATATATTCCAAACATAGAGGATGTTTTTATCTTTTACCCTTGTGATTTTAGTACGCTATCTAGTTATAATATGCTATCTACTTTATCCAAATGAATACTTCATCTTATCAATGAGTAAACTATTAATATTATTCCACGTCTTTCAACTTAGGAATTGTAGTACCACTCAGCTCCCTTTCTTTCTTACCATTGCAAAATAGCACTGGAATTATGAAAGGGGTGTTTTCCCCATTTTACCCCTAGTGAGGTTGATATTTACATAAAGTAAATATCACATCACATGAATAGTAATTGTACATAAAGTAAACTTAAACCAAATTTAGGTTCCCTCCAAAAGTTTTAGGAAAAAATATTTGGAGCCAAAACAAAAGAAATTCTAGAGCCAAAAGCCTATGAATAAGTGGTGTTCCACAGCTATCACAACAACACCAACAAAAAGCATGTGTTGTTCATGATGAACACCAAGAACATCATGACGAACACTTAGAAGTACATAACTGACATTGTAACAATAATATAAGTTTGAGAACAACATCAACAACAGCTGTTGCAGCAACATTATGTTCACCATCTACAGCAACATCAGCTACAGAAGTAACATCCGCTACATCATCTCCTCACCATATTCTCCTTGCCTGCAAATCAACGGAATAAGCTCAATTATATCCATCAAAACCCAAGTTATTACCAATTAAAAGAGACGCTATTAAAGATTTCCTACTTCACGACTGCACCAACATGAAACCACCAAAGGACTGATGAATGAAACTTCAACTAGATTTGGAGTAGATATGAAGACTATCTACTTCAATTGGAAAATGTTGAAGGAATGTGTTAATAAAAGTGTACCAATGAACGTAAAGTCTTGGCAGAAAGGGAATTTGAAGCCAATGCTGCAGGAAGACATGACGAAAAAACTCGTAATATTGCCAGAAAAGAGAATCAACATCAGACAAGTTACAAGTAAGTGTTCAAGTTTTAATTTATATGTGCAAATTCTTAGAATTTAGAATCATCTCAGAATTGGTTGATTGATTGAGTGGCTGCACTGTATTAATGCCATGCCAAACACACTCAATCTTGTGTTGAGGATAGTGTTGCATTGTATTAATGCCTTGCCAAACCCTAGACAGAGATGGCGTAACAAACTGTTCTAAGCATGGAAAATACCGCTCAAATATCAAGTATAGATTATGTAATAACCAATGAGTTACCAAGAGATAAACTGCGTAAAAAAAAATTCTAAGCATTAAAAATACCACACAAAGATCAAGTATAGAATTTGTAATAACCAGTGAGTTACCAATGCACAAATTGCATAAAAACGGTTCTAAGTATTGAAAATAACACTCAAAGATCAAGTATAGAATCTGTAATAACCAGTGCGTTACCATGACACAAATGACGAGAGAAAAAAACTGATCTAATAGTTGAAAATACCACTCAAAGATCAAGTATAGAATTCGTAATAACGAGTGAGTTACCAAGACAGAAATCGCGAAAAAAATGTTCTAAGAATTGAAAGTGCCTCTAAAAGATCAAGTATAGAATTTGTAATAATCAGTGAGTTAATAAGACACAAATTGCTTAAATAAACTGTTCTAAGCATTGAAAGTATAGAATCTGTAATAACCAGTGAGTTACCAAGACACAAGTGGCGTAAAAAAACTATTCTACGCATTCAAAATACAACTCAAATATCAAATATAAAATATGTAATAACAGGTGAGTTATTGAGACACAATTGCGTAAAAAATAACTGTTATAAGCATTGATAATACCACTCAAAGATCAAGTATAGAATCTGTAATAACCAGCAAGTTATCAAGACACAAATAGAGCAAAAGACTACTGTTCTAAGCATTGAAAATACCACTGATAGATCAAGTATACAATCTGTAATAACCAGTGAGTTACCAAGACACAAATGGCGTAAAAAAAACTGTTCTAAGCATTCAAAATACCACTCAAAGATCAAGTATAGAATCTGTACTAACCAGTGACTTACCAAGACAAAAATTGCATAAGAAAACTGTTTTATTTTGTTTCAACCAACCATACTTGTAAGTATGAATTAGATGAATGCATTAGGTGTATTAGTGGATGAAAAGTTACAAGTAAGTGTTCAACTTTAATTTATTTGTGCCAATTCTCATAATTTAGATTCATCACAGAATGGTTGATTGAGTGAGTGGCTTCATTGTACTAATTTCATGCCAAACACACTTAATCTCGTGTTGGTGGCTAGACTGTATGAATGTCTTGCCACACCCTAGACACATTTTACTTTCCAATTCAAAGATCAAGTATAGAAAGTACATTAATCAGTCAAGATCCAACTAAAATATGACGTAACAACATGTCTTTTATCAGGGTAAGAGGACACATTCAAAGATCAAGCATAGAAGTTGCATTAATCAAAGAGGTGTCCAACTAAACATGGCGTAAACAATCTCTTTTTATCAGGGGAAGATGACCAATTCAAATTTCAAGCATAGAAACTGCAATAATCAACAAGTATCAAACTAAAACATGGCGTGAAAAAATGTTTTTATCAAGGGAAGAGGAAAAATTAAAATATTAAACATAGAAACTGCAATAATAAACAAGTATCCAACTATAACTTGGCGTAAAAATATGTTTTTATCAAGGGAAGAGGAACAATTCAAATATCAAGCATAGAAACTGCAATAATCAGCAAGTATCCAACTAAAACATGCCGTAAACAATATGTTTTCATCATGGGAAGTGGACCAATTCAAAGATCAATCATAGAAACTGTAATAATCAGCAAGTATACAACTAAAACATGGCATAACAATATGTTTTTATCAGGGGAAGATGACCAATTCAAAGATCAAGCATAGAAACTGTAATAACCAACACGTATCCAACTAAAACATGGCGTAAACAATATTTTTTTATCAGGGGAAGAGGAACAATTCATATATCAAGCATAGATATGCAATAATCAGCAAGTATAAAACTAAAACATGGCGTAAAAATCTGTTTTTATCAAGGGAAAAGGACCAACTCAAAGACAAGCATAGAAACTGCAATATAATCAACAATTACCAATTAAAACACGACGTAAAAATGTGTTTTTATGAGGGCAAGAGGACCAATTCAAAGATCAAGCATAGAAACTGCAATAATCGATAAGTATCCAACTAAAACATGGCTTAAAAAATCTATTTTTGTCAAGGGAAGATGATCAATTCAAAGATCAAGCATAGAAACTCAATAAACAACAAGTATCCAACTAAAACATGGTGTAAACAATTTGTTTTTGGTTGATCCCGAGTATGAGTCCAAATTCAACACTTGGTCTAACAGCTGGGTAAGGCAGTGATTGCTGTTTGCATGTTGTCACCAACATCAAAGAACAGAAGTGGTTTATGGACAGTGGTTGCTCAAGACACATGAGTGGAAAGAGATCACTATTCTCATAATTGAAAGAGAAATCTGAAGGTTCAATTACTCTTGGTGACAAAGGCAAATGCAACATTCGTGGTATTGGTAAAGTTGGTACATATTCTGAAAATTCCATTTATGATGTGTATCTAGTTGATGGTTTGAAATTTAACTTGCTTAGTGTATCAGAGCTTTGTGATAATGGCAACAAATTATCTTTGATAAAGAGAAGTGTGTGGTGCAAAATGAGAAATCAGGAAATTGCATTCTCACAGCCTCTAGATCAAACAATGTTTATACTTTTCAGACTAACAAAGTTGCAGTTAAAACTTAAAGTGCCTTAAGGCTTGAAAGAGGATTCAAGGGTTTGGCACAGAAATCTTGGTCACATTAGCTTGCATACCTTGAAAAAATTAATCTCCAAGGACCTAGTAAGAGGATTACCATCTATCAAGTTCAAAGAAGATGATGTATGCAAAGCTTGTGCTCAAGGTAAGCAGACCAGAAGCTCATTCAAACCAAAGAAGTTTGTAAGTACCTCTAGACCTATTTAACTACTTCACATGGATCTGTGTGCTCCTATGAGGACACCAACTCCAAAAGGTATGAGGTATATGCTAGTCATTGTAGATGATTATTCTAGATATACTTGGGTTATGTTTCTGAAAGAAAAATCTGAAGCCCTCTCTGAATTTTCAAAGCTTTGCAGAGAACTTCAAAACTTGAAAAACCTACCCATAGCTTCAATAAGAAGTGATCAAGGTAGAGAATTTGATCAATTAGAATTTGATTTGTTCTGTGCTAAGCATGGTATCTCTCACAATTTCTCTGCTCCTAGAACTCCTCAACAAAATGGAGTTGTTGAAATAAAGAACAGGACTCTTGAAAACATGTCAAGGACAATGCTTCTAGAAAATAAGCTGCCAAAACATTATTGGGCAGAAGCTGTGAATACAGCAAATTATATTCTAAACAGGTGCTTAATCAGGCCTATCTTGAAGAAAACCCCCTATGAACTCTTCAAAGGGAGAAATCCAAACATCTCATACTTCAGACCCTTTTGGCTGCACATGCTATGTCCACAACAATGGTAAGGACAACTTGGGTAAGTTTCATGCAAGAAGTGATGAAGGTATATTTCTTGGTTACTCTCTTACTAGCAAAGCTTATAGAGTTTATAATAAAATAACCAAGTTGTTTGAAGAAAGTATTCATGTTATTTTTTATGAAAGCTATGATGGTTCTTTGAGTGAAAATTTTGCAGACCTGAATCTGAACAAGCATGAATCAGAAGAAGAAGCTGAGAACTCTCTTGGTTTCAAGAAAGGTTCAGAAGGAAACAGAAGCCATTTCAAGACCTTGAAAATAGGTCCAAGACCTTGAAAATAGAGATCAAAGCCTTGAAAAAGATGATCGGAAAGAGATGAAGGATCAGGCCACTACTTCAAGACCAGAAAAGATATATGGAGAACCTGAACCATGGTCTCCAAGAAAGAGATTCAAATATCTTTCATCTCATCCAGCTGAAAATATCATCTCTGACCCAACCACTGGTACACAAACAAAGTCACAGTTGAAGAATCTTTGTACTTTCAATGCCTTCATTTCTCTTGCAGAACCCAAAACTGTGAAGGAAGCCTTACAAGAAGCAGACTGGATTATAGCAATGCAAAGTGAACTCAATGAATTTGAAAGAAAAAAGGTATGTAACCTAGTTCCTCCACCTACAAATCAGTCTGTCATTGGTATCAGATGGGTGTACAGAAACAAAATGAATGAGAATGGCAAGGTGATCAGAAACAAAGAAAGGTTAGTTGCTCAAGGTTACAATCAAGAAGAATGTATTGATTATGAGGAAACTTTTGCTCCAGTTGCCAGAATTCTGAAGTCTTATGAGCAGGTAATTTGAAATGAGCATGATGGGAGAGTTGAACTTCTTCCTTGGACTTCAAATACATCAATTGAAGAAAGACATCTTTCTGCATCAAAGCAAGTATACTAGGGACTTGCTGAAAAAGTACAACATGTTTCAATCCAAAAGAAATCAAGACTCCAATGAGTTCTACACTATCTTTAAATAAGGATGAATCTGATAAGACTGTCAATGTGAAAGAGTATAAATGTATGATTGGATCATTACTATACCTTACTGCTAGTAGACCAGATATCATGTTCAGTGTATGTATGTGTGCAAGATTTTATGCTGATCCAAAAGAATCACACTAACTGCTGTGAAGAGAATATTCAGATATCTCAATGGTACCAAAGACTTAGGGCTTTGGTATCCAAGACATTCTAACTTCTCTTTGCATGGATTTTCAGATGCTGATTTTGCAGGTTACAAAGTTGATAGAAAAAGCACTTCTGGGACTTGCCAATTTATTGGATCATCTCTGATTAGTTGGCATTCCAAGAACAAAACTCAGTTGCTCTATCAACAGCTGAAGCTGAATATATATATATATATATATATATATATATTATATTATATATATATATGTTGGAGCATGTTGTTCACAAGTGTTATGGATTGCTTAAAAGTTGAGGGACCTTGGATTTAATTTCAGAAGTATTCCCATCAAATGTGACAACACTAGTGCAATATCTATCACAAAGAATCCAGTACAACATTCAAGAACCAAGCATATTGATGTTAGACATCATTTCATCAAAGATCATGCTGAGAAAGGTGACATTGTTCTTTAATTTGTTTCTACTAACATGCAGCTTGCAGTTATCTTCACTAACCAATTGCCAGATGAAAGATTCTCAGCTCTAAGACTGGAATTAGGCATGCTATATAAGGATGCATTGGTTTAGAGGGAGCATCAGGTAAGGAAGGTAAGTTATTATGTGTTTCAAAAGTTTGAACTGATTTTCAAAGCCTTGAAAATTTATTCAAAGCTTTGGTCTTATGTGTTTCAACTTAACAGCATTTCAAGACCTCGAAACTATTTTCAAAGCCTTGAAAATAAGTCTGGTAACTTTTTAGTGAACAAATCTTGGATCTTTCTGTATTGGGTGCTATCTCTGTAGATATTTGCTCATATTGCCCCTACCTTTTTTCAAATTGATTTTCAGCAAAATATAGTATTAAATTATTTATTTCCAACGACTTCAAAGATTTGAATCTTTGTTGATCATTACAGATCTTTTAAGATCAGGAAAAATATTACATTTTCCTTTACAAACTCTCTGAGTATTTATCTCCTTCTCTTATCCTTCACTCCGTATCAAATCCACATCTTTCTATTCTTCTCCCAAACCCAAATAGGCACTAGAAGAGCCTCAGACAGAATCAAGATGGTCGGAGGATCAAAACCTAGTTCTGAGAAGAAGAGAAAGATAGCTGAAGAAAATGTTCTAACTATCAGTGAAGACTCAAAGTCTAAGAGCTTTACTGATGAAGAACAAGAGTCTTCACCACCCAAGAAAATGATGAAAAATGAACAGATTCCAGCAACTGGAAAGAAGAAGCAGACTGCAGTATCTTCACAAGAAAAGCATAAGAGAATCCATATTGGAAGCCCTAGGAGAGACAAGAAAAAGACAGACACAGGGGTCAAAGGAAAGGGAAAAGAAATCCTCATTCAAGACTCAGACACTACTCCAGGATCCTATGGAGTGTACTCTGTGTCCAACAAGGGAAGACATGAGAAGGGTCCTTCCCAGTCTGTAGCTGCATCAAAAACAGAAAAGAAGGATCACAAAATATCCTCTGCACAACAGAAAAGGATGGCTGTGAAGAAGAAACTAAGCATGGGAGAAAAGCTTTGTAAGGACTCACTTTCTTGTTCAACAGTGTTATAGATAAGATTAGTTCTTTCATTGAAGAACTCAATGTGGTTTCACAAGAAGTACAAACCAATGATGATGACAGTGAGGAAGAAGAGGGAGATCAGGATGGAGATGAAGACCCAACCCCTTAAAACCTGCCTACTCTTTCTTCCCCATTCTTTCTTTTTAAGTTTTTAAGTTTTATTTTCAAAAAACTTTCCAGACACTGATCAAACATGTTCTCAATCTTTTTGATGAAAGTCAAAAAGGGGGAGAAAATCTTAGGTTGTTTTCATTTTGTTTGCTACTTAGATGACCTATCTTTTGGTCAGCAGGATTTCCTACTTGCAGTTTTCGTTAATAAGTCAGATCTGTTGGAACTGCTGTGTTATTATTATGTGAGTTGTGTACTAATCAATATTTTTTTACAGATACTTAGAATAAAAACAATTGAGGTTTTGTCTTTCATCAATGGGGAGATTGTAAGGTCACAGGTTTCATGGAGGTTTTTCAAGGCCTTGAACAAGTTTTCAAAGCCTTGAATCAGGTTTCACAGGCTTGAAATAGCAGAGGCCTTGAACCAGGATTCAAAGCCTTGAAACTGACTGGCCTGCATACATGTTCTGAGGGGGAGTTTATCTAAACTCTTTTTGATTTAATACCATCCCTCTCACCCTTGTAATTAATGTGTTATTATTTGATGATGAAAGACAAAATGTTTTGATTTATCTAACATGTTTTAATCCATTGTTTTGACTCAGTTTTGCAGGGAAATTTTACTTCCTATATTTGCAGGATTTGTTTCCTTCTATGACTTTTGCCAGAAGGAAATTACTTAGTGAATAGGATCATGTGATCAATCAGATCTTCTTAACAGCTTCTCAATTTGTTTAAAGACAAGATCACAACAAAATCTCTGAATATTGTGATCAACTATCCGTTGGAGAACGCTGTTGAAGAGAGTTAAATCTGTTGCCTAAAATACAGGAAGTTGTTGCTGAAAATCTGGGAAGATTTGCAGAATTTCAAACTGTATAAATAAAGCCAAATTTGAAGCATCAACACACAACATTCAACGGGGAAAAAGAGAGACATAATTCTGGTTTGACAAGCATCAAAGAAGTTCATCACTCTCACAATCCAACACACAGAAGATCACTGCATTTTTCACTGCAGTTTTTCTACTCTAGTGTTCTTCTGTATTGTACTTCATTGGTAGATCATTTCTGTAATACTTCTATACATCATTCTCAAGGATTGTTCAAAGTGAACAATAGACAATTCTTAGTTAATCAGTTAGCTAGAGCAGGTACTAGATAGGTTAGAGAGGACCACAAGCTGTAACTGAGTAAGGCAGTTCTATCTGCTTGAGATCTAGGGCATATCTTTTGATTAATAGGAATTGAGTTTAAAATCCTGCAGGGAGAAGATCCCTGAGGTAGAGACGTAGGTCCAAGTGGACTGAACTCTATAAATACTTTGTCTCTTGCATTTACAGTTCATTCACATTCACAGTTTTTACAGCACTTAAACTTGTTTGTTTTTCAAGGGTTTGAAACTCTTTTCAAGGTCTTGAAAAAGACTTGTCTGTTTTATTGCAAACTGTTTTTCATTCCAAAGGATTGAATTTGTGTTCAAGTCCTTGAACTCCTTTGCACTAAAACTAAAACTCTTTTCATCCTCTAGTTTTGCAAAAAGTTGGCATACTCTATTCAACCCCCCCCCCCCCTTCTAGAGTATTTGTGCTGCATATTCATCTGAATACTCCCCTTTCATCGTGTACATTGGTGGGTTGTTCCCATTTAACTATAGCTTCCACTTTCTTAGGATCCACAAACATTCCCTTACCATACACAACATGCCCCAAGAAGACAACTTCACGTAGCGAAAATTGACATTTCCTAAGTTTCGCATATAAGTACTTTCCTCGCAACATTTGTAAGACAACTCGCAAATGCTCACTATGCTCTTCCTCATTTGAGAGTAGACTAATATGTCATCTATAAACAAAATAAAAAATGCATCTAAGTATGGCTAGAATATATGATTCATCAAATCAATAAAAATGGCTGGAGCATTTGTCAATCCGAACGGCATAACCCGAAACTCATAATGGGCATATCAAGTACGAAAAGATGTCTTCGAAACTTCAGACTCCTTCATTTTCAGCTGGTCCCTGATCTCAGAACAATTTTTGAGAATGTTGTTGCTCCTTTTAGTTGATCAAATAAATCATCAATACGAGGCAATGGGTACTTGTTTTTCACTATCACTTTGTTTAACTGTCTGTAATCAATACAATGCTTAAAGCTCTCATCCTTCTTATTAATAATACAGCGGCTCCCCATGGTGATACACTTGGCCTAATGAATCTCTTGTCTAGCAAGTCGTGGAGTTGTATTTTTAGTTCCTTTAATTCACTTGGAGCCATACGGTTATGTGGAATGGATATAGGGCTAGTTCTTGGCAGTAACTCAACTAAAAGTTCCAGTTCCCTATTAATTACACCGCTAGGCAATTCACTGGAAACACATTTAGAAATTCAGCAACAACAGGGATGCCTTCAAGCTCAATTTCTTGTTTTTCAGTGTCCACCACATAGACCAGAAAATCATAACAACCTTGTGGCAGTAGCTTTCTCGTTTCCATGACAGAAATTAAACTATTTGAGACTGCATTTCGATCGCCACAAGATCTAAATTCTTCTTCACCCGATATTCTGAATATTACTTCCTTTGTGATGCAGTTCACACAAGCATGATATGGAGATAGAAAATTCTTTCCAAGTATCACGTCAAAATCATGCATATGAAGGGGTAAAGATCAATTAACAGTTCTCTTTCGCCAATATTTAAGATGCAATTTATAAATATTTTCTCCACCAGTAAGGCATTACCTATAGGAGTATGAACAGTCAAATTAAACATTCTCCATAGGTGTATCCAGATAACTCAAATGCATGGAGATCGATGTTGATACGAATAAATGAGTAGATGTACTACGTTCGTTTTCTTTATTTTTCCTAAGTTTGACTTCTATTACTATTTACGGTATGCTTTAATCCGGCGATTTGATTAGTAAAATGGTACAAGAATATATAATCTTTTTTATAGTATTGTAAAGTAAACTTTATTCTACAACATTATAAAAAGATTATCAAATATTATACCATTTTGCTATCCAGATTACCGGAACAAAGTGACCCGGTTAAAAAAAACAGCGAAAAACTGTGTAGTATAAAATTAATCAAGCATGTGGGAGATCATGCTTTTACTGCATCACAATTCAGAGATCACACAGAAACACACATGTATGGTACTGTGAGTTTCAGAGCTAGTAATAGCATGGATACAGTTGGTCCTGACACTACGGAGGCTAAGACTACATCAAGTCACGGGCCTCACACCAAATTCTTGTCGTTTTCCAATGAATTCCTCTTTTTCTCATCTCACTCACTCAATTGCGTAGGGCACATTAACGGCTACTTTCCTGTCCCTCTGACACGTGTTACATGCCACCCAAACTCCACCTATACTTCTTGGCGGGAACTCGTAACTATTTTTCTGGACACAACAGGATCCTAAGTTTCGTCCGACTGGAGATTAGGGACTGATCAAGAACGTAACAATCCTGGATGGTATTTGTCTTGTACAGCTATGTTTGGGTTACCGGTTCTGCGTAATGTTCGGCGCTTGAGAGTTAAGAGATTCAGTGGGAAAGTTAGAAAATTAAAAGAGTTAAAAACAATAAATAAATTTTGTTTTAAAAATATTAATGAAAAAAATATGAAGTCAACCAGGGTGTTTGCGCATTTGCTAAGTGTTAATTTTGTCAAAAGTCATATAATAGGAATATAAGTGCGATTTTAAGAAAGTGGGTGGCAATTGCCACCCTTACTACTCACTAACTCCGCCACTGTTGACTCTTGTAAGCTAAAATTACTTTTGCCTTTGGCAAATGACAGTAGTTTCTTGGCTTGTATATTTATGTATATAGTGTTTTTTTTTTTGTTCTAAATTTATCTATATAGTTTGTATGTAGTGACGCAAGGACATATCTAAAAAGTTGACTTAGGGGGTTAAAATAACTCAACAGTTGAAAAATGGTATTTTTTATTAACAAAATATAATAAGTTGCGGACTAAATTGTGATTCCAGTGGAGGCTAATTAGATTAAAACTGAAAATACAATGTAAATTGTGCAATTTATAAAATATGAGTGACGGGGCTATAACCCCAGTAGCTAAAGTGTAGATCCTCCCATGTGTGTTGTGGGATATAGTGATAATCCCTTTTCTTGGAGCCTCTAGGCTTCTCTGTGGGGAATTCGTGAAGGTTAGTTTGCGTTTGCTAGTAACAATTTGTTGTGTGTGACTCTTTTAATTTTTTTTGAGTCGAGCTTATAATTTTTTTGGTTTGTGTCGATACTGGTGTTTATTGTAATCGTGATTTATTCAATGAAATTCTTTCCTCTTTTGTATTAATGGTTCGGGCAAAGATGGACCTCCCGTAGTAAATATACTTTACTAATCTATGTAGTTCTCTCGTGGGAGACATTTGTTAAGTTTTTCCTGCACCCAACATCTTTCTTATGAATATCAAGATGATGTCGGCAACTATTCATGGCTTGCATGCATCGATATCAGGCGTGTTTTTCTTTTCCCAATTGCACACAAAAGAGAACCAAACTTAATGGGTTGTAATCCGATAGCTTATAGCACTAGACATTGTTTAATACTTAATCTTTCTTTAAATTACAGTAGCTTCAAGTTATAGAAAAAAGAGAATTTTGGATTGGCTGCATGTCTGTTCATGCTTTTCAAGTCTTGACATCAACGATAAAAACAGTTTGTAAAATGTTGAAAAGAAAAAGGATGCGACTCTTAATGTTCATAAAACAATTGCTTTCTCATTTTGCTTTTATGTTCTTGTTTTTGTTTGCACTACCATCATTTGTGCAATTTCATTGGGCATTAGATGCATAAATAATGTTAGTGGCTTTGTAAGAATCATTTTCTGTTGTGTAAGAATCAATGTCCTTTGGTTATCAATCATTTTGAAAGAGAGAAATTATACGAGAACTTGACAGTCTTTCAGGATATTGTAGATGTAAAATCACTATACATTATTAAAAAATTTGGAACTCTAATATCGCCTTGTTGGCCAAATTACCTGCCCAAAGTGTTGAACAAAAAATGTATGACGAATAAAAACAGACAGACGACATATGTAGTTTAATTCCATAATTATTGTGTACTTCAAGAACAATTTTTGAAGTGGTGTTTATTTTCTTACAATACGAGATATTTATGTGTGAAATTAGCTAAAATTTTCCATTGCAGAACTCATTTTCGCTCACATTCTTGTGTATCATGCACGGACAAAGGCGGCAGCGGATATTGGGATGTCTTATGTTCACCTTACTGTTCTGCAGCAATTTCGGGACATTTCCAACTTTTTTTCACACAGATCCCTGAAGAAAATATGAAAAAGACATCGCTTATGAACTAAAACAAAAAAAGAAAAAGAAAAAGAGCTTCTTTCGGCCAAATCTGTTTACAACATGATAAGGGTCATCTTCTTAAGCTTATGATTAAGCAAAACGGCTGAAGCATATGATTAAGCAATACGGCTGAAGAGATATTCTACTAAAGATACTAAAAGAGAAGGTTTCCGTGCTTCTAAAGTACAATTCTTCATAATTAGAGACAAAATCCGGAACCTCCGTGAATGATTTTCTTATTAGTCCATAGTGTAAAAGATTAAGAAATGGAAAACACATCATTAAACCATCTTTCTCCAGCTTTTATGTGTCTGTGTTCTCAAATCTCTTATACTAATTCGTTCATGCGATTCAAAGGACAATCGTTTATAAATATATGTAACACTATGAGGATATCCATGGTTTTATTGTTTGACATTTTGTTTTTCATGATAAGGTATTCTAATGCACTCCCTGGATTTTGGGGGAACAATAAAATTGTGTCATAATCATCTGGTTAAGCAGTGACATGTTGTTGATTTATTTATTATGAGGCTCTCCGCATAAATTTTGGGTGTGATCCAATTATTTAGTGCATGTTTTGGAACCACGATTTTAATCAGTTTTGGTTAAATCGGTTCTTTTCAATTGATTTTGTTTGTTATGATATTCTCAGTGCAATTGTAGAATCTCCAAATTGGAGATTATGCGGCTGAAAGCATAAAAAAAAAATTAACGTGTTTTTGATAATTGCATGATCATAGTTAATTTATAAGTGGGTCTATTCAAGAAATTGACGATGATATAACTATTTAAATTTTGTCTAATTGATCAAATTAATAATCTATAATTTCATTTCATACCTAACAGATTTTTGACTTTTAGTTCAGCTAATTATTCACCCATAATTATTTTAGCTGATTTTAAAGATTTTCAGCCAATATCCTTTGAAAGCGTACTATTTAATGTGGTTCTCCTATTTGGTATCGCCTGAAAATATAAAAATCGACTGAAATACTTTTGGATGAATAATTTATGGCGGAGCTACTTGGAATTGGTACCCTCCATAAAACTTGAATACCTGATACTGCTTCAAAGTTTAAACTCAAAAGTCAAAATAGTGGAGATAGTAGTACTTTCTGGCTCAATTGGGACATTGTTGTAAGAAAGCATGACCACTTCTATTGAAATTGATTCAACACATCAATTCAAACAAAGATGAACACAAAATCAAAATGATAGAAGAGGAAAAGCTTCAAATCAATTCAAATTCATCTTCTCTCTCTCAAATTCTGCAACCTAACGGTTTGAGGCAAATATACCCCAAACCAGCCAGGTGCACGAACCAATCAGAGAATGCCACGTCTTCCAATTAGTTACAAAATAAGAAGAAATAAATCCAACTAATACAGAATTAAAGAAAGTCTATTAAACTACAAAACCACCCCCTTACTTATAACTATTTGCAATACTGCAAAATACTATATCTCTAACACACCCCCTCAAGTTGAGTGTAATTGCAAATTACACCCAACTTGCCTATCAAATAAGCAAACTGATTAACAGCAAGAGGCTTTGTCAGCAAATCTGCAACCTGTTCTTCACTTGCCAAATGCAGCAACTTGACTGAGCCTGATTGTACCAAATCTCTGACCACATGACAGTCAAGCTCAATATGTTTTGTCCTCTCATGGAAAATAGGATTAGAAGCAATGTGAATAGCAGCAGAACTATCACAATGTATAACTGGAACAGAAAAGAGAAAAACACTTAGCTCACTTAAAAGTGACTGCAACCATTGCAACTCACAGCAAATAGAAGCTAAGCTCCTGTACTCTGCTTCAGCAGAACTCCTTGCCACCACTCCTTGTTTCTTTGACTTCCATGAAACCAAAGACTTACCAAGAAACACAAAATACCCATATGTGGACCTCCTAGAATCAGGGCATCCACCCCAGTCTGCATCTGCAAAACCAGTCAAGACCATATCACCCAATGCTGAGAAAAACAATCCCTGAGACAAAGTGTTCTTGAGATATCTCAAGACATGATGAGCAGCAGCTAAATGAACATTGCTTGGTTGGGACACAAACTGACTAAGTTTATGCACTGAGTAACACAAATCAGGTCTTGTGTGACAAAGATAAAGCAATCTCCCAACCAGTTTCCTATAATGTTTAGCCTCCAAATCAGAGAGAGGCACCCCTGATTGAATACTCAGCTTTCCAGAGACAATCATAGGAGTGCTAGCAGCTTTACACTCAATATAACCAGCAGACTGCAAAATATCTGTACCAAACTTTTGTTGCCCCACAAAAATGCCTTCTTCTGTCCTAGATACTTCAAATCCAATGAAATATGACAACAACCCCAGATCCTTCAACTTAAATTCAGTACTCAAAATTGACTTGAACTCATTCAAACTATCACCATCACTTCCTGTGAGCAAGATATCATCCACATACACCAACAATATAACAACTTGACCTTGATGATCTCTAATAAACAAAGTATAGTCAGACTTACATTGATAGAACCCCAGCTTGATTAAAGTAGAAGAAAACTTGACAAACCACTGTCTTGAAGCCTGCTTCAGTCCATATAATGCTTTGTGCAGCTTACACACCATTCTTGAAGTGTTTCCCTGCTTTCCAGTCATCAAATACCCTTGTGGTAAGCTCATATAAACCTCCTCCTCTAAATCCCCATTCAAGAAAGCATTATTTATATCCATCTGCAAAAAATTCCAACCATGAGTGGCTGCCAAACTAAGAAGAACTCTGAATGTGACCAACTTGGCTACTGGAGAGAAAGTCTCAGAATAATCCACACCTTCTGTTTGAGTGTATCCCTTTGCTACCAATCTTGCTTTGTACTTGTCAAGAGTTCCATCTGCTTTACACTTGACCTTATAAACCCACTTACACCCCACCACTTTGTGTCCTGGTGGCAATTCAGTCACTGACCATGTTCCATTAGATTCCAAGGCCACAATTTCCTCATTCATAGTTGTCACCCATTCTGGCACCTCACTAGCCTGGGCATAAGATTTTGGCTCTTCTAGAAGACTAGACAAAGCCAAAGAAACTCTTTTCTTCTGTGTCAAAGAGTAGTCCTGGAAATGTGAAGGCAATTTACTTATTCTGGTACTCCTTCTTACTGGATTCTGAGATTCTTGTATCAGCACATCTCTATAAGACACAATACTATCAAGATTGGGATCTGATTGAGGCAACAACTGCACCCCACCTACATCAAACTCAGAAACTGGAACTGAACTTGCAGACATATCTATACCATTATCATCAACAGGAAATGGAATACACACCTCATTTCTCTTGACTTCACTCTTCTCAAGAATGGAGGACTGGAAAGGGAACACATCCTCATAGAAAACAACATTTCTGGAAACCAGAAACACTTTAGATGCCATATCATAAACTTTATATCCCTTAGTACCAAACACATAGCCCACAAAAATACATTTTGTGGCTCTAGCATCAAACTTGGTTCTAGCATGAACCAAAGTACTAGCAAAACACAAACACCCAAACACTCTCAGTAGTGAATAATCAGGTGGATGGTTGTAAAGAACATGATAGGGAGACTTACCTCCTAGTCTAGGACTAGGTGTCCTGTTAATAACATAGGTAGCAGTGAGTACACACTCTCCCCAGAAAGTTGAAGGAACATTACTTTGAAACTTAAGTGCTCTAGCCACATTTAAAAGATGTTGATGCTTCCTTTCTGCTACTGAATTCTGTTCTGGTGTCTCCACACAGCTGTGCTCATGTATTACCCCCTTTGACTTATAGAAATCACACAGTTCTAGTTCTGGAGCATTATCACTTCTAATTCTTTTGATTTTAGCACTGAACTGAGTCAAAACCATGAAACTCTGGTATTAACTGCATCACTTCTGACTTGGATTTCATCAAATAAACCCATGTAGTTCTACTTTTGTCCTCAACAAGAGTAAAGAAAAACCTGTAACCTTGATGTGTATTAACCTTGTATGGACCCCATGTATCACAATGTACCAACTCAAACAGTTCTGTAGCTATGTGCCCAAAACTGTTATATTTCAGCTTCTTCTGTTTTGCCAAAGGGCAAACTTCACAAGGACTATGTAAGTGTACCTTAATAGGTTCTGGTAACAAATCAGAAATGAGTGACAATTTCTTTTCAGAAGGATGGCCAAACCTGTTATGCTAAAGTGCTGCTTTACTCATGGGATGATGTACTGTGCCTTGAGCTGCAAATCTAACATTTGTATCCATTTCTGACCTCTTGAGAACATACAATCCATGAACTCTTTCTCCTTCACAAATTAAAATTCCGTTGCTATCCTTAATCACACATTGATTGACATCACATTGGAACACACCATTCACTTGTTGTGTCAGCTGAGAAATAGAAATCAAATTGAAGTGGAAAGTAGGAACATATAACACATTTTGTAAGAACAAGTTGTCAGCAACTCTCACTGTTCCTGACTTAGTCACTTCCACTTTCTTTCCATCTGGTAAATGAACATAAGTATCATTGACTTCTTTACTTGACTGATACAAAGACATCTGTGAGCACATATGATCAGTTGCTCCTGTATCTAAAATCCAAGCCCCAGTGACCAAATTGTTCCCAGACATGCTAGACTGTAAAGAGATTGTACTAATTACTCCTGCCATGAATGGATTCTTCATACCACTTGAGGGAGAAGAAACAGTAAACTGCAAAGGAGTATCCGTATAAGAAGGTGCACTAAGTGAAGAAGAAGGATCTCCAGAAGTCTTGATTGAAGCATTAGACATTTGAGAACTCAACACATTCATCAGCTGTTGAGCTTGTACAGGGCTGAGAGAGATATTTGTGTTACCAGCTTGATGCTCATGAAGTGAACTAACATCAGAAACCCCAGAGCTACCAATCACACTATGAACTCTAGGTTTATTGAATTTGAAATTTGGGGGAAAACCATGAAGTCTATAACATTTAGCTTTAATGTGACCTTCATTTCCACAATGATGACAGACAATCTTCCCATTTGGTCCTCTTCCATTCACTTGAAAATGATTAGATGTACTCCCACCACCACTCTTGCTATAGTTCTGAGAAGAATTAGGTTTACTATATTGTGTTGCAGCAGCCATTGGAGTAGGAGAAACTTCAAGTCCATTTACATACATGGCCATGGTATGTGAGTTAGCAGTACTACTATGAAGTTCCATTTGTCTTTCTTGTTGCACAATTTTTGCAAAAACCTGATTAATAGGAGGTAGAGGCTCAGTGAGCAGCAGCTGATCTCTCGCTGTAACATAATGTGAACTCAGTCCCATTAAGAACTGCATTATCCTCTCTTGCTCTTGAGATTGTTTAAGCTTCATTAAAATACCACACTGACATTGAACTAAAATTCCACAAGAGCAGCTAGGAAGAGGCTTATAGTTAGCTAACTCATCCCATAATCCCTTCAATTTAGTGAAATACACTGTAACAGACAAATTATCCTGCCTCAACATAGAAATCATTTGAGTTAGCTGGAAAACCCTAGGCAAATTACCCTGTGAGAACCACTCAATTAGGTCTAGCCACACCTCCCTAGCTGTAGATCTACACACAACACTGCTCACAATGTCCTTTGAAATAGAATTCAACAACCAGGAGATGACCATACTGTCACATCTTCTCCACAAACCATACATTTCTGAACTTAAAGGAGGCTCCTCTATCGTGCCATCCACAAACTCAAGCTTGTTCTTAGCTCTTAATGCAAACACAATCGATTTATGCCAGGTATAAAAATTTCCTCCATCTAATTTTTCAGAAACCAAAACTACGCCTGGACTATCAGAATTGTGCAGGAAGTACGGAGAAACAACATCAATACATGAACCAGAGGTCGTCCGCTCTCCAGAAGAAACCGCATCATCCACCGCCATCGAAAACTCGCCGGAAATTGAAAACCCCAAACTCGTAACCTAATTTCTGAGAACGACGACTGCGAAGACCACACCGAAACCCTCAGCAGCCTGAACCAGGCTCTGATACCATATTGAAATTGATTCAACACATCAATTCAAACAAAGATGAACACAAAATCAAAATGATAGAAGAGGAAAAGCTTCAAATCAATTCAAATTCATCTTCTCTCTCTCAAATTCTGCAACCTAACGGTTTGAGGCAAATATACCCCAAACCAGCCAGGTGCACGAACCAATCAGAGAATGCCACGTCCTCCAATTAGTTACAAAATAAGAAGAAATAAATCCAACTAATACAGAATTAAAGAAAGTCTATTAAACTACAAAACCACCCCCTTACTTATAACTATTTGCAATACTGCAAAATACTATATCTCTAACAACTTCTTCTCTTTATCATAAACCCAGCAAGGGTAAGTCTAAGAGGCTAAGACATCCCAAAATCACCAGCTATTCCTCCCCGAAATTCACAAGTCCTAGACCAAACCACAAGTAATGAGGCAAATAAGTTACTACAAATCCATTTTATCAAATAGAGTTCATGCTAACTGTAGAAGGAGAATCATGGCAAGAGCAATCAGTGACTTGAAATGAAGAATCTGGTAACTTTTTTTCTGTCAGGTACTTCACTTTACCAATTCCTTGCTTAAGGGCGTCATAAAAGATATAGTGGAGACAGAAAATCAAATGAATTGGACTAGACATGAAAATCAAGGAATCGATTCCATCAACAAGGTACCACCAAATTACAGAATGAACTGTTCTGAGAGTGAAAAAAAAGTACAAGGTTGTTGTTTTTTTCACACAGGAGACTGTAGCGAAGTAGGTTCGGCCGATGACGGAACGTCGGGCGGGCCGACCCGGCAACCTTCAAGCATGAACACCACGTCCGCCATTGACGGCCTCTCGTTCGGATCTGCCATCGTACACAGCAGTCCAACTTTGACTCCAAGCAAAAACTCTTCCCATTCAGAGGACTCAGGATCAAGCTCAACCAGACCAGGCTCTAGCAACTCCACAATTTGCCCACTTTGCAACTGCCTCTTCACCCACTTGACAATGTCCTCATCTTGTGTGAACATCACTGGTTTCTTCCCAGTCAGTACCTCTAACAACACAATCCCATAGCTGTATACGTCGCCTTCTTTCGTCGCCTGCCCAGTCAATGCAGTCTCTGGGGCTACATAACCCAAAGTTCCAATTGGGGTTGAAGACGACGAAGCTTCCGCTGGCGTCGCTAATGTTAACTTCTCCAACCCGAAATCTGATATATGAGCTTCAAAGTCAGCATCAAAGAGCACACTCTGTGGCTTGATGTCGCCATGAACTGTTGAAACTGAATGAAGAAATGCAAGCCCACGTGCTATGCCAAGCACGATCAGGTGTCGCATTGGCCAGTTCAGGACATGCCCATCTTGGTGAGATGCTTCTTGGAGCAATGTAGCTAAGTTACCATTTGGCATATAGTCGTAGATCATTAGGCGAACATCAGGTGGAGGTCCAGCATAGTAACCACGCAAGACTGTCAGATTTCGATGCTTAACCTTTCCAAGAGATTCTGCTTCTTTCTTGAATGTTCCTGCATCTATAGATGTATCTGGAAGTCTTCGGATTGCAAGCACCATTCCATCTGCATAAGTTGCTTTGAAGACATGCCCGTACTTCCCTCTACTCAACACATTCTCTTCGTCGAATTGCCTTGTGGCTTCCACCGTCTCTGCGTATGTTATCTTATTGTTGAACATTACAAGCTTTGGTCCTCCATTTTCTCCGCCTTCTGTTCCTGAACTTCCGCGACCTGGGCTTCGCTTCTTCTCCCCATTCCTTGCTGCATTTAGCTTGTTTCGCCAGCGTAAGAGGCTGTATACATATCCACAACAGCACAATGCCAAGAGACAGCTTCCAGCAACAGCCACAACTATGAATAAAATCAACTTCCTTCTCTTTCTGTTTCTAACATTCCTGCATTCTTTCTTAAGTGGCTTCCCGCATAGTCCTTTGTTCAAAGCAAACACAGAAGGGTCGTTGAACCGGGAACCCAATGTCTGTGGAATCTCACCCTCTAGGTTATTACTCGACATGTTCAAGGATTTCAAACCAGCGATGGACGAGAGATTTGCAGGAACTGAGCCATTGAGTCTGTTTGATGAAAGATCCAACACTGTTAGATTCGACAAGGCGGACAATGAGTTTGGTATATGACCCGAAAGCTGATTTCCATCCAGCAACAGAACACTCATAGAAGAGCAATTGGAGATGGTTTCAGGGATTGAGCCCGTGAAACCGTTATGACCCAAATCAAGCTTCTGTAAATGAGCAAGATGAGAGATATCATTTGGAATAATGCCAGTCATATCGTTACCACGAAGCTCCAGCACTTCAAGGCCAGAAAAATTTCCCACTTCTTCAGGGATTGAGCCAGAAACATGGTTATTGGATAACGACAAGACAACCAATGACCGGAGAAACCCATATGTTGGTGGAATCTGACCGGAGAACCCATTTGATGATAGATTCAGATACTGTAAACTCGATAGGCTGCTGAAACCTTCAGGAAGAGCGCCAGAGAGCGAATTCTCCTCCAGCGCAACGACTTTGAGACTCGGCAACCCAAAGAGCTCAGATGGCAACTCCCCAGACAAATTTTGCTTACTCAAATCCAGGGTTTGAAGCCTCAACAAGCTCCCAATGCCTGCAGGAATTGAGCCCCGAAACCCACATCCGCTCGCGTTCAGAATCCTTAAACCCTTCAAACCCCCAATACTACTCAAAACATCACCCGAAAATTTGTTGTTGCTCAGATTCAACACACTCAAATTTGTTAGCCTCATGAGTTCTTGTGGCACTATTCCAGTCAAGTTGTTATTACTCAAATTCAACGATTCGAGCTCAGAAAGATTCCCGAGACTCGCCGGAACAGAACCAACAAAACCGTTCCCACCAAGGGAAAGAGTGTTGAGTCTTTTCAGATTCCCTAAAAACCCCGGAATGGGGCCGGAAAACCGGTTAGCATCCAGGTCTAGCACCCTCAACAAACCACATTTCTCGATTCCGGCAGGTAACTTGCCGGTAAGAGAATTGTTAGCCAGTCTCAGTTCAGTCAAATTCGGTAAATTATTAACCTCATTTGGCAAAACCCCAGAAAATGAATTCCCGGATAAGTCCAGAAACGACAGTGTAGTAGTTACATTCAATAGCCAGTTTGGAAACACATCTTCAATGCCATTCCCGTGAAGGTCCAAAACCTCCAAAACACTACTACAGAATTGCAGATTATTTGGGGGTTTGACTAAACCCGTGAACGAATTAAACCCTAACTGAACAATCCTCAGAGACGGCTGGTTACTCACCGAGACATTGCAGAAAATCGAAGCGGGGACGAACCCAGACAGATTATTGCGAGAAAGCGAAATCACCTGAAGATTTGTCAGATACCCAATCGTCGCCGGAACCAGCCCTCTCAGGGAATTCCCCTCGGCAGAGAAATGCACCAGCGACGAACAGTTCGAAACCGCCGAGGGGATTGTGCCGTAGAGGTTGTTCGAGTCGAGCCAGAGGTACTCGAGTAGCTGGAGGTCTCCGACGGTCGAGGGTATCTCTCCAGTGAACTGATTAAACGATAGGTTGATGAGCTGCAGCTGGGAAGCCGCGGAGAAGTTCGACGGGATGGTACCGGAGAAGGCGTTGGAGGACAGATCGAGGTAACGGAGGCTCGGTTGGAGGTAGACAGGTAGTTTCCCGGTGAGGGAGTTGTGGGCCATGTTAAGGATTTGGAGATTTGTGAGATTTAGGATGCCCGGGGGGAGGTCGCCCGAGATGGAGTTGTAGTGGAGGTAAATGGCACGGAGGAGGGCGCATTGGGCGATTTCGGAGGGGATTGGGCCGGAGAAGGCGTTAGAGTGGAGGCTGAGTTTGCGGAGCTGGCGGAGGTTAGAGAGGGAAGGAGAGAGGCGGCCGGCGAGGAGGAGGCGAGGGAGGCGGAGTTCACGAACCCGGCCGCCGGAACAGAGAATGCCACGCCAGTCGCAGGGGGCGGCCGGCGTTGAGGAGTTCCAGCCGTCCAAGGCGCCGGAGGGGTCTCGGAGGTTGGACTTGAAGGAGGTCAAGGCATTGATTTCGGTGGCCGTGCCGGCGGAGGAGAAGGCGGAGGAGAAGATGAGGACGGCGGAGAAGAGGAGGAAGGAGGGGAGAAAAGTAGCCGTTGGCATCGGAGAATGGTGGGAGACAGAGGACAATGTTTCATCAGGGGTTGATTAAAATGGGGGAATAGTTTTTGGGTTTCCAGAGGAGGGGTGTAGGGTAGCAGAGGTTGCTGAAGGGAAGTGGAGAGTGAGCAGTGTGGTATAGAGCTTGTTTGGTATTCGTTTAAAAACAAGAAAAACAGTTGAAGAAAAACGTACCGAAAAAACACGTTTTAAAACAGAATTAAAAAACTATTTGGTATCCATTTAAAAACAGTGTTTAAAATCAAAAACACGTTTGGCAACATTACTAAATTTTAATGTTAATTTGCTTGAAAATCATTTTTACTTACAATACCGACATATATTTGATATTTGTTGCGTCTAATCATAGTTGAAATCTCTTTAAACATCAATAGTATGAAAAAAACACCAAAAAAACACCACATTTGCTGTTTTTTTAAACAGCTGTTTTTCAGCATGTTTTTGTTTTTAAACAGGCAGAAAAACATGCATAACAAATGAGTTTAAAAAAACAACCCTGTTTTTAATCAAAATTGATTAAAAACATAGATGCCAAACATGCACATAGTGCGCTTTCCTGTCTCCCTCTCTAAAGAAAAGGTCGGACCCCAAGGTTGAACTGAAACTAGGGAGAAATTTTTGTTTGCTCTAACAGTAAATGTGACGAGGTACTCTAATTCATACACCACAGGACACACAGATAAGAAAGAGAATGAGTGGGAGACAAAAGATAGTAGATTTCTTATATGTACTGACATGTTATGTACTGTATGGATTAGAGTACCACGTCAAATTTACTCTTGGAGTAAGCAATAATTACTCGAAACTAGGAGTGTGGGTTTGGAGTGAGCTCTTCTTAGTGCATTTGAAAAAATTTGGATCTCGGATCTATAGTTTTTTTTTTTTTTTTTTTTCAGAAATTGTTTTGTCCGCAGCCGGGTTTGAAGTTTTTTTTTTTTTTTTTTAGAAATCGTTTTGTCCGCAGCCGGGTTTGAACCCGGGACTTCATGCAGAGGCTTCCAACGCTCTACCACTTGGCTACCACCCTATAGTGCTGAGTTTGTGAAAGAAAAAAGCGGGGTTGATGAAATTTTTTTTCAATTTTTCCTCATAATATTAAAATGATAATATTGTCTTCATCACTCAACTATAATTACACCATTTTAATTATTTAGAGGAGATAATTTTAAATTCCAGTAAACAACAACATTGTCACATCACTAACTTGACTAAATTGCATCGGAGGTATCCATGGTTTGAAAATACCGTGAATTAGGTACCTATAGTTTCAATTTCAGCGCTCACAGTCCCAAACTTTGAAAATCTATGCAATCAGGTACCCTTGGGTTACTGATGACTTAACTCTTGGACGGAATATGTTTCAGGGGGAGGCGTATGCAATTTATCAATGTTCGGAAACTTTAAAAATTTATCATTCTACCCCAACTTCTTCACCATAATTAAAACAGTAACTACATTTTACATTTTACCCTCTCAACTTTTAAGATATTACCAAAATGCACATGTTTTTTTCGATATGTTTGTTTTGAAATCTTTACCGAAACTACCTTTAATAATCAACTAATGACTAGTTTGGGAATGTTGTGGCGGTGCTAGAAAGCTGCTGTGTGAAAACACTGTGGAAAGCTGCTGTGAATTCTTGATAAAATGTTGTTTGGTAAATATTACGTAAAAGCTGCTGTGAAATATTGATATAGTAATTTTGTGTTTGGTAAAATCAAATATGAAGTTGATGTGAGAGGGTAAAATGACAAAAAGTTATGACACGTGTCATTTTCGAAAAGATAAATATTGATATTTTAAAAAATTGTAAGGTTAAAATTGGTTGTAGATAAATTAATCAAAAGCACTTTCTAGAAAAGCATCTCCCCCCTTGCTTCCTGAAAGCTGTCCGGAAAGGCAGAAATTTTATTTTTACCAAGCACACTAAAATTGCTTCTGCTGTCGGAAAGCAACTGTGCTAGCAGAAGAAGCATTCCCAAACTCACCCTAAAGCGTAAAAGGAAAAAAATACAAAACCCATAAAATGATGAGTGTTCCAGATCTGAAGGAGATTCCGAAGAAGATTGACAAAGCTTTAAAGCTTCTCCAGATCTGAAACAAGAAGTAGAGAAATTCTACATGTATGTTTTACCCATTAATTTCAGAAGAACACAAAAAGTCAAAAACCATCAAAATTGTGGAAAAAAAAACTAAGGTGGGGGTGGGGGGACAATATGGAGAGGGAAGGATGAGGAAGAAGACTAGAAGCTCTACCCTGACGGACGAAGCTCTAGCGCAACAACTCCTTGTTCTTCAATCCTGTCTCTTTCTTCTTCTTATTTGGTTGTGGAAATGAATGGGTAACAACAACAACAACAAGGTCGATTATATAGAAGAAGGCGAACAATCAAATTTTAGGTGTGTTTACTTGAGATCTAATGGTTGAAGGACACTCACGATGGTCGAATTATCGATGGGTAATTTGGTGAAGTTGAGTGGGTTTCGATTGAGGGAGGTTAAGTTCGTTGATCCCGTGGTGGTTACAGTCGATGATGAAAGTGGATGTGGTGGGCTATGTCGAGGGTGAAATTGGTGGTGTGGTGAATGGCAGTGTGAGAGAGATGATGGGGGGTTTTGGCTGATTGCCTTTCCCTGAAAAGGTATTTGATTTATACCTTTGGCCGAATTCGGTCTTTACAATCTACCCGGCTGAGTAATTGTAAGATCAACTCAATTTCATAAGTTTCAAAGACTTGAAATAGCTAGTCTATTTCAAGGCCTTGAAACAGCTTTCAAAGTCTTGAAATAGGCAGAGCTTCAACTGCATATTCTTAGGGGGAGTTTTTCATCTTGATTGAACTCCTAATCTCCTATGCTCGATCAATTACTACTTGATGATGAAAGACAAGACATTGTTACATGTTTTTACTTCATCTAATCAATCAGTTTGACTTAGTTTTGCAGGGAAATTTTGTTTCCTATTTTACAGGATTTATGTCCTAACCTGAGTTTTGTAGAAAAGGAAATACTGAGAAGAATTGATCTTGTGATCAATCAAACACTTATGACAGCTTCTCTACCTATATAAAAACAAGATCAGCTCAATATCTCTGAAGATACTGATCAATTATCCGTTGGAGAAGACTGTTAGAGAAGTCAAATTTGTTGCCTACAAAACAGGAAAGTTTGTTGCTGAAATCAGGGATATCTGCAGATCATGTGTGTTGTATAAATGGAGCTTATTTTGAAGCATTCAGAGACACAACTCAACGGGCAAAAACAGAGACACACTCAAGGATTGCAAAGCAACATAGAGGCAGATCATCCTCTCAATCCATTCTCAGAAGAACACTGCACTTTCACAGCAGTTTCATGCTCTGGGTTCTTCTGCTCTGAACTTCATTTGTATATCTCTTCTTTTATACTTGTAATTCTTATTCTCAAGGATTGTTAAAATGAACAATAGAGAATTATTAATTAATCAGATAGGTAGAGCAGGTACTAGATAGGTTAGTGAGAACCACAAGCTGTAACAGAGTAAGGTATCTCTCTGTGCTTGAGATCTAGGCTTGCCTGTGGATTAATAAGAATTGAGTTGAAAATCCTGCAGGGAGAAGATCCCTGAGGTAGAGACATAGGTCCAAGTGGGCTGAACTCTATATATCTTGTGTCTCTTACATTTACTTTACAGTTGCATACTTAGTTTATTTGCAGCATTCAAACAGTTTCATTTCAAGGGTTTGAAACTCATTTCAAGACCTTGAAATTTTCTTATTCTCTTTGTACTAAACTGTATTTATTCGAAGGGCTTGAAAATCAATTCAAGGCCTTGAACTACACTTACTCTTCACAAACTCTCTTGAAACCACTTCTCTTGCAAGTTTTAGCAAAAGTTGGCATACTATATTCAACCCCCCCCCCCCTTCTAGAGTATTGATCCTGCATTACTACCTATTGTACACACTTTCAGTAATTGATGGCTAACGAAGTTGTTAGCCAGCAAGTGATCCCAACATGTCAACAAAAACTGTGTTGAGTGACATCAATACCCTTGCAACCCTAATATTCAAAACCATGCAATTTTTTCTCTCACTAAAAACATTCAATGTCGTTGATTTTTCTCTATATATAAACATTCAATTTTTTGTATCTGCTCTACCTAACAAAGTACAATTAGAAATTACTCCAACTGAACATTTATGAATTAAGAGTCCTTAATGCCCTCGAAATTATTCTCATTTGTCACACTCATTTGCTCATGTTTGCTCTTGTTCTAACATTCTCTCTCTCTCTCTCTCTCTCTCTCTCTCTCTCTCTCTCTCATCTCCATTTGTTCTTGAGCCTCCTTAATATGAGTTAAGGTAAACTCTAAATTTGTTCAGATTGTTGTATTTTTTCATCATAATGTTAGTTGTGATCATTCTTAGTGAAATTTCTCTTTCTTCTTTTGATTTATTCATGTTTATTTGTATTCAAGTTCATCTTTGTTAAAATGTTATGTGCTTTTTCATTCTGGTTATGCCAATGTAACACTCGTCTGGGACACTTTCAGTCAAGACTGGGACGAGAAGGCAGTGGGCTTGCTCGTCTCGGTTTCATTCACTAAACATTCACTTCTAGTGAATGAAGACTGGGACAACCACCCAACTCGTCTGAGAAAATTACTTTGGCTCGCCAGACGAGCTTCGTGGCGAGTCATAGTAATTTTCTCAGACGAGTTGGGTGGTCGTAAGCCAAGACTGAGACGACCAATGGTTGGTTCGTCCAGTTCGTCTGGTTCATCTGTTTAATTTTCTCGAGCGAGATGGGTGGTCGTCTCAGTCTTCGTTCACTACATGGCTTATTTGCTAGACAAGTGACTGAAGATAGCAAGCTCACTGCCTAAACCCTAAACACTCTATGATTATTACCAAAATCCCCATTATCACTCATGGTTACCCTAATCCTAAACCATAAACACTCTATTATTATTACCAAAATCCCAATTATCACTCATGGTTACCCAAAATCTTTTTACACTTAAAGTAAGTCGTCTAAAATGTCAAATTTGTTTCTGTGATAGAGCCGGTGAAGAGATTAGGAGTACTTGCCGTCTGAAATGGTGCATGGGATTTTGTCGAAAGTAGGCACAAATACTTGGGTGAAAGATTGAAGACGGTGCATTTCAAGATATGCAAAGGCATTACTGTAGAGTCATTGAAGGAAGATGTTTGGGTTAGAATGGGCAGTGATCATGAGTCGGCTAAGAAGATCGTCTTACACTATAATCACTTGATAGAGGATGCATACTTGCACCCCCCCCCCCGCCATATGTTGTGATGACATACAAATCAATGATTTGTTTGATCGGTGCGCTGTGGGATTTACAGTTAAAAGCTATGTTACTTTGGAGGATGAGGATCAACGAATTACGAAGTACATAACAAGCTGATTACAATGGACGAAAAGAATATCCCTCATACATTCATAGAATAATAATACTTCCCGGGTGTCCAGATCATCCCCCAGGACTATGTGGAAGCCATGGATCCTCGCTTGGTCGCCGAAGAAGGAGATAATTGCATGGCTCTCAGTCTATCCGACTTCGATCATGATACACCACCAATATAGTCTATGATGATGATATGTGTGATGGAGAGGAACCAAATGTGCATAAGAATCTCGCATCGCAAACAGATCATATATATCACACTCGTTTTGTTGATCAGGCTGGTGGTAGTGGTAGTGGTAGCAATGGCGTTGGCAGGTCTCACGAATTAGATCTGGAGATGGGCACTTTGTATGATAGCCATGACTAGCTGATAATGCCTATTAGGAACGTTGCTGCAAAGAACGGTTGATCTTTCTGCATCCACAAGCGAGAGGCGGTGCAGATTGTACTGTTTTGTAGTGATAAGAACTATAAGTGGAAGGTCGGGACGTAATGAGCAAAGACGCTGTGAACTACGTCCTTAAGAAACACAAACCCATTCACACTTGTACTGCAATTACCATAGATAGCAAGCACTGTAACATTACTTGCATGGTTGTAGCTAAGGAAATACCAGGATTGTTTGAAGATCCCATGAAGCAACCCTCAATTGCTGATGTTCAGGCTATTGCGAAAAATTTGGGCAGCAAATTCACGTGATGGATGTCGTGGACTACAATTCAGATGAATAAAGGTTTAATTAGCGGCACTAGGGTCCAAAAAATATACGAGTCTTCCTGCGTTCATGCATATAACCGCTGAGATGAACCCGGGGACTCTTTGGGATGTTGTGGTGGGCCCTGATAATGTATTTAAGTACTATTAAATGGCCATCGGCGCACAGATTACAGGTATACTGTATGTGAGACCTTTAATTGTGATTGATATGGCACATATGAAGAAAGAACATGTACAGTTGGTTGTGCGCACAATGGTCGATAGCGAGAAACACTGCTATCACATTTCATGGGGATTGGTGGAACGCGAGAATACAAATGCATGGAAATGGTTCTTGACTGAACTACTACTAAAACTGCTATCACATTGCATCGATGGTATCACGATTTTGGGTATCTACAAGATCTCAACTCCTAAAACTTTCCGAGCAGCACCCAGATCCTTCATCTCGAATTCTGAATTGAGAGACCTCTTTAAATTCTAAATGTCCGTCGTATGACGAGTTGCAAATAGAATATCATCCACATACAGAATTATGTAGATACTTGACTCACCTTGCAATATCTTGTGATACACGCTACAATCATACTCGCACTTCTGGTAGCCAATCTTCAACATGAAGATGTTAAACCTATTGTACCATTGCCTCGTACACTTCTGAAGTCTATACAGATATCTTTTCAACTTGCAAACATAGTGTTCTTAACCAGGAAGGAATCCTTTTGGTTGACTCATGTATATCTCCTCTTCCAACTCTTCTTGTAGGAAAGCTGTTTTCATACATAGCTGCTCAAGTTCTTAGCCCTGGTGTGTGACCAGCGCTAGTAGCACCTCGATCGAAGTATGCCGGGCCAACAATGAGAATTTCTCATTGTAGCAAACTCCTTCCTTCTGACTGAACTCTCTTGCAACCAATCTTGCCTTATACTTGACGCCCTCTCCACCTGTAGTTCCTTCCTTTCTCCTGAAAACCCATTTTTCAAGTCACTATCTTCCTTCCCGCTAGAAATTTTACAAGCTCCCATGTTGAGTTCTTGATAAGAGACTCCATCTCTTCTCCTATTGTGACAATTCATTGTGCTGACTTAGAACTACAAATCATCTCCTTATAGGTGGATGGATCATCCTCTACCTCTTTGGTTACCTGCAATGCATATCCCACAATACTATCATACATATATCTTGCTGGAGAATTTATGACTCTCCTTGGTCTTTCTTCAGCAATAACCTAATGTATATGTTCCTGTGGTAGAGATGCTTCCTCATTAGACTCTTCTGCTTGTTCCTCTTCGTTTTCTGCCGTTGGTGGCAATTTGGGCTCCTTAGGATTATTATAACCTGAACTTGCACCTACCTTCTTCTTTGTAGCTCCAACTTCTATCTCCACGGTATTTGAATTTAGCATCAAACTCTCATCGAAGACTACTCTTATACTAAGTATAATCTTGTTGTCTGATCATATCTTGTATCCCTTCACACATGTCCCATATCCCATGAATACCCCCTTCTTTTTCCTTTTCTCTAGCTCACCCTCATCCACATGATAATAGGCAACACAATCGAAGACTCATATTCGAGTAATCTAGTGCCTTTCTAGACCATGGCTCAATAGGAAGCTTGCATCCTATGCCTATGTGCGAGTCTCAAATTTACAAGATATAAAGCCGTATAGACTGCCTCCTCCCCTAGAAAACTCTTGTAAGACATCCATTCTAAAGCATACACCATGCCTCCGCTAAAAGTGTCTGATTCATTCTTTCGGCTATACCATTCTGGTGTGGTGTGTGTCGAACAGTGTGATGGCGAGCACTCTCTAATCCTTGCAGAATTCATCAAACTCTGATGGCAAAAATCCAAGTTGTTTCCCATGAGCAGCCTCTTCACCTTCTTTCCATCCTGATTCTCTGTCATAGTTTTCCACTCCTTGAATTTTCAGAAGGCTTCGCTGTTATGCTTCATCACGAATATCAAAGTCATCCCCGAGTAGTCATTAATGATGCTAAAAATATATGTAACCTCATATGGCCTCAACTCGAGATGCACCCCGGCAATCCGAATGGATATAATACAAATTTCCTTCCGTTCTATTAAGCGCATTTCGGAACTCGCTACGTTGTAGCTTCCCGTACACACATTGCCCACAAAACCGTAGGCTCCTGGGCATGTGCCCGGTGAGATAACCTTTCTTGTGAAGTTCGTGCATTCCACGTTCACTCATATGACCGAGCCTCATATGCCATAGCTTGGTATGATCATATTCTTGAATCTCGTCTGAGACAACTCCGACTAATCCTGTGATCGTTGAACCTTGTAGTATATACAAAGTTCCATTCTTGACTCTCTCGAGAATCACCTTAGAACCCTTGCAGACTTGTAGGTCTCCTCCTTCACCTTTGAAACTGTAACCCTTGATGTCACGTAGTGTCGGGTTTTGATACGGATTACGCAGCGGAATAAAAAAATATAATTCCGTTCAATACCTTCCAAGGATCACAATTCTAGATTTCATAACGATGGTAAAGGATGAGAACATCAAGTACCTTAGTTTGTCTCCTTGATGCCTTCGCGTGAAATAGTGTCCACGTATCTATGCAAAGTCCACTCCTAGGATTGATCCCGGATCCTCCACGCCTTTTTGCTAGCTAGGGAAGGAGGAGGAAGAATAAGATCACGCAACACGAGACCAAGAGGTCGCGCCTCTTGGTGGCCATCGGCGAGGAGGGATAGACGGGGGGTCGGGTTCGGCCCCTTGTTGGCTCTCTCCTTGCATTGTTCTCTCTCCTTGTGTGTGATAAAATTATGACACCACTTATGAGAAATAAGGTAGGAGTGTGCCTTATATAGTCTAACAACTCCTTCTTAATTACATATTAGCCCCTCTACTAATCATGTTCTTTCATGGATTAGTCCACCTTACAAATTAATCCTACTAAGTTTGCAAGTAGTTGCGTATTGATCCTTCTATTTAATTAATCATATTAATTAATTCCCAAGTCCGGTTAAATCCATAGGGAGTGTGACCCCATAGGTTTCTGCTTAGTTGGTAGTAACAATTACTAACATAGAGCGCCCTCTAGCAAGACATTTATGCCACCCAACTAATAGAAATAGTCAGTAATCCGACAAACCTTGTGATTAATGTACCGTATTGTATTATCCCTTTGTCTCCATATCCGGATTGGACACGAGACATACAAGTCACACTCGTATATCCAATCTATAGTTCCTCGATCCTGGGAATAGTCTTATCCATGCAGTAAACATAAATATCCTATATTGATTTATCTGAGTCTTGCCAGACATTATATAAGCACTAGCCCTCGAGTGGCCACATATATTTTCTCCCTTTATGTGGGAGGAAAAAATCGTCTCTACATCACTACCATCTCTAAGCTTGTTTCTTATCATGCCTGATAACTACCTTTATAGTTACCATGTTAAGGAGCAACGTTTGATAATATCAAAGCTTGATATTTCACAACTATAGTAGTGACCTCAAGTCTAAGGACCACAATACCATTGTCACTGAGAAGCACTTGTGACTTTACATAACTTGTATGTAGCCTTCTCGTTGTGGGTCAATCCATTATGACATTACCCTTAATGCATACCCATGTGCTAGACTTGATATCTCCATATCAATATACCCACATACTAGTCTATAGTTGATCGTCTTGTTAATCAATATAATGAACTAGGGATATTTAAGTTAAACAACACATTTTTAATCTAAGGACTTTATTATATTAATAATCTCCATAAATAATACAATGATTATTCTAGCCAAAATAATGTTCATACTAAATAAGATTGCCCCTAGGGCATCTATTCCAACAGTCTCCCACTTGCACTAGAGCCAATTTGGTGAATCTCGTATGCCTATATATATAGTGTGACCTTCATGCTTGCGCTGAAAAAGCGGATTTGTAAGTGGATCTGACAGATTCTCATATGTAGGAATCTTGCATTTCTTCACGTCGCCTCTATTGACAGTCTCTCGAATAAGATGGAATTTCCTGAGTACGTGCTTGAATTTCTGGTGTGACTTGGCTTCTTGGATTGTGTGATCGCTCCAGTGTTGTCACAATACAATTCTATTGGATCCACAATACTAGGAACCACACCAACCTCAGTAATGAACTTCCTAATCCAAACAACCTCCTTTGTTGTGCCACTTGCAGCAATGTACTCAGCCTCAGTTGTAGAATTAGTAACCGTCTCTTGCTTGGATCTTTTCCAGCTCACAGCTCCTCCATTCAGGAAATACACGAATCCCGATTGAGATTTGAAAACATCTTTGTCGGTTTGGAAGCTTGCATCCGTGTAGCCCCTTACACGCAACTCTTCCTCCCATCCATAGATCAAGAATGCATCCTTAGTTCTTCTCAAGTACTTGAGGATGTTCTTGACCGCTATCCAGTGACTCTCACCCGGATTAGATTGATATCTGCTTGTCATACTCAACGCGTATGACACATATGGTCTAGTACATAACATGGCGTACATGATAGATCCTATGGCCGAAGCATAGGGAATCCTACTCATGCGTTCCTTCTCAATCTCATTGAAAAGACAATTAGCCTTTGAAAGGGTGATTCCATGCGACATGGGCAAGAATCCCTTCTTGGAATCTTGCATGTTGAACCGTTTCAACACCTTGTCTATATATGTACTTTGACTCAGGCCTAGCAGCTACCTCGATCTATCCTTATAGATCTTGATACCAAGTATATGAGCTGCATCCCCTAATTCCTTCATCGAAAAACACTTTCCTAGACAATATTTAACAGATTGCAAGGTAGGAATGTCATTTCCAGTGAGTAGTATGTCATTTACATACAAGACCAAAAACACAATAGAGCTCCCACTAACCTTCTTGTAGACACAAGGTTCATCTTCGTTCTTGAGGAAGCCAAACACTTTGACCGTGTCATCAAAACGTAGATTCCAATTTCTAGAAGCTTGATTCAACCCATAAATGGATCGCTGCAACTTACACACTTCATGGACATGCTCTGGATCCTCAAAACCCTATGGTTGTGTCATGTACACATCCTCAAGGAGTTTTCCATAAAGAAACGTTGTTTTGACATCCGTCTGCCAAATCTCATAATCGTGGTAAGCTGCAATGGCAAGTAAGATTCAAATGGATTTGATCATCGCGACTGGGGAAAAGGTTTCATCATAGTCAAAACCATGAATCTGTCTGAATCCTTTTTCCACCAATAGGCCCTTATAGGCAATCACATTTCCATCCTTGTCGGTCTTCTTCTTGAAGAATCACTTTCACCCTATGGGTCGAGCCCCTTGGAGTGGTTCCACCAAAGTCCATATTTTGTTGGTATACATGGATTCCATCTCGGGTCTCATGGCTTCATGCCACTTTTGAGCTTTGACTTTTGAGAGTCCGGCCCTTTCATGGCCTCTCCATAGATAGTAGGCTCATCATCTATGAGCAACACATCACCAGGCTCAGTAATGAGAAGTCCGTAGCTCTCTTTCTCCTGGCGCACTCTACTCTACCTACGAAGTTCTTTTGTTACATGAACATGATCCTCCACAACATTTTGTGGTTCATGTTCATGTTCCATAGTAGGATCAGTGGTTTGTGGTTCTTGAATTTATTTAAGTTCTATTGTCCTTCCACTTGCTCCTTCATAGAAAAATTCTCTTTCTAGGAACACGTTGTTCCGAGCAACAAACACTTTGTTCTCGACAGGATTGTACCCTTTTGTTTCCTTAGGGTATCCCTCAAACTTACAGTTATCCGACTTGGGCCCGAGCTTCTCTGTTTGTAAACGTTTTACATACACATCGCAACCCCAAATCCTTATAAACAAAAACGTGGGACGCCTCCCACTCCACATCTCATATGGAGTCTTCATGACTAATATAGATGGAACACGTTTAAGGGTGAAAGTTGCACATAATTGAGCGTTCCCCCAAAAGATAATAGAAGATCTGTTTTACACATCATAGATCGAACCATATCCAACAGAGTTCGATTCCTCCTCTCAGACACGTCATTCCACTGTGGCGTTCCGAGTGGAGTGTGTTGGGACAAGATCCCACACTCTCTAGGATAGTCGTCAAACTCTTGGATTATGTATTCTCCTCCACGATCCGATCTTAGAGCCTTAATACTCTTGCCAAGTTGCTTCTCTACTTCATTCTTGAATTCTTTGAACTTTTCAAATGATTCGGATTTGGACTTCATAAGGTATACAAATCCATATCTACTGAAATCATCAGTAAATGTAATGAACTAAAGATAACCACCCCTGGCAGGCGTGGAAAATGGCCCACATACATCAGTATGCACGAGAGCCAATTTATCCCTAGTTCTCTTTCCTTTCTTATTGAAACGGGACTTTGTCATTTTTCCTAATAATCAAGATTCACATGTCTCATATGATTCATAATCAAATGAGTCTAGAAATCCATCATTATGAAGTCTAGAGATGCGTTTCTCGTTTATATGGCCTAAACGACAATGCCATACGTAAGTAGGTTTTAAATCATTAGATTTAATCCTCTTAGTATTTATGTTATAAACAGGATTACTTCGATCAAGGATATACAATCCGTTAGATAATTGCGCACTACAATAGTGCATACTATCAAAATAAATGGGGCAACATTTTTCCTTTATTGAAATAGTACAACTTTTCTCATACGAACAAGAAATATAAATAATGTTTCTGCTCATAGCAGGCACAAAATAGCAATTATCTCATTCTAAAACTGATCCTGAAGGCAAAGATAGCTCGTACACGCCCACGACCAATGCAGCAACTTTTTCTCCATTCCCGACGCGCATGTCTATCTCCCCTTTAGCCAATATTCTACTTATCTTTAGATCCTGCACATTCAGAAAAATGTGAGATCCACATCCAGTATCCAATACCCAATATGAAGAGAAAGTTAAATTGACATCTATAACAAAATACATGGTGGTGGTGGAATCACTATTCTAAGCCTTTTATCCTCCAGATACTTTGGGCAGTTCCTCTTCCGGTGTCCAGACTGACTGCAGTAGTGACACTCACCCTTAGTCACACCCTTGGTAACGCCACAATTAGCTTTAAGGGCAACTTCCTTGTGTTTTACAACTGACTTTCCTTTCCCTTTGGAGGTAGAGGCAACTCGCTTTCCTTTTCCTTTGTTCACCATCATTATGGCCTTGCTCTTTCCCTTATTGATGCTTTGTTCAGCTGTCCTCAACATATTGAGTAGATATGGCAGAGGCATGTTGATATCATTCATGTTACAGTTCATAATGAACTGTCCATAACTATCAGGCAACGATAGCAATATGAGATCAGTGGCCAACTATTGGCCTATTGGAAACCCTAGGCGTGTGAGATTCTCCAAGTACCAAATCATGCACATTACGTGAGGTCCCACAGGGTTTCCCTCTAACAGATGACATTTGAACAATGCCTTGGAAACTTCATACCGCTCAACCCTTGCCCGCTCTTAACAGAGCTGCTTCAAGTGTGTGATCATATCAAACACAGCCATGTTCTCATGTTGCTTTTGGAGCTCAGAGTTCATGGTGCAAAGCATGAGGCAGGCCACATCAGTAGCATCGTCAACGATCTTCTGATATGCCTTTAAGGCTGAAGCAGATTTATTTTCTGGACGCTCAGGAACTTGCTTTTCTAGAATGTACATTTTCTTCTCTTGCTTGAGAACGATTCTCAAGTTCCTATACAGTCTAGAAAGTTTTTTCCAGAAAGCTTGTCCTTTTCAAGAAACGATCATAGGGATTGTGATGAATTCGATGAGTTGTTTGCCATTTGAATTCTACAAAATAAGAAATATACAAGTTTTAGTATTTTGTGAAAAAATAACCACATTTAATAATGGCTAAATTATTAAACATATCGCCCAATATTTTTCTCGGATTAATAACCCTTCATATTAATGCTGAAAACATCATTATATTTTCTAGTGGGCCAAAATCCCTATTTTACTTTCTTTTGAGCTTGCTTTGGCAAGTCACCCAAAATCAGTTATTTAGGTAGGAACAATTCCAATTGCATCTTATACAATTCTTGGTTCAATTGGGCAAATAACTCCTTATTTATCTATTCCATAGATAATCCCAATTGCTTGCCTCTAGGCTTTCAATCCAATTAAAATATTCCAGTTGCTTTCAACCTCTTACTCCAACAGTCACACATAACTAGCTTGTGTCGTCGCGCCACATCATGATGAATCAAGTCGCCTTACTTTGGCAAGCCCAAACTTCGTAAATCATGATCATGACGAGTGTTGGAGTAACGAGAAGGAAAAATGCAATTTTAATTGTTGATCATGAGGGATTTTCTTTTAATTTTAATTATTTTGTTAATCCAAATCAATTGATCTACTTATTTGGGTTGAAAAATACCAAAATAAAAGATCCGGGTTGTTTTATATTGTTCCCAATTTGTATTCATCATCCATACACCAACAATAAATAACAAGACAATAATTTTTTTTAAGAAATAAACTTCTATTCGAGGGTAGTCGACCCTAGAAAATCAGCGTTCATTACATCAGTATCCCAAACTGGCGTTTGTGAGAAATAAGAAATGTCATCCTCGACCCTAGCTTTAGAGAAAAGTAAGTGAGCAAAATTTTTGCCCTTCCTATGAATAAACTGAAAGCTAACTTCTAAAAAATTTGAGGCAAGTTCCTTGCAATCCATAAGCACCTCATGTAGGTCCGAGATAATAGTCGTTTCCTTTGATTTGCCTCCACTTTTTGTTAAGGAGAAGCACCAGTCCCCGACAATCACTTTCGATTACAATCCTCTGATAATCTCGTTCCACCCCCATGCGAATACCTTCCATACATGCACAAGCTTTGGCCAGCAGAGCTGAACGTTGTCATGGATGGCGTACTTGTCGAGCTGCCAGAAAGTTACCTCCATTGTCGCGTCAAGACAATAATTAAACAACCACAAACAATAAATAAACGTGATGTGGATATGGCCTCCTAAACTAAGATTCCCAAGCCAACGAGAATATCTATAAGCCCTAAAAATATCAAGCTCGTCTCCATGTGCCTCCTTGTTTTATTCCATGCTCCTTTAGCTTGTGGAATGTCACCATATTGTGGTTTCTTCAATTCTTTAGGCTTCTTCTCCATGTTTTGACTATCATCTACTCTATCTAAAACTAGCTAGAATATATAAACTAAATAGAGAGACCTCACAAGTTGAGGAGAAGACCAGCTCGCAGGCCGTAAAACCTAATTAATTAACTATTACAATAAAACAAACCACAAATATAAACATTCACAACATCCACATCTAAGGCCATATCCAATCACCATGCAAAAGCACATAATACAGTTAAAATCCAATTTTAATGCGCTTGATCAATTTTAGTTGATTATTGGGTAACTAGGGCCAAAATGGTCGAAGGGGCCCACCAACATACTTGGCCGAACCCCAAGGAGCCGTTCGGGCCGACCCTAGGCCGATCGGACCAAGCCGTGCGGTCAAACCGCCAGTCGGCCGACCTGACTTTGGGTCTCGGTCCTATTGCTTGGGCGGTCCATAGGGGCCGAACCCTTTAGGGGTTGTTTCCAAAAACAACTCCTTCTTCTTCCTTGTTGACCAAGTTTGCTTGTTTCCAAATTGGAAAAACCCCTTTTCCCCAATTTGTACCCAAACCCTCGTTTTTCATAACCCAAATTGACTCATCACATGTGCCCCGAATTCACTATCTTTACATCATACGTAAAATTAGCTCATTCTTGTTTCAACCATATTCAAATTGCATGTTTATGCCAATTTTAGTTTTACGCGATAATTAACAATTAAGGTGTAAAATTGACATGAACGTAGCACATAAACCACGTTATGCTCTACGACATGTGGCTCAGATACCAGTGTCAGGTTTTGATACGGATTACGCAGCAGAATATCAAAAACCAATTCCGTTCAATACCCTCCAAGGATCATAAATCTATAATTCATAATGATGATAAGGATGAGAACATCAAGTACCTTAGTTTGTCTCCTTGATGACTTCACGTGAAATAGTGTCCATGTATCTATGCAAAGTTCACTCCTAAGATTGATCCCGGATCCTCCACGTCTTTGTGCTAGCTAGGGAAGAAGGAGGAAGAAGAAGATCACGCAAAATGAGACCAATAGGTCGCGCCTCTTGGTGGCCGATGGCGAGGAGGGGCGGACAGGGGGTCGGGTTCGGCCCGTTGTTGGCTCTCTCCTTGATTTGTTATCTCTCTCTCTTTTGTGTGATAACAATTATGACACAACTTATGAGAAAATAAGCTTTGAGTGTTCTTTTTATAGTCTAACAACTCCTTGTTAACTACATATGAGCCCCTCTACTAATTTTGTCCTTACATGAATTTGTCCACCTCATAAATTAGTCCTACTAAGTTTTCAAGTATTTGTGTATTGATCCTTCTATTTGATTAATCATATTATTTAATTCTCAAGTCCTGTTAAATCCATAGGGAGTGTGACCCCATAGGTTTCTACTTAGTTGGTAGTAACAATTACAATCATAGAGCGGCCTCTAGAAAGACATCCATGCCACCCAACTTATAGAAATAGTTAGAATCCAAAAAACCTTGTGATCAATGTTACCATATTGTATTATCCCTTTGTCTCCATATCCGGATTGGACACGCGACATATAAGTCACACTCGTATATTCAATCTATATTTCCTCGATCCTGGAAATAGTCTTATCCATGCAGATAGCATCAATATCTTATATTGATTTATCTGATTCTGGCCATACATTCTGTAAGCACTACCACTCGAGTGGCCACTGATATTTGATGCCGTTATGTGGAGGGACAAATCCTCTCTACATCACTACCATCTCTAAGTTTGCTTCCTATCATGCATGATAACTACCTTTATATTTACCCAGTTAAGGCGCAACGTTTGATAATATCAAAGCATGATATTTCAGAACTATAGTATCTAGTGACTTCAAGTCTAAGGACCACAATATCATTGTTACTACGAGAAGCACTTGTGACTTTACATAACTTGTATGTAGCCTTCTCGTTGTGGGTCGATCTAGTATGCCATTACCCTTAATGCATACCCATGTGCTATACTTGATATCTCCATATCAATCTACCCACATACTAGTCTATAGTTGATCGCCCTGTTAATCAATATAATGGACTAGGGATATTTAAGATAAACAAACACATTTGTAATATAAGGACTTCCTTATATTAAATATCTCCATAAATAATACAATGATTATTCTAGCCAAAATAATGTTCAAACTAAATAACACAGCCTCTAGGGCATCTATTCCAACAAGTAAACTCAATGAGATTAGATTCTTCTTGATAAGTGGTACATTCCTGAATTGCTCTAAAGTGCACAACTTCCTTTCATTCTTATTCAATCTAATTGAGCCAATTTCGATCACCTTGCAGATAGCTACGTTTTCCATATAGACAGAACCTCCATTTATTTGGTTGTATGTCGAGAACAGTTCCTTATTTGAGCAAATATGATAAGAAGCCTTTGAATCAAGAATCCACGCATCCGATGCTAGTAAACCATAGTCTTCCTCAGAGGTATTCCCATGTTCTACTACTGCTGCAGATCCGTAGCTGTCCCTATTGACCTCACTTCAGAAAATCTCTCTTCCAATTCCCCTTGGAAGACTCAGAAAACTGCTTTTTCTTGTTCTTCTACGCCACTTGCATCCCCATGTCGCCATCAATCTAGAATCACGGTCTTCTGTACATGTGCTTGCACCCTTATGGCGCAATTCCTTAGACTGGAGAGTGGATCTCACCTCTTCTAGCATTAAACTATCCTTATTCACAATTAAAGACTGCACAAAGTTCTCATATGATGGGGGTAACGATACCAACAAAAGAAGTGTGGCATTGATACGGGTCAACCGGATCATCGCATTAATTAGTTATTAAATAATTTGTTTATTTAATTAGTTGATAGTATTTAATTATTTAATTACATTAATTGCGATATTTAGTTAAATACAATCAGGCTTTCTTGTCTGGCCCGTAGAGTCTAGGGTTAGGTTTCATTTTGTCTATTTAAGCAAGTTGTATTCTATGTTTATTTTTTATCGAATGAATTGGTTATTGAAAATAACTCTCTATTCGGTCAAGCAGTAGATGTTAGAATAGTGCCATTGGCTACAAGCTATGTGGTCAGTTTCTGACGATTTAACAAAATCCTTAACCCCGATACCATTACGGTATCAGGTATCCTCATCATTCACATTCTTGTCAATATTATGCATATCTTGAAGAATCTTATTTAATTGATCAAGGTGATTTTTGAGAGTCGTACCTCCGAGCATTTGTAGAGTGATAATTGATGCTTGAGGATCAACTTGCTGGTGAGTGACTTCTTCATGTAGAGACTTTGTGGCCCATAAATAGCTACCGTCGTCTGATCTGGACCTCTGTGATAAATTCATCCAACAAGCACAACGTGATACTTGAGTGTGCTTTCTCCTCCATCATCCTATAATCAGTTGATGCAACATTCCCTCCTCCCTTGTCCGCGGTCAAAGGAATCTAAATATCTTGCTAATTCAAGAAGGCTCACATCTTGATCTTCCATAGGCTGAAGTTGTTCCCTCCTGTAAACCTGTCAATCTTCAACATTGATCCGGACATTGTTCTTGGTGGAGTAATCACGACCTAAGCTCTAATATCATTTGGTTATAATGCTTACATCTCATAAACGAAGAAAGAATCAAGAAAAATAGAAGATTTTACGTGGTTCACTAACACAAAGTGTAAGTTCAGCTTGTTTCAAAGGCTTTGAATAGCATGTCTGTTTCAAGGCCTTGAAATAGTTTCAAAGGTTTGAAAAATAAAATGCACTATACATCATGAAATTAGGGGGAGCTTTTGATTCTAAACTGACTACTGATCCCCTATGATTGATTATGTGTTTTTTGATGATGAAAGGAAAACCATTTTGAAACTCTAAATTGTGGCTCTATTTGTTTGAATAAGTTTATGCAGGAATAAGTAGTTACCTATTTTGCATGGACTGTTTCTTAAACTGTGCTTTTGCAGAAAAAGAAATTGATTTTTTTTTGTCCAAAAAAGAAAATGAGTTGGCAGATTGATATTGTGATTGTGAAAACATGTTTGGACGTCCCTAACATACTCAGCTACAAGACCAAGTCAATATATTTGAAGATACTGAGCAAATAGCCTTTTGGAAGAGCTGTTAACAAGTCAAGATATGCTGCTGATTTTTAGGGAAGTTTGTTTTGAGAAGATCCTGAAGATCTGCATTTCAAACTAGCTGCATAAGAGGGAATGAATGAAGAAATTGAAAAAGAGAACGACAAAGAGATACTTAAACATTCTTAGGTAAAATGCTACACAGAAGGAGATTCATTTCACTCAATCCACCCATCATAAGATCACTGCACATTCAACTGTTTCATCAATTCTCAGTGTTCTTATTTCTGATCTATATTTGTATATCATTTAGATAATACTTCTTACATCTTATTCTCGTGAGTTGTTCAACTTAACATTAGAGAATTATTGTTTAATTAGTTAGTTGTAGAACGTACTAGATAGGTTAGTGAGAACCACAAGCAGTAACATAGTAAGGTAACTCTCTATGCTTGAGATCTAGGGCTTAGATTTTGATTAATAAGAATTGAGTTGAAAATCCTGCAGGGATCAAGTCCCTGAGGTAGAGACGTAGGTCCAAGTGGACTGAACTCTATAAATCTCTGTGTCTCTTGCATTTATCTTACCGTTCTATACTTAGATTATTTGCTGCACAAAATTGTTTTTCTGTTCAAGGACTTGAAAGCCATTTCAAGGCCTTGAAAACTATCAGCATTCTTTCTACTTTCTGTTTGATTCCAAGGACTTGAAATTCACTTCAAGGCCTTGAAATATTCACTGCTTGCCAAAAAATTCTTTGAAACCATTCTTTTAGCAAAATTTGCCATACTCTATTCAACCCCCCTTCTAGAGTATTGATACCCTATTCCTGCGTATATTACTATCTTTCAATTGGTATCAGAGCTTGTATCACTGCATAGATCTAACCATCTTGTGATTATGAGTGTAGGTGATGGTGGTTTCTCTCAGGGAAGAGCTACCAACGGACCTCCTCTATTCTGTGGTGACAACTTTGTGCACTAGAAAGCCCTGATGAAAATGATCATAATTGATCAAGATATAGAGTTGTGGCTTATCATACATAATGGTCCTCATACATTCTACACGGAGATAGATGGGATCAGATTTCCCAAAACTAAGGATTCACTTTCTGCTTCTGAGTTAGAAAAGTTTTCTAAAAATTACAGAGCCATGAATATCTTATATTGTTCTTTGAGTTGAGATGAGTTCAACAGGATTTCAGGTTGCAAGACTACTAAAGAAACATGGGACAAACTGGTGGTAACCTTTGAAGAAACCAGTCAGATCAAGCATACAAAGATCAACATATTTCTTAGACAGTATGAACTGTTTAAAATGAATAGAGATGAGTCCATCAAGGACATGTTCAAGAGGTTCACTGACATTGTCAACAATCTGGACTCCCTGGGAAAATCTTTTTCCAATGAGGAGAAAGTCAGGAAGATCTTGAGAAGCCTTCCCAAAGCCAAATGGGAACCAAAGACTACTGCTATTGAAGAGGCTCAAGATCTATCATCACTTCAACTTGATGACTTGCAGGGAAAGCTGCTCACAAATGAGATCTCCATGAATGAAGTTGATGGAAAACTTCCAGAAAGTTTGAAGAATCTAGCTCTCAAGTTTAGGGAGAATGAGCCATCTCAAAGCCCTGAAAATGAAGAAGATGTTGATGCAGATCCTTTTGCTCTAATTTCCAAAGCCTTGACTAGAATTCTCAAGATGAAGAAGAACTTTGGAAATAATGACTTCAGCAGCAAGACACAAATCCTCCAGTAGCAAAGACTAAAAAGATAAATCGTCTTCCCATAGTACTAAGCCTAAAGTAATGAACTAATTTGAGTGTGGTGATGAAGGAAATTTGATTAGATACTTTCCACACAAGAAAAGAAAACACTTTCAGAAGAAAGATCATCACAGAAGAAAGAACTATGATAGCTTCTTGGAAGGACTCAGACTAATCAAGTGATTCTGAATCTGATGAAGAGCAGGACAACCTCTGCCTTATGGCCAAGCATGATGAAAGTTCTGGAAAGAATATTGAGGCAATGGAAAACTATTTGATTTCAAAACCAACATATTTCCTCTCTGCTTATCTTAGAATAATGCTTTTAAATGAAGAGGACTATCTGAAAGAAATCATGAATTTGAAGGAAAAGCCTCATGAGCAAGCAAAAGAGAATTTGCACCTTGTTTGTCAAAATCAGAATCTTGAAATTTCTCAGAAGAAATCTGACTGGGAATTCAAGGCCTTGGAAACCAGTTTCAAAGCCTTGAAAACTGAAGTCAAGGAAGTAGTCACTGGGAACTCTCGTTTAGGTGACAATATTGCTGCTCTAAGACATCAGTTTGATGAATTGGAGGAACAAAGGACTACTCTAGCTGAGAAACTTCAAGAATCCAAGAAATTTATGACCAAACTTGCTGGCTCAGAACACAATCTAATGGAGGAATCTTAAATTTTGTTCACAAAAGTGGTATTGGTTACAATTTAAATTTTCCCGGAAAGAACAACACCAGATTTGTGAAGGATGGTAGCAAAACTTCTCATAAGTGCCATTACTGCAACTGAATTGGTCATGTTAAGATGACTTGTCGTTTCAGAAGAAGAGACCCTCACATATTGAGAAACACTTTTCCAGTTCAACTTAAAGGACAAGTTGGAAAGATTTGGGTTCCTAAAGGGGTTAGGCCACCTAACATGGTTGACCCTGAATATGAATCTAATTCCACACTTGGTCTAACAGCTCGGTAAGGCAGTGAATGGTGTTTCCAGGCCGTCACCAAGTGCAAAGAACATAAATGGTTTATGGACAGTGGTTGCTCCTGACACATGAGTGGAAGAGATCTTTATTCTCAGAAAAATAGAAATCTAAAGGTTCAATCAAACTTGGTGACAAAGGAAAATGCAACATACTAGGTATTGGTGAAGTTGGTACAGATTCTGAAAACTCTATTTATGATGTTTGTTTAGTTGATGACTTGAAATTCAATTTGCTTAGTGTATCTCAATTATATGACAATGGCAACAAGGTTATCTTTGACAAAGAGAAATGTGTGGTGCAAAATGAGAAATATGGAATTTGCATCCTCACTACCTCAAGGCCAAACAATGTTTATACTTTGCACACTAACAAAGCTACAGGAGAAAGTCTGAAGTGTCTCAAGGCCTTGAAAGAGGATTCAAAGCTTTGGCACAGAAACCTTGGACACACTAACTTGCACACTTTGAACAAGTTAGTTGCTAAAGACCTAGTAAGAGGTCTACCCTCTATCAAGTTCAAGGATGAAGAGGTATGAAAATCTTGTGCTCAAGGTAAACAAATAAGAAGTTCGTTCAAGCCAAAGAACTTTGTAAGTACTGCTAGAACCATTGACTTATTGCATATGGATCTATGTGGTCCTATTAGAACTCCAACTCCAAAGGGTAAGAAGTACTTGTTAGTTATTGTAGATGATTTCTCTAGATTTTCTTAGGTAATGTTTCTTAGAGACATACCTGAAGCTCTTTCTGAATTTTCAAAGCTTTTTAAAGAACTCCAAACCCTGAAAAATCTACCTATTGCTTCTATTAGAAGTGATCATGGTAGAGAATTTTATCAGCTTAAGTTTGATTTATTTTATGCTAAGCATGGCATCTCTCACAACTTCTCTGCTCCTAGAACTCCTCAACAGAATGGTGTTGTTGAAAGAAAGAACATGAATCTTGAACACATGTCAAGGACAATGCTTCTGAAGAACAAATTGCCAAAATCCTTTTGAGCAGAAGCTGTGAACACTGCCAACTATATACTTATTAGGTGTCTGATTAGGCCTATCTTGAAGAAGACTCCTTATGAGCTTTTCAAAGGAATAAAGCCAAACATATCTTACTTCAAAGCTTTTGGTTGCACTTGTTATATTCACAACAATGGCAAAGACAATCTTGGTAAGTTTGATGCCAGAAGTGATGAAGGTATCTTTCTTGGTTATTCACTGACCAGCAAAACTTATAGAGTTTATGATAAGAGAATCAAGCTTGTTGAAGAAAGTATTCATATTATTTTTAATGAAAGCTTTGATGGTTCCTTGAGTGAAAGATTTGAAGACTTGAAATTAAACAAGCATGAGTCAGAAGATGAAGAAGAGCCTTCAAATAGTTCCACGGAAAGCTTGCAAGAAAACATAAGGATTTTTCAAGACCTTGAAAATGAGTCTCTAATCATTGAAAAAGAACATCAAGAGAATCAAAGTGGACAAGCCACTACTTCAAGTTCTCAAAGACCTGAGAAGCTTCCTCGAGAACATGAACCATGGACACCAAGGAAGATATTCAGATATCTTTCATCTCATTCAGTTGACAACATTATATCTGATCCATCCACTGGTACACAAAAAAGATCACAATTGAAGAACCTACGTGCTTTCATGCTTTTGTTTCTCTTATGGAGCCTAAGAATGTGAAACAAGCATTACAAGAAGCAGACTGGATCATTGCAATGCAATGTGAACTCATTGAATTCGAGAGGAATAAGTTTTGGAATCTGGTTCCTCCACCTAAAGATCAGTCTGTCATTGGCACCAGATGGGTATTCAGAAACAAGTTAGATGAGAATGGCGAGGTAATCAGAAACAAAGCAATACATGTAGCTCAAGGCTACAACCAGGAAGAAGGTATTGATTATGATGAGACTTTTGCTCATGTTGCAAGGTTAGAATCAATTAGAATGTTACTTGCATTTGCATCTCACAAAAATGTGAAACTTTTTCAAATGGATGTGAAATGTGCCTTTTTAAATGGTTATTTGCAAGAAGAAGTCTATGTTTCTCAACCTCCTGGTTTTGAAAATGATGAGTTTCCAGATCATGTTTATAAACTTGAAAAATCTGTTTATGGTTTGAAAGAAGCTCATAGGGCTTGGTATTAAAAGACTGTCTAAGTATCTACTTGAAAATGATTTAAAAAGAGGATTAGTAGATAAAACCATTTTCATAAAGACTCATGAGAAAGATATTCTATTAGCTCAAGTATTTGTTGATGATATTATATTTGGAGCTACTAATGATTTTCTTTGCAAGGATTTCTCAAGTCTTATGAGCAGGGATTTTGAGATGAGTTTGATTGGAGAGATAAACTTCTTTCTTGGAATTTATGTACATAAGATGAAGAAAGGAATCTTTCTGCATCAAAACAAGTACACCAAGGACTTGTTAAAAAGTACAATAAGTCTCGGTCCAAGGTAGAAAAAACCCCTATGAGCTCTACACTGTCCCTAGATGAGGATCAAACTCGTAAGAGTGTGAATGTGAAAGAGTATAGAGGTATGATTGGATCATTGATATATCTATGCAAGTATACAAGATATCATGTTTAGTGTTTGTATGTGTGCTAGATTTCAAGCTGATCCTAAAGAATCACACTTGGTTACTGTTTAAAGATTTTTTTGATATATCAATGGTACCAAAGACTTAGGGCTTTGGTATCGTAAACAATCAAATTTATTTTTGTGTGGCTATTCAGATGCGGACTTTGCAGGTTACAAAATTGATAGAAAAAGCACATCAGGGTGTTGCCAATTTCTTGGAATATCCCTGATCAGTTGACATTCAAAGAAGCAAAATTCAGTAACCTTATCAATAGCAGAAGCTGAATACATAGCAGCTGAAGCTTGATGTTCACAAGTGTTATGGATAGCTCTGCAAATGAGAGATATTGAATATGATTTCAGAGATATACCAATCAAATGTGACAACACCATTGGAATATCAATTACAAAGAATCCAGTTAAGCACTCAAGAACCAAACACATAGATGTTAGATATCATTTCATCAGAGATCATGCTAAGAAAGGTGATATTACTCTTGAATTTGTGTCTACCAACAAGAAATTGGCAGATATCTTCACTAAACCACTGCCAAAAGATATATTAGAACTGGGCATGCTAAATAAGGAAGCACTGGTTTAGGGGGACTATCAGGTAAGTTTCAGGTAAGTATTATGTGTTTCAAAATTTTTAACAAATTTCAAAACCTTGAAAATCTTTTCAAAGGCTTGATTTTATCTGCTTCAGCAGTATAGCTTTTCAATGCCTTGAAATTCTTTCCAAAGCCTTTAAAATAAGTAGGTATGCTACTTAGTCAATAAATTGGATCTTTCAATGTTGGGTGTTATCTCTGTAGATAACTGATCAATATTGCCTTTACATTTTAAAATTATTTTCCTTTCAAATTAGTATTATATTATTTCCTTTCCCACGTCACACACGCAAAATTTTGAATTTAACTGATTCAGCACATCTTATAAGATTTGGAAATATTATGTTTCCTTTTCAAACTCAGAGTCTTCAGTATTTATCTCTTTCCTCCTCCTCCTCCTCCTCCTCCTCCTCCTCCTCTCTCTCTCTCTCTCTCTCTCTCTCTCTCTCTCTCTCTCGTATCGCTCATGCCTCTCTCTTTTGTACCCTCAAATCCTAATGATCACGAGAAGAACTTATGATAGAATCAAGATGGCTTGAGGTTCAAAGAAAGTTTATGAAAAGAATAGGAAGACTGGTGAGGAAGAGGTACAAACTCTCAGTGATGATTCCAGTTCTAGAACTCCAAGTGCAGAAAATGATCTTTCTCCTCCAAAGAGAAAGATCAAGAAGGATCAGAATCTAACTTCTAATAAGATGAAGAAGACAGATCAGTCTGCTCCTGAGAAATAGCCAGAGGAAGAGATTGCTCGTCCAAATTAAGAAGGTGAAGAAGAAGACGCCTACAAAAGCTGACAAAGAAAAACGAAAAGCTACAGAGGAAGAACTAGAGAAGAATACTGGAAAGGAACCGCAGATCTATTTAGAGAAGCAACAATCCCCTGGTAAGAAATCTGGCATTAACAACAAGTAGTTTGTTACTAATGTTGCTAGAGGATTGTGGTTAGATGACTTTGATTCTAGACCAGTAGCCTATTGCACTATGATCAGTGTTAACATGTTGAAAAACATGAATCTGGAGTGCATTAAAAGGTTAAAGAAAAGTTCTCTTTGGAAAATTCGAAACCCTCCAGAAGTTGCCTACCCTAGGCTCACTAGGTTTTTCTATTGAAAACGAAGCAAATCAAGACTGTTTGCCAATGTTTTTAGGGTTTTCCATACACTTTGGTGATTCAATCAAAAGTGGATGGAAATAACATGGAGTTAGATCACTCAGAATTTGCCAATGTTTTTAGGCTGTCACAGGAGGTATAACATAGACAACTATCCCAACAAGAGTGAAGCCTTGAAACTGGCTAGGTAAGAATTCTTTACCCAATGCTGCTACCTCCTCTAAAAATTTAACACACTATGTGCTAACTGTTGAAGCCAAAGTCTTGTTTACCATGTTAATGAGGTGTGTAGTGCCTAAGGAGAATTTAAAAGAGTTGCTGACTGGCAGGGTGTTATACTTGATGTACTTGATTATGCATGGGTATGAGATTGATCTTCCTTCAATTGTGATGGAACACATGCTTTATTCCCAGACCGATGAAACAGAGCACCCTTTGCCTTATGCCAAACTGCTATCTGCTTTCTTTCAACACCTTGAGATTCCAAATGACAGAGAAGAAACCGTTACCACTAGTTTTGGTATGCTTGATGAGAAAGCCTTTGAAAAGATTGGAATCATGAAAACCAGTGAGGGAACTTAGAAGTTATACTCTAATCTGTCTGAAGAAGTGCTGCAATCCAAGAAGTTTCCAAAACCCAAGGCCTTGACCTCTCCTTCAAACCTACCCTCTAAATCTAAAGACCTTTCCATGGTGTTTCAAAGACATGATGTTTTTAAGAAGAATATGGATGAGTTGAAGGAAAATCAGCATGAGTTTGGCACTGAATTCAAACAAGTGAGGTATATGGTTGAAAGCATTTTCAAAAGCATCAATGTGATGCATGTGGAAATGAAGTCTCTCAGGCTGCAGAAGGATCAAAGAAGGCTGGTTCAACCAAAGACTTATTCAGTGAGCATACTACTCAAGATGAGGCTGCAGGGGTAGTGGAGAGGAACAAGGTGATTCTAACAGTCCAGACTCGGGTATGTTAATCAAGGATCTTAAGAAGAAGAAAAAGAAGGAAAACATTCCAGAATTAGTGACTGAGAAGCTGCTCAAGAAGAAGAATAAAAAGATGACGAGGATGATGAAGAAGACAGTGAAAAAGAAGATGCTGAGCCAAAGGGAGATGGAGATCCAACCCCCTAATTCTTGCCGCTTCTGTCTATCTTTTTCAAGACTTTGAATCCCTCTTCAAAGTCTTGAAAAAATTATATTTTTAAAAACTATTTTTCTTCAAGTTTCTAAAACTTCGATCCAATTTCTCATTTGTTTTTTATGAAAGTCAAAAAGGGGGAGAAATTTAGGTGTTTGTTTGTTTATGTTGGTAATTTTTTGACTGTTTTAGAGATCTTGTTTAGATGAGCAGGATTTGCTGGATTTTGCTGCTTAATTGTTTAATAAGTTGGATTGTTTGGATATTTTGTGTAACAGTTTATTATCATGGTTATTGTGCTATGCTCTAATGAATATTTTTTGCAAAGACTCGGTTTTTAAAAGGATCGTGGTTTTGTCTTTCATCAAGGGTAATATTGTAAGTTCAGCTGGTTTCAAAGACTTGAAATATCTTGTCTGTTTCAAGGCCTTGAAACAGTTTTCAAATGTTGAAAAATACACTGCAGTATACAACATGAACTTAGGGGGAGCTTTTGATTCTTAATTGACTCATGATACCCTATGATTGATTATGTGTTATTTTATGATGAAAGAAAAAGCATTGATACTCTAAACTGTGGCTAATCTATTTGTTTGAATAAGTTTTTGCAAGAATAAGTAGTTTACCTATTTTGCGGGGAATGTTTCTTAAACTGTGTTTTTGCAGAAAAGGAAATTGAGTTGACAGATTGATTTTGTGATTCTGAAAACATGTCTGGACCTTCCTAACATACTCAGTTACAAGATCAAGTCAATATCTTAGAAGATACTGTGCAACTAGCCGTTGGGAAGAGCTGTTAGACAAGTCAAGATATGTTGCTGATTTTTAGGGAAGTTTGTTTTGAGAAGATCCTGATGATCTGCAATTCAAACTAGCTGCATAAGAGGGAATGGCTAAGAAAGTTAAGAAGAGAACGAACACAGAGATACTCAGACATTTTCAGGATTGACAAGCTACACAGAAGGAGATTCATTTCACTCAATCCACTCATCAGAAGATCACTGCACATTCAACTGCTTCATCAGTTCTCAGTGTTCTTCTTTCTGATCTATATTTGTATATCATTTAGATAATACTTCTTACATCTTATTCTCGTGAGTTGTTCAAATGAAAAATAGAGAGTTCTTGTTGAATCAGTTAGCTAGAGCAGGTACTTGATAGGTTATTGAGAACCATAAGCTGTAACAGAGTAAGGGAACTCTCTGTCTTGAGATCTAGGGCTTAGCTTTTGATAAATAAGAATTGAGTTGAAAATCCTGTAGGGATCAAGTCCCTGAGGTAGAGACGTAGGTCCAAGTTGACTGAACTCTATAAATTTGTGTGTCTCCGGCATTTATCTTACTGTTCTATACTTAGTTTATGTGATGCACAAAATAGGTTTTCTGTTCAAGGACTTGAAAGCCAATTCAAGGCCTTGAAAACTATCAGCATTCTTTCTACTATCTATTTTGATTCCAATGACTTAAAATTCACTTCAAGGCCTTGAAATATTCACTGTTTACCACGAACTTCTTCGAAACCACCATTTTAGCAAAATTTGCCATACTCTATTCAACCCCCCCTCCCTGTAACACCCCCGATTTCCAGAGGAGCCGGAGACCGGGATGATGCCCTCCGTACAGGGGATTTTACCCTTTCGTACAAGGAGTAGTAACGATAAGCAAGTGAAAAGAAACATCCAACTACCGATTAGTTACGATAAAAGTTTACATCATTGGTGACTTGTTCCAAATTGGACACCCATTGAAGGTGCTTTGGATTGGGGAATAGGTGGTACCTTCGATCTATATAGATAATTTCCTTTTTTATCAAGGAGATTGGTTAACGTATCCTTCTATTAGCACTCATCCTGAAGAAGTATAGAAATAGGTTTAGTATATCTAGAGGGGCTTTGGGCAAACAGATAAGTCTTCTCTTTAAGGAAGGCCCCTAGGCATCCGGCTATCTATTTATCGAGGGCTATTTAGCTAAAAGTCTTTAGGTAGCGAGGTAATTCGTAGGAAGATCCAAACGAACGGAGCGGGACTTAACGAAAGCCGCTGCTTTCACTCTTTTTGTGGCTTATCCTTATAGTATAGGAATTAAGCTACTCTATCTACGACATCAGTACGCCTTTCAGGCCAGGAGGCTTGTACCGAAAAGAATTATTCTTCCATTGTCTGCTTGTTGGTGGCAAGCTATCAACAAATCAAGGCTACAACCATAAACTTTTTGTGAAACCGAAGTAGGATGAATCTGGTTGTGCTATCAACTTTAGACCTGCTATTGGAACTCTTCCTTTCGTCCCCTTTCGGACAACCGCTCATCGCAAACTCCGGAGTTTACGGAGTCTACGGCATCCTAGGAATCCTACTTGTCCTCAACAAAAAAAACGAGGAACTTCCGGAAGCTAGCTTATTTACCAATGCCCTAAAACCACTCTTCGCAACAGAGGTTTGTCTTCCTTTGTTTGGCATCTCCGCAGGAGTTGCCTTTCGCTACTTTAAACGCATGGACAACAAAAGGTCCTTAAACGGCCTTTTCAGGGGGTTCGAACTAACTATACTTCGAAAGGCTAGTTTCAATAGTGAAAGGGAGACCGTAGAATGTTCATTCTTAATGATCGAAGATCGCGTTTGTCCTCGGGTTCTTATTCGAATAGTTCTGTCCAATTAGTTCCCTATTGGTCGAAGCGAAAGGAAAACTCTATTCTTTTGCTCTATATACATCATTCTCTACGGGTTCAGAATTTGGTACTTACTTCTTAGTTGTTTCCAATAGAAGAAGTCAATTTAAATAAAGAGAAAGGCACACAAAGTGGGTAATAAGAAGCAGACTTCTTAGACTCCTAAGGAGGGGTAAGCCGGGCATCGGTAAACACGCTTCCGAAAGTTCTTTGTTTTGGGTGAGTAGTTCTTTCCTTTCTGGTTGTTCAACACACATCTGAGACACGGTTTCTTCTACCTAACCGAGAAAAGCACAGAAGCAGCCGTGGTCAGTCTGGGAGGAAAGACGCAGACCAATCCAGCTATACTACTCTAAAAGTTGAATTACATGAGTCATCAAAGGTGCCTTCTTTCCTCATCTTATAGGAAAATCTTCGAAACGTCGGTTTACCGGGTTCCTCGGAACCAACACATCGCTTCGCGCATGGAGCCTTATCTCTACTCTGGATCTACTACAAAACCTGAAATCAAAGATCTAGGACGATCAAGGTCACATCCTTCCACTTTCTTTTCTTTAGATCGAAGTGGACTCGAAGCCCTTTACGCCCAAGCTACCTTTCTATTGAAATGAATATTATCCCATAAGCCGCTGCCCAGCTCCCCGAAAAAAGACAAGGTTCGACGTGTTAAGAATATACTTACTCTTCAAATCTAGCAAGCTATGGGTAAGCATTTGCCCTTTCTTTAGTACCGGAGAGCCCATTCCTTCTATTAAGATATTTCCACGAGTTGAATGAGGGGGCGGGAGCAGTTCCTCGTTTTACTTCGTTTAGGTTAGGGTATCTTACTCGTTGGTTGCCAACGGAGATGTCGACTAAGCCATCGGCTAATCTTCTTTGTCTTCGGATTGCACGAAAACGCCATTTAAGGCATCGGAAATGGAACCAGATAGGTATTCTACGAAAGGCGGCAATCGGCGTTAAAAGCATAATCATCGGTCGATGCGGTTGAAAGTGGGAAAAAAAAAGCTACAGAATCCTTCTTTTCAATTGAATACCTTCGGTAGCCTGTTAACACATCCTTCGAACAACTATGACCCCTTCCTTAACAACTAACAACTAAAACAGGGAGCTAAAGCCCTTCTCCCAAGCCGACTCTCCCAGTGAACCGCCCGGGACCCTCCTACAGAATCTTGGTCACGTAGATCACGAGAAAGCTTCTACTTATTCGATTTCCTGGGAAAGGTATCTCATACCGAATACCCTATGCGCTAATGCGAAAGGCAGCTCATACGCGAGAGAAGAACGTAAGCAGAAGTTTTGGACTATGCCCATGCCCCTAGCGATGTCCAAACCGAAGTTCTTTTCTCACTATCTACGCAATTCTTTGCCTTTTCTTTGCTTCTATCACACCCGCTTTGTCAACTCGTGAAACCGCAGCTCTTCTGAAATGAATACTTACATGCATGCTCTCTTTCTGCCCATGTAACCTGAGCTCTTCGTGTCCTCTTGTCTTTTGGCCATCTTAGACTTCTAGGGCTATTTCTGGATAGATAGAGGAAGACGTTGGTCATGTTCGCCTACCCGGTACCTGTTCTCCCACGGGCATAACTCTAGCTCGCCTACCAGGCCTAATGGCAGCTTTACCTTAGGGTGGAATTGCTAGAAATAGAAATTAAAGTGACCCGCGGCTACCGATCTCTAGTCGGCTTGCTTCCCGGCTTGATCCATTGCCAATTACAGGCTTCTTCGAGACTGAGCTTGGGACAGCTCTCCCTCGTTCGATCCTAGTTGGCCTTTAGCGGGATTGGGTTCATGAAAAGAACAGATTAGCATTATTTTATTGTCTTGGTCTACCAAAAGGCTTGGTCAACTCCTCTCCTTTATTCTTTCTACCTTTGGCTTAGGGCCACATCTTATCTTATTTTAGCTGGTACAGCTTGGGAGAAAAGGTGCCTCGAGAGCCCTAAACATGTGGTCAAATGACCGCGGATGCGACCCCCGAAGAGAGCGCGAGGGAGTATTTAGAGGGTCTAAAAGGTGCACATAGGAGCCCATGATTGATGATGTTGGGTTGATGCGGTCGAAAGAGTGGCGTGGCCGGATCGATCTTATTCTACGGACCGGTATGCTACGGGCCCCTGATCCTACAAAGGCCAAAGGTGGCTAGGATGCCTAGAGGTAACGTGGGCGATTCGCTGTGCCCACGTACGTAGCAACTTTCGATTAGGCGCCAGTTGTGTGTCCCTGCTGTTTGAGTTGGAGAGGTGAGCGAATCTCTAGCTTCTTCTGGAGTTAGCTGTAAAGGAATTGAATGTGTACTTGGGTGCTACCCACTCTAATCAACGGGGGAATCTGTTGAATTGATTGATTTCCTTTAGTTGAAAGAACTAATAAGTAAGTATAAGTAGCAGATTCTAAACCCAGAGAAGCCAGTGAAGAGGCTCCTGCTAACGTCTAATGAAACCGGAAGGTAGTTGGCTAAAGCCTGAACCGAACCTCGGTATTTTCTTATTTGTTCTTTCTTTGTTAAAGGTTTCTAAGTCCCGCGTAGGAAGTGCCGGCCAATGGGAGTGGCTTTCTTTGAAGCTCAACCTATTTTATAGCTAGAAGGTCGGATAAACAGCCCTATTCTTTACTTAACGGGAAGTGTGTTACAAGAAATTCAATGATATCGAGTAAGTATAAGTTAAGTAGTTCAGTCAATCAATCAAGCTATAAGGCTAGGAAGAGAGTTAGAATCCGGACAATTGATTTAATGGGAAGAAGTAATAACTGTAGCCCCGGGGAAGAGATTACTTAGTTAAATGTAACAA